>OX421869.1:7813491-10403491 GCA_949127965.1 Pandemis corylana | reverse complement strand
AAGCCCATCGAGGGAATGAGCGAAAATCTTAGGAATCATGTTATAGGCGATGCGGCTAGCAACCCATCACTGTTTCGATTCCCTGTACGGCCCACAGCCATGCTCAGCGTGGCCTTTTGCTATTGTTACCATAGGCTCTGTCTACCCCGTTTGTTGTCAGATTCCAGTTGCAGTTCGAGCGTCTGGTGGTGCTGGACTACATAATCCGCAACACGGACCGCGGCAACGACAACTGGCTGATCAAGTACGACGGCCCGCACGCGCGCGCCGCCGGCCAGGCGCTCGACATGACTGACCCCACCGTGAGTAGTGCTGACAAAAACCGGTGCTTGCCGCAAACCAGTACTAGTTGAAAACCGGTACTTAGGTCTTATTACCTTAGGCTCTGTCTACCACGCTTTTTGTCCACTTCGCCGATAAAATAATTAAAATGTACAAGTACAGTTAAGGGTATATATCAGGGATGTAACGGATGTAGTTTTATCGGAACCGAAGGCGGAATCGGAGTTTTTAAATTTGCTTTATCGGAGTCGGAATCGGAGTCGGAGGCAGGGTCAGAAGTGGTGGCATGAGAGAGAATTTTTATTTAAGGACAAATAAAACATTATTTAGTCAAATTTTGTTTCATAACATTCGACACAGGCCGCCGCCGCCGCTATGTTATGCTTCGACCTCCAATTAAAACCTTCGGTTTTAAAGTGTCGGAGCCAAAGTCGGAACTGAAGGTGTAATAATAATCGGAAGTTCCGACTTAACGGAACCGGAGTCGAAGCTCCGTAACATCTCTGGTATATATGTACCTACGTTACCAAGACGTCAGAAACATCTATACACCTTTATGCCATGAACAATAAGGACGGTGACACATATTTGACGTGTTGGTTGTATCAATATTTATGTCGACTGTACATGTTTTGTAAATAATCCTGAAAGTCGTTTCTAAGAACACTGCATATTATGGAATAAATTAAAAACACAATTTCATGTTACAAAAATTGCCCGCAACTTCGTCTGCATAGAATTCGTTTATCGGTAACCCGCAGTAATTACGCAATTTTCCAGGATAAAAAATAGACTGTGTTATTCCAGACTGTAATCTGTCTATGTTCCAAATTTCATCCAGATCTGTCCAGCCGTTCTGGCGTGAAAGAGTAACAAACGTACATCTATCCATACTTACAAACTTTCGCGTTTATAATATTAGTAGAATCTTCTTTGTATTATACTTATGCAAGTTACTGATTCTATAATGCAAGTTTAAAATAAATCATACTCTTCTAAAAAAAATATTGACAGAACTTTCTCGAAGCGTATTGGTCTCTTACCAATTAAACATTTTTTTTATTCGTGTCCACGAAGCACTCGCTTGCTCGTGCTCTCATATTCGTCCAATCCAGCCGTGGCTTGTTCCAGGAATGGGACTCGACGCCGGAGATCCAGATAGCAGCCATCGACAACGGGCTGGCGTTCCCGTTCAAGCACCCGGACTCGTGGCGCGCGTACCCCTACCACTGGGCGTGGCTGCCCCAGGCTAAGCTGCCCTTTACGCAGGAGACCAAGTCAGTACACTACCAGTATGCTTGGTCTACACCTACGTTTTCGGTCACAAAATATGTCTCGAACGTGTTTGCGTAAAAATGTCAGACACTATGAGAACAGTTTGTTGTTTCGCTCCGCTTGTGGCGCTGCTAATTTTTCCGTAGTAATTGAGACGTTTACGTGAACGCGTTCGAGACGTTTTTATTAAGGCCTCTCCAAATAAAACTTCAAACTTGGCTGTCCTTTTTCAGAGAACTAGTACTTCCGCTGCTGTCAGATATGAACTTCGTCCAGGAATTATGTGATGAACTACATTTATTATTCAAGGTAAGCGCCGCACTAAACGAACAACTGATGTTTTACGTTGTGTTACGTTAAGTCGCGATCAGATACGTCGGGAGTTGTGTAGCTGCTCAAAAATATCTGAACATCGTATTGTCAATCGTGTGCGTGTTCAGATATTTTTGACCGCGCAAACGTCTCTGATGCTCATAAGGCGTCTGTACTTCTATTTAAACCTTTTTAAGGCTAAGCCTAACTAAAACTAAATAGTTAATTGTTGGAACTAATTACGAAGCTTGCGACACCAGGTTCGATCCCCAGTCGGGGCGGATGATATGTATTGAAAAATACGTATATAGATTAGATTAGATTATTTATTCATTCAATAAAAATTACATCATATTGTTCATATATATATATATGTATATATATGTTCTCGAGTATAGGATGTTTAATGTGTTTATCTATATCAGTACTAGCTGTAGCCCGCGACTTCGTCTGCGCAGAATTCGCTTATCGCTATCCCGCGGGAACTAAATTTTTCGGGACAAAAACTAACCTTTATCCTTCCCCGGGACTGAGACTAAGAGTATTCCGAATTCCAACTAAATTGGTCCAGCGGTTGAAGCGTGCAAAGGTAACAGACAGAGTTACTTTCGCATTTATGATATTAGTAGGGATTTATTCTTCGGTACTAGGGCTTGGTGACAAGGTGTCCGTTGTCCTAAGATATTTATTAACCGACGAAAAAAAAAACGGAGGAGGTACTTAATTCGACGCGTATGCTTTTTTACTTGCTACAACAACTCTTCGTCGGCGGAGAATTCGTTTGTCTATCCTGTCCTTCCCAGGATCTTGAACTATCTCCGTAACAAAATTTATCACGAGCGCTTGAGCAGCTTACGCGTGAAAACGTAACAAACATTCGCATTTATAGTATTATTTAGGATTTATTAATGATATTGAGTAGTTTATTTATGAATTGTGGCTTTCAACTCACTCTTTGTCGGCCCTTCGCTTAATGCTCCTCTCATTTACTCAAAGGTTAACTGGTAGAGATCCCTTATAGTGATAAGTTCGCCTTTGTGCATATCTAATGTCTTTTTTTGTCTCTGTTTCTTTATATTTGTACAATAAAGCATTTAATTATTTACTTATTCATTGACGTTGTTTTCCAGCATGACAAAGGCTTTGATAAGAGCCTGTTCGAGCGGCAGATGTCTGTGATGCGAGGCCAGGTGCTGAACCTGACGCAGGCGCTCAAGGACAACAAGAGCCCCGTGCAGCTGGTGCAGATGCCCGCCGTCATCGTGGAGAGGTCGGTTATAATCAAAATCAAAATAATTTATTGCAAATCACATTACAGGCATAAGATGGAACATTTTGATTAGGTCTACATGTGACACCCTGCAAAGGGCGTCGTGCCTCAAACTAATCGCGGGAGTAAAAAACGGGGTCACTTTTCATAAATTCTTACATGCTGGTCTGGGAGCAAAGAAAAAACATAGAATGATTCTCTTGCCGCGCATCACTATCACTACATAGTATAAAACAAAGTCCCTTTCTCTGTCCCTATGTATGCTTATATCTTCAAAACTACACAACGGATTTTGATGCGGTTTTTTTAATAGATAGAGTGATTCAAGAGGAAGGTTTTTATGTATAATTCTACGCAGACGAAGTCGCGGGCAGACGCTAGTTATTAATAAATTAGGTTAAGAATTTGCATGCCAAATTTTGGTACAGCAGACATGACATGTACACCTCACTCTGACATGTGTAAAAATATTATAAAATAATTTCATTAATAATTTCTATTCCAGGAGGATTATAAATCTTTGGATGTACTGAACCGATTTGAAAAACTCTTACCAATAGAATTTCACATTACTTGCGAGTTTTATATAGGCTACATTTAATTCTGTGTGGACGAAGGCGCGGGCAACCGCCAGTATACGATGTAAAGATCGGTATTGCGTTGCAGGTCCAAGAGTGGGTCGACGTCGTCGCGTTTCTTCGACTCGTTCCAGCAGCGCTTCCAGCATAAGTCGCCGTTCTTCTCCTGGTGGTGAGCGCGCCAGAAGCATAGGGTGAGTCCGTCTAACTATTACACCCCGTAACGCATGTCGCATATGGCGACATCTGTGAATTTTTATCGCAACCACTGCGTACCCCGCTTAGAGGGTAATTAGGTTCTGTAGTACTTTGGCCAAGCGCCAATAGATGGCGCTATTTTTACTTCTAAAATGGCGTCTGTTAAGATTATTATTAAAACCCAAGCTGAGATAGAACAGCGTTTTGATTGCCTCCGCCTTCGATGCCCTCAAGGATCCAAGAATCCAACAACGCATTCACTGCCACCGACGTAAATACGCGGTTTCGTGGTCGCTAGGTGCCGCTACATAATTTACAGGCATTTGAACGCGCATTTGCGACAGTGGCACCTGAGGAATGTGTTACGGCCCATTTAGACGCATGCGAGAATAGCATGCAAGTTTCGTTACATTGCGCGTTGCCGGGGTAAGCCTTTTTAACAGCCATGGTAGCCTAGTGGTTTGACCTGTGGCCTCTCAAGCAGAGGGTCGTGGGTTCGCGCCCGGGCTCGCACCTATGACTGTTTCGGAATTTATGTGCGAAATTAACTACATTTAAAATTTGCTATGAGCTTTTCGGCGAAGGAAAACGTCGTGAGGAAACCTGCACACATCTGCGAAGCAATTCAATGGTGTGTGTAAAGTTCCCGATCCGCACTGGGCCCGCGTGGCAACTATAGCCCAAGCCCTCTCGTTCTGAGAGGGGGCCTGTACCAAGTAGTAAGACGCATATAGGCTGAAGATGATGATAGGTAAAAGTTTACTGCTAAATAGCACGTTTTGTAACTGATACATAATGAGGGTCATTAAAACACTAGTGTGGCTTTACGAAACGAGCCTTGTCGAGTTTCGTAATAAGATCACGCGAGTACATACAAATTTTATCTACACACATATAATTATTAATTTAGTGGGGGTGGTAGGACCTCGTCGGTGAAATTACTGGCTCATGACATGAGGTATTCCATCTTAGCCCTTTATTTTACATGGTTGATGATGATGATGATAAATTTTAATGAATGTGTATTTTCTTGTTTCAGTCCTAAATAAATGGTGATAGTACGCGGTGAGGCGGTTATGTTATAGTGAAACCAATTGTATGTATATTTATGTATGTTTTAATGTACATTAGCGCATTTTAAACTAATTAAGTACCGCTGGGTTTAATGTAATAATTGAATGCTTTAATTTTATTACCTACTTAATTTCTAAAGCAAATCGATATGTTTTTCGTGTTTTTTTTTATACCAGACGGGAATTTATTTACTCAATTGAAAAATAGAAGAAAATCATCACATAGTTTTTTTTTTGTAAAAATCTCGTTTTTATACTATACGACATTTTTAAAGTTAAGTCTTTTTAAACAGTAGTTATTTGATCCACGTGACTGTTTTGTATTCAACGCCGACGGATATAGGTACTTTATTGTGTATAGCTACAAGTTAGGTCATCGAGCATTATGACCAATAGAGTGGATTCCAAAACTAGTTAATCTTTTCTCACTGGTAACGTAATAACAGTTAATCCAATTAACCGATCTGTGGTTTTCATTTGACCAATTTCGTTATTTGTAATTGGACGTATTCCCCATTAGAATTGGGTGTCCATAAAATTAATAATTTTTTGAAGTTGCAATTTTGACATTAAAAAAACTTTAAAAATGTATAACTCAAAAATAGCTCACTTTTGAATAATGCATATTGTGGTTCAAATATCACAAACATTTACCTTCAGCACCTCCTAACGGGAATACGTCGAGCATAACACATTTCACGTCTTTATCCCTTACAGAGCCTAAGTTAACAAGACCACGTTTGGCATGATTCTGGGCGTATATATGGAAAAGGGAATCATAATAGTGATGGGTTGCTTGCCACCATCAACTATGTACCAGTTGCTTCTCTCCCCGCGTCTGTGGCGAAAGCCCGTCGAGGGAATTGACCAAAATCTTAGGAATCATGTCGCTAGTTTAGATTTGTAAAAGTTTAGCTTGTAGCTTCAAGAAAGTCACTGTATTCTTGTCCTAAAATTGTTTTAGTTATTAGAATTATGATAGTGTTCTTCACCGTGCCATGCGATAACTAAAAATCGACTATTGATATCAATAGTTATTTTCTTGCCCAACTCAGTCCAGAGATACCACAGAGTTTTGTCTTCTTTTTTTCAAACAAACTAAATGATATTAAGGGCCTGTGACACTTTCTGTGAAATTCCAGTTATTTTAAGTGTGAGTTATCTATGATTCTGTCTCTATTTATTACTATGAAACAGACATCAGTCATCAAACAGGTCGTTACTCTATTGGTTATAAACTCGATGTATTGGGTATACGGCAGCTACCGTTTAACTATTAGTTGTCAAATACAAGTTTTAAGCGACCTTCAAATATTTATTAAAGGATCATAAAAGGCGCTTTTATAAAATCGCTGTTACGGCTTTAAGGTGCGACCACACCGGCGTGTAGGTGTCGACGGTGCCACACAAAATGAAAAAACGGTCAGAAAACGCAACGCCTACGAAACGTCACTGCGTATACGCGGCGGTGTGATCGCTCCTTTACACTGTCACGGTACTATTTTTCCGTATTGTTTAGTCCCTCATCTTCGTGCTGTAAACTTAACTGTTGCACGATGCAGTAACCAAAAACGCTAGTTAGAATACAGAAGAAAATTGCTAGTGTAATTAATTTTGTCTACTGGTCGATGTTTTTGGTCTTTAGTTTTCTATTTGTAACACACGGATTCTCACCATTTAATGAAACTGAAAGATTGATTTGCCTTAATACAATATCAAACCGTGTCACTGAACTCTAAAACTTACCTCTTAAAGTAGGGTGAGGGCACCAGTGCTGGACACTTAATTCTGAAAATCTATAATAATGAATCCCTATTTCTCTTGGTCACGGCATCACGCGTGAACGACTGGACCGATTTCGCTAATTATTTTTTTGGGGTGTTTGTTATTGTAAAGAAAAAAAATCTGGTACGGAGGCGAAGCCGCGGGTAACAGCTAGTTGGTTATAAAATGACTGGTTGTAAAATAAATTACTATCCTTTTTTTTAATAATAGTTATTGTCCATTATTGGGTCCGTCTATTACTGGTGCCGTCACCTTAAGTACCACCTGTTGGAAAGTCCACGGTTTCCGTGTACGGTCACGGTTTTGACGTGGGACGGCGATTCATAGAAGCGAGATCGTTCTCTAGCGTTGCTTTTTGAACACAAAACATTGTTTACTTTTTATTACTACTAGATAAGTTTAGTTGTCATGTTTAGACCGACTAGTCGAAAGCTTTTCTGAAATATATATTTTATATTAAACTAACTTAATACAATATTATTCTGTCTTCATATCGCTGAATACACAACAGAGCTTGATTAATTATTATTGGTTTGAATATAATGATTATGACAGACATATCTAAAATTAAACTCGTTCTAGATTATTTTCAGTGATTCTAGACTTTTAAATGAATATTTTTTGACTCGTACATTATCTAGAAAAACTAGCGGAATCTACTTAACTATACCGTTTATAAAAAACATGTTTAAACTTTCCTTCATTGTTAGTTATTGAATCTAATGAATCCTATGTTGTGTGTGCTGCTGAAAAGGTAATTAACTATTCGTAATTTTCAAAGAAATATTCAATTTAGTTTTCAATGATTTTTTGTGTATTGCCATAAAAACTCGAAAGTTGCTTGTTCCACATATGATACACTTTTCAGCTCTATATGTCCATGTACCATATATGGCACAAGTAGTACTGTTTGACAGCCGAAGGTATGGGCCAATTTTCTATTCGGTAATTCAGTCTTGTAGAAAAAATAATTGCCTGTATTATATGATAGGATAGTGAGATTCCAAATTAGTATAAGGATTTGTTTACGTTTGTCTATGGCTTGCCTATTTGTTTAATTTTCATCGTAGCATCGTACATTCAACGTCAAACTCACTGTCAGATACATCAGAGCTGTCTAGACTAGAAGCTCAAAAATATTTGAACATGACGGTATTGTGAATCGTTAAGATATTTTTGAGAAGCTCCGATGTATCTGAAAGCGACTATACGCTTTTGTACTCATAAGAGATCCGAGTTATACTTACTACAAGATCTTGGCGCGCCGCGATTAGCTTATATTCTCTTAACTACCTGAGTCGTCAAGCAATATAATAAAATAAAAACTATTAGAAGCTACGTTTGATAATGAATATACATATGTACATGCAAGCAACATTATAACATTACTTTATTCGATAATTGACATTACTCTGTTACAGTGTTAGAGTTTACTTCGTCAAAAATATGAAAGCGTGTCAGAAATTTTTGTTATATTCTTTTGCACTATACTTACTTTATTATACCTTGTTGATTGGGTTCACCCAATGTTTTTTTCTGAATTCGGTTATATGCGAAAGTGATTTTAAATTCTGCCTATTTTGTAATTTGTAATTATTACTCTGGTTCGGTTTTGCACATTCATTTTATAAAGACAACATAGCACGAAACATCTAATCATTGCTACTTTCTTTAAAAGTTTTATCTATTTGTAATTCCTACTTATGAAATTTTCAATCAGAACGCTGAAACAAGTGTGTTTGTTAACCCTACTTTCATTAAAAAAAAACTGTATTGTCTATCGTGTTGTTAACTTACGTTTACTATACCTACTGATTTTATTATTTGAGCGTGTGACCTTTGTTGTTGCGTTAGTGAGTTTAGAGAAGACCAACACACACAACCAAGAGTGACAGGCCCTCTTGAGTTGCCTCCGTTATCTATGCTACCTACTAGTAATAATTAACGAAAACTATTAAAACTGACTGCACTATTTCAACTTCACTTAGTTCAATATTAAAGCGATCAAGTGCCTCTCGCATTGTGAATCCAAGTTTGTTACAAATTCTAATTATAGTACAACTTTTAATAAGCTGGAATGGGTGTGTGACAAAATAAAGATAAACTGTGCGTCACTGTTTTGTTGGTCACCTGATGCACATTCAAAATATTTATTTACTTTTGTGTTATTTACCCTCGCCGTTGCCTAATTTTTTTGTCGAAATTCGTTCTTATAGCTCGATTAGGGTAATAATTTTCTATTTTATTTCAAATGAGTAAGATCTGTTTTTTATTTTGTCGCACATCTGTTCAATCTTTCATTGAAATCAGCAGACGTTTTTGTACAAGGGAAGTGCGTTGAGACCGTTAAGCTCTAGTTAGTAAAGTTCATACAAACAATTTATTATAGTAAATAGACCAAGCGTCGTGTTTTTGGGATTATATGACAGTATTTATGACATAAAATATGTGACAAATAAAATCGTCTAAAGTTGATTATGATTTATGACGACACGAAATTGCATACTATATCAGTCAATGTCATAGGACGTGTCAAATAATTCCAGCCATTGCGCATGGGCTTAGTTATAAATAATCGATTAGTTAGATTGAAACTGAATAAATATGTTACGTGTATCGGTTGTATGAATGGTGTGTGTATCAGCATATTGTGATTTAGTTAATTTTTAGGTCTGGCAAAATATTATTCTTTATGCTTGTGTGACATATCTGGTACGCTACCCAATAATTGACACGGTTTAAGCAATGTCCCATTGCTAGCTCGATTAGAGCCAATAATAAACCAGTTTACCCTAAAAGTTGTTTGGTTTAAAAGTTAACTAAATTGCAGTTTGACTTACCTATGCTTGTGGGATGAAAAATATTTTTATGTAATTGAATATCTGTAATGGATCTTACACTAGTACCAATAAAAAGTGGGCAGTTGCAAAAGCTTACCCTCTTGTACCCCGAGGCAGGACCTCCTTTTGAGCCAAAAATAAAAATATTTTTCTTCCCATAAGAAGCTTAATTTACAAATAGGTACCACTTGTAAATAGTTTTAAAGTTTTTGTTCATGGTTGTTTCATGTTTATATGCATTATTTAATTTTGGAGAAAAAAAATATAATCACCATTGCATTTTACTTGTTGTTTTATTCCAAAGTCAGTGAGTCAGCGCGGGTTAGACAATTTACTTTTTTGGGAGGAACCCTTTGCCCAGTAATGGGACATAATGTAAGCTTAAATTTAGTGAGATAATAAAACTGCACGAAATTAATTCTTAGATTTTATTCAACAGGCGAATCAGGCAACGATGTTGTGCAATAAACGCATAGCAGTTGTGAATACAAACTTAATTATATTGCTATCTATACATAATGACGTAGACAAGGAATGTAATAAATATTTCATTATACATATAGTCAAATTTAAAAACTGAACACAAAATAAGTATTGCAGTGTCCCTCCCATCTCTAGGTAAATCATGTCTTTTATTTCGTTCAAAGACTGTTTACACACGGAAATTAACACACCCGTGGTCCTGCTAATTTGTCCCACCCGGAAAAAATACTGCTATTATTTCGGATCACTCAATAATATTTTAATACAAAAATAGGTAGGTTAGGTTACGTATCTTAAGTTGTCCGAAGGGCAAAATACCCAAAGAAAAGAACTCGCCCTTGGGCGGAGCTCTGTCGAAAACTAGGGAGACAAACTGTAGGTGGACCGAAGGTAAAGACCGAAATTATATCCTTTGTAAACAAACTTGGTAGCCTCATTTTCACACCACAATTCTTCAAATTCAATTCTTAAGACTAAGTGAGGATTGATGTTTTCTTACAGAAATCTCATCATCGATATCGATCACTAAGTATTTTTTTATTTTTTCGAGTATCAAATAAATGAGTATGTATGAATGTATACATGTGTGAAAGTATTTCACTTCAAATTATAATTTTCCAATTTACAATGCCTTAATTTTTCGTAACTTTTACCATAATTTGATGACTAATGATGACTATCTGTTAAAAGGAAAGAAATATGCCTTTTTTAAAATTTTACCCCTTTTTTGAACACTTACACAACTAGTTGATAAAGACCTCCCAACTTTAGACTTAACACAGCACCTAATTTAATACCAATACTTCTCACGCGCCACGCTTTTCAATAAATACATTTCAACTAAAATAAGTAATACAATAATTAAGTTTATCGTTTAGCAATTTCAATAATACAAGCTACAATTTATTAGAATCATAGATGCCGTAGTACTATTACAATTTGCTTTAGTAACGGGTATTTTGTAACACTATATCCAAAGGATTAGATACCAGAACAGGTTTATACTATGAGTAGAAAATGATATTACAAAACCGCAATGATAATAGGATTGAAAGATCTGTTATTTCATACACAATTTGACGTAAGTATATGAAGAACTGTCAGGTCCAATTCTATTCTAATTACGTTTTAGTAATGTTTGTTCGGGAGACTTACAGTGTTATATAAATTTAATTTAAACCCCTGGGGTAAATGCAATACGCGGACTGGCATTCATTATAATTAATTCAATTGATCTGTCGATTACGTGGACAATAAAATTATACGATAAGCGTAATGAAATTAACAAAATAATGCCTACTACATGATATTATAAACTAAGTGATTCGATTTAACAAAATAAACTAAATATTTGTAATACTAAGCAAACTAGTGGTCGAACAGTATCGTTTAGAAGAGGGGTTCTACAACATATCCATTACGCGCCCTTTTTCTAAAAATAAATGAAATCGCTCCTGTAGCCCAGATAGTTAATTTTAGATTACTACCAAAATATAAAGACAGACTTTTAACTTTTAATTTAATTTAGGTAATGTAGGGTGATGGTACCAGTGTTGGACACTTAATCTGACAAGCACCAGTAATGGACACTATTCTTAATTTAAAGCTACCATGGTAATAAAATGACTTTTGTAAAATAAATTACTATCCCTTCGTTTCTTTTAAATAAGTTATTTTGCATTATTGGGCCCTTGTCCATTATTGGTGCCGTCACCTTATGCTACTATTTTTGTCATGCAATTCTGTAGGCCCTAGGGCGTAGGGTGTGAAACCGGTAATGTGTAAGATGTAAGGTCCTAAGGGCTTTAAGGTTCTTGACCGTACAGCGTCATATAGTTTGAAGCATTCAAGGCAGCCAAATAGTCCGGTACACCATAGAAATAGCAAGGTGTGCCGAACTTTTCGGTTACCTTGGACGTTTCATACTATATGACGCTGCCTGTACGGCCCACTCCCCTCCTTGCGGTTCTCAGCGCCCCCCACTTTATTAGTTTGCTTTAGTATAACAAATTAAAAGGTAGTATTGGTGTTCTATCTATTAGGATGCACGGAGTGTTGGTATTTGACGAACGCAATAGCGGCCAGCTCTTTGCAGAACTCCTCGAGAACTATCAAGCTCTCCACTAATTGGTTGTGGTCGCAGCTGTAAAAAATTTAAACAAAATATTTTTTTAATACAGTTGCTCAAAAAGTGCCATTTTCTTGGCTGTTTTGCGTGCGCAAAGTTCGTTTTTGCGCAAATCAAATTCATCAACATATTACTTTTGCATAATTTCATTTACGTGATATAAACTTGTCGCGAGATTTACTTGTAGCGTTTACCTATTTTTAACCGGCTTTTACTTTTGTAGAGATTACGTTCTTAATAATCTGTCACACAAAATGATGTCTTACACATGTGTTAAGTTCTATGATGAATCAAGACGAGCGAAGCGCAAGTTTTCTCGAACCGCTTCGTCGTTTTTTTGAACCCTCATAATGTTTGGATCAAATTACACAATAGGGAATTCTTAATAAAATATGAAAATATAGTAAAAGATATTACAAAAACGGAAATATAAAATAATATACATACATACTTATATCACGTCTTTAACCCTTACGGGGTAGACAGAGCCTAAGGTAACAAAACCTTAAGGCCACGTTTAAGGTTATAAAATAATATCGGTCAAGAAATACGGAAAATATAAGAGTTTTAGCCTAATAATTAGTCAGAAATTAGAAAGAGAGATCCGATATGACATGTGACGTCATTTGTCACAACGAACATGCAAATAAATTCCATATTAAAATTCCGTTTTTCTAGAAAGAGAGAGACACACCTTTGATAGCTTACATGACGGTTATTTGTAAAATATTTTTTTTATATTGTTTATTACCATAATTAAATCATGAACATCCCATATTATTGCATCCTTGTGACAGAAGGAAATCTCGCGACAAGTTTCTACTCGGAATCAGACCTCACCTCTCATCATAAATCGGATCCTCGCTCAACAGATGCTGCCTGGTATTCTCAATCACCTTCTTATAGTTCCTTAGCCTCGGTATCTCCATCGTCAACCTCTTCGCTAGCTCTTGCAACGTCTTAAACAACGTTACAGTCTTCTTAGCAGTCGAGAGCATGGGATTCAACAAGTACTCGTGCAGATTCGGGTGCGGTAACAACGCTAACTTAGACATAATAGACGTCAAGTGCAAGTTAACTTGGTAAGGCTGGTTATGCATATTAGATAGCAGCTTAAAAATCATTGTTAGGAACGGTCCTTCGTCGAATTCTTCTTCTTCTACAATGGTTAAGTCTTGACTTCTTAATATCAATCTTTGCGTGAAGCATTCTGATTTGCATTCTTTTTCGTCTTGGCACTTCTGGCATTTTTTGTCTTTGTCATCGAATACGTCGTCTAGGTGTAAGTCCGCCTCGGGCCGACTGTCGTAGCTATGAGTCGAGCTAGCCGTCGTTTCGACATAAGTTTCGGTAGGCCAGTTGAATGTCGATGTTATGTCCAGCCAATACTGGAAATTGTCAGCAAATTAGCGGTGGTAGCTTTAGATATTATAGACGTTATTTTTTTTGAGTATGTTCCACCAAATATAATTAACTGATTTTGCGTATGCTAGTAGCTAATACTAGAAGCAATACATATGATTTTTTTCATAGTTGTACTTTCAAAAAACTTGTTGAAAAGAGCTGTCAAAAATAATTTGATATTTATTTCTTTTATTTCTCACGTATAAAATATTAATAAAATTATAGGGTATACTCCGGATTAAACCTACATAACTGTGATTTTGTTTCAATGCTCTAGCTGGTATGGATCAGAAGATACAAGAGTTTGAAAAAAAATGGGATAAAAATACATTTTTGACATTATCTCTGTGACAGTTCAAGATAGAGGGCTGAAAGTTGGAGTGATTACTAGTTATGAGGCCACCAACAATTGACATTTACCAATTCGAATATTCCTGACAGGGGCCACACGTCCTTCCTTAGCCTGCTAAGCCCTTTATTATAAAATATGTTTCATTCCACTATTAGCTCGGTGAAGGTCGACGTTATATTCGGATCTTAGACTATAAGACTAATATATAGCCTACCAGACGACCACATAGCCTAGTGGTTAGTGACCCTGACTATGAAGCTAGAGGTCCTGGGTTCGAATCCCGGTAGGGGCAGACAGTTGTATGATGAATACGAATGTTTGTGCCCGAGTCATGGATGTTGTATGTATTTAAGTATGTATTTATCTACATTATATAAGTATGTTTATCCATTGCCTGGTACCCATAGTACAAGCTTTGCTTAGTTTGGAGCTGGGTCAATTGGTGTAATTTGTCCCAAGATACTTATTTATATATAAACATATATATTTACCTGGTAGTGCCTATGCGCGTCGTGTATGTAATGCTCATAGTCGGCGCCCACCGGGTCCGACAGTATTGCGCGCGGCAGCAGCAGCAAGAAACTGCAAAACGGGATCCAATAAAACAACAGCCTCCAAACAAATACGTTTAATCTCACAAAACATAAACTAATCACAGTGCATTGTAAACAACAGCCACAAAAAAACATAATTTTAATTATAAAACGCATTCAACCTTTTCACCGGCAAGCGTTTCTTAGTCAACGGCGACAGAGTTTAACCTTTTCACCACCATTGACTTGGTATGAAGTGCATGCAGTGTAATGCGCCTTCAATTGACAAGATAAAGTTGACAGTTGCGAGTGACTGGTGAAAAGGTTCATAGAATTAGGTATATGTACACTTCATTAAACATAAACGGATAACTCACGTATAAAAAGTCGAGTGTTGCTCGACATGTTTCGGACTATTTCGTAGTCCTTTTTCCAAGAGCGCTCGCCCCGGCTGGTTTTTTTATACGTGAGTTATCCGTTTATGTGTAATGATGATTAAGTCTCACGGTAGTTTCATGTTGAAATATGTACACTTTCTTATAGTTAATCCAGGATACATCAGCGGATGGTTGGGATGCTTTAAATTTGAATGTATCATAATTATTAGTCGTTGAAAAAAAGTACATAGTTAAAGGTTTTAATTAAAACAAAAGTTAATCGATTCCTTTGTGTAACATTACCACCCTTATTGCAATGCAACAAAGGTGAAAAATGACGTTACACAGAGGAATTAATTAGTCACTATTTTGATTCTCCTTTCCACCTATACGCCCACAATCATGCTAAATGTGGCCTTGAGGTCTTGTTACCTTAGTCTGTCTACCCCGTAAGGGATAAAGACGTGATTTAAGTATGTATTAATTAGTTTTTGTTGTAATTAAGCCCTTAACTATGTAATCTATATATATAAAAGAAAGTCGTGTTAGTTACACTATTTATAACTCGAGAACGGCTGAACCGATTTGGCTGAAAATTGGTAGGGAGGCAGCTTAGAAACAGGAGACGGACATAGGATACTTTTTATCCCGATTTTCCCACGGGATCGGAAAATTTCGAAATGTTGTACTAATAAAGCTACAGACATTAAATTTAGCATGCCTACACATTATTCCTTGATTAGTATAAAGATGCACTTACAAAGGAATTTTTCAAATTTAAGGCGGAACAAATTTCGCCGGGTCAGCTAGTTTTTTTTAAAACGACTCATAACCTTTTAACCGCCTAGTTTTTCGCCATATATTTATTGGTCGATGGTTGAAATTGCACAGCCGGCAAAAGGGATACTTAATTTTAAATAAAAAAAATACGATGAAAAACTTTATCAGGAGTATTCATCACACTAATCCGATACCATCTGCTGAAATATACTAGAATAATTTAAAGACACTTTATACTACAGGTAGTATAAAGTGTCTTTAAATTATTATTATGCTCAGGAGCAATGAATACACATTCCGAGGGTGGTAAAATAAAGAATGTCTCAGATCGCAGGAACTAGTCGCACGAGCCAATGGCGAGGGCGATGAACATGCGACCCGAGGGTTTCGGCTTACCCTTGAAATGTCGACAAATTTTTCATCGAATATCAGTTGAAAGTCAACGTCAAAGTCAAAAATTGTGGTCATTTTAAGGGGGTCCCGAGGGTTTCTTTATCACCACCCGAGGTGTGTACACAATTTCACGCCTTCCTCTGGCCAGGAAGTGGGAATTTCTACTTATGGGGCGTTCAAGTATTACGTAAGCGCTTGAGGGGGCGGGGGGGTCTTTGGTTTGCTTATTTTTGATGACATGGGGGGGGGGGGGGGTCGATATGGTGATTACGTCAGCAGCTTCGATTCGAACTGCTGCTCACGAATCAATAAAAAACAGAATCCATTAAAAGAAAAATGCACAGAGGTACCAATGATTAGGTAAGCATGGGAGGGGGGGGGGTACGAGGTTTGCTTACTTTTGCTGACAAGGGGAAGGGGGGGGGGTAAATAATTGTAAAAAAATCTGCTTACGTAATACTTGAATGGCCCCTTACGGCCCGGGGCCGACGTAAAGAACATTATTTCCGGCATTCATAAAAAACAGTATTATTTTATAAATACTATGAAATTTTCACGTTTGTTCCCTATCAAATATTTGTACTAGATTGTAAGTTTTTTTGTGAGCGATTGCTATTCTTAGGCCGAATTATACAAAAGTTTTGTAGAAAAAAAACAAAATATACATCATTTGAGATACGTATGCAAATTAAATTTTCATCACAGATCGACGCCAAATTAAACTATAATATAAATAACATTAAATAAAAATAAACTGTTCAATTCTTGTATACATATACTATTCTTACAAGGTACTACATGGCTTTATCTGTGGGATAATAATGACGCCAAAAAGGCAAAATAAAACTGGCACACCGGCTTAAATAAAAATAAAAAAAAACTTAAAACAACCCTTTTCTAACCCATATTTACAACAACGCTTATTTGCAAAATAAAATTACATTAAAACTTTTATTTACAAAGTTAAAAGTTTCTCAGACCGAGATAAAATAGTGAACAGGGATGACTTATTGTTTAGTCTATCAGGTAGATTATAAAAAAGTATTGCACATATTTTTTCTTTTTATTCACATAATTAAAACATTACGGATATTATATTGGATTGAAATTTCGCATTATGTTACGTGTTGGCACATTTAAGGCAACGCCCCACTGCAGCTCACGGTAACGCTACGCACGTGGGTACACGATCGCTCCGTATCAAAATGTAGGCGGTCGTTACCACAGCAATGCACGCACACGCTACGCACGAAACAACCAATGGAGCCACGTGGGTGACAACAGTGTCCGTGCACAGCGTGCGCAGCAGTGGGGCGTCGCCTTCTTCATTTACAGCACAGCTAGCACAAGTTTTCCTTACTGTTCGTTGTAGAAAGAGACGGGTAGTCTATCACGCGCGCTCTTGCGCTGGCTGTGCAAGTGACATCGCGACCCCCGACTTCCCAACTTTGACGCGCTTGATCTCTACAGTTTTTCGTTTCATTCACGAAAGAAAAAATTACGCGTTCTACAGGGTGTTACAAAACTACCCGTAAAGCCGATAGGAGGTTAAATGGGGCCTTATAACGAGTCCATTCACAATATTTAAGAACCGTAGTAACGCTGTATAACATACCCCAAAAACATTAAAAAATATACATTTTCACTGATGTGCAAACCCTATTTCAGTAAAATTAAAGAGTAAACTACGCAGAATGTACAGTTGTAGGATATCGATTAGAAGATTTGAAATTGACAAATTTTTTTTCCAACTTGTAATTTTTTGAAGCCAGTACTTGAGTATGATGACATCCGTGTATTGAGGTAGCAAACATTTATGAATGAAAAATAGAAAAACGATTAAAGTAGACAATTATTAGGTAAAATAGGTACGTAGGCCTTGCTGTTAAATAATCTGGTTCCCTGACATGACAGCTTACTAGGGTTGACAATATTTTTGGCTTTAATAATTAATTATATTTTTTACGGGGTATTTTGTAACACGTTGTATATTTTTCATAATCTAACTGACAACATATTTAGAGTATCTCAGAGTTTAATTTTCTTTACCCTGCAATCATCCCTCGTAAAGTTTCTCATGCTGAGATGAACAGTGACATAATTAATTACGAATTGACAGGGTATAGGCTTAGGCTATCGCTTTTGGTTTCTGGTATCGGAATGTTTTCGCTGGCCATCACCTCCTCGACTTGCGCTTTCAGTTGCTCAAGTCGCCTAAAACGTATTTAATCTGTTAATAATGGACGAAATAAGACAGGACTATAGATATATCTAACGAAATTAGCCTCAACATAGTTAGAAGCACTGTGGGCGTCATTGGGAATAGCAATTACTATTCGCTGTAATAAAAAAGAGGCACGGCCCCCCTAGCACCAGATCGCACGAAAGTCGCGTCGCGCGCGAGTTGGACTACCCGTCTCTTTTTTGTTGGTACAGTAAGAAAAGGACGGGCAATCTATCTCGCGCGCGACGCGACTCTTGTGCGCTCTCGTGCTAGATGTGCTGGTCTTTTGTTGCGAGGGTGAGCGAATCGGTAAATTGTATAGTGAAGGCGGTAAGCGCGACATGTTACTTTAAGAGCGAAATCTCGATCCTGCGCCTATAGGCTCGATTGCTTAGGTTAAGTGATAGGTTAAGATTTAATTTAATTTGTAATTCAATTTGTAATGCTATTCAAGGGTTCAATGAATGCCTAAATAAATAAATACATTATTATTATTATTATTATATTAAGAACAGTTGGTGCCTGAAACTTCGTCCGCGCAGAAAAATAGCATTAAATATAGCCCAGGTGTAGCCTAGTGGTTTGACCGGTGGCCTCTCAAACAGAAGGTCGTGGGTTCGAGCCCGGGCTCGCACCTCTGAATTTTGCGGAATTGAAGTGCGATATTACATTTGAAATTTACCATAAGCTTTTCGATGAAGGATAATCGTGAGGAAACCTGCACACATCTGCGAAGCAGTGCACTGGGCCCGCGTGGGAACTACAACCCAAGCCTTCTCATTCTGAGAAGAGGCCTATAGGCTGGAGATAATGATGATAGCCCAGGGATTCCCAAACTGTGCGTCGCGACATTGTCCCGGGGGCGTCGCGTGTCGATTGGAATTTCGTTCTTATTTTCTAATAAAAATATAAATTTCCAAATTGTTTTTTTTTTTTTTAATATTAATTAATATTTCAAATCGGCCATGTAGTTTCGGAGCCTATTCAATAAAAATAACAGCGATGGCTTCACTTTCAATGCCTCTTCCGATTTAATAAGAGCGCCATCTTTATTTTGCACGAATTCCTTTTCACCGCCAAGCAGCTCTAGTGTCAAGCGCTGTCAAATTTACAATGTCAAATGAAGGTGCATTTCAAATTTTAGCTCATGACACTTTTAAGGGCTTGTATCATCAGTCTCTGTAAAGTCAATGTTATCTTAAGTGTCAGTGTCAGTCATCTATGACACCTTCTATTTCTTACTACGAAACAGACAGATACGATATCATAGATAACTGGAACTTAACATAGTGCCAAGGACTTTAGCCGCGCTTCTGTGGTCGCTTTTTTTGTGTAAAAATTATCCTGTCTTATTTAATCCATGTTGTTAATATATGTATTAAAGCGTTTTCCAAAAAAAAAGTCCTCATGAACATTCTTTCCAGAATTTAAGTATTTTGGGGTTTTCTTACTCAGAATCGTCACAGTAAATAGAGCAGTATGGAAACTAGGCTTATTTCTTGAAATAAATACCTACGCTCCAAAAGAGCGTTAGGGTTGTCGATTTAATTGAAAAGATTTTTATTTAGTTAGCGCTATCTCAGCTAGTGAGTGTAGCGTAGCGAGGTAAATATTTTTTTGTTAATTAACAATCGATTGTTCAAAACTATCGATAGTATTAATAGTTTTCGTAATTTTCTGTACAACACTATCGTAGTACCGGTAGTAACGATAGGCTTATCGATATAATAGCATGCTTTGGGATACTAGATTTTGCGGCAATAGTTTGTTTAGTAGTTATGGCCCACCTGTTTATCACCCTGTGTATATTGTCCTGCGACTCCCTGGCTATGTCGATGCCCTCGTGCGACAGAATATCGCTGATCTGCTCATTCACATGGTCCTCGTGTTGCAGCTGCTTCATCGCCTCCCTGACAAATACAAACATATTTTTTTGTTCCAGAAGCGTTTCTCTCCAAATGATTTTTAATTCTTCTTTTTAATATGGCCCCATCGATGATTTCGCCAATGTCAAAGTAGTAAATACAGTATTCAAAAATCTTGTGACAAAAATGTCGGCAACGTTGTACAGAACACGGTCAAAAGACCCCTCCCCTGTCGGGCTCTTAGCCAACGGATAACGATATCCCTCAGATTCTGCCAGGAAATCATTAACCGATGCCCAGGGTGCACCGGACTAAGCACTACCCTTCCCCTCGGACGGGACCAAAAACGAACCACAGCTCTTGATCATACGCGGAGGAAATTAAAAATCCTGAAAACCATTTGTAACTTATACATAAATAAAATCAATTACATTAACCCAATCCCATGGTGTATTTATCACATTTTTAATACGGGTAGTTAAATCCGTCTCATATAGTCAAAGAAAGCACCGACCTGTTCCTCTCCCGCTCTCTCCAGAGCGACACGTCATTGAGTCTGTCTCGCTCGTCGTCGTCGCGAGCCGGCGGCGCCACATAGCCGCGAGCGCACACGCGCGACAACACTAGTCTGTGGATGCTGTGCTCTGTGCCTTTCTCTACTATCGTCTGTCGACAAACGAGCCCAATGAATAAAAAAAATGAAAATTTGACATTTGTAGAGGTAAAGGAATTAGTCCCATGCGTTCGTTATAATCGATATTAAATCAGAACGGAAAAACACTGAGTAATTAACATTCGTCAAATTTTTAGGCATTGGCGTCCGCCGCCACTTACATATACATATAAATCGCGTTTTTATTCCTTACAAGGTATACAGGGCCTAAGGTAACCGGACCCAAAGACCACGTTTAGGGTGATTGCGAGGTACCTATAGGTGAAAAGGGTAATCAAAATAGTGATAGGTGGCTAGCCGAATAGAGCCTATACAATAATTCTCGCCATTAATTTTTAATTGTAGAGACAAAGGCACGTACCTCGAAAAACCTCAGCGTCTCTAACGTGAGATCGTGGTTGTCAGTGAGACAGTTAGATATAAGAGTGTGAAGTAGCGGCCATTCTGATATTTCACCGTCGCCAACCAGCCAATTGGAGAACTCTGAAACAATACAAAATAATCTATACATACATATAATATTCTATACATATAATAATCTATACATATAATAATCTATAGGTACATACATAATAATCAGTAGAAATTTCGTGTCTATACATTAAATAAATTCATCAAAAATAGAGTGCTAACGCCATAGCTTTACTTTTCGGATTTTTCTATGTTCTAATTTTCACTGACATTTAGAAATTTAGAGTGCTAACGATTAGGGAAGAGTAATAAAACACAAAAAAGTAGATTACATCATTTTTATCTGTCTGTATGTATGTGTTCATTTACCTATGTCTGTGTTCGCTAATCTCCGAAACTGTTGGACCGATTTAAATTAAATTTTGCGTGGTGGCACCTTATATCCCTGGTCAATATTTTAGATACTTTTAATCCCGAAAAATTAAAGAGTTCCCGTGGGATAGCGATAAACATGTGAAAGGTCGCAGCTGCCTAATGTCAGTATAATTCTACGCGGACGAAGTCGCGGGCAGAAGCTGGTCTACAATAAATAGAAATGAATCCCTATTTCCTTTGGTAACGGCATCGCGCGTGAACAGCTGGACCGATTTCGATAATTCTTTTTGTTCTGTTTTTGATATTGTCAGAAGGTTTATATGTAACAATATTTTGTAAAAATTGGTAAAGGGGCGATGCGGGTAAAAGCTATTCTACAATCAATAAATAAATACAAGACAATTAACACCAATTGACCTATTTAGTCCCAAACTAAGAAAAGCTTGTACTATGGGTACAAGGCAATGGATAAACATACAATACATACTTCTTTTTTTTTGCGTTTTTGTTTTTTTCAAAATTATTATTGTGTGCATTTTTTGGATGACTGTGTACTTTTTGTGTTGTGGCAATAAATATCTTTATTATCCGTATATTTCTTTTTATCTTATCTTAGCTTAGGTTTTATCTTATTATTATTAAATACATACAACATCCATGACTCTGGCACTAACATTCGTATACATACAAATGCCTGCCTCTACTGGGATTCAAACCGATTACGCCAACCGCGTAAACACTACGTAAACTCATAACATCCCCCTTTTGCATCGGAGGTTAAAAACGAGCGGACGTGGGACGTGTAGTGTAAACGGGCATTTTCAAAAAAACGTGTACCCTTTTTCCAACAACATAAATACACATACACAAATCACGTCCTTATCACTTACGGGGTAGACAGAGCCTAAGGTAACCAGGTACCTACAGGCCACATTTAGCAAGATTGTGGGCGTATAGGTGGAAAATGCAATCAAAATAGTGATGGGTTGCTAGCCTCATCGCCTATAACATGATTCCTATTATTTTCGCCCATTCCCTCGATGGGCGTTTACCATCTGCGCGGGTAGAGAAGCAACTGGTACATTCTGTTTTTCTTTGCTCCCAGACCAGCATGGAAGATCCATGCCATGATCCATGCATGGATTGTTTTTCCAACAAGATTACCTTAATTTCCCGTACAACTCTTTCGTGTCAGGTTTGTGTCACCCCATATAAATCGTATGAAAATAGTGTCACAAAACTGACAAAAAAAAACCAATGCACACTTTTTTTCTTTACAAAAATAAATAGTGCTCATAATTCAGATTCAGAAAAACCCAGTGTCATCATTTTGGAAAAAAAAGTCAACGGTAGGTACATGTTTTTTTTTAAATGCCCACACTGATGAACTGACCTAGAGCGAGGTCCGTGGAGTCGACCAGCTTGAGGCACTTGCTGAGGAGGGCCGTGACGCGCAGCGCGTGGTGCGCCGCGCCGATGCCCGCCTCCGCCGCGCCTTCCAGAAAGTTCTGGCGGAACGTGCGCGCCAGGTGCGTGGCTATCGTCGGATGACATTCCTGAGGAGACACAGTGACATTCAATTTCACCCTTTTCCAGGCATAAGTTCGCCTTTGTGCATGTGTTGTCCTGTATTCATCTTTTTCTTGTGTTTTATCACTACATAGTATAAAACAAAGTCGCTTTCTCTATCCCTATATCCCTATGTATGTATCTTCAAAACTACACAACGGATTTTGATGCGGTTTTTTTTTAATAGATATAGAGTGATTCAAGAGGAAGGTTTTTATGTATAATTCTACGCAGACGAAGTCGCGGGCAGAAGCTACTGTACAATAAAGAGTTATACATACATACCACATAAATGCTCTATTGTGGCTTTCACTATCTGGTATTTTAAACTCACACTGTCGGTCCCTCGTTTAATGCTAATCTCATCTACTCAAAGGTTAACTGGTAGAGATCCATTATAGAGATAAATTTTTGTACATATAATATGTCATAGGCGATGCTGCTAGCAACCCGTTACTATTTTGATTCCCCTTTCCACCTATACACCCACAATTAAACGTGGCCTTTAGGTCTTGTTACCATAGGCTCTGCCTGTGACACGTATATTTGTAATGATGACTATCAATATTCATACCCTCGACTGTACAAGTCTCATTATCACGGTAGTCTTGTGTTGAAAAACAAACTAGTTTGCTATTAACTACATTTAAATGCATACCTTCATTAAAGTGTCGCAGTAATCGAGCCAAGAAAAGAAACTGGTCAGCTCTCTGTATCCATGGAATTTGTTATAATCTTTGTCTCCAAAATCTTGAGCTACATACCTGTAAAATACAAAAATTAGGCATAAAATAGGCGTACATTTAATCTAAACATAATAAACTTACATGTTTTTTTTTTCTAAGCCGGCCATGATATCATCACGAGACTACGCTATCATAATTTTAATCATCACAAGAAATACTCACGCCCAAGTAATATTCAAGTGGTCGATATCATTGGGGTCCATGTTGGCCGGTATAGCTTGATACTTATCAGCTAGCTTATCCACTATAAGCTCACAAGCTATGATACAGGTTAACAAGGCCGATGAAGTCACCATCACGAAACTACCCTATCATAATTTTACTCATCACAAAAATTACTCACGCCCAAGTAATATTCAAGTGGTCGATATCATTGGGGTCCACGTTGGCCGGTATAGCTTTATACTTGTCAGCTAGTTTGTCCACTATGAGTTCACAGGCCGGGCTACAGGTTGTGACGAGGCTGGCGATGTCATCATCAGGGAGTGACGACACTATCATGATGCCTTCGCACGCGCGCAGTACTACTTGGTTATCCTGAGGGAATAAAACGATGATGATGATAATGTTTATGAGTTGGACTACTGCTTGAACCTGCCGCACACAATCATCAAATAATTGTGCCGGATTTTAAACGCGTGTGGTATTCCATTTTGTGTAAGACAAATTGTCACTAATATACACGACTACGGCAAAGCCAGAGGAGGGTTATGATTTTTTTTTGATCTGTCTCGTCAGCGCTATATATAGTATAGTTAAAACGTGTTACATTATACTAATATTACGATCAATTATGGAAGGGGCTTAAAACTACCATAAAAATGCAAGTTTGGTATCAAATTTTATTTAAAGAGCGATTTAGGAGAATGTAACCACATCAACGAGAGAAGAGAAAAAGTTTATCTATCTACAATTAAAGGTTAGGTGCCTCTGAGTGATTAATTAAATATACATATACCTAATGTTCGATATTCATAAACTCCAGAAGATAAACAGACAGGACCAGCTATCTCAGACTGGTGTCAGAGCAGTAAGAAAATCTTTTCTCAGAGTAGCCTACAAGGAGTATATTCAAGAAGTATTATTATTATTATTATTTTATATTTATTTTTATCTCAAGTTAGGTTTTTACAATATTCATATAAAAAGTAATAAAACAATATTAATACAAAATATAAAAACATTATAAAAACCTAACCTAGGGTGCCGCCGGCAGCGAGCCAAGGCCTAAGCTACCGGTGGTCAGGGCGACAGAGACAGGAACCTCCTGACTATCCGAGCCGTGTCCAGGAGTACCGCCTTCTGTATCTGGCCCTTGACCCAACCACCTAGCGAGAGCCTTTTAAGGTGATGGTCAAGGCTCTTCGCTATTAAACCGTTTGCCGAAACGACTATTATTATTATTATTATTATTGAATTATAGGCGAGCAGCAGAGTTGCTGAGGTATAAATGATTTTTACTTCCCGATTCTTGTGTTTATTCTTACGGGTAACCCATCACATCACAAAAATTGGGAAGTAAAATTTTCATTTCATTGACAGTATCTATCATGGAAAACAGCGCCATCTCTCTTCCTTGGTGAGCAATAGATGTTCCCCAGAAGTTTTAGTGTCATAGAGACATTATTCAAACAGATGGCGCGTGGCGATTTTTCTGTGTTCTAGATTTCAGTATTGTTTAGAAATATACAGGATGGTCCAAAGACTGACGTCTGAAAAAAAAATTTAGATGCCTCACATCCGGGGCTATCCGAATATACCCCATGTATATCAGCCGATTTTTTGTAGTTTTCGAGTAATTAATTTTTAAAGATTTTTTCAAGAATTTTCGGGCCGAGCAGTTTATCATCATGTAACTTTTTTTGGTTACGTTTTTCTGAGTGTTTTTTTTTATGGCATTATCCTCACAAACTGCACTTTTACACGTAAAATAATCAGCTTCCCGACCTTGAGCCAAGTTACAATAAAATTGACCGAAAGTGAGTGTCATCAAAAAAAAAAACACAGAAAAACGTAACCAAAAAAAGTTACATGATGATAAACTGCTCAGCCCGAAAATTCTTGAAAAAATCTTTAAAAATTTATTACTCGAAAACTACAAAAAATCGGCCAACATACATGGGGTACATTCGGATAGCCCCGGATCTGAGCCATGTAAATTTTTTTTTTAGACGTCAGTCTTTGGACCACCTCTATAATATTCAGGGAGGTTTAAAAGTATGAGCCATACTTACAGCGCTATTCAAATAAGACAACAGCAAATCAATCAGCAAGAATTTATCATTGTCATCGTACACAGTTTTCTGGCTTTTAGACGACGCATTGTCATCAGCAGAGCAGCTGCTGTTGCAGTCTCCGCTGGACCTTATAATAGAGACATTCCTCAAAGGGTTCGGAGGCAGTTCCACTTCAAACAAAGGATTCTTCTTCGGTGTTTGTATTTTACTCTTGATAGGTATAAGCTTTTGTATATCATCAGGAATGCTCAGTAATGTGACTTTGTCTTCTACAAAGGGTGTGGTGAAGACGTTGGCAAGACCAGGTTCTTTACGCACAAGGCCGCATAGTGTTAGGAGTAGTTCCACTTCTTCCTTTTCAGTTGGCGAGGCGGGGTTTTCGTTACATTGGATTAACATTCGCTATAAATAGTTTAAATTACATTAAAATTATTATTTATTACACATACCTCTGTTGTTAATTAAAATAATTGGTAATGTATGAGGTGTTGTAAGCGGTGTGACGTCATTTTATGTTGGAGACAGACAGACGAAAAAATTAAGACTTATATGTTTTTCGTCACTTGTGCTATAGTACAGGGGTTCCCAAAGTGTGCGCCGCGGCGCCCTGGTGCGCCGTAGAAAGTAAAGAGGGGCGCCGTGAGTTCCGAAACCACAAAATAAATATTCGCGGGTACCTATTTGAGCGCTCGCATCGGTAAATAATATAGCAACAATACAACTTAGCTAAGGCAGGGCGCCGTTACAAAATACTAAACTTGTAACTGCGCCGCAGGTTGAAAAAGATTGGGAACCCCTGCATACATCTACCTGCTGTACATTCATTCCAAATTAAAAAATTCTAGAACTGTAAAGTACACCATAGCTTTTGATACCACGGCAATTTGAATGTAAACATCATTTCCAACAGCTGTATTGGCTTTCTGATCTTTTTACTGCGTCAAGACTTGTTTTTTTTTTATAAGACAAGGAAGGCAAACAAGCAAGTGAGCAAGTTACCTGATGGTAAGTAACCACCACCACCCATGGACATCATTAATATTAGAGGACTGCAGATGTGTCGCCAGTCGAGAGAGCTAAGATAGAATATCTCATGTGCAGTGGCGTAGCTATCTAGGGACTAGGCGGGGCAGTGCCCCGGGGCCCTCAAGCTCAGAGGGCCCTCGAATCCTTACCAGAAAATCTCGATCGAACTATTATTATTAAAACGTAACCAGTTTAGATAGTAGTGGGGCCCCATTTTTTTATTTGCACCAGGGCCCTTGGTTACCTAGCTACGCCACTGCTCATGTGCCAATAATTTTACCAGCTATCTTACTCTTCACATTGGAACACAGCAACGCAAGCACTGCTGCTTGGCGGCAGAACTAACTAATAAGTGGATGGTAGCGTAGTGGCAGTTAAAAAATGAAAAGAAATATCAGCTCGATACCTTTAAGGCGACGGACACCAAGAAAGTGGAGCGCTAAAAATAGGTTCCGTGATCCTCACACCTACCTGTAGCGGCCTGTAGACATGCGCACTGTTGACAGGGGGCTGCCGTGTCCGTCGTAGTAGCGCGGTACCAGTGCCGAGTGCCAGCGCCCGCGCCCCCGGAGGCCTGTCGGCCGCTGCCAGCGCCGTCAAAGCATCCAGGAGACAGATGGAGCGTTGCACCACGGCCTCCAGGCACGGACCCACTGTACCGCCCTGCTGCTCCTTCTCTTCGTCAACTATTAGCTGTAAGAAGAAAGAAAATTTATTTTCTATAGCATGATTTCCACCAAACGGTTGTACCGCATCGGGTTTTACAACCTTTAAATCAGTGATTTTCAAAGTGGGGGGCGCGCCACCCAAGGGGGGCGCAGAGGCCTGTGAAAGGGGGTTATGGGCTACGACCTAGAACCTTATTAACAAATTACCGGTTTCCGCCCTACGGATTACGGGCTGGGCTAAGGAGGGGAATAGATTTTTTTCTTTTTGGAAGGGGGGCGCGTAGTGAATAAGTTTGGGAACCCCTGCTTTAAATAATATCATATTATTACTTTCTACATTAATGTACGGTAGCGAAACTTGGGTATGGCAAAAGAAGCATGAAAGTAGAATAAATGCAGTAGAAATGAGAGCGTTAAGGAGTATGGAAGGTGTATCACTGAAAGATAGAATAAGGAACAGTGTGATAAGGGAACGTGCTGCGTGCTGAAGCGAAAGAAATATGTCAGGATCGTAGCAAGTGGAATAAAGTAGTCTCTGCCTACCCCTGTGGGAAAGAGGCGTGACGGTATGTATGTATGTAAATAATATCAAATTGTGTACACAGTATGAACTATTGACTATATTACCAAGCAGGGCCCAGCAGCCTAACTGCAGGCGTTCCATTACAGATCTAAATTTAGTGAACTGTTAATGCTAGCCCAATATTTTGCTAATTTTAAACAAACTATTTTTACTACAGTAAAGCCTATGAATTCATAAATACATACATATGTTTATGTATATCACGTCTTTATCCTTTACGGTATAGCCTAAGGTAGCAAAACCTTAAGGCCACGTTTAGCGTGATTAAGGGCGTATAGGTGGAAAGGGAAAGCAAAATAATGATGGGTTGCTAGAAGCATCGCCTATAATATTTCAAAAAAATCATTTATTTCATTTAGAAAAGAAAAATCAAAACTATTATTACTAATTACATAATTATTATGTATGTACGTATGTATGTATAACTCTTTATTGTACATAAAACACAAGAGAAAAGATGAATATAGGACAACACACATGCACAAAAGCGAACTTATCCCTAAAAGGGATCTCACACACACACACAATTCACATTCAATAATAATAACCATTTCAATTTCAGTTCATTCAATAACAATTATTTCTTATCTTTCTCATAATGATAAGGCATTCCCAGTTAACTGCACAAATATGAAGTTATTCAAGGTTGAATGATCATTCTAAAGTGTGGATGGAAAATGGATCTTAGTTCAAGCTAGTTGAGTTTATGATGTATTTATTGTATAGACCTTGCGGCTTTATGCACTACAAATTTGTTTGTTTTCGTTTATTACACTTTTTTATAATGTTCCTGCAGTAATTGTTGCTTGTAGTCGTCTACTTAGCTTCTAAGTGCAAGTGTCATAATAATATTATTATTACTGTTATCATAATAATAAGTTTTAGTTTTAAAATTATTTTGTAACAAATTGCTGTGCCCTTTCAGGGTAAATGTTTGAAACTGTATACATATTAACATTTTTGTTACAACATTTTTGTTCAATAAATAGTTTGAGTTTGAGTTTAAAATAAAATGTCCAATGTTCAACTTTTTAAATCAAACCTATATTTGGCATGGTAGGTTAGTTCAAGTAAGCTTGATTATGATTAATATAATAGTTTACTGTTGCCATGGTGTTTATGTCTTATTGATTTATATGGTCTAATTATACTGATAAAGTTAGTCAACAAATAAATAAAGAAACAAACTTATTAAAACAACTGAAACTCGGAGTTAAGTGATAATGACAAATAACTGTAAAAATAAAACGGAAATCCAAATCAAGATGCATTATAAATTAACAATTCATTAATAAAAATCAAGTTCATAATTAATCATTATGCACCCTAGGCAACAACACAACAAAATTGCCGCATTCACAATAGAGATAAGTACTTTACCAAGGCTGGTTAAAGGGGAGTTAGTCAAGACAACCAAAAAAGTACTGTTTAGTTTTCTTCCAGGTCAACTTTAGACTCAGGACTACAAACCTGTAACATCTGGTGTAAATGGTGTGGAATCCTGGTGTCCTCGATATGGACTTTGCTGCTGTCATCGTAGTTCTGATAGAAGTTTATGATCATCTTCCAATGATATTCGAAATCCTCCAGCCTTGTAGCCGGAGGAGCCAGCTGGAAAGTAAATAAGAGAAATTACAGTGTTTTGAACTTTCATCGTTTTCACTGTTTTTCAATGTAACTTACAGGACGTAATTATGTTCCAGTTTTCTTTTTTTTTTCATTATTTTCTCAGCATTTATACCTTCCCTGGACTTCCACAAATATTTCAATATTACAATTAGCCAAATTTGTCCAGCCATTCTTGAGAAAACAAACAGCAATTCATTTTTATATATAAGAGAAGATAAGAAGAAGATTATCTTTAAATTTGGCTACATTTTAGAGTCTTGCAGAGCAGAAGCCTACTCAGACCACAGGCATCATGCTGTTAAAACAAGTTAGTTTTAGAGATACTAATATGCTTACATATTAAGTAATTTGTTATCTATGAGATTTAGTCCTGTGTGTTACAGTTACAACAGAAAAACATTTTGATTAAGTGTTGGGAATAACTATAGGGCACCAAGGAAGTGCAAAGAGAGATAGCATGCAGTCAACCTGTATAATTTTTTTTAGAATCAAATTATTTTTTAGTATTTATTTGTTATCTATAAATACAAATGAAATACTAAATCTGTTGCTAAGTGCAAAACTCGAGAATGACTGAATGTGTTTTGTTATTATCAAGGCAAGGTTTATAAGAAATGATATTAAAAAAAAACTGGAACGGAGGCGTAGCGGCTACAGCTAGTTATGAACAATATTATAATGACTATAATTATTTTCTGTAAAAGATATTGCACTGAACGTTTGGCCATCGTGTGTCTCTAGTGCGGCGTAACTGTTGGATATATAAAACGCTCTATAATGTCGGACCGATAAAACAGAGAGCAAGAGGCTGTAACAGATGCATGAAGAACCAGCGTTACGCAAATGTGGTACCGCGACGAATTACAGCTAATTATGCAAATTGTAATTTATATACGATTCTGTAAACAGGTCGTAAGTTTTTCTATTTAAGGTTTAAATGGCACTGGCTATCGGAAGAAAATAAAAGCCGACTTAAAACTTAAAATTACTCACAACGTCTGCTGCCGTTTGCAGTACATCTGAAAATCTGCTTAACATCTTAAACAATTACCACACTTAATTACAGTTACACCATTGCGCACTGGATGCAAACACACGTTCACTTTTCAATACCAAACAGCCAATTCTCTTATTAATCGGTAAAAATCCATTGTAAACACTGAAAATTCCTGAAGAGTAAAATTTGATAAATCAGGACAAATACGAGCATTGACAAAACAGATTTCGGGAAATGTCATTTTGTAATCGATACTTTGTTGGTTTTAGAAGGTATCGATTCTTTGTACCGGTTTAGTGCACGTCTCTAATCTCAGAGTAGCCATAGTATAATAAATAATGGATGTCAGCCGCCGCCTGGCAATTTTTGTTCTACCTGTCAAATGTCAAAATTGGCAAAAGTCGACTCGACAAGCGACGAGAAGTGAAATTAATTTGGTCAGCGTTGGATAGTGTTTATATATTTAATTCTATATATGAAACACACAAAATTGAATGATATATCAAATTTAACTTTAGTATCACATTCATAGTGGCGTCTGTGAAACAAGGAAAACTATTATCGGTTTACAACACACTTATTAAATGCACGTAATGTTTCTTGCTTTCTGAATCCATATCAGAACCTTATTTTCGTTCTTAGAAGCTTTGCAGTTATAAACAATGTCAGACGACGAGGTAATACGTTTTGAGATCACCGATTACGACTTGGATAACGAGTTTAACATAAACAGACGAGGGAGAGCCAAGAAAGAACAACAGATTTATGGTAAAGAATATTCCTGTAACTAACATTTCACAATATAGTGTAACGTTTCTATTGTTGTATTCGTTATTAAATTTGCATATTTGTTTAAAAACAAACAGGAATTCAATAAAGACACGAGTGTCATAATACACTTTAAAATAATGGCATGAAGATTCTTCCTGTTTAGATAAAGCTTCCATGTCCCATTTTGGTTAAGAAGTTACCGAATATATCAGCCCTTTCTCGAGATATTTTTTTTTATTAAGGATTTGCTTGTTTACTTCAACTGTATTGTTATTAAAACTAAAGTAACTAATATGTATTTTGGCCAGAATTATTTACAGTCATGTCCTATTTCAGTCCATTAGAACACATAAATTAAACTGACGTATTTTATTTTAAACATTAATTTTACCCATGTTTTAGGTGTATGGGCTAAAGACAGTGACGAGGATGACAATGAAGACAATGTGCGACAGAGGAGCCGCAAACAGAAGGACTATGCTGCCCCCATCGGGTTCGTGGCTGGAGGCGTGCAGCAGGCCGGGAAGAAGAAGGAACCTAAACAAGGCAAGGGTCAAGATCAAAATTAATGTCCTTTATGGAAATTGTGTATTGTGACTTGCAATAAACGATTCTATTCTATTCTATTCTAAAATTGAGAATTATTTTAATTAAATCAATTTTGTTACAAAAAAATTATGAGCTATTATTATCACTGAAAAAGAGAAATAAAAACACTACAATATTCGTCTTGTTCTGACTTTATATGTCTATCTTTAATGCATGGGTGGGATGGGTAGCATGGGACTGTCTTAGCCCTCTAGGCTGGCAAAGCATCTGCAATCCTCTAGTGTTGCAAGTGTCCATTTGTGGTGGTGTCCACTTACCATCAGGTGACCCATTTGCTTGTTTGACTTAGCAGTATTATAAAAAAAAAAAACATTCACAATTTATTTGTCATGCTGTGTAGGATGGGGATAGAAAGAGGCAATGAATGTGATTATGAGTGCTCATATGTTAGATAATAATAATGGCCTATAAGTATGTCATTTTATATCCTTGGTACTTAACTTAGTCTGGCAAAAGATCCAAATTTGTCAAATGTGTAGCTGTCAATCTAAAATATACATTGATTTGTTTTATTTCATTTTGTTAAACGAATTTTCTTTTCTTCTAGAATTGGAACCAGCTGAATCAACTTCCCGGGTCACCATAGCAGACAGCTCTGATGAAGAACCGACTACAGTCCCAGATGAATCGGAGACAGCTGGCATCAGACGGCAAGGCCAGGGCATGCGGCCCGTCAACCTTGGAGGCAATATGGGCAATTGGGAAAAGCATACCAAGGGTATAGGGGCGAAATTACTTTTGCAGGTATGCTTGTATTTGTTAGTAATAAAAAGCAAACCTATTGCAGTCCATTGAGTAATGCCATTGAAATATTAAAGGTAGTATTGCAGTCACACAGCGAGATGACGGAAGGAATGTTTGAATTTAGTACCTACAGGAGTTGAAGCAAGTTTTATTTTACAACAAAGTGTGTGGGAATTTTGGAAATACCATAATTTGTACACTATTATACTTAAGGTTCATGTTTCCCATAAAATTTTTAGTTAGCTAGTATAGGACAGGTTGTGTGCAATGTATCAATTGTTTAGACATATTTGTTTTTTGTTAAAATATGACTTTGACACGTTAAAAACTGTAATATTTAACATTTCAGATGGGCTACCAACCAGGCCTTGGGTTGGGCAAAGACCTGCAGGGCATATCGGCACCGGTTGAAGCGACAGTAAGGAAGGGCAGGGGTGCTATTGGTGCCTATGGTCCGGAAAAGGCAGCGGTATGTATACCCAGCTTTAATTTTGCTCAAAATGACTATCCATTGGCTTAAAATCAACATGAAATGAAAAATTTGATTATAAATGATAGATGCACACATTTTTTTTGTGTTGAAAAGAAATCATAAATAATCTTGATTTTTGATTTAAAAGACTATGGACTACAAGCCCATGGACAAAAAAAACATGTGAAATGAACCAGCGTGAATGAAGCTTACAAGGCTGTTACTATATCATAAAATAACTCTGAGCGCTATGCCGTCATTTCTGAGTGGTACAGATTTTTTCTCATATATTGAAAAAAAAAAAAAAAATTGCACTAACTTCCGGCACCACCACTTTAAAGCGGCACTAGGTTTTTCGACATTTATTTTTAATCATCTATAAGCTACAAAAACGCCATAAATTAATAATTAGTCGTAATTCCTCACTTGTACCTGAGAAATTCCATAAATGTTCCGCTCTGAAATGACGGCATAGCGCTCAGAGTTATTTTATGATATAGTAACAGCCTTCTAAGCGTGTTTCACGCTGGTTCATTCCACATGTTTTTTTTGTCCATGGGCTTGTAGTTTTAGTACATATTGTATACATAGAGCTCGGGTGACAATACAATAAACAGGATAATTTTTACAAGAACTTATTTTTGATCAATATTTTACAGATGAAAATAAAAAAGGAAGAGGAGCGGCGTTTGAAAGAGAAACAAGACGAAGAGAAAGCACCGGAAAAGTCGTACCACTGGAAGAAATCGCACAAAGGCCGCTATTTCTACCGCGATTCCGCCGACGTCATACAAGAGGGTAAACCTACCATGCACTCTATCAGCAGGTATTTAAGATAGACTTTATTATAATAAGAAAGATAAACTCATATGAATAAAATGCACATAAACACGTCCTGGGGTTACCTGAAGGGCTTGACCCCCACATTGAGAGCCGTCTCATGATGATGACAGTCCATGAGCTCTTAGAAAGTCATTCGGGTTTGTCTCACTCTTATGGGGTCTATACTTAAGTCGGCCGAGTGAGAGAGACAGGAAGACAAACCGGAATGGCATTGTACGAGCTCATGGACTGTAAACATAGTGTGGTTCAAACTTTATAGTATTTAAAAATATTTTATTTGATTCGTATTGATTTTGTGTAAACAAGTTGTCCATTTCGAATCTTCCCAGGTGCATTTTGACACTGAAATTGATCAGAAATTTGGCACACATACAGTAGGCTTATTACCTAACTCGCTCGCAATCGCCATCGTGTTCATTCTGACAGTTCTTGTATGAATGTGACAGCTAGCTGATTCCGATGCCAATTGTCAGCCCATACATAAACTGTCAAAATGAACACGATGGCGATTGCGAGTGAGATAGGTAATAAGCCTACAGGTTTCCTGTGACAATCCAATCATAATCAAATGTTTCGTTAAAAATTAGGTTTTATTATAAAACACTTGTGTCAAAACATTGTTTTAACGCTAAAGACAGCTAGTGAAATCACAGACCTATGAGATATTTCTTGACAGGGTGGCAAAGCCACTGTCCTCTATTCTCACTGGTAGTCCTTGTCAATACCATCAGTGGCGTGCAGTGGTCGCTATGGTAGACGTCTCACTTTTACGGGTAGGTCACGCAACACAATTTGTAAGCGATGCTTACCTTGGGGACTCCTTGCATGCCCTAGCTTACGGTCAAGTGAAAAAAACATTCAGTGGCTTTATGAAACCACCGAAAAATTTTCGCAAAATTATTCGATTTAGTGCCTGTCTCACCACTATGTTAAGTTTCAAGTGTCAAGCGTCAGTTATGTCTGTTTCGTAGTAATAAATTAAATAGAGAAGGATTCATAGATAACCGACACTTAAGATAACTGGAACTTAACAGTGATGGAACAGGCCCTAAGGGTATTAAAACCGCGTTCTTAATCTTAACTTAATAATTGAAAATGGGACTGATAAATAATTGAAAACAAAACACACAAAACGTACGCACGAATATGTGAGAATGCTACAAGGTCGGCTGGCTATATTGGCCACTCTGCCGAGCGCCTGTCACTTTATCCCCACTCCGCGGCCGGTTATAACGCCCTATAGATCAGTGGTTCCTAACCTGGGGGGTAATTACCCCTGCAGGGGTAAAACGGAGATTCTAGGGGGGTAGCACGGGATGGCACGAAATAGTATTAAAATAGCAATAAACAAAATAATAGTACGGTTAACTCCGAGTTTTATATATAACTTTACTTACTAGTTGCCTAAACGTGCAATTTCTTACATAATAAACATATTTTCGTTCGAATTTGTGTGGTTTTAATTATTTTAAATTAGCTAGGGGTGAACTCAATTCCCATACTTGTTCACAGGGGTAGTGACATTGAAAAGGTTAGGAACCACTGCTATAGATGGACAAAAACATTTTTAATTATGGAACGAACAATACTCCCTTAAAATTTTCACTTTAAAAAAACAATGCAACGTCGCTAACAGTTCGGAGCTATCTCGCGTGCCGGTGATCGACATGACCGGCAAGGAGAAGCGAGTGCTGAGCGGGTACCACGCGCTGCGCGCCGCGGCGCCGCGCTTCGAGCACGAGCCGCGGCGGCGCTGCACCAACTTCGAGGCGCCGCAGCTGCTGCACAACCTGCAGGTCATGGTCGAGTGCTGCGAGCAGGTCAGTGGAGGGGAAATAGTAGATTAATGCCGAGTCCTGGGAAGTAGCCACTTGCTAGATGAGTAACTTGTTTAAAAACACGAACCGCAGAGTGTTTTTTAAAGTTACGAATCCAGCGATTGCTCTTCCAGCTGAGGCAGATATAATGTTTTTCTCGAACATTGAGATAATTTTTGCACTAAACTTCCTCGCAACTTAGGTGGTTGTCAACAAGGCCCTTCGTGTTCTGTTACTTAGAATACAATGACGACATTTACGACAATGTTTGAGAAAAAATTGTTCCAGGCCAATGCCCATAGAATTAAAAAAAAAAGTTTTGTTTCAGGCCAGTTAGCTTATACACAATGTATGTAACATTAAAATGGAGAACTTTTAACTACCTTAAATTAAATTTATATTAAAATCGGAATTCGAATTTCAAGTTTATTAGGTAGTAATAGCTGTTGCTCGCAACTTCGTCCGCGCAGAATTAAATAATATAGTCTATGTTCATCAAGGATAATGTAGGATTCTAATGGTGAAAGAATTTTTTCAAATCGGCCCAGTAGTTTCGGAGTCTATTCAATGCAAACGATCAATCAAGTTTTTCTTAATCTTTCTCTTCCATTCAGATTTCTTCATTCCTTTCAAACCGTTTATCAAGCTAAACCAACCGCCAGTTTAAATATTCCAGTTTAGTTTTAAGTAAATTTTTATATTATCTGAAGCATCCAAGTGCCCAAATACTTCGGTACACCATAGAAATACATAGTTGTGTCGAACTTTTATATCACCTTGGACGTTTCATATTACATGACGCTGACTGTACAAACGTATTCACAAGTTGATAGTTATAGGCCGACCGTTTAAATGAGTCCTCGCGGGCGCGGCTGCGGGGCGCGAGGAGGGAGCTGTGTGCGGGGGCAGGCGCGCCCCCCGCCCGCACCGAGAGAGCCCCCCGCCGTCGTCTTACCGCCCGCGATAACTCATATAAGCGATCTGTCTATAAATATAATACAAATACTCTTTATTGAACACCACAAATCAGTACAAAACAATACAGAAACAAAGAACAAAGTAGACAATAGGCGGTCTTATCGCTTAATAGCGATCTCTTCCAGACAACCAAAAAGCTAAATAAGTTGGAGACAGTTTAAGTAGGTGTCGGAAACAAATAGACAGGATAAACGCAGGGATAATAAAAACAACAATACCAACATAAATATAATACATAGCTAAATAAATAAAATAAATTAATACATACATATACACATAACATTACTGTATAATACTTACTTAAGATAAAATAAATGTGAGAATGTAACAATGAAAAATAAGAAGGGCATACAACAGAAAAGGATTAGATCAGAAGCAAAAAGAGAAGATAAGGTACTAAAGACAGGGAGTGGATTAAATTAGTGATAACTAGTGAGATTTGAGTTGGTTTTTAAAAATAGGTAGAGTTAAGTAAATAGTGTGTGATTCAATTTACAGGATATAATCCAAAACGCCCGCGAACTCCAACAAGCGGAGGACGAGATAGTTGTGCTTGAGCGAGACATCCGAGAGTGCGACGACAAGCTCGCCGAACAAGACGTGGTGATAGACAAAGTCGGGGACATCAAAGCGCGGGTCGCTCGGCTGAGCCAGCCGGATCTCTCGCTCGAAACCGCCTATGAAGTCGTGGCGGATTTGAAGGTTAGTTACAAATCGGTCAACCACGAACGGTTTTGTATTACCTACCGTACTATAGAAAAAAAATATTTCCTGACCTTAGAGCGTTCTATTAGTAAACTTCAATGATTTTCCGTGTCAATTCAATGTAACGTCACTATGACATTTACTGTGCACGGACCGGAAAACCCCTTCATTTGCTTAAGCCTTTTCATAGGGTAACCCTATTAAACTGTTACCCTATGATATGGTAAGCTTATCGTTGTGCTAAGCCTATCATTACGGAAACCGTTTTGAATAAGGTTAACCGTTTTGAATAAGGTTAACTGTTTTGAATAAGGTTAACTGTTTTGAATAAGGTTAACTGTTTTGTATAAGGTTAACCGTTTTGTATATGGTAAACCGTTTTGTATAAGGTTAACAGTTTAGAATAAGGTTAACCATTTTCAATAAGGTTAACTATTTTGTATAAGGTTATCCGTTTTGCATACGGTTAACCGTATTGTATAAGCTTAACCGTTTTGGTATAAGGTTAACCGTTTTCTATATGGTTTCGGAGTCGAATGGTGTATAGATAACTTGATTACTTTAACCACTTTCCATTAAATAGGTTTACGAATGCTTTGCACTTAAAATAGCTTGATCGCGTTTTAAAGTCACGGAATACGGTAACCCTATTAAGGGTTTTTAGTTTTGGTAATCGCTTACCAGAATTAGCTATGTTATTACGGTAAGACTTTCTTTCGGGTAACCCCATACCTTACCAAATTGATTTATGGTTTGTGGGAAGCAGTTTGCTAACGTTTCCGCCGCATCACCCACTTTATTGCGATGTCTTAAATTGTGCCTAAACCCAATTGAACGAAAGTTGTTTTTGCATTGAAGTAATGGACGTATATACAGGTCGTTGGCCCTCCGGCCAGGTGGGATGACGATCTGCGAAAGACTGCAGGCAGATGCTGGATGCGTCAAGCTAAAGACAGGGCGCTATGGCGCACATTAGGGGAGGCCTATGTCCAGCAGTGGACTAACATAGGCTGATGATGATGATGATGATGACAGGTCGTAGGCGTTTAACTTGCGGTGGTGATATGTGTCGTTGGCATCGAAAAGATTAAAAATGATAGAAATCGATACGCTCTTTAATTTTTAACTTCATTATGACTTTCGGTACTTAATCACGTCAAGTATCGATAAAAAAAACGCCGCTCATGCGGAATGAGGTCTTATTTTCAAATAGTTATTGTCAGTTGACACTAATGTCGTCTCGTAATATTCTATGTATGTCACAGTTGTTATTAGATCGAGATTAAAGCTATGTGGAGCTATTGGGTCGTCAGTCGTCACGTAGGCAAAGTATTTACACGGACTGTATTTAAATTCGATTTTATATGCGATTCGTTAAGTAATCTGAAACTGGGTGCTCCCCTGCGTGCTGTAACCATAACTGTTGTAGGTACGTTACATACACAATTCACGTCTATATCCCTTACGGGGTAGACTGAGCCTGAGGTAACAAGACCTAATAAAGGCCACGTTTAGCATTATTGTAGGCGAATAGGCGGAAAAAGGAATCAAAATAGTGATGGTAGTGTGGTGTACGTTACAGTAACCAAAAACCCTAGTGTGCACTTGGTGTTCTGCTCTCGGCAGGCTCGCCACGCCACACTAGGGTTTTTGGTAGGGTTGATATGATTTTAATCAATTTTTTTTTAATAAATCAAAGATTTAAATTAATAAATTTTATTGCAACCAAATCCGTCAAAAATTGTCTAGGGACTTCCGCCGACATAGACTACGGCGCGCACACTTGTGCAACGCCATGCGAGCGTTTACCGACACAATTCCGGGATTCCCGGAAACTAAAAAAACGCGACGTATTTCGCTTTTCGCCCGGTCATTTGTAATTGACCAGTGAAAGAGTGAATACAACAAGATGTCTGGAAGATAAAAATACACACTGGGTTTATTTCGATCAAAATACGTTGTTTTCGTTTTAACAAATAGCTGAACTGTCTGCTAAATTAATAAAAAGAACATGAAAGATTATTATGTTTTTTTAACCTTTTATTTCGCAAGTCGGACCAGGTGTTTCCAATTCGAGCCTCATTACATTTTTGTTAATATAGCCAAAAACATAAAAAAAAATACTAAAAGACCATCTTAAAGTACGTTGATTATAATCATCACTGCGAAATAAAGGGTTAAAAAGATCATGATTTTTATAAACCCTGGTTTTCGGTTACTGTAAAGTGCAAAAGTAACGGTTATAGCTCGCTGATCAGGCCTCCCTTTAGGAACGTATACGTCATGTGTTTAGTTTATTAATTTATTATTGTTACAGAACACCTACCCCCAAGAATACGACATCTTCGGGATTGGTGCTATCGCTGGCAACATAGTGAGCCCGCTGTTCAGCGCCATGATGGCGGCGTGGGAGCCCTTCGTGGCGCCCGCGGAGCCCGTGCCCGCGTTCCTGAAGTGGCGGCCGCTGCTCACCGAAGAGGGTTACAACAGCCTGATTTGGCAGCACGTCGCGCCTAAACTTAAGACTGCTGCCGCGTGAGTATCGATTGATAGCCAGGTTTTCTCATTCTTTTAAGTCTTTTATTGTCACGAATAAACATTTTTTGTCTTTATTTTTCACTGAGGCCGGATTGGCAGTCTGTTTATAATCATAATAGCCTTCATTCAGACAGTCACATATTTAAAACAGACTCATTTAGTAATGTGTTTTATAGGTCGTGGAACCCCCGAGTGCCGGAGCCGATGCTGGCGGTGGTATCTTGCTGGTCGCCGGCGCTAGAGCCGGGTTGGCTGGCGGGAGCCCTGCTGGCCGGCCTCGTGGCGCCCCGCCTGCTGGACGCCGTGCGCGGCTGGGACCCCACGCACGACACGCAGCCGCTGCACCACTGGGTGCTGCCCTGGCACCCGCTGGCAGGTCACTACCCGCCCTATAGTCTAGCTGCTGCCGGCCTCGTGGCGCCCCGCCTGCTGGACGCCGTGCGCGGCTGGGACCCCACGCACGACACGCAGCCGCTGCACCACTGGGTGCTGCCCTGGCACCCGCTGGCAGGTCACTACCCGCCCTATAGTCTAGCTGCTGCCGGCCTCGTGGCGCCCCGCCTGCTGGACGCCGTGCGCGGCTGGGACCCCACGCACGACACGCAGCCGCTGCACCACTGGGTGCTGCCCTGGCACCCGCTGGCAGGTCACTACCCGCCCTATAGTCTAGCTGCTGCCGGCCTCGTGGCGCCCCGCCTGCTGGACGCCGTGCGCGGCTGGGACCCCACGCACGACACGCAGCCGCTGCACCACTGGGTGCTGCCCTGGCACCCGCTGGCAGGTCACTACCCGCCCTATAGTCTAGCTGCTGCCGGCCTCGTGGCGCCCCGCCTGCTGGACGCCGTGCGCGGCTGGGACCCCACGCACGACACGCAGCCGCTGCACCACTGGGTGCTGCCCTGGCACCCGCTGGCAGGTCACTACCCGCCCTATAGTCTAGCTGCTGCCGGCCTCGTGGCGCCCCGCCTGCTGGACGCCGTGCGCGGCTGGGACCCCACGCACGACACGCAGCCGCTGCACCACTGGGTGCTGCCCTGGCACCCGCTGGCAGGTCACTACCCGCCCTATAGTCTAGCTGCTGCCGGCCTCGTGGCGCCCCGCCTGCTGGACGCCGTGCGCGGCTGGGACCCCACGCACGACACGCAGCCGCTGCACCACTGGGTGCTGCCCTGGCACCCGCTGGCAGGTCACTACCCGCCCTATAGTCTAGCTGCTGCCGGCCTCGTGGCGCCCCGCCTGCTGGACGCCGTGCGCGGCTGGGACCCCACGCACGACACGCAGCCGCTGCACCACTGGGTGCTGCCCTGGCACCCGCTGGCAGGTCACTACCCGCCCTATAGTCTAGCTGCTGCCGGCCTCGTGGCGCCCCGCCTGCTGGACGCCGTGCGCGGCTGGGACCCCACGCACGACACGCAGCCGCTGCACCACTGGGTGCTGCCCTGGCACCCGCTGGCAGGTCACTACCCGCCCTATAGTCTAGCTGCTGCCGGCCTCGTGGCGCCCCGCCTGCTGGACGCCGTGCGCGGCTGGGACCCCACGCACGACACGCAGCCGCTGCACCACTGGGTGCTGCCCTGGCACCCGCTGGCAGGTCACTACCCGCCCTATAGTCTAGCTGCTGCCGGCCTCGTGGCGCCCCGCCTGCTGGACGCCGTGCGCGGCTGGGACCCCACGCACGACACGCAGCCGCTGCACCACTGGGTGCTGCCCTGGCACCCGCTGGCAGGTCACTACCCGCCCTATAGTCTAGCTGCTGCCGGCCTCGTGGCGCCCCGCCTGCTGGACGCCGTGCGCGGCTGGGACCCCACGCACGACACGCAGCCGCTGCACCACTGGGTGCTGCCCTGGCACCCGCTGGCAGGTCACTACCCGCCCTATAGTCTAGCTGCTGCCGGCCTCGTGGCGCCCCGCCTGCTGGACGCCGTGCGCGGCTGGGACCCCACGCACGACACGCAGCCGCTGCACCACTGGGTGCTGCCCTGGCACCCGCTGGCAGGTCACTACCCGCCCTATAGTCTAGCTGCTGCCGGCCTCGTGGCGCCCCGCCTGCTGGACGCCGTGCGCGGCTGGGACCCCACGCACGACACGCAGCCGCTGCACCACTGGGTGCTGCCCTGGCACCCGCTGGCAGGTCACTACCCGCCCTATAGTCTAGCTGCTGCCGGCCTCGTGGCGCCCCGCCTGCTGGACGCCGTGCGCGGCTGGGACCCCACGCACGACACGCAGCCGCTGCACCACTGGGTGCTGCCCTGGCACCCGCTGGCAGGTCACTACCCGCCCTATAGTCTAGCTGCTGCCGGCCTCGTGGCGCCCCGCCTGCTGGACGCCGTGCGCGGCTGGGACCCCACGCACGACACGCAGCCGCTGCACCACTGGGTGCTGCCCTGGCACCCGCTGGCAGGTCACTACCCGCCCTATAGTCTAGCTGCTGCCGGCCTCGTGGCGCCCCGCCTGCTGGACGCCGTGCGCGGCTGGGACCCCACGCACGACACGCAGCCGCTGCACCACTGGGTGCTGCCCTGGCACCCGCTGGCAGGTCACTACCCGCCCTATAGTCTAGCTGCTGCCGGCCTCGTGGCGCCCCGCCTGCTGGACGCCGTGCGCGGCTGGGACCCCACGCACGACACGCAGCCGCTGCACCACTGGGTGCTGCCCTGGCACCCGCTGGCAGGTCACTACCCGCCCTATAGTCTAGCTGCTGCCGGCCTCGTGGCGCCCCGCCTGCTGGACGCCGTGCGCGGCTGGGACCCCACGCACGACACGCAGCCGCTGCACCACTGGGTGCTGCCCTGGCACCCGCTCGCAGGTCACTACCCGCCCTATAGTCTAGCTGCTGCCGGCGTAGACCCCGCGCATAATGTGTGATATCGTTTGGCAGGCTCGGCGCTGGCGCTGGCGGTGTACCCGGCGATCCGGTCGCGGCTGGCGGCGGCGCTGGCGGCGTGGCACCCGGCGGACGGCTCGGCGCGGCCGCTGCTGGCGGCGTGGCGCGAGGCCTGGGGGCCGGCGCTGACCGCCATGCTGCACCAGCACATCGTGCCCAAGCTCGAGCACTGCCTGCAGCACGCGCCTGTCCACCTCGTGGGCCGGGAGAACAGTGAGTGCCGCCGCCGTTTAGTACTAGCCATGGTTACAGTAGCGTGACGTCTGCGGCCCGTGGTCAGATGGGGTCTTTCCCCAATATAACGAGGTGCATCATCGTCTTTTCTTTGCTCTAGGTCTAGCCAGTTTGGGGCCCTTTAGAGCTCCGGGCCCGTGGCACTTAGCCAGCCCTGTCACCGCATAATTACGCTATTGCTCGATTAATCGATGGCTTTTTAAATAATACAATATATAACAAAGTACCTATATATAAAAAATATTTCCAATTATTTTTTATTTTTTATTGTAAATATTTTTTATATATACTTTGTTATATATGGTTGTTTTTATAATTTTTAGAAGTTTGAGAAAAATAATATAACGAAGTTAAAAAATTGTTTATAACAAATTGATAAGTTAATAAACAATGGAATAGTTGTTAAAAAAAATTTTTTTTTGTTACTTTATAGAGGACTGTTAATTATGATTTTTAAATAAAAATAATTTCTTAATTAATTATTTGAACAATAGAAATATAAAAAAACGATCAGACTATGAAAAATTGTTATTACGAAAAATATTTTTTTAAATTCATAATAATATTAATATAATATAGATGTGAAAAATGTTTTTCAAAAAATATTTAAATAATCAATTTGTTTATAAAAAAATATCAACAAATGGCGGTTTTTATTTTACAAATCAATTAAAATCTTGTATTGATAAAAAAACGATAATATGATGATTAAGAAAAAAAAAGTTATTTTAACAAAATTATTTGGATTCTTCAGTTTTTATTCAAGTACAAAAATGATTATGAACAAAGTTTGAATATTTTTTTAACTTTTATGGTGTGCTCATGTTGATGTATGTATATAAAAAAGGCTCCACGAAGCGAAAAGATTTTACGACACTTATTTAAACATTTTTTTTCATTTGCAATGAAGACGGAAGTTCGAGAAAATTCTGTTAGTTAACAATCGTTTAACTTGCTGTAAAATTAACTTTAAATAAAATTTCCAACGGGGATAAGTTTTTTGAAGTGTTCCAAATACAATATAATTTTTTCAAATTTTTAAAACAATATTCAATAACTTAAAAAAAAAAATCAATGTGTCGTACTCGCTTTTGACACCACGTGCGCAACCTAAAAATGAAGCGCGGAGACCCATATTCAGCTTTATATTAAAATGATGATAAATAATGGAGATAGAGTTCCGGAAGCTAGGAGTTTTTTATTGAAAATTTCCTCCTCTTTAAGACTCCTTATTTGAAATTTCTTAAATATGAATAGTCTATGAAATATTGGCGAAAAACCAAATGCCTTGTTTTCATCTTTAATTGTTTAAAACTTTTGCAATTTTTTTTGTGCTAATACACTCTTTTAGCACAATTTTCTATGCGTCATTCCGCATCCAATGAGCTATCGCACATAATTTTAAGAGCAGTATTTCTATTTTAGACCATTTTGAACTTGTCGGCTAGGCTATATCAGCGCAAGCACTGCTTGGCGGCTGGATTGGCGAGTAAGACGATTGTAGTGCTAGGCTACCCGCCCACCCTACCGACCGTATCGACACTAGCTGTCGGCGACTGGCTGGGTTGGAGCCTCCTTTTTGTACATAGTTTGTATATTAACTACTTAAGTACCATAAGTATCATTCAAACAGATGACGCTTAGCGACAAAAAAATCGCATAGTAACAAAGGTCACGTGACGGTCGGTAACAGGTAGAAAAATTCGGAAACTACCCACCTGCTATGGGTGGTGTAGTGGTATAGCACGCGTCACGGAATGACGAGGATCCGGGTTCGATTCCCGGCCATAGCTTTACTTTTCGGATTTTTCTATGTGTTCTGATTTTCACAGACATTTAGAAATTAAATTTCTAACGGTAAAACCGTAAAAGTAAAACATAAAAATCAAGAAATAAAAATTTCTTGATTCATTTGATAGTACCTATCATTTGAAAAACAGCGCCTTCTCTCGTCCCTGGTGAGCAGTAGATGTTCCACGGGAGTTTGTAATTGTGTCGTACAGACACATCATTCAAACAGATGACGCTTAGCGACAAAAAATTCGCATAGTAACAAAGGTCACGTGACGGTCGGTAACAGGTAGAAAAATTCGGAGACTACCCACCTGCTATGGGTGGTGTAGTGGTATAGCACGCGTCACGGAATGACGAGGATCCGGGTTCGATTCCCGGCCATAGCTTTACTTTTCGGATTTTTCTATGTGTTCTGATTTTCACAGACATTTAGAAATTACTTAAGTACCAGTTTTAAAATACCTTTCTTTTGTACTGACATCAACTTTCAAGACAGTCGCTCTGTCAGGTTGCTAGCATAAACAGTTGTTCCGGATTAGGCTCCTAGTTACTTTGTGTGTCATTAAACCATTTAAACCATAGCGGAAACGTTTTAAAATGCCGTCGTTAACACTAGCTATCAGTGGCGTGCAGAGTCGGGTAGCCGGGGTAGGCAGTGATGAATAAACAGGGGTAAGGTGATGCGATACAATTCGTATGCGCTGTCTACCCTGGTGGCCCGTACTGCACGCCTGCGACCGACAGGAGCGTTCGTTGTAATGTTTTGTTTGTGTTCAGCGGCGTGGGGCTGGTGCGCCGAGTGGCTAGAGCTGGTAGGCGCGCCGACGCTGGCGGCCGTGGCGGCGCGCGCGCTGCTGCCGCGCTGGCTCGCCGCGCTGGCCGCCTGGCTCAACACGCAGCCGCAGCACCGCGCCGTGCTCAACAGCTACACGCAGTTCCAGGTGCGCACACACACACACACACACACACACACGCTGGCGGCCGTGGCGGCGCGCGCGCTGCTGCCGCGCTGGCTCGCCGCGCTGGCCGCCTGGCTCAACACGCAGCCGCAGCACCGCGCCGTGCTCAACAGCTACACGCAGTTCCAGGTGCGCACACACACACACACACACACACACACGCTGGCGGCCGTGGCGGCGCGCGCGCTGCTGCCGCGCTGGCTCGCCGCGCTGGCCGCCTGGCTCAACACGCAGCCGCAGCACCGCGCCGTGCTCAACAGCTACACGCAGTTCCAGGTGCGCACACACACACACACACACACACACACGCTGGCGGCCGTGGCGGCGCGCGCGCTGCTGCCGCGCTGGCTCGCCGCGCTGGCCGCCTGGCTCAACACGCAGCCGCAGCACCGCGCCGTGCTCAACAGCTACACGCAGTTCCAGGTGACACACACACACACACACACACACGCTGGCGGCCGTGGCGGCGCGCGCGCTGCTGCCGCGCTGGCTCGCCGCGCTGGCCGCCTGGCTCAACACGCAGCCGCAGCACCGCGCCGTGCTCAACAGCTACACGCAGTTCCAGGTGACACACACACACACACACACACACGCTGGCGGCCGTGGCGGCGCGCGCGCTGCTGCCGCGCTGGCTCGCCGCGCTGGCCGCCTGGCTCAACACGCAGCCGCAGCACCGCGCCGTGCTCAACAGCTACACGCAGTTCCAGGTGACACACACACACACACACACACACGCTGGCGGCCGTGGCGGCGCGCGCGCTGCTGCCGCGCTGGCTCGCCGCGCTGGCCGCCTGGCTCAACACGCAGCCGCAGCACCGCGCCGTGCTCAACAGCTACACGCAGTTCCAGGTGACACACACACACACACACACACACACACGCTGGCGGCCGTGGCGGCGCGCGCGCTGCTGCCGCGCTGGCTCGCCGCGCTGGCCGCCTGGCTCAACACGCAGCCGCAGCACCGCGCCGTGCTCAACAGCTACACGCAGTTCCAGGTGACACACACACACACACACACACACACACGCTGGCGGCCGTGGCGGCGCGCGCGCTGCTGCCGCGCTGGCTCGCCGCGCTGGCCGCCTGGCTCAACACGCAGCCGCAGCACCGCGCCGTGCTCAACAGCTACACGCAGTTCCAGGTGACACACACACACACACACACACACGCTGGCGGCCGTGGCGGCGCGCGCGCTGCTGCCGCGCTGGCTCGCCGCGCTGGCCGCCTGGCTCAACACGCAGCCGCAGCACCGCGCCGTGCTCAACAGCTACACGCAGTTCCAGGTGACACACACACACACACACACACACGCTGGCGGCCGTGGCGGCGCGCGCGCTGCTGCCGCGCTGGCTCGCCGCGCTGGCCGCCTGGCTCAACACGCAGCCGCAGCACCGCGCCGTGCTCAACAGCTACACGCAGTTCCAGGTGACACACACACACACACACACACACACACGCTGGCGGCCGTGGCGGCGCGCGCGCTGCTGCCGCGCTGGCTCGCCGCGCTGGCCGCCTGGCTCAACACGCAGCCGCAGCACCGCGCCGTGCTCAACAGCTACACGCAGTTCCAGGTGACACACACACACACACACACACACGCTGGCGGCCGTGGCGGCGCGCGCGCTGCTGCCGCGCTGGCTCGCCGCGCTGGCCGCCTGGCTCAACACGCAGCCGCAGCACCGCGCCGTGCTCAACAGCTACACGCAGTTCCAGGTGCGCACACACACACACACACACACACACGCTGGCGGCCGTGGCGGCGCGCGCGCTGCTGCCGCGCTGGCTCGCCGCGCTGGCCGCCTGGCTCAACACGCAGCCGCAGCACCGCGCCGTGCTCAACAGCTACACGCAGTTCCAGGTGACACACACACACACACACACACACACACGCTGGCGGCCGTGGCGGCGCGCGCGCTGCTGCCGCGCTGGCTCGCCGCGCTGGCCGCCTGGCTCAACACGCAGCCGCAGCACCGCGCCGTGCTCAACAGCTACACGCAGTTCCAGGTGCGCACACACACACACACACACACACACACGCTGGCGGCCGTGGCGGCGCGCGCGCTGCTGCCGCGCTGGCTCGCCGCGCTGGCCGCCTGGCTCAACACGCAGCCGCAGCACCGCGCCGTGCTCAACAGCTACACGCAGTTCCAGGTGCGCACACACACACACACACACACACACACGCTGGCGGCCGTGGCGGCGCGCGCGCTGCTGCCGCGCTGGCTCGCCGCGCTGGCCGCCTGGCTCAACACGCAGCCGCAGCACCGCGCCGTGCTCAACAGCTACACGCAGTTCCAGGTGCGCACACACACACACACACACACACACACGCTGGCGGCCGTGGCGGCGCGCGCGCTGCTGCCGCGCTGGCTCGCCGCGCTGGCCGCCTGGCTCAACACGCAGCCGCAGCACCGCGCCGTGCTCAACAGCTACACGCAGTTCCAGGTGCGCACACACACACACACACACACACACACGCTGGCGGCCGTGGCGGCGCGCGCGCTGCTGCCGCGCTGGCTCGCCGCGCTGGCCGCCTGGCTCAACACGCAGCCGCAGCACCGCGCCGTGCTCAACAGCTACACGCAGTTCCAGGTGACACACACACACACACACACACACACACGCTGGCGGCCGTGGCGGCGCGCGCGCTGCTGCCGCGCTGGCTCGCCGCGCTGGCCGCCTGGCTCAACACGCAGCCGCAGCACCGCGCCGTGCTCAACAGCTACACGCAGTTCCAGGTGCGCACACACACACACACACACACGCTGGCGGCCGTGGCGGCGCGCGCGCTGCTGCCGCGCTGGCTCGCCGCGCTGGCCGCCTGGCTCAACACGCAGCCGCAGCACCGCGCCGTGCTCAACAGCTACACGCAGTTCCAGGTGCGCACACACACACACACACACACACACACGCTGGCGGCCGTGGCGGCGCGCGCGCTGCTGCCGCGCTGGCTCGCCGCGCTGGCCGCCTGGCTCAACACGCAGCCGCAGCACCGCGCCGTGCTCAACAGCTACACGCAGTTCCAGGTGCGCACACACACACACACACACACACACACGCTGGCGGCCGTGGCGGCGCGCGCGCTGCTGCCGCGCTGGCTCGCCGCGCTGGCCGCCTGGCTCAACACGCAGCCGCAGCACCGCGCCGTGCTCAACAGCTACACGCAGTTCCAGGTGACACACACACACACACACACACACACACGCTGGCGGCCGTGGCGGCGCGCGCGCTGCTGCCGCGCTGGCTCGCCGCGCTGGCCGCCTGGCTCAACACGCAGCCGCAGCACCGCGCCGTGCTCAACAGCTACACGCAGTTCCAGGTGACACACACACACACACACACACACGCTGGCGGCCGTGGCGGCGCGCGCGCTGCTGCCGCGCTGGCTCGCCGCGCTGGCCGCCTGGCTCAACACGCAGCCGCAGCACCGCGCCGTGCTCAACAGCTACACGCAGTTCCAGGTGCGCACACACACACACACACACACACACACGCTGGCGGCCGTGGCGGCGCGCGCGCTGCTGCCGCGCTGGCTCGCCGCGCTGGCCGCCTGGCTCAACACGCAGCCGCAGCACCGCGCCGTGCTCAACAGCTACACGCAGTTCCAGGTGCGCACACACACACACACACACACGCTGGCGGCCGTGGCGGCGCGCGCGCTGCTGCCGCGCTGGCTCGCCGCGCTGGCCGCCTGGCTCAACACGCAGCCGCAGCACCGCGCCGTGCTCAACAGCTACACGCAGTTCCAGGTGCGCACACACACACACACACACACACACACGCTGGCGGCCGTGGCGGCGCGCGCGCTGCTGCCGCGCTGGCTCGCCGCGCTGGCCGCCTGGCTCAACACGCAGCCGCAGCACCGCGCCGTGCTCAACAGCTACACGCAGTTCCAGGTGCGCACACACACACACACACACACACACACGCTGGCGGCCGTGGCGGCGCGCGCGCTGCTGCCGCGCTGGCTCGCCGCGCTGGCCGCCTGGCTCAACACGCAGCCGCAGCACCGCGCCGTGCTCAACAGCTACACGCAGTTCCAGGTGACACACACACACACACACACACACACACGCTGGCGGCCGTGGCGGCGCGCGCGCTGCTGCCGCGCTGGCTCGCCGCGCTGGCCGCCTGGCTCAACACGCAGCCGCAGCACCGCGCCGTGCTCAACAGCTACACGCAGTTCCAGGTGCGCACACACACACACACACACACACACACGCTGGCGGCCGTGGCGGCGCGCGCGCTGCTGCCGCGCTGGCTCGCCGCGCTGGCCGCCTGGCTCAACACGCAGCCGCAGCACCGCGCCGTGCTCAACAGCTACACGCAGTTCCAGGTGCGCACACACACACACACACACACACACACGCTGGCGGCCGTGGCGGCGCGCGCGCTGCTGCCGCGCTGGCTCGCCGCGCTGGCCGCCTGGCTCAACACGCAGCCGCAGCACCGCGCCGTGCTCAACAGCTACACGCAGTTCCAGGTGACACACACACACACACACACACACGCTGGCGGCCGTGGCGGCGCGCGCGCTGCTGCCGCGCTGGCTCGCCGCGCTGGCCGCCTGGCTCAACACGCAGCCGCAGCACCGCGCCGTGCTCAACAGCTACACGCAGTTCCAGGTGCGCACACACACACACACACACACACACACGCTGGCGGCCGTGGCGGCGCGCGCGCTGCTGCCGCGCTGGCTCGCCGCGCTGGCCGCCTGGCTCAACACGCAGCCGCAGCACCGCGCCGTGCTCAACAGCTACACGCAGTTCCAGGTGCGCACACACACACACACACACACACACACGCTGGCGGCCGTGGCGGCGCGCGCGCTGCTGCCGCGCTGGCTCGCCGCGCTGGCCGCCTGGCTCAACACGCAGCCGCAGCACCGCGCCGTGCTCAACAGCTACACGCAGTTCCAGGTGCGCACACACACACACACACACACACACACGCTGGCGGCCGTGGCGGCGCGCGCGCTGCTGCCGCGCTGGCTCGCCGCGCTGGCCGCCTGGCTCAACACGCAGCCGCAGCACCGCGCCGTGCTCAACAGCTACACGCAGTTCCAGGTGCGCACACACACACACACACACACACACACGCTGGCGGCCGTGGCGGCGCGCGCGCTGCTGCCGCGCTGGCTCGCCGCGCTGGCCGCCTGGCTCAACACGCAGCCGCAGCACCGCGCCGTGCTCAACAGCTACACGCAGTTCCAGGTGCGCACACACACACACACACACACACACACGCTGGCGGCCGTGGCGGCGCGCGCGCTGCTGCCGCGCTGGCTCGCCGCGCTGGCCGCCTGGCTCAACACGCAGCCGCAGCACCGCGCCGTGCTCAACAGCTACACGCAGTTCCAGGTGCGCACACACACACACACACACACACACACGCTGGCGGCCGTGGCGGCGCGCGCGCTGCTGCCGCGCTGGCTCGCCGCGCTGGCCGCCTGGCTCAACACGCAGCCGCAGCACCGCGCCGTGCTCAACAGCTACACGCAGTTCCAGGTGCGCACACACACACACACACACACGCTGGCGGCCGTGGCGGCGCGCGCGCTGCTGCCGCGCTGGCTCGCCGCGCTGGCCGCCTGGCTCAACACGCAGCCGCAGCACCGCGCCGTGCTCAACAGCTACACGCAGTTCCAGGTGCGCACACACACACACACACACACACACACGCTGGCGGCCGTGGCGGCGCGCGCGCTGCTGCCGCGCTGGCTCGCCGCGCTGGCCGCCTGGCTCAACACGCAGCCGCAGCACCGCGCCGTGCTCAACAGCTACACGCAGTTCCAGGTGCGCACACACACACACACACACACGCTGGCGGCCGTGGCGGCGCGCGCGCTGCTGCCGCGCTGGCTCGCCGCGCTGGCCGCCTGGCTCAACACGCAGCCGCAGCACCGCGCCGTGCTCAACAGCTACACGCAGTTCCAGGTGCGCACACACACACACACACGCTGGCGGCCGTGGCGGCGCGCGCGCTGCTGCCGCGCTGGCTCGCCGCGCTGGCCGCCTGGCTCAACACGCAGCCGCAGCACCGCGCCGTGCTCAACAGCTACACGCAGTTCCAGGTGCGCACACACACACACACACACACACACACGCTGGCGGCCGTGGCGGCGCGCGCGCTGCTGCCGCGCTGGCTCGCCGCGCTGGCCGCCTGGCTCAACACGCAGCCGCAGCACCGCGCCGTGCTCAACAGCTACACGCAGTTCCAGGTGCGCACACACACACACACACACACACACACGCTGGCGGCCGTGGCGGCGCGCGCGCTGCTGCCGCGCTGGCTCGCCGCGCTGGCCGCCTGGCTCAACACGCAGCCGCAGCACCGCGCCGTGCTCAACAGCTACACGCAGTTCCAGGTGCGCACACACACACACACACACACACACACACACGCTGGCGGCCGTGGCGGCGCGCGCGCTGCTGCCGCGCTGGCTCGCCGCGCTGGCCGCCTGGCTCAACACGCAGCCGCAGCACCGCGCCGTGCTCAACAGCTACACGCAGTTCCAGGTGCGCACACACACACACACACACACACACACGCTGGCGGCCGTGGCGGCGCGCGCGCTGCTGCCGCGCTGGCTCGCCGCGCTGGCCGCCTGGCTCAACACGCAGCCGCAGCACCGCGCCGTGCTCAACAGCTACACGCAGTTCCAGGTGCGCACACACACACACACACACACACACACGCTGGCGGCCGTGGCGGCGCGCGCGCTGCTGCCGCGCTGGCTCGCCGCGCTGGCCGCCTGGCTCAACACGCAGCCGCAGCACCGCGCCGTGCTCAACAGCTACACGCAGTTCCAGGTGCGCACACACACACACACACACACGCTGGCGGCCGTGGCGGCGCGCGCGCTGCTGCCGCGCTGGCTCGCCGCGCTGGCCGCCTGGCTCAACACGCAGCCGCAGCACCGCGCCGTGCTCAACAGCTACACGCAGTTCCAGGTGCGCACACACACACACACACACACACACACGCTGGCGGCCGTGGCGGCGCGCGCGCTGCTGCCGCGCTGGCTCGCCGCGCTGGCCGCCTGGCTCAACACGCAGCCGCAGCACCGCGCCGTGCTCAACAGCTACACGCAGTTCCAGGTGCGCACACACACACACACACACACACACACGCTGGCGGCCGTGGCGGCGCGCGCGCTGCTGCCGCGCTGGCTCGCCGCGCTGGCCGCCTGGCTCAACACGCAGCCGCAGCACCGCGCCGTGCTCAACAGCTACACGCAGTTCCAGGTGACACACACACACACACACACACACACACGCTGGCGGCCGTGGCGGCGCGCGCGCTGCTGCCGCGCTGGCTCGCCGCGCTGGCCGCCTGGCTCAACACGCAGCCGCAGCACCGCGCCGTGCTCAACAGCTACACGCAGTTCCAGGTGCGCACACACACACACACACACACACACACGCTGGCGGCCGTGGCGGCGCGCGCGCTGCTGCCGCGCTGGCTCGCCGCGCTGGCCGCCTGGCTCAACACGCAGCCGCAGCACCGCGCCGTGCTCAACAGCTACACGCAGTTCCAGGTGCGCACACACACACACACACACACACACACGCTGGCGGCCGTGGCGGCGCGCGCGCTGCTGCCGCGCTGGCTCGCCGCGCTGGCCGCCTGGCTCAACACGCAGCCGCAGCACCGCGCCGTGCTCAACAGCTACACGCAGTTCCAGGTGCGCACACACACACACACACACACACACACGCTGGCGGCCGTGGCGGCGCGCGCGCTGCTGCCGCGCTGGCTCGCCGCGCTGGCCGCCTGGCTCAACACGCAGCCGCAGCACCGCGCCGTGCTCAACAGCTACACGCAGTTCCAGGTGCGCACACACACACACACACACACACACACGCTGGCGGCCGTGGCGGCGCGCGCGCTGCTGCCGCGCTGGCTCGCCGCGCTGGCCGCCTGGCTCAACACGCAGCCGCAGCACCGCGCCGTGCTCAACAGCTACACGCAGTTCCAGGTGACACACACACACACACACACACACACACACGCTGGCGGCCGTGGCGGCGCGCGCGCTGCTGCCGCGCTGGCTCGCCGCGCTGGCCGCCTGGCTCAACACGCAGCCGCAGCACCGCGCCGTGCTCAACAGCTACACGCAGTTCCAGGTGCGCACACACACACACACACACACACACACGCTGGCGGCCGTGGCGGCGCGCGCGCTGCTGCCGCGCTGGCTCGCCGCGCTGGCCGCCTGGCTCAACACGCAGCCGCAGCACCGCGCCGTGCTCAACAGCTACACGCAGTTCCAGGTGACACACACACACACACACACACACACACACGCTGGCGGCCGTGGCGGCGCGCGCGCTGCTGCCGCGCTGGCTCGCCGCGCTGGCCGCCTGGCTCAACACGCAGCCGCAGCACCGCGCCGTGCTCAACAGCTACACGCAGTTCCAGGTGCGCACACACACACACACACACACACACACGCTGGCGGCCGTGGCGGCGCGCGCGCTGCTGCCGCGCTGGCTCGCCGCGCTGGCCGCCTGGCTCAACACGCAGCCGCAGCACCGCGCCGTGCTCAACAGCTACACGCAGTTCCAGGTGCGCACACACACACACACACACACACACACGCTGGCGGCCGTGGCGGCGCGCGCGCTGCTGCCGCGCTGGCTCGCCGCGCTGGCCGCCTGGCTCAACACGCAGCCGCAGCACCGCGCCGTGCTCAACAGCTACACGCAGTTCCAGGTGCGCACACACACACACACACACACACACACGCTGGCGGCCGTGGCGGCGCGCGCGCTGCTGCCGCGCTGGCTCGCCGCGCTGGCCGCCTGGCTCAACACGCAGCCGCAGCACCGCGCCGTGCTCAACAGCTACACGCAGTTCCAGGTGCGCACACACACACACACACACACACACACGCTGGCGGCCGTGGCGGCGCGCGCGCTGCTGCCGCGCTGGCTCGCCGCGCTGGCCGCCTGGCTCAACACGCAGCCGCAGCACCGCGCCGTGCTCAACAGCTACACGCAATTCCAGGTGACACACACACACACACACACACATACGTATCGCCAGCACCTCTAGCGAAACGAAACTGCAACGAGCACTTGTCATAGTATTTGACATTTTAATATTTACATTTGACATTTTAGTATTTGTAATTGTGTCGTACAGACACATCATGCAAACAGATGACGCTTAGCGACAAAAAAATCGCATGGTAACAAAAAGGTCACGTGACAGTTAGTAACAGGTAGAAAAATTCGGAGACTACCCACCTGCTATGGGTGATGTAGGGGTATAGCACGCGTCACGGAATGACGAGGATCCGGGTTCGATTCCCGGCCATAGCTTTACTTTTCGGATTTTTCTGTGTTCTAATTTTCACTGACATTTAGAAATTTTATTTGACATTTTAACACGAAAACGTTCGAGACGTACTTCAAAACCTTTTAGAACGAGTCCAACCTTTTAACCGAAGCTCCTTTTTCCCAGAAAATGTTCCCCGATGAGCTGTTAAAGGAGCCAAGCGTGCGAGACGCCTTCAGGAAAGCCCTCGACATGATGAACCGAAGCGCGGACATCGAATCGGTGGAACCCCCGCCCCCGCCTCGCTTCACCATCCCCGTAGAAAAGAAGGAGACCAGCAAAATAGCAGACGTTCTCGCTTCGACCACGCAGCAGAAATCGTTCTCGGAACTGCTGGAATCCCGGTGCATAGAGAGAGGGATTACTTATGTACCCGTAGCGGGTAAGACTAGGGAGGGGCGGCCGCTGTTCAAGATTGGGGCGGATTTGCAGTGCTATGTTATAAGGAACGTTATTATGTATTCCCAGGATAATGGTAGGACGTTCGAGCCTGTTGGGTTGGATAGACTGTTGGGGATGGCTCAGGAATAAGGACTTAAGTTTTTGACGAAAACAATTTTATTTGAACAGTTTTTTGCTGATTGTATTTACATTTATTCTGCGTAATGTATATCAGGTTTCGATTTATTCCTTCTGTGAATTTTGACCATACATGAATTAACCAATAGAATAGTGCCATGTGTTATGTCAGATATGTGGTAAGGCCGCACTCTAGTTGGTCAAGCAGATACTATGACCTATATCGATAGTACAAGTTTAGTCGTTGCGTGGATATAGCTTAGTGAATAAAATTCACTTTTATTGTATTTATTAGAAAAATATATATACGTAAACTCAGCGGCAAAAAAAGTGGTCCTCATAATGTATGCAACTATACTGTATGCTGCAGACACTACTTGGAGACTGGGTTGGCTTTGTTTCATATGAGAGGTGAGGGTAAAAGTCTCGAGAAAATAAATATTTTAATGCTAAAATCACACAAAATCATTTAAAACTCACACTTTGTCGGTCCCTCGTTTAATGCTCCTCTCATCTACTCAAAGGTTAACTGGATCACTTATAGGGATAAGTTCGCCTTTGTGCATATTAATGTTTTTTTATGAATTGTATCTGTTTCTTTATATTTTGTACAATAAAGCATTTATTTACTTTAAATCACATACTTTTGCACTTGACAGCTCGTAGTACCACTCTATTGGTTAATTCCTTCATGATTTTGACTTAATTCCAATCGTCAATTTGTTTTTTTTTTTGTTTCTTGCTTGCAAATTAAGGGCGTGTTTCACCAATCTGTTAAGTTCCAGTTATCTTTAGTCTTTAGTGTCAGTTATATATGATGACGTCTCTATGTATTTCATAGTAATAAATAGAGACGGAATCATAGATAACTGACATTTAAGATAACTGGAACTTAACTGAGAGTGGTGAATGAAACAGGCTCTGAATGATGTTAATAAATACCTTTCTGTTCGTGTAAATTGTGACTGATGTTTATCAATTGGCATTGTTCATTTTTTTTAAGCTATGCTTTTAACACCTTTATTTGATAAAATGGACTATTTCAAGCAACTAATTTGAATATTATGCTTTTACGTAGCTTCGTTAGTTAATAATAAATATTTTTTCGCTGTTTGATAATTCGTGAATTTAGACAGAATCCCAATCGCCTTCGTTCAGCTGGCTATAAAAAAAACGGCTTTGTCTATGGTTTTGTAGATTTGACAGTGACACGTGACAGTTGCCGTAGCCAAACTTTTTTTTTCATTTTTGTGGCAAACATTCGATGCTGGATTCTGTCTAAAAACCCGGACGTTCGGTCAAACAAAGGTTCAAAGTACTTTTACAAAAATATCTGCAATCATAAAGTATTTTTGAAATCGGACAAGATAAATCGGATAATTGATGGTTTTCCTCGAAATGGTTTTCGAATTGGAGCATACTAAAAAAAATGAACAATGCCAATTCCCGACTACTCAAGTCTGAGCGTGAATTCAACTTATATTAAGTGATGCTTTTAGGCTAGTGATGAATAAATATGTGATTGTTTTAATTCACCTCTATTTTTTATTTTTAGAAATACACTGACTGGCAAAAATAACGACGCACTTTTCATGGAAATTGTCCCGATATTTTAGCTGGTTAGTTCTACATAGCTCCTTGATCCTGACCAAGGCAGAATCGAGTACTTGACTACGTATGGAGTATTTATTGTTTAGTTGTGTTGTGATACAAATTTAATGCCGGTTGTACACACTCGCCGAGACACCCCGAAACTGACCGAGAACGAGTGTGTACATGATGCTCTCGCCTTGTCTCGCCCGCTCATGTCTCGCCTCGGTACGTCTCGGCTGCGTGTCGGTTTTTTGCGGCCGAGTCAAAGGGTCTCGTCCGCTCTCGCGAGGAAAACGAGGCTGAACATGTACACATACTCGTCGCAACAGGAACCAAAAAAAAACTTGATAAGGGAATAATTACTGGGTTCTTTTGCGGGGCATAGTAATCATCCACCACCTTCGTTTTCGCCATGGTTTAGTTTTTTTTTTATGATATATGTGTAAATAATTGTAGTAACTAACAGCACAAAGGCAAACGGCCGCAGCAGTTTCTAGGTCCATCGTGGTCGATATCCGCTGTTTAAATGACGCCCCGAGTGTGTACACGGTGCCCTCTCGTCGAGAGCTTCTCGCCCGAGACTCTCGCAAAGAGCCTCTCGGCGAGTGTGTACAGCCGGCATAACAGTAGCATGAAATTGGAAATTGAACGTGGAGGAATTGGGTATGTTTATTTTTTTAGGACATACATACGTATAACACGTCTTTATCCCTTACGGGGTAGACAGAGCCCAAGGTAACAAAACTTTAAGGCCGCCTTTAGCATGATTAAGGGCGTATAGTTGGAAAGGAAAATCAAAATAGTGATGAGCTGCTAGCCGCATCGCCTATAACATGATTCCTAAGATTTTCGCCCATTCCCTCGATGGACTTTTACCATCTGCGCGGGAAGAGAAGCAAATGGTAAATTCTATGTTTTTCTTTACTCCCAGACCAGCATGGAAGAAACTAATCTCTAATCTCTCTATTGGTACTCAAATTATAAACCTTTAAATTTCTCTAGTGTCTACATTGGTTGGGCTTGCTTAAGGTTTGAGGATAAATAAACATGTTTTTCAATTAAATATTTAATAACAATAAAAATTAAACATTTGAACTCAAATAAGAACAACAAAAAATAGTGGAGACAGCGAAATTAAGATTCTAAAACTAATTAAGTAATATTCGATTAAGTATGAATTATTCGATTGCAAATAAATTCGTTCGAATGGTTTGCCTTAAGGGAAGTTAATATTTTGCGACCATAGTATTTTAGTAAGTACAGTATTCGAGGTAGAAATATTCATTAATTAACATTTTCCCTAGGTAAGTATTTTGGCAAGTTACAAGATTAGTCTACAATATTAACCAATAATTAACAATAAAAAAACAGTCAATCCTGAAAATGAGAATAGTTTTTAATTAATCGTAAAATTAGATTTTAAGTTGCTAAAACTAAAAAATAGTCATTTTAAGTCAATAACGTTGGCAAATAAGTGTAAACAGTTTACGTACGATACTAAATGAATGGTGAAACGCGTTTCGACAGCTCGCAACAAGTATGTCCAGTCCATTGATTCGTGGCGTGAAACACTTCATTAAAAATAAATTCGATGTATTTTAAAACATTACCATAAGTAGGTAAGCAATTGATGTAAGATTAACAACAATTTTACTTAGTATAAAATAAATTCGATTTAGTGGAGTACATTTTTCAAAAGGTCACATTTGTGCATTCTCTCAGTCTATATTTTTGTCCAAATTATTATTAAGTTAGTATAAAATAATTCAATACATTTTGGCGGATAGTATTTGATCTTTCTTAAGCATTAAAGTATTGTTACAACAATCATCTTTAGTGCTGATACGGTGGGTCTTATCTCTTGGTTTTTTGTTCCTCATTAAATACAAAATTAATATTTTTATGAGACGTTACCCAATTTATTTTATTGTCTGACGCTGATGCGCTATCTTGTATGCTGACAGCCACAGCAGTTTTATCTCATTGAAGTATGTTGAAAGACTGTTCGGCGTTTCAAATACTTTGGATGTTTCCTGTACCATATTGGCGCAATTGTCTACCGAGTAAAATGGGATGCAAAATATAAAACAGATTGCGGAGTTTTAATTGTCTAAACGTGGAACACATTATAAGTGGTACTTTTTAATAATTAGATTTTACTACTACTATAGGTACGTATCGTATTCTTTAAACGGAATTCTTCTACGATGTAACCGCTACTTGGCAGGCAACCATAAATTGACCTGTTCGCTTGGAGACATTACACGGAGTTCGGTATCTTCCGGGTTTTGCCGTTGGTCGTACAGGTGCCCGATTTTTTAAAGTACATCACTAGAAAGTGGTATAAATCTGTTTATATCTTCAAAACTACTCTAATGAAATTTTTGACTAGTTCACAAGATTAATGAGAGTCGTAATTATCTTTTAAGCTTCGAGTGGTATTTTCACACATGTGCTTTCAAAAATCGGGCCCCTGAACGCTTAATGGCACGACCTCTGATTCAGTATGCCTGCGAGTGAACGGGCCAAGTTTATGGCTGTCTCGAGCGCAGCGCCGGACGAGGTTCTTTTATGAAATCCCACGACTACAATGTTTTGAGACGATGATGTATCGAATTAGTTAATTCTGGACCTCAACAGTTTCAGTGGCCTCAACAGCTTTAGTGGCCTCAACAGCTTCAGTGGCCTCAACAGGTTTATTTTTCTGGTAGCTGTAGGCCCTGAAACATTGCACCCCATTGGCCAGACCTAAACAGAAGTTGCACAGCGATAGAGCGTAGTTAATGGGCCTTATTACAAAGCAGTATCGGGTCCATATGAAGCCGGTGACTGCGAGCGATCCTGACTGCGTCGTGGAGACCTTCTCGATCGGGCGACGGAACTCGTCGATAGACGTCATAACTAAGGCCTGAAACATTTTGTTTAGGTTAAATTCAAAGTGGTTGTCGATGCTCAAGGTACAGGGGAAAACAATGAGTAGAAATTTGATGTTAACGTGCTTTTATGGTCACATTTTGACGGGCCAATTTACAACTCAAAAAAGACGACCTGATAATTCGCGTCCCCATTTGATTCCTATATAGTACCTATTAGAGGAATTATCAGGTTGTACGTTCCATTCCGAAGTCGTACCTACATAGGCCGCGACCGACAATTTTTATAGTTGCTTTCTACTCTTGTTGTCAAGCTAGGTTTTATCGCGAACAAGTATAATTGCTTTATGTCCCTGACAAAACCTAGCGCGTACTCGCCTCAAATGTTTCGTCATTATTAGGTAGTTCATTTTAAGTAGTTGAAGCCGTACAAAAGACGCTGAACCTTAGGCAAATTAATTCCTTGATCGACTATCCCTGGCGTATTCAGTCAGTCACTATCCGCGCAATTCGCACCATACCATCAAGTGACGATTGCGGAATACATAGTGACGATATAAAAACCTATAAAACAAAAGAACGCCATGAAGCATTCAAGTGCTCTTGTGTTGCTATGTCATTAACGGCAATTAAGTGTGAAGCCTTACTATGTAATTGTTAATCTAAACTGAGAAGCTAAGTTCTCCGAAATCTTTCGAAGTCCCTCTCACTCTCAAATGAATGACTAGATATTAGTGCGAGCGGGACGGCACGAAAGTAACTTCGAAAATCGAATTTCGGAATAGTCTCGACAGGCACAACTGGCCGTTACCAGATGTTGCTGTTTGTTCTCCTTGCTAATTAAATTTATACTTTTAAGAAAACAAATAACCAAGAGCCGCCATGTTTCATATTTAAGCATTCTTGGAATAATCAAGCTATCTTGATTTGTGAATTGTTTCAAAACAATGCGTTATATCATCTAGTTTGGGAGATTTTATTACACCATATTATTCAACGGTGGGAATGGCATAATCTTTTTACATAAATTGATAAGCACGTTTGCCTATATTTATAAATATTGTGAAACATGCGTTGGATTGGAAACAACATTTTTAACAACGAATACAGTTAGATGAAAGTAGATGTGACAGCATTCGAATAGACTTCAATACTTTCACGATACAAGGAATCTATTTTACGAAGACTACTGAGTAATTACGCATACCTACGGCTGGCATCGCGTATCTTTTCAAACGTAAAACAGAAAATAGATATGTCATGCTAGACTTACTCTCCAGGTAGGTACAGTCAGCGTCATATAGTTTGAAGCATTCAAGTCAGCCAAATAGTAGTAGGTACACCATGGAAATAGTTTTTTTTTGTCACATTGGATGTTTCATATTATATGACGCTAACTGTCCCTACTAATAATCTTGTTTGAAACCATCTACAACAGTTGGTAGATACCTAAGTAGGCATACTTTGCATTCAGAGTCGTCAATTTGTAATAAAATACTCGCTGGAAGTGAACTCTCTAATTAAATAGGTAATTTTTTGATTGGATCAGGTATAATTTTGCGAAGATCCAAAATAATTAAGCAAAAACATCTCCCATCGCTACGCTACACTTTACACTTACACTTTAGTACGTACCTATCGGAGTAGCACCGTAGGTACAGATGTAGGTAGTGTAAAATGATTTTCCATGACATTTCGTTGAACCCCATGCGGTTTTCAACTTTAACGACATTTGAAAAGGTTCTTATTAATAAAACAATGTAATCTGACAGTGACAGCTGCATTGTACCTATACCGGATAAAATTCAACGAACTGCAATGGAAAAACTTAATGCACTAAGGGTTGATGAGGAAGAGGAAGCGGAAGAGGAAGTATTAAGCACACAGCTTGTGGAAGCGGAAGGAGATTTTTATGAGGATGAGGATGCGCATGAGGAACCGGACGAGGAAGAGAAAGAGTACCTAATAGGATTGTGTGAGAGTCACATAATTACTAGCTGTAAATTAAAAATTCAAACAGATCAAAGAACGCAGTTATTTATTTATTGATTAAATGATAGAAATCATAATTAGGTATGCACATAAAGTTTATTTTATTAATCAAAATTGACTACTGGGAGGTTTATTTTATTGAAAATGTACGAGCGCGCCATTGAATACGATGCGTAAAATGAAAATTCATCTAAATTTAAGAGGAAGCGGAAGAGAAGAGGATTTTTTAAATTTCGTTCATTGTGGTGGACAAATTAAAAAAATTGCCGAACTTCCTTATTATGAGGAATCGGAAAAGGAGTCCTCATCTACCCTTTGCACTACACCTGTAAATGTTTATGTTAAGTAATTATCTAGTTATGTTTAATACAGTTAATTAATAGACATCTCTGAATACGTTGGTTAAACAAAATCACTACAGTATGCTTAGTAACAAACACAATTAATTACTTTTCTACATCTACATATAAAGCGAAGCCTTTATAATTATTGTTCGAAAGTGGAGGGATCAAACATGTATGAAAATTTACAGGAGAGTGATCCCTACACACTTTTCATGCTTGTAAGGTTGAAGATAGGTAGGTACTTACCATTAGTAAACAAGTAACTACTAAGTTAAACAAAAAAATTTGCTAACAACAATAATCTACATATACATATATGTATACATACCTACAATAAATATTGATTATGTAATTAATATATATGTACTTATATGATAAAAATGGATCCTCAAATATTCACGTAGGTACCTACGTGCAAAACCCAGCATGCACGTCATGCATGATTAAAAACATGCTTAGAAAAACATGGTTTACTTACAATTTCTTCAATCTTCGGTGTTCTTCTTTCTTATAATTTAAAACCTGCCTAGAAATAATAACCGTACAGTTGAGAACAAAATAACATTTTAATTTTATTGGATGTAGCTGTCTTAAGTATAGTAAAATATTGTAAGTCAATTTTAGTCCACTTCAATTCGGATTGACTTTCAATTTGACCAAGCAAGTGCAGCTAACAGGAACTCGACTTTTCTTTAAAATAAGTATCTTTGTTCTCCACCATACCTAACTCAAAGAAATGGATTTATTTGATCGCTAGAATTAAAGTGTTCCAACAAATTTTGAACATATCTAAATAAAGATATTAAACGTAATTAAATAAGTAGTTTAGTTACCTATCTTTTAAGAATTTCTAACCGAAATATTTCTTATTATAGAGAGATAGTTTGAAAGAAGGCATGAATTACGAGGTTAGTATTAGAATAAGGCAAAGAAATAAGAAAATAACAATTGAAACAAAACAATATATTGTCCATAAAAGGCATTACAAAAATACACAACGTTTTACAAAACATCGATTTAATGATTCACAGTAATTTACACATGTAATGATATGTATCGCAACATTGTATAAGATGTATCACGACTAGGGTTACCACATAACTAAGTATAGGACGCATGAAACAGCCGGGTAATTTCCGGACATTGTCAAAATAAAACCCCTAACGTCCCGATACTAGTTCTTAAAATGTGGGATTTATTTTTATTTTAATTTAAAAGAAAAAAGTACAATTTAAAGTTTGTCCCTAAAATTTCGTATGTTTGGTAACCCTAAACAGGACTATCACAGGCTCGTATTACCCCTTTAAATTGGCTACCCCGGTACTCCTATAAACGTAAAATTGTTCTAAAAAATATTTAATACTCATAGTAAGAAAGAGAGTAAGAAACTAAGCGAATTATTATTCGTTAAGTAGAGAAATATTGATACAAATCTTAGTTTTTTTTGATAAAGGTTGCTATTAAATGAATTAAGTGTTACAATTGATCTACTCGGATACACTTACTTATAAGAGTTAACGGGGTCGTAAACACACATCCACAGCATCACAGTATGTAATGATATAACACTAATTAGGGTATAGATATCAAAGGTCAATTATTCTCAATGTTGGCAATCAATTTCTGAAACTTAAAACCTTGGTGGATTCTCAATTAAAACCCGGAAGTTCGAGACATTTGTATATTAAACATTTTAAATTTTCATAGGCAAAAGCACCAAGTAAATAAGGTCACAATGTTTTTTTACAAGTTAAACAATATTTAGCAATACTAGACCTAAATCGAGCGCATGTTTCAGTTTCACGATTAATTATTAGTATAATAAATAAATAACCTATTTATAAATTGTAACCCGCTGAGATTTGTTTTGTATATTCACTAGAAACGACCATCACTCCTGACTTACTCAGCTAAGCTGGCTAGTATCTTATTTGCTATAAGCACAAATTGAAATAGAGATATTAGTGTGTCATGTATTTAAAGACACAAAAGCTTAATGCCTCTGATACCTATCATTCTTTGTGAGTCACAAATTATGGCATCCTGAATCTTCAGACCTTCAGTACGACAATCCAAGTCTTGTGACTTTATGATCTAGCTAACACTTCCATTTAATCAAATTTACTATTGAATATTGTAATGCTAACTATAACTTGTCTCGTTAGAAATTGGAATAAAGGTCAAAGCAGTACTTTTTATTCACTCAAAAGCTGTCAGGAATGAACGGTGTCATAACTATCCCTAATACCCATAATCATTATTTATCAGCTTTCTCTTTCTGCCCTTGAGCATGCCTAATTGCCCTGCTGATTTGATACAAGCTCGTACATGCTACGAAGACATTCACAGCAAACAAATTGTAGTTTTTAGGGATGATAACGAGGGAGTACCGGGACCATATAATACCGGTGGCTGCTAAGGACACGGATTGGGGAATGGAAAGGTTCTCCACGGGCCGACTGAGGTCACCCAAACCAGCCAGCACCAAGCCCTGAAAGGATGATTAGACATGAGACAAGAATGTGACACAACAGATGAAGTGTTAGTTGTGGCACATGTGATTGTGTTTGTGTTATTGTATGTGGTACAATTAACATAAAAAAAAATAGAAACAAAATGCAGAAATTGAAAAAACAAAAATGGAATTTAATAGTTTCAGTTTTACTGCTACTGAAGGAGTATCTGTGACTTAATAATTGTTTGCCAGATTAAATTCAACAAACGAAACGCATTTATAGCTACATTATTATTATTTAAAAATGTAAACAAAACAAATATTATTCAGTGATCAAATTATGACATGAGACAAACTTTCCATGTCATGAATCTCATGAAGACTGATGATTTGAGGCTTTTCTCATAGCATTTATAGATTTGGGTTCTTAATATTTTGACTACATGATTTGTTGAACTAGGTAATTAATGAAGAATAACAAAAACTTTCAAGTTGAGTGTTAGTATGTAGATAATGGAAGTCATGAAAATTACCAGTTATAGGTAGTAAAAATTACTTTAAGATGTTAAACAATTATTAACGAAATTATGACTAAACTTATTTGTTTTTAAGTATAATTTACCATAAAATTATTGAATTTTACATGCAAAATTTCCCATTATCAGGCTTGTTTGACAAGATGCTAATTTTATGCTTGTAATTATAATGAGGATAAAAGAATACTAAATTAAGCACAGGCCAGTAAAAGAAAGATTGAAATAAGCAGGATAATAGAAACATAAACATAATAACAGGTAATTAGCAAACTCAATGAAATGAAATGATTCAGTGAAAGATTCCAATGAGTCCTCAATGACAAAAAGGAGAAATGTTATATAATAAGTAGATATATCAAGAATATATACTTTAGAAATAATGATAACATACTATATTTTCAACCTATTTATAAATAGCTTCAGAAATTTTATCACATAATAGTGATTTTCAAGATCTGGGCAATTAGTTTATGGATAAACATAGTAAAGTCATATAGATATGACGGATTTATGTATTGCTGCCCCTAAACAAGGTTACGGCATATAAATAGATCAACCTTCAGTATATCCGCATTGACTTACCCATTTGAAGGCAGGGGCCCAGAAGAATACAGTTTTCGGTCCTAAAATGAAAAAAAACAGCATGCTATTTGTATCCCATAAGAACTTAATACTAAATCACGTACAAATATGTTGATTCAATACTCACCAGCTTCGTGGTTCCATAGCGGACGTAGCGATGTTGGGACGAATCTGTCGCACGCAGTAATAACTGTTTTATACACCTTAGACATTTTTTCTGTTTGGTTTAATAATAAAATTTAATTGATGGTAGGTTTAGGTGCGAGCGGAGGGTACGGGGTTGGGAAATTACGTTCTATTTTGTACTGTGAGGAAATTTACATGATCACTCCAATCGGTCGTGGAGCAACCTTGAAATTGATAAGCATGACGTTTCCAGGCGCTGTCATTGATGTGATATGACAGTTGGAGTACGTTTAGTTCACGTTAAATTCATGTACGGAATAAAAATTCAAAGCTTGAACTTTTCGTTTCATATCGTTTTTTTTGTAGCATAGCTGTTATCAATGACAATTTTTTATTTTATTTTGTAAAATCACTGCACGTTATTCTTTTTAAGTAACTTGATTAATTCAATTCATTACTAATTTTTTTTTCCAAGTACTTTCTGTCTTCTAAATTTGTAAATTACTCAATCTGTGGTAAACATGGCCGCGCGTGTTGTGTCATTGCCGTAGAATTTACGTTTTTCTTTGTTTATTTTACTTTATCCAGTGATTTTTGTTTATTTCTATGTTGAAATAACACTCCACTGATGTGTTTTGTGTTTGAGTTTACGTTTTGAATATGGGTACGAGCACGATGGGTAGCGACCTACACTCGGATAAGCAGGACAAGTTGTTGAAATTGCAAGCCAGGAAGAAGGAATTGGAGCAACTTCTAGCCACAAAAAACGAAGAATTGTATAAATTATGTGTCCAAGAAGTTCAACTGACGGGTATCATGCCGCCTGAGGCGCCTTTAAGTCCCGAGGTCCCGAGGGAAAGGTTAAATAGCATTAGAAGCGTCGACAGGTCAACCGATGGAAATGACGTTCAAGACGGCTCTGATAACGGTTCGAGGCGTCTCCGGATGGCACCAGGAGAGCGTCTACATGAATCTGAGCAGAATCTGCGTAAAAATCTGACTCACAGACTGTCAACGCCCTCCATCTCAGGCATGTCCACTAAAAGTGCTCACCCAAGACACATACGACGTCCAGAGACTAGTTGTTCAAATTTCTTTCCATCTCCACCGCAGGAGAGAAATCCAGAAACATTTTCTATACACACATCTCACACTTATCCTGCACTAGCAGCTCGTCATGAGCCATCCAATGATCATTTGCATGGTGATACCAACCAGCCACCTGTGTACAGACACCACACAATGACTACTGATTATATGAATAAAATATATTACAGCAATGCTCCAGAGGCTCATAACGTAACACGTCTGCGAGAAACCCATTTCAGCTCAAGCCACCCTGATATTACCACCCATTATACTCACAGCACAATAACTCCACAACAGATGCATCCGCAAAACGGGATGCGGAACAATGCACTCTTGTATCAGTACGCTTCACATCTAAAAGCGCAAAGTCAGCATTTGGGCGCAATGTCGCATCAACACCAAATGCAAATTCAGTCAAAGAGAAGACCTGAAAGCACCCGTAGAAATACTTTACAAAGGACTCAAACTTACCATTTAACATCGCACAGTGATTACAATCAACATTTAGAGAATATCACTGATCATAGACCCCCATTACCGGCTTACCAACATAGATCACAACCTGATATACAGGAGCAGCAAATAGATAGAGTACATGTACCGATGGAACGAGTTGCTACTGTACCAAATACTCTGCCACTGCGGGAACGTAACAACGCAAGACCAATGCATATGCCTTTACAGGTATCAACTGACGATTATGTACATGAGAGAAGGGGTTATCCCGACGCCATGAGCCCTGTCAGTCAGTTATCAGGGTATTCTCAAAGTAATTTTGATTCGGTAAGCATGAACAAGTTCTCACCACTATCTCAAGACTCGAAAGTTCGTGAGAAACAATGGTATGAAACATCGCTAGATTCCCCAACAAGAGCAGAAGCCCCATTGCTTAAGAAGAGTTCAAGTTTGAAACGGACTTCAAGTATAGGTAATGCTCAAACTTATGAGATCATGATTTCTTCAGGCCGTCATTCTGCTATGCAAAGTCCCAATCAATCTCACAGTCCTTCTGTATTATCACCAACATCATCAAATTTGGAATCTCCGAAAAATTTAACTGTTATCGAACAGGGAAAATGTATACCGTACAGAGAGGAGACTAAGCCCTTTGAGATGTCAGACTTCTATAAATATTCTACCAAGTTTAGGCAAGCAGGGCCTCCGAAAACTCAGCCGGCTCCAATGCATACAGGGTATAATAAATTACCAATGGAGTTACCACATTATGCTCAGGAACATTGGCAAGGGCAGAGCAACTAAACCTGATCACAATCATAATAAACTGCATTTGAAATGCATCATGAATTGTAGTCTCATGAAATTCTTATAAGATTTCAGATTTTGCCATCCTGGTTATCTTTTAGCCCTAAACTGTGTGAGAATAGGATGGCAAATTATGGCCCAGCCATTTACCGATCTGAAAATTATTTAGCATGGTAAATGTTAATTATCTATGTATAATAATTAACATTTACCATGCTAAATGTATACTCAGGAGCAGACACCACAGGTTACTTCCCATAGAAAGTTGTATGAAATGTGACCCGGTTTCTTTATATATATATTGTATATTTATTATGGATTTCAGTGCAGTCTATTAAATCAACCGTAATAATCAACAGCTTACTAACCTTATTTATTTTAATGTTTAATCGGCTATCTACATGAAATAATCTTGTCATAATTTTTAAAATCTTACTCTATGTGTAATTGTAATGAATTAATTTTGACATAAATAATGGAATTGTGTTCACTCAATGGGATATAGTTTTAGTTTGTTAGTGTGTACTTATGATAGATGTAAAGATAATGCCAATTAGGTAAAGAATCCAGATCTCTATTAATTGCCTGTGTTTTAGGCATAGTCCATCCAACTTAGTAGCAAAGGCTTAAGTTCATTGACCGAGTTAAAACGTACAATAAGTACATTGAATTGTGGACGTCATACTTGTCCAGTTAGAAACTTAGTAGTACCACACTGTAAAGGCACCCAGAAACCACAAGATTTTTTCTTGACCATTTTTGTACCTATTGCTTGGTGGATACTTCTTGAGATTGCTCAAGTCGCGGCATCAACAAAATAAACTTTAATTTCTAAACATTGTTCATACCCTAGGGGTCTATACTTAGGCGGTACTAGTGAAAATAAGTCAATAAACGCGCAATACCGCCAACAACTTGGTGGAACGCATTTTAGCTTGGTTGCTAGAATAAATTCTATAAAAGTAGCAAAGCGCTTGGCGCCTAGTTTACTGCTTTTAATGAATCGCCTTACATTTTGATATAGAAAATCATATTTTTGATAAGTATGTATGTCACATGAGCGATATGAAATAATATTGTCAAGTGTGCTCTTTTCATAAATCTATTGGTTTATGTATGAGAAATAAAGATAAATATTTCCTTGTGATATATCACTGTTCTTATCATGCAAATGAGACTGAAGATTGTGCAAAGGATGTGCATTTTTATCAGTCTATTGATAATGAAACCCAGACTGAATTTAACATGTGAATTGTAGATCAATGACAATAAGTTTGATAAGATAATGGATTCATATCGTAATTTATTACTTCACAATTATTTAAGGTCATAATCCTAATTTTAAGTGCAATGCTGAAGCCCACCGCTTATGCATAACATTGACAGTGTATAACTAAAATTGCCTTAACATGTGATAATGATAAATTTATCAATAGTGTAATCTTGCTGTAAAATTGTGATTGTAACCAGTTTTAATTCCAGTGTACCCTTCGCCTTGATCGCTTTAGAATTTAATCTACTATTGTAATCTTGGAAATCTCGAATGTCTTTTCACAACTCAATGTACACTGAGACACAGCCTGTTAGAAACTTGCCAAGCATTTAACTTTCAGTTCATTAGGTACAAAACAACATTTTAGCATTACTGTTTAGAGTATCTTAGATGTAGTTTTTATATGGAATTGGATATTGTAGCAATGAAATTGCAAAATGCGCTACGAGATGTGAAGAAAAATTAGATATTTTTTATACGTTGTTTATCGTAAGTAAATTGTGCTCAAGGCACTTATGTGTAGCTAATAAATTTTAATTACATGTGTTTTGTTTTATTTTTGAAATAAGTAGGTAGGTAGTACTTTAGGTATACCTACTGGAAAGGATGGTCCTCACTGAGAACATTCTTACCCGAGCATTTGTAGACGAGCAATCAATGTAGGTAAGCTTTGAACCTTTTGCTCGGCGTCCACGCCACTCGAATATTCGACGCCGAATGCTCTGTGACGACGCTCCTGATGAAGGTTTGGTAGAATAGATGAAATAATGAACGCCAAAAAAGCAGCAAATAAAAGTTTAATTAGACATTCTTTCATGGAACTGCGACGCGTTTAGAAGTCAAATAAATAAACGAGAAATGTAGACTGCATAAAAAGCGATGAACCAAGAAAGCTGTTATGTGGTAGGCAGGTCGGTTAAAGGCGGCCAGGATTAAAACCTCCATTTAAGTAGTAGTCATCACCTCCTGAAAATAAAGATTGATATTATCAAATGGAAAAAGGACAAGAAATAATGGCCATTAGAGTTTATAATGTAACCCAAAAATTTCATCTTAGATACAAGCTTTTGTGCTGACTGTACTTGCATTTGTCATCCGTCCTACATATGTTTGCCAAATTTTAAGTCAATCGGACCAACCGTTGAAGAGTTCTCTCCTGCGGAGACGGTCCTGGCTGGACCACCTGAATTCTACTGCCAGATTATTGTATTGTCATCTGACTTACACAAGTATGCAAAATTTCAGCTCAATCGGATGAAGATACCTCCTTGAAAATTGAGTCGCAAGATACCACCCGGACAAACATACATACATACATACGTTGCTAGTTAATATAAAGCTTGTAAAAAGATGTAGGGTCATTTAGATAATGAAGGGTAGGTATACTTGTCTTGTATGTCTGCAGCCTTTACCACGAGTAGGTTTAAGTACTTAGGTATATAGCGGTAGGCACACCCCCTTTTCCAATACTGTCTTTTGATTACTTAGGCATAGTCGCTTAGTATGACTGTGGGCGTAAGTATAGCTGGAAAGAAAGAGGAATCAGAATAGTAATGGGTTGCCAGCCGCATCGCCTATAACATGATTCTTCAGATTTTCGCCCATTCCCTCGATGGGCTTCCAACTGCGCAGGAGGGGAAGCAACTGGTACATTCTATGTTTTTTCTTTGCCCCCACCTCTAAGACCATAAAAAAACCCTGTTCAAACAATTTACCTGATCCGCCGAGTTGTCCGTTGGTGCAGCCGTCGTCCCACATGTTCACGCAGCGTTTGCCCGGCGTGAAGCCACCGTTCAGGTAATAGTCATCGCCACCTGACATTAGAGGCCTGCGGTTAAGGTCAAGACTTGTTGGTTTTAGTAGAATTATAGCGTCCATTGGTAGGTCTAACAGCATAACCCGCACTCAACGATGCCGTTGCCATCTGCCCCATCCCGGGGCGGCCAGTGGGCGTCGCGGTGACACCATAGTGCTCCCGTAACGCTCACAGTCCATGGCCAGGAGGTAACGTGTGTGTTTTTAGACGGTAGGCCTCTCCCCTCCTTCCATTAGGGAATGCAGCGGCGAGTTGGAGAACCCGTCATACCCCCGTTGCTGCACGAGCGCGGGAATGCATACGGTGCATTTTCCACACGTTAAAAAAAAAGTAACAGCATGGCGGCACTTGAACGTTAACATTCACAAAAAATTAAGCCGGCGATTTTTCGATTCTTTGATGGGTTTGGCAGCAGAAAAAAATTGAGAGACCTTATGTATACTTAATATTAGTAAGTATCAACACACTTTGTTATAACGATGAGTTACCTGACCCTCCTAGCTGGCCGTTGGTACAGCCGTCATCCCACATGTTGACGCATCGCTTGCCGGGGTTGAAACTGCCACCGAGGTAGTAATCGTCGCTTCCTGAAACAAAAGATGAAACTTAAACGCATGTAAAGAGCGTCCTCACTGAGAGCATTCACGTGGGATGAGCATTCGGCGTCGAATATTCGAGTGGTGTGAACGTTGAGCCGAGCGTTTAGCTGGGTACCTAGGTACTGACCAACGTTACGAGGTATAATGTAAATTCGTATCAAGCATGTTACGCATTGAGCATGTTCGCTGTGTTCTATAAATCGGCGCAACATGCTCGTCAAAACTCTGTGGTCGCCAGCCAGTCTCACTGGCGTACTCACTGAACCGCGTAACAGTCAAAGGATTCGCCAAAAATCCGACAGCCGGGTGGAGCACTCAAAGCGACCAACGAGCGGCTTATTGCTTGCTGGTTTCCCCGTAACACTAACTGATTGCATGAATTGAATGCTCGTCAGATCAGTAGGTACTTACCCTTTTTTTCCGGTGGGAAAATACTTTGCTCATACTCCCACGCCGTGGGGACGGCATGGGAGTTATGTAGGGCTCTGCTTCCCCGCTGCCCTCTTGCTTAGCGAAATGTGAGGGGGAGGCATACCCACTAAAAACTTGGAGGGCGCCACGGGAGCATGATGGTGGCACCGTGAAAAAGTCAGTACTTAGGCTTAACAAAGCTTAACATTGATTGCTCGTTTGCGGACGCTCCTTAAGGATTTCGGAATAGGTGTTATGAAGAGATTGGTTTGAAGGTAACACAAATAATACCAAAAATCGGCCTAGTGTGAGTCGGACGCGGGCACCGAGGATACCGTACAAATTCAGTAAGTGAATATAAAATCTATCTATAAAATAGTGTTAGCAAAGCCCTGTCTGTTAAGCACAATTTAGGGAGTTACCTGCACTTGCACAGACAGACAAACAAAAATATTCTGTTTTTAGTACCTACCCTAGTAACGTTGTTATAGCGGCAACAGACATTATATTACATCGAAAATGAAAATGAAAATTGTATTTTTGCAAATTGGCCGCCAACCCGCCAAGGGCTCTTTTACATGTCTTTTTGAAACTACCAGTGCATTCGGAAAGACCATCATTGCCAAGAAGAATGCGCCGCAAGAAACTTGGCAGAAAGTCATAATTTGTGAAAGTTACAACTGTCTAGCTGTCACGGTTCATGAGGTACAGTCAGGTGACAAATAGACAGACTGACAGACGGATAGTGGAGTCTTACTACTAGGGTCCTGTTTTTGCCCTTTGGGTACGGAACCTTAAACCGTCAGGGGTTATGGTTGCCATGTCTTACCCGCTCCGCCGAGTTGTCCATTGGTACAGCCGTCGTCCCACATGTTGACGCAGCGTTTCAGTCCGAACCCATCTAAATAAGTAGGAAGTATAATTACTAAGTGCATAAACCTATATTATCATCATCATTATCATCTCCAGCCCACCGCTGGGCACAGGCCTCCTCTCAGAATGAGAGGGCTTGGCTTATAGTTCCCACGCGGGCCCAGTGCGGATTGGGAACATCACACACACCATTGAATTGCTTTTCAGACGAGTGCAGGTTTCCTTACGATGTTTTTCCTTCACCGAAAATCTAAATTTCAAATGTAATATCGCACATAAATACCAAAAAACTCAGAAGTGCGAGCCCGGGTTCGAACCCACGACTCTCTGCTTGCGAGGCCACAGGTCAAACCACTAGGTTACCACGGTTTTTAGTTACACATACACCCATATAAATCACGTTTTTATCCCTTACGTGGTAGACAGGATCTAGGGTAACAAGACCTAGAGGAGAGAAGCAACTGGTAGGAAACTACTTTTTTTTTTTAATATATAAGAGGGGGCAAACGAGCAGACGGGTCACCTGATGGAAAGCAATCACCGTCGCCCAAGGACACCTGCAAGACCTGGGGAATCACAAGTGCGTTGCCGGCCCTTTGAGGAAAAGGAAAGCTCGCTTTTTAAAGATCCCTAAATTGTACCGCTCAGGGAATGTTCTACATGCATTCTATGTTTTATTTTTGCTTCCAGGCCAGCATGGAAGCTAGTTTTGAAAGTTCCTCTGTCATTCATTTATAAATTGATTTAGTTTAAAAATGAGAAAGTCTTTCCCCTGACAGATATGCCAAGTTAGTGTTTTTTGTTAAAACCTTTACTCAAGTAAGTAAGTAAGTAAATGCGCTGCTTCAACGGTACAAATATAAAGAAACAGTAAAAAATCAAATTAAAAAACGCACAAAGGTAAACTTATCCCTATAAGGGATCTCTTCTTTTAAGTAGATGAAGAGCATTAAACAAAGGGACCGACAAAGAGTGAGTTAAAATTCCAGATAGTGAAAGCCACAAATAGAGCGCGTACATCTTTAAATACAACAAACAATACTATAGGTACTTACATCTATGATGGTTTTTCAGGGCTAGTTGATTACCCAAATTTCTCCCATAGACCAGACAAACGACACTGAGGAGCACCAAAATGGTTTTCATTTTGATTTTGAACTATTTTGCCCAGAAGACTATTGAAGGATAATGGATGCTCCTGGGCCAATCCATGCTTTTATATGCTGGGGATAAATTAATTAGACTTTATCTTTTTAAGTAACCACTCGAGGTAATCTGGATTTGGGTTAATAATGTTACTCGGGTGAGTAAAATAATCTCAGTTAATCTGATTAGGATTAATACTGATTCATATCAATGGGTTGCGTCAATATTTTTGGCGTATGCCGTGAAATAATAACAAAAGGCCTAGCATACAGGGGCGTAAGACCATTGAAACAATTCTCTTAAAAGCATGAGTCATCATCATCATCATCATCATGTCAGCCGAAAGACGTCCACTGCTGAACATAGGCCTCCCCCAAGGCTGGCCAAACAGATCGGCCCTGCGCCATCCGCATCCAATGCGTTCCCGCTACCCTCACCAGGTCGTGGCTCCATCTTGTTGGAGGCCTACCTACACCGAGCAAAGCAAAGCATGAGTATGTACCTAAATATATAACGAGTAAATTAATTATTTGAAAAATTGGACGCGGATGGATGAAAGTAGACTAACTAAGCAGATCTATAGGGGGAGTGTGAATGGTTACTTTGGGAGGGGAAGGCCTAGACGGAAGTTCCCAGACTAAATAGGAGACGTTTTGGAAAAAGGTCAGGTCAGGAATACCCGAAACCGACGAGCATGTATGAAGAGATTGATGAGTGTGGATGAAGCGAAAGAAGTATGCCGGCTCGTAGCAAGTGGAACAAAGTAGTCTCTGCCTACGCCTGTGGGAATGAGGCGTGACGGTATGTATGTATGTATGTAAAAAAACTCAACTGCGTCAATTTTAATAATTTTGATGTACCTACTCAGTGTCACTTTCACGACCAATACGAATCTAATGATATCTCTCAAGCTCAAATGCGGCAAGCCGTCTAGAGCGAGCCAAAAAAATCCACATACATACCTACACTCAAGCAAAACAAAACATAAGCTTCCTCTGGTGCAGTCGGGTAAAAAACACAAGATGTTAGAGTTTCAGTGTGAATGCAGCCTGGGGCCCGATTTTAGGAAGCACATGTGTGAAAATACCACTGATAAGTAGTGAAAAATTGCGCTGAATTTTAAATACGAGTAGCTTAGAAGATACTTACGGCTCTCATTAATCTTGTGACCTAGTCAAAAATTGGATTAGAGCTGTAGTTTTGGAGCTATAAATAGATTTACACACTCGAAAGTGGTATAAATCTAATTGTCTTCAAAACTACAGCGCTAATCAAATTTTTGACTAGTTCACAAGATTAATGTGAGCCGTAAGCTTCTAAGCTACTCGTATTTCAAATCCAGCACAAATTTTCACCACTTTCGAGTGGTATTTTCACATATGCGCTTTCAAAAATCGGGCCCCTGTTCGTAATGTCCGATACACGACAATGTAATAAAATAAAACTAAGTTTACCTACTCTAACGCACGACAAACTAATGTTAAAAACTCGCTTCGAACCAATCATAAAAAGAAGGTTCTGATAAATATTGCTCTACTTTGTATTTGTAGTAGAATTTTATACGTGGCTAATGTCTAACAAAATTTATCAAGAGGCGAAAGAAAATCCCTCCAAGTGTCCTTAGACGATATAAACCTACATAACAAGTGTAAAGTACCCTTGAAGAGCAGACACGAGTAAGTTCAGACAATTTTCTATTATCTATACCTATCTGGCCCATCACAATCTCGACAATAGTCGAAGACAAGTGAGAATTCTGTTTACATTGCAAACACGACAAGAATCTACGCCGATTGCCTTCATATTGTCACTTGACGTCGACTATTAGACTATTAAGGTTAACTGGTAGAGATCCCTTATAGGGATAAGTTCGCCTTTGTGCATATATTTAACTTTTTTTGTGATTTGTCTCTGCTTCTTTACGTATATATTGGTACAATAAAACATTTACTTACTTACTTGCTTGTTTGCTTGCTTACTTACTTGCTTACTTACTTCCTTCCTTACTTACTTACTTATTGGCTTGCTTGCTTGCTTACTTACTTGCTTACTTACTTCCTTCCTTACTTACTTACTTATTTGCTTGCTTGCTTGCTTACTTACTTACTTGCTTACTTACTTCCTTCCTTCCTTACTTACTTATTTGCTTGCTTGCTTGCTTACTTACTTACTTACTTACTTACTTACTTACTATTGTCGAGTTGGTGAAACAGGGGCCGGTAAAAGATTAACGTGACTGTCTGTCAGACAACACACAGCCTAAATCAAAATATGATTGCTTGCAAATGACCTTAGCGTCCAAAGTCAGATGTCGGCTAAATAGCATATTATAACAAATAGCAGCAGCATGATTTACTAATACCTACTAATATGTAATTATTATAAATGCGAAAGTAACTCGGCCTGTCTGTTTGTCTGTCTGTTACGTTTTCACGCCTAAACCACTGAACCAATTTTGATGACATTTGATGACAAAAAATAAAATTGCCATTTTTTTGAGAAATGTTCATATATGTTTATCTTTCAATGTATGCATCACCCGTTGGCCGTAACGGAAGCTGTAAGGCCAGCAAATGCTGAGTTGGGACAATTTTGTGACAATTTATTTTTCTGCAGCTTTTTACGTTTTTGTTTTAAAAGTACTTTTGTAATTGTCATAAATAAACTTTTGCTTTCTTTCTTTCTTTCTAGATATTTTCGGTCCCCGGGAAGGACAAAGGGCAGTTTTTTTTATATGGGAAAATTGCACAGTTCCCGTCGGATAGCGATAAGCAATTTCTGCGCAGACGCATAACTATATCAGAAAACGACAAAATTTGTTTCAGTGAGTACGAAGCTGCTGCCGCTTCTGGCGCTTCTCGTGGCTTGCGACGGATACAGGATCCTCTTAGTGTTTCCTGTGCCGAGTAGAAGTCACAACAATCTCGGCGAGGGATACGTCAGACATCTGTTGAACGCCGGCCATGAGGTACAGTACAATATTTTACCCACAATAGCAGTGACCACCGTTATTAACATAGCTCGGACAAGTAATCGCAAAACAACAACAACACGGTAACTAAATAAAACAAGAATGTGACAGAAATGCAATTAAAAAAGCTTAAAGTATTAGATAATTGCGAAAGTAAGTAAGTAAATGCTTTATACAACTACAAATATAAAGAAACAGATACAATTCACAAAAAAACAAAAGTAACATTAATATATGCACAAAGGCGAACTTATCCCTATAAGGGATCTCTACCAGTTAACCTTTGAGCAGATGAGAGGAGCATTAAACGAGGGACCGACAAAGTGTGAGTTTAAAATTCCTGATAGTAAAAGCCACAGTAGAGCGTACATATCAAGTACAATAAACCAATCATAAAATAAACTACTAAATATCATTACACACATTCATTCATACAAAATACAATAAGAGTACCTACACACATACAATATCAATATCTAAGGAGATGGTATCTTGTTTAGATTATCTATTAGGCCTCTATTGAATCTTGTTCTATGTCTGTGTCTTTTTCTAACCCCCTACGCAAATAGAGAGGTGTTTGTTATAAGTTTGACGTCAATGTCTATGAGTGTGCCTGTGGCATCGTAGCTCTTAAGCGGATAGACCGATTTCGATGGGGTTTTTTCATTCGAAAGCCGTTTCCTCGCTGTAGTTCTTAGCCATGTTTATTAAATTGGTCCAGCACTTTGATGAGTAATTTTTGGCATAAATTGAATTATTTTCTTATTTTACTTTTATAGTTATTTTTGCGTGGGGGTTTTTTTTTAATTTTAATGGTTATTGCGATGATTTGTCTGAGCTACGGTATTTATTAACATATTAGTAGCCCTAAGCAGTTTAGGATAGGCATCAAATATGACGAACAGAATGAAGTAGATAAAGCATAGTCAAAATATTTCAGGTCACATACGTTACTCCGGTTCATATTAAGAATCCACCAAAAAACTTACGACAAATCGATGTGTCCTCAAACTTCAAGTTATTTCGAGCAAGTAAGTTAATATTCAAATCTAACTGATAAAGTAACTTTTTCGGCCAAGAAGTAGAATAATACAGCGTGGATTAGAATTAATTAAGTATCTAAATTAATCTAGAATCAGTGGCGTAACTATAGGGTGGCAGGGGTGGCAAAATGCCAGGGGAACGAACTGGCTTGGTTTAGAGCACAGAAGGGACGCTGATGCACTTCTTTATATTGAGGAAGGAGCCCCATCTGACGAATTTGCCACGGGCCCCAGACGTTATAGTTACGCCACTGTCTAGAATACTTCTGCTAGCGGTTAGATTAGTTTGATTGAACGCCACTGTTAAGGTTTCTGATCTTTGTTTTTGATTGAAAATGATGTCACCCCTTTGACATCGTAAACCATGAATACCGACCAATAATGGAAACTTTTGCCAAACGCAATTAAAAAATCCTGAAAACATTTACAGGGGTGTCCAATTTAGCTGCTCCAATCATCGCAAGGCTAGCACGAGAGCGTGTGAGAGCCGTGTCGCGCGCGCGATAGACTTCCCGTCTTTGTCTTACTACTTGATCTAGAAAGAGACAGGCATCGCGGGTGGTAGGGCCTTGTGCAAGGTCCGTCCGGATCGCTACCACCATCTTACTCGCTAATCCTGCCGCTAAGTAGCAGTGCTTGCACTGCTGTGTTCCGGTGTGGAGAGTAAGACAGCCGGGGAAATTACGGGCACAAGAGGCATTGCATCTTAGTCCTCTAGGTTGGCAACGCATCTGCAATCCCTCCGGGGTTGCGGGTGTCTATGGGCAGTGGTGATCACTTACCATCAGGTGACCCACTTGCTCGTTTGCCTTCCTATTCATATATAAAAAAAAAAAAAAAGGTAGTTTATCTTGCGCGCGGCATAACTGCGGATAATTTTTAAGACACATTATTTATATTCATCTCTTTCTAGCTGAACTTCTAGATCTATCAAAAATTATCCACAAAAAGTCAAACACTAATGATATAGCATCAGTTCTGCACATAACGTTAGAGATGGCCAAGGGAACACTCCTACATCAGAACGTGCAGGCACTGATACAGAATCAGACGGAACAATTTGATGTGGTCATTGCAGAATGGATGTTCACTGAAGTGTACTCGGGGTACGTATTTCTTTTGAGGATAATAATAATAAAATAAATAAATAAATATCTTGGGACAAATTACACTAATTGACCCAGCCCCAAACTAAGCAACGCTTGTACTATGGGTACCAGGCAACGGATAAACATACTTATATAATGTAGATAAATACATACTTAAATACATACAACATCCATGACTCGGGCACAAACATTCGTATTCATCATACAACTGTCTGCCCCTACCCGGATTCGAACCCAGGACCTCTAGCTTCATAGTCAGGATCACTAACCACTAGGCTATCCGGTCGTCTAAAAATAAAAAAGATAAAAGTAAGATCATGCTTAGTCACTGATAAATTCGTGATTTGTACCTATGTTATGTTATGCTATCCTTTAATGGCGGCCGTAAGACTTGGGCCAATGTCAGTTAAATGACAAGTTTCCGGTAGCAAATATAATTCAAAAATCTTGTGATATAATGTCGGCAACGTTGTACGGTGATACGGTCAAAGACCCCCCTCCCCCTGTCGGGCTCTTAGCCAGCGGTCAATGATATCCCTCAGAAACGGCAAGGAAATTATTAAACGATGCCCAGGGTGCACCGGACCAAGCATTGCTCTTCCCCCCGGACGAATCCAAAAACGAATCGCAGCTCAAGAGCTGGTGTGGGGTCAAGTCACGGCCGTAACCCGGGTAACGAATTATAGAGATAAAGTGGTGAAATGGTGAACCCTTAATTAAACTTTTTTTTGCGATGAGGAAATGCGTTAAGCATACGACCGCGCCGTGGGGACGGTGCGGAAGTTATGTGGGACTCTCCTCCCCGGCCCCTCCTGAGTGGAAGGAGGCGGGGGAGGCATACCCACTAAAACCCACCGGTATTCCCTCGCTGCCATTGGGGACCCTTATTTCAACCTAAACCACTTCCAGGTCACCTAGAAACTTGATATTTAGCATGAAACATACACAGGATAAAAGGAAAATCAGAACTGTAAATTATTGAAATGTAATGAAATAAAAATTGACTAATATCAAAACTATTAATAAAATTCTTTTGTTGGCGAAGTCAGCAACGACGCAAATTTTTAATATCGATCTTGGCTCTCATTTGTTTTTGATGGGTATTATCTACTCTTCTAGGCTGGCCCCTATCTTCAACTGCCCTCTAATCTGGTCATCGTCCAAGGAGCCCCACGCTATGCTGCTGTCCCTAATGGACGATCCTCCTAACCCTGCGTATGTACCGTACCCGATTTCGACTAACACACCCCCTATGACCTTCGCACAGAGAGCAGAAGAGCTCTGGACATATATCTATGTCAAATATAAAAAGTGGTAAGACCTATTTTGTTACTTAAAACGGTCAATATTGCTGGTCTGGGAACAAAGAAAGAACATAATATTGTACCAACTGCTTCTCTTCCCGCACAGATCGTAAAAGCTCATCGAGGGAATGGTTGAAAATCTTAGGAATCATGTTATAAATAGGCGATGCTAGCAAGTCTTCACTATTTTGATTACATTTTCACCTAGCCCACAGTCACATTAAACGTGGCCTGTAGGTCTAGTTACCCTAGGCTCTACCCCGTCGATCTCATTGTCTAAGGGAAGACGGGCCCAGCGTACGGGCCCTCCCCTTCTTGGCGCGGTCCTGGCGGAAGCCGGGGCCACCGCGGGGGCGTTTCTGGTGAAACCCTATTGGCATCCCATCACACCGGATTGAGGCAACGCCGGAGAGTTTTTATTTCGGGTATACCCCTCCGGAGGGGAGTCCCACATAACCCTAGGCATCCCCGTGCCTAAGGCATCCATAAAGATTTCCTCTCCGTTAAAAAAAAGACTTTACCCCGTAAGGGATTAAAACGTGAAACGTACACATATACATGTGTAAAACCGGCATAAGCTAGTCAGACTCGCATGCAAAGGTCCACGTCAAAATCTAAAAAATACGCCGAAAATAATAACAAAAAAAAATATATAGGTTGCATACGTCATTGGAAACCAAAGTATACGAGCGAGCGTATAAGTCAGCCATGGCAGTGCGGGGCCGTCCTCTTCCCCCGCTGTCAGTAGCCAAGTATAATGGTTCCCTCATGCTGGGCAACTCTCACGTGTCTGTTGGGGACGCCGTCAGTCTACCCCAGAGCTATGTGTCCATTGCGGGGTATCACGTAGAGGATACTGTGCTGCCACTGCCCAAGGTTGGTTATTAATTTGAAGTTCACGGTGGTGGTACAATATATTCGTTATCATTATTATAATCATGTTTATTTATTGGACCTTAGTCGGTATAAAGTACATACAAATTACTAAATTGGGAATGGGCGAAAATCTTAGGAATCATGTTATGGGCGATGCGGCTAGCAACTTATCATTATTCTGATTCCTCTGTCCCACAATCACGCTAAACATGGCCTTAAGGTTTTGTTACCTTAGGCCCGGTCTATCCCGTAAGGGATAAAGACGTGATATATGTAACGAAATTCAATATGATTTCCAAATACATAGATTTGTACCATCAGTCAGCTAACTTAGGAATTTTGCGTTTTATTCTACAGAATCTTCAAGACATCATGGATAGAGCAAAAGACGGCGTAATTTACTTCAGTTTGGGCTCAACATTAAGAAGCAGCTCTATGCCCCTAAAGTTAAAGACAGGCCTACTCGACCTGTTTGGAGAATTGAAACAGACCGTCATTTGGAAGTTAGAAGAAGAACTACAAGATAACTTGCCTAAAAACCTCTATGTGGTTAATTTTGCACCGCAGCAGAGCATTTTAGGTGAGTGTGGTAAAAATCTATCAAATGCGAGATGAATTTGCACACTGAGGGCTCTATAACTCTTTTATATCAGTGCACCGAATCAATTGAAACAATTAAGTTGAAATTGGGCAGCCCGAAGTGCGCACATAAATGAAATTTGAATGTAGGGACAATTTTAAATTCAGAATTCGGTCCTTCGAAACACTCTCTGTCTGATTGGGCTTGAATTGTCGCATTTAGAGACTTGGACTTGGATTTAGACACGTGGGGCAATATTTGGCGGAAATTTCGATGCAGCACTGGTATAGTAAATTTGTTGATTACCGCACATTTTTTCAGCGCATCCAAAATGCATCCTCTTCATAACTCACGGCGGACAACTATCTACAATAGAGACCATACACTACGGGGTACCTATTATCGGCATACCAGTTTTCTCAGACCAGTTCCTCAATGTCGATAGAGCGGTCCAGAAGGGTTATGCAATAAGAGTAGATCTCGATAACGAGACTCCAGAAAATTTGAAAAAAGCTATGGCTGAAGTTTTTGAGAATCCTAGGTAAAACTATAGTGCTTTTACTATATACTCACAATCTGCCTGCTAGTTTTCTTTAACGTCGTCTCTACTCCCTATTGCTATGCCTATTGCCATCGACTCTGGAATCGGTTGCCAAATGATATTAGGCAATCGTAGACTGTTGCTACCCTGCGCAGACCCTTGAAGGCGTATGGCTCGATGGATCCTCTTAAATGAATGTGATGTGTTTTGTAACTTGTGTGTTTATATTTATATATTATGTAGTATATTTTTTTTATCGTATTTATCTATTATGTGTAGTTTATTAAATCTTACATTATTTAAATTTTAGGCTTATTTTAGGTTTCGATCGGTTCTTTTACTTTTTCTGTGTGTCTACTCCTGTTCAATACTTATGTCCTGCCAGTCGTTCAAAGGTTAACTGGAAGACATCCCTTTTAGGGATAAATTCGCCGTTGTGCATTTGTGTGGTCAAACATACAGACATACTATCGTCCCAGAGTCGGGTATATCTAAAAACTGACTTGTACAATTTTATTTCGAAGATTATATTATTAGTACGATTATAGGATAACCTTGGAGGACGTATACATTGCTTGAAGGACAGGTGAACCTTCTATTTGTGAATTAATTCATAGGAAGAATAACTATGTTGTTTTTATATCAGATACCGTGAAAAAGTCAAAGAGCTCTCTTTTGTCTTTCATCATCGGCCAGTACCGCCCGGCAAGGAGCTGGTGCACTGGGTGGAGCACGTGGTCAGAACAGGCGGCGCGCCGCATCTGCGCTCCCCGGCGCTCACGCTGCCCTGGTACCAGAAGATGTATCTCGACTTAGCAGTTGTTATTTTAACCGGATTTTCTGTATGTTTCTTATTACCGATACTAATATTATGGATCATGTTACGAAAAAAGACTGGCAAAAAATTTAAGTTCAATTGACACAAATGCCCAATGCAATCTTAAAAAAAATTGACGGTAGTTGACATTGTAACAGGTATAGCTTGCGTCAGGTAAAAAGAACGCTTGAAGAAAGTGGAGAGGGGGTGCTTGCGCATGAGTACACTATGAGCAGAGGGGGATCCTCTACTTTTTTCCAGCGTTCTTTTTACATGACGCGACCTATATTATATTATATGCTGATTCATAAGGTGCTTGACTACATTTCACCAAGCACTTTGTTTATTGATTGCCGTGGCACACTCCAAGGTTGATATCAGTCATAACGCCTTTGGTCAATTCTCAATCATATCCTGTCTACAAAATGTCTATGTATCTTAACCGTATATTCCGTCTGCATATACTGTTTACATGACCCGTCTATGAATCCCGTGCGTACTGTGCTGAGGACTCATCCACACGCCCCCATCTGTTTGTTTCGCCATCTTCGTGTTTAATCTACTTGTGTCGTCTTTGTATACTTACTTGTCTGTATATCCTTTGCTTTATGTTTGCCTTTGTGCATGTATCTGTGTTTGTCAATTGTATTTGTCTTATGTTTATTTTGCACAATAAAGAGTTTACTTACTTACTTGCATCTCTTCTTAGTGTCCTCACCTTGGACTTCCATCAAGCCTCGCCCCTTTATCATCCTTCATTCACACACTTACATACATACATACATAAATCACGTCTTCATCCCTTACGGGGTAGACAGAGCCCAAGATAACAAGACCTAAAGGCCACATTTAGCATGATTGTGGGCTTATAGGTGGAAAGGGGAATCAAAATAGTGCAATGATGGGTTGCTAGCCTTAACCTATAACATGATTCCTAAAATTTTCGCCCGTTCCCTCGATGGGTTTCACCATCTGCGCGGTAAGAGAAGTAACTGGTACATTCTATGTTTTTCGTTTACTCCAGACCAACATGGAAGAAACACACTTAATTCTATCTATACACCACCAAGTCTAACCACTGAACATAGATAATTTTAATTTCCTTTTTTGTAAATGTCTATTTTTAAGAAATGCATATTTGAGCATTTTTCGATATTAATTTGATAGTTTTATTATTAAGATAACTTGAGAAAAGTAAACATAAAAAATCTTTATTGTTAGGCAAAGCAAAAGAGCCCATACCGTTACTAAATTAAACACCGTTGTTTCGGTTTTGGAACACATCTGTATAAACAGGTATATTTTATGGTCGCTGTGTCATGACTTTTGCACTCAGACCAAATTTAATGAATAGCAGACTGAGTTCTATTATCGGCAAACTGAGCTTGATTTCAATCAATCATTCATTTTATTAGGTAACGCATTTTTTGTTGCACTGTGTTGGTATTTGGTCCAGCATGCAGGCGTGCAAATATTTATGTATAAGTAAATAAATAATAATTATCATAAAAAAAATCTTCCATGCTGGTCTGGGAGTAAAGAAAAAACGTAGAATTTACCAGTTGCTTCTCTTCCCGCGCAGATGGTAAAAACCTATCGAGGCAATGGGCGAAAGTCATAGGAATCATGTTGTAGGCGATGCGGCTAGAAACCCATCACTATTTTGATTTCCCTTTCCACCTATACGCCTCATGCTAAACGTGGCTTTCAGGTTTTGTTACCTTAGGCTCTGTCTACTCCGTAAGAGATATAAACGTGATATATTATTTATGTATTAAAATTTCACAAATGCTTCGTTTGACAACCTTTTATTTTCCATTATAATATTGACTTTTTGGAAAACTTATAAAACAAACCAAACCTAACCTAACGTGAGCCACGTCAGTCACGCCTAAGGATTTTCGATTTTTAAAAATGTTAACGGTTTATCAGATATTAAAGGGTTGTCAAATGATGAGTTAGTGAAATGATGCATTTGTGAAAAGTTTTTTAGCAGATGATGGGATTCCATAATATCACCTGAACAGTCAGTCGGTCAATGCCCCTGTATTAATCTGTTGTTTATTCTAAAAAAAATGTAGTTTAAGAAACATACATACATACATACCGTGTCGCCTCTTTCCCACAGGGGCAGGCAGAGACTACTTTGCTCCACTTGCTACGATCCTAACATATCTCCTGCTTCATCCACATTCATCAATCTCCTACATGCTCGTCGGTTTCGAGTACTCTTGACCTGACCTTTTTCAAAACGTCCCCAATTTTGTCACAGAACGTCCGTCTAGGCCTTCCCCTCGCAACGCACCCATTCACACTCCCCATATTTAAACTTTTTAGTTAATCTTCTTTCATCCATCCTCTCTCGTCTAAGAAACAACCCTTACTAATTCAATTTGATGCCAAATATGCTTTATATCATTTTGGAAAAGAGCTGATACTCTTCAACCTGCTGGACCGATTTTTACCAAACACGGCTAAGAACTACGAATAATAATAAGTCAAGAAGCGTAACTAAGCCTGAAAAAACACTCCACGCGAAGTGAACCGCAGGGGGCGGGGCTTAAAATATGTGCCGCGCGGTGAATTAGTTCGGCCGGGATGCTCGAGCCGTTATCGTGACGTTATCATTGTATTTTTGCGCTAATAGGTACATTAAAAAAATATGGCATCGTGTTGTGTGAAGTGGTGTAGAAGCCATTCAGATATGAAAAATAGAGGACTCACCTTTCATATGTAGAACAGACTGGAGAGTCTCGAACACCGTCGAAGAGTTGCATGTCTGTCTGTTTTTTATCGGATACATTTTGGTGAGTGTGCGCAGGAATTGCACGACCTTATAGTTCCATCTCCGTTTCGCCAACGGACTTCCAGGCGGGGGGAGCGTTTTCACCCGTTTGTTGTCAACATACTATTAGCCCGCAAGAGGCGGTTTGCTTCATCCTTCCTAATGCGAACTGCTAGGGAATGGAATTCGCTCCCATCGTCTATATTTCCGGACAGATACAACCTAGGGCTCTTCAAGGTTAGAGGGAATAGGCTATTACTGAACCAGTGAGTTACACCTTTGGCCTCATCTGCACCTTCCACCAAGTGAGATAGAGGTCAATCACTGGTCAATCCGTAGTAAAAAAAAAAGGTAAATAAATATTTTAGGACACCATACTTGACGACTGGATGCATGCGATCCACGCACCCTTCCCTTACCGTAAGTGGGCGGACACGATCATGACGCGCGGACTAAGGTAAATACCCCAATGATGGACACTTTAAGAAGAAAATTTTGGTATATATTTGAAAATTCACTTATACCCGTGAAAGTTTTAACACAAAACGCAGTGAAAATTGAAAGTCCGGTATTTATTCTATTTTCTGCTTTATTTAATGTAATTTCTAAATGTCTGTGAAAATCAGAACACATAGAAAAATCCGAAAAGTAAAGCTATGGCCGGGAATCGAACCCGGATCCTCGTCATTCCGTGACGCGTGCTATACCACTACACCACCCATAGCAGGTGGGTAGTCTCCGAATTTTTCTACCTGTTACCGACCGTCACGTGACCTTTGTTACTATGCGAATTTTTTGTCGCTAAGCGTCATCTGTTTGAATGATGTGTCTGTACGACACAATTACAAACTCCCGTGGAACATCTACTGCTCACCAGGGACGAGAGAAGGCGCTGTTTTTCAAATGATAGGTACTGTCAAATGAATCAAGAAATTTTTATTTCTTGATTTTTATGTTTTACTTTTACGGTTTTACCGTTAGAAATTTAATTTCTAAATGTCTGTGAAAATCAGAACACATAGAAAAATCCGAAAAGTAAAGCTATGGCCGGGAATCGAACCCGGATCCTCGTCATTCCGTGACGCGTGCTATACCACTACACCACCCATAGCAGGTGGGTAGTCTCCGAATTTTTCTACCTGTTACCGACCGTCACGTGACCTTTGTTACTATGCGAATTTTTTGTCGCTAAGCGTCATCTGTTTGAATGATGTGTCTGTACGACACAATTACAAACTCCCGTGGAACATCTACTGCTCACCAGGGACGAGAGAAGGCGCTGTTTTTCAAATGATAGGTACTATCAAATGAATCAAGAAATTTTTATTTCTTGATTTTTATGTTTTACTTTTACGGTTTTACCGTTAGAAATTTAATTTCTAAATGTCTGTGAAAATCAGAACACATAGAAAAATCCGAAAAGTAAAGCTATGGCCGGGAATCGAACCCGGATCCTCGTCATTCCGTGACGCGTGCTATACCACTACACCACCCATAGCAGGTGGGTAGTCTCCGAATTTTTCTACCTGTTACCGACCGTCACGTGACCTTTGTTACTATGCGAATTTTTTGTCGCTAAGCGTCATCTGTTTGAATGATGTGTCTGTACGACACAATTACAAACTCCCGTGGAACATCTACTGCTCACCAGGGACGAGAGAAGGCGCTGTTTTTCAAATGATAGGTACTATCAAATGAATCAAGAAATTTTTATTTCTTGATTTTTATGTTTTACTTTTACGGTTTTACCGTTAGAAATTTAATTTCTAAATGTCTGTGAAAATCAGAACACATAGAAAAATCCGAAAAGTAAAGCTATGGCCGGGAATCGAACCCGGATCCTCGTCATTCCGTGACGCGTGCTATACCACTACACCACCCATAGCAGGTGGGTAGTCTCCGAATTTTTCTACCTGTTACCGACCGTCACGTGACCTTTGTTACCATGCGAATTTTTTGTCGCTAAGCGTCATCTGTTTGAATGATGTGTCTGTACGACACAATTACAAACTCCCGTGGAACATCTACTGCTCACCAGGGACGAGAGAAGGCGCTGTTTTTCAAATGATAGGTACTATCAAATGAATCAAGAAATTTTTATTTCTTGATTTTTATGTTTTACTTTTACGGTTTTACCGTTAGAAATTTAAAAAAAACAATAATAATTTAAATAAAGACAATTGTGGGGATGTCAAGCAGACATCTCTCTTATATGTTATGTTAGGTTGTGTTAGGTTATTTTGTAGTAGGACCATTTTTTTTAAACAATCGATGGTCTTCTCTGTTATGTTATTTAATGTAGGCCACTTTCATTGGTTTTAAAGTTATTAACAAATAAAAACTTCGACTTTTTTTACCAGTTATGGACAGCAAAAATCTAGTTATGGACACCCAGTAATGAACAAGAACCTAACATGGACAGCCAGTAATAAACAAGAACCACATATGGACACCTGGTAATGAACATGTATAGAGGAATATAAAATGATGCAAACTTTTATTTTGATCAGCTTTTAATGTAACTGTAGTCGTAACAACATTCACATTCATCATCATCATCATCTCAGCCATTACAAGTCCACTGCTGGACATAGGCCTCTCCTTTAGATCTCCAATAAGACCGGTTGGAAGCGGCTTGCATCCAGCGCGATCCTCCGATCTTAATGAGGTCATCGGTCCACCTTGTGTGTGGACGTCCCACGCTGCGCTTGCCGGTACGTGGTCTCCACTCGAGGACCTTTCAACCCCATCGGTCATCCGTCCTCCGTGCTACGTGCCCTGCCCACTGCCATTTCAACTGGCTAATCCGCTGGGCTATGTCGGTAACCTTGGTTCTTCTACGGATCTCCTCATTTCTGATCTCGCAGAGAGACTCCCAGCATAGCCTTCTGCATAGCTCGTTGGGCTACTTTGACCTTGTTCATAAGGCCCATAGTGAGGGACCACGTTTCAGTGCCGTAAGTCATCACTGGCAACACACACTGGTCGAATACTTTATAAACAGATTCCTTGCAAACACTTTGGAACCTTTGTTCCGCTCTATCGTCTCTTTGATATATTTCTTATTAAAGAGGCGCATATCGTGCCGCAAGGATTTCGAGATCTGTCTATTGAGCCACCTGTATGACTGTGCGTCATCAGAAGACTGCAGTCTCAGCGAGCGTCGTTCAGCCATGAGGTTTAGAGTGTGATGGGAGAGTTTCTGAGGTCTATTTGAACGGCAGGGTCTAAAGAACTTAGAACCCACCGTTTGGACAGTTTCTACGAGGATGTTGTTGATCTCGTGCTACTGACGCTAAGTTCTCCAGACAATCAAAGCGATTTGAGAGCTCGAGCTGAAAGTTCTCGGGGTTTTCGGTATGGGCACGAGTAGGTCGGAGCGTGGATTTCATCAAGCGGGACCTTTCGAGTTTAACGTTAATATTTAATGTGCCTCTTACCATCCTGTGATCGCTACCGGTTTTCACCCTGTGGATCACGGAGACATAATTGAATATTCGTTTGTCACTGGTCACGATGAAATCAATCTCGGTTCTCGTGGAACCATCGTCGGGACTTATCCAGGTCCATTTCCTGTGAGGCGGCTTCTGGAAGAAAGAGTTCATCATGAAGAGTCCCTCCTTTTCCAGAAAGTCAGCCAGCCTCTGTCCCCTAGGGTTCTGTTGTCCATATCCAAATTGGCCCACTCTCAACTCACCATCTTTTCTTGCCCAACTTAGCGTTGAAGTAAACGCACCGGTGATGGACAAGAAACCAATAATGGACGAAAAAAAAACAAATCTGCTAGAATAAGGGTGGGAATTAATTTTATTATACCGGCAACACTTTATCATAGACAAAAGTCGTTCAACTGCAAAATTTGGACGTTTCATTCACTTCCGTTTTATAACAAAAATAGTGCGAGGTAAATTGGTGCTCGTGATATTGAAAATATTTATTAGTGGCGTTTGTTACGGAAATGGTTAGTGAGGTAGGTCGAAAGTTTACGTGTTATTATATTATTGCTTTATTTGAAACAAAATCTATTTTGTTGGTTGTATTGACTATGAAATCAAGATTAAGACGTACTGTGCTTTTACTCTTGAGAGGTTTTGTTTCACGTTAGGTATTTTGTCAATGTTTATTATTGGTGCACTGAAGTTGAATAGTTGCAATAATGGACAAATGTCCAAACTTGATTTTTTTATCGTTTATTAAGATTTTGAATTAATTTTACTCCTTTTTAAATTCTTTATTAAAAGCTAGTTGAGAATTATAAAAATATTGATGCCTACCAGTAATGGACGCCTGTGTCCATTATTGGGTATTGCATAGAAATCCAGTTATGGACATTGAAGTAAAAGTAATACAGAAATTTTCCTTTTATTTTAGAAATGGCATCTCTACATGTGCCGTGGAAGACAGAAAAAGGCGATGTTTGCACATTTGGCCATGCGCAGGAGTCTGTCTTCACTGTTTATTTAGTTGGTTAAGGTTTTATTTACCACTTGCCAGTATATTATAATTATAATCACTTGGCAAATATCGCAGTATTACGAACTAATTGTCACGTTTAGCTGTGCTCTGTGGCTTAATTCAGTTTTCTATAGGCTTCTGCTAACTTCTTAGCAATCGTGTGACGTTTCATTTTTTTCCCGAGTGCGTGTGCGACGCGGCTGTGCATCCGACGCGGTGAGAATCGTTTTAAAGTGAATGGATTTTAAGAAAATTTACTTCCGAAACTTCCAAATTAACATTTTGTAAAATATTATGATTTGATTATTACAAGCTTTGCTTAATTTGGGGCTAGGTCAATTGGTGTCAATTGTCCCAAGATATTATTATTATTTGTTATTAAAACACGTCAAACAGTTCTTTAAGATAAAAGGTTTTTCAAAAAGACTACAGTCCGCAACGTCGGAGTAGAAACATCTGTTGGTAGGTACTGTAGGGTTCTTTCATCCCAATCCACAATCTTATCCACCTTTATTATTTTTAACTATTAAAGTAGTATACGTATTATGAACATATGATTATCTTATCTATCTTATCTATATTTATATATTAATATTTACACCTTATTAACTATTTATAATCTACTTACTTAATACTAAACACACAATACAACAGCTTAACCTAATACATATATACACAACAATATCGATAACAACAACACAAACATTTTATCGACTGATCGATATATCGATACATCGATATAAGCTATCGATATTTCCTACGCCCTATTATGCTAATGAATTAGCATCGGGCGGCCGATGCATCGCCGGCGCATCGCGTGGAGGTCAAACCAGTCATATCCTAACATTTGACGCGGAACGTATGCTTAACGATCCTACGATTGGCCTACGCAAATTGCACCCTATTGCCTTGCTTATTAAGTTTTCTTTTCTACGCTTCCTCGCGCCTGTGCTATTTAACTGTTCTATTTTCTATAAACTTTCTCACCGTTCCTGTGCTTGTGCTTTCTATACTTTTGTGCCTTCCGAATTTCTTTGTGTATGGATTTAGTGCTTACCGGACAATAAACCGTAAGTGAACTTTTGTGTTGACATTTCTGACCCGGTAGGATCACCCGAATAATATTACCGACTTTCTTTGTTATACACATACCATACCTAAAGTACTAGGAGACATAGGCAGTCATCCTATACTCGGAGTGAATGAAGAGCAAAACTGCATGAATTCTATTTTTTTACAATTTAATTTCAGTGAACATGAAGCTACTGCCGCTTTTGGCGCTTCTCGTGGCTTGCGAAGCTTACAAGATCCTGTTAGTATTTCCTGTTCCAAGTAAAAGTCACATTAATTTATGCGAAGGATATGTCAGACATCTGCTAAAAGCCGGACACGAGGTATAGTAAAATAAATAGAGTAAGATGCAGATGGTAAGTACTGAAATTATTCCTAAACGAAGACAATCAAGAGAAAACCATTAGTCCTGCTATTCCATATCTACACACCAGGAAAGCTATATGTGTATGAGAAATAAAAAGCGTTGTTTTATTCAATTTATACATTCATTTAAGTTCAACTAAGTACTACAAAGGTAATTTACTTTAAGTTATAACACAGCGGCCTTATTTTAGATCACATATATTGCTCCAGCTCATATTAATAATCCACCGAAAAACTTGCGACAAATTGACGTGTCCTCAAACTACAAGTTGCTTCCGAAAAGTAAGTACATATTCAACAAATCTAGTGTTTCCCAACTAGGACGTAGAAAAAGCGCTGATTTCTATTTACATATTTTAAGCTGGCTTCCATGATTTATCGAAAATGGTTCACAAGGAGATAAACTATACTATTGCGGCATTGTTGCATCGCATGTTCAGAATAGCCAACGGTACTCTCCTACACGAAAACGTGCAGGAGCTGATACACAACCAGAAGGAACAATTTGATGTAGTCGTTGCCGAATGGTTGTTCAGTGAACTGTATTCTGGGTAAGTGTATTCTTATAATTCAAAACTAAAGTCCTGACTGGATGATTGATTCATCTCTTTTTATTTCACTTAATAAAGAAAATCCTGAGTATATGTTGAGTTTTTTACGCACGATTTATAGGTACTAACCGCTTTCGCAGTTGCGCTTTTGCACTATGAAGTTTTCACAGTCCCAACAGAAAATACAACTCTATGTACAAAGAAAATTATGTATACACGACACAACGTAAGTCCTGGTCCATCAAAAACCACTCTACATGAAGCACATGAGATCAACGCATTTTTTTCGGATAAAAGTGGTTTATGTTAAATTTTACCTTGGAAACAGTATTTTTTAAAGTCCATCCAGTAGTCCCTCCATACTAACAAGAGTTTTCCTCTTTACCTACTACATTAAGTGGCGATTAACTTTTGTAGCATATTTGGTCTTGTACTAAATTATTTACGCTTCAAGGCTGGCCTCTGTGTTCAACTGCCCCCTGATATGGTCCTCCCCTGCGGAGCCCCACCCACTGGTGCTGTCTCTAATGGACGACCCTCCCAACCCTGTTTATGTACTGGACTGGTCTGCTACCAACATAGCTCCTACGACCTTCACACAGCGAGCAGGAGAGCTCTGGACATACCTCTATGTAAAATATAATAAGTGGTAAGAAGATCTTTTCTATTACTAAAAAATGCTCAAGCTTGCAATTGTCATGATTAAGATATATCTGGGCGTTCTTGCTTAAGAGAATATTTAAATAATTCTAGGTTATTAAAGTCCTTGGAAACCAGAGCATATGAGCGAGCGTACACATCTGCCATGGTAGTCAGGGGCCGTCCTCTTCCCCCGCTGTCAGTAGCCAAGTATAATGCTTCCCTCATGCTGGGCAACTCCCACGTGTCTGCCGGGGACGCCGTCAGTCTACCCCTGAGCTATGTGTCCATTGCCGGGTATCACGTAGAGGATATCGTGCAGCCACTTCCCAAGGTGAGTTAATAAAAAAAAATATCAAAGTCAGAGGCGTGACAGACTTATTAACTTGAGCGCTATGGACTCTCAGCCAATACACTGAACCATTGTTCTATGACTCCTATCTCGGTCAAAAAATCCAAAAACTGAAGTGCAGTCAAGTGGACTGCTGAAGCTTGGATCCCACAGGGTTTGATTCTGGGCCCTCTTCTCTTTCTATAATACATTATATAAATAAGTTTTTGTCAAAAATTGACTGTACGTTTTGCTGACTGGTACTTGCATTGTCATCTGTATTTTATATGTGTGTATCAAATTTCAAGTTTATTGGACCAACCGTTGAAGAGTTCCCTCCTGTGGAGACAATCCTGGCTAGGTCACCAAAACTCCACTATCAGATTCTCATCCGACGTACATAAGTATGCAAAATTTTAGCTCAATCGGTGGAAGATATCTGCTTCAAAATTGAGTAGCAAGATTCCACCCGGACAAACATACATACATACATACGTTGCAAGTTAAATAAAAGCTTGTAAAAAGACCTGGCACGCCTGCTTGAAAATAAATTCTACTTGGTTATGTTTACTGATGACACCCCGCAGAGTTTTAAAAAACATAGGCAACAGAAAAATCCAAATTAGAGACTTGTTCTGACAACCAGCTTCCATTTCCTCCACAAATCACTATTTTATTAGCTTCTGCTAGCTACTTCATTATGCTTTTTATAATATTTAATGATTTTGGATCATAATTCCAAATCCCATTTTTTACTTTAGTAGATAGACGACGTCAAAAAGCAATCCTCTTAATTGATCCTTCATAAAATTCTACAGGATATTCTGGAGATCATGGATAGCGCAAAGGATGGCGTAATATACTTCAGTTTGGGCTCAGCAGTTCAATGTAGGACTTTGCCCCTAAAGTTAAAAAGAGGCCTTCTCGACTTGTTTGGAGAATTGAATCGAACCGTCATATGGAAGTTAGAAGAAGAACTACCGTACAACACATATAAAAACGTCCATGTGTTTAACATTCTACCGCAGCAGAGTATTTTAGGTGAGCGTGAAAAATAAACAAATGACAAATAGTCATTTCTTTTGTTAACTAAGATGACTATCTGTCATCTTGTGCATGAATCTTGTAGCTGGCTTTTTTAGGTATGTGTTTGTGTGTATGTGTCTATTTATATCTCCATTTATTATAAATGTGTTTTCATGTTTAATATATTATGTATTTCAGTACTTAGTATGTTAATATATATTCTAAATTGCACCACCTGCTCAGATCTGTTCTGTTCTCCAGTCCATTATGGTTACCTGGTAGAGATCGCTCTGTAGCGATAAGGCCACCTATTGTTACCTTGTAATATTCTGTATACCTTTTTTCTGTTTTGGTTGTTATATGTGGTGTTCAATAAAGAGTTATTGTATTGTATTGTATCGTATGAAGACGACTTAAGAAACGCATGGGTGACCATGTAGGCAGGTAAAGTCGTTCTATGTAGATTCTTGTGTTTCAGAACAGTTCATTTCACCCGCACCCATCAGTACTTCTAGTACGTGATTTAAAACACCATTCCTTAAAATTATGTCAAAATTATTTACACGAGTTATTTCCCCTGATAGGCAGTTTTTGGTCTTCATTAGGTGGGCTACAAGTCAAATATCAATCGAAATCACGTGTAGTGAGTAGATGTAGATTGATGGGAATCCAGATTCCCGGCTAAAGCTTTACTTTCCAGATTTTCCACGTATCCTCGTTTTCAGTAGGTATCATTTAAAATATACATATGAGAGAGAGAGAGAGAGAGAGAGAGAAACATTTATTTACACACATTCGATCACGTAGATATATAATAGTAAGAAGAAATACAATATACTTAGCAATAGTACCGATATGATGTAAAATGGGCCCCACTCAGCATAATATTGCGGCAAGCCGCAACGCTGTTTTTCAGTAGGACCCAGATAAAATTAAAGCTAAACATATAAAAGACACATACACTGTGGCGACACGAACGCCAGTGGAAAGCACTATACAAACAAGCTGACAAATATAAGGAAGTATGTATGGCAACGCTCGATCAGTTCAAATCGCATTAAACCAATTAAACCGAAACAAGTCAAGCCAAGCGTTGATTTGGCTATTGCAGTGAATTAATTATCAATTTCAATAATTTTGATATTGTAATGTATCACATAACCCTCGATAAACCATAAAACAAACTAAAAAGTAACAAAACATTCGTATGACTAGTAGTCGGGTGGGGACACAGCCCGGCCCATAGGTACCGCCATTCCTTATAAAAAAGTGTAAAAAAAAAAAAAAAAAAGTTTAAAGTGAACGGTCGGAACGTCGGTCTCACCTGCGTTCAAAGCACGTTTTGCCAGTGAGAGTTACATATAATACCAATACAGCCAATCCACGTACTCTAAGTGAAACAGTAGATGTGATTTTTCTTTTGTATGTACACATAAGCCTTTGCCACTGACTATCCATCCCGCTTTCACCATAAGAGCACAGGGGGCCCGTGCTCAGGGCCGAAGGTGCCCCCGAAGGACCGACAATTTCTCTCACACATTTATTCTCAAAACATTTTTGTCGGGCACATTACACTTTTTTCTTCGTTATGATTTTCCAAAAGGGCCCCAAACTCTTGTGTGTCCAAGGCCCCCAGCCTAATTTAAGACGTCCTTGCTGACTATCCATATTTCCAGCTCATCCCAACTGCATCCTTTTCATAACTCACGGCGGACTACTCTCTATAATAGAGACCATAGTCAACGGGGTACCTATCATCGGCATACCAGTTTCCGCAGACCAGTTCCTCAACGTAGACAGAGCGGTCCAGAAGGGATATGCAAAGAGAGTAGACCTCGATTACGATACACCAGACAATTTAAAAATAGCTGTTAACGAGGTACTCGGGAATCCCCGGTAAGATATTTATAAATTACTAGCTGTTGCCCGCAACTTGGTCTGCATAGAATTCGTTTATCGCTATTCCGCAGGAATTACGCAATATTCCGAAATAAACAGTAGCTTATGAGTTATTCCAGACTAGAATCTATCTATGTTCCAAATTTCATCCAGATCTGTCCAGCCGTTCTGGCGTGAAAGAGTAACAAACATCCAAACATACTCACAAACTTTCACATTTATAATATTAGTAGGATTAATTTATTAATATACAAACCATTAAAAACTAAATAATAATAAGGATCACTAAAACTACGAAAGTTGATTCAAAGTAAATTATGTTAAAAATTATTAAAAATTAACCTAAAAAAAGTAGGATTAGTAGGATAATGTACACATATTGTCAGCTGGTCTATGTACTGTCAAGAGATCCTTGTTGCTAGAAACGGGGGGTTACCAAGACGTCTTAATGCGTTTCAATTCCGATTCAGTTAAGGTTCACTCACTGTCAGATCCATGCTAAAAATGACAGCTAAAACCTTAACTGAGTCGGAATTGAATCGCATTAAGACGTCGTGGTACGACCCCTGATCTAGATCTAAAAAGTTAACCAAAACATGATCTCGGAAGGACCAGTGAATATTTTTATTTAGAGACATAATTAGTATAAAGTACATATGAACGTTACGTTTATTACAGATACCGCGAAAGAGTAAAAAAGCTCTCTTTTGTTTTCCACGATCGGCCAGTACCGCCGGGCAAGGAGCTGGTGCACTGGGTGGAGCACGTGGTCAGAACAGGCGGTGCGCCGCATCTGCGCTCCCCGGCGCTCATGCTGCCCTGGTACCAGAAGATGTGTCTCGACCTAGCTGCCGTGATTTTAGTATTTTTATACGTTTTAATAAGGTTATTTAGGAAAGTGAAATCATTATTTAGCAAAAAGATAACAGTGTGTCCAAAGAAGACTAATTGAGTAGACGATTTTGTTGAGTATATAAATAAATCTTACACACATTCAGCTAGTTTATTTTTCTTACAACAAAAATTAAATGTCACCTAAAATTTCGTTTCTAATAAAAAAGCAGGTCGACTGTATTCGCATTCTCATTTATCTTTATCTTACACGTACCTATATAAAATTTCAAGATAATGGAACCAACCGAACCGTTGAAAACTTTCCTCCTACTGAGAGGAATTTGGCCGAGTCACCAGAATTTCACTTCCGCATTCGTCTCTAGAAGTCTATCCGATGACTAGAAGTGGGTCAAATTCACTCGTAAGATTTCACCAGAACGACCATACCCGACTATACTGGTAATAATGATTGAAATTACAACAGAAGAACCGATATTGACAAAACTGACATGGGACCAATTTGTTCCAATCTGTTATTATAACTGTACCTAATTACTGTTCCAGTCATTTTGTCGTAGATTGATTGAGTTGTATTAGAAACAGTAAAGGTTAACATTATTATAACTAGTATTATAATAATATAGTTAAGTGGTCAAGATAACAATACCATAGTGTATGAACTGCCTGTAGTGAGCGCACTCCTTTATCTCGGTGCAAAATACAAAAAAAACGGTTAATTTAGAAAACACTAGCCGCCGCCCCGCGCTTCACACGGGTGCAATCAGTGTTTATCTTCTATATTATGCATGTATTATACATATAAACCTTTCTCTTGAATCACTCTATCTATTAACAAAAACCGCATCAAAATCCGTTGTGTAGTTTTAAAGATCTAAGCATAAATAGGGACAGACAGACAGCGGATAGCGACTTTGTTTTATAATAGGTAGTGATTTTAACAAATAAATAGCCTGTCTAATGTCGCAGCAATATAATTGAACAAGTGAAAGCAAAACACCTAAACAGACCAGGGGTTTTGAAGTGTGTATCATACCACCCCTCTCGCTCTACTATGAAATACATGAGACATGAGATTCGCGATTCTAATTTCGAAGTATAAGTCCCGGGGACTTACCATGACGTCTTAATGCGATTCAATCCGACTCAGTTCAGGTTTTAGCTGTCATCTAAACATATATAACTCAAAGGTGACTGACTGACTGACTGACATAGTGATCTATCAACGCACAGCCCAAACCACTGGACGGATCGGGCTGAAATTTGGCATGCAGGTAGATGTTATGACGTAGGCATCCGCTAAGGAAGGATTTTGATCAATTCTACCCTCAAGGGAATAAAATAGGGGATGAAAGTTTGTATGAAACTTTGTCAATTTTAAACCGATCGGGCTGAGACTTCGCATGCATAAAGCTACTATGACGTAGGCATCCTCTAAGAACGGATTGCGTAATTTCTGCGGGATAGCGATAAACGACTTCTATGCAGACGAAGTTGCGGGCAACAGCTAGTTTTTAATATATGGATCTGACAGCGAACGAACCTTTTTTTTTTTTTTTATATGAATAGGAAGGCAAACGAGCAGGTGGGGTTACCTAAACTGAATCGGAATTGAATCGCATTAAGACGACATGGTATGGCTCCTGGAGACTTACGAATAAGCGGTGGGACCCGTGCCTCGCACATCGCCGCGTGGTTTTGCTTTGTCTTGACAGCCGAGTTAACTCACTATTTTTAGTTATTACGTTATGGTAGGTACCTAATGTAACTATCAGTATAATGGAGGATGAATCGTTATTCATTTTAAGTGCTCTTAAATAGATAACTTGTGATTACTCGTTTAGAAATACGGAATGATTAAGTGAAGTTTATTATAGTGTGAGACTTGAAGTGAAACGAAGGTAAGAATTTTTTGACCATCGTGAGTAAACCTGCGTCTGTCTGAGTTGGTGAGTTTGTTTTTCGTTCTATCACGCGTAAACATTTGCACATAATAAATAAATAAATAAAAAAACACGTCTTTATCCCTAATGGGGTAGACAGAGCCTAAGGTAACAAGACCTAAAGGCCACGCTCAGCATGACTGGGCATTTAGATGGAAAGGGGGAATCAAAATAGTGATTTGCACAGATGCGTATAAATTTTGTACATGAGAACGTATCATTATTTTATCTCTTTATAATGGTATTTATGAGCGATGTAATTCCAGAGATTGTTCCTCAGATAGACTATGACGCTGTCCGTACAAGCCCTTTAGTAACGTCCTATCGATTGATGATTCTACCAATCGACGTATAATGTCTGTGGACTAAGTAGAAAAACGCTTGTTCACACTTTGACTGTCAATAATGTCAAATTAAAATGCCAGGCCCCAATATCACCAACGCGACAATAGTCGCTGACAAGTGACATTTCTGTTAAATTACAAACTGGACAAGCTAACACAGCTCAATCCTACTATTATAAACGCGAAAGTTTGTAAGTATGGATGGCTTGTTACTTTTTCACGTCAGAACGGCTGGACAGATCTGGATGAAATTTGGAACATATATAGTCTGGAATAACACATAGGCTACTTTTTATCCCGGAAAATTGCGTAATTCCTGCGGGATAGCGATAAACGTATTCTACGTAGACGACGTTGCGGGCAACAGCTAGTTTATTAATAAACACTGTATTACAATACTAAATTTTTGCATGTCTACATATATGGCAGAAAACAGTGAGGTATGACTATAACTTGTGAACTGTATTCTTGCAATAAAAAAATTACATTTTATTTCACTTTGAACATCAACCAATGTATGGAAAAATTGGTCTAACAATGTGTAAACATTGCGGAACAAATTTACAGGCGTATTGAGAGTAAGACTAACTAATCCCACCGCCTGTTTGAATATTCTAGAATAACACTGAGATACCTTGTATGATTTCAGTAACTATGAAGCTTGTTGCGGTACTTAGCACTATCCTTCTATCCTACTACGTCTCCAGTGCGTATAAGGTACTGGTAGTATTTCCATTCCCAGGAACAAGTCATGGTATACTCGGAGAGGCGCACGTGAGAAGACTTCTGGATGCGGGACACGAAGTAAGTTTTATGAGAACTTGAAAAACTTCAGACTTTCATTCCACTCTCACCACCTTAGCAGTTGGCAGTCCACAACCGTTCGTTTCTCGCGGAACTTTTTACCACGCACGGATAAACTCTGGATTCAGTTAACACCACTAGTTTTTCCGGACTGGTACAGTACAACTTGAGATCTTCAAAGAACGAGTCAACTCTTTTCTTAAAGGGCCGGTCAATGCACCTGTAATCTCTCTATGTCAAGGGGGGGGCCATGGGCGGCGGTGATTGCTTTCCATCGGGTGAGCGACATGCTCTTTTGCCCTTTTTTATCTAAAAAAGATACACCTAATAAAAAAACAGGAATGTGTACTCTGTAAAAATATCCGGAGACTGGAGACTTTTAAATTTATATGGATGATCGGAGAACCTCGTGGTTAGAAAACATAACTGTGCAGTGTGAGGTCCCGGGTTAGTCCTTGGTTGGTAATGATCATAGATATATATATAGAGGTATCTATGTAGGAGTCGGGTTTCCGTTAGTGAAACAACTGAAAGTTTAACTCCAATGGCTCTACTGTAAATAAATACGGAAATAAACTCTTAAATACATCAAATCACGTCATGCTCCGTCTGTCTTCTTGCAATTCTAACTTCATTCATCACTCTTAATCCCTTCGTTTGCTTTGTCTCATTCTTCTATCTCATTCATTCCTCTTACTTCCACATTTATATTAACGTTTACCTGTTGCTTAGTTCGCGTTGTAGTACAAGCTTTGCTCAAGTTATTTATTTATTTCAATATTTCAGGTCACGTACATAGCTGGGGTCCTTGCTAAAATTAGCTCACCAAGATTGCGACAGATAGACGTCAGTGATAATAAAGCTTTAAATTCTGGTAAGTTTCACCTCGAGTTACAGAAAACATGATACAAATTATTGAGAATGACAAGAAGAAATAGCTCCACCTTCACAATTAGCAATTTTTCATTCACGTAGAACAATGATATCCATTTATTTTATCCAGATATAGAAAGAGGTGAACGAATGGTCGTTCACCTCTTTCTATATCTTACTCAACATCTCGTACTTCTCTTCCACCTTAACTTTAATTTTGTCGTGTCGTAAATGTCTCTTCAAACTGTCTTCCAATCTTCAGTTTATGGCAGCTTTCTTACTGATATCAATTATTGACGACCGGATAGCCTGATGATTGGAAAACCTGACTATGAAAATTGTGGTCCCAGGTCTGGGCTGATAGTATGTATGAAAAATACGAATGTTCATTCTAGAGTCTTGGATGTTTAATATGAATAATATAAGTATGTATTGATCTATATAAGTATGTTTATCCTTTGCCTAGTACTCATAATTACAAGCTTTGGGGCTAGGTCAATTGGTGTCAAATGTCCTAAGATATTTATTTATTAGTAAGCCTATTCTGTGGCATTTGGAAAACTACGTCGAATGTTCTGGTTAACGACTGGCGACGGAAAGTGCATACCGTAGAACGGCTGCTTCGAGTTATGGAACATGCTATGCTCAGAGAATCTCGAAAAGATAACATCTATAACGAAGGTTATCCGGAAGAGAAACCAAGTCATCGACATAGCACTCACGTTGGCAAACTGAAGTGGCAGTACGTTGACAATATCTTTTGAGAACCTGATAATGAATAAACGAGATCTTGACCGTGATTCGATAAGTGCAGCGTAGAATCCTCCAGTTAGGTGGAGTGAAGATTTGGAAAAGGTCGCTGACAAAAGCATGATAATGGTAAACCGATGTGAGCTTAAAATGGCGCGTATTAGAGAAGTATTTCCAGCAGTGGACTTCTCTATAGCAGAAAAGATGACGACCATGATGAGCTTAATGCTGGGTAAAAGTATCCTTCAAGCCCTCCATTACTCCCGGTCTGCGGGAACAGTCGGCTAGTCTTTCAAGAAAAAATCCTATTTATTCTAATACCGCTGTTCTGTTTTGAGAAACTTGAGCTTGGTGATTGTCATTACGATGTTTTTCGTTTTCAGACCAGCACTTTGACTTCACACATTTGCTGAATCAGAATACCAAATTAGTGTTTAACAGGGAATTGCTGAAAATGACTTTGCTCATAGCAAACGTTACCATAATGAACGAGAACGTACAAAAATTGATACAGGACCCCACGGAGCAGTTTGATGTTGTTATAATAGAGTGGCTGTTCAGTGAACTTTACGTTGGGTAAGAGCTTAATACAGAACAAATAGTTTAGTTGTAAAGCTAGGTAATCATCTACGAGCTGTACAGGCTTAAAAAGTTTGGAACTCCGCGACCAGTTTCAGGTGATCACGAAAGAGCGTGATGATTATGACTGCCGCAAAGTTATGCATTAATCTTTGAAGTATCCTAGCGTAAAACTTGAGTATTATACACTTATTTAAAAAAAAGCGTTGTTCTGAAATGTATACTGTTTTATTTAATTCTAGAAAGACCGACTTTATGAAAATTTTATATTTTCATGACGCACGAACTTGTGAATAGTTATGATTAGGTATGCATATAAAATAACCTGACATATCTAAATGTATAACCTTCCTTTACTACTATATAATTTACTCTTTTACTTTGTGGCCAGAAGTTTCGCGAGAAAAGATTTAGGCTAGACTGCCATTGTTTGTTTCTTATGCTTATAATATCGAAAATCTGTAGATCTATAAAATCACCCATTACAAAAACCGCTAGACCGATTTTGACCATTAAACATGTCTAGAAACTAAAAAACTTGCTTTTAAATAAAAACTCGCACCCAAATCGGTTTATTCATCAAAGAGCTATCTTACACACACACACACACATAACGGTGAAACTTATGACACCCCTTTTTGCAACGGGTGTTGGCAATACAATACAATACAAATACTCTTTATTGAACACCAGAAATCAGTACAAAACAATACAGAAACAAGGAACAAAGTAGACAATAGGCGCAAGATCATTGATCATGAAGAAATCAGTTTCAATATAGACAATTCAAATCGACGTCTTCACTTCCAGGCTGGCTTCGGTGTTCAATTGTCCTTACATGTGGTCATCGTCACTGGAACCGCACGGCAAGATGCTATCTCTTATTGATGACGATCCGAACCCAGCTTATGTTCCCGACATAATGTCAGAGATCCTGCCACCATTTACTTTCTGCCAGAGAGTCATAGAATTATGGAAATTAATAAAGGCCAAATACTTAATATGGTGAGTGTGTTTCAATATTTACTACACACAACTTCTAACCTGATTTCTGAACGTTCTTGTATCTGTTGTACAGTCTGTAGTCTGACACAGACAGACAGAGAGTCCTGCGTGGTCTCTTCCCGCGATGGTAGTATTAGAAAGAGCTATGTATTCTTGAAAATCTTGAATACCGGTGATCAGTATTTTTATTTGTCTTACGCTACATATCGCTAACTAAGTTGCATTAGCATGGTCAAATTAATCGAAAAAGCGGGACATCTGCCTCTGCGGGATGCAAAGCCACATTCTGAGTTCATTTGTTACTTGTTTCTATTTCTACAGTGCAATGCACTAAAGTTGCGCTTGTATTATACCTACTTATTCCTTCATTCGTAAAAGGTTATGATACTGTCATACATAACAAAATTATAATGTTTAATTCGTGTAAATGTGGAAGTGACTGATAAAGGCAAACAAACTCTTAACAAGCCTGTAAGTATGTATTAGGGGGTATCTATCAATTGTGGTGTTACATAATCTATAATTTTTAACACAATTGTGTCCATCTTAACAATAGGGAACTAAGTTTTGAAGAAGAGCTAATTTACGAGCAAGCTTTTGCCTCAGCGGTTGCTAAGAGGGGTAGAAAATTGCCTCCGTACCAGGACCTCAAATATAACGCATCTTTTGTCCTGGGCAATTCACACATATCTGCTGGCCAAGCTACAAGATTGCCTCAGAACTATGCCGCTCTAGCTGGCTATCATATTCAGGATACAGTCAAACCTTTACCTAAGGTAAGTTTAAAACGTCACGAGCTATGCTATTTTTTCCAAGTTAGAGAGATATTTATCTCGGAGGTCTTCTCGAAGAATATCTTCAGAGTCAGACAACTAGGAAATCACTCAATGTCCGGTCTGGAGACACTGCCTTAACTGCAACACGTCCCGAATCGACTAACTTTTTAAAACTTGCACTTTTAAATATAAACAAAACAATACATGCCATGGCTGTTTGGATTTATTACCGTAAGAACTTTTAACACAAACATACAGTTTACAGGTCTTTTATCATAATTGTATCATCATTCATTATTATCCTCTTGTCCAAATGTTGCCAGGACTTGCAAAGCATCATGGACAACGCGAAGAACGGCGTCATTTACTTCAGCATGGGTTCTATGTTACAAACCAAGACAATGCCCGAAGAGCTAAAGACAGGATTCCTGGATATGTTCGGAGGCTTACAATACACCGTCATTTGGAAAATAGAGGAATCCCCTGCCAATGATAGAATACCGAAGAATGTTCATATTGTGAGCTTTGCTCCACAGCAGAGTATTTTAGGTGCGTTAAATTATAAACGAAAACTTTATCTCTCAAAATGTGCTAGACACGTGCTTTTAATGTCTCCATTTCGCTAATACGTTTGGAATTTGCACTTACCAATTCCCGGGCAGAAGTACTCTTAAATTATCCTAGACTAAGTAGCGTGTCTAAATCTACATTATATTTTATTATTTTACTCTTCATGTTTATACAAGCGTCTAGTCATTTTCCAGCTAAAATTTACTTTTCAATACAGTTGCTCAAAAAGTACCTTTATTTGGCTGTTTTGCGTGCGAAAAGTTCGTTTTTGCGCACAAGTGCGATTTACTTTAAAATATTTTCTTCTTATAAAAAAATGTATTTGAAAAATAAACTGTCGTTGAGTTGGCTGAATAGCAAAAGCCATTGCCTTATAAAATAAAAAAACCAAGCACAGACGCCTTTAATTTGTCAAAAACGTTCACTGTCAAAGAAAGAACTTACTTTATTCCGTGATGTATTTTTTTCGCAACTGTACCTATTAAAAAACGTCGTTCGATACACGCGCGGAAATGTCATTCTTCACTCGTCCCGTGTCTTATATCTAGGGACTCGTGAAGTAATAACATACTTTCCGCACTAGCATCAAAATGTACTATAATTCAATGTTTTCCAGCGCATCCGAATTGCATCCTCTTCATCACCCACGGAGGTCTATTGTCGACTACTGAAACTCTCCACTACGGCGTCCCAATCATCGGTATTCCGGTCTACGGTGACCAGTTCATTAATGTCAATCGAGCTGTCCATAAGGGCTTCGCCAAGGTTGTCTCCTTGAGTTATGACACCCCAGTCCACTTGAAACCTGCTATTGACGATATCCTTAGAAATCCAAGGTGAAATGTTTTAAGTTGACGGCTATCCGTTCTATTTAAATTTTTATGGTTAAGAAATTGTCTTTTGATTTCTGCTTTTATGTTTAGGTATCGTAAGAGGGTCAAAGAGCTCTCGTTGATATACCATGATCGTCCAGTGAAGCCCGGCAAGGAGCTGGTACATTGGGTGGAGCACGTGGTCAGAACAGGCGGCGCGCCGCATCTGCGCTCCCCGGCGCTCATGCTGCCCTGGTACCAGAAGATGTATCTTGACCTAGCTGCTGCGATTTTAGCATTTTTATACGTTTTAATAAGGTTATTAAGGAAAGCGCAATCATTATTTAGCAAAAAGATGTCAGTGAGTCCAAAGAAGGCTAATTAGTAGTAAGTAAGGAGTAGGTACACAAATAGGAGATAATGTAGAATTTTGAACAATATTGTCGAAGTTATGGTTTTATCAAATTTTCTTCAGTGAATTGTATCAATTATCTATCATTAAATTTAATGACTAAGCGTATAATTATGGTCCTATTATTATGAATAAACCATTTTGCTCCATTTACTAGGTTTTTGTGTGAAGTCATGCATGATAGGTACACTTTATTTTCGTATTATCATCATTGTCCATTTATAATTACTATCTCGCGTGGACGTGGAAATGAGATTGCAGTTTGTTATACCGACTATGACGGTTTCATGCGTTCTTTTTTATATTGTTTAAACAAATATTCGATACAATAAAGCCTATACTGTGAATAAAAAGAAGGAAAATCATAAATAATTGAGCATCAATTTCCATTTCAATATCATTTGGAATTTGTTAGAAAAAACAAATCGCAACTGTCAGTTTTAATAAAAAATGTTTTTTAAATAAACTCTTTGAAGAGAAGGCTGTATTAATTTGGCGTAGAAAGTGCTCCATAAAATTCAATTATGAATGTAAAAACTCTGAGTAGAAAAAAGGCCTAAGTTTTGCGACATAAATTCGTTTGAATAAAAATAATGCTAACGATCAAAAATAATTTTACTTTTTATACAACTTCGTACCGAAAGTGGCCTTTTTTTGCTCGTCAGTGTAACTTAAGTTATTAAATTTATGGTTTCGGGGATCCCGCCTGCTTTCATGCTATTAGTTAATTATATATTGATTCATAACAAATTTCCATTATTGGAGTTTTAGGGCTTGCTTTTCTTCTTTATAGATAAACAAATGTTTTTGCAATTTTTTTGTTTTCCACCAAGCGGCGCCTTTTGCTCGTCATGCTTAATTCTGATTACTCTGTCACTACCTACAGTGATACTCGCAAAATTAAAATGAATCGATTGACGTAAACAACATCATGAAATCAGTCATCAATCATTCAACAGTTATATAGGCTGCGAAAAACATTACACTTTTTAGCGCCTGCAGTCGGGTAAAAATATTAAGCGCCTACTTGATCGACTATACTCGTACCTATTCCTAATTTAGTAGTTCGTTAACCACCGTTTAAATATCTTCTACATAATATTTATCTAAAATACGTAGTACTCGTAGATATCATAAAACCAAGTCATTCTAATTAAGCAAAATTTAAAAAATATACACGTGAGTACAATTTCTGTTTTGGCCCCCGCGGCATGGTTGCCGAACAAAGAGGAGATGGCGAAACGACTTGGATGCATATCGAAAAGAGCAGGAGCATGCTCTTGACTGGGACGAGTGGCAGAAAGAAGGGGAGGTCTTTGACCAGCGATGGAACACTATAATGGGCTAAAATAAAAGAAAACTAGTAAGGATTATCTTTAGAAAATACATTTAAATTTAGCATATAGCTAGTATAATTACGTTACGGTTGGTTTTCGTACTACTACCGATTTGTTGATAGAAGAGCTGATTAATGTTATCAATAAGTATATTAGGCACGTTTTAAATAAAAGGCGATTAGTTTTGTCTAAGTCGTTACGAGAAGGATTGGTCGCCAGTGTAGACGAAAGAATAGTGCAAAATAATCTGACACAGGTAAGTCCATTTATTGCTCTCATGAAATACGCACTATTGCTACTCTCAAAGATGTCACTGACCATTTGAAGAGGGAACTGAGACGATATTTTGATTTTGATTTTTTTAATTTCATAGCATTTACATGGTGACTTTAATCAATGTCTAATTTTTATGACTGTGATTGACTAAACTTACTATTCCGCGAAATGGTGGAGATCAAGTCACCCAAAAAATAAGCCTTTTAAATAAATTATAATTTTCAGAAAATGTTGAAATCTGTGTCGATACTCGTCCTCGGGCTCCTGTGTGCCTGCGAAGCTTACAAAATACTGGTAGTGTTCCCCATACCCGGTAAAAGTCACTCTATACTCGGAGATGGATATGTCAGGCATCTGATTGAGGCTGGCCACGAGGTATTTTTTCTACTAGCCTGTAGTTTTATGGTACAACTCCCATCCTTCCTTTATTCTCTCCTGCCAATCCAGACTTAATGCGTTCAATGCTCAGTATAACGTTCAGTACAAGTCCTCTATCATCTTCTTTTTGGTCTGCCTTTTATATCAAATTCAAAATTAGAAGACACGTCCGTATCTAAAACCCAACTTAGAATGTCAAGAAAAACCCTGCAAGCGTGCAAGTCGCATTACGTTGCGGCGCTGAGTCGACGGTTGTTAACTCGTTCAAATCACGGCCTGGCAATTATCAAAAGAATTTGGAAGCTACATCGCCGAAAACAATAAATTGAACAAGAATGTTAAGTGAGCTTAAAACCGACGCTGTTTGGTGCATTTAAGATGGACATAGGCAGGAGAAGAAATAAAATTGGTAGCCAAAGCAAACGCTTAATGAAATTGTGATAAAGTGGAGCACAACTTCAGTAATGTCTTCGTCATTCCTACCATATCTACTTATAATTATAATCCAAAATATTTTTGTCGTTGACTGCGTGCTGTTATCGAGAAACACGTTTTGTTTTTGTTTTTCAGGTATGGTACGTTACTCCATTTCAAAAAAAGAATGTGCATCCAAATCTACATCAAATCGACATTAGTGAAGTCAGGGAATGCTCCCTTGGTATGTAGCTACCAATACTACACCTCCTTTATTTTCTTGCGTTTGCGAAAGATATAACGAAAATGATGCTTCTTCTACTTTTTTCTGACTTTTATCCAAAATTATTTGTGGTCAGCTATCACAATTATTAAAATTACTTTACAGAAACCTTGACGAACATCAGAGTGGTACTAAATAAGGAAAAAGACTTAAGTGATGAGAGCCAATTCTTCGACATCCTCATGAACGTCACTCGAATCACGCTGAACAATGAGAATGTGAAGAACATGCTTGATGACCCAAAACAAACTTTTGACGTCGTTGTTGTTGAATGGATGATGTTGGAAGTCTATGCGGGGTGAGCCCACCAGCGTCACATTTTTCATGAATATATTGGAAAACGAGCTAGCACTGCTAATCCTAAACACCCTCAACACCAGATCGCTTATGCATTATCGCAGTGATTGTAAATTTTTCAGCAATTTCGGTGCAGCATAGGAAAATTAAAGGAATTTCATCAAATATTTTCTAGGGAGATGTTAATTTAAGGATAATATTAATGTTATTAACTCTAATTAGCTATTTCAGCTAGAATAGGTCATACAGATGCTTTTAACGCAACAATGCTGCACCGAGATTGCTGAGATATTTACGGTTACTGATTTATCAGTCTTGAGAGCTAAGAGAGATGTACCACTAATTACTCGGGCTGTCGTACTCCCCGTACCGGAATACAGCAGCACAAGCATTGCTGTTTGGCAAGAAGGCTAGCGTGTAGGATGGTGGTAGCCTTGCACAAGGGTAACTGACATCATAGTTATCAAACTGTCAAATGGTTCCACTCACTTTGCAACCAGTGGTTATAACTTTTTTCAGTAGTACCTACTGTGAAATTTTATTATCATCTGTTGCTAGTAACACTTACGAGGAATAAGGATTCCCGTAATTTACTGGTAACAATGTGATAGTAAAAGTTACTGAGCATTAAGATTGCAAAATGTTGGAAACAATATAAATATTTTTAGTATCGTTTTTAGATTCTCAGCTGTGTTTGGAGCGCCGTTGATCTGGTCATCGTCGGTTGAACCTCATGTTTTTGTCCTGGAAATGCTCGGAGAGGATGTGAATACAGCGTACACTCCTGATATCCGCTCACCTAAGTCACCACCTTACGGCTTCGCCGAACGAGCTTATGCACTTTTCTCGGCTAGTGTTTTTAAACTGATAAGGATGTTGTAAGTATCCGGCAAATGCTCTTGTAACGATAGGGAATGTTATATGTATATATATGTACTACAAAACCTACATAGCATAGTGTAGATATATCGCACGGATGGTGTCAGTATTGTCATCGATGCGAAAACCTGACGAGGCTTTAATATGTCTGAAATTCATTCCTGTTTCTTATTGACCTCTTAATTGAACTTGATATCTACTGTACTGTTCTATGCGCCACATATATAAATGTACGTTTATTTTCGAATAAATATTTCAATGACCGACATCATCAGTAATAAAAGTTGCTTTATTTTCAATCAGACTTTGCTATTGATAAACAAAATTATATCAAACGAATGAAGGCTGAGCAAAGATAAATGGGAACGAGACAATTTTTCCACATTAAGTAGTATTGGGTTTTCTTAGTCTGAGAGCCACGAGTCCGATAGTTTGTTTTTACTAAAAAAGTGTCCTCATTTTTTGGAATAGGTATTTATAGTGTAATTTTCTCATTTATTTTGTATAGTGTGTCAAAAACAGACACAATAAATATTGTATGGAAATTTGAGAATACTTATTATCTTCAACCGAATCAACACTGCTTGTAAACCTGGAAATAAAATGAAGGGTAAACCTTTAAATGTATATTCTTAAATACCACGTCCAACTCCAAAGAATAATCATCATCATTATCTCCAGCCTGTACACGTCCCACTGAATTTAGGAATTTATAGCTAAGTGATAACATTTGCAGCTTCTACACTCCAGCAGAAAAAGTAGTTTATGAAACAGTGTTTGGTCCCTACGCCGCCAAGAGAGGTCGGGAGCTTCCACCATACCATGAGATACGATACAATGCTTCTCTTGTATTGGGCAACTCTCATGTGTCATTGGGACAACCGACAACTGTTCCTCAGAGCTATATGGGCATCGGAGGATACCATATTGATGATGAAGTAGCACCTTTGCCAGAAGTAAGTTTACTTTAAAATGTTTTTTCTAATGTGGTTGCGTTTTTAAGAAGTCTGGGTTGATTATACAGGTTTATATGACATAGCGATGAATTTATTGGAGAAATACTTACTGCAATATCAGCAGTAAACATTCACTTTTAAACTGATTCCAAAAAAGGAGGTTTTATTTCCATCTGTATTGCTTGTATTTACGTTTATCGAAATATTCGACAATTGTGATCCGATTTACACCAGAATCGGTCCAGAAACTATCTCAAATTTAACGTTTGAGGTGATTTGTTCCTAAATTGAAACAGTGCTTAAAATACATAATATATATATTTTTTGTAATGTGTTCTACAGGACCTCCAAAAACTTATGGACGATGCCAAAGATGGTGTCATATATTTCAGCATGGGTTCCACATTGAAGAGTGAACAGTTTCCTGATGTATTAAAGAGAAATCTTCTGAAAATGTTTGGTGGATTAAAACAGACGGTCATATGGAAATTTGAGGAAGACTTGAACGACGCGCCTAAGAATGTTCGTATTCTGCAATGGGCTCCACAGCAGAGCATTTTAGGTAAGTATTGAATCAAGACTGCTGAATCTATTCTACTCGAGCAGTTCCTTCAATATTATCTCAATATCACGAGAACTGTAATCAGCTAAGTTCCAGATAAATAAATAAAAAAAAACCACAACTATATTTGTTCCAGCACACCCAAACCTCATCCTTTTCATCACACACGGAGGTCTCTTGTCGACCACCGAAGCCGTCCACTTCAGCGTCCCAATAATCGGAATACCCGTCTTCGGTGATCAGTTCATCAACGTCGCGAGAGCAGCAGATAAAGGATTCGCCAAGAAGGTGGATTTGTCGTACAACATAGCCGACGACTTGGCAGTAGCTATTGATGATGTTCTGACGGATCCCAAGTAAGGCTTTGGTTTAATTTAGTCCTAACTGGCGTTCTACTGTAGCAAGGCTCACGATGACCCATAATTGTTTGATAAGTAATAAGTTGACGGCTCATGAGTTGACAGATCTTGCAGAGATCGGTTGAGGATACTCAACCCTACAATTTTGGCAGCCATTAGTCTTTTTATGTTGGTTCAGGTCAAATTTTGCATGTAATATTTGACTCAATTCCGATGGTTGGATTGATTTAAGATTTTCTATACATACGAGTAGGTATGTAAGAAAAAAAACAATGTACTCCGCTTCTTCGTCAACACAAATCTTTTTGGCGCCCAATGTCTCACTCGTTTTTTATTTTTATTTTTATACATACATACATATATACATACATCACGTCTTTATCCCTTACGAGGTAGACAGAGCCTAAGGTAACAAAACCTTAAGGCCACCTTTTGCATGATTAAGGGAGTATAGGTGGAAAAGGAAATCAAAATATTGATGGGTTGCTAGCCGCATCGCCTATAACATGATTCCTAAGACTTTCGCCCATTTCGGCTTTTACCATCTGCGCGGGAAGAGAAGCAACTGGTAAATTCCATGTTTTTTCTTTACTCCCAGACCAGCATGGCTTTTATTTTTATTTAGGTATAAAACTGTATACGAGCTTGTATGAAGAGATTGATGAATGTGGATGAAGCGAAAGAAGTATGTCAGGATCGTAGCAAGTGGAACAAAGTAGTCTCTGCCTACCACTGTGGGAAAGAGGCGTGACGGTATGTATATATAAAACTGAAGACCTTTTAACGGTTAAAGTAATCTGTTCTTTTCCACAGATACAAAGCGAAGGCGAATGAGTTATCGTTCATCTACCATCACCGGCCAGTGTCTCCAGGCAAGGAGTTGGTGCACTGGGTAGAGCATGTGGTGGAGACCCGAGGAGCGTTGCACCTTCGGAACCCCGCGTTCCACCACCCCTGGTACCAGAAGATGTATCTCGACTTGGCAGCACTAGTTCTATTATGTTTTGTTGCCGTTTATTTAATTTTAAGAAATACGTGCAAGAGAAGACAAGATCTGAATAAAAAGAACAATTGAAATGGTGGTGGGTGTTGAAGTAGAAACGTTTTCTGAGTATGATTCAACATTGCTTGTAAAATAAATTTATAGTTTTTTTATGATATTTTTTTATGCTCCCCTTTCCGAAACCAAACTATTTTATTTCATACTAGCTTCTGCCCGCGACTTCGTCTGCGTAGAATTATACATAAAAACCTTCCTCTTGAATCACTCTACCTACTAAAAAAAACCGCATCAAAATCCGTTGTGTAGTTTTGAAGATATAAGCATACATAGGGACATAGGGACAGAGAAAGTGCCTTTATTTTATACTATGTAGAGTGATAGTGAAGTAAGTACTCGTTGGTACAATGGTGAACAATGTTTAAAAAAAAACGTACAAATATCACGTTAAATAATTAGGAAACACTGGCCCGTTTGACGAAAACAAGGAAAGATCACAGAATAAGAGAGCCTAGCACAAAAATGCTGGCAATGAGACGCGATAGCACTTTGTTGTGACTTTACTGTGATATGGAGCTATAAATTAATTTCGTTTATATTCACTTACTCCCAGCCGTAGAATTAAAAAGGACACTACCTATAAAATAAAGTATTGAAAATAAAACATAATTGTAGGTACTGTGCCTATCACAAAAAACGAGAGCGAAATATCACGATATCGTCAGGTTTATCTGAACATTCGTGCAGAGTTTCATAGGTACTCTAATTTATACTTATTAAACCAATTATCCTGATGGTTACCTAGAGCAGGTGCTCAGGTTCTAGCCACTTTAAAGACTATAGATTTGTAAAGTAGTATATTCCTTAGTAAATTCAAGTTAAAGTTGAAAATGGCCAAATCCGGCCAAATACCAGAATTGGGGCACCTGCCCCATGTGAAATATCATTATGTTAAGTACGCTTTATGCCGATGAAACACTGCAGTGTTGAAAGGTAAATATGTGTACGCTGAAGGCCGTCTTTAACCCATAGGGAGCCCTGGGACACCTTTAGGATAAAAAGGCAAAAGACTGACCGCCAAATGAAGTAAGTGGATAAACCAAGGTAGAGAAGCAGAATGTCTTGTGGGAAAGAGAAGTGGTTTAAGCTTAGCTTAAGTGCTACAGTACTTGTTCAATGACTATCTTTTTCCTGCGAGGTTTATCTATCACGTTTATCTACTAGGTTCATTGGTCGTATGTGACAATAGCGAGACATAATACCGCGCGTGTGCTTCAATTTTTGTCAAGGTCATGACGCAACTTCCGACGATATAAATATACTCTTGTTGATAACTGCGCAGTGTTCGGACACCGAGCATGAACAAAAATATTGATAAAAGTGTGTTTGAAAAGTTAGTGACAGTAATAATGAAATAGTGTTATTTTGGAACGTAAGTGTGCAAAATGTGAAATATGCGAGCGTTATATTACAACTGAGTGGGATTTCTGTATGAATAAAAATGATCCGTAAGTTCATTTTCCTTCATAATATCTCGGTGTAGTTTTTATCGTTGTTTATTATTGTTGTTTTTTTTTAATCGGAGGGAAAAGCTGCTATATTCAAGTTTAACAACAGGTTTAGCTGTAAGTTCGTGTATTTATACCTATATCTGTGTGTGTGCAGTATTCGAGCTCCCAAACGTATAGCATGCAAATGCATAGATTCGGACGCGGTTTGTTTTCTGTATAAAACTGAATAGTTTAATCACACCTTGGGCCTTTATCCCACAGGGGTAGGCAGAGTTGCTACGATCCTGACACTTCTTTCACTTCATCTACATTCATCAATCTCTTCATACATGCTAGTAGGTTTCGGGTACTCTTGACCTGACTTTTTATCAAAAGGTCCTCGATTTGGTCGTCCGTCTAGGCCTTCCCCTCTCAATGCACCCATTTACACTCCCCATATAATTAAATTTGTTTAGTTAACCTTCTTTCATCCATCCTCTCTTCGTGCCCAAACCAACTAAGCATACTTTTTCTATTCTAGTCACTATATTTTCTTTCACACCAGCACGTTCCCTTCAAATAAAATCGAATTTATTCACAAAGAACATGGTAGACGGTAAGATTTTATGACATGAATGTATGTTTCACATATTCTACCGTTATTAGGTACGGCGTGTAAACATTCTAGCTAGAAAATATATAAAAAAAGGCATATTCACAATAAAATAAAACCAAAGAATGCTAATCATAATCGGTCACATGTCTTTAAATATCTTCTGAAATGAATTTTATGTCAAATTTTCTTTAGCATTCAGTTCGACAACACACTATTCGTAATTCTATCTTTCAGTCATTCCACGAATGGGTCGAAGTGTATCCGTAGGGACCCGTAGACTAAGATAAGATAAGATCTTTCAGTGGTACTCCTTCCATACTTCTTAACTTAACGCTCTCATTTCTACTGCATTTTTTGTTGTTTAATCACGATAATTTTATAATAGTTATGTTACGTTATAATCTATTTTCAGGTATTGCATATTGAGAATTGTTTTGACAATCTAGAGGACAACAGATATAAATAAAGCATTAACGAATCGATATGATATTCGATAAAGTAAGATTAAGAGTCAGTCGCTATTCGTAATCAGTTCCCACCCGACTTCGAAAAAAGGAAGTCCATTTAATTTGAACTAATTTAAAATAATACTGTGTCCTGTATTACAGCTAATACTTAGTAAGTATTTTTTTAAAACAAATGTACCTACAAAGTGGAATTGGGTATCTTGCAGCCAGCAATTCGATTTCGTAATTATCTAACTTTTGTTTCCAGATATGGCGAAATTTGTGTACCTATTATTGCTAGTTGCGTTGTCACAAGCATGCATGGGATACAAAATCTTGGTGGTATTCCCAATAGCGAGCAAAAGTCACAATATCCTTGGTCAAGGATACGTCAGGCATCTGCTGGATGCAGGACATGAGGTAGATACAAACTTTAGTTGAACACTAATATTATGTAGAGAAACAAACAATAAATAGGTAGATAACAAACATTAAGTGTCTGGAAATTGATCGTGTATAAATTCTTACACATTCATGTTTGATGCCTGGAAATTTCCGACCGATGTATTATTTACTATAGTATCAGCGTTATCAACAGTTCTTAAAGCTTATTGAAAAGTATTTAATCTTAAGTTAAGTAAAATATTTGATAATACTTTGAAGGACACTTCTCATTTCTGTGCATTAACTTATATTCTTTTTGCAACTATTTTTAAAACAATGTCAATGTACTATTTGTTCATTACAACTTTACTTTTTTAGTTTAATCTTTAGCATCGCTTGTAATTGTGGGTAAAAATTTGACAAAACGAAATTAAATTATATTTTTCAGGTCACTTATGTTACACCATTCCCAACGAATAAAACCTCTGCAAAATATCATGAAATTGATCTCAGTAAAAACATAGAAAAAATCGACGGTAAGTAAGCAGTGTCTTCGAGGACGCAAAGTTCTTCAAAAATACTGAACTTTTTAGCTTAGCTTAGTACATAGTACTAGTTAATGAAAGTACTTTTTTTATTCGCTGATAGACCAATTGATGTATATTGATTTAAATGATACATATTTATTTGATACAAATTTTGTTTTCGTTTTTCAGAAAAGGAATTTTCACTAAAAAAGATATTGGATAACGAAGTTGAATTCAATTTTGCCAAAGTATCAAGTTTTCTCCCAAAGTTTAAAGAAATGTTGCGAGTGTCATTGGAAAACGAAAATTTACTTAATTTTCTTAACGACCCAACGCAACACTTCGATGTTGTCATAGTTGAATGGCTCTTCAGTGATTCATATTCCGGGTAAGAATCTTGCTTTATACCATTGTTGCAAATTCTTTAATTCAAGCTGGCAGCGTATTCTCTAACGTCAGAATCTTGCGTTTCCATCATTCCTTCTTCAATTTTAAGTGATTCAACTAATTACTTACAGCCCTTGATTGATCGTAGATTACTCAAATGCATCTGCTTTGTGCCGGAACCCTTACCCGACGAGGTTTGTTCTATACATAATGAAAATACGAATACGTTTGAATAGCGGCTGCTTCAGTTAAATCGTTTCAATCATAGCCGGGCGGACAATCAGTGTTTTTGAATCGGTTTGGATTTGTTTAACGCTTGGTTTCTACGCAAACCGACATATTTGCGTAATCTATGGTAGTTATATCTGATACGACCCAAGGGTGGTATTGGGTACAAAGCTTATCTTCACTGTATCATCTTTCTAAGGTTCGCGACGGTGTTCGACTGCCCGTTGATCTGGTCGTCGTCGATGGAGCCTCACTGGCTGATCCTCAGGCTGATCCACGAAGCTTCCAACCCATCGTTCAACCCTGATGCACTCTCAACAGCAGTACCTCCATATTCTTTTGTTGAGAGAGTTGGAAACCTGATGAGTCAGGTTGTCATTAAGACTGTTAAATATTTGTGAGTTTTATTTGAAATACATATCTACATTTAATTGGTAGTATGCAAATTACCTCTTATTAACTTACTCTTGCCTCTTGGCTACGAAACGAAAGAAAGTAGTTAGTTATATTTTGAGGTTTAATATCATGCCCATTTTGATCACTAGTTTTAAAATATCTTCAATGTATTGACTTTCGATCTTCTACAGCTTTGTTAACTACCTAATAATTTGTACAACGTTCCGATTAAGCTTTCTAGATCCGGCTGAGAAGGAAATTTACGAAGAGTTTTTCGGACCCATTGTCGTAAAAAGGGGACGTGTGTTGCCCCCTTATGAAGAAGTAACATTTAATGGATCCTTTATGCTGACCAACTCTCACTCGTCGTTAAGTCAGGCAACCAGTGTACCCCCTAACTGTAGAGAGATAGGTGGATATCATATCGATCCTATAGTGAAACCTTTGCCTGCGGTACGTTACAAAATTATACTATTTACTATTTTGGTTTCAACCTAAGATTATACGTTATCGATAAATCTGTAAATATCATAACAAATAAGAAACGTTTATTGTGAGTTGTTGTTTCAATATTCATCTTTAGAGATTGCTCTTTTTGATTTTGTTTGGGGACAAACAATTTGGACTCCGGCCTAAGCATCTGCCTGATAAGAGATCTTTCTATTGTGGTTTTGTCCTCTCCCCACATACATACCCGTAGAGAAGATCCCTGGAAATGTCCAGAATTCACACACTTGCGAATTATAAATTATAAATTTTATCACTTTTAATTTTCCCATAATTGATGCTAACATCTAGATCAGAAATCATTGAGAATTCTCAATTTAAAATTTCTCAATGTAAAAGAGATATCATGCGTTTACAAAACCTTATCTGGTTACAGGATCTCCAGAAACTTATGGATGAAGCGGAGCATGGAGTCATATACTTCAGTATGGGAAGCAACGCTAAAAGCAAAGACTTTCCAGATGTCATGAAAGAAGAATTTTTAACAGTTTTCGGTGCACTTAAACAAACAGTAATATGGAAATTCGAAGAAGATTTACCGAATACACCAAAGAATGTTCACATATTGCATTGGGCACCGCAACAAAGTATTCTAGGTAAGTATTTATAACTTAAATTAAATGAAGACTTCTAAAGAGATAAACGACGAGGGTGCATTGTACCACATCAAGAGATACTTAATTGATTATTTTATAAATCTTAAAGACTAACAGGTTAGTTTGTGTTTGTCCCATTAATTTTTAATTGAAAAAAATTGGGGAATAAGTAGGAAGGAGAAAAAGGTGTAGTTACTTCATGAGTATTTTATAAGATTACATCTCATGCCATCTCGACTCGTCATTTTTTTTCCGGATTCTTCGCATGTTTCCTACCAGATTGTTCAAGCATTGCAAAATGAACGTAAATCAACTTAATATTTCAATTTGTTCCAGCTCATCCAAACTGCCGCCTTTTTATCACACACGGTGGTCTTCTGTCGACTACAGAAGCTGTTTATTTTAAAGTACCGACTGTCGTCATGCCATATGGATTGGACCAAAACCTGAACGCCATAAGAGCTGTCAATAAAGGATATGCTTTAAAAGTTAACTTCTCCTACCAAATGGCTGGCGAGATGAAAGTTGCTATTGATGAAATGCTTAGCAATACCAAGTAAGTAAATATTCGCGTTGCAATCACGTAATAGTTCTCTTCTTAAACTTAAATGAGACTTAGGCTCTTGTTGGGGGAGCAATTTTACTATCATGTGGTCCTTTCCCCTTGAAACTGTCCCCTTTATAAATAACCGAAACATGATTGAAGTTGTGAGTAACGCTGTTGGGTATTTGAGGATCTGGTAAGTCACCGTAGTCAGCCCCAAGTTCCTTGCTGTCTTTACTACTTTATTGTTCAATTCCTGCCTATTATTGTATGGTAAAGTCAAGTGCAACTTGGTTTCGAATGATTCGTTTTGATTTGAATGTTGAAATATTATTTTTGTGTCCGTTATGACTCGTGGGAAGTAAGCGAACTCGAAGTGAAAAAATGACCTGATATAGGTATCTTTGAAACGAAAACTGACAAGCTAGCCGCTGGGTGGCAGCACTGTTGCGGTACAGCGAGCGTCGCAGGGCTTTACAGTTTACTTAAAGTGACGTATACTTCACGAGATGGCGCTCATTTGCGGTAACAAAATGTTTTATTGGTTTTAGATATTCTGAGAAAGTTGAGGAACTTTCAAAGCTTTACCATGATCGCCTGGTACCACCCGGCAAGGAGCTGGTGCACTGGGTGGAGTACGTGGCCAAAACAGAGGGCGCGCCGCATATGCGCTCTCCAGCACTCATGCTGCCCTGGTACCAGAAGATGTATCTTGATCTAGCAGCAGTGATTATAATTGTGTGGTACGCACTAAAATATATCACGAAAAAGATATTCTATAAACTTAAGAGAATATTTAGCAAAACAATACCAGTGAATAAAGAGAAGACTAACTAAATGTGTTAAATAATAATGCTAAGAAACGAATGTTTTTACTGTTAATTAATTGCTAGATTTAAGTGTTATTTTGTTGGTTGTCAATATTTTATGACTTGAATAAAGTAGTACCGATTCGTTATATTTTTTTTACTTAGTCGTCATTTTACCTTAACCTACATTGTATGAGGCACCATGAGATCTCGATCCCAAGACCATTTTCAGATGGTTACAACTTCTGAAAAGAAATTCTAGAGACATGTTCACCACCAGGATCAGGAAATACCTAAGTAAGCATTATCAATTAAACTTAATTTAAGTTGTCTTATAGACGAGAGTAAAATACTCGCGTGTTCGGAGAAGGAAATGTTAGAAGTTAACAGTTAGAAGAAAATGAAGTAAACAAACGACCACGAAAACATTTAATTGTATAATGTCGATTTACTTTTTTTGCGTGTCCTATAAAATTCACAAATTTGATTTCATTATGAACTTAAATACTTGGTCATGTTACGTTAAATTGTCAAGGAAAATAATTATGATGAACTGTGAGAACTTTCTAAGGGGGGTCACGAATATATTTTTTCTACATTTAGTTTATTAAAACTTCCCAGTAATCACTTAGAATGCCATTCGGCTTTGTCTTGCTGTCTCACTCACTCTTATAGGTCTGATACTTGATTTGGGCTATGTTAACCGAAACCCGAATGATATTCTAACAGTTCACGGACCGTATCCCTTTTGAAGTTTTCATTTAGGCTTGGCATTTTTACCAATAGATTTAAAAGGTAATTTTATAAGTCACACATCGAGAAATACATTTTTTTACGATCGCTCACAGTGTGCTAAATTAAAAATCCACTTTGACATAGTATAGTAAAATATAATTTACTACCTATTTATTTATTTAGTTTTTTCCTTCACAACTCTCTTCCTTGAAAATAATAATCGTTCTACTAAAATAACCAATACCATAAGACCTACTAAAATTAAAGCTACTAAGTCCAAGTACATCTTCTGGTACCAGGGCAGCATGAGCGCCGGGGAGCGCAGATGCGGCGCGCCGCCTGTTCTGACCACGTGCTCCACCCAGTGCACCAGCTCCTTGCCCGGAGAAATAGGCCGGTCGTGGTAGATTTGTGACAATTCTTTCACCCTCTGCTTGTATCTGTATCAAAAGTGGCACCATGTTAACAACCAAAGCTATAACGTATCTTTTAAAGTAACTTACATGTCTGCCAGTGCCACCCCAATTTATATACTTATTAAAAAAAAACACTCTTGTTCTACGTTTGAAGAGTCATGCGAGAGCAGTTACAATCAAGACAAACAGAAGTTAATCACGCCAAGTTGCTGCTATTACAAGCGGGAATGTTATCAGCTCCTTACCCAGGATTGGTAACTGCTTCTCTTATGGCAGCTTTAAGTTTGTCAACCATGTCGTACGCCAGGTCAACTCTTTGCGCGAATCCCATAGATACAGCTCTTTCCACATTGATGAATTGATCAGCGAAAACCGGAATGCCGATGATGGGTACTCCGAAGTGAACAGTCTCGGTTGTCGAGAGATATCCGCCGTGGGTGATGAACAGGATGCAGTTTGGATGAGCTGGAATAGATTACCAATAAAGTTGGTTAAAGGGAAATCGGTTGGCTAACCGGGTGACTGTTTCTCCATACAAACATATTCCCCTGTTTCCTCCCTGGATCACATTAGATGAATGTTTTTTACCACACGATTTATATCTACGTTTGCCATGCCTCTATCTTTTACTTTTTTATAATTTTGAAAAAAACTGGAAACCTAAAATCACGAAAAATTCCGAATTTTGATGCCATAGTTCAGAGGTTCATAAAATCATTTTAATGAATAAAGTAAATAAAAGGAAATTACAGAGACACAGCCACGGTTATTCTTATATTATACCAGAAAAAATAACGAAATCAGTTCAGTATTGAAAGAGAAACGGGAATGAAAAAGACCGTTCTCATTCATGTTAAATATGGTCAGTCCAGGCTGCTGCAGTTGTCCCTATCATGCTCCTTACAGAGGGATTCCTGAAAGGAACGGCAATAATGTATTCAAATACCAAGTTTTCTAAAGTCTCGGTGAGTGGTGACCGCATTTCATCGTTATGAAATTTTAGTTCTACGAAACATAAATTAGGCACTGTGTTAAGTTAACAAGAGATACTATTTTTGTTTGCATTCATTTTATCAGTAGATACTTAAATGAGAAGTAGGCAAACGTGACGAAGTAAATAAAAATGATAAAAATCACGATGCTTGTAAATTTACATGTCTAGACTTCTTAAACCGTTACGTAACGTTGCTCGAGACAGAACATTACATATTGCTTTGACAGATTTTAGCTTATCAATCAATAATGCCCGGAATACACGAAGCTGGGTTACTATCCTCGCTTGGACACATAGTACTGTTTACACGATGCCAGTGACTTCGAGCCAGTCAGTACCATTTCAGAAACAATAAACACTAGAAATAGAAAGGCTACTAACTATCCTAGCTTCAGCACTGTGTTACTAGCCTGAAAATAAGGTAGTTTTGTTTGAAGATAGACGTATTAGCTTGCTAACTTATTAGCACTAGCTTGCTATTCTAGCTTGAAAAACTGGCTTCGTGTATTCCGGGCATAAGAGGGCTAGTAGGTACTCTGAGAAACTTTTGAGATTTAAGAGGTGTCATAGGGATAGCAGATTGGTATAGGATTGGAGATAATCAAGTTTATCTTCATGAGACTTACACAATATACTTTGTTGCGGTGCCCAGTGTAGAATGTGAACATTAGCTGGTGTCCCGGGCAGATCCTCCTCGAATTTCCACAAAACTGTCTGTTTAAGTTCACCAAACATTTTGAGGAAACCTTGTTTTAATTCTTCAGGGATTTTTGACGCTTGCAAGTTTGATCCCATGCTGAAGTAAATGACGCCATGTTTGGAGTTGTCCATGACTTGTTGTAAATCCTGCAGTATAATGATATTTACTGATTGAAATTGAAGTAGTGATTCGATTCTCAGATCATACGTAACTAACAACAAGCCACTCCATAACAACCGAAGTAGATTGAGGTATTGTAGGTATGTAAAATATAACTTCTAGCGCTTCTAACTCCAGTTACAGGTAATATCGAACAAATTGATTGAATTGACTGTCAGTAGAATGTTCGCAAAGTAAACGTTACAATTTTTTTCCAATGTCGATGCATAATGTATGTACCATCAGCCAAATGTGGTTTGCAATCCTATGGGTAAAAATCTTCTGCTCGTAATAAAATATTACGTCGTTAAGACGTGGCTGTCAATTCAAAAGTTCGATTTTTGCGACATTTTCATTGGATAGGTAGTTAGATGATACACCACTTATTAGGCCAACTGTATCGTCACCATGACGTTCCACAGTGGGTCAGGAATCAATTTGTTCCATAGTACCTACTAAAAGAAAATTATCTACCTTAGGTAATGGTTGTACGACGTCATCGATATGGTACCCTCCTATAGTTATACAATTCTGGGGTAGCGTCATTGATTGCCCAAGAGACACATGTGAGTTGGCAATCAGCAGTGATGCATTAAATTTCACCTCGTCGAAGTCCGGAACTGGAAGACCTCTCTTGGCTATTACTGGAGCTATATCCGTATTGTATGTGTTCTTTTCCATTTTGTCGAAAACACTAAAAATTACAAGCAAGCTTGAAGTAGTATGTCTTTTAGGAACAAATAGGTAAAAGTCGAAAGCGCCTGTCTCAAATGCAAAAACTTTTTTTAAAACTTTAATTTTTTTTAATCTAAATCCACAGGTCAGTACAATCCACAGTATCCAACGAGGAAACGTAGCCAGCATAATGGGCACCTTGCCCCATGGCAACGATCTGGGCGATATTTGTAAATATAGGTATTTAGGATTAGATTAAGATAGTTTAATGATTTTTCGTATCAACTTTTAACTTGTAAATATGTTTGTTTCGGTATTTTTGTCTCAAATCAATTGCAAAGTATGTAAGGCAGATGTTCTGATATTTTCAGTGCTGGGAATTGTAATGAGGAACATAAAACTAATCCTCATTTTCTGGGTGAAGATCTGAGCAGACCATGTGAAAATTTCATTTTATTTTTGTAATTTCTATCTGTATCCAAGCAATACCGTCTTCACCATAAGGGCACACGGGGCCTGTGCTCAGGGCCCCCATTCTCAGGGGGCTCCGATGGACCGACAATTTGTATAATAAATGGTCATACTTAGTAAAAAAATGTTAATATAATTCGCTTTTTTTACTTTCCAAAAGGGCCCTAAATTCTTGTTCCCAAGAGCCCAAGCCTAGTTTAAGACGGCCCTGTGGCCAAGAGACAAACAACGCATCTGACGGTTGTTCATTAACAACACAGCTAGAATAAGAGCGCGAGTTAAAGGTGTTGACAGCCCTAACATCTCCTTTATCAGCAAAAACTAACGCATCTTCAGCACTGCCGAATTGAGGACAATACGTCAATGCTGAAATGCATAATATTAGTATAAATAGTAGTTATTAATTTATTTTAAGCTAGAATACTCTTAACTGTAAAACTGGATTGTTACTCTGTTAGTTTGAATAAAAATAAGTAATAAAAGTATTTTTTTTAAATTAAAGTCCTGACGATCCACTTAATTGGCGCAGCCGTTAGGATCCTTGTCGTTATCCTTCTGCGTCCTTAAATCGATAAAATTTCGGTTTCGCGTCGCGCCGGGAAACGTGTGTTTCTACACTTCAACAGGGAGACATCGAACAAACAAATCTATTAAGTATCGTCAAGAGGCCGCTGCAGAAGCTGTCCAGTTCCAGCCGATCCAGTTCATCCAGGAAGCTGTCCAGATCCAGCTCATCCTGCCAGTCCAGAGATTCCAACCAGCCATAAGGACGCGTGAAAGCTGCCGGGGGGAATGTGAGTCAATCTTTTTCATCATCCTTTCTGTTCCTTTTATATGTGTCCTTATTTGCATTAAATATATGTGTGTTATTAGGGATTAGCCAACGCCGTAATAACATCGTTATAATATTGCAGTGTTAAATTCCACTCGCAATATTGACCCAGTTATTGTAAAAGCATTGTGCCTGAGTTTTGTTGTGTGTTCTTTTTATTTTTTTTTTATTATAATGGAAGGCATTAACCGGGTTCCTGGGGAGATAGTCAAGATTATCCCGACCTTTGAAGGGGATGCGAGACAGCTCCCTTTATTCGTAAAAAAATGCGAGTACATTATAAGTAAATTTGCGGGGGGTGACGCTCAGAACGAGTATCTATTTCATGTAATTACGAGTAGACTCGCAGGACCTGCTGCTAACCTGGTAAGAGAACGGGACCAGATACATACCTGGGAAGAGTTAAAAAATTTACTCAGCCAACATTTTGGCGACCCTAGAACTGAGGAATGCCTACTGTTAGAACTAGAAGCATTAAAAATAAATAGGGGCGAAAGTTATTTGGATTTCTGTCATAGAGTTCAACACCATAGAAGTATTTTAATAGCAAAAGTAATCGAGACTGTTAATGACGCCACATTACGCACCGCCAAAACGCAGATTTATACACATACTTCCTTGAATGTTTTCCTCTATAATTTGCCACCATTTTTAGTTCGTTTAGTGAGATTAAGAAACATAACGACCTTAGAAGGTGCCCTTAAAACTGTCATGGAGGAACAAAACTTCCAGACGGTTTATGACATGAAAAATACATCTAAGACATTTAGAGTTAACAGATTGAATTCTAGTATTTCGGAAAATAGCCCTAGAAATAGTAGTATAGGTTATGAAAGTCAGCAACAGCAGAACATAGGCCATAGGCCACCGAATAATTTAGGTAGCTCAAGTCAGTTTAGAAATAATAGACCGCAGAATAGTAATAATTCACATAATTTTAGAAATCAAGCGCAACAGCTGAATAGGTTCCCGCATGGTCAGCAGATTGCGGCCAATGCACCTTTTAATGCATCGTCGAGTCAGCACAGACTGGTCAATGTACCTCCTCGCGCGACATACGGTAATACAACACCGCATGGGTCGTCGGGTTCAAACACCGATGTCACAATGCGAACGGCAAGTGCAAGGCGAGTCAATTATACAGAAAATAACGAGCAAAACAATCTGTTTTTTGAGCCCAACGGGGAACCCACACCGGGACCCTCACAGTATTATAACGGTGAAGTAGAAAATTTTTTCATAAGAGCCTCGAGAAACGGGAACGAATAGAACTAAATTGTAACAGAATAAGAAGCCTTCCGCACATTTTGATACCAGAATTACAGGCCGTTTTTATGATAGACACCGGAAGTACAAGGTCTTTCATAAGCCCTCAGAAAGCCGAACAGTATTTCAGTAAGTTTAAACGGCAGGAAAGCTTCGAGGTAGTTAGCACTCATGCGACAAGTAAACATAATGAAGTTGTCTATATTCCGCTGCCAAACATTTTTAAAAGCCCTGATCGTCATAAGTTTTATGTTTATAGCGTAGATAGTAAGTACGACGGCTTGATAGGTAGTGATCTACTAAAACAGTTAGATGCAAACATCGACATGAAAAGCCAAATGCTTTTCACTAGAACGGCCCAGATACCGATAATTTACACACCTCCTATGAAGGAAACATATAAGCTGCCTCCGCGTAGCGAGCTTAGAGTTAAATTGCCGGTAAACATATTAAATGGCGATGCTATATTAAGTTTTAAACAATTCACGGAAGGGATAAGAATGCCCACCGCGTTAGTTAAGTGTGTGAATGGTTACGCAACCACTGTCATACAAAATTGCAAGCTTGAACATATGACGTTAGTGGTTACGGCACCTTTTATAGTAGAACCTTATGTTAGTAAACAAATTAGCATTAATTATTCTGATAGCGTAAACGATACGGATCGATTGTTGTCCGAAAATCTCTATAAATTGAGATTAGACGACCTGAATGTGGAAGAAAAAAAGGTGATAGGTCAATTGTGCGAGGAGTATAAGGACATTTTCTATTGTGAGGAAATACCCTTATCATTTACGAATCAAGTAAAACATAAGATTAGGACAGTTAACGAGGACCCAGTTTTTATTAGAGCACATAGGATGCCTCCGGTACAAACCGAGGAAATTAGAAGGCAGGTAGAAAAAATGCTAAAGGACGACGTAATCCGGGAGTCACATTCTCCTTGGAGTGCTCCAGTTCATTTAGTTCCTAAAAAGGCCGACATGTCAGGACAACAAAAGTGGCGTATGGTGGTCGACTATAGACGCCTTAACGACGTTACGGTCGATGACAAATACCCTTTGCCAAATATAAATGACTTGTTCGATATGTTAGGAAAAAGTATTTATTTTACTACATTAGACCTGGCCAGCGGGTATCACCAAATTGAGGTGGACCAACAGGACAAATCGAAAACGGGTTTCAGTACACCTTTTGGCCACTACGAGTTTAATAGAATGCCGTTTGGCTTAAAGACGGCTCCAGCCACGTTCCAGCGGGCAATGGACAACGTTCTCAGAGGTCTACAAGGCTTACATTGCCTCGTGTACCTCGACGATGTCATAATATTTTCTAAAAGCTTGGAGGAACACGTCCTTAAGCTTCGTGCTGTATTTGATAGATTTAGGGAAACAAACTTAAAAGTACAGTTAGATAAGTCTCATTTTCTTAGGAAGGAAGTCCTCTATCTAGGACATACCATTACGAGCGAAGGTCTTAAACCAAACAATGATAAGATTGAAGCGGTACTTAACTATCCGCTACCGAAGACAACAACTGAAATTAAGAGCTTTTTAGGACTTGTAGGTTATTATAGGAAATTTATTAAAGACTTCGCTAGGATAACTAGACCATTTACAGTATGTTTGAAGAAAGGAAAAAAGATTGTGATAGACGATGAATACAAGAAAAGCTTTCAGCTTTGCAAAGAGCTTTTAACGAATGCTCCTTTATTACAGTTCCCAGATTTTAAAAAGCCGTTTATCCTTACAACAGACGCGTCAAACTTCGCGATCGGTGCAGTCTTATCCCAAGGGACCATTGGGTCAGAAAAACCCATAGCTTATTTCAGCAAAACTTTAAGTGACACACAGGCAAGATATAGTGTGATAGAAAAAGAGCTTTTAGCAGTAATAGAAGGTGTCAAGCATTTCAGACCCTACTTATACGGGAATAAGTTTACCATTTTTACAGACCACAGACCATTGGCGTGGCTGTACTCATTAAAGGAACCCAATAGTAAGCTGACAAGATGGCGTTTAAGGTTACAGGAGTATAATTTCGAGATATGTTATAAAAAGGGGAGTCAAAACACAAACGCCGACGCATTGTCTCGTATAAGACTGAATATAACAAACGACGACGATGCATCCATGAAAGTTAACGTAGACGATGAAAACTTTGACTTAGACGAATTCGTTAACGAAGCAGCCACAAAAATGCTGGTAGACACAGAGTCAGACACACAGGTAGATTCGCCGGAACCTGAGATGGAAATTGTGGAAATCTCAGACTCTGACGATGGGGCCACTGCCCATTCTATTTCTAATAGGGAACACGAAGGTATCCCTATCATGAACGAAGCCATAGACACAAAACCTAGACAAATTCTCGTCTACACTTGGCTCAAAAATAGTATTAGCGTTAAGGATATATCTAATAAAAAACAGAAAATTTTAGAAGTACATATGCCTATAAACAACCCAGAGTTAGTTAAGAAGTTTTTAAAAGAATACACCAATATGAAAAATAAATATTACGTGTATTTTGAGGAATCTGCGTTCAGAAAAACCTTTAGTTGTGTCGTGACGAAACTTTACAAAAAAGGAACGCAAAACCTAATAGAATGTACAGAACGGGTTGTTAATTTAACAGAATCTGAGGAGGATCAAAAAACAATTACAATTCAGTACCACGAAGGTAAAACTTGCCATAGGGGTATAAATGAGACACTAGCGAAAATTAAAAGGCATTATTGGTGGAACAATATGAAAGAAACGATTTCCGCAATAATCAATGCATGTGAACAATGTCGTAAGATGAAGTATGAAAGAAAACCTATCAAACCACATATTCAACTTACCCAGACCCAAGAAACCCCATTCCAAGAAATTTTCATGGACCTTCTATTTATTGAAGGCAAGTATTACTTGACCGCAGTAGACGCTTTCAGTAAGCTAGGCCAAGCAATAGCCATACCTAACCGTAGCACTCCGGAGGTAGTAAGAGCTTTAATTAAGTATTTCAGTATCTATGGCATACCCCGAAAGCTCAGCTGTGACTCAGGAGCAGAGTTCAACAATGAACTCATGAAGGAGTTGTTAGTCTTGTACAAAATAGAGTTGCACATAGGTACGCCGAACAACCCCAACTCTATGTCAGTAGTAGAACGATTTCATTCAACTATAATAGAAATTTATCGTTTAGCTAAATACGATAAGAGCGAATTAGATGCCGCATCGGTTATGACATATGCTATCATGGCATATAATAATACTATTCATAGCGCGACAACGTTTACACCGTTTGAAATCGTTTTCGGACATACAGACTCCGGTAACCCATTCAATATAGATAGAGAAAGAAACCTCCTACAAAAATTACTTCAGGACCATAGAAAGAGACTTAAAGTCCTATATGAATATGTTAGTGAAAAATTAGTTAACGATAAAATTAAAGTTAGGGAGAAGAAAGGCGGCGAAACCCCACCCGAAATCAAGGAAGGCGATATCATATTTATGAAGGACACTCGAGTCCGTAAAGCGAAACAACTTCCTAGATATGACAAGGCCAAAGTAACAGGCACCCCAGTTAGAAACATTATCCCTGTACAGACTAAAAAGCGAAACACTCGCGTAGCAGTTAAAAATATGAAACGACCTCCACAGGTGGCGTGTGATATTACTGACGGTCCTGGCACATCAGGGATGCAGCCTCAACATCCAAAACCTGGAGCGGAATCCAGGGATAGCCCCAGTCAGGATAGGTACAGCTCTGATGAGGACTAGCTCTTGGAGTATAATTAAAGTAATAGATTTAGAATATATAAGTGCACTTTTCGAAAGTAATTTAGAACAGTATAATAAGTTAAAGCACCTTATCGATAATAATAGTGAATCTCGAAAAGAACTAATGGGTTTGGAAATCCAGGTTGAGTCCTTTATAGATTTATCCAGGGATAGACTACGCCAAATTTTGCCATCAGCGAGAGTAAAAAGAGGCATTCTTAACCCATTAGGATCAGTAGTAAAAATAATAACAGGAAATTTAGACAATGACGACGCCGTTAGATTTAACTCAATAATAGGTAGTTTAAAACATAAGGAAATTTCTGTAGAAAATAAAGTTACATTAATGCAAAGGGCATTTGATAAGTTAGTTAACGTTTCAGATGATATTAATTTTAATGTTAAACACTTGGGTTATAAAACCAAACAATTAGAAAACATTCAGAAGGAGGAAATTAAACATTTTAATATTATGTCTATGATGAACAGTATGTACCAAATCCTAAATAACTTTCGAACCATTTATAATATTATACAGGAAATTGAAACTGCTATTGCCTTCAGCAAATTAAGTACTCTACACCAATCTGTAATAAATTCAACTGAATTATTTAATATTCTCATAAATATCGAAAAACATGCTACCCTGACATATCCTGCTTCTAAAGAAAACCTACTCAATATAGAACGTAGTATAGAGTTAAAATCATATATTAGTAATGGTCATTTAACATTTGTATTGGAAATCCCATTAATAGAGAAAAACACATATATTTACTACAAAGTTGTTCCCATCCCAATATATAACCCAGACAAAAATCAAACCCTTGCTATCATTCCCAAATATCCTTACCTTATGATGAATAGATTTTTGCTCAGACCGGTAGCGAAATATTGCGAGGAAATGGAGGAAAACAAGTTCATCTGCACCGAGGATGACATAGTACAACAGCCAACAGCGACATGCATCGAACAACTAATGCTGCTACGAGACAACCTTGCGAACTGCAACCAGCAACTGATCAAAACCGAAGAACAAGTTATTCAAAAAATCACATCCGACCATTGGTTACTTTATACGCGAAAAAGTACGGTACTGACCGAGACCTGCGGAGACGAAGCGTCGAAGCACAACCTAGAAGGAACTTTTATACTAACTCCGAATAAACATTGCGAAACAAAGATAGATAACATCATTATAAAAGCAGTTAGCAACTCAACAAAAACAATATATAGTCTACCACCAGTTACGTTACCAGAGCTCCAGATCGAGACCCAGAGAGATGACAACGAAGTGGATCTTCGAGGAGTGGACTTCGGCGACATAAGAGACATCCTCAATAGTGTTAAATTCAATAGTGAAATTAAAAATAGTGATTTCTTCATTAATTATAAAGTCAGTGTATGGACCATAATACTATATGTCATAGCATCAGCGATAGCCTTTAGTTATTTGTCTTTTAAATTATATTCCATAGTTTTCAAACGAAATTATCTGAAGCCGACTAAGCCTCCTTCAGGTAATTTCTCTCTTGAGGAGGGAGGAGTTAAAGGTGTTGACAGCCCTAACATCTCCTTTATCAGCAAAAACTAACGCATCTTCAGCACTGCCGAATTGAGGACAATACGTCAATGCTGAAATGCATAATATTAGTATAAATAGTAGTTATTAATTTATTTTAAGCTAGAATACTCTTAACTGTAAAACTGGATTGTTACTCTGTTAGTTTGAATAAAAATAAGTAATAAAAGTATTTTTTTTAAATTAAAGTCCTGACGATCCACTTAATTCGCGCGAAGGGTCTGACCACCCATCTCTTTCTAGAACGAGCAGTAAGAAAAGGACGGGTAATCTATCTCGCGCCCACTCATGCTAGCCGTTTGCCACCCTTTCACAAAACAATTGAAACTCACGTGATTTTCTTAAACGTTTTCGACAATTGTATCCACAATTCCTGGATCCTTTGCCTGAAGTTGAACGGTGGGAAGTTGGCGGTCTGCGCGTCCGGGACTATGGCCGGGTTGGTGTACTCGTCCACCAGCCTCGTCACCATCCAGTGAGGTGCCATTGAGGAGGACCAGATGTACGGGCAGTTGAATATGGGGCTGAATCTGAAGAAAGCGTTCATTCAGTGAGGGTTTTTGTGAGAGGCGAGACATTATATGCGCCACAGCCGAGCATAGGCTTCTGCTCAGTAATATTGTTTCTTTTATAATAACTTCGATTACTATTACTACATACACCACGCAAAATAGGCGCAGTTAATAGTCGTCGAGTTGCGGAAAACAGCCCGTTACAACATAACATAACATACTATTACTACATTCATCGCCTCCCGCCAGCGGTGCTCTCAAGAAATAGGTTGTGGAATCGCCTCCGGCCAGCAGTGTTCTCAAATATTTTTGACAGAGTTTACTGTTAAAAGCCGGCAACGGATCGACAATCCTTTTGGGGTTGCTGGTTCTCACAGGTGGCGGTGATCATTTCCCATCAGGTGGCCTACATGCTCGTTTGCCTCCCTTCACTACATAGTATAAAACAAAGTCGCTTTCCGCTGTCTGTCTGTCTGTCCCTATTTACCTATGCTTAGATCTTTAAAGAGGAAGGTTATATGTAAACTTCTAGGCAGACGAAGTCGCGGACAGAAGCTAGTTCTCCATAAAAAAAAACTATTTAATGTATAAATGGTGTCTTAAATTATTCTAGAATATCACAACGGATGGTTCACCATTCCTGTTTAAATTACCCCTGTTATTTTTAATTCAAAATTAAATCATCCCTTTAAGGTACACTTAAAAAATCACGAAAATCATTTACAGGTGTGCTTAGTCAAACTAACCTAACAATTTTTTTTTTGTTTTTTTCTTGTAATTTCTTATTTGTAAAGTTTTTGTAGTTAGTTTTACTATAGATATGTAGGTTTTTAGGATTAGTGTTTGTATATTTTAATAAATTGTGTGCGTTTTAAAAAATAAATACATACAGAGTGGACCATCTGCTGAAACATACCGGACCAATTTTACGAGTAAGAAACAGTATACAGTGTATCTCTTATCTCTAAGCAACATACCCAGCATACAGCTCGCTAAACATCCACTCTGTAATGACCACGTCAAACTGCTGTTTCGGATCATTAATAAGCTTTATCACGTTTTCATTCTTGGTAGTCATTTGCGCGATGTTGATGAAAAAGTAAAACAGCATATCCATGTCGGTGAAGTCCACCTTTTTATCCATGATCGACTGGATACTGAGCAAGTCGGCTGGAAACAATAGAAAGTATAATAGCTAAGAGAACCATTAAGTGAGTTTTTGGCAACGATCTTCTTTCTGAAGACGCTAGTAACTCCAAAAAGACATAAAAGAGCCTTTGGCGGCCTATTAGAAAAATAAAGCCTTTGAATTTGATTTTGATTCTGAAAGTAACCATTTCTTGTTATCGGCTAAGTATTGTTAGGTTGTTTATAAGATTCCTACGGCAATTCAAAAATATTTCAGAGGCTCTAACGGTTGTACAGGAAGAGAGTGCCCTTCTGGCAATGAGCCTTCAGGTAAGAGTAGAGTACTGGGGAGATTTTTGGGATGTTTCCGAACCATAACTTTATAACCCTGTTTTCGACATATTAACTCTTTGAATGGAATTATCATCTCGTGTTAGTCTATTGCTAGACATACGCCTCTCCCAAGCCACTGAGCTCGATCTTCAACTCTCCTCCAATCCCTGTCTACTGCCTTACGAATATCATCGCCCCTACTATCTACAGGACGCGCCACACTACGTTCGCCGTTGAATGGAGATGAACTTTTGTAAGAACAAGGAAGAAGAGGAAGGAAGAACGAGAAAAAGGAAGAAGAAAGCGTTCAGGCGTAGATGGAAATCCGATGGCTTCACTATCTTATTTGAACTGTTTAGTGTTTAATCCACTATCATTTTCCCCGATAACTACAAAGAGGAATACGTTTTGGGATGTTGCCTATCAAAATATGGTAGTAATAGTATATTGCTGCCGAGGTCTGGAAAGTTGGGAATTGCCTGATGAGGTGGTTTGCAAGCCGAGCAACGCGAGGCTTGTGAAGAGACGAGTCAGGCAATTAATGTTTCCGTCTAGGAATGTATAGCGCTTTTCTTAAACAATATGAGGATATAAAAAAAAAACAGGAAAATAACAAGTAGTTACCATTTAGTAAAAATTGCACAAAATTCATAAGTTTACTAAAAATAAGTAAGTACCTAAGTGGTTTAATTATTTAGCGCCTTCTAAAAACTTTTTTCAAATCATATCTATACTAATAATATAAAGAGGAAAAATTTGATTGTTTGTTTTTTTGCATTGAATAGGCTCCGAAACTACTGGACCGATTTTAAAAATTCTTTTGCCGTTAGAAAACTACATTGTCACTGAGTGATATAGGCTACTTTTTACCGCGGGAAAGTACCTATTGCTACGGGAAAATTAATTTATCGCGGGCGAAGCTGCGGACGGAAGGCTAGTACATTATAAACAGAAAATTAAAAAAAAACTTACACCCGCACTGCGATGAGACCTGAGCGGTTGGCCTGGCGGTATGGACTTATTCCATCGTCGGTTTTAAAAAGTTAACAGAGCGGGAAAATTGGATTTTAGCACATTCATTTACTCCTAGGTGGGGAAGTTTTGTTTTTAATTTCGAAAAGCAACAATGAGGCCCGTGTTCTGTATTCTAACGGAAAGAGAAAATTTCCGAGAATGTTTGAGAAAAGGCAATTTTTTCATAAAACTCATTAAATTATACGTACGTGGCAATCCTTTCATGTTGTCCGAAACGTCGACCTGCGTTAGGTTTTTGTGCGGGTTCTTTTTCGGGAACGGCGTCACGTATGTGACCTGCGAACCCGTAAACAATCATATAAATAAGTGATAATAGAAACCCGTGTTTCATCGTGACTCGTATCTATTTCCTTGTTAAATTCTTACATAACAGTTGTACTTGACAATGATACAAAAAAATTGGTAAGAATTTGCCTATTTCATGTTTCTTCCGCGTGTACATGTAGTTGTAATGATTACTACATTAAGCCTACAGCTAGCACAAAAACATGCGAGGGGTGAGTGTAGAGTTACCTGTCTCTTTTTAGAACAAACAGTAAGAAAAAGACAGGTAGTCTATCTCGCGCGTATTTGTGTTAGCTGTGCTGTTGCTAAGTTTGTTAACACTAATGACGAAAAGAATCGAGACGAGAGCTCGGTGCAGGAAGATCTTGAAGTGCAAAAATGGGCTCGTTGCGTATTCTATTTACAAAATAGAAAGCGAGTGTTGTAGAAACACAGAAAAAAAGTAAAACGGGGTGAGATTGATAAAATTGGAGCTATTTTGATAGTTTATAGTAAATAGCTAAGTATAAAATATTTTTTACGCGAGTCGTGTTTTTGATATTTAAACAAAGAGAAGATACGTAACAATTGAAAATTCACATCAATTGACCTAGTCCGAAACTATGCAAAGCTTGTGGTATGAATCAATTAAGAGATCAATGAAGACAGCCCGCTTAGAGTAGCAAGTGAGAACGAACATGACCGAATTCGTCGTCAAAGTATTTGTTAATATCAATCATATTGAAAGTTTTTTACAGTCATGCTTGCTTGACAATTTACAAGGCTGTTCCGTATTAGTACAAGCGTTTAAAGGATAGTTCGGTGTAACTAGTTCCTTTAATAAATATACTATATGCTAAATGCGCTAAATTATGTTTCTATTAGATTTAATTGTACCCAAAGGCCATGAGGCCTTAATGCTCATTTGTCTTTTTAATTCAATTTATATTGTTAAATATTTATTATCATCTTGAGCATGATAATTTTCTTTTTTTATTCTTTATGTGCTTAGCTAATATGTAATTTGTTTGTGTTCTGTTCAATCCTGCATAATATCTGCACGCCTACTGACAAAAATGGAGTACTATATCTTCTCTTTGTCTCCTAATGTGAATCTAATTTTGACAAGTAAAATTATGATTGACTGGTGTCCCTTCTTAGTACTATTTTCTCTGTATTTCTGTATTTTTTAAATTTTTATGTGCAATAAAGAGTTTACATACCTACATACATACTGGTAAAAAAACTGCGAGCATGATTTGGCTACATTGATCAATGATCAGTTATCAATTGTTAAGCAAAAATATTCATGTGTATTAATTAAAAATGTAATTAGGTACCTCATGTCCAGCATTCAACAGGTGTCTCACGTAGCCTTCTCCCAAAATGCTATGGCTCTTACCCGGCAACGGGAAAACAATTAAAATCCTGAACGCATCACAAAAATGCGATAATGTCAAGAATGCAAACACAAACAATAATAATTTCTTCATTCTGTATTCGATAAATAGTAACGGCACGGAAAATTTAACTGTAATATTCAAAATTACATCGATCTATTCAATATTTCGACAAAAAGCGTTATGGTCTGGTAGTCACCGAAATTTAGCTAACAGTATCACTGTAGAAGCACAAGGTAAAATTATGAATGGATTTGGTCATATCCTTGTAACCACTAAACGTCACTTGTTTTATTCTGACATTTAAAACAAATGCACCTCGACTCCTCGATGTACGGTGGTTAACTATAGCAAACAAGTTTCGACTGACCAGAGACCGTAAGATATAACGTATACACACGCAAGAAAAAATGAGTAAGCAAAAGCAAGAATTGTTTTACACTGCGGCGCTCGATTGATTACTTGTAAGTCGTTTATTCCGCGTCCCAGCAATATAATGCAATTTTTCTTGGACGGATAAAAACTTCTATATCGTAGGCATTTAACGTGGTATCGCGGTAACGTTCTGTTTAAGAATGAATTCGGTAGTAACGTTATGCAATCTGTTTAGAAGATCATCATGACAGACACCAATTTAACTGATTACTAACACAAACACGTAATAACATGTTTTTATTTTAAATTTGTAAACAGTACCTAAAGTACCTATGCTTGTATGCTTACCTAATTTTATTGAGTGACTGGCAAGTAACACTCATTTGCGAATAGAACTCTTATTTTGGTACGAAACGGTTTGTGTCGTAATGTTAGTTTTTGCCGGTTATAAATCTTATACAAAGTCTCATGTGATTCCTTCCTTCACACACTGTTGATGTTTTTTTCGGCCCCTGAGCCTTGAAACGTCATAGTGTAACTTTTTGTCGCGACAAAGGGTTCCGACGTGAGATCACCACTTGCTAAAAACTTTTCAGAGGTGCATCATTTCACAATTCTTCCATGCTGGTCTGGGAGTAAAGAAAAAATATAGAATGTACCAGTTGCTTCTCTTCCCGCGTAGATGGTAAAAGTCCTTCGAGGGAATGGGCGTAAATCTTAGGAATCATGTTATAGGCGATGTTGCTGGCAAGCCACCTCTAATTTAGACATAGACATAGACATAGACATAACTTTATTTGATTTCCCTTTTCACCTATAAGCCCACAATCATGCTAAACATGGCCTTTAAGTATTGTTACCTTAGGCTCTGTCTACCCCGTAAGGGATAAAGACGTGATTTATGCATGTATGTATGTATGTATGTATCATTTCACAAACTCATCATTTTGACAAACCTTTATTCTTCTGTTTTACAGTAAAATATTGGCTCTGTCCATTGGACAATTTTGAAAGTGTCAAACAAAGCAAAGGACGGTTTTAAAAAATATCGGCCATTGTACGATTACATACATAAATCACGTCTTTATCCCTTACGGGGTAGACAGAGCCTAAGGTAACAAGACCTAAAGGCCACGTTTAGCATGATTGTGGGCGTATAGGTGGAAAGGGGATTCAAAATAGTGATGCGTTATAATATGATTCCTAAGATTTTCGCCCAATCCCTCAATGGGCTTTTACTATCTGCGCGGGAAGAGAATCAAATGGTACATTCTATGTTTTTTGACTCAGACCAGCATTGAATGGATGGAAAACCTGAACTGAGTCGGAATTGAATCGCATTAAGACACCATGGTAGGGCTCCTGGAATTCAAATTCAAATTCAAATTCAAATTCAAATTATTTATTAAAATAATCAATTGTACAAATAAATTATAAATGGTTAGTAAGCACTATATTATGTCTATCTATGTATTAGTAAGTACACAACAAAGTTAAGAACTAAACTAATGACTCGACATAAAACAAGTGCGCCTGCGCTTACAACAAAAGTATATTATAAGCTGTGCGTAGAGTAATTAAATTAAATGCCTAAACTAGGATACGAGAGTACCCTGTATCTTAGGCAAAAGATAGGGTCTATGATTAAATATTAATTGATACAGGGAGTATTATTTTCTGTACAAAGTTAGAAATCAGCATTTTTATCACATATTAAACTAAGGGTTACCTAATGATAAATAGTTAATTAACTAAGTTATACAACTATCTTCAACAGGTTTTCGGTTTCCTCGTAAGACAAACTTTGCAACCACCCTGACAGAGTGACTTTACAGTTGCCATAGTTTGAGTCATAAATATTAAGGAGTCTGTTAATTTTATTGTAAAGGAAGGGACCCAAAAACGAGGAGAATTTGCGCCTAAAAGCATGATTGGTGCGGAGTATCTTAAATACTATGTCAGAGCGCCTTTTGCTGCGGATATTAGAGTTGTAGGGAGCCGACGTGTGCTGTTTTAGGATGATGCTCAAGATGAAAAGCTGGCGAACCGTGAGTACTCTGCAGGACTGGAACAGTTCTTTGGTAGGGAAAAAGAATGGCCGAGAGGTAGAGACCTTTAAAATAGCTCTTTGAGCTCGTTCAAGAACTATGAGAATTGTCTTCGCGGCACCACCCCAAGACGTAATGCAATAAGACAATAAGGACTGACACAGAGCTGTGTAAATTTGAGTAAGCAATTTCTTGTTAGCAACGTCACGCAATTTCTTAAAGATAAAAATCAGTTTACGAACTCTTGCCGCAACTGTGTCAATATGGAGACTAAAGGAAAGGTTAGCATCAATAATTACGCCAAGATATTTAATGTCGGAAGCTTTAGAAATAGCTGGGCAGGAATTACAATCTACTTGGTTAGTGAGGGAACACTGGTGAGCTCGGATAGTATTAAAACCGCACGGTTGTTGTGACTCCCTTATTGAGAAAGCGATGTGCTTCGTTTTTTCAGCGTTTAACGTTAGTAGATTGCGTTGTAACCAGTTAGTCACTTTACATAAACCTATTTGAGCATGATTATAAACATCGTCCCACGTGTTTCCTGAAAAAAGCAGAACTGTGTCATCTGCATATGAGATTAGCGTGCCGTGGCATAGGTCAAGCTTGCATAGATCATTGATGTAAATCAAAAAGAGGGTTGGGGCTAAGATGCTACCTTGGGGTGTCCCGAATTCAATTTTGAGCTCCGAACTAATAAAACTGTCCAGCTTTACGCATTGACGACGGTTTCTGAGGTAATCCGCAAAAAAATCCAATTGTTTACCTCTAATTCCTATGCTTTCTAGTTTATGAATTAATATTGGGATTGACACCGTATCAAATGCCTTGGCAAGATCAAGAAAAATGCCCAAAGTTTTTATACCTTGATCCAAGTTGGATGAAATATGGTCAGTCAAAAGATGCACTGCGTCACTAGTGGATCTGTGAGCCCGAAAGCCAAATTGATTGTTGGACAAGATGTTATTCTTTTCAAGATAGCATACTAACCTTTTATTTACAATTTTTTCTAAAATTTTAGATAGAGACGGAAGAATAGAAATTGGCCTGTAATTGTTGATATATTCTTTGTTACCAGATTTGTAGACGGGAATCACAATGGCTTTCTTAAGAATGTTAGGAAAAATACCCTCAGATAGGCATTGCTGAAAAATGTGTGTTAAAGGCTTAGCTAAAATGTGTTTATACCGCTTAAGGAATCTGTTTGAGATATTATCCCAGCCGACTGCACAATTATCTTTTAAATTGCTAATGATGCATTCAATTTCGCTTTCGTTAGTGTCATTCATAACAAACGATTTCATTTGCGGATGAGTCATCATATTAATATTACTACTACAATTATTTATAAATTTACTCGCAAGGTCTTTGCCTATGTTTGCAAAAAAACTGTTAGCATTATTTACAGCTAGTTGCGGGTTAGTGTGCGAATTAAGCAAATCTTGGTTATTGTCTCGCTTGACCTGAGAGTACGTGATATTTTTGATGAATTTCCAGATCTGTTTGTTATTCTTACTATTTTTTTTCTAGTTCAGCTCTTTCATATTGACGTTTCAATTTCTTTAGTAGGTTATTACAGAAATTACGGTATCTCTTATAAATTAATGTAAACATCTCGTTATTCGGGTATTGTTTTGCTTTCAGGTGAAGTTTATCACGATGTCGAATACAACGAATTAGTCCGGGCGTGATCCATGGTTTAATAGACCGGGTACTTTTAGATATCTTAATTATCTCTGTATTAGCTGCAAGTCGATTTTGAATGCAAGTAACAAGGTATTCGAGCGACCTGTTAGGGTCAGATGATGCATAAATGCTGTCGAATGAAATATTGCGTAATTCATGTTCAAGGTTAGTATAGTTTGTCTTATTAAATGTTTGCGCACTCATTCTCTTTGGGGGGTTAACGTTTAAGGCAGTAAGTACGGAATGATGATCGGTTAGGGTTGAGTTAGTAACAAGGGTGGTGGATGAAAGATTAGTTTTCAGTAAAACATGATCAAGGCACGAACCACTTTGGTGGGTGGGCAGCGTATGTGCAGGTGATAAGCCATGAAGTGAGCAGAAGTTGAGATAGTCATGACGTCTAGCGTCGTGGCTATCCTGTGAAATATTAATGTTAATAAATAGTTGGCATTAATTATTTCCTTGAATCTGATTGGTCAACCATCAATTTGGGTTAATCAGTAGGTACGACAGTTGAATAGTAAATGCTATTGTGTAAGATAAACATAGTGGTGACCTGCTATGGGTGGTGTAGGGGTATAGCACGCGTCACGGAATGACGAGGATCCGGGTTCGATTCCCGGCTATAGCTTTGCTTTTCGGATTTTTCTGTGTTCTAATTTTCAGTGTCGTTTAGAAATTTTATGGTGGTTTGTGATGACAAAAAATTTTAAGATCCTTTGAAGATATCATAAGATTATTTAGACCACCACCACTCACTCACTCACAGTAAACCTGAAAAAATCGATAGCACTATGTACAATCTCTCTCTCTCTCTTATAGTGCCTCTCCAACTAGTGGAGGTTGGGGGCCGTGCATTAATCACGTGAGGCTTGAAAGGGGGGGGGGGGGGAGGGGTTTGACAAAAATCACGAAATGTCACAAGGGGGGAGGGGGGTGTAGTAAGATATCACGTGTATTTATTTTTTCATTATTTTTTCAAACGCGCGATTTTTAAATTACAGTTATATGTATTATAGTAAAATGACACAAAAATATATCATGACATGACATGATACGAAAAATACACGTGATGTTGGATGGGGGGTGGGGGGGTAGTCTTAAACCTCACCATGTATCACCAAGGGGGAGGGGGGGCTACAAAATGCTTAAAAAAAGATCACGTGATTAATGGACGGCCCCTTGGCAGTCAGCTCCGCATATTTCCTCCGATCCTTCGCGAGGTTGCAAAGTTCGGTAGCACTTGCGACTCCGGTCCACTCCCGGATATTGCGCAACCACGACTTCTTCCTGCGGCCGACGGCTCTTGTGCCTGCTTGACCCACTAAAGGGATGCCGGGCACTCGAGGCCGTGGCCTTTTTAAATTGGGGATGTACAATACAATACATTAACTCTTTATTGAACACCACATATAACAACCAAAACAGAAAAGAGGTATACAGAATAAACAACTTTTATTATTATTATATCTGTATATTTCTTTTTGTCTTAAGTTAGGTTTTTACAAAATTTATATAAAAAGTAATAAAACAATATTAATACAAAATATAAAATCTTAACGGTTTATTGTTAATGAACCTAATGAAAAAACTGATACTTAAAATGTAAATACAGAACTAAAACTACTATTAAATTAAAATAACTAAATAAACTTTAAAATTAATTGTACAAGAGAGGTGGGCCTCTTTGCAGGGTGCCCATCACGCAGGCAGCATTCCCGCGTTGAACTGCGATTGCGATTCTTTGCGCGAGAAGGCTGCCAGCGCGAGGGTCGCCTGTTGCCTCTCTCAATCTCTTGCTGAGCTCTTTGTGTAGCTCCAACGCACCCTTACCCCAAGGACCTAGACCAACATTATAAAAACCTAACCTAGGGTGCCGCCGGCATTATTATTATTATTATATTATGTATTGTATTTTCTTTTACGAGTATGTCCTTTTTCATTTATTATATTTGGCAAGGATACGGATCTAGAATATCCTACTAATATTATAAATGTGAAAGTTTGTGAGTATGGATGTTTGTTACTCTTTCACGCCAGAACGGCTGGACAGATCTGGATGAAATTTGGAACATAGATAGATAATAGTCTGGAATAACACATAGGCTACTTTTTATCCCGGAAAATTGCGTAATTCCTGCGGGATAGCGATAAACGAATTCTATGCAGACGAAGTTGCAGGCAACAAGAATCTGTTGGAGTGTTTGAGGTATTCTGTAGGTGATGTATCACCTTGTATAAACCTAACAGAAAATAAAATTTCTTATCGACACTGAAAATAAGAACACAGAAAAATCCGAAAAGTAAAGCTATGGCCGGTAATCGTACCCGGATCCTCGTCACCACCCATAGCAGCACATTCAGGGCCGACAACGCACTGGCATCGCGTAAAGCGCTGCGGGTGTCTATGGACAGTGGTGATCATTTAACATCAGGTGACCCACTAGTTCGTTTGTCTGGCCTCTCTAACATAAAAAAAAATACTTTTGGATTTTTTAATGTGTCGTAATTTTTAATGTCGTCTCGAAATTTAACTTCTAACGGTAAAACCGTAAAAGTAAACATAAAAAATCAAGAAATGAAAACTCTTGATTCATTTGATAGCACCTAATAGGATGTGTTGGATGTCATCATCATTATGTACAAAAACATAATAGATCTGACCTTAGAAGCTGCATGTTTCTTGAGTCGGTAATTTGTTGCATTATCTTGTGGAACAATGATTGTCAAGCAATTATAGGGTACTTTAAGAGTATCCTACTTCAGATGACAAATTACTGGATCTAATACATGCAAAATGGGAGCGGATCAGAATACATAAAGTTTAAAATGTATAATGGGATAAAATACATAATGGTTCAAAATATATAACGAAATTTTCTGTAAAACTATTAGCTAAATGAACTTTTTTGATATCGTAATATATAGATTGGTTTAGGTTAGGTTAGGTTTGTTTTATAACAATCCTGTTAATTTGTAACTTTCTGAGAAAATAGCATTATACATTTTAAACTTTATGTATTTTAATACGTACCCGAAACGTGTGAAAAAGGATATAGTGACTAGGATAGAAAAAAGTATGCTTAGTTGGTTTGGTCACGTAGAGCGGATGGATGAAAGAAGACTAAATAAACAAATCTATTGAGGAGTTTGAATGGTTAGGTACGTTGGGAGGGGAAGGCCTAGACGAAAGTTCCGAGAGCATGAATGAAGAGATTGATGAATGTGGATGAAGCGAAAGAAGTATTTCAGGATCGTAGCAAGTGGAACAAAGTAGTCTCTGCCTACCCCTGTGGGAAAGAGGCGTGACGGTATGTATGTATGAAGAAAGAGATCTAATGTATCTTACTGGTTAAGCGAATTCTGAACCATGATTATGTTTAAGTTCGGATTTTTTGGAGAAATATGATATGACACTGTTACAGAATCTTCAAAAACTTATGGATGAAGCGAAACATGGTGTCATATATTTTAGTATGGGAAGTATCGCGAAGAGCAAAGATTTTCCAGATGTCATCAAACGGGACATCCTTAAAATTCTCGGAGATCTCAAACAAACTGTGATATGGAAGTTTGAAGAGGATTTGCCGAATAGACCGAAGAATGTTCATATTGTGCAATGGGCACCACAGACTAGTATTCTGAGTAAGTTAAAATAGTAACGTAACATGGGATGGGTCATTACAGGGAGCGGATCAGAATACATAAAGTTTAAAATGTATAAATGGATTAAAATACATAATGGTTCATAATATATAACGCAATTTTCTGTAAAACTATTAGCTAAATGAACTTTTTTGATATCGTAATCTATAGATTGGTTTAGGTTAGGTTAGGTTTGTTTTATAACAATCCTGTTAATTTGTAACTTTCTGAGAAAATCGCATTATATATTATAAACCATTATGTATTTTAACCCATTATACATTTTAAACTTTATGTATTTTATTACGTACCCGTCATTAGATTACCAACACAGTGTAAAATGGCTGTTTCTATCTTTTACCATTTTAGTGAAACCACTGGTGACAACGGGGTCTGACTTTCCACCTGGGGCCTCACCACGACGTCTTAATGCGATTCAATTCCGACTCAGTTCAGGTTTTTGCTGTCATTCTTAATATGGATCTGACAGCGAGCGAACCTAAACTGAATCGGAATTGAATCTCATTAAGACGTCATGGTAACCCCCCTGGCTTTGATTTATTAGTGTCATTGTTGCTGGCAACACAAAGTTAGCTCTTATAAGTTGGCAAAGCCTGCCTCCCCTCTACTTCACTTCCGCCTATCATGGCTGTATAATGACCGCATAATAATGTGTTAAGGTGTCCTTAAAAAGAAATAAACTCGGTGAATGAAACAGCAAGACTTTATTTAACCAACACAGCAATCACATTCCACGCTCTCAACAGTCATTACAGTGGAATCTATTTGCTTTTTCACAAGACTTTCTAGATCTAGACAGCGAGTATTACGAATGAGAATGTGACTCAAAATGAAAACCGGGTGTTTGAGTAATCCATATTAAGTACATTGTAGACACCGGCCGGGTTAACGAGAATAATGAAATCAATATGTTTATATAAAATAATAATTGAAATTATTAGTAGGTATGACGCATGGTGATGTGTGCCTCACCAAAGTCTCATGGCAATAAAAAAAAATTAAAAGACGTGCGATTGTGCTTTATATTAATTAAAGGCGCTATTTTTCTTTTTCATTTTAAAAGATCTGTCTCAAATTACCTGTGTTGAACGTTAATGTAATTTTTTTTTTTTTTTTTTTTTTTTTTTTATATATGAATAGGAAGGCAAACGAGCAAGTGGGTCACCTGATGGTAAGTGATCACCACGGCCCATAGACACCCGCAACCCCGGAGGGATTGCAGATGCGTTGCCAACCTAGAGGACTAAGATGCAATGCCTCTTGTGCCCGTCATTTCCCCGGCTGTAAATTATGTATTGTGCTTCGATAAGAAAGGTGATTTAGATCTACAGGATCTTTTAAAATTGTTCCGCAACATTTTAGCAAGTTTATTTAACTCAGTGTGGTTAAATAGTAAGTAAGTAAGTAAGTAAATATACTGTACAAATATAAAGAAACAGACACATATAGTGAAGTCAAGTCATGGAAAGCAGGTACACTCCCGTTAATAGGAGCCCCGTTAGTCCTGTAAATGTTTTTCAGGGTATTTTATTTTATTTTATTTTGTTTATAGGGGAATAAGCAGATACAGACACAATTTAAATAAAATATTAAGAGCGTAGTGCGGTAAACATAGCCTGCACCCTAAACCGAATACCGAAACAATTTTCTAAGACCTTGTTATGTTATGTTATGTTATGTTGTAACGGGCTGTTTTCCGCAACTCGACGACTATTAACTGCGCCTATTTTGCGTGGTGGGCTGCGGCACTATTCGTGCCAGCCCAGCTCCTGTAGAAAGCCTAGCAGACCCTTTATGTTGCCGACGACTTCCTGGAGCGTCCTCGGTGACCCGAGGTGTTGTGCCCTGTAGTTCGCCACTCCGGAACACTCCAGCAGAATGTGTGTGACTGTTTCTTCTGCCTCCATGCACGCTCTGCATAGGGGGCTGTCTGTAACACCTAAATTGTGTAAGTGTTTGTTGAGCAAGGCATGCCCAGTCAGAGCTCCGGTTAGTAGTCGGAGCTGGGGTCTCCCGTACTCGCGAAGTTTGCGGGACAATCCGGGGTTGATCGTCGGGAGCGCCTCTCTGGTCTGCTTGCAGGTGTCCAGGTTTGACCAGAGCTGTTGGTGCATTACCTTGGTGTTGTGCCGTAGCCTACCACGCAGCCATCCGAACGGCAGAGGTATGATGGGTTCAGGTCCTATGGCGTTCGCCTCTGAGCCCCCTCTCGCTAGTCGGTCGGCTGCGTCGTTTCCTCGCGAACCGCTGTGACCCTTGATCCATTGTAAGGTTACTGCGCTGTGTTCGCTTACCCTCGTCAGAGCTTTATGGCATTCGTGGATTAATCCTGAAGTCATTGTGTCGCTCTGCAGGGCTTGTAGAACCGATCTGCTGTCAGATAGTATTCGGATGGGATAGTTTACCTGTCTGGTGTCTATCGCTGTGGTAGCCGCTATGATGCCCATACATTCCGCCTGAAAGACGGTGTTGTGGGCCCCAAGCGGTGTTGAAATATTGATATTCAGGTCTTCCGAATGCGCTCCAGAGCCTGTACCTGTTGCTGTTTTTGACCCATCCGTGAAGATCCTCAGCTCCTTCAGGTTGAGTCCCTCACCTGGGTCTTCATGCAGCTGTATTCTGTATTTTTTGTCAAACACGTACTGCTTGGCTATCCTGTCGGTGGCCGCCTCCATGAGTGGTTCCCTTCTTACCAGATCGTCAAGTATCCGTGTGTGACTGACTTTCGCGTTTTTCCAGAGCTTTAGCTTCTTGAGCCTGATTGCAGCCGCTCCCGCCTCCTGTTGGATGAACAAGTGCAGCGGCGGTAGGCTCAGCAGGGCTTCCAGGGCCGCAGTTGGAGTGGTCCTCATGCAGCCCGTGGTCGCCATGCAAGCTAGTCTTTGGAGTCGTTGTAGCTTGGCTTCTACGGTGATTAGTTTGGTGCGTGGCCACCACACCACCGCTCCATAGCTGATGATTGGCCTGATGACTGCCTGATATAGCCATAGCGTGATTTTTGGGGTCAGTCCCCATTGCTTGCCTAACATTCTACGACATTGCCAGAAGGTCACCGTGGCTTTGTCGATTTTGTTGTTAAGATGGTTGCTCCAGTTCAGTTTGCTGTCTAGTATGACTCCTAAGTACTTTACCTCAGAACCGAACTGCAGCTCCGTGTTAAACAGCTTAGGGGGATTGTAGTTGCCTAGTATCCGTTTGTTTGTGAACATTACCTGTTCCGTTTTGTTGGGGTTGACAGTTAGTTCGTTTTCCTTGCACCAGTACTCCACGATTCTCAGAGCCTGCTGTGTGACATCGCAGATCACGCTGCACACCCTGCCACTTATGAGTATGGCAATGTCGTCAGCGTATCCAATCGCGTGGTAGTGGTGCATGTTTAGTCTGGTGATGAGTTCATTTACCACCATGTTCCACAGGAGCGGTGACAGCACTCCTCCCTGTGGACATCCTCTGGCTACCAGTGCTTGTTGTGTCTCAGTCGAGTTGAATCTGATCACTCTCTTGCTGAGCATGTTACCTATCCAGCCGACCATGACCGAGTTTACCCCGTGTCTTACCAGTGCCGACGTGATGCTGTTAAAGTTGGTCTTGTCAAAGGCTCCTTCTATGTCTATGAAGGTGCCGAGGCACATCGATTTACTCTCGATGGCTTCTTCTATTTTGCAGACCACTGCATGTAGAGCTGACTCTGTTGACTTACCTTGACTGTACGCATGTTGGTTCGAGTGCAGGCGTACCTTGTCTAGGGCGTTCGCTCTCAGATCACGATCACACAGTCTCTCCAGGGCCTTTAATAGGAACGAGGTGAGGCTAATCGGTCTGTGTGATTTTGGTTCTGAGTAGTCGCTTTTTCCCGGCTTCGGGATGAACATTACCTTGACTTCCCTCCACCGTTTTGGTACATACCTGTATGCTAGACATGCTGTGAAAACGGTGTTTAGTCTTTGGATCAGACGGTTCCCTCCCCACTTCAGCAGTGCTGGGAAGACCCCATCCAAGCCGGGAGACTTGAAGGATTTGAAGCTGTTGATGGCCCATTTGATTTTGGGTGTGTTAACTACCTCGAGTGCTAGCCTCCAGTGCTCCTCTGTAGTGTCTGTCTCTTCTTCATTCCAGTCGACCCGTTGCGCAATATGGCATCCAGGGAAGTGTGTCTCTATCAAGACACGCTCTGCTTCCTCAGGTGTGCTGGTGAAGGTGTTATCTGGCTTTTTTAGGGAAGTTCCGACCTGATTGGATTGTTTAGATAAAAGTTTTCTTACCCTGTTGGCCTGTTCGCAGGTCTCTATGCTGCTGCAGAATTTGCGCCACGAGTTGGTGCTTCTGTACCTTATTCGTTTCTTGTATTTGGACTTGGCTTCTTTGTATCTGTCCCAGTCCAAATCGTCGCATGTATTCATCGCTCTGTTTAGTAGTCGTCTTACCTTTTTCCTGAGCCTTTCCAGTTCAGGTCCCCACCAGTTGGTTTTGTGAGTGTCTTTTACAGGTGGGGTCGATAAGGGACATGCAGCATGGTAGGAATCTATGATTGTGTTAGTGAGTATGTCTACCTGTTCTTCTATCAGTCCCGTTCCCGTGAGTCTTCCTGGGCATTCCTTCGCACTGAGGAGTCTGTCCAGATTATTGGCGTATATCACCTGGTCGGTCTTACGTGGGTTACGCCTGGGAAGTGGCGGGGCTGTGTTTACCTGCATATCGTAGCGGATCCATCTGTGGTCAGAGCATGACGCCTCTCTTGACACATGCCAATTGAAGATGGTTTTCGATACCGCTTCCGTAGCTAGTGTTAGGTCTATGATCGTTCTACTTCTCCTGTTCACAAATGTGGGTTCTGAGCCCCTGTTCATGATGTTCAGGTCTGTAGTCATCAAGTATTCAACAAGGAGCTTACCTCTCTCGTTTGTGGTCTGCATTCCCCAGAGGATGTGGTGTGCGTTGGAGTCGGTGGCAATGATGAGCTGCAGACCGGCCTCCTCGCAGTATGTTACCAGCCGCGTCATGTTGTGTGGAGGTGGCTCGTCACCCTCCGGCATGTAGACCGAGGCGACGACCATCTCCGGCAGGCTGTTGTTCGGTGCGCCTTGCACCTTTATGGCGCACAAGTCTCTAGAACAGAAGCTTGTTAGAGCATGCGCCTGTATGTTATTGGTAATGTATATACAGGCTCTCGGATTTTCCGGGCCCGTATGTGTGACAAGCTTACCTCCCATGTTTCGGAGTCCGCAGATGTTGCCACCTCTGACCCACGGCTCCTGGATCAGGGCGATGGCTGTGTTTTTTACCTCCAACCATTTCCGCGCTTGAGCCGTTGCGGTTATGCTGTGGTGGAGGTTTGTCTGTAGGACCTCACAGACGGTCAGAGCTGGAAGGTTCGCCATCTTCCGACAGCACCACCATCTCTTCCCAGTCCGGCCCCCCTAAGGCTAGGTCACCCAAGCTCGCTGTACAAGCCCGCTCCCCCGAACCACGAAGCAACTCCTCCTCGTCCAGTGCCTCGTCGGCTGGGTTCGCAGGACTCGACCGCGCTAAAGGGGGGGGCTCAGGTGCCTCCCGGGTTTCCCTGGGTTGCTCCCTCGCCGGTCCCACATCGGTCTCAGGGTGTACCACTTCTTGCTCCTTCGGCAGGTGTTCGGTAAATTTACCTCTCGGTCCCTGGAACTTCACATACACCGACCCCAGCAAATAGCAGAGTCGGCGCCCGCGACCCATCAGGGACTGCACCACATCCTCCGGAGCAGAGAAGACCAGGAACGTGCCGTCGTCCTGTCTGTCCACCCTGTGCAGAATCCAGCGTTCCACGCTCGCCCACGGGTTCTGGTGTCGCATAACGCGCCCCACTATCCAGATATCCGGTTGGGTACCCGGTAGCAGGACGCCACAGCGAACCATCCGGACTAGGTCGCACTGGCGTTTGACCACAAGTCCAGTTCCCGAGGGAGAGGTGTGTCCTTCCACTACTTTTGCGAGCCACTCCACCGACTCGTGGTCCTCGCACCATAGTCTCAGGACGCCGCTGGTGTGTGTTGGTCTGCCCCTGAAGCCAGGGCACCCCGGCACGCTGGTCCCCGTTATAGCCTCGTCTATAAGACGCTGCTGTATCAGGGCCTCGATCTCCTGGGCACCCTGTGCTGTCAGGGGGCTTCCGTCCACGGTTGTCACCGCTACTAGGAAGTCCGACCGCACAGCCTCTGCGTACGGGGCTTGGTTTCCGTCCTCAATTCGCGGCCTCTTGGTCTCCGCCCTAGGCGACTGTGTGTCGTCCGGGCGAGCCCGTTTGGCCGTTCCTTGGGTCGTACTACCAACCCCCGGTCTTCCCTTTGCCTGTGCCATGTTGCGTCGGGCTTGGCCGGCTGCTGGGTTGCCCCGGCTACCAGCCGCCCCCTTCACGAACTTGGCGGACCCCTTTTTGGGTTCCTTGGCTCGGGGGTTCTGCGCTCGCTTAGCGGCTTCCGCCGCCTGCTCGCGCTCGCGTTGACGTTGGCGCTGCTTCTTACTTTTACGCTTGGGTGCTGGTCCACTCCCTGATTGGGAGTTTCCCGCCCCACAAGCGCCGACCGCCGTCGCGCAGGGTTTCCCCTTGCCTCGTCGGCGGTCGATAAGAGTCCACGCCTCGTCAAGTCGTTCGAGGACGGCCGCTTCCTCCGCAGTCGACCTGCTGGTTCCGGCTTTCGCCGAATCCTTGGGGACATTGGTGGTAGCGGCCGCCTTTGGCCTAGTACCTCCCGAGGGTGGCGCCGAGCCAGCGTGGAACACCGCAGTCGACGTGGAAGGTATCGGTTCAGCCTGTTTCCAAGCCTTCCCTTTACCGGCCTTGCCGGACTTGCGGCGCTTTGGGTGTGGTGGTGCCGCCGTAGCAGCCCCACCCCCGTGTGTGTGTGTGCTTGCGGGAGCCCTGGTCGTAAACGCTGCCATGGCCCCGCGTGTGAAGGAGGGCAGATCCACTTTCGTGTTTCTGCCCCCCTGTTGTGCCTGTGTTGTAGGTTCTGCTTGCGCAGACCCTGAGTGTCTGGCAGACGGACCCGCTTCCGCGGTTCCGGCCGCCCGTTGGGTACCGTCCAGTTTCCTTTCTGGTCCCCTGTCGGGTTTGTCTTTTGAAAGATCCATTTCCCGGTAATAAAGCTTCATCCGCCACGCTCCCTACCCTCCATGGAGCCCGCACCTGGGGATGTCGTGGTACTGACATCGGGGCTACGCAGCGGATATAGAAGGTGCAGGTTGGGTTCCTAGCGCGACATCGGGGACTCGGTCGTGCGGCTGATACCAGCAAACCCACCGGCATCAGGTACTCCGACTCCCTTATCCCGTCAGCATGGCCGAACCCAGCCCTCCCAGAGGGCCCTACCCCATCTCGCCAGCGTAAAGCACCCGGCTTATCCGTGCAGTTACGCGTGTCCATTTCCCCACAGTGGCTAGTTGCGGGGCTACCGTTTGGCCTGAAATCCGGACCAAAGAGGGCGTGTTGTCTCCCGGAATAACTAACCCCGACTCCGTTCGACTCAACCCCCCAGGACTCCTTCATCCCTGCGTACGGCGATCAACTGCGCAGGACAAACGCAGGTAGGCAGTTGTAGTTGTATCCACCGGGTCACCTACTACACCAGGCGGATGGCCAGTCATACTTAGCTACTTTGGTCCGGGGTTGATGGTGTTATGCGACGCCCGTTACCGACCGCAGTATTTCCAGGGTGTGCGACCCACTCAACAAGGGATTCCGGAGTGGGTTCGCCCCCAAGCCCGTGCGTCGGCGAGCTCGAGGACGACGTGGACGCGCATGACCGACTTGGCAGGGCAAGCCAATAGCCCAGCGCCGCATACCTAGGCGTACTCACCCCCCCCTACACCCCATTCTAAGACCTTTTAATATATTTATTTTATTTCAGACCACCCAAATTGCCGTATATTTATCACTCATGGCGGTCTTCTCTCCACCACTGAAACCGTGTACTTTGGAGTCCCGACTGTTGTTAAACCAATGGCTGGTGACCAGTACATCAACGCTGGCAGAGCTGTCAACAAAGGCTTCGCTGTTAAGGTTGACCTGGCTTACGAGTTGGCGGGTGACTTGAAAAAAGCTATCAATGAAGTTCTTCATAATTCCAAGTAAGCACCAGATAAATCTAACCAACAGAAATTAATTCATAGCCCTTTCTTTGAGAGACCACCAGCACCTAGGAGTTTATTGTCCATCCTCAAAAAACAGAGGATTGCAATTTATTGTCAGCCAAGAGGGCTAAGTTAAAACACCTTATGTGCCAGTGATTTTGCCAACAGGCGTTTGCCATACACTCCATGCTGGAACACACCTAAGGAAGCGTTACAGCATGGCGATTAGATAAGCTAGTAAGATAGTGGGCATAGTGGCGTAACTGTACATTTCTTGACGTAAAACGGTTGAAAATGGCTTTAATTACGTTAATGCCTTTTTTTATGTTAGAAAAGCCAGACAAAGAATGTGATCTAATCTGAGTTTGACTGATAGGTACTTTAATTTGGATAATGTTTTAGGCACACTGCAAGGGTAAAGGAACTTTCTAGGATTTACCATGATCGTCTGGTACCGCCGGGCGAGGAGCTGGTGCATTGGTTGGAGCACGTGGTCAGAACAGGCGGCGCGCCGCATCTGCGCTCCCCGGCGCTCATGCTGCCCTGGTACCAGAAGATGTATCTAGATCTTCTTGTTGTCATCGTATTCATTCTATATGCCATCAAATTTGTATTTAAACAGATTATGAAGTTATGCATTAGGAACAAAACCAATTCTCTGAAGAAGACTAATTAAAATTAATTTGAACATAATTGATTTCATTCTTTTATTTACTCTTATACCTATTTTTTATACTCATCAGAAGATCAGTGCAGTGAGGTCACTGCAAAATTACTCGTGTGTAATAGACAAAGCCGACTCAATTAAATTATAATTATGTACATAACAAAAGACATCTGCAAAAACAAAAGAAACAAGCCTACATACTGCAGTTTTTTGTATTTTCTTATTTCAAAGGCAATTCTGTTGTTGGAGATTCTGGGGTTGTTTCTCTTCAGTTTAAATATGGAACTTTATTTGAATTAACAGATTAAATACTGAATAAAATTACAGCAGGCTGAAGGCAAATCGAAATCACCCGTACCTCTGGCAAGCTGTCATTTGATCCATAGGTTTTTTAGTTCGAAGAACAATGTTTGAGAGCGCTATAAGGTCATCATTTGACACCACGTGGGTCTCAGCAGAGTATTTTGTTTGACTCAAGGCCATGGCATCATTAAAGCCCGTTTTCCGGTCTACAACCAATTCTCGTCGTCAACTGCGTAGTGTATACTATACACAGTCGTAAGCAAGAATTAGTCGAATGTAGAATAACGTGACATAGGTAGGTATTCCTTATTTGTGCATTAAGTCTCCAATAGACAAATTGTGGACTATGTAAACAAACTTGCGGTAAAATATCCAGGTAATAAAGTTTGGTCCTATCATGTTTAACAGTGTTTGAAGGGTTAGTGTGAAAAACAAAGTAACATAAAGGTTTGTATATAGCTTAGAATTTTTATCTGTCTACACTTGACTTAATAGTGTTAGTGATAGAGACAATCTTCATACGACCATGAAAATAAGTGTTTGAGCGTGTTTAATAACATTGGATCGATTTGGGGATAAGGATTATCTAGAAGCTAAACAGAACTGTGAGTGATGTGAGTTTACATTAAATTTCATCATTCTTCGATAAACTGATAAAAAGCTCACTGCCTGTGTTTCGAGACAGTTATATTAATAGTCGTATTTTTATAGCAAACGATAAGGTTCTTTGCTTCCATGCTGGCCTGGGAGCAAAGAAAAAACATAGAATGTACCAGTTGCTTCTTTTCCCGCGCAGATGGTAAAAGCCCATAGACGGAAATGGGCATAGGAATCGTGACTTATAGGCGATGCGGGTAGCAACCCATCACTATTTTGATTCTATACGCCCACAATCATGCTAAACGTGGCCTTTAGGCCTTGTTACCTCAGGCTCTGTCTACCCCGTAAGGGATATAAACGTGAATTGTGTATGTTTGTATGTGTATAAATAAAGTAAATATGTCGTCAACATATTCCGGCACAGGCATCGAACCCAAGACGCCGGCCGCATTGCCTCTCTGAACTGCTATTCTTAACCTCTGAGAGAGGTAAGCGTCACCCTAGGGTCACTTGTGTCCAGCACTAAACGTGTCGAAAGCTCTTTTAGATTTTTTTTGTGTCCGCCGACCAAGGACCCATTGTCTCGAAAACAAGCGCCGCAAATACACATAGTAATTCATTAGTGCAGAATATTTGCGACGCTTGCTCGTTTGGGCTTGTTCGGTTGGTAAAGTATTTTTTGAAAATATGACGAATCTATCTTTGACCGGAGTTTCTTTTTGTTTGTAATAAAAATTGCTATAAAGCAATTTTATTGTTTCGAAACGGCCTACAGTGCTAATACGGCAGTTATATAAGGTGCGTTGGGGTAAATTCGAAATTGGGGGAATTTCGGAGATCGTGGATATCTGTTGGGGGTTGCATTGCTATAGAGTAACCTTGCTGATTCCATCATATTATTATGTCACTTTATTGACTGACAAGTATCAACTTGTAGACGACATAAGTCGGACTCTTTAGCGCCCCTTGCGCTAATTATATCTGCTAATACATAAAAATGTGTTTAAATTAATATTATAAAAATATCCACTAAACTGGGAACAATTCCATAACCTGGCAACGCTTATATAGAAGCCAAAGCAATTGGAGCTTCTAGATAAGCGTTGCTAGATTTTGTAATTGTTCCCCGTTTAGTGGATATCCACGAGTTTCGAAATTCCCCCAATTTCGAATTTACCCCAATTTCGAATTTACCCCAATGCACTATAACTAAAAAACAGTAAATAATAATCTATTAGACATATCGTACATTGAAGATATATTGCACGATCACGATGACAGTTCCTCCACGTGAGAGATTATTAATTATTATATATACCAGTCACTATGAATGTAGGCCTTAGTTTTGTTTTAGTGCAGTACAAGAATAGTACCTAGTAGGATATAAAAAGTGTAAGTATTTTTGGCACTGGTTCAACGTTAAAGTATCAGCCTAACGTTTCAAGAACTAATCATTCTTGAAGTTCAAGATACATTGTTTATTTATGTTATTTAGACAGACATTATTACAATTTAACTAAAAATTGTAACCATATATCATAAATTAATTATACTTCCATGCTGGTCTGGGAGCTAAAAAACATAGAATGTACCAGTTGCTTCTCGTCCCGTGCAGATGGTAAAAGCCCATCGAGGGAATGAGCGAAATTCTTAGGAATCATTATACCCAACCCATCACATTTTGATTCCTTTTTCCAACTATACGCCTACAATCATGCTAAACGTGGCCTTTAGGTTTTGTTACCTTAGGCCCTGTCTACCCCGTAAGGGATATAGATGTGATCTGTGTATGTATGTAATTTAATTATATAATATATTTGTCTATGTTAATAAATAATGAACCAAAACTAAATTTTACACACACACACACATATAAATCACGTCTTTATCCCTTACGGGGTAAACAGAGCCTAAGGTAACACAATTAAAATAATAATATTAATTTTTTTTTTAAGATAGCTAAATTTTAAAATAGACTAAAACTATAAAATAAATACGTCGTCAAAATATTCCGCCATAGGCATCGACCCCAAGACGCTGGCTGCATTGCCTCTCTGAACTGCTATTCCTAGCCTTTGAGAGAGGTAAGCGCATATACAAATACTGACTTATAAGTAGCAAGTAACGCGGCTATCCACACGGAAAAAGATAAAATTATTTATCAGCTAGCGACTGTCTAGCTGTTCCCGTGATAAAAATATGAGTGGTATCTATAAAGCGATCAAAAGTTAGATAACGAAATGTGGAGTAAAATATTTGGAACAATTGGTAACATTGATTAGCATTTTGCGGAGGCCCATATCAATTAAAACATTTGGTACCTACCACAAATTATAAATCAAGTATCACTAGCTACTGCCCGCGACTTCGTCTGCAAAAAATTAGTTTTTCGCTATCCCGCGGGAACTGCAATTTTCCGGGATAAAAATAGCCTTTGTGTTAATCTAGGGCATCAGCTATCTCCGTTCCAAATTTTATCCAAATCCGTTCAGTAGTTTTTACGTGAAAGAGTAACAAACATCCATCCATCCATACTTACAAACTTTCGCGTTTATAATATTAGTAGGATTTATCGGTAAGCGTACAATAAGCCACATGACATAACATTTTATTTATTACATCAGATTTTTGTGTTCATAAAAAAACAATTATTCAGGATAACCTAAAGCTAAGACTGTAATGACAGAACATAAACGTATATTTCATCTATTTGCTTTACTCCGAAAAAAAAAACAGATTTTTCATTGGATTTATTTCAACTCCCCTCAAATTTTCCTTTATTGTAGCTTTTAAAACTGAAACTTATAAAATGATTATATTTTTTTAAAGTTAATAAGCCTAATTCTAAATTCATTAATCAAATTCGATAGTATTTATAGATATTTTGATAAACAACGAATTAACACTGATAATGCTTAGTGAAGTATCTTATCATAGCTGTGATATCATACTCTAAAGTAATGTGAATGAAACAACAAACATATTTATCTGTCCAGGTTTTATAGTTTATTGCGGTACTATCTTAAAACTTTATTATAACTTTTACATGAGCCAAGAAAGAGAAATCATTGTGTCACTACATTATGGACTTTCTATTTGAAAGACAATATGTAACGATTTTTGATGATAAAGTAAGTAAGTAAGTAAATGCTTTATTGTACAAATATAAAGAAACAGATACAATTCACAAAAAAATAAAAATAACATTAATACATGCACAAAGGCGAACTTATCCCTATAAGGGATCTCTACCAGTTAACCTTTGAGTAGATGAGAGGAGCATTAAACGAGGGACCGACAAAATGGAAGTTTAAAATTCCAGATAGTGAAAGCCACAATAAAGCGTACATATCTAAGTACAATAAACAAAACATAAAAAACTACTAAATATCATTACCCACATGCATACATACAAAATACAATAAGAGTACACACACAATATCTAAGGAGATGGTGTGAGCCACATCTTCCTCAAGCCTTCCTTAAATAAAGATTAGTACTATCAAATTAATCAAATTAAATTTCTACACGACACTGAAAATTCGAACACATTGAAAAATACGAAAAGTAATAAATAAGTGCTGCTATGGGTGGTGGGTATAGCTCGCGTCACGGAATGACGAGTATCCGGGTTCGATTCCCGGCCATAGCTTTACTTTTCGGATTTTTATGTGTTCTAATTTTCAATGTCGTTTATAGAAATTTGATAATATGTCTGGTCTGGTACAAAGTATTCCGTAATGATGGTGTAATGTACAGTAATCAACGATTTGTAGTAACAATCGTGACTTATTTACGATCTAATTCGTAAATAACTATACTTAATCCTTATCCGTCTACTAGTGCGCCTTTATCCCGTTCTTTGTAAGTAAATTTAACTTCGCAGATTGAAATAATTTCATTTTCGCAATAATTTAGTGGTACATACGATACTTTGGGTTCCTGTATAATTCTAACGATTGCTACTGAGAAATTAATTGGACTGCCAAAAGTGCAAACAGCTAATGAAATGACAAAAATGAATGAATGAATGATTGTTTGTTGTATTTTGAGATGTACGCTCTATTGTGGCTTTCACTAATATAGGATATTTTAAACTCTCTCGCTTAGTGCTTTTTATTTAATATATTTTGTTGTGATTTGTCTCTGTTTCTTTACATTTGTACAATAAAGCATTTACTTAATTACTTACTTACTTGCAAAAATCGGGCCTTTTCTTTTGTCTTGTTTTCGCTGCCTACTTCACTTGTTGAAATTCAATCCTGTATCTAAAATGTTATCTGATGGCAATCGCTTTTAAGCCATAAAACCGCCTCTTTAACAACCTTGTTCTTTTAATTTTGTAGTCTCCTTGTCCCTTCTGATTTGTTGTGTTTGTTTTCAATAAAGAATATTTTGTATTGTATTGTATTTTGGTTTCAGATAATAATGACAAAGTTGCCGTACTTGCTTTTCCTGGTGGCGTTGTCACAAATAAGTGACGCGTACAAGATATTGGTTGTGTTCCCTCTAGCGGGCAAAAGTCACAACATTCTGGGCCAAGGATACGTCAAGCATCTGCTGAATGCCGGGCACGAGGTTGGTATCAATTTATATTACACTAACTGAGCTTTTCTGCCGTCCAAAGGAAAAATGCAGTAAGTCAGTATGCAGCTCATATGTACACACAGCAAAGCTATTCGGTAAGCAGGATAGATACGGCGCGAGCGTGCGTAGGTGCTTACCTGCTTATATTGCCGTGTGTACAAATGCGTTTTTCCTTAGGAGGGCAGTTTTAGTACCTATAGGTTTTCACACAAAAAACTTTTCGAACGCGTTCACGTAAAGATTTCAATTCAATTCTATGGAAAAATTAGCAGCGCCACTTACGGATAGAAATGGCAACAAAATATTGTCATAGTATATGAAATTCCAGACGTATTCTGTGACCGATAACTGACACTAACCATACCGATCCAGCAAACTTCGATTCGCCTTTTTTTATTCGATATTTCATATCACTGTTACTATATTCTCTGTCTACCCTGAAAATGATAAAAACGTGATTTATGTAGGTATGTATGCATATTGTAGTATTATCATTATCACTTCGCTATCACTACATAGTATAAAACAAAGTCGCTTTCTCTGTCCCTATGTCCCTATGTATGCTTATATCTTCAAAACTACACAACGGATTTTGATGCGGTTTTTTTAATAGATAGAGTGATTCAAGAGGAAGGTTTTTATGTATAATTCTACGCAGACAAGTCGCGGGCAGAAGCTAGTACTTGATAAACGCGTTTTGTTTTTCTCACGCACATTAAACACCTGGTAAAAATCTATAAGGATAACTCCGAAGTGCTTTACGACACAGTAAAGGAGCAACCACACTGCTGCGTATGCGCAGTGACGTGTCGCAAGCGCCATGTTCCCTTTCACCGTTTCTTCATACATTTGTTGATGAAAACGTACCGTCGACGTCTTTTACACACTGGTGTGGCCGGACCTTAACTGTATTAAATACAAATAAAATTATGTTGCCGTTTTCCAGTGTCCATATCTTGTCTATTGTTGTAATTTTTCGAAAATTATACAGATTATGTGTATTGATCACCTAGTGGTAAAACTTGAAATGTATTGTTTCAGGTTACGTATGTCACACCGTTTCCAACGAATAAAACCACCGACAAATATCATGAAGTTGATCTCAGTGAGAATCTGAAACATTTCGACGGTGAGAAACTTTATTCTTATCTTTATTCAGTTATTGACAGGGAAAAATCTCCGGTTGTACTAGACACCGATATAAGACCAGTATTCCCTTTCACATGACTCCACGAAAACCAGACTGCGTTTTTATAAAAAATACTTCTTTATTAAATTATAGAGATTTATGTAATAGATCTGTTTTTTTTTTAAATATTAGAACCGACAAACGGGCATGCGGTGCATCTGATCTGATTGCTGTCTCGTAGGTCGCTATTCCGATTTTTTCCATGCTGGCCGGAAAAAAAAACCTAGTATGTACCAGTTGCTTCTCTTCCCGCGCAGATGGTTAAAGCCTCGATGAGATTGGACGCAAAAACTTAGGGATCATGTTATATAGGCGATGTGGCTAGCAAGCCATCACTGTATTGTTTCCCCTTTCCATCCAAACGCTCACGATTATGCTAAACGTGGTCTTTAGGTCTTGTTACCTTAGGTTCTGTCTACCCCGTAAGGGATAAAGACGTGATTTATGTATGTAGGTCGCTATTCCGATCTTGGCCGCAATCAGCCTAGACTACTTAAAGATGTCTTGATCTCTTCATAATTTAAAGACCAAGTCAATTTCACATATTACTTGACCAATGAATAAACTTTCGCTTTACAGAAGAAATGTTTACGCTTAAAAAACTATTGGACAAGGAAGTCGCTTTCGATTTTACTGGATTCATACCGAAACTTATTGAAATGATGCAACAGGTGTTGGAAAATGATAATCTTAAAAGTTTTCTTGGCGACACAACGCAACACTTCGACGTTGCCATTGTTGAATGGCTCTACAGCGACATTTACTCCGGGTAAGATCATAGTCAATTAATATAAATATACACATTCTTGCTATTTTCAGCAAACTACTTGGTGTAATCCAGTGGCGTAACTATAGGGTGGCAGGAGTCGCACAATGCCACGGGCCCCTAGCTCTAAGCGGCCCCAAACTGCCTTGGTTTAGAGCACAGAAGGGACGCTGATGCACTTCTTTATATTGAGAAAGGAGCCCACGAATTCGCCACGGGCCCCAGACATTATAGTTACGCCACTGGTGTAATCATTCCAGTTGCTTCATTAAATTTGAGCTATGATGTAAAGATATAACTGACTGATCTCACTTATAGCGAAACTGAGGAAATCCTTCTGTCGGGAAGATAAACATAAAACAATAGCACAATTCAGTAACACGCACACGCACACGCACGCACACACACAAACACACACACACACACACACACACACACACACACACACACACACACACACACACACACACACACACACACACACACACACACACACCAAACATTATACTTACCCCATAATTTTAGTTGGTATGCTAGTAATGTTAGTATGCTCTAGTATAGGATTAGAATAAGTTAAAGTTAACTTCAGTTAATTAACGCTAAATAGACTTAAGTCAAATATTTTTGTTTTGGAAGAGCGAGGTCTCCTGACACAGGTACCCTAAAGTACCTACTGGGAGGTCTCAACCTTAACCATTGTAACTCGTCTTTAAATCAATAAAGTATTATTATTATTATTATAACTAAGTATTCATAAATGTTCTTGTTACGACAGGCGACCGATTAGATATATAAATTCGTCGATATATCGAAAGAATGTATGAAATCAGTGTTGGAATACATAATGCCTACAAACGTTAACCCTGTTAAGCAATACTCTTGTTTTTAGATTCGCAACGGTGTTCGACTGCCCGTTGATCTGGTCATCTTCGATCGAGCCTCACTGGTTGATTCTCGAGCTGATTCACGAGTCTTCCAACCCGGCTTTCAACCCTGATGCACTTTCGGCAGCAACACCTCCGTTTTCATTTGTCGAACGAGTCGGGAATCTGTTCAGTCAAGTTCTCGTCAAATCTGTGAAGTATTTGTAAGTGTCGATGATCTATCAACAGTCACCTATAACTGTAATAACATTACTTGACAATGAAAACAAAATGCTAAACGTCTGGGAGCAAAGGAAAAATCATAGAATGTACCAGCTATATACTTATCTCAAAAGCCCTTGAAGACTGGGCGAATATTTTAGAAATAACTGTTTTGATTCCCCTTACCACCTACACGCCTCCAGTCAGATTAACCATTGGCTGTAACAAATTTACTATTCAACCCGTTTTTTTTCTTTCATGTGTTGATATTAGTAAAATTGTGTACTTACTTACGTTTTCCTTCTCGAAGTAATGTGATAAATTGTGAATTTCATTTTATAGTTACCTCGATGCAGCCGAAGAAGTGCTTTACAAAGAAATATTCGGACCCCCAATCTTGAAAAGGGGACGTGTTCTGCCTCCTTACGGCGACGTTAAATTCAATGGGACATTTATGCTGACCAACTCTCACACGTCGCTCGGTCAGCCAATCAGTGTGCCCCCGAACAGCAAAGAGATTGGTGGATATCACATAGACCCTAATGTGAAACCCTTACCAGCGGTAAGTTCTTATTTTGTATTAAATCACTTATATACGGCGTTGTATCGGTTGGAAAACGACCAATTCTAGATTCAGGACCTATATTTCTAGTGTCGTTTTATCCCACCTGCAACCAAAGGCTACCTGAGTTCTTTACTAAATTCTCCGTTCACCTTGCTGGAGGTCTGTCATAACTTTGCCTTCCGATGTGCAATCAGTACTCATTAAATCTAATACAAAATATGCTCCACCCACTGCTCTTATCTCAATTCTTTAGCGGACCTCCTCGTTAGCAGTTCGATCTTGCAGAGATAATATAAGAATAGCTCTTTCCATTCCCTTTTGGCCCCTTTGAATGACCTTTAGCCTTCTTATAAAGCCCATTGTGACGGATCACTTGCATTGCATCCCTAAGACTTAATTAATAAGAACCGACTTGTAAATTGTTTTTGAAGTCTCCTCTTTTTCATTACAGGAGCTCCAGAAGCTTCTAGATGAAGCAAAGCATGGAGTCATATACTTCAGTATGGGAAGCAACGCTAAAAGCAAAGACTTTCCAGATGTCTTAAAACAAGACTTTTTGAGAGTTCTTGGCGAAGTCAAACAAACGGTGATTTGGAAGTTCGAAGAAGACTTGCCAAATAGACCCAAGAACGTGCACATTGTGAAGTGGGCACCGCAAACAAGCATTCTTGGTAAAACACGTTTCCTTTTTATGTAGTTAAAATGTTAAATCAGGATGCTCAAAGTCACTCAAAGAGCAATCGAAGGAGCTATGCTCGGATTCGCTGCGTGATCGTAGAAATGATGAGATCCGCAAAAGAACAAAGGCGGTTGGCATAGCCCGAATAATTTCTACACTCAAGTGGGCAAGTGGGCAGTTTATGTAGTTTGCAGGACTCACGGCCAATGGAGCCGGAAGGTTTGCAAATGGCGATCACTTTTCAGTAAAAAAAACGTAGGAAAGGCCTCCCCTCAAGATGGACTGATGACCTGGTGAAGGTCGGGGGAGTCCGATGGTAGAGGGTCGCGCAAGACCGGTCTATGTGCCGCTCTTTGGGGGAGGTCTATGTTCGGCAGTGGATGTCTTTTGGTTGACGATGATGATGACAGTTATGATAAGAATATAAGAAGTTAGCGGAAGCATTAGATAACAACTTAATTTAAACTTGGTTTTTTGTTTCCAGCTCATCCAAATTGCGTACTTTTTATCACACACGGAGGTCTCCTATCAACTACAGAAGCTGTTTATTTCGGAGTACCGACTATCGTCATGCCGTATGGAGCTGACCAATTTCTAAACGCTGTAAGAGCTGTTCAAAAAGGCTATGCTCTGAAAGTTGACCTCTCATACGAAATGGCCGGCGAGATGAAAATTGCTATGGATCAAATGATTGGAAATCCGAAGTAAGTATTAGCTGGTGAAAGAAGATAAATGTGAATGTAACCCATTAGTTTAGTTATTAATCGTTGTCACCTCTTTCAGATACAAAGAGAGAATTCAGAATCTTTCAAAGATTTATCATGATCGTCTGGTACCGCCCGGCAAGGAGCTGGTCCACTGGGTGGAGCACGTGGCTAGAACAGGCGGCGCGCCGCATCTGCGCTCCCCGGCGCTCATGCTGCCCTGGTACCAGAAGGCGTATCTAGATCTCGCAGCAATAGTAATTTTGGTTTTATGGACACTAAAATTTGTTTTGAAAAAAGTATTTTGTAAAGTCAAATCACTATTTAAAAATAACGCAACAGTGAGTAAAAAGAACAATTAAAGAGGAAGGTATATTATTGTTTAAAGTTTTAATTTAGGGCATGACAGTTTTGTGTAAGTTGTAAGTAACGTTATTAAATAATCGGTAGTTACGAGTATTAATCTAAGTTTTGTATGAATGTTTTATTAAACAACTTTTTAGAAAAAAATAAATGTTGTGGCTGGTCAGGTCATTGATACTGGCCAGTATTGAAAATAAAGTTGTTTTGTTTTCGACCTTCGAGTATTATAAACTACTTTAAAGGTGCGCACAGTGAATATTCGGAGTAATTACAATAATACATTACTTAATTTAGGGGGTTCGTATTAAAATAAATAAAGTTTGTAATGCGTAATGAATATAACAATGCAAAATATATAATAAATATCTCTGAAAATGGCAACTTAACAAGAGAGGGCTTGAGCTATAGTTCCCACGCGGGCCCAGTGCGGATTGGGAACTTCACACACAACCCCGTAAGGGTTAAAGACGTGATACGTGTATTTGTGTATGTATGTAAGTATTAACTAGCTTCTGCCCGCGACTTGTCAGCGTAGAAGTTGACAGTAAGTATGTACCTATTCTGAAATAGTTTATTCAATAAAAATTACATAAATGGAAATTGATACAAATTAAACTATTAAATTAAAAACGAATTAAAAACTAAACTAAAACTAATCTTAAAGTAAAATAATTAAAAAAAGGAGGGGCCCCCGTGGCATAGTTCCACAGACGCTGGCAGCATTCCCCCTTTGGACAGCGATACTAATACGCTGTCCAAGGAAGCTGCCAGCTCTGCGGTCACCCGTAGCGTCTATTAGCCTCTTCGAAATATCTTTGAAGAGGCTAATAGCGCTAGGACCCCACGGACCAAAGGTCTCAACACCGAAAGGGACAAAGTTGTGACTCCCGGAAGCTACGAATTTTGACATGATGTTTATCGCTATCCCGCGGGAACTATGCAATTTCACGGGATATAAAGTAGCCCATGTTTTAATCTACAGTACCAGCTATCTCCGTTCCAAATTTAATCCCAATCCGTCCAGTCGTTTTAGTTTGAAGAAAGGACAAACATACACACCCACTCACTCACGTCCTCACATCCTAACTGACAAACTCTCGCATTTGTAATATTAGTAGGATGTTGATCGGACTTGGTTGTATGGGCTAAAATCCCTTTGCCTTTCTTGATTGGAAAAAGATTTGATAAGGAATTAATAACAGATAACTACGAGAGTGGCGCGGCAGTCGGTACCCATACAAAATATCAGTTACTCCTGCCGCTTGCTGAACATAGATAAGACGACTAATATTATGTAAGCCAGTCATTGTGAGAATCAGTTTTTGTTACGAAAATAAGACGTAAGTATGTTTTGATTATAACTAAAAAATCGGCATAACAATATTGTTGAATTAAACAGATTTTTATCGCAAACAAGTGTGTGAATATCGTTATGTTATGTTATAAAAAAAACCGTACGTCGTCAATATAACCGAACAGTAACCGCCAAAGGTAAAATATTATGGTGCAAATATAAACACTATGGCTTTGACAGGTTGCTGGTTAGAAGCTTATGACATAGAGACTAGAGACAGATAGACGTACCTATATGTAGGTACTTATGATATATTATTTGTTTGAAGTCGGTGCCAATTGGGCTTGGCACTTTAGATGGGCACCGACTTCAAACAAAACAGTGCTTCACGCACACCGAAGTGTATTTTGGTGTGAAATTTCTATGATTATTTTTCGGGAACGGATCAGAATACATAAAGTTTAAAATGTATAATGGGTTAAAATACATAATGGTTCAAAATATATAACGCAATTTTCTGTAAAACTATTAGCTAAATGTTTTTTTTTGATATCGTAATCTATAGATTGGCTTAGGTTAGGTTAGGTTAGGTTAGTTTTGTTTTATAACAATCCTGTTAATTTGTAACTTTCAGAGAAAATCGCATTATATATTATAAACCATTATGTATTTTAACACATTATACATTTTAAACTTTATGTATTTTAATACGTACCCTTATTTTTCACTTTTTGGCAGTTATTTTTTGAAGGCGGTTTTTTTTATAAAAAAAATTTTTTGGCTTTTTATTTTTGTGAATTTTTTTGCTAGTGGGTAAATTAGCTCAGCATTAAAATGTTTGAGTGAACAACAAATCACCCCTCTTATCCCCCCTTCGGGTACGATTTTTTTCCATATTTGTATATGAGACCAAGTTTGAGGTAAGTGAACCATATGCAATAAAAAAATAATTACCAAAATAGGACTACTTACCTACTCTGCAAAAAGTTATATTTGGGCATACATAAAATATATTATTATATTATTATACACGTCTTTTTTTCGTCGGTTAACAATCGTAAATGATAAAGACGTGATTTGTGCATGTATGTATGTATTAACAAAATGCTCTGCAGTTCAATACTATTTTTGATTTCAGATTAAAAATGTCCAAGTTGATAAATTTACTCGTGCTGATCGCGTTATCTCAAGTATGTGAAGCGTACAAGGTTCTTGTGATATTTCCTTTGGCAGGAAAAAGTCACAACATTCTAGGCCAAGGATACGTCAAGAACCTGCTTGACGCAGGTCATGAGGTAGATATCATCTCCATCCAACCTATAAATCATTGTACTCTGTAAAAGAGTACACTGAAATGATTTTTTCCTTGACATTGAATGTTTCATTTGTACCTACTATGTAACATATTGTTTTTTATTTTATTTTTAAATTTTTTATTTTGCATTGTTTAACATTTTATTTTATTTTTATTCTTAATGACTTTAAATTTGTCATTTATTTCTGGATTGTACTATTGAATTTCTGATTTTTATTTTTTGTTTGAATTATTTTACTGTACCTTATTGTTTTTATTTTGTTTACAAATGACGATCTTTTTGTGACTTTCTTATGTTTTGACATAAAAATATTATGTAATTTACAAATAAAAACAAATTCATCTAATCTAATCTAATCTATACGTCCCGTCGGATTAGCTTTTCCCGACATCTGATTCTGATGAAATGAAGCTTAAGGTCAGACTCAGCCTAGACAATTCTAAACATTTTGTTTTGATACTACTAAACTGAGCTTAACGCTAAACCGAGATTATTTTCGGCCATACGTGAATCAAAACAATGTTATTCTAGACGAAGTACCTAAATCATAAATTCATGATCGGAACGTAATTTTTCAGGTAACATATGTAACGCCATTCCCAACGCATAAGACCACTGCAAAGTACCATGAGGTTGATCTCAGTAAGAGTGTAGAACAATTTGGTCGTAAGTATATTACTTCTTCTTCTATTGCCATCTTCTATCAAAGGTTGGCGGCCATTACGGCGACTTGGACCTTCGACACAACAGCCCTGAACAATGATCGGGTGCTTTTATTGTACCAATGTCGTAGATTTTTAAGCCAAGATGTTCTTTTTCTTCCTGGGTTTCGTCTACCTTCGTATATTACTTATAAGCTTTTATTTTAACCTGGAATACGTATGTATGTAAGTATGTTTGTCCGGGTGGAGTCTTGTGATTCAATTTTGAAGCAGATATCCTCAAACGATTGAGCTGAAATTTTGCATAGGTACTTGAGTAAGTCGGATGACAATACAATAATCTGGTAGTGGAGTTCTAGTGATCCAGCCAGGATCGTCTCCGCAGGAGGGGACTCTTCAACGATTAGTCCGATTGACTTGAAATTTGGTACACATGTGTAGGACGGATAGCAATGCAAGTACAGTCAGCAAAAAAGCTTGTATTTAAATGATTTTTTTGACAGAAACTTCTTAACGAAGTTCTTTTTTAAAAATAAGTTGCAATTGTGTATTATTTCACTTAGCTATATATTTTTTTTTACATTTGAGACACGCAAAAGTACTAACTACTAAAACTATTTTGCTATCGCATTGCAGAAGAAAAGTTTTCGCTAAAGAAACTGATGGACAAGGAAGTCAGCTTTGATTTCACCGGCTTCATACCGAAACTCGTCGAAATGATGAGAATTTCATTAGAAAATGAGAACCTGCTGAAACTTCTTAACGACCCAACGCAAAATTTTGACGCTGTCATAGTTGAATGGCTTTATAGCGATGCATATGCTGGGTAAGATGATTATCATAATCATAATTACTAGTATCAATAAAAAGTATGCATCATTGAAATCAGCGCCATCTTTCGTCCTTGATGAGCAGTAGATGTCCCATGGGAGTTTGTAATTGTGTCTTAGAGCCCATTATTCAAACAGATGGCGCTTGCTGACAAAATTCGCATAGTGGTGACATGACACCAGGTACATATTTTTATCTAACTGAACTGTCGTATGTTTCAGATTTGCAACGGTGTTCGACTGCCCGTTGATCTGGTCATCTTCCCTTGAACCTCACTGGCTGATCCTCAGACTGATCCACGAGTCCTCCAACCCGGCTTTCAACCCTGATGCACTCTCGGTGGCAACTCCTCCTTTTTCATTCGCTGAGCGAGTTAAAAGTCTGTTTAGCCAGATCTTTATTAGGGCTGCGAAGATTTTGTAAGTTCTATACAAATTAAGACTAATGAGGTATTATATCTCAGCCTACTAGGCTGGCAATGCTTTGCAATCCTCTGGTGTAGCAGGTGCCCATGGGTGGTGGTGCTTATTTACCACCCGTTGACCCATTTGCTCGTTTGTCTTCTTTGTCGTATAAAATAAAACGTAGATAACCTGGTTCAGCGTTGACAGTTTCATACATGGCTGCTGCCCATAGGTATCTGTAAAAGAACCGATAACTGTTGGGGTAAACGAGTTCTTGATTGGATACTGCGACTCGGCAAGCGTAGTGTGGGATGCCCTACAGCTACGTGGAGTTACAATTTTTGAAAGGTGGCTGGTAGTGATTGGATGCGACAAGCCGAAGACAGGATAAAATGGCGCGTTTTAGGGGAGGCCTATATCCAGCAGTAAACTGCTACAGGCCGATGATGACGATGAGTTTCATACAGTTTGAGGTTACTTTAGTTAACTCAAGAGTTATTTAAGTATGTCCACGCAAGTCGGGTATAGTGGTCCTTACAATTTACTTCGTTTAACAGCTACCTCGATGCAAAGGAGAAGGCGCTTTATGAAGAAATATTCGGACCTGCAGTCGCAAAAAGGGGACGAGTTCTGCCCCCTTACGAAGAGGCCATATTTAATGGATCATTTATGCTGACCAACTCTCACTCGTCGCTGAGTCAGCCAATCAGCGTGCCTCCGAACAGCAAAGAGATCGGTGGATACCATATCGATCCTAACGTTAAGCCTTTACCAGCGGTAAGCTCAAAATTAAATTAAATTCAGCACGGCTAGCACAGTTGCACGGAAGTGCTGTGTCGCACATGTGATAGACTATCAGTTTCTTTCTAGAACGAACAGTCTATCTCTCCCGCGCACTTATGCTAGCCGTTCCTACTGCTAAGACTTAGAGATGGCTCTACAAGTATTAAAACTCTGGCGAGGTTTTTCACCAACTTTTCTTGATATAACGAAGGTTTGGTCGAAAATTTCAATTAGAATACTTAGTAGGTTTTGTTGCTAAACTTATTACATTACCGCCTCCTGAGATTGGTTATTAGTTCAAAACAAGATGAAACCACAGAAGATTCTAGTTTCCAGACAGTATTCAATTGAAATTGATTTGAGGAATTTGTCTGCATTCATATTATGACGGTTTGACGACAGTCCGAAAATGACGCACGAACCTTTGACTGTTTACAGGACCTTCAGAAATTGATGGACGACGCGAAGCATGGCGTCATTTACTTCAGCATGGGAAGCAACGCTAAAAGCAAAGATTTCCCAGATGAATTAAAACAAGATTTTTTGAAAGTTCTCGGTGGAGTCAGACAAACGGTGATATGGAAGTTTGAAGAAGATTTGCCGAACAGACCCAAGAATGTTCATATTGTTCAGTGGGCACCGCAAACCAGTATTCTTGGTAATATGGAACATTTTCACTTTTCACAAACGAGAGGGTTCTTGAAATCGCACAGCTGCCTGGCTTACATTTTCACTCATAAACTGTCACATTTATAATAGGTATTAGTAGGATTCAAAATTAGGTGACCCCTTTCACACTGAAGCCGTTAGTACTTTGAACATCGGCAGAACATTTGTCAACCATAATGAAAAAATTGGTGGAAGGGGGAATAAAAATATTGATGGGTTGCTAGCCGCATCGCCTATAACATGATTCCTAAGATTTTCGCCCATTCCCTCGACAGGCTTTTACCATCTGCGCGGGAAGAGAAGCAACGGGTACATTGTAGGTTTTTTCTTATCTAGTGGATGAAATAATCAGAAATTAATTTTTTTGTTCCAGCCCATCCTAATTGCCGCCTCTTTATCACACATGGTGGTCTCCTATCGACTACAGAAGCCATTTATTTCGGAGTACCGACTATAGTTATGCCGTATGGAGCAGACCAACACCTTAACGCAGTCAGAGCCGTCCAGAAAGGCTACGCACGGAAAGTTGAACTGTCCTACGAAATGGCTGGCGAAATGAAGCATGCCATCGACGAAATCATCGGCAATCCCAAGTAATTATACAGTACATTATTCCGAGGGTGGTGAAATAAAGAATGTCTCAGATTGCAGGACTTGTCGCACGAGCAAAAGGCGAGGACGGTAAACATGCGACCCGAGGCTTTCTTTATCGCCGCCCGAGACAAGTTGAGACAAGTCCACCATTTTACGTCTTGCCTTGGCCAGGAAGTGGTAATTTCCGCTCGTGTAGCGGGCGGTAAATTGGTACTTACGGCCCAAGGCGACGTAGCGACGTAAAAGATCAATGTTACGCTTTATAGGTAGCCGAGCTTGGATTGCCATCTATTCTTTGGTTACCTATCTTCATGATCGGTTGTGATGGAAATAACTGCACATTCGGGAATAACCTCTGTTGAACATTGCGACAAGAAATACAATGAAATGTATAATAATACAATCATCCAAATACACAGCGTTTTTAACGTTGACCAGGTGTTAGTGTAATGATGCTACAGCATGACAATACATGTGAAGTAACAAGACATCAATTTTCCTTACCGCCGGACGAAGGATCATCTATTGATGTATGTGATTAATTGCTATTTTTATTCTAGATACACGGAGAGAGTAAAGGAGCTTTCTAAGATTTACCATGATCGCCTGGTCCCACCGGGCAAGGAGCTGGTGCACTGGGTGGAGCACGTGGTCAGAACAGGCGGCGCGCCGCATCTGCGCTCCCCGGCGCTCATGCTGCCCTGGTACCAGAAGATGTATCTCGACCTAGTGCTAGTAGCGCTTGTTGTTTTATACGCATTGAAATTTATTCTTAAGAAATTATTTGGTTTAGTTAAATCAATCTTCGTAAAAAATGTGCCAGTTAATAAAAAGAAGAATTAAATTTCCATAATATTGTTTAATTTATTACACGTGTGTGTTAAAATAGAGACGTTTTGTCACCATATTGGCAAAAAAATTTGAAAATAAATTTATAATGGATTTCGCCATTGTGCTCATGTCACGTAATGATCACTTGTGCCTCGTCACTCACGTGATTCACAAGGTGTTACTAATTGTTGTCATTCGATTTGAATTCAGCCTTTTAGTGTGGTAATGCAAAAAACAATTTTAAAGCGTTCCACAGCAGTAGAAGTAGAATTGGAAAGAAACAAGAAAATATTTGTAACAATATAAGAGTAGTTATAAAATAAAAGCAAAACTTCTTTTATTTTCGTTTATGGTTCATATGCTGCGGCACGTTGTATTTTGTGGAAATAAAGGGTATATAGTAAAAAGGCTAATTTAGTCACCGTTAAAGTATATATTTCGTTCTTTTGATATTTTAATGGTGAAATTGTACCGCAAACTGATCATAATTAAGTCTTAAACATCTTAAATACGTCATCTCAGTCTTCAAATCGAATATTCATTGTCTCCATTCCACATATAGTATAGTATAGTATAGTATAGTATAGTATAGTATAGTATAGTATAGTACAGTATAATATATAGTATAACGGCTACAAGGCAGGCTAAGGTGGAGGTGGCGGGACGACCTGGACGAGGATGGAACTGACCGAGTGGCAGGAAATAGCTCTGGATAGGGAGATGTGGAGGTCGAGAGGCGAGGCCTTTGCCCAGCAACGGGGCACAAATATAGGCTAATCCTACTATAGTACATTATTGTAGAGGCTGGAAAGTGAGCAATAGATGGACGAGTGAGTCCTCGAAGAGAGACGAGTCCATCTATTGCACTTTTGGCCGAGACATTGCATAGTGCTTTTCACGACTACTGCGAGGAAATAAATTACGTCAGACGTGGCTGTATGGATCTAGTTTCCTTTGCCTCTCCCTGATGGGATAAACCTTAAAAAAATATATGAAGCACACGACGTGTTCTGATTGGTGGAATCAGGGATCAGAATGCCGATGTGATTGGACGACTTGGTCTTTGAAACTGTCCAACAATGTTATTGTTGGCCTGTTTGAATTCATAGTCTGGCCTGTTCATTCAACCTACAACTATACTTTGTTTTGGGGCCCATTACTGACCATCTTTTGCCACATTTCCGAGCAGTGGCGTGAAAATATTATAAATGTGAAAGTTTGTGAGTATGGATGTTTGGATGTTTGTTACTCTTTCACGAAAGAACGGTTGGACAGATCTGGATGAAATTTGGAACATAGATAGATTATAGGCTGGAATAACACATAGGCTATTTTTTATCTCGGAAAATTGCATGATTCCTGCGGGATAGCGATAAACGAATTCTATGCAGACGAAGTTGCGGGCAACAGCTAGTATAATAATAAAAAAGGGTATAGCCATTGAAATGTGAATAATCTTTCACCAAGCAGCAGTGCTTGTGCTTTTGTGCTCCAGCGTGGGAAGGTAGGACAGCCGGTGATTTTAATGCCACGAGTTACTTTATTATTGGCTTTAGATCGGCGACGCATCTGCAATGCTCTGGTGTTACGGATATCCACCAGATGCCTTCTTTGTAGTATAAAAAGTCGCACTCTATATGTTGTGGTAATGACTCTACTAAATGGCTCTACTAAGTTCTTATAAAGTCTCGTGAATTAAGAATCAAGTAACACGAAATACCACAAAATCATGTTTTAATTTTAGCTATGATAAATTTGGTTTAGCCACAAATATAAGATATCCTAATCTTATCATTAAATCGATTTGATAATTTTACGAGAAGGAAACGCTCACTCGACTCGTACTTACATGCCTGCAGGCTACGTATCAGGGGTGTTACGAATATTCGCATCCGCATCCGTAAATGCGGAATATTCGCATTAATTCAGGCATCTGCATCCGCATTCACATCCGCATCAATCAATGCCGAGTTTTTACGGATGCAGATTGACATCAACAAGACTCGACAAGTAACTACATGTTAAGAAAGTGGGCGGAGCCAGAATGGCACGTGCTTCGCGTTTGTTTACATAAATACTATTATGCACTAATAAGTATTATTATGCATTTAAAATTTAAATAATTATCCTTTTAAAATCCCAAAATCCGCATCCGCATCCGCATCACATGCGCATCAAATCCGCATCCGCGGATGTGATCTTCTAATAATCCGCATCCGCATCTGCATCCGCGAATGTCTAAATTTTTGCATCCCTGCTACGTATGTATGAGTATATTCTGTAAAACAGACGTAGGTATGACGGAGGTGAGGTATTTTTTTAGGTATACATCGTGTCGTAAATGATATTTGTTCAAGTGTCATTTTCAGGGGCCCGATTTTTAAAACAGATAATGTGAAAACGCCACTCGAAAGCGATAAAAATTGTTCTGAATTTGAAATACAAGTAGCTTATAAAATAAATTAGACATACGTACACACAAAAATCACGTCTTTATTCCTTATGGGGTAGACAGAGCCTAAGGTAACAAGACCTATATCCTACCTATATATTTGGAAAATGGAATCAAATTAGTAATTTGATGCTAGCCGCATCGCTTATAACATGATTTTCACTTCTCATGCTATTAAAATGTTACTTTAGTCTCTGTATATCGGGTCTAAAGTTCCTTTTTGATCTCTTTTTTTGAAGTTTTTTTTTTTATTTACTTTGGAAACTCTTAAACAGCCGGTCATGATGTTTGTGATTGTAAGTATAGTTACAGGCCCCTTTGGGCTTGGGCTATAGTTCCCACGCGGGTCCAGCGCGGATTGGGAACTTGACACACACCATTGAATTGCTTCACAGTTGTGTGCAGGTTTCCCCGCGATGTTTTCCTTCACCGAAAAGCTCATGGTAAATTTCAATAGTATTTTCGCACATAAATTTCGGAAAACTCAGAGGTACGAGCCCGGGATTCGAACCCACGACGCTTGAGGCCACAGCTCAATTCAATATAGGCTACCACGGCTTTTATGTATGTACTAGCTGTTGCCCGCAACTTCGTTTGCATAGAATTCGTTTATCGCTATCAGCTGTCTCAGCCCGATCGGTTTAAAATTGACAAAGTTTCATACAAACTTTCATCCCCTATTTTATCCCCTTGGGGAAGAATTGATCAAAATCCTTTCTTAGCGGATGCCTACGTCATAACATCTACCTGCATGCCAAATTTCAGCCCGATCCGTCCAGTGGTTTGGGCTGTGCGTTGATAGATCACTGTGTCAGTCAGTCAGTCACCTTTGAGTTATATATAATTAGAGATGTATTTATGTATAATTAGTAGTAGTTTTAGTTAAGTATTAGTCTGTTTTTATATAATTATCTACATTTATTTTTTCTGATTGTCAGAAACTTAAGAAAAATTACCGCTACCAAAAAAAAACTTTTCATGGCCATTGCTTTGACTTTGTCTTTTCATGGCTGTATTGTCATGACCAGTAATTCGTCAGTGCTTATTTTTATTTGGCTTATTTAAGGCGAACTTATTATATATTTAGGGCACAATGTATTTATGTATATATTCCCGTAACTCAAAAGAACAAAAACAATTTTTACGTTACTAACAACACGTAAGTGTTTATGAAATTTAATGGAGTTCCAAAAAGGTGTGTTCACCTTTGTATTTGTATTTCATTATCATAAATAACATTGTTGACTAATATTCTGATAGTGTAGATAAAGGATTGACAGACATTGCACTTCATGGTCAATAATTCACTTGTTTTTATTATAAATTTCGCTATATTCAACACTTGGTTTCAGTTTACGACGGGGTGCCGAGTTCAAGTAAGTTTCATTCGAATTATACAACTACCTACATTTATTGTTATCCTCCCTTGTGAAGCATTAAGTTATTTTATTGAATCAGGCGTTACTTTGCAGAAATCCATTTCAATGAACAAAAAATTTACCTTGCTACTCCATAGGAGTAGCGGAGTAGCAAGGTAAATTTTTTGTTCAAGCATTAAGCTGTATAAAGGTGAGGTTTTTGGAATTTATGTGCGTCTATGTGCGTTATATTACATTTGAAATTTGCCATGAGCTTTTTGGTGAAGGAAAACATGGTGAGGAAACCTGCACATATCTGTGAAGCAATTCTATGGTGTGTGTGAAGTTTCCAATCCGCACTGGGCCCGCGTGGGAACTATAGCCCAAGCCCTTTCGTTCTGAAAGGAGGCCTGTGCCCAAAAGCGGGACGTATATAATTGACCATAATAATTTATTTAAATAGTATGGAACGTCATCAGTTGAAAACCCCCACTAATATATATAATACTAGCTGTTGCCCGCAACTTCGTCTGCATAGAATTCGTTTATCGCTATCTCGCAGGAATTACGCGATTTTCCGGGATAAAAAGTAGCCTATGTGTTATTCCAGACGATAATCTATGTATGTTCCAAATGTCATCCAGATCTGTCCAGCCGTTCTGGCGTGAAAGAGTAACAAACATCAAAACATCCATACTCACAAACCTTATTATTATCAACAAATAACACAATTTATCAACAAATTGATACAAAAAGGTAAGGTTTACGCTAGTATAACATTTAATTTAATATCATACAGTTAATACATAAGAACAACTTACTGAGATAAAAGTTTTTCTTTTAAAACACGATGAACAAAAAACCATTTGCCTTGCTACTCAGTTGCTCACCACCACCACGCTCCATTGAGTAGCGGAGTAGCAAATGTTTTTTGTTCTTCGAAAATGGACCCCCGCAAAGCAACGCCTAATACAAATTACGCATAGTACGATTTACTTTACCACAGTCTCGCATGATGGCAATGTAATAGCAGTATTTTCATTCCAGATATAAAAAATGATCAGATACACATATCTGCTTATGTTTGTAGCGCTCTCACAATTTTGTGACGCGTACAAGATATTGGTAGTGTTCCCTTTGCCAGGGCGAAGTCACAGCATACTTGGACAAGGCGTCGTCAGACACCTGCTTGAAACAGGTCACGAGGTAAATCTTTTCTACTTCATTATGTAGTGTTGGAGAAAGATGTTGGTACCTTGGTCAGTACAATCAGTGCTGCAGGTCCAATATCTCAGCATAATGCTGAGCCAGCGACCGTTTCACTTTTGCGAAGACACCTTCATTACACTGATGGCCTATTTTGTTTCCGTTAAATTAAGTAAGGTATATTTTTGCGTCTTTCAAAAGATAACAAAATTCTACAATAAAGAATTATACATACTAGGTAAGGGACCACCTTACCTTTACCTATCTTTCACTGAATTATTTTTATTGTAGCTGTTATCCGAGGGTTCACCTTCATACCAGTTTTTTTTTCAAAATGTTACGTAAGAGCCGTAATGCACATGCATAAATCACGTCTTTATCCCTCACGGGGTAGACAGAGCCTATGGTAACAGGTACCTACAGGCCACATTTAGCAAGATTGTGGGCGTATAGGTGGAAAATAGAATCAAAATAGTGATGGGCTAGTCTCATCGCCTGTAACATGATTCCTATTATTTTCGCCCATTCCCTCGATGGGCGTAGAGAAGCAACTGGTACATTTTATGTGTGTTTTCTTTGCTCCCAGACCAGCATGGAAGGTATGACAGCCTATATGAGCCTTAATGACAATAACAAATACAACAAAAAAAGAACTAGCGAAATGGGGTGCGAGTCGGGTTACCTCCACGTGTGATTAAGAGCTGCGGTTCGTTTTTGGATCCGTCCGGGGGGAAGAGCAGTGCTTGGTCCGGTGCGCCCTGGGCAACGGGTAATGATTTCCTGGCAGTATCTGAGGGATATCATTGACCGTTGGCTAAGAGCCCGACAGGGGGGGAGGGGGGTCTTTGACCATTACCGTACAACGTTGCCGACATTTTGTCACAAGATTTTTTAATAAAAAAATTTACATTGACATTGGCGAAGTTGTCGTCACTATAACGACTTGATACGCCACAAATAAAAGAAGAAGAAGAAGAAGAACTAGCGAAATTGGTCCAGTCGTTTGCCCGTGATGCCGTGACCCAGGGAAACTGGGATTCATTTTTTTACATATAGATACCGTTTCAGGTTACTTACGTCACGGCGTTCCCGACTAATAAGACTACGTCAAAATATCACGAAGTCGACATCAGTGACATATTAGGAAAAGTTGATGGTGAGTACATAAACAATGAACAAAAAAATCTTTACCTTGCTACTCCGCTACTCACATATATATTTCACACAGACAAGACAAGATAAAAATCTTGCACGGGAGCAGCGGAGTAGCAAGGTAAACATTTTTTTGTTAAATGAAATGGACCTCCGCAAAGTAACGCCTGATTTAATAAAATGAGTACATAAACAATACAATTAAATAGGTACAGTTGACTTTATACGCCACGTAATAAACAACGTAGAAAACATACAGGTACGTAGAGAAAGTTACTAGGTAAACAATAGACGGTCTCACCGCTACATAGCAATCTCTTCGAGGCAAATTCATCAGAAACCATTTAAATTTTGTCGTCTGTACTGTTAAAAGGTTGTTTAAAGAAAATTTTAATGAACTAAGTTTCTGATCTTGATAATGAGAGTTATCATTGTACATTTTCTAGAGTTGTTTGTTTTCTCTGTTCAATATAAACAAGCTAATTTCATGCTGAACTTGCTTTGACGCACGTTTTATTATTAAAATTATAAGTAAGTAAATGCTTTATTGTACAAATATAAAGAAAGTCGAAATTCACAAAAAAATGACAAAAATTATGTTTGTTTTGAGTTGTACAAGGAGTTTTAAATATTTTTACATACATTTTTGCAGAAAAGAAATTTGCATTAAAGAAAATACTGGACAAAGAAATTGCTGTTGACTTGGCCGGTGCTTTTTCGAGGATGGTAGATATGACGACGATGTCAATGAAAAATAAAAATCTCCAGGATTTTCTTAATGATCCTGCGCAGAATTTTGATGCTGTGGTAGTCGAATGGCTCTTTAGCGATGTCTATGCTGGGTAAGACAACAACAGAAACACGGCAAGAAAAAGTATTGCAGAGAATCTTTATGTTACAAGTAGCCTCCGCTAAAGGTTGAATTGCTTCGCAGTTCTATGCAGCCCCGCTAGCACGAGAGCGCACGAAAGTCGCGTCGCGCGCGAGTTGGACTACCCGTCTCTTTCTTGTTGGTACAGTAAGAAAAGGACGGGCAATCTATCTCGCGCGCGTCGCGACTCTTGTGCGCTCTCGTGCTAGACGTGCAGGTGTAATTTCGCACATAAATTCCGAACCCGCATCGCCTAAACATGATTCCTAAGATTTTCGCCCATTCCCTTTATATGAATAGGTACAGAAATCCTACTAATATTATAAACGTGCAAGTTTGTAAGTATGGATGGATGGATGTTTGTTACTCTTTCACGTAAAAACTACTGAATGGATTTGGTTAAAATTTGGAACGGAAATAGCTGATACCTTAGATTAACACATAGGCTATTTTTGTCCCGGAAAATCGCATAGTTCCCGCGGGATAGCGAAAAACTAATTTATTGTAGACGAAGTCGCGGGCAGCAGCAAGTATATTAATAAAAAGCGAATAGACAGTTCAATTGTTTGTATTCAAGTGAGAGATGATTTGAACGACTGTTATTAGATTGAATGATTGAACGAATGAATTGTGTACTTGGGGTTTTTGTTTTTTTTCTTTGCTCTCACAGCTTGGAAGGATGCAAAAAGTAGGTATGTGTATATGAAAATATTACTCAAAGAACATGCTTCTTTCTTCCAGTTATGCAACGGTGTTTAACTGCCCTTTAATCTGGCTCTCATCGATCGAACCCCATGGGCTCATCTTAAGGTTGGTCCACGAGTCTTCCAACCCAGCATTCAATTCTGATGCCTTGTCGACTGCTGTCCCTCCGTTTTCATTCATCGAACGAGGTATAAGCCTGCTGAGACAAGTCGCCATAAACGCTGTGAAAAACTTGTAAGTACTGTCGATTAACAACTTTTTTGTCGAATTTTTTTTTGGTCTAATGCATTGTTTCGTCGAATGGTCGTTTGATATAAAATTTCTCCAGCGACAGCTAAATATAATAATATATTTTGGAAAATATTTTACGTACGCTGAAAAGAATAAGTTAGATTAAGTTTAATTTGCCATCCGTTATAGACCCATAAAAGTATTTTTGGGGTTAACTGCTATTAACAAAACGAGCTCATTTTTATTATTTTTCTTAGCTACTATGTTTCGTACGAGAAGAAACTTTACGAAGAGTTTTTCGGACCCAAAGTCGTAAAAAGGGGTCGCGTTCTACCACCTTACGAAGATGTCGTATTTAATGGCTCATTTTTGCTGACTAATTCTTACCCGGCTTTGGGTCAGCCAATCAGTATGCCCCCTAACACTAAAGAAATTGGAGGCTACCACATTGATCCCAACCCAAAATCTTTACCAGCGGTAAGTTCTAACAGTTATTCTTGAATATCATCAGAGCGTACAGAAGCAGGTACAGTCTTTTATACTTGTTATTGTGTAGTTGGAGAGCCCTATGGCCAGCAGTGCGCTAGTATATGCTGATGATGATGATGATGGTTACTGAAATGGGCATCACAAGTTTAATTTCAGTTAGCGATCGTAGATTTCCAACTTCAAATGTCAGATGCAAGCAGGGGCGGATTTAGTGGGTGCAGGGGGCACGTGCCCCCCCCCCCCCCCCGACAGTATTTTTGCGTACTGTGAATAGTACATACTTCAAGTTTATTTCTAAAAGTTATTGTTGTTTTTTTGGCCCGTTAGCCCCTTGTGTCCCCCAAGAAAAACAACGCGGATCCGACCTTGGATGCAAGTCTGAATGTTTGAATTTGTGTGAAAATTCCATCTGTTTATTTTCTACGTTGACGATACGCTACAGAGCAACCGCTTCAATGAGTCATCGCCCGCTTGACAACTTAATTATTTACAACTTATTTATTAAGTTGTCATCATATTGTTATAATTAAAGGATCTCCAGAAACTTATGGATGAAGCCAAACATGGAGTCATATACTTCAGCATGGGAAGTATCGCTAAAAGCAAAGATTATCCAGATGAACTAAAACAAAACTTTTTGAGAGTTCTTGGTGAAGTCAAACAAACGGTAATATGGAAGTTTGAAGAATATTTGCCTAACAGACCCAAGAATGTTCACATTGTGCAGTGGGCACCGCAAACGAGTATCCTAGGTAAGCTACACGGTAAATCATTTGTTAAAAATATTGTTGGATCTATTGCTCACGAAGAATTAACTCGTTGAATTTCAGCTCATCCAAATTGTCGTCTTTTTATCACACACGGCGGTCTTCTGTCGACTACTGAAACCATTTTCTTCGGTGTACCGACTATAGCTATTCCGTATGGAGCAGACCATCATGTTAACGCTTTAAGAGCAGTCAAAAAAGGTTACGCACTAAAAGTTGATCTGTCATATGAAATGGCAAACGATTTAAAACTCGCTTTGGATGAAATGCTTAGCAATCCCAAGTAAGTAAGAGACCTACTTATTTCCTGACAGAAAACACGTGAATGTGCAAGATGGTTATATTGTAACGCTTAATTTTGTTTAGGTACACAGTGAGGGTAAAGGAACTTTCTAGGATTTACCATGATCGCCTGGTACCGCCGGGCAAGGAGTTGGTGCACTGGGTGGAGCACGTGGTCAAAACAGGCGGCGCGCCGCATCTGCGCTCCCCGGCGCTCATGCTGCCCTGGTACCAAAAGATGTATCTCGACCTAGCTGCTGTAGTTTTAGTAATATTATACATTTTAAAAAGGTTGTTTGGTAAAATGATTTCATTATTTAGCAAAATGGTGACAGTGAGTCACAAGAAGACTAATTAAGTAGATAATTACTAAAACAATTTTTAATAAATCAAATAAAAAGTTATTTATTCCACTGAAGGGTGTTGCTCATTCCTATAACCCATAAAACACTCAATTACCAATTTTAGCCAAGACAGAGCTTGTACTAACAAGCGATTGTCAAAAATCTTTCTTTTACACTTCCTTCCTTGAAGGCCATACATACTTAAATAGATAGAATTATTAAATAGACTCCAGGAACAAATATTCGTGTTCATCACACAAATATATGCCCTTACGAGGATTCGTCTCCGGGGCGCTTGCTTCGCAAGCAGGGTCACTACCAACTAGACCAACCGCGTACCCTCAACCTCTCTAAAATTTTAAACAAATACTTTTAAACATAATTTAACTAATTTTTTGAATCAGGGGTTCCTTTGCAAAAGTCCAGGCTGATGAATAAAAAATATTAAATGTTATCGTTACTTTAATGGTATGGTAGCGAAGCAGGTACATAAACGTTTTTTGTCCAATAATTCAATTTCCAGTGAAATCCGTTTATAATGACATTGAAGGGAAATGACAATCCTCTCAATCAATCAATCAATCAATCTCTTTGTCGGTCTCTCGCTTAATGCTACTCTCATTTACTCAAAGGTTAACTGGTAGAGATCCCTTATAGGGATACGTTCGCCTTTGTGCATATATTTAAGGTCTTTTTTTTTGTGATTTGTCTCTACTTCTCTATATTTGTACAATAAAGTATTTACTTACTTACTTACTTACAATCAGGTCATACTAAGCGGACGTCATGCAAAGCATTATGAGAAAATAAACAACCTCCTGTTTTTTAGGTAACTATTTTAAAAATAAAAATTGTACGAAATAATTACGATACAATGTCATGTATGTATATTTTTCATTTCAAAACAAAAACAAGCGACGTGCCGAACGTCGTACCGCGACGAGTGCCCGGCCGAACATTGCCGAAGGTGTAAAGCATTATGTCGGACATTATACATACATACATACATACATACATACATACATACCGTCACGCCTCTTTCCCACAGGGGTAGGCAGAGACTACTTTATTCCACTTGCTACGATCCTGACATATTTCTTTCGCTTCATCCACATTCATCAATCTCTTCATACATGCTCGTCGGTTTCGGGTACTCCTGACCTGACCTTTTTCCAAAACGTCTCCTATTTGGTCTCGGAACGTCCGTCTAGGCCTGCCCCTGCCAACGTAACCATTCACACTCCCCATATAGATCTGTTTAGTTAGTCTACTTTCATCCATCCGCTCTACATTGTAATTGTCGGACATTATAACTGGACATAATTTATTAACAACTAGCTTTTGCCCGCGACTTCATCTGCGTGGAATTAGTATTGTGTAACTTCCACCCCGTAAGGGATAAAGACGAAATGTATGTATGTATTTATGTATTTCTAACGCTACGACTGTTCAAAAGATCAAATGTCACTGGAAACCACATATTGCTATGGATATTTAAACAGGCGCTTAAACACTTTAAACTTTAAATGACGATAACTTTTTTGCTGACATTAAATTTCAATAAAATAAAGCTTAGTATATGCCTTGATATAAGTTTTATTTATTTGTGAAAACCGCAATAAAACCTGTTGCCTAGTTTTGGAGATAAGCGAATACAGACATTAATGAAGACAGACAAAAATTATAAAATCTACTTTTTCGTGTTTTATTGCTCTTCCCTGATCGTTAGCATTCTATTTTTGATGAATTGATTTAATGTACAGATACGAACTTTCTACATTTTATTATTATGGTTAGATTTATTAAAAATGGGTCATAATAAGCCACATGTAGTAAGCGAAGTCATTGTATCCGACTTTGTTATAATTAATTTTTCAACACAGTTGCTCGTAAATTGAGTCTTATTGCACCGCATAATACAGCTTATTACGCACAAGTGCTGTAATAATATTACCGTACGAGTGCATAATCATAGATATGTTCGGACAATGTTCGGACAGTTATATCAGTAAGAAATCCAAGGTGTTAATTACCAAATGATAAAGTAGTTCTAAAGCAGCTCCAGGTAAGCAATGTCTGGTAACAAAGGTAAACTAAAGTTCTAAAGTCCTTTTATTAACTAAATTTTATTTATTTTTCCTAGCAAATGTGTTGAAAAACGTCGTATGCGACGCGTGTGCTTTGGTAATTACACATCTCGGCTCTCTTACCCGCGCTCGCTAGCGCTCGCGCGTACAATACGCCTCGTGTGTAATTACCAACATAGCACACTTGTATCATAATGTACTATTATATGACAACCAAACTTCGTTGTCTAATTACGTCATATTAGGCGGCGTCATATTAAAACGAATTCTACTATATAATTACTTCGACAATCTAAAGGAATAAAATACCTAAAGTCCTTCGTATGTTTTTACGCAGCAGATACTCAGGAACAAACATTCGTATTCATCATACAAGTATTACAAGTGTCTGCTTCTACCAGGATTCGAAACCGAAACCTCTAACCAAACCTAACCTGACTAGACTATCCAGCCAACAAATAAGGATGCTTGACAAGCATATTTACTTAAATGTATTGTTTAGCCTTGCACTCGTACTCACATCCAGCCGACCATCACCTTTGCCCGGCAATCACGACAGCCGGGTCAGTCGAATTTGGCCAGCTGCAAAGAAACACATTTTATTAGTTGCCCGAGAAACATACCTACGTAAAATTTAGCTTCTGTAATGTAACGTAAGTATAATTTACTTAAATTTAAAGGTGTTTTGGTGGAGGGTGGTAAAGTCGCAAAAGTATCTGGCAATACTTACATAATGGTAAGTCACACCATTGTTCTTGTAGTTCTTCGTTTGACTTCTGTTCTGTTATTGCAGGTAACGACAGAACAGTTCGGCATTTTGCAAAAATATCGGAGAACGTTTCTGAAGTAGGTACGTCTGAATTGCGACTAACTTGTGGCGCTATGGTAGTTTTTTTTGTTCAATATGTGTTCAATAGACGATTTTCGGTAGTAATGTTTGTTTTTGTATTTCGACACCTCCTACACATAACGACTTTTCAGGAGAGCGATTATAAGATTTTTTCATGTATTTTTCAAGTTGAAATATGTCCAAAGTTTAAAGCAGTAGTTATATCTGTCCGCAGCGGGTTAATTAACACGAAGCAAATCTGTTTATTTAAAATAAATATCATAATTTCAAAATTATGGCAAAAAAACCTGAAGTTACGACTTTGTGCTCGTTATCAAAACGTCGTATAAGAAAGTTACAACCTTTTGCGATTGATCACGTCCATTGCATAAAGTCGTATGTTATAAATACGACTATATATAAAAGGATATACCTTCTCACTAAAGCAACGCATATAGTCGTAAGTGCGAGTTACGACCCATGATTGTAAAAAAACTGCAACAAAAAGTCGTACCTAACTACTATTGTTTACGCATAAAGTCGTAACTTAGAAGTTAAGACTATCTGCGTGGGGCGTAATGAACACTAATGGAGTGGCGCAAATCGTCGAATGTTGTGATGCGACGATTTGCGTGGAAAAGTTCAAATGATACGACTATTAGCAATCACAAAACTCCATAATTATCAAAAATATTTAAACTTGAGTTTTAGGAAGTTATAGCTTGGATTAATGGCTTTATGACGATTGAAAAATCTCATTTTGCATAAAACACAGGTTACGACCTTATGCGTCGGAGGTATCGATTTGTTAAAGACAGAATGATCTATCTTTATAATATAGACAATCGTAGTAGTAAAACTTTCAACATATTTATTCTATGATACAGATGTGGCGATTGCGTGCTCTTGGACTAGGTACGTTGTGTATCTTGTCTGATATATGCTAATAATATTACGTTTATGCTTAATTACGAACAATAATTATTAGACAGCGAATTGTGATAAGGTGTTACGTACGGGACATAAAGACAGCACTGTCATTATGAGTTTGAATAACAATGAGTATAAAATATACTTAGTGATTCGCTATTCACTCAGTATTCATTCTCAATTACGTGTAATGACAGTTCTTATAATATTAGAAAAAACTGAAAAATCATAACTTTCGTGCTAAGCTCGTGGTAATTTTTTAATTTTTTTAAATTTGTGAATGTGTTTCAGTTATACAATCACTATACCAAAGGTCCGATTTCACAAAAATCGATTCAATTTTCACTTGTTCATCGTGTTTGAATCGTAATACACTGAAGATCAATGGAAGACACTACTTCGTGTAATGTCTCCGAGCGAAAGATTCAAGAGTGCCGATAGAGCGATTATTTCACGGAAGAGATTCATGAACCCGTGTGCTCAGTATTTCTGTCGCTCTCTCTCTCCCTACTGAGCCTAACTAAGTAGCCTCGCTATTGTTGGCGGAGTTATCGCCAACCATCTTCATTTTCTGCTAGGACACGACCTCAACTTTCTTTTTAATTTGCTGAACATTTCCATGGTCTTTCTCTCCCTGTCCTTCCTTTTATCCTTCCATCTATAATAATTATTCTGCAGTGAGTGGACATGTCATAGCATTTGTCCCATCATAATCCTTCTCATATTTTCTATGAACACCAGTAAACTCATTTTCTCATTAATTCTGTCTAGCACTTCGTCATTTGTTACTCTATCCCGTCCGACTTCTTCGTTCCATTTTTTTCTATCAGTATTTCTGTAGGTGAACTTAAACCTTTTGAAGGCCGTGCTTTCATTTTCCTTTTCGAATATCGCTGTTAGAGCAGCCGTTTTACTCTCCGTACTGCATTTTCTGCGAGTCCGTTACTTGTCAGATGTAACGGTGTCACCGATGATCGTTCTATACAATTTTGTTTGAGGTACAAGCTGAATTTTAAAAGTATGGCAGTTTTGACCTTATCTGAATTAAATTTTATGTAATTGATTCGAAAAAATGTTTTAACAATGCATTTTTTTGGAATTATTTTATAAGATTTTTGGAATTAACTGAAACATTTGCTTTAGCGTTTTCAATATCTACAACCTTCGTCTTTCATTTTCATTAGATTTTTACACTTTTGACGCACTAGCGGATTTATTTTCTGCTATAAGCCAGCCTCATACCAGTTTTAGCAACATAATATCAGATTTGAATCTTTTTGCGTGCCTTCCTTAGTGATTAAAATTATGTCATTTGATTACAGACAACGATAAAGATAGATAGATTTATTAGTCACACAGTCAATATTTTTGTCATGACAATGACAATGTCATGATATAAAAGCAAATACTAGTCTTTGCACAACTTAATGTTAAAAAAACAGAGACTTATTGACACTCCGGAGATCTGGCAGCTTCCTCGCACAACGAACCAGTATTGAGGCATAGCGAGGAAATGATGTTAGCATCTTTGGGTCTATGTCGCGGTTTAGTTAGTTTTTCTTGCATATTGCAGAAATAAATTAAGGAATACTCTTAAAATACTTTCTGCTAATTACCCAATTATATTCTGTTTTAGCCTCCGGCTTTAGTTTAAAATGCATTTTGCGGGTGGTAGGGCCTTGTGCAAGGTCCGTCCGGATCGCTACCACCATCTTACTCGCTAATCCTGCCGCTAAGTAGCAGTGCTTGCACTGCTGTGTTCCGGTGTGGAGAGTAAGACAGCCGGGGAAATTACGGGCACAAGAGGCATTTCATCTTAGTCCTCTAGGTTGGCAATGCATCTGCAATCCCTCCGGGGTTGCGGGTGTCTATGGGCAGTGGTGATCATTTACCATCAGGTGACCCACTTGCTCGTTTGCCTTCCTATTGACATAAAAAAAAAATTTTTTTGATTTCAGATACCAAAATGGCCAAATTCTTGCATCTACTGTTGTTTATAGCGTTGTCACAAGCTTGCAACGCGTACAAGATTTTGGTGATTTTCCCCTTCACGAGTAGAAGTCACAATATTCTTGGACAAGGATACGTCAGGCATCTGTTGGAAGCAGGACATGAGGTAAGTTCGTTACAACACTCTTAAGCCGTGTTGCCTTGTATAATCTAATACCATCAAACGAGCAATCTTGTATATATATATTATGTATAATTTGAATCTCGGAAACGGCTCCAACGGTTTTCATGAAATTTAGTATGCATGGGGTTTTGGGTGACCCGGGTTCGAGTCCAGATAATTTTTTATTTCCTTTTTTTCAAGTTTCTTCCTTTGTGAAAATATTATTGGGAGCTCTTTATCAACACAACTAATTTGTATCGAGGTATATTTTTCTAATAAACGCGAAAAAAAAAATGACCGAGCTTTAAAAGGAGCACGATAGTAATTAGGTCTATTAGTAAAGAAACCGAGATCAGCAGCATTAGGAGAGCAAATGTCATGCCGGCCTAGAGCTGACTCATTACCTACCTGCATTGCACGGTCTCATTGTCTAAGGGAAGACGGGCCCAGCGTACGGGGCCCTTCTTGGCGCGGTCCTGGCGGAAGCCGGGGCCACCGGGGGGTATCGTTTGTGATTAAGCCCTAGTGGCATCCCACTGCGTCCCCATTACACCGGATTGAGGCAACGCCGGAGAGTTTTTAGATTGGGTATACCCCTTCGGGGGGGGGGGGGGGAGTCCCACATAACCCTAGGCAACCCGTGCCTAGGGATCCATAAAGATTTCCTCTCCGTTAAAAAAACAGCTTCGTAATTTCTGATGAAAATAAATGAAGAACACAAACGCCTACTTAAATTTTAATAACAATCTTCAATATAGGTATGCGTATGTAAATTTATTATTGCACTTCAAAATCTCCCTGTTCAGATTACCAGTGCCATTGTTACTTTTGCGTTTTTGATATATTATTCAAATATTTTTTCTATTTCAGGTCACATACGTAACTCCATTCCCAACGAATAAAACATCTGCAAAATATCACGAAGTTGATCTCAGTAAAAATTTTGAAAAATTTAATGGTAGCTAACTTATTTTTGCTAATAAAATCATTATAGATCAATTGTTAAAAACAAAAACTAATATAAAACGTTGTAAATTGCTAATCGTTTTTCAGAAATTATATTTACGCTACAACAAATATTGGATAAAGAAATCTCTACCGATTTCTTTGGTCTCCTCCCAACACTTGTTGACATGATATCAATGACGTTAACTAATGAAAACATGCAAAAATTTCTAAACGACACGACACAGAACTTTGATGTTGTCATAGCTGAATGGTTGTTTAGCGAAGTAAATGCGGGGTAAAGTATTTGATAAAGAAATTTATTTAATAAACTTTCTGTGTATTATTCTTTATTCTGAAACAAGCTGGTGGTACCAATTTTTCCGTACTGTTCCACTTAGGAATCTTCAAAAAATGTTTGTCGTTAGCAGCTACTGATTACTAAATACCTACCCAGGATTCTAGTTTTAATCACAACAAAAATCCAATGAAAGATGGTAATTTGGAAAAATTATAATTTTCGTGCATCGTATCAACTCATCAACATCATCAACCATTTTGTTATTTCTTTCACTTTCAGATTCGCTACAGTGTTCAACTGCCCATTGATCTGGTCATCATCTATCGAACCTCATTGGATGATACTCAAACTGATCCACGAATCTTCCAACCCAGCTTTCAACCCCGATGTTTTTAGCACGGCGGTACCACCATTTTCATTTCTTGAACGGATCAAAAGTCTACTTGGACAGACTTTCATTAGTGCTGTAAAATATTTGTAAGTTTCGTACAATCATTGATTTTAATGACTCTGATAATATTTTCCACGGGAAATTTCGGAGTATGGTGCAGATTGAAAAAAGTTGCAGGCTAATGTTACGTTGCGCTATGTGCGTCAAAAGGCTGTATTAAAACACATAAAGTTTAAAATGCGTAACGGAGTAAAATACGCAATGGTTCAAAATATTATAATGCGATTTTCTCAGAAAATAGCAAATTAACAGGATTTTTATAAAGAAATCCTAACCTAACTTAAATCAATCTATAGATTTCACTATCAAAAAACTTCATCCAGCTAATGGTTTTACGGAAAACATTATAATATTTAAATCCATTAATACATTTTAAACTTAGTATTAGTACATTCAGACCTGCAACCGCGTTAACATAATTAAGCGCAAGACTTGGGTTCTTTTGTTGATTATTATCTTTACTGGCGACGCGCCCCGGCTTCGCACTGGTGCAATCAGTGTTTAGAAGCTCATTTAAGGTAATTGTGGCCTAATTCCCGCGGAAAATACATATTAACAACGTGATGACGTTTGAAACAACGCCATGGTTACTTTAAGGATTTGCTGATTTATAACCTCTAACGTCAACAGCTACCTAGATGGGATTGAACGGAAGCTATACGAAGAATATTTTGGACCAGCAGTTGCAAAAAGGGAACGTGTGCTGCCTCCCTATGAACAGGCTGTTTTTAATGCCTCGTTCATGCTGACCAATTCTCATCCCGCATTAAGTCAGCCAATCAGCGTGCCTCCAAACACAAAAGAGATTGGAGGATATCACATAAACCCTGAAGTTAAACCTTTACCAGCGGTACGTTTGTAAATGATAATCGAACTTCGGTAGAAGATTATGCTAGAAGAGTAAACCGTGATTGTTAATTGACTTACAGTTCAAACGGTGTAGTCTAATATCTGGAGACGTTTGGTTGGTGACAGTCAATCGTTTGAGAGCGTGTGTTCCGCTTTTTGGACCTAGATAGGTTCCGATGTATCTGATAGCAACAATTGGAATACCGAATACCAAATAACTGAAAAATTCGCCAAAAACTATTAAGCAATCAATATTATTACTAAGTGCGATCGAAACACAAACAAGATGAATGAAGTAATTGGCACAGGGTTAAAAAATACGAGCAATAAAATGCTCTTTATCAACTTGACATTGATGATTATTGACTTCAAACTTAATGTTAATTAAATTACAGGATCTACAGAAACTAATGGATGAAGCAGAGCATGGTGTCATATATTTCAGCATGGGAAGTAATGTAAAAAGCAAAGACTTTCCTGATGCCCTAAAACAAGACTTGTTCAGAGTTCTTGGTGAATTCAAACAAACAGTAATATGGAAGTTTGAAGAAGAATTACCGAACAAGCCAAAGAATATACACATAGTGAAGTGGGCGCCGCAACAAAGCATTCTTGGTGAGATTTCTTTTTCTACCCAACTTTATAATGAAACCATTAAAAGAATAATATTATTGTTTTAGGTATACCTATTAACCTTTGTCTCTTTTATTCTAGCTCATCGTAATTGCCGCCTCTTCATCACTCATGGAGGTCTACTATCGACCACTGAAACTGTTTTCTTTGGTGTACCAACTATCGTTATTCCGTATGGAGCTGATCAGCATCTCAACGCAGTAAGAGCTGTTAAAAAAGGCTACGCTTTAATGGTTGAATTGTCTTACGAAATGCCGAGGGAAATTAAACTTGCTGTTGACGAAATGCTGAACAATCCCAAGTGAGTATTATGTAAGAGAATCAATTGGACGAGGAAATGCCAAGTCAACGGGCATGATCCTCAAAAATGTGTCGGTAATATATAACCGAGCTATTTGGTTTGACTCCTTGTTTCGGGTAACGCATTGTTGTTTCCTTTATTTAGGGTGGTTAACTTTAAATCTAAATAGGAGCGATCAAATCAAGTTCAAATAAAGTACCCCTAGTCATCTGTTGAAATAGTTATTCCGGAATAGTTTTGAGAGACCTCGTAATTTTGTTTTCGCAATTTAGTTTCTGATTTTAACTGATTTGATAAGAAGGAGGAGGTTTTCAATTCGGTTGCATTTTTTGAAATGTGTAGCACCTCAGAACTCCGTCAATTGTGGACCGATTTGTATTTTTTTGTTCCGCTTAGTTAAAAAAATAACAGGACGTGATTTAACTTTTTAAACCTTGACCGTTCTAGTGACCCTCAGTATCCTCCTCGACCTCGAATATGTAGGTAATTGAGTAGGTAGGTACTTCAACTTTCGTGAATGAAGCTAACTACTACAGACAGTAATAAAAATGTTGGTTTTAGGTACACGGCGAGAGTAAAGGAACTTTCTAGGATTTACCATGATCGCCTGGTACCGCCGGGCAAGGAGCTGGTGCACTGGGTGGAGCACGTGGTCAGAACAGGCGGCGCGCCGCATCTGCGCTCCCCGGCGCTCATGCTGCCCTGGTACCAGAAGATGTATGTTGATCTCGCAGCAGTGATTGTTTTTGTTTTATATGTATTAAAAAAGTTATTTAGTAAAGCGAAATCTTTGTTTTACGCTAAGAAGAAGAAAGTGAAAACAAATTAAGTTTAGTGATAACTTTCATGTTGTATTGTTTTAATGTATAAATGTACTCAACTATCGTAATTTTTTAACTAACTTTATAAGTATTGTAATTAAAATTGCTTCAGTTAACATGGTTTTATAGTTTTATTTAGTACCACCTATCCCAATATTTTCTGAGGTAAGTTATTCACCGACTTTCAGTAAACGAATTGGATTGAGTTGAAATCCTACTAATAATCCTACTAATATTATAAATGTGAAAGTTTGTGAGTTTGGATGTTTGTTACTCTTTCACGTCAGAACGGCTGGACAGATCTGGATGAAATTTGGAACATAGATAGATTATAGTCTGGAATAACACATAGGCTACTTTTTATCCCGGAAAAATGAACGGTTCCCGAGGGATATATGATGATGATGATGATGATGAATATATTACTACTAAGTGGGTACTATTACTACTATTACGTTGAGGTTTGTGATTGCAGGTAAGAAATCAAATTATTAGTAAAATTAGTAAAATATGTCCTACTAATATTATAAATGTGAAAGTTTGTATGGATGTTTGGATATTTGTTACTCTTTCACGCCAGAACGGCCGGACAGATCTAGATGAAATTTGGAACATAGATAGATTATAGTCAGGAATAACACATGGCTACTTTCTTTCTTTCTTATTCCGGAAAATTGCGTAATTCCTGCGGGATAGCGATAAAGATAAAGCTAGATAAAGCTATTTAGGATATATTTTAGGACAGCCCTATAGGTTAGGTTAGGTTTGTTTTATAAAAATCCTGCAATATTTAGTTTCAGAAAAATTAAGGCAGCGGGGCAATGCGGGGGGCTTACTTGCATGTTTGGTGGAGTCCTTGCTTTGCATGCTTGATTGCATACTAGCTTTCATGAATGCTTGCATGCTTGCTTGCATGCATGCTTGCGTGCTTACTTGCATGCATGCATGCTTGCGTGCTTGCTCGCACGCTTGCTTGCATGCTTGCTTGCCTGCTTGCATGCCTGCTTGCATACTTACATGCTTGCATGCATGCTTGAAAGCTTGCAGGTTTGGTTGCTCGCTTGCTTGATTGCTTCATGTTCAGGTTCATGCATTCTCGCTGAGTGCTTGCTTGCACGCTTGCTTGCATGCTTGCTTGCCTGCTTTCATGCCTGCTTGCATGCCTGCTTGCATACTTACATGCTTGCATGCTTGCTTGAAAGCTTGCAGGTTCGCTTGCTCGCTTGCATGCCTGTTTGCATGCCTGCTTGCATGCCTGCTTGCATGCCTGCTTGCATACTTACATGCTTGCATGCATGCTTGAAAGCTTGCAGGTTTGGTTGTTCGCTTGCTTGATTGCTTCATGTTCAGGTTCATGCATTCTCGCTGAGTGCTTGCTTGCACGCTTGCTTGCATGCTTGCTTGCATGCATGCTTGCTTGCATGCATGCTTGCTTGCCTGCTTTCATGCCTGCTTGCATACTTACATGCTTGCATGCTTGCTTGAAAGCTTGCAGGTTCGCTTGCTCGCTTGCATGCCTGCTTGCATACTTACATGCTTGCATGCATGCTTGAAAGCTTGCAGGTTTGGTTGCTCGCTTGCTTGATTGCTTCATGTTCAGGTTCATGCATTCTCGCTGAGTGCTTGCTTGCACGCTTGCTTGCATGCTTGCTTGCATGCTTGCTTGCATGCTTGCTTGCATGCTTGCTTGCCTGCTTTCATGCCTGCTGCTTGCATGCCTGCTTGCATACTTACATGCTTGCATGCTTGCTTGAAAGCTTGCAGGTTCGCTTGCTCGCTTGCTTGATTGCTTGCTTCTTTGAAATGCTCATGGTTCACGCGTGCGAAGCCGCGGGCAAAAGCTATTTCTATTTTAATCACTACATAGTATAAAAATAAAACGAAGTCGCTTTCCGCTGTCTGTCTGTCTGTCCCTATGTATGTCCTTATGTATGATCTTTAAAACTGCAAAACTGATTTTGGGGAGCGGATCAGAATACATAAAGTTTAAAATGTAGGTATAATGGGTTAAAATACATAATGGTTCAAAATATATAACGCATTTTTCTGTAAAACTATTATCTAAATGAACTTTTTTGATATCGTAGGTAATCTATTAGATTGGTTTAGGTTAGGTTAGGTTTGTTTTATAACAATCCTGTTAATTTGTAACTTTCTGAGAAAATCGCATTAACATCATCACTATCACACTACATAGTATAAAACAAAGTCGCTTTCTCTGTCCCCATGTCCCTATGTATGCTTATATCTTCAAAACTACACAACGGATTTTGATGCGGTTTTTTTAAATAGATAGAGTGATTCACGAGGAAGGTTTTTAGGTATAATTCTACGCAGACGAAGTCGCGGGCAGAAGCTAGTATCTAATAAATGTGAAAGTTTATGTGTTTGTTAGTCATTCACGCTAAAACGGCTCGACAGATTTGGATGAAAGGAACGTGGGCAGCTGGTTGTCTGAAATAACACATAAGCTACTTTTTATCCCGATTTTGCCACGGGATTGAAAAATCCCGAAATGTTGTACCACTAAAGCTACAGATTTACACTCTGGCAAACATATTCCTTGAGTAACATAGCGCACTGTGAATTGATTATTTGAAATTCCCACGGGATAAAAGGTTCACTTCCTATTTTTTTCAATTCCATTGCGTATTTTTGGCGGTCAATGGTTCGGCGTGAAAAAGGCTTGCCAGCCAGGGATTACGAATCCCTATTCGTATTCGGCCAATAATAATATGTAAATACATTTTCTTACTTTTATCTGACATTTCTAACGCCAAACGGCACATCATAGCGGTGCTATAGTCATAATTCCTACACGACATCCTACAAAAAGCTAATTTCTTCCGAGTCTATCAATATCTATTAGAGCTGCATTTATTATATTTCTCATGTCACGTCACTGACCCATCACTATTTTGATTCCACTTTTCACCTGTTTGCCCAGAATCATGCTAAACGTGGCCTTTAGGTCTTGTTACCTTAGGCTCTGTCAACCCCGTAAGTGATGAAGACGTGATTTATGTACGTATGTATGTTTCTCTGGAATGGATTTTCTATGGTTTTTAGTTTGTATATTTTTATGTTGTAATGTTATTTGATAGTATATTAAATGTGTGTTTTCTACTAGGTATTTCTAATTCACATCAGAACTGTCTGCCCTTGATAGGTTACCAGGAAGTGATCCAGCTAAATGAAAAAAACGCCTCTGAATTTTTGTTTTTTGTTGTAACCTGTTTTCTACTTGGACTTATGAACAACTAGGTAGCTGACCCGGCGAACTTTGTTCCGCCTTAAATTTGAAAAATTCCTTTGTAAGTGCATCTTTATACTAATCAAGGAATAATGTGTAGGCATGCAAAATTTAATGTCTGTAGCTTTATTAGTACACCATTTCGGAATTTTCCAATCCCATGGGAAAATCGGGTTAAAAAGTATCCTATGTCCGTCTCCTGATTCTAAGCTACCCCCCACCAATTTTCAGCCAAATCGGTTCAGCCGTTCTTGAGTTATAAATAGTGTAACTAACACGATTTTCTTATATATATATATATATATATATATATATATATATATATATATATATATAGATATAGAATATAAAGAGTTCATATACATTAGCAATGTACATTTTGTGTATATTGTACTTATGTATACATGTCACTGATTAGACTTGTTAAAACAAGTTACTACCTTGTTTTTCGACGGCATTTTTGGAGTCATTGAAGATTATACTTGTTAGGCATTTACAAAAAGTGTCACCTGCTTATCTTTAACGATAAATCTGATAATTGTTGTAATCTTTAACGAAAATAATGACTCTTACGTTGATACAAAAATGGTCCATTTCATTTGCATCCCTTAGCCCTATCTGTTCTTAAATGATTGTAATGGAAAATTTCTATAGAAATCATACTACGTGACGTGCGTCAAACTAATTCAAGTGGTGATATTTAATTTTTCACTAATTTTCCTTATTATTGTCAAAATTATACGCATTAAGTTGCATATTATAACACTTAATTTTTGATGTCGCAATAGCTCATTTACTTAATTAGGTAGGAAAATAGTTCATCGAACCAAAAAGTCTGTCTACTTGCTCGTATCAATCAGTACTACTTCTATTGATGTTTTTAAATAACGAAGTGTCTCTTGTAGTTGGAAGTCTTAGCTTTATCTCAAAGCTCTTTCACCTTAGGCTTATTATATTACCTAACTCGCTCGCAATCGCCATCGTGTTCATTTTGACAGTTCTTGTATGAATGTGACAGCTAGCTGATTCCGATGCCAATTGTCAGCCCATACATGAATTGTCAAAATGAACACGATGGCGATTGCGAGCGAGTTAGGTAGTAAGTCTACTGGTGTTGCCTGAGTTAGTTTTTTGTACTTGCACTTCTGTACTTCTATTCTTTTCTCATCCACTGTCAAAAATTTGAGTATCTTTGTGGATCAGACACTTTCCTAGTCGGCTTATGTCTCCGAGGTCAGCCGGAATTTCCTCGGTCCGCTCTCTCAGACGCCTCCAAAATTTCATTGTTCTGATAAATAGTCGAAAAATTAATTTGAGTCGCAGTTTTTGAACAAAACGTAGAGTTTTACATGCTTCAAACTTTATTTTCAAGTGGCGTGATTTCAAATAGCAAGCCCTTAGAAAAATGGTATCCATGGGATAATATTTTTCGTTTTTTATTTTTGACCTGTAAAAATTATATATATATTTAATTACCAGCGACTATTCCCACGAATGAGAAAGACACAGATTATAAACAAGTGACGATGACAAGACAAAACGATTTTGGTTATCACCTCAAGGCCAGATAAAGTACTAATCGTTTGTATATATTTGTTTACGAACGTCAAAATTGACTTAATTTTTACTGAGCTTTGTTTAAAACAGTCTCGTTCTGAAGTGCTGATACTGTGATAGATATGGTAAATATATTTTTATTTATTAATCGATAATTTATCAGATATGTGCACTCCATTTTATGGATACCTAATATCTGTAATGTAATATCTGTATACACGTCGTTTTTGTACATTTATTTATTTATTTTCCATAGTTTTGCTCGGTCACCCAGGTAGTTGTTGAAAATAACCATGTAACAAAATACAAGTACCCCCACGTATCATCACTAAATAGTATAAAACAAAATCGATTTCCGCTGTCTGTCTGTCCCTATGCATGCTTATACCTTTAAAACTACGCAATGGATTTTGATGCTGGTTTTTTAATACATAGAGTGATTCAAGAGGAAGGTTTATATGTATAATTCTACGTAGACGAAGTCGCCGGCAGAAGCTAGTAAAATAACAAATACGTAAGGTACTTCTACAAATAACAAATTTTGGAAAATGTTTAGTTCGTTCACGGCAAGAGTGCTTCACTTAAGTACAACAGGTTATGGGCCCAGCACGCTGCCACCGTGTCACTTTAAAGACTCATTCATCTTACTTTTTCCTTTCAGACAATGGCAAACATTGGAATTCTAGCAATTATTGCCCTGACCACGTACGTCTGCGACGGTGCCAGAGTCCTAGTTCTGTTCCCGTCTCCTGGCCCGAGCCACAGGATCCTGGCTGAAGGCTATGTCAGGCATCTGACTTCCGCAGGACACGAGGTTCATATTTTACTAACTATCAAACACTATTTACATCCACTATCAATTGAATCAAGAATTTTTACTTCTTAATTTTTTATTTTTCATCATCATCATCATCATCATCATCATCAGCCTATATTAGTCCACTGCTGGACATTGGCCTCCCCTAATGAGCGCCATAGCGCCCTGTCTTCAGCTTGACGCATCCAGCATCTGCCTGCAGTCTTTCGTAGATCGTCATCCCACCTGGCCGGAGGGCGTCCTACACTACGTTTGCCGAGTCGCGGTCTCCACTCAAGAACACGTTTATGTTTACTTTCTTTAAAAATCCAAAAAGTAAAGCTATGGCCGGGAATTGAACCCGGATCCTCGTCATTCCGTGACGCGTGCTATAAACGGGTATAGGTTTACTTTTCGTATTTTTCTGTGTTCTAATTTTCAGTATCGTTTAGAAATTTACTATTTACATCAACAAAAACATAATTCAATGTTTAGCCTGGTTGCCACCATTTGGTATTATAATCGAAAGTTTTACATGGTCGAATAAAGCAATACCCTCCTAGATTTTAACCACATTAAACATTCATGAGACTGAGTAGACGAAGCTTCGATTAGCGGAGCTCCTATTCTGTCCGAAACCTAACCAATCAATATAATAGTATTCCAACACGAACTTGCACACGAACTCTTGCGGGTGGTAGGGCCTTGTGCAAGGTCCGTCCGGATCGCTACCACCATCTTGCTCGCTAATCCTGCCGCTAAGTAGCAGTGCTTGCACTGCTGTGTTCCGGTGTGGAGAGTAAGACAGCCGGGGAAATTACGGGCACAAGAGGCATTGCATCTTAGTCCTCTAGGTTGGCAACGCATCTGCAATCCCTCCGGGGTTGCGGGTGTCTATGGGCAGTGGTGATCACTTACCATCAGGTGACCCACTTGCTCGTTTGCCTTCCTATTCATATAAAAAAAATTACTTACTTACTTACTTACTTACTTACTAAAAAGTGTGATATGTATAAACTTGTTTTATTTTACAGGTAACCTTAGTTACAGCCTATGTCTCTAAGGATACTAATCCGAGACTCAGGCAGATTGATGTCCACGAGAACTTAGAACCTTTACAGGGTAAGAATTAATTAGACATCCCTCTTATATGTATTATTTAGGCAGAATTTAAGTATTTTGAAAAATTACTTTCTGCTAAGTTTCTTGCGGCGCATTCTTCTTGGCAATGATGGTGTTTCCGAATGCGCTGGTTGTGTTAAAAAAGAAGTTTCAAAGGCGGCCTGATTGCAAAATAAAGTTTTTGAATTAGGTATTGGATTTCAGATTTTCCGATGTACAAGAGGAATACTGTAGGTACTTAAATAGATAGAAACATCTATGACCCGATAACGATCAAACTTCTGAAAACTAATGATCCATGCAGTGGCGTTAGGAGATAAAAGAAAAAGTCTAAAAACGAAAAGGTCTAAAAATACCTTTTTTTGCAGAAATAATAGAGCATATGACATTAGACAATATCATGAAACAAACGACGGGTGCGGCTGATCAGCGATTCGTTTTTGATTTATTTGGGACCGTCGCTCGAATGACATTACGGAATGAGAGGATTCAGAAGATACTGAACGACCCAAATGAACATTTTGACGTGGTCATAGCAGAATGGCTCTATGATGAAATATATTCTGGGTGAGTTTTGTATTAAAAACCGGTCAAGTGCGAGTCGGACTCGCGCACCGAGGGTTCCGTATCATTATCTATAAATATCTAAAACCAGTGTAAGCAGAGCCCTGTTCCAAAGCAAAATGTACGCAGTGTGGGGTTACTTTATATTGGTCACTGCTATATACAGACATACATACACATTTACGGTTTTCGCAATTATTCTTTAATCTGTGCTATAAGACCTACCTTCATACCAAATTTCAAGATTCTGCGTTCACGGGAACTACCTTGTAGGTTTTGATTCCCTTAAGAGTTGAAAATTTGCGGAAATTTGCGGCATAAACGGCTGTATCTTTTGATTGCGTTGGCTTAGAAGTTTGATTTTTTCACAGCTTCAAGGGACAGTAGACCTGAGTAATTGATATAAATTTCAGCTTCATACCTCCACGCGTTACTGAGAAAAAGGGTCTTGACAGACGGACGGACGGACGGACAGACGGACAACAAAGTGATCCTATAAGGGTTCCGTTTTTTCCTTTTGAGGTACGGAACCCTAAAAAAGTGCTTACACTTGTTTGTCGAATATACATACGAACATACATAAATCACGTCTTTGTCCTTTACCGTAGACAGAACCTAAGGTAACAAGACTAAATACCACGTTTAGCATGATGTGAAAGGGGAATCAAAATAGTGATAGGTTGCTAGCCGCATTGTCTATAACATGATTCCTAAAATTTACGCCCATTTCCTCGATGGACTTTTACCATCAATAAAGCAACCAGTATATTCTATATGTTTATATTTACTCTCAGATCAGCATGGAAGGCATCAGGGATGTAGCGGAGGTAGGTTTATCGGAACCGAAGGCGGAGTTGGAGTTTTTAAATCTGCTTTATCGGAGTCGGAATCGGAGTCGGAGGCAGGGTCGCATAATTGACGATAGTGCACGTAGTGGAAGTCGGGGGATTCCCCGCGCGACATGTATGAACTTGTTCATAACAGTCGTGTGCCCAGCTGTGGGACGTATATAGGCTGGAGATGACACTAAGGTACCTAATGCTTCTCTTGCAGACTTGGTGTTGTCTTCAACTGCCCGTTCATCTGGTCTTCCACCCTCGATCCCCATTGGATGGTGACGCAACTGATAGATGAGCCGACAAACCCAGCCTACGTCGCCGATTCCATGTCTCCCGTTGTGCCACCCTTCACATTCATGCAGCGGTTGCAGGAACTCTGGACTGTAATTTGGGTGACAGTTGCGAAAGCTTAGTAAGTTTGATACATTTTTGTTCACTCTAAAATCGAAATAGCTTATTTTGTGAATGTACCGCGAAAAGCTCTTTCTTTGATACTGAGCGTTTTCCGAAAAGAAACCAACAATGAACATTTTTCTTACTCAGAATAATTTACCCTATAGATCCTTATACAAGAATAAATGTGTCTCAAATTTTCCATTCCAGTTCGTCCCTTTTTTAATATAAGTAAGTATGGAACGTGACTAAAGCGCCTCGTAAACGATCAAACTTGTTTGACAAACTTGCTTGTCAAACTTCACGTTTTCATCAAACATAAGCGTAAACGATCAAACCAAATATCAAACAAATTTGTTACAGCGCCCCGCGCGAACGGTCAAACTTGCTTGACAAACTTGTTTGTCAAACTTCTTCTACCGAGATCTTGTTTGACAAACACCGTCGTACACGTTCAAACCTGTTTGTCAAACTCGACATCAATCCAGATTTTCATCAAACGCATCAAACACGTGGATTGTTTGACAAACGCCTCAAACACAGCCGTACACGATCAAATTGTTTGACAAACACGTAAAGTTTGACAAACAATTTGATCGTTTACCGGGCGCTTAACAGGAAAATAAATTCCATAGTTAAATCTGTATCACACTAAATTCTGGAAAAAATGTTCAAGTGGACTGTTTTTTGGAATACGCTCTACTAAAAAAACTTTTGGAAAGGTGTCATTGCCAAGAAACTAACAGAATGGCGTTTTTTCATTAAAAAATCATAAATAAAATAAACTACTATACAATTCGTACATTACTGCAGAGGCCGGGAAATTGAAATTCGTGGATGAGTATATAGTTCAAATCAATACGACTCTACGAATCACCGTTTCCGCCGAGGCGTATATAGAAATAGAACTGAAAGCCAAATTTTCTCCCAGAGACTCCAAGACGGCAAAATAACAATTCATATTTTTTCTCTTTCTAGCCACTACGATGTTATTACAGAAAAAGCGTATAACGATATCTACAGTCCGATTTTGGCCAAAAAGGGTAGACCCCTGCCCGCATACCAGGATGTTTTGTACAACGCTTCTCTTATGCTGGGCAACTCGCACATTTCTTTGGGGCAACCAACGAGATTGCCACAAAATTATAAAGCTATTGGTGGATACCATGTTGAAACTGAAGTGAAACCTCTGCCGAAAGTAAGATTAATTTCTGTTTGAAATATATTTATATCCGTTATTGACTAGATGTTGGCAAGACCTGTAACGAGGTTGTAATAAATAAAAAATATACCATAAAACGGGGTGAGTAGGGACCAAATTGAAGTTAAGACCTCGATAAAAATATTTTTATATGTGGTAAAAAATGTTCTGGTGGTATGAATTTTCGTTTAATAGTTATTTGTTATGCAAGGCTGCAAAGTGTTTGTTTGGCGCGAGTGCCTGAATTGAAACCCGAGCAAGCGAAGGATTCTATGATTGAACAACGAGCGAAGCGAGTGGTTCAAAAGAAGAATCCTCAGCGTCGCGAGGGTTTCAAGGCACGAGATACTAAACAACTTTGCTGCCGAGCGAAACACACAATTTTTCACCTCACTACAGCGAGAAAAATGGTGGATGACAGAAAAACAGTCTAACAGTAAATCAGTTTTTTTATTCTTTTTCTTCTAAATAAGAAAGGTAAAAGGATCTAAGCCCATACAGCCTAGTCTAATAATCTAATAAGTAAAACTATTTTTTCTGATTGTTCTATCACATTAATTTCTTGTGTATTATACTGTTTTATCATAAACCAAACAATAATTTTGGTCAACTTTTCGGTTTCCCGACGAGCAATCTCTAAAAACTTTTTTTTCTTTCTAATCATAGATATATTTTTAAATTTTAAAAAGAAAGTTAAAAAATCGCACTAACTAGACTGAATTAAAAAAAAATGGGGCGCGTTCTGAATTTGCATCATAATATCTGTTTTTCCTGCTTGGTTGCTATTTTTGTGGTTAACCACAAATTAAAATAATTAATAAAAACCAATATCGTTTTTTCTTTTAGCAACGAAAGTTAGCAAATCTTTAAAATAACTTAGGAATTAACGGATTTTAAAATAAATTAATACTGGATACCGGATCGCGTTTCTGAACGTGACATTATGTTTTTTTTTATCGGATGAAAAAGTTAGGGGTCTGACAACAAGTTCGACATTTGAAGTTCGTATTATTCCGTCCTTCTCATTCACCTAATTAAGTACTATTCGTATAAGCGAGACGACAACATACGAAGTTCAAAGTTCTAATTTTTGAGTATATGAGTAGGTGGGCAATGGTGGTCATCGTCACGTTCGAATTTCAAAAACCTTTTCCACGCAAGCGGGGAAAAAGCACTTTTCCACGCAGATTTTGAAGGAGAAAGACAGCCTTTTCGAGCAAGTGAGGTGAAATAATGATTTTCTGTCGTTTGGTTTCATAGTTTAAGCAACACACAAAAAATACAGGCAATTTCACCCTGTTGTGGGGTCAGAGAACGGATGGGAACAAATAAAATAAATGACAGATAACAAATTACCAGAAAAATAGAGATAAGTATTATGTCTAAAAATATAACTCAACTAGGTACTTATAGAGCAAGATGAGCCAGAAACTTTAAGTAGCAAGTGAAAACACAAAATATTAGTTCTATCCATTCCGACGGTCAAAACATCGAACATTCTTTGTCTTCCATAATTGGCATTGTTCATTTTTTTTAGTATGCTCCAATTCGAAAACCATTTCGAGGAAAACCATCAATTATCCGATTTATCTTGTCCGATTTCAAAAATACTTTATGATTGCAGATATTTTTGTAAAAGTACTTTGAACCTTTGTTTGACCGAACGACCGGATTTTTAGACAGAATCCAGCATCGAATGTTTGCCACAAAAATTTAAAAAAAAGTTTGACTACGGCAACTGTCACGTGTCACTGTCAAATCTACAAAACCATAGACAAAGCCGTTTTTTTTATAGCCAGCCGAACGAACGCGATTGGGATTCTGTCTAAATTCACGAATTATCAAACAGCGAAAAAATATTTATTATTAATTAACAAAGCTACGTAAAAGCATAATATTCAAATTAGTTGCTTGAAATAGTCCATTTTATCAAATAAAGGTGTTAAAAGCACAGCTTAAATAAAATGAACAATGCCAATTGAAATAAACATCAATCATAGAGGAAGTAGCAAATAGAGTGTGTTATCTTACTTACTAATCCTGCTACCGAGAATTAGTGCCTTCATCTTAGCCACTAGGCTGTCCAAGGATTTTGTCAATTTTGTGTACCAATTTCAAATTGTCTACAGGATTTACAAAAGATCTTCGACAACGCAAAACATGGCGTCATATACTTCAGTATGGGATCCAACCTACAAAGCTCACAGTTGCCAAGTAGTCTTAAGACCAACTTGCTGAAGATGTTCGGTTCCCTTAAGTACACAGTGCTGTGGAAGTTTGAAGAAATGCTGCCGAATATGCCTGATAATGTCCACGTTGTGAAATGGGCACCACAGCAGAGTATTCTTGGTATTTATTTCTATACGATTATTTATTAATCTTATTTATAAAATTCTCGTGTCACAATGTTCGTTCCCGTACTCCTCCGAAACGGCTTTACCGATTCTTACCAAATTTTATATGCGTATTCAGTAGGTCTGAGAATCGGCTACTATCTATTTTTCATTTTGAAATTTAGAAGAAAAAAAAAAACGGGAGCGAACAGTGGCGGATTTACAAATTTTCAAGGTATAGGCTGAATTTTTGCCGCCCTTGCAAAATCTGTTGTAGACTTCTTAAAATTTTTATTATGAGGTAAAAAAAAAAAAAAAAGGTCGTGCCCCAAATTTGCCGCCCCCAAAATCTGCCGCCCTAGGCTCGAGCCTTCTCAGCCTTATGGTAAATCCGCCACTGGGAGCGAAGCCGCGGGCAACAGCTAGTTCAATATAAAATTACATCATCAATTTTCTTTTAATACTAACTACTTACTTATAAAAATATAAATGTATTGCAAGATAAATAAATTAAAGTAAAACTAAAATAAATATAAAACGTACTTCCCCGCGGCATTGAGCCAAAGATGCTGGCAGCATTCCCCGCTGTATTGCAATACTAATTCGCTGTGCGATTTGACTGAAAACTGAATTATTCATTCTTTATTTCTATTAGATATTTTTTGCTCGAGGTTCCAATTTTTAAGGTATTACTTATAACGTGACTCAAAATTGATCTGGAATACCTTCAAGAGGTGGTTGGATTAGTTTGGCTGAAAACTTTAGTAATTGACAAAATGTTTCCAAGCATTGTTCGAAAGGAGCAACTTAATTTTGGGTCCAAAATAACGTTGAATTATTTTCAGATGATTCAGTGAAACTAACCTGACCAGAAAAAAACCAAGACCTTTTATATAGGTACTTACTTACTTCTGGTTGAACGCGTGGTGTCTTTTCCAAAGTTGATATTATGAATGTTTCAGCTCATCCAAACTGCATCCTATTCATAACTCATGGAGGTCTACTGTCAACGACAGAAGCTGTCCATTTCGGCAAGCCCACCATACCTGTTCCTGTGTTCGGTGACCAATTCATCAACAGCATGAGTGCCGTTAACAAAGGATTTGCAAAAGCGGTCAAATTGAGTTATGATCTCGATAAAGATTTGAAGGAAGCCATTGATGAAGTTACTAGTAATCCTAAGTGAGTATAAGTCATGGGTCGCAGTGGAAGGACGGTGAGTCAGACGGAGAGCGTCTAAAACCGGCAAGAGGGCAACGCTGGACTGGACTTTTATATATTAAAGCTGGCAAACTAGCATAAGGTTCACCTGATGTTATGGTGATCATTGCTATTGAGTGTTAAGCGTTCACTCGCCTTTTAAAGACCCCCATCCAGCCGCCAGTCCATTCCAAATCTTATACGTACGGGGCAACAAAAACCGCTTAAACTGCACAGTGTAGAAGCGCCCTTCAAAGAGGCAGTGTTGATGAAATGTTTGCTAACTACATCTTGAGCGACCAAACACTTCTAAATATAGAACTCTTTTCTAGGTACAGCGAAAAAGCTAAGGAGCTAGCGTTCATTTACCACGACCGTCCGGTGACTCCCGGCAAGGAGTTGGTGCACTGGGTGGAGCACGTTATAGCGACACGCGGCGCGCCGCATCTGCGCTCCCCGGCGCTCATGCTGCCCTGGTACCAGAAGACGTACTTCGACCTGGTCGCGCTTATATTCTTTACGATCTTTAGTTTAATTTTCGTCGTTAAACGGTTGATATTTAAGAGTAAATTTGATGTGGATAAGAAAAGTAAATGAGACAGTATGGTATTTTTACAAGCTTTTATTTAACTTGAAAATCTTGCAATTAAATGAAAAATGAAATGAAATGAAATGTTTTTATTCCGGACTTGCATCCATAATAGAATTTACAAAATAAAATATTCAGTGAAAAGTTAAATTAAATGTCTTAAAATCAATAAATAAATTAGCTCAAGAATCAATCAATGAATGTACTTAACTATGTATGTTTGTCCGGGTGGAATCTTGCAAATACAGATATCTTCAGCCGATTGAGCTGAAATTTTGAATGCTTGTCTAAGTCGAATGACAATACAACAATCTGGTAGCGAAATTCTGGTGGCGCGGGCAGAATCGTCTCCGCAGGAGCGAACTTGTTTGATACATCTATATATATATAATTCAAAGGTGACTGACTGACTGACTGACTGACATAGTGATCTATCAACGCACAGCCCAAACCACTGGACGGATCGGGCTGAAATTTGGCATGCAGGTAGATGTTATGACGTAGGCATCCGCTAAGAAAGGATTTTTGGAAATTCCCACGGGATAAGGAGAAAACGGGAATTATATATGCACAGCCCAAACCACTGGACGGATCGGGCTGAAATTTGGCATGCAGGTAGATGTTATGACGTAGGCATCCGCTAAGAAAGATTTTTTGGAAATTCCCACGGGATAAGGAGAAAACGGGAATTATATATGCACAGCCTAAACCACTGGACGGATCGGGCTGAAATTTGGCATGCAGGTAGATGTTATGACGTAGGCATCCGCTAAGAAAGGATTTTTGGAAATTCCCACGGGATAAGGAGAAAACGGGAATTATATATGCACAGCCCAAACCACTGGACGGATCGGGCTGAAATTTGGCATGCAGGTAGATGTTATGACGTAGGCATCCGCTAAGAAAGATTTTTTGGAAATTCCCACGGGATAAGGAGAAAACGGGAATTATATATGCACAGCCTAAACCACTGGACGGATCGGGCTGAAATTTGGCATGCAGGTAGATGTTATGACGTAGGCATCCGCTAAGAAAGGATTTTTGGAAATTCCCACGGGATAAGGAGAAAACGGGAATTATATATTCGATTCCGAGTGACGCTATCTCAGTAACTATAATAACTAGGCTCTTCAAATTTGATACAAAAGTTGGTGATTACAAAACTAAGAAACTAATTTCAGGATTTTTGGAAATTCCCACGGGATAAGGAAAAAAACAGGATTTATATATTCAGTTTTACGAAATCCTATGAACTATAATTACTAGACTCTTCAAATTTGGCATAGAAGTAGGTGCTTATAATAGTAAAATAAAGTTCTAATGCTTTTTGGAAATTCCCACGGGATAAAAACGGGATTTATGTATTCAGTTCTACGGGATCGATTTTTCGTTTTACTGGTCGTATAAAATTGAAATTTGGCCTTCAATTTCCCTTGGGGAGTGTAGGGGAGCGCTACAAAAGGATTTCCCGAAATTCCCACGGGAACGGGAAAAACGGGACTTTTCGTTTTCTGGTTGCAGAAAGCTGAAATTCGGCATGTAGGTTGCTTCGGGAGTGTAGAGGAGCATTAAGAGAGTACTTTCCAAAATTCCCACGGGAACGGGAAAAAAACAGGATTTTAAATCGTAGGATTTTAGGTCGTAGAAAGCTGAAATTTGGCAAGTGGGTTCCTTGGGGAGTGTAGAGGAGCATAATGAGATAATTTCCCAAAATTCTTCTTCTTCGTTCCCGTAAGATATTCGGGAAATGCTTCATTTGGCGAAATTCTTACGGAAACGGGAAAAACGAAAAGCGGGGAAAGTTGAAATTTGTCACGTAGGTTTATTCGGGAGTGTAAGGGAACACTAAGAAAGGATTTTCCGAAACGCCCACAGGGACGGGAAAAAACCGGATTTTACGTTTCCAGACGAAACAGCGGAAGAAAGAGACTTAACATTTATAACGTGTGTTTCTTTAAAGGCTTTAAGTGTACTCCGAAAGCACTTCCCAAAATTTCCACGGGAATGGGAAAAAACTTATTTTTTCATTTTACATCTTAGCGCGTACGATGTCGCGGGCAAAAGCTATTTAGGATGTATTTTAGGACAGCCCTATAGGTTAGGTTAGGTTTGTTTTATAAAAATCCTGCAATATTTACAGGTTCAGAAAAATTAAGGCAGCGGGGCAATGCGGGGGCTGGCTTGCATGCTTGCTTGAGTCCTTGCTTTGCATGCTTGATTGCATACTTGCTTTCATGCATGCTTGCATGCTTGCTTGCATGGGTGCTTACTTGCATGCATGCTTGCTTGCACACTTGCTTGCACGCTTGCTTGCATGCATGCTTGCATGGGTGCTTACTTGCATGCATGCTTTGCCTGCTTGCATGCCTGCTTGCATGCATGCTTGCATGCTTGCTTGCATGGGTGCTTACTTGCATGCATGCTTGCTTGCACACTTGCTTGCATGCTTGCTTGCCTGCTTGCATGCCTGCTTGCATGCATGCTTGCATGCATGCTTACATGCTTGCTTGCATGGGTGCTTACTTGCATGCATGCTTGCTTGCCTGCTTGCATGCCTGCTTGCATGCCTGCTAGCATGCCTGCTTGCATGCCGGCTTGCATGCCTGCTTGCATGCCTGCTTGCATGCCTGCTTGCATGCCTGCTTGCATGCCTGCTTGCATACTTACATGCTTGAAGGCTTGCATGCCTGCTTGCATACTTGCATGTATGCTTGAAAGCTTGCAGGTTTGGTTGCTCGCTTGCTTAATTGCTAGGTTCTTTGAAATGCTCATGGTTCACGCGTGCGAAGCCGCGGGCAAAAGCTAGTACATACATAAAGCACGTCTTTATCCCTTACGGGATAAACAGAGCCTAAGATAACAAAACCTAAAGGCTACTACTGTGGGCGTATAGGTGGAAAGGGGAATCAAAATAGTGATGCGTTGCTAGCCGCATCACCTATAACATGATTTCTAAGATTTCACCCATTCCCTCGATAGGCTTTTACCACCTGCACGGGAAGAAAAGCAACTGGTACATTCTTTGTTACTCCCAGACCAGCTTAGAAGAACTATAGGGTATGAGATTATACTTATTCGTCTTTGTTTTTGGCATGTAAAGCAGATCCACGTTTATGAAGTTTATCACTATTTTGTGTAACCGAGCGTGTATTTTTTTATTTAGCAAGTAGATAACTAGTTTCTTTTTTCTTGCTTTTTATTAGTGTTTAAGCTGGTGTCACTGTTATTTAAATGGAATAAAGGTTAAGGTTAAAGGCGGAAGAGTGTACGATTCCAATTTTTTATCCATTGTCTATTCTGCATAACCTTACTAATTCTCGTGTTTCATACATACATACATACATACCGTCACGCCTCTTTCCCACAGGGGTAGGCAGAGACTACTTTATTCCACTTGCTACGATCCTGACATATTTCTTTCGCTTCATCCACAGTCATCAATCTCTTCATACATGCTCGTCGGTTTCGGGTACTCCTGACCTGACCTTTTTCCAAAACGTCTCCTATTTGGTCTCGGAACGTCCGTCTAGGCCTTCCCCTCCCAACGCAACCATTTGTACTCCCCATATAGATCTGTTTAGTTAGTCTACTTTCATCCATCCGCTCTACATGCCCAAACCAACTAAGCATACTTTTTTCTATCCTAGTCACTATATCCTCTTTCACACCAGCACGTTCCCTTATCAGACTGTTCCTTCTCGTGTTTCAATACTAAATTTTGACGTTCTAGGGTCTGTGAAATGAAAGGTTTTATGAACGTCTTGATATAGCATCAAAATTCGTTTTTATTTGTGATTTTCGAAGGTTCTCTGGTTTTCAAAATAATCAAGATTTCTTCTTGGAATGTATTCATATCCCTTTGTGCTCGAATATGTCATTGTTTATTAAAAGTAGGATTGCAGTCTTCCCCTATACACTCCCCTTTCCACCTATACGCCCACGCTATGCTATGCTAAACGTGGCCTTTAGGTCTTGTTACCTTAGGCTCTGTCTACCCGTAAGGGATGAAGACGTTATTTATGAGTGTGCGTGTGTGTTCTTCCATGCTCATCAGCTGCTTCTCTTCCCGCACAGATCGTTAATGCCCATCAAGGGGATGGACGAAAATCTTAGGAATAATGTTATAGGCGATGCGGTTAACAACCCATCACTGTTTTGATTCACCTTGCCACCTATACGCCCACAATCCTGCTAAACGTGGTCCTTGGTCTTATCACCTGTGGCTCTGTCTACCTCATAAGGGATAGACAAGTGATTTATATTTGTATGTATGCACTGCATGTTATACTAAGTTCCTAGTGACGCCAGCAAAAGGGCTCATGACACGCGTATAACATGACTAGTCACTTTTTTCCTTAAAAACATGTTCTGATAATAAATAAACACACGAATTATCTATCTTAGTAATACAGCTGGTGAGATCATACCCATGAAATTGCTGAAAATCTGGTCTCCAGTTAAATAATGATGGTTCTGTGGAAACTGTATTGTTTGAATATTACTTATTATTATTTCTTATTCCATGCTGGTCTGGGAGCAAAGAAAAAACATTGAATGTACCAGTTGCTTCTCTACCCGCGCAAATGGTAAAAGGCCATCGAGGGAATGGGCAAAACTTATAGGAATCATGTTACAGGCGATGAGGCTAGCAACTCATCACTATTTTGATTCCATTTTCCACCTATACACCCTCAATGTTGCTAATTGTGGCCTGTAGGTACCTGTGACCTTAGGCTCTGTCTACCCCGTAAGGGTTCAATATCCCACAAGACGACCTCGAAAATAAATAAAAATATGGCGCATAGGTACCTAAAGTACGCCATTTTGAATAATCACTACATAGTATAAAACAAAATCGCTTTCTCTGTCCCTATGTATGCTTATATCTTCAAAACTACACAACGGATTTTGATGCGGTTTTTTTAATAGATAGAATGATTCAAGAGGAAAGTTTTTATGCATAATTCTACGCAGACGAAGTCGCGGGCAGAAGCTAGTTAAGAATATATACATACATACACGGCAGATACCATATCATAGGAGGGTTCCTTTTAGGTTTAGCCCCAGTCGGGCAAAAATAAGTTGTTATCTCTTGCATCAGCATGTAATGCTTCAATGGAACCCTAATCGCCGATATATAAACAATGTAAAGTTTGCAAACAGTTCATATCAAACCGATAGCTTCACGATGAGTTTCATGGCAAAGGTAGTAATAGTGACGGGAGCCAGCTCTGGTATAGGAGCTGCCACAGCAATACTGCTTGCCAAAGAAGGCGCAAGAGTCACTCTTGTTGGTAGAAACGAGAGCAAACTTAAGGCGCTGTAGATAGTGAAAACTACAATTTTAGAAAATATTAATAAAATACTTGCACAGAACTTACAACTACAATTTTTTTATATGTATATTTTCAGTCTATTCCCTAGATTTTTACTTCATCAGAAACACGATTGCTGAAAAAAACCTCGATAGTTTTTTTTTTTGAAAATAACCCTTTTTTTAAACCTTAAACCAAATATTTCGATGACTATTATGAATATCTGCACAAAATTTGTTTTATTTAATAGTTTTTTAGTAGATCTCGATTTGTGCTTCATAGATTTTTAATAAGTTGAGTACATCAATCATACCAACTTATTTCGTTTTTGGCAAAATAAAATGGTTCAACGCGCGGCGGCGGCCGACTATTGCCCAGTCGCCAGTACGCTCGTGGCCGCTGCCGACGCCGGACCTGTGCACATTTTTCTAACTCGGTAATAGTACTTTAGACAGCAAGCAATATGGGTAATCGCAGTGTAAATAAAGTTAAGCGAAAGAGGAAACGCTTAAGTGAACTAAGAGAACACAATGAGAAACATTAGAGTGCCTAAACGGTAAGTACCTACATACCAGACCGCGTCGTAGCGATTTCACATTCGTTTTGACGTAGTTGGTTTGCAGTTTTACTAATTGTGTGTTATACAGTTCTATTCTATTCTAGTTATTTTCAAGTGAGTTACAGCCGTTATTTCCTTAATGAGTATTAAATATGTCTTACGATAATTTAAAATCCGGTTTGTAATGCATTAATTTGTAACTAAACTACACGTGAATTAAGTATCATTATTTTAGAGGTGTTGAATAAATACCATCCTACTAATATTATAAATGTGAAAGTTTGTGAGTATGGATGTTTGGATGTTTGTTACTCTTTCACGCCAGAACGGCTGGACAGATCTGGATGAAATTTGAAACATAGATAGATTATAGTCTGGAATAACACATAGGATAGGCTACTTTTATCCTGGAAAATTGCGTAATTCCTGTGGGATAGCGATAAACGAATTCTATGCAGATGGAGTTGCGGGCAACAGCTAGTTTAGTATAATTGTAATTTTAGAGCAAAACAGGACTCTCTCAGCTTGAAAACCCCGGAACGTCACTTAGAACCCTGACACCGATAGATGCGTCACTGCCAAACTCAACGGACACTGAAACCCCTAATCCTTCTCGTAAGGAGTAAGTTTCATTACCATAACTTAGATAATTCTTAACTCACATTATTACTGTATTTTCCCCGGATAGTTTAATTCGAGAAATGCTTTATTATTCCATATCTCACTCGTGTCGTCCTTGTCTCAGAAAATAATAAAAAAAAACCGGTCAAGTGCGAGTCGGACTCGCGCACCGAGGGTTCCGTATCATTATCTATAAATATCTTTAAACCAGTGTAAGCAGAGCCCTGCTCCAAAGCAAAATGTACGCAGTGTGGGGTTACTTTATATTGGTCACTGCTATATACAGACATACATACACATTTACGGTTTTCGCAATTATTCTTTAATCTGTGCTATAAGACCTACCTTCATACCAAATTTCAAGATTCTGCGTTCACGGGAAGTACCTTGTAGGTTTTGATTCCCTTGAGAGTTGAAAATTTGCGGAAATTTGCGGCATAAACGGCTGTATCTTTTGATTGCGTTGGCTTAGAAGTTTGATTTTTTCACAGCTTCAAGGGACAGTAGACCTGAGTAATTGATATAAATTTCAGCTTCATACCTCCACGCGTTCCTGAGAAAAAGGGTCTTGACAGACGGACGGACGGACAGACGGACAACAAAGTGATCCTATAAGGGTTCCGTTTTTTCCTTTTGAGGTACGGAACCCTAAAAAGAAGCGCGAGACACCCATGAACATTATAAGTAGTCGATATACGCTTGACATGTGTCGGGTTCGTCCGAAACCCTTAATCAGAGCGGCCGCAGCACATTTACTGCGCGTGGTCGCTCACTCAGCTCAGCAGAATTATTATGAATTATTATGAAATATTAGAGCTTATTACGAAAACGCTTGATTATTATCCTATCTCTAAGTCGGAATATCATTATATGACTTCTATGTTACTTTAAAAAAAAAATGGCGATGCTCGCCAGTTTGTTAGGTGAACTTGGCTGGAATGGCTGGTCATGCTGCCGCTTGTCTAGATGTTTCAATTTCTGCCGTCTAAAAATAATGTTTTTATTTCAGGGCAGAAATAACTTGTCGGCTTAATTACCTTAGGCCATCTCTATCAACTCTAGAACACCTACAATCACCAACCATGTGGGTCAATTTCAACAGTACTCATTTTTTGTATCATTTCGGTGTGGTCCCTTATATGTGTTTTTTTTAGATTTTTAAATGTCGAACGACACCTTAGGCAATTTTACAAGACATAATGTAAAAGGGAACCTAAAACCTTAAGTAGTTTTCGAGTTATTAGAGGTCGAATTTCTAAACACACAGCGGAACGGAATTATACAATGTACACCGGAATGAATGACACCTTACAACGGAATGATAAATATACACGGGGATGATAATATCAGCCCACTGGAATGAAATATGGACCACCGGAATTAAAGTAATAAATAAGGCTCCATAATCACGTCTTTTATTTAGAAAAAATACAGACAGACCTTAAGTATATTTTAATAGTCCTAAGAGCGAAAATTTGGTGCCAGTTAATGAATATTTTTAAGTAGGTATTTCATCACTTGGTAAACAACATTTCATGAATTCATTTTACAAACTACGTTAGGCAAATCAACGATTCACAAATTAGAAATTGCATAAAACATTAGATACTTGAAAAAACATCATATTATGTTGTAGAATAGATAGATATATGAGATTATTACCGAGTAATTATTTGTAAATTGAATATTTTTAGGAATGACAGGTGTCTGAAATGAATAGTTTGTAAATCGTTGTTTGTTAAGAAGTGATTATAAACCTGAGTTAATCTTTTGTACATAATTTTGCTGATATTTTATCTCCAGTTCCTTTATTTACGATGAAATAGTTAAAAAATTACAAAAATAAGACGTTTTGAGGTTAGAATTTTGTTTACCAAATAGGACAGGTAAGAATGACACTACCTTACATAGACAGACCAACATAAAAATAATTCTGTCTTTAGTATTTATTGTGTAGCTGCGAAAGAATCCTACATCGTATGTGAAAATTAACTGTCTAGCTATCACGGTATTCACGGTTCATGAGATTCCCCTGGTGACAGACAGAGAGACGAGCAGTGATCTTAGTAATAGGGTCCTGTTTTTGCCCTTTGGGTACGGAAACCAAATTTTTAAGCCTTTTTTGTAGCACCCCCTGATAGCCTAAAAGCGTAAATTTTATCTTAGACATGAGCTGTGGTACGGTCAAGTGCAAAAATAAGTATCGATACGAACTTCTCAAAAATATGTCCCACGACCTTATTACGCCAGTGTAAGAGCGTATGGTACTTATTTTTGAAACCTTTACTAGATACATATTATTACACTTGACTGTACAATAAAATAAGTTCAGTATTTGATTTTAGAAATGATGCTACGGAACCATTTCATAATAATAAAGTGAAGCTACATTTGATGTCATTCCGGTGTTATTTTCATTTTGGTGAGTATTTAAGTCATTTTACTACACCGGAAACACCGGAATAAATATGGTGGAATGAGAAACTTGACATAAAAATAAATATTAAAAAAAAGTAAGCCTCGTGTTCTTAAACTAATTAAACTCTTGAAATCAGAACTACATTAGACGTGACATAATATAAATTTAAAACAAAAGTGATACAAAATACAAAAGCTATGACTAACTCCGGAATGAAACTTTTTTTGTCCCCACACCATGGCGATGATAAATGCCCACGTTTTGCTCGGAAACGTTCGCCGTTACACACGTCTACTCTCGCTGAGCGCCGCAGTTTGACTATCGCTCGGGGTGCGCGGGAGACGGAGGGGCTTAAGGGTCAAACTCGGCAAATAAATCGTTCCCAAAATTTGCCCGCGGAATGAGAGCGTGTCTCCGGACAAATATATATGCATATATTCAGAGGTTTACAAATGAGGTAAAAATCAGGCGATGTGCTTTTTTTGTTACCTGTTTATTATGGTAATAAAACAAAGATATTTTTTTTTGTTGTCACGCATAGTGTTCGACTTATCCGGCATTTTGTAACTTAAACCGGCTCCGGGACAACCCACCTCGATGAGAAATATGGTCTAAATATATTTTTTTAAATGATTAAATAACATAATATTTTAATTTTAGCTGTTGCCCGCGGTAGACAATATATATATATATATATATATATATTTTTATTTGTCTACCCGTAAGGGATACAGACGTGATATATGTATGTATATATTTTATATGAATAGGAAGGCAAACGAGCAAGTGGGTCACCTGATGGTAAGTGATCACCACTGCCCATAGACACCCGCAACCCCGGAGGGATTGCAGATGCGTTGCCAACCTAGAGGATTAAGATGAAACGCCTCTTGTGCCCGTAATTTCCCCGGCTGTCTTACTCTCCACACCGGAACACAGCAGTGCAAGCACTGCTGCTTAGCGGCAGGAAGCACTAAACTTAATTATATGTTCAGAGAAATTACTGAAGATCTGCAAGTCGAGACCAGATCGAATGAAGAGAATTGGTCACAAATTCAGGACGAAACTTATTGACATAACTTATTTTATTCAGCAGCTGCAGACACAGCTGCCAGCCACGATTCCTTGTTTAATTGCAATTTTACTCATGTGTCACTTATAGGAGAATTACAGGAATTACTTCGGCTGGAATCGGCTATTCCCACACACACACACACACACACACAAATCACGTCTTTATCCCTTACGGGGTAGACAGAGCCTAAGGAAACAGGTACCTACAGGCCACATTTAGCAAGATTGTGGGCGTATAGGTGGAAAATCAAATCAAAATAGTGATGGGTTGCTAGCCTCATCGCCTATAACATGTTTCCTATTTTAATCGCCCATTCCCTCGATGGGCTTTTACCATCTGCGCGGGTAGAGAAGCAACTGGTACATTCTATGTTTTTTCTTTGCTCCCAGACCAGCATGGAAGTATTCCCAGTTTACAGAAATCACAGCGTGCATGGATATACCAATATTTACGGCAGCAACTTATTCAAAAAGTCAAGATATTATCTATGATAACTGGGAATTAACCGCTGTTGAATCCATGGCAGCAGCAGCTAAGCGTGAGCGTGAAGCGGCGATAGAAGAAGGCAAACTCAGAAAAACGTCAGATTTACAATGAAAGCCCGACATGTCCATATTTTACAAGTGACGAAAATAAGGAAAACATCGCTTCTTGCTCCAAACAATTAACCTTTGAAGAGCTATAACTACGGTGTGCGCTGTCAATGCCGTCATTGATAAAAACACGGTCTATTGTTACCACTAAGTGTTACTATTTACATTAAATTAGTATCAAATGAAGCATTTCTTTTAATTAACCAAAAATAAAGTATTTTATAATTTTCGGAAAGCTCCGGAATTTACTTCACCCAGAATACGGTTACGAACAGAATAAGGCCGTACGCGGGGCGCCCCGCATGCGCCTCCACTTCATGTCTGCTTCACCCCCGCAAATACCTAAAATTCGTCTATAAGCGCGCCTTAATAACGTCGCACAACAGTGTTCAGAGCACGGTACAAACCCACTCATCATCAAAGCTGACATGGCCAACGAGGAGGAAACGAAGACCATCATAAAAAGAACAGTCGACCACTTCGGAAAACTAGACGTCCTTGTTAACAACGCAGGTCTAGCCAAAATGGCTGGTGTTACTGATCCAAATGTCTTGGAAACTTTTGATTTGATGATGAACACGAATTTGCGTTCTGTTGTCCAGTTAACCAATCTTGCTGCGCCTCACCTTGTAGCTACAAAAGGAAATATTGTGAACGTTTCAAGTTATGTATCAAAATGCGTCGCAGGAGCGAACTGGATGCCGTACGCTGTGTCAAAAATTGGTATGGACCATTTCACGCGCTATGCCGCTTTGGAGTTGGCAGCTTCTGGTGTGAGAGTGAATACTGTTAATCCTGGTCCGGTAAGAACGGAAGCTCCTGAGAACTCTGGTATGATTCCTGTTGGTGCTAGTGCCGCATTTTGGGATCGAGCTGCATCGAGGATTCCATTAGGCAAAGTGGGGGAACCGGAAGAGATCGCTGAGCTCATCGCATTCCTAGCTAGTGATAAGGCAAGGAGTATCACAGGTTCGATGTATGTCACTGACAACGGTGCTTTGTTGTCATAATAATGCAACGCGTTAAACGATTTGCTCGTTGACTGTTCATCGATGTGAATTGCAAAATGTCAAAAACAAAATCAAAGCTGACACCGACATTGTAATTTTTTTTTAAACTTTACACTTGAAATGTATTTCTATTGACAGATCTAAATCCCCTATCGACAGACATGCTTAAATTTTTAAAACTACTCAACCGATTTTGATGCGGTTTATATATATAGAGTGATTCTATAGGAAGGTTTTTACGTATAATTCTACGCAGACGAAGTACTTGTAGGTAGACTATAATTTAAAATTTTGGTACGGTACTGATTTCGTTGAAGTTGAAACGGTGAGGTGATCTCGATACGAGAGCACTGAAAGACGTCAGTCAATTATCTTTGGAATTTCAGTATGTACGGTAATTCCCAAGTCAACTTTTTATGTCACACTATTCTTATTTTAACCTCCACATGGCCGAGAAGGTATATTCGTTTAGGATGAGAGGTTGTTTGTTTGTTTGCACATTTTATACTATTTAATTCACGTTCCCATTTATTAAAAAAAAAACATTAGTATGTTAACGTGTCTTTAATCTTAATATAACTTGTCTGTAGAGTTTTATTGTTTGTTCTTTTTATAGTAACGCGGATATTTATCACATATCACCAAAAATAAGTCACTTATTGTTATAATCTTGTGATAACCCATTTTGATAACAACTAGCTACAGGCAGCTCTCTCCAAAAAACAGCCATTCAAATATTATACAAATAACTAGCTGTTCGTCCGCGCAGAATTAAATATACCCTAAGTCACTCACAAATTTCTATTGGTAAACATAAATCCTACTAATATTATAAATGTGAAAGTTTGTGAGTTTGGATGTTTGTTACTCTTTCACGTCAGAACGGCTGGACAGATCTGGATGAAATTTGGAACATAGATAGATTATAGTCTGGAATAACACATAGGCTACTTTTTATCCCAGAAAAATGAACGGTTTCCGAGGGATATATGATGATGATGATGATGAATATATTACTACTAAGTGGGTACTATTACTACTATTTATTACGTTGAGATTTGTGATTGCAGGTAAGAAATCAAATTATTAGTAAAATATGTCCTACTAATATTATAATTGTGAAAGTTTGTATGGATGTTTGGATATTTGTTACTCTTTCACGCCAGAACGGCCGGACAGATCTGGATGAAATTTGGAACATAGATAGATTATAGTCTGGAATAACACATGGCTAATTTCTTTCTTTCTTATTCCGGAAAATTACGTAATTCCTGCGGGATAGCGATAAAGATAAAGCTAGATAAAGCTATTTAGGATATATTTTAGGACAGCCGTATAGGTTAGGTTGGGTTTGTTTTATAAAAATCCTGCAATATTTAGTTTCAGAAAAATTAAGGCAGCGGGGCAATGCGGGGGGCTTGCTTGCATGTTTGCTTGAGTCCTTGCTTTGCATGCTTGATTGCATACTTGCTTTCATGCATGCTTGCATGCTTGCGTGCTTACTTGCATGCATGGATGCTTGCGTGCTTGCTTGCACGCTTGCTTGCATGCTTGCTTGCCTGCTTGCATGCCTGCTTACATACTTACATGCTTGATTGCATGCTTGAAAGCTTGCAGGTTTGGTTGCTCGCTTGCTTGCATGTTTGCTTGCATGTTTGCTTGCCTGCTTTCATGCCTGCTTGCATGCCTGCTTGCATGCCTGCTTGCATACTTACATGATTGCATGCTTGCTTGAAAGCTTGCAGGTTCGCTTGCTCGCTTGCATGCCTGTTTGCATGCCTGCTTGCAAACTTACATGCTTGCATGCATGCTTGAAAGCTTGCAGGTTTGGTTGCTCGCTTGCTTGATTGCTTCATGTTCAGGTTCATGCATTCTCGCTGGGTGCTTGCTTGCATGCTTGCTTGCCTGCTTTCATGCCTGCTTGCTTACTTACATGCTTGCATGCTTGCTTGAAAGCTTGCAGGTTCGCTTGCTCGCTTGCATGCCTGCTTGCATGCCTGCTTGCATACTTACATGCTTGCATGCATGCTTGAAAGCTTGCAGGTTTGGTTGCTCGCTTGCTTGATTGCTTCATGTTCAGGTTCATGCATTCTCGCTGAGTGCTTGCTTGCACGCTTGCTTGCATGCTTGCTTGCATGCTTGCTTGCATGCTTGCTTGCCTGCTTTCATGCCTGCTGCTTGCATGCCTGCTTGCATGCCTGCTTGCATACTTACATGCTTGCATGCTTGCTTGCTTCTTTGAAATGCTCATGGTTCACGCGTGCGAAGCCGCGGGCAAAAGCTAGCTTTAGCTTTCATGCCTGCTTGCATACTTACATGCTTGCATGCATGCTTGAAAGCTTGCAGGTTTGGTTGCTCGCTTGCTTGATTGCTTCATGTTCAGGTTCATGCATTCTCGCTGAGTGCTTGCTTGCACGCTTGCTTGCATGCTTGCTTACTTGCATGCATGCTTGCTTGCCTGCTTTCATGCCTGCTTGCTTACTTACATGCTTACATGCTTGCTTGAAAGCTTGCAGGTTCGCTTGCTCGCTTGCATGCCTGCTTGCATGCCTGCTTGCATGCCTGCTTGCATACTTACATGCTTGCATGCATGCTTGAAAGCTTGCAGGTTTGGTTGCTCGCTTGCTTGATTGCTTCATGTTCAGGTTCATGCATTCTCGCTGAGTGCTTGCTCGCACGCTTGCTTGCATGCTTGCTTGCATGCTTGCTTGCCTGCTTTCATGCCTGCTGCTTGCATGCCTGCTTGCATGCTTGCTTGCATACTTACAAGCTTGCATGCTTGCTTGAAAGCTTGCAGGTTCGCTTGCTCGCTTGCTTGATTGCTTGCTTCTTTGAAATGCTCATGGTTCACGCGTGCGAAGCCGCGGGCAAAAGCTAGTACATACATAAATCACGCCTTTATCCCTTACGAGGTAGACATAGCCTAAGGTAACAAGACCTAAAGACCACGTTTAGCATTATTGTGGGCGTATGGATGGAAAGGGGACAGCACCACCACATCGCCTATATAACATGATCCCTAAGATTTTCACCCAATCCCTTGTCCTTCCTTCTATTGGTAAAATAATTTTACAAATCGGTTAAGTCAACCTCAAATACAAACGTTACCTCTTTATAGACTCTCATGGAACAATTGACTCCAATTAACCTAGATATAAATTAAACAAAAGTTCTATGGGTACTTCACAACGGATAAACATTATTTAAGAACTAAGTAAGTACTTCATCACCATCATCATATCAGTGAGACGTCGACTGCTGGACATAGGCCTTCCCAAGGATTTCCTCGACGGTCAGTTTAGACCCAATGACTTGCGATCTTTGCCAGATCGTACGTCCAACTTACGGGAGGCCTGCCCATAGTTTTTGATTAAAAATATATATATTTCGGACAGAATCCATAGAGGTTAGTTACATACAAAAAATAATAACAAGTGGTATTAATTAGGTAAGACAATTAATTTTGACGACCGGATAGCCTAGTGGTTAGTGACCCTGACTATGAAGTTATAGGTACTGGGTTCGAATCCCGGTAGGGCGACAGTTGTATGATGAATACGAATATTTGTGCCCGAATCACAGACGAAGTATGTGTATCCGTTGCCTGGTGGTTACCCATAGTACCAGCTTTGCTTAGTTTGGGGCTGGGTCAATTGGTGTTATTTGTCTCAAGAAGAAGAGAAGGAAAAAACGGAACCCTTATAGGATCACTTTGTTGTCCGTCTGTCCGTCCGTCCGTCCGTCTGTCAAGACCCTTTTTCTCAGGAACGCGTGGAGGTATGAAGCTGAAATTTATATCAAATACTCAAGTCTACTGCCCCTTGGAGCTGTGAAAAAATCAAAATTCTAAGCCAACGCAATCAAAAGATACAGCCGTTTATGCCGCAAATTTCCGCAAATTTTCAACTCTCAAGGGAATCAAAACCTACAAGGTAGTTCCCGTGAACGCAGAATTTTGAAATTTGGTATGAAGGTAGGTCTTATAGCACAGATTAAAGAATAATTGCGAAAACCGTAAATGTGTATGTATGTCTGTATATAGCAGTGACCAATATAAAGTAACCCCACACTGCGTACATTTTGCTTTGGAGCAGGGCTCTGCTTACACTGGTTTTATATATTTATAGATAATGATACGGAACCCTCGGTGCGCGAGTCCGACTCGCACTTGACCGGTTTTTTTTTTATAAAACAATCAAATACAAAAATAATTCACGGCTGCCCAGCGGCGTTGCGGCAGCATGCAGCTCCATCCAGCGTCTCATCATTGGGGAGTCCCACCGACCACCCAGCGTACTCAAGACACTGTTGGAACTATCACGCGACCGACTGAGCAACGAGGCGCATCGCTTTCGTATGATAAAAACTATCCACGTTGGCTTCAGCAAGCTGATGCGCTGCAGTAGCGTGGCAGTCCAAACAATATCCTGTAGGCTTATTACCTAACTCGCTCGCAATCGCCATCTTGTTCATTTTGACAGTTCTTGTACGAATGTGACAGCTAGCTGATTCCGATGGCAATTGTCAGCCCGTAAATGAACTGTCAAAATGAACACGATGGCGATTGCGAGCGAGATAGGTAAGCCTACTGAACGCATCATTGTATTGGACGCGCAGTTCAATACATTCAAAAGTACTGGAATTATCGTGTCCCGTTAACAGTGACGTCATTGTGCAATACTCCGATATTTAACGAATGGTGACGTTACTGAACCAACCTGTAGGTATTATGAGTCCAATGCTGTCGATTTTACGTTAGACATTACACAAATCATCATTACAATAATTTGTAATGTCATTACAAATTATTAATCAATATCTCTGTAAAATAATCTTTTGAGTGTAATCATGATTCAGCTTACTATATCATTATGCAGTAGCAAACAGAAAGGAAAAGTCTAGTAAGCATGACACCAAGCAAAACTGTATACGTGCCTAAACAAATTTATTAAATGATTGCACAACAACAAAATAATTACCAGTATACTGCTAGGTTTTCAAATATTCAAAAACAATATATATATATTGCAAATTGGCCCCCAAGGGCTCTTTTACATGTCTTTTTTAAACTACCAGCGTATTTGGAAAAACCATCATTGCCAAGAAACTTGGTAGAAAGTCATTTTTTCAAAATAAAATACATTAAGCAATTACAATACTTAAATTCTACATAGTCAAATACATTTATAAAAGGGATGTATAAGGTCCCCGAGCCTTAAATTATATTATATTAGCCTATAGTAGAGATGTATAAAGTCTCTACTAGTCAAAGTAAAGTCGCTGTCGCTAAAGTAGAGGAAAACAGACAGATGAGGTATTTTGTCTTAACTTAATATGCTGACAACGTATCTGCGATTAATCAAGTGTTGTAGGTTTCCATGGGTCCACTTACCCTTAGACTTGTTCGTATGCCATCCCAGTTTGATTAGAAAAAAATTAAAACTTGAGCTGTTTGTAAAGGCTGATTTACACAGCATTAAGTAGCCAGTTGCGGATGAGATTTTTTGCGATGATAAGTTTAGTATTGTGTTAAGAGATCGTTTACATACTGCTCAAGCCCCACAACTATTCAGTTTAATACATGTTGTTTTTACAATTCACTTCTGACCTGCACTTGCTACTTTGCAACGTGTAAAGCAGCCTTTAGTTAGGTACCTACGGATATAAAACCATAACATAGTTACGTCATCACTAACCGTTGATTGGTCAATTTATGCGTCGATTACGTAACTCAGCGCATGCGCGGTCAAGGTCAACTCAATGATAACTGTTTGTTACCATAACACGGAATACAGTATTAAGCTTGTATAAAGTATTATTACTAACGCGAGAAGTCTTCAAGTGCCATTAACGCACTTGTGCGTTGAAATGACTGATAATAGACTACAGGCCCACGTACAAAAAATGTGGGTCATATGAACCACCAGGTGACGTATATAGGACGATATAAGAGCATAAAATAATAAGATTCAGCACTATGCCGTCACTTGTAAGCTGTCCAACTGGGTGCTGGTGAGAATTCAAAAGTGCAACCCTCGATTTTTTCCCCTTGTCGCATGATTTTTGTACGGCGTTGCGGAATAATGGATTAGAAGCTGTATTGAAACAGTATGAAACTGATGCCGTACAAATGGTGCGCCACAAAGTCGGTAATTTTTTTTGATTTTCTGACCATTTCCAGGGTAAATTTGGTCATTTGATTCTGTACGAATGTGTTAACACAAGCATATGCCCGTAGATTCATCTCGACTTTCTAGGTCTCCGAGTTTGGCCATGGTGTTGATGAATCCGTCAGTTGGGATTTTTCTTGACTTATGTATTCAAGCAAAAAACGCGCTCGCTCGTTGAAAGATGCGACATTGAGGAAATATTATTACATATTTCGAATCGGGTAAATGTCTACTGAATAATTGAATGTCAAAATATGATATTACTCTCTTTGCGAGTAATTTTAATAGCCTCAATAACAAAACAATAATATATTAGCTCTTGCAATTAACGATGACGAGTGAGTTTTATTTCTGGTAAGCACGTATCTGCCATATGTGTTAGTGTGCGTGAGAGCGAAAGTGGGTACCTATGGTAAATGTAAAAATAAAGAAAAGTCTCGCTCAAAAATGACTTCGTAAGCCACGCACACTTTGACACGTATGCGCGACGTGTTTACCACAAATAAGTCTTACTCGCCATCGTAAAATGCAAGAACTATAAATGCTCAAGAAATAAAAATTCTTGATTCATTTGATAGTACCTATCATTTGAAAAACAGCGCCTTCTCTCGTCCCTGGTGAGCAGTAGATGTTCCACGGGAGTTTGTAATTGTGTCGTACAGACACATCATTCAAACAGATGATGCTCAGCGTAAAAAAATCGCATAGTCACAAGGTCACGTGACAGCTAGTAACAGGTAGAAAAATTCGAAGACTACCCACCTGCTATGGGTGGTGTAGGGGTATAGCACGCGTCACGGAATGACGAGGATTCGGGTTCGATTCCCGGTCATAGCTTTACTTTTAGAATTTTTCTAGGTGTTCTAATTTTCAGTGATATTTAGTATGCTGGTTTAATCTTTATTCCAGAATAAGGACGTGCTTCTATTACTGTTAAAGTATCACGATTGGTTGCCTACGCAGCTCTGCACGTTTACGGTCTGATCCCTATTTGTTGAAGGACACTCTAACGTACACTTTCCTGGTTGTGGTTGTAATTCGCCGCGGCTATTCAACAGGTTGAACGTGTTTGAATCATTTTATTGTCTCTCCTACGCAACAGCATATTATTTTAAGATAGCAAAAATGTGACAGTCATGTGTAGTTGCTGATCATTTTACCGGATCCATCATTCTTGTGTCATCGTGATGTGATTCGTGTTGTTCATTTAATAACGCCGTGTTTTTGTTTGGGTTCAATCAACTGTAGGTCGTGGTGAACGCAACACATTTTTCGAAACAATAAAAAGTAACAAAATATCTAGAAAATTCCGGCCTTTTTTAAAGTTCAAATGAATTGGCTGTCCGCGGTAAGTGTTTTTGTATACTCTCAATCTGGTTTGTGGAACATAGCTGGATGTTATCAACGTATTTTTTATTGCATACATAGTCAAATTCTAAAACTGTTTATCGGTTTTGACAAGGATCCTGAGTTATTTAAAGCATTTAAAATTCCTATGTTCACAATGATTTGCAAGTTCAAAATAGCCTTACACTGCCGGGCCGCACTACTGAATAATAAAATACTTGCATGACTTGTAAAATGTACATTATAGAAGTTGCGTTCTTTTACTTTTTATTGTTGTTGGTACAGTTAGGGAAAATACATTCTTGTACACCGTTGAACCCTATCGCAATAAGGTGATATATCACTGACGGCGGTCTGTCAATTGCGAAAGGGTTACGGTGGAAATTAAATAAATTTCCCTCACTGTCTCTACATATTGGTAATTTTGTAAAATTAAATATTTCAAACTCTAAAGGTATAGATTAGAATGCCTATAATATGCTTACGATGAATGAACGCTTTTGTAAACAAACCAATTTAGCCTGATTTACCACACAATTAGATAAGGGACAAAGACGTGATATATGTATGTACGTATGTATGTACCACACAAACACTCATTGTACGCAATTAGAATCACATCCACTGGAATGTTGAAAGGTCGTAGTTGTTTGTTATCTCACGACATTTTGTAACAATTATACTATGACTAGCTGTTACACGCGGCTTTGCCTAAGTACCAGAGTTTTTTTAAATATTGTCACTTAGGGTCTTTCTTCTGACAATAACAAACACAACAAAAAAGAATTAGCGAAATCGGTCCAGCCGTTCACGCGTGATGTTGAGACCAAGGGAAATAGGGATTCATTTTTGTATTATAGATTATTATTTTAAAATTTTATATGAACTCGGGGACTTGTTTATTTACAAAAGTGTTAAAATGCATTGGAACGAACTATACTATATTTATTGTGTTCATAAACAAAGACACAATATTTTTTACATTCTAGCTGTGAACGATGGCGAAGTATACTTTATTCCTGATGATCCTTGGACTGCTGAACTTCAGTGATGCCTTCAAGATCCTTGCTGTGTTTCCGATGCCGAGTCCCAGCCACAGCATTCTTGGTGATGGCTACGTTAAGCTGCTACTAGATGCTGGTCACGAGGTAACGTCATCAGACAAGAAACGTGCACTAATTAATATAGAGCTCCCACATTCCGTTTGGAAATTATGGTCTTTCTTAATGCGCTGTTAGCAACAAAATATAAATATAGCCTTTCGCGGTCTATTTTTGCAGAACATACCTTTGATTTGATTCGTATAGGTTTTAACCACCTTTATAATTGTTAAGCTTATTAATCATTTCAGGTCACATATATCACGCCTTACCCTAAAAAGTGGAAGGCAAATCCAAATCTACACTTGGTAGATGTATCTGAAGTGTTAAAATTGTCACCAAGTAAGTTACACCTAACAAATTTTATATTGCTACTAGCTTTTCCCCGCGACTTCGTCCGAGCAGATAACGTCAGAGTGACGACAAACCCCATGCATTCCCTCATGTCTCCAAGTATAAGATTTTTGTTTCCTATCCCGTGGGAAATTTGAAAAATTCCTTTGTAGTGCACCTTTATACTAATCAAGGAATAATATGTAGGTATGCCAAATGTAATGTAGCTTTATTGGTACGACATTTCGGGATTATCCAATCCCGCGGGAAAATCGGGATAAAAAGTATCCTCCTATATCCGTCTCCTGGTTCTAAGCTACCTCCCCACCAATTTTCAGCCAAATCGGTTCAGTCGTTCTCGAGTAATATAAATAGTGTAACTAACACGACTTTCTTTTATACCATAATAGATATTTACCTCAAGGGCCGGAAGGTCACTTTGTGAAGTGTTTCTGGTTTATTGTACGGTAGGTTGTGTGCGTCAGTTGCCCTTATATCTGTACAAATAGAGTCATCATATTCTAGCTACGTCTAGGCAACACATGACGTTGGTTCCAACGGAAAACCAACGCGATCCATAGGGCCAGTATTACGCGGAGTTTTGTTTGTTTTCTTTTCATGTGATTATATCTTTAGTGCTTGTGAAGTTCCCAATAAGCAATGAACCCGCGTGGAAAATTATAGCCCCAGCTCTCTCATACTGAGAGGACTGTGCCCAGCAGTGGGACGTATATGGGCTGCAGATGATGATGATGATGAGATTATATTTAACTGTAACCGACTATCAGTTATACCGTACAACTATTTTTTTGCGATAGCTGATTTTCTAGGTCCCAGCTCCAAAACCATCTTCGAAATTTTCTAAGTTCTAACCACCTTTTGTGATTCTCTGATCTCATTTTAACATAAGTCTGTCAGTACTCCATCTATATCAGCGTCTCTCATGCTTCAACAATAAACATGTATCTGGTATTTTTGTTTTCCAGCCAATATGGTGTCCATTAAAAAGATAATTGACCATGAAATAAGCTTATTACAATATGCAAAATTTTTGTCTACCTTAAGCAGTATTACTGAAGCAACTGTTGAAAACGAGAATGTACAGATTCTCATCAAAGATCCAGCTCAACAGTTTGATTTAGTCGTCGTGCAGTTTTTTTACACAGATGTTTTGACTGGGTAAGTAAAAGCACAGTATATAATATAAGCTAAAGCAGTAAGGAGATTACGAACAAAACGGTCGAAACGAACGCACACATAGAGGCTCGCTTCTACAAGGCCCCTAAGCGGATCTCGCGGTACCGTCAGTCGCGAGTGCCGCGTTGAGACGAGCGGCCGTTCTGTTACGTGCGCCCAGACAGTCCGCGATCTTTTCGTTTTAAACATGCCAAGAGCGTTTTGCGCAGTGTGTCAATGTTTCCCAATAGTTTTTATTGGATTATTTATTATTTACCTATTATAGAACCCAAATAAACGTTTGTTTTTTTTTACGGAAATTAAGGGTGCCAACCCTAATACTCTTAACTAAGTGTAGCTATTTACTTTAAAACAGGCCTTACTAGCTGAGATAGCGCTAACTAAACAAAAAGCGTTTCAATTTTTCAAAAATTAAATCGACAACCCTAACGCTCTATTGGAGCTTAGGTATTTATTTCAAAAAATAAGCCTAGTTTCCATACTGCTCTATTTATTTACTGTGGTAAAAGTGTCTCATTATTTAGATAGCCCTATAGGATCACTCCGAAACTACTGGAACTTAACTTAAAATTTGCAACAGACATACGCGCATTTCAGTGTCTCAAACATGATCGTGCTTGAATGAATTATTAATAGTTTAATAGAGATTTTGAGGAGGAAACTAGAAGATAAAGGCACGTTAACATTAAATTTATAAACGAAATATTACTACTAGTAGTAACTGAAAGTAACAATTTAAAAAACTTTTAATTGGTAATTTCCAGCGATATTTCAACGACATTATGGCCCTTTAGTCCGTATGTTGGTGATTATGATTTGAAATAAAATCAAATTTCAAGCTTTTTCGGTGTCTCGAATAAGCATTCTAAACTTTAACCAGCTCTTGAAAAACGTAATAAAATATTATATGTATGTAAAACTCTTTATTGCACAAAAATTAAAAAAATAAAGAAGTACACAGAAAATAATACAAAGGCGAACTTATCCCTAAGAAGGGATCTCTTACAGCTAACCTGACACAGAAAGGAATAGTTTACAAAGCTAGGCAAGCAGTCATTGTTATGCGCAAATAAGTAGTCTTAGTACTTAATAAATTAACAACTAAAGTAACATTTAACGTTAAGTAAGTTAAGTAATATTTAACGTTGCTGTTGTTCCAGGTTCGCAGCATTATATAACTGTCCATTTGTCTGGGCGTCCCCCGTCGCTCCAGACCAGACGCTGCTCGGTTTGATACACGAACCGAATAGCCTAGCAGTTTACCCCAGCTTAATGATTGCTGGTATACCCCCCTTGACCTTCAAAGAACGGGCTATAAACTTCATTATATCGAATCTTGCTACCGCTGTTAAAGAATTGTAAGTGTAAGATAATAGAGTTTTTATCTTCAGGTCGTAAAACCGAAGGCCGTTGGGCCCGTCAGGGTCTGGAGTGGCAACCGCGTACCGGACGGTGAAATATAGGCATCCCATTAGCTAGATAGAAAAAGGACCTGGTAAAGATCACAAAGTATTTTAGAGTTTTATGCTGTCCAAATAGACCAAATAGGAGACGTTTTGGAAAAAGGTCAGGTCAGGAGTACTCGAACCCGACGTGCAAGTATAAAGAGATTGATGAGTGTGGATGAAACGAAAGAAGTATGTCAGGATCGTAGCAAGTGGAACAAAGTAGTCTCTGCCTACCCCTGTGGGAAAGAGGCGTGACGGTATATACATACATAATGTATGTATGTACGCTGTCCACTCTGATGCATTCTATTATATCCGATCGTTGTGATTGAAGAGGCTTAATACTTATCTATAGTTAAGTTAATACAGGTTTCTTTAATAACATATCTTTTTGCACCTCACTTAGTCTTTGAATCTCATTAAGAAATAATTATCAGTGTTAAGATTAAATATAAATATAAATATTATGGAACAATTCACACAAATTGACCTAGTCCCAAAGTAAGCGTTAGTAAGGCTATTATGGGTGCTAGACAACGATATACATACTTATATAGAGAAATACATGCTTAAATAGATACAAACATCCATGACTCAGGAACAAATATTCGTGCTCATCACACAAATATATGCCCTTACCAGGATTCGAACCCGGGACGCTTGCTTCGCAGGCAGGTCACTACCTTGGGGGATCACGTGTTCCCGATCCCCCCTCTCGGAGAGGAGGTCCAGCTTGGGTGGCTGGCCCGGGCAGCGGGTGCCGTGGTTCACACTATGCTCCCGTAGCACCCGCTGTCTTGCAGTTGAGGGAATACCGGAGGCTTTTAATCGCTATGCCTCCTCCATTCCTTCACTCCCATAATAGGAGGGAAGGAATGGAGGAGGAGAGTCCTATACACCCCGCCGTGTCGTCCTAACGGCACGGTGGATAGTGCGTAACAGCATTTTTCATCCGAATAAAAAAAACGCAGGAGCCCGATTTTTGAAAGCACATGTGTGAAAATACCACTCGAAAGTGGTATAAATCAGCATATATCTTCTAAACTACAGCTCTAATCAAAGTTTTGATTAGTTCACAAGATTAATGAGAGCTGTGATTGTCTTCTAAGCTACTCGTATTTCAAATTCAGCACAATTTTTCACCACTTCCGAGTGGTATTTTCACACATGTGCTTTCAAAAATCGGGCCCCAGGTCACTACCAACTAAGCCGGTCACGTCGTCATATAACAACTAACGTTTTTGTTAAGCATAATACAAACGACGCGATACAAATTATTTCGTCGTAAAATCAGCAATTATTTTATCATATTCCAGCTATATCTTTCCCAAGGAAAAGAGTATTTATGAAGAAATATTTGGAACATATATAAAGAAAAGGGGCAGAAGCGTACCAGTGTACGAAGAGTTGATATACAATGGCTCCTTGGCCTTGTCAAGTTATCATGAGACATTAGGCCACCCCATAGCTATGCCGCCAAACTGCAAAGCCATTGCAGGATATCACATTGAAACCAGATTGAAACCGATGGAAAAGGTCAGTAAAACTTATGATAAGAAATTATTAAGTACTAGCTGTTGCCCGCGCAGAATTAAATACAACTTACAATTAATGTGGCTTTCTATTGGTAAAAGAATTTTTAAAGACGGCTCAGTAGATCCAGAGACTAACCCCCTTATTCATAAAAGCTCTATAGGCTTCTGCTAACTTAGCAATCGTTTGTCCTTATCTGTGAAAGGTAAATGTCAAAGTGACAGATAAGGACAAACGATTGCTAAGTTAGCAGAAGCCTACAGAGCGTTTATGAATAAGGGGAGTTACTCTGACAACGTCACAAACTCACAAACTGACGAACTTTACCTGTTTATGATATAAGTATAGATTAGCACTTCCATGCTAGTCTGGGAGCAGAGAAAAACATAGAATGTAAAAAAAAGCGTGGCCTTTGGGTCTTTTTACCTCAGGCTCTGTCTACCCCGTAAGGTAAAGACGTGATTTGTGTATGTGTGCGTAAAAAAATATTGTTTCTCAGGATTTGCAACAAATTATGGATAGCGCAAAGCATGGCGTCGTTTACTTTAGCATGGGTTCTAATTTGAAAAGTAAAGATTTACCAGATGTCCTAAAACGAGACACAGTAACAGTGCTGGGCGGACTCAAGCAAACAGTGATATGGAAGTTCGAAGAAGAGTTGCCTAATTTACCTAAGAACGTGCATATTTTAAAATGGGCTCCACAACCAAGCATATTAGGTAAGAATCGCCATTAAAATATTTCGGACATTTTAAACTTAGAATTAAACACGAAAATGTTTAAATTTTCAACGGTCCAAAACCTCCTGAGAATCACTACATAGTATAAAACAAAGTCGCTTTCTCTGTCCCTATATCCCTATGTATGCTTATATCTTCAAAACTACACAACGGATTTTGATGCGGTTTTTTTAATAGATAGAGTGATTCAAGAGAAAGGTTTTTATGTATAACTAGCTTCTGCCCGCGACTTCGTCTGCGTAGAATTATACATAAAAACCTTCCTCTTGAATCACTCTATCTATAAAAAAAAACACATCAAAATCCGTTGTGTAGTTTTGAAGATATAAGTATACATAGGGACATAGGGACATAGGGACAGAGAAAGCGACTTTGTTTTATACTATGTAGTGATTCTACGCAGACGAAGTCGCGGGCAGAAGCTAGTCCCTGATATCCGTTTCTTTCTTTATTTTTAAATTATTTTATTCCGATAGCGGCTTCACTTCCTTTGCAGAAATCGCTATCCGAGAATTTCGCAAAATTCGTTCTCAATAAGTACCTCCACATTGTACAAAAGAAACATCCAACTTATCAAAATTTCAGTTTTCTAGTCTTCATTTGTAGCTCTGTGCGTTAATAATTAAATTAGTCAGGAAAAAGATTTTTTAAAGCACAGATTAATTAATCCATGAGTACCAGACAGATTACAGTAGCTTTAACATTGTGAATGTAATCTACTTCATTTGTTTTATCATTGTCAATTCGACGATATTGCTTATTGCCCGAGACAATGCCATTAAAAGTCTACGAACGACGACGACGTTCGACGAGTTCGTTAAGACGAGTGTTCTATGTTACCTAATTCCCGGTCTGTCTTCAATTCACAGCTCACAATAATACCCGTCTCTTCATCACCCACGGTGGCTTTGGATCCACGATTGAAACTATCCATTTCGGAGTGCCTGTTATCGCCATACCTGTGTTTGCTGACCAATTTGTCAACGCGCAGAAGGCGGTTCACAAAGGATACGGAAGGAGAGTGAATCTTGATTATGGTATGGCGGAGGAACTGAAGTTGGCTTTAGAAGAAGTACTTAGCAATCCTGGGTAAGAATCGCTGAGGGCGGTATTTAATTTGCTAGATTTAAATTAGAAGATGGCCGAATATCAAAGTAGTTAAAACACATGAGAATGAGGCTTGAGGTCCTAGAGCTGATTCCCAGTCGAGGCGATGAAAACATTGATTTGTCTTAAATGTTTAATAAATCAAGTATTATGATTATTTTCGAACTGAAAACTTCTTTAGCGGCATTGTGCACTTTTGGGATGGGTAAAAAATGTTAAACTGGCGTCAGGGTCACGTGACTGTAAGACGTAAGACGGCGCAGGGCGCTTGCGCGAGTGTGCGCGTGTGTAGTTTTCTACATAAATTACCAGGATTGCAGCTCCCCTAAGAGCTTATTTTCAAATACGAATGAAGCTAGAGTCGCGTTCGATTTTTGAAGTGAAAACTTTTTGGGATGGGTAAAAAATAAACTGGCGTCAGCATCACGTGACCGGAAGATTGAAAATTTGTAAGACGTAGGAGAGTTGCTGCTGGGTCGTAGGTGTATTTTTCACTTCGGCCGGCACTCCCGGAGTGCTACTCGTCGTTTTTTTATTATGTAAATCTGTGGCCAAGTTCTCATCACTACATGGTATAAAACAAAGTCGCTTTCTCTGTCCCTATGTCCCTATGCCCCTATGTATGCTTATATCTTCAAAACTACACAACGGATTTTGATGCGGTTTTTTTTAATACATAGAGTGATTCAAGAGGAAGGTTTTTATGTATAATTCTACGCAAACGAAGTCGCGGGCAGAAGCTAGTAGAACAATAAATTTATGCTTAGTTTGCGATTAGGCCAACTGGTGTCAAATTGCCACGTTCCAGATAAATATGGCTTTATAACCTTTCCCGCATGAGATGTCGCCATTATTTTTCTCTCTATTCTTTTTAAATTCATTTCCTGACTGTTTGTGCGCACTGCCATGAATAGTGTCAGCCGCTGTATCTTTTAAATTACCAATAAAGTTATGTTTACTGGAATATGCGTCGATTTTGCTAGCGTAGAATTTACGTCGGTAATAACGCTTTGTAGCCTCACCTTAACCCATTTGATGGAGATTTGTCTAACTGTATAGTCGCTTCATTATGCCAAATTATATAAAGAATTGATTAAAACATTGTATTGTATCAACAGGTACGCGAAGAGAGCTAAAGAGTTATCTCAGATATATCACGACCGACCATTGACTCCTGCTAAGGAGCTGATTTACTGGCTGGAGCACGTGATCAAAACAGGCGGCGCGCCGCATCTGCGCTCCCCGGCGCTCATGCTGCCCTGGTACCAGAAGATGTATCTCGACCTAGCTGCCGCGATTTTGGCAACACTCTACGCTTTAAAATTAATTGCTAAAAGACTCTTTAGGTTAATAAGGCCTGTAGATCTTAAGAAGAAAACTAACTGAGCTGATAATAAATTATCTTATATTAGACGGCTGTTTCTTTATTTGTTTATCTAGGCTAGGATACAACAATGAACATGTCACTCATTGCTGATTATGTGCTTTCTCAATTCTAACAACCAGTGACTTTTCTCAACTTACCCAGTCAGTTCTCTGGTTAGGATGATGTTGTAGTCTATGTTGTTTTAATTTTTATACCGTTGAAATAATACACTAAGTTAATAGTACATTATGATACAAGTGTGCTATGTTGGTAATTACACACGAGGCGTATTGTACGCGCGAGCGCGAGCGAGCGCGGGTAAGAGAGCCGAGATGTGTAATTACCAAAGCACACGCGTCGCATACGACGTTTTTCAACACATTTGCGAGGAAAAATAAATGAAATTTAGTTAATAAAAGGACTTTAAGAACTTTAGCTTACCTTTGTTACCAGACATTGCTTACCTGGAGCTGCTTTAGAACTTTACTTTATCATTTTATTTGGTAATTAACACCTTGGATTTCTTACTGATATAACTGTCCGAACATTGTCCGAACATATTTTAGTATTTCCAGCGACGGATACTACATTTCTTTATTAATTGAACTAGTAATTTTTAAAGTAATAAAATAACAAAGTCTGGATCAACAATATCAGTGAAAAATGGCGGCAGATATTATTTCTCTGCGCCAATCCGCACGCAGCACTCGCGCATGCGCGCTGTGCACTTAGCACGCGCGTGACGAAGACACTGACAACAACTTCTAAACAGCCTAATATTAAAATTATAATAAAATAATTAATCAATGTCTTTAATATGCAAATTATGGTCCCTTTTTAGATAAAAATTAATAATTTATTGAAATTAAATGTTTATTTATCATCTTTAAACTAAAATAGTTTAATATTCACGAAAATATTCCTTGTTCCTATTGATACTGAACCGTTTGCTGAGAATAAAAAAAGTTTATATTACCGCACTCGTGCGGTAATATTATTACAGCACTTGTGCGTAATAAGCTGTATTATGAGTTTAAATGCGGTGCAATAAGACTCAATTTACGAGCAACTGTGTTGAAAATTTATTTTAGATGGCTAGAACGGTAACTTTGTTTGTTTATATCTTACTTAAATTTCGATAGAAAACTATACGTTCTATTATTTTTTATTTATTTATATATTATCAAATTTGTTTACACGCCATTACAGCGAACCAATACGCCAAGAAACCAGATTCTATAATCAACAACAACACAATTAACTAACAACTACAAAAAAAAAAAAAAAATAACATAAGTACACAAACTAATTACCTACGCTTATTAATTATGTCAGTGTATTGCTTTTTCTATGTATTTGAAAACTTTTTTTGAAATATAGCCAACTGGTTTTTGTTTACTAAGGGTTTGATCTCACCTTCATTAAAAGTTACGCCTTTATAGAAAACTAGTTGTTTTCCGCGACTTCGTCCGCGCAGATTTAAATATAGCCTTTGACACTCTCAGTGTGGCTTTCTATTGGTGAAAGAATTTTCAGTTCAGTCGATCCAGAGATTCCTACAACCTCACAAACTGACAAACTATACATACACACATACACAAATCACGTCTCCATCCCTTACGGGGTAGACAGAGCCCAAGGTAACAAAACCCTAAGGCTACGTTAAGCATGATTAAGGGCGTACAGGTGGAAAATGGAATCAAAATAGTAGCAACAAACTATACCTTTTTATAATATTAGTATAGATTCTATGTTTTTTATGTTTTCAAAGGCAAAATTATTGAACTTGTTGGAGTGAGAGGACTTGTTTATGAAATAAAGAGTAACTAAATTTAAATATGCCATATATCGCTACATAGTATAAAACAAAGTCGCTTTCTCTGTCCCCATGTCCCTATGTCCCTTTGTATGCTTATATCTTCAAAACTACACAACGGATTTTGATGCGGTTTTTTTAATAGATAGAGTGATTCAAGAGGAAGGGTTTTATGTATAATTCTACGCAGACGAAGTCGTGGGCAGAAGCTAGTATTATATAAAAGAAAAGATTTTATAGCGACTGGTAGTACTAACTTCGTTGATAGAGCTAGTAAGCTGTCCAACTTTTAATGAATTCTGCAATGTCATTTTGAATTCTGAATTTTCCTTATAGAAACGAATGAATGAGTGACGAACAACCGAAATCTGGACGAGATTCTTTCTTTAACATAGTCTTTTTACATGCAACGTATCAGTTGATAGCGATTAGTCAGTTAAATTTGATAAAAACGATGTTTTATGCCTAAACCCATGTGTTTATAAACGGAAGGATCGCCTTTTTGAAGCCATAATAAAACAAACAGTGAAAATGAATACATTACTCAGATTAACAAACGTTGCCACTCTGTTGTGTCTAGCACATGGTTTCAAAATACTTGTGGTGTTCCCTGTGCCTGGAAAGAGTCATAGCATACTTGGTTATGGATATGTTAGACATCTGTTGAATGCTGGACATGAGGTCAGTTTGCTTTTATTTTTATTTATATTTCGTTATTGTACCGTAAGATCCGGCTTTAAATCCGGCATTATGCTACATTCGGGAATAAATTGTAGAACATTTTAGTCACACAAGTTTTCTGGATTTTGGTAACGAAATCCTGAGAAATATTTGCCCGGCTGGTGTGTAGCGCATCTCCTCTACCTATTTGTATTCCGCATTTCAATCACTGAAATATAGAAGAAATAGTGTAGGAGACAATACACACCCTTGCGCCACACTGTCGGCACGACACCAAAAGTGTAAATACACAATAAAATCAAGTAAAAGTTACTACCTATGCAGTATTTCTAAAAATAGTCTGAATCTCTTTATTGCAACGTTAATTTTATCACAGGTAACACTGATTACGGCCTTCCCTGGGGATAATTTCCATAAGAATTTAACTTTAGTGGACGTCAGTGACAACAAGAAAGCCTGGCCTGGTAAGTCGTTCAATTAGAGTCAGTTTATTATCTAAAAAATAGCGACTCTACGAGTACTAGTGTAGAGTGGGTTGTGTAACTCAGACGGCACTGAGTAGACTAATGCCTTATTAAAGAAAATGCTTAATTTATTACAACTGCTTCCAGTGGAAGCTCTCAACAGACTGACGCTTATCCTTGTTAATTGAATTCTTTTTTAATTTTCAAATTAAGAATTCAACAAGGTGTAAGAAGGAGTCTTTACAGTCCCTAAAACACGTATTCTCCTTAATAACACAAACCACTAGTGGGTCAGGCAGTGAGACCACGCGTGTTCGCGAGCATGGTGTAGTGTATAGGCCATTCTAATCTATTTTAACGCCTTTGTAAACAAACAAATTTCATCTAAATTCTCACACAATCACTCATTACATACAATTAGCATCCCGTCCACTTGAATGTTGACGGATCATACTTGATTATCTCACACCATTTTATAACAATTTATACTCTGATATTTAAATTTTATATGATCTTGGCGGACTTGTTTGTTTACAAAAGTGTTAAAATGGATTGGAATAGGCTATAGTGTGTTCGTGGCAAGATAATGGGGACTATCGCTTGTGAATTTGCCACTAGAGGCGTTAGTGTCGCGTGAGGTCCAATAACATTTACTGTTCATTGGTTTTGATGGGCTTCGTAACATAAATTACAATTTCTTTCATTTACCTGTTTAAAAGTGATATTCTACGTGAAATTATCGCAAATATGGATTATTTGGCGATGAGTGTGAACGCTTTGAAAGCGGTTTTATTCCGAACAAAACGGAACTGCACAACATTGCGGCATAGCTACTCGATATCGTGATAGTTATTTATAATTAATAAACTTAATGAGATTCAAGATTCAAAACTTTGTTTCGGCGCCGATCTTATAAAGTCGCCTTTGACAGCTATACCTCTGGACCTTAGTCAATAGTGGCGCCAACTGGTGAGCAAAGAAACGATAGTCCCCGTTGGTCTCAGTTCATGAATACATTCGTCGATTTTTGTAACAGAATAAAACTAAAATTGGCAATCTTCCCTTGTACGTAGCCGATTAAATTAAGAAATCAAATTGTTGTATTGAAATGAGCTTTTAAATTAAAACAAGTAACAATTTTAATTTTAATTGAAATGATCTGATATAATGTTTTCTTATACCCGTAGCTGAACTTTTAAACTTGAAAAATGTATTGGATGGCATAGGAAGAGTGAATGACCCTGATTTTGCGTACACCTTATTTCCAAACATTGCGAGCTTAACAGTTAACAACGAGAATGTGCAGAAACTTCTCCATGACCCCTCGCAGAAGTTTGACGTTGTCATCGCAGAATGGATGTTCAGTGAACTATATGCTGGGTAAGAATTGATAGGTGAATAAACATATATATACAGAAACGGCTGTGATTGTTGTCAACCTTAGGACATCTCTTAAGGTCATTCATCATCATGAATTCTTACGTATTTCAGGATCGCCGCTGTCTTCGGATGCCCGTTCATTTGGTCGTCTTCCGTAGATCCTCACTGGATGGTGATGAAGTTAATTGACGAAGTAAACAGCCCAGCGCTGTATTCAGATATACAATCATCCAATTTACCGCCATTATCTTTCAAACAGAGAATTGAAGAACTTTGGTATATGATTTCGATAAGTGTGAAGAGACACTTGTAAGTTTTGGGTTAAACCTAAATACACCCTCTTTTTTAATTTTCGTAATAAGTCATTCAAATAGTAGTTTTAAATGGCAGAAAATTTTGAAAAAATGATGAGCCTAGTAGTTGATAGCCCTGGCCATTAAGCTGGAGGTTCCGATTTCAATTCCTGGAAGGTTAAGGCATTTGCTTATGTAATTAAATTTGTGTTTAAGTAAATTTATCCATTGCTCAGTATCCACTTTATAAGCTTTGCTTAGCTTGATAATTGTTTGGAGCTTTATGGTGCGAATTCTCTCATGACGTTTATTATCATGATTATTATGTATTAAAAGTATTATAGCAGAAGGCTCATTAATAATGTCCAAATATGTCGTCACATATGATAACATCCCATTTTTTTAATTAAAAAGTTAATTTAATTTAATATAATTTTCCATCTATACCTAAGCGCAGCGATTATCAGATGGATGATAATGTAACGAGATTGAAAAATGTTATATGCACAAACAAATCATTGATAGAATCTCTTCGTGCTTATTCCCAGTATTTCAGATGCATACGAAGTAGACGCATACATAAACGCGATAGCTCCCGCTATAGCTAAGAGAGGAAAAGCAGTTCCGTCATTCGATGAATTGAAGTATAACGCTTCAATGTTGCTCGCAAATTCTCATGTGTCTTTCGGACAATCCAATAAATTGTCTGAGAACTGTAAAACTATTGGAGGATACCATGTAGATGAAGCCGTGACGCCTTTGCCACAGGTTATAGCTTTACAAATATAACTGGTCTCATTGTTCCATTTGTTTATACTGATTAAGAAGCTCCCCTCTGAACATATGTTGTGCTAAGTTTCAGTGTAAAGTTGATAATAAAGTATCTTTTTGAATCAGCACATTATTATTGTTTGAGACTAAGGAAAGTCGTAGCAAAAGTCTCCAAATGTTAATAATATCGAGACATCACGCAAAACCACTGTTTTCTTTTAATTATCTAAAGATTTCACAAAAATCATAAAATACCTCCCAAAAATGTAACACATTTTTAATGATTACAGGATTTGCAGAAATTAATGGATAGCGCTAAGAATGGTGTTATTTACTTCAGCATGGGGTCTAACTTACCAAGTTCTAAATTGCCTGACGTGCTTAAAAAAGGAATTCTGAAGATGTTTGGCAAACTAAAACAGACAGTTCTCTGGAAATTCGAAGAAATCCTTCCTGATCAGCCGGAAAATGTCCACATTTTGAAATGGGCTCCACAACAAAGTATTTTAGGTCTGTAGCAAATTCGGTACTTTTTCACTTTATCTATTTAGATACTAACTTGAATGTGGTTAAACAATTGATTATTGTAAAAAAATCCCGGGAAAGCAAAATTTTTGTTATGTGTGTTGGTATAACTGTGCAAAATTCCGTATTTCTAATTAGACTTCCTTATGTAAGTCCCTTGTAGATATAGCAACGTTAATTTTACTAAATACTTAAGTACATGTACAAGGGATCTTAGCGAATGTGGACCCTTTACCTCATAATAGGAAACTTAGAATAAGCAAGGTTTAAAAGGAAGCACTTAGGTAGTATCGAACAAACTGATAAACAAACATACGGAGGAACTTTTCTCAGTAAATATCATACTGATGTTACGTGGAATTAACAAAAAAAACACTGTGACGTTTACCGTGAAAACGTTCTACGATGGGTCAGGAATCAAATTTTCAATAGTACATTGTACAACGATAGTGGTATGCAAGATAATAATGAAGATATTGACACAGACAGTAAGAAGAATAACAAAACAACAGAGTAACAGAAGTACAATAACAAGAGTAGTATTAAAAAAACAACGGGTAGCACTCCGGGAGTGCCGGCAGAAGTGTAAACTACACATACGCACACTAACGCAAACAACCAGCGCCGCAGCCCAGCAGCAACTCTCTCTCTCCGTCTTACGTCTTACGGTCACGTGACCCGGACGCCTGACTGACGTGACTTTAAGATTTTTTACCCATTCCAAAAAAAACCACAACGCCGCTAAAGAAGTTTTCACTTCAAAATAATATAAACTATAACAAAAATCGCCAGGATTTTTAATATTACGAATATACACCTGAATTTTAACAAGGGATCAATTTCTTTCCAGCTCATCCTAACTGCGTCCTCTTCATCACTCACGGTGGTCTTCTCTCCACAACCGAGACCATTCACTTCGGAGTTCCCACTATAGGCATTCCAGTCTTCGGTGACCAATTCATTAACGTGGCACGCGCTGTTAAAATGGGATATGCGCGGAAAGTCGACCTATCCTACGACATGGTCAACAGTCTTTACGAGGCTATTGATGAAATTCTTGGAAATTCGAAGTAAGTCATAAGTAATTTAGCTGTTATGTGTGGTTAGGTATTATTTTCTCTTATTATCCACTTAAAGATATTTCGAAGAGGCGTCTATTAAGACGTTACGGGTGACCGCAGAGCTGGCAGCGTCCTAAGACAGCGTATTAGTATCACTTGGATCAATATGTGGCTCTTGAGCGCACGTATATTTTTAAACATCGGAACATCAGCTGTGCGCTTTTTATTCTAAAATGATGGAAATCCTTACCGCTTGCCGCAAAATTGTACATTAAAATGAAGAATAAGACCTAGGCAATCATATAGCGAAATAAGTATCCAAAAATAAGGTGTTTGAGTGTTTTAAATCGTGTATAAAAGTGTGAAATTATAAAGTGTACAAAATCTACCCAACGTCTACAGTGGATCGGACCAGAATAACGAGACCTGCGGCTTACGGCGTTAACACGGTCGACCGGTGTCTCGCACGACTGGTTTATTTAGTACTACATGTTTACTGTTTACCTGTTAAATTAGAATTAAAACAAAAACGAGTGAACGTAAGGCATGTTTTTAATGTTATCAATCGAAACGATAATTTTGAATAATACTTGGAACCCCAGCGAATAAGATGGACTGCAGTGGCTGCAATACTCCAATACTCAGTAGCCTAGAAGTATTAAAATGTGCCGCTTGCTTATGCACCTACCACTACAAGTGTCTAAACATAACTTCGGCGGATTTTAGGCAATTGAGCCTAGAAATAAAAAAGGCATGGCAATGTCCCCTTTGCGTAAATATTACTACTCGCCGTAAAACTGATGAAACACCAGTCAGAAGGCAATTACTAACTGATTCGAACATATTCAATGACACGGCAATGTCAACAGACGACATTCCGTCTGACTTCCAGGACAGCTTAATAGGAGACACTCTACACATAGACCGTACTGAAGAGCACCAGCGTTTTATTGGAACCACTATGATTGAGCAAATCGGGAATTTGATGGAAACTAAGCTAGAAAAAAACAACAAGAACATCATAAGTGAATTGAAATCGTTAATACATTCTGAAATAGATGCTGCACTCCATAAATTCAAATGCGAAGTTATCGACAAAAACAACATCTCCTTACAACTCCAACAACAGACCATAGTTAAACAATTAAAAGACACAAAAGAAAAAATGCAATTACTGGAAAAGGAAAATCAACAAATTAAGTCTCAAATACAGGATCTGCTTTCTAATTCTTCTACTTCTACAAAAATAGAGGTTTCAAAAAATGACGACTTTCAAAAGAAATTCGTTCTGTATGGTTTGGAAGAATTTTACGGAGAAACGGACTCATCTCTTTATTCCCGTGTAAACAATATGTTTAGAGACATATTAAACATTGAGATAAACGGATTTATTGAATCGGTCAAACGAATTGGTAAGAAAGGTAACCGACGGCCTCTAATAATCGAGCTACTAAGTAAAAGAATGAAAATTTATATATTGGAAAATGCATACTTTTTCAAATCCACCGAATATGCTGTGTCAGATGTACTAAGCAGAGAAGACTTAGAAAAAAGAAGAAAACTAAGAGAACTGCTAATAAATGCGCGTAAGACCGGAAATTATGCAATAATTCGGAACAATAAACTGTTTATAAACGGGAAAGAATATACACAAATGAACCTAACGAAAAATGAACAACCTACGTCTGAAAATACTTCTACCTTACCGAATACCCAGATACTGAGCGAGCAGCACTGTACTACTGCAACCACTTCTACGATTACCCCAGCTACTCAGACCTCAGACCAAATCTGCTCGATGTTACACAGCACTGAAGATCGAGATAAAACTACTAATAACGTAACTCAGGAACCAGAGGAGCTACGGACCTTTTTTCGGAAATAAAAGTCAGCACCTACTAGTATATCATCAAAATTTAGCGGGCGCATTAAACAAATCAGATAGGTTAACCTTAGCACTGGAAGAACTGCATGAACACAATGGAGAAGTTGACGTCATGTGTTTGTCGGAGCACTATATGAAAAAAGATGAAGCTAATCTATTGAAAATACCAGGCTACAAAATGGCTGCGTGCTTTTGCAGAACAAAAGAAAAAGGGAAGAGAGTAAATAGGGGAGGAGTATGTATAATGTTAAAGGAAAATATAGAATATAAATTAATCAATAATATTAACGAACTATCAAAGAACCATCTTTTTGAATGCTGTGCAGTAGAAATACCGGACTATAAATGTATTGTAGTATGTGTTTATAGAGTTCCGAATCGCTGTTATGATACTTTCTTTAAAAACTTAGAACTCATCTTGGGTTATTGTCTTGACAGGGGGAAACAAACAGTGATTTGTGGCGATTTCAATATAGATAGACTCAAAGACTCAACCATAAACACGTACTTTGAAAGACTTTTGTTATCATTTAATTTTGAATTGAAAATATCAAATCCAACTAGAGTTACTACATCTGGACAGACCTGTATTGATAATTTTGCTACCAATTGTAATATCAAAAATGTTGATACAATAACCTACGAGCTAGAACTATCGGATCATATGGGTATTTTCATGGCAATTCCTTTAAGAAAAGCTGTGAGGGAACCTTTGAAGCAATGGTTTACAGGAAGTCGAGATTATTGTAAAGAGAACATATCGAAGTTCATGGAAATTATCAAAAAACTCTCCTTCACCTCGGTATATGAGAGTTTTGATGTTAACGAGGCTTTTTGTGAATTTTATCACCTATTCAAATTGTTTTATAAACTCTGCTTCCCTTGGCGTAAAGTCAAGTGTTCAACTAAAAAGAAATCCTTATGGTTGACAAAGGGCGTGAAGGTGTGTGCAAAGAAAAAAAGATCACTGTTGTGGACATATAGGCTTAAACCGACAGAAGAGAACAAACACGTATACAAAAATTTCGCTAGGCGATTAAAAAGAATTATCACTTTAACCCAAAAAGCGCAGAATACTTATTATATAAAAAAAGAGAAAAATAAATCAAAAGCAGTATGGAACATTATTAATAAATTTAAAAACAACAAATCAGGACATTCTATCACACAGATATCTCATAATAATTCTGTCATAACCAATCCAAAAGATGTGGCAAATTGTTTTAATGATTACTTCATAAATCAAGTGCCAATAAATGATATAAAACGTACAAATAAAATTAAGCCGATTATTAATTCAATTTTCATGATGCCGACAAATCAACAAGAAGTAAAAAAAGCAATAAATAGGTTGAAAAACACAAATAGTACGGGACATGATGGTGTGTATACGAAAATAGTCAAGTCTTGTTCGGAAGAAATTGCTGTTCCTCTAGCACATATTTTCAATCTTATGTTTGAGCAAGCGAAATTTCCTTGTCATTTTAAAATATCTATTATGAAGCCTATTCACAAAAAAGGCGACAAAAATGACGTATCTAATCACAGACCGATATCAATACTGTCTATTTTTTCTAAACTTGCCGAAATCTTGATATATGATCGTCTATATAACTTTTTGGAAAAATTTAACATACTTAAAAAGGAACAAAATGGTTTCAGGAAAAATAAATCGACACAACTGGCGGTATTTGATAGCCTTCACCATATAATGGATTGTATAAATAAAAAAGTACATGTAGCAGCTATATTTATGGACATGCAAAAAGCATTCGACTATGTAGACCATAAACACCTCTTGACCAAATTAAACTTGTATGGAATCCGTGGTAAGGCATACAGCCTTTTCGAATCATACTTAGAGAATCGGAAGCAAGTATGTGAAATAACAGCTGTCTGTCCACGTACAAAAACCAAAATTACGCACCAATCTCAAGAAAAATTGATTAAATTTGGGGTACCCCAAGGGAGTACCCTTGGGCCCTTACTATTTCTTACTTACATCAATGATCTACCAGACTACATCTCTCACCCAACTGTCCTATTTGCAGATGACTGTACAGTGATAGTAAAATGCACCGAAGTAGATATGCTAGAAACAGAAATAAATTCTGCCATAACCAGCGCGGCAAAATGGCTGGAAAACAACAATTTGATACTTAATATTGCCAAAACTAAAATCCTGCAATTTCACCAACCTCAGTCCAAACCGCCTAAAATAGAAATTAGTTTTAACAAAATACCAATAGATATTGTTGAGAAATGTATATTTTTAGGAGTAGGACTTGACCAAAATTGCAATTGGAAATATAATATAGAAAGAATATGCTCGAAAATAAATAGCTTTATATATCCTCTCAGACAATTAGTTAAGTTAGTTAATCAAGAAACTGCGATTACTGCTTATTATGGACATGTGCAATCAATCATTACATATAGCATAATGTTTTGGGGTAGTTCATCAAAATGGCACAATGTATTCCTAATGCAAAAAAGGTGTGTTCGTGCAATTACAGGAATAACCATTAGGGAAAGCTGTAAACCATATTTTAAAGAACTTGGTATATTAACCGTTCCTTCTCTATTTATAATGGAATGCCTGACTTTTATAAAAAAATATGACAATCGTTTTCAGGAACATAAACTCAACCCGGAACGTAATCTTCGCCCAAGAAACAGGCACACAATTCCACGAGCACACTGTGCCCTGTTCAGAAAAAGTGTATTTTGTATGGCAGTCAAACTGTTTAACAAATTGCCAGAAAATCTGAAAACACTGCCACTGAATAGATTTAGAAATAGATTATGTAAAGTATTGAAAAATAAATGCTATTATGACATACAGGAATATTTAAATGACACAGAATTCAATAATGCATGAATAAATGAAGTATGTATATTAATTTTATTGTAAAGGTCTACCTAATCATTTTGTTTATTTTTATAGTGTATGGTCATGTAACATTAATTATGGGTACAACCTTTGAGATGGAGTCTCCTGATGTAAAACTTGTACGCCGTATAAGCGGCAAAAAGTGGAGAACTTCAGAATGTTGGCATAACACCTGTTAACCATGTAACCTACTTTTTGAACAAATAAACTTTTGACTTTGACTTTGACTTTGTCCAAAGGGGGAAAGCTGCCAGCGTCTGTGGTACTATGCCACGAGGATCCGTCCTTTTTTAATTATTTTATTTTAAGATTAGTTTCAGTTTAGTTTTTAATTTGTTTTTGATTCCCCTGTTGTATTTTTTTCATTAATAAAACGTATTAACCAGTTCTGTTGCTACGGCTATATATACATACATTATACTTGAAGATGTCTTCTACACGATCAGTTCAATCCGCCATGCTTGGCCGTTTCTGGCTAGCCTAATTAGTCGTGAACCTACACGTGACAGAATAACAATTCTGTTGAATGCAGATTCGAAATTAATTATATAAATGAACTAATTATCCCAAGCTAAAGTCTCAACTTGAGAAACCTCACGCTAAATTAGCTATCGTTTCTACGAGCTACTCTGTTCAGTAATATTAGTTAAATGTAGATTTCTCGGAAACCAGGTATACAGAAAAAGTGAAGCAGCTGTCTCAGATATACCATGATCGTCCGGTGAAGCCGGGCAAGGAGCTGGTGCACTGGGTGGAGCACGTGGTCAAAACAGGCGGCGCGCCGCATCTGCGCTCCCCGGCGCTCATGCTGCCCTGGTACCAGAAGATGTATCTCGACCTAGCTGTTATGATTTTGATAGTGACGTACGCTTTAACCTTATTTGTAAAAAGTATCTTAAGATTAATAAACCCTGTAGATGTGAAGAAGAAAACAAACTGAGCCGAATAATAAACTATAATTTAAACTGAAAATATTTCTTAATGTTTCAAGTGTGGCTCTGCCGGCATTCCTGTCTTCGATTCACAGCACGCTGATTCTCACAGGTCCCCAGCGGGCATTAACTACGAGATTGCATGCTTGAACGAGGCCACGGATGCTTGGCTAGCTGGACCGAGTCCAAATCTCCCGTCTAAACCACATAGGTAAAGGGCTTGGGATACAATAGCCTCCGTCGCCACCTTAGATTCATTAATACAGCCTTCGACAGGCAGGGACCGGGCCAGGCTGTTAGCTGTGTCCAAGCCAGAATCTGGTCACTCGCCCAACACTGGAACTTTTATCGACCCAGACACTCTACGAATAGCTGCCGGCCTCCGGCTGGGAGCTGGGATCTGCACAGGTCACAACTATGTTTCTTGTGGGGCTTCAGTGGACCGACTCGGCCACCATGGCCTTTCCTGCTCCTCGGGCGCCGGCCGCCTGTCCCGCCACGCCGCTCTCAACGACATTCTCCGAAGGGCGCTCGTCAGTGACAACGTGCCCGCTGCTCTGGAGCCCCAGATTGTGCGGAGCGACGGCAAGCGCCCAGACGGAATGTCTTTAATACCCTGGAAGACGGCCCGTGCACTAGTATGGAACGCCACTAGTACAGACACCTTGGCAGCGTCTTACCTACCCGCAACTACCAAACGTGTGGGGGCGGTGGCGAACGCCCGGGAACGCCTCAAGGTCACAAAATCCAGCTGTCTCGGCGCCCAATATAATTTTTTTGCTTTCGGTGTCCAGACTCTAGGTTCTTGGGGTAAGGGTGCGCTGGTACGATATTTTTATATTTTATTAAGAAATGTGATCATTTTTTTAATGCATATTCCCTTTTGTCTTCGTCTGAGTGTTTGTTTTGACAGATACTGTGTCATTCGAAAGCACGTTTCCGTTATCTTCAAGAATCTCATCAAGTGACGTCATTTACCGTAGTGAAGTGATTTAATGTATTGTACTATTACCCAATACAATAAAAAAATGTCGCATCTAATCTTTCGAAGTAAAGTGTAAAAGCCTATCTATGATAAGACTATCCATTTAAATCTGTAAATTTATCGATGACTGGCTCTTACCCCCGACTTTATATGCGGAGAGTTCGTTTATCTTGCGCCTACGGAACTATACAATTTTCCAGGATGAAAATTATCCTATGTCCTTTCCAGGGCCTCAAACTATCTCCATACCAAATTTTATCGCTGTCGGTTGAGTAGTTTGCACGTGAAAGTATGACAAACAAAGTAACTTACGCACATTCGCATTTTCATAGTTGGGAGTAGCCATGGACCGCAACTTTGTCTTGACTCCCGCTAGAATTTTGCACCTTTCTTTAGTCTATTACAGCGTCCCACTCTTGGGCAAAGGCCTCCACTTCTTTCAGCCACTCGTTCTTGTCAAGATCATGCCTCTGCCACCCTTTTCGATATGCATTCAAGTTGTCCCACTTGGTCTGCCTCTGCGTAAAACACCACAAACACCACCTAATACAGCACCAACTCATTCACATCCCGCAACGACTATTCCTTTATATATTATATATCGTATATATTCCCAACATAGGTACACTAAACAAACATTCAACACACACTAAATATAAACCCACCCTCACAATCACGCTTCACCCAAAACACAACTTCACAACTGGACGCAAAGTGTAAACCAGAAGCGTGGAGCGTCTCGGAGTAAACACTCAACAGGGAGTGGAGTTTATTCCGTAGGCGTCTGGTGAGCAATTCCCAGATGAGTCGCGCATGCTGTCAGGACTGGCATGGCAGTATATCATGAGTATTCTCCACTCCCACGCAAAAAAAAACCAATGATTAGATCCAATGGTTAGTAATTTGGGTCCATCGCTGTGGGGGCATTCGGCAAACGTGACCAGCACAGTTCCATTAAAGCTTGGCGGTCTTGGCACGTACATCTGGAAGGCGAGTTTTGCAGCGCAGTTCCGTGTTTCGGATTCGATCCCTTCTACGAACATCTAAAATACTGCGCTCCATTGCCCGCTGGCAAACCTCGAGCCTGGAGTAGAGCTACAGTAAATAAAGAATGATTGCAACTTGGTGGAATCAAAATCAGCTTACTTCGCGTTGGCGTTCTAATGATGAAGGAATTTTTAAAATTGGAAAAATAGTTACGAAGCCTACCTTCATCCGAACTCACGAACATTGTCTGTTTTTGATATTAGTGTTGAGATGAGATGAGATAGGTACGTAAAATGTTTAATGGCTTGTGGCCACTTGCCGCAATAAATCTATATAATATCTTCTATACATAATAATAAAATTGTAGCTGGTCGATGTCTGTACATAGGAGTGATTGAAGAAAAAAATAATTAAGAGGTCTATATAAGTGCTATAGAAGCCAAAAATATTTTTGTTTCAATTTTTGTCTGTCTATCTGTCTGTATGTTCGTTACCGCACCATGTAAAAACTACTGCACCAAAAAATCGAAGATATGAAAAGGGTATGCAATACCCTAAAGGCAGTACATTTAATTCGTGCTCTAATTGAATATTTTACCACTAAAAAGAAGCTATCCAAAATACTAATTTTACGCAGACGAAGTCACGGGCAAAAGCTAGTGCAACAGTATAAGGATGACAAGCATTTTCTTAGATGTAGATATACAAGTATTGTAGCATACTATACGTATCAGTTGGTATGATAACCGATAAGTGATTCTAAGCTTGATAAAAACGATGTTTTACGCAAATCTCATGTGTTTATAAACCGCACTCTCATTTTTATTGAACGTAATGTGACATTAGCAGTTAGAATGAATACATTCCTCAAATTATCGAGCGTTGCCGCTCTTCTGTGTCTAACGCATGGTTTCAAAGTACTTGTAGTGTTCCCTGCGCCTTCAAAGAGTCATGGTATACTTGGTAATGGATACGTTAGACATCTGCTGAATGCTGGACATGAGGTCAGTCATTTTTCATTTTATTTGATTACTAGCTTCTGCCCGCGACTTCGTCTGCGTAGAATCGTACGTAAAACCTTTCTCTTGAATCACTCTATTTATTAAAAAAACCGCATCAAAATCCGTTGTGTAGTTTTGAAGATATAAGCATACAAAGGGGCATAGGGACATAGGGACATGGGGACAGAGAAAGCGACGTTGTTTTATACTATGTAGTGATTGTATAAGTACACATATCGTCGAGCTAGCGCTTTATGGTTAAGGGCAGTTCTCTCTTCAGATGATTACTTTCATAGACCAGTAGCTGTTCCAGACGTTTTCAATGAGTTTATTGATGTGTTTCCAGTCTATCCTAACCTACATACATACATACCTTCAAGCTTTTTCCCACAGGGGTAGGCAGAGACAACTTTGTTCCACTTGCTAAGATCCTGACATACCTCTTTCGCTTCATCTACATTCATCAATCTCTTCATACACGCTCGTCGGTTTCGGGTACTCTTGACCTGACCTTTTTCCAAACCGTCCCCAATTTGGTCACGGAAAGTCCGTCTATTTATACTTCCCCTATAAATCTGTTTAGGTTTTCTTCTTTCATCCATCCTCTCTATTTTTTCTATCCTATAGTCACTATATTTTCTTTCACACCGCACGTTCCCTTATTACACTATTGCTCATTTTATCTTTCAGTGATACACCTTCCATACTTCTTAACGCTCTTATTTCTACAGCATTTATTCTACTTTCATGCTTCTTTTGCCATGCCCAGCTTTCGCTACCGTACATTAGTGTTGGAACAAGCATCCCTCTGTGGAGTAACCTATGGCGTCTAAAACTAGTCTTTGACTGCGGCCCAAAACCCAAACTTAAACTTTTTCAATGAGCGATGGAGCATGGAGCAAGGTATCCAGGGTCTTTAAATATAGAATCACAAATGCCGACTGGGCCCCATGCGGACATACCGGAACAGAACAGACCAAAAAGGAGACGGCGGGATGATTTAGAGCTATTTTAACCGGACTGGGGAATGCTCGGACAAACAGATATGGGTGGAAAGAGAAAGGACAGTCCGGAGAAGCCCTTGTCCAGCAGTAGAATACTAAATAGACTATTAAAAAAACGCATCGGAAAACGAGACCGTGATCTTGGAAACAATAATCGTGGTCAATGCTCATACATATTCAACTTCTAGAAAATTTTAAGCATAATTTGAATAAAGCGAATGGGCATTTTTTAGGCTCGTGTGCTCCATTTTAGACCCTATCTTTGCTTATCATCAAGCGTTATTGTGACAAAACGCAAGTCAAAAAAACTTAATACATACATACATACCGGCACGCCTCTTTCCCACAGGGGTAGGCAGATACTACTTTATTCCACTTGCTACGATCCTGACATATTTCTTTCGCTTCATCCACAGTCATCAATCTCTTCATACATGCTCGTCGGTTTCGGGTACTCCTGACCTGACCTTTTTTCAAAATGTCTCCTATTTGGTCACGGAACGTCCGTCTAGGCCTTCCCCTCCCAACGTAACCATTCACACTCCCCATATAGATCTGTTTAGTTAGTCTACTTTCATCCATCCGCTCTACATGCCCAAACCAACTAAGCATACTTTTTTCTATCCTAGTCACTATATCCTATTTCACACCAGCACGTTCCCTTATCACACTGTTCCTGATTTTATCTTTCAGTGATACACCTTCCATACTCCTTGACGCTCTCATTTCTACTGCATTTATTCTACTTTCATGCTTCTTTTAACTTAATATTATGAACTTAATTGCATTCATACACTACGAGTACAATGTTTATTACAGGTTACACTGATTACGCCTTTCCCTGGGGATAACTCTCATGAAAATTTAACTTCCGTGGATGTCAGTGACAACATGAAAGTCATTCCTAGTAAGTAATGCTCTTAACAATCATATCCTGTACGCCAAATTTCGGCCTGAATAGATTATGTTAATATTAAGTGTTTTTTCATTAACTTTGCGTTTCTGCCATGTATTGTTTCCATGCTCTTCCATGCTGGCCTGGGAGTAAAGAAAAAACATAGAATTTACCAGTTGCTTCTCTTCCCGCGCAGATTGTAAAAACCCATCGAAGAAATGGGCGAAAGTCTTAGGAATCATGTTATAGGCGATGCGGCTAGCGACCTATCACTATTTTGATTTCCCTTTCCACCTATACCTATCACAAACACAATATATTTATATTTATAAGACAAAATATTTGTTATAGGTGACTTCTTAGACTTGGAGAGTATATTGAATGGCGATGCAGCAATCCATGACAATAACTTCTTGCTCGCGTTCTTTCCGCACGTTGCAAGGTTAACCGTCAACAATGAAAATGTGCAGAAACTTCTCCATGACCCCTCGCAGAAGTTTGACGTTGTCATCGCAGAATGGATGTTCAGTGAACTATATGCTGGGTAAGATGACGAGAATCAAAACATTTGGAGGACTGTTATCCCGTCAATGGCCGAACATAATCCTACTAATATTGTAAATGCGAAAGTTTGTGAGCATGTATGGACATACAGATGTTTGTTACTCTTTCAAGGCAGGACTGTTAGTCTGGAATAACGGCTTCTTTTTACCCCGGACAGAGATGGGCATTTCGTAATCGATTTCTGATTACACGATTACTTGATTTTACTTTGTAATCCACTATTGGCTGTCAGATTACTTGCAATGTAATCAAGCGAAATTGTGAATTACGATTACTAATTAAGGAATCAGTAATCATCTATACAAATATTATAAATACTAGTAATTGGGAATCAATGTCGATTCCAAATTACTGGAATTGTTGACTTGATTACTGATTGGGTTCAACATCAAAATTTAACGTGAAAGCGAAATGCTAATGACATGTAGTGATGTAAACCAAAAAAAAAAATGTATTTGAAATAAGCTTTGCCAATGAAGTAATCTAGTGTAGAACTGGAGTTCGTGGAGTTTAAGTACTTGATTATCGAGGAATCAAGATTACCGTAGTGGTTTACAATACTGATTCCAAAGGAATGGATTACAAAATGTAATCACAGTCCAGTATTACAGTAATTTTGATTATCCAAGTAATCAATTACTGAAGAATCACGATTACTGTAATGTAATCGTGTAATTAATTCCAAAAGTAATTGATTACGCCCAACTCTGACCCCGGAAAATTGCGTAGTAAGTACCCGCCGTTTAGCGATTAACGAATTCTTTGCAGATGAAGTCGCGGGCTGTTGCCAGTGTACAATTAATAATATAATAATAGATTATATAAGTTGAGGGAATGGGCAAAAATCTTAGGAATCATGTTTGTTATAGGCGATGCGGCTAGCAACCCATCACCATCACTATTATGATTCCCCTTTCTACCTATACGACCACAATCATGCGAGATGTGACCTGCAGGTATTCTTACCTTACCTGTCTACCCCGGATATAGAAGTGATCTGTGTATGTGTGTATGTAATAGGTAATAAAAGATAAAACAATTTAATTCTTACAGATTCAGCGCTGTTTTCGGATGCCCGTTAATTTGGTCGTCCTCCATAGAACCTCACTGGATGGTCTTGAAGCTGATAGATGAAGCAAACAGCCCAGCATTGTACCCGGACATGCAATCATCTAATTTTCCGCCATTTACCTTCAAGCAGAGAGTTGAAGAGCTTTGGCTTCAGATTTCTTTAAATCTGAAGAGATACCTGTATGTTTTTGGTTAAAGTAAAACATATAACATGTTTTTAACAATTGTTTTAAAACAGTAGGAAATAATGCCAGGCAATATCAAAATGATAACCGAATACTAACGTTTAATAACCATTACGTTATTCGTTCATCTGATCATCCGGTCTGTTAGTAACTGGTTCAAAAAGTACAAATTGATCCAATTTTTAATTGACATTCACAGGGGTTAATTTATAGGTAATCAATATACCTAGTTGCAGAAGTACATCATCATAAGTGTAGAAGTTAAATTTACTAAATTACCTTTTCATATAATTTTCGTTTCCAAGTAGAGCGTTCATCATAATTATAATATGTGTATAAATGAAAGATTTGATAGGCACATTGATTGAATCACTTTGCAATAAATTTTCAGTATCGCAGATGCATATGAAGTGGACAGTTACCAAAACGCGATAGCTCCCGCTATAGCTAATAAAGGAAAAGCAGTTCCTTCATTCGACGAATTGAAGTACAACGCTTCAATGTTGCTCGCAAATTCTGACGTCTCTTTTGGCCAATCCATGAAATTACCTGCGAATTGTAAGGCTATTGGAGGATACCACATAGATGAAACTGTTGCTCCTTTACCACAGGCAAGTGATTATTTTATTTATATCTAGGTCATTGAATAGACGAAAGGGTTTTCCATTGATCGTACGTTAAAGAAATAAACGCATCGTATGTGTTGTTCATGAGAAAATGTTTCTTTGAGTCAGCACATGAAAATTGTACGATAGATATTCTCATAATATTAAAAGTTTTAACATCACATAAACCCGTTTATTTTCTTTGATAAAAATCTAAAGAAGACGTTAAATGAAATAGTGGCATATTTACTTCAAGTAACCACCGTTTAATGTAGTCTTGACAAAAATCTGTTCAAGAGTTTACTTACAAAAAAGTTATTTTTTTCAGGATTTACAAAAACTAATGGATGGCGCTAAAAATGGTGTAATATACTTCAGCATGGGATCTAACTTACCAAGTTCGAAATTGCCTGATGTACTTAAGAAAGGAATTCTGAAGATGTTTGGCAAACTAAAACAAACAGTTCTTTGGAAATTCGAAGAAGTCTTCCCCGATCTGCCGGAAAATGTCCACATTTTAAAATGGGCTCCACAACCGAGTATTTTGGGTATGTTATAAATTCATTACTCGTTTTATCACCAATTCGATTAACAAGAACAAACATATCAGGGTTTCACTCTATATTAGCACCTCCGATTTGACACGATTGAACAAGACAGTGAAACGTATACTATTTACGAGACTGTAGATATATCGCCGCGTCTATGAAAATGTAGACATACTCTGTATTTCCAATAAGCCTTATAAGAAATGACACTGGTTTCCCGTGGAGATGGCACCACCAAAGAAAATATTTAAGTAATGTTTTTTTCCAGCACATCCTAACTGCGTCCTCTTCATCACTCACGGCGGTCTTCTCTCCACAACTGAGACCATTCACTTCGGAGTTCCCACTATAGGCATTCCAGTTTTCGGTGACCAATTCATCAACGTAGCACGCGCCGTTGAAATGGGATATGCGCGGAAAGTCGACTTATCTTACGACTTGGTCGATAATCTGTACGAAGCTATTGTTGAAGTCACTGGAAATCCGAAGTAAGTAAAAGTAAAATAACTGTTACACTCGTATGCGATGAATAGGTCAGTGATAAACAGTCGAACGCAATTTACATACATCTGGTGACCTTTAACAAGTCGTCAAACCATCTTGTCGGATCACGACTTAAGGTACGTGTCAAAGTGATTGTTGGTTCCATTATAAGCTACAGAATCTGGTGAAATGAATCTAACGTAAATTTATGTTAAACCAGGTATTCAGAAAAAGTGAAGCAGCTATCTCAAATATACCATGATCGCCCGGTGAAGCCGGGCAAGGAGCTGGTGCACTGGGTGGAGCACGTGGTCAAAACAGGCGGCGCGCCGCATCTGCGCTCCCCGGCGCTCATGCTGCCCTGGTACAAGAAAAATTACCTAGATCTATCTCTGCTGATTGTTTTTGGTGTGTTGTGTGTGGCCATAGCAATTAAAAAGTTTTATTATTTATTTAAGACTACTAATAAGCAGAAAATGAATTAAATTATTAAATAAAAATATATATTTTTGTTTGTTGTTATCAATCAAACTTACCTGAACTCACTATAATAAACTAAACTCTTACTGTTGGATAAACAACAATCTCTTAGCCCGATACGAGCACTGCCTATCTCGTTCTATCGGATCACTATTTTTCGTTTTTCAAAATCATTTAAATACACAGGAGTCTCTTCCGAAAACAACATTAACTTCACCATTAAAAATAATTTGTAAACGCTTGAAAAAATTCCAGTTAGTAAGGAAGGCGAATTTGCTTTTAAAATAGTAAAGGCACCAAGAAATTGATTTTTGTATTTTGGAAATTGCTGATGAGAAAGAATAATTTGGATATTATGATCGGATAGCTTAGTGGCTAGTGACTTTAACTAAGAAGCATGAGGTTTCGGGTTCGATCCTGGTAACACTTGCAAGACGAATACGAATGTGTTCTTTGTTAGACAAATGAGTTATGCTTTATCGAGAACCTTAGTGAATGCTGCATCAGAATTTTTAATAATATCACACTGTACATAAAAACTGTCACGCACGTCTCCCATAGGTGTAGGCAGAAGCTAATTTTGTTTCATTTACTTTAATCCTATGTGTACCTCTTTCGCTTCATCCACATTCATCGATCTTTTCATACATGCTCGCCGGTTTAGAGTTCTCCTGACCCGACGTTTTGTCAGACATACATAAATAATAGAAAATAATTATTTTTGTATCTCCAATAGCTATTACGATAAATTATGACCCCATTGAGCCAAAGTTGGCGTACTACTTTTCGTTATCGCTTACAATCGGACAAGAATTCGGAGAGTCATGTCAAATCAACACTTGACTTATCTGATAAAAATATATTTATGTCATCGAACACGGATGTAGTGAAACTATAAACACTCATACCTGATCACTTCCTTTACTTTCATCAGTACAATATTTAGTGCAATATTGCTGACTATTTAGTAATCATTGCACATAATAGGAAAATAGCAACATAGAAGAATAAATACATACATACCTACACAAATCACGGAGTAGACAGAGCCTGAGGTAACAAGACCTAAATGCCACGTTTAGCATGATTGTAGTGTAGGCGTATAGGTGGAAAGGGGAATCAAAATAGTGATGGGTTGCTAGCCGCATCGCCTGTAACATCGTAACTTCGCCCATTGCCTCGATGAGCAGATATAATGTTTTTCTCAAACAATGAGAGGAAATGAAAGTAAATTTGGCACTGAACTTCTTCGCAACTTAGGTGGTTTTCACGTTCCCGCCTTTTTTCTTTATGCCAGTTTTTGTATGTTAGTTTTTTTAAGTCATCTACGGTCACCGTAAGCTATTTGAGACATTGATAAAAACGTAAACGTTAGACTCGATCAAAACGCGCGCTCCTCGGCCATCCACTTGGCTGTATGACACTTTTGTTCATTATTCCATAGCCTCTTTGACTTAAAAAAAAAGTTAAAAACAAATGAAAAACAGTCCAGCAATCCGATTTATGTTCAGAAAATCGCGCCTGCAATGTAATTCGGCCGTCGACAAGGCCCTTCGTGTTCTGTTACTTAGGATACGATGACGACATTTACGACAATGTTTGAGAAAAACCTAATTGTGTTTTATTTGATTTTCTATGCCTCTCCAATCTATTTTAATTACTTTACTGATCCACTGCAGAACCTTCTCACAATAAATGTGATAGAGCGTTTCCTATCAGACAATATGATGTCACTATGGCGGCCGTTATCTGAGACAGTACTATCGAGCGTCATTATGCAATTGGTTCAGTAGTACAAACTTTGTAAACTCTAACATTGACCTTTTTAATCAGCTGTTGACAGAGTTACTCAATTGGTCGGATGACGTCATTTTTACAAACCGCGCATGCGCAGAGTTCGCCGGCACTCAAATCCTAAAACCAGCAGTGTGGGCTTTCAGCTTCACTTGTTTTATTTTTTAATGAAAATGGGACATTCGGGGGTAAAGGAATTCTATTAAGAAATGCTGAGTGATTTTGCATGTAATTAAGTTGATTATAATGTTGTTTATATTTAGTGCGTAGTAAACGTTCAGAAGTTCCGTGATCCGTGCAACAGGTAAACCCGTAAGTAAATGATTTACTTAACTATGTATTTATACTTATAAATAACTATCGTTTACCTAACGAGACATAACTGATGTTGAAGGCGTAAAAAACCAAATGTTAAACCTCATTGTTTAATAACATGAACTATAGAGTAATTTTCTAAACGATACTGAAAATTAGAAAACATAAAAAAATCCGAAAAGTAAAGCTATGGCCGGGAATCCAACCCGTATCTTCGTCATTCCGTGACGCGTTCTATACCACGCGTTATATAGCAACTGGGTAAACCTTCAAATTTTTCTATCTGTTACTAGCTGTCACGTGACCTTGTTACTATGCGACTTTTGTCGCCAAGCGTCATCTGTTTGAATGATGTGTCTGTAAGACAATTACAAACTCCTGTCAAACGTTTACTGATCACCAGGGACGATAGAAGGCGCTGTTTTTCAAATGATAAGTAATGTAAACAAACCGAACGAACATTTTCAACTCTATCAAAGGCAGTTTAGAGTTTAAATATGCAAAGATGAAGTAAAGACATGCTACGGATACGAAACCAGTTTGTAAGACGTAAAAACAATAAAAAAAATATTAGAATCTGACGGAAGGCGGACGGCTTAGTGGCCCTGAGTGTGAAACTAGAAGCCCTGCGTTCGAATCCCGGTAGGGGCTTATATGATAAATACAAATACTACTTAACCTATCTACTTTACAACTGATCGTACAAATATTACAGCAAGTCATATTATCCAGTAAACAAACGTATCTAAATCAGATAGCTTCAATCTATTTATAACTCCAACACGGATGTGCTGAGACATAGGCATATTACGTAGACGATTACACTTTGTATTTAATCAGTACGCACCTAAAACTACCAGTATAATCCGTCAGATATTAAAAACAAACGAGTCCTTTCGTAAACAAACACAACAGTCTCACATCAGCAGTAGATTTGGTTAGTTTGGTATAAAATTGGACGAAGAAATACAGTATTAAAAGCAGTGAAACAGCTTTTAAATGTCTTGAGAATCAGAGCAAGCAATAAGACGTAAGTTCACACATTGATTCGGAGTTTATTATCAGAATTAGACTAAGTACCTTCTTTTTTCTTTTAGACGACAATATCGTTTTTGTGTGTATTCCCATTCAGTACAGATTCTAACCTAAAAATGTTTTCGTCTGCAATGTTATTGCTATCGGAGTTTGTTCCAGCTTTTGATGGAAAACACTTGAAATAAATACGGCTGGAGCTAAATAATACTTGGTTTTTTACCAACAAACATACAGGATTTTCTTGTTTCATGTTGTAGTTTTGATAGAGTTTTTGCAATCCTGCTTAAACGCCTGGAAGAGTTTGTTACAAAAACTTCAATACGCAGGATTGCTTTAAAACACCCCTTTTTTTAATCGTGTGGGCTAAAAAACGAAAGACTCGAGAAAGTTTCATAATTACAACTCTAATGGAACGAAATTTCTCGCACAGGGGCCTTACCATGACGTCTTAATGCGATTCAATTCCGACTCAATTCAGATTTTAGCTTTAGCATTTTTAGTATGGATCTGACAGCGAGCTAACTTAAACTAAATCGGAATCGAATCGCATTCAGATGTCATGGTAAGGTCCTTGTTTTTACTTACCTACTGTGTTCAACCTTTGACCATTGCAATTTTACCTTCAATTATTTTTTTATGTAGGTACTTTGTTTGTTTTACTTTAGTGGTTAATGAAAAATGATTCTGATTTAAAAATTGGTTTTCCACAAAGTTTCTTGCCGACATTATTTCCCGCGGCGATGGTATTTCCAAAAACTTTTGCAGTTTTAAAAATAACATTTAAAAGAGCTACTTTGGGTCTAGTTGCAAATTGCAAAAAGCAAAATTTTCTGAGTATCTCGACACTCAACCTGACGCTTTGTTTTGTTTCAGGACTTACAATGAAGTGCGTATATTCTGTCCTGCTCGTGAGTGCCTTGTGCACTTGCGATGCCTTCAGAGTTCTCCTCTTTTTCCCAAACCTCAGCAAAAGTCATGCGACGCTGGGAAGGGGCTACGCGAAACATCTCACGAACGCTGGACACGAAGTATGCATATTTTCTAGCTTTTTGTTCCGTGCCTTTAAAACAGGAAAAATTATAAACCTGGTCCAGTAAAGTTGTTCTAGAAATTTTGAATCAAGGTACTTTTTATGACATAACCTACGAAATAAATCCGTCTGTGGAATTCCCTTCCTGTAGACCTACGACGAGCTAAAACTCTACCTATTTTTAAAAACCAACTCAAATCTCACTATTTATCACTAATTTAATCCACTCCCTGTCTTTATTACCTTATCTTTTCTTTTTGCTTCTGTTCAAATCCTTTTTTGCTGTATGGCCTTCTAATTTTTCATTGTTACTTCTCACATTTATTTTATCTTAAGTATTATACAGTAATGTTATGTGTGTATGTATGTATTATTTTGTTTTATTTATTTAGCTATGTATTATATTTATGTTGGTATTGTTGTTTTTATTTTCCCTGCGTTTATCCTGTCTATTTGTTTCCGCCACCTACTTAAACTGTCTCCAATTTAATTGTCTACTTTGTTCTTTGTTTCTGTATTGTTTTGTACTGATCTGTGGTGTTCAATAAAGAGTATTTGTATTGTAAATCTACAAATCTATTTTTTTGTCTAACCAATATAAAATTACCGTACTGCCTACACTTTGCTTCGGAGGAGGCTACCACTGCTATGCTATGCTAACACTGTGCTAGGCTAACACTGGATATTTATGTAATCACTTGCCGAATTTGTGCGGAATCCTATGTGTGCTTAACTACAAATTATTATCCAGGTTACCCTCATCACGCCGTTCCCTGATGACAATCCTCATCCAAAACTACGGCAGATAGACATAAGCGACAACTTGAAGAAGTTCGATTGTAAGTTATCTTAATCAAGCTGCTTTGAGCCGGTCATTGAGTAAGGCAAAACTAATACAAGCATTAACTTGATGAACTATTGAAATAGGGATTAAAATTGGAATTGAAGGGAATGAAACTAATGTTTAACCGTTTCCCTGGGATTGTTACGTTTAATTTTATCAAAACTGAATAAACAAAGTGTTAACGTAATACAATTGCATTTATATTTCAAGTATTTAGGGCTTAAGCAACTAAAGTTTGTTTAGGACGTGGCTGCGCCGATTATAATTAGAAATATTATGTTTATTTTTTCTGTCATAATTCAATTCATAAACACACCACGCACAACTTGAACGCTCCCAAACATTTTTTTACATCAGCAACACATCCTTTCCCATCCCATCCCTACTACCGCACCGTTTTTCGAAACAAGAAGACGAAAACAAATGACTCGCGAGTGATGCTAAAAATCTCCTATTAAAAAACTAACTCAAAACTATCAAGAAAAATCTTAAAAATAAGAAAGTGTGGTTCAAAGTGTTTACGTGTATAGTGTCGTTGAAGTTCAAATTGTGTAACAGCTGTATTATCTAGAAGATCCGAGGAAACTCAATTGCTGGAGACAAGCAGCCTTATTTCGGTGTCCGAGGTACGTCCTGCCCCTCCAAGTCTGGTCCTTCGAACCGGATCCTTTCCCTCATTCCTATAATCCTCCACAACACGCATACACTACTCGTTTAATTTTTTCAAATACGCAAAAAACCCAATCTCAATTTGTTCCGCCATTTTTTTCTCGCACGCTTCGCCAACTTTATTTTGTTTTAATCACGCAAATAGTATCATATTTTGTTGTAAATACCATTTATTTCTCAACATCTATATCTATACTCAAGTTGTAAAGTACCGATTAACGTTCATCTCACGTATATTTTCACACTTATTTCTTGTAAATAACTTCTCAAAGCACCGCTCACTTACCTACCCGCCATATTGTTATATATACGCACCGCCAACTAGGATTTCTACATATTTCTGTGTAAAATATTATTCCAAACTTCAATTAGTGCTCATTGTTACAAATTGTAGCATTTTTATTGTAAATTTCGCATTTTGTCACCACAATGGGGGGAGGCACAGAACAAAAATCAGGCACTAATTCAAGTGAGGAAAACATCATGATTAAATTCCTTGAAAGAAAACGACAAAGTTTATTTCTCATTATACAGGAAGTTTATAATCTTAGCCTAAAGGTTTCTGACTCTGTCCATAGACGTCAATTTCTTGCCAGGACTCAAACCCTGGACAAGACCCGCACTGATTATATGGAAACGGTTGATAAACTTTTAATTGAACAATATAAAGAAAATCCAACCTCAGAACCGAGTTATAGCATTTTCAATACATTTGATGAGTTATACTGTTTCATAAAGCAAACAGAAACCACTCTGAAACAGGAGCTTGAGTTTGAACAAAAACATAGCAATTTTAACATCAAACTGCCTCCGCTTCAACTCACAGGCTTTGATGGTACTCCTAATAAATGGCCAGTGTTCTATGAGAATTTCCGCAGTATAATACATCATAACACTCAATTAACAAATGCTGAAAAGGTTCAATATTTAATTGGTTGTCTTTCTGGTAAAGCGTTGAATATTTGCTCAGGTATAACACCTACTTCACAGAACTATGACATCATTTGGCAAGCTCTTCTAGCTAAATACCAAGATACAAGGGTGCAAGCATCTATGTACTTGGATAAAATGATTCAACAAAAGCCAGGTCAATCAGCTGATAATATGTTGGATAACTTTTGCACCGCTGAAGCTGCTTTGCAACAATTGCATATTGATAACTTGTCAGATTTTATGATAACTCACATTGCCTTAAGCAAGCTTGATAAACCAACTCTGAACCTATTTGAACAAGCTCATAGAAACATGGATATTCCCAAATTTGCAGACTTGAAAAAGTTTTTAAGTGAACAATCAAAGCTTACAGCGCTTCATGGTCCTCAGGTGCCCTCATCTCAATCTAGCAGTAACAGTAAACCATACTCTAGACCTGTTCCGCAATTAACACAAATAAATAAAACTAAAGCATTCCATTCTCAAGTTGCTGCACCCCAAATGTTTCATAAATTTGAAAACAATCATAACATTCAAACTCAACAATTTCAACAGTGCAAAGTATGTAACGCAAACGCCTCTCATCCGCTGTTCAAGTGTGATCGCTTTCTAAGTCAAAATGTGCAAACTCGCAACGATATTGTTCGTCAAAACTCATTCTGTATAAACTGTTTAGGCTTTCATCACATAAATACTTGTAAATCGACAAACAGGTGTTCTGTTTGCAACCGCAAACATCACTCATTATTGCATTACGAAAATAACAACAATTTGAATGCAAACCGCACTCAACGATCAGCTGATTTCCAACAAGACGTTATCAGTGATAACAAAACAATTCCATCGGCTCGGTATCAACACGCTCCGCAGTTCGCCCCGCCACCGCCACAGTCGAGCGGCGCCGCTGTCGCCGGTTCGCCTTACGCGTCTCGCTCGCACTCACAGCCGCCGCGACCTCCGCCCGTAGATACTGCTCGCACTCACGGTGAGCATGCGCAAATGTCCTCTTGGCGCGCGCTTTCAAATACTGATAACAACCGTGCGATGTCTGTTGTTGTTCCCGCGCGCATTTCAAATAATGATACTACAGTATTATTACCTACCGCGTCTGTACATGTGATTAATAACGATCAAGTAAATCGTTTGCGCTTATTCCTCGACACAGGGTCGATGAGTAATTTCATCACAAAATCTTGTTGTGAACGCTTAAATTTAAAGATTACTCCCGCGCCATCGGTAGTTAAAGGTATCGGACAGATTGAAAACCGCTCGCTCGGAATAACGCAATTTAAGATGCATTCGCGTTTTGACTCGCGCTGTTTTTACACAGTCAATGCTCGTGTTATTGAAACAATAACCGATTTCTTGCCTAATGCTGAAATTGATAGGACGGAATTAACTCATTTGCAAAATTTGCCAATGGCTGATGAATATTATTTTGCACCCGGAGAAATTGATTGTTTGATAGGCAACGAATTATTCCCGCTTTTACTCGGATCTAACAAATCGACCTCACCGAACTCGTCGGTCGTAGGTATCGAAACCACTCTCGGTTATGTAGCTATGGGTAAAGCCCAATGCATCTCACGCTCGCTGACCTCAGCACACTCAACGCACGCACACGTAAACTCGACGCAATTAATTAATGCAACTCATACTCACTCGCAAAACTCGCACGCTAATGATGAACTCAACCTCGCAGACTCGCATACAACTCGCTCTTTCCCGCAACACTCAAACGCACTCAACTCAAACGCACTCAACTCCAACGCACTCAACTCAAACACTCAATCGCATTCCGCAACAAATTCGAACACTCAATTAAGTGATGAATCCGCACGCGCTACACTCACACTTAATGCTCCCGCTACACTCTCGCATAAGGCTGCCGTTACACCCTCGCATAAGGGTCCCTCAACACTCTCCTCTAAATCGGACAAAGCGTTCTTCTGTCAAACAGAGTCGCTGTCACTCGAGCAATTAACGCATCGCTTCTGGGAAATAGAAAATGTACCTGATAAAAAACATTTCAGTCCCGATGATGAATCTTGTGAAAAAATATTTCAAAGTACTTACTCACGCGATGAAAGTGGTAGATACACAGTAGATCTTCCTTTCAAATACCCCCCTTCCGAATTAGGAAATTCATACGCTATAGCTAAGCGCCGTTTTCTAAACCTAGAAAAGAAACTTGATGCTTGTGACTTACGCGCAGATTATAACGCAACTTTACAAACCTATATTGATCAAGGTTACTTGTTCAAAGTTCCGAATAGCTTTCAAGAAGATGATGCTTATTACATGCCACATAAAGCCGTTTACCGCCCAGAAAGAGAAACGTCTAAAACTCGCGTTGTTCTCGATGCTGGCTGTAAAACCACGTCAGGCAAGTCGCTTAACGACATTTTATATGTAGGTCCAATTTTACAAAGTAGTATCTTTGAACTACTTCTCAACCTCCGTATATTTTCAATCGCGCTATCCGCTGACATCGAGAAGATGTACTTTCAAGTAAAGCTCAGACCTAAACATCAACCATTTCAACGCATCTTGTTTCGGTTTGATGCCGATTCTCCTATAGAAATTTATCAGTTCAATAGGGTGTGTTTTGGTGTGTCTAGTTCGCCTTACCTCGCTATGCGCGTAGTGCGTCAGCTCGCCGCAGACAGTCGCGACTCGTATCCGCTTGCTGCTTATGAAGCCGAGAATCATATGTATGTTGATGACTATGTGAGTTCTATTGACGGCTTAGATAACGCTGAAAAAGTCTATAAGGAAATGGTAGCAATGTTTAAATCCGGAGGTTTTAATTTAGTAAAATGGATTTCAAATGACATAGAATTCATGTCACGCGTCCCTTCTTCTCATAAAAGCCCGCTCGTTGTTAAGTTTGACGATGATCCCAAGGCTGACACTAAAATCGTAGGTATGCAATGGCAACCTAATGATGACAATTTTCAATTTAAAATAAACATTGATTTACCGCAAATTTGTACCAAACGCTCGCTCCTCTCAGTTACCGCACGCTTATTTGATCCGCTTGGTCTCATCAGCCCAGTAGTAGCGTACATGAAACTGCTCATACAAGATTGCTGGAAATTACAACTTGACTGGGATGATGAGGTTCCTGAAATTATAATTTCCAAATGGGAAAAATTTCACACAGAGCTTCCGCTACTTTCTGAACTTAAAATACCGCGTCATATAGGAATAAATTGTACTCATAATATTACACTAATTGGCTTCGCAGATGCTAGCGAAAAATGTTATGGTGCTGCCATATATGTTCGAATTGATTCTAATACTAACGCGCCTGCAGAATCCGTAAGATTACTTACCGCTAAATCCAAAGTCTCGACACAAAATAAAACGCTCGCACGTTTAGAACTATGCGCTGCTGTCTTGCTCGCAAAGTTAGTTGACTCGGTACGCACGGTTCTCAGCAAACGCTGTGACATAAATAAAATATTTGCATTCTCTGATTCCACAGTAACTCTTACTTGGATACACTCACCTGCGCATAAGTATCATACTTTTGTAGCTAACCGCATCGCTCAAATAAATGAACATTTAAACGCTTCTCACTGGTTTCACGTTCGTGGTACAGAAAATCCCGCGGATATCGTCTCTCGTCCTGTAACGCCAAAAAATTTAATTAATAATGATTTATGGTTCCATGGTCCGCAATGGTTGTCCGCTCCCGTCAACACCTGGCCTGTAAAAGAATACAAAATTAATCACAATGATAAAACAGAAATACAAGAAACTAAAACTATATCATTACCTACGCAAAATATTAACTCAATAGATAATACTTACCTTATTAATGATCTCGCCGAACGCTGCTCGACATGGTGTAAGTTTACACGCTCGCTGGTATATGTACTCCGTTTCGCAAAAATACTTAACTCACATGGTTCTATTACTGTACCTGATTTAGATTACGCTGAAATTTACGCCATACGCTTTTTACAAAACAACGTTTTTTCACAAGAAATCAACGCAATTAAAAATAGTAAACTTTGTCCAAATAAAGCCATTCTAAAACTCAATCCTTTTATCGACGAACAAAACCTTCTTAGAGTTGGTGGTCGTCTTACCCATTCTCAGTTGAGTTTTGATCAAAAGCATCCAATACTATTGCCAAATAAAAGTCGCATAGTCTCGCTTCTAGTAGATCACTACCACTCATCAAACCTACATACAGGTCCCGCTTTATTGATGGCTTTGACACGCCAAAAGTATTGGATTCTTTCCGCTAGAAATTTAATTCGTCAAAGAGTGCACGCTTGCAACTTATGTTTTAAACTAAAACCACGTATTACAAACCCACCAATGGGTGATCTTCCTACAATTAGAGTCTCTCAAGTCAAGGCTTTCGTACACACTGCTGTTGATTACGCTGGTCCCTTTTTCATAACACACATTCGCCATCGCGGTGTTAAAAGCCATAAAGCTTACGTTTGTTTATTCGTTTGTCTCACGACAAAAGCTCTTCATCTAGAGTTAGTTTCAGATTTAAGTACTGATTGCTTTCTTGACGCGTTCAAACGCTTTATTTCCCGCAGAGGTCCAGTCTCTATATTGTATAGCGATGGAGGGACTAATTTCATTGGCGCTAAACGCAAACTAAACGAAATTTACTCAATCATAGAATCAACTGACTATCAAACTTATTTAAGTAATTATCTCACTCTTCATAGAGTCCAATTTAAGAATAGCCCCCCTTATGGACCTCACTTTAATGGTTTGACTGAGGTCAATGTCAAGAGTGTTAAGACTCACTTGTACAAAGCTGTCGGTAGTCAAATCCTCACATATGAGGAATTTAATACAATATTAATACAAATTGAAGGGCTGTTAAACAGTCGTCCTATTTGTGTACTTTCATCAGACCCCTCTGATCTGATAGCTTTGACTCCAAATCATTTCTTAAATGTAACTCCGCTTAAATTTTTACCCGCTGAAAATATCGACTCTACACTCTCAGAAAACAGGCTTACCCGCTATCAACTTTTAAACAGAATAGTCCAAAGCTATTGGAAACGTTGGAGCATAGAGTACCTAACGTCACTTCAACAACGCAATAAATGGAACACACCCTCTAAACCTGTGAGTGTAGGAACGGTAGTTGTACTCAAGGATGATAAGACTCATCCTATGTTTTGGCCACTGGCTATTGTTTCAGAGGTCTATCCTGGAAAGGACAATATCACGCGTGTTGCTAAAGTAAGAACCGCTTCTGGAACGTACATACGTCCATTAACTCGACTCTGTCCTCTACCAACGCAATAATTTTAATTTTTAGTTATTTAAACTTTATCAACCGCTCTTATATTAGTTAGTTTTAGTTCTCAATGTAGAGGAAACCTCTAGGCCCCCCGAAGTTGGCTGCGCCGATTATAATTAGAAATATTATGTTTATTTTTTCTGTCATAATTCAATTCATAAACACACCACGCACAACTTGAACGCTCCCAAACATTTTTTTACATCAGCAACACATCCTTTCCCATCCCATCCCTACTACCGCACCGTTTTTCGAAACAAGAAGACGAAAACAAATGACTCGCGAGTGATGCTAAAAATCTCCTATTAAAAAACTAACTCAAAACTATCAAGAAAAATCTTAAAAATAAGAAAGTGTGGTTCAAAGTGTTTACGTGTATAGTGTCGTTGAAGTTCAAATTGTGTAACAGCTGTATTATCTAGAAGATCCGAGGAAACTCAATTGCTGGAGACAAGCAGCCTTATTTCGGTGTCCGAGGTACGTCCTGCCCCTCCAGGACGCATCGTGATCCATCCTATCCCGTCTTGCTACATCGTCCGATTTAGGTAGTTCTCCAAGAGCAGCACCACAATTATGTAAATTGCAAGACAATATTGATTAAAAATTGAATAGTTTGAAATTTTCTTTACAGCAGAGGTACTTACAATCAAAGCTGCTATGGGAAACGAATCCTATTCTAACTTATACAAAGCTCTCAAAGTCGGTTGGAGTGTATTTTCGGATTACGCTCGAGGATCAGTAGAAAACGAGAATGTAGTAAAATTTATAAACGATGAGAGGAACCAATACGACGTCGTTATTGCTGAATGGTTCCTGAGTGATCTATTTGCCGGGTAAGTTATCTTTGTTATTACCGACTGGATTATATGCAACATAAAAGCTTGTTATATGCATGCAAATATACGTAATGGCAGAAATATGCACGAAATTGCCAGAATATGCGAATGAAATGGTAAAGTTTAGGAACTCAAAAAATAGAAAAGTAAGTTTAAAATTTCCTTCGTACGTTGATGTTCCAGGAAAGTCAGTTTTTTTGCCGCATGCAAGGTACGCATCACAAATCTATTAGATTATTAAGTATAATTATTGTTTCGTCCTTTAGATCTTCACAACGTTGATCTGTTTCCACATTTAAAAATATACTTACATTTGAACGGTTTAGTTCCCTTCGCCCCACTGTTATGTCCCCACTGTTATAAAAAAGTAGAATTACACTCGACCATAAGGTCGGCGGAACTCCGCTTCCGCGGGGCTCCTATTTCTAAGCGGTTTGCCCTTCGGGCATTTGAAGATACCTAACGAACCTAACCTAATTATATTATTTCTAGTGAGGATTTTTATAAAGTGGGGTATAACATTGCGGCCACGGTAGTAAACTATTCAAACAACTAAACCTATATAGACGACGATGGCAGGCAAACAGTCTCATCGAGACATCCTTATGAAGTCTGATTACCTATATCTAGCACAGGGTTCATAGTCAGGCCGTAAGTAACTTCGTGGAGGAGCGCCATGGTTATAGACGAATTTGTTATTATGTCGTACAGACACATCATTCAAACAGATGACGCTTAGCGACAAAATTCGCATAGTAGCAAAGTCACGTTGTAGTAGTAGTCAAGTAGAAAAATTCGAAGTCTACCCACCTGCTATGGGTGGTGTAGGGGTATAGCACGCGTCACGAAATGACGAGGATCTGGCCATAGCTTTACTTTTCGGTTTTTCTATGTGTTCTAATTTTCAGTGACATTTAGAAACGAATTTAGTCAATTACTGGTTTCAGTTTAGCAGTTGTCTTCAACTGTCCACTTATCTGGTCATCATCCACGGAAGCTCACTGGGCTGTGCTGGAGCTGGTCGACGAAGCCCCTAACCCAGCTTATTCCGCTGATATGAATACCGGAGCGTTGCCACCATTTACTTTCGGGCAGCGAGTGACGCAGTTCTTACTGCAATCGCTATCAAAGGCTTTTAACTTTTTGTAAGTATCTTCATGTTACCTCGATCATATCTAATGGAACGAATATAATCTTGAGATGAAATGATAGTTAAGTAAACGTTACATCCACTATTTTTAATAAAAACAACATACAAATTCGTATCGCTACGTAGAAGCCGTATGAATCGAGTACGCGCGCCCGTTGCAATTTTTAGTTTAACAATTTGTTCTCTTAGAATCATAATTTCTGCAAAGTTTCTTGCGTTCACCTTGGCAATAATAGTATAATCCGAATGCACTAGTACCTTTAAAAATACATGTAAAAGAGCCATTGACAGCCTATTTGCAAAACAGAGTTTTTTTAAGAAATTCCCACAATTTTTAAGTCACAATAACACAAGTATCATTCCAAAATCCGAACAAGGCTACGGTTCTCTTAATCGCCTAATGCTGAGAGTCTACAGTCTGTGTAGAGTAGTGCTCTTTCAATACACGCAATTCCTTCCAGTCTTGAAGTTTTTGCTTCCAGTTCTTCCCCACCACTTTGATAAGGCTCCATTTATCGCATGCATTGGCTGCCTTTATTTCTATGTTCTGCTTTAGATTTGCATTTGTCTGTGGTCCTATTGTACACGCTTCATCAACTTCTAAATGGACGCTTAATCTTAGTTTCCTAATTACCTGCAGTAGTAAATTTTAAAACTCTTTTCAGATATATGACACCTATAGCTAAAGATTGTTATGCAAATACTTTTGGTCCCGCCGTAGCAAAGAGAGGAAGATCCCTGCCACCGTATGAAGAAATGTTATATAATGCTTCTTTTGTTTTCGCAAATTCTCACCCATCTTACGGGCAGTCCATCAGAATGCCACCGAATTGCAAAGATGTTGGAGGATATTGGATTGATAATCAGACTACACCACTTTCAAAGGTATGTTTACAGTTAAATTTAGAATGTTTACATATAACTTTGACAAAAAATATTGTAGTATTTCACTCTTGCGTTTCTTACAAGTAGATTTGATTTCATTACTCTCAACTTTTGATGTAATAATTGATACGAAAAGAGTTTCCCTGTTTAAAAATTCGTCGTTAACTTTCATGTCTTTTTCTTTTACTGTTGTTTGGTTCACTTTCCAAATACATTTTTGTTTATTGATATCAATAGCACGAGTTAGAGTTAAATAAAGTCAGTTAATAATTTAACAGGATCTTAAAGATTTGATGGATAATGCAAAACATGGAGTCATATACTACAGCATGGGGTCAATTTGGAAGAGCAAAGACATGCCTGAAGGAATAAAAAGGGATTTGTTAAAAGTATTTGGCGAACTAAAGCAAACCGTTCTTTGGAAATTTGAAGAAGATTTGCCTAATTTGCCTAAAAATGTGCACATTTTAAAGTGGGCACCGCAAACTAGTATCTTGGGTAAGTTGACATGATCAACTGAATACAATAAAACAGACAACAGTAATTTGCAGCTGCATAAGAAAATTTAGTTGTTTGATTAGTAAAGTAAAGTCAGAGTATCCCAGAAAGTAGTTGAAATAATTTTACATCCGAATGCTCTTTATATTTTTATGGGGGTAGGTACCTATCCCGCTACAAATTGTTTCAAAATTATACTGAAAACTCGAACACATAAAAATGCATAAACTGAAGCGTAACCCCTAACTCGTGATGCGTATTAAATGTTATAGCCTAATTAAAAAAAAACAGTCCAACTTGATAAAAAAAATATGTTTCAGCTCATCCTAATTGCCGTCTTTTCATCACTCACGGCGGGGTACTATCTACAACGGAAACAGTCCATTTTGGTGTACCTGTGATAGGTATACCAGTTGCATATGATCAGTATCTCAACATACACAGAGCAGTGATTAAAGGATTTGGTCTCAAAGTTTCTCTAGCTTATGACATGGCAGATGATCTTAAATCAGCCATTGATGAGGTTATTAGCAACCCAAGGTAAGATACAACAGAGTATTTATTTAGTCAATAATGTAAATTGCCTTAGTAAGTCGAAGCCTGTTTCAGTTATGTCACTTGATTTGAACATTAATATAACCTCATCATCATCGTATCAAATGGAAGACATCTGCATAAAGGCTCAAGGGTCTGATCTCCATGATGATCGGTAACTTGCTATCCGAATCCAATGTTTTCACACGATCTTTGTGAGGGTGCTATTTCACCAACTCGACAATCAGTGACAAGAGACGATTTGAAATGCAATGCTTAGTCAATACGAAGGCAACCGGCGTAGATCCTTGTCGAGTTTGTAATGTAAGCAGAACGTTGGTGAAATACGGGCCAGATCATTCGTCCACCTTGTGGGAGGCCTTCCGACAATTCGCCTCCCAGTACACGTTCACCACTACAGAATCTCCGGCACTAACTCAACCCCCATCAGTTCTAGGAGTTCCATCCCACTTGGGTCTACTGATGCTTATAGTCAGCAATTTGTTTAGCTATGTAGCCTATGATGACTTAATTAAATTGGCTTTTAGATACACGGAGAGAGCGAAAGAAGTGTCAAGAATATACCACGCCCGTCCAGTACCAGCGGGCAAAGAAATTGTCCACTGGGTGGAACACGTGGTAGAGACGCGTGGTGCGCCCCATCTGCGCTCCCCAGCGCTCATGCTGCCCTGGTACCAGAAGATGTATCTGGATTTCTACGCTTTAATCATTTTCGGGCTTATTATTGTGATAGGTGCTGTTAAACTGATTAAATGTTTACGAAGAAGCAAAAAGGTTCCTGAGGGGAAAAAGAAACAATAAATATATTTTTCAATATTGATTGTTTATTTTCTTATTGATTTTATTGTTAAGGAAATTTTCTCGTAACTTTAGGAATATTTATGTATGAAAAAGATAAAAGTTGCTTAGGTTTAAAATTGCTCTGTCATTCAAACGTCATGCAGATAAGGAAATACTTAAAACTTGCTATATTTTATACGATGATTTGTTTTCAACACGTAAAATTTATCTGATAATTATTAATAATTAGGTAGTATTGCACTAACGAATTTGCCGTTATTGTGAATTATATGTCCAATTTCGTTTAATTTTTTTTTGTTAATTAATATTAAATATCGATAGGTATTGCTTTCTAATAAATAAAGTTACTAGTCAATATAAATATTTCTTCTTGTCTCCTTGTTTTTTTTTCTCGTTATTACATTCTCATATATTTTGTACCTATAAGTATTCTAAGTATTTATACAATAATGTTATGTGCGTATTTATGCATTATTTTCTTTTTTAGCTATGTAATATGAACTAATGTTTCAAATAAATCAAATTATTATTTACATATTGTATATTTATTTAACCCGTAAGGTGTGATTTATGTATGTATGTATGTTGTTTTAATTATCCCTGCGTTTCTCGTGTCTTTTGTTTCCGCCACCTACTCAAACTGTCTCAAACTTATTTCTTTCTCTTATTGGTTGTCTGGTAGAGATCGCTATTAAGCGATAAGACAATCAAATCAGTTAATTAGGTGCCAATTTCTTAGAGATCAACAACGTCTGGTAAAGGAAGCTGTTGTCTTAAATGTCTAAGCATCGCAATGCAGGGTGGTATCATTTCATCTAAAATGCATAACATTGTCTATGTAGCGACAGGTCCAGAAAGCATTGCACGAAGAGACCAAGCATATTTATATCTATATCTATTTATAGCATATTTACTTGTACGGTATTAATAAGGAACAATACGGTTTTTTATTTTTATGAAACACCAGAACTGCTAGGAACATCGCACCTAAAAATAATTAAAAAAGTGGACATAATGAAGTCTAATTCATTTTCTTCCTTTCCGTCTTCTTGCTTGCTGACTTTATGGTTCGTTTTATGATTAAAACAATACCAAATATTATAATAGAAACGATCACAATGACGTCGGCAAAAAGTTTTTCCCACCAGGGCATCAGGAATGCCGGGGAGCGCAGATGCGGCGCGCCGCCTGTCTTGATCACATGCTCCACCCAATGCACCAACTCGTGACCGGGGGACGCCGGCCGATCGTGGAAAATTGCGGAGATCTCCTTAGCTCGTTGTGTATATCTGTAAAAAATATAGATCTTTTCATTACCAACGCTATATTTAATGGCTGGTACACAATGGATCATGCGCCACGTAGGTCAGTATTGAACGTGTCGGCAAAACTTTGTTCACACAATGATCTAGTTTATGTCCGGAGAACAAATAGAATGGACGTAGCAAAAATAGTCGGTGATAAACTGAACAATGAGCAACTGTGCACCATTGGCCACGCTGTGCCCCTATTTCTATGAAGTAGGTACGCCGAATATAACGACAACATCGCTACTGCGCGCCATATTCCGAAGCCCACTAGTAATGGTCCGCCATCATCTGCCACTGTACCCAATGCGACCTGTAGTGGGTCATTGTAGGCCATTGCGTATTGGGACTTTAAATAACGTGGACGTTACCCGTCGCAGAAAAAGACAAATAATACGTCTTAAACAATCCAGACGTATTTTGATTTACAAGTATTGTATTTTGAATGAAGATTAACGTAATAGGAGCAGCAAACGTGATTAAAGATAATGAAGAGAAAAATACACAAACAAAAACAGGTGTCGATAAAATGTGCATTAGACGCGATGTCAAATTGCATTTAAAATCAACCAAGAATTTTTCGGTGAAGGAAAACGCACATAACTACGTGTATAGAAAGAAAGAAAGAAAGAACACATTTATTACTTGTTACAAGACATACAAATATAAGAGAATATACACAATTTTATAGAAAATAAACAAGAAAAAAAGACACAGTCATGAAAAATAGATCATCAGCGTTGTGTGTGTCTTCGCAAAAGTGAAACGGTCGCTGGCTCAGCATTACGCTGAGGTGTTAGACACCTGCAGCACTGATTTTCAGCTAGAACCAATTCAATGGTGTGTGTGAAAGCTATAGCTCAAACCCTATCATTCTAAAATCAGGCATGTTTCCAGCATCGGCATGTGTACAGGTTGATATACCTACTTACGTAGAATCACGTAGCATCTTTTCTACGGCCACCTTCAACGTCTTCGGCAAGTCGATTGTCAGGTCAACCCTCAACGCGCTGCCTCTAGCCACTCCCCTGTTGATGTTCACAAACTGATCGAAGTATATTGGTACCCCGATCTGGGGGACCCCAAAGTGTACGGATTCAAGTGAAGACAGCAATCCCCCGTGTGTGATGAAGAAGAGGATGTTGGGGTGGGCTGAAATGAAGTTGATAATATAAGCTGACCATGGATTCAATTATTTGTAGTTGAATACATTGTAGAAGAAAATGAGGTGAAAATAACAATGACTTAGATAAGAAGAAAGAAGAACGTTTATCTCTCATAAAAATGTTATTAACTGACACTGATACTGTCATTTAAGGACCGGTAGGCTTATTACCTAACTAGCTCGCAATCGCCATCGTGTTCATTTTGACAGTTCATGTATGGGCTGACAATTGGCATCAGAATCAGCCAGCTGTCACATTCATACAAGAACTGTCAAAATAAACACGATGGCGATTGCGAGCGAGTTAGGTAATAAGCCTACTGTTTTACTTAAGGCTAGAAACCGGATTATTTACAACTGACCCATTCACTTACCCAAGATACTAGTTTGCGGCGCCCACTTCAGAATGTGTACATTTTTAGGAACGTTTTTAAGATCTTCCTCATATTTCCATATCACAGTAACTTTCAAGCTGCTAAACAATTCGAGCAGTCCTCTCGTGACTTCTGCGGGTATATCTTTACTTTGCCAAGTAGAACCCATGCTGAAGTAGATGAAACCTTGTTTCGCATTATCCAATATTTGTTGTATATCCTAAAAATCCAATTCATTCTATGAAAATAACATTCGGAACCCATCACTATTTTAAACCCTCATTCCACCTATACGCCCGCAAACTTGCTAAGCGTGGCCTTAAGACTTAAGACAAGACTTAAGTCTTGTTACCTTAGAGTTTATCTACCCCGTTAGGGATATAGACACAAAATACAAACACATTTACAGGGTTGTTCAGTGAGACAGAACCGGAACAATATGCATAAAAATTAACACATTTAAAAATAAAATACGAAAATATCGTAAACTAGCCTTCCGTCCGCAGCTTCGCCCGCGATAAATTAATTTTCCCGTAGGAATAGGTATTTTCCCGCGGTAAAAAGTAGCCTATGTCACTCAGTGATAATGTAGTTTTCTAAAGGCAAAAGAATTTTAAAAATCGGTCCAGTAGTTTCGGAGCCTATTCAATGCAAACAAACAAACAAACAATCAAATTTTTCCTCTTTATAATATTAGTATAGAAGAGATGACAAAAAGCGAAATTAAAAGTAATATCGGTCAAGAGATACGGAAGATATAAGAGTTTTAAACTACTAATTAGTTGGCGATTAGAAAGAGAGATCCGATATGACATGTAGCGCCATTTGGCACAACGTCCATGTAAATTCCATACTAAAATTCAGTTTTTCTTGAAAGAATAGAAACAAAATAAAGTTATTTCAAAAAAAAAATTTTTTTTTTAAATATAAATGAGCTAGAAATGGAAGCCATAAAAAAAGTAATGAATATGCCCTATTCTGAGAGATCTTGTATAATTACAAAAATCTTAGCAGTATCTTAGATCATAATATTCTTACTCACATTAGGCAGAGGTTTTGGCGGCGTCTCGATGTGATATCCTCCGATAAACTTGAAATTTTGGGGTAAGCTTGGCATCAAACCATTTCCAGGGAAGTCGTTGGCCAAAACAAGAGACGAATTATAAAGAACTGTTCCGTAATCAGGTAGAAGTTTGTTTCTGCTTTTAAACACAGATTTAAAGTATTCGTAATAGAAAGCTTCTTCTCGTGGTTGCGTTTTAGCCCTGGAAGTAAACACAACACATTCGTTTGAATATTTTGATCTGCATGCAGCATAGGTGTTTGACAAAAAAAAACGCGAATGTGTGATTTTACTCTTCTTCCATCTTTCAATTATGTTTCGAAAAACAAAGTGTAGAACTGGTTGATAATGATTATCAATGATACTTTCATCATAATTGTCGTTTTCATTTTCCATAACATTTAGATGTTATTTTTTGGTTTTAAACCTTCCAAGTGAATTATGACCCAGTGCGCGGACTGATTTGAAATAAAGTTCAAATCTGATACTTAAGTAAAGAAGGGAATTGGGCCTTGTTGCTGCCCATTATTTCTGATCCATTGCCACATCTACCACAAACTCTTAATGGGAATTGGTTTGAGGTAGGTAGGCTATGTTTACTGCTCTAAATAGTTTTTTAAAATGTGTCTGTATCTTCTATTTTCCCAATAAAGAAAATAAAAATTAAATTAAATTAAAACAGTACTACGAAATCATAACCGGATATCAGATTCATTAGATAACCTAGTGGTTAGTGACCCTACCTATAAAGCTTCGAGGGTTCGAATTCTGGTTGGGGCAGACACTTGTATGAGGAATCTGATTGTTTGTACCCGAGTCAAGAATGTTGTTAATACCTAATTATATGTATTTAAATATGTCTATCAATTGCCTAGTATTGCCTAGCTTGTAGTGGACAAGCTTTGCTTAGTTCAATTGGGTTAACTGGTGTATTTATCACATGATAACATGATTCCTAACATGCTCAATCCCTCGATGGACTTTTACCATCTGCGCGGAAAGAGAAGCAATTGGTACATTATGCATATGTTTTTTCTTTACTCCCAGACCAGCCTGCAAGTGACAAATAAAAATAATAGTAATTCTAGAACCTTCACTGACCATTTTAAAAATAGCCACTTGATCTGCGTCCAGATTTTGTTGATCCGAGCGTAGACGCTATGGATCGGCGCAGTGTCAGGCGTAATGTAGTCCGTCGCATACGCAGGGTTCGTGATGTCGTCTATGAGCCGAGTTGTGGTCCAGTGGGCTCCCATAGAGTAGGCCCATATCATCGGGCAGTCGTACAAGGCGGCAATTCTGTAGAATTGAGAATTGGAAACATAAGTGAATAGATACGTGTTTTATTGAATCAGGCGTTACTTGGTGGAGGTCCATTTCAATGAACAAGAAAACGTTTACCTTGCTACTCCACTACTCCACGCAGCAGCAGCTAAGAAGCAAGGCAAATGTTTGTAGTTCATACGTATGTTACGACAGTATGGATTCCCAAAAGAAGAGTACACAAGGTTGATTGGATGATAACTTACTGAAGATAATACTAACCGTAGGTATTTGAAAATTGAAAGCTAATACACAGAAATCATTTTGATATCAAAACAACTGGAATCGTAATCGTAACCAAAAACAAGGCTCTGTCTACCCCGTAAGGGCTAAAGGCGTGATTTATGCTTAGTAAGTATAAAGTCTATTCTATGCAGTGCCGGAGCACACGTGTGGTCTAGCCTTTGATTACGTTGTTTATATCAAACACCAACGCTAAGTTCTAGGTGAGACAACACCTCATTAATATTTTACTATCAATGTTATTAGCTAAATTACGATAAAATTGTAATCAGCTGATTTTTAGGAAATTCATATTATATAATGTACTAATTATTGGATGGCGTGATTCAATACTTTTTTTACTTCAATATTATGATTGTAGCTTGTAACATTTTTTTCAATTAATAATTGTGTCATCATAAGTTTCCAATCCGCACTGGGCCCGCGTGGGACTAAATCCCAAGCCCTCTCATTCTGAGAGGAGGTCCATGCTCAGCAGGACGTATATAGGCTGGAGATGATGAATATGATGTACTGTATATGTGTACTGAAAATATAGTATCGATAACGTGGCCGTCAACTTTAAAGCGACATTTTCATGTTAGGAAGTTGCATGAAAAGTGGTAGACAACTAATTTGGTCGACCGTACCTAATGATTTTAGAGGGACGCAGACATTTTAGAAGTATTATTTTTTTAAATTTTCGGAGACATTTATTTATTACTCGCGACAGCGCGACAGTTCTCAAAGCGACTATTGGTAGATGTCCCAGCAGTGGGTGGGACGTATATGGGCTGGAGATGAATTGTGTCATAAAAAAGTTGTAATGACTAAATGACCCTCTTCGTATGATTTCGCGTCTTTTTATTAAGTTTCTGCGTAAGATTTTTTATCAAATTATAACGTTGTAAACTAGGCGCAAGTTTGTCTGTCCCCACGCAATTTTGAAACTGTTTTATAAAAGCCTTTTAAAAAAAAAATCAAAATTTTACACGTTATACAAAGTCCTCAGTCTTGACCGTCTGCCCGTCTGTTCGCAATAAAGTCAAAAGCTACCGAACGGATTTTTGTGCGGTTTTAACTAATAGATAGAATGATACATGAGGAAGGTTTAGGTCTGTATATTCATTAATTTGCCAAGATTTTCTGTAAACTGATTGAAATATTGCGATAATTGTTGAAAAGTCAAGTTGCCTGGGTTCAATAAATAATTCTGGCGGGCGAAGTCGCGGGCAATAGCTAGTAATCGTACCTACCTAAATCACATCTTTATCCCTTACGGGTAACAAGACCTAAAGGCCACGTTTAGCATGATTGTGAACGTCAGGTGAAAAGCGGAATCAAAATAGTGATGGATTGCTTGCCGCATCGGCTATAAAATAATTTTTAAGATTTTCGCCCATTACCTCGCTAGGCTTTTAGTATCTGCGCGGGAAGAGAAGTAACTGGTGCATTCTATGTTTATTCTTTGCTCCCAGACCAGAATGAATGTGAAATTTTGAACGCTAGCACTGATTTGGATAATTATTTTTTAACTGTGTTCGTTATCGTCAGGACTATATTTGGATGGAACTGTATTTTGTCAGAAGAAAAAAACTGGAACAGAGGCGAAACCGCGGGTAGCAACTAGTTTATAATACTTACGCTGCGTACAGTTCTGATTCCAACAGTTCGCTGATCACAACGTCAAACTTCTCTTTGGGGTCTGCTAACATCTTCTTAACAGCCTCATTGTTGAATGTGGCGACGGCAACCCTCACACCCATGTCTTGGATCCAGCTTATATCACCCTGTTCACTTAGTGGTTGCCGCATTATAGCACCGATATTCAACAAATCATCACCTGAAAAGACAAGTATTTACAGTAAAATAAATAATGATAATTATTTAAAAGCAGACTAATCAGACTAATACTAAAACTATAAAGTAATGCCGTCAAAAGAATCAACCCTTAGACAAGTTTGTAAAATTTCAGCATCAATCGGTTGAAGATCTTCAAAATTGAGTTGCACGATTCCACCAGGACAAACATACATGGGTACATGGCAAGTTATATAAAAACCTTGTAAAATTCTAATTAACTAGAAAAAAATATGTAGTACTACCATTAGTTGTTCATATTTTGATGGCACTTACTACTTATTAAATTCATATTGGTGCTGCTGAGATCGATGTGTCGGAAGTTTTTCTGAGGTTTGTCCTTTATAGGATATACTGACATGTATGTCACCTACAAAAGAAAACACGCCATTTGAGAAAAAAACAAAAACTGTACATTAAAAATTAAAAAATAACTAATTACTATGTACAAAATTAAACTAAACCTAGCCTAATTTAAACTACAAATAAACATCCCTCCCAGGTCACTGTCACTGCTCATTGTACCCAGAAGGCTGGCAGCATTGCCGCGTTGAATCGCGAGGCTAATTCTTTTCCTAAAATATACCTGCCAGCCCGCTGGTCACCAGAAGCATTTATCAGGCGCGTAGATATTTCCCTGGAGAGATCTCTGGGCCCCACTTCACGGTCCCAAGGTCTCAACGCCAAATGACACAAAAATGTAGCCCTCCCCAAGAGCTGCATTAATAATACTACATTATTTTAGAACGTTCCACCGCTTCGTTGCGGAAAATAGCCCGTTACAACTAAATAACTAATCACAACTAACAGTAACTCACCTCATGTCCAGCGTTTAATAAATGCCTAACATATCCTTCGCCTAAAATGTTTAAGCTCCTCACAGGCGTATGGGCTATCATCAGCACTTTATATGCTTCCGAAAAAGCGACGAGGCACAACAACAATACTACATTATAACCCATCTTAAAAGGCAACCAACTACGGCTACCGCCGGTTCACTTGTGATGATATAAGTGTATAAAGTAGTCATTATAGTTCTCTAACATCTTGATAGTCATGATGTTTATGAATTGATACTGCTACAGATAGTAGGGGGTTCTGTTGACACGCGCTATCTACAGGGCGAGCTTCCTACGTTAAAGTCATAATAATATCAGTACGAAAAATTTTACCTCTTGAGGCGCGACGTATTATTTCTATTTTCACAATTTTAACCGTATGACAGTCAAGTAAAATTCAAATTAAATTTTCTTTATGTCATACTAGCCTTCCGTCCGCAGCTTCGCCCGCGATAAATTAATTTTCCCGTAGGAATAGGTATTTTCCCGCGGTAAAAAGTAGCCTATGTCACTCAGTGATAATGTTGCTTTCTAACGGAAAAAGAATTTTTGAAATCGGTCCAGTAGTTTCGGAGCCTATTCAAAGCAAACAAACAAACAAACAAACAATAAAAAAATTCCTCTTTATAATATTAGTATAGATATATCACGACAGACCTCGCGAAGTTATGTTAATTAGGTACTTAAGTTTTCTTTAATTTTTCACTTAATATTTTATTTTGTAAATTCTATATATGGATGCAAGTCTGGAATAAATCATTTCATTTCATTTTTATTTCATTCCTTATTTGGGTTTTTTTATTAGCCCGTAACCCCGTACCAGACGGATGTATAAGGTGCGTTTTCCACACCATAATAAAAGGTTCTCTCGCTGTTAGATCCATACTAAAAATCACAGCTAAAACTTGAACTGAGTCGGAATTAAGTCGCATTAAGACGTCATGGTAAGACCCTGCACAGCTAGTACGAGAGCGCGCAACACAGCGCTCTCGCTCACTCCCGTGCTACCTGTGAAGATCTCCGAAAATAAGGAAAAGACGATCGGTACCATCCACATCCTGTATTGTTGTATGACTATAATATTTAGCAAACGACGTTGCATTAATGGTGACGGAAAAAAAATTGTGATAGGATAGACTATGAAATCAAAGTCACCGATAACGAAATCACAGATTGACTGTTTTAGTTCTGTTATCAAGTTAATCGTAATACTAAATTGCAGATAGTCGGGGGCATTTCTATAACTTTTAGTAGTTATTAAAGAAAACAATTAAAAATACCAAAAAAAACGAAGTCCTTCCAGGGCCTACCCGGCTGCCACCATCCATTTTGTGAAAACGGAGTATAACAAAAAAACTTCTCACTAAAGTTTGATGAGCATTTTAATTCTGCTTTTTATTAAGTGTCACTTTCTTTGAAGAGCATAACCGCCTTAAAATTACATAAACCATAAAAGAAACAGTTAATATAATTGCTGCGAAGTCTAGATACATCTTCTGGTACCAGGGCAGCATGAGCGCCGGGGAGCGCAGATGCGGCGCGCCGCCTGTTCTGACCACGTGCTCCACCCAGTGCACCAGCTCCTTGCCCGGAGCCAATGGCCGGTTGTGGTATACGAAAGATAACTCCTTCGCTTTTTCTTTATACCTAGTAAAAACAACATAATGGAAGTCAAAATATCAGTTTTAATTTTTGACGTGAGAATTTGGAATCGTCTACTAATATTATAAAGAGGATAAAAATTTTATTGTATTTTTTGCATTGAATAGGCTCCGAAACTACTGGACTGCTTTTGAAAATTATTTCAGTATTAGAGTCCTTCATTATCTCTAATGAACATACATACATAAATATACACAACAGCAGCAGAGCTCATAATAAAATTATCTCATATTAAATCTAGTGGTTCTTGCAAGCGAAACATGAAAATAAGTGGTTTTTAAGATTTAAATGATTTCATCACTTTAAACATTTTGTGTAATCATTTTTGCTTTGTTTTTACCACTTGTCAATTTTTGACTTTGTTTCTTCTTTCACTGTTCCATTTTACGTTTTGAGGTACCTACAAAAAGGAAAACCAAACGGCGCTTACGTAGTGCTTGCTAGCATCTGGTTAATACCGGTCTTCAAGTTGGCTGGTAGATTGAGACTTAAGTCCACTTTGATCGCGTATCCATTCTTCACAGCTTTGTTGATGTTGATGAATTGATCGAAATACACTGGGACCCCAATAGTGGGAACACCGAAATGGACACTCTCGATTGACGACAAATGCCCACCGTGTGTGATAAAGAAAAGACATTTCGGATGAGCTGTAAGATAATAAATTATAATTATTCAAGTCAGTTAATGAAGATAGGGCCAAAAAAGTACTATTAATATAAAATAAAAAGTACTAGTAAAAACTTAAACTGCAATCCGAGGAATCTTAAGTAAAAAATCAATAGATATCGCTGATGAAAAGGTTGACATTTTACAAGATCTAAAGCTTACTCGGGTGTCAACACCAGATTCAATAAACTATTAAAGAACAGGTCAAGAAATGAACATGACTTCGTAAGATTTATGATTAGTTAACGTACCCAATATAGAAGTTTGTGGTGCCCATTTTAATATGTGTACATTTTTCGGCAAATCCGGTAGTACTTCTTCGAATTTCCAAATTACTGTTTGTTTTAGCTCCCCGAATACTTTTAGTAAACCGTTTATTATTGACTTTGGCAAATCTTTACTTTGCCATAAGGAGCCCATACTGAAGTAAATGAAACCATGCTGTGAATTGTCTAAAATTTGTTGAATATCCTGTAAGAAAAAAAAAACATTATAACATTTTTATAAAGCATACTGCTTAAATAAAAGTCCCTAAAACGACATATTTGCATTTTATCAAAATAAACACTAAAGTTATGACGTGATTATGATCAACAAGTTTTCATTCGAAAGCCAGTTTCCTTGCGGTGAATAATAGCTACGATTGATAAAAATCGGTTCAGAAGTCTGAAGAGTATCAGCTCTTTGTCAACATGATGTAAGGCGTTTTTGGCATAAAATTGAATTACTTTTTTATTTACATCAGTACTCGATTAATGCGTGGGGGTTCCTCTTTGACATTATATTTTACTACAGGTGATCAGCTAATTAAGGTAACTTCCACTACTCTTACGCTAGGTATCGCCTTCAATGGTAATTCAATATGAAAACCTCCAATGAACTGGAAATTTTGTGGCGTGCTAGGCATCATTCCGTTTCCTCTGAAGTCATTTGCCAGAACTAAAGAAGCGTTGTACAAAATGTCGTCGTAATTTGGAAGAGATTGTCCTCTTTTTTCGAACATCGGTTCAAATATTTTCTTGTATACTGCCTTTTCTTTAGGCAAAGTCTCAGCCCTGCGAACAAGATAAATGCTAGCTAGGTACTTAAGTAAGTTGTGTTAAGTCAGAAGCTTTCAGTCCTCAAGCGTGCGATTTAGACAACTTAACAGAGCTCCTATTGTCTTGGTGCCAAAGAATCTTTGTCCCAAATGCCTCTCACGAGAGGCATGTACATAACAATATTTTAACTGTGAACATCTTTGAAAACACAGGTGCAAAAGGAATCACACTCATAAGCTATCCGCATAATAAAGGATGAAAGAAAACGTTTTAAACAAAATCTAAATGCGGTGCTGTTGGTGAAAATCCAAGAAAACTCAGATTTTTGAAATGGCTGTTTTTATATTCCAAACCATTTGATATAGGTCCATTGTATCTGCAGCCACAGCTTGTTCAGTCTTTGGTAGAAGTCAAAAGGAGGTATATCAGCAGCTAGATAGTCTCCAGCGAATGCTGGGTTGGTAACTTCATCGATCAATCGCAGCGTCATCCAGTGAGGGCCTATAGAGTAGCTCCAAATCATCGGGCAGTTGAATGCTGCAGCAAATCTAGAAGTTAAGAAAGAATATTAAATTGAACTAGAGAAAAAGCTGAAATCTGCTCAAGTACCTGAGTAAGTATTGCTTATCGCATAGGTTTCCATAATGGTCACTATTGCCCCATTGGGAGTGCCAATAATATATGCGGAGAAGGGGAGCATCCTCGGGGCATCTAATGTTAGTCGTTGGATAGTAACTTTGAAGCGAATATTCACCATACGGTTTATATTCACCTCTGCCATAATGCTATGTAAAAGCCGTGATAGCCTAGTGGATTGACCTAGAAGCAGTTCGTGGTTTCGAATCCCAGGGTCGCACCTCTGAGCAATTCAATGGTATGTGAAGTTGAAGTTCCCTATGGGCCCGCGTGGGAACTATAGCCCAAGCTCTCATGACCTGTGCCTAGCAGTGGGACGTGTATAGGCAGGAGATGATGCTGATAATTCTGTTTAGCTTCTTTCTAATTTTGATTCTCTCTCAAACCCCTTTCCACGCACCCCTTCAGAATCTTAATCTTTCATCCATCTTCTCTACTTGACCAAACCAACTAAGCATACTTTTTAATACTCTAGTCACTATACTCTAATTCAGGGGTCGGCAACCTTTTGAGTCGGAAGAGCCAAAAATTACTATTTACAAAATTTCAAGTTTTTAAAGAGCCACAAAAAAATTCTCGCCAACAATAAATAGCCTCAATACTTTCATAAAGTTTGGTGATAAAAAAAGTTATCTATTTATTCATATATAAGTAGTGTTTTTCACAACAAATAATCACATTTAATAAAATAAATAATATTTGCGAATGGAACTAAAGAGCCGCAGCCTCACATCCAAAGAGCCGCATGTGGCTCGCGAGCCGCAGGTTGCCTACCCCTGCTCTAATTCATTAAAAAAACCGTTAGGCTGCCACGGCTTATAGTACTTACGCTGCGTATAATTCTGTTTCATAAAGATCAGCAATAACCACATCAAAATGTTCCTCTGGATCGTTCAGAAGTTTCTGCACCTCCTCATTCCGGCATGTATAATTTGCTACTTTGTACGCTGTATCTTGCAGATACCGGATGTTATTAGTTAGCTGCGGGTTTTCTATGACGAATGCCATGGTCAGTTCAGTGTCGTAGGAATCTGAAAGACATTTAGGAATCATTTTATATCATTCGTAAACAGTTTCAGTAGTTATATGTTTTACGGGTTATTGACTGATTACTTGTAATAGCCTCTCAATATTTATTATTTCTCCATTTTCTGGTACGTTGCAAGCTAAAAGGGAATTGAAATGACTGGGCAAGAGTGGCGCGAGATCGTCCCAAGTGGATGAAAATATGGTGAGAGTTTTATATAGGGATATAGGTCAGGGATTACAGGATGAGATAATGATATAACAAGCTTTTCTGAAATACACAAACGGACTCACGTAAAAAAGTCAACTGATGCTCTACGTGTTTCGGACTAGTTCGTAGGCAATGACGATGAAAATGAGGGTAGTTGTGCGCCGCTGTCAGTTGCGTTGAGTAGCCGCGCGAGCAGAGTGCTGCTGCGGCGCAGTGTTCGTTTCGCTGCCACCGGGGTGAGCGCTCCTAGAGGAAGAACTACGAACCAGTCGAAAACACGTCGAGCACCACTTGACTTTTATACGTAAGTTATCCATTTGTGTAATTATGATTAGTCTCAAGATTAGTTTCATGTTGAAAGAAGCTTTTTCTTAGTTTGCGGCAAGATCAATATGGTGTCAATTTTGTCAAGGCATTTATTTCTTTTTGATTATTTATTTACCCATGAAAGCTTGTGTGTTGCTGCTGACGTCAATCTCACGGTAATTCTTTGGAAGATTCTCCTTCAAAGGAAATGTCGTTATAAATGTGACCTGAAAAAAAATACAGATCAAGACTACGCCGTATTATAATGTTAAATGGCAATTTTGCGTTTATTAAAACCTGAATACTACAAGTTTTCTCATTATTTCAATATAGCAGTACGTAAGGAGTTGTGGGGTGCTACAGATGCTACAAGGAAACAAGGCACTCCACAATAAAATATAACTGTATATTAAGAAGGAAACACTGAAGAATAATATATACAGGAAGGAAAAGTAATAGGGAAACTAGGAAACAATAAGGAATATGCGTGTGGTAAAGATGACAGATCACCACGGCAAGAAGTGTATGACAGTTCTGTTGGTCTTTGAAACCGCACATGCGCACTCGACCATTGAGGTCGGCAGTCCTCGGCCGGCGCTCGGAAGCGCTCGGCTTTGTCAATGAAAATAGTTTCCTCTAAAAAGTATGCATGTAGCAATGTATTGTATTTATGTTGGTATTGTTGTTTTTATTGTCCCTGCTTTTATCCTGTCTATTTGTTTCCGCCACCTACTTAAACTGTCTCCAACTTATTTAGCTTTTTGGTTGTCTGGAAGAGATCGCTATTAAGCGATAAGACCGCCTATTGTCTACTTTGTTCTTTGTTTCTGTATTGTTTTGTACTGATTTGTGGTGTTCAATAAAGAGTATTTGTATTGTATTGTAAAGTCTAGCTAACCAATAAAATAATAAGTAGCTATATATAGTCGCCACAGAGTAATTAATTGGCTGTTATTTTGTGCTGATATACATACATACATAAACCACGTCTTTATCCCTTACGGGTTCAATTTCTAAACGACGCTGAAAATTAGAACTCATAGAAAAATCCGAAAAGTAAAGCTATGGCCGAGAACCGAACCCGGATCCTCGTCACTCCGTGACGCGTGCTATACCGCTACACCACCCATAGCAGGTACCCTTAAGGGTTAGAACAGAGCCTAAGGTGACAAGATCTGAAGGCCACGTTTACCATGACAGTCTCCAACTTATTTTAGTCTTATTGTTTGTCTGGTAGAGATTGCTTATTGTCTTCTTTGTTCTTTGTCTCTGTATTGTTTTGGACTTTGTGGTGTTTAATAAAGAGTATTTGTATTGTATTGTTGTGTTGTGGGTTAGATGAAAAGGGGAATCAAAATACTGATGGGTTGCAAACCTCATCGCCAGTGCCGTAAATAGCCTTTGCTGCGCCCTGTGCGAGCTTCTATAACTGCGCCCTTGGTTTTTTTTTATATTATAGGTAGAGCAATGCTATGTATAGGCCTACTTTATTTCATTCAGGGTGATAAAATAAAGCACAAGGAACTTGGTGTTGGTGGACCAATTTTCTAATATTTTGGAAGAAAAATCTATTTTTTAAAGAACTGATGTGTGCAAACAAACAGACGAGCCATCTGGCGTGTAGGTACGTATGTGTTGCAATCGAGCACTAGGTAGGGGCGCAGCGGGAACTTCTCAGGAGCAAACCAAAAAAATAATAGTCCAGCCTGGTCTGGCCATTTAATTCTTGCTCCCCCCAGAGTCTACGCTCTGTGCCTGGGCACCGGTGGCACCGCCCTATTTACGGTACTGCTCATCGCCTACAACATGAGTTTTGCCTATTCCCTCGGCTCGCTTTAATGGAAACGTGCCCTAATAAGTCCACGCCCATCATTGTTATGGTCACAATGGGATTGATTAGATAATCGTGGTTCAATGCATCGAACGGAGTTATTTCGTTACGAACGAATGGCGCTTAGGCCAATTGTTAATTCTACAAAATACTGTTAACGCATTCGCGGCTAGCTGCCAAACTTGAGACTTCTTCAGGTGACGCGCATGTGCGTTCAAACGCCTGTAAAGTATGACAGCGGCACTGGGCGAAAGTCATGAAAACGCATATACGCGTCGCTGGCGTTAATGCAAAAATTGACGAGTGTAAAAAACTCAAACTCAAACTATTTATTGCATAAAAATGTTGTGACAAAGATGTTAGTATGTATATAGTTTCAAACATTTACCCTGTAAGGGCACGGCAGTCACTACATAGTATAAAACAAAGTCGCTTTCTCTGTCCCCATGTCCCTATGTCCCTATGTCCCTATGTCCCTATGTCCCTTTGTATGCTTATATCTTCAAAACTACACAACGGATTTTGATGCGGTTTTTTTTAATAGATAGAGTGATTCAAGAGGAAGGTTTTTATGTATGATTCTACGCAGACGAAGTCGCGGGCAGAAGCTAGTTTATTATAAAATAAAGTCCCAATAATTATATAAAGAGGTGTTCAATTACATATAATTAAAATAAAAAAAACCCCTCACATTGATCGAGTAATCAAACTGTAAATTAAAAAAAAGACATTTCTTCACTTTGGAAAAGAGCTGATATTCTTCAACTGGCTTTCGAATGTAAAAAACCACATCGAAATCGGTCAATCGCTCTCAAGCCATGATGCCACAGACTGACAAACGCAGACAGACATAGAAGTCAAACACCCTCGGTTTGCGTCGGAGTTTAATAAAACTAAGCCACCTACTGAAGTATAAAGGATTAGATGTAGGACACAGTCACATACATACATAAATCACGTCTTTATCCCTTACGGGGTAGACAGAGCCTAATGTAACAAGACCTAAAGACCACGTTTAGCATGATTGTGGGCCTATGGACGGAAAGGGGGATTAAAACAGTGACGGGTTGCTAGCCACATCGCCTATATAACATGATCCCTAAGATTTTCGCCCAGTCCCAACCCAAAGCCCAATTCAACTCACACATACACACACACACACGCACACAGACACACAAATCACGTCTTTATCCCTTACGGGGTAGACAGAGCCTAAGGTGACAAGACCTAAAGGCCACGTTTAGCATGATTGTGGGCGTATGGATGGAAAGGAGAATCAAGACAGTGATGGGTTGCTGCAAGCCAATCCTACTAGATGTTACAAAAAGCAAAATAAACAGTACTTACTTCGTGTCCAGCATCAAGCAAATGTCTCGCAAAAGCGACACCCAACGAATTCAAACTTCGCACAGGCATTGGGTACATCAATAACACTTTGTAAGCCTCCACAGAGCATACTGCGAACAAGAATACCAATATTTTGACACTCATTTTGGCTTTATAATGACATCGATTTGTTTATCAAATCGTTGTTATTGTGAAGCAGCGCGCGTGGAAACTTATCTGTGTCGCGGTTGGCAAGATACTGGGTTGGTTCAAGGTGATTCGTGAATTTATACGATAGTTTAGTAATTTGACATTCGAAGTCTACAGTGGGGTCAAAAAGTCCAATTTGCCGTTCCGCTAGTGCTTTGTTTACAACGTTGTTTACGTTATTTATTTGTTGGTGTTTTTTGTGTTTTGTTTACTTCTTACACATACATACATACATACACAAATCACGTCTTTATCGCTTGCGAGGTGGACAGAGCTTAAGGTAACAGATACCTACAGGCCACATTTAACAAGATTGTGGGTGTACAGGTGAACAATGAAATCAAAATATTGATGGGTTGCTAGCCTCATCGCCTATAACATGATTCCTATGATTTTCGCCCATTCCCTCGATGGGCTTTTACCATCTGCGCGGGTAAGCAACTGGTATATTCTATGTTTTTTCTTTGCTACCAGACCAGCATGGAGTTTACTTCTTAATCTTCATTAATAACGACCCCGCAGTCCCAATGAGCCAGGGCTCCAGGATTGACCGTACAGTCCTTGAGCTCTTATTCCCTTTCGGGTTTGATACTTGAATCGGCCGAGTAAGAGAGACAGCAAGACAAGCCCGAATGGCATTCTAAGCTCACGAACTGTACCTACGACTCCGTTCCAACGCCTCAGTGGAAGCGTACCATTATAGGTTTAGTTAGAGGTGGATTAGTACGAAATTCGAAGGTCGTACAATATTGTCCCTCTCTCCTACCAATAATGATGTTCAAGTTTTGACTTCAGAGGCCTGCTGATGTTTGGTGATATCGCCGGATAGCACCTTGAAAGTACCCGATCGATACAATTTTGTTGCCATGACAACATACTACAAAAGTTTCCATTTCTCACATGCCGCTATGTTCCTCTTTTATATCAGCGTAAGCAAAACCACGTGGATGTATTCCCCTTTCCATCTACACTCCCACAATCATGCTAAACGTGGCCTTTAGGTCTTGTTACCTTAGGCTCTGTCTACCCCGTAAGGCATAAAGACGTGATATACGCATCTATGTAAAATCATATGAAAAAAAGTTTCTGTCAAAAATATCATTTTTACTACAAGCTTTTTTTTGCTGAGTGTACTTATTTTTGTCTGAAACATATCTAGGAGGTGCGTTATACACACACACACATACAAATCACGTCTTCATCCCTTACGGGGTAGACAGAGCCTAAGGTAACAGGTACCTACAGGCCACATTTAGCAATGCGTGCGTTATATTATAAAAGAAAGTAAATAATGCTATTTTTTTGGGTAAAAGTTCTTACACGGTCATTCGTGAGGGCCATCGATGTTTTAAGAGACAATAAAACTAATTTAAAAATTTAAAACCATTATTTAATTTGTATTTCGATCAGTCTTACGATTCAGTCAGATTTAAAATTAAATAACATTCACTGTTTTTGTAAAACATTGTAACTGTAATATCTAATATCTATTAAGTATTATTTACAAAAATAAGTTTAGATTTTCATGCAGTAACCAGTTAAGTAATTATTAAAATGTAATTTTGATATCCAGCTACTCAATACTAAGACACTGTACGGTCAATAAATGACGAACTTCTCAAAAATATCACGATCTTATTACACTGGTGTACGAGCGTATGGTACTTATTTATGAAACTGACTAGTACCTACATAATTATTAAACTGACTGTACAATTTAAAAGAGTATTGGATTTGGTGCAACTGAAATATACATAGATCATATTTTGATTAAAAACAAACATAAAGCAATGTAATAATAATGTACATGATTTTTTGTAATAAATTAAAATTTTTGCTTGTTATTCATTTTACAGTCTTAAATAATATTTTAATAAATTATACGAATAGTCATTCATTTCATTGGAATTTAATTCATTACTTAGATCAAGACTTCTGCGTGCCATAATACGGCGAAGCATTCATTCATGCAACTGCATCTAACTAATATTTATAAATAACATTTTCATTCCATTTCAATTGTAATTTTGATGTATTTAAATAATAAATAATATAATTTGTTTGACAAATAAAAGTCCATGATAAAATCTTTTAGTGAAACAATGGTTTTAACAGCGACTAAAACCCAGAAAGGGATCATCTGATCGGTGCGGGTCACTTGTATTTTAAAAGGGCCAAATAAACAACACCCAAATTGAATCAAAAACATCTAAATTAAATTTCGTCAAGATTACTCTTATTCACTAACTTGTGCAATATTTATTTTATTTGTCTCTATCTGATTATTTTATCACTTGCCTTACAGATGTAACAAATATTAGTTTTCTTAAAATGGTTTTCAGTACGGTCTCATAACCACATTTTTACTTACTTTCTAATCTCTTTTATTTACCATTGACTTCTGTTTTTTTTCGATTAACATTTTATTAACAACCTTGATCCTTCTTCTTATCGTACAGACAACAATGATATTTTTCAGAAAATTCAGAATTATACATAACGATAAAAGTAGCAAAGCTAAGAGGTCTAGATAGGCCGTCTGGTACCAGGGCAGCATGAGCGCCGGGGAGCGCAGAAGCGGCGCGCCACGCGTTTTAGCCACGTGCTCCACCCAGTACACCAGCTCCTTTCTTGGAGTCACTGGACGATCGTGGTATACTTGAGATAGCTCTAAAGCTCGCTGTTTAAATCTGTAACGAAGAAAACCTTTTTCTAGACCCAACTATAATAGTTTTAGATTATCGCTAGCTGTCCTACTCTACACCAGTACACAGCAGTGCAACCACTGCGGCATTGCCTTTTTTTTACGGAGAGGAATTCTTTATGAATGCCCTAGGCACGGGACTCCCCCCCCCCGAAGGGGTATACCCAAACTAAAAACTCTACGGCGTTGCCTCAATCCAGTGTGATGGGGACGCAGTGGGATGCCACTAGGGTACTGCTGCATTGCCTGCACTTATCATTATCATCCATTATCGTCAATCAGTCTTTTTCTCTCACTCATTGCTATGGGCTATATAGGTTTACTAGCTGTTGCCCGCAACTTCGTCTGCATAGAATTCGTTTATCGCTATCCCGCAGAAATTACGCAATCCGTTCTTAGAGGATGCCTACGTCATATTAGCTTTGTGCATGCAAAGTTTCAGCCCGATCGGTTTAAAATTGACAAAAGTTTCATACAAACTTTCATCCCCTATTTTATCCCCGTGGGGGTAGTATTGATCAAAATCCTTTCTTAGCGGATGCCTACGTCATAACATCTACCTGCATGCCAAATTTCAGCCCGATCCGTCCAGTGGTTTGGGCTGTGCGTTGATAGATCACTATGTCAGTCAGTCAGTCAGTCAGTCAGTCATCTTTGAGTTATATGTATTTAGATAGAAGATAGATATAGGATTTACATTTGCCAAACATGCACTTTTGTTGAAGTTCTAAGCCTCTCCTGTAATTGGTCATCTACTACCCATTGTTAGTATATTGTGTAAACAACAATACTTCTAATAATATGTATTTTTGTTCCCTCGCTGACGGGACAGGAACAACAAAAAAAAAAGTTGATCATCGACATTGGCCCTTTAACAAAAACCGATTCAAATCCATCAATATTTTGCTGTGTAATGTGGGTGCCACTGAAAAACACTGCGCGGCATTATGCTGAGCTACTACTAAGTACTATTCTCAATTATTATTGTATTTCTACCTTTTATAAATATATCTACGTGTATTGAATGTGTAAATAAATCTCTCTCAAAACATACATCGGATTCACCAAAATTCTGGTCATGGCGTGTCCCAGTTCGAATGCTAAGTCGGCGTTCAGCGTCACTTTGAGCCCAAAGCCTTTTCGCTCCACTATGTCCATGTTCAGGTACTGGTCCCCCAGTACCGGAATACCTATGACAGGTACACCGTAATGTACTGCTTCTGTCGTTGACAGTTGACCGCCGTGAGTGATGAACATTTTCAGGGTGGAGTGTGCTAAAACGGAAAAATCTATACATATAAAATTCAAAGTCCTGACTGACTGACTGACTGACTTAACTATATATCAACGCACAGCCCAAACCACTGAACTTAGAGACTTGAAGTTTTGCACATAGATACCTTATACAATGTAGGCATCCACTAAGGAAGGATTTTTGGAAATTCCCACGGGATAAGGAAAAAACGGGAATTATATATTCGACTCCGAGTGACGCTATCTCAGTAACTATAATAACTAGACTCTTCAAATTTGATACAAAAGTAGGTGATTACAAAACGAAGAAACTAATTTCAGGATTTTTGGAAATTCCCACGGGATAAGGAAAAAAACGGGATTTATATATTCAGTTTAACGAAATCCTGTGAACTATAATTACTAGACTCTTCAAATTTGGCATAGAAGTAGGTGATTATAATAGTAAAATAATGTTTAAATGATTTTTGTAAATTCCCACGGGATAAGGAAAAAAACGGGATTTATATATTCAGTTTAACGAAATCCTGTGAACTATAATTACTAGACTCTTCAAATTTGGCATAGAAGTAGGTGATTATAATAGTAAAATATTGTTTAAATGATTTTTGTAAATTCCCACGGGATAAGGAAAAAAACGGGATTTATATATTCAGTTCTACGGGATCGATTTTTCGTTTTACTGGTCGTATAAAACTGAAATTTGGCCTTCAAGTTCCCTTGGGGAGTGTAGGGGAGCACTAAAAAAAGGATTTCCCGAAATTCCCACGGGAACGGGAAAAACGGGACTTTTCGTTTTACTGGTTGCAGAAAGCTGAAATTCGGCATGTAGGTTGCTTCGGGAGTGCAGAGGAGCATTAAGAGAGTACTTTCCAAAATTCCCACCGGAACGGCAAAAATATTTGTTTACAAAGAAATACTGCGGTAGGCATAATATGGCTAGAAACTTGAAATTTGGCACACATATACCTTGAGTATCCTAGAGGTGCACTAAGATGGTATTTTTCGAAATTCACACGGGATAGGGAAAAAACGGGATTTTTTGTTTTACTGGTCGTAGAAAGCTGAAATTTGGTAAGAGCTTTCCTTGATGAGTGTATGTGAGCACTAAGAAAGGATTTCCAGAAATTCCCACGGGAACGGGAAAAACAGGACTTTTCATTTTACTGGTTGCAGAAAGCTGAAATTCGGCATGTAGGTTGCTTCGGGAGTGTAGAGGAGCATTAAGAGAGTACTTTCCAAAATTCCCACGGGAACGGGAAAAATATCTGTTTACAAAGAAATACTGCAGTAGGCATAATATGGCTAGAAACTTGAAATTTGGCACACATACCTTGAGTATTCTAGAGGTGCACTAAGAAGTTATTTTTCGAAATTCCCACGGGATAGGGAAAAAACGGGATTTTTTGTTTTACTGGTCGTAGAAAGCTGACATTTTGTAAGAGCCTTCCTTGATGTGTGTATGGGAGCACTGAGAAAGGATTTCCAGAAATTCCCACGAGAACAGGAAAAACGGGATTTTTCGTTTTACTGGTCGTAGAAAGATGAAATTTAGCATTTAGCTTCCTTAGGGAATGTAAGGTAGCATTAACAAAGGATTTCCTAACATTTTTACGGGAACGGGAAAAACCGGGATTTTACGTTTTACCTACTTGACATAAAAAGTTGAAATTTGTCACGTAGGTTTATTCGGGATTGTAGGGGAACACTAAAACGGGAAAAAACGGGATTTTACGTTTCCAGACGAAACAGCGGAAGAAAGAGACTTAACATTTATAACGTGTGTTTCTTTAAAGGCTTTAAGTGTACTCCGAAAGCACTCCCCAAAATTTTCACGGGAACGGGAAAAAACTTATTTTTTCGTTTTACATCTTAGCGCGTACGAAGTCGCGGGCAAAAGCTATTTGGGGTAGGTATATTTTAGGACAGCCCTTTAGGTTAGGTTAGGTTTGTTTTATAAAAATCCTGCAATATTTACAGTTTCAGAAAAATTAAGGCAGCGGGGCAATGCGGGGGCTTGCTTGCATGCTTGCTTGAGTCCTTGCTTTGCATGCTTGATTGCATACTTGCTTTCAAGCATGCTTGCATGGTTGCTTGCATGCATGCATGCTTGCGTGCTTACTTGCATGCATGCTTGCTTGCACGCTTGCTTGCCTGCTTGCATGCCTGTTTGCATGCCTGCTTGCATGCCTGCTTGCATATTTACATGCTTGCAGGTTTGGGTGCTCGCTTGCTTGATTGCTAGCTTCTTTGAAATGCTCATGGTTAACGCGTGCGAAGCCGCGGGCAAAAGCTAGTAGGATATAATTATCAAGTTAAATATCACGGGACAATTTACACTAACTGATCTAGTCTGAAACTAACCAAAAGCCAGCAGCTCTAGTGTCACTTGCCAGCCTACGTTTGACCCCGAAACACAAGACCTGTGCTGCCATCTACATTTTGTAACCTAAACTGCTGAGCAGTTTCATCGCCCCACCCATCCTTTACCGTTCTGGTTGAAGATACGTGTTTGACCTATTTGCTAGGCATATAGTTACGAATTATTCCGTGAGAGGGCGGTTTTATCAAACTACGCAAATACAAATAAGTTAAAAAATAGTTATGAATCTGTGTCGAAGTGACACTAAGGGTTGTGATTATAAACAAGGACTCGCAATTATGAGCTTAGGACTTAAAATGAGAAATTAAACCGAAGCGAAGAGGCATATATATAGCCTAGAAATGATGATAGCATAACACCAAAGTAGCAATTGTAAATAGAATATACCTATACTTAAGTTTCTAAACCACACTGCAAATTAGAACATAGAAAATTCCGAAAAGTAAATCTATGGCTGGGGAATGGAACCTGCAGGCTTATTACCTAACTCGCTCGCAATGGCCATCGTGTTCATTTTGACAGTTAATGTATGGGCTGACAATCGGCATCGGAATCAGCTAGCTGTCACATTCATACAATAACTGTGAAGATGAACACGATGGCGATTGCGAGCGAGTTAGGTAATAAGCCTACTGGATCCTCATCATTCCTCACCACCCAAAGCAGGTAAAAAATGCTTGAGTACAGTCAAGGCATAAATATTATGTACGTTCCCAAGACACCAGAAACATCTATCTTTATGCCACAAAGAATAAGGTCGGTGACACATATTCGACACTTAGGATGTAGGAAGCTTGTCGCTTTAAAATCTTACCTAAAATACTCTGTTGTGGTGCCCATTTCACCAGAACGACGTTAGGCGGTACATTATCGAGTTCACCCTCGTACCTCCATATGATTTTTTGGTCGAAGCTGGCAAATATATCTAATAGGGATCGTTTCATTTTTTTGGACATATCAATGCTTTTTAAATTCGAGCCCATATTAAAGTATATGACGCCGTATCTAGCGAAGTCCATTAGATTTTGGAGGTCCTGGCAAAAAATTACACAATTATTTCCCAGAATTATTACAGATATTTAAAAATAGAAATATACAATACGAGAAAGTCATACATAACACAACACAGTTACACTAAATGAACAAAAAATATTTATCTTGCTACTCCGCTACTTACGTGCAAGATAAACTACCCTGTCTGAAATGTATAAACTGTGCCCATAGTTAAGTTTGCAGGATTTATATATAATGTGTTTTATGTGGCAGTAGTGGAGGGATGATTGCATGAGGGCTTTATGCGAAATATAATATTATGTGTCTCATGCAATTCTCCCTCCACTACTGCCACATAAAACACATAAATCCCGCAAACTTAACTATGGGGACAGTTTATATATTTCACACAGGTTTGTTTATCTTGCACGTAAGTAACGGAGTATTAAGGTAAATATTTTTTGTTTAATGAAATTGACCTCCGCTAAGTAACGCCTGATTCAATAAAATACAGTTACACTAAAAAGAAAATAGTGCTCCGTTTCTTGACTCTACAATTTACAATGTTACTAATTGAAATTGGCAACATTTTATTAGTTGATTTGACTAATTTTTCTAGTTCAGACTTGTAAAATTGTAGCCTGTTAGCTTCGAGAAACGAGTTTTGGATGTAAATTTTTAAATAAGCAAGAACTAACTGACAGACACAGCCTAAACCATTGTACCTAGAGGCTTAAAACACACAAATATATTTCTTAAAAATCATGGAGCTACACATAGAGAATTTTCAAAATTACACCAAGTAGGGTAAGTAGCCTATACTTCCGCGGGGGCGAGGCGAGAACACGGGCTTAAATTTAGTCTAATACGTACACAAATGACGTCTTTATCCCTCACGGGGTAGACAGATCCTAAGGTGGCAAAGCACAGGCCACCTTTAGCAAGATTGCGGGCTTATAGATGGCAAAAAAAAACAGTCTAGTTTAGTCGTATGCCATGAAATGTATACATTTCAAGTAATATTAAGGTAGAAAGAACAATATGTCTTTCTTTTGTGTTATCGGTAGTAAACAATCATATAATAATCTCAACGAAACCGTTTCAAAAAGTTAATTAACAAACACATAAAGTTTACATTGTTTCGCATCGGAAGTGCAAATAGACCATATTATTATCAAAAGTTCTTTCATCAAACTCATGTTTATCGGGATAACATTTGCCGTAAACAAGGTTCAATGAATTCCTTGGGGAGTTTTACCTCAATCTCCTGCCTTGCAAAATTAATAGCTTAAGTGCAATGATCTAAACATATCCTCAGGGAACTAAGCTTTCACATCAAACGGGTAAGTACAAGCACTTTTAAATTTGACCTTTTATCTCCACCGTTGATTTCCAAATTTAATCTTTTCTTTTACTACACAGTTAAGTACTTATACTTAGAATTAATCTAGAGTAGGTACTTGAGAAGGGAATTGGGTTTGTTCGACTGAACAACTCTATAAGATTTTTATTGAATCAGGCGTTACTTTGCGGAGATCCATTTCAATGAACAAAAAATATTCACCTTGCTACTCCGCTACTCACGTGCAAGATAACCAACATAGAGAATTTGCATGAAAAACATATATTTCACACAGGCTTGGTTATCTTGCACGTGAGTAGCGGAGTAGCAAGGTAAATATTTTTTGTTCAACTCTGTAAATGTTTTTCAGGATTGTTCAATTGCGGCTGACAAATTTGTTCATACATTGGAAGATGTTCAAAATGCGAAGTCAAAAAGTTGGCTTAGTTTTCAATCCAAAACTACAACGAAAAATCTGTACAGGATTGTCCAAAATAACCTAATCGTCTGCTGAAGTATGATGTTTATATTTATGTATTTAAATTCCATGCTGGTCTGGAAGCAAAGAATAAACATAGATGTACCAGTTGCTTCTCCTCCCGCGCAGATGTTAAAAGGCCATAGAGAGAATGGGCGAAAATCATAGGAAGCATGTTATAGGCTAGCAACCCATCACTATTTTGATTCCATTTTTTGCCGTTTATACGCCCACAATCTTGCTATACGTGTCCTGTAGGTCTTGCCACCTTAGGCTCTATCTACCCCGGAAAGGATAAAGGCGTGATTTGTGTTAGTGTGTGTATATTTATGTATCGTCGACATTATTCGATTAGATTAAAAAAAATACATCTTTCAAGCAGGTCTGGGAGCAAAAATAACATAGAACGTACCAGTTGCTTCTTTCCCGCGCAAATGGTTAAAGCCCTTCGAGGGAATGGGCGAAATTCTTAGAAATCGTGTTATAAACGATGCGGCTTGCAACCCATCGCTATTTGAATTCCCCTTTCCACCTATATGCCCACAATTAAGCTAAACGTGGCCTTTAGGTCTTGTTACCTAAGGCTCTGTCTACGCGATTAAGTCGTAATTTATGTATGTATGTTTGTAAAATTACATCATCACTACATAGTATAAAATAAAGTCGCTTTCTCTGTCCCTATGTATGCTTATATCTTCAAAACTACAGAACGGATTTTGATGCGGTTTTTTTAAATAGATAGAGTGATTCAAGAGGAAGGTTTTTATGTATAATTCTACGCAGACGAAGTTGCGGGCAGAAGCTAGTAAATTATATAAAGTCAAGTTAAGAGAATTTTGAGTCAAAAGCAGCACAATACTATCTATTTACGAATACTACTGCCTAAATTCTGACATATGTCTAGTTAGAACGTTCTAGAGAATATCTAGCGGAATTGAACAACATGTACCAAAATATCTGCGAACTAATTCAGTAGCAGACTAACATTTGTGTTAATTCAAGTCTGTTAACGTCTTAACTAGATACACTTCTTGACGAATCACAGCATAGGTTAATATAAGTGATTCCCTAGAGCTAGAGGTTGTCTACATAATGAATGTATAATTGTGTTTATATTTGTGTAAGTACATTTGTTTTGGCGCACATTTCTCTTTGACTTATGCTATTAACTGTCATAATTCCATGCGAGAATGTACCAGTTGCTTCTCTTCCCGCGCAGATGGTAAAAGCCCATCGAGGGATTGGGCGAAAATCTTAGGGATCATGTTATATAGGCGATGTGGCTAGCAACCATACGCCCCCAATCGGGCTAAACGTGGTCTTTAGGCCTTACCTTAGGCTCTGCCTACCCCGTAAGGGATAAAGACGTGATTTATGTATGTATGTATTAATTGTCAATCCGTAGCAATTTTTTTTGTGTAGATATTGACATTTACCAACAATTGGCATTGTTCATTTTTTTTAAGCTGTGCTTTTAACAACTTTATTTGATAAAATGGACTATTTCAAGCAACTAATTTGAATATTATGCTTTTACGTAGCTTTGTTAATTAATAATAAATATTTTTTCGCTGTTTGATAATTCGTGAATTTAGACAGAATCCCGATCGCCTTCGAACGAAGGCTGGCTATAAAAAACGACTTTGTCTATGGTTTTGTTAGATTTGACAGTGACACGTGACAGTTGCCATAGCCAAACTTTTTTTTTCATTTTTGTGGCAAACATTCGATGCTGGATTTTGTCTAAAAACCCGGTCGTTCGGTCAAACAAAGGTTCAAAGTACTTTTACAAAAATATCTGCAATCATAAAGTATTTTTGAAATCGGACAAGATAAATCGGATAATTGATGGTTTTCCTGGAAATGGTTTTCGAATTGGAGCATACTAAAAAAAATGAACAATGCCAATTACCTCGGATTAAATTTACTACCAATCTTCGTATAAAACTACTGTGGTTTGTTGTATTATATAATTATATTTATTACTTTAATTGTATTTGGTTATGTTCTGATTAATTGCACTCATATTATTTTATCATCACATAATTTCTCATACTGTTTTTCGCACATAATTGCGCTTAGCTACCTCTATATAGTCTATAGTTAGTTGGAACAGATTAATAGACTAGTTTTAATTTTGTATTTGCAGTAAACAGTTAGAGGAGTAAGGAAAATAAATCCGCCGTCCTTTCGAAATCCGTAGTTAATGCAAGTTTTTTTTTGTGAAATGTAAGTAGATGTAATGAGATTTCTTCGTGTAACATGATTTGGGACCAAATTCAGAAGGGACGTATTCGAATGCGCTGATGAACCAGCCGACGCAATTTTTATGATTGAATATTCTGAAAAATGACGTGGAATTTGTTTATCGTAAAAAAAACTGTTCGGGAAAAATGTGCTTATAAACGTCACTCGTAAGACTTTAATTATTAATAACTTTGCCCTGAGATAACGAAATATAATAGTTTTTTATTTTATTGAATCAGGCGTTACTTTGCGGAGGTCCATTTCAAAGAACAAAAAATTGACCTTGCTACTCCGCTACTCACGTGCAAGATAACTAAGCCTGTGTGAAATATATATGTTTTTCATGCAATCCCTCCCTCCACTGCTGCCAATAAAACACATATAAATCCCTCAAACTTAATTATCCCTTACACCACACAAACACTGACGCGTTTCGATCCCTCTACGGGATCATTATCAAAGTTTAATGAACACAACTGTTACACATGCAAACCAATGCGTCAGTGTTTCATCCACGCTCGTCGGTTTCGGGTACCCTTGACCTGATCCCCAACATCCCCAATTTGGTGACGGAACGTCCGTCCAGGCATCCCCCCCCCCCCCCCCCCAAGTCAAACAGAAGCTTGTAATAATCGCTTGGGCTCTTACCGGTGGTAAAGGTTTCGCTTTAACGTCAATGTGGTATCCCCCGACATACTTGGCACTCTGCGGCAAGCTGTGTGGTGTTCCTATTACCGGATGGGAGTTCAGAAGCAACATGGATCCGTTGTATACTGCTGCCTCATAGGACGGTATCGTTACTCCTCTCTTTTTTGCTATGCTTTGAAAATAGCTGTCGTATAGGAACTGTTCTTTTGGGTAAGAAATGAAGCTGAAAAAGAAGCGTTTAACAATGTAATTTATTTTATGGACATGTACACACAGCAAAGCTATTCGGTAAGCAGGATAGATACGGCACGAGCGTGCGTAGGTGCTTACCTGATTATATTGCCGTGTGTACGATTAGGTACGCGTGATCAAAATGATAAAAAAACAGTGTTTGAAATATCAGCTGAGGGACGTCCATATGCCTTTCCTAAGGATCTTTACGGCGATCAACTTCCTGTCATGCAATCTTTACCAGATATTACATCCACCTTGCGGGAGGCCTACCAATATTTTGCCCTCCGGTACGCGGTTGCCACTCTAGAACCTTATGGTCTTCTTCTTTTTTAATATGGCCCCATCGATCGATGCAATGATTTCGCCAATGTCAAAGTAATAAATACAGTAGTAAAAAATCTTGTGACAAAAATGTTAGCAACGTTGTACGTACACGGTCAAAAGACCCCCCGTCGGGTTCTTAGCCAACGGATAACGATATCCCCCAGAATCTGCCAGGAAATCATTAACCGATGCCTAGGGCGCACCGGACCAAGCACTGCTCTTCCTCTCGGACGGATCCGAAAACGAACCGCAGCTCTTGACCACACGAGGAATAACCCGACTCGCACTTCAACCTTACGGTCCCAAAGGCCATCGGTTAAGTTTGTCATATTAAGTTTAGTTTAACTAAAGAGATAATTGACGCCACGTAAGTTGGAGCGAGATAACGCTCTACGAAACCAAAATGGCCGGGTACTGTAGTGGCACAGTATATATATAAGCTAAAGCAGTAAGGAAACTACGAACAAATCGGTTGAAACGAAACACGCACACAGGCGCGCGCTTTACACTGCCCCTAAGCGGACCTCGTCCACTCCGCTCAGTCTCAGGTCCGCTTAGGGGCCGTGTAAAGCGCGCGCCTGTGTGCGTGTTTCGTTTCAACTGATTTGTTCGTAGTTTCCTTACTGCTTTAGCTTATATATATACTGTGGTAGTGGCGACTTGTCTTTCCGTTGTGGTTCTAATCAAAAGAGGATAATGACGTTTGACCCGTGCGATTATGCCTGAATATTCGCATGGGTATACCTCGACCACAATCAGGTAAGCTACCCGTGTTTTCTGTTTACCAGCAGACCCGACAAATTTCGTTACGCCTTAAAATTGGTTTTGTCATTTCATCCGAGATGGAGTTGCGAATGAAATTAGTTCTGTATATTCCCAAATTTTTCATGTATTTTGTTAATTGTCTAAATTAATAAAAATAATTGACACAAAACCAATAAATTAACGAAAGTAAAAATCGGTGCAGCAGTTCTTGAGTTAATAAGAAAAAGATATAATAATTATAATGAGTTTCAGATTTGTTACGGTGAACTTGACAACACTGCATCAGGATCAAACGCCGATAAAACTTTGAAAAAAAAAATCGCGTCCAAATCAGTTCACCCATTTAAGACCTACGGTCCCACGTACTAACACGCACTCTCTCACACGCACAAACATACAATCGGTCAAATCTAGAACATCCCTTTTTTGCGTCTGGTCGGGGGTAATAACTTACTTTATTATAGCAAATTTCTTTAGGAACTTCCACAATTCTAATGCTCGATCATATAAATGGAGAAGGGGCCATTTTGTCGAAAGCATGTCCACATTCAAAGCTGGACTCGGGATATTGTCCACCAATTTTAACACCTGCCAGTGCGCCTCTGTCGATCCCAGCCAAATTAGTGGGCATCGAAATAATGGTGCAATCCTGGAAAAAGAAGACACACTAAAAACACCAGACGTTCACGACGGCTTAGAGCGTCCACTTGATGTTGATGCTTCAATGTCAGTCACGGTACCTGACATGGCATGAACATATCCTAGGTCTGTCAGGCACCAGTGACTGACATGGCACCGCAGTCTACGTGTTAAACAAACTTGTACTTAAAGTTAAAAACTAAAATCCGACTACCAACCGTTACTTTTAACTTATTTGATTATTGGGCTTTGATTATTGCTTTTTTTACGCCCTAATAGCTCCTGGCCACTCCTTGTCAGAAATACTACTAAGTCATGAGAAGCTCACAGGACATAATTAGGTCAGGCTCAGACAAAACTGATTGAGACAGGACTTATTAATAAAAAGAAACCCAAATTGTAAGTACATCAAACTTGGCTGTGTGGGCATAGTTTCCTTTGCTTTTCCTATATGGAACTTAAAAATAGTATACGCTTTACATTTAAAGTTTCGGCGTGTATATTAATCGCTGAATGGTGTTTTGGTAGCATGGCGTGGAATGACGAGGGACGAGTTTGATTCCGCTGCCGTTGTCTATTGTGTTTTAGTTTTCCCTCTAAAGTTCTTCTCTGTGTTACTCACCCAGCAATGACATCTGAGAAAAACCATTCCACCACGACGGCATCAAACTTTTCTCTGGGGTCACTTAGAAAATCCACGACATTTTTGTCTTCAAGAAATAGTTTGTGGAAGTCGAAAGCGAAGTTTAAGAAGAACATCGAATCAGCAAAGCTCGGCTGGCGAACCGCATTCTTCAAAGTAAAGGCGTCAACTGAAAAAAGGTTAAAATTTTGACTTTATACAAGCTTTAATATTTTACTTGTCAGTATTTTAATTCAGTTTTGAAGCAGATATCTTCAAACGATTGAGCTAAAATTTTGCACGAGTAAGTCGGATGCCAATACAATAATCTGGTAGTGGAGTTCTGGTGACCCAGGACCGTCTCCGCAGGAGGGAACTCTACAACGGTTGGCCCGATTGACATGAAATTTCGTACAAATATGTAGGGTACAGTCAACAAAAAGTACAGTCAACAAAAAATCTTGTATCAAAAATGTTATTTTTTGGTTAGGTTATTTTTGGCTCAGACGCCGCGGGCGACGGGCCGCTACCCGCCGCGGATAGAGAGTGAGAACGGCCGAACCCTAAAAGCTCAGGGGCAGGGCTTATTATCGATACCAAATTCACATTATAAGTAACGTTAGGAAACGGTAATAAATTATAACGTTACTTGATAACATATTTCATTATTATAACTTTACCCAATTAACGTTATTTTTATCGATACTTTTACTTTTCATTGCAGGGCTTGTTGACGTTAACCAATTCACATTATTATAACGTTATCATTAATAACACTATTTTAATCGGTAATGCTACGTTGCCATTCCGTCCACTGGCTACCGTGAGCGTGCGGCGTGCGTGAACATCAGTGAATCAAAAATAAATAAGCCGCTATTAACGTTACCTAATAACGTTAAAAATGATTAACGATACTTAACGTTAGCTCAATGCACAGCTGGTAACATTACCATTTTTTACCGATAAACAAGTAGTATAACGGTTAAAAGGGTTAACGTTAATTACAACTTAACGTTAATTCTGTCTCAAAATGGTAACGATACCAAATTTTTAACGTTATTTCAAGCCCTTCAGTGGTAGCTACTTGGAAATGTCACAATAGCTACTTACAATGTTCAGGATCGGCTGCACTGAGTTTTTTTATGCCATTGGGAACGATTATTTCTCTTAGTTTTCGCTGCGGTTCGTCACGTGGTGTTGCAGTCAGGTGTACCACCTAAAATATTTGAAACAACACCTAGATACATACATATATTATTATCACCTCTTTATCCTTTATCTTGGTTACCTTAGGATCAGGTAAGGGATATAGACGTGAATTGTGTATGTATGTACGCAAATTAGAATCCTGCACACTTGCGAACTATAGCCCTCTCATTTTGAGAGGCGTGTGCCCAGCAGTGGGACATATTACACAAGCTGGAAAATGAAAATGTATTTTTGCAAATTGGCCGCCAAGGGCTCTTTTACATGTATTCTCTTTATGAAACTACCAGCGCATTCGGAAAGACCATCATTGCCAAGAAGAATGCGCCGCAAGAAACTTGGCTGAAAGTAATTTTTTCAAAATAAAATACAGTTAGGTACCGATAGGCTCTGTCTACCTCGTAAGGGATATAGACGTGATTTGTGTATGTATGTATGTAAAATACAGTATGGAGATGGAATTACGATTATATTGACTGTCTAAAGTGAAGTAAAAACTGCGTAATGAACTAAGTAAATAAAAAATAATACATACTACATCTATATCCTTTACGTGGTGGACAGAGCCTAAGGTGACAAGACCTACAGGCCACGTTTAGCAAGATTATAGGGGAGAAAAATAATACTCCAATAAATTTTCGAATAACGTTCCAATAAGTCAACAAGATTTCTACGTCTCCCTCCCAAAGTTTTTTAAACGATTAATTATTCTAGATCGAACACTTTCTTGGAACGAAAACAGCGTGCTGTATTTAGGCCAACTTAGGAGGAATGAGTTTGAAAAACTTGCCAGACTCGATGGGCTTAAGACTTTCGCAGACCTTTGTATTTTTTGTTTTAAACGCCACAATTACACGCACTTTACTAGGTACTTTACAGTGTTATTATGTATATTTGTGTTTACTGCTAAAAATTTCTTCCATGGTCTGGGAGCAAAGAAAAACGTAGAAAGTACCAGTTGCTTCTCTTCCCGCGCAGATGGTAAAAGCCCATCGAGGGAATTGGCGAAAATCTTAGAAATCATGTTAGAGGCGAGGCGGCTAGCAACCCGTCACTATTTTAATTCCGTCTTTCCAATCGTGCTAAACGTGGCCTTTAGATCTTGTTACCTTAGGCTGTCTACCCCGTAAGGGATAACTACGTGATTTATGTGTGTACTGCCAGAGATCGGATAGCTTGAAATGAGGTGAAAATTGTGCATGTAGATTGGACATGATAAGTACAGCCAGGTTTAAAAAAGCTGGTAATAAGAATTATTGAGAGTCCTTAACAAAATCGATTCATTTATTTTCGTTTCTAAACCAGGTTTTTTTTCGATTAAGTAACTGGCCATTTTCATTTCGTTTGATATTTTGCTGTAATTTTTTGGAACCGACTGCCACCTAACTGTAATATATTTTTTAATATTACTAAAAGCATAAAAGGTATCATTTTCTTAGTTAAGTATTTTTTTTATTTGCTATCAATCATTATGATAATTTTAAATGGGTTTTCATATTGCCCACAACTTCTACACCCCATTGCAAAAAAAGGGGCCATGGTTTTTGTACTTCATGTTCATAAAAGCTTACTTTCTAAATCTGAAAAACCACAGGTGCCCAATTTTTTTGCAAGGATGTTATATTGTGCAGATCATTTTATTCGAATATTATTTTACAGAATTAAGTTGATTATAACACACCGTTATATACACAAGCTTTGTGTATTGCACCAAAAGCAGCAAATTATCTTCCATTGCAAGCAAAAAGTTTTAATTAGTTAGTTGGCGGGTGCATCCACCAAACCCCGCTTGCTGTGGTGGCAACTTAAATTGAAATATACGTATTTATTTAAATTTGCCTGTTTCCCGGTAAGAAAGTTTACCATGTCCATTGGCATCAAGCCTGTGTCGAGATAATTGCAAAATAAGAGTGTTATTACAAAATCATAACCCTCCTTTAGCTGAGCCGTAGTCGGGTAAAAAACATCTATAGGTACCTACATAAATATAATAAATCAGTTGAAAGTTCGTGTTTGTACATTAAATAAATTCATCAAGAATAGAGCGTCAAGGATTAGGGAAGAGGAATAAAACACAAAAAGTAGATTTTGTCATTTTTGTCTGTCTGTATGTATGTATGTATGTGTGGATATGTTCATTTACCTATGTCTGTGTTCGCTAATCTCCAAAACTGTTGGACCGATTTGAATGAAACTTTGCGTGGTTATACACGTTATATCCCTGGTAAATATTTTAGATACTTTCAATCCCGGAAAATTAAAGAGTTCCCGTGGGATAGTCAAAAAACTATAACTTATGCAGCTTAGTACACAACAACTTAAGCATCTAGCATCTAATTCAGTAAAATTGGCATGCTGACACCTTAATGCCGCGGTTACATTAAACATACATATATAATTAGTTGAAATTGGGTATACACTTAGTTTCAGTCCCAGGGACGGACATAGGATAGTTTTTATCCCTGAAAACAGCATAGTTCCCGCAGAAAACCGAAGACAGGGTAAAATGGCAATTTTTATGTTTTATGGGTGGACTGCTGCTGCTACAGGCGGATGATCATGATGATGTCTCATACCTCATGTCCAGCTTCTAATAATCTGGTAACTACACCGTGTCCCAGTATGCTGTGGCTCTTCAACGGCATGGGGAATACCACAAGGATCCGCAGCGCCCCACACGATGCTAGCAGAAGCAAGCTCAAAGCAGGAATGCTGAGCTGCATCTGAAATTTATCATATATTATGTACTATTAAACGGTAAATTATTTGTACGGGCTCTAAACCACTGGGATGTCATGTTGACACCAGATATAGTCCAGGGGTGCGAGTCGTTTTACCTCCACGTGTGGTCAAGAGCTGCGGTCCGTTTTTGGATTCGTCGGGGGGAAGAGCAATGCTTGGTCCAGTGCGCCCTGGGCATCGGCTAATGATTTCCTGGCAGTTTCTGAAGGATATCATTGACCGTGGGCTTAGAGCCCGATAGGGGGGAGGGGGGTCTTTGACCATTACCGTACAACGTTGTCGACATTTTGTCACAAGATTTTTTAATTGTATTTTTGTTACTTTGACATTGGCGAAGTTGTCGTCGCTATAACGACTTGATACGCCACAAATAAGAAGAAGAAGAAAAAGATATAGTACAACCCAATTCAATTGGACGCTATTGTAAACAAACAACGTTTATTATGAGTCTATATCGCTACCTTGGGGCTCAATTGTCGTAAAAGCCAAAAGTCGACTTTTCAGGAGAGCCAAAAAACTAAAAAGAAAAACGAAAAAAAATTGTAACTCTTTTGTTTTAATAGTTATAAAGAAGCTTCGTAGGATGGAAGTTCTTAAAATTATGAGTAGAACAATATGAATTCATAATATTTAAGATAGAACCCATAACAAAGAAAGTAGATGGCGTATACGCTTCTTAAAACCAAAACAACATGACGCTTATGACCAAAATAATAGTTGCTGTACATGCTACTTAGGACGTAAAAGTCAGCTATTACGATTTATTGAAAAAACCAAAGGTGTTAGTCGCCGGTTTTCTGTTTTTGGTTAGGTACTTTACTGTAAAAATATAAATCATCTATATACACCCAAAACTACTTTACTGCGATAACGATGATAAGGTAGGTATAAACCAAATCAGTTTGAGAATCGTATTTAACTTTCAAAGTCCATTCATATTAAAAAGATTGGAGGGTTTGGTAGTAACAAACAATTCGTATAGAAAAAAAATATATCGCTGAAGGGAAAAAATCAATGTCAACGAAAAAAAAAAACACAAATATCGTTGTTATTATTAAAAATATTGTTCAAGTAACACATAAAACGATAAAAAATAAAAATAGCAACAAGAATAGGGCATTTAATACTTCAAATCTCTTTCAATCAAAAACAATCTATTTTATAAAAGTTATGTGTTTAACGCTCTTTTTACTCCAAATTTATTTTTGGTTGGCGTTTATTGCCATGAAATGAAACGCTACTGCAGGCCGTACACCAAACTTTATTCTGTTATTGGAAATAACTCAGGTCGTATTCACCAAAATAGTTTAGTGGTGGCTTATACATCTTAAAAATGAAACGTAATTGCAGGTTGTATAATAAACTTTGTTCAATTTTCAGAAATCGTTAAGGTCGTATACGCCAAGTTTGATAAGCAATGTCCTTTATGCTAATTATAAATCTTGATTTAGGGTCAATAATACCTTTGCATTTTTCACACTCCGAGTAGCTGGCTTTTATAGCTCGTTTTTTTAAAATTTCTTGTTTAGAGTAACAGAAAATTGAGGTTGTATTCGATATTTTTTCGGGATTTGGAGAATTTTAAATACACAGATCGATAGAGAAAAAAAAACTGAGCAAGACTGCATTTAAATCTCATTTTCGTCAAAATGGCGTTTACGACAATTGAGCCCCAAGGTAGCGATATTATACTCTTTCGTACTAGTGTGATGTAATCTTAGTCGGTTAATTTAATGGATTGTACAAAATATTATACAAATAACTGCCGCACTTAAAAATGTCTAATGATTAACTCGTTCCATTTTCAAATTTATCATAAAGTTAGCTTACTATTAAAACGGTAATTAAAGTCTCCGTGTGCGGCAGTTAGCAGGTATGTGTACTTTGTTTATACACCGACATTATTATATTCTAGGAAAATAAATAATCGTTTTCAATATTAGAATAATAATAGAATAGATAGATTTATAGCTACCTTCACTAACAAAACTTCAAAACACAAAAATACGGTAAAATATTTTTTTATAGGAAACAGCTGTTAATTTACACTCGAAAACAATGTCACTGACCTTTGTCAAATACTAATAAATAAATAAAATAAATAACGGTCACTAATCAGGAACTCTTGCGCAGGTCCATCGTCACTTCACCATTCCCACTAGCGCCATATCATTGGAGTAAAATTATCGGGTAAAATATCTGACTACCCGCAATTTTATTAGAAAATGCTGTCTTGCGTGAAACGAAACACAAATAAGTTCTACGGGTGCTACTCTGAAATTCGATTTTCGAAGTTTGTATGACGGTGAGCCTAGAGAGAAAGGTGAGATGAGAGGTATCGTGTGAGTGGGACAGCACGAAATTAACTGAAAAAGTTTGATGTTTTATGCGATTACTTACTGTGGTAGTCTGGATTCAACAAATAATTTAGTCAATTAGATTGAGTTACCTGAAACGCTTTTTTAAATCATTATTTTAAGTGGGTACTTCGCATATTGGTAACTGTTTTGTACTGAACATAACTGAAATTTAAATAATTGCTCAGTTTTCTATGATTGTAATGATGAGTTTTTTTTTTTATTAGCCTGTAATGTTGTCCCACTATCGGGTGAAGATTCAGGGGGGCTACTCCGATATTCGATTTCCGGACATCGTATCATACCGTCCCTCTCGCTCCCAACTTAATGCCTATTAGTGTAGGCGGAATGGCGAGACACGAACTTCGAAAATCGAATTTCGGAGTGTAAGGCCTAGTCGTGTTATCGCTATAGAAAGTTCGTGATACAACGAACATTACATGGCCACATTATACTCGCAATAAAAGCTTCGGGCGATGTAAATCGGTCAAGTGAATGCATTAAAATGAAGTTATGAAGTGTAGCCATTTATTTTGAGTGAATTTTGTCACGACAAAATTCCTTTGATGTGCGGTAAGAAACCGATGGGAGCCCGAACACTATTCAAGTTCGCCCGAATGATTCGCGTTACAGCGAACTGCGTGGCTATACAAGTCGCGACAGGTCGAACATTCGCCGAATCCCAATTACATTATAGTTCCAAACTGGTCTGGGAGCAAAGAAAAACATAGAATGTACCAGATGCTTCTCTTCCCATGAAGATGGTAAAAGCACGTCGAGGGAATGGGCGAAAATCTTTGGAATCATGTTATACGCGATGTGGCTAGCAACCCATCGCTACTTTGATTCCCCTTTCCATCCATAGTACACCTACAATAATGCTAAACATGGTCTTTAGGTCTTGTTACCTTAGGCTCTGTCTACCCCGTAAGGGATAAAGACGTGATTTATGCATGTATGTATGTAACATTATAGTCCGATTTTTGTTTGTTTTTCTGTCTATCTTTTAACTTATTAGTGTATTTAATGTAAAAGTGCAATAAATGAATGGATAAAAAATGAAGACGATTATTTAACAGGTACTAGTTGACTTCTTGATGTCGCACCAGTTTTCATGGCAGAAATGTGCGTTGAAGATGCTACAACTGCCTTGAGGGATCTTTCGAAATTCCCATGAAATATAAACCTGGATATAGACGGGAGTAAACTATTAATAACCATGGTAAAAATTTGTAAGTTACTTACACGATGTTCTTTGTCTGAGATAAGTTTGCATCAATTAAGGATCATGATAATTTTGTTCACACATTAAAAGTTAGAATAAACTTGACCTTTATTACTCGGTGTTTACAGTACATATTCCCGTCTTCTAGATGCTGAGATGAATACCGGAATGAGCAATCATGAATGCCTAAGTGAATCAAATTGAGTTCAGTAATGAAAGATGAGTTAAACTGTTTGAGTGTATGGGACGTGTGGTGTGGTGGAATAATTTTATAAGTGTATTTTCCGTCGGATAAACAAAAGGTAGGTGATTTTTTTTAATTTCCATGCTTATGCTGGTCTGGAGCAAAGAAAAAACAGAATGTACCAGTTGCTTCTCTTCCCGCGCGGATGGTAAAAACCCATCAAGGGAACGGGCGAAAATCTTAGGTATAATGTTATTAAATAGTTTTTTTTTTTTTATTTATTTATTGAAATAATTACACAGCATTACAGACAAGCCAAGGCACTGTGAAATTCATACACATACTTAATTACAGCAGTACAACACGTATAACACATAGCACAAAAAATAAACAGCAAACAGCATTAACATTTACAAACAATTAAGTGAAGACGGACGGTCATCCTTCGCCTCACAGAACTTCATACACTCACAGCTTATAGTCCTCCAGCTACTAGCAAATATATCGCAGTCAGGTGTTGATGCAAGAAGCGCATTGAGATTTCGCAAGATACATACATACATACATACATGTATCACGTCTTTTCCCTTACGGGGTAGACAGAGCCTAAGGTAAAAAAACCTTATGGCCACGTTTAGTATGATTAAGGGTTAAAGGGGATTAAGGGGGGGGGGGGGTTATGATTATGACATTTAATAAATAAATAATAAATATCTTGGGACAAATTACACCAATTGACCCAGCCCCAAACTAAGCAAAGCTTGTGCTATGGGTACCAAGCAACGGATAAACATACTTATATAATGTAGATAAATACATACTTAAATACATATTTAAATACATACAACATCCATGACTCGGGCACAAACATTCGTATTCACCATACAACTGTCTGCCCCTACCGGGATTCGAACCCATGGCGATACCCATGGCTATATTGGCGATGCAGCTAGCAACCCGTCACTATGTTGTTTCCCCTTTCGACCTATACGCCCATCATGCTAAACGTGGCCTTTAGGTCTTGTCTTCTTGTCTACCTTGCGCAGACGAGGGGGGGAAAGGCGAACTCGGTGCTTGCACCGTTCGCCCGATCCCTTGAGGCCAGCGGGAACGGTAACGGGGCATTACAATACAATACAATACAAATAGCTCTTTATTGAACACCACATATAACAACCAAAACAGAAAAAATGCCTACCTACCTGCATTGCACGGTCTCATTGTCTAAGGGAAGACGGGGCCAGCGTACGGGTCCTCCCCTTCTTGGCGCGGTGGGACGTCTGTGGTGAAACTCTAGTGGCATCCCACTGCGTCCCCATCACACCGGATTGAGGCAACGCCGTAGAGGCTCTTGTCTACCCGGTAAGAGCTAAAGACGTGATTTAAGTATATGTGTATGTTTATGTGGTCACTATATGCACTATGCCTGGAAAAGGGTTCAAATGACATTAATTTACATACAAGTCCCTCCCCAACAGTTCAACATCTGAATAATCGCCATAATTCACCCTTATCGAGCGCTGTACGGAAATTATGACGCGAAATACACTGCTTAGAATAAAATATGGCTGCTCACTGCGATAGTTCCCATTTTCAGCGCATGAAAGTCGTTCTGGCCCGCTGCCATAATTAGGTGTTGATGTGTTTAATATTTATGAGCTAAGGTGTTGAGGTTTCTGAGTTATGTCGTCATATTTTATCATCTCAGTTGTAGTAGAGGAGTTGCCGCATGATTCCTATTAAATACGAAGTTGCATGAAGTAATTTTTGCTCGTCAGTATAATTTCTATCCGTCTTCCATGCTAGTCTGGGAGTAAAGAAAAAACAGAATGTACCAGTTGTTTCTCTACCCGCGCAGATGGTAAAAGCCCATCGAGGGAATGGGCGAAAATCATAGGAATCATGTTATAGGCGACGAGGCTAGCAAGCCATCACTATTTTGATTCCATTTTCCACCTATACGCCCACAATCTGGCTCAATGTGGCCTGTAGGTACCTGCTATCTTAGGCTCTGTCTACCCCGAAAGGGATAAAGACGTAATTTGTGTATGTATAATTTCTATAGTGGCTTTTAAATGTAACATTAAACTAAAAAGAATCTTACTAATATTATAAACGCGAAAGTTTGTAAGTATGGATGTTTGTTACTCTTTCACGCCAGAACGGCTGGACAGATCTGGATGAAATTTGGAACATAGAAAGATTATAGTCTGGAATAACACATAGGCTACTTTTTGTAATTACTGCGGAGTAGCGATAAATGAATTGTATGCAGACGAAGTTGCGGGCAACAGCTAGTAATTATATAAATGAAAAAATACAAATCGGGAATTAAAAACACATTAAATTATGATTTAATTAAAAACAAATTAAAAACTAAACTAAAACTAATCTTAAAATAAAATAATTAAAAGAGCAGGGGCCCTGTGGCATAGTACCACAGACGCTGGCAGCATTCCCCCTTTGGACAGCGATACTAATACGCTGTCCAAGGAAGCTGCCAGCTCTGCGGTCACACGTAGCGTCTATTAGCCTCTTCGAAATATCTTTGAAGAGGCTAATAGCGCTAGGACCCCACGGACCAAGGGTCTCAACACCGAAAGGGAAAGTTATATTCGGTGCTGAGACCGCTATATTTATTTATCTTGTTTAATTCGGGCGCTTCTGCAGCCGCGCCTGCAGTGCTCTACTCTAAAATAGTTTAAACCCCCCACGCATAAATCGAGTAATCATCTTACTAATATTATAAAGGCGAAAGTTTGTAAGTGTGGATGTTTGGATGTTTGTTGCTCTTTCATGGACAGCTAAACCAACTTCACAGTCAGGGTCACTCGCCTCTAGGCTATCCGGTCGTAAGGTAATAATTATTACTTTGCTATCTCCGCGATATAGTAGAATCAAGTCATGGAGTCCTGTAGTTAATAGTGTGGGTAGAGGTCACAATAGTAAGAAGATTTTTAGTGAGATTTTCAGCTTCTATAGCAATTCATCCATGCTGGTCTGGGAGCAAAGAAAAAACATAGAATGTACTAGCTGCTTCTCTACCCGCGCAGATGGTAAAAGCCCATCGAGGGAATGGGGAAAAATAGGAATCATGTTATAGGCGATGAGGCTAGCAACCCATCACTATTTTGATTCCATTTTCCATCTATACGCCCACAATCTTGCTAAATGTGGCCTGTTACCTGTTACCTTAGGCTCTGTCTACCCCGTAAGTGATAAAGACATGATTTGTGTATGTATGTATATAGCAATTAAAGGTCTAGGCCGCTAGTAATAAGTGCCTGTAATTAGTACACTGAGTCGTCGAAGGTAAAATTTCACAGCCTAAAAATATCTTGGGCCTTACGAGTATGACCGCTCCGGTATAATTTGATGACGTACCCACGCGAACTATAATGATGTGATGATTGACTAGTAACGTTTTGTATACGTATTGTAATTACCATAGAAGGTCGGCTTATTTTTACCGCGTCAAATGCAGAAGTGACGCCAGAAAATCATCAATATAAATAGTAAACAAGCTTGGCAAACACACTGTTACTATCTATCTATCTATCTATCTACAGCCATTGGCCGTCCACCGCTGGACGTAGGCCTCCTTCATATTACGCCAACTTTCGCGATCCTGGGCTTCCCTCATCCAGCCACTGCCAGCTGTTACTAGGAATGTATAAATTAGGTTAATACTAAAACTACTACCAATTAGCACTATCACGATCACTACAAAGTATAAAACAAAGTCGCTTTCTCTGTCCCTTTATCCCTATGTATGTTTATATCTTCAAAACTACACAACGGATTTTGATGCGGTTTATTTTAATAGAAAGAGTGATTCAAGAGGAAGGTTTTTATGTATAATTCTACGCAGACGAAGTCGCGGGCAGAAGCTAGTAAAACTATAAAGTATGTAGTGTATTATGTCGTCAAAATATTCCGCCACAGGCATTGACCCCAAGCCTCTGGCCGCATTGCCTGTCTATATTAGTCTGTTTAAAAAAAAATAGTTTATTTCAAATGTCTGCGTCTCATATTTAAATAGGATATCGTCATTATGCCAAGCTATTATTATGCATTTATTAATATCGATCCAAACCCTGAACAGTTAGGTTAGGATTTTTACTAACATGGGCGTCGCGGTGACTATAGTGCTCCCGTAACGCCCACAGTTCATGGCCAGGAGGGAACGTGTGTGTTTTTAGACGCTAGGCCTCTCCCCTCCTTCCACAGGGAAGGCAGCGGCGAGCTAGAGAGCCCGTCATACCCCCGTTGCTGCCCCGAGCGCGAGAATGCATAAGGCGCATTTTCCACACGTTAAAAAAAAGAAAAGGATTTTTACTAACAAGTAATTACTTAGAGGTAAAAATAAATATAAAAACATTTGCATCAGTAAATGTAACATTTTCAGCAGCATTTGGTTAATAAAATGATTTCAATTGTTTTATAAATGTCTTTTTGTTTCTAGGAAAATGGCGGCCACATATTGCGCACTACTTATAATTCTAAGTTCATTGACCGACGTTTGCGTGGGGTATGATGTTCTGGTCATCTTCCCTGAGCCCACTAAGAGCCACGGCATTCTGGGCGATGGATACGTTCGACTCCTACTCGAAGCCAAACATAAGGTTAGTTAAAAAACTATTCCATACTGGTCTAGGACCAAAGAAAAAATAGAACATACTTCCCGCGCGGATGGTAAAAGCCCATCGAGGACTTGGCGAAAATCATAAGAATCATGTTGTAGGTGATGCAGCTAGCAACCCATTACTATTTTGATTACCCATTCCACCTTTACGTCCACAATCATGCTAAGTGTGGCATTTGGGTCTTGTTACCCTAGGCTCCGTCTACCCCGTAAGGGATAAAGACGACTTATATATGTACCTATGTATTTATGCATGTAAGTCAATTACTGCTCGACATATTCCGGGCTAAGTCTTTTAAAGAACCCATCAATCAATGGTACCAATAATTTTACCATGTTGATGACCTCAGTTTACGTTTTTCTTATCAAAATGAAAATAATATCAACATTTTTAAAACTTCATATCGATAAATTGGCAACACTATCCGGCTAGCAAGAGAGCGCGCGAGAGTTGTTTCGCGCGTGATATATACCCGTCTTCTCCTTACTGTGCGTTCTGGAAAGAGACAGGTAATCCCTCTCGCGCCCTCTCGTGCCAGCTGTGCTGGTGGTAATAATTAATTTGTTTTAAAATTAAAGGTAACATACATTACACCGTTCCCCTGGAAAGAAACTCCGAGCGATCTCACATTGGTAGACATAAGTTCCAATCTGGCAATATCTGGTGGTAAGTGCATGCCTCACATCACAGAAAGAATCCATTAATATTTCTATGGTGCATACAAACCCCTGTGTTCGCGATTCTCCGCATATCCTCTCCGTTTCTATTGTAGCGCACCCTTAGGGCCTATTTTATCACTCTTTGTTAAGTTCCCGATACCGTATATGCCAGATATCTATGGCGCCGTCTCTTTTTATTACAACGAAACGGATAGGGATTGCATTTCTATATATCTGACACTACTTAACCGCTGCCTTAAGGCTTCAAAACCTATACAGTTGCATCGGAAACTCTTTTAAAATGCTCAAAACATGGCAAATTCCAGGGGCCGTACCATGACGTCTTAATGCGTTCAATTGCGACTCAGTTCAGATTTAAGCTGTCATTTTTAGTATGGATCTGACAGCGAGCGAACCTAAACTGAATCGGAATTGAATCGCACTAAGACGTCATGGTAAGGCGGTAAGAGGTGAAACAGGAACTTAGTCTTCTACAATTGGTTGTTTATGGATAGGTTTGGTATGATACACCCGTGATGTCGCGAAAACTCAGCAGCCTATCTACGAGTTTAGAAATCGGCAAGCTATTTATTTTTGTTCATTGATAATAATCTTGTATCAAGGCGATTCGTAGAACTAAACTAAATGACGAAGCTCAACGCATCTAAATGAATGAATTTCTGCCAAGTCGGCGCATTCTTCTTGGCAATGGTCTTTCAGAAAGCGCTTATAGTTTCAAATAGAAAAGAATAAATGTTTATTACCACAAAAAGAATAGCATAATATCTAAATCAAACTTAAAAACTGAGCGTGACAATTGGAGACAGCGCTGATTTTCAGCCCAAACCCATTTACTCCTCTGTATACCTTTTTTATTACGCGGGTTGGTTTGAACCAACTAAATAAACCTTTTGGTTTTGAATTAGACACCTTAAGTGGAAGTGGGCGGGGCAAGTTGCTCATAAAACCGATGACCGATGGCGTCGTAAGATTCTAGACTGGTGACCGCGTACCGGAAGACGAAATGTTGGCAGGCATGTGTAGGTGGACGAACTATCTGGTAAAGATTTTGGGAAGCTAATGTTTGCCTGTAGCTCAAAACCGATAGTCGTGAAAGATATGATGATTATGATGATCTTGTTGTTGTTGTTGTTGTTGTTGTTGATGATGATGATGATGATGACGATGGTGATAATGATGATCAATCTTATGTTTCAGAGTACATGGACAACGTGACTGCAGAATACACGAATCAAGATACATTCCTGCAAATGCTCTCGTACACCATGGGTCGGTTGGTTGTGACGCATCCGGCAGTGCAGGCGTTTTTACGGAAACCAGGACAGAGGTTCGATGTTGTGATCGCCGAGTGGATAGATTCGGAGATGTATTCTAGGTAAGTTATCTTTCAAAGGGTAAGAATTCTACGTCAGGATTCCATTATGCGCTCGGCCGCAGCGCTCCCAATAGACAACTGCTATCAGATATAGATAATCGAGACTGCATTGAAAACCTGACAGAGTAAAGAGAATGCCCATTATAAATATAAGAGCATACACAATTTTTACAAGACATGAAAATAGATTATCAGTGTAGGTGATGAAAATGAGTGTGTCTAAGCAAAAGTGAAACGGTCGCTGGTGCAGCATTATGCTGAGCGAGGCGTTGAGACTGCTTACAGTACTAACTTTTTGTCAGAACCATCAGTATTTATCAGTATACGAATGAAGCATTGTCAGTCAACAGTAGGTATTTTAAAAGTTCCGGTCACATTTTTATTTTCCTCTGTAATATTTTTCAGTTTTGCCGGTTACTTTTCCACTCCGTTAATCTGGGCGGTGTCTACCCAGTTATACTGGCAACCTATGCGTCTAATGGACGAGGTTCCCAATCCTTCTTATTCGGCAGACGTTAACTCTGGACACATTCCACCCCTCAAGTTTGTGTGGCGGCTGCAGGAACTTAAGACACAAGTCAATAAGCAGTGGGTACTGCGGTAAGTTACATCTATATATATAAAACTCAAAGGTGACTGACTGACTGACTGACTGACATAGTGATCTATCAACGCACAGCCCAAACCACTGGACGGATCGGGCTGAAATTTGGCATGCAGGTAGATGTTATGACGTAGGCATCCGCTAAGAAAGGATTTTTGGAAATTCCCACGGGATAAGGAGAAAACGGGAATTATATATGCACAGCCCAAACCACTGGACGGATCGGGCTGAAATTTGGCATGCAGGTAGATGTTATGACGTAGGCATCCGCTAAGAAAGGATTTTTGGAAATTCCCACGGGATAAGGAGAAAACAGGAATTATATATGAACAGCCTAAACCACTAGACGGATCGGGCTGAAATTTGGCATGCAGGTAGATGTTATGACGTAGGCATCCGCTAAGAAAGGATTTTTGGAAATTCCCACGGGATAAGGAGAAAACGGGAATTATATATTCGATTCCGAGTGACGCTATCTCAGTAACTATAATAACTAGGCTCTTCAAATTTGATACAAAAGTTTGTGATTACAAAACTAAGAAACCAATTTCAGGATTTTGGGAAATTCCCACGGGATAAGGAAAAAACGGGAATTATATATTCGATTCCGAGTGACGCTATCACAGTAACTATAATAAGTAGACTCTTCAAATTTGATACAAAAGTAGGTGATTACAAAACTAAGAAACTAATTTCAGGATTTTTGGAAATTCCCACGGGATAAGGAAAAAAACAGGATTTATATATTCAGTTTAACGAAATCCTATGAACTATATAATTACTAGACTCTTCAAATTTGGCATAGAAGTAGGTGATTATAATAGTAAAATAAAGTTCTAATGCTTTTTGGAAATTCCCACGGGATAAAAACGGGATTTATGTATTCAGTTCTACGGGATCGATTTTTCGTTTTACTGGTCGTATAAAATTGAAATTTGGCCTTCAATTTCCCTTGGGGAGTGTAGGGGAGCGCTACAAAAGGATTTCCCGAAATTCCCACGGGAACGGGAAAAACGGGACTTTTCGTTTTCTGGTTGCAGAAAGCTGAAATTCGGCATGTAGGTTGCTTCGGGAGTGTAGAGGAGCATTAAGAGAGTACTTTCCAAAATTCCCACGGGAACAGGAAAAAAACAGGATTTTACGTTTTACTGGTCGTAGAAAGCTGAAATTTGGCAAGTGGGTTCCTTGGGGAGTGTAGAGGAGCATTATGAGATAATTTCCCAAAATTCTTCTTCTTCGTTCCCGTAAGATATTCGGGAAATGCTTTATTTGGCGAAATTCTTACGGAAACGGGAAAAACGAAAAGCGGGGGAAAGTTGAAATTTGTCACGTAGGTTTATTCGGGAGTGTAGGGGAACACTAAGAAAGGATTTTCCGAAACGCCCACAGGGACGGGAAAAAACCGGATTTTACGTTTCCAGACGAAACAGCGGAAGAAAGAGACTTAACATTTATAACGTGTGTTTCTTTAAAGGCTTTAAGTGTACTCCGAAAGCACTCCCCAAAATTTCCACGGGAACGGGAAAAAACTTATTTTTTCATTTTACATCTTAGCGCGTACGATGTCGCGGGCAAAAGCTATTTAGGATGTATTTTAGGACAGCCCTATAGGTTAGGTTAGGTTTGTTTTATAAAAATCCTGCAATATTTACAGGTTCAGAAAAATTAAGGCATCGGGGCAATGCGGGGGCTGGCTTGCATGCTTGCTTGAGTCCTTGCTTTGCATGCTTGATTGCATACTTGCTTTCATGCATGCTTGCATGCTTGCTTGCATGGGTGCTTACTTGCATGCATGCTTGCTTGCACGCTTGCTTGCATGCATGCTTGCATGCTTGCTTGCATGGGTGCTTACTTGCATGCATGCTTGCTTGCACACTTGCTTGCATGCTTGCTTGCCTGCTTGCATGCCTGCTTGCATGCATGCTTGCATGCTTGCTTGCCTGCTTGCATGCCTGCTTGCATGCCTGCTTGCATGCCTGCTTGCATGCCTGCTTGCATGCCTGCTTGCATGCCTACTTGCATACTTACATGCTTGAAGGCTTGCATGCCTGCTTGCATACTTGCATGTATGCTTGAAAGCTTGCAGGTTTGGTTGCTCGCTTGCTTAATTGCTAGGTTCTTTGAAATGCTCATGGTTCACGCGTGCGAAGCCGCGGGCAAAAGCTAGTACATACATAAATTACGTATTTATCTCTTACGGGGTAGAAAGGAAAGAGCTTAAGGTAACAAGACCTAAAAGCCACGTTTAGCATGTTTGTGGGCATATAGCTCGAAAGGGGAATTAAAATAATGATGGGTTGCTAGCTGCATCGCCTATAACATGATTCCTAAGATTTTCCTAGGGTTTTTACCACCTGCGCGAGAGGAGAAGCAACAAGTACATTGGTGTCGTAAGTTAGAATTGAACAAGGGGCAACACATACGGTCGAAGAAACTGAACCACGTACTTCCGTGGAACCTTTTTTCATACACTTTCGCAATAATAACGTTGGCAGGTGTATGGTAAGTCATTATGACATTTGCTGTGAAAAGGTTCCACGGTTCACAATAGCCCGACAATTGGAACACTTGGCGTGAGTTGCATTAAATTACTTTAACAATAACGTTAACCATAACCAACGATTTTCGACAGAAAATCTATGAAACATCGTGTCAAAGCACCGGTTATGGTTTCAGTTATCAGTATTAAACAAACTCGAGGACGGAAATACCCGTCTATTCAGAGTGGTTGAGTCGGGCAAACTTGCTCGGAACTTTGACCTCCGACCTTTGTCCACTTTCAGCTTTCTGCCCATCCAACTGGTTTATCGATAAATACGTTACGATGAAAACTTGTTACGGTGCTGACAACTATTGGAATGCACTCTGAGCTGCCGAGAGTTGATCTAGTGGAATATTTGCGCTCAGATTTATGAAGGAGTTGATATTATAAGATTTATTACTTTCTATTTGTAATCAATAACGTTTGTCGACTAATTAAAAAAAAAAATACAAAAATAGTAACAAAAATATAGACTGTTAGGATGTGTAGTAAATATACAAATTTGATGCTAAAAATTAAACATACACAAATCACGTCTTTATCCCTTACGGGGTAGACATGATCTAGGGTAACAAGACCTACAGGCCACGTTTAGCAAGACACTGAGGGCGTAGAGTTGGAAAGTGGAATCAAAATAGTGATGGGTGCTAGCCGCATCGCCTAAAACATGATTCCTATCCACGATCCAAGTGTCTCGACGCCAAATGCGACGAACTCTTACTGGGCGCCGCGACTGGGTATTTGGTGGGACCGTCGCGCCGGGATGTTGGCACATTGGCAGGTAGGACGCAGCCATCGTGTCGGTGCAAGTCGCGTCCCACACCAGCGCTCGTCCGTACCTTCAAGGAATTAATGACATCCTAACAGTAACATATTTGTCAATTCTGTCACGTGTACGTGTATGAATAAGGAGTTTGATAGTCAGATACTACTGCATTTTTTATACAAGGAAGGAAAACTAGCAAATGGGTTACCTGGTGGTAAGTGAGAAGCACAACCCTTGGGCTCACGAGATACTACAAGTATGCAGATGCGTTGCCAGCCTAGAGCGCTAAGATGCATTACAGTTCTTCTATTTTCTTAATGTAGTCTGGCAATCATAGTTTTTCACATGAGTAGACGTCAATATAATATGCAAAAAATACGAAAATCGTCGATATACATTAGGAAACAGAAGCACTGTACCTCATTTTCCAGATTATTCACAAAAACTTCTGCATCTGGGTACAAAATATTCACATTACTCAATTTCTCAGTCTCATTTTACACACTGTTCATTTATTTCTCTTTCAGCCACAAAATCCGCCCTCTGGAACTAGAACTCTACGACACAGTCTTTAAGTCTGCAGCAATGACCACAGGCAAAACTCTGCCGGCGTACTATGACATACCTAAGAACTACTCCATGATGCTGGTCAATACTCATCCTTCTATAGCCACACCATGGAGGACGCCACCGAGTGTGAGGGAGCTGGCTGGTTATCACATCAAACTGCCTGTTCCTGATTTAGATGTGGTATTTATTATTATTGTTTTATCCCTGACTGTGCTTTTGACTTTTTATATGATAAGGGAGGCAAACGAGCATGTGGGTCTCCTCATCGTAAGTGAGCGCCAACATCAATGGACACCTGCAACACAAGAGGGTTACAGACCTGTTGCCAGCCGGGGCTAGGGCTAAGAAGAACAATTCACGTAGGTACCAGTAATTTCACCGGCGGTCTTACTCTCAGCAGCGCGAGCACCGTTGCCTGTCGGCAGGATTAGTACGTAGACGGTGGAAGCCATCTAAGAAACCTTGCACGAGATCTTACCACCGGCAACACCTGAAATCAAACTAATATTAAACACAATATTACACGGTTAGCTCAAGTGCGCATGAGTTCTGTCTGGCGCGCAATATACCCGTCCTTTTCTTACAGTTCGTTCTAGGAACAGGCGGGTAGTCTATCTCATGCGCGACACAGGGTAGCTTTCGCGCGCACTTGTGCCATGAGTTATCCAAAAGTCAAACTTCATTAACATTTCCAGAACTTAAAATCTTTATTGGATGCGTCGCCACAAGGAGTAATTTACTTTAGCTTTGGTACAACCAACTCTGGGAAGGACATGGTGGACAGGATGCGGAAAGAGTACTTGGAGTTGTTCAGAAATATCAACCAGACAGTTCTTTGGAAGATGGAGGTGCCTCTCGAGAATCTGCCGAGCAATGTGCACTTGATGGAGTGGTTTCCACAAACTAGTGTGTTGAGTAAGTATGCAGTGGTTTTGCACCAAGAAAATGTTTCTTTGAATGATTAACGTTACAAAAGTTTTTTCAATTGATGAATTTTACCAAACTTTAGTAAATATATTGGTTAATTATACATAATAATATAAAAAAATACTAAGGTATCTAAGGTATATAGAGCGAATGGATGAAAGTAGACTAACTAAACAGATCTATATGGGGAGTGTGAATGGTTGCGTTGGGAGGGGAAGGCCTAGACGGACATTCCGAGACGAAATAAGAGATGTTTTGGAAAAAGGTCAGGTCAGGAGTACCCGAAACCGACGAGCATGTATGAAGAGATTGATGAATGTGGATGAATTTGAGTCGTAGTTTTGCGGCAATACACAAAAAAGCCGTGGTAGCCTAGTGGTTTGCCTCTCAAGCAGAGGGTCGTGGGTTCAAGCCCGGGCTTGCACCTCCGAGTTTTTAGGAATTTATGTGCAATACCTACTACATTTAAAATTTACCATGAGCTTTTCGGTGAAGGAAAACATTGAGGAAACCTGCACACATCTGCGAAGCAATTAAATGGTGTGTGTCAAGTTCCCAATCCACACTGGGCCCGCGTAGGAACTATAGCCCAAGCCCTCTCGGTTTGAGAGGAGACCTGTGCCCAGCAGTGTGACGTACATAGGCTGGAGACGATGACACAATTTGAGTGATGTGCTTTCAAAAATTGTGTCCCTGCACCATCCATTCCATTTTATCATAGCGGTCTTTTTCCCAACGTCGGTTAGGTAACCATCGTATTACGAGCGCAGCGTGTTTTTAGTTCATTGTTTATCAAAATCCATGATTTGTCTTCCAGATCACCCAAACACGAAGGTTTTTGTAACCCACGGCGGATTGCTATCTCTCATCGAAGCCATACACTTTAGCGTCCCCATGATAGTCATACCTCATGCGGGCGATCAGTTTAGTAATGCAGAAGCTGCTGTGAAAAAGGGAATAGCTATAAAATTGGATAACAATCAGAATGCTCCAGCAAAATTAAGGAATGCTCTGAACGCCATGTTTACGGATAGAAAGTAAGTTCTTGGAATAGAAGGGATTTTCTTGTTTTATATGGTGATGAAAATGAAATCATCGTTGCTAATTTACGTCTCTGAGTGCGGGGGTTATTGTTTGTCTTTGCCTTAGTGTCCCTAGCATTTTTAGTTGACCTCGGCCCGACATGAAAAAAGAATTACAAGCAAATAAGGTAAAGGTGGATGGATGTCATTAGAATTTCAAAATCGACTGTGTACATCTATAAAACTGACTAGTCTGTACCTTCGCGTCGTCCCACTTTTAATGGAACTCTAAAACTACTGATAAAAAAAAATTACGTCTCTGAGTAGGGCTGGTAACCGCCACCTGTCCTTAAACACAGTTAATGCTGAATTATGAATTTTAGGTACCAGGACAGCATGAAACGCGTGTCGCGTATCTACCACGACCGGCCAGCCCTCCCGACTAAAGAACTGGTGCACTGGGTGGAACACGTCATCACTACACAAGGGGCATTACACCTACGCTCCCCGGCTCTCATGGTCCCCTTGTACCAGAAAGCCTATCTAGATCTAGTTGCTTTGATATTAGCTGTTATAATTACGGCTATATTAATACTTTACTTCAGTATCCGTTGGTGTTTCCGGAGGATGAAGCAAAAATGCTTGGAGTGCAAACGATAATTATGAATAAATTATACAGGGTGGTCAATCCAAATGGGTCAGTAGGAAGAAGTCAAAAACTATAAGAGATAAGGGAATGTGTTCTTAGGAACCATGGCATTGACTTTAGATTTCACGAAACTTGGATTGATCACTCTATACTCAGTGGCCCAAAATTCGACCCAGTCTCCGTACAAAAATATCTGTTTTTGTATGCATGTGAGGGCAAAACTTTTGTCACTGAGTCACTCATGAATCGTTCACTCCTGAAATCGTGCCTCTTCATGGCATGTTATTGATATTTAATAAAATATAAGTATTTACTTATTTAGAAGATAATACATATATATTATGTATATAAACTAAACGATGCGATCGCGTCTAATGGGGCAATTACACTGAGTTGATCGCCGCATCCAACGTGCGGTGAAAATATATACGTGAAGCTTGAAATGTACAATGTGTCTGAATAGATAATGTTTTAAAATATTTAAATGTAATTTTCGGTAAAACTTACAGATAATCAAACTTTTTATCCTGTTTGTACTAGTGCTCTTAATCTAGTCAAGTGTGTTTTGTTTTGTGCAATAAAACGTATAATAAAGTGTTTTGGTTATGTTAATTTTATAACAATACTGTTAAACTCCCACTTCTTTAGAAAATTTTGACCCGATACACATTTTAATATGTAAGTCATGAAAACACAGTATTGTAACAGCCCCTTAGGAGCGTTTGTGTGAATCAAAACGACGAATTTCTTATGAAAGTACGTCTAAAATAACATTGTAAATAATCATTCCTGTGATTGTATTAAATTAAAACCGATACATTAGTGTAAAGTGGCTTTAATTCAAACCAAAAGATATTTCCTCTATCTATTTAAAGCTGCAAATTCTACTATAATTTAAATTGCAAATCTCCATTTTGTCTCGAAACAGCCAACAATACAACTAAGTAGCGAGTGGTTTAGAATGTCCAATACCTAAACAAGGACAATCACCGAACTGAAATCTGATTGAGACCGCGTTATTAAGAAGCATTCATACAAGCATCCCTGTCTGCCTCTAGAGAGTGAGCATTTGCATGAAAGAGACGCATAGTGTCAATGATCCGGTAAATTTTCAGTGTTAGTGATAACAGTTGAGGAATGGATTTCGATCCCATCATAATATTATTTTCCAGACAACAACTTAGAACTCTTCAAAACTATAAAGTACTTCGTTATTTTTAGCATTAGAAAAAGGTAAGTAAAGTCCCTGGAATATCGTGATTTGTTTTATTATGGTCTTACATTTTCTAGTTGTTTCTCGATAAAAAGACATGTCGAAATTGTTTACCCTCTTTATAATGCTTAAAAACGGAGTATAGAGTGAATAGGTTGTTACTGCACGAAAGAGTTATAGCCTTAGATCTCATCTACGCTTTCTACCACGTGATGGTCATGGTAAAAAGAATAATGTAGGTGTTAGACATCTAAAAACGTTACGAACCTAATCCGTGAAGACCTCGCTGCGCTCTAGTTAAAATCATCCTCGAACTCCGTGGACGAGTGGCCTGCCTATCGGTTTTTATCGGTTACATTTCTGTGGGTGTGCAGAGGTTTTGCATGATACCCCCTTACCCTTTCCGTCACTGAACGACTAGGCGCGGCGAACAATTTCACCATTATGTTGTAGACATCCCTCCATTACGCACGAAGCGGTTTGCCTCTTCTTTCATGCGGACGGTTAAGGAGTGGAACTCTCTGCCGAGGTCAGTTTTTCAGGAGCGCTATAATCTGGACATCTTTAAGGCCAAAGTGAACAGACAACTTCTAGGCAAACGTGTACCATCTTAGGCCTCATCTTCACCTTCCATCAAAAGACATTGAAGTTAAACGTAAGCCTATTTTATGTAAAAAAAATACAGCTTGACCCTTTCACTTGTAGGCATTATATTATGAAGTCTTTTTGACAGCTATACATCAAGACACTACTTGGTACTTCAAACACCCCAGAGACTAATTTAACAGAATTTAACAGACACAAATTTATTGTTTGCTAGTTGTTTTTCTTTTTCCACATGTTCGTGATCATTCTTTCGCGTTTGCTTTGTGTTTTGCTTGAACAGCTTCTTTTTTTACCGTTTACAATGTCTTTTATTTCCTCATTTTTTTTTCTTTTACTCAATCTACAAACCCCTTTACTCAATCGATTTCAATCTCCGCTTCTAAACGGTAGTAACGTGCTTTTGCATTTCAAATTAGGAACAAACGTTTCTAGGTTGTTTTGGGACGGCCCGAGTTCCCGCTAGGGATGAGAAAAAACCGTATCGTGTTTAATTGCTCAGTTCGTTTAGTCAGTTGTTTGCAAAGCGTTTTCTGTGATGAAAAACCTCTATTAGTACCGGGCTTCCTTTGATATATTTTCGGGCGATATGTTTTGTACTTTTATGTCCACATATAAATGTGGAATGGAACGTAAGAGGATGTGAAGGTGACAGACGATAATTATGAGTGAGACGACGAATATTCGATTTGAAGAATGAGATGACGTATGTAAGATGTTTAGGATTTAGTTAGGTTCATTCTGCGGTACGATTTCATTCTGTAAATATCTAAAGAAGATAAAACAAATATATTTCAGAGGCGAAATTAGTTTATTTAAGTAATTTAGTCCCACATAAAACAACAGTATTTACTAGTTGAGGTTACTTTGTCTGTTTTTTTACATGGAAACTCTGCACTTTCGTTTTATAAAGTACCTATTCATACCTAGCCTTTGTTAACCACGAATACTCTGGATTTTCATTAGGTTTTTTTTTAGATTTGTATTCGTATTGGCACGTGAAATTACTCCCCACAAATAAAAAAAAAACCGGGCAAGTGCGACTTGAACTAAGAAAAGACTAGTGACTGTCCGAGTTGTCCAAATCAGGCAATGTTTTGTATTCCACAGCTACTAGGGCCGTGTCCGATTTCCGTGGAGTTTGTAGTTGAATCCGTCCGATTGTTTGAGCGCTTTGCTTTGGTGGAGCCGACATATTGATTGAGGGAACGCTGTGCCATCTTGTTTACAATGTGTTCGACATAAACTGGCGACATCGAAACAAACGAAACCAGTGTCATTGTACCCCGTCTATATCCTTTACGGGGTAAACACGAAGGCAACAATACATAAAAGCCTTGTTAGCATGATTGTAGGCGTATAGGTAATCCATAAAACCCTTAATTTTTGTCTTGTCCACAAAAATCTTCCGTGCTGGCCTGGAAGCAAAGAAAAAACATAGTATGCACCAGTTGCTTCTCTTCCCACGCACATCGTAAAAGTTCATCGAGGGAAAGGACAAAAATCTTAGGGCACATGTTCTAGGCGATGCGACTAGCAACCCATCACTATTTTGATTCCTTTCCACCTATACGCCCACAATCATGTTAAACGTAGCTTATGTTTTGTTACCTTAGGCCCTGTATACCCAGCGGCACCAGCAGGGGAGGGCAGGAATTCCCAAACCTGCATTGCACAGGTGCCGCGAAGAGGGAACCTCATCCCGGTGATCGCGGGGCGTCGCGGTGACACCGAGTGCTCCCGTAACGCCTCACATACGACCGAATAGGGAGTCCGTGTGGTTTTTAGTGGGTATGCCTGCCGTCGCGGGAGAGTCCCACATACCCCCGGTAACCCCGTACCGGGCGGATGCATTAGGGCGCAGTTTCCACACCATAAAAAAATAATAAAAGGCCCCGCAGGGATATACACGTGATTTGTGTTGGTTATGGTCTTGTAAATAATTAATATTTTAACCAATAGCAATTCTAGCTTGGTTAACTTTAGTAACCTGCTTCAATCACAGTGCAGCAATCGCCACACTGTTTTGGCGTTTTTCTTTTCATTTATGATATTTGAACTATATTAGTTACTAGCTTCTGTCCGCGACTTCGTCTGCGTACAATTATACATAAAAACCTTCCTCTTGAATCACTCTATCTATTAAAGAAACCGCATCAAAATCCGTTGTGTAGTTTTGAAGATATAAGCATACATAATGGACATAGGGACAGAGAAAGCGACTTTGTTTTATACTATGTAGTGATTTCCTTTATGGTGACAATTCATTCACATCAACTCAAGAGTCCCTTTAACTACATCTGAAGTTTATTAACTTTTGATTTACTTTGATTCAATTAGTCACGCTAGTTATAGCAATCTTGAAGACAAAGTGTCTTATCGGAGTTGCTTCGCAAAAAGTTGGAAGAAAACTTTTCCCAGCGTAGTTGCCTTAAAAATATGAAAAATGAATCCTTTAATTAAAAACTCGGAAGTTTTCTGGAAACTTGTAAAATTCCATTATGAAAACCGTAGTTACCAAGTTTTATTTTACATAAAAATAGTCGGTTTTGCAAAATTATGAATTTTGCACCATTAATTGCAAAATTGTACCTACCTACCTATATTATGTTACAGTTACACACACTCAAACGTTACAAGGTTAGATAATATTCAGTTCTAGTTACAACGGATCTATAACCCAATTATACTTAAATGTATTAGTTTTTCGGAATTTATGTGCGAAATTACATTTGACATTTACCATGAACTTTTCGGTTCGAAACCTGCATACAACTGCGAAGGAATGCAATGGTGTGTAAAGTTCCTAACTGCTCTGGGCTTGAGTGGGAACTATAAGCCCACTCAATCTGAGAGGAGGCCTGTGCCTAGCAGTGGGACATATATAGGCTGGATTATATGAAAAAATTGTGTAAAACCTGAGTGGCTCGGGCGGGCAGCAAAAGCCTTTGTGTAGCGTCCACTGAAGACGCTCGCATACATTTGCCTGTGTTTAATATGAACGCCACACGCCCCGCCCCGCTACACGCTCAACTCGAGCGAGGATGTATACTAAAACTGTAACTTTTTGAACCTCGAATCAATATGGCGTCAGCTATAAATTTCTGCTTCATTTACCTAAAGCCAGGATCATTTTAGACACTTGTTCCATTGTCAACAATCAGCGAGAAGCTAGTAGAGCTATAAAGGAGAAATGCTATTTAGGTTAGATTAGACGAATTGAGTGTGTATGTACTACTGTAGTTTTGGGATGAGTAACATTTTTCTTTAATAATTTTTGATACAAAAATCCTCCTAAGTGTTTGCGGAGATGTCTCATTTCCTAAAGAAAAATTGTCAGCGCTACTAGCGCTAAGAAACGTCAACGTAGACACTTCAGTGCCAATGCGTACGAGATATTTCTTGCGACAGCAGACACTAAACTAAACGGTAAACGCCTTTTTTCTCCGTCTCCATTTCCTTGTCGACGGTGGGACAAATGCTTTAGAATATAGCTGAGCGAATATCCAAGTTTCGGATATATCTGTAGATATGTTTGTCGTTGAATAGTAACCGACACAGACAGCCAGACGTTGTCACGTAGCGGGGAATACCAATGTAAAATATGTGAAGTTATGTCTACGTTGAGCGGAAAATGACTTCAATTTCCGCTGTCAGATAGATTTTGTACACCGAATTAGCTTCGTAAATACTTTGTTACCCACGTTCTTCCATGCTGGTCTGGGAGCAAAGAAAACACATAGAATGTACCAGTTGCTTCTCTTCCCGCGCAGATGGTAAAAACCCATCTAGGGAATGGGCGAAAATCATAGGAATCATGTTATAGGCGATGCGGCTAGCTCCCATCACTATTTTGATTCCACTTTCCACCTCTACGCCCTCAGTGTCTTGCTAAACGTGGCCTGCGGGTCTTGTTACCTTAGGCTCTGCCTACCCCGTAAGGGATAAGGACGTGATTTTTGTATGTGTATGTATGTATGTTCTCCACGTTGAGAAATAGTAAAAGAAGATGGAAATATTCATTTAAATATTTTAAACACCAACGTACGAAATATTCGAAGGCCGTCATAGAGTGGTGGCCAAGATTGGGTCGGAGGTCAGTTGGCAAACCACCAGCCCGTATCAGATGACATCTGGCTGCCGGCTAGAAAGCGGTGAATAAGATTGACACAGGACCGGGCAGTGGCGTGAAAATGAAGAGGCCTTTACCCGGCAATTTGATAGATAGAAAAACTTGTTGATATTAGATTTTAAATTGATTCATCATCTCAGCCCGTATTTGTCTACTATTGAACATAGGCCTCCGCCATACGATGCCACTAAAAGCGTTCCTGAGCCGCCTTCATCTATCGACTCCCTGCGACCGCTACAATATCGGGTAAATAACATGATGTTGAAATTTTTCAACTTCTCTCCAATTAGCTTAACTATAACTAGCTTTAGTATCAATCTTCTGTGAAAAATATTTGACTGTGAAAGCCTGATCGAATTCCGTTGCGTGCTTTCGGAATTAACGACTTTATTTTAAATCGTTCACAGTTCACTCTGCTGGGCTGTGGAATCGGTTACCGACCTCCATCAGGCAATTTGCCTACGTGGCGTCGTTAAAGGAGGGCTTGAGGAAGATCTCACACCATCTCTTTAAATATTATATGTGTGTACTCATATTGGGACCGAGCGCGACGACAGCGCCACGTGACAAGCGGCCATTATGGACAATATTGTCACCGCTGTCAAACAAGAAGTAAGTAGGTAAATATTGTGAAAAATATTAATGAAATCTTGTGTTATTTTACTATATTACACAATTTTGGACAATGGTAGTCAGTCACATTTATTCAATTTAATACTTGTATCAAATTGATAATGATACTTTAAGTAAAATTTTAGAGGTTAGGTAACTTACTTTTTTTTCTTACGGCAAATATCCACTTATTTCTTTGATCTCGTTTCCACCGTGGTCTTGGAAATTGGTAAAATTTACAGTCGCTATGCTTCTTGGTGTTATTACAATTTCACAACAACACATCTTACCAGAACCATATTTTTATCTCAAAAACGATTAGAAATTGTTTACTGCGATATGGATTTGACAGCTCAAGTCAGCGACAAAAATGACAATTTTAGCCGTAGCGAGCGCTGTGATCGTTTAGGCTACCCCCTCCACCCGCTTTGCACTCTGCCGATTGTCTGTAGTGCGTACGTATGCATGTGTGTAATGATATTTAGTAGTTTATTTATGAATTATTTGTTGTATTTTGAGATGTACGATCTATGGTGGCTTTCACTATATCAGGGGTGGCCAACAGGTCGATCGAGATCGACCGGTCGATCGCGACTGTTAGTCCAGTCGATCGTGGCAAGGCAAAAAATATAAATACGTAGACCAGACTGCGCAACGTTATCACCAACTGCTGATTTAAGGTTTCATGAAGTATGTAATTGGTAGATCGCACAGGGTTTCGTTAGTAAACAGGAGATCTTGGGTCTGATCAAGTTGGCCACCCCTGCACTATATGGATATTTTAAACTCACTCTTTGTCGGTCTCTCGCTTAATGCTCTTCTCATTTACTGAAAGGTTAACTGTTGAGATAACTTATAAGGATAAGTTCGCCTTTGTGCATATATTTAAGGTCTTTTTTAGTCTATTTCTTTATATTTGTACAATAAAGCTTTTACTTACTTACTTATACATAATGGATAAAGAAATTAAAGAAATAGAGGGATATATTACGTTTATAATGACGGTGGAATCCTAAAGACTGCACAATGGTCACGAAGCAGCAAGCCAGTTTGCAAAGAGAACTAATTAAATATCTACGCGACATGACAGTTGGTGGAGACAGAAACGGGAGTTGGCCCTCAAAAATTACACCGCTCGAACAGAAATTCTTCAAAAATTTCTATTGTCTCATGGTGAAACACAGGTCTGACTATCGCTATACAAAGCTCGACAAAGCGAAGTTGAGTGTAAACAGACAGTCAGTGTTCAAACCGATGACGCTTAGCGACAAAAATTCGCATAGTAACAAGGTCACGTGACAGCTAGTAACAGGTAGAAAAATTTGAAGACTACCCACTGGGTGGTGTAGGGGTATACCCCTATACCACCCATATAGCTTACTTGGCTTAGGTTTATAGGGCCATTGCTTTACTTTCGATTTTTTCTGTGTTCTAATTTCAGTGACATTTTTTTTTCAGAAATTCTTCATCTATAATACAAATACCAATATCATATAATTTTCTAGTTTATACTAAACTAGTTGTTGCCCGCGACTTCGTCTGCGCAGAATTCGCTTATCGCTATCCCGCGGGAACTGTGCAATTTTCCGGGACAGAAACTATCCTATGTCCTTCCTCGGGACTTGAACTATCTGTATACCAAATTTCAGCAAAATCGGCCCAGCGGTTCAAGCGTGAAAAGGTAACAAACAGACAGACAGACAGACAGAGTTACTTTCGCATTTATAATATTAGTAGGGAAGTAGGGATTGAATCATCATTATCATATTTTATCAGCTATAGCACGTCCACTGTTGGACTGCCTTCCCCATAGACCTCCAGTTGCCTGGGTTGGAAGAGGCTTGCTTCCACCGTGAACCCGCGACTTTAACCAGACCGTCCGTTCACCTCGTTGGTGGATGTCCTACGCTGCTCTTGCCGAAACGCGGTCTCCACTTTTGTTAACAAATTCGCTATTGTGTAAAAGAGTACTTGTAGCTAATATTTTTTACTAGCAATGAATTCCCGTGTTCAATTATTATTTAGTTGCCATCTGGCACGTACGCAGTCAATTTCAAAAGACAATAAGTCTCTTTAAGCACAAAATAATGCTATTGAACGTTCAGACATTTCAGATTTTAAATAGATTTCGATAGAGTTGCTGTAATTATAACCAGTAACACTGTCTGCATTTAGAGTAGCTTCAATCAATTCTTCGTTCCTTTTTTCTTCAATCGACTTTGTTTTCAAATCTGTAGGTACCTCGCTGAGTTTTTATCTAGATGTGGTTTAGGTTTTAGGATTTTTTGACATTTAATGTAGAAAAAAAATCTTTCATTCGATATGAAATAAAACTTTGCGATTGTCAAATATGTGTATATTTAAATAATTCTCGGTTCTGTCTGATAAATTGTAACATAATCGTTAACACAGAGCCACAAAACAAAACTAAACTTGCTCTGTGTCTCATGCATCATCATCGTCATAATCAGCCGTAGGAACTCCACCTGTAGAACATAGACCTCCCCCATAGACCTCCAGTTGCTTGGGTTGGAAGCGGCTTGCATCCACCGTGAACCCGCGACTTCAGGTCGTCCGTCCACCTTGTTGGTGGACGTCCTACGCTGCGCTTGCCGACCCGCGGTCTCCACTCGAGATCCTTTCGGCCCCAACGACCATCTGTTCTCCGTGCTATTATGGCACTTCAACGAGCTAATTCGCTTGGCTTGGTAACACTTGTTCTTCTACGTACCCGAATGTACCTATGTCTCATACGTCTTAATTTTTTTTGACTTAGAGGTCTTCAACTACAATTTTTTTTTTATATAAGAGGGGGCAAACGAGCAGACGGGTCACCTGATGGAAAGCAATCACCGTCGCCCAGGGACACCTGCAAGACCTGGGGAATCACAAGTGCGTTGCCGGCCCTTTGAGGAACAGGAAGGCTCGCTTTTTAAAAACCCCTAAATTGTATTGTTGTTGTATTATAATTTCAACTCACTTTTTTATTTCTTATCATTAGGAAACGTCAACTCAAGCTGGTCCAAGAAACTTTGGACACTCAGCAGAAGACAACTCCAATATATAATGGGGGCGTTTACAGGTCACTTCGGAACTAAATACCTATTAGAAAAGATGGGACTACATGACAATAACGACAATGATTGTAGAATATGCGGCGAAGAGGTTGAAACAATGGAACACATTATGTGTGAATGTGATGCCCTCGCCAGACTAAGGATGAAACTCTTCGGCATCGGATACCCTGAACCAGGAGATTTCAAGGCACTTCCACTACGCCAAATCACCCAATTCATGAATGAGGTGGTAAAAGCGATGGAATAGTGCGAAGGAGGGGTAATTACACAAAAGATCCACGAATGGGTCGAAGTGTATCCGTAGGGACCCCTAGACTAAGATAAGATAAGATAAGATTATTTCTTATCATTACCCACGACGGAACGGAGAAGGTATATGTGTTTATCGCTATCCCGCGGGAACTATGAAATTTTCCGGGATAAAAAGCCTGTGTACAATTTATGGTACCAATTATCTCCGTTTCAAATTTGCTCCAAATCCGTCAAATCGTTTCAGCGTGAAAAAGGAGCAAACATACACACTCACATCCTCACTTACAAACTTTCGTATTTAATATTAGTAAGATTTATATCCTATGTGCCAGCTCCCGCGCCATTGCTGCTTGTGTGGAACTTGGAGTTAGTTAGGACCGACGGAAATGCGCTTACCCGACCACCTCTCTCGATTCTGTTTGCGACTAGATCTGATAGAACTGTAGTTGCATCGAGATACTTAGCGGCACGAAATTTGGTCCATTCTCCATACAATATTACCTATAAATATTGCATGTGAGGGCAAATTTTTTGCCACCGAGTATGCTCAGATATTTCTACTACTAACTTCATGTAGTTGGGTTAGTTTTTCTGAACGGCAACAGGTCGTTTTGGTACAACGTTTTGACACTGTCACAAAGTGCAATTTTTTGTGCCACCGGTCGATTTATCTGAATATTTCACACATACATAAATCACGTCTTTATCCCTTACGGGCTCGACAGAGCCTAAAGTAACAATACCTAAAGGCTACGTTTAGCATGATTGTGGGCGTTTAGGTGGACAAGGGAATCAAAATAGTGATGGGTTGCTAGCCGCATTGACAGGCTGGCTTCATTCAAACTAGAGTGATATGTCACCTTATTGCGATAGGGTTCTACGGTTGTACTAACTGTACAGCGTAAAGGGATTCAAGAGGACGGTTTACGTGTATAATTCTACGCAGACTTTACAGAAACCTTAAAAAGCCTGAAACTTGTCATGTGGATAGTTTACTTTGGCTATTATTTTTAGGTATGGTCTGGTCTTACGTTATTACTTGTGTCTGGATTACTATAATTGAAATAAATATTTTTGCTACCACTTCAAAGGTTCTACGTTGAGGCACAGAATTACAAAATAACCTAAGTAAGCTGTACAATATTTAATATACTTCAGGCTAAGCTATCTGGATTTTACGAACAAAATACAGCACTCATCTCATCTCATAACATCGTACATATCGCTGCGAGTTTTTTCAATCCCCATTTCGTTTCCTTCTTTTTACTGCGGCGAATCTAAAAGAATAAAATTGTTATTTACGTCCGACGTATGAGATGTGAATAAAATCAGGATGCGGAAGTAGTAAAGTTGCGAGGTGAATGTACACAATAAATCCTTACGCGGTGTACAAAGCCTAAGGTAACAAGACCTAAAGGCCACGTTTAGCATGATCCTAGGCGTGGTAGAAAGCGGAATCAAAATAGTGTTGGGTTGCTAGCCGCATCGCCTATAACAATTTTTGACAGATATATTTAACAGCACTCTTCAACAATATGGTACGGATGAGCAAATTAAAAGGGTTCCGTTTTTGCCATTTTTATCAAGGAAACCCTAAAATATTAAATATTAGTATTATATTTATGTTAGTATTGTTGTTTTTATTATCCTTGCGTTTCTCTTGTCTATTTAAGACTCCAATTGCTTCGTCATTTTGTATTTGCTTTGTTATTTTGATAAATGATAGTTTGCTAGCCGCATCGCCTATAACATGATTCCTACAATTTTCACCGATTCCCTCGACGGGCTGAATGTGTTTTACAAAAACAACAACCGTGCTATATAATTCAAAAGTAAGTTTCAGATCCAGATCTACTTTAAAGTACCTATTACAAGAAAAGTAAGCAGTGCATGCGTAGATGGATTCTTCAATTGGAAAGCTAACAAATTGACAGCTGGCAATCCTTTAGCAGAGCAGAGTCTGGAGTCTTTTGAATTTGGAGTCTTTTGAGCCGGCTGGTGAAGTCTTGCATCAGACAGAGACGGGTAGAGAGAAAGGGGAAACTTTTGCCAAGCAGTGGGACACCAAATAGATTTTACAAAAAAAACCGTTAGCACATGTCATCGCCAATTAACCGACCTCCATCAGGCAGTCTGCCTCCGTGGCGTCGTTCAAGGAAGGCTTGAGGAAGATATGGCTCACACCATCTCCTTAGATATTATATGTGTGCACTCTTATTGTATTTTGTATGTATGCATGTGGGTAATGATATTTAGTAGTTTTTATGTTTTGTTTATTGTACTTAGATATGTACGCTCTATTGTGGCTTTCACTATCTGGAATTTTGAACTTTCACTTTGTCGGTCCCTCGTTTAATGCTCCTCTCATCTACTCAAAGGTTAACTGGTAGAGATCCCTTATAGGGATAAGTTCACCTTTGTGCATATATTAATGTTATTTTTATTTTTTTGTGAATTGTATCTGTTTCTTTATATTTGTACAATAAAGCATTTACTTACTTACTTACCAATTAAGAGTGGTAATAAGGGCTAACATATTATGGCAACATATCCGTCTTTTTCGACTAACACAACATATCTTATGTGGCACCATTAGTTGGTCCACTCTTCTGTCATATAGCAGCGTAGAAAGAACACTTAACTGTAAAAAAATCTAAATATTACAGACTTTGCATTACTTTAAAAGTTACTTTATAAGATATGCATTAACGAGCACTCTCGTATGCAAAGCTATTTAAGTTTCGGCGCCGTAAAGACCCAAGTTAATTTTCACTATATATCCAAGTTTGTATGAATAAATTATGATTATGAACCAAATAAAGGCAGCAATAATTAGAGCGACCAGCATGTGCATTCGAGGCACCCGCCACATATAGAAGCCAGCAGCGAAGCTGTTTGGTTTTGATGATGGAGCTGCCCTACCACACTTAGACTGACAGACCGACTTGATGTCTTTTTGGTCGTTTTTAATTTATAACTTTACTTTTTGTTGTTTAAGTTAAATGTAGATAATTATAGTGCTTTAGAAGCTTTTCATAATAAATATAATAAAGGGGTCCAGAAGTTCCCAGATTTAAAATGGTACCTAGCCTGAATCATTTTTCCTCGTGTAGTTAGTTCAATCATGATTAAATATCGTTAAAAACTCATGATCAAAAAATCTTAAAGTAAGAATGAGTAATTGCGCAGTAATTAATATAATTAATAAAAAAAGTAAACATAATTTTTGCGGACTAAATTAGTTTTTAATTCGTTTTTAATTTAATAGTTTAATTTGTATTAATTCCATTTTATGTAATTTTTATTGAATGAATAAATGATACAAATTTAAAAATCATAAAAAAAACATAATTATTAAAAAGACAATAAAAGACATGTAAAACAGCCCTTGGCGGCCTATTTGCAGAATAAAAGTTTTAATTTTTGATTTTGATTTAGACAAGGCGACCGTGTGGCTTAGTGATTAGAAAACCTAACGCCAAAGCTTTGAGTATGACCCCCAGTCGGGACAGATTGACCCCCTTATTCATAAACGCTCTATAGGCTTCTGCTAACTTAGCAATCGTTGGTCCTTATCTGTGAAAGGTAAATGAAAAAGTGACAGATAAGGACAAACGATTGCTAAGTCAGCAGAAGCCTACAGAGCGTTTATGAATGAGGGGGTTAATGCTTAATGAAAACAAATGATTGCCGTTGCTTTTTGGAAGTTTGACGTGCGGATAGGTAGGATATTATACAAATTATACATTTACGTAAATTCCCATGAGTACGTTCATCCGTTGCCTAGTGCCACAGTACAAGATGTACTTAGATTGAGACTCGTTTAAATTGTTATGTTCTTATAACTCTTAATTGTACATAAAACACATTAATTTTACAGCTAATGAGAAAAACAGAAGTACAAAGGCGAACTTATGCCTTAAATGGATCTCTTCCAGCTTACCTTTGAAAGTTTGTTACGGCAACAGAAACCAGAGTAGAGAGTAGACATACTAAAAAACTAAAAGACAAAGACCCTAACTTATTACCTCTACATTGTTGTTGTATATAGCCGTGGTAGCCTAGTGGTTTGATCTGTGGCCTCTCAAGCAGAGGGTCGTGGGTTCGAATCCCGGGCTCGCTCTTCTGAGTTTTTCCGAATGTATGTGCGAAATTAGGTACATTTGAAATTTACCATGAGTAACCTGCACACATCTGCGAAGCAATTCAATGGTGTGTGTCAAGTTCCAAACCGCACTGGAACCGCGTGGGAACTGTAGCCCAAGCCCTCCCATTCTGATGGGAGGCCTGTACCCAGCAGTGGAACGTTTATAGGCTGGTGATGATGATGAAATTGTTCCAAGATGTTTATTTACGTAAAGGTACAAAAGCTAATTAGCGTCATCAAACGATGAAGCGTAGAATGGTTATTAGAGACTTATAGTCTTACTAGCTGACCCGGCGAACTTTGTTCCGCCTTAAATTTGAAAAGTTCCAGTGGTTTGGGCTGTGCTATCACGCGGGAACTATGCAATTTTCCGGGATAAAAACTATCCTATGTCCTTTCCCGGGACTCAAACTATCTGTATACCAAATTTCAACTAAATCCGCCCAGCGGTTTAAGCGTGAAAAGGTAACAGACAGACAGACAGACAGACAGAGTTACTTTCGCATTTATAATATTAAGTAAGGATTTTGGCTATAAAATTTTCCAAATGCCTAACGCACAACAATTTCGAGTCACCGTCTCATTAAGTAAGGCTTGATCAAAGTTTGTATGACTTTCTTTGATGTCAAGGCGTTAGTTCGCTTAATTAACTTACTTAGAAGTGAATTAGTTTGCCGTGAGTGCCCAAGCGTGACGGGTAACGAACGTGGCTAACTTGACACATAGTACCAATGATAGAGGTAAAATTGCTAATCATATAAATACGCTCAATTAAATCCTTGAAACAGATGTGACGTCATAAAAGGTGAACGAACGCTCTTACGTTTCTGCTACTTACCTTTGCGTGCACCTTTGTTAAGGAGCATAATGTACCTGTTTACCACAGCCAGACAAATGTATCCAAGGAACACGAGAAATCCTGGGAGACTGGTTTATGGCCGAGCCTCTTAGACAGCTTTATACACAAACAAATGCTTTGCGATGTGTATTAAACTTTTTAATAAATTGCCAAATGGCTTGCGACACTGGCATTCCATAAATTAAAAAAATAATAATGTACATTGCTAAAAGAAAAAAAATACTACGATATCAAAACATTTTTGTTGGAGAATTATTGCATGCCAGTGTTTAGTAGATAAGTATACCAAACATTAGCCGAATAAGCTCTCTAACTAATAATTTGACCAACAATTGTAATGTACTTATTCTAAGCAAATAAAGATTATTATTATCTGTATATTTCTTTTTATCAAAGTTAGGTTCTTACAATATTCATATTTTATTTATTTTATTTATTTTATTTGGGGCATCAACAGCAATACAGTACATTGTGATGAGACTTAGGTACTAAACAAAAAGCCAATGACAGATGACCACAGAAATACAGTTAAGCGAAGCATACTTAAAACTAACACAGAAACAAAAAAAAAAAACAAGCTAAAAAACATTGGACATTGTGTGTTTGTGTGTGTGTGTGTGTGTGTGTGTGTGTGTGTGTGTGTGTGTGTGTGTGTGTGTGCGTGTATGCATGTATACTTGTTTTACTCCAAAGCCGAATCACCTATTTATAATAAAACATTTTTGCTTATTTATTCAACCACCTCTGATCCTCCAAACACCAATACGATAACACAACGATCTAGCAATTTTTGATTAAGAACATTCGAATACGATTTTTTAGTGTCGCTTTACTACAGTCAAAGAGGTCAACACTGTGGAAACGTTTGTTGTACTCCCTAAGGACAAAAAAACAATAAAAAGCAATAAAACAATATTAATACACTTCCCACCCGCAATTCTCTCGGTCCCCTTTTTCGTCCTACCCCGCGCCCCTGTGCCGCGCGGGCGAGGACTCATTCAACCGGTCGGTGTATAGTAGTTTGAATTACTTACATAAGAACGACGCTTAAAACTGTTCCGCTATTCGCCTCAGAATACGAGCAATCCCGTAAGCAAAATGTGTGTCAAATAAAATCCCATTTTATATTTCCCCGTGCACGTTTGTGTACTTCCTCGATACCGTGCCGTCCCACGGGACGAGAAAACAATCTCGCTGAATCCAAGGAAGATCCCTAGAACGGCGTATGGACAGTTAAAAAATTGGAAAGCATAAATTGTTTAATGGAAATGTATTTCTTTTTTGTCGTTTTTACGGAGGACATTAGAAAGTTGCGCTTAAAAGATGCGGATCTAATGCGCTTTTTTCTTTTAAGATTTTGTAAAGGTTTAAGTATATTGGATTTGTTTCGGCACGTTGGTTTTGAAAATCATCATCATCATCGCCTACGTCCCACAGCTAGGCACAGGCCTCCTCTCAGAATTTCTCTTGGAGAAAATATCAAAAGCTATATACCTATTTTGATGGAATTGGCGCAGATCTCAGACGAAATTAAAAGTGAAGACGGAGTCGTACAAGCCGTTTTTATTCGTCATGTATTAATACTCGGATGACTGAGCTTTGCTAGGTATTTTTTTGTTAGGTACGTTTTCTAGTCAAATAGGTACGGTCGGCCAAATAAGTGGTCTAACTTCCTATCAAATTAAAATGTCGCTAAAGTCGAAATTTCAAATTGACTGCCACGTCTTATCGACATTATATTTTATGGCGTGCAAAGCATTTTCAACATTAAGGTAGATCACATATTTAGGTGATGGGTAACTAGATTCAAAAGGCAAGACCATTTTTTATGTTAAAGCCGACAAACGGGTAAGCGGTTAATCTGATGTTAAGTGATCACCGCCCCTCATAGACACCTACAGTACCATTAGGACAGGTGCATGCCTTGAAGATCTAAGTTCTAATCAGGAAGCACTTATGACGGGAGTTACCTTTAACTTTCCTTAAACTTTTTCAAAATTTTTAAACGACACTGAAACCTGCTACCTATACCCTTTACCTACTTTATGGGGGTACAGCACGCGTCACGAAATGACGAGGATCCGGGTTCGATTCCCGGCCATAGCTTTACTTTTCGGATTTTTCTGTGTTCTAATTTTCAGTGTCGTATAGAAATTTAATTTCTAACGGTAAAAGTGTAAAAGTAAACATAAAAAATCAAGAAGTAAAAATTCTTGATACAATTGATAGTGAACTTTTTCTACATACCATGCACTTTTCGTAGGGCTAGCGATGGCTGCGTGGTGACACTCTTATGCTCCCACAGCGCCCCTCCAGTGGCAGAGAGGGAATACCGGCGGTTTTTTAGTGGGTAGGCCTCCCCCGCTTCCCTCCACTCGGGTGGGGGGCCGGGGAGGAGAGTCCCACAAAACGCATTTTTCCGCCGCAAAAAAAAAAGGCTAGCGATGGTACACGTATATGGAGGAATGGTCTGATATTGCGTCGGACTGAGAGTTGTCGAGGTCAAGAGGAGAGGCGCCCAGCAGTGGGACACCGCAATAGGCTAATTTAAAAAAAAATATTTTGACCCATTACCATGTCATTTCTTCCATGCTGGTCTGGGAGTAAAGAAAAAACATAGAATTTACCAGTTGCTTCTCTACCCGCGGAGATGGTAAAAACCCATCGAGCGAATGGGCAAAAGTCTTAGGAATCATGTTATAGGCGATGCGGCTAGCAACCCATCACTATTTTGATTTCCCTTTCCACGTATAGGTACGCCCTTAATCATGCTATACGTGGCCTTAAGATTTTGTTACCTACCTTAGCCTCTGTCTACCCCGTAAGGGATAAAGACGTGATATATGTATGTATGTGTAAGTTATTTCCACCTAGGTATAAGACACGTGTTCAGTGTTCAAGCAACTGTTATTACATGAACTCATTTAAACTTTGGTCCCCTCACGATCAAATTCCCAATTAAGAATCTTTGAAACTATATTCCAGATATTCCGGACCAATAACCCCACCAAAATTCTAGTAGCTCATGTCATGACATAATTTGGTAGGTACATTACATACATACATAAATCACGTCTTTATCCCTAACGGGGTAGACAGAGCTTAATGTCACCTACCTACAGACCTAAAGGCCACGTTTAGCATAATTGTGGGCGTGTAAGTGGAAAGGGGTATCAAAAAAGTGATGGGTTGCTAGCCGCATCGCCTATAACATGATTTCTATAATTTTGCCATTCGATGGGCAAATATCTAGTTCATCCCGCCATCTCCGCCTTGGCCTGCCACGGGTAGCCGCCATCCTGAGCCATCCACTAGGTGGCACGCGCCCACCACTCTAGGTGTATGCGGCAGACGAAGATATTTAAGAAAAGAAAAACCATCACCACAGAAGTTACCAAGTGCATAACAAGGACACATTGTTAGTTAGAGATAGGTAGACGATATTTTATGCGGTAAGCGAAACAGCGGCCTTCGCACTAGACTCTGAGTCTGTATCGCGAGTGCCAAGTGAAGTGTGTGTGTGTGTGTGTGTGTGTGTGTGTGTGTGTGTGTGTGTGTGTGTGTGTGTGTGTGTGTGTGCTACACTTTACCATTGGTAAGTGCCTGTAAGGAGATCTTCAGTATCTTGGTAGCTATTTATAACGTTATAAATGAGTTCCGCGGGATATAAGCTGTCGTTACCAATGATAAGTTCCCAATATCTCGATGTAGTTGCATGTATCATGATCAGAGGTAGTCACGGTCTTCATTCTATTACTTCATTTTATTTAGTTTCACGTGCCCCGATGTCTGTAATCAATTGCAAGTGAATTTTGACCCACTCCCAGAGGTCGGATTGACGGTAAGTCCGTTTATAATTTATAATACTTACTAATCTTGAAGTGAAATTCTTGTGACCCACTAAAAAAACCACTGTTCTGGAATTACGTCGTTTCCAAAGTACAAAGGCCTCGTTCATTCGTAATTTAATGTTTACTACCAGTTTGTAACGCAAACACAAACACGAGTGCGTACTTAATTATACATTGTGAATTTCATAACTGTTCTTGGTGAGAACGAATGAGTTTTGTGTGAGTTACTTATTGTATATGGCTCTTTTATTTCGTTACCTATAGATATGTAATGAAACAAATTTGTATTGTAAGCATGATTGTATATATTTTTCATTTGAAACAACAAAAATCTAAACACTATACGCAAACTTGACCTCGCAGTAATTGAAGAATGTATGATATATTCCATATAACTCGGGTACCTACGTATGTAAATATACCGTTCCTCAACCCTCAAGTAGACCTCAATAAAATGCCCGATTTACTTTTTACGACCTACCCTACTAACGTGAAGCCAGAACGAATGGCTTTTTATGTTGGTCAGTGTACTTTTTGTAGCGAAGAAAATGTTCAGGGTTCATTTACCCCGTTTTCGGTCATAAAAGGGAAACGTAGGTACATGAAATACAGCGTGGGAAGGATTTCTGCGTTAGTTTTTGGTGTGTTTTTGATGGTTGTTTGTTACAGAATGGTTATTAGTTAGGGTTTCGGCTATCGATGCCACGATCAAATGACCGTGTAAAAATAAACTTTAGGTTCTTTTTTTTATACATACAACAAAAAAGGTTATTGTAATGATATATAGCGCCATCTAGGCAGCAGTCGACAGACTGCCAAAGCAAACTAGGCTTACGCGACGGTTACGTTGCTCGCTCTCGCCGCGCGCGCCTACGCGCCATTCAATAGGATAAGTTTTCCCTTTCCCCTTCTCTCTCTTGCTTCAGCCATGTTTGTTCTTATAAGACACATATTTTTGGTACCTCGTGTAAACCTAATAACCCTGACTGTGGTTACAATTATTAAAAAGGCTTTGTCGTTTAAAAGTGAACGAATTTTAATTCGAGTTCCGTTCGACCGCACCACTACAACGTTATATTTCTGACTACACGTGTAGTAACGTCACTCGATTCAACTTTGCATATTGTCTTCAATTCCTTTGGAGGTTATAACAACACAATTATTCATCTCCACTTAATTAGTCTATGGAGCCTCGTAGGGTTTGATTAACAATGTGTGTTTACTTTATACGTCTTCATGTTTGTATGGCTGTGCTTTTATGTGAAACATGGATTCAACGGTAAAATAAGACTTTGTTAGCAAAAGACTTGGCTTCGGCCTTTTATTACAAAATCGAAGAATGAAAATATACAAAAGACTTGGCTGTATGGACCCTGTTTCCTTTGCCTATCCCAAAAGGGATGAATAATAATTAAAAAAAATGGCTTCAACGGGTCATGTTTACAAGCTTTTACTGCAACGTTCGTATCAGTCGAGGCCATAAATATGGATACAGCAATCATGTCAAATATATGTGTCATCGGCCTTATTGGTTATGGTTTGTATAGATGTTTTTGACGTCTTGGTAACGTACCTACATATATTTATGCCCTTGACTGTATGTAGCATAGAGACAAGACCGAGAATTTTGTCAGCTGTCGGCACACATGTTACGATAGATGGCACCACACGTCACTAAGTGGCGTATAGCGATTATTTTACGGTCCTGGCAGGTCCTGGGCAACCCTGTGTTTCTTTTACCCTGTTCGTGGCGGCGTTTATCTGTGGAGAAATCACTCCACCATAGCTTTGCTGCGTGGTATACAACACGGAAAGCTATAGGTAGTCAATTCATACTTGCGTGTCTTATGATGTAAACAAAGTGCCGTCAAAGGTAATAATAGACAATGACTAGTGATTGGAAATGTCGATAAAATATACCTACATAAAACGTAACCGATTAGCTACTTCGCTTTAAACGTAAAAAGAACTCTTATCAGGTTTTCGATATCGTCGAGTTAATTCATTCGTTCCTACGATTATTGAAGAAAATCTTATTAAATATGTTATTTTTCAGTAGTTAGTTGCTTGATTTTAACTTTTACTTTGTGTTAAGTATACAACAACATAGTTATTGTGTAATCCGAGAGAGTGTTTGTTTGCATGATAAGACACGTAAAGATGAATTTACTTTAGGGGTGCGAGTCGTGTTACCTCCGCGTGTGGTCAAGAACTGCGGTCCGTTTTAGGATTCATCCGGGGGGAAGAGCAGTGCTTGGTCCGGTGCACCCGGGCATCGACTAACGATTTCATGGCAGTTTCTGAGAGATATCATTGACCGTTGGCTAAGAGTTCGACAGGAGGAGGGGGTCTTTTGACCGTATTACCGTACAACGATGCCGACATTTTGTCACAAGATTTTTGAATTATGTTATAATTACTTTGACATTGGCGAAGATGTCGTCGCTATAACGACTTGATACGCCGCAAATAAGAAGAAGAAAAATCGATTTTACTTAGGGTCAACCTTGTCAAACAATCTCTTGCTAAATGCGGAGTGTGGGATTGCTATGTATGGAAATGGCTAAAGATCCAGTGCATGCTTGTTTGCGTTTGAATTTTCCTTTGTTATCCTCTCGAACAACCCTGTTTAATACATAACGCAATAAAGCGTCATTAGGTCAGTGTCTATTATCTCGATAACTTGCATAATGTGTTGATAAGGCCGCAATCGCGTCTAAATTGCCAATATCAAGACCGCACTGTGTAGTGGTGGGTAGGCTAGGAGCTGGCGATAGAAAATTACTCTGCAGTTTATTTTTAAGGTTTTTATTTAAGCTTCCATACTGGTCTGGGAGCAAATAACGAAACGAGAAAGAAACGTCGTGGAAGTACCAGTTGCGACTCGAATTCGAATGGATGAAAATATTTGGAATCATGTTAGAGGCAATGCGGCTAGTTAATCCATCACTATTTTGATTCACTTTTCCACGTATAGGTACGACCATAAGCATGCAAAACGTGGCCTTTAAATCTTGTTACCTTTAGACACACAATTTTTGATAGTCAATATAAAAAACAGATCTAATGAGAAAAAAATGTCTTACTAGATCTACCGTGGATCTATAGGAAGTGATACGCAGAAAGGTAATTCAATTATAATCTAAGATAGAATACCTGTAAAAGTCTAGCCGTTGGGTCTGTTACAAAATTTCACGTGTGCTGTTATTGAATTTGTTTGAAAAGTGAATTTCATTTATAATTACTAATAGAAGAATTAAAAGCACGTTCTTAGAAAAATAACTATTACTGTGTGAAAAAGGTTACGACTCAAAATTACCGATTGATCACGTGTCATCACGAAAATTAAACTTACATTGACGTAGTTTTTATATTATTCCGTTAGCATGATTCTTTTACTTCATTGTTATCGTTCCATTCCTGTAAAGAATTGATCTTTACCCTAGTAATTAAATAACATTTTGTAAATTATAGTTTAATCGAGTATCACGTTAAAGACATTTTGAGAGAGAGAAGTATTCAAAAAATATAATATTGTTCTTAAAAACTGCCATAGACAAAACTCTAAAAAGGTTATTCTAACAATTCCACCTTTTCAGCGGCACTTACGTCTACACAAGGTGTGAAGAATGTTTTAAATTTCTCGTAATTTTTTCGACAGCTCTCTTAGCCTACGTTTCCCAGGCTTTATGGTATCACAGGCCGTTATCACGTGTTATTAATTGACACAGGCGGAAGCCGAGCATTACAGTCGAATGAGGCGTTAACAAATAATAAAGGTTACTTTTTAAAAAGTTACTAACCTACACAAAATAACATTATGGTAGCATTTTGTAGGTAGACAAACATTTTGACTCTTGAAAAAGTTAAAACGACGTAGTAAGATTAGTACAACGTTGGTTTGCATGTGTGGCAGTTGTGCTCATTAAACTTAGATAATGATCCCGTAGAGGGATCGAAACGCGTCAGTGTTTGTGTGGTGTAAGGGATAATTAAGTTTGTGGGATTTATGTGTTTTATTGGCAGTAGTGGGGGAGGGTTGCATGAAAAACATATATATTTCACACAGGCTTGGTTATCTTGCACGTGAATAGCGGAGTAGCAAGGTAAAACATTTTTGTTCACTGATTTGTGACACCGAGAGGCAAAAAAATTGGCCACACATGTATGCAATATAGTTAATTTTGTATGGAGACCGCGCCAAAATGTGTGACTATGAGTAGGTATTATTTCTCACTGATTACTTCCATGCTGATCTGGAAGTAAAGGAAAACATAGAATGTACCAGTTGCTTCTCGTTCCGCGCAGATGGTAAAAGCCCATCGAGGGAATGGGCGTAATTCTTAGGGATTATGTTAGGATAGGCGATGAGGCTAGCAACTCATCACTATTTTGATTCTTTTTTCCACCTATACGCCCACAATCTTGCTAAACGTGGCCTGTAGGTCTTGTTACCTTAGGCTCTGTCTGGATAAAGACGTGATTTGTGTGTGTGTGTGTGTGTGTACGATTTACCATGTTTGAATAGGACAATAAACGCGGTCGATTGCGACCACCGGTTAATAACCCACCCCTGCCTCATTTTCGTCATTATTTGGTCATTTTATTATAACCGTAATTACCGCTATAATTGACTAGTGCGGAGCTTACGTTGTCAAGTGCTAATGACCAATTAGTGGTAAACGAACATAACATTGTCTGCGTTGTTAATTGTGGTAACCATATTTATGATATTTGCTTCAGAGGTCAGAAGCGTAACCGCCGGAAAGGTTTTGAGGTTATTACTCTTTTTAAACATAACAGGGTTAACAAAACCCAAATCTTTTGGTCTGTGATTGCTTTATCTTCTTATATGAATGTTTTATTTATTTACTAGCTGAGCCCGCAACTTCGTCTGCATAGAATTAGTTTATCGCTATCCCGCAGGAATTACGCAATTTTCCGGGATGAAAAGTAGCCTATGTGTTATTCCAGACTAAAATCTATCTATATTCCAAATTTCATCCAGATCTGTCCAGCCGTTCTGGCGTGAAAGAGTAACATACATCCATCCATCTTTACTTACAAACTTTCGCGTTTATAATATAAGTAGGATTTTTCTATAGGCAGGAGGACACTGGGAAAACGCTTTAAAAATATTATTAGCGTTGAGAATCGAATCCAAATCCTCGCCATGCCGTGAATTGAGGAACTCGAATGAAGAAAAAAAATTACTACAACTACTGTCGAGATATTTCGTCGTAATTTTGGTTTAGGATTTAAGTCGTTCCTTTGACGCCGTGCATTTCAAACATCCACCAATGTGTGGAAAGATTTGTCAACTCTAATTATTACTGTCCCACGTGGGAACGTCCTTACAGTTTTAATTAGTTTTGTTTATTAGCGGCCATATTAACAAAATATTTTATCTAATACCCAGGTGTACTAGAGTGCACGTAGGGTGCATTGGAATAGTAGATAACTAGACTAAAATGTAAGTTAGGAGAATGTGGTTAAATTGGTAGGTATTTGATTTACTTTCTATGGTGTAGTTAGGGTCAGTCTGGTTTCTTACCTGGATCCTGTAACACAGGGACTCCTAGCTCAGGATCCAGAGTCACAGTTTCATTATATCGTAAGATTTTGACGCAATAAACTTTTTAATTTTAATTTTTAATACGATTAAAACAGTCAGGCCTGTGACGAGGAGACAAACTCATCATCATCATACAGCCGGGAGATCTCCATTGCCCGACATAGTCCTCCCCCAAGGATCTCTACGCCCAGTGGCGTAACTATAGGGTGGCAGGGGTGGCAAAATGCCAGGGGCCGCTAGCTCTACGGGCCCCCCAACTGGCTTGGTATAGAGCACCGAAGGGACGCTGATGTACTTCTTTATATTGAGGAAGGAGCCCCATCTGACGAATTTGCCAAGGCCCCCAGACGTTATAGTTACGCCACTGTCTACGCCGATCAGTTTTGTGCTGCCCGGGCTTCCCGCGAACAAACTGACAAACGGGTAAACTAGAAAGAGCAATAGGTGGAGCCTTGGATATGGAACTCTGTAAAGCATCTAACGTTAGACGCAAGAATAAATTGAATGGCTGTGTATAATCGTAAACATACACGGTGCTGGCCCAGTCTTGCGTAAGTATCTCGGATTGCTTCGTGTAATCCCCTAGGTACCGGAACATGCATTCGGTACGCTGTAGAATCTTTTGTGCTAGCACTATAAGTATTCTACATGATTTAGATTTAGTAAAAAAGGAATGTGTATTGTGAGTGAATGCTGGTGAAGCTTTGGGATCGATATCTGTTCAATTGGGAATAATACAAAATGTTTCCTTATGTAAAACAAGGTTCTGAGTTTATGCGATACGTGGGCCTCGTACCTCGGTTTTTTTAAGATTTATTTGCAAAATTGTACATGAAATTTGCCATAAGATCGTGGAAATTAAACACACCTGGGATGCAGTTCAACGGCGTGGCTGACTGGCTGCACTTCGGTGCAGTAAGCGATGTGCTTATATTGTCAATGCATTCACAAGCACATCTGTCAGAGAAGTAGGTTTTAAATTTTTAACATGTTTGCCTTTTCTTTAAAAAACTTAAGACCAACGTGCTCTGATCTCCCTATCCCGTGAAAATTTCACGAAATCCGTTCTCAAAACGCGTCTACTCTACAAAAGGAATCTTCAGTCCAAGTGTCAGCTTTCTTGGCTAAGTAGTTCGTTGATAATAAGTCAATGAGGATCAAACAGTTTAAAGTTATGAATTATCGTAACGTTATTTTCATTAAAATGCTCAAACCGAATATTAGTTTGCTAATATTCTTTGGCACTTTTCAGAAAACACCCTACTTAAGAAAGCGTATAATTCTCCCGGCGTTTCATTTAACATCTACGTTGATGACTTTCGTTTGTTTTATTATTTTAACACAATGTAACTCCCCAGTTTCAAAGTATACGAAGTCCCAAGTGAAAACGTCAGGTCAAGAACTAATGGCTTATAGGAGATTAACAAAGTTTTCATGTGTCGTAACTCTGTCGAGTTTACAGTCCATGAAAGTTTTATTCGTACTCGTACAGATGGGGAATATACATTTCCCCATACTTATTGTTGGGACTAGTATACCGAAATAAAGCGGGAGAAGTTAAGTGTCAATTAGTGCAAAATAAATAGTTACAGTATCTTCTTCTACTTTAACAATGGTGAAATTATCGGTCGATGGGGCCATATTTTGAAAATTGATTTGAACATTCTTTGTTCATAATACTTGGAACGTAAATACATACTGTGCGCGACCAATAACAAAGGATGAAACCGTTAAATTGCTCTGTGAACTTGGGAGTTTTAGGTTACATGGTGGCCTCATTAAATCTGGAGAACAGGATGGAGTTGAAAGGATTTATCGGAAAAAATATTCGTGCGCACAACTAGAAACGCTTCTGCGCGTTTCACGTTAATTTTACTTTAGAATTTTGAAGTCAGTATTTTGTGTTTCTAGCCGTTTATCTGGTAAGCTATCTCTTTCAAATGTTACAAATGAGGTTTTACACATTTTTTCAGTGTTTGAGTTGGCTTCAAAATTTGGTTATCTACAGAGACCTGACGTATTCTATGATGATTTTTGTAGTAATCTTATTCTTGCTCACGCAAAATATTGACAGCATTGACCTAGTCCCAAATTAAGCAAAGCGTGATAGATGGCACAATATGGGTATTAAACAACGGATAAATATGTAATAAGAAATACATAGGTACTTAAATACAAAATAAGTCAGATTTTTTACTTGAATGCATCAAACACAAAGAAAATTTGTACTGCGTAACTAAAACTAGTCTAAATTTAGAAATAGCAGAAACACAGCTATTTTCTCATAGCTATTGTTTAACCAATGAAATTGAAGTGGCTCCTATGTTCTTTTGAGCAGTAATCACCAACTCGACAAAATTTCTGCGACAATTTGTAGAATTCTAGAAATATTTTCAGTTTTAACACTAAACCTGCCTGCAATTCGCGGCCAGGATTTTACTAACCAGTGGACTGTAATGCAATTAGTTGGCCGATAATTACTTTATTGGCGAAACCGGGATTCCGGTCACGTGCTATGGAATGGCGAAATTACTCGGCGGAATCCAGGGAATTCCCGGGGAGGTTTAAGAGTACGACGGGTAAGGTGCAGAAGGTTAGCTTTATTGCGTTGTAGGGTATTATTTAGTGTTTTTATTTTTTAATAAGTTTACAGTCGACCAATAAATTTGTACAGCATCTTAAAGTTGAACGCTAATAAAATTGTGTGGCTTGGAACATCAGTATGTTTTCCCTTGCAAGTTAATATGGAAATCAGCCTTATTAATTTCGTTCTCTTGTAGGAAGAAATGGTAAAGCACATAATTACTAATAACTTGGTATTTCATAACATGTAGTCAGATATCTATTATACACCTATCTTTTTTGTACTCCTCATACTGTGTAAATTTAGTTTTTTGACGGTTTTTACTGTTACAGATACAGAGATAATTAGGGCTAATTAAAAAATATATATAAGTCCTTTTCTATGGCATGGGAATATCGAAAAGCGAATTAATACGTAGAGATTACGTCATGTTATGTCTCTAACTCCAGTAGTTTTAGGATTTGCAATGTTCTTCATTCATTCAATCAGGCATGATAATTTTAAAGATGTAGACACACTCATCTTGTGCAGGAATCTTGTAGCAGGCTTCTTTAGGTATGAGTGTATTTGTGTCTATTTATATCTCCATTTATTATAATATGTGTTTTTCATGTATAATGTCTTATGTATTTTAACTACTTAGTATTTTAATATATATTCTAAATTGCTCAGATTTGTTCTTTTCTCCAGTCCATTATGCTGCCGTCCAAAGGAAAAATGCAGTAAGTCAGCATGCAGCTCATATGTACATACTGCGTTTTTCCTTAGGAGGGCAGTATGGTTGCCTGGTAGCAGTGACGTAACTACAACGTCTGGGGCCCATGGCAAATTCGTTAGATGGGGCTCCTTCCTCAATATAAAGAAGTGCATCAGCATCCCTGCTGTGCTCTATACCAAGCTAGTTTGGGGCCCCATAGAGCTAGGGGCCCCTGGCATTTTGCCACCCCTGCCACCCTATAGTTACGCCACTGCCTGGTAGAGATCGCTCTGCAGCGATTAGGCCGCCTATTGTTACCTTGTAATATTCTGTATACCTTTTTTCTGTTTTGGTTGTTATATGTGGTGTTCAATAAAAAGTTATTGTATTGTATTCTATTGTATAATTACACTAACGGATATCTCACGTATAAAAGTCTGGTGTCCGTGAGGAAGGACTACGAACTAGTCTGAAACACGTTGAGCATCACTCGACTTTTATAAGTGAGTTATCCATTTGTGTAATTTGATTGAGGATCACGATAGTTTCAATGTTGAATGTAGACAGACTGAATATAGGAAACTCGTTACGCGACTTTCCAGTAATTACGTGTATTATACTGCTGTTAAATGTATTGTGGAACAAATACGTTATAGGGCTCTTATACAGCCTCATTGTGATCTTTATTTCGTGCGGCAGGTTAGTTGGGTACCGGGGTAATGACCTTTTTGTTGCGATTAATGACCAGGTCTTTTGAAGGTGCTATGAAAGTTCTTCAAAGGTTATATCAGTCGTAATTACTTGATTAAGGCATTAGTGTTATTACGCTAAGTGGGGGTGAATACCTTCGTCATAAAAAAATAAATAAAAATAAAACCGCTTCAAGCGGTTATTTTTAAAGGCGGTTTTATTTTGAACTAGCTTTTGCCCGTGGCTTCGTTCCCGTTTTTTTTTCTTATAAATTTCAAAGTGTTCTCACCGTTCAAACCTTCCCTGGGCTTTCACGAATATTTCAAGACTAAAATTAGACAAATCGGTTCAGCCGTTTTTGAGTTTTAGCGAGACTAACAAACAGCAATTCATTCAGCATTCAGCAAATTCTGGTGGTCCAGCCAGGACCGTCTCCGCAGGCGGGAACTCTTCAGCGGTTGGTCCGATTGGCTTGAAATTTGGCTCCTATATGTAGGACGGATGACAGTGCAAGTACAGTCAACAAAAAGGTAACTTATGTTTATTAAAAAGGAGGAAAATATTTAACTTCCACAATAATGCTGTCAGAAATTTTGCAGCTCAACGATTCACAAGAGAAAAACTATTCTATGTCTATACTAATATTTTATTGTTTGTTTGTTTGCATTGAATAGGCTCCGAAACTACTGGACAGATTTCAAAAATTCTTTTTCCGTTAGAAAGCTACATTATCACTGAGTGACATAGGCTACTTTTTATCGCGAGAAAATACCTTTTCCTACGGGAAAATTAACTTACCGCGGGCGAAGCTGCGGACGGAAGGCTAGTCAAAAATAAAAGAGAACAAGGAACCAAATAAAATATTCAGCTGAATTAAGACTTACGTATGATAGAATTCTTCCATGCTGGTCTGGGAGTAAAGAAAGAACATAGAATTTACCAGTTGCTTCTCTTCCCGCCCAGATGGTAAAAGCCCATCGAGGGAAGGGGCGAAAGTCTCAGGAATCATGTTATAGGTGATGCGGCTAGCAACGCATTACTATTTTGATTCTCCTGTCCACCTATTCGCCCTTAATCATGCTAAACGTGGCCTTAAGGTTTTGTTACCTTAGGCTCTGTCTACACCGTAAGGGATAAAGACGCGATATATGTATGTATGATTGAATCAGGCGTTACTTTTTTACATACTTTTCTACTCCGCTACCGCTAAGAAGTGTCAAACATCCTAAAAACGTGGAAGCGTGCGGGAGTGCTTTTGAATTATAAACATCACATTTACAGGTAACATTATTCCTATATTTCACGCCAGGTCTTAAAATGTCACTCCCGTAATCCTCATCTGAGTCTTTTCCTGGCTCAAAGAGCAACGCATAAGCCTTTTCATGCGTTACGTACTTCATCATAATGTTTGTAACACTCGTTCAGTGCGTCTCACTTGCGCGAACCTTCTCATCATTATCGTGATCTCCAACTTTAAAGGTCACATGCATCACTGTACATAGATAAGCATTGCTAGTTTTAAAAGATTAATGTTGTTTCTCTTCCCGCGCAAATGGTAAAAGCCCGGCGAGGGAATGGGTGAAAATCTAAGAAAGCATGTTACAGGCGATTCTAGCAACCCATCACTACTTTGATTCCTCTTTCTCCCTATATGCCCACCATCATGCTAAGCGTGGCCTTTGGGTCTTGTCAACCCTAGGCTCTGTCTCCGTAAGCGATAAAGACGTGATTTATGAATGATGGTATGACACGAGACAGTCTAGTCGTGATCATGATGTGCATGCAACTGCGTTGAAATATCCAACACACGCACACACACACACACACGCACGCACGCACGCACGCACGCACGCACGCACGCACGCACGCACGCACGCACGCACGCACGCACGCACACACACACACACACACACACACACACACACACACACACACACACACACACACACACACACACACACACACACACACACACACATATACACACACACATCTTTATCCCTTACGGGGTAGACAGAGCCTAAGGCAACAAGACCTACAGGCCACGTTTAGCAAGACTGTGGGCGTATAGGTGGAAACGGGAATCAAAATAGTGATAGGTTACTAGCCGCATCGCCTTTCCCTCGATGGGTTTTTACCATCTGCGCGGGAAGAGAAGCAACTGGTACATTCTTTGCTCCCAGATCAGCATGGAAATATGCAAGACCTCATTAAAAGTAATTGTGATCCACAGCATAGGTACCTGGGCTATGAGCTTTGCCACGTTAGGTATGGGCTATTGCAACTCATACTCATGAGCAAAGTAGCTGGAAGTAGAACAGTTGGACGAAGGAAGAAATCTTGGCTCCGTAACATCAGGGAGTGGACGGGAGTCGCGAGCGCTGCCGAGCTGTTCCGCCTCGCTAAGGATAAGGAGAAGTAAATGGAGCTAAAGACCAACCTTCACTAGTTGGAGGTCCACTAAAAGACGATAAGATCTACAGCTCGTAGAAAATATAATACATATGTCATGCATAGATAGGTACTTGTGAAATTACATACATACCGTCACGCCTCTTTCCCACAGGGGTAGGTAGACTACTTTGTTCCACTTGCTACGATCCTGACATACATCTTTCGCTTCATCCACATTCATCAATCTCTTCATACATGCTCGTCGGTTTCGGGTACTCCTGAACTGACCTTTTTCCAAAACGTCTCCTATTTGTTCTCATATTTACCTATTCATATCATAAGACGTAAGTATGTAGTGTCGAATTATGTACAACAGGCTTGACATTCCGTGCAACGGTTTCCAGAATAATCTAATGAAGACACGCGAACCGTTGTCAAGAAATAAAAAGAAGAAAGACGTTATTACATTCATTGTGACATTGTTCCAGAGCGCATCACGATTAGATGGTTCCGTCGATATTAACTGGCGACGTAGCGCGTGACTTTTTCCGATTTTGGTAAGAATTCGTTCGGTCATGTTCCCCTGGGAACTGTACAAGTTTCCTGGATAAAAATGTTCTTGATATTTTCTGTCAGAATCTGTTATCACAATTAATACCTGTACAATTCAGCTACCATAAAAGTTGTCTTACCTACTTTTGGTCGATGAAGATATTTTCAATCATGCTAAACGTGGCCTTTAGGTCTTGTTACCTTAGGCTCTGTAATGGAAAAATACGTGATTTATATGCAGTAAGTATGTATGCATTTCAAACTTTAAATATTTCAATTACGTCTCCTAATCCACCATTTTGATTCTAATTTAACTTAGCAAGTAACTTGATACAAAATATGTCTACCTCTATAAAGACAGTAAGTTTCAGTGCGGCCTTCTCTTATTGTAATAGAAAGCAGTCCACAAAGCAGTTGCAACAGAAGACGGATTGCATTGTTTTTTTATACAATACTAGCTTCTGCCCGCGACTTCGTCTGCGTAGAATTATACATAAAAACCTTCCTCTTGAATCACTCTATCTTTAAAAAAAGCCGCATCAATATCCGTTGTGTAGGACATGGGGACATAGGGAAATAAGGACAGAGAAAGCGACTTTGTTTTATAATATGAAGTGAAGGAAGGCAAACGAACAAGAGGTATATGTATGTAAGATATTTTTGTGGACAAAACTAAGACTTTTTTTTCTGTATGAACTTACACTTACAGGGTCAATAGGGTTTAATATTTCAGCAAGTTGTTGGGTCTTCACTCAATAGCCTTGTAATTTTTTTCGCGATTTTTGAGTCATGGTTGACAAAATGTTTCCACACATCACATTGATCGATATTCAAAGTGACACATGTCAAAGGCGGCACTAAAAGAGTTTAACCAGCAGTAATATTCCAGAATATTAATTTATATAAACATACATACATATATAAATCACGTCTTTATCCCTTACGGGGTAGACGAGCCCAAGGTAACAAGACCCAAAGTCCTGTCACGGTCGCCGCTTTGTTTGCGATGGAGTCAGCAAAACAAATATGTTGATACTTTGGATTTATTTTAAATATAATTGATACAATTATTAGACAAATTGCGTGCGTCTTGCGTCGACATATTAACTTGACTGGTCGGGCGGCGCGCGGTGAAGTCCGCGGGCGCGGTGGATGCAACGCTGTGGTGTAGGCTAACGTTGCAGCTGTTGATGTGACGCCACACACGCTTGCTTGTGCGTGTACACCACGTATAGGATGATTGTGGCTGGAAAGGGGAATCAAAATAGTAATGGGTTGCTAGACGCATCGCCTATCTTGATTCCTATGCCCATTCCGTCGATGGGCTTTTACTATTTGCGCGGGAGGAGAACTGGTACATTCTATGTTTTTTCTTAATATTTTTTACTTTGACAAATAAACCTCGAGTGTATTTACAAATTGTATTTATTATAATATAGAATTAATAACTTAATTTACATTGCTACTCCGCTTGCTTTAAGTAGCGGAGTAGCAAGGTAAATATATTTTGTTCAAGATTAACTCTGACGTTTGCATTACCGAACTACTACGTAGGTACCTACCATATTCTATATCTATGATCCCAACCGTTTTAGCGGAAGAGCTTTAAACTTTATACATTGATATAAATATTCACAAACTTTAATATTATGTTAAATAAGCTGGCCAACTACTCGGCTTTCTTTAATAAACTCATACCCAAACATTATGTAACTTTATGTCTAAGGGTGAAAAGCAAAAAAAAATCTTAATTAAAAAGTTTTTTAATTTTAAAACCCAGGCTTATATTAAAAGAACAAGTAGAAACATCGTCGAGAGGTTTACTTTTACTGGCTTAATAACGAGCTAAGCCACTCTTCTTTACAACTCTGTGCTTTCAACTTAACACCGAATTACTAAGCGAATTACTTAAAACGCGGTATAATGAAAGGTGTGGGAAGATGGTACGATGAGGGTTGAGTTGAAGGTTTTGATAAGACTTTTGTTTTCGGTTAAAACGCGAACGTTAAAATCGGTACAGTACTTAGTTTCTTAAAGGAGCAACCACACCGCAGCGTATACGCAGTGACGTGTCGTAGGCGTCACGTTTACTCACCGTTTTTTAAAATATTTGTTGCGGAAAAGCACCATCAACGTCTTATACGCACCGGTGTGGTCGGACCTTAATGTGTTGGACAGTTGCCGTGTTTCAAATAAATATGAATGAATGAGTACGTTTTTGGAGATGAGAGCGAGTAGGACAGAGTGATGCCCGATGCAGTTGCTCTTGCTCTTAATGTTGACATTATTTTTCATTCATGTTAATTCAGAACACGGCAACTGTCATACACAACACTAAAGGATAACTCACGTATAAAAGTCGAGTGACGCTCGACATGTTTCGGACTAGTTCGTAGTCCTTCCTCTTGCAGCGCTCGCCCCGACGGCAGCGAAACGAACACGAGGACAACGAACTTGTCCGAAACGTGTCGGGCATCACTCGACTTTAATACGTGAGTTATCCGCTAGTGTAATTTCTTGTTAAAACTGTCAAACACATAAAGAAAGTAGAAGCACTGTAAAGACTTGCAACGCGATAGTTTTTAAAAGAACGCGTCTGTCTTGCTATCTCTCTCACTCTTATGGGTGTTACTTAAATTGGCAGATGATACCCGAAACTCGAATGTCGCTCTAAGAGTTCGGTAATAACAGTTTTAAACGCTTCTAAATAATGAACGTTTTTCTTGTTTCTAATAACTAAGATTGGCACGCCATCTAGCGGCTCGATGCCAAATTGAAAACAGCGCCATCTCTGAGATGAGTAACGCAGCAGGGTGACACCGCTTTGCTTGAAATACCGCCTTGGATGCAGAAATGGGCATTTCGTATTTATTACTTGATTTTACTTTTTAATCCACTACTGGGTGTCAGATTACTTGTAATGTAATGAAGTAAAACGGTGAATTACGATTACATATTAAGGAATCAGTAATCGTATATACAAATATCATAATTACTATTAAGTAATTGGGAATCAATGTCGATTCCAAATTACTGGAATTGTTGACTTGATTACTTATCAACGGATTCAACACCAAAATTTAATGTGAAAGTGAAATGTGATTACCGAGGAATCAAGATTACAGTACAGTTTGACAACAAAAATAATGCTCCACGATGTACCTGCGCAGTAGACCAATTTTAGTAGCGCGGGAAATTACGATACACCAATGATAAAATAGAATTCTACGCGCGCTAAGCTCTGGCGCTGTTATTGGTCGATCGATTTCGTACCAACATGGCGGCCGGGCCGTGCGCCAATGCCGCCATAGATTATTTACACGTTCGGCTACCATCGGAAACTGGTCTGCACTTCTCTGCGCAAACGAATACTGCCGATGCGCATTATATTTGTTGTCAAACTGTAGCGGTTTACAATATTAATTCTAAAGGAATGGATTACAAAATGTAATCATAGTACAGTATTACTGTATTTTTTTTTATCCAAATAATCGATTACTGAAGAATTACGATTACTGTATTATAATCGTGTAATTAATTCCAAAAGTAATTGATTACGCCCAACAGCTTGGATGCAAATCATAAACCGGGCACTACTGGGTACTAAGAGTTCCATAAATATTGGATGCCGATAGGAAGAGGTCATCAAGAGAACGTTTATCCTCCTAAACCGTTTCCTGTTCCAGACTAGTCTGATTTGTAGTCTTGCCGCGCGAAAATTGATCCTTGAAATGATTATGGTATTTGAATAAAGTCAGCTAGAATGCAGACATTTTGCTAGCTACGTACCATTTTGTAACTTCAGGCAGATATATTGCATTGTGATATATGTAATATTTTTGTAGTCCATAGATAAAATTCACGTCATAACGTGGACGAATTCATGGGCATTAGGGTGCTTTTTTAAATTATAGATGTTTTTGACAGAATTGAATTACTATGGGGAAATAGATGGAAGGGAAATTAAAATAGTGATGGGTTGCAAGCCGCATCGCCTATGTCTGTTCATTTATTTATCTCGGACGCACTTTTATTCTGTAAATGAATTTCTAAGTTCTGTTACGTAATCATTTTATACTTTCTGACATTATATAATAATAACAATAGTAAAATGTAATAAAAGTAATAATTTATAACTATTGACATTACAATAATAATAATATTAAGCACTATAAAAATTTAATATTTGTATGTTGCATGTGCAGCTGAATATGCCTGGACATCTAATTGGCATTGTTCATTTTTTTTAAGCTGTGCTTTTAACACCTTTATTTGATAAAATGGACTATTTCAAGCAACTAATTTGAATATTATGCTTTTACGTAGCTTTGTTAATTAATAATAAATATTTTTTCGCTGTTTGATAATTCGTGAATTTAGACAGAATCCCAATCGCCTTCGTTCGGCTGGCTACAAAAAAAAACGGCTTTGTCTATGGTTTTGTAGATTTGACAGTGACACGTGACAGTTGCCGTAGCCAAACTTTTTTTTTAATTTTTGTGGCAAACATTCGATGCTGGATTCTGTCTAAAAACCCGGTCGTTCGGTCAAACAAAGGTTCAAAGTACTTTTACAAAAATATCTGCAATCATAAAGTATTTTTAAAATCGGACAAGATAAATCAGATAATTGATGGTTTTCCTCGAAATGGTTTTCGAATTGGAGCATACTAAAAAAAATGAACAATGCCAATTGTATATCATCCATATTATGTAACCATATTCTATGCAAATAAATACATAATTTCATTTCATTTTCATTTCATTTCATTAACAATTTCGTTGAAATTTACTGTTGTTGTCGAGAATTTAAAATCGATCCAGCTTTCTCATAATGAGACAAATCTGATAGCTTATTATCTCGGTTATTTTTATAGTTCTTTGAATTTTTACATTGTTTTCTTTTTTACATAAAATAATATGAGCTTCTATGAAAGATATAAAAAAAAAGAAAAAAAGAAGACATTTATTCCTTTTTGCAAGACACACAAATATAAGAGAATATACACAATTTAATAGCAAAAAAAAAACAAGAAAAAAACACAGACATTAACAATAGATGCTCAGCGTTGTGCGTGTCTTCGCAAAAGTGAAACGGTCGCTGGCTCAGCATTACGCTGAGGTGTTACACACCTGCAGCACTGATTTTCAGCCAGAACCGTCTGTGACTCACGAAACGATACACAGATAAAATAACATGAAAAAACATGAATATTCCCTATTTGAACAATTATTTATTTTATTTATTGGGGAAAAAATCAGGATGCAGACACAATTTCAATAAAATATTAAGAACGTAGCGCAGTAAACATAGCCTGCACCCTAAACCAATTTCCACTAAGAGTTTGTGGTAGATGTGGCAATGGATCAGAATCAATGGGCAGCAACATGGTACCCAAACCCAAAATAAAATAACCTTACTCAAAAACAGCATGCAAATTTTGACAATGATTTATAGACAGACACACACGCTTGTAAAAAGTATTTAGCACCGTCAGAAGCTAGTTGGCAACTTCAACTGCCGGTAGGATTCACAGCCTCTTTCCGACGTTTTGCCGCCTTTGCGCGCCCGGAAGCGCATCCGGCAGCCGTCCCGGCGACTTGTTAAGCCAACGGTTCACAGTCATCATGACAGAAGGTGACAGTTTTTACACGGTCACTTAAAATAATACCGGACTATTTCAGATTATTGGGCTAGTTGGATTGAACACTTAACGCGTTTTGTTGTGCTCCTAATTCTTTCTTGAAAACTTTCTTTATTGAAAACTTTATTGAAAAGTTGTTGCCGGCAACTTCGTCCGCGACGAATAAGCCCCTGTGACACTTAAATAATGTGGTTTACTATTGGTAAAATAATTTTCAAAATCAGTTCACTAGCCCAGAGATTACCCCTTCACAAACGTTACCTCTTTACAATTTACAAAGTAAAGAAAAAAACGTAGAATTTACCAGTTGCTTCTCTTCCCGCGCAGATGGTAACAATGGTGTGTGTGAAGTTCCCAATCCGCACAGCCCGCGTAGGAACTATAGCCCAAGTCCTTTAATTCCGAGAGAACGCCTGTGCCCAGCAGTGGGGGCGTAGGGCTGGAGATGATTCCAACGTTAAAAAAATCGTGAAACAAAAATACGAAACCTCTTAAGCACTCAAGCAACAAAAGTATGCGAACTAAATCTTTAATAATACCCCAAGATAAACCCTTCTCGGTAACGAGTGGACGGAAAAAACCCGTTTTTTGTAAAAAAAAAAGCAGTAATTAAAGGAATTTTGTTAGAAAACGCGAGCCTCCACTTAATAAGCGGCGGATAATTGAATTCTTTAGACCCTCGGCTAAGTAATTAATTCATTTGGAAAAGTAAACGTTTGGAGATAATAATATTATTATGTATGTTTGATCAGCCGATCAAAATCCTTCCATGCTGGTCTGGGAATAAAGAAAAAACATAGAATGTACCAGTTGCTTCTCTTCCCGCGCAGATGGTAAAAGCCCATCGAGGGAATGGGTGAAAATCTTAGGAATCGTGTTATAGGCGATGTGGCTAGCAACCCATCACTATTTTGATTCCCTTTTCCAGCCATACGCCCACAATCATGCTAAACGTGGCCTTTGGGCTTTGTTACCTTGGGTTCTGTCCACCCCGTAAGGGATAAAGACGTGATTTATGTATGTATGTATGTATGATCAGCCGATGAAGGTCGATTTGGAACAATGAAGTCATACTAAACCGGATTGCAGCGCCTTTAAAGGGTCAGATTTTTTAATTAGGTATTATTTTATCACAAATTCTTCTTCCGTGCTGGTCTGGGAGTACCTAAAACACAGAATTTACCAGTTGCTTCTCTTCCCGCGCAGATGGTAAAAGCCCATAGAGGCAGTGGGCGAAAGTCTTAGGAATCATGTTATAGGCGATGCGATTTCCCTTTTCAGCTATACGCCCTTAATCATGCTAAACGTGGCCTTAAGGTTTTATTACCTTGGGCTCTGTCTACCCCGTAAGGGATAAAGACTGCTCACTGCTGGGCAAAGGCCTCTTCTTTTGATTTACACATCTCCCCATCTAGAGATAGCTCTTTTATAAAAGTTGACTTTTTATTTCAATTAACATTAAGAGAGCGATCATTTTTGTTTTAATACCTAACTAGCCTTCCGTCCGCAGCTTCGCCCGCGATAAATTAATTTTCCCGTAGGAAAAGGTATTTTCCCGCGGTAAAAAGTAGCCTATGTCACTCAGTGATAATGTAGCTTTCATACGCAAAAGAATTTTTGAAATCGGTCCAGTAGTTTCGGAGCCTATTCAATGCAAACAAACAAGCAATCAAATTTTTCCTCTTTATAATATTAGTATAGATAACTTAATTGAAAAACGGGGCGCGAAAATAGTCTTTGAAATATCAAAGGTACTTCAAATAGTCCTGGTACTTAGAACTGTATTTCTGAAAGAGCCAAGTATAATAGTTCTAAGAAAAATAAAAGGCGAATTTACTAGAGTGTGATTGCTTTCGAACTAATAGGGTTTCGGAGTAATACGGAATAATTACTCGGCTATTATTATTTTGCTAGTCTACGTAATTAGTTTTGGGTTCTAGGCTGTTAGGTTATTATATTAACAATGTCAAATTAATATAGATATAAATTATTTTGCACAAAAATTACAGCCGAAAACATTCATTGTTAAGGCCTCGTATTCATGGTAAACATTAAATTTGTTTAGCAACAAAGTTGAATCAACGTGTTGCGGAGTTGCTATCAACATGTTGCTAGCAACACTGCGTGTTGTAGAGGTGATAGCGTCATGTTGACAAGCTCTCGCCCGACAAGCGTAAACATTGATTCAACTTTGTTGCTAAACAGATGTTTACCATGAATACGGGGCTTTAGAAGTCAAGATGGGGTCTATAACACAATCAGACTTAGCCAAACAAATTGTTTGAGATACGCACACGCGCACAAGAAAGGCGTAGTCTAAACCGACCTCGTTTTACCGTTCGCAGATCTTGACCATGAGTTTTTATTACGTCGAAGGCTTTTGCCCCGTGAATTCCAAATATCGTCGCAATAAAAATCAGCAGTTAATTTATCACAAATACTAGTAACTACTGAGTCCTGTGCGTGGCTGTATGCGAATTTGACCGCTTTTTTGTTCGGAAATGATTTACAAAAATAGACAAACGAGAATTCCACTCAAGTTAAAAAAATGTGATAGGACGTTTCTCACACCGTAACGTGTAAAATGCTCGTGTGCTAAGTGTAAGTTTTCGGCAACGAAATACGTCTCCACTGCGTTTGCGTTAAAATTTGTTGCGTTATACTGTAAATCCTTTTCTCTGGGAGAAAGGAAAAACAGAATGAGCCGGTTGCTTCTCTTCCCGCGCTGATGGTAAAAGCTCATAGAGGGAATGTGCATGTGAATGTTCATAGGATGTGGCTAGCAACCCATCACTGTTTTGAATCCCCTTTCTACCTATACCTACAATCGTGCTAAATGTGGCCTGTTCAGTCTTGTTTCCTTAGGCTCTGTCTACCCCGTAAGGGATAGACGTGATTTATGTACGGTAATCATAATTTTAGGAATATTTTAGATTTCGATCGGTTCTTTTAATTTTTCTGTGTGTGTCTACTATTGCTTAATACTTAATGTCCTGTAATCGTTCAAAGGTTAACTGGAAGAGACCCCTTTTAGGGATAAGTTCGCGTTTGTGCATTTGTTTTGTTCTGTATTCAGCTTTTTCTTGCGTTTTATGTAGGCACAATAAAGAGTTATACATACATACATACATAAATTTTATGCCTAAAGTCGGTTATCGCATTCGAGATCAAATATTTAAACGAAAATTATTTTTTATTGCAATTTTATTTGCATAATTGTAACGTATTATTGTCTATTTTTTGTTGATAACATGTTTGATCTCAAACTCCGATCATCGACTTTATCAACTTTTGTATTGACATATATATTTATATATTTAGTATTCATTGACATTTACACTACATTGCATTGCATTGATGGTATTGGCATAATACACTGTCATAGTTTCCACTCAATAATGATAAAAGAACTGAACAAGATCGCGGATAATAACTAATACAACATAAGACACGGTGTGACAAGCGACCACTTCATATCACTGAAAACTCTTCCCCTCACAGCTCATTAAACAAAGACCTTCGACATGAAAGAACTTTCGATTTTGCCATTTCTCACACGATTGAGCCGAAAACAAGTCAGCGTTTGTCATTCCTCCGTCGAAAATGGAGACCTAAATCGGCCTATCTACAAATCATTTCGGGGCACACTTTTTCCTTTTCGCTTTCTCACATTTATTTTTCATAAATAGGTATATTAGTAGTCGACTGAGAGCCATCTATTGTGAGCGTTTTGAGATATTTGTTTTACTTTTATCATTTTTACATTGTCTTGAATTTAATATCGATTACCTGCAGCAGGTGGCGTTAACAGCCTTTTGATGCTATACATATTCATCATCATCAGGCACAGGACGTCCACTGTTGGACATAGGCCTTCCCCATAGACCTACAGTTACCTCGGTCGGAAGCGGCTTGTCAACCATGAACCCGCTACTTTAACCAGGTCATCTGTCTCGTTGGTGGACGTCCTACGCTGCGCTTGCCGATCCCCCGAACACATTGGACATGGACGATTAAGAAATCCTGAAAACATTTATAAGAACGCAACCATCTGCTGAAAAATATTCCGGGATAATTTTAGGAGACCTGGGATGACGTCTTAATGCGATTCAGTTTCGATTCAGTTTAAGTTCGCTCGCTGTAAGACCCATACTAAAAATGACAGCTAAAACCTGAACTGAGTCGGAGTTAAATCGCATTAAGAGGTCATGATAAGGCTCCAGATATGTATATTTTATTTCAACGTGTCTGCATACAATGCTCGGGTCGTTGACCTGACATATACAATTACCTCTCCTGGGGCTCTTGTGTACTTACGACTGTTAGTTACGCCGTCATTCCGTTGTTTTAAGGCAAAGTTTTGAGCTAGCGCTCTACCTCGGTTGAGTTAGGCCGTGGTCGCTTTCACCCGCCGCACGCGGCCGACAGCGGCCCGCCGCCCGCGGCGTCTGAATGGTGTGTTCGGGAATGCTCGGGAGTGGTCGTTTTCGCCCGCCGCGTGCGGCGTAACGCACGCGGCGGGCGAAAACGACCACTCCCGAGCATTCCCGAACACACCATTCAGACGCCGCGGGCGGCGGGCCGCTGTCGGCCGCGTGCGGCGGGTGAAAGCGACCACGGCCTTAATCTTGTGAAATAGTGATGAGAGAAGCCTTCATTACTTTAGATAGCGGAAGCTTTCAGTTTTTAAAATATTGCTTTCTAACAATGTGGATTGAAAAAAGTAAATATATCCTAGCAGTTTGATTTAACAACAAGTGAGCAAGTTTACACAACTTGCTTACAGTCAGCAGGCCGGGAGAAAACAAAAGGTAATCTAACCTTTTTGTATGTCGGTGTGGTTATTTCCATGCTGATCTGGGAGCAAAGAAAAAACAATCACTTCATAACGCGTAATCAAGGTAGGTATTATAAATTTAACTGTTATTATTTATTTATTTATTATTGGGAAACGAACAGCTTAAAATTAAAATTTAACATATAGACAAATTCAGTTAACGCATCAGCCAAAACCGTTTCCACCTGTAATTAATTCCGAATGAAATCTTATGCTAAAAAAAAACAAAGTTATAGTATCTAGTTAATAATTACTAACAAACAAACTATGATTCTTGTGAGAAACAGAGAAACAGAAAAGATGCCTGAACATCAAATAATCAACTATTTATCTTATCTACACTTATACTGAATACGAACTTACAATGAGGTTTAGGTAGGTACATAGATGACAAAACTAGAAAAAATTCATTGTTTGAAAACTAACAGCCACGTAAACCGCATCGCCTCATAATTTCTAAGATTTTCGCCCACCACGATGGTTTTTTACCATTTGCGCGGGAAAAGAGCAACTGGCAACATTCTGTTTTTTTTCTTTGTTCCCAGACCAGCATGGAGAAACACCGACATCCAACAAGGTTAGATTTCAGTTTCTTTCATCCAGTACTGCTGACTGTAACCAAGTTGTAAACTTGCCCGAAACTGACACCCTTGTCATATTGGATTAACCGGGCCGCAACTTTTTCTTACTTAAAACAGGATTTAATAACAAACTTTTTGAACTTTCCCAACGCAGCGGCGAAATTTGTTGGGCAGTCGTCGTGATGCAATTTTTATTAAGTAACGAATTTTTTACTTTGTTCTTTTTGAGATTAAAGAATGGGTTATGTTTTAGTCAACAGAGAATTTGTTATCACGTCTCAGTACTGTCACAGAATAACCATACTAATTATATTATTGTACATGGATCCGTCCTATCCTAAAACTAGACACAGCAAAACGTACGACAGATCGAAGTACAAGATAATAGCAATTCTTTCAAAAAAATCCCCCCTCAATTAATTGATTCTCAGGATATTGAAATTGTGATTGTCAAATGTTTCCACACTTCGCTCAATTTTCTAAGTGTAACTTTACTTTTAATCGTTGATAATCCTTCAAGCATAGAAAAAAGAGATAACTATTCGTTCTGTGCCTTCAAGAGTGTTCAATCAAACTAATTGATCCACCCGCTGAAATTATTCACTTTGAGACACCTCCTTATTCATATTGTGAATGAGCCTTTTATTACAAGCGTTTACTTAACTTGCAATGTACTCGTATGTAAGTATGTTTGTCCGGGAGAAATCTTGCGACTTAATTTTGTAGCAGATATCTTCAACCGATTGAGCTGAAATCTTGCACACTTGTGTAAGTAAGATGACAATACAATAATCTGTTAGTGAAGTTCTGGTGACCCTCTCAGGATCGTCTCCGCAGGAAAGAACTCTTCAACGGTTGGTCCGATTGACTTGAAATTTGGTACACCTATGTAGAACGGATGTAAGTAAAATCAGCAAAAAGAGATCGTAGGTATATAAGTTTTGATCATTCTCCAGCGTCCATTTTGGCGTTTCCAACGTCCCACACACACACACACAGGCCTCGTCTCGTAATCTAAATATATATAACTCAAATGTGACTGACTGACTGACTGACTGACATAGTGATCTATCAACGCACAGCCCAAACCACTGTACGTATCGGGCTGAAATTTGGCATGCAGGTAGATGTTATGACGTAGGCATCCGCTAAGAAAGGATTTTGATCAATTCTACCCTCAAGGGGGTAAAATAGGGGATGAAAGTTTGTATGAAACTTTGTCAATTTTAAACCGATCGGGCTGAGACTTTGCATGCATAAAGCTACTATGACGTAGGCATCCTCTAAGAACGGATTGCATAATTTCTGCGGGATAGCGATAAACAAATTCTATGCAGACGAAGTTGCGGGCAACAGCTAGTTAATTAATATAGTCTTGAAAGATACAGATAAGACTAGACATTTCCGTCAACGCCAGTCCCTTAACTGTTGAAATTAAAATCTAAAATTTATTTCACTGAAGTGAATTAAGTGGAGGAGGGAGGGTTATTAACGATTTCATTAAGTTAACTTCTTTTAGGACTCAGTTATATTTTCATTACCCTGTTAAGACCTTATTTATAGCCTTAGTTAATGAAAAGAAATTTAGAAATCTTGGAGTTACTTTAAGATAAAAAACGCTGTTCATTTTAATCATTTAGCACTCGTTTTTTGGCATATCGGCGTAATTGTTGAGATTAATGCCGTCGCATGTAATGAAAAATTATCGCTGTGCTCGGAATACATCAATAAAATACTTCAAGAACTAATAATCGTTAGTTAGTTATGCCATAATGTACTAAAATTACCTAGCGACTTTACTCTGATGTAGGCGATGCACCTATTTAGGCAGCTACGTGTTACAACATTTTTATAAAATTATCCTATTTCGGCACTGGCCGCAAATAAACTAATTGCACGCAGCGCCGAAAGAAAGAAAAACAAAAGAAAGTAGTTGTGTCATTGCTCTTGTCAGCGCTGCGTGTTGAATTTTCAGTATAATTTAAATTGTTTTATTTTATTAGTTTTTACAGACTACAATTTTTGTCTACATCTGCTACGTCTGTGTAAATGTCTTCACCCAAAAACTCTCTTCTGCTGCCACATAAATTAATTATATCACACACACACCGATATGGAGAATATTTGATTTAAAAACGGTTAGATTATAGCGTTCAGATAACACAGATAAGTCAGAAAATTCCATTCCTCTGTGTGGGGTCCGTCCGCATCGATAACACCGTCTTATTCGCTAATCCTGTCGCCAAGCAATGCTTGCGCTGCTGTGTTACGGCATGGAGTACCTAACTAACCGGTGACATTACTGACACATGAGCTATTCTATCCTACCCTTCTAGGCCAGCCAATGCAACTGAAATCCTCTAGTTGAAAATGTCTATAGATGGTGTTACTCACTTATCATCGGGTGACGCACTTGCTCCTCCTTCATCATCTGTACTAATATTATAAAGAGAAAAATTTGATTGTTTGTTTGTTTGTTTGCATTGAATAGGCTCCGAAACTACTGGACCGATTTCAAAAATTCTTTTGTCGTTAGAAAGCTACATTATCACTGAGTGACATAGGCTACTTTTTACCGCAGGAAAATACCTTTTCCAACGGGAAAATTAATTTATCGCGGGCGAAGCTGCGGACGGAAGGCTAGTTGTCGAATAAAAAAGATGTGTTGGGGAAAGGTTGATGAGTGTCCACTAGGTGGATCGAAAACGAAGAGCTTTGAGCAACCGGTGGATGCAGATGGCTAGTTGCCGTTCATTGTGGAGTTCTAGATGGGAGGTCTTTGTTCAATAGTGGACGTCTTGATGATGACGATGATTGTTTAACGGACTCAGTATGAATTTTTGTTTGCACCAGTGAGAAGCCTTACAATCAAATTAATTGTTCATCAAAACTGACTGACATTTATAATAACGCCGCTTCCTCGGGGAGGTTTCATGTAATTACGTGAGGGATTACAGCCGTCTCAAAGGCGTCTCGCACCGATACCTGATAAAATTAATCAACCAGTATTAAGTCGAAAATTGTGCGTGTAAATTCTTTGTACACAAGATAAACACATACACAAATAAATCACGACGCTTCCATGTTGGTCTGGGAGCAAAGAAACATAGAATGTACCAGTTGCTTCTCTTCCCACGGAGACGGTAAAAGCCCATCGAATGAATGGGCATAAGAATCATGACTTTTATAGGCGATGCGGCTAGCAAACCTTCACTATTTTGATTCCCCTTTCCACCTATACGCCTACAATCATGCTCAACGTGGCCTTTAGGTCTTGTTACCTGCTCTGTCTACCCCGTAAGAAATAAAGACGTGATTTATGTGTGTGTGTATAAATCACGATTTCCAGCCTAAGGTCAAAAATGATGAAACCTAAGACTTGAATGCCACGTTTGTAATGAGGCTGAAATACAATCTCCAACCGGTTTCCAGTTTTGCTTCTTGAGATCAAAGCCTATTCAAAATCAAAAAGTTTATTAGCCTCTTCGAAATATCTTTGAAGAGGCTAATAGCGCTAAGACCCCACGGACCAAGGGTCTCGGCACCGAAAGGGACAAAGTTATATTTCAGGAGAACTTGTCATATTTCACGGCATGAGGCTTGAGAATGACCACATGACGAGACGAGTACTTGCCATGGAGGAGGGCGACCTGTAGGCTTATTACCTAACTCGCTCGCAATCGCCATCGTGTTAATTTTGTCAGTTCTTGTATGAATGTGACAGCTAGCTGATTCCGATGCCAATTGTCAGCCCATACGAGAGCTGTCAAAATGAAGGCGATGGCGATTGCGAGCGAGTTAGGTATTAAGCCTACAGGACACAAACTATAAAAATCGGCTAAGTGCGAGCTGGAATCGCGTACCGAGGATTCCGTACAAATTCAACAAGTGAATATTAATCCAGTGTTATCAGAGCCCCGCTGCTAAGGAAAATATAGGCAGTGTGAGGTCATTTCATATTAGTTAATCACATGGACAGACATAAAAATATTCTGTTTTTAATATTTGTTGTAACAGCGGCAATACACATCAAGTGTGAAAATTTGAACTGTCTAGCTATCACGGTCCCTGAGGAACAGCCTGGTGACAGATAGATGGATAGAGGAGAGTCTTAGGTCCTTTGGATCGGGACCTAAAATTCACCTTTACAGCATCAGAGGCAATTCACGTTAGCGCATTTCTACAGCTTTGTAAATGGATAAGACGTTGCCTGACAAAGTTTTGTCTATAATTTCAGCGTTTACCGATAAGGAGAGTTGTTTGGAACTTTCGATGCTGCAAGCTTACGATCTGAAAGTTCTAAAGTATCAGTGACAATTTTATATCAGCGTTGCCTTTTAACAGGTATCAATACAAGGTTTTGTAGGTAGCTATTTAAAGTAGACAGAGCCTAAGGTAACAGATACCTACAGGCCACATTTAGCAAGACGTATTTGATAAAGACGTGATTTGTGTATGTATGTAGGTATGTATTTAAAGTAGGTCATTGCTTTTGTACGATTTTTTACTAACTTTTAATCCTTTACAATTCATACTTGGAATCCATGTTTTTTGGGTTACATTTTGCCAGTCAAATTTGTTGCATTTGAAATGTAGGAAGTATAGTAGTTATAGTCCAAAAAAGTAAGAGTTTGGAGCTACACCCATTTGTCAAATTTAGGTACTTTTGCTTATACTTTATTTGTGTAAAGTTTGACATTGTGAATCATCTGATAATTTAGAAGTCTGAAGCGCTAGCAAAAGAATTGATGGATCATGACTGATCGTTCTTACTCGAACAATAAACAGTAAAAAAGTCATTTGGTCGCGAGCCAATGTCTTTTGACGACAACATTAAGTGTTTCCTTTTAATTGAAGATGCTGCGAACAAAATAAAAGATTCTTTTATTATTTAGTTTAATAATAAAAATAACTGACGTGACCATATCGACTGTGGAACGGCTAATTGACTAACGTGCATTTTGCAAATTTTACAGGAGAGCCGTTTAAAGTCATTTCTTTAGGGAAAAAAAAACATACCTAACTAGTTTTCTATTCGTTATATTTAATAGTGAAGCATGGAAGGGTTGATAGTGATTTTAAGATCTATAAAGCTTTTACGTTTATATTTACAAAATTTTGTATACCTATTTCAAAGGCTTGGAAAAATAGCTAACAAATAATATTTCAAGGTATTTTGGAACGGATTATTATCTAAAATGAATATAATGTCCCAGATTAAATCTTTAAAAACGCGTTAAGAGATAAATTAAACCAATATAAACTTAAACAAAAGCATAACATCACATCTGTTACCATACGGAAGAGCAGTGAATAGACTTAATTAAAACCTTAAACGAACACGACGTTTCCCATGTTAACTTACATGATTTGACATTTAGCGCACGTTACACAACTCTCTGTTAAGTTCCAGTTATCTTAAGTGTCAGTAATCTATTATGACGTCTCTGTCTGTTTTGTAGTAAGAAATAGAGACAGAATCATAGCTGACACTTAAAATAACTGGAATTTAATAGATAGTGGTGAGTATAGCATATTCATACATTATAGTATAGCAGAGTATAGCAGTTTTCATACATTAGTATCATTTTTTCGTCTGATTCCATCAAAACCTCTTCAATATTTTTGGGTACTAGGTTTTGGTACTCTTTATGGTATTGTTTCGGTATAATGTTTTTTTGGCACAATTTCAATAAAGCGGCGCATTTTTTATCTGGTAGTGGCAGCTTCGATTTGTAAATGTTCGTGCTCTCAAAAACGAACTTTCAAACTTCCAGTCACATCTATTGTATCAATCGGGGATTCTGAATGCGTGGAATATTTAACTTTTATTTAAACAAACATTATTCGCTAATCCTGCCGCTAAGTAGCAGTGCTTGCACTGCTGTGTTCCGGTGCGGAGAGTAAGACAGCCGGAGAAATTACGGGCACAAGAGGCATTTCATCTTAGTTCTCTAGGTTGGCAACGCATCTGCAATCCCTCCGGGGTTGCGGGTGTCTATGGGCAGTGGTGATCACTTACCATCAGGTGACCCACTTGCTCGTTTGCCTTCCTATTCATATTAAAAAAAAAAAAAAAAAAACATATTTACAAGATCTAAAAGTTGATACGAAAAAACCTTAAACTACCTTAATCTATTCCTAAATACCTATATTTACAAGTATCGCCTAGTATGTTACTTTTATTTGTTTAACATCTTTTTTCATGGTTACAGAGCCTATTTTGCTGATTTTTCCAGATAAATTACCCTTAAAATATTTATCAGCAATTTTGTCGCATCCTAGAAAATCCTCATGATTTAATACCGACACTTCATAAGGACCAAAACCCTTCCTTGCTGGTTGAAACACAGTAACCCACAGTGGGCCCACTGAGATGGAGCCCAGACAGTACGGCTGTACCATTTCAAAACCTAGTAAGTCTCAAAAACTCAATTTTGGGATTTTTGCTTAAAACGTGGTTTTTAGCAAGTGCCTATAGGATACAGAAACATTTAGAGGCCTATCTCGCTCAACTTCAGAGATACGAGTACTGCAAAACCTAGTAAGTGCCCAAAAAAACGGGCTTTACCATTTCAAAACCTAGTATGACACAAAACCATTTCAAAAACCTAGTATGGGACATGCACTTACTAGGTTTTGAAAAAGTCAGAGAGACTTACTAGGTTTTGATATGGTCAAACGAGTTTAATTGTAACTTTTTGGAAAGTAGTATGTGTTTGTTATTTGAAGTTACTAGGTTTTGTAAGTCAAATGTTATAGGTACGTTGTTCTTTATTTATTTTGACGCGTCAAGGTAGGCAGCACTGTGCTCCCGCGCCAACTTCATGCTATTGCGCTGGAGCTGTTTCGAACTCGTTTAAACGCGTCAGTCAGTTGCCTGCCAAGGTTGAGTGTGCTTGCACGTGTTATGTTAAAATTTTGCTAAAACGTGGCTAGTATAATCGATAGTACCACTGATGCCAAGTCCCGAAAAAATTTTTGGACCAATCTCCCTGTCAGTAGTAGGTAGTGCCATTGATTTGATAACAGACGACGGCCAAATTTCGGAAAATGATTAATATTATGGAAAGACCCTGGTGCTGCATTTTTTATTACATACATATATAAATACCGTCACGCCTCTTTCCCACAGGGGTTAGCAGAGACTACTTTGTTCCACTTGCTACGATCTTGACATACTTCTTTCGCTTCATCCACATTCATCAATCTCTTCATACATGCTCGTCGGTTTCGGATACTCCTGACCATTTTCCAAAACGTCACCTATTTGGTCTCGAAACGTCCGTCTAGGCCTTCCCCTCCCAACGTAACCATTCACACTCCCCATATAGATCTGTTTAGTTAGTCTACTTTCATCCATCCGCTCTAGGTACGTGACCAAACCAACTAAGCATACTTTTTTCTATCCTAGTCACTATATCCTCTTTCACACCAGCACGTTCCCTTAGCACACTATTCCTTATTCTATCTTTCAGTGATACACCTTCCATACTTCTCAACGCTCTCATTTCTACTGCATTTATTCTACTTTCATGCTTCTTTTGCCATACCCAAGTCTCGCTACCGTACATTAATGTTGGAACAAGCACCCCTCTGTGGACAGCCAGACGCGCCTTCTTCGACACCTTCTCACTGCTCACAAAGGCGCGCAGTGCCCCATTCACCATGTCTCCTGCATTCACTCTTCTTTCAATATCACTTTCACACTTCCCATCTTTCGTAAACGCCGACCCCAGATATACAAACTCTTTTACCTGTTGGACTTTCTTACCCGCAATCACAATCTCACATTCTGTCATACTGTCGTCTTTTTCATACACCATAACTTTCGTCTTGCTTACATTAACATTCATACCTTTCGTTTTCAATGCACCACATAAAATGTTAGCCATCATCTGCAACTCCTCCTCCGACGATGCCAACAACACTTGGTCGTCGGCGTATAGGAGGCATTTGATGGTTAACCCACTCATTCTTAGTCCACAGTCATTCCCTTTCAAATCACTCAGGCATGTATCCATGAATAGGTTGAACAGCCACGGTGACGCAACACATCCCTGTCTAACACCTTTTTCAATGCTAAACCATTCAGCGTACGCCCCGTTTATCCTCACACAAGCACTAGAATCCTCATAGAGAGATTTTAGTGCTCGTACCAGATTACTGTTCACCCCATGCATGGATAATGCTGACCACAACTCATTCCTCATCACTCTGTCATAAGCCTTCTCCAAGTCCACGAATAAACAGTATATTTTCTGGCCCTTGGCCATATACTTTTCGGTTATACACCGCAAGGAGAAGACTTGATCCGTGCATCCCATTCCCTTTCTAAAACCCGCCTGTACATCCTATATTTTCTCATCGGTCTCTTTCATAACTCTTTCAATCAGTACCTTTGCATACAGTTTGCCGACAACGCTGAGAAGGCTTATACCGCGGTAGTTTTTGCAGTCCAGTTGTGACCCCTTTCCTTTGTACAGCGGCACAATCACGGCCTTGCACCAATCAATCTTTATTTTTTGTAATAAATATTTTTTTTGTAATGAACAACTACTTAGCTGACTGGTTTGTTTTATTTAAATTGAAAAAAGGTCCACATATTAAAACTTAAATGATTAAATCTCTTAATCATGCCAAAGTGGCAACACATACTAGGTTTTGAAATTGATCGGATCACTATAGTTTTTATTTGAGTTCAATTTCAAAACCTAGTATGGCACATAAAACATGCAATATAGGTAATTAAGTGTATATATATATACCAGGATATTCGGCTTAATCTAATAAACCAAGACAGTATCACTTTTGGAACGAATATTGCAAAATTTTGTACGGCTGAGACAAAACATGTTTTTTCGCTCTCCTGTAAAATTAGCTTAATGTCCCTTACTAGGTTTTGAAATGGTACAGCCGAGTAGCAGTAACACTATTTTCTATTACCGCATGCATCGAGTCCACAGGCATCATGGTATGACCGGGCAAAAGTTGTATTATCTTGCGATCAGTCGGACGACTATCTATGAGCAGATGTAGTGTGGGTGTCTCATGTCGTGCAGAGCCAGGATTCCTCGCCTCTAAAGGCGTCTTATCCCATCAGGCTCAGCAAGCAGGCCTGCCAGCTGGTTTGGGTGATGTCGCCGTCTCCACTTATACTTGGCCGAGTAGCATCGTATTTCCTCTTTTACCGTGTTGATGTTAAGGTGGTGGTGGACCTCTGAGTTCTTAATGAACCAGGGTGTGTTGGCAAATTTGGGGATAGAGTCTTCGGCTCTCTGTATTATGGTGACATTCGATTTGCATGCTGAGCCCCAAATCTGGATGCCATAAGTCCAAATTGGTTTCAGAACAGTCTTGTATATAAAGAGCTTATTGTCAAGAGGCAGAACACTGTTCCTTCCGAGTAGCCATCTCTTTTTGCTCTGATATGGTCTCTCCAGGTCAGTTTACGATCTAAGTACATTCCCAAATACTTAACTGTGTCGTTATAGCGGGCAAAAGATAATTAACTTGTATTGTTAATATATTGTAGCATTCTTGTAGTAAGTAATGTGATGCTGCCAAAACAGTTTTGTTTTTATTTTGGCCTGGGCATGAATCACAATAAAGTAGTATATTTTGTGGAACATTACGTTCATCTACTGCCTTAATATATTTCATTAATATCGTAGCAACCTCGTTGGCTCCTTTCTTCCCCTCACTTTCACCCCTCGTATTGCAGTATCCTTTTCTAGTAACACATTCGCAGAAAGTTAAATTGTATACTGCGTACTTTCTAGAATAAAATAGTAACATATTTTCCCCCATCGGCGTGTTGAGTACTTTCTGCAAATCAAAAGACACACAAAGTGTCGTTTTGTCTTTCAGTTGTAAAACCTTGTGGAATTTAAACCTCTCATCCGACGTTTACTTTTCCATGTCGTGTTTTTCTTTGTCAAGTTTAGTTTTCTCGTCAAGTATATTGATTTTTACCATATCATCGTAAGCAATACATTATCGGTTCTAACTTCTCGACTTGCGGTTCAGGTGTTGTTGGAGGCTGCTAGCCCAGTGCCTGCTGTATCATTCCGTCCTGGTTGACAGATCTGAGCGTGTTCGTCAGAGATCGATGGTTCTAAGGGTTCTTCTTGATTATTATTATCCAGTTCAGACGTCAACCATTCCTGTACTTGGCTTCGACTTGGTCTATCGGAGGCAGACAGTCGGGTACCTTGTGCACTTAAACGTGCCAATTCGACTTGAAGCTCTTTCTCAACGATCGTTCCCTCCAACAGCAACAATCGTTTTGCAGCCGCTAACTCGGAGTTTACGGAGTTTTCGTTCGTTTACGGAGAAGTATTATGCTATGACACGCATTTTTCGAGCTGACTGTACTTTTGTGGTTCGAATTTTTACTATGGCTCACTTTACTTGTGTTTGATTCCTCTTTCGGTTCTTCTCTTGGCAAAGGGTTTGGTTCAGGTTCGGTTCAATTTCTTTTGAACTGGCTCCGGGTCTCTGGCCGCGACATGGTTCAGGTTCGGATATGTCGGGCGGTCAGCAGATCTAGGAAATCCGGCTCGGTGGACCAGTATGCCCGCTACGCGGATACGGGATTTTATTTTCGTTGAAGAAAAGGCGTATTCTTTGACAAAAAGTACATTCATTAAAAGGTGACACTAGGTCGAAATCACTTCGAGCCAAAGTTTAGCTCGATCTTGGTTAACGGGCAATTTATGCGGTAAACGTAGCCTTCGTTAGCTACAACTTGACAGCACGTGCAGTACGGTCGAAATCTGTTTAAGGCACATAAACGCCCGTGGCATGTCATAAGTCAACATTAAGAAAGTAAACAGAACCTATCAAAAAACATGCAGCATACATACATACCGTCACGCCTCTTTAAACATGCAGCAAAGAGTCGGTAACAGGTGTAATGAAGAAATTTTTGAATGACATCCAAAGTGCTCAATAGAAACCGCAAACAAACCTGTCGCCGGCCTTCGCTTTCGTTAATAGAGTATAGATAGGAGTATTCCCGTCTTTTAGCATCACTGTTTTTTTTTCTCTTGGGCAACTTTTTTATGCTCATTGCAGCTAACCAGTCTATGTTTCCGCTGTAAAGTTATCCATTAAAGTGGTCGTTTTTTTTTTCTTTTAGCCGTAGCATAGGTATTACTCTTAATTTCTTTTCCTGTAACTACGCGACCAGCTGTCGTTTTATATTGTTTTCCTAGTATCTGTGCCATACTTCCTGATACTTTTTTTTTCTTTTTCAGCCCTGTTTTGTTCACAGTTCCCTCGTCCTCAGAACGAATCTTTTGGCGTGTCGCTTTGCTCTTTGTGTTTTTGACATTATTATTACATGTTTTATGTTCTTCACCGTCAGGGTCACTTGTATTAGATGTATTTGAGCCTTCTCACGATGACGAGTCCCATCCCACACATAATCAAGAACTTCGTCATTGGAGACAAAGTCAGAATAACTTTTTTTCGCAAGATCTTTTGCTTTCCTGCCGCTTGTTTTGCGTTTCTTGTTGTTATTTGAACTTGTGGCAGAGGCTTTTGAATAGACGTTGGCTGTAAAAACAAAAAAGTTAGTTTACAAATAAATGAAAAGTGTAAAAGCAGTAACTATGTTCACACTTGCGTCTACAATTAATATGAAATACCATTTTCCGTCAGCGAATTATCCTTATTTATTTCTTCTTCTGTGTAAAATTGAGTAATATTTTCATCTATAACGCCATTAGGTTCTTCGATTTCATCAGTGCTGTATTTATGGATAGAGTTTTTGGATGGTTGAATAATTTTGGCCATGAAATAAATAAATTAATTTAGTCATGAAATAAATAAATTAATAATGACGAGGATCCGGGTTCGATTTCCGGCTATAGCTTCACTTTTCGGATTTTTCTGTGTTCTAATTTTCTTTTTTTCTAATTTTGGGATTATAATTAACTATCCGTAATTCCTTCTTAACGATTTCAATCTAAAGTCTAACTTTGATATGGTACAATTTATGATATATTTTTTACGGAACGAATAAATAACAGCCATGCTTAGAGTACCAATATTCAATATAGGTCATAATAAGCCCTCCAGGACCTCCCGCTTCATAGTTAGGGTCTCCAACCACACACTAGTTTTAACCCATAACTCTCTGTTTGAGACACAACTGGGCTACTTGTTCTTTTTACTGGTGTAATATAAAGCCAGATAACCTACATAACATTGTAGGTGACATACACAACCTTTTGTGATGCAGATCCGAAACTGCTGGATTGTTCGTGAAACTATAAAATCTGTCGTGAAACGAGAGTCCCTTGTCCAACAGTTTCGGAGATAAGTGCCACAAGAGGCATCATAAATCACTTGAGGGGTTTTACAGCTGGTCGGAATGTTATGACCATGTGGATGCGGGTGAAGCTGGTTATAAAGTTTCTTTAGACGATTTATTGAACACTGTTAGCCTACGTGTGTTCTTTAAGTATTTGGTGGTGTATTTTTGAAATTATTGTCATTTCATGATACGACCCCCTATAATGAATGAAAATGAAAAATTTACTTTGCAAATTGGCCGCCAAGGGCTCTTTTACATGTCTTTTTGAAACTACCAGCGCATCCGGAAAGACCATCATTGCCAAGAAGAATGAAAATATATTTCACGACCCCCTCCGCTTTTTCATGTAAGTATTTTATTTATGTTACAAATATTCAATCAATACATACAGTCATTTTTTCTACGTAGTTGTTAACTTTGTTTTCTTAATGATGACTCGCGAATTCTCGCGACCCCCTTTTAGACACTGCGACCTATTTTTTAAATTATTTCTTTAAAATAAAATTGTGTACCTGCGTGATCTGTTGCCCCGAAATCTTATCAGGCAAAGTCGTAGACTGCAGCTAGTTCAAAATGGCTTTCACACATGGCATATACGGCTTTAATAAAGCATTGGCACGTATCAAACAACGAATAACATAACCGTATGATTCTTTCATTGCCAATAACAGCTGGTGGGAACATAGCGAAAAATATTATTTGCGGGCCTAGCATACTCTTTATACATTTTCAACATTGGTATTGGGGTGCGAGTCGGGTTACCTCCACGTGTGGTCAAGAGCTGCGGTTCGTTTTTGGATCCATCCGGGGGCAAAAGCAGTGCTGGGTCCGGTGCACCCTAGGCAACGGCTAATGATTTCGTGGCAGTTTCTGAGGGATATTATTGAGCGTTGGCTAAGAGCCCGACAGGGGTGGGAGGGGGGTCTTTGACCATTACCGTAGAACGTTGCCGACATTTTGTCACAAGATTTTTTAATTATATTTTTGTTACTTTGACATTAGCGAAGTTGTCTTCGCTGTAACGACTTGATACGCCACAATGAAGAAGAAGAAGAAGAAAAACATTGGTATAGGGTAGACAGAGCCTAAAGTAAAAATACCTAAAGGCCACGTTTGGCATGACTCTGGGCGTATAGGTGGAAAGGAGAAACGAAATAGTGACGGGTTGTCAGCCGCATCGCCTATAACATGATTCCTAAGATTTTCGCTCACTCGATTAAACCTTCACATTCGACTATTTAAACCTGTAAGAATTGTTAGACAAGCCATGCTAGCCTTGTTGGGACCGACATAGCCACAATAAAAGCGTTAATGAGCGAGTAAGCTGGTCCCTCGTAGGCCCACGTATCGTAAAACATAATGAAACCAGGTTATTATGTGACGTGTAAAAGGCTATTGGTGGCGTTTGAAAAGACGTGCTCTTATTATGGGATGGTAAAGAGAACGGTAGTAATTTATTGTGTATTTTGCTGGATAGGGTAGACCGGTAGGCTTATTACTTAACTCGCTCGCAATCGCCATCGTGTTCATATTGACAGTTCTTGTATGAATGTGACAGCTAGCTGATTCCGATACCGATTGTCAGCCCATAACATGAACTGTCAATATGAACACGATGGCGATTGCGAGCGAGTTAGGTAATTGTAGAGATGCGCCGAGTAACGAGTACCGAGTTTTATTCGGCTCAATTTTTTTTCAACCGAGTACTCGGCCGAGTAACTCGGTTCAATCAAATTCGCATTTCGTGCGCGTAAACAAGTACAAACAGGTTTGCGCCGGTCAAGACGTCGGCTCGCGTTGATACACCCCTCACCCCGCCCACGCCTTTCAACTACTAGTCACTTGATTGTTTGCAAACAAACACGTCACGTTGCGCGTCATAGTAAATAAATATAAATATATTGCTTTTCTTAAACAAAGTATGTATACTCGTTACTCGTTATCTAATAACCGAGTTATTCGGCCGAGTACGAGTATCAAAAAACCCGCCGAGTACGCAGAGTACCGAGTATCAAACGAGTACTCGGCCCATCTCTAGTAATTAGTCTACTGAAGGCTGCGTTTAGCGTGATTGTAGGCGTGGAAAGGGGAATCAAAATAGTGATGGGCTACCAACCGCATCGCCTATAACATGGATCCTAAGATTTTCGCCCATTCCCTGGAGCTTTTACCATCTACGCGGGAAGAAAAGCAGCGGGTACATTCGATGTCTTTTTTTGCTCCCAGACCAGCATGGAAGAATGTTTTAATGTTTATTTGGGCACAAACGGTACAAATTTACTTAATCTAATATTAACCAATAAAGACATCACCGTTATTTAATACATAAATTTGTTTGACATAGTAAAATTTAGTGAGTTTTATTACTGAAACCGGTTTTTTTTTATAATTTATAGTAAACTAATCATTAACCTCTGACCTACTTACATTCTGATGACTTTTCCAAAATTCCTAAAAATGACAGATTTCATGTGTTATGACGAAAATAATTAGGACTAACGAATATTATGACCAAATTATGACCAAAGAATATTATGGGACAAAGAGACCGGTTAGTTTGCACAGGAATGGGAGTTGTGAAGGTCCAAATGGGGAGGCTGTTGCCTAGCGATGGGTAGCTACAGTCGGTTCAAAGAGAGCGTTACGAGGTAGTAAAAGGCTTGCCAGACAGATGACCTCGTACAATCTTAATCGAGTTGCTAAATCTTGTATCATTGCCCAAGAACTTGTATTCACCATTATACTTTTCAGTACTTTTAGTTTTTCAACCATTAAGTATCGCAGTTTCTAAAATAATTCGAGATTTCCAATCAAACAGTTTCAAAGTAGCATTGACAGTTAGAGCTCTTTTAAAAATATTTTCTTAATAATGATAAAATATTAAATATTGAAAGGCAGTCGCACAGTAAAAATCAGTAAATCAACACACTCACTGATATCGCATGTCGAAAAATAAAAATAATAAAAAACGTTTATTTTGCAAATAGGCTGCCAAGATCTCTTACGTGTAACGTGACACACGTGTACTGTGGTGCGCCGGTGAAGCTTGGAGTACCACAGGGTTCAATATTGGGCCCTTTTCTCTTTCTGGTGTATATCAATGACCTCCCCCGCCTACTGGAAAACAAATGTGACATAGTTTTGTTTGCTGATGACACCTCTCTGATTTTCAAGGTAGACAGGCAACAGGAAGATCAAAGTCACATCAATGAGACTCTAACAGAAGTGCTTCAATGGTTTACTGCGAACAATCTACTACTAAACGCAGCTAAAACGAAATGTATTAAATTTTCGTTACCAAATGTACGACAGGTTGAAACAGCCATTTCCATAAACGGAGAGAAGCTAAACCTCGTTGATGACACCGTTTTTCTTGGCCTCACCCTGGATCGAAACTTACAGTGGAGCCCACATATTTCTGCTCTTGCTGGTAGATTGAGTTCTGCCGCCTATGCTGTACGAAGAATTAGACAATTCACCAACGTGGAAACTGCTAGACTGGTTTATTTCAGTTATTTTCATAGCATTTTGTCTTACGGCATTCTGATTTGGGGAAGAGCAGCTGACATTCAGAGTATCTTCATTTTACAGAAGAGGGCAGTTCGGTCCATCTACAATCTGAACTCCCGAGAGTCATTGAGAGAGCGCTTTAAAGAGATAGAAATTCTCACAGTGGCTTCGCAGTACATACACGATGTAATTATGTACACACACAAGAATTTCAATTCCTTTAAGAAATTGTCGGACATCCATGATATCAACACTCGTAATAAACACAAGCTACTCATTCCTAAATTTCGTCTACGGAAAGTAAGTAAATCTTTCCTGGGAAACTGTGTCAGGTTCTACAATAAAGTGCCTGTAGATGCGTGGAAATTGTCATATGTGTTATTCAAGAAATACATAAAGAACACGCTGTTAAAGAAAGCATATTACACAGTCGATGAGTACATGTGTGATGAGAACATGACATGGCCATCTTTGGAAAAATTACCGTAAGGATCCAGTGTTTTTGTGAGTGATCCTATAGTGTGTGTGTGTGTGTGTGTGGGTGTGTGTGTATGTGTGTATGCGTGTAGTGTCTCTAGATACAACGGTCTCTGGCCCTGTTGCTACCGTCTGCTGTTTAGGTTAGCTGATCTTGATTAATTAAGATTTTTATTAAGATTCAAAATTGTACCTATAGCTATTATTAATTATGAATATTAAGATAGGTATTATCAATATAAATATTGTACCTACTGTAATTGTTTATTTAAATATTTATTCTATTTTTCATAATTATTATTGTTTACAATGACGTAAATATTGCTATGTCGTATGTGCATTAAGCTAGGTATTGGGTAGGTATATTGTTAAGCTTATGGATTTCCGGTTTCATTTTTTTTTTCTTTTACTGTTTAGTTGCAGGCTAACGACGTCGAAGTTCCTAAAACGTTCCCATAGTGTGCTTGTGGGGACGGAAGCGAGACATGCCCTCGGTACCGCTCTGCTTTCAGAGCAGGACATGAGTGCGTGGAAGCCAACATTGGGGGCGGCAGACGCAAGCTTGCCTTCGGAATCCAAAAGCTTATTGGTTACTTACTTGACATGAAATGTATATTTCATAATTTTGTTTTATATATTTTTTTTTTCTTGCGACATTGGAGACATCTCCAATTAATTTATTTGACGGTTGAGGCGTTTTACACCTCCACTGAACTTATTGTTATTATTTTCTTTTCTTTGTTTTTTATTTTTGACCAGTAGAGACTTTATACATCTCTACTATTTATAGATTAATATAGTTTAAGACTCGGGGACCTTATACATCCCTTTTATAAATGTATTTAATTTAAGTAGAACTTAAGTATTCTGTATTTTATTTGTATTTTATTTCGAAAAAATGACTTTCTGCCAAGTTTCTTGCGGCGCATTCTTCTTGGCAATGATGGTCTTTCCGAATGTGCTGGTAGTTTCAAAAAGACATGTAAAAGAGCCCCTGGCGGCCAATTTGCAAAAATAAATTTTCATTTTCATTTTCATTTTCATTGTATAGTCCTTAACCTTTAACCAAGCTTAGCGCTGGAAGTAAAAACTTGGTTTTTTTAGAGAAAAAAACATCCGCCTACTGACAGTGCACTCTTATCCGAACGGAAATCGATCGCGTTGTTATAAACCGACCGCTTAAGCGAGTCCACGCCCGCGCGGCACAGGGGCGCGGGGTCGGACGACAAAGGGGACCGAGAGAGGTGCGGGCGGGTAGTGCAGCTGCTACCCGCAACTCTCTCTCATTTAAACTGTCGGTCTATAGATTACATACTGGTTTATACTGTGGCGGTAGCGCTACTGGAGTGTTCGGCCAACCGACCGGGAAATTGAGTAGTCTGAACACAAACGAAAGTGTTAATTGAAAATACCTATCCACGAATTTCCAAGAGACGCTACGCACTTACGTTGAAACGCGGCGGTTAGAAATTTTAACCGCAAATACAGGAACGTCTCTCCTGTCACTCACTAACTGTATTTGTATAAAAGAAATAAGTAGCTGTAATACACGGGCACACTGAGAAAAATATCCGAGAGTACCTTCTGAGTTCTTCCTTCTAAGTGCTTTACCTACCAAAAAAAAGACGTTTCCGTCCTACTTTTTCCTACAAAGTTTGTCGGAAGTCGATTACCTTCTAAAAATTAGAAGGTTTTTTTTTTTTTCCTTGTGAAGTAGTAGGATATATCAGACGGAAAATTTTTAGAAGGTAAAATTGTTGACGGAAACGGGATTTTTTACCTACTGAATTTAGACGGTTGCACGAATGGAAGGTTAATTTGGAAGGAATAACGAGTATCCTTCTGAGTTGGTGGGTATTCATCATAATTTTTATCTCCCAAATTGGCAGGTAATAAAATTTGGTAGGAAGTTGCCACGTAACCTACCAATCTAGTCGGAAAAAGTACTATATTTACCGGCCAAATAGGTGGGTAAAATCGGTAATAGGAAATATTAGAAGGAAATATTTAAGAAGGTAAATAATTAGTAGGAATTCTGTTCACTTTACCCACCTATTTCGATGGATTATAAGTTGGAAGGTAATTTTGGCAGGATTCATTGGTTATCCTTCTGATTTGGTGGGTTATTATCTTAGCGTTTGCCTTCCGAATTGATAGGTACTCTCATTTGGTGGGAAATTACCACATTATCTACCAAGTCGGTCGGAAATGTCACCGGAATATTTTTAGAAGGAAAACATTTCGAAGGAACAATTATTTTTTTTCCTTCTGTTTTTGGAGAGTAGCACAAATGAAAGGTTAATTTGGAAGGAATAACGAGTATCCTTCTGAGTTGGTGGGTATTCATCATATTTTTTATCTCCCAAATTGGCAGGTAATAAAATTTGGTAGGAAGTTGCCACGTAACCTACCAATCTAGTCGGAAAAAGTACTATATTTACCGGCCAAATAGGTGGGTAAAATCGGTAATAGGAAATATTAGAAGGAAATATTTAAGAAGGTAAATAATTAGTAGGAATTCGGTTCACTTTACCCACCGATTTTGATGGATTATAAGTTGGAAGGTAATTTTGGCAGGATTAATTGGTTATCCTTCTGATTTGGTGGGTTATTAAACTAGCTTTTGCCTTCTGAATTGATAGGTAATCTTATTTGGTGGGAAATTACCACATTATCTACCAAGTCAGTCGGAAATTTCACCGGAAACATTTTAAAAGGAAAACATTTCGAAGGAACAATTATTCTTTTTCCTTCTGTTTTTGGTGGGTAGCACAAATGGAAGGTTAATTTAGAAGGAATAACGTGTATCCTTCTGAGTTGGTGGGTATTCAACATAATTTTTATCTTCCAAATTGGCAGGTAATAAAATTTGGTAGGAAGTTGCCACGTAACCTACTAATCTAGCCGGAAAAAGTACTATATTTACCGGCCAAATAGGTGGGTAAAATCGGTAATAGGAAATATTAGAAGGAAATATTTAAGAAGGTAAATAATTCGTAGGAATTCGGTTCACTTTACCCACCGATTTTGATGGATTATATGCTGGAAGGTAATTTTGGCAGGATTCATTGGTTATCCTTCTGATTTGGTGGGTTATTATCCCAGCTTTTGCCTTCCGAATTGATAGGTAATCTCATTTGGTGGGAAATTACCACATTATCTACCAAGTCAGTCGGAAATTTCACCGGAAACATTTTAAAAGGAAAACATTTCGAAGGAACAATTTTTTTTTTCCTTCTATTTTTGGTGGGTAGCACAAATGGAAGGTTAATTTGGAAGGAATAACGTATATCCTTCTGAGTTGGTGGGTATTCAACATAATTTTTATCTTCCAAATTGGCAGGTAATAAAATTTGGTAGGAAGTTGCCACGTAACCTACCAATCTAGTCGGAAAAAGTACTATATTTACCGGCCAAATAGGTGGGTAAAATCGGTAATAGGAAATATTAGAAGGAAATATTTAAGAAGGTAAATAATTAGTAGGAATTCGGTTCACTTTACCCACCGATTTCGATGGATTATAAGTTGGAAGGTAATTTTGGTAGGATTAATTGGTTATCCTTCTGATTTGGTGGGTTATTATCCTAGCTTTTGCCTTCCGAATTGATAGGTAATCTCATTTGGTGGGAAATTACCATATTATCTACCAAGTCGGTAGGAAATTTCACCGGAAACATTTTAGAAGGAAAAGATTTCGAAGAAACAATTTTTTTTCCTTCTGTTTTTGGTAGGTAGCGCAAATGGAAGGTTAATTTGGAAGCATTAATGGGTATTCTTCGTGCTTGGTAGGTATTCAACATAGTTTTTATCTTTCAAATTTGTAGGAAATAAAATTTGTTAGGATATTACCAGATACCTACCAATCTAGTTGGAAAATGTATCATATTTACCGACCGAACAGGTGGGTAAAATCGGTAATAGGAAATATTAGAAGGAAAATAATGAGTAGGAATTCGGTTTACTTTACCCACCGATTTCGATGGATTATAAGTTAGAAGGTAATTTTGGCAGGATTAATTGGTTATCCTTCTGATTTGGTGGGTTATTATCCAAACGGCTCTTTTTTTTCTTTGTTTCTGGTGGATAACACAAATTGTAGGTTGACTTGGTAGGTATACAACAAAGTATTTGTCATCCAAATTGGTAGAGAAATTAAATTTTAGTAGGATATTACCTCATGACCTACCAATTCAGTGGGAAATCTAACTTTCTTTAACGTTCAAATTAGTCGGTAAAAAGATTTGACACGGTAAGATTTTAGAACATAAATACTTTTTAATACATTTTTGACCCATTGATTTTGGTCGGATGTGAAAGTGGAAATTAATTCCGTAAAACTAATTTGCTTTAAAGTAGGTATATGGTTTTGGAAAAAATAATAAAGTAACCGAAAAGTTATTGAGGCGTTGAAGCGCCTGTACAAAACTGAATAGCAAGTCCAAGTCCCAATGAAAGTAAATTTCACAGGTATGCAGGCGTTTGCGCATTGTATATAGGTACAGCGTGTATTTTTGATACATCCTCACATTACAATAGGCCTTAATGACTATGTTTTCCTTTAAATTATTAAAAATCTACGATAAGTATTTGTTTTTCATTACAAAATAATTTAGCTTGCAATGTGTTAAGCGTTAAACGCCTGTTCAATTTGCAGAACAATATGTGATTTCCAGTGACATTTGATCTTTTGAACAGCCGTAGCGTTAGAAATATAATATTTACTTATAATAAAAACTAAATAGTAGGTATAAAACACGTGTCTGCATTTAATAACTACCTTAACCTACACCTAAAATTACTGGCAACGCTTAGGTAGGCTTGAGTCTGCGGGATGTAAGAAGTGAAATAGAACACATCCAGATTTTTTTTCGTTTCTCTGTCTGTTTGTACCTGCTAATCTCCGAAACTGTTAAACCGATTTAAATGAAATTTTGCATGGTGGTACCTTAATACATATCCCCGGTCAACATTTTAGATACTTTTTGTTCGAATATAGGTAGTGATGTAGCAGCTCTTTGTATGGTAGTTTAGTTGAGATTGTCTTTGGTTGTTTTGGTTGTCATATGCATGTCATGTTTTAAGTTGTACCTGAATAAATAATATATTAGGTAAATATAAAATAGTATTTCAACACTTTTATTCCCTGAAAATTAAAAAAATCCCGTTGGATAGTTAAAAAACTATACTTAATAACTTATGCAGTTATAGGTAGTAATCAAAAACTTATGCATCTAATTAAGTAAAATTGGCATATTGTTACCTGATTTTACGTATAAAATTTATATCTATATCTATATATATACTAATATTATAAAGAGGAAAGATTTGTACCTATTTTTGTATGTTTGTATGTTTGTAATGAATAGGCTCAAAAAGTACTGGGCCGATCTGGATGAAATTTGGAACATAGATAGATTATAGTCTGGAATAACACATAGGCTACTTTTTATCCCGGAAAATTGCGTGATTCCCGCGGGATAGCGATAAACGAATTCTATGCAAACGAAGTTGCGGGTAACGGCTAGTCTATACTAATATTATAAAGAGGAAAGATTTGTACCTATTTTTGTATGTTTGTAATGAATAGGCTCAAAAAGTACTGGGCCGATCTGGATGAAATTTGGAACATAGATAGATTATAGTCTGGAATAACACATAGGCTACTTTTTATCCCGGAAAATTGCGTGATTCCCGCGGGATAGCGATAAACGAATTCTACGCAGACGAAGTTGCGGGCAACTGCTAGTATCCCATAAAACTGATGGGTTCCCGCAGGAAAGTAAAACATTTTCCGGGGGTTAAAAAAGTCGTTAGTTAAAACCTTTATCGGGTTCCGTACCTGTAAAGGAAAAAATAAACCCTTATAAGATCACTTCGTTGTCTGTCTGTCTGCCCGTCAAGACCCTTACACTGAGGTCTACAGTCTCTTGGAGCTGTAAAAATAATTATGACCCCTTTGAGCCAACATAATCAAAAGATAGGTACAGTCGTTAGAAATGATGCTTTCATACAAAGCCGAGTTTAGAAAACCTATGGGTTACTTTCAGTTGTCCTAGAAATTTGGTACGAAGGTAGTTTAGTACAACTAATGAAATAAATATTTTTTTACGTTGGTCTATGTAAATAACACACATAGGTACATACATATATAGTTACATACCTAAAGCCCTCGTTTAGCATGATTGTGGGCGTAGGTATAGGTGGAAAGGGGAATCAAAATAGTTGAGGTTGCTAGCCGCATCGCCAATAACAACATGATACCTAAGATTTTCGCCCATATGTAAGTAACCAATATTAAATGACCTCACTTTGCCTACATTTTACTTAGGAGCAGGGCTCTGCTTACACTGGATTTCTGGATTATATTTTAACCTGCCAGATTTGTTTCTCAGAATCGCGTAGATATAAAATTCAAATTGATACCAAATATTGAGGTTTGCCGGTCCCTTAAAAACTGTGAGAAAATCAAACTTTTAAGTCTACGCAATCGTAAGATACAGTCATTCGAATAGGTAGGTACTTCCATACAAATTGCCGCATCTCGATAATATAATAACAATACAAATTACACAATTCTTATGTATTATTTATGTAGGCACCTCTTTAATAGAATATCAATACAAATTACATCAATCCTTCCATAATTTTATTGTGCTAACAGTAGGAATTTCTCTCATATTCCTACTAACTTGCAATGTTCAGAAGGAATAATGACGTGATTCCGTCCATCTGAAATGACGTATTTCGTTTCATACCGTCCCTTTCCCTCGATTCTGTGACATCTATAGTACGAAAGGGATGCAACATCACAAAGTTTTGAACTTTGCATTGCCAACTTAGTAGATTTAATTTTCCCGTCAAATTTGGGGGATTTCAGATCAGCACCTGTGACAGTAAAGAAAACGGAGGAAAACGTGTTTTAACGGCTGACGGATTATTTATCGAAATCATAATACTTAGTATTTTATGCATCTGGGGTAAGGTGAACCCGCAATTCGTTGCATGGGATCTGAGCCAGCGGGTCCAGAAATGGACCTGCAGTGAAGGCGGCGCCTTTTTGACGGAGGTGAACCTGAGCCAAGTACCTGCAGGGAAAGGTGAGGGCAAGCCTTATTGGACGGGGGCGAAAGTTCACCGTCGGAGCGGTGCGACCTATGGGTTGCGATCGCGGAGTGGCGTGACTTCGGTCACTGCCGGTCATCACGTAACCCGGCCCTTGGGGTCGAAACGTGGGCCGCTGTCTTTTTCAAGACAGGGGCCACGAGGAGACAACCTCTATAAAAAATCCAAGCGGCACCAGTGGGGGAGAGGGAGAGGGAAGAGGGAACCCCATCCCGGGGTGGTCGTAGGGCGTCGCGGTGACACCGAGTGCTCTCGTAACGCCTCACATACGCACATACGACTGAAGAGGGAATCCGTGTGGTTTTTAGTGGGTATGCCTGCCGTCGCGGGAGAGCCCCACATACCCCCGGTATACCCGTACCGGGCGGATGCATAAGGCGCATTTTCCACACCATAAAAAAAGGCCTACGTACTATTAAGTAAAACAGAAAGGAACACTAAGTAAAGTATTTATTTATGACTAGCTTCTGCGTGCGACTTCGTCCGCGTAGAACTCACTTAGCACACTGGATTATATTAAAATTTGCCTTATTTGTACAGAAACTTCGGTGCGCGAGTGCGACTAGTAGTTGGCTGGTTTTTTTTTACTAAGAATTGGAAGCTGAAATTTGACTTAATTTTTACAAACGTGGTATTACACCATTCTTGAAATTTACAAGCCAAAACTCCTGGCACAGCCCTTCATAATTTTAGGTCAATGATAAGCACCCTATTGACGGAGGAAAAGACCAGATTTGGGGTTAAAGAAACTTTATTAATCTCAAAACCGGTTTTAAACGGAATTTTCCTATGAAGATGGCGGAATTCTGAATTATTGTTGGCAACACTGCCCGTCTTCTCTCCCTCCATCGATGCCCAATATTTTTAAGCATAGTTTAGCTAGTCGTAGTCGTTCGTCCGTTAGATGTCATTGGTTGAAGTTGAGGTCGAATGTTTATGAATTTACGTTCTCCGACGTCTCTTTATATTTTTTTAAATATTTGTTATTGAACAGTACCACAGTACCAATTTAAATAGTTACTACCTAACCAAAATATGTCTCTAGAAGACATTTTACTCAAACTCGGGGCTGATGATGGAATGGTGAAAATTTTTACTGGTGAGTATTTTAATTCTATTGCCTAAATTGTGTTGTTTACATGTTTTAATTTTTAATGTCGTTTTCGCTTGTGGTTTTACTTACTATCCCACTAAAAACATTTCATTTTCGACTTTAACATAAAACTTATAAAATAGTTATTACAATACCTGTAGTAATACATACTTGGGAATCAGTTCTAAAAAATATATTAGTAAATGTAACAGTAATCGTCCCGCAAAAAAATTAAAAATACCTTTTACATTGATCCAAAGAGTATAACTAATGCTATCATACGTAGTTATCATATTGGTTGAGGTTGGTTGCATGCAGCCCGTAGCCCGTCTTTGAATTATCGTAATGCTGGGCAACACTGAGAAGGAAAATATTTGAGTTTCCGTCCGTTTATTGCTCTTACGCAGTGCTGCCAACTTAGCAACTTTGTCGCTAGATCTAGTGGCATTTGGGACTATGGTAGCGACTTTTTTCCAGCTGGTGTTTCATACATTTAGCGACTTTTGTAGGTTATTTTCTACAATCTAGCGACTTATTTTAAATGTTGCCCGCGACTTCGTCCGGGCAGAATCAATACCGCCTATTTATATATATATACCTATAGCCTATCAGAATCAATATAGCCTCTGTATCTAGGATAACGTGGGATCCTAATGGTGAAAGAATTTTTCAAATCGGTCCAGTTGTTTCGGACAAACAATTAAATTTATTCTGTTTATAATATTATACTAAAATTATATTTATAATATAAGTAAAAAGAACAGAAGTATAGATATGCTAGCGATTTTTGCAAAAGTTGGTTGGCAACACTGCCCTCGTGTCGCGACGCGAGCGCATCCCTCCCAGTCAGAGCGCCGCCACAGCCAAACGACCATTTTGTTTCACCGCGATGTGATATAATTGTACTTTTACGCGGAGCCCGCTAAATGCGGGCTCAACGGACTGGCATAAAATCGACATGACATGAAGCCTTCATAATTCTCGTAAAGGTATTTCTTGTTTATTCAATATATTCCTAATTGTGCGTGTGTTCGTTATAACCACAGGCGTGGGGTATTTATTTCATTTGGTGTAAATCGGCTGTCCGCGACAATATCACCATCTAAATGATGATAGATTTTTACCGTGTGTAAAAGTATCTTGTAGTAACGAATGATTTCTAACTGCCGCTTCTTCTAAATGTTATATATATAAAGTAGTGTGAATGTTATTTCGTTCAAAAGGGCCAAAATGTCATTACCAAGGGGTGTCCGCTTTCCAATTTTCGGTAAAACTTCTGCAAAATGTTTCATTTAACTAACGTTTACGGCTGAAGCTACTACTTCCCCAAAAAGTTGCATAGTTATGTAATACAATATTGATTGCACAAATTAAAACGCATCGTAAACAACTGAACAGCAACATCGTACATTTTGGTTCCTGTGTAACTCATCCTCACCGTGTCACAACGTAACGCGACATATAGCTCTGCACTGAACAGCTCTGCACAGCCCCCGCCGCTCCCCCCGCGTGCCTCCACTCACCATTCAGAAGGCAGAGTGAGCGCACGTCGCGCAGAGCACAATTAAGAATTTATTTATTTTTCAGAAAGTCGTACCGTGGTTTTTGTCACGATAATATTGTCTTTCCCGTGGGTCTCATTAATCGGCAAGTAGATGAATTGTTTATATTTATCGTATTTTATCGTATAGCCTAACCGGTTGATTATGACGTAATCAGTAGAACATTCTGGAATATTTAATAAGACACATGCTAAAGTGGAAATAGCTGGATTTTGTCATTACCAAGATGGTCATTACCATTGATTACCGTGGACTTTTTAACTCACGGAAATGACGATGATTCCATGGCAATGACTCATCATCATCATCAGCCTATATTAGTCCACTGCTGGACATAGGCCTCCCCTAATGAGCGCCATAGCGACCTGTTTTCAGCTTGACGCATCCAGCATCTGCCTGCAGCCTTTCGCAGATCGTCATCCCACCTGGCCGGAGGGCGTCCTACACTACGTTTGCCGAGTCGCGGTCTCCACTCAAGATCACGTTTCCCCCAGCGGTTCTTCGCGAGATATGGCCGGCCCACTGCCACTTCAGCTTACTAATTCTTTGAGCTATGTCGGTAACTCTGGTTCTCTGTCGGATGTATTCGTTACGAATCCTGTCCTTCAGAGACTCCGAGCATAGCTCTTTCCATAGCTCGCTGAGGGACTTTGAACTGGTGGACCAACCCTACCGTGAGTGTCCACGTCTCAGCTCCGTAGGTCATGACGGGTAGGACGCACTGATTGAAAACTTTAGTTTTCAAGCATTGCGGTATGGATGGCGAGAATACTCGACGTAGTTTTCCAAACGCTGCCCAGCCCAGCTGGATCCTCCTTTTGGCCTCCTTCTCAAAATTATTTCTACCTAACTGCAGGATTTGCCCAAGGTAAGTGTACTCTGAAACAATTTCGAGAGGGTGGTCATATACGACGACCGGTCCCGGATCAATGAGTCCATTGATCATGACTTTGGTTTTATCCAAGTTCATGCCGAGACCGATACGTCGTGAGGCTGAAGCTAGGCCGTCCAGCATCCGGTTCAGCTCCTCCAGCGACTCCGCCATTACAATTATGTCGTCAGCGAATCGCGGGTGTGAGATGTAATCGCCGTTTATGTTAATACCCTTTCCTTTCCAGTCCAGCGTCTTAAACATGTCCTCCAACGCGCTCGTGAACAGTTTCGGGGATATAACATCCCCTTGTCTCACAGCTCTGCGCAGTTGGATGGGTTCAGACTGCTGGCCCTGTACTTGGACACTCATGGTTGCGGCTTCGTAGAGACATCTCAACACCTCGATATAGCGGCAGTCTACTTGTCATCGCTGTAAGGATTCCAGAACAGCCCAGGTTTCGACCGAGTCAAAGGCCTTCTCATAGTCCAGAAAAGCCAGACGCAGGGGCTGATTACACTCTCCGGACTTCTGTATAATCTGCCTCACTGTGTGTATGTGGTCTATGGTGCCATATCTTCTGCGAAACCCGGCCTGTTCCGGTGGCTGGAACTCGTCGAGTCTCCTGGCGAGACGGTTCGTGATCACTCGTGAGAACAGCTTATAGACGTGGATCAGCAGCGAGATGGGTCTGTAATTTTTAAGAAGGGTTTTATCTCCCTTCTTAAAAAAGAGCACCACCAAACTCTTGCTCCACGACTTTGGAGTTCTCCCACTGTGAAGGACGGCATTGAAGAGGTTCTGTAGTTCCTGTATAACAGGGACTCCTCCGGCTTTCAAAAGCTCTGATGTTATTCCGTCCTCACCGGGGGCTTTTCCATTTTTAAGCTGCTTCAGAGTTAACATGATCTCGTCTTGACTGATGTCAGGCAGCTTGTCGGTATAGTGGCGTGTCAGGGTGGCTCTAGAACCGTGGTCGTGTTCAATGTTCATTTTTAAATTTTTTCTCGATTGTTAAAGAGAATAAATTTAGTGAGAGTAAATGTAAATATTCTCAAAATTCATTCAAGCATGAATAAAAATTGTAAAATATGTCTTGCAATAATAATGTGTTCCTTTATACTGTGTTATGATTATTTAAAAGTTGTGATAGAATATTATTATGGTGCGCGGTATCATTTTCTATTTCAAGAATGTCAAATATGTAAGAAATTATATGAAGCTAATAAATCATTATGTTACTCCTATTTTGGTCTTGTACTATTTTTTTCTTTAATACTTACATTCTATTATGTATTAACCAAAATGATTAAATACTTCGGTACTTTGAAATACGTCAAAAACTGTTCATAGTACTTAGAGATAGGAACATTTGTCATTACCACGTGCTATCGTCATTACCAAGCATGCAAAATGTCATTACCATGACGCTTAAAACTTTGCGGGTCCATATCTTCAGGGATTTGGCTCCTAAAAGAAGGCCTTCATTTTTTTTATAACCCAGGTATCACAAACTTTCAATTAAGATTAAGTTTGTGACTGAAAACATTCATTTTTTTATTTTTTTAACAAAGTGCCCAATTTGCACCAAATGAAATAAATACCCCGTGGCCAAAACTATTGTGCACCTGTCTTGACCTGTCTGATTTGTACCTTACTTATATACGCTTTGTGCTTAAGTTTTTTTATACGCCCACAACACAATCATGCTAAACTAAACGTGGCCAATTAGTTCTTGTTACCTGAGGTTCTGTCTACCACGTAAGGGATAAAGACGTGGTTTATGTACGTTTGCCTTTGCATGTATGTAAGTTTTCTTTTTATGGTTATGTTTGGCTTTAAGTGGACATATTTTGTGAATATACATATATTACTTATGTATTTTATAGAGCGCTATATACTTTTGGCCAAGGCTTTGAACATTATGTAGGTACCTAAGTTAAGTATAGTCGACCACGAAATTCCTTTAAGTACCTACCACTTGCAACTCGCTCGACGTGGCAATTAAAGCCTTGTAGCATGTTGACACTGACATGAAATAATGGTAAAGTAAAGCAAGTGCATAAAAGTAAGTACTTACCTACTACTTACTGGTACTTACTTACTGTTAGTAGGTATACCTTTTTCTGTTTTGATTATTATATGTGGTGTTCAATAAAGAGTTATTGTATTGTATTGTACTTGGGACACTATCTAAACATGCCTGACACGAGAGGCATGAGAGCTGTTTAGAGGCGTGTCATGCATGTGACATGTTATTTTATCGGTTTGCTACATAATAACCTAATATCCTTAGCCCCATTACTCAGTTTAAAATTTATTTATTAGATACAAACTTGATATCAATTTTTGTATGCTCACAGGCAAAACATAAATAAAAAAAAACCTAATCTAAAAATTTCGTTCTAGATAGGTACAAGCTTTTTTTGCTAACTGTACTTGCATTATCATCTGTCCTACATTATATGAACCAAATTTCATGTCAATTGGACCAACCGTTGAAGAGATCCCTCCTGTGAAGACGGTCATGGCTAGACCACCAGTATTCTACTACCAGATTATTGTTTTCTCATCTGACTTACACAAGTATGCAAAATTTCAGCTCAATCGGATGAAGATATCTGCTTCAAAATTGAGTCTCAAGATTCCACCCGGACAAACATACATGCTGCATACACACATACATATGTTGCAAGTTAATATAAAAGCTTGTAATAACCCTATATTTTTGACCACCACTGAAACCAGTGGTACATGTTATGTTTGCAAATTTGACTTCAATACAACACTAATTTATTGATAAAATTCCAGTGGTTCAGCCAGCATCGTCTCCCTAAGAGGGAACTCACTTAATGGCAACTTGAAATTGGTACATTTATAGAGCCCCAATGACAAAACAAATAAAGTGAACAAAAAATACAGTCATAAAAATAAAATACATACCGTCACGCCTCTTTCCCACAGAGGTAGGCAGAGACTACCTTGTTCCAAAATAAGTTGAATTAAAACAATATTTTTCGTTACAAGCTTTTATTCCGAAACATTGAAGTATTTACAAAAACTTTTTATTTACGTTATTAAGTCCCGTTTTTCTTATAATAAAGCTTTTATTTAACTTGCAACTTGTAACATGTGTGAATGTTTGTCCGGGTGGAATCCTGCAACTTGATTTTAAAGCGGATATCTTCAACCAATTGAGCTGAAATTTTGCATACTTGAATAAGTCAGATGACAATACAATAATCGGTCAGTGGAGTTCTGGTGACCCAGCCAGGAACGTCTCCGCAGGAGGGAACTCTTCAATGGTTGGTCTGATAGACTTGAAATTTGGTACACAAGGACTGGACGGATGACAATGTAAGTACAGTCAGCAAAAGCTTGTATTCAAAATGAAATTTTTGACAGGAACTTATATCATCATCATCATTTCCGACCTTTAAACGTTCCACTGCTGGGCACAGGCCTCCTCTCAGAATGAGAGAGTTTATTTAAGTATATAAAACTTGTGTAGTTACCAAAAGTAGTTACACACCATGGACCGGATACCGGTATTTCTTCATACAAAAATAACGGTATTATTGTGTTCTATTTCGTTGTTTGGTTTATAATTTATTTTTTAATAGGAAAATTTCATAATACGAAGTTGTTAGGTACTTAAATACATGATTGAGACCTGCATAAAGAGCATAAAATAATTCAATATGCTAGGCAAAATCGGGTTTTTTTAAATACCGGTTCCGGTCCCTGTTACACACACACACACACACACACACACACACACACACACAGCTATTAAACCTCTTTGCGTGTGGGGTTATAAAGGATTGAATCTGATTGCTTTTTCTGGTGTAGTGTAGGAAATGTCTTAATAATGGTCTACTTAACATGGTTAACAATACTTATAAAACGATTTTAAATGCATGGTTGGTGTGGTTATGTGTGATTTGTAATTTTCTTTTCAGACAATGGTTATACACACATAGACCATCTCAAGTCTATAACTGATCATGAACTCAAGAATGTAATACCACAAATGCTTCCAAGAAAGCGCTTCGCATTCAGCCTTGTTTCATGGCTCCTCGATAATGATCAGGATATAGAAGAAAATCTTCTTCTGGTTCTTATTTTTTTAGTTTTTAGTAGTTTCACAGAACTGATTCAATTAGTAGATATACACTGGATTAGATAACCTGAAAATTACCATTAAACCATTATTTTACATTTCCGTGGTAATTTTCAATTTGCCTTAGAAAAAAGTTTAATTTCCATGATGGGACTAATTTCTATTGCATGTTGTAAATTAATTCTCTTGTTAAATATATCTAACTTTTTCTTAGGGTCAAATCTCACCGAGACGCGACGCGGGGCGTTAGCGACACAATGTAATATATAATTTTATTAGGGCCCTGCATAATGATGCATATATATTAAAAAAATATATATATACTACAACTTGTAGTCTACAAGGCAGGCAAACGGGCAAGTGAGATACCTGATGGTAAGTAATCACGGCCGCCCATGGACATCCGTAACACCGGAGCATTGCAGATGCGTTGCCAGTTTTGTTGTTGTTGCCAAATTAAGTTATGTATTGCATAGCTAAACGCGCCGCGTCACTTTGGGTCGTGTAATCTGACACTAAAGTTAATGTTAAAAATTCCCTTTTTATTTATTTTTTCAGACTGCTGGTATTCATTCCAGTCAGCTTAAAAGTGTTAATATATCTGAAACTGACAACAAAAGTTCCACTAGTACAAACTGTACTAGCTCCACAACAGTTACGTCAAAAAGTACAGCAAGCGCCGAGACTAAAAGTATTGATAATCTCGATATTACCTTACTAAATAGTGACATAGATAACATAGATATACATGTGAAAGCTGTTGAAGATTTGACAAATGTCGAAAACTTTGTGTTCAATGAAGGACTAAATACTGTTGAAGAAAAATCTCCAGATGATGACTTACAATCAGCACGCAGAAGGAATCCTATTTGGGTACTTTTGAACAAATATCCAATAGGAAAACGAATTGCCGCCTTGCCTGAAGAAACTAATCTTACCGCACCCGACATTAAAGAAATTGCTGTAATAACTGCTCAATATCTATTCTCAGAAGCTATACCTCCTAAGCGACAAGTCTTACCGGCAGTTTGTACTTTTTGGGCTGAAAATTATTTTGCTCCCCTATTTCCCAATACTAGCACATCAAGATTCTACTTAGTCCAAAACGAAAAATACAAGACCAAAAGTGGCAAAGTTGTTAATAAAGGAAGAGCTACGGGAGCCTTATACAATCAACTATGTCTATTGCGCAAAAAACTAATAAGTAAAGATCAATCCGCAAAATTGCGTGCTAGTAATAGTGATACTAGCGAAACAGGTTCACGAGCCTCGTCGGCTTTTGATGTCGATTCTGCTACTAAAAGTACACAAACACCACAGAAAATTACTAGGGCTTCCGGCCTTAAACCTGTTCAAGAGGAAAATGAAGTATCATACTCGGCTCCAGGTATTTAATTTAGTGTAGCTAGTTTAGTCACTATTATATTGTTGATTCATGGTCTTATGTTATTTTTCTATTTGCAGTACCCGAAAATGAAAAATTGAAGTCAGTTATGATCGATTTAAGAAATAATGTGCCAACACATGTGTCTGCTGAATTATTACAAGCCTGGGCAGATACTCATGTCATTCGCATGAAAGAATTGACAGAAACTGAAGGCACTCTGTGGCAGTATATCACATCGTATAAAGGACTAGCCCTACCGAATATTGGACCATCGTTAGTAAGTATGAAATTCTACTCAAAATGTTATTTTATAAAATATGTGTTTGTATGAAATACACACGCTATGGATTATGTTTTTATGGTACTGTATCTCAAAAGGAAAAAACGCAAACCTTATTTATAGGAGCACTTTGTTGTCTGTCAGCCCGTCCGTCCGTCTGTCTGCCAAGACCCTTTATCTCAGGAACACGGGGACGTAGAGGTGTAAAGTTGAAGTTGATACCAAATGCTTAGGTCTGTGTTTCTTGGAGCCGTGAAAAAATCAAAAGATACTGTCATTAGAAAATATGTTGCCATTCAAATTTCCGTGCTCCTGAATAAGACAGGGTACTTCCAGTTGGCCTAGTAATTTTATTAATGTATCTCTTATATTTAGTACAAGTAGGTACAAACTAATTTTTCATGTCTGTCTGTCTGTCTGTCTGTCTATGTAACCAATATAAAATGATCTCACACTGACTATATTTAAATCTATGTTGAAGGATCACTATCTGTCATCTTGTGCATAAATCTTGTAGCTGGCTTTTTTTAGGTATGTGTGTATGTGTCTATTTATATCTCCATTTATTATAAATGTGTGTTTAATGTATAATATATTATGTATTTCAATACTTAGTATATTAATATATATTCTAAATTGCACCACCTGCTCAGATCTGTTCTGTTCTCCAGTCCATTATGGTTGCCTGGAAGAGATCGCTCTGTAGCGATAAGGCCGCCTATTGTTACCTTGTAATATTCTGTATACCTTTTTTCTGTTTTGGTTGTTATATGTGGTGTTCAATAAAGAGTTATTGTATTGTATTGTATTGTATATTTTGCTCAAAGAAATAAGCTATGAGAATGATTAAATGCTTCAGCTACATGTAGCCCTGGGTCACATTATTAGAGAAAATTGAGTGGTATTCGGTTTTTGATATTTCCAGTTGTTTACGTTTTTTTCTTATTTGCAGATAAAAAAAGATTTCCAGTTATTGTTCGGTGATTTGGAGTCTAGCAGTAAACTGAAAGATTTCCTAATATCAAAAAAGGAAAATATTTTGGAGCTTGCTATCGAAGTGCAAAGTAAAATAACAGCTCAACTTCAAAAAGAAAAAGTTGCAGTTTTTGTGAAATTAGCGAAAGGTTAGTTTTAAAAAGCATAAATACATACTTCTATTAGTGGAGTCATTGAAGCATTATTGCTCCGAATTTTTTTACTGTGGACCGAATTGCATACAATTTTGGAATTAGGTTCATCTTACCCTTAACTTCAAAAGTGAAAATGATTTGAACTCCGCGACCACCCTGGGGGTGGTTGCCACCCCTTCTCGGGGGTGAATAATTTTTTTTTCAAAATAACCTCGGATATCGATAGAAGGCCTAATTTTAAGCAAAAATCGTCTATAAAGTTTTTCAAAAAATCCAATACTTTTCAAGTTATTGGCAATTGAAAATTCGCAATTTTTTCACGTTTTTCATCGGTTTTTTGCAAATATCTCCAAAAATATACGTTTTATCGAAAATTTTATAAAGAACAAAATTGTAGCAGGTAAAACAATGAACAATTTGGTTTTTTATAAAGTATTCTAAGTGCAATATTAAGCTAGATATTAAAGATCAAAGCCGTTTTTTATTGTGTCTGAAATTTAATCGATGTGGTCAATGCCATCTAGCGGCGAGCAGATGCATTTTATGCATTCTAATACAAAAGGGTTTTGTAGTGCTTAAAATAAGCTTTAAAATGAGCACTATTAAAAGTCTTTTGCACGTAAAATAAGTGAGCTGTATTGCAAATAAGGGGAGCATCTAATGTTTTTTCTTTTAAATCAATGGGTTTCATAAGTGCCATTTCCACCAAAATTAAAATTAATCGTATTCCGCCTAGAATTAACTTTATCATGAAGAGTTATATAGATAGTATCAGTTTGGCTGCTTCAGGACACATATTTTTCATAAAAGTTACGATTTAAAAAAAAAACAAAATTTCAAATTTTATAAAAACCCACTTTCTTTTCATAATATCTCAGAAATGACGACAGATACGTAGAAAAGTGTATGAATTAAAAATTTAGGTATTTTTCTGACAAACAATTTAGTCTTTTTGTTTTATCTGTCAAACAAAAATTGACGGAGATATGATTGTTTAAAGAGCGCGTGGCAGCGCAATCACAGCCTCTCTTAAGCCCTTTAACCCTTCACCGTTTTAGAAAAAGGTTTTTTACTATATATTGCAATGAAGGATGTTGTAGCTCTCTTAATTACCTTTACAATGGTTTTTTATAAATTGTGATAGCATGAAAATTGAAGAAGTTATGGTCCAAAAACTTATCATATTTTTTTCTACTTAGTAACTGAAAATTTCGGAGTGTGAATATTTGGAGCAATGTGAAAGTACGCAGTATAATAGAGACCCACAACTATTGTAATGTGTATATATATACATAATATGGCTCATATATTTTGGAAACGTAGGCATGAATATACCAACGTTCTTAGTGTGGATATTTAAATCCTTTTCATTTTATAAAAAAAAAAAAATTAACAATTTTTTATCAAGGGGTAGTTTTCAAAGGTTGAAAGGGGGTTAAAAATTTGATAATTATTATAGAGAATATAAAATATTACTTACTCTATACTTACATCTTTTTATGTCATACCAAAGTATTTTTTTGTGATTTTTTCAATTTAGGGGTTGTTTGCAAGGGTTGTAAGATTTTCAAGGGGTTGAAAATGATTTTAATATGAGGTAATTATGTTAGAAAATACTTTATAATTTCACCACTTACTATTAGACATGTTTTCTAGCGATAAAATGGCTCAATATCAATTTTTCCATTAAGGGGTTGTTTACACCCCTTAAAAATAATAGGCGGAGTCCAAATAATTTTCACTTTTGAAGTTAAGGGTAAGATGAGCCTAATTCCAAAATTTCATGCAAATCGGTTCACAGTAAAAAAATTCGGAGGTAAGACCGTATTTTTCGCTTCAATGACTCCACTATATTTAGTTTTGCTTCTCTTCCCGCGCAGAATGTAAAAAGCCCATAGAGGGAATGGGGGAAGATCTTAGGAATAATGTTAACTATGCGAAGCGGCTAGCAACCCATCACTATTTTTTGATTCCCCTTTTCCACCTATACACCCACAATCATGCTAAACGAGGGCCTTAGGGTCTTGTCATCTTAGGCTCTGTCTACCTGTGTAAGGGATAAAGATGTGATTTATGTATGTGTATGTATATTTAGTTTAATCGATGCTAAATTACAGTTAAGGCGACTGATTCCTTCCATTCCATAAGAAACTTTAACTACTTGTACACTTTTACTTTAAAATTTTAACACTACATTCAACTTGTTTGATGTCTTATTAAGAAAGTTTTTGCAAGTGGTAAGACCAGCTCGTGCAAGGTCAGTCCGGATCGCTACCAGCGTCTTACTCGCTATTCATGACGCCAAGCAGCAGTGCATGTGCTGCTGTGTTTCGGCGTGGTTTGTAAGACGTATGAGGGATTCTATCTTAGCCCTCTAGGCTGGCAATACTTCTGCAACCCTCTAGTGTTGCGGGAGTCCACGGGTGGTATATAATACTCACTTACCATCAGGTGACCCACTAGTTCGTATGCCCTTCTTTTACTTTTTGAACTAAAAAATACCAACGGCAAAATTACATACAACTTAAGGGCACCCCGCAGCTCAAGAGGATTGCAGCGTTGCCAAGCCTAGATGGCTATAAGATAGAATACCTCATGTGTCAGTAACTTCACCGGCTGTCTTACTCTCCGAGCCGGAACAGCAGATTATGCATTGCTGCTTGGCAGCATGATTAACGACTGATGGTGATAGCGATCCGGACTGACTGCAAGAGGTCCTACCACCCGCAAATACTTCCTTAAGAGGAAATCGGGTCACCAAAGATTTTTCATCTCCGATATAAATATTTTTGTAGCCAACTACGACTGGTATTTGAACAATCTTATAAATATTTCAGACGAGAGTGTTGAACTTCAAACAACTGGACTGCTTTTGCTGCTACCGTTTCTGTTCCCCGGAGTATATCAAGTCAACAAAAATTGGAAGCCCACTAAAAGTAACGTACTAGATTCTTTTGTTTTCTTAGTTCACACGCAAGCTGACGTGTATGAGGGCATCGAAAAATTGCGTAATCACCTTAAAGAAGTTTCACGTAAATTGAAGTGGCGGAACGAAATACATCTACAACCTTTCGTATTATCAGTGGGTACCTCATGGGCCCAGATCGATCAGACTCACCTTGTTGTGGATAAAATATTGTATTCTTTTCCGACCATTCTAGAGGCAGTTGAAGTGTGTTTCCAACTTTTTTATTCATTACATGCCCAATATCCTCTCGAATGTCATAACGTATGGGAATTTATACAACAGGCAGTCTATGGTATATACACAGATTTCGATTGGAACCACCGATCGACATCTGAGTTAGCTGAATCATTAAATGTGACATTAAAGCGAAAGACCCATACGAGACTGACGAAAGTGACCAAAAAAAAATAAACTAAATTTGTTTGAAGCACCACTTCATTTCTCAAACATCTATATGTAACTAAATTTAATAAGTAGGATCATTCGTTATTGTAAGAATATTTGTGATTTAATGCAATATTAATTGTATTTCTCACATATTTTCAATTATGTTGAGTTGTGGCTACTGTTCAAGTGTGTTTTCTGATGTTAATACTTTAATTAGTCATTTAAAAAGGGATTGTAATAATGTAGCTTCAAACTTTTTAAGTGTAGATGGTTATAAATGTGGGCAAGGTTGTTTTGAGCGTTTCGATTCACTGAATGCACTAAGAACACATATTAAAAGAGCACACGTCTCTTGTCAATTTAATTTTAATAAAAATATAGAATCCACTGTTGTGTCTGAACTAGTAGTAGTAACTGCCCCCAAATAGCTGGTGGTATGTTATTGTTAGACATTTATTTTACTAAGATTTCCTTTTTATACCCACGCCTATTACATTGTATGAAATGTACTAAGTACAGTCGACGTCAAAGATATCTTTATTAATTTCATGACTTGGAAGGTTGACTTTTTATGATAAATATTTGCGTATACTGCTGCTACTGTAGGTCTCGAAGCAGTTGTTTCCAGCGACGACCACGCGGACTCAACTGATACCAAGGTTCAGCAGGACTTGTGGTTCTTTGGTCGGGAGCCTTTGTCAAACTTACAACGCCAGCTCATTCACTATTTTATATGCAATGTACCAAGTACTATGCTGCCCCCAAATAGCTGGTGGTGTGTTATTGTTAGACATTTATTTTACTAAGATTTCCTATTTATACCCACGCCTATTACATTGTATGAAATGTACTAAGTACAATCGACGTCAAAGATATCTTTATTAATTTCATGACTTGGAAGGTTGACTTTTTATGATAAATATTTGCGTATACTGCTGTACCGTAGGTCTCGAAGCAGTTGTTTCCAGCGACGACCACGCGGACTCAACTGATACCAAGGTTCAGCAGGACTTGTGGTTCTTTGGTCGGGAGCCTTTGTCAAACTTACAACGCCAGCTCATTCACTATTTTATATGCAATGTACCAAGTACAGTCGAGGTCAAAGATATCTTTGCCAAGAAAAACTGTACTAATTGCTTGTAATAATTCAGCAGACATGTGTTGGCACGTTATTTCTTAAATAGATCACAACTGACTACAATTTTTCATTTTCGGGTACTGCAAATAGAAAAATAACATAAGACCATGAATCAACAATAAAATAATGATTAAACTAGCTACACTAACTTAAATACCTGGAGCCGAGTATGATACTTCATTTTCCTCTTGAAAAGGTCTGAGGCCGGAAGCCCTAGTAATTTTCTGTGGTGTTTGTTTACTTTCAGTAGCACAATCGGCATCAAGTTATCAATACTTTTAGTCTCAGCGCTTGCTGTACTTTTTGACGTAATAGACTACAGGCCCACGTACAAAAAATGTGGGTCATATGAACCACCAGGTGACGTATATAGGACGATATAAAAGAGCATAAAATAATAAGATTCAGCACTATGCCGTCACTTGTAAGCTGTCCAACTGGGTGCTGGTGAGAATTCAAAAGTGCAGGTAGAGTGAGTACATTCACTCACTCTGCCTTCACTTTTGAATTCTCACCAGCACCCAGTTGGACAGCTTACAAGTGACGGCATAGTGCTGAATCTTATTATTTTATGCTCTTATATCGTCCTATATACGTCTCCTGGTGGTTCATATGACCCACATTTTTTGTACGTGGGCCTGTAGTCTATAACTGTTGTGGAGCTACTACAGTTTGTACTTGTGGAACTTTTGCAAGCATTAGTTTCAGATATTTTAACACTTAAGCTGACTGGAATTAATACCAGCAGTCTGAAAAAATAAATAAAAAGGAGTAACTAACTACAACCTTACCGTAAGTTGTTAAGGTTCTTTGTTATCTTTTAAATTTCTTTTTTTGACTTTTTGTGTTTGTCTCTGTATAACATTCTTGAGTTCATGATCAGTTATAGACTTGAGATGGTCTATGTGTGTATAATCATTGTATTTATTCTAGATTCTAAAAGTCCAAAGTAATATTATAGTAACTGTGTCTTTATCTCACAGGATAACATTATTTTATAAGCTTACATAAATTAATAAGTTATAATTATGTAGTTATGTACACGATAAAATCCGTCCATGAATGATTATGGTGTAACTTTGCAATGAATGATAATTTCGAGCAGCACTTTTTTCAAATAATTAGTGGTTATGAAACTGCATAATAAAAATACAATCATAATGAAATATCATCATTATTATTTAGGCACAGTAAATATATAAAAACATAAAGCTAAAACTCACAGACGCCATAACATTTTATTATGATTGTATTTTTATTATGCAGTTTCATAACCACTGATTATTTGAAAAGTGCTGTTCGAAATTATCATTAGTAAAATATATGCATAAAGCTAAAACTCACAGACGCCATAACATTTCATTAAATTATCATTCATTACAAAGTTACACCACCGTTCATGGCCGGATTTTATCGTGTACATACTATTACGAGATAATGTCGGAGTAACTAACTACAACCTTACCGTAAGTTGTTAAGGTTCTTTGTTATCTTTTAAATTATTTTTTTTGACTTTTTGTGTTTGTCTCTGTATAACATTCTTGAGTTCATGATCAGTTATAGACTTGAGATGGTCTATGTGTGTATAATCATTGTATTTATTCTAGATTCTAAAAGTCCAAAGTAATATTATAGTAACCGTGTCTTTATCTCACAGGATAACATTATTTTATAAGCTTACATAAATTAATAAGTTATAATTATGTAGTTATGTACACGATAAAATCCGTCCATGAATGATTATGGTGTAACTTTGCAATGAATGATAATTTCGAGCAGCACTTTTTTCAAATAATTAGTGGTTATGAAACTGCATAATAAAAATACAATCATAATGAAATATCATCATTATTATTTAGGCACAGTAAATATATATATAAACATAAAGCTAAAACTCACAGACGCCATAACATTTCATGATGATTGTATTTTTATTATGCAGTTTCATAACCACTGATTATTTGAAAAAAGTGCTGTTCGAAATTATCATTAGTAAAATATATACATAAAGCTAAAACTCACAGACGCCATAACATTTCATTTAATTATCATTCATTACAAAGTTACACCACCGTTCATGGTCGGATTTTATCGTGTACATACTATTACGAGATAATGTCGGAGTAACTAACTACAACCTTACCGTAAGTTGTTAAGGTTCATTGTTATCTTTTAAATTTCTCTTTTTGACTTTTTGTGTTTGTCTCTGTATAACATTCTTGAGTTCATGATCAGTTATAGACTTGAGATGGTCTATGTGTGTATAATCATTGTATTTATTCTAGATTCTAAAAGTCCAAAGTAATATAATAGTAACTGTGTCTTTATCTCACAGGATAACATTATTTTATAAGCTTACATAAATTAATAAGTTATAATTATGTAGTTATGTACACGATAAAATCCGTCCATGAATGATTATGGTGTAACTTTGCAATGAATGATAATTTCGAGCAGCACTTTTTTCAAATAATTAGTGGTTATGAAACTGCATAATAAAAATACAATCATAATGAAATATCATCATTATTATTTAGGCACAGTAAATATATATAAACATAAAGCTAAAACTCACAGACGCCATAACATTTCATTATGATTGTATTTTTATTATGCAGTTTCATAACCACTGATTTTGAATTTAGCCTTACGACGCAATACGGATTTAAGTAGGGGAGCCATCTCGTAGTGTTTTGGTTATGACTAGCAATTTTTGTAAACTATTGGTAGTTTTTTTATTTTTTTCAAAAACTGTGTCGTGTAGGGTAAATATAAGCTGAAAATAAATACACGCTTTTCTCTTTACTATTTACTGGTTTTATTTTGTAATCTAATTATTACCTATATATACCAACTGATGAATTTGTTGTTTTTCAGGCTTGAATATTAAAGGAAACTACAGTAGCTGCCTCATAGAAGATGAATACACGGGGAAGATGAGATGGCTACCTTCATCCATCGCCAGTGAGAAAACTCGCATGTACCTTCCATAGTAAGAAGGGTTTTCCTACTATAATGTTATAATTCCTCCTAGAATAGAAGCTGAATGCGGTAGAAAATCTGGCACGTACCGTCCATTGTAGGAAGTATATTCCTTCCATATGGATAGATTACACCATTTAGCAGGAAAATTCTTCCATAATAGAAGGTACATATCAGGCTTCCCACTGGGTTGACCTTCCTCTGTAGTAGGTAACCCTAATCATTGGTATAAGTTACCTACTACAATGGAAGGTGAATCCAATGGGAAGCCTGATATGTATGTACCTTCTATTATGGGAAGGATTTTCCTGCTAAATGGTGTAATCTATTCATATAGTAGGAAAATACTTCCTACAATGGACGGTACGTGACAGATTTCCTACTGCATTCTGGAAGGAATTATAACATTATAGTAGGAAAACCCTTCTTACTATGGAAGGTATATGCCAGTTTTCCTACTGCGGTCACCTTCCATTGTAGAAGGAATTCCAAACCATATGGTAGGAAATCCTTCCTACAGTGGAAGGTACCAGCCAGTTTTCCCACTGCGGTCACCTTCCATTGTAGAAGGAATTCCAAACCATATGGTAGGAAATCCTTCCTACATTGGAAGGTACCAGCCAGTTTTCCCACTGCGATCACCTTCCATTGTAGAAGGAATTCCAAACCATATGGTAGGAAATCCTTCCTACAGTGGAAGGTACCAGCCAGTTTTCCCATTGTATTCACCGTCTATTTCAAAAGGAATTATAACCATATAGTAGGAAAATCCTTCCTACAATGGAAGGTATACGTCACTTTTCCTACTGCGTTCACCTTCCTTTGTAGAAGGAATTATAAACCGTATAGTAGGAAAATTCTTCCTATATCGGAAGGTATACGTCACTTTTCCTACTGCGTTCACCTTCCTTTGTAGAAGGAATTATAAACCGTATAGTAGGAAAATTCTTCCTATAACGGAAGGTATACGTCACTTTTCCTACTGCGTTCACCTTCCTTTGTAGAAGGAATTACATACCATATAGTAGGAAAATCCACCCTACAACGGAAGGAATACGTCATTTCCTACTGCGTTCACCTTCCTTTGCAGAAGGAATTATAAACAATGTAGTAGGAAAAATCTTCCTACAATGGAAGGTACGTCACTTTTCCTACTGGGTTCACCTTCCATTGTAGAAGGAAACTTATATTTACGGTAGGAACTTCCTTCTTATATTGAACGGTATATTTCTATTTTCCTACTGCGTTTACCTTCCATTATGGTAGGTATAAATCAGTTAGAAATTATTGGAAGGTAAATGTTTTAACCATTTACCTTCCGTTGAATTACCTTCTATTCTGAGTTGGTAGGTAAAATGTGGAAGGTATTAATCAGACGGTATTTATTAGACGGTAATCACAGTCGTGTTTACCGTCCGTTGAGTTACCTTCTATTCTGACTCAGTAGGAAAAAAAAGGAAGGTAATCACAATTCTGTTACCTTCCATTAATTACCTTCTATTTTGACTCAGTAGGAAAAATATGGAAGGTATTAATCGGTCGGAATTTATTAGAAGGTAATTACAATTTAATTTACCGTCCGTTTAATTACCTTCTATTTTGACTCAGTAGGAAAAATATGGAAGGTATTAATCGGTCGGAATTTATTAGAAGGTAATTACAATTTAATTTACCGTCCGTTTAATTACCTTCTATTTTGACTCAGTAGGAAAAAAAAGGAAGGTAATTATGGTTTTCACTTATCCTATCAAAAAAGAAGGAAATTTCAGAAAGGAATCATGTGGAAGGAAAGTTTTGGACGGTAAAAACTTAGTAAATTATCCATCCAAACTAGACGGTAAAATTCCTACTGAGTCAAAATAGAAGGTAAATCCTTCCAATATCAGAAGGTTATTTTTCTCAGTGCAGTCATTGTTTTTGTATTTTAGGCATCGCCGTGTGACAGCGACACAGTTACACAGCGGTGTAGGCCGCGCTCCCCGCACCGCTAAAAAAACGCCGCCAAAAACGCTAGTGTGAGCCGCTTGGTAGGCCACTACCGATAGTGTTTCGATAAACTGTCGATAGTTTGAGCAAAGACGATAAATAGTATCGATAGTATCGATAGGCTTATCGATATTATGGCATTTTGACGTGCGTCTTATAAATCGATGAACACCGGCTGCACACACGAAAAAGTGTTACGTTCCGCGTGACGTCAGAGCGTGCAAGCGAGAGCGCAAAACAAGAGAGAGAGAGGCACGACCAGCCTAAGCGTTCGGCTTCTGATGCATCTGCCTCTCTTCTGACGTAACGTCAGAGCTGGCAGTTTTCATCAATATTTCTTGATGACGTTTTCACGTAAAACTATTGAAGCGGACGATACGAGGACTGTATGATAACATCAGGAATCTGAATTGCTTCTTTATACTGATGATGTGCAACAACTAACTGATACGATTGTAAGACTTCAAAAACAAAACGATTAGAAAATCATTACACATAAACGGATAACTCACGCATAAAAAGTCGAGTGATGCTCGACATGTTTCGGACTATTTCGTAGTCCTTTTTCCAAGAGCGCTCGCCCCGGCGGCAGCGACACGAACACTGCGCGCCAGCGCTCTGCTCGCGCGGCCGTTCGACGCAACTGACAGCGGCGCACAACTACCCTCGTTTTCATCGTCATTTTTTATTATTGTCAAATGTAGGGCAGCACACAACACTGATCACGTCACTCCGTAAAGGTTCGCTCACACTCACCGTTTGGTCAATATTTAAAACAGTTTTCCAACTCGATTAGAAAAAATATAAAAAGTATCAACTAAGGAGTTCGCGACAACTATCGTCCGCAAACCGACTTTACAGACAACCAGGTTATCCGTTTAAATATCGATCGAACTATCGATTGTACGGCAAATCTATAGTCGATTATTAAAGCATAACGACTGAATTCTAAAAAGCCCAGTGCGTCAGAAACGTCAACTTACACGACAAACAGCAGTCAAAATAATTCGCCGAGCCCCGCGTTATCGAGTCAAAGAGCGAATTCATTTGCCTCCCTACATCTCAATTTATTTTGAATTAATTATTCCCTTTATTCGAATGTTCTGCTATATTTATTGCTTTGAACGTCATTTCCGCCTTCATTTCGTTTATATTGCCACACAAAATGTGGTGAGTTTCCTGTCGTAATGAATTGATTGAGCTTATCTCTGACTGTATTCGGCTTATTAAAATTTATGTCCAAAGGCAAGTAAACAATAGGAATATTGAGATGTTATTGAAATACGGGATGATTTTGATTATGGTGATTTATGATACACCACAGTTTGATATGACTTTGATTGCCATGAACAATTTTAAGTAAGTAAAATTTGAATACGGCCATTAAAAAAATCGTTCACAAGTTTTATCTTCTTCTTCTTCTTCTTCTTATTTGTGGCGTATCAAGTCGTTATAGCGACGACAACTTCGCCAATGTCAAAGTACAAAAATAAAAAATCTTGTGACAAAATGTCGGCAACGTTGTACGGTAATGGTCAAAGACCCCCCTCCCCCCCTGTCGGGCTCTTAGCCAACGGTCAATGATATCCCTCAGAAACTGCCAGGAAATCATTCGCCGATGCCCAGGGTGCACCGGACCGAGCACAGCTCTTCCCCCCCGGACGGATCCAACAACGAACCGCAGCTCTTGACCACACGTGGAGGTAAGCCGACTCGCACTCCAAGTTTTTTCAATGTAGGCATTACTTACAGCGAGCTAGCATCGAAAGAAAACATGAAACAAAGGTGATCTACAAAGTAGCTACGTCATTTGAAATTGTTGAATTCAAAACTTAACATAAAATAAAGGTAAACCACGAAAGCAACTTAAGAAAACTGTTCCCTACAAACTTGGGAAACCGAACCGATTTTAAAATATTCAACCATTCTTTCGATTCATATTTTCACGAGAAACTTTCCTCTGAAAGCTTTCTCAAAGTATCAAGTTACAGTAAACGACGGAAAAAGTTAACTGATATAAATTAAATATTTTTATCCTACTTGGGTTTGCAATTCTTAGCTAGACATATTATATTATTGTTGTTTTTTGAGGTAGCCTAAGTCGACAACAGTCGACGTCGATCGATAGTTTTTATTAGAGCTACATCATAGAAATACATCATCTGTGAAAATATCGACTGTCTTGTAGTATAACGGAACGCAGCCATGTAACCCATCTCCCTCTAACAGCCCCTCTCGCTCTTCTTGATACTACACGGGTGACACATCTAAAGCGATCTCGATAATATTAAAATATTATTTGTAACAATATTATTATAACAAATATACCCTTAAAGTCCTCATAAACAATCTTATTATTACAATACATGGCGCAGTCGGTAAGATTCGAACCTACGCTCCCACGGGTTCATGAGATACAGCCTACTAACAGACGGACAGGCAGACAAACGGACGGACAGTGGAGTCTTGTGAAGTGGAAACACTGATCTGGCTGCAAGGTTTAATCTGTGAATAATTTTTTAAAAACATTACGCAAGACATCCTAATCTTTTTTCAGTGTATTTGGCAACCTTGTTCCAACAAAATAAACTTAATGTTTTGTGTTTAAAGAAGTGAGTAGCGGAGTAGCAAGGTAAATATTTTTTGCCCATTGAAATGGACCTCCGCAAAGTAACGCCTGATTCAATAAAATAAACTTAGTTAGGTACCTCCCGTACGAAGTTTCCCAAGTCGTAAAACCAATACGTTTTTACCTACCACTCCATCAATCCTCGGCCGTGTCACAAAAAGTACACCAGTAAAAATACCTGGGATTCGATTAGGGCTTCGCCAAACGTGATATAAAAAACGGACAAGGGTGTGTCGGGCCACACGCAGAGAGTTCTGTAGTTGTCTGCATGAAAATGTTCAGTATTATTATTTCTATGAATTGGCCTCGCGATTCAACGCGGCAATGTTGCCAGCCTTCTGGGTACAATGCGCAGTGACAGTGACCTGGGAGGGGTGTTTTATTTGTAGTTTAAGTTAGGCTAGGTTTAGGTTAATTTTGTACAGTTTTAATGTAATTTTTGATTACTACAATAAATGTTTTTTTTTTTTTATAAACGAAATATCAATAGGCTATGGTGACACTGTAACTTAAATACGTGCTATGGTGACAAACGGAAATCCATCACCATCGGCGACCTCAACGGCACCGGCACAGAACAATTTTCCAAAGCATTGAAAAACTTGAGGGAACAATAGTTATTTGTATCACAAGGGAGCAAAATTATATATTTACGGCGAGAGCGCTACATTGAATCCAGAATGTAGCGAAGGATTCTACAATACAATCCAGAGCGTAATGAGGAATTCAAGCGTTTACGCCCAAGATGAAAATAACTTTGGTCCCTAGTGGCTCACACCGAACATTAAAAAACTGAAAAAAAGCATTCTAAATATAATTAAAGAGCTACCTACCAGCGTGGTACCCATGGTAGCTTTGCATTTAATTTGTCCCATTATACTTTTATTTTTTTATCTTTAATGAACAACATACATATTTCGCATATGCTTGGTTGTCTTGCACGCAAGTAGCGGAGTAGCAAGGTAATTTTTTTGGTTTATTGAAATGGACTTCTGCAAAGAACGCCGGATTCAATAATATATTTTTTATCTATGGCAACTTTTTTGGAATCTATTCACGACGCAGAGTTTATAAGCGTTCTGTCAATGCCGTTTAGACTACGGAACGCTAAAAAGCTGGCGTTTCTTATTCTGGCAACTTTCGGTTGTTATTATTTTACGCGAAATAGGAGAATAATAACTTGTGTCATTATGCCCGGTCTTAATCACGCGTTGGCCTTACGGAACACCTAATTTCTCTTCCCTATCTAAAAACATGAAGGACGTATACAGCTAGTTAATCTATGTTTATTAGCTTCAGAGGAATTGTCCAATAGATCAGAAATGCCATACGATTTGTCTTAAATTGTTTTTAATAGTTACGGGTAAAGTTTTTGTTTCGTTTTTCCATCACGGCGGTTGCTGCACACGGATTAACTGGCTTAAAGGGACGATAGGACGATTTGGATATTTTTATTGTTGTTTGTCATCGTGAGGTTAAAGTTTGGAAACAATTATTTTAAAATAAAGAAAAAACAGGAACAGGAGAGAAGGCGCGGGCAAGAGCTAGTACTCGTAGTGAATAAGACTTTTTTGTTTGTCTTTAATCAAAAATTTGCGTGAAACCCGTGGATGCAGGTGGCGAGTTGTTCATTGTGGCGTTCTAAGGGGATATAGGTCTATATTCAACAGTGGACGTCTTCTGGCTGATGATGATGATGATGAAACAAAAGGCAAATTATACAGTATCTCAGAATTATTCCGGAATATTTTAACAGGTGTATGTATGTTTGTATGTTAACTCTTTATTGTACAAAATAAACAAAACAAATGCAATTGACAAACACTGAGATCAAACAAAGGCGGACTTATCCCTTAGTGGGTTACTGTAATTGTAAGTTAAATATTTTTTTATCGTAGTAAAGCGTTTTCTAAAAAAAATGTGTATAAGGACCAGATTTTACTATGTTTTTTTTCCTGTGCGTCACGTTCTATAGCTACCTGTATTAAAGAAATTGACGAACTGGAATGGAAATTTTGCGACACATTTTTTCTTGTATATGGATCGTTCGGGTAAACGATCCTGAGTAAGAAAAACCCAAAATAGTTCAATTCTGGAAAAGATGTGCATGTGGACTTTCTTTTGGAAAACGCTCAGTTATAATATACCTATTTAAATTAAGCCACCCCTTAGGCGCTGCACACTTTGAACATCGACATTGTGCGAAAACATTAAAATTTTGTCTAGCATAATTGAAAAATTCTGAAAATCATTTACATTAACTAAATCACCTGCTAAAATATTCCGGAATGATTCTGACACACATACATACATACACAAATCACGTCTATATCCCTTACGGGGTAGACCGAGCCTGAGGTGACAAGACCTAAAGTCCACGCTTAGATGATTGTAGGCGCGTAGGTGGAAAAGGGAATCAATTTATCAATTTAATTCTGTGAGACCATTTATAATTGTAATAACTAAAATGGCTCAGTGGGGCTAAAGAAAAACACTAGCGTAAATGCGTGCAATAAAAGCGACTAATCATTACGTTTGGTACGGTTAAGGAACTCGTATTGTCACTCTATTGCCTAGTTCCTCTATGATCATCAAGCCAATAAGGTAGTGAACCCTCGGGGGTATTTAGTTAATATGTCATGATTATATTTACGGTTCATTAAACTTAATACTCGTATAAAGTGTTTCCGCGCTGTAATGGCCATGAAAAACGTCCAGCTGAACAAAGATGCGAGAAAGTAGGAAGTGCTTCGGATATTTTGGTGTAAGTAGGTTGAATACAATTTTACGTCACCCTAGGCCGTGATAGGGATATTACACCCGCTTTGCGGGCAGAAACTTTCACTTCCTGGCCAAAGCAAGACGTAAAACTTTATACAAACCACGGGCGGTAATTCGTAAAGCCCCAGATCGCATATTTATGGCCCTCACCTTCGGTTCGGGCCACCAACACCTGCGATCTGGGACAATTACGAGTTCACCGCCCTAGGTCTGTAATGTACTATTTTTTACACCACCTGTTCGACAACGGCTAAAATATATCATGTAAACCTTACTCAAAGTAAGTCGTTATAGCCCTTGGGTTTAGCCGGGTAGTAATGTTGTACTAAATTTCATTATAACCCACAGGTTAGTAATATGAATATGATTCTCACTAGTTCTTATTGGTATACTATTAAAGTCCATTTTGTGACAATTTATCTGTATTGTTTTAAGTGTGTTTAATTTATTTTATTTGATGTTTTGTGATTGCCATAAATAAACTTTTTTCTTTCTTTTCTTTCAAAAATACTACTGTACACAACTGGGCTAATGTCTCAAACATAAATTTCACATGAACTTGGGAAAACTTGTTTATTTACCAAAGCATTAAAATGGATTGGGATGGACTATAGTAGGTAATAATATTGTTCATGGGGCAAGTGAATGAGACTTTTACTAAACTTTTAAATGGTAAAAAAAATACAAAACCTGTCATCGGACAAACGGTAAGTAATAACTATTATAATTTCCGGATAAATGAAATTAGGTCAATGATTTTTCGTGTTTGTGATTTTATCATTTCTAAAATACTATCAATGTATCAAGAATTTTACTTCTAGATTTTTATATTTATTTTTACGGTTTACCCGGTAGAAATTATATTTCTAAGCAATACTGAAACCTACAAATCCCTACACATACATACATACATACCGTCACGCCTCTTTCCCACAGGGGTAGGCAAAGACTACTTTATTCCACTTGCTACGATCCTGACATATTTCTTTCGCTTCATCCACAGTCATCAATCTCTTCATACATGCTCCCTACAAATCCCTAGTAATATTATAAATGCGAAAGTAACTCTGTCTATCTGTCTTTCTGTTACCTTTCCACACTTAAACCTGTTATATTCCCAAGTTGTTCAACGGCACATCCAGTGTGACCCTCATCGCACACGCGGCATTAGGCTAGAGCACCTCGCTAAACGGCTTTTAATTATTATGATAAGCCTTTGTTAATTAACTAACGCTATAATTCACTCGAAGGTCCGCGGTTATCATTACGTTTTTATCCTTATCTTTAGTCCGGGAAAGGGTCCAAGAACGGGTTCGGGTAAAAATACATAACGGGTCAAAATACATAATGGGTCAAAATACATAATGGTTCAAAATACACCATGCAATTTTCGGTGAAAGTAATTGCTAGACCAAGGTGCCTTTTTATCAGTCGGGCCAACCGGACAAGTCAGATATGTCTCGTTGGCCACTGATGGTTACTATTGAAGTTACTTATTAATAACTAGCTGTTGCCCGCGGCTTCGCTCCCGTTTTTTTTTCTTCTAAATTTCAATATGAAAAATAGATGTTGGCCGATTCTCAGACCTACTGAATACGTATATAAAATTTGGTAAGAATCGGTCAAGCCGTTTCAGAGGAGTATGGCAACTAAAACTGTGACACGAGAATTTTATATATTAGATAATACAGTGTACATAATGACACTTGACGGGTATTTTCAAGCATAGCCTTGAGCTAGAGCTAGATGAACTAGCTTTTTTTATCGCGTAATCTACGGATTGGTTTTGGCTAGGCTAGGTTTGTTTTAAAACGATCCATTATGCATTTCAAACTTTATGAATTTTAATACCCAGCACGGGTTCAAAAACACAATTAACAACCTAGGTTATACTTCGTGAAACTCTGTTGTTATTTAAAACTAATTACCTTGATGTTGGTGTAATTTGAAAAGGGTACTGTCGGGAATAATTTCAATCATTGAGTTTCGAGTTTCTGAGGTTTCGAGTGATTCTCGCGTTGCCGAACAGTAATCAAAATTAGAAAATAATAATGTTTCAGGGGTGTTCTTCCATGCTGGTCTGGGAGTAAAGACAAAACATAGAATTTACCAGTTGCTTCTCTTCCCGCGCAGATGGTATAAGCCCATCGAGGGAATAGACGAAAGTCTTAGGAATCATGTTATAGGCGATGCGGCTCTAGCAACCCATCACTATTTTGATTTTCCTTTCCAGCTACACGCCCTTAATCATGCTAAACGTGGCCTTAAGGTTTTGTAACCTTAAGCTCTGTCTACCCGTAAGGGATAAAGACGTGATATATGTATTTATGTATGTATTTAGAAGTGGTAAGAGGGGTGTGCTTCGTATTAAGGTATTTATCTATTATTACCGTTTGTTCTGAACATCATAGTAGAAAGTCAGTGATGGTGATGACATTTCCGATCGATATCAGTCATGGCGACCACTTTGTCTCCTAGTTAGTATGACGCTCGGCGTGCGCCCGAAGATGGCTTATGTAGCCGATCTTAGCGGTGAAACCTCGCGCACAATGAACGCACGTGAGCACATCGTTGACACAATGGTAGCGAATGGCAACCGGCTGGCGAGTCTTCAACTCATCGCGTTTAGCACCGAGGAGCTTTTAGTTGACCTTTGTCCCGCTCCAACCTGCATCATTCAGTAGGCTTATTGCATAACTCGCTCGCAATCGCGATCATGTTCATTTTGACATTTTATGTATGGGCTGATAGTTGGCATTGGAATCAGCTAGCTGTCACATTCATACAACTGTCAAAATGAACACGATGGCGATTGTGAGCGAGTTTGGTAATAAGCCTGCAGGACGCTATGCTTGCTAAACGTCTTTATATCTGAGGAGTTGTCCGCCCTCCTTTCGCTTGCTCTCCTTGAGTTAGTAAAAGAAAATCAGTAGTGACCATAAATATATCACCTTTAAAGTTTTATTGAATCAGGCATTACTTTGTAACTACCGTCACAAATTTAATTATTTTATTTAGTTTACAATATAATACAAATACTATTTATTGAACACCACAAATCAGTACAAAACAATACAGAAACAAAGAACAAGGTAGACAATAGAAATATGTCGGAGACAGTTCATAATTAGTTTATTTTTTTAGTCGGTTAAGTTTTTAAAGTGGTTGGTTTAAAAGAATGAAAGCGAACGACACGTTTTGTGAAGTCCGAAGTAATGCGAGAGACATGCGAAAGCGTTTTTGCCCAAATTGAAACTGCACTTAACGCCGCGCTGGCTAAAATCGTCCAATAAACACAGTGCCAAAATGCGAATAATTTTGATAGGATGTGCATAACTGAGCATGGTTTAATGAGAACTGGCGTGTGCTAGCCGGCTGACAGCTTGCCAAACCTCCGTTGTGTTCGTTTCACATTCCGGTTGTCATTTGTTTTCAAATGCAAATCATATCATCAAATTTCTGACAGTAAATGTGGAACAAAAACAAAATCGCATTTGTAATTTTGATTATATCCTTTATGCATACACATACGTACACATACACAAATCACGTCTTTATTAACGGGGTAGACAGAGCCTAAGGTAGCCCTACAGGCCACGTTTAGCAAGATTGTGGGCGTATAGGTGGAAAAAGGAATCAAAATAGTGATGGGTTGCTAGCCGCATCGCCAATAACATAATTCCTAAGAATTACGCCGAATTTTAACGAGAAGCAACTGGTACATTCTATGTTTTTCCTTTGCTCCCAGACCAGCATGGAAGTGATATTTGTCTACGCACGTATGCGAAATTTCATTTCAATTTCTATTCCAGTTCGTCACTTTTTTTCATATTATTGTATGGAACGTGACGAACAGGAAAAAATTCGTAGTAAAATCTGGGATACATTTTTTCTTGTATGAGAATCGATAGGGTAAACGATTCTGAATAAGAAAAACCCAAAAAAACAAGTTCACAAGTTACCTACTTTGGATCTTAGTCGTACAAATGAGATCCTAAGATTCACTTTCCATTTTTATTTCCGAAACTCAGGTTTCCGTAATCATTATCTTGAAAAGATTTTGGAAAGGGATCGCCATCAGGCAATTGCAAGAACGGAGGTGGAACTGCGATAGTTTGAAAAAATCGTCTGAAAAAATGCTATAAATTATCTAAAGATGACGTAACGGGAAGTTTTTTTATCTAGTTTTGTTATTTTTCAGGTTACCGGCAAAGGCGTTAAGTTTTACTTAAGTCTTATAGAACTGCATCTAGCTTGCTTTAACCTTCTCAAATCCTTTTCAAGTTCATCATTATCTGCTATAGCTTTATTTTTGCGCAGTCTAGCATTTACAGTAACGCATGTAGGTATGTTAAGACTACATTTTTTTTAAATAAAGGAAATGTTTGTCATCTCTTTACAGATTAATAGCATAACAAGTAAATGAACAAATTCAACCAAAATATAATACATCTTTACTATTTATAATTCTTCCGCTTTTCTTCTTTTAGGCGGACGTGCAATAAAATTAAATATCAACATTATATGTTTATAAGATTACCTGCCAATAGATGGCATGTTTTGTGCTATGCTACGTTTTGTGCTATTGAAGATACAAAATAATGCTGACAAATTTATTAGAACTACCTTATGTACAAAAAGTTGGCCTTAATCGAAATAAATCAAAATTGACTTCTATTAACTTACTGACTTTTCAGTTCCGTGGTATTCCATACCCATGGTCGGTGTCTTGTTTCAAATCGGTTGAAAAAGGGTTGAAATAACGTCGAAATGGGATCGAGTTTCTCTTTTGTTTCCGCTTTAATCTAACCCTTTAATTGCTCCAATAAAACGGAACAACGGAAAAAGAACAGTTTTCGTGAAAAAAGATCAGACACTTATTTTGTGGGTTTATCTTAGCCATTGCGTGGTTGGAATTTGCAAAGCACGTCTTTGGAAAATACCATTTGAAAGCTGGTGAAAAATGTACTGAATTAGAAATATGAGGACAATCCGTCAGGTTCCTCTACTAAACTTACATCGCAATAATAATTACATACGTATAAAAGTCGAGTGAAGCTTGACAAAGTTTCGGACTAGTATAAATATAAATAAATAAATATTGACCAAGCGGTGAGTGTGAGCGAACCTTTATGAAGTGACGTAACAATGGTTTTTTCACACCTCTCATTCAGAAAAGTAAACTTTGCTCCCTGTCGAGAGGAATCAAAGTGCAACTTTTCTGTTCAAGGCTTTTCTAAGTGTTTTTGCAAATGCAATTTTTTTTTGTAAAACCACGCCATTTCTATGCTGGCAGCTTTTAAATTATATTTCGAATTCTTTTTTCAATTTTTTAATATTCCGTGTGAAAAGTTGTATGAGCCAATCGGGAGCAAAATTATTTTCATCTTGGACGTTCACACTTGAATCCCTCATCTGGATTCTAATTTAGATTCCTTCGCTAGATTCTGGATTCAATGTAGCGCCCTCGCCGTAAATACATAATTTTGCTCCGTTGTGACACAAATAACTATTGTTCACTTACCTTACGTGTTTTGTGTCACGTTTTGGATGTCATGTCGCCCGTTGTTATGGACACCACTGGTACTGGCCTTGTATTCCGTTTTAACGATATTTGCTTTTATTTACCTGCATTCGCTGTTCGAAACTCATAAAAAGCTGCGTGCCACTTTTTAATTATTTCGCTGCTACGGAAAAGTCCTTAGTTATATTTCTCAATGGAGGTGTAAACTACACCTTTATAGTACCTACAGCTCTATTACGTTATAAATTCTGAATAATTCATAATATCTTGGGACGTTTTCACGTCATATCAAATAAAACACTAGTAGACTAACTAAACAGATCTATACATGGGGAGTGAGAATGGTTTTTTTTTTTTTATATATAAGAGGGGGCAAACGAGCAGACGGGTCACCTGATGGAAAGCAATCACCGTCGCCCAGGGACACCTGCAAGACCTGGGGAATCACAAGTGCGTTGCCGGCCCTTTGAGGAACAGGAAGGCTCGCTTTTTAAAGATCCCTAAATTGTACCGCTCAGGGAATGCTGCAGCAGGAAGTTGGTTCCAGATCTTTACCGTGCGAGGAAAGAAATTGCGTTTAAAACGCACGGTGCTTGACTGCCAACCATCAAGATGTTGGGAGGGGAAGGCCTAGACGGACGCTCTGAGACCAAATAGGAGACGTTTTAGAAGAAGGTCAGGTCAGGAGTACCCGAAACCGACGAGCATGACCGTTAGGAATCATGTTACAGGCGATGCGGCTAGCAACCCATCACTATATTTTCATTCCCCTTTCCACCTATACGCCCACAATCATACTAAACGTGGCCTTTAGGTCTTGTTACCATAGGCTTTGTCTACCCCGTAAGGGATACAGACGTGATTTTATACTTAAGTTACTCAACCATCTTTGACTTTCACTACATTTTCCAGGAATCCTTTACTTCGTAAACTCAAACCAACCTTGGTATTCCACAGGGCATATTACTCCAAAATTCGATTTTCGATCGTGCTGTTCCGTTCACACTAGTCGTAATTTGTGAGTGAGAGCGGTAGAGGTCGGTCAGGCGCCGGTAAGTCCTTACGGTCCGGGTGTTCGGTGCAACCAGCATGCAAACTCCAGTCGTTATCCAGGTTAACTGGTTTAAACACTGACATAATATCGATACCAATAGACCACGTAAGTTCATATTTAGTTTTGTTCTTGCTGTCGTTGATTTTATGATCGTTGCATACATACATACATATCACGTCTTTATCCCTTACGGGGTAGATAATGCCAAACAAAACCTTAAGGCCACGTTTAGCATGATTAAGGGCGTATAGGTAGAGCGGGAAATCAAAATAGGGTTGCTAGCCGCATTGCCTACAACATGATTCCTAAGACTTCCGCCCATTTCCTCGATGGGCTTTTGCCATCTGCGCAGGAAAACAGCAACTGGTAAATTCTGTTTTTTCTTTACGCACACGAGCATGGAAAAATGGTCGAATGATTTTATGATCGTTAACTTGTTGGATTTGTGTCAACCCCGAATAGCAGAGAAACTAAATAAAAATATGAAAAATGGTCAAACAAAAAATTTTATTTCGCATGCAACTTTTTATCTGTTGACGTGACAAAAACTGATTGTAGGGTGAAACAAAGTTTGCTGGGTGAGCTAGTTAAAATAAAGAATCGTTCCCCACTGACCCTTGGAGGCTGAGGCGGCATGTGCCATAGAATAACTTAATTTTTAAGTGGTAGAAAAAGTTGGTACTGACCAAGGTATCATATCGACACACCCTAAGAAAAAGTGTGTATCTACAAAAACCAAATTTTACAGGAGAGCGTTTTAAAGTTTCTATAAATTTAAAATCGCAATTGCAAGTAGCAGATACTTACCTGTTCTACGTATATTTAACTTTGACGAAACAGTTTCTGCCAGATATACATATAATTATGTATTTCCAAATTTTATCAAGTGACAGATATTGTGCAGCCTTTCCCAAGATAAAGACTGGTAGTGGTTGATACACATTTAACTTTATTGCCTTATTAAGTAATCTGTATATGGCAGATGCACACTTGTTCATAGTGACTTACTTTACGCTATTTCGGTAAGTGACTAGTAAATACTTACCTTAAGCAATTGCTCCTAAAAAAAGTATGTAAATGGCAAATACATACTTGTTACTTGACATCCACCCGCTCAATGGGTTCCCGCGTAATATTGTATAAGAGGCAAATATTAAGTTTTGCTCTGGAGTTTTTTTTAGCAATGAATGTAGATAGTTAGTTCTGTGTTTGGGAAAAAATATGATCGGACTACTTTTTTCTTGTTTTCTTAATGTAAATTATAAAGTCGATACCGTAGACTACGAAAATGCAATAGTCACATAACTAAGTATCAGGCAGATACACACTTTTTCTTAGGGCGTGTCGATATCGTGCAGTAAGTTCTCTCGCACGATTGAAGATTGTGCTTACAGTAAATGCATTATGAAGCGAAAAATGTCTACTATTACTAATATATAATCTTTACCCATATTTAAATCTATGTTGAAGGAGCACTATCTGTCATCTTGTGCATGAATCTTGTAGCTGGTTTTTTTAGGTATGTGTGTTGTGTATGTGTCTATTTATATCTCCATTCGTTATAAATGTGTTTTCACGTATAATATATTATGTATTTCAGTACTTAGTATATTAATTAATATCTATATATATAAAAGAAAGTCGTGTTAGTTACACTATTTATAACTCTAGAACGGCTGAACCGATTTGGCTGAAAATTGGTAGGGAGGTAGCTTAGAACCAGGAGACAGACATAGAATACTTTTTATCCCGATTTTCCCACGGGATTGGAAAATTCCGAAATGTTGTACTAATAAAGCTACAGACATTAAATTTAGCATGCCTACACATTATTCATTGATTAGTATAAAGATGCACTTACAAAGGATTTTTTCAAATTTCCCACGGGATAAAAATACGACTATTTATAACTCAAGAACGGCTTAACCGATTTGGCTGAAAATTGGTAGAGAGGTAGCTTAGAGCCAGGAGACGGAGATAGGATATTTTTTATCCCGATTTTCCCGCGGGATTGGAAAATTCCGAAATGTTGTACTAATAAAGCTACAGACATTAAATTTAGCATGCCTACACATTATTCCTTGATTAGTATAAAGATGCACTCACAAAGGAATTTTTCAAATATAAGGCCGAACAAAGTTCGCCGGGTCAGCTAGTATATTCTAAATTGCACCACCTGCTCAGATCTGTTCTGTTCTCCAGTCCATTATGGTTGCCTGGTAGAGATCGCTTTGTACCGATAAGGCCGCCTATTGTTACTTTGTAATATTCTGTATACCTTTTTCTGTTTTGGTTGTTATATGTGGTGTTCAATAAAGAGTTATTGTATTGTATTGTATTTTTTTAGTTTTTTTTTGTTATTTGTGACCAAGGAATATTTTGATACAGTCATGTTTGATAAAAAAAAATGTATTTAAAGTTCGATGAGTTTACTTTGTCTACCGCGATAGTACGTCTATGGTTGGTCGGTTAGTACTTTGATACTGTTTCAATTCTGCATGTAAAGATACTGTCACATAAATTGGACTATATGGAGTGGTTCAGAATGTCTAAGGGTGCTCTGGCATAGTCTGTTCAAATGCTTCATGGCCTTGTGTTGCACTGAGATTGGGAAACATAGGTAATTTAGATTTTTCATGCTTTTTATTTGGTGTCATGTACGCGGACAGTATAATGGGACCTTCTGAGCCAGGCACGATACAGGAGGGGATTTGTTTTACCTCAAATTTTAGTCTATTTTCCATGCTGGTCTGGGAGCAAAGGAAAAACATAGAATGTACCAGCTGCTTCTCGTCCCGCGCAGATGGTAAAAGCCCATCGAGGGAATGGGCGAAATTCTTAGGAATCATGTTATAGGCGATGCGGCTAGCAACCCATCACTATTTTGATTCCCTTTTCCACCTATACGCCGCCTACAATTATGCTAAACGAGGCCTTAAGGTTTTCTTACTTTAGGCTCTGTCTACCCCGTAAGGGATATACCTAGACGTGATTTGTGTATGTGTGTATGTATGTATGCAAATTTTAGTTATTTTCAGCACGTAATTTAAAAATGAACTTAGTTACCGTACGCACAGATCACGTCTTTATCCCTTACGGGGTAGACAGAGCCTAGACTCTGTGTTACCCTAGTTAACAAGACCTAAAGGCCACGTTTAGCGTGATTGTGGGCGTGTAGGTGGAAAAAGGAATCAAAATGGTGATGGGTTGCTAGCCACATCGGGTTACAAGTTTCCTACGATTATCGCCCATTCCCTCGATGGGCTTTTACCATTAGTTACCGTTTTCTTTATTATTATTGTTTATAAACATATAAACAAATTAATGTACTCAAATCACTTAATGTTTCGATCAGTCAGATCTAGCATGGGAATTTTTATCAAAAAACAACTTACCAACATTGTAATAGGAGTACAAATTTCAAATTGGGCATAATTTTTCACCACTTTCCGAAATCAAGCCTTTGGATTCCTTTGCCATAATGGGGACTATCGTTTTTTTGCTCACCAGTTGGCGCCTCTGTTGAGTAAGGTCCAGAGGTATAGCTGTCAAAGGCGAGTTTATAAGATCGGCGCCGAAACAAAGTTTTAAATCGTGAATTTCATTAAATTTCTTAATTATAAATAACTATCATCATATCGAGTAGTTCCTAAGATTTTCGATCAATTCCTTGATGGATTTTTACTATCTGCGAGGGAAGAGAAGCAACCGGTACATTCTATGTTTTTTCTTTGCTCCCAGACCAGTAGGGAAGCAATCCATTTTTGCGATAATTTCACGGAGATTACTTTCAACAGGTAAATGAAAGAAATTGTAATTTATGTCACGAAGCCCGCCAAAACCAGTAAAAAGTGGATGTTATTGGACCTCACGCGGCACTAGCGCCTCTAGTGGCAAATTCACACGCGATAGCCCCCATTAGGTACGGCAGTCTAAAAAATCCTCGCCATGTTTCCCAACGACATAACTCGTAATACATTTTGTCGTCTCAATTAAGGATGCGTAAAACGTAGCCTCCCTTGTCCGTCGCGAAATGTTGTTTGTTTGCTTGTCGGACCGTTAATTAAGCCGGGAACGGAACCCGTCCAATGGCCACCACAAACTAATTTCGGGATGTTAAGGTGGCCAGCCTTTCGTAGTTTTGCGGACACGAGAATAATACGTACCATAAAACGGGGTGAGAAGAAATGGCGGGGGGAGAAGGGCTGGAACTAATATTTAGCGAACTAAAATAATTTAGCTTGCTCTAGAAGTAGTTTAGTTGTATTTTTAGACACATTATTATCTCCGTCGTTCTCGTATTTTTTGGCGTCACTTATAAATCGATGAACGCCGGCTGCACTCATGAAAAAGCATGACTCATTGTCAGGTTCCACGTGACGTTAGAGTGTGCAAGCGAGAGCGCAGAACAAGCGATAGAGAGGCACGATCTTCTCGCGTGACGTCAGAGCTAGCAGTTCAAATAATATATATGTTTCTTTATGACGTTATCACGTAAAACTATCGTTCGTTAACAGACTTTGCAGACAATCGGTTTTTATATTTCTTCCTATCCCTTCTGCCCTCACTATGGGGTGAACTGATATTGAGTCTGTTCTAGAAATTGATTGACCATTTTCTTCTTTGAGTGATAGTGAGAATTACAGTAAATGAGAGAGAAAAAAAATGAATATAACGCCATAACATACATATCTTAAATAGTACTTCGGAGTATTTTTCATCTAAGGAGTCAGCATTTAAACATTTTCATTAATTAATCGCAAAAAATGCAATTTTGTACATACATACATAAATCACGTCTTTTGGGGCGTATAGGTGAAAAGGGGAATCAAAATAGTGATGGGTTGCTAGCCGCATAGCCTATATGATAACATGACGTTGAAGATGATGGGCTTTTATCGCGCGGGAAGACAAGCAACCGGCACATTCTATGTTTTTTCTTTACTCCCAGACCAACATGGAATTTAATTTGGCTACAGAAAAAAGTATACTGTTAAAACATGCAAAATGTGAGGGTAGCGTGAACAAATGACTATTCAGAGCCAGCTCAAGCCGAATACAGTCCAAGTTTTTATAACTCCGATCCTTTTTATTGAATTCGCCGAGAGTCGCGGTTTCCACATTGGTACGAGTTTGCAATTTTCTGTCTATACTGTTGTTTTTTGTTTTCGCAAAATTGGCTCACGGTATCGAGTAAAGTTCAAATTTGCACGGAAATGTTCAGCTTATAAAGAAAAGTTGGAAATTTTGGTCACAGCATTATTTGTAATAGGTAAACGGATTTACACGAACTCCATTTAGCTTTTAGAAGCTCCTTCAATACTGTTTAGGATTAATTGTGTCGATTTTACACGCTGAATGGGTTGGTAGCGTTAACATTGATTACATTACTACTCGTAAGTATACAAGTTAAACTAACCGTGTCCTAATTTCTTCTTTTTTCTTCGCCTTCTCTCTCTCCTCAACATTTTGTAAAAACCGGTCCTGCTTATAAAAGCCGTGGTGACCTACTCGTTTGACCTAATGGCCTCTGTGGCCGGTCGTGGGGTCAAACCCAGGTGCCCACCTGTGAGTTTTTTGGGACTTATAATATGAGAAATAACATTTGAAAAACCATGTGTATATTCAACTAATGTGATTGGTCGAATTCTGTGTGTTGTTTCAGTCTGCTAAGGTTAAATAAATAAGATTTTTGAAAGGACCTGAAAGTATTTTTAAATATAGACATAGACATACACAGTATTTATTGAAAAAAACAATACAGGGATTGTGTTTGAAAAACAGATTAAGTAACTTAATTAAAAAAGAATATTATACTAAACAATAAAAACACTACAACAGAACTACGATTATCAAAATAATAACGAGCAGAAATACATTATAATTCCTAACCTATACCAAATTCATCATTAAATATTTCCTCTACACTATAAGAGCAACCTCTTAACAAAAAAACTGCAAGCTGCAAAGACAAAGATTACAGTTCTAATTGATCTTATTGACTGATTTAAAGTTTCATTTGAGCGGTAGTTTTGTAGTAACAAAAGTAAATGCACAGATTTTTATCTGATGAGCTTATAAAAAATAGATAATTCTGCTCCGTAGGCTTATTGTCTAACTCGCTCGCAATCGCCATCCGATTCATTTTGACATTTCTCGTAAGAATGTGACAGCTAGCTGATTCCGATGCCAATTGTCAGCCCATACATGAACTGTCAAAATGAACACGATGGCGATTGCGAGCGAGTTAGACAATAAGCCTACAGGTAAGACGTTCATCACAATTGCCCTCGTAATCGAAGTAAAAGACAAATTCAATTCGCAAACAAAACACGCGAACATCTTGATTTATTATCTCCCAAATCTCCTCACATCAGCGCTCAAATAAACTTTCACTCCATAAAATGTTTGCTTTCTATTTACAAAAACAAAACGGCCGCATAAATCAGAGTAACAGGGCCATCTGTTGGCTCATATATAAATTCATAGCACGTCATAGGAGCATGTGACATGAGTAATGGACCTAATATTTATAGTGAACGGCCTAGGCTGAGGGGCGATGTGTCAAAAATTAGGACGACAAGGGAAGAGGTTACTACCTAACGGCCTAGTTCACGTTACTTGAAAAGCGTCAAAGTGATAAGTACATCGATCAGTGCCATGCTAATGTGCTTAAAGTTTTTCAACATGAAACTACCACCAAGCGCTCCAAGAGGAAGGACCACGAACTAGTCCGAAACATGTCGAGTGTCACGCGAGTTTTACAAGTGAGTTATCCGTTTGCATAATTATGCTTAAGGTTTGTTTATGCTTTTACCCATTTTTAGTCCTATTTAGTCCTTTGGTATAATTTCTTTGCGCTCTGGTCTAAATCAGTTGAGTTCAGCCAAATGTTATTTATGATGAATTCTATCAGCCGTTTTCTTATAATCGGGAGCAACTACAAATTTGAATCTGATAATGTTTAGTTTGACTCTTTTTTTACGAATTTAGTTTTATTTTTTCCTGCAGTAAACAATTTGCAAACATTATGATTTGTACTGTATATTTATTAACTGTTTCAACGGATATACTGATAAACTGTTTCCATGCTGGTCTGGGAGCAAAGGAAAAACATAGAATGTACCCGTTGCTTCTTGTCCCACGCAGATGGTAAAAGCCCATCGAGGGAATGGGCGAAATTCTTAGGAATCATGTTATAGGCGATGCGGCTAGCAACCCATCACTATTTTTTTTTCTTTTTCCACCTATACGCCTACAATCATGCTAAATGTGGCCTTTAGGTTTTGTTACCTCAGGCTTTGTATACCCCGTAAGGGATAAAGACGTGATTTGTGTTTCAACGGAAAATCGCCTTCTAGACAATATCGCTTCACGTTCTAAAAAAAATGAGAGTAAAAATAACTTCATTTTGATGATACCTAACCTTCTACTATAACTTACAAAAATGTCTCCTTCAAATAATTCTCCTTACTTTGCATATTTCGCCATCAGCCTTTAGAAAAATCGTTCTATTTTCCCTCCAAAATCCTTTAATCAATTTCCCACGCAAGCCTGAACCCTTTCCCGATTTTATGTCTTCTACATTGTGAGTCTTCAAAAACCGTTTCACACGTTCCTGACTGAAAATAGTTATTCCAGTTCGGAAACTAGATTCAATCGAGCGGTAAATCGATACTCCCAACTCTAGCTTGCCTCGATTACAGCGACACACGCTGCCTTCTCCATTGGACAACAAATAAGTGGAGCTACAAATACCAGTACCATTGCGGTTTGTATTACTGTCTCACTTACTCTTATGGATTTGATACTTGAATGAGTCAAGTGAAGAAGACAGCAGCCGCCGCAAATGCTGTTCTAAGAACACACGGACTGTACACATTGAAGATAGCAATAATAAAAACAGTATAGACCATAAAATATGAACAAACCTTGAACCGTGATTAATTATCCTGCTAAATCATATAATCACACTGCTAAATACGTGTGATATTGTATTTTACAAATAGGTCATTATACAGGGAATAAAAACATTGTTTTTTAACCCTCACCAGACTTTGTAGTCTTTTTTATATGGATTATTTTTCTCTATAATATAAATATTATTGGCAATAAGGTCATTTTATGCACAATAGAACAGTTCACAGTGCCATCAATCTCACAAAATTTTCATGACTCTCGACTCTTGGTCTGTGTTCCGAATTATCTTGATATTTTTGAGAGTTCACAGGGCCAAGTTTTGAAATTACGTCTGTAAAACTAGGTACCCGAAAATAAATAGAGAATTAAAGCTCTACCTTACATTATTTTCTTAACTGGTTGAAAATTTAATGAAAATGAACTTAATTCGCATGTTTACCTCGAATGTGGTTCAAAGAATCTACCTATATTCGTTAATCGGTCTGATGAGATCAAAATGTTGTCCAATCTTTCTGTCGCTGTGTATCGACAATTCAAAGGCTAGCAAATTAGCGTCACGTGTGTTCGGGATATCCTGTCAGTGACAAAGGTGTGTTCAGATAGTTCAGAAAAAAAAGTTTTTTTTTTTATATCCAAATTTACACCGTGTCATGGAGGCATATGTCCGACAGCCGGACGTCCTATAACTGATATGATGATGATGATCACACCGTGTTACAAAAATCCGAATTTCACCACATAGTTGGATGCTTACCCAACTTACTTCCAACTTACTATCCAACTCTTACTATCCTATCCAACTTACTTCCATGCTGGTCTGGGAGCAAAGAAAAAACATAGAATGTACCAGTTGCTTCTCTTCTTGCGCAGATGTTGAAAGCCGATCGAGGGAATCGGCGAAAATCATAGGAATCATGTTATAGGCGATGCGGCTAGCAACCCATCACTATTTTGATTCCATTTTTGCCACCTATCTTGCTAATCGTGGCCTTTTTTTAACGTGTAGAAAATACACCTTATGCATTCCCGCGCTCGGGGCAGCAACGGGAGTATGACGGGCTCTCCAGCTCGCCGCAGCCTTCCCTATGGAAGGAGGGGAGAGGCCTACCGTCTAAAAACCGACACGTTCGTTCCTGGCCATGGACTGTGAGTGTTACGGGAGCACTAGGTGTCACCGCGACGCCCACTAGGAAATGCTAATCTTGGCCTAGGCCTTGCCACCTTGGGCCCTGTCTGCCCCGTAAGGGATAAAGACGCGGTTTGTGTTTGTATCTTCTTCTTTCTAAATATATATAACTCAAAGGTGACTGACTGACTGACATAGTGATCTATCAACGCACAGCCCAAACCACTGGACGGATCGGGCTGAAATTTGGCATGCAGGTAGATGTTATGACGTAGGCATCCGCTAAGAAAGGATTTTGTCCAATTCTACCCCCAACGGGATAAAATAGGGGATGAAAGTTTGTATGAAACTTTGTCAATTTTAAACCGATCGGGCTGAGACTTTGCATGCATAAAGCTACTATGACGTAGGCATCCACTAAGAACGGATTGCGTAATTTCTGCGGGATAGCGATAAACGAATTCTATGCAGACGAAGTTGCGGGCAACAGCTAGTGTGATAATAAAATCATCTGAATTTCTAGTCTGTATGTCACAGAAAGTCCAAAGCTTGAAAATTAGCGTCACGTGAGGCAATTTGCCTCCGATATTTAACGGTGGATGAGGGCCAGGTTATATAAATACATTAAACCGACACCTCCTAAGTATACTGAGGCAAGTGACCATTTTGTCATTTTCGGTTTTTTACATAATTTTGACTAAAATACTAATATCTACTTGCCACAAAAATTTCATGGTAAAATTCCTGTTAGTTTCGAAAATAAAGTGACGTATATAAATGTATACAACACAATTTTGTAAATCAGTACGTTGTATACTGAGGCAAGTCGCTTGCACCACTGTACGCGGTACAGATATTGTGGAGGGGCGGCACAAGCGTGGTGTAACCTGACGTTGCCTCAGTATACGCGAGAAACCAACGACGCGGCGTACGTCAAATATACCTTTTACGATAGAAATTAAATTATTTTGTCTAAGATACAACCACTTATTTTGTAATGCACTGTGATTTCCGTAAAATTAATGATTATTATACTTGTAACCTTGCAAAATGAAGCTTTTCTTGACAAGTTATTCAACTGACCTTAACAAATTGATACAAATATTGATACATCGCAACACACTGAATTTTACAACAGATTGATCACAAAAAACGATGACTAAAGGAAATAGTACCTTGTCAATTCGGAATAAAGGCATTTACTCGTAATTGTGATTTTGATATTAAATGATAAATATTCTGCGATAATAACTGTAATATTGCGATACGTAGTTTTGACAATTGAATTTTTGCCAAATAAAAATTTGGGAAACAAAATTTGCGATGTGATGCTTTGGGGAACATTCTTTGCCAAACATTAGTAATACCTCATATTGTAATTTTTGAATAAATATTTTTTAATTTTAGAAGTTATGAATAAAGGTGCAATGATAAATCCTACTAAGGCGTTAAAAATAAGGAATGAATCCTTGCTAATGATAAATCGAACCTTTAGAAGAAGCGACTTAAGTTTTTATATTTTTTATAAGTACTTAATAGTACAGTCTCAATAATTAAGAAAAGAAGACTATTTTGGATAGATTTATGTTGATTTTTTAAACTAAAACGAATATTGCTCAAACTGTGGTTGTTGAATAAGTTACTTTTAGGAATGATGGAACTATGATTAAAAGATTTACGAACATAATAGAAACAGATTTTATTTGAAATTTACGTTTGTTCATAAAAAAAAAACTTTTTCCTATTATCATTAATAAAAATAAATATATATTTTCCCGTTTTAAACAGCAAAACATTAAATATGTTTAATAGTACACAGGTGTAAGCGACCTTAATTTAAGCGTATACTGGTGCAAGTGACTAATATGTCGACCAAATAATGATAAAGGGCATTTGAGCATGAGCTAAGTATTTATTTTTAAACAGTATGGATTTATGTAACATATTTATCTAATTATTAAATGAAAAATAGAAAAAAATAACAATTAACTTAGTACGGTGTATACTGGATCAAGGGGTAGTTGCCTCAGTATACCACAAATCAGAACACGTAAAATACGCGTACACTAGTGTATCTACCATTTTCTCAAATACTAACATTAATTTCAAAATTCCATATATGTAGTCTGAAAAGAGGTACTTTTGTTCCAGCGAATCCAAAGTTTTATGGAATTGACTTTACAGATAAAAAAGTTACAAATGATTTTACCTTTGCACGGCTCTCCTGTAAAATCAAGATTTTGCAGTTGCCTCAGTATACTTAGGAGGTGTCGAAACGAGGGTATGGCTCAGCGTAATGGCTTAATGGATAGTGAATGGATTACCGAGGTTTGACAACTCCAAATGGAAATGGTCCTTGAGAGGTAGTTAGGACGATTAAGAATAGATATTACACGTGTGCACTGAGGAATTGCCTCCGGGATTTTAAAGATGGTGCTAGGCTGGTTAAGCATGATTGTGAAATGAAAATGAAATGAAAATATGAAAATGAAATGAAAATATAATTATTGCAATATCCAACAAGTCATAATAAGAGTGTTAGAGACCTCCTAGTAGGTATATGAATATACCTGTGACAGGAGATCCCGCTCCTCTAAAAAATAATAATGCAGTTATTAAGACAGTAGCAATAACCATAATAATAATAAACAAATTTTACAATTGAATAATAATTTAAACTTAATCGTTTAATTATACAAAGTAGTATGTGCGTGCGTGCGCGTGTGTGTGTGTGTGTGTGTGTGTGTGTGTGTGTGTGTGTGTGTGTGTGTGTGTGTGTGTGTGTGTGTGTGTGTGTGTGTAATTGTGGGCGTATAGATGGAAAAGGGAATCAAACTAGTGATGGTTTGCTAGCCGCGTCGCCTATATCAAGATTTCTAAGATATTCGTCAATTGCCTCGATGGGCTTTTACTGTCTGCGCGGGAAGAGCAGCAGTTGCGGGCAAAGCCTACAGTGTCCCACTGTTGAGCAAAGGTCTCCCCCCAGCACTTCCACTGCTCTCTGTCTGCTGCGGTGAGTGGTCAGACCATCAAGAAGGCGTCCCACTCGTCCTGCCACCGCCGTTTAAGCCTGCCAGCCCGTATCTCAGCAAAGCGACAACAGTCGCTGACAAGTGACATTTTTGTTTACATTAATCTAAAAGCTATTTTGAGATTGAAAATTTGTGTCAAAAACCTGAATGATGATTTTAAACTTTTCCCCACGCTCACACACAAACACATACACACGCACACGCACACACACACACACACACGCACGCACATACTACTTTTTTGTTTCATTTTATTTTTGTCAATTTTCTGTTCTTGAAAATTGTATTTAACTTTATAGATTTCTTGGAGTTTTTTAGTTTTTTAGAGGTTGTAAAATAAATTCTTACACCTATTTAAATCGTAAGATACAATACGTGGAAGAGCGGTGTTCTCTCAGCACGAGTATCTCGTATACCTACTCAAAAAGAGGCGACAGCACAGATATTGCTGTTCTAATTTAAGTGGGAGCAAAGAAAAAACATAGAATGTACCAGTTGCTTCTCTTCCCGCGCAGATGGTAAAAACCCATCGAGGGACTGGGCGAAAATCTTGGGGATCATGTAATATAGGCGATGTGGCTAGCAACCCATCACTGTTTTGATTCCCCTTTTCATCCATACGCCCAAATCATGCTAAACGTGGTCTTTAGGTCTTGTTACATTAGACTCTGTCTACCCCGTAAGGTAAGGGGTAAAGACGTGATTTATGTATGTATGTATGTTATAAAATATTTTTCATTTTCATTTTCATTTTCATTACAAACTCGACAAATATCCACGCCAGTTAGCTTCATATATGCTACGCATTTCGAATTGTCACTTGTCAGCGACAATTGTCGAGATGGTGAACTAGGGCCAGGCCGCTTTGAGTTAGTAATTCAAAATAACTATTAACTAACCCTAAACAACTTACTCGCGAATAACTATCCGAGTAACTCGAAATTAACTTAATCAAAGTTTATGCAAAACTGGTGATGTCCACTAAGCCTTCGCGTAGTCTCTTAGCAAACGCTGAAAACAGACAAACATTTATTTACACAGATGATGAAGATGATTCGAGAAAAATCCTTACACATACCTCACCTTTATTGGTTGTGTTTCTAAAACTGCCTCTACCTCCTTTACCCTCATGAAATTTTGTAAGCATGTTCGTTAAGTACGGTTTTTATCAACTTACTTTTTAGTAAATTTAAAAAATCCGAACTTGTTCTTTTCGTTTTATATCTATCAAAAAAATACGCATCAAAATCCGTTGTGTAGTTTTGAAGATATAGGCATACATAGGGATATAGGGACAGATAAAGCGACTTCGTTTTATACTATGTAGTGATAGTGATAGTGATGATAGTGATGATTGAATTTTTTAACGCAGTGCTTTGGTGTTTTTGTGTATATATAAACAAAACATGACATGGTTTATTGTGCGTATTATACATAACAGAACAGATAATCCATACTAATATTATAATAAATTGCGAAAGTAACTCTGACTATCTGTCGGTCTGTTAACTTTTAACGATAAACCGCTGCACCGATTTAATTGAAAGAAAATTCGGTATACAGAATTATAGTTCCAGGGAAGGACACAGGACAGTTTTTATCCCGGAAATTAACATAGTACCCGCGGGATCAGACTTCTGCGCAGACGAAGTCGCGGGCAACAGCTAGTTACCTCATCACTACATAGTCACTACATAGTATAAAACAAAGTCGCTTTCTCTGTCCTCATGTCCCTATGTCTCTATGTCCCCATGTCCCTATGTATGCTTATATATTCAAAACTACACAACGGATTTTCATGCGGTTTTTTTCAATAGATAGAGTGATTCAAGAGGAAGGTTTAATGTATAATTCTATGCAGACAAAGTCGCGGGCAGAAGCTAGTAAATCATAAATCGTCCTGAAAGCCATCCAAGTAATTCCAGTTATCAAACCGGTCATCACCGAATCAAACCGGTTTTTCTATAGAGTGCAATACCGTGTATTGCTGGACGGGACCCTACTGCACGTAGCAGCCCGTTGGTATAAAAACGGAGCATACGACTGCCGCTTCCGTGCAGAATTGGATCTGGTGTGGCCATAAAGGGAACCGTCGCAGGGTTGGCTCCATATTCAAATGAAATTTAAAGATGTACGCTGTATTGTGGCTTTCACAATCGAAGACCACAAATCAGTACAGAGTAATAAAGAAACAAAGGACAAAGTGGATAATAGACGGTCTTATCGCTTAATAGTGATCGCAGACAACCAATAACATATAGAAATATGTTGGAGACAGTTTATGACGGCGGCGGAAACAAAATAGACAGGAGAAACGCAGGAATAATAAAAACAACATTACTAACATAACGAGTATAATACATAGCAATTTTTTTTTTATTAGCCTGTAATGTTGTCCCACTGCTAAGCAAAGGCTATTCCCTAGATTTAGCTAAATAAATAAAGTAAAATAATACATACATACACACATAACATTATCTGTAATCTGTAATTTTAAACTCACTCTTTGTAACTCCCTAGTTCTTCTCATCTAAGTACTCAAAGGTAGAAATTCCCTATAGGGAAGTTTGCTTTTTTGTGATTTGTTTTTGTTTCTTTATATTTGTACAATAAAGTCTTTACTTACTGGCATTTACTTCAGCCAGAATACGGCTACGAACAGAATAAGGCTATGCGCGGGGCGCCCCGCATGCGCCTCCACCGCGTGTCTGCTTCACCCCCGCAAATACCTAAAATTCGTCTACAAGCGCGCCTTAAATTTCATTTGATGCCCATAGCTTTAGTTTTCGGATTTTTCTGCGTTCTAGTTTTCAGTGTCGTTTAGAAATTTAGGTCATACAATACAATACAATACAAAAACTCTTTATTGAACACCACATAATAACAACCAAAAGAGAAAAAATGGATTCAGAATATTGCAAAGTAACAATAGGCGGCCTTATCGGTACAAAGCGAACTCTACCAGGCAACCATAATGGACTGGAAAAAAAAACAGATCTTAGCAGGTGCACCACCACTTTAGAAAAATATACTAAGTAGTGAAAATACATTATACATTATACATGAAACACACATCACTAATTCACTACAATAGTATAAAACTAAGTCGCTTTCTCTGTCCCTATATCCCTATATATGCTTATATCTTCAAAACTACACAGCGGATTTTGATGCGGTTTTTTTTAATAGATAGAGTGATTCAAGAGGAAGGTTTTTGTGTATAATTCTATGCAGACGAAGTCGCGGGCAGAAGCTAGTTTATAATAAACTAGCTGTTGCCCGCAACTTCGTCTGTATAGAATTCGCTTATCGCTATCCCGCAGAAATTACGCAATCCGTTCTTAGAGGATGCCTACGTCATAGTAGCTTCATGCATGCAAAGTCTCAGCCCGATCGGTTTAAAATTGACAAAGTTTCATACAAACTTTCGTCCCCTATTTTATCCCCTTGGGGGTAGAATTGATCAAAATCCTTTCTTAGCGGATGCCTACGTCATAACATCTACCTGCATGCCAAATTTCAGTCCGATCCGTCCAGTGATTTGGGCTGTGCGTTGATAGATCACTATGTCAGTCAGTCAGTCGGTCAGTCAGTCACCTTTGAGTTATATATATTTAGATGGAGATATAAATAGACACATACATGCACATGATGACAGATAGTTATACCTAGTCCAACGGAACAGAATTGGCATGTAAGTCATTTTTAAACGCAGCACAGCCCTGGGTAATGGGCAGCTGGCTCGGCCCACGTCGGACTCGTTATGGCCGCGTCTGCCGGACTCGCTACGTGCCCCGTACTGCGACAATCTTGCTATACGTGTCTTTTGTTTGTTTTGATGACCCTATTTTGGTTTATGGAGAATGTTCTGATGACTCTCAGGGTGTAAGTTGCTGGCGACCATGGTATGCTTAGAGTGGCTGTTGCCTGTGACGTCTGCAAAGAATTTGTTTATCGCAATCACGCGGAAACTGTGCAATTATCTGGGATTAAAAGTAACTTATGCTTTAATCTAGATTACCAGTAGTGATGTGTCGGATCTTTAAAAATGTATATCCGCGGATACGGATCTGATTACGGATATTTAGTGTCAAGATCCGCGGATACGGATGTTTATTATTTTATTCGATTGGTGTCGGCGCCCGCGACCTTGAAGCGATAGTTGACGTTACCATTGATCTCACTATAATTATAAAAAAAAATTGAGTATTAGTTATTTCATTGCGGTTTTCATTGTCATAAAAGTGATGTTATAACTTGCTACAATATTGATCTCATTATAAAGATTCCTTCTGTTATGTAGTATTGGTATGGTAACTTACTGCGATAAAGGGTTGCAATATAAAGGTGCCAAATATTTGATTTTAAGAAATAAAAATACTCTGAATGGAATTTTATAGTTATTTTTATTCTACCTAATCACCTGTAAAAGATCCGTAAAATATCCGCGTGAAAAGTAACGGACACGGATACGGATTTTTCTTTTCTTTCGGATATTCGTGGATATGGACACGGATATCCGGAACATCACTAGGTTACCAGATATCTCCGTTCCAAATTTGATTTAAGCTCGTCCAATCCTTCCAGCGTGCAGAAGGAACAAACACACACTCACTCACTCACATCCTCACTCACAAACTTTCGCATTTATAATATTAGTGGGATTAGTAGAATAAGAGTGTCGCCATCCGATGATCAAGAGGGGAGGGGGGCTAGTAAAAGTGTAGCGCCTATCAGTAGGTCAAACAGTACGGCGGCACTTGAATGTCAACATTGTCAAGAAACAAATAAACCAGTAAACGCCCAACAACATCGGTCTTGATTTGATGAAACAGAGCAAGCATAAGATGACGGTGAAAAACATGACCTGTTCATGGATGCACGTGAAACCATCTGATTTAGAAATAAAGGCTATATTTTTCGGACGTTTCTGATTTGACAAGACGTCAGGTCAAGAATACCTTTAATGAACGAGCATGAATGAAAAGATTGATGAATGGGGATGAAGCGAAAGAAGTAAGGACCGTAGCAAGTGGAACAAAGTAGTCTCTGCCTACACCTATGGGGAAAAGGCTGGAAAAGGCGAGATGATATTATGAATGTGACTAAAATAGAATAAATTAGTTGATGGCTATGATGTTGGATATATTGAAGGGATAGAACATTCGTACAGACATATTTTCATTTATCTCCGTAAACTGAAACACAGTTCCATACTAGTACTACCATACTGGTCTGGGAGCAAAGAAATAACATAGAATGTACCAGTTGCTTCTCTGCCCGCGCAGATGGTAAAAGCCCATCGAGGGGATTGGGCTAAACTCTTAGGAACCATGTTATAGGTGATGCGGCTAGCAACCTTCACTATTATGATTCCCCTTTCCACCTATATGCTCACAATTATGCTAACCGTGGCCTTCAGTTCTTGTTACCATAGGCTCTGTCTACCCCGTAAGGGATATAGACGTGATATGTGTATGTAAACTGAAACACTGTTTAGTTTTAAAAAACATTGTGTCACAATAACATGAAAATTTATGAAATTTACTTTACTCGTAACGTGAATGGCAATTTCAAAATGGCATGAAATTTTAAGAAATTGAGTTCAAAGTTGCATAAAGTTTTGTAATCGATAAGAAGTAGATAAGTCTCAAAATAGTAGCTTGATTTATCCACACATTGTTTTGATAACATTACAACTATCTTAATTCGTATTATGTTAGTCATAATTCATAATCATATTTTAAATCTTTCCACATACGTAAATATAGAAAGGAAGAAAGAAGACATTTATTCCTTTTTCCAAGACAGACAAATATAAGATAATATATACAATTTTATAGAAAATAAACAAGGTAAAACAAAAAAAACATAGACATGAAAAATAGATCATCAGCGTTGTGTGTCTTCGCAAAAGTGAAACGGTCGCTGGCTCAGTATTACGCTGAGGTGTTAGACACCTGCAGCACTGATTTTCAGCCAGAACCGTCAAATCCGTCAAATATAAATATATCACGTCTTTATCCCTTACGGGTTAGACAGGGCCTAAGGTAACAAAACCGGCCACGTTTAGCATGATTAAGGGCATATTATAGCTTGAAAGGGAAATCAAAACAGTGATGGGTTGCTAGCCGCATCGCCTAACATGATTCCTAAGAAAATTTCTAAATGTCAGTGAAAATTAGAACACATCCGAAAAGTAAAGCTATGGCCGGGAATCGAACCCGGATCCTCGTTATTCCGTGACGCGTGCTATACCCCTACACCACCCATAGCAGGTGGGTAGACTCCGAATTTTTCTACCTGTTACTAACTGTCACGTGACCTTTTGTTACTATGCGAATTTTTGTCGCTAAGCGTCATCTGATTCCTAAGACTTTCGCTCATTCCCTCGATGGGCTTTTACCATCTGCGCGGGAAGAGAAGCAACTGGTAAATTCTATGTTTTTTCTTTACTCCCAGACCAGCATGGAAGTCTTTCCGCAGATAATAAATCGCTACCACCGTCTTACTCGCTAATCCTGCCGCCAAGCAGCACTTGTGCAGCTGTCTTCCAGTGTGCCTACCTATTACAGTATCACAGATGCACCAAGGCTAAACAATATTTTCTACTGGCAACATGAATCGAAGAACTGTCTTTGAATTCGAATGCAGCACCCTGGTTGTGAAGCAGCCAAGACTACTCCTTTTATTCCCATATTTTTCTTACTGTTCGTGCTAGAAAGAGATGGCTAGTCTATCTCGCGCGCTCTTGTGCTGTGCAGTACGTTACATGTTATAAAGCCTTTAAGGAACTTAAACAGTGTAAATAGTATTTTACAGTTTGACAACAAAAATAATGCTCCACGATGTACCTGCGCAGTATACCAATTTTAGTAGCGCGGGAAACTCTGGCGCTGTTATTGGTCGATCGATTTCGTACCAACAATGGCAAAATCGTGTAAGCGGGACAGAGCTAAGAATGCAAAGCAAGCAATACTCTGCCAGTTGCGCTTGCAAATAAAGTTCAAGTTCAAGTTGATTCAAGAGGAAGGTTCTTATGTATAACTCTACGCAGACGAAGTCGCGGGCAGAAGCTAGTCATCTATAATGTAATTCCTTAGATCGCCCAAAGTAGAGAAGCGACTGGTATATTCTGTTTTTTTTTTCTTTTAGCACAGAAGAAGACTGTTTTGAGGCTTTTATAAAGCTTTTAAAGAACTTCAACAGTGTATTTTCTCAGCAAATTTACACCACCTAACCTAAATTCTACACATTGTTTAGCCAGCAAGTTAGTTCCATTAAAGCCCCGGAGTTTAGTACGTGACAACGAATGTACCAACTCTACAAACTTATCTAGTTTTACTTAGTGTAGATAAATAGCTCGCAGCTACTTCAGCAATGTGAAGTTAAAAATAGTGGCATGCCGTGTATTCGAACCAGCTACATACACACGTACACAAATCACGTCTTTATCCCTTACGGGGTAGACAGAGCCTAAGGTAGGTACCTACAGGCGACAATTAGCAAGATTGTGGGCGTCTAGGTGGAAAATGGAATCAAAATAATGATGGGTTGCTAGCGTCATCGCCTATAACATGATTCCTATTATTTCCGCGCATTCCCTCGATGGGCTTTTATCATCTGCGCGGGTAGAGAAGCAACTGGTACATTCTAAGTTTTTTCTTTGCTCCCAGACGAGCATGGAAGACCCAGTTCGAACCAGTTCCTTTTAATTTTTAACGCCCGTTGCAAAAAGATGGTTATACGTCGATGTCTCTGTGTGTGTATCTCTCTGTGGCATCGTAGCTCTCAAGCGGATGAACCGATTCGGATGCGGTTTTTTTCACTTGAAAGCCAGTTTTCTTGCAGTGGTCCATTAGCCATGTTTTGTAAAATCGGTCCGGCAGTTTGAAGAGTAGCAGCTCTTTTCTAAAATGATGTAAGGCACTTTTAGCATAAAATGGGAAGTATAAGTGAATTCTTTCAGTTTTACATTTCAAAATAAATCCAATCTGAAAGGCGTCGATTTCAAATAAATTTAGACGGACATAATTTTTTATGAAAAATTTCTGCCTCCTACTCAGTAATACGAGTATTGTAGGGCTACCTACGCCTTCGCACCCGGCTAACCTTTATGCTAGGCCTCTGTTACCGCCCACGTCCAATTTTAAATCGAATTTATTCACAAATGGATCCTTTATTTTTAAAGGGACAATGAAGGGAACAGTTTTGTTAGGTAATCAATTGTAACAGCATAAAATATAGATTATTGATAGGACACTCTTTCTTTTACTAGCCCGTCATCATGTCCTACTGCTAGGCAAAGCTAGCCCCCAAAGACCCAAGGCTAGTCCCCAAAGGTCACCTAGACTAGACATCCAACTCACCCTGTCCGCACTTGTAACTGGCCAGTCGCTCGACAACGCATCTAGGTTATCCTGTCATCTCCGCCATGTTCTGCCGCGGCGCCGGCAGCCATCTTGGAACGTCCACTGCTTGGTAACACGTACGAGTACCATTTTGGGTGCATGCGCTAGACGTGTCCAGGCCAGTCCCATTTTAATCTATCAATATTACTACCTTCCATGCTGGTCTGGGAGCAATGAAAAAATTTTGAATGTACCAGTTGCTTCTCCACGCAGACGGTAAAAGCCTATTGAGGGAATGGGCCAACATTTTAGGTTTCAAGTCTAGGCGAAGCAACCCAACACTATTTTCACCTTTCCACCTTTACGCCCACAATCACGCTTAACGTGGCATTGATGTCTTGTTACCTTTAAGGGATAAAGGCGTGATTTATGTATGCAATATTGCGACAAAATATTTTTTTCATGAATAATTGATCGTCAAACACTTATGTCATTTTATTTTATTCTACCTTATTCTTTGCTGGAGACTATAAAAATGACTCAACGTTTCGAGCCTCCAGCAAACAGTCCGATTTCATCTTAAACCCGAAATTCCTCATACCCGTCTCTATTAGGCTGACAACATCGCCCTAGTAGAGATAAATCAGCAGTTTCAACCTTTTCCGCTAATATTAGGCAGGATATCCCTCCCTATCTCGACGGGAGGCTTCCGGTAATCCTTGTATGTGCAGGTCTCGACATAGCTCCACTAGGATTTGTTCATTTCCTACTTCCCTTTGAATTACGGACATTCTAATATCAGGATACTGCATGCCGGTAAATTCGTGAGCTTTGAATTATGTCATCGATATAGCGATACACATTTTGGCCGATCCCAAACAATTTTTCAGTTTTTTTTTTATGTCATGGAGAACAATTTGCATGTCAACAAACCAAAAGACTTACAGCAGTGTCACTTCTTGAGTCTTATTACCAATTTTTCGTAAGATTGAAACATAAAATACCGACATATAAAAGGATGATTTTGACACTTGATCTTGTCCTTTTAAAATAATCTTCTAGTACTATGGGTCCTAGGCAACAGATAATGTTTAGGTAATCCAAATAAAATGAACTGAATTGAAATGGGAAATACTTCAGTTTGTGTCTAGGTTAGTTTAACTAAACACTCCTCTAAATATGTTACGGGATTTTTTGACCGTAAATTGACAGATCTGGTGTTTTACACACGGGATCTCATACGAAGGTGATGTCCAAAATGAACCGCGACAAAGGGATGATTCAATTTTGAATAAATTTGAAAACCTCAAGAAAGTCATATCAATCTAACCTAACCATTTGCATTAATTATTCTGAAACAATTCTATCACATCTGGTAAATGAGCGTTTCCAAAAAAAAAGTCTACATAATATTTATTTCCAAAGTTTAACTATTATGAATTTTTCTTACTCAGAATAGTTTATTTACCCTATCGATTCTAATACAAATAAAAACCGAGTTCCTAATTGTTGGATATGTGATTAGGGACAAGTGAAACCACCGCTTGCTGTTAGCGTACTGACGTATATTCTTAGTTACACACACATACTCAACATTCCTCCTCTTAGCTTAGAAACACGATCAGTATTCAAATTCTTCGTTCCTTAAAAAAAAAAAAAAAAAAATTATAACTAGTTACATCTTAGTCTCTAAAAATAGTCGACCTTGCGTTGAATGCGTTTAGGCCTACGGTTTGTTGTTAGAGTACTGCTTTCAAGTACTGCATTCGATTCTTGGACGGTATCGGCAGGGGGGCCAGGTCGAGACTCCTGGAATGCGTCCTGTTCAGATGGCTCGACCCTCTCAGGTTCTGGTGTGCGCGTGACATCAGATCCACGGGTGCGTAACGATGGCTATAAAATTTTTTGGTATAATATTAGTAGCAATAACGCTCATTTGATATAATTATTAAATCATATAACAACACTTAATATATTTACATATGACATAATTATCATTTCTTATAATGATCATTTGATATAATAACATTTAATATAACATTCTTTAAGTATAATGTACAATTGGCATAACCATTATTGATATAATGTATTAGAGACATAATCACAAAACGAACTGCTATCAAAAAGTAGGTTAGGTTAGGTTTGAACTGCGTCCCCCAACAAAAACGAACTGCTATAAAATATATAAAATGAGCGTTGTACCACATAATCGTTATAAGAAATAAGCGTTATACCAAACGATAAATATACGAAATAAATGTATATATTTTAAAATTATACCAAACGTTTATTATACACAATGAGTGATTATACCCTTTGAAATTATATCAAATATTGATATATCGATAGAAAATATATTAAATATTTTTATATCGATCATTACACACCCCAGATCCACACGTTCTCTCAACGTACGGAATGGTTGGTTGCTCTGCCTCGGCACTTGTTATCCACGCATTGTTATTACGCATTTTTTTTCCTGTACGTACAATATAAAAAAAGACAAACTAAAAAATGACAAATTGGAATGGAAGTTTTGGGACACTTTTTATGACGATCCTGAGTAAGGAAAACCTAAAATAGTAAATTTTTGGAAAAAATTATAATGTACTTTAAAAAAAACCGGTCAAGTGCGAGTCGGACTCGCGCACCGAGGGTTCCGTATCATTATCTATAAATATCTAAAACCAGTGTAAGCAGAGCCCTGTTCCAAAGCAAAATGTACGCAGTGTGGGGTTACTTTATATTGGTCATTGCTATATACAGACATACATACACATTTACAATTTTCGCAATTATTCTTTAATCTGTGCTATAAGACCTACCTTCATACCAAATTTCAAGATTCTGCGTTCACGGGAACTACCTTGTAGGTTTTGATTCCCTTGAGAGTTGAAAATTTGCGGAAATTTGCGGCATAAACGGCTGTATCTTTTGATTGCGTTGGCTTAGAATTTTGATTTTTTCACAGCTCCAAGGGGCAGTAGACCTGAGTATTTGATATAAATTTCAGCTTGATACCTCCACGCGTTCCTGAGAAAAAGGGTCTTGACAGACGGACGGACGGACAGACGGACAACAAAGTGATCCTATAAGGGTTCCGTTTTTTCCTTTTGAGGTACGGAACCCTAAAAAGACAAAGTAAACTAAAAAATGACAAACTGGAATGGAAGTTTTGGGACACATTTTATGACGATCCTGAGTAAGGAAAACCTAAAATAGTAAATTTTTGGAAAAAATTATAATGTACTTTTAAAAAAAACGCTCTAATATAAACAAATGTATTGAACCTTTAGTTAAATTAAATACTTATTCAGCAGCCTAAACTTAAGAATAAGCATTCGTCTTATCCTACATACTTAATCCTACTAATATTATAAATGTGAAAGTTTGTGAGTATGTTTGGATGTTTGTTACTCTTTCACGCCAGAACGGCTGGACAGATCTGGATGAAATTTGGAACACAGATAGATTATAGTCAGGAATAACACATAGGCTACTTTTTATCCCGGAAAATTGCGTGATTCCTGCGGGATAGCGATAAACGGATTCTATGCGGACGAAGTTGCGGGCAACAGCTAGCAATATATATGCCGATCGGAAATCGAACTGCAAGACTCATAGACATGGTAGATACCTAACCAAAATGACACAAATGCTATAATACAGGCACTAATTTTAAATTGTAGAGGTCTATTTACCAATTGACATGTATGAGAGAGAGAGAGAGAGAGAGAGAGAGAGAGAGAGAGAGAGAGAAACATTTATTTACACACATTCGATACACGTAGATATATAATAGTAAGAAGAAATACAATAGCAATAGTACCGATATGGTGTAAAATGGGCCCCACTCAGCATAATATTGCGGCAAGCCGCAACGCTGTTTTTCAGTAGGACCCAGATAAAATTAAAACTAAACATATAAAAGACACATACACTGTGGCGACACGAACGCCAGTGGAAAGCACTATACAAACAAGTTGACAAATATAAGGATGTATGTATGGCAACACTCGATCAGTTCAAATCGCATTAAACCAATTAAACCGAAACAAGTCAAGCCAAGCATAATACACACTCAGTGGCTGTATTGTACGTCTGTAGGTTTTGCGCAATATGTATATTGTATGTTATTGCATAATGTTGTGCAATAGCTTAGTTGAAAATTAGCAATTGTTGCTAGGCATGAAATTATTTTAGGCGAAGATGAAAATACCTAGTCCACTAGCAACACTGAAAGTCCGTTTTAAAATCGGTATTATGCGGGGGTTTGTTAACCGGTCACTGACTAATCGGCACTTTCTTTAAGTTAAACTTTAACCGGTTTCAATATTGAGTTTCGTTCGATCAAATTGATCTCTGAACGTTTTTTCAAACGCTTCCCTCAACTTATTGAAATACTATATTCTGCGCATAATTAAACACATCTATACATATAAAATTCAAAGTCCTGACTGACTGACTGACTGACTGACTGACTTAACTATATATCAACGCACAGCCCACACCACTGGACTTAGAGACTTGAAATTTTGCACATAGATTCCTTATACAGTGTAGGCATCCACTAAGGAAGGATTTTTGGAAATTCCCACGGGATAAGAAAAAAACGGGAATTATATATTCGACTCCGAGTGACGCTCATCATCATCATCATCATCAGCCTATATTAGTCCACTGCTGGACATAGGCCTCCCCTAATGAGCGCCATAGCGCCCTGTCTTCAGCTTGACGCGTCCAGCATCTGCCTGCAGCCTTTCGCAGATCGTCATCCCACCTGGCCGGAGGGCGTCCTACACTACGTTTGTCGAGTCGCGGTCTCCACTCAAGAACACGTATAATAACTAGACTCTTCAAATTTGATACAAAAGTAGGTGATTACAAAACGAAGAAACTAATTTCAGGATTTTTAGAAATTCCTACGGGATAAGGAAAACAACGGGATTTATACATTCAGTTTAACGAAATCCTATGAACTATGATTACTAGACTTCAAATTTGGCATAGAAGTAGGTGATTATAATAGTAAAATAATGTTTTAATGATTTTTGGAAATTTCCACGGGATAAGGAAAAAAACGGGATTTATATATTCAGTTCTACGGGATCGAGTTTTCGTTTTACTGATCGTATAAAACTGAAATTTGGCCTTCAAGTTCCCTTGGGGAGTGTAGGGGAGCACTAAAAAAAGGATTTCCCGAAATTCCCACGGGAACGGGAAAAACGGGACTTTTCGATTTACTGGTTGCAGAAAGCTGAAATTCGGCATGTAGGTTGCTTCGGGAGTGCTGAGGAGCATTAAGAGAGTACTTTCCAAAATTCCCACGGGAACGGGAAAAATATTTGTTTACAAAAGAAATACTGCGGTAAGCATAATATGGCTAGAAACTTGAAATTTGGCACACATATACCTTGAGTATCCTAGAGGTGCACACTAAGAAGGTATTTTTCGAAATTCCCACGGGATAGGGAAAAACGGGATTTTTCGTTTTACTGGTCGAAGAAAGATGAAATTTAGCATTTAGCTTCCTTAGGGAGCGTAAGGGAGCATTAACAAAGGATTTCCTAACATTTTTACGGGAACGGGAAAAAACCGGGATTTTACGTTTTACCAACTGGACATAAAAAGTTGAAATTTGTCACGTAGTTTTATTCGGGAGTGTAGGGGAACACTAAAACGGGAAAAAACGGGATTTTATGTTTCCAGACGAAACAGCGGAAGAAAGAGACTTAACATTTATAAAGTGTGTTTCTTTAGTGTACTCCGAAAGCACTCCCCAAAATTTTCACGGGAACGTGAAAAAACTTATTTTTTCGTTTTACATCTTAGTGCGTACGAAGTCGCGGGCAAAAGCTATTTAGGATAGGTTAGGTTAGGTTTGTTTTATAAAAATCCTGCAATATTTACAGTTTCAGAAAAATTAAGGCAGCGGGGCAATGCGGGGGCTTGCTTGCATGCTTGCTTGAGTCCTTGCTTTGCATGCTTGATTGCATACTTGCTTTCATGCATGCTTGCATGCTTGCTTGCATGCATGCATGCTTGCGTGCTTACTTGCATGCATGCTTGCTTGCACGCTTGCTTGCATGCATGCTTGCTTGCACGCTTGCTTGCATGCATGCTTGCTTGCACGCTTGCTTGCATGCTTGCTTGCCTGCTTGCATGCCTGCTTGCATGCCTGCTTGCATACTTACATGCTTGCAGGTTTGGGTGCTCGCTTACTTGATTGCTAGCTTCTTTGAAATGCTCATGGTTCACGCGTGCGAAGCCGCGGGCAAAAGCTAGTCTTATTATAAAATACAAATCTTTCTTCTTACATACCTACATAAATCACGTCTTTGACCATTTTGGAGTAGACAGATCCTAAGGTAACAATACCTAAAGGCCACGCAGTGGCGGATTTACAAATTTTCAAGGTATAGGCTGAATTTTTGCCGCCCTTGCAAAATCTGTTGCAGACTTCTTAAAATTTTTATTATGAGGTAAAAAAAAAAAAAAAGGTCGTGCCCCAAATTTGCCGCCCCCAAAATCTGCCGCCCTAGGCTCGAGCCTTCTCAGCCTTATGGTAAATCCGCCACTGAGGCCACGTTTAGCATAATTGTGGGAGTATAAGAGGCAAGGGAAATCAAAATAGTGATTAGTGATGGGTTACCTTAGGCTCCGTCTGCCCCGTAAGGGATAAAGACGTGTGTGTGTGTGTGCTAGCCGCATCGGCTATAGCATAATAGCAAGATTCCCAAGATTGTCACCCATTCACCCGTTTGCTCCCAGATCAGCGTGGAAGTGTGGAAGTCTTTACAATATTAGTGTAGAATGTACGAGTAGACGTAGAATACGAATGCCGTATCTAAAAGAGCGAACAAGAGCGGTCAATAACCCCAGTCACCATACATACGCACTTTAACCTGTTAATAATTACGCTCGAACATTTTTGTTAATTTTATAAATAAAGGGTTTTTTTTTCTCTTTACACCAAATCGCATTTTGCAAAGTCATTGCCTTTGATTAAATTTGACTGATAATACCAATTCACAAATTGCAGAATGTTGTGCAATCAGCAAGAAAAGAGTTACGAATTATTGCGCAATGTTTTGCCATTGCGACTTTACCGATTTTAGATTATCTCGACCATATGGCCGCATTTATATGGGTTATCTTATAATCGAAAAAACTCTGATACCTAAAGTAGGGAAATCAATAGTACCGCTACCGCGACGGTTTTATGCTTTCGATTAAAAAATAAAAAACAAAAAATAATCTTGTGTATGGAATATCAGCCCATGACGTATTCTTTATCGCCTTTTTCTTATTTTTTTGTGTCCTTTTTTATTGGTTCTGATAAAATAAGTGCGATTTTGCTAAATTTATTATTATGAGTATGGTATGGGTGGCTTCGTTGTAGTTCATCCAGATGAACTACAACGAAGCCACCCATACCAGTTAAGTATGAGGTATACAATCTGTGGTCGAAAACCATAGGCAAAGTAGTTCTCGAGGTTTTTGAAATACATACCTATATTTTGTAACACAATGTAAATAATAATCCTTAAACGCTAACAAGTTTACTGGTTAAAGAGAATGAAAAAAAAACAAGTGCAATTTCCACTCAAAAAATTAACATAAATTAAAAAAAACGCTTTATATTTAATCCATCAAAAGGCGGAAACTAATGTTATTAAACACAATAAAGTAATCTAATGTATCAAAATAAAGATAAAGTATTCCATTACGCCACATATCGACACTGCTTAATTTTTTATCATTTTGATAAGTACAATTCAAAATCTTATCACGAACATTGAAAACATCTGCCAAATCGTCAATTGTTTGGCGAACCAACTTTAAATATTGTCGTTGTTTACATAGCTCAGTCAGTTGCTCAGTTGTGATTCATACGTCGTAACGAAACTACGTAGCGCGTTAAATATTGATTCTCATAACCTCGAATTTTAAAAGTAGTCAATAAAAATGCATTTCAAAACAACAGTATTAGTACTGACTTTAGCGTATTGTGCGTCGGCTTATAAAATATTATTGTTAGCTCCGATGCCAGTGAGAAGTTTAAATATACTCGGTGTGGGCTATGTTCGACACTTGATCAACGCTGGACATGAGGTGAGTGCATTTTTTAAGGTTATCAGTGTTGCTAGGTCACTTCCCTTGAAAATTACATTGAATCCCTAAAAAGTTCCATTTTTGGTTTAAATCTCTTGGGGAACGAGCTTTTTTTTTTACCTCATCATAAGAATTAGGAATAATATTTGTGTTAATAACAGAAAAATTAGTCTGTATTTTTTAGTGTGTATTTAAAGTTTTTTAACCACGTATCTTTATGCCGGGACCTTAAAAGTTCCGAAAAATGTACCAAAATACAAAGTTCCTTCCAAGCTCCGCGGGGGTGTCAAAAGTTCCGCAAAACGGAAGAAACGGAACCAAACGGCAACACTGAAGGTTATGTTGCGGCAGAGATATCGTTTGTTTACTAAGTACTAAATATAGGAAGTGATAAGCGAATATGATTTCTTGACGATAAAGTTCAGGTCTAATAATGGAACACAAATTACAAGTATGTCTGACGTTTAGTCAATTTTACATTTTTTAATTTATAGGACCTATTTCACCACTGTCAGTTAAGACCCTGCTAATTTAAGTGTCGTTTATCTATGATGTCGTCTCTGTATTCGTAGTAGAAATAGAGAGGGAATCATAGATAACTTTACAGAGAGTGGCGAGACAGGCACTTGAATCTTTTCATACATTCATAAATCACGTCTTTATCCCTTAAGGGGTAGACCAGTGATTTTCAAAGTGGGGGCGCGCCCCCCTAGGGGGGCGCAGTGACCTGCAAAGGGGGGCGTGGGCTACGATACAGGACCTTATAGAACCTTATTATCAAATTCCTTGTGTTTATGCTTAACAGCCTACGGCTGAATAGGGGGGGGGGGGGGGGGGCACAGAGTTTTATCTTTTAAGAGAGGGGGCGCGTAATGAATAAGTTTGGGAACCCCTGGGGTAGACAGACCTTAAGGTAACGAGACCTAAAGACCTTTTCATTATGGTTACTAAATCCATCCGTATTCGAAATGTACTGTAGGTTTGATGTAAACATTTTACGGTTATTAATTTTAACAATGTAGATTTAAAGCACAATAGTAAGAATTATTAGAATGAGATTTAACATGACAATAATAAAAGATACAACGAAATTGTTGTTCCTTTCAACGCTTAGCTCGTACCTGTAGTTTGTCCCGGGGAAATAGAAAAAAGCGTCTGTGAAAAAGAGGGTCAGTCTGATGGTGTATAAAACAGAAAAATCTTTTTTTTAGGTGACATACGTAACAGCGTATCCTATGAAAAATAGTCCTGGAAAAAACTATAGTCAAGTTGATTTAAGTGACACACACTTAACACTAATAGCTGGTAAGGAGGTGTTTAATGTTTGTGTTGTCCAATTTCTGCTTTATCACATCCTACTTAATATTACAAATGCGAATGTATTACGGTTTCACTCGAAAACTACTCAACCGATCATCATGAAATTTTGTACACATGTTCTTGGAGGTATCAGAAGTAACATAGGATACTTTTTATTAAAAATAAATTGTTTTTATGTCGTCACTCTGACGTAATCTGCGCGGACGAAGTCGTGGGCAAAAGCTAGTGAATTATAAATACTAAAATAACCTGCCACGTGTTTCGAAAACTTATAATAATAAACAATGAAACATTTCTAAAAAAAACAACATTTACCTACCAGCTGCTTCTCTTCCCACGCTGAACGTAAAAGCCCATCGAGGGAATGGGCGAAAATATTAGAAATCAGTTATTAGCGATACGGCTACCAACTCATCACTATATTGATTCCCCTTTCCACTTATATGCCCACGCGGCCTTTAAGTCTTATTTTCATAGGCTCTGTCAATCACGGAAGGGATATAGACTTAATAAATAAAATATGTATGTATGTTGACAATATCCGCATAAAGTATAGTCAAAAGGCTATAATCGTACAAATGAAATACACCTAACAGCCCACAACAATGCTTCGTCAACATTTCAATGCTTTGTCAAATTATATATTTGTTTATTTAAAAAATTAGTGACTGTCAACTCCCGTCGACTTCATCCATTGTTTTAACTATGTTAATCCGTGCCAGTTTCCACTATGAGAACAGTTTTTAGGGTTCCGTACCTCAAAAGTAAAAAACGGAACCCTTATAGGATCACTTTGTTGTCCGTCTGTCCGTCCGTCCGTCCGTCTGTCAAGACCCTTTTTCTCAGGAACGCGTGGAGGTATGAAGCTGAAATTTATATCAAATACTTAGGTCTACTGCCCCTTGGAGCTGTGAAAAAATCAAAATTCTAAGCCAACGCAATCAAAAGATACAGCCGTTTATGCCGCTAATTTCCGCAAATTTTCAACTCTCAAGGGAATCAAAACCTACAAGGTAGTTCCCGTGAACGCAGAATTTTGAAATTTGGTATGAAGGTAGGTCTTATAGCACAGATTAAAGAATAATTGCGAAAACCGTAAATGTGTATGTATGTCTGTATATAGCAGTGACCAATATAAAGTAACCCCACACTGCGTACATTTTGCTTTGGAGCAGGGCTCTGCTTACACTGGTTTTATATATTTATAGATAATGATACGGAACCCTCGGTGCGCGAGTCCGACTCGCACTTGACCGGTTTTTTTGCACTGTTCTTTATACACGTAGGTACATAAATAGATACTCACCGATAGAGGCACTGCTAATTTTGAAACGTTTTTTTGCCTCAAAATCAAAAAACAGAGGCTCTAATTGTCTCAAACGAATCATGGTCATTATGATAGGTACTTAATTTAAAAACAGAGACCACATTATTGCCCAACCCAATCAGAATGATAGTGGCGTTCACCATTCCTTTCTGGCATATTGGATGAGGATAGGTAAAAGGAGATGGTGAATTCGATTGCAATTACGCGTTAGATTATGTATATCTTGCCTGATTATGTATATCTTGCTGTTTGCGTCTGTGATGACGGAACTTTCAAATCAAAATAATTTGAAGAACTAAACCAAACGCCTAGCTACTCGGCAACCACACCCACCCATTTCCACTCAAATCAATATTTTATTTCACCAGAACAACACTGCTCAGCTGTTGCTTTCAAGGCTACCTCGAGCTCTATTTGGATATTTTAGGAACGATTTTAGGTGACGAGTTTTTGCGTGAAAATAATATACGTGTCACACAGACGAAGTTTACAGAGTAGCAACCTTGGGACCTAGTACCTTATTACCCAATTGGTTATTGCTAAAAGTTATAGACGTCAAAGTAACGCCTCATTAAAAAATGACTATTTTTTTACTTTCAGAGGATGATTCATTGAACGTCGGATACTTGATGTCTCAACCACTAAACGAAGATGGTGAAATTGAGTACTTGCAAGCAAATAGCGCGGAAGTGGGTATCGCTACGTTTGAAAATAAACAAATGAAAGCGCTCTTGAATGACCCCAGTGTAACATTCGACGTTGTTATTTGCGATTTTATCGAATCTGAAATGTATGCGGCGTAAGTATCAGAAACTTTCACATGACACTACCATGCGACAATCTGCAATTCTTTCGAAAGATGAGCCTGAAAGAAAAGCCAATCGTCTATGACTATTCAATTGCGGTTGTGGTTTTCGGTTACTTAGCCCGCCCTCAAAGTGTTTGTGTCTTTGACAAAACATAACCTAACCATTCACAAATTCCAGATGGTTTCACCTCCATTTCAGAGTTCCCTAATCCGTTGGTATTACTTATTCTTTGTCACAATATAAAGAGTTTGAACAGGGCTTGGAGATTCAGTCAATCAGTCAGGAAATCAAAATTGATTTGGCTGGGTCCATAATTGTATTAAATTATTTTACTTCGTTTTATAGGTTGGCCGCCTATTATGACTGCCCAATGATTTGGGGATATTCACTAGGAGCTCACTGGCAAACGTTGAGATTGATCGACCAGACCACCAACCCAGCATATGCTTTTGACTACTTGACGTCGGAAATTCCTCCACACCACTCAATTGGTACTCGAGTTAAGAAACTATGGTCGCAAATCAAGTGGGAATTTATCAAGTGGTAAGGATAATGTTGCAATAATGATTGAGCTGAATTACACACAGTGAATATTGGGATCTTGATTCCCTGATGTGTGTCGCTTCGAAAAAGTTCATGGTAACAATAAAAATCTTCTTTTATAGGTACAAGACTATGCCGCAAGAAAAAGGTTTTTACTATGAATTCTTTGGACCGCTGTTTGCTAAGAAAAATAAGCCACTGCCAGATTATGATACGCTCATTTACAACGCGTCGCTAGTGTTGTCTAACGACTATGTTGGTAATGGGCTCATCCCTAGCGTCCCTCAGAACTTCAAATTCATTGGAGGATACCATATTGAGACCCCTACTAAACCAGTTCCAAATGTAAGTTTCGTTTGTCACCTGACTTTCCATTGAAGTTTGCTTTGTTCATTAACCTTTTCAACGCCAACGACCTATATATACGTCCATTGCTTCAATGCAAAAGCAGCCTTCGTTCAATTGGGTTTAGGTTCAATTTGTGACGTCTCTTGTATTTGACGTGGCGCAGAAAAGGTTAAATATTTATTTGGTACATGTAGGTAGTACGCAAAGGTATGATAGATCTGTTTCTTAAAATATCATAAATTTAGAAGACTCAGTTCCCAAGACAACTGAAAAATTCGCATACCTATTAATATCCGTTCATCATAAACATCCAACGGAATGATTATTTGGATTTTTGGGAATAAATCTTTATTTTTGCTACTTATGATAAAAGATGGTACCCAAAAAAGAAAGAGAGATGTTTCCAGAAACTATAATATTAAGCGAAATGATTAAATTGAACCATTTAAATTACAGGAAATCAAAACTATTCTGGATAACGCCGATCACGGTTTTATTTACTTCAGCATGGGCTCACTTTGGAGTAGCAAAGATATGCCGGAGCACATAACAAAATCCTTGTTAGATTTATTTGGAAGCCTGAAGGAAACTGTGATATGGAAATATGAGGACAAACTGCTTAATCCGCCTAAAAATGTACACGTTCTGCCATGGGCTCCACAACAAAGTATATTATGTAAGTTAACAATAACTACACTTGAAAACTTGATGGATATTTTGTTATCAAACAAGATGTTCTTAAAGAGACACTCAAGACGTACACTTTGAACATATTTGACATGTGTTTGGTATTCAAGCCGTGGTAGGCTAATCGTAAACCTGTGGCCTCTCAAGCAGAGGATCGTGAGTTCGACCCCGGGCTAACCTCTGATTTTTTCGGAATTTAAATGCGATATTACATTTGAAATTTATTTTCTGCGAAGTAATTTAATGATGTGTGTGAAGTTCCCAATCCGCACAGCCCGGAACTAATATAGCCCAAGTCCTCTTATTCTGAGAGAAGGCCTGTGCCCAGCAGTGGGACGTTTATGTAAGCTGGAGCATAAGTTTGAAGAGTGCGATTGTTTTTCAGCCCATCCGAAATGCAAATTCTTCATCTCGCATGGTGGTCTGCTCTCTACTCTTGAATCCATTCATTTTGGAGTACCAACTATTGGAATACCACTATACTTCGACCAATACATCAATGTGAACAGGGATGTCATATCGGGACGTACCGTCAAAGTGGACTTAACTCTAAACTTGGTGGAAGACTTGAGAGCCGCGATCCAGAAGATCAGAGATCCATCGTAAGTTTGCAATGTTTCCTCAGTTACAGCCAAATTTTTAGCTCGGGAATTCCCAATGGTACATAATTATAGCTTTTGTAATGTTACTTGTAGATATTTCGTCGAAATATTTCGTCTCTCTTCGTGCGAAAGTGAGAAAAAAAGAATTGATTTGAGAAGACTATTTATTTAGTTTTCTCACGGCAAAACTGCTGAACGGTTTCGTTTAGTTGATGTGGACTTGGCTAATTTCTCAAACGTCTTCTTTAGGTATAAGAAACGAGCGATGGAGCTGTCTCAGATATACCACGACCGTCCGGTGTCTCCCGGCAAGGAGCTGGTGCACTGGGTGGAGCACGTAATCAAAACAGGCGGTGCGCCGCATCTGCGCTCCCCGGCATCCATGATGCCCTGGTACCAGAAGATGTACCTGGATGTTGTTGCGTATAGCATAGCTCTTGTATTTGTATTTATATATATAGTTAAGAATTATTTTTGTACGCCAAAAATGGTTAGTAGCTATAAGAAAATAAATTAAATTATTGATAAAAATAGTAGTTTTAACTATATTTGTTCCTGGATAACGTTTTTATTCATAGAAATATACGAGTCTCTTTAAGTCGAAGTTCCTTTTAAATAAAGTTTGTTAAGAAAATTGCCTGTTCATTTTAAATAAAGTAAACTAAAGTTTTCATTTCGCATTCATTCGTCAATTGTTATCAGATAATATGAATTAGATTAATCTAACTCTTTTCTTTATTAATCAACTTAAGTAAATTATCTTTTAAAATCAGTAACACATAAATAAAACCACAGAAAACGTTTATCTGCTTAGTTAGTATTTGGTTTTGGTTACTATTTTTCCGTGGGTATTATTTATTTTGATTTCTTCAAACTTTGTTTTTTCTAAGAATACAGCAACAAATTTAAATGTAATAATTATCTTATCAAGTTAAACATTATATTTCTCAATGAATCTCTGTAGATTATTAGACAAAAACAACAAAAGGCTCAGTTATGATTTAACGTAAACAAGCCCCTTTACCAAACGGAAATCCCACGGTCTATTCATTAACAATTTTCAAAGATTACAAAACAAAGAATACGGCGATCAAGCAAAGTAACTATTACATACAAATGGTTTTAGATTTCAAAACTGTTTACCAGTTTATTTAAACCTTAGATGCTGAAAATACTTGAACGACAAAAGGTTTTTTGTTAAATACGAATACAAACAACACAACAAAAACTGTGCTTTTATTTCCTGCCGTGTACTGTGAGGCTGACGAATCGGTTGTGTCGTGTTCTGAACTCATTATGACATTGGGTCTTCAAAAGCGTATAATTATTTTTCCCTTAAATGCCGGCAACTGATCTGCTACTCTCCTGGGGCTGCTGATTCTCATGGGTGCGGTGACTGCGTACCATCACTGACCCGCTTGGTTAGCATCCCTCTTTCCAAAAAAATCTGAACAATCTAAATAACAATACAATACAATACAACAATACAATAATTCTTTATTGAACACCACAATATAACAACCAAAACAGACAAAACGTATACAGAATATTACAAGGTAGCAATAGAGGGCCTTATCGTTACAGAGAGATCTCTACCAGGCAACCATAATGGACTGGAGAACAGAACAGAACTGAGCAGGACAGGTGGTGCAATTTAGATTATAATATTAATATACTAAGTACATGAAACACACATTTATAATAAATGGAGATGTAAATAGACACATACACACATACCTAAAAAAGCCAGCTACCAGATTCATGCACAAGATGAGAGAGTGCTCCTTCAACATAGATTTAAATATGAGTAAAGATTTAGCGCGCATTAAAAAAAATATTGCAAAAAAAAAAACGATTGAAAAGTTAGAAGCAAGATGTCAGCTAGTTTATTAATACACATTAGATTTGATAACTTTAATAGCCAAGATAAACGCAGATAAATAGTAAGGAAATAGTTACCGGAATACCACAGTAATTATTTGATAACGATATACAGAATAATCAACTAGCTTTCGCCCAGATTTAATAATATAATAAAAAAAACAAAGTGTTCCGTATGGAAGAAAATATTTTGTATGTATGTATGTAAACTCTTTATTGTGCAAAATAAACAAGACAAATACAATTGACAAACACTGAGATACATGCACAAAGGCGGACTTATCCCTTTAAGGGATCTCTTCCAGTCAACCTTTGAGTGGATGAAAGGAGATTGAATTTTTAACATTTTTTTTTTTTTTACTTCATTTAAATCCGTTCAGTATTTGTGTGATTGAGATAATAAAAATAGATAGTAGATAACACTGACAATAGAAATAGATAGTAGGTATCAGTATCACTTACTCAGTCAATATTTATAAATCAATCCTTTTAACTGCTACCTTATACCCGTAAGAAATTAAAAAAAAAAAAAAAAAAAAAAACAGGTAATTACATTATTTAAGCTTGAACTTGCATGGCAAAAAGTCTTTAATAATTTATGTTACATATTTCTACGCCACTTTGAAGATAATTTAGAAAAATCCCAATATTATTTCGAAAAATCCTCTCATAATCATCGTTTGGTATCATCGAGATATTTCTTCTATGCTGTTCTGGGAATAAAGAAAAGACATCCCTAGATGGGGTTTCACAATCTGCGCGGGAAGAGAAGCAACTGGTACATTCTAAGTTATTTCTTTGCTCCCAGACCAGCAGGGGAGAACCCAAACTCTTTATTGTGCAAAATAAAGATAAAATAAATACAATAACATGCACTGAGATATATGCATAAATGCGGACTTTCCCTTGAAGTGATCTCTTCCAGTCAAACTTTGAGTGGATGAGAGGAGTATTATATTAGGGACGGTCGAGTGAGAATAAAAATTACAAATACTGAGAGCCACCATACATAACTTTAACGAATATAAGTCAATAAGTAAACTCATGAAACCTACCAGACAATAAACTACTGTATACTACCTATAATATATACCAATAAGATATGGTACACAAAATAAATAAAGATCACAATAAACAAAGGAATATTTAAACTTAACTTAAGAATATTGTGCGAGCCACATCTTCTTCAAACCATCCCTGATCGACACTACGAAGGGAGATTGCCTGATAGAGGTTGGTAACCGATTCCAAAGCCTAGTCGAGCACACAGTAAAGGATTTGGAATAAGACTTGGAAGGAAGAAGGACAAACCAAATAGAGATTAGAGTTGGATCGCCAACAGACAAGTAACTGAAACGTTCTGAAAGGTATATCGGAGCTGAAGGATTGACGAGACGTATTGAAAAGCAATGACTGAATGTAGATGTTCCTGCGATTCCTAATAGGCAATCATTTCAGCTGAGCGCGGAATTAAGACACGTAACATAGAATAACATAGAATGTACCAGTTGCTTCTCTTCCCGCGCAGATGGTAAAAGCCCATCGAGGGAATGGGCGAGTCTTAGGAATCATGTTATAGGCGATGCGGCTAGCAAACCATCACTATTTTGATTCCCCTTTCCACCTATACGCCCACAATCATGCTAAACGTGGCCTTTAGGTCTTGTTACCTCAGGCTCTGTCAACTTTGTGTGTGTGTGTGTGTGTGTGATCGTACTTACGAAGCCCAAAAATGTATCGGATACACACATTCTGGAGGCGATGTTTACTGATCTTGAAGTAGACGTAATTTTATTAAGCTGATCCAGTCAAGTAAAACAGGCTTGGTAGTTTAACCTATCACCTCTCAAACCGAGGGTCGTGGCGTCAAACTCGGGCTCGCACCTCTGACTTTTTCGGAATTACGAGTATGTACGAAAATAGCATTTGAAATTTTACCATTGAGCTTTTCGGTGAAGGAAAACATCGCAAGGAATCTTAGACGAACCTGTGAAGCAGTTCAAACATAATTGTATTTGGGAAGGTCCCGACTCGTACTGGGCCCACGTGGGAAATATTGCTTAAGCTCTTTCATTCTAAGAGGTGGCCTGTGCTCAACAGTGGGACGTTTATATAGGTTGGAGATGAATTGACAAAAGAATAAAATCGCAAATGTGTACATTAAAATAATTTATTAATTAAAATAATTTAACAATTTTTTAATTTAGCTTTTTATCACTTCTAATAACATTATACGAGCAAACACTCTTTTTGACTACATATAAAATTAAAAACGCAATAGTAAAAGTTACAAGGATAACATCTAAATACAGTTTCTCTGACCAGGGCATCATGGTTGCCGGGGAGCGCAGATGCGGCGCGCCGCCGGTTCTGATCACGTGCTCCACCCAGTGGACCAGCTCCTTGTCCGGAGACACCGGGCGGTCGTGGTATATCGCGGACAACTTTTTCGCGTTTTCCTTATACCTGTAAATATTAATTATTTTAATGTTTACTTACCCAATACCCTTTGATGACAATTTAGGGCCATAAAAAGTTCAAATTCACATGAGTTTTGCTGAAGCAAATTCGTTAGTACAGTTCTTCGTTCTCGTTATAATATAAGCACAATTAATAAAATGAACAAATAAATTATAATAAATATCTATGTAAAAATGTATGTGAAGTTCCCATTCCGCACTGGGCCCGGGTGGGAACTATAACCAAAGCCCTTTCATTCTGAAAGGAGGACGGTACCCAGCAGTGGGACTTATAAAATATAGGATGAAAATTATGATGATGATGATTATTTACCCCAACCGAGGATCAAACCTACTCGGGGCAGTCAATTATGTAGACCTCAACGTTCCAAAACTATGTTTGTGCAAGTTATAACGTTGATCTTTTTATACCTACAGCAGTTATATTTAGCAAAAACTTACGTCGGATCTTTCAGCATTTTTTGTATGGCAACTTTTAGGTCCTTCACAAGATTCAGGGTTAAATCCACTTTGATACTGCGGCCTGCCTTAACGCCTCTGTTAACATTGATAAACTGATCGTAATAAATAGGTATTCCTATTGTAGGTACTCCGAAGTGAACTGATTCCAGGGTTGACAGCAAGCCTCCATGTGAGATAAAGAACAAGCATTTAGGATGCGCCAATATACTTTGCTGTGGTGCCCAATGAACTATGTGCACGTTTTTGGGTAAATTGGGCAGATCACGTTCCAGTTTCCAAATCACGGTTTGTTTTAATTCAGCGAAAACTTCGAGAAGACCACTTTTCACGTGATCGGGAATATCCTTGCTCATCCAATTCGAACCCATGCTGAAGAAAATGAAGCCATGCTCTCCTTTATCTGCTATTTTTTGGATTTCCTGCAAATAATATTGGATTGTGATCTGTACTAATACTAATATACTAATATATTATACTAAATAAATATACTAATACTAATATACTAATACTAATACTAATAATATTATAAAGAGGAAAGATTTGTACCTATTTTTGTATGTTTGTAATGAATAGGCTCAAAAAGTACTGGGCCGATCTGGATGAAATTTGGAACATAGATAGATTATAGTCTGGAATAACACATAGGCTACTTTTTATCCCAGAAAATTGCGTGATTCCCGCGGGATAGCGATAAACGAATTCTATGCAAACGAAGTTGCGGGCAACGGCTAGTATATTATAAAAATACTCTTTCTTTACATAAAAGAGACCGACTCTTCTTTATTTAATAATAATAAATATCACGGGACAATTTGCAGTTAATATAATCTCAAGCTAAGAAAATTTTGTATCATGGGTACTCTAGCCAACGTATAAACATGAAAACTTGTTCCCGGGACCTCTAGTTTCATAGCCAGGGTCACTAACTACTAGGCTATCCGGTTGTCTTAGGTTTTATTAGGGTAGTTGACAATGTAACCCATGAAAAGGCAAATGCTGCCATCAGAAACCAGTTGTAACTTCCCCAAAAGACTGTCTGCGCTACACCTTACGCTACATTAGCCTCTTCTCCTCAACATGACGTGGCATGGTTTAAATGCCTAAAACCTTCTCCTACTTTGAAATTAACCATCTATCTATACGCCTACAATTATGCTAAGCATGGTCTTGTTACGTCAGTCTTTGTCTACTCCGTAAGGGACATAGACGTGATTTGTGTATGTGTATGTATGTACGAATATGTGCACCAAAAATTCAAATTTTAAAATTCTTGAAATCAAGAACAAGAAACTTACAGTAGGAAGTGGCTTCGGAGGCGTTAGCACATGGTATCCGCCAACAAACTTGTAATTCTGCGGAAGACTCGGAACCGGCCCGTGACCCGGGAAGTCGTTAGCCAGAACCATGGTTCCATTATATATGACTGTGTCATAATCAGGTAAAGCTTTGTTTTTCTTTAAGAAGAGGGGAGTAAAATATTCTTCGTAGAAGGCTTTTTCAATCGGCTTAGTTTTGTACCTGGAAAAAACATTTACATTAACCGCTGCAAAATATTTACTCATGGATAGGTATACAAGGTCCCATCGAGGGAATGGGTGAATGACTTAGGAATCATGTTATAGGCGATGCGGCTAGCGGCGCATCACTATTTTGATTTCCTTTTTTTTTATTATGAACTGACCAGTGATTGACCTCTATCTCACTTGGCGGAAGGTGCAGATGAGGCCAAAGGTGTAACTCCCTGGTTCAGTAATAGCCTATTCACTCTAGCCTTGAAGAGCCCTAGGTTGTATCTGTCCGGAAATACAGACGATGGGAGCGAATTCCATTCCCTAGCAGTTCGCATTAGGAAGGATGAAGCAAACCGCCTCGTGCGGGCCAATGGTATGTTGACAACAAATGGGTGAAAATGCTCCCCCCGCCTGAAAGTCTTTTTCCACCTATACGCCCTTAATCATGCTAAATGTGGGCTAAAGGTTTTGTTACCTTAAGCTCTGTCTACCCCTTAAGGGGTATACGTGATGTATGGATGTATGTATAATACAAAGTATTTTAGAACTTTTCCGCATTATTTCAGGAAGGTTGTTAATTTAAATTTTTAATTCAAAATTAGTCATGTCCATGATGCGGTTCACTTTGAACATCGATCAATAAATGGAAAGATTTGTCAACTATGATTCACAGAAAAACAATTACATACATATATAAATCACGTCTTTATCCCTAACGCGGTAAGCAGAGCCTAAGGTAACAAGACCTAAAGACCACGTTTAGAATGATTGTGGGCGTATGGATGGAAAGAGGAATCAAAACAGTGATGGGTTGCGAGCCACATCGCCTATATAACATGATCCCTAAGATTTTCGCCCAGTCCCTCGATTTAAAAACATTTACATGGCTATTAAATCAAACTGACCCTACTACATAGATACTGGAATATTCCGAAACAATTTTAAGAGGCTCTGTCGACCTCTATCAAAGAATTGCCCAACTAGCACAATTAGCTGCATTAGGGCTTTGGAGCGTACAGTTTGACAACAAAAATAATGCTCCACGATGTACCTGCGAAGTATACCAATTTTAGTAGCGCGGGAAACTCTGGCGCTGTTATTGGTCGATCGATTTCGTACCAACAATGGCAAAATCATGTAAGCGGGACAGAGCTAAGAATGCAAAGCAAGCAATACTCTGCCAGTTGCGCTTGCAAATAAAGTTCAATATAGATTATTTACACGTTCGGCTACCATCGGAAACTGGTCTGCGCTTCTCTGCGCAAACGAATACTGCCGATGCGCATTATATTTGTTGTCAAACTGTATCCGATTATTACTAAAGGTAATCGACGTAAGCGTTGTGGCGTCTACTCCAGCCTTAATGCTGCCGCTTTAATGCTTAATGGGCACCTTTTTATGCAGCCTTGAGTTTTCACCTGTACAACGGTTGCATTAAGCCCATTAAGGTGTCTCAAGAGCTATAATTAATTATTAACGCTACAATAAAGCTCTTGTGGCGCTTCCTCGAGTTGTATTGAACGAATGGATTTATTAATTTCATTCGTTCGTTCAAACTTCAAACTTGGGCGATCGTCCATTCATGATCTTGACCTTGTATCAGTCCATATTTCTCATGAGTCCTTACCATTTATTCAGATACCATTTTATCCGCGTCCACAACTTGTTAATTCTTGTAGACATTGAATGTAACGGAGGAATATCTGGTGTAAGATAGTCCATCGCGTACGCTGGATTTGTAGGTTCATCTATCAGTTTTAGTGTCGTCCAGTGAGCACCCAACGAGTACGCCCAAATCATAGGGCATTCGAAGTATGTCGCTAAGCTGTGAAGAATTATGATTTTAATATTTATGTTCACAAAAGGAAGTGGTAGGCATCTTGAGCCGGTTTGATGTACATTTCTTATTATAAGTCTCTCGTAGGATGATGGCACCAGTATTGGACAATTTAAGCTGACAAGCACCCAGTAATGGACACTTCATTCTTAATTTAAAGATGATACAGTTTAAAACTGACCGTTGTAAAATAAATGACTATGCCTTAGTATCTTTCAAATAGGAGTTATTGTCCATTATTGGGTCCATGTCCATTACTGGTGCAGTCACCCTATGCCGTGTTTTAAAGAGGCTACAAATGTTTGTGTAAGTAAGTTTATCTTGAATAATTTTACTACACACATACATACATATATCACGTGTTTATCCCTTACGGGGTAGACAGAGTTTAAAATAACAAAACCTTAAGGCCACGTTTAGCATGATTGTGGGCGTACAGCTACAATTACGGTTTTTTTTTTTCTTTTTTTTTATACGAATAGGAAGGCAAACGAGCAAGTGGGTCACCTGATGGTAAGTGATCACCACGGCCCATAGACACCCGCAACCCCGGAGGGATTGCAGATGCGTTGCCAACCTAGAGGACTAAGATGCAATGCCTCTTGTGCCCGTAATTTCCCCGGCTGTCTTACTCTCCACACCGGAACACAGCAGTGCAAGCACTGCTACTTAGCGGCAGGATTAGCGAGTAAGATGGTGGTAGCGATCCGGACGGACCTTGCACAAGGCCCTACCACCCGCAAAACAGTTGCTTACAATTGGTAATTGGCTAACAACAAAATATTGACTTATTATATTTTGAGTGATATTACAGAAGAACGTTGTCTAACTTAATTCAAACAGATACTTTGCTTATGAGACAATTAATTATATATTTAAAAAATAGACAATAGACATAAAAAATAGAGACCAAATAGGAGACATTTTGCAAAAGTGAGGTCAGGAGTACCCGAAACCGACGAGCATGTATGAAGAGATTGATGAATGTGGATGAAGCGAAAGAAATATGTCAGGATCGTAGCAAGTGGAGCAATGTAGTCTTTGCCTACCTCTGCGGGAAAGAGGCGTAACGGTATGTATGTAATATATGTATTTCAAAAATAATAAGACTTATAACGAATTACGGTACAACATTGTGTGGTTGATTTTAAAAAATCAAGCATTTTATACTTACGCAGTATACATTTCTGACTCAAAGAAATCTGTAATGACGACATCGAAACGTTCTCTAGGGTCTTCTAGAAGTTTCCGTACCGCGTCAAGCTTGAATGTTGCTATCGACAGTACCATGCCCATGTTCTGGAGATAGTCTATTTCAGCTTCTTCGTTTAATGGCCTCTCCATGAGGTAGCCGACATCGAATGTTCTATCATCTGTAAGAGAAACAGAAAGAATTACACCTAACAAATAAGACAGTATCCTACTAATATTGAATATTGTTTTGGTTGTTGTATGTGGTGTTCAATAAAGAGTTATTGTATTGTATTGTATTGTAAATGCGAAAGTTTGTGACGATGTTAGTGAGTGAGAGAGTGTGTATTATTGTTCCTTCTTCACGCTGTAACGACTGTACGGATTTGGATAAAATTTGGAACGAAGATAGCTGGTACCCTAGATTAAAACATGCTATTTTTTATTCCGGAAAATTGCTTAATTCCCGCAGGATAATATAAACATGTCAACGGTCGTAGCTGCCTAGAGTCACAACGTAAATATTGGTTAATCTTGACGACCGGATAGCCTAGTGGTTAGTGTCCCTGACTATGAAGCTAGAGGTCCTGGGTTCGAATCCCGATAGGGGCAGACAGTTGTATGATCAATACGAATGTTTGTGCCTGAGTCATGGATGTTGTATGTATTTATAAGTATGTTTATCCGTTGCCTGGTAGGTACCCATAGTACAAGCTTTGCTTAGTTTGGAGCCGGGTCAATTGGTGTAAATTGTCCCAAGATATTTATTTATTTATTTATTATTTATTGCAGAATAATAGGTACTACTATCAACATCAGTTCTTAGTGTAATTCTGTGCGGACGAAACGCGGGCAGAAGCTAGTTTCGAAATAAAAAACCGTGATGTAGTCAGTGAGCTCCTAGAAAGATATTGGAGCTGCGGGCACCAAGACCAACGGCCGCTTCAAGAATCAAACTCAAGAGAATGATAGTAAGACAGACCCGAAAGTTTTTAAATACTAGCGCACTGCACAAAAAATTACTGTCGGATTGAAAACGTCTACTTTTATAAGTATGTTGCAGAATAATGTTTGCCTAGGTACCCACCTACTACCTACCTACTTACAGTTAGCAACAAAATAATCTCAGTAGTTAAGTTATTTTGCCTTATTATTTCTCACTTAGTATTTAAGTATGAATTAAATTGGTTACCCATTGCTGCTGTACTCGTATCAGGATGTGTGGTTTTCATTGTAAGAATTTCCTTCACATTTTTAACTAGGTGTATGTTTTCTCTGCTTTTAAAGTCTACAGCATTTTATTACTTACCAACAAAGAGGTTGTGATGAGAGCTCATATCAATCTGGCGGTAGTTCTTATCAGTCATGTTTATCATGGGATCTGCGGTCATATAAGTTACCTGAAACAAGTAAAGTGTTATTTTTGCGAAATAGGGTGGCCAACAAAGCGGGTCACCTGGTAGCTTGAGGACAGTCACTCGTAAAGTACATACACATACATACATACATACCGTCACGCCTCTTTCCCACAGGGGTAGGCAGAGACTACTTTGTTCCACTTGCTACGATCCTGACATACTTCTTTCGCTTCATCCACATTCATTAATCTCTTCATATACATGCTCGTCGGTTTCGGGTACTCCTGACCTGACCTTTTCCAAAACGTCTCCTATTATTCTCGTAAAGTGATAGCGCTAAGTCCGTTTCATGTACCATTCAGACCTACTAATAGGACTAAACGGACGGAAACTACTTTTGTTGCGAATTTTAATAGGAGTAGGACGCAATAATCCGATTAGGCCCAATACCTGCTTCTGGTTTAGGTTGTTAGTTTTGCATTGGCTCGAAGGGCCAAAACCGCGTAGGAATAGGAGCTCCGTGACAGCGGGGCTCCGTTAACGCTGTTTCTGTTCCGATTGGGATCGGGTAAAAGAGTGACTAGTGGAACTAAACGGATAATTTTGTCCGTTAATATCTATTTGTAAGACTAAACGGATTTTTTTGTCTATTTATTAATAGGACTGAATGGCCCAAAGCCATATCAATTATATCGATGTCATGGGTCAGTACTTTACTTTTTGCTTGTAACTTATAGTAAATTATATTTTTGTGAACCGTGATGAATTAAACATTATATAAATTCTCTTTATTTAACATTTTATGAAAGTCAAAAGTTTTTTTACATTCAATGAATGGATAAATAAACTAAACTATATTGTCTAATTCGAATAGTTATAACTAGATTTTGTTATAAAAATTTGAGTAAATGTCGCAAAAAAGGTTCAGAATAAATTGCAATACCTATCGGTCATAAAATACGGAAAATGCCAGAATTCTAAACTATCATTTAAACAGCGATTAGAAAGAGATCCGAAAAACAATGAAAAATAGTACGGCCATCCCATGGAAAAAAAAACGTGTGAAATGAACCAGCGTAAATGAAGCTGAGAAGGCTGTTACTAGGTATATCATAAAATAACTCTGAGCGCTATGCCGTCATTTCTAAGCGGTACATTTATGGAATTTCTCAGGTTCAAGTGAGTAATTGCGACTAATTATTAATTTACGGCGTTTTATAGCTTATAGATGATTAAAAATAAATTTCGATAAACCTAGTGCCGCTTTAAAGTGGTGGTGCCGGAAGTTAGTGCATTTTTTTTTTCAATGTATGAGAAAAAATCTGTACCGCTCAGAAATGACGGCATAGCGCTCAGAGTTATTTTATGATATAGTAACAGCCTTCTAAGCTTCATTTACGCTGGTTCATTTCACATGTTTTTTTTTGTGCATGGGCTTGTAGTCTAGCTTCATATATATTATTCTTCATATTTATATTTTGTTTTTCTAGAAAGAGATAGAGAGCAATCTAGCCTACCTATATCTCGGTAATTTTTTAAAGTTCTTTGTTTTCTTTATTGTTTGTTACATAAATGAGTTTTTATTAAAGAATAAAAAATACGAATATTTCCTATTGCTTTTTTCCGTCCTCTGCTGCAATATTCTATTCAATTGCTTACCTCATGTCCAGCGTTTAACAAAATCCGAACGTATCCTACACCCAGTATATTCAGACTCCTTAGCGGTAGTGGATTTATCAATAATATTTTATATCCTTCGGAATGTACCAGACACAACAGAGCCAACATTGCTTTAAAAAACACCATTGTTATTTATTTAGATCCAACAAAAAGTCGATTTAAAACCACAATGGACCGGGTACGTGATACTACGGCGATGCCAGATCTCAAACTGAGTACAGTGCCTGATTTTAAATCCTTTTTATGATCTCAAAGCCTCACGACAGACATGAAATAGATAAAGAAGTATTTAGGAACAATCGTATTAATCTCTATCAAGTGCGCTATATCAAAAATAGAATGGCGTTGATACGCAAATCTTATCAAAAATGCCATCAGAAACCTATAACAAACAAGACAAGTATGTAAGTTTGTATGTTTAACTCGATATCGCACTAAAAAAAAATTTAGTAGATGAACGCTTTGCATTAACGAAGGTTGTCAATATGATTTTGTTTATTTATCGCAATTTTTTTTGCAAAACTTGATCAAATGTCGACAGTGTCAGGGCATTATCGTATGTAGTAGTCGCTTCTGTGTATATGGTCAGTTGTCTCATCAGTAGGCTATTATCTAACTCGCACGCAATCGCCATCGTGTTCATTTTGACAGTTCATGTATGGGCTGACAATTGGCATCGGAATCAGCTAGCTGTCACATTCACACAAGAACTGTCACAATGAACACGATGGTGATTGCGAGCGAGTTAGGTAATAAGCCTACTGATCTCTAGCCTGTATACGTCTCTTTGTTAGGAACAAGCTCATAGGATTCTTCTCAGAAGGAGAGCGCTTGGACTATAGAGCGATTGGTTCTCACTCGAGCCCAATGCAGATTAAAAACTTGGATTGGATTGTTTTGCAGGTGTGTGCATCCAAATATAAATTTAAATTTAAAACTAGATGCGAACCCGGAAAATTCTTCCATGCTGGTCTGGGAGTAAAGAAAAAACATAGAATTTACCAGTTGCTTCTCTTCCCGCGCAGATGGTAAAAGCCCATCGACGGAATGGGTTAAAATTTTAGGAATCATGTTATAGGCGGCGATGCGGCTAGCAACCCATCACTATTTTGATTTCCCTTTCCAGCTATACGCCCTTAATCATGCTAAACGTGGCCTTAAGGTTTTGTTACATTAGGCTCTGTCTACTAAAGACGTGATATTATGTATGTATGTATGTATGTATGTATGTATGCGAACCCGGGATGCGACCCCACGGTCCTTCGCTAGAGGTCAAACCGCCAGGCTATCATGACTTTTTGTCACTTGTCTATTAGCCCCTTTTATTATTACAACCGACAATAAATGATTATTCATTAATCTGATACCGTTCGCTATTGTAACTCCACTTTTTGATGCCTAACCGCAGTAAAAATTCAAATTCTTCCTTCAACCACTTCCCAATTTTCCCCAAAAGCCTGCTCGAACTTGCCAACGGAGTAGATACGAATACCGAGAATGGATCCCGCAGGTACACTTCGCCCCGTTGCTCATGCGAAGGCAGATTAAAATTATAATAAAATGTTGTAGCCCATTTCGGAAAAGTAGAAAACTAAATTTACTGTGCTCTGGGAGTTTCTATCCTGCTTTGTAAATATGGAATTTCGTGTCGTTCCTGCATTCGAAATTGAGATGAATAAGGTGGCGAGATTACAAAATAAGGGACGGATTGAAGAATGTTTTAAAACGTTATCTTACATAAACGATCTGAAATAAAGTAAATAAACAATACAATCTATAGCATTTGGCCCTCATATATGAATGCAATATAGAACATTTTAAAACCTACTTCAAAAGGAAAGGAAATCTCTGGAGGTTTACTTAGTTTTCCATCAGTCTGTTAACACCGTTTTCTCAGAAACTTGATGTAAGGTAATGTATTAAAAATACGTACCTACTTAGTCCTAAGGTCTCTTGCAACCGTAGTAAATAAAATACATTTTCAAAGTTCACGTTATCAAACATCCTCTTGAAAATGTATTTTCATACTAAAACTGTGGGAATGAAAATATAACCTCATCTTCCTTACAATAGTCACCATCTTTCAAACGATCTGATCAGTCTTATATAACTGATAAGATAGTAAAAAGGAAATGAAAAGCTTATAATCATGATTATCTTAAGTCCGTTTCAACACGATACATTTTGTTGTGCAATTAATCAGCATTATTCATTTAAGTAAGATTAGGTTATTAATAATTATCCATGAAATAGGTTATCGTTTCGCATGATTTTATGATAAATAACCCGCTAGATCTTGAAATGTTGAACTCCAAATGAATAAAAAAACTCAAACCTTGCTATTTCGCTACCGAAAGCGCTACGAGTAGCGGAGTAGCAAGGTAGGTAAATGTTTTTCGTTCGTTGAAATGGTCCTCCGCAAAATAAAGCCGATTCAACCAATTTCCTGATGCCTTATCGATACAGAGCGATCTTTTCCAGGCAATTTTCATTACAGAATGAAGAAAGAATAGATCAAAACACGCTTGATCACCAAAGAGTTCAGTTTTACGAAAAGGTAAGCACCATTCGAATCAGCTAAGATAAATTAATATATTTCTCAGTGTTGAATAATAGTTGTTCCTTTCGGTGTTGAGACCCTTGGTCCGTGGGTTCTTAGCGCCATTAGTCCCTTCAAAGAGAATTCGAAGAGGCTAATAGACGCTATAGGTAGCTTCCTTGGACAACGCTTTAGTATCGCTGTCCAAAGGGGCAATGCTGCCAGCATCCGTGGTACTATGCCACAGGGGCCTCTTTTTTATTGTTTTATTTTAAGACTACTTTCAGTTTCGTTTTTAATTTGAAAAGTATCCGAAACGTATTAAGAGATTGATGAATGTGGATGAAGCGAAAGAGGTATGTCAGATCGTAGCAAGTGGAACAAAAAAGTCTCTGCCTACCCCTAGATGATGGATAAGAAAGAGGCGTGACGGTATTTATGTATGTTTTTACTTATAATCTTATGTTTATTCCAATTAATCCTTGAAAACACCATTAAGCATATTGTTTGCCCAAAACACCTCAATGTGGATTGAACTTTCATTTGCATGGCCATCGCATTACGGCGACCGCGTTAAGTCCGAACTGATTTAATGCCAGTATTCCCAGTGGCGATGTATCGGACACTGCAATGCGGTAACGCACTCTGTTCACCTGTGAAATGAAGTTTGGACTTGTTGGCCGGTGGAGTTCGCACGCGGAATGGATTAGGGCTTGTTTATCCGTTATTTTTGTTACTATTCTTGATAACTATTGAGTGGACTGTATGAATGAAAAGGCATAAATGTTAGTGGAAACACGGGTTTAATATGTAATTCACAATGCGATACGACAGGATCAGCACAACTTGAAAACTGACATTAAACGTAAAAAGAACATATAGAAGAAGAAACGTGGCAGAAAGCGTATAGAAAGGCCACACTGCAGCCAGTCGCCAACAATTGTCAAAGTGTTATGTATGGCAAGGTATTTGTCAGCTGTAATACAAAAGTCCTGAAAAACATGTGCAGGGCTATTAAGTCAAACTAACGAACAAAATGCTAAAATATTCCGGATTATTTTAAGACACCTTGTGTAAAACATTCGTGTAAGGGCTACTAAAAACCGTCACTTTTCATACAACTTTTTATGGGAAGTGACCCGGTTTCTTTGCTCTCGAGTATATACTCGGTGGCAAAAATTGTGTCTCACATGAATTTAATTTAGGTAATTTTGTATGAAGAACCACATTTGGTCCTGCTGAGTATATTGGACCGTGCATTCGAAAGAACTTTACTAGCGCAAAGTAACAAGACCTAAGGCCACGCTTAGCATGATTGTGGGCATCATAGGCGAATCATAGTGATGGGTTGCAAGCCGCATCACCTAATACATGATTCTTAAGATATTCGCTTATTCCCTCGATAGGCTCACCCATTATTTAATTTTAAAACAGATACCCTCTTACGTCACATTGCCAAATGTTACGTTATCTAATATCAGGCCCTTGTCATACCCGTCTTAGCGTGACAAACGACTGGTAGAAGCTGCAACCACACGTCTGTCTCTTAATAATGAAGAGTGTTCGTCATTACACTGGCATATTAAAACTTTTGCGTCTTCAAGTTTTACGTACAATCGAACCACTAGATCCCTGACTCCTCGTAACGTTCTCACAGTAAACTTCACATGATTTTCCTTACCATCAAATTTTACTTCTTCATTTTTTATGTTTATCTACTTTTATAGTTTTACCAGTTACAAATTAAATTTATAAACGACACAGAGTTAGAACACGTTGAAAAATCCGAAAAGTAAAGCTATGGCCGGGAATCGAATCGTATTTTTCTGTGTATTCATTGTAACGTGACATTTGCTGGGAGAGGGTTCCAGAGTGAGCCACGAATCAATTGTTAAATGGTACGTACTTCATAAAGTTGCTCCATTTATATGGTAGGGCTTTGCGACGTCCGTTTGGCTCGCTATCACGATCTTCATCACAAATCCTGTCGCTAACCAGTACTTCTGCTGCGTTCCGGTGTGGAGAGTAAGACAGCTGGGCAAATTACTGGCATATGAGATCCATCTTAGCTCTCTAAGCTGGCAACGCATGTAATCCAGATCAAGGGCGCGGTTTTTGAAAGCACGTATGTGAAAATACTACTTGAAAGTGATGAAAAATTGTGCTGAATTTGAAATACGAGTAAATTAGAAGATACTTACGGCTCTCATTAGTCTTGTGAACTAGTCAAAACTTTGATTAGAGCTATAGTTTTGGAGATATCAGCTAATTTATACCATTTTCGAGTGGTACTTTCGAGTGATGTGCTTTCAAATCGAGCCCCAGACCAGTAGATAAACTAATATAAATTAAGGTAACTTAACTTGGGGATCCCTTTTATAAATGTATCAGTTAAGTAGAATTCAAGTATTGTTGTTAGTTTATTGAATTTAATATTTAAATTACTCTGCCAAGTTTCTTGCGGCCCATTCTTCTTGGCAATGATGGTATTTCCGAATGCGATAGTAGTTTGAAAAAAGACATGCAAAAGAGCCTTTTGCGGCCCGTTTGCAAAATAACGTTTTTGAATTTTTGATTTGTTTTTGAATCCTTGGTCCATGGGGTGACACTTACAATCACAACACTATGTAAAAATAATAGCAAATACCGCTCTCTTGCGCAATGTTGCAACATGTTTCGCAACGATCATAATCGTAATCCAATTTGCTATCTAATATTAAACTCTAGTCGTACCATGGTAGTACCCGTCTCAGAACGAGTCAGTGCTGCCATTTTAGCGCTTTCGGCGCTAGATCTAGCGCTTTTTTGGTATGTTCAGCGGGCGCTTGATAATTTTAGCGCCTAACGGATAATTTAGCGCTTTCTTAATTTTGTAGGTATAGAATAATATCATTATGTTTTCTCTTCTAAATTTTATTATTGTAATAAAAAGTTGTTTTTCACTACAATCACTTCGTATATTATTTAATTTTTGTCGTGCGTATGACGCTTTTTCCACGATCAATGTGATTACACAATCGACCATACTAAACACATAGAGCAAAACAACGGAGCCGTAATCGAGATGCGTTTATACGAGTCGCAATCTGCGTCTCGCTTCCAAACCTGTATCAGAATTGTTTTAAGAGTTAATGGTTACAGCCCATGTTTAGTATGGGAGATTATTTAATCACACTGATCGTCTAAAAAGCGCTTCAGTTAAAAGTTCGAATTTAGCGCTTTAATGGCTCGTGAATATATTCGAATCTAGCGCTTAGTGCACCGCTGTCAGCGCTGATTAGATTTTTTCATCTGGCAGCACTGGAACGAGTGACAGAGTTACTGCAATATCGACAGTTTCTTTGTCGATTTTTTAATACACTTACATTACACACATTACACCACTTATAATACAATTACATCGATATTATGGAATTAGTAAAAAAGTAAGTATTGATTACTTATTTTGGTACAATATCGATAGAATTGTACAGATAATTACGAAAATTATTTATATTCACGATAGTATCGATACTAGTTACTGAAATAAAGGTAACAATAGATTATTCAAAACTATTGATAGTATCATCAGCTTATGTAATATTGAATGTGAATGTGAATTTGCCACTAGAGGCGCTAGTGTCGCGTAAGGTCCAATAACATTCACTTTTCACTGGTTTTGGTGGACTTCGTAACATAAATTATAATTTCTTTCATTTCCTTGCCGAAATGTGATCTCCTTCGTGAAATTATCGCAAACATGGATTATTTGGCGCTAAATGTGCGCTTTGAAAGCGGTTTTTTTTCCGAACAAAACTGAACTGCACAACATTGCGGCATAGCTACTCTAGCTAAAATTAATAAACTTAATGAGAGTCAAGATTCGAAACGTTGTTTCGGCGGGTTGTTTGGATCTTATAAAGTCGCCTTTGACAGCTGTACCTCTGGACCTTAGTCAACAGTGGCGCCAACTGGTGAGCAAAGAAACGATAGTCCCCACTATGGCAAAGGAATCTATTATATATATGGCAAGGGAAAGGAAATTGATGAAAAATTATGCCCCATTGACACCAATCGATCTAATTCCAAACTAAGTATCGCTTGTAATATGGGTACTAGACAACGGATAAACATACTTATATAGATAAATATATACTTAAACACATACACATTAAACATCAAAGACTCGAGAACAAACATTCGTATTATAACGTCAAGATATTCCAAACCTTTCGTTATGATTGCCAAATATATTGATCTTTCTATCAACAAGGTTCAAGGTTGGAAATGCTGTTAGGAGACAATCAATCAAAAACAAATCCGTTAACAGCTTGGATTTGACTTCGAAATTCAATATACTTTGTTTTATTACAGTTATGATGCGGGTAGTAGGGCCTTGTGAAAGGTCCGCCCGGAGTCGTTGACGGTGGGACCAGTGCCTTAGCATTCTAGGATGGCAGCCTTTATAATATTAGTAGTAGTGTTTAGTAGAAATGTCAGGATTACTCTAGATTCTAGATTTTTCTGTAGTGAATCCGAAGCTCAGCTTTGTAATTTATCTTGCACGACCAATTGATTTGTGGAGCCGTAAGACGAGGCACTATATACAGGATGTCTCGTAAATAGGACCTATGACAAATGCTGGGCAGACATATACTTCGTTTTTTGACATAAGAAGGTAAACAGTTTTGAAATGTCTTTTTATTTTACCGAAAAACACTTTAAAAATGGATAACTGGAAAATATAGAACCATAACAAAACAAATCACAATACATAAATATTTGCTGTTATTTATTTTTTAAAACTATACATACATACATTACATACATTTCCTATCTAACTTGTGAACTCATGGAACGCACTCCCCGAACTTGTGATAAGTGCACCTTCAGTGAACAGTTTTAAAAATAGACTAGATATTCATTTTAAGAGTCAGAGAACACAAGTGCAGTGATAGATATACACGTATCAGCTCAAAGAGCTGCTAGTGTATTATTTTAAATAATAATAATAATAATACATCAAACTAGTTATGGGTTGTTAGTCGCGTCGGCTATAACTTGATTTCTAAGATTTACCCCCATTCCCTCTGCTTGCGCGAGAGTGTATATCTTGCTTTATACCAAGAATAAGACTGCCCAAGAGTCTATCTCTGTTTAATGCGCACATTTTTGATACGGCGGTCTCGCTCACGCACCGCCTTTCGAACTCGGACAGTTGTCTTTTGAACGCGGCGAATTACTTATAGCCTCCTGTTAAATCCAATCGAATCCTGAAAATAGGCGATTTTTTGAGGCTGAAAGGACGTTAAATATTTCCAATTCGACTCAGTGTGTGTGTGTACGACGTGAATTTGGTGTCTGTATTTGTTTTCTGTTGAATCTTCAAAATCATCTTGCCGCGTGGCGAGGAGAAAGGCCGCGTTGCCTTCTCTCATCCTCATACAGCAGACCTGGCCAGGATCTGGAGCTCCAGAGCATAAGGAGGAAGCAGTAAGTGCGCATTTCTTTACCTTGGGCAGTTCTATGGTACGTGATACAAGGGCAACCGCAGCACACCCCTGTCGGCCATTTTTTTTTTGTGGATGATTTTTCATATTTTTAAACCAACAAATTTGGGTGTAAGCAAACGCGCATCCATTTTTACTGGTCCTTTCGACCCTGGATATACAGTCAGTGACATAATTATCATTATTATATACACATCCGCTATCCACAAAATATATAAATTACCTATGCAACACGTTTAGTTTGTTAGGTACACCACACTAAAATAGTCAACCGCTACCGCATAAATAAATGTGCATAAGTAATAGCTAACTCCGCAGCAAATAGGTTATACAGCAGTCTTAATCGGTGAAGAACAGTGCTTATAATATTTATTTACTTAATCCGCATAAGTTGATTGTGAATTAAGCCCTTAAAACCGCAAGTGCATATGTAAGTTTAGTATTGCACTATTTGTTAACGATCTAAATTGTTGATCGCGAACCGCTATAAGTTCCTACCTACCGATCTGGTAAACCTACCGCCGCGGCACAGTGGTACGATTATTACTTGCATATTATCTACAGCTCACATCACGCCGCGCCGCAAGCTTAGTAGTCCATAGGTACATATCCGTTTAATTTCGTTTCCTTTAATAGGTCACCTGCTAACTGCTTGCACCGCACCGCTATTAGCTACGTGCATACATTACATACCTGGACTCTTTATAGTCGCAGTACATACCTACTTCGCTTATAATCTTGTTCGCTTTCTTGTATTTGTCTTGTTTATTTTGCACAATAAAGAGTTTACATACATACATAATCTCATAAAATAATCTAAAATTGGAGGTTTGCGTAATAGGCTACAGTGCCTATCTGTAAATTCGGTTTCATAGTCTACACATAAAATAAAATAACAAGACAGATCACTTCGCACGTATAGTCGTATACCTACTTAACTAATTACCGAATAATAGGAATTGGGAGAATTCTAAACATAAAACTTCGACTTAGCCAATTTACTACGTTGTATAACTTATAGGTACCTACCTAAGCGTGGGGTGAGTGCATAATATTATAATTGAACTGAATTTCTTAAGTGGTTAGTATCTTTCGTAATAAACAAATTGTATTTGTTTTACTAAACTCATTTTATACCTACGCGTTTGTTGTGTTCCGATTTGCCTGGCTTCAGTTATTTATATAATCGTAACGTAAATACCTACGCTTACTTAGTTGGTAATCATGGTTAAAGGTAAACAAAAACAGGAAAATAATTCGGATCGCGATGAGAGCGATACTGGAAGTACTAATCCAATAGAAATTCAACACAAAATCGCTTACGGTAAGCGCAATGCATTATTTGCGCGTTTGCAACATATCTACGAATTATCGCGAAAGGCTAACGACAAGGAAATAGATAAAGATATGTTCTTAGCGTCGTCTTCGAACGTGGATAAGTTGCGCGATGAGTTTCACGAAGTGTTAGACACTTACAATAATTTAAATTTAGCACTCGATCCAGACTCGCAAGTAGATACTCAGACATGGACCTCCTGCGAGGACTTGTACACTCGTATAATATACACGCGTTCTAAATTACTTCCTCCCGCCGTTACGCCTTCTAGCAGCCAAGATAACAACGCGCCTATAAAAATGAGATCTTGCCTTCCGCCAATTGAGTTAACACCCTTCGACGGGGATATTCGTAAATGGCCTATGTTTTACCAACAGTTTAAATCAATAATTCATGAGAATCCGCATTTATCGGATGCTGAACGTTGCTATTATTTATTGGGCAAGTTAACTGACAAAGCGTTATCCACATGCGCCGGGCTAGCTCCGACACCCGACAACTATACTGTCATTTGGAATTCCCTTATAGATAGATATAGCAACACTCGCGCTCTGGCAGCTACCTATGTAAATCAGCTGTTTGACTCGAGACCAACCAATGCGAATGTAGCTAACGGTTATCACAGCTTTGTTGATACCTTTGATTCGTCGATAAGGGCGTTAAAACAATTAGGCATTGAGGACTTAACTGATTTTATATTCTTAAGTCTCGCGCTTCGAAAATTGGATTCGGAGACAGTAAAGTCATTCGAAATGACGTGTCGTAACGTTAAATTGCCAAAATACGCCTCGCTTATTAAATTTTTACAGGAACAAAATCGGGCATTGTGCAACGCACAGCCGTTTGGTATGTCTATGCCTAGCAGACCCGCTACGCTTAATAATAATAATCGCAGTAAGGTAAACATTCCCACGCTTAACCGCACCAACACCAAAACGTTCGTGAATACTGAGAGTTCCTTGCAGCAGTGTACCTATTGTAATAAATCTGGGCACGATCAATTATATTCGTGTCCCAAGTTTTTAAACGCAACGCCGCAAATTAGATTCGACTTTATTAAACAAAATGGTCATTGCTCCAATTGCTTAAGCGCCAAGCATAAATTCTTAGCTTGCAAATCGCAACATGCCTGCAATCAATGTTCTAAACGACACCACTCGTTACTGCATTTTAATAAACAAAATAATAACATGCCTAAACAACCATCTTTAAACAACAAATATTACAGTCCACAATCGAATAACGACTCTAACGGCCATGTGAATAAGGGCGAAGTTGGCACGCATAATACTACGTGTTCACCGACCGCTCCGAACGTTGCGAGTACGAGTACAACGGCTGCTACGACGTCGCTCGCGACCGCGGCGGGCTCCCGTGTTGCTACCACTACGCTACTGGGCACAGCGAAAATAAGAATTGTCGACAAATATAATCGCGTTCATTTCGCTCGCTGTTTAATAGATCCCGGCTCCCAGAGCGATTATATTTCCCAGGAATGTTGTAGTAGATTATCGATACCTATTTATAAATGTAAAAGGTTTACAGAGGTGCATGGTTTTGGTGGGACCGTTCAAAAAATATTAGGTACAACTGATGTTGATTTTTCCTCTCGTTTTGATGACAGCAATTCATATCACATACAGCCGCTTGTGGTTGCGAATATTACTGGAATGCTGCCCGACTCGCGTGTCGACGTGGGTGCGATCGAGTATTTACCGCGCCTACAATTAGCGGACGATCAATTCAATGAACCCGGAGTGATTGATGTACTGTTGGGGGTCAATATTTATTGTAAGATTTTACAGTCCGGGAAAGTAAATGGTGTTAATCTACCAACCGCGTTTCAAACCACTTTAGGTTATATTTTAATGGGTGACGTTCATGCTGTGGACCCCACGTATAATAATATGCCCGCTTCATCCGCTAGCTTTCACATTCGCTGTTTTGAACGCCCACTTGCCGATGAGTTAGAAAAGTTATGGAAATTGGAGGAAATTCCAGAAAAAGTATATTTTTGTCCTGATGATAAATTGTGCGAAGATAATTACAACTCCACGACAACCCGCGCCGCGGACGGCCGTTATATGGTCACCCTACCGTTCAAAGAAAATCCTGAAAGGTTAGGTAATTCTTTTAACACCGCGAAAAATCGATATTCACTTTTGGAAAAACGATTTACTCGATCTCCTGATTTACGTGAACGTTATAATGATATAATACATGATTACATCGAGAAAGGTTATTTGTCGCTCGTGACTCCTGAATTCACAGACGAACCATCATTCTATATACCGCATCACCCCGTTGTGCGTGAGGATAAAAGTACGACTAAAGTACGGATCGTTCTTGACGGAAGCGCAAAAACGAATACAGGATTGTCATTAAATGATATTTTACATACGGGTCCGAACTTGCAATCCGATATATTCGATATTTTGCTTAACGTTCGGGTTTTTAGTATCGCATTCTTTGCTGACGTCCGGCAGATGTACCTGCGCATTGGCGTAGACCCGTCCCACCGCAAATTTCAACGCATATTGTACCGGTTTTCAGCCGATGAAACTATACAAACCTACCAATTTAATGTTGTGACATTCGGATTGCGCTCCTCTCCATTTTTAGCTATACGCACTTTGCGGCAGCTAGCCAGCGACGAACGTAGTCGGTTTCCTCTCGCCCTGGCTGTGGTAGAAAGGGACGTCTATATGGATGACTTGGTTTCTTCAGCGCCATCTATCGATGTGGCAGTGGAGACTTCGCGCCAACTTATAAACTTATTCAAGGCCGGTGGATTTGATTTGATAAAATGGACTAGTAACTCTACTGAATTGCTCAACCAGATTCCGGACTCCCATCGTCAACAGGATACTGTATCCTTTGACAATGATGACGTTTTTAAAGTCTTAGGCCTTCGTTGGCATCCCGCGACGGACAACTTTTCATTTGTCGTAGGTACATTACCGACGTGTTGTACCAAGCGTTCCATTTTGTCCACAGCCGCTCGCTTATATGATGTGCTAGGTTTGGTCGGACCAGTCATACTTTTCGCGAAATTATTAATTAAGGAATTGTGGATATTGCACATTGACTGGGACGATACACCGCCGGCATATATAGTTAATATATGGCAACAATATGTGGAGGAACTTCCTTGTTTATCACAGTTGCAGTTTCCCCGCTATATGGGAGTTACTACTTCGTCAAGGGTAACCTTACTGGCCTTTGGTGACGCTAGTGAGAAGGGATACGGATGTGTGGTATACCTGCGCGTTGAAGGTGCTACAGAGCCACCAATCGTGACCTTGGTCTGCTCAAAATCCCGCGTAAGCCCGGTCCGGACAGTGACGTTGGCTAGACTCGAATTATGCGCTCTGGTGTTGTTAGCGAAGGTGACACGAAAGGTATACGATACATTGTCGCGAAGGTACCCGATTGATAAAATTTACGCCTTTTCTGACTCTGAAGTCGCTCTATGGTGGGTTATATCATCACCTCATAGATTTCAAACGTTTGTTGCCAACCGCATCGCTCAGTGTCAGGAATTATTAGATAGAAATGATTTTTATCATGTCGCCGGCTCCGACAATCCCGCAGATTGTATTTCGCGCGGGCTTTTACCTTCTCAAATGATTGACCATCCACTTTGGTATCATGGTCCAGATTGGCTTAATTTTCCCTCTGAACAATGGCCTATTAAAAAATTAAATTCAAATAAAACTCAAGGTTTAATGCTTGAAGAAAAAACTATATCTCATGCAACCTGTGATGTTAGCTCGACCGAACACCCGCTGTTAACGTTAAGTTTGAAATTTTCTTCGTGGAATAAATTTTTGCGATCGGTTGTTTACGTTCTTCGATTCTGTAAATTGTTGCGCCGCGATACAACCATAACCGCTGTAGATATCGAGACCGCAGAAAAGGCTGTAATTAAAGTCTTTCAACAAATGCATTTTGCTGATGAAATTAATAAAATTAAAAGGGGTAAAAATTGTTCACCGCCATTACGCAAATTATCACCTTATTTAGCTGACGATCTGCTTCGCGTTGGAGGCAGATTACAAAACGCGTCACTAGAAGAAGCGCATAAACATCCAATGCTACTTCCTAAAAAAGGACATATAGTTAATTTAATAATCAATTTTTATCACATTAAAAATTTACACGCTGGTCCTGAATTGCTGCTATCTTTGTTAAGACAAAAATTCTGGATTCTCGCCGCACGGCGTATCATACGCTTACAGGTATTCAAGTGCAATAAATGTTTTAAGCTTAAACCTAAAGCTACAGCGCCTATTATGGCAGCACTACCGTCATGTCGAGTGGAACCGTGCAAGGCTTTTACTCACACCGGAGTGGACTACGCCGGTCCGCTTTATATAACTATGACTCGTAAGAGAGGGGTTCGGACCCAAAAGGCTTACATATGCATTTTCATATGCCTTGTAACTAAATGCGTCCATATAGAGCTCAGTAGTTAATTAAGTTCGGAAAGCTTTCTAGAGGCATTTAAACGTTTTCTTTCGCGTCGAGGTCCTTGTCTGTATCTATATAGCGATAATGGAACTAATTTCGTGTCCACGCGCTCGTACTTGGATGAGCTACATGTCTTCTTAAAATCCGATGACTATTATAAGACATTCTCGGGAGAGCTTGCAAGCAATCGCATTACTTGGAAACTCAACCCCCCTAATGCCCCCCATTTCGGAGGAATATGGGAATCAAATATTAAGTCTATTAAGACGCATTTGTTCCGCGTCATAGGTAAGCAAACCTTGTGCTACGAGGAAATGATAACGCTCTTAAATCAGATCGAAGCAGTTCTTAATTCTCGCCCGTTGTACTTATTGAGTTGTGACCCAGCAGAGCCGAGTGTTCTAACTCCTGCACATTTTATTTCAACTGCAACTATGTCGTACTTGCCAGCTGCTGATCTGACCCGAGAACGTCCGAATCTTCTATCAAGGTTTTCTTTAGTAGATTCCATGGTTCAATCCTACTGGAAACGATTTAAGACCGAATATTTGCACAACTTACAGACCAGGGAAAAGTGGAACACCCCTTCCAACCCAATATCTGTCGGACAAGTGGTTCTAATTAATATAGATAACGCTCCACCTCTTCAATGGCCACTAGGGGTCGTAACTAAATTATATCCTGGTCGAGATGGAGTCGTTCGTGTCGCAGAGGTAAAGACGCGTAATACAACTCTTAAACGTCCGGTAGTAAGGTTGTGTCCTTTACCAAATCAATAATCAGATATTATTTTTTTTATTTTGTAGTTTATAAGTTCATTCATGTACTAAACCTTACATATGCATTATTTGAGCACTGTTCTTCTTATATCAGGCCTACATTTTTTTCTTTGTTTTATTTGGTGCCTGCTTGTTGGCTGTTACACCCTCACTACTCACTACCTATAATTCTGTATCATTTGGTTATTATATATTTGCTGCTCTTGAGATGTTTCCTTATTCTTATTATTATTTTTTTTTTTGAGGACACCTCAAGGCCGGGGGGATGCTTGCGCGAGAGTGTATATCTTGCTTTATACCAAGAATAAGACTGCCCAAGAGTCTATCTCTGTTTAATGCGCACATTTTTGATACGGCGGTCTCGCTCACGCACCGCCTTTCGAACTCGGACAGTTGTCTTTTGAACGCGGCGAATTACTTATAGCCTCCTGTTAAATCCAATCGAATCCTGAAAATAGGCGATTTTTTGAGGCTGAAAGGACGTTAAATATTTCCAATTCGACTCAGTGTGTGTGTGTACGACGTGAATTTGGTGTCTGTATTTGTTTTCTGTTGAATCTTCAAAATCATCTTGCCGCGTGGCGAGGAGAAAGGCCGCGTTGCCTTCTCTCATCCTCATACAGCAGACCTGGCCAGGATCTGGAGCTCCAGAGCATAAGGAGGAAGCAGTAAGTGCGCATTTCTTTACCTTGGGCAGTTCTATGGTACGTGATACAAGGGCAACCGCAGCACACCCCTGTCGGCCATTTTTTTTTTGTGGATGATTTTTCATATTTTTAAACCAACAAATTTGGGTGTAAGCAAACGCGCATCCACCCTCGATGGACTTTTACCATCTGCGCGGGAAGAGAAGCAACTGGTATATTCTATGTTTTTTCTTTACTCCCAGAAAGTGTGGAAGAATTTTTAATTCTGTTTTTCAATAAAAATACATGTCAAGATTAACTTTTTATGTGAAAATAATTTTTGTTTATTTCGAAGATGACCTTTTTACCCATTAACTTTGTTGTACTACTTGTGGAACACCCTGTGTATCGATCATTAGTTCTGGCTCATATAGCTCTAGGCTGACAAGCCCTTTTAGATATACAACGGGGCGACACTGTAACATATTATTCGACTCCCGGGACGAAGACGAAAAATAATTACGAAGATTAAATACATGCGCAAAAAGAAGGGCGACGACCTTATTATACAGGATGTTACAAAAACATCGAAGTGTTTTTTGTGTGGTATCGGGGATAAGTTTGTGGGACTTATATATTTTATGTCTTATGTGGAAGCAGAGGAGGGTTTGCATGTTTATATTAATTTAATTTAACTCTGAATGAAACATTGACAAGTGTTCAGTAAACATAACCTAATTCTGAAAAACCTTGTATACACACATTATTTATGTAAAAGACATACATAAACCACGTCTTTATCCCTTACGGGTAGACAGAGCCTAAGGTAACAAGGCCTAAAGGCCACGTTTAGCATGATGTTTTGGTCATGTAAAAGACACGTATACATTTTGTAGTATCTATCATGCTTACATCCCTACTATGTCTATCTGTCTGTCTGTATGCTTTATCCCTTAAACAACTGAACCGATTTTTATGGAATTTGGTTCATAGATATGACGTTCAATCTTGGGGATAGTTTTATCCCGGAAAATCGATTAATTCCCGCGAATTCTGCGCAGACAAGTCGTGGACAACTTCCCTAGCTTTAATGCATGACCATTGCATGTCTAAATCTGGAATGAAACTTAAGTACTAACTTTGCTGAATGCAAAAAGTTAGTATACGTGACTTTCGTACTGGGTCGTAAACTTAGAACGGAAGATAAACTGCACTTTATAGTTCAATCCTGGTCGTAAAATTGATACATTATTTCGATACAATAATAATATTTTATGCTTCGTGTGTTTACAGTCGAGATAGATACAAAATCTATCTACAGGGTGAAACATAGGTCGTAAACAGAAATATGGTTTTATTACTGCTTAACTTTAGCTTAAACATGTGGACGTGATAAGGGGCGGAAATATGTAAACGTTGTTTTTTAATTAGTAACTAAAAAAAATGTTTTAAATTTAATGAGTCTCATGGTCACCCTAGTTGCTACGTTAAACCACGTTAAACTGTCATAGACTTAGATAAATTAATAATTCTACCTCTTTGTATTGGCTGGTAAGAATGTTAAAAAATAATAAATTGACAATGACAAATTCAAAAGTCATAACATTAGGTTACGAATTTAATTTGTAAATTAATAATTCCCCTTTACAATGCCGCCTGCGTATCCCTATACTTTTATCGGACGTTACGATATGATAAGATTTTACGCTCAAACACGAGAAGCACGAGAAGCATTCCGAGAACATTACCCAGAGTCACCAGTCCCGACACACAACTTGATTCGCAGCTTGATTCAGAATCTCCGGGAGTATGGACAGTTTACCGTTTCAGTTCATGCACAGGCGAGAGGAGGGCAGATCAAGAGAAGGGTTTATGAACAGGTATCCGATACAGTGGCAGAGCTTCGTATTAAGATCATAGCCGCTTTTGACGAAGTAAAGGCCGACCAATTCGTACTAAGCAGAGTCAAAGACAACCACAGGAGACGGGCACAGTTGTGTGATGAATTAGAAGGCGATCATTTTGAACATTTGCTAAAGTACGTGTAAAATTAGCGATTAATTATTTCATAATAAAATAATAACAAACCAATAAGCGTGTTTACATTAAATGCATAATGTAGGTTCCTGTAGTACACAGATGATCTTGTTTGATAGCCTAAGTACTCGATTGATAAGATAAATAAATTCTACTAATTCTAATTGTAAGTACTTTAAGTTACGCTACAGTCCAAGTCTTGTCGGATAGGGTAACCATAAGGTTGGTGTTTTTGCTATTTTAAATTAGTATAAAATAAGTTCAATTGTTTCATTTAAGTGTTATTGGAAAGAATTCGCCTTAAAATACTGCAATAGAAACATAAATTTCTGTTTATGACCTATGTTTCACCCTGTATATGTCGGAGTGGCGGCACAGTGACACCCAAGAGCCTACGTGATTACGAACATTCGTTAATTGTACTTTATTGAATGTATCCTTATTAGTTATTGCTTTTATGAAACGTCAAGCGATGACAACTGTCGCTATCAGGTATTGTTTGAGGGTGGTCTGTGCTTGGCTCAGTTGCAGCTACCTGCAATGTTAGCTAAATGACAGAATTACATCTGAGGACGAGAGAAGGAGAAAGCATTCTTTACCAGGAACTGATGGATAATCAATTACCATCGAAATACTGCTTTGGGGGTGCGAGTCGGGTTACCTCCACGTGTGATTAAGAGCTGCGGTTCGTTTTTGGATCCGTCCGGGGGGAAGAGCAGTGCTTGGTCCGGTGTGCCCTGGGCAACGGCTAATGATTTCCTGGCAGTTTCTGAGGGATATCATTGACCGTTGGCTAAGAGCCCGACAGGGGGGGAGGGGGGTCTTTGACCATTACCGTACAACGTTGCCGACATTTTGTCACAAGATTTTTTAATAAAAAATTTTACATTGACATTGGCGAAGTTGTCGTCACTATAACGACTTGATACGCCACAAATAAAAGAAGAAGAAGAAGAAGAATACTGCTTTGTGTTTACTTGTGAATAAAATTGTCCGTGCTTCCGAGTGTTAAGTGCCTTTGCATTAAGTATCGAGTATATCGAGTATAGAGGGAATCGAAATAGTGATGGAATGCATCGCCTACAACATGATTCCTAAGATTTTCACCCATTCCCTGTCTTTTACTTTGCTAATAAAGTATGTTTTTTCTTTGAAAGCCAGCATGGAAAATGCAAATTCTGATAAATTAAATCAGTTAGTGCACTTGAATATGAATAGTTTAATAATGACCCGTGCGAAACTGGAGTCGTGAGTTTATACCAGCGGGATTGTTTTAAGTTAACTGGTGGTAATTTCATGGGTAGATATCAAAATTCGATATCAGTTACGACTCCAAACTATGAGAAAGTTCTTACAGATCGGTCGTTCCAGAAACGTTTTACCAAGAATTTGAATGAAAAATGAATAGTTGAGCATTGCCGGTTTCAAAGGCCACAAGCTTTGCATAATTGAAATTCGATGAAGGTGAGGAATATTGCTTGGAAAAGAATTGTGTTCGGTGGACGAATAAAAATGACAAATCTGGCTGAAAACTGAAAAGGGACTTGAAATGAATGAAATGGTTGAATTCTAGTTGGGTCGCGTGTGGTCGCGTTGCGGTTCGTTTTTGGATCCATCCAGGTGGGAGAGCAGTACTTGGTCCGGTGCACCCTGGGCGACGGTTAATAATTTCCCGGCTGTTTCTGTGGGATATCACTGTCCATTGGCTAAGAGCCCAACAAGGAGGTGGGAGGGTCTTTTGACCGTGTTACCGCACAATGTTGCCGACATTTTGTGACAAGATTTTTGAATAAGAGTGGTAATAGAATGGGATGGCATACCGTCTTCCATTCTCTCCGTCCACGTAGGCAAAAGATTATCACTACGTCTTTATACCTAAAAGGTATCAAAACGGCTCCTGTTGTAACACCTATACGGCTTATACCACATTCAGCTAAACATTTCCCTAGAACTTCATAAAATTACCAGCCAACTTTGCAGGAGGCCTACCAAGACTTCACGTTCCGGTACAGTATTATTACATTCAATATCAAATAGTTATGCAAACAGAAATCGTTCTACCACCTACTGAGATGCAACTGCGAAATATCGGAATCCACGCACGGAATAGAAGTTTTATTTTTCCGAATCCTCCAATTTTCAACGAACATTGAAAACAGATTTTGCATTTATGTTTCGACGTTTTTTGGTAGCTGGCTGGCATGCCGAATGCGACGATTGCAAAAGGGTGTTGTTTTTCGATGTTTGTTTTACGTTGGTTTGCGGAAGAAGTTAAGAGAAATTGTGTCACAAAAATGCTCCAAAAAGTGTGGTAAATTTCTGCAGTTTAGTCTAAAAACAACAAACATAAATCTATATCCCTTACAGGGTAGTCAGTGCATAGGGAAACACCACCTAAAAGACACGTTTAGCATGACTGTGGATGTATAGTTGGAAAGGGGAATCAACTTAGTGATGGGTTGCTAGCCGAAACGCCTTAACAGGATTCTTAAGATTTTCGCCCATTCCCTCGATGGGCGTTTACTATCTGCACGGGAGGAGAAGCAAATGGTTCATTCTATGTTTTTTATTTACTCCCAGACCAGCTTGGAAAGCATAGATAAATACATACGTAAATGTAAAACCAAATAAAGCAACAAGCCGGTTATGTTAGTTAAATGATCGGATTACAGGCAAACAACATCCTACTAATATTATAAGTGTGAAAGTTTGTGATTATGGATGTTTGGATGTTTGTTACTCTTTCACGCCAGAACGGCTGGACAGATCTGGATGAAATTTGTAACATAGACAGATTATAGTCCGGAATAACACATAGGCTACTTTTTATCCCGGAAAATTGCGTAATTCCTGCGGGATACCGATAAACGAATTCTATGCAGACGAAGTTGCAGGCAATGGTAGATAATATGCTTGCTTTGTGTACAGACAAAACTAAAATAGCTCCAATGTTTTCAAAGAAACTAAAAAAGTTCGGAACTGTAGTGAAAAATTACTGGCTGTTAAAGTGAGTTTCACGGCTTACAATAAAAATATAGGGGCCCATCTTCTAGACAAAGAACTTAAACGTTTTCTGATTATAGAAATAAAAAGCTAGCAGGTGTGTGGAGGATTTTATTGGGATACAGAATGAAGTTCCGATGTAGTCACCCATTTCTTCCATATTATTATGTAGCCAGAAGCAATGAAAGCGGAGATATCTTCTAACGTTCTTGCAATTATAATAGCATTCACTATCTCTTTGAACCGTCATCTTACCGTGTGACAGATAGAAATATTAATTGTTATTGCGGTCGCTTTTCGCACTTTTCTATGACTCCTGACAATGTACGATTTCATTTGTTATGGAAACAAATGACTAACGAATAACGGACAAAAGGAGACCTGGTATCACAGACGTATCATTAGTTCTTTTCGTACATTGTTAACAATAATCTCACCAGCTTCAGATCTGACTTAATTTTTGTCGACGTTATTGCCTTTCTCTTGACTGACTTCTATTTATTCTTTAACCCGTCAAGCGTCCAAGTGACTACAGTAGTCCCTAACTTTTTCGGGCGGGAAATGTCCTAGGGACTGCATTATGCATTCACGCCACTGGCCAGGTCTTCCTCCCTTGGAAGAGCCAGCGACAACTCGCTATATTATATGCTTCTCGCTCTCTCTTTAAGCCTCCCGCCCGAAAAAGTTAGAGACTACTGTAGTCGCTTGGACGCTTGACGGGTTAAGCAAGTAACAGAAACCTCTCAAACAATTAACTAAGTATTAAACAGAGTTCCTAGAAACAAGACCGAGGTTACACAAGCTGTAAATTTTCGTCTCATCTAATTGCAAATTTCCGTCCCGTCCAACGTGTCCTTTTGTAAATTACATTAATTGTCCATATTCTGTTTATCTTTGTTACAAAGACGTAAAAACGACTAATTTGTTCTTAACGAGACTTTGCAGTAACGAGGGGTATCATTTGCGCTCGCTTCAATAAACAAGATCGGGACTCTTCCAACTTCATTCATCTCAGTTCACATAATATCGAACTTTATTCCCCCAGCAACAGGGTCTTGTTCTGGTTCCCCTTAAAGTTTGACATAGAACCCGAGAACAGCTGCATGACTTGGCACAGTAGCTTAGTTGCGATAAAATATTCAGCATTTTGACTAATATATTGGAAAAAGTACACGAGATGAAAGCGAAAGCGTGACGGAACTATGTTTCTGGATGTTGTGAGCTTAAATGAGTACTGCCACCCCCTTATTCATAAACGCTCTGTAGGCTTCTGATAACTTAGCAATCGTTTGTCCTTATCTGTCACTTTGACATTTAGCTTTCACAGATAAGGACAAATGATTGCTTAGTTAGCAGAAGCCTATAGAGCGTTTATGAATAAGGGGGATAGTCTTTGAAATTCTTTGAAATTAATGTCAAAATAAAACTTGCTACTTGACTACCACACGTTCAAAGCGAAATGCCTGTGTGAAATATGTTTGAATGCAAATAGGTAATAAATATATACATAAACCACGACTTTATGCCTTACGGGGTAGACAAGGTTTAGCATGATTGTGGGCGTATGGATGCAAAGGGGAATCAAAATAGTGATGAGTTGCTAGCCGCATAGCCTATAGATTTTCACCCATTCCCTCGATGGGCTTTTACCATCAGCGCCGGTAGAGGCTGCTGGTACATTCTATCTTTTTTTTTGCTTCCATACCAGACGGGATAATATTAGCCAAATTTCATGTATCTTAGTCATAGTCATTTCGCCATTTTATTTGCTTAAATGTCGTGGAAATACATTAGAAATGTAGCTATTATGTTATTCCAGAGATCAAGTTATCTACATGCAAGGTATAATAATATACACAGATTATAACTTCTCAATTTACTAAAACGCCTCGTGGAAATACGCTATTAAAATAGATTTATTAGCTGTTGATTCAATACGCACTTCGGTCAATAGGTTTTTAAATCCTTATTTCGTCCAACACATTTTTCGCCCAACATTATATTTGTCCAACTCGCGTATCATTCAACATGCATTTTGTCCAATAAGTATTACGTCAACGCATATCTGGTCACATGATCTCAAAGCAATTTCCAGATACTATTTAGGCACGTTTGTTTTGTTTATTATGTTTGCTGGATTCAGATCATTTCATTGTTGAGCGTGGACAGTCCAAACAATATTAAACCTTTTGTTTAAACCGATAACTCAGCCGCAACGGACAGCCGGAAAAGTTAAAGTCATTTTAACTCATTTAAACCATGTAGATAAAAAAGGATTTGAACGAAACGGTTCCGCAGTAATAAATTTACTGTTAAATCTACTGTATTTTTTCTGTAAATTATATTACATTTTTACCATTTTGCCCCTAACTTTTTTTGGAGGTCTACGCAATAGTACTGAGAGTACATGAGTAATTGGAGTCAATTGGTAAATTTGGTGGCTTGATTGAGTGGCTTCTCCAAAAATCAGTTTCCGCAAGGATTCGGACGTAAACGTTTCAACAGGCTCTAACAGGAGCATTTTCTCGCTAAGGACGTGTGACCAAAATAAAGGAAGGTCTTCAGCAAGTCAGCAGCGGCACGTTTCAATACAAGCATATAAGCCAGGATCTACTGTTGTAAGCAGAAATAGCTCACTTAAAGCTGAAGCGCAGGATACTTTTATTTTGTTAGAGAACTGTCCCCCTGATTAACGAGCTAGTCCGCAGCCAGTGATGCAGTAATGCATTTTAGTATCTGGTTGCGGTAACCATTTTTCTAGATGCCTGAAAATTCTAGTTTGTAGCCACAGACTTAGTAACTTTGTGTGTAAAGATAATAAAAGACAAATGAGGCGGGGACATGCGGAATCTGATCGATCGCATTAGCTCGAAAATGATTACGGGTTAAAAAATATCCTAAGTCTTCGGATTTCAAAATACGCATTTTTTTTTCACATGAGAAACATGCAGGTGATTTAGCTGATGGAGAGTAAGCCCCACTACCTACGGACGCCTGCAACACTAATGAATTGCAGATGCAATACCAGCCTAGAGAGCTAAGATGGAATACCTCCTGTGCCAGTAAGTTCAGCGGTTGTCCCACTCTCCACGCCGGAACACAGCACCGCAAGCACAGCTGCTTGGCGGCAGGACTAAATAAGTTGGTGGCACCGATCCGGACGAACCTTGCTCGAGGTAATATCACCCGCAAATTTAATTTGAAGTTCACCCCAGCCTACCGGGACGCCGCTATAATTTTTCACAATTCACGTTGACATAAGTATAGAAGCTAACACACTTGGCGAAGTACTAGCAACTTCAAATTCCCATACGTTTCACATTTCTGTTGCTAACAAGACGTCTCCAGTGGCTTAAAGCTAGGGCTTAGGGCTAGTCTATTTAATTTATAAACGCCAACGCCGAACCAAAGAAGCCACAGAACAGTGGATTGCCATTTGGTTTTCTACAGGCTACATTTCGGTGAGTGTGCGTCAGATCTGCACGACCTTGTTCCACCAACTCCTTTCTTTCACGAGTCGACCAAAGACTTTAATATGTTCTCAGAATCTCTAAAATTCGCACAAAGCCTTATCTTTATTCCTTTACTATCTGGACAGACGAGAAGCGGAACTCTCCTACCTGAATCTATGTTTCCTGAACGCTACAGTTCGGCCGTCTTTTAAATGGCGAATGGGCGTTTTCTAGGAAGCATGCTCCATCTTAGATCGCATCTTTGCCTACCACCAGACGTGAGATTGCGATTACAATCATGCCTATAACGCATTAAAAATCGGACAAATCCAGGCCATGGACCAAATAACTTCACCGTACATAAATAATGTCCACGCCATAAGTGGTTAATACTACAACTTTCCATAACAAGCACGGCTAAACTTTGTTATTTCCCCAAGGTGGGCGCGTGAGTTGAATCAGCCCCAGTTTGGCCAGGAAAAACTATTTCTTCGGCTAATTGCTTTCATGCTGACTCGAGTTACAGAGTCGAGACGGGAATACTGATCGTGGATTTTGTATGAATCGATGGCGAGACGCTTATTTTTACAGCTTTGAGGTGTTTTATGTCGTATATACTAAATTACTGAGTGAAGTAACGTTTGTAAGCGAGTAAAAAAATAATTTAGTGGCGTTATTAAGTAAAGTTGCACTACTTTATTTGATACTTCTGCCCGTGACATCATCCACGTAGAATTAGCAATTGACATGTTTAGCGCTATCCCGCGGGAACTATGCGATTTTCCGGAATAAAAAGTAGCCCATGCTTATTTGTGTTATTTTTGGATGACTTTAGCGTGCTTTGCTTTTTATAGCGTATGGTTTTCCTTCACACGGTTGTACATCGAAATGAAAGAAAGTGAAATATAAAATTAGTATGTGCGCATTGAACCAGCGAGACATCGTAAAGAGAATTTTATTTACTTACACTGAACTATCCAACAGTTTGCAAGATAGGTGTTTAATGTATTAGGTTAATAATCATTTTTGTAAATCGAGGAATGAGAGTACGGCTTCTATTATAATTTGGTTTCCTGTTCTCCATCAGTAAGTTTATTTTATTCCGGGTAGACTTAGCATATAATTGATATAAACAGTCGTTTTCTGACTGAACTGAAAATGAATCAAACACTTTTTTTTGCTTAAAAAATGGACGGCGTATTAAACAAATTAACATGTCGAGTCAAATAGTTGTTGGAAATTCAATTAAACGGCTATTTGCGAGGATCGTAGAGAATAAATTAAAATCGTAAAGTCATTAATGTGGACTAGTTATTACCCGGGTACTTACTCGGCTGTTCACTGTTCTTCATTCGATTTTATCCTTTTTACAATCGGTTCAAAATTATCGTCTCCAACCTTATGTCATAAAGGCTGTAAGGCCAGCATTAAGGTTCGACCACACCGCAGCGTGTACGCAGTGACGTATCGTAGGCGTTACGTATTGTCACCGTTTCTTCATACATTTTGTTGCGTAAGCGCACCGTCAACATCTTTTACGCACCGCTGTGGACCTTTATACTGAGTTGGGACAATTTCGTGAGTATTCATCTTAATGTTTTTACTTGGTTTAAGTTTAGTTTTTTATAGTCACAAATAAATGTTGTTTCATTATAATGAAATATCATCTCTGTGAGTCTGTGCATAGCCACCTACTGCATTGGGCCGCCTAATACTGTTACCTTGTAATATTCTGTATACCTTTTTTCTGTTTTCGTTGTTATACGTGGCGTTCAATAATGAGTACTTGTATTGTATTGTATTGTTTTCGTTTAAAAATTCTTCAACATACTGACAAACTTTTCATACAATTCAATATAAGTAACTCCAAATTTATTCGCGCGTGTGTACGGAAGATATTAATTTTTCATACTTCATTATGGGTTCCACAAAAACAAACAATACCCTGATTAATGGAGTGGATTTTTAATTATCATATCGTATAAGGTTAAAATTTCATTTTTGAAAATGGTTTGTTCATCTTGATTGCACTCAGCCATTTTGCTCGAAATATTACCAAGCCCTCTCACCTTGAGAGAAAACTTGTGCCCAGCAGTTGGGCATACATATGCTGGATATGATGATGATGTTACAACTTTTGTTAATTTTAGTAACAGTATTACTCACTACACGGTGACCCAATTGTTGATGTACTATGGGGTAACATTTATGGACCAGTAGGCTTATTACCTTACTCGCTCGCAATCGCCATCGTGTTCATTTTAACAGTTCTTGTATGAATGTGACAGCTAGCTGATTTCGATACCAATTGTCATCCCATACATGAACTGTCAAAATCAACACGATGGCGATTGCGAGCGAGTTAGGTAATAAGTCTACTGGTCAAAGAGAAAGCAGAAGACGTGTCATATCAGAAATTCTAAGAAAAGATCTAGGAAAGGATCATTTGGAAATTGTTTCACCTACAAGAGCTTAGTTTTTAAGTTTAAGAAGAAGAACGTTTTATTGTTAAACTGCATAGTGCATCTTTTTCGCTATCAATAAAATTATTTAAGTAATTAAAAAGCTGAGAGGGCCCATCGATACTATTCTAGTATAAAATCATTGACTCTATGTTTTCTGCTTATTTTATTTCTCTCAAATGTATTGTACGTACATAAATACATAAATATATCACGTCTTTATCCTTTACGGGGTAGGTAGACAGAGCCTAAGGTAACAAAACCTTAAGGCCACGTTTAGCATGATTAAGGGCGTATAGCTGGAAAGGGAAATTAAAATAGTGATTTCTGAGACTTTCGCCCATTCTCTCGATGGGCTTTCACCATCTGCGCGGAAAGAGAAGCAACTGGTAAATTCTATGTATTTTCTTTACTCCCAGACCAGCATGGAAGAATGTATGGTATCTGTTTCTTTTATGTATCCATGTGTAAGAATGTCTGTAAATGAATGTTTCTGTCTCTCTCTATCTCTCTCTCATTTGAGAAAGTACTTGCAAAATATTAGAACTTATGCGTCATAATAAATTAAATAAAATCCCAACATTTTTTTCAACTTTTAATTGGGGCTGCGAGTAAAATGATGCCAATCAAAAAAGGCAAGTGCTTTAGGGCTTTCTCTGTCAAAAAATATACGTCTCCCTTAAATAAACTTGTTAGACCAGCGTGGCCGTTTTGAGTGCTTTTGAATGAATTAATTCCGGCGGATGCCCCAGACAGGTAAACAAGGGAGTCTTTGAATTATTCTTACGGGGTAGACAGAGCCTAAGGTAACAGGTACCTACAGGCAACATTTAGCAAGATGTGGGCCTGTAGGTGGAAAATAGAATCAAAATAGTGATGGGTTGCTAGCCTCATCGCCTATAACATGATTCCTATTATTTTCGCCCATTCCTTCGATGGGCTTTTACCATTTGCGGGGGTAGAGAAGCAACTGGTACATTCTACGTTTTTTCTTTGCTCCCAGACCAGCATGGAAAACACATGAACATTGACTAATATATAGATTTTTTTTGTCAACCGCAATTAAAAATCTTAGGGTGACCTCCTGTTGAATATTTCTGGGCTAATTTTAAAACGTATTGCAAATCTCAAGTGCGCGTAGTTGCAGCTGAAGAGCTGATATAGATAGCTGTGTGATTATCATAACGAACCAACCTTATTTTATGAAGTGATCATTGCTCACGGGTTACCTTCAATCATAAGTAGACCCCTTCGCTCATAGGCATTTCTTCAAGTCAGGTGTCTAGTGTCAGTGTCAACGCACGACCTACGTCAGGACACCCGACTCGCACGCTTGGTGTCTCTACATTAAGATACAGAACATCCTACATTGTACCTTGTATTACTTATACGAAATTCGAAGTTAATTCAACCACTCGAAGTGGGTGACTTACAAGATTTCACCACGTAAAATAACAGACCTAACACATCTAGTTAAATAACAATGAAAGCTTCTAAAACACTCTCGATTTTTATGAATATTTTACATCAACCACACTTCAGTAAACTTCATCCATAATTCATCAGTCTTTCTTGGGACGTCGGTCTTTATTGAGCTAAACTCATGACCTGAATGTCTGCCTACTGTCTGATTGCTTTACTCAGAATGTTGAATTCGTATTTCAATTAGCACATAAAGAGGAATTTTTATTTATTCGGTTTTTAGGTGGTTACAATTTAAATCATCAGAAACTATGAGATCCGCAGAAGAACAAAGGTGATCGACGGGTACGTATTAAAATACATAAAGTTTAAAATGTATAATGGGTTAAAATACATAATTGTTTATAATAATGCGATTTTCTCAGAAAGTTACAAATTAACAGGATTGTTATAAAACAAACCTAACCTAACCTAAACCAATCTATAGATTACGATATCAAAAAAGTTCATTTAGCTAATAGTTTTACAGAAAATTGCGTTATACATTTTGAACCATTATGTATTTTAACCCATTATACATTTTAAACTTTATGTATTCTGATCCGCTCCCGTGATCGACAGCCCGAAGAATTGCAACACTTAAATGGTAGTGGGCAGATCACGTGGCTTACAGGACCGACGGCTGAAGGAGCCAGAAGTTTCTCGAGTGGTGATCACGTACCGCGGACACAGCGTAGGAAGGCCCCTTAAGATGCACTGATGCTGATGACCTGGCGATGGTCGTGGGAGTCTGCTGGATGGGGGCCGCACAAGACCGGTCTTTCTAGTGCTATTTCGGGAGGCCTATTTTCATCAGTGGAAGTCTTTTAGCGATTGATGACTTAAAATCGCAGATCACAAAATTAGGAAAGGGAAGTATTATACAAAAGCTTCCTGATCCTGATCCTGGCAGGGTCGCCATGTAGGGAGTGAATTGGGAGTGAAGTGAAACCCGGTCGTCTTGATAGAATGATGCTTTAATGCTGCCCAAGATTACATAGGACGTACTTAGAATCTATGTATGCTAATACTACACTACAAGCTTCTCACTTCTCTATTATCTCAAATCTTAAGATGTTCAAGTGATATCAGCCTTATTCAAAATACAAAATCCAATAACTCAGTAATGAACCTTTTTATAGGACAGTCAACGGCGGAACTGATTGGATCAATACGAAATGATGTTCAGTGAGCAATGCCCAATTCCCTGAGCGAGACACTAATGGGCCACCGATCTAATTTTGGTGACTATTGACTTATACTATTTACTCTGGCCTACATCGTGAGATTAGTCGAGGGATTTCTAATAATGCGAGTGCTCTAATCGACTTACTAGCTGTCGCATAACATTCTATAAGTATAATTAATTTAGCAGTTGTTTCTCCATTTCGATGAAATTAGCTATTAGGCTGCTTGGGGAGAAAAATCGAGTAAGTTCGTGGGACACAAAATAGATCTAAATTAGAATACTAGTAGCCGAGCAGCAACTATCTCTTGTCAACTACAAATTTTGGACTACTGTGGGTGTTCGCGCGCTAAAACCTATTTTGGTTTTATATAATGCAGGGGCCAAAAAAACATAGTTGTCATTAAAAAAAATATGCCTTGCTACTCCGCTACTCACGTGCAAGATAGCCAAGCCTGTGTGAAATATATATGTTTTTCATGCAATCCCTCCCTCCACTTCCACTACTACCAATAAAACACATATAAATCCCACAAACTTAACTTCACACAGGCTTGGTTATCTTGCACGTGAGTATCGGAGTAGCAAGGTAAATTTTTTGTTCATTGAAATGGACCTCCGCAAAGTAACGCCTGATTCAATAAAATAGTTGTCATTGTTAATTGACAACCATCAAACACGATCTGCTATATATTTAAACTTCGTTTCACATCACCGCTTCTTTTTATGAGTTTATTCAGTGCATCTTCAGTAGCAATACTGCGTCCTTCCACGCCACGCCGGAGACACGCCCTGATGTAAGTGTTACAGCACTAATTCCAAACTTATCTTTAGGCAACTGCGCTCTAAAAGCGCTTTAGTAAATAAAATTAACGGTAAAAAAACACTTTAAGTAACTCGAAGGTCAAAGGTCAAATCACTAGGTTAATACGATCTTGCTTGATGTTGATTGTACGGCATCTCTATTTTAAAAGACGTAATTGGCTAAAAATGACGTTAAAGAAGAAAAAAATGATGCCTTAACTTTTTCCAGAAACCTTAAAAGGTTAATTGCGTTGTTTATTTTAAGAAACAACAACCATAGAGTACAGTCAAGGGCATAAATATATGTACGTTACCAAGACGCCAAAAACATCTATGCGTGTACATCTTTATGCAACAAACACAGACCACCTACAGATTTTTAGAATATTCGAAAGGTGGAGCATGCGCACTGGCGCCGTAACGCGTTAAGTAACGAAGCGGTTTCCCGGTTACCTTCCCATAAGAAGTTATCACTTCAAAATGCACATGACAGTTTTTTTTCAGCTTGCGTTGCTCCCAAAATCTAACCGGTCAGTAACTTATGGACATGCCCTCATCTCTTTTTTCTTTCTCCGTGACGTCACCCTTGCCGCCCGCTTACGTCGCATTCTGCCAATGTCGACTTAGAAATTCGTAAAGATGGCATGTCTCTAGGATAGGTGATCTGTGGTAACAAACAATAAGACCGGTGACACATTATATTTGACGTGTTTGATTGTACCTACATTCATGCCCTCGGCTGTACCTATACAGTTTTAAATAGTGGGTAGGTCAGCGGTAGTTTGATATAAAATTAATGAATCGTAAATGGTAAAATTGCATTGTCTTTTAATTAGGTTATTATTATTAATTAAGGAATAGTGTGAGGAATAAGGATAGTGTAGAAGGGAATGTGCTGATGTGGAGGATAATAGTGACTAGGGTAGAAAAAAGTATGCTTAGTTGGTTTGGTCACGTAAGCGGATGAATGAAAGTAGGATAGCTAAAGAGATCTATCTATATGAGGAGTGTGAATGGTTTGAATGGTAACGTTGGGAGGGGAAGGCCTAGACGGACGTTCCGAGACCAAAAAGGAGATGTTTTGGAAAAAGTCAGGTCAGGAGTAACCGAAACCGACGAGCATGTATGAAGATTGATGAATGTGGATGAAGCGAAAGAAGTATGTCAGGAGCGTAGCAAGTGGAACAAAGTAGTCTCTGCCTACCCCTGTGGGAAAGAAGCGTGACGGTATGTATGTATGTATTAGTGATGTAACGAATATTCGCATTCGCATTCGCGGATATTGGCATAATTTTGGATATTCGTATTTGCATTCGCATCCGCAAAATTTCTGCGAATGTTTTGCGAATATGATCAGAAAAAAAAAACAATTTGAAGATAATGGTAGGTTAATAAAATTAAAAACCCATTCATTTCTTATAATTTTAATGCAAGAAAAAGTAACTTAACCTCTTAAGCACATTAACAGTCTTCACTTTATCATTTGGTATTAGTTATTCATTATTTTACTTTGGGCAATGAAACTTAATAATTAAATTTTCATTAAAACACTACATTCGCATTCGCATTCGCATCCGCCGATGTTTAAAAAATGGCATTCGTTACATCACTAGTATGTATGTATTTAATTGTAATTTTAACTGTAGTTGAAAACAAACCAAACAGTCAATGTCATAAGGTTTATTAAAGTAAATATCACTTGTCTCCGGTACCGCTGTTCTCTTTGCTCGGGTTGGGCAAAAAGTACACCAAAGCAGCAACACCTGGAATACAAAACAATACCTATCAGTTGTTTTGTGAATCCTGTAGATTAGTCACAGAGCAAAATAACCATACAGTGGTTACAGCGACCCACTATCCTACTGGTCCTACAGTAGGATAGCTAATATAAACGCGTAAGTTTGTTAGTATGAATGGATGTTTTTTACTCTTTCAAACCAGAACAGCTGGACATATCTCATGTCTGGCGCAGAGATAGATCAAGGTCTGGATTAATACATACGCTACTTTTTATCCCGGAAAACTGCGTAGTTTCCGCGAGATAGCGATAAATGAATAGCGGCTAATTCATTAATACAAATGCATGCTGATTTCGTCCATGGTGGTCTGGGAGCAAAGAAAAAACATAGAATGCACCAATTGCTTCTCTACCCGCGCAGATGGTAAAAGCCCATCGAGGGAATGGGCGAAAATCATAGGAATCATGTTATTGTCTTTATCCCTTACGGGGTAGACAGAGCCTAAGGTGACAAGACCTAAAGACCACGTTTAGCATGATTGTGGGCGTATGGTTGGAAAGGGGAATCAAAACAGTGATGGGTTGCTAGCCACATCGCCTATATAACATGGTCCCTAAGATTTACCATCTGTGCGGGAAGAGAAGCAACTGGTACATTCTATGTTTTTCTTTGCTCCCAAACCAGCATGGAATAAGTATTTTTTAGTTCAAATATACACCCATATAAAAAAGTTGAATGAACGCACTGATCGCAGTATGAGTGTTATGATTAAGCGACCCATTTTTTAAGGAAGTTAAAGAGGACAAGTAGGACAACCCACTTAGTTAGGGTATGTTTTTTCGTTATTGAAGTAAATGGAATGTTTTAAGACTGTTACAAAATTTACCCGGGATATTTCAGCTAGGGGTTCAATGGGCTAGGTCCGTCAAGATCACTACTACCATATATCTACAGTTTGACAACAAATATAATGCGCATCGGCAGTATTCGTTTGCGCAGAGAAGCGCAGACCAGTTTCCGATGGTAGCCGAACGTGTAAATAATCTATATTGAACTTTATTTGCAAGCGCAACTGGCAGAGTATTGCTTGCTTTGCATTCTTACCTCTGTCCCGCTTACACGATTTTGCCATTGTTGGTACGAAATCGATCGACCAATAACAGCGCCAGAGTTTCCCGCGCTACTAAAATTGGTATACTGCGCAGGTACATCGTGGAGCATTATTTTTGTTGTCAAACTGTACTAGCTGTTGCCCCAACTTTGCCCACGCAGAATTATATTTAGCCTATGGTCATCAGGGATCGTAAAGGATTTGTCGTAACAATCTCATACGAAAATTCAAGAAGCTTGTATTATATTCTTATTCGGGCAACGCATAGGTATCGCTCTACGAGGAAACGCAGCCAGCATTATGGGCACCCTGCCCAATGGCTACGATCTGGGCGATATTTGTAAATATAAATATTTAGGATTAGATTAAAGTAGTTATTTGTGTAGGTATGTGTGTATGTTTGTATTATTATATTTTTTTACTTAGCTAGTTATGTATTATTTTATTTATGTTAGTATTGTTGCATTTATTATCCTTGCGTTTCTCCTGTCTATTTGTTTCTGCCACCTACTTAAACTGTCTCCGACTTATTTCCTATTGCCTATTGTCTACCTTGTTCTTCTTGTTCTGTTTTTTAGAAATAAATTTTTAGATCTTGTAAAAAAAATCTTAAATATCCAAGTGTATATAGAAGCTTATCAATTGATACTTACACAGCGTAATTATAGATAAAGTCATGAATGGCACCATGCAGCCTCCCTGCAGCATCACGGGGAACAACACGCTCCCCACTAGAGATCCGACGCGCCCGATCATTATGATGAATGACAAGGCTAAAGTCCTGAAAAAAAAAAACAAATATTGACAAGGAAGTGACTAACTGAAATTTATGAGGGAACTCGATCTATTTGCAAATTCACGCTCGGATAGCCTCACTTTATTAATGCCGAACCCCCTTATTCATAAACGCTCTATAGCAGTGGTTCCTAACCTTTTCAATGTCACTACCCCTGTGAACAAGTATGGGAATTGAGTTTACCCCTAGCTAATTTAAAATAATTAAAACCACACAAATTCGAACGAAAATATGTTTATTATGTAAGAAATTGCACGTTTAGGTAGCTAGTAAGTAAAGTAATATATAAATCTCGGAGTTAACCGTACTATTATTTTGTTTATTGCTAATTTAATACTATTTCGTGCCATCCCGTGTTACCCCCTAGAATCTCCGTTTTACCCCTGCGGGGGTAATTACCCCCAGGATAGGAACCACTGCTCTATAGGCTTCTGCTAACTTAGCAATCGTTTGTCCTTGTCTGTGAAAGGTAAATGTCAAAGTGACAGATAAGGACAAACCATTGCTAAGTTAGCAGAGGCCTACAGAGCGTTTATGAATACGGGGGTAAATACTATCAAATGAATCAAGAATTAATTCAATTCTTGATTCATTTGATAGTACCTATGATTTGAAAAACAGCGCCTTCTCTCGTCCCTGGTGAGCAGTAGATGTTCCACGGGAGTCTGTAATTGTGTCGTACCGACATATCATTCAAACAGATGACGCTTAGCGACCAAAATTGCTTCAAAATTGGGGAAGTGTGCTCTTAATCTTCGTACAGTTGCCATCAGATAATATATCGTAGCGGTCGAGGTCCTCAAATAATTCGGAGCAACATTAAATTACAATAAATTACACTAAGTAAAGTTAAAAACGTCAGAACACGCAATTCGTCGTAAATATAACGTAAATATCAAACACATAAGAGTGAGTGAGACAACCAGACACCGGAATTGCATTCTAAGAGCTCACGGACCATAATACTACAAGCCCATGGAAAAAAAAACATGTGGAATGAACCAGCGTGAATAAAGCTTAGAAGGCTGTTACTATATCATAACATAACTCTGAGCGCTATGCCGTCATTTCTGAGCGGTACATTTACGGAATTTCTCAGGTACAAGTGAGGAATTACTACTAATTCTTCATTTACGGCGTTTTTATAGCTTATAGATGATTAAAAATAAATGTCGAAAGACCTAGTGCCGCTTTAAAGTGGTGGTGCCGGAAGTTAGTGCGTTTTTTTTTTTTTTCAATATAATGAGAAAAAAATTGTACCGCTCAGAAATGACGGCATAGCGCTCAGAGTTATTTTATGATATAGTAACAGCCTTCTAAGCGTGTTTCACGCTGGTTCATTTCACATGTTTTTTTTTCCATGAGCTTGTAGTCTATAATAAGGCTGCGGCATTTATTTTGGCGTCGGTGAAGCCGACAAGTAAATTTTGCGATTGTCCAAGTTAGTTAGTATCTTGGTTTGTAACCATTGAGTAGCAGCTACAGAATAACAACAAGAAATATTTGTATACAGATAAAAAGAGTAATACTTTCAAATTTATCGTCCTGGCATGTTAGCAAAACAATTTCAATATGTAAATGTAAGTTTTTTTTTAGGCTGTACTAACTGTCTGTTGACCGTACATGCCCTGTCATTCATCTTACAATTAATGTATAATTCCAAGTCAATCCGACCCCTATAAGTGGATCAAATTTGACTTTTTCAACCGACAATCATAGACGGCAAAAAATACTTGTAAGTAGCGCATATTTTCCATCGCTTAATTGAAATATAATTTGTAACTAACAAACTTTACTGGTTGCTCCAAACTTGCCCTTTGTTCCTAGGGTTGTGTTTGATTCTCCGAGGGCAAGTCTCGAAGTTTCCATCAATTATGACCGTTTCTATCAAGCTTAACTTTTGACACTTCCTATCGTAAACCGATGAAGAAATATGGCAGACAATGGTCTGCTTAAAGTTTGCCACAACTCCAAAGGCGATCTGACCGGTTTAGTCTTAAGTAGGTCGTTGATTCAATTATAATATATTATATGGGGTTAAAGTGACTTTTTTCGTCAGAAATTTTCAATTGAATAACTTTACTTTGCTATCTTCGCGATATAGTGAAGTCAAGCCATGGAAAACTGTTTCAAATAAGTAAAAATTCGATACAAATTGATACCCAAACTAAACTAACACAAATACTAGCCTCTAGGCTGGCAATGCATCTGCAATCCTAAGGTGTTGCGAGTGTCCATGGCTGGTGGTGCCTTACCATTAGGTGACCCACTTGCTGTTTGTCGTATAAAAAAACTTGGCAAAGCTCGAACTGTGGTTCCCAGGGAATGGATAAATATACTTGTTTTTATACATTAGTCAAATAAATACTACCTGGCTTAAATAACCTAACCTAATCTAAAGAGAAAAAAATGATATTTTTGATTAAATCAATTACAGTGAAAGTAGTGATAGAACTATGATTAAAATAATAAATATCGCAACATACCTTACTGAAGTAGGAACAACTCGCAAAAAAATATTATTCTGCAAACTCAGAGCACACTGCATGATAGCACAGGTCCCTGCGAGTAGCAAAGCGATTTGTAACGACGAATACGTCCAATACAGTGCGGCTGAACATATGGAACATCCAAGGAAGAGCACAAACATAAGTGGCTTCTGTCCAAGCATATTGACGAGTGTGCTACTGATGCCGATCAAAGCAGCTGAGAAAATTCCGAGGATGATGCCGTTGATGTAAGTGTCCTGGCCACTGGGATGCTAAAAACAAAAGAATAGTGTTATCGTTAATTAACGAAGCTTGAAAAGCATTCGATTGTAATAAAGAAATAGTTTACTCTCTAAACAGGTCTAACAATATAATTATCCATCAAAGTCGAAACTAGGCTGAGCCTGTATCTTGGTAGTCTGCGAGTGCGCGTTAACATTCTAATAAGTAAACAAGAGTAATGATTTGAGTGGAACGGCAAATAAAACAGCTGTAAAAGATGCATGCGAAAGTAAAATACAAACTAAATTTAAAAGTGATCGCGAAGAAGTAACTTGTGGAGTATTGTATAATTCTTAAAGCTTTAGTTGAAGAAGCGGTGGGTCGGAAACACAGCTCTAAACACAAAAGTTAATTAGGAGAAATTAATATAGAGGTTGTAATAAAATGAAAGCAAACAGCCGTCATAGAAAGGAAAAAAAGTGCTTCGCTGCAAAAACAAAGGTGCTGATCATTTTCAACTTACCGGAACGCAAATATCAGTAACACTAGCTTCGAGAGCTATAGACGCATTTCTAGCCAATTCGCTGGTGTATCCGCCAATCATGATGCAGAACTCGGCCGTTTCACCGCCGTGCTTATTTTGAAAATTCTCTATGATCGTGGAAATTTGTGGAAACCAAAGTCTGAGGGATGTGTAGCTGAAAGCAAATGAACATGGTTATTTCCTAGTTTAGTTTCGATGCTTGGTAATGGTTGATAAATTATCTTTTGTTTCAACTTTGACAGTATCCTTGTCGCATGTATTAGAGAAATGAGCGATGGTAATAGTCAAATTTTGGAAATTCGCATTGTACCGCAAACACAGTGTCGTTTTATGAAATCTTTATGTACTGCGTGTACTGTAGCTTGTAGCTTGTGTATTTCTATCATATAACTACTTCAGCAACAGAATACTGATAACGGTTAAATTGTTAGTGGAGCTACCTATTTTACAAGCTTTTATTTAACTTGCAATGCCATGTATGTATGTAAATAATATTATGTTTGTCCGAGTGGAATCTTGCGAATCAATTTCGAAGCAGATATCTTCAACTAATTGAGCTCACATTTTGCATACTTGAGTAAATTGGATGACAATAACATAATCTGGTAGCAGAGTTCTGGTAGCCCAGCTTCCGTCCGGAGCGTCTCCGCAAGAGGGAACTCTTTAACGGTTAGTCCGATTGACTTGAAATTTGGTACACATAATGTAGGACGGATGACAAGATGATGTTTAATAAGTATAAAAATATTATTTAATTGTGCCTACTGTCGTATTTTTAACGGCTAAAGTTACATTCCTATTTCTAATCAATACTTCACCAATTGATGATTGGCAGCAATTGGACGCAAAGAAAACCGATTGGATTTTATAAAAGCTTTTTAATCAATTAAAAATACTTACGCCAGTAAACAAACAAATGTCGAAGTCGAAAATATCATAAGCTGATAGACTAATGGCCTCTGAAACAGTTCTTTTGATAAATACAAAGCGTTTATCAATTGTTTTTTTATGCTGATCTTATCCGGGGTCACGAAGGTTCCCATGGAGTTGAGTGATTTAATCTGAAATAACATAAAATTGGTAAATTATTAATTGGATCAGACGTCACGTTGTGGATGTTTGTATCCATGAATAAATACCTAAAAATTCGATGTTAGCGCCTTAAAAATATTTTCTCAGAAATCTTAATATTTAAGTTAATTTTCGCATTCTATCAGTAATTTTACACTTCAATGCTGGTCTGCGAGGAAAGAAAAAAGATAGAATGTACTAGTTACTTCTCTTCCCGGCAGATGGTAGAAGCCCATCGAGGGAATGGGCGAAAATCATAGGAATCATGTTATAGGCGATATGGCTAGCAACCCATTACTATTTTGATTCCATTTTCCATGTATACCTAGCCCCACAATCTTGCTAAATGTGGCCTGTAGGTATTGTCACCTTAGGCTCTGTCTACCCCGTAAGGGATACAGACGTGATTTGTGTATTGTATTGTGTGTATCAGTAATGTGTGTTTTTTTTAAATAGCTTGCTAGCTTCCTTAAATTAAATTAAACCGTCATACAAAAGTAAAACATGACGGTCCTCATGGCCAACGTGTAAAATATCAATTGATGGAGAGAAAACTTGTCACAAACCACTAACACATCTTACGACCCACAAACCAGCAATTATATGAAAAAAAACAACAGAACAAGCAGAAAGAAACCGGGAGGAAGCATAAAACTAACGAGGGGGCAATAGAAGGCTTGAAAGGGTTCCGTTATTAGGGTTCCGTCATTAACTGGGACTCGTTATGTGTTTTCCCAATTTCAGCCGTATTCGAAACTAGCGGTGCGTATTTCGATTTACTCGACAACTATGTTTTAGAAAACGGATTGAAAGGTCCCGAGAACCGGGTCTTTGTGACCGGAAAACTAATTGTAAAGTGATTTTATAATGTAAAGTTGGCTTCCGTACATTGAGGCATTCGTATGGTTTGTGGAAAGGACATTGATGGCTTTTCATAGCAAATTGGTTGACATTAAAATGGACCCTGGTTTTTTGTTGTGAGCACCTCTTAAAGTGAGGGTTTTTCATGCTGGGTATCAATTTAGTTGTGTCAAATTTTAATTTAGATGTTATGAAATTTATTCAAAATTTGAAATAATTTTATTAATTTAGATTTCTTCCATGCTGGTCTGGGAGCAAAGAAAAAACATAGAATATACCAGTTGCTTATCTACCCCCGCAGATGGTAAAAGGCCATCGAGGGAATGGGCGAAAATCATAGGAATCATGTTATAGGCGATGAGGCTAGCAACCCATCACTATTTTGATTTCATTTTTTACCTATACGCCCACAATCTTGCTAAATGTGGCCTGTAGGTATCTGTTACCTAAGGCTCTGTCTACCCCGTAAGGGATAAAGACGTGATTTGTGTATGTATGTGTGTATGTATGTATTTAGATTCAAGTCACTACAAACAAAAGTAAAACTGGTTATCATAAAAAAATGCGTCCAGAATAATGTGTGCGGAACGTCCATCGCCTTTTTCTTCCAACGCATCCATTCTCTTCTTAAAAGTATTAACTACTCACATGAAATGATTCCTTTGGCTGTCCACTGTTTTCGTGGTATATTCGTTTGATGACATCCAATGACTCTGTTTCACGGCCGAGAGACAGGAGAAATTTAGGGCTCTCTGGCAAATGCCAGTACATAAGCCCCGCCGCCAAACTCGATATAGAAGACGCGTATAAATAAATATTCCAGGAATGGATCGCTGCAAAAGAGAAAAAACATAAAAGCGTAATCTTCCTATTCATACCTCCACCTCTTATAAAAGCCTCAAAAAATCTGTTTAATTTAGCAACACGTCGTATTTCATGTATGTCTCAATAATCCGTTTTTAGAGGTCTGCTAGTAAGCACAACTAGAGTTTATTAAAAGGAAATATTTCTTAAAAACTGAACAAGGTTTTATCAAGTGTTTATTCGTGTGTATTAAAACACGTAACATTACATGGACGACAGGGTGGACCTGACTGCGTAGCTTGACATCCCGGGTTCGAATTCCTAGTTAGGGCAGACCAGCTGAACATATTTGGAAGAAGTTTCGAATAACATAGTAGGTACACAAAGGCCGCCTTATACCAGGTAACTAACTCTACGGGGACAAAGTTGAAGGCAGACGCTAGTTAATAAGAAAAAAATCTTACGTGCTTACCAAAATATCCGTCCGCAAGTACATAGTCCCATGGCCTGGGCAACAGACCCCATGCCACTAATGCGCACAATACCAGCGACAGCGACATGAAAGAAGAGTACACTAATAGCACTCTGTCTCTTACACCTTTGTGGGTGAACTCTGTGACCATGACTGCTGTTGGACTGAACGTGAAACTTAAACTGAAAGGATAAAAACACTACATATAGTAATCCCGAATGTATCATGGTGAAGTTTATAGGCACCGTTGGACTTTTAGAGAGACTTGGAGCCTTGCAGCCAGCTATGGAAATAACCCTACAGATATAAGCCTTGAGATGATGATGACACTGGAAAAACAGTAGCTCTGGAAATTTTCTAGAATAACTGTTCCCATTGCTTGTTGCGTGACTCTGAGTCTTTCTAAAAGTACAACGGTGCCTGATAAGCCTGGACATGATGATGACACTGGGAAAAAGTAGGATTTTATATAGGTAAAATTAATGCCAATTTGGCTGTAAATCCCACGCTGTCATAGTCATTCAAAGTCATTGTAATTCAATGATTTTATCAATTTTCTATTGTTCGGTTGACTTTTATCCGATAGAATAAATTAGACTTAACGACAAACAAATAAATGCAATTACAGTTTTAAAATAATTACACGTTATAAACATTATCTTGTTCGTTGGTTGTATAAAGCCCGTAATCTTTATTTTTAACGTTAGCACATTACGCAAACGCCACGATGTAACATTGAGCAAAATTAAAAAAAATAATCTCTTTTTAGCACCTCCAACACACCCTTGGTGTTTTATCACAAGAGCATTGTTGTGTTATGGTCAACTTTATTAGTGTTGTTTCGTTTTCTCCTGTCAGTATATTTCCACTAATACAATAAATTTGTAGACTGATGTTTTTAATAAATCAATAGCTTACGACTTACGGACGTCATGACAGGATTATCGCGGCATAACCGACATGGGAGCATCTTCATCAAACAATTTATCAAGAGCAAGAGCCGTGCCTTCTTTATCATTTCTTTCAGCAACTACACCCAAGATAAACATTTTGATGATAAAATCTGTGTACTGTAATTGCCTTTGTTCTTTATGCTTCTGATAAGTCTTACACTCGTTTCCTTTGTAACGTTATACATTATGATTGTTGTAAACGTAAGGGGGTAATATGATAACACAGATATGAACTACAGTAGGGGTATTCATACAGTAAGATTTTATTGCTGTTCTTCATTTTTTCAGTGCAATAGAGATTATAAGCAACTAGGTATCTTGTTATGTCAATGTTAGTGTCATGGTGATTTAACTTCGGGAATGTGGCCTTTCTTTTACTGTGTGTAATGAAGAAGACTATGACTTGTAGAAATTGGTAGGAAGTAGTATTCCATTGTGGGATGTTGTTAAAAGAGTTGCGTTGCTTGGATGTCGCGAGAGTATTTATTTACTAACTTTACTAATAATGAGAAACAAGACAAGTGAAAGAGTCACCGTCCGTAGTTTTTTGTATCATTCATTACTCATTAACTATCATATAGTTGTACGCAAAAAATCGTTCTTTTAACTGAAGTTATTTACTTTTCCTGACGCAAAAACTGCACAAACAGCAACAAATAAGTAGATCATTCATGAGTAATTCAACAATTTTAATGTTAGGATCAGTACGACTTGTATACATTCAAGATAATGGACTATAAATATGACACCTACTCAAATAAAAAATGGTGATGATTGATATCAGAAAGAGGAGAAACAACGTGTTTTAAGACAGATCTAGCAGACACATAAACTTAAAAACTGTTGAAATACAATTTTATAAATCATATATAATTTATTCTGGTACAGCTACAAACATGACACACAAGACAAACCAAAACGAACATAGACAAACTCAACTAAACTAGGTACCATATAAAGAGGTGCTACATCACAATATTCTAACACACCTCCTTGATTTAGCATCTCTTTTAAACACCTAAATCAATTCACAGTAATTGACAATAAAAACATACCTAGCCACAGTCCTAACAATCCATTTACTACACAAAAACAGCTTCAACATTCTTTAATACCTAATAACTCTCTAAATCTTTGAAATTTCACTTTACCTAATGCTTTTGTCAATATATCTGATATCTGATCTTCAGTCGATATTTTCTTAACATTTATTAAACCTTTCTTCTCATAATCATACACAAAATGATAGCTAATATCAATGTGCTTAGAATTCTTAGAGAACTTCCCATTTTTAGCTAAACTAATCGCGCCTGTATTATCTTCATAAATATTAACACTTTCATTTATTTTAACATCTAAATCACACAAAATGCCTCTTATTGGCAACACCTCCTCAACACAATCAGCCAATGCATAATACTCTGCATGTGTAGAAGCTCTCGATACTATCTTTTGTTTGTGTGATCTCCACATAACAACATTTCCAAATACCTTGATCACTATTCCACTGGTAGACTTTCTATCCTGTATATCCGCTGCCCAATCAGCATCTACATACGCGCTCATTACTTCATCATACACTGTTCCATAGCTCAACTTCAATCTTCTTGTATGATATAAATATTTCAATACTCGCAAAGCATATTTATAATGTGTTTCATCATGACTCTTCTGAAATCTGCTCATATAATTAACTGAATACGCTACATCTGGTCGGGTGCCATTAGCCACGTACAAAAGCGCACCTATTAAATTCCTATATTTTAAATTCTCGTTCACAATCTCTGCAGGCTCCAGTCTCAGATTTATTTCCATAGGCGTATCAAATCCTTTTGAATCTTTAATTTTGTACTTCTCTGCCAAGCTTTCAATGTAATGCTCTTGACTTAAGACCATCTTCTTTTCTTCCGGATTATAATCAATGTTTATACCTAAATACTGTTTTACACATCCCAAGTCTTTCATACGAAACCTTTCACTTAACATTTCTTTTACTTTATTTATAATCTTCTTATCTTTGCCTGTAATCAACAGATCATCTACATATAAAATAACGTAGACCTTCTTACTGTCTATAATTCCTGTATACAGACAGTAGTCATAAGCTGATCTTTTCAAATTTATACTGCAAAAGAAGTCATGAATACAGTCATACCAATCTCGTGGACTTTCTCTCAGTCCATACAGTGACTTCTTCAATAAACACACTTTATTTGGCTCAATTTGATAACCATCTGGTGGATATATATATACTTCCGACTTTATACTCCCGTTCAAAAATGCGGTTTCTACGTCCATTTGTTCAATATATGGTATATCGTACCGTATATCGTACCTCGTACACAAGCAGTCGATAACAATACTTTCAAGGTAGTCATTCTAGCAACTGGTGAATATATTTCTTCATTTTCTACATACATTTGTTGAAAGCCCCTGGCAACTACTCTTGCCTTATAAGTTCCATTCGATTTAATTGTGTAAATCCATTTTACTTCTATAACCTTCGTATTAAATGGTTCATCTACAATATCCCACGTCTCATTCTTTTCTAAGCTGCTTATTTCTGACTGCATAGCATTCTTCCATTTTACTGATTCACAACTATTTATTGCCTCTTCATAGTTTTCTGGTACATTTGCATCACACATGTTTACATAAATTACGTAGTCCTTATATTTTTCTGGTACTTTTCTTGTTCTTTGTGGTCTTCCATGTTCAATCACTTCCGTCTGTTCTTCAGATTCACCTGAGTCTCGCATATCCTCAGCGTCTTCAAATACTTCATCATTATCATCTTCACTATTTACAATCAGTCTAGCAGTCTCTTCTATAAACGTTACGTGTCTTGTTTCAGTCACTTTATTCTCCACTAATATTTTATATCCTGTATCTGTATATCCCACTAAAATACCTTTAACACCTTTTGGATTTAGTTTTGACGTTCTTTTTACTTCAGGAATTCTCACAATAACCTTACTTCCAATTATTCTCATTTTAGATACATCTGGTTGTCTTCCAGTAAATATTTCGTAAGGCGTTTTCTTTATGTCTGTATTTGTTAACAATCTGTTTCCTATGTACACTGCAGTCTCCACTAAAATTGGCCAATATCTTTTATCTACCTTCGCTTCCGAAATTAAGCACCTCGCTCTATCCATTACGCTTCTGTTAAATCTCTCTGCAACACCATTTAATTCGTGAGTATACGCAGGACACGGATTTATATATATCCCTTTGTTTTTCGCCAATCTGTAAAAATCTTTATTTATATATTCTCTTCCTCTATCACATCGTAGTTCCTTTATTCTCTTCCCTGTTATGTTTTCAACTAAATTCATGTATGCTTCAAAACACTCTAACACTTCACTTTTATGTTTAATACAATACACCTTCGCAATCCTACTAAAATCATCAATAAAAGAAACAAAATAACGTTCACCTTCAACACCTGTAGGATTCAACGGTCCATTCACATCTGTATGCACTATCTCTAAAATATCATTTGCACGATGCCGATTATTTTCAAAAGGTAAATTATACATTTTATTCGTTAAACAAATTTCACACTGTATGAACTCATTATCAATCCTTTCTGGTAAACCATGTAATACCTTCTGTTGGCACATTTTATTTAAATTCATAAAATTTGTATGTCCAAGAATTCTATGCCACTTTTCTTTTTCAGTCATTTTATTACTTGTGTATGATTTTACAACTGTATCACCTACTTTTCCATTCAATATAAACAACTTATTTTTCCTCTCAGCGATAGCTAATAACTCATTACTAGACCCATTAAAAATCTTAGCTCCATTATTGTTAAAAATTACATAACCATTATAACTCGTAATCGAAGATACACTCAATAAGTTTCGTTTCATACTCGGTACATAATATACATTTCTAATCGTTGTTTTTACCCATTTACCGTTCACATAGAAATACATTAAAATATTTCCCATCTTATTAGCTTTTAATGAAAAACCATCTCCTACTTTAATATCAATCGGGTTTTCCAAATTTCTACACTCTATAAAATAGTCATCACTGTTTACTATATGGTCAGAACACCCACTATCTAATAACCATGTCAAATTCTCTCTATTAGAATAATCTTCACTCACCGGATCTCTCGCAGAAGTCATCACCTCGACATTAAAAAACTCTTCTTCCCTCGCATCATCCTGGGGTGTATTATAATTACATTCTCGCCTCGTACCTCGTGCTGTACCTGAAAAATTACCTCTACCTCTTGCCATCATTCTCATATTTCCTCTGGTTCCTCTATAATTCTGTCCTCTCCAGTTGTAATTTCTTGTCATGTTACTATTTCCTCTAAAATTGTAGTTTCCTCGCCATCTTGGCATATTTCGATCTTTTTCTTCGTTCCTTGGACAATCTCTTTGGTAATGTCCGGGCTCATTACATCCATAGCATCTCATTCTCAACTGTGACATTTTCTTCTGTATATTAAAAGTTTCCATTCCTTTAGTCTCATTTTCCTCCTTTTTCTTGTAGTTCAATAATAGCTTTGACTTAACATATTCAACCGACTTGTCCTTCGCTGGCAATGCATCAACAATATCTACTAAATGCGCGTAACTTTCTGGTAAGCATAACAATAAATAATTCAATTTGTCATCTTCAGTCATCTCTTCTCCAGTATTTTTTAATTCGTTCACATTCTTTTCAAATTCGTTCAAAAATTCTACCGGGTTATCTCCATCCGCCATTTTCAATTTTAATAATTTTCGTTTGCACAACAACTTATTTGCGGTCGACTGTACTTGATATATTGTATCAAATTTTTTAATCATCTTCCATGCACTCGTTTCCGATATAATAATTTCTAGCTGACTGTCCGTGACACTCGTGACAATATAATTCTTTGCCTTCAAATCCATTTTTATCCATTCATTTTCCTTAATATTTTCCGGTCTTATCTCATTTGCTATTACCTCATAACATCCCTTCATTTCCAATAGTAGTTTCAGTCTAAATCTCCATTTATCGTAATTATTTCCGTCAAATATTTTCATAGTACAATCTTCCGTTACGTTCGCCATACTTCAAAAATATCTTCTCACCTTATTTCTTTAAACTAAATTATTCCGCCGTCAGTCTTATATAGTCTTCAGTCCATTTTATTTTTCCAACGCTTTCAACGCTCAACGCTCTGCTACCATGTTGAAATACAATTTTATAAATCATATATAATTTATTCTGGTACAGCTACAAACATGACACACAAGACAAACCAAAACGAACATAGACAAACTCAACTAAACTAGGTACCATATAAAGAGGTGCTACATCACAATATTCTAACAAAAACAACAAACAATTTTCTTTAAAAATTGAATGTTTTAGAGAAGCTATTCTGACTGTTTGTCCAACTGACCGGCTTCTGAACGCGAAGCTCAAACCTTTGGATCCAGAAAGCTGAACTTCTTAATTGAGACTGCATTAATGATTTAGACAAGGATTTAGGATGGGTATAGGGAAATCATCACATCACGCAAAGCTAAGTTTGTTAATAAACAAAGCATGCACAGTATACTTACAAAATACCATCAAGCAGCTTCCCGAACAACAGCATCCAGTATGTCTGACTAGTACCCTCGAGAACGGTACAGAGAAACATACCGAAGTGGCCCCACACGAGGAATATCTTTCGGCCAAACGCGTCTGTAATGAACCCGGTGAATAGCGCCGCCCCCACTTGCCCTGGAAAGAAGATTTATATCCTCATCGCTTATCTTTAGGAACTATTTCATATCACACGTTATCCTTTTTTGGGGAAAGATTGCGAGAAATGGGTTTTGATCTTTATTGGATATTGGAGTTCGAATTCTCGAGTGTTACGGTATTCGCGTTGCCCACGACTCGGTCAGCGGAGAATTAAATTTTCCAATTTTCCGGGATAAAAACTATCCCATGTCCCTCCGCGGGACTGAAACTATCTCTGTACCAAATTTCATTAAAATCGGTTCAGTACTTTATATGATATTAAGTAGGGATAGCGAAAGAAGCTAAGATGTAAACACACTGTGTCTTAAAATTAATCGGAATAGACACTTCAGCAAGTTGATGGGTCGGTTTGACTGAACATCTTTGCAAAAGCTTGTCAATGTTTAAAGTGTCAAAGAGGTCGGCAAGGTAGGCATTTTATTTTTGAATACAATGACAAACGAACCGCGTTCAAACGCTAAGAATAATAATATTATGTTAAATTAACAGTCTTTTTCTTTATCCGTCATTGACTTTGGCATTTGTCACTCAGACAAAACATACTAACTTTACTTAGCATTTATAGTAAGTTCGTATCTTTTTACAGATTTCGTGAATTTCTCTTTATATCCAGAGGTATCCAAAATAAGAACGACTATATTTTATTGACAACTAGCTTCAGCCCGCGACTTCGTCTGCGTAGAATTATATATCCTAACCTTCCTCTTGAATTACTCTATGTATTAAAAAAAACCGCATCAAAATCCATTGTGTAGTTTTGAAGATATAAGCATACATAGGGACATAGAGAAATAGGGACAGAGAAAGCGACTTTGTTTTATACTATGTAGTGAAATGAACTGTAAATTTATCAATGAACAAATTGTCGCGTGTAGTAACTTGATACATTATTCGATTCTATTTCTGTACCAAAAATTGCCGAATTTCGATGCTATAATTGGCATTGTTCATTTTTTTTAAGCTGTGCTTTTAACACCTTTATTTGATAAAATGGACTATTTCAAGCAACTAATTTGAATATTATGCTTTTACGTAGCTTTGTTAATTAATAATAAATATTTTTTCGCTGTTTGATAATTCGTGAATTTAGACAGAATCCCAATCGCCTTCGTTCGGCTGGCTATAAAAAAAACGGCTTTGTCTATGGTTTTGTAGATTTGACAGTGACACGTGACAGTTGCCGTAGCCAAACTTTTTTTTTTCATTTTTGTGGCAAACATTCGATGCTGGATTCTGTCTAAAAACCCGGTCGTTCGGTCAAACAAAGGTTCAAAGTACTTTTACAAAAATATCTGCAATCATAAAGTATTTTTGAAATCGGACAAGATAAATCGGATAATTGATGGTTTTCCTCGAAATGGTTTTCGAATTGGAGCATACTAAAAAAAATGAACAATGCCAATTCCGACTTTAAGAAAATCATTCTAACGAATAAAATAAAGGAAATGAGAACATAAAAACACAGGAAAAGTTCTTCTTTCTTCTAGAAACCATCGACCGATTCAAGAATTAAACCCATAAGGGTGAGACAGACCCGAAGGTCTTTTAAAAACCATCGTACTGTAATACGTGAAAAAGCCATGGTAGCCTAGTGGTTTGACCTGTGGCCTCTCAAGCAGAGTGTCGTGGGTTCAAATCCCGGGCGCGCACCTCTGAGTTTTTCGGAATTTATGTGCGAAAATTACATTTGAAATTTGCCATGAGCTTTTCGGTGAAGGAAAACATCGTGAGGAAACCTTGCACACATCTGCGAAGAAATTCAATGGTGTGTGTTAAGTTCCCAATCCGCACTGGGCGCGCGTGGGAACTATAGCCCAAACCCTCCAATACACGGAGGAGGCCTATGCCATGAGGCACGCCGAATTACGCGACAATTTAATAATAAAAAGAAACAACAACAACAACAAAAATGAAATTGTAGCGAATTCGGAATAAAAAGGCTATATAAAAAAAATATATAAATATAAACTGCAATACGTACCAACAAACGGCATGGCGTTCAGTAAACCTTTCTGCATGATACTCATATTCAGGTCGCATTCCGCACTCGGAAGTATGTATGAGGATGTGGTGGTCACACTTGTGTATGAAAAGACCGCCAGCAGCGTGGCAAACATGAGTTTGCAGTTGAAACGGCCGAATTTACATGATTCTAGCGCTTCCTCCAGTATTTGCATGGGGGTGACCGTAGCTCCATTTTCTGGAAAGAGAAGAAGTTTGTGACCTCCTTAGCGTTCCTGGTTCCCGATTTTGAAAGCCACAATACATACATATGTGAAAATGCCAGTTGAAAGTGGTGACAAATCGTGCTGAATTCGAAATGCAGTAGCTTAAATGAAAATTACAGCTCTAGTTGAACTTGTGAACTAGTTAAAAATTTGATTCGAGCTGTAGTTTTGGAAAAGTCAATATATTGTATGTATGTAAACTCGTTATTGCACATAAAAAATAAAAAAAATACAGAAGTACACAGAAAATAGTACAAAGGCGAACTTATCCCTAAGAAGGGATCTCTTCCAGCTAACCTGATACAGAAAGGAATAGTTTACAAAGAAAGGCAAGCAGTCATTGTTATGCGCAAACAATAGTATTACATATTGTTTTTGTTGATTGTCGACATCCATAGGAGATGCGGTGCTAGGCAACTCAAGTTGCTTGAATTTGAAACATAAATTCCTTACTAATTCATCAAGTGAATGTGGAATCCAGCGTTAGCAGAATCCAGCTCCTAAGCAAAATGTAGACAGCGTGAGATTATTTTATATTGGTTACTTACATAGACTGATTAAAATTAGATTAGGAAATTAAATACAGATTTCATTAGTTGTGCTATAAGAGCTCATATCAAAATTTAAATTTCTAGGACAATAGCACGGCGATTTGTATGGAAACATCTTTTCTAATGACTATAAGTATGTCTTTTGATTGGGTTTACTTATAAGGTTGATTTTTTCACATCTCTAAAGGGCTGCAGACTTTACTATTTGATACAAATTTCGACTACATGGTTTGGCAGACAGACGAGCGGATGGACAACAAAGTAAGTTGAGGTACGGAACCGTAAAAAGGAAAAGTGTACGCGAGAAGTTCTGTAATATTGTCCTCGTAATATTTTTGTTTGAGTACATTTAAACAAACGTTTTATTTGCAAAACTGTTGTTTAATTTCTCCGCAATCGAAGTGAAAAACAAAGAATTATTGCTTGTTTATGAAACCATTTCATGTACGGTCAAGTGCAAAAATAAGTATCGATAGGAACTTCTCAAAAATATGTCCCACGACCTTATTACGCTGGCGTAAGAGCGTATGGTACTTATTTTTGAAACTTTGACTAGATACATATTATTACACTTGACTGTACTTAAAATACAACCAACTAATTTAATTCACATATTATATTTAATATAAATATTACATGTGTTTAACAACTACCTAGTCTTTTTTTCTAAACAATCATGTCTAACATATTCCAAAACGCTTTAACTTTGATTAATAAAAAACTTTTCTCAAACATGCTCGGAAATGTATGCGTTAATGTCCCGATATGAGGACATGAAGTTTCTCGTTTATGGCTCCCTACATTACTTCTTGGCTTAGGCCACAAAAGTTAGTATGAAAATCCATTTTTGTCCGCTGCTCTAATTTTTTAAATTTCTATACTAAAATTAAATTGGCAAAGGAAAAAATTACATACAGCCAACCACCACCACAATCTGTACCTAAGCATAATTGCGACATAAAAAAAAAATCTATGGTACTATATTTATGTGCGGTTAAACATGGTGCTCAAATAGCTGGATCAAATTAGTACATTTAAAAAATAAAAAAGGTGGCAAATCGAATTTTTTTTTTCTGCTTATGCGTATTTCGTAGTGATTGTTATTATAATTTAACAGAAATAAAAATGACTTCTAGTGATGAAAGTGACGGGGAACTTATGAACTGTACTCCGCCTCATTTAAAAGAGGAGGCAAAGTTAGCTATGCAAAATATGCTACCGGAAAAAAGTAAAGAGATTTTTCCCTATAATAAACTATGATTTACTTGATTGTCTAGTAGTTATTTTAATTTTAATATTTCCTCACATTGTTTGAGAAAAGCACTATACAAGCTTTGGCCGGAACAGGGATTGCAGGACTCGTTCTATCTGGCCTCGTCTTCGACTCGGCCACCTACCCCAAACTCGTCCAGCAATCCCTTACTTCACGGCCTCTGCAGTAATGTACTATTCTGGATTTCCCTTAGTCCGTAGATCTTTAACGGCCTAAGACATGTTGCATAACACTAAGAAGTTATAACAATTCCTCATTCTGTACCAAATCATATAACTCACCTTTAACTTTGCCGTTCTCTTTGTCTTCCATTGATGCGAACTTTATAACAACAATCAACTCTGCACTAGTTACACTAACAAAACATACAAACTGCTCTATTAAATTCCTGTTCCGTAATTAAGTTTTTACACAACAAATATTCTCAAGTCTATCTCGCACACTACTTGAATAATTTCGCGGCACGTTGTTTTATCGAGATACTTATAACATAAATCCCATGTAAATACAAGTGGCGGAAAAGCTGCAAGTAAATATTGTAATAGTGATATATTAAATGTCGACGTGGTACGGCGTCATTATAGAAAGATGTGATGAAATTTGATAATCTATGAATGAGTCTTTGGAATCATGTTATAGGCGATGCGGCTAGCAAGCCACGCTGAACGTGGCCTTAAGGTTTTGTTATCTTAGGCTCTATCTATTCTGTAAGGGATAAAGACGTGATATATTTATGTATGTATGAAAATTATCTCACCGTCATCGGTCAAGAAGAGGTAAATTATGCGAAAAAAACGTCGTTCTCATTAAAAACGAAAACAGTCAGGCAGAGAGACAGAGGGATCGTATAGATGCACACAAGGCACAGTTTTGCATTTGGCAAAATAAAAATGTTATGACGTCATTTTCATTGAGACAGGGATTCAGTGATTTTTTATGTCTTTCATAACTTGAGTTGCCTTACTAAATATCTAAAGTACCTACGTTTTATAGTAATGTGTATTGTGTATTGTGAGTTGAATCGTTTTAAAATTGACATCAAACTCGACTTGTTAATAGAGCTGGGACTTTGCGCGTTCTTTCGAAAACGAAACGAACGGTTTTTGGCTAACAAGAAACAGTTTTAAGAAACGCTTTTTTCATAAACGGTTTTTAACAACGTGTGGGTAGGTACTTAAATGATCTGATAAAAAAGTAGTAGTGTGCAGAACTGATATGGGACTTAAATCATTTTTCTAATTTGGAACGTCAATTTTGTCTATTCGCACACATTACTCACACATACAAGAGGTCATTTAGGGGAGACCGAGGCGAGTTGAGACAGAGGTGAGTTGATACAAAGCCTTTTTCTCTGCACCTATGACAGTTAGCGAGGTCACAACTTCACACAAACTGTGGAGTGTAGAAAGAGCAACGAATTAGCGAAGCTACCAGCCCGATAAACTGTCACAGTTCAGAGAAATCGGCTTTGTATCAACTCACCTCTGTCTCAACTCGCCTCGGTCTCCCCTACTTAAGTTTTTAACCTATATCAGTATTAAGTCGTTATTTATTAAGTCCTGGAAGGAAAGCGTCTGTTCGTTTCTTACTAAAACAACGCTTTCTTAAAACTGTTATGAGAAATAACGCTTTATCCTACTTGGTAACTTCGTTTGATTTCTAATTGAGCTGTTTCATTTGTTATTACAATGTGCCTGCGCTTATCATGTTTTACCAAGTGATTCGTGATTTTCTTTTTGTATGTTTAGATTCAAGGCAGATTTGCGTATAGATTCGTAAACAATGTTATCTTGTTCCACTCGTTAAGGATTGTGATGTCTTGAATTAATATTCTGTAACGTCCATTTTAAGAACGGATTCTTGTTAATTTTTGTCTTGATACTAGTACCAATAGGAGTAAAGATGCGCTACTAAGACCATTAAATCACTAAAAGCCATTAGCCGATGAAGAAAATATAAATAAAAAGATAAAAAAAAAAAACTTTTTTCAACATATTCATGATTTTTATGTCTGTGACTTTATTAGGAGACCCATTTATTATTTACTAGCTTCTGCCCGCGACTTCGTCTGCGTAGAATCATACATAAAAACCTTCCTCTTGAATCACCCTATCTATTAAAAAAAACCGCATTAAAATCCGTTGTGTAGTTTTTTTTTTTTTTTTTTTTTTATATGAATAGGCAAACGAGCAAGTGGGTCACCTGATGGTAAGTGATCACCACTGCCCATAGACACCCGCAACCCCGGAGGGATTGCAGCTGCGTTGCCAACCTAGAGGACTAAGATGAAATGCCTCTTGTGCCCGTAATTTCCCCGGCTGTCTTACTCTCCGCACCGGAACACAGCAGTGCAAGCACTGTTACTTGGCGGCTTAAAGATATAAGCATACAAAGGGACATAGGGACATAGGGACATGGGCACAGAGGAAGCGACTTTGTTTTATACTATGTAGTGATGAAGCAACAAACGTTGAATGAATGAATTAATAAATGCTGATGATTTCTTTGAACAAAGTTGGTGAATCTAATGATACAGAGACAACGTGCTTCTTTATCATAAATATATTTTGTCCTCATACATTCAATACAAATTCCATCCAGTTATCGCCTTTTTTATTCTATGGCAAGACAAGTGTGCACATCACTATTCATTACAATGATGACGATGATTGATGACAATCTCGTTTTCAGAAGTTTTAAAGACATAAAAGTGAACAGATAGCATGACTTCAGATTTTTCATGACTGTTACAAACAACGTAACTGCCTTAAATAATTATATCTCGCTAGAAACACACCATTTGGTAGCTTATCTTTGACAACAATGTTAGGATATGGAATTTTCTCTTAGATCCAAATCGTTAAACTATTGTAGCTACTTGATGAAAAATTGGTAACTTATTCTGATTTTATTTCAAAAACTACTACTCCTACCAAATTTTCAAGCATTTTTTACTTAATAGCTAAGTATATCCGTAACTTCGTCTTTGAGGAATTCAATCAACGCTATCACCATAAAATTTGCCGGGATAATAATTCTGCATAACATAACAACATACATAAATCACGTCTTTCCTTTACGGGGTAGACAAAGCCTAAGGTAACAAGACCTAAAGGCCACGTTTGGCATGATTGTAGGCGTATAGGTGGAAAGGGGAATCCAAATATAGGAGGGTAGTTCTGAAACTTGAACTGGCAACAACTTTTTTTTACTGTATAAACAGTTTAAATAAAAACAAATAGTTCTTAGGAGTGTATTTATTATATTTTAATAGCTTGGAGTACAGTGAAGTGCAAGTGCTGTTATCTTATCGTTAGGAATCGACCTGTTATTGCAATGGCGCCGCAACCTAAGTGTGCTGGTTGTGGGAAGTTCACCACTAGTAACCCGGCAGAGGGCGCTAAATGTAGGAAGTGCGGGGGCATCTACCATAGGGCTTGTGTAAACTTGCCGAATGATGTGCGCGTGTCGTCTTCGTGGACGTGTCCGGCTCCGGCGTGCAAGGCCAGGGCCCCCCGAACCGACAACGCCGACACGCCGGTCAAAGGCTGCGAGACGGAGGCCCACGCGTCCCGCGACCCGTCTCCTGCTCGCGGGCCCGCGCCCGACCTCGCCGAGGAGCTGCGTATGTTCCGTGCGGACTTCGTGTCTATGAGGGAGGAGATGGCCAGTCTGCGGCATGAGATGGTGGAGATGAGGAGATCCTTCAGCGGGTTTCAGGAGCGCTTCGAGGCCGTCGAGGAGAGGCTCAGACGCCTCGAAGAGCGCGAGGAGCGGCGAACGGACGACGGTGCCAACAGCGACCTGGCCAACACTGTCGCCGAGCTCAAGGCGGAGCTGAACGATCGCGATCAGGACCTCCTCCTCAACGACCTCGAGATCGCTGGCATCCCTGAATCAACAAACGAGAGCCGGTCGCATCTCGTGCGTTTGGTCGCGCAGAGGCTCGGCGTGGCCCTGGACGAGCGCGATATAGTTTTCGCGGAGCGCGTGGGCGCGCCTCGCCGGCCGCGGGGCGCGAGCGGTGCCGACGGCGAGGAGGGTGCCGCCGGAGAGACTCGCGCTGTCGTTGATGACGGCGCCGCCGTGGATGCGGGCGCTGCCGCGGAGGGGGGCGCCACCTCGGGGGGGGACGCCGCCGGAGGGGGCCCCGCCGCCGAGGGGGCGGTGGCCGTGCGCACGCAGCCCGTGGTCGCGCGCCCGCGCCCCCTGGTGGTGCGCCTGGCCCGCCGGGCGCCGCGCGCCGAGTTGCTGCGCGCCGCGAGGGTGCGCCGAGGGGCCGACACGTCGGGCTTCGGTCTGCCCGGGGCGCCCAGCCGGTTCTACGTGAACGAGCGAATGACCAGGCTGAATCGGTCGCTGTTCTACAGCGCGCGGCAGGAGTGTCGGAGGTTAGACTGGCGTCACCCGTGGACCAGGGACGGCCGCGTGTTCGTGCGCCGCGATAAGGAGGCGCCTGCTCGACGGATCCGCTCTTCCGATGACATGGCGCAGGTTTTTGGAAATGGACCATGTTAGAGCCATCATATAGAATGGTCTTTCCGCTCATTATTTTATTATTTAATATTGTAATCAGTTTGCATGTATCTCTTTCCTTATGTTTTAAGTATTCAGTCAATGTGTGTTACATGATATTATGTTTGATTTGTTTTTTTATGCCACAGCTCGTTTTGGGTTTCCTGTCCTTGTTTGTGATTCAGTTCTCTGTATGTGTGATCAGCCATTTTTCTAATGGTTAACAAACGTTTCAGAGTGGGTTTGTTCAACGCAGGCTCTCTTGGCACTAATCATGACGATTTCATCGCGGCTTGTGCCCGGCAGGAGATCGATGTTTTGGCAATAAACGAAACCTGGCTTAGAACGGGGGAAGAGGGGCGAGCGCCGGTCCTTCCGGGCTGCAGGCTGCGTCACACTCCTCGGCCTCCGGGCGTACGCTCGCGTGGTGGGGGCGTGGGTTTTTACATAAAGCGCGATGTCAGCGCTCGCACCTGGCCCCACCCGGTGGATCCACTGCACGGATCTGTTGAACAAATGTGGGTTACTTTGGCTCTCAACGGAAAAAAACTGATTATAGGAACTGCATATCGACCACCATGGATGGATGTTGATCTATTTTTTGACGCAATTTCTGATTCGATTGGTTCCCTTCCTGTTTATGATAATTTGGTATTGCTGGGCGATTTTAATATTAATTTGTTGGGGAACAATGACATTAGAATTGATAAATTTAATAATTTTTTGACTAGTTTTAGCTTGACTCAGTTAGGGTCCGAGCCCACACACTACACGGACACCAGTCGAACGCTGCTCGATGTGGTGTGCACGGATTTACCTTCTGGGAATGTCATAGTCGAACATGTGGGTTCACTTATTGGGCATTGTCTTGTGGTCTGTGAGTTTAATGTTAGGCGTGACAGGCCGAGGCCCTATAGTATAACCTATAGGCCAATTAATGACATATGCTTGAAAGAGTTTGATGTTGATTTGCAGAGAGTGGGATGGGATTCGTTGGCCAATCTTAGTGGTGTAAATGACATATGTAATGCCCTGAGCCAGCACATTGTCCATTTGTTTGACATGCATGCCCCTGTGAGGTCGTCTGTGATCAAGGCTCGCTCTTACCCGTGGATAACGGATACAATTAAAATGATGATGCGCTTGCGTGACAGGGCCGCGGCGGACTTCCATAGGTCTCAGTCAGACATTAAGAAAAAGTATTATAAAGATTTAAAAAAGATTGTTAAGGAAGCACTATTTTATGAAAAAAAAGCCTACTTTAAACAAAACATAAACAGTAACATAAATGAACCTAAATTATTATGGAAAAATCTTAAATCTACCATATTGCCTAAAAATGATACGGAATTACCTAATTGCATTAATGATCCTAATATCATAAACACACATTTTATTACGTTACCAGGCACCTCGAAGGTAAGTATATCACAACTGACATACTTTGAGTACCACAGGTTTAGTGACTCAACCTTTCATTTGGAGCCAGTCAGTATAGATAAAATAAACAAAATTATTAGCAGTCTAAAGTCAAATGCTGAAGGTTGTGATGGTATCAATTTAAACATGCTAAAGTTGACATTTCCGTATACTATTGACATTATTAAAGATTTGATTAATGCTTCTATTTTGACATCAACTTTCCCTGACATTTGGAAACTGGCAATTGTGCGTCCTCTGCCTAAAAACACAAACCCATCTGAGCTAAGAGATCTTAGGCCAATTAGCATATTACCATGCATGTCGAAAATATTGGAGAAGGCTGTGTGCATACAACTGACGGAGTATCTTGAGAGCAACAATATTTTGCCAGATGTACAGTCAGGTTTTAGGAGGGGACGGAGCACAGTGACTGCTCTGCTTGACGTTACGGACAACATTTTGTGTTCTCAAGATGAAGGAATGTGTACTGTGTTGGTGCTACTCGACTTTTCCAGGGCTTTCGATTGTCTGAATGTTGATGTTTTGTTGTCTAAGCTGGCCTACTATGGCTTTGACTGTAATGCACTCAAATGGTTTGAAAGTTACCTTAGTAATCGTTATCAGTATGTAAAGCTGTGTCTCAATGATGGTTCTGTTCGAAACTCAGATAAAGTGAGCCTCACTAGAGGGGTGCCTCAGGGATCAATCCTCGGACCGATCCTTTTTAATTTGTTTTCAGCTGACGTGCAGAGCCACATTAGACACTGCAAGTACCATATTTATGCGGACGATATTCAAGTATACATCTCATGCAGGCCGTCAGAAATCGACAATGCAATAGAAAAACTTAATGTTGATCTTTCCAGTATAGCTATGTGGGCCACGAGCAATAGCTTATCACTTAATCCTAGCAAGACAAAGTATCTCATTTTTGGCAGTAGACAGCAGTTAGCTAGCCTTGATCATGCTGACCACACAGACATTATGATGATGGGTGAACCCATAGAGCGTGTGTATGAAGCACGTAACTTGGGTCTTCATATGGATTGTGGGCTGCGTTATGAAAAGCATATTGCTAAGTCAGTCGCAAGTTGTTTTTATAAACTAAAAGTTTTATATAGAATTAGGCCATTCATAAATGAAAGTCTGCGCATACAGTTGGTGGAGGCACTAGTCTTATCAAAGTTGAACTATATGGACTCTGTGTTTGGCCCACGTCTTTTAGCAAAAACTAAAAGACTCATTCAACGTGTACAAAATGCTTGTGCTCGCTTCTGTTTCAGCATTCCGTTGAGGGCCCATGTCACTCCATTTTTCAATCAGCACAAAATTCTTAAGATGCAACACCGGCGCAAGCTTCACCTTGCTTGTCTACTCTTTGGAGTAGTAAAGCATAAATCCCCTCCGTACCTTTTTGCGAAGTTGTCGTGGTCATCCAGACACGGAATGCGCGGAGTTCGGCAGTGCAGTAAGCAGCTGTTCACTCCTCGGCACGCCTCAGCTGCTTTCCGTGGCAGTTTCCGTTATGTAGCGACCAAATGTTGGAACAATATCCCACCGCCAATTAGAGACCTGCAAAATATAAGTTCTTTTAGAACTAAACTAAAAATGCACATGTATGAACATCAGCAAGGACAGGAAACTCTGATACACGACACAAGCTGCATATAAGTTATACGCTTATATGTAAATAATCCGCCTAGGGTACTACACACCGAATAGATATTTACCTGTTTTTGCGTCCCATACGCCATACGCAGTGTTCTTTCCTGCACCATGTGGTCACTGCCCACCGGCCGGTGAGCTATTGCTTTGTCTCACACTTTTATGTTGCGTGCAATGTTTAAAGTTCCTTTGCTGTTTTACTGTAGTGAAGCAATCATCTTTTTATTTTGTAATTTGGTTAATTTCATTTTTAATTGTACGTCTTTTCTAACTTTAAGTCACATGTTATTTCGCTTCACTTCCTTTCTTTCTATTCTATCTTTTTTTTTTTTCTGTTCATTGTGATGTGGTTGTCTATGCCTGTTTTGTTTATTTATTTCTTTAAAGGTAAAGGGCTTTGTGCCCGGGCAACCACATCCAATTATATTTTATTATGTTTAATGTTTAGTGTCTATTTCTCACCGTTTTATTTATTTATTTAATGTAATCACCCTATGGTCCCAACGGAAGACCAGCGCTGGCTGTAAGGCCAGCAAATGCTGAGTTGGGACCATTTTGTGACAATTTATTTCTTGTGATAATTTATTTTGTTTATATATTTTATTTGATTGTGATTGTCATGAATAAACTTTTTTCTTTCTTTCTTTCTTTCTTTCAAATAGTGACGGGTTGCTAGCCGCATCGTCTATAAAATGATAACTAAGATAATTATTATATAAGTATAGGTCGGGTCATGTAAAAAGAACGCTGGAAAAAGTAGAGGACCCCCCTCTGCTCATAGTGTACTCATGCGCAAGCACCCCCTCTCCACTTTCTTCCAGCGTTCTTTTTACCTGACGCGACCTATATCACATTATCATATTTGCATGAAACTAATAACATCCATCCATGACATTAATCCATTCAATCAGACTTTCACATTCTTAACATTAGTAAGATTATAAATTTATGGGATGTTACAGTCAAGATTTCCATGCTGGTTTGGGAGTAAAGAAAAAACATAGAATGTACTCTTCCCACGCAGTTGGTAAAAGCCCATCGAGGGAATTGGCGAAATAGGAATCATGTTATAGGCGATGCGGTTTGCAACCCGTCACTAGTTTGATTCCCTTTTCCACCCTTACGCCCACAATCATGCTAAACGTGGCCTTTAGGTCTTGTTACCTTAGGCTCTGTCTACCCCGTAAAGAATAAAGACGTGATTTATGTATGTATGTATATACAGTCAAGAAAAGACACTTTCAGGGATCCCAACACGTTTCTATTTCTGTCACAGATTTCGTTTCTTTCACAGATTTCCTCAAGTCGATTTGTTTATCTACGCAACACGCGTGTATCACCAGTGTTTATTTTTTGTCAAGTATTTACTCAGTAAATTCAAGTATTCGCTCAGTAAATTCAAGTATTAGAAAGGGATTAATTAAAATATCATTTTGATAGTGAATTATGTGCTCGGTCGCTTATTTCCACTATATTTTATTACAATCTATCTTAAATCTTCTTCTTCATTCTATTAATTTTATAACGACGTAAGTATATTGTGCAAGACCGCACCACCTTTTTGGAATTTTTACTTTGAGTTATTATTTATGGTTTTTAAATGTCTTGTTGATCATTATACTTTTTGTTTTCTCGAAACCAGTGCCATGTTATTAGCTCTTCTAAATATCATTTAATTTGGTAATATTAAACGGGAATTAATCGAATTAAAAGATGTTTGAAGCTGCAGAGAGAATTAAAACCAGAGCGATTTCTGAAGGCTGGATGGTTTGGTCAATTAAGGTATGAAATGAGAGGGACAAACTATAAGACGCACGCGATTTCAATTGCTAATGAATAACTGCATAATAAATTGAAATAAAACTGAATCTGTTCTTTTAGAGTATTTTCACTTTATAAATTACTAGCTTTTGCCCGCGACTTCGTCCGCGCAGATAACGTCAGAGTGACGACATAAAATATATATTTCTTTTTAATAAAAAGTATCCTATCCCGTCGTACATACATACATACCGTCACGCCTCTTTCCCACAGGGGTAGGCAGAGACTACTTTGTTCCACTTGCTATGACCCCGACATACTTCTTTCGCTTCATCCACATTCATCAGTCTCTTCATACATGCTCGTCGGTTTCGGGTACTCCCGTCGTTGTCTCTATTATCATTGGAAATTACATTCTATGTCTGAACTAAAACTTTAATTGATTCTCTTACCACTTCAAACTTGAGTAAATAAAATGTTACTATTAATACACGTTAGACTGCGGTTAAAAATAGGCTTGACTTTTTAATGTCACTGTCACAAACTATTTCGGTACCAAATGTCAACATGCAATAGCAAGTGCTTCTTCCTATGGCAAGTAGATGAAATAATGTAGATGATATGTGGGCATTTTAAAAAAAACGTGTACCCTTTTTCCAACAAGATTACCTTAATTTCCCATACAACTTTTTCGTGTCAGTTTTGTGACGCCCCATATTATTATAAATCGTATGAAAATAATGTCACAAAACTGACAAAAAACCAATGGACACTTTTTTTCTTTACAAAAATAAATAGTGCTAATAATTCTGATTCAGAAAAACCCAAAATGTCATCATTTTGGAAAAACAAGTCAAGGGTACCTACCTACATGTTTTTTGAAAATGCCCATGGCTCATACAGCTAAATATCACTCCTAAGATAACCTACAAACGCGATTAAAACACGAAAATCACACCACATTCACAAACACACAAACAACGGAATTGCATAATGTTGTGACAGTAAACTAAATGAAACAAATTTAGATGAAGCGATGACTACGTTTCACTTAAAATTAGCGTCACTATTCCGTATTATGTAATTTTAGAGCAGACGTTAGCAGCAAATAGTGACACAAATATAAAACGGAAGACGTCTGAGTGAACTGCGTGTAGAGACTGTTTATATTGGCATAGCTCGCATGTATTCACAATTGTGAATGATTTATAAAACGGCTGCAATTGAACCACACTTGACATCTGTTAATTGTTCGTATCATGGAAACGTTTGTATCACCCGCATAGTGACATAGCACAAATTTAAAATTTTCGTTGAAATTTTCGTGTGTGATGCTTTATTATAGTCAAAATGATTTTTATATGCTACTAGCTGTTACCCGCGGCTTCGCCCCCGTACGTTTTTTTTTTAATATTGTTACATACGAACCTCCTCCTGACAGTAACAAACATAATAAAAAAAGAATTAGCGAAATCGGTCCAGCCGTTCACGCGTGATGCCGTGACCAAGGGAGATAGAGATTCATTTTTATATCACTACATAGTATAAAACAAAGTCGCTTTCTCTGTCCCTATGCCCCTATGTCCCTATGTATGCTTATATCTTCAAAACTACGCTACGGATTTTGATGCGGTTTTTTTAATAGATAGAGTGATTCAAGAGGAAGGTTTTTATGTATAATTCTACGCAGACGAAGTCGCGGGTAGAAGCTAGTATGTATAATAAAGAAGAAGATGAATGTGCCTGAAAAAAGACAGTAGCCTAGTGGTTTGACCTGTGGCCTCTCAAGCAGAGGGTCGTAGGTTCAAACCTGGGTTCGCGCCTCAAAGTTTGTTTGGAATTTATGTGCCACTTTACATTTGAAATTTGCCACGAGCTTTTCGGTGAAGGAATACATCGTGAGAAAACTTGCACACATCTGCGAAGCAATTCAATGGTGTGTGTTAAGATACCAATCCGCACTGGGCCCGCGTGGGAACTATAGCCCAAACCCTCCAATAAATAAAGGCCTACTATGCCATGAGGCACGCCAAAGTACGCGATAATTGGTTAAAAAAAAACACAATTTATTGAAAATTGTAGCGAAACGGAATAAAAGGGGCTATATAATATACTAGCGACCCGCCCCGGCTTCGCACGGTATATTATGCATGTATTATACATATAAACCTTTCTCTTGAATCACTCTATCTATTAAAAAACCGCATCAAAATCCGTTGTGTAGTTTTGAAGATATAAGCATACATACGGACATGAGGACAGAAAAAGCGACTTTATTTTATACTATGTAGTGATGAATGTGCCCGATCTGTACTTTTAATTAATTATGATCTTCGTCGAAACCAAAATTTGTTTCTCGACAAAATACTGAAACGCTTTTAATGTGATAAAGTGCTAAAGAAGGAAGGGCAATACTACAGAAAGATAATTGTACCAAATGTACCAGTTTCGTGAATTATTACAACCTATTTGGACTAGTATCTTCATCTAATGTGAGTTCTTAGCTTGCACCAAGCCGAAACGTGTGCGGACTGTACGTCCATTAATATTCAAATTTTAATGAATGAAACTTTTCACTTACCAATCAGAATTCCGTGGTTTAAATGCTTATAAACGTTTCAAAGGTTAAATAAAAGATATGAATGCTTGTCGGGAATAAAGTTAAAATATATTTAGTTTAACTACATCATTGATTAAGGTTAATAATTGCCAAGAAACCGATGATTACGATGCCAAAAAAATGTTTGCCACGGATAGAAGATACTTCAAAATGCCGCCGCAGTTCAACCGTTTTTCGTTTATAATAACTTAAAGTACGTATTGTGCCTAGTTATTAACATTGACCATGGATTAACAGCGGACATCTTCCAGCTGATGATGATGATTTATTTACTTCTTCCTTTTTTTACTACGTTTTATAAAATTTTACTAGCTTCTGCCCGCGACTTCGTCTGCGTAGAATTAAAAATAAACCTTCCCCTTAAATCACTACATCTATTAAAAAAACCGCATTAAAATCCGTTGCGTAGTTTTAAAGATAGGGACACACATAGGGACAGACAGCGGAGAGAGACTGTTTTATACTATGTAGTGATGATATGTTAAGCCGTTGTTCCTATAATAATAATAAATAATAATAATAATAAATATCTTGGGACAAATTACACCAATTGACCCAGCCCCAAACTAAGCAAGGCTTGTACTATGGGTACCAGGCAACGGATAAACATACTTATATAATGTAGATAAACATACTTAAATACATACACCATCCATGACTCGGGCACAAACATTCGTATTCATCATACAACTATCTGCCCCTACCGGGATTCGAACCCAGGACCTCTGGCTTCATAGTCAGGGTCACTAACCACTAGGCTATCCGGTCGGTGGTCCTATGAATCCAAGCTCAAGAAAACAGAAGTTAGTAAATGTAGGAATTACTTTTATTTACAAAATTGACGGCACAAATTGACGCAACAAATGCAGGAGTAATCCGTTCATTTGTCTTCTTTTTATGTCCACTTTTCATACAAGCACACGTATAAAGAATAAATCCCACGAAAGTTTTCTTACGTTAACCAGCTAGCTCGTACTTTAATCCAAGCAATCTTGAAGCTAAAATCCTCAGTGAAACAATTTTAGTCAACGGTTCGTATTTCCTACAATCCTAGTCCACGAATGCAAATTCGGAGTTATGCTTAGCATTATCATGCTGGCCTGCTGCATTCGCCTGCAAAATTGTATTATTCAAATTTAATAAAAGCAGTACCAAAATTGGTTTACATTTTCCACGCTATTTTAGATGGGAAGCTTTGGTCGAATCTGATGCACGGAAATCGTACTAGGGAAAACTATTAAGTACCTAAGTAACATTTCTGTGTTTGAGGCTAGGCGCGGGTCCAATTAATATAAACAAAAATATAACTTACGTAGATATAAATAAAAATGTGTGTTGCTACGCGCAAAACCCGTGAACGGCTCAACCAATTCGGCTTTTTTTTCATAATGTCCCGTGAGTTCCACGGAATATTTATAGGTGTTAGGTATGGAGAATAAAAACGTAACTAAAAAAATGGATCGGCTAGAAAATAAAAATAACTACCAATGAATAAAATGTACCTCCAATAGAGATCATCATAGCATATTAAATTACATTAAATAAAACATAAACAGTAAACAAAAAACAATAAAGAGTTTAAGAGTATGTTTTGTGTGTGTATATTTATGTAGGTAGTTTATATTTATGTATTTTATTATGTAGTATATTTCTGACATGTATTACTTTATCGTATCGTCCCATCCCACGAAAAAGGTTATATGATAATAAACAACTAAATTAGTTTTATTGTTTTGTTTTAATAAGCTATTCTCCAGCTTTAATTCTGTATATAAATTATTTCTCAAATCCAAGTACTTTTTGAGATTTCAACCTTTAAAAAAGTTCCATGTGATATGAACCCGACGTATAAAGTTGTAAATATCGATAGAACTTTATACGCCGGGCACATGGTCGCTCGAGACGGCTTATAAACTTAGCACTAAGTACAAGTTAAATTAATAATAGCATTATAAATGGTCCAGCAGAGGATAGTCATCATGATGCAGAAACACGTAAGTCCCTTTTTCTTCTATTTACAAAATAAAGGTAAGTGCTTTATTATGTTTTTACGGTTTAAGTAATTCTTACCATTAATTCCCAAGTAAAAGGTAGCATGTTACCTTTTAGAACTTTTTTTATAGTAAATCGATATAAATCGGAAAAAATGTATTCGTAACGTATTATGATCTATGCAAGACAAGTTTTATATAGATTTGACACTAAGAAAAAGTTTTAATAGGCACGATGTATGTAGTTATGTGCCGTTAATTGATGGAAACTAGATAGAATTTCAGAGTTGTAAAAGCACTTCTAACCATTTACGCCGGAACAGACACGCGTTGTCTGGTTCACTTGTGCATACGTCACCTTTTTCTAAGGAACGCATTTAAGTTAATACCATTTACGTCTCACATTTTCTTCTCTATTTATTTTTATAGAATAAAAATAACACACATGCATACATATACATCGCGCCTCATTTCGTGCAGGATAAGCAGAGACAATAGAGCCCTAAACGCTGCTATTTTGACACTTCTTTCGCTTCATCACTCACCTCATACATGCTCGACGGTTCGGGTGTTTCTAGTCTGGCCTGCCTTCAATATGCCGCCGATCTGGTCGGTGTACGTCTTTCGAGGACGCCCTCGACCGGCTGACTTGCAGCACACTTCCCTCGTAAATTTGCTTACAAAACTTCGTGCCATTCATTCTCTCTTATATATAAAAATAATATAATATTATAGTAATATAGTGCAGTGGTGAATTTCTAGCTATTTTAATCTAATAAATTTAACTTTGTTATTTCAGAGAAACGGGATGATTTATTTTCTTCTCCGTTGTCAGTGGGAGCTGAACAAGTATATCAAGAAACCGAAACCAACGGTGTACGACGTTGGTTTGCATGTATAACAGTTGTGCTCATTTAACTTTGATAATGATCCCGTAGAGGGATCGAAATGGGTGTTTGTGTGGTGGAAGGGATAATTAAGTTTGTGGGATTTATATGTGTTTTATTGGCAGTAGTGGAGGGGGATTGCATGAAAAACATATAAATGTAGCGATAATATAAATGTAACGATTCATTTTGCGTGACACATGGGATATGGCAGAACACTGTTGATGAGGCTTCCAGCAAGCGACGACAATCAAGCAAACTCAAAAGAAATGTGTCAAATTGGTCTGATGTTAAACAAAAAGTACTCAAAAATAAGGGTAAAGCTTTCATTAATAGGGCCGGCAACGTCGTTGAGCTGAAGGTACTGGGGCCGCCTTGCAATTGTCGTTACAAATGTTTCGAAAAATTTACACCAGCAAATAGACTGCTAATTTTTTCAAAGTTTTGGGCTACATCAAGTAAAGAAAAACAGTGTCTATTTTGTGGTCAACAATAAAATTCCACGAAACAGAAAAAAACGCGTTGCCTTAATCAAGAAGGGCCTAATAACAGGCAATTTACTATAACATATTTCTTGCCGCTTGTATTGTCAGATCATGTCGGTTCGACTGATAAAATTAAAGTATGGAAAACCATGTTTTTAAATACTATTGGAATGAGTGGTAAAATAATAAAAACTGGGACTAAAATATGATGGTAGTGCTATTCTGAAGGAGAATCAAAGAAGTCGGCATCAAAAGCACAAGATAATTATTGTTGACGAGATGATAACTAGTGTATGTAATCACGTGAAAGCTTTCGAACCTATTGAGTCACATTATCTCAGAGAAAAACTACAAAGCTGTATTTAGATGGGCGTCTTCAGACATCGTTTTTAATAAAGATCTCATACTTAAGCATTATTTTTTTTTATTTCGTCATTGCGAATTATCACGTACCTTAGTCACTATCTAGATACCTTAGAATATTAATATTTATCGCCGATACAAAAAAATGTCCTTCTCTAACTAGGCGTGTGCAAAAAATGACGACAACTTTAATATCCCGCTATAAACACTAGCGTGGTAAGAGCCCTTTGGTCACATGTTGTTAAAAAAATATCAAAATATCCGAGGAACAAAGTTCCATATGCCTATAGACCCCGATTCACAAAGTCAAATTTCGACATAAATAGTTCTATATTCTTATAATACCACATTTTTGGTTGTACGTTCCCACGTAAAAAGTTACATATTACTTTAAGACCCAGAATTCCTTGAAAGCCTTAACGTTTAAAATATATTGCTGCTGAAAAGTAATCCTCACTATTCGAGTAAGAACTCTACTTAATATCATTAACTTACTTCTTTTACTTACAAAGTTATAATCAAAATGAAATAAGAGAAAATTCAAATGCTCCTAGTGAAAAGTACCAATTTTGCAGAAGTGACTTTATTCGTCGGATGGGACGGTATTATTCTTATTTTTCTTTTTTATATGTATTAGGGTGTACCTGTATTGTTGTGTAGATGTATTATTATTATTATTATTTTAATGCTTTATTTGTTTAGGTTAAGTTAGGGTCTTTGGTCTTAGCTTTTTAGTATGTCTACTCTCTATACTCTGGTTTCTATTGTCCTGTCAATCCAATCGTTCGAAGGTTAGCTGGAAGAGATCCCTTTAAGAGATAAGTTCGCCTTTTGTTCAACAGTTTTTCTCATTACATAGTTATTCATACATACATAGTCAATGATGTAATTAATGTTATTATATCAACAAATTCTGTAACCGAATGTATAACCTTAAAAAAAAGACTCACGATGAAGAGTTCAACCTGCGTTGTAATTCATTCACACGAGCAAAGCCGTGGGGAAAATCTAGTTTGAATTTAAATTAATATGTATTGTATTGCTGTAACGCTTAACAAGAAAGTTTATGAATTAAATTAATTTCCCGAAACAGAAGCTGAACGAGCAAAAATAATTTGAGCCAAAATCTAAATTTTGGACTCGGAAAAGTTTTTTTTTTTTTTTTTATATGAATAGGAAGGCAAACGAGCAAGTGGGTCACCTGATGGTAAGTGATCACCACTGCCCATAGATACCCGCAACCCCGGAGGGATTGCAGATGCGTTGCCAACCTAGAGGACTAAGATGAAATGCCTCTCGTGCCCGTAATTTCCCCGGCTGTCTTACTCTCCACACCGGAACACAGCAGTGCAAGCACTGCTACTTAGCGGCAGAATTAGCGAGTAAGATGGTGGTAGCGATCCGGACGGACCTTGCACAAGGCCCTACCACCCGCAAAACGTGTAGCACCCGCAAAGTGTGTAGTGTTTAACTTAATCTCGTTTCGATAGACCAGGGAAATCATAAAATATCCTGAGTAATTACTAAAAGTTCGTGTTTGTTATTAAAATAGCTAAATCTTCGTACAAAGCTACCAAGACGTCATTGAAAACACTTATTTTTCATTCCTTATTTTGTATTGCAAGGCCTTACTTGTCAAATTTCATATCATCCTACAGATTTTGACTTCTACAATGTTTGTTTATAAATATACCTTAACAATGTTCTAAAAACAACACATAGATACATACAACATACATAAATCACGTCTTTCTCCCTTACGGGGTAGACAGAGCCTAAGGTGACAAGATCCAAAGGCCACGCTTAGCATGCTTGTGGGCGTACAGGTGGAAAGGGGAATCAAAATAGTGATGGGTAGCTAGCCGCATCGCCTATATGATTCCTATGCCCATTCTCTCGATGGGCTTTTACCATCTGCGCGGGAGGAGAAGCAACAGGTACATTCTATGTTTTTTCTTTACTCCCAGACCAGCATGGAAGCAAAACTCTAAAAACAAAACTCCAAAAATTATACAACCAAGCCCGTATCGCTGCAAAAATAAACCACACAACCGTTTTCATACAAAACCCTTCAACTGTAAAATAAGAAACAAGCGCTCACACGGGAAAACGAACAAAGAGATACGTTTGACGTGATTTTTCATCGTTGCACTCTAACAAATTGATATTCAGCGTACGTCATGTATGCGGTTATAAAGATACAAATAAATATGAAACAACAACACTTTGATAATACTAAGTGTACGGTCTGAGTGGACGCTCGAGCGGAGCGTGCGGCGGGGCGGGGCGTGCGGCGTTCATGTTAAACACAGGACAATGTATGCGAGTGTCCTGAGCGTCACGAGCCTGCCACAAGCGAAACCCTTTATTCCATCCAGTCCTACTAGTAGTGCGATAGTCGAACAGTTTGGACTTTTTTTTCCAAATAGAAAGTTCCGAACTATCTGGAAGCACGGATTTTATTCCAAATAGAACTACTATAAATATGCGAATTTTTGTCGCTTCGCGTCATCTGTTTGAATGTGTGTCTGTACGAAACAATTACAAACCCAAATTTTAAGGGGCCTAAGTCAGATTAGTCTAACAAAAATAATGTATCTGAAAAAATATGAAATATAGCAACTTTAAATGGTATAATGTATGTATGTATGTAAACTCTTGATTGCACATAAAAATTAAAAAAAATACAGAAGTACACAGAAAATAGTACAAAGGCGAACTTATCCCTAAGAAAGGATCTCTTCCAGCTAACCTGATACAGAAAGGAATAGTTTACAAAGAACGGCAAGCCGTCATTATTAAGCGCAAATAAGTAGTATTAATACTTAATAAATTAACATTTAAAGTACATTATAAAACCATAATAAAATAACGGAAATAAATAACGGAATAAAATTTAACCAATAAACTTACATAAAAACTATCGAATATCAAATAAATTAAATAAATACTCGAACCGAAATACAATATGAAAGGCAACTACCGCCTCAGGTGCCAATGCTTGCTTAGCCACAACTTCCTCAGCCCACCCCTGAACACATCTTCTCAGTCATCGGAATTACCCTTACTGTTTTTTTGTAAAGTTACTTACACTAGTTTTTGTTGTTATATAAATATGAATCACCTTGACATTAAACAGGTTGCACGTGTTTTGAAATATTTGTCCTTTACACCAATTTGAATTGTTATAATGTGCTAACTTTACACTCAGTTGATTTGAACTATATTTAGGTTTATTGTCCGTTACATTAATGTGTGGTTTAATGCATTAACATCATTCTCTCTTTCACACACAAAAAATGACATGAGACTGAAAAGGACGCAACACTATAAGCACGTGCTCTTATCTTGTGTTATGAAGTTAGACGCGTTTCTAAATAAAGGTGACTGGAACAGATATTAATTCGTTTATGTACGATATAGCTAGTGCTATGGACTATGAACTTGAATATAATTCTGATCAAATAAGTGTCATCATCATTGTCATCGGCCTGTAGTAGTCGAGTCGACTACCAGACAGTTCTCCCCTAAAACGCGCCATTTTAGGTTTCATGTTATTAATTGCATTGTGTTTCGTCTTGGGTGTCACCTCGTATTCTCGATTGATAACTACTCAGTAGTTGTAGTGTTTCGTTTTTCACTTCCCATTTGTTTTTGCGCTTATTAGTGCTTGGGCTATTTTCACAATTACGACGGCTAATCTGTTTCTGAACGGCCAGTCAGAAAACATGCTTAATTTCTCTTCTTTATGTACTAAGGTGCAGGAAAGAAATCAGAATGTTATTCACTTTCTATCGACATTAGCAATCCATCTTGTTGATGTCGGTCAGAAAAACAATCCTATCCATTTAATTAACTCGGAAAAAAGTTGCCGTGTTATCTTTCCAACAAGCACAGGGATATTGTGAGTAAAAATTCAGTATCGCCACCGTGTTTTAACTCCCTTGGGATTGGTGTAAGAAGTTAAAATTGAGTTGAAATTCCTAAATTGATTCGCCGGAACAACAAGTCTCGCGTAATTTGCATCGAAAGCAGACCGAAAGCAAATTATTCATATCATCCATGAAAATGTTAAATTGTTCTGGCTTTTTTGGGATAATAAATTCTTTGTAAACACCGATTTCTTGACGAATTGGTTGGAGAATCTGGAATTTTCTCCGCCGTCTCAATAAAGGGAATTCTCAAGAAATTAGAGTGAAATGAGTTTTTGTTTGGAAGCGGAGGCTGTTCTGCGTAACTCGTACGTAACAAATGGAATAGAATGACTCAAGATGGCACAGCTAACATTTAAGTGTGCGTTTTCATTGTATAACATTTTTTTTTAATTTCCAGTCTTAACTTAAAACTGCATAGATCCCTCGGGAAAGCGAAAAACTATTTTTTTGCAGACGAAGTCGCGGCTAATTATAAATAATTGTTATTGAATGTTATGCCATCGAAGCGTTGGCAGACCCAGAAGAAGATGGTGGTATGACTTGGACGCATGTCAAGTAGAGTAGCATGAGCATGTCCTCGACCGGGACGAGTAGCGGAAAAAAGGGGAGGCCTGTGCCCAGCAGTGGGACACTCAATTAAGTTAATCTATACTAATATTATAAAGAGGAAAGATTTGATTGTTTGTTTGTTTGAATTGAATAGGCTCCGAAACTACTGGACCGATTTCAATAATTCTTTTGCCGTTAGAAAGCTACATTATCACTGAGTGACATAGGCTACTTTTTACCGCAGGAAAATGCCTTTTCTTACGGGAAAATTAATTTATCGCGGGCGAAGCTGCGGACGGAAGGCTAGTATAAAATAAAATAAAATGTTATTCACAGTATCAAGTCAGTGGTATTCAATAATTATCATCTTGAATTAGTGAATCTCAATATAACGTAATATTTATATAATTACTGTGATTATAAACTTCCTTTCCTACAAATCCCATTACTACCCGTTTCGTTTCACAATGGAACCTTGTTCAGTCACCGAAAGGTCCAGGATCGGTCATTAATTACAAGGCCGGAGTTTGTCCCGGATGACGAGTGAAACGGTTTAATTATCCCGGCTTGCCACGGTACAAATAAACCAGTAGAATTGTCTTTCACTTTAGATCATTAGGACCCTGAATTCGACCGACTAGAGACTATGGTATTGAATCGTGATTTACTGTGACTCAACAAATATTGTTCGTGTTATGTTCATCGTATTCAAAACTCAGTCGAATCAAGTTATGTATCTGAAATAAGTTTGGTGTTAGCAAATTGAAAAAGTTTTTTTTTATATTTTATGTGTACGTAAAAAGAATTTGAGATTACAAACAAAAAGAAAAACAAATTAAACTGTAACTAAATTAATAACGAATAAAAACAAAACAACTAAACCAATCTAATGTATCTGTTAATCTAAACTAATCTTAAAAACGTGTGCGTCTCGGGACCCGACAGAAGTGATAACTTAAACTAATCTAAGTTACTAACAATATAATTATGTCTATCGCACATTAAATACTGAGTAGAGAGAGGGAGGCGTCTGTCCGAAATACGTCTAGCGCTGTGGGTTAGAGTGAGAGAAGAAGAGCCTGCCTACCGCTGCTGTCGTATGAGTCAGAGAAAGAGAAGCCAGACCGAATGGTGCCGTAACGCGTTACGTTACGAAGCGGTTTACCCTCCCATAAGAAATTAATAACGGAAGTCTTCGATGTTTAGTCAAGATTCACCAGTTCTATAATAAATAAATGAAAATTATTTTACTTTTCAATTATTTGAATTCTTCTCCATTACGTTCAATGTTGCGTTGTTAGTGCCGCAGCAAGAAACAAGTTGTCCAAGCTACGGTCTTCGCCCACTTTGTCTTCATAAAGCGCAACTGCTCTAATTGAATTAAACTGGTGATACTTTTCAACATTCACGTACCTACTTATCTTTTTGTTAGAAGCGAAGAGTTATGAAATGTAGTTTGCCGTTTTTACCTGTTTCTTAGTAACATCAACCAACGAAAGTTGGATCGATCGCTGCCAAATCCATACTAGATGTATCAAAAATGTCAGCTAAAAAAATCTGAGTTGACTCACATTAAGACGTCATGGCAACGCTCCAGGTAAAGATTGCTTAACAGTAGATACAGTCAATTCCTTTCGTGTTTTTAATTTGAACTTATTTTTAAATAAATGGCGTTTACACCTGTGTCGCAAAGGGGCCCTATCTCAGTGACTATAATTCTTCAATATTTAAATGGGTACGTATTAAAATACATAAAGTTTAAAATGTATAATGGGTTAAAATACATAATGGTTTATAATTATATAATGCGATTTTCTCAGAAAGTTACAAATTAACAGGATTGTTATAAAAAAAACCTAACCTAAACCAATCTATAGATTACGATATCAAAAAAGTTCATTTAGCTAATGGTTTTACAGAAAATTGCGTTATATACTTTGAACCATTATGTATTTTAACCCATTATACATTTTAAACTTTGTGTATTCTGATCCGCTTTATGAAATAGGGATATTTAAATACTTCAGCATTTTACGAAATTTTCGCTGGATAAGGAGTAATTTATTACTTTGTTAAACATTAAAGTTTCAAGTTCATAATCTTCACATGCAAAATATTATTAAAAGTAAACCTTAATATCATACAGCCGTATTTGAATTGTGATGAAAAAAATCCTCATTAAGATGAGATCAGAGAACGGTCAAGCGCCATTCAAACATAAAGGGCGTCCCCAAAAGTCTCAAGTAGATTTGCGACCACTAAATTATTGATAGCCACTGGACCTTCAATTACTCCCGCGAGGGTTTTAAAAACTTCTACGGAACGTGATATGCGTTCTCAGCGATATCATTAGACGTTATTTTTACTACGAGGTTTTGTGGAGCATTTTCACGAGAAAATTTGTTCGTAGTGATTACAGAATAATATGAAGCTGCTGTGTGGTTTTTTCAAAATAAATTGTTCCTGAATGTTCTTATAGATTTGTTTCCCTGACTGGCCGAGTATCAACGCATAAACTGAACTAGGTACCTATAGAGGAGAAAGTTGAAATTTAAACTGAAAGCCTGTGCTCAGCAGTATTGCAGTAGGACGTATATAGGAAAAAAGGGATACGGAGAACGGATTTTTGATAATTTTCACGGAATATAGATGAGTAAAGCCACCATACGTAAAATCCTGTATTTTGGCCGCCAAATCTGAAGCCACGGGTTACGATATTAAAAAGTGATCATATAAGATAATATTATAAGATTGAGAACCCGTACAATAAGCCCTTTTTACTTCCATGCTGGCCTGGGAGCAAAGAAAAAACATGGTTTTAGTCGTATGCCTTGTTTTATCAAATATCTTCAAAATATTTTCTTAAATCAAGATTCTAAATACAGTCTATTCAGGTGTTGTTTCGCATTCGTTGTGCATTTAGATTTAATCAAAGTATTTATTTCGCTTGTAACCAGGGACAATGCGTTTGATTGCCGTTGTAGAAAACTTGCACTTAAAGGGCAACTTGTCTGCCTACACGAAGTACCTACCATTCGTTAAGTTGCCTTATTTCTCATTCAGTCCAAGCAGGGTCTTGTGAAAGTTAGAGCCACGGCTGAATTTCAAGTAGCCCGTTATTGCCGAGGTCAAAAATTATGATAATATCAACGTTGGCTTGTTCGGAAAGTTATTTTTTTTCTTTCTTTAGGTATTTTTTGGGGTAAATTAAATGCTATTGTGCCACGAGGAAGACGTGCTTGCGATGGGAAATGCCAATGAGTTTTTTTACGGCGCCGCCTTTCTGCGTTTTTCTGGTCGCCTAGTCCGGAAACTTCTATATTAAAGACTGGCTGTAACCCGTGACTTCGTCCGCCAGAATTAAAATTAGCATCCCGGGCAGCTTGACTATTTCCGACACTGCCAACAATTATCTCTATATTTTTAAAAAATACACAAAATCTTGACAAATGGTATACTAAAACTTTCCTCGTGAATTCCACCTATAGTTTCCGAGTATGAAAAGTCGGCCAAGTCCACGATGAAACATCCGCAAGAGCGCAAAGTGAAAATGCCCAAACTAGAAATTACGAAGTTTAACGGAGAAGTTAAGAAATGGTTACTTTTCTGGGGTCAGTTCGTGAAAATCGATGAGGACCCAGACATTAATGATTCCGACAAGTTCCAGTACTTACTCCAATCTATGGAACCTCATTCTAGTGCCAGGCAGCTTGTGGAGAGCTACCCACCCAGCGGTAAGAACTACAAGAAAGCCTTAGACGCTCTCAAATCTAGATTTGCGCGTGATGATGTCTTGATAGAGACCTATGTGAGAGGACTGCTAGCATTGATGCAAGAAAAAGGGCAACGACCATCAAATACCAAGGAGCTACCGGCGTTATATGACAGCCTACAAACGCATTTACAAGCGCTCGAAACTTTAGGTGTCACTAAGGATAAATATGCGTCTATTCTGTTTCCGATGGTAGAGTCTGCCTTACCTGATGAGGTACTTAGAGCCTGGAATAGGTACCGAGCTGCTGATAGCCGAATCAACAACGATTTGTCAAGACTCGTCGATTTCCTCAGATTAGAAGTGGAATCAGAAGAGAGGATACAGTTAGCTCATCAAGGTACTACTGATAACTCCATAGCTAATCCTAAAGTACCTACATGCTGTTTTGTCGCGGAAACGAAGCCAGAGAACCACAAGAATACATCTTCAGCATGTATCTGGTGCGACAAAGACACGCACTGCACCGCAGAGTGTCATAAAGCAGCGAAGATGACGCTCGAACAGAGAACCGAATTTATTAAAGCTAAGAAAGCGTGTTTAATCTGTTTGAAGCCAAATCATTCTGCAAAACGATGCAAGAGCTTCCCTAAGTGCCTGTTTTGTAAAAAACGTCATTCGGTTTTGATGTGCCCGGACATGAACGGACAAAGCACCAGCAAGAACAAGACAGAATATGAAAAGTCCAACAATCTACACTGCGAGTTGAAGTCGACCACCTTACTGCAAACTGTAGTCGTGCAAGTGGTATCTAACGACGGCAAGAAGGTTGTTCGCGCGCGTGCACTCATAGATAGTGGTGCACAGAGGTCGTACGTACGCAAGGATCTTGTTGAGAAGTTAGACCTAAAACCGGCGAGAAAAGAGTTCATAACACACTGTTTGTTTGGCGGAAAAGAAGAAAAAACCGAAGAACGTCAAATTTACGACATCTCTGTCAGAAGTCTGACAAATGACTTTGAAATTAATTTAACAACAGTAGAACAGAAAAATATTTGTGGTTTTTTGCCAAAAATCAGGTCTAATGAAATAATTCAACAACTTCTAAAAAGTAAAATTATACTGACTGAGACGACTGACTCACCTGACGACGTACAACTTTTAATAGGTGCTGACTTTTCGAGTTTACTTTTGACTGGTGAATTTGTTCATGTAAGTAGTACTTTAACCGCAATAAAAACCAAAATGGGCTGGACAATTCAAGGTCCTATAACGGGAGTTTATAGCTCGTTAGTTAACACAACAACTACGCTCCATTGTCTTTCTCGCATTAACATTTCAGATCTATGGAACTTAGAATCCCTAGGCATAAAGGATCCCGCTGAGCAAAATTCGCAGAGCTTGCATGACGCCGAGGTACTCGAAAACTTCGAAAGAACTATATCGGTAAACGAGGAAGGACGTTATGAGGTATCACTGCCGTGGCGCGCCGTGCCGCGCCCGCAAACGAACTATTATGTGGCAAATAAGAGGCTGACCTCTACTACGCAACGGCTGAACCAACTAGGTAAGATTTCACAGTACGATGAAGTGTTCAAACAGTGGTTAGAGTTAGATATTATTATTATTATTGTATCCTCTCTTCTGATTCCACTTCTAATCTGAGAAAATCGACGAGTCTTGACAAATCATTGTTGATTCGGCTATCAGCAGCTCGGTACCTATTCCAGGCTCTAAGTACCTCATCAGGTAAGGCAGACTCTACCATCGGAAACAGAATCGACGCGTATTTATCCTTAGTGACACCTAAAGTTTCGAGCGCTTGTAAATGCGTTTGTAGGCTGTCATATAACGCCGGTAGCTCCTTGGTATTTGATGGTCGTTGCCCTTTTTCTTGCATCAATGCTAGCAGTCCTCTCACATAGGTCTCTATCAAGACATCATCACGCGCAAATCTAGATTTGAGAGCGTCTAAGGCTTTCTTGTAGTTCTTACCGCTGGGTGGGTAGCTCTCCACAAGCTGCCTGGCACTAGAATGAGGTTCCATTGATTGGAGTAAGTACTGGAACTTGTCGGAATCGTTAATGTCTGGGTCCTCATCGATTTTCACGAACTGACCCCAGAAAAGTAACCATTTCTTCACTTCTCCGTTAAACTTCGTAATTTCTAGTTTGGGCATTTTCACTTTGCGCTCTTGCGGGTGTTTCATCGTGGACTTGGCCGACTTTAATGAGCTAGCATTGTCGGAATCTTTCTTGGGTTCACTCAAGTTTTGGTAGTTGGCCTTCAACTCTGACCATCGAGCTTTATAAGGAGCGGCTCTATCCTGGTCGTGTTCATAAGCTGCTTCATTGAAGACCTCACTTTCGCACCAAAGATCCCTCAAATTTATTTCGCATGCAAACAATTCTTCTGCGCAATCAGAGAGTCTGCAAAATTTACCCGCCACATAGGTGATCGGCTCCAGCCCGTCCTTGTGCTTCTGGAAAGCTTCTTCAAGGGAGTCAGCTGCCCGAGTAAAATCCTTGCGGAATTGGGTTCTTTTGCGTTTTAATGTCTCCATAACTGTATATTGCGCGTCAGTGTTTACTACGTATTTGTTTTCATTAATTTTGCACGGTCGCCATATGAAAAAGCAAATTCTCAACGAGATTTTTTATTGTCAACTTTTCAACAACCGTCGCCAAGCAACTTAAGCCGCTCACACATTCGCGACACCGAGTATATCGTGAACTGACCAAGCCGCGGCGGATGACATTTTTTGATTGAACAATATAAAGGATGTCTAGAAGCTTTGTTGGACTCTACTCAAATATATTTTTTCCTCAAGATACGATACTAATACATCGTCAGTAAGTACACGTCTAAAATGACCGTCGACAAAAAGGGTCCCGTTGCTATAAATACCCTTTTAAACACCATAAAAGCTAATAACATATCACAAGCAAATTCAATAGATGATAATGATGAATGACAAGGCTGAAACGGGTGAATGGACAAAACGTAACAAAGAACTAGCATAATGGGTCAAAAGGCTTCGTTAAAAGGCTTTTGGGGCTTTTCTGCGTCCCCGTTACTTTCAGGGTTCTATAAAAAAAAACACTCAATCCGTTTGAGAGTGTAAAGTAATGTGTGTGAGGAGAGACAGAGTCAGAGAAATATTGTTAATGTTATTTGAGTATAACATGAAAGTAAAAGAATACAATTAGCAAACAAAATTTAAATTAAAATCTAAAATAAAACTAGTTTCTTAAAGCTAACTTATATCTAGGCGATGAGGCTGGCCACCCATCGCTATTTTGATTCCATTTTCCACCTCACAATCTTGCTAAATGTGGCCTGTAGGTACCTGTTACCTTAGGCTCTGTCTACCCCGTAAGGGATGAATGGGATGATGGTGTGTGCGTGTGTAACTTATATCTAAAAAAGGTCCCCGTGGCATGGTGCCTAAAAGGCTGGCAGCATTCCTCGTATCGCTAGACTTTACGTTGGGCAAAATATTTATTTACACACATTCGATACACAGAAAGAAAAGAAGAAACAGTACATTTGGAAATAAAAAAAAACAAGCAGGCAATTATACACTGACCTGTATCTAAAAAAATACCGAGATGGATTATCAGGTACTAGAACTCTCGGAATTTAATAACTTTCCGTTTCACAGGACGATAATTTGATAATCAACAACATTTTTGAACCAAATTATTTAAAGAATTTCAAAGTATAAGCCTTCCGATTTGCTTTAATACTTAATTGCGAAGGTCCATTATAATCATAAACATAAATCAAATATTTTTGTATATATTTTATACTAGCTTCTGCCCGCGATTTCGTCCGCGTAGAATTAGAGTTAAGACCTGACGTGGATAATGATGTTCTAAAATAATTATTTGACTACGTCGCGACACTAGACAGCTACGACTATGTTTATCATTATCCCGCGGGAACTATGCAATTTTCCGGGATGAAAAGTAGCCTATGTGTTAATTTAGGGTAAGTATCAGCTATCTCCGTTCCACATTTGAACCAAATCCGTCCAGCCGTTTACGCGTGAAGAAGTAACAAACATACACAAACAAACAAACTTTCGCCTTTATAATATTAGTGTGATGTGACGTGACACATTAACTATAGGATAATTTTATGTTTCGATGTTAATTTTATCTATTCTAATTTTAAATTAGTTACATACATACATACATATAGACAGAGCCCAAGGTAAGAAAACCTTAAGGCCACGTTCAGCATGATTAAGGGCGTAAGCTGGAAAGGGAAATCAAAATAGCGATGGGTTGCTAGCCGCATCGCCTAAAACATGATTCCTACTTTCACCCATTCCCTTGATGGGCTTTTACCATCTGCGCGGGAAGAGAAGCAACTGGTAAATTCTGTTTTTTCTTTACTCCTAGACCAGCATGGAGGATAGATTAGTTGGTCTAAATGAAACTAAAGTTTAATTGTGTAATGAATTCCACATGACTATGTTGATGTATTTTCTCTAATAGGTACCTATTTCATAGTTTTACTTTTTATGAAAATATGTAATAGATTTTTTCATGTGAAGCTTTTAATGAGACGTTAGTTTCCAAAATTTGGCCAATTCAAGTTTGAAACTCAATTAGTTTCCATTTTAATTGTTTTTATGGTTTTATCGTTTAACTGAATGGAGTCCAATTTAATCATTTTTCTCTTCTATCCTTAAGCCTGGCGATGCCAAATGAATTTAAAATTTCAATTTGCCCCGCTCTACGACCGGGCTTTGAAATACATAAATTGCTTTCAGTATTGAGATTGAATTGTGGAAATGATTACGAAAACTCCAAATTAAGGAAGATGAAAAAATAGTTTGCATTCGATAAAAGTCAGACTTGCTCCCCTATTTGCTTCAACGTAGTTGGGTCCGTGTAATATTTGAAAAATGAATAGATGTCTCCCTGGATGTAATTATCCTTCTGTCAATTCGGAGTGTGATTACTGATTACAGAATTGTCGCTGCATGAAAACACGCCCTGACATTTCAATTCAAAAATTAGAAATCGTGATGTTTTTTCTTTGCCATGGAGAATGCTACGATTAGGTATGTTTAAACACGGACATCTATTATTTGCCTAAATCCTTTTAACAATCGATATTACCACAGCCATCAGACAAGGTGACCATAAGTTAGCTGCATTTCCATTCTATATTGATATGCCGATCGATACACCTACATTGACCAGTAGGCTTATTACCTAACTCGCTCGCAATCGCCATCGTGTTCATTTTGACAGTTCATGTATGGGCTGACAATTGGCATCGGAATCAGCTAGCTGTCACATTCATACAAGAATTGTCAAAATGAGCACGATGGCGATTGCGAGCGAGTTAGGTAATAAGCCTACAGGTTAAAGAACGCCATAAGGTCACAATTGGTCACCAGTGAATTGCAAGAACTGTTTTTGAACCACCTATGGTTAACTAACTTAAAGGGGTGAGAAGGGATCGCGAGGGGAGAAGGGATAGAAATAATATTTTGTATTTTCACTTGCTACTTAAAATTCCTGGCTCAGCTTTCTCTAAAAGTAGTATAGTTAAATTTTGTAGACATTAATTAGGTATATCTCCTTTTTTCTGGTAGGTACTTTGATATCGTCATTTTTTTTATTTGTTCCTATCCCATCTGATCCTACTATGGGGTGAACTGAGATTTGTAGTCATTATTAAATTAAAATTCATAACGCCAGAACATTTTTTATCAATAAAAATTAACTTGCCACACATGAAAATATTATGTATCGAGGTTTGAGCTTTAATTTTGTCCCTACTCACCCCGTTATACAATATAATATATATTTAACCAAACAAAACGGATATGACACTTGATGATTCTAGATGCTTAGGCAGTATAGAGGGCTTAGAATACTTGGTGTGGCAGTAATTTCATCGTCGGAACAAAATAGCGAAATACTACTGTAACTTCTGAACGGGACCATCCACATGTTCCTACTACCCGAAATTCTGAATATCAAAAGGTGCAAACTGTAGACTAATTTTGATTTGCGATAAATTTCTTTTTTTATCGGTCTATAAATAAATTAAGAATGGAGATTGTGTGTACGATTTAACGGTTCAGAGTAGGTATTTTTACAGTTTCCCTGTATCCGGACACTTCGAAACGTTTTGTACCGAAAAATTCATAAGGCCATGCAAATTTAATGACACCTGTTAGCGCTCTTGGCCGACTTTATCGGGAAAAATAATTCTCATTCCGTGAATTCTTAATTATTGACGTACGTTTTTAGTATAACTTTCGTGGAAGTTGTTTTATATTTTGCTTTGTGTATTAATTAAGAATTTTCTTTTATCTTACTTTAGTGAACGCTATATTTACGAATAATAATAACTTGACCGTGTTTTTTCATTGTTTCATTACTTATCATAAATTTAATAACGAAATCTGATTTTTTGTTGTTACCGAATAGCTGCTTAGGTTTGACTTCAAGAATTATCTAAAAAACAATCATCAGGGCTAACCTTGGTACACGACCATGTCTTTTAACTTTTCTATCTCTGCAATCTTCTAGTGTTGCAGGGTGTCCATGAGTGATGGTGGAGTCACTTGCTTGTTTGCCTTCCTTGTTATATAAAAAACAATTTCGCAATACCAGTTTGTCATAATAAATCACAAATTGTCACCTTCATAGTTTGCTATGTCAACAAATTCTTATACCCATTCATATATGTCTACATTTCTCAGACGTGTCTAATATTTCAATTTTAAAGTAATTGATTAAATGATAATACAGTTTAACAGACCCATTCTTAAAAGCTTGAACGTTCTGAGGACACCGATTTGAAGGCCAGGAAGTTGATGCTAAAGGACAAATTTGGAAGTTGACGACTTAAGAATATGGACAGGCCAGAACCTTGAAGTCCGTTAAAAAGGCGAATGGTGATTTTGAGATCGGAATCACGGAAAAAATAAAGAGATGATTTTCCGTTAAGGCAACCCTAAGATTTGGCCTGGTTGAACTAGTCCCGCCGCGGTACTACTGGAAAAATAAAGGATTATAATCCATTTTCGTTTTGTGTCATAAAAACTTTTTGAATGTTTGCAAGCAATTTGGCAACCGATGTTACCATCGTTAAAATCGCCACTGTTTTGATGGCACAAATAAGTTTAACGACATCATAACATAGTCTTGAAACAGATAAAACGACCGTTAATCCAGAGGGATGTTCACGAGCCGCCAATATGGCCATTATTCTAGCCGTTTGTCTAAGAAATAGTGGCGCTAGTTGCAGCGATTATAGTACGTAGTGAGTAACGATTGGGCATCGAGTTAACTCGGAAACCGTGGTTTGACATCTCCAATATCTATATACCTACACTTGACATGACTAGACACAAGTCTCCTTTTATAATGAAAGGGCTTGAGCAAATAGTTCACACTCGGGAAGTGCGGATTGGTAATTTTGAATTGCTTTGCAAGTGTGTAAAGGTTTTATGTATAAATTCCGAAAAAAACAAAAACGCGTTCGTACTCTCGATCCTCCCCGAGCAACTCTAAATATTCTGAATTTGTGTGCAACATAGCTTCTGAAATTTACCACTAGCTTTACGGTGAAGAAAATCATCGAAAGACAATTCAATGGTGTGTGTGGAGTTTCTAATCTGGACTGAGCCCGAGTGGGAATTGTAATCCAAGCGCTCTCATTCTAAGATCTCCCTGTACCCAGCGGTAGACTAAGCTAGAGATGATAATTCAGCTTGGGTACGTTTCACTTGCTTAGGAGCACTGTAGACTGTAGAAACTAGTTAAATTAAACAATTTAAATTCAGTTTAAAATTCAATACGCAGCGCTGACAAGAGCAATGACACGACTCTCTTTTGTTTTTGTTTTCTTTTAGCGCTGCGTGCAATTAACTTTATTTGTGGCCAGTGCCAAAATATAATAGTTTAATAAAAAGGTGATTGCCTTAATAGGTGCGTCGCCTACAAGCGCCTCATTATTATTATCAATCCAAACAAACGCTGAGTACCCTTTCCAAGAACAGACCTCATCACACTCGCAGATCTTTCCGCGAGAATTCTCGCCAGCACTCGCTCGTGCCCGACCATCTGTGAATGCCCCGACGTTTGATTTACCGCCGTTTAACCACTAGACGGCGTGGTACTCGTAAATCCATTCGAAGTATCGTAATGGCTCGTGTTGATGACGTTATTGATGTGCAGATTGTTACTGTGAGATGTAGGCGAGTCGCAGAATGTTGCGGAACATGCTGAGACGAAGAAAGGCGGACTTGGTCTACTCATAACACCGTATCATACCATGACCGTCGTGTGAACGTATCGTTTTCAGGATTTTTTAAATTGTGTTCGACATCATAATTTCAAATAAGTCCAAACAAATATGGTTCGAGATGTGGTTCGAAGGTGTTGAAATAGAGAATGACTCAGATCGCAGTAATTTGTCGCACGAGCCATAGGAGAGGGGGATAAACATGCGACCTGAGACTTTCTTTATCACCGCCCTAGGTGTGTACACAATTTTAAGTTTTCCCCTGTCCAGGAAGTAGTAATTTTCACTTGCGTAAGACAATACACAAATCACGTCTTTATCCCTTACGGCGTAGACAGAGGCTAGGTATAGATGGAAAATGGAATCAAAATAGTAACGGGTTGCTAGCCGCAGCTATAATTTTCGCCCTTTCTCTCGATGGGCTTTTTCCTTGTGCCCGGGAAGAGAAGCAAAATCAAGTTCAAAAATAGTTTATTTAACTGAAGACACTGGTACACACGGCAATATAATCAGGTAAGCACCTACGCACGCTCGCGCCGTGTCTATCCTGCTTACCGAATAGCTTTGCTGTGTGTACATTCTATGTTTTTCTTTGCTTCCAGACCAGCATGGAAGTCCAATATGCAGCATGCATGTACACTTGTGTACAGCATGGTAGTACAATAAAACCTGTGATAAAACATTAAATTTACTTACTAGCTTACTTCCTTTAATAATTTTTAGTCGGTTCGTGTTTTCTTGGCGGTTATTTTCCTAACCTTTTTATGACATACTTATTTCTATTAAAACAATCTTTCACGAGGCCATTTTTGCTAGCGGTGTCGTAAAGATTCGACAATTTCTAATATTTTAATGGAATACTAATGCAATTAACATAGTGGTTTACTCATAAAATTTAGTCCCAGGGGAAGTTTTCATGGATTAGATGTAGTAATTTAGAATAGTTACAAAGTTTAAAAACTACGGAACCAAAATTTTTAATTAGCTATAAATTATCTTAAATTACATACTCGTGCCGTATCTTAAATTGGTTTTTCGGTGAAGGAAAACATCGTGAGGAAACCTGCACACATCTGCGAAGCAAATCAATGGTATGTGTAAAGTTCCCAATTCGCAATGGGGCCTCGGAACTATAGCCCAAGCCCTCCAGTTTTACTGGAGGAGGCCTATGCCTAGAGGCACGCCGAATTGCGTGATTTTATAAAAAAAAAAAACAAAAAAAGTGACGACAACATAATGAAAAAAAAAACGAATTGTAGAGAATTCGGAATAAAAGGGCTATATTGTTATTATTATTCTGTATATTTATTTTTTACATAGTTAGGTTTTTACAATATTCATATTAAAAAGTAATAAAACAATATTAATACAAAATATAGAAACATTATAAAAACCTAACCTAGGGTGCCGCCGGCAGCGAGGCAGGGCCTAAGCTACCGGTGGTCAGGGCGACGGAGAGAGGAACCTCCTGACTATCCGAGCCGTGTTCAGGAGTACCGCCTTCTGTATCTGGCCCCTGACTCAACCACCTAGCGAGAGCCTTTTAAGGTGATGGTCAAGGCTCTTCGCTATTAAACCGTTTGCCGAAACGACTATCGGGACAGTGATCGTGGAATCAACAGGCCACATGGCGGTAACCTCGTGAGCCAAGTCAAGGTACTTGCTGACTTTGTCCTTCTCGGCCTTCACGAGGTTCACGTCATGGGGGATCGTGATGTCTACGAGCACTGCCGGGCGCTTCGATCGATCTATCAGCACAATATCAGGTTTATTGGCGACAATAGTCCTGTCCGTGATGATAGATCGATCCCAATAGAGAGATTAGATCGTTATTATTATTATTATAGAAGCTAGAGGGTGAAAGATAATGTGGGAATTGCGGGAATTATGTGAACTCTCAGCGTAGTTTTTTGTCAAATATCTTTGTACAGTTTTATCTTTATTGATTCATTACATACAAACGTCTTCACGTTTATTTGCTATTCAATCCTATTTCTTTCTTATATTACTTCTGTGACTTGAGTGTGCAAACAACATAAAGCAAACCCCGATATTTAATATCCTTTTTGCTAGACTGAATGTGAGTACACAATCTCAAGTCTGTTGACTGCTGACGAGGTCTTGTAAAGTGGCTGTTAGTACAATAGGTATATTGACAGCGAACTCCGCTCTCACTAGATAAATAAACCGGCCAAGTACGACTCTCGTACAAATTCGGCAAGTTATTATAAAATCCAGTGTTAACTCTCAAGAAAAATGTATGCAGGATTTATTACTTTGATGTGGCAACACTATTATTGTCTATGGCTCTCTTTGTGCGAATGGCGGACGATACGTTAGATGTATTTGTGATTATCGAAATAAACTCTTAATCGTGTAAGTGAATGTTTTACTTCTAAGCCCTCCAACCCACGCGCTATGCATTGTGAAGTCATTTTATATCGCTTATTTAAATAGATAGAGATACATTAACCATATTCTGTTTCTAGTATTTGTTGTTATAGCGGCAACAGAAATATATCATGTGTGAAAATTTCAACTGTCTAGCTATCATGGTTCATGAGAAACGGCCTAGTGACAGACTTACAGACAGCCATATTTCCATTCTACTTGCTAATCCAGCCGCTAAGCAACAATACTAGCGCTGTTGTGTTCCGGCGTAGACAGTAAGATAGACGGTGATATAACTGTGAAGCGGCCAGATACATTTATTACCCCCCTGGTCGCAGTCGGTTAAGCGCGCTGGCAGGCTAGCGTCGGATCATCTGCCAACCGGCGCGTGGAACTGCGCGGCCGTTCAAAATGCGCAGGACCTCAGTCGCCTTCGAACCAGCGTAACGGACGCTTCACGTTCTTGCCCTTGCTGCTGCAGTCGATCCTTCATATCATTCCTTGATTTACAGTTTCTTAAATTCGTATATTGTAAATATTCTATTCCTTTTGTTAAACCTTTATTAAACGCTGGTGCGCCCTATCCTGAACGTGTTGTCATTCTACGGAGCCTCAGGAGGCGCATCTACAACTGGAATACAAAGTTTTCTATTTTAACCTTCTAGCCTGGTAACCCTAGTGTTGCGGTCCATGGATGATGATGCTCACTTACCGTCAAGTAACCCACAAGTCTTACACTCAAAATACTCCGCACGAAGCTTAGCAGTCTCAGCTTCTTCTTTGAGCCCAGCTGTCGTTGGAGTAATCACCATTCACTTCTTTTGCTTACTTGTGACATACTCATACTCCGTTTCGGGGATATAGGTATGTGTGGTTTCCCAACTTCCACATCAAAGTATTGCAGCTGTGTTGAGTCTTAGCAAGAAAGTCTTTTTTGTACACATACATACACAAATTACGTCTATATCCTTTACGGGGTAGACAGAGCCTGAGATAACAAGACCTTAAGGCCACGTCTAGCAAGATCGTAAGCGTGTAGGTGGAAATCAAAATAGTGATGGGTTGCAAGCCGCATCGCCTATAACATGATTCCTAAGAATTTCGCCCATTCCCTCGATGGGCTTTTACCATCTGCGCGGGACGAGAAGAAACTGGTACATTCTATGTTTTTCCTTTGCTGCCAGACCAGCATGGAAGTATTTTTTGTTGCCAAATGAAAATGGCTTTTAAATATGGTTGCTGCAACACACGTTGTCAGTACCATCGTACCGATTACCAGAAAGCATGGGCTATGTTTTATTTACATACATATATCACGTCTTTATCCCTTACGGGGTAGACAGAGCCTAAGGTAACAAAACCTTAAGGCCACGTTTAGCACGATTAAGGGCGTATAGGTGGAAAGGGAAATCACAATAGTGATGGGTTGCTAACCACATCGTCTATAAAGATTTTCGCCCATTCCCTCGATGGGCTTTTACCATCTGCGCGGGAAGAGAAGCAACTGGTAAGTTCTATGTTTTTTTCTCAACTCTTTTCACATGCCACGTCAGCAGTCGAATCTTTCATTCAGTCTTATGCATACAACACATTATTAAAGTCCCTCTAACATTCCCTTCTTCAGTAAAATGCAATAAAGCGGCTACTTTGCATTCAGACAACTCTTCAAGTTTGGCACAAAGCATGACTTGGATGAGAAAATGGGGGACAACATTAAATTTTCATAACGAGTCTCTTGTGACTTGTTTATTTGATATTCGCTGACTTATCTATGTTTTTACGCATAATATTTAATACACGCGTTAGGTTCTGACATTATGATCGCTTTAGAATCCAGTTACAGGGATTCAAAGGACTAGGTATGTCAAATAAGAAAAAAAAATTGCCACCATTTTATCGAAAAACAAAAGCAGCGAATTACAGAATGTTTTGGTGGTTAATAAACACATACATATCGTCACGTCTCTTTCCCACAGGGTTACGCAGAGAATTCTTTGTCCCGCTTGCTACGATCCCTGACATAATTCTATCGCTTCACCTACACTCATCAATCTCTTCATACATGCTTGTCGGTTTTGGGTACTCTTGCCCTGACCTTTTTTAAAAACGCACTCATTCGCACTCCCCGTATAAATCTGTTTAGTTAATTTTCTTTCATCCATCCTCTCTAAGTGATCAAACCAACTAAGAATACTCTTTACTATCCTAGTCACTAATTATCTTCTTTCACACCAGCACGATCCCTTATCACACTATTCCGTATTGTGTCTTTCAGTGATACACCTTCCATAGTTCTTAACGCTCTTATTTCTACTGCGTTTATTCTACTTTCATGCTTTTCTTGCCATACACTAGTGTTGGAACAAGCACCCTTCTGTGGAAGGCCAGACGCGCCTGTTTCGACACCTTCTCACTGCTCACAAAGACGTCTGTGTTTTTTAATTTAAACGGAACCTACTTGACAGCTCAATGAAACCTACTCTAGGATAAAAAGTCAGCTTTTTTTAAGCAAGGAAAGCAAAATGTAAGTTACGGCCACATTCTTCTTGACAATGACGATATTTATTGCTGAAGAGTTTTTGTGGCCTACTTAGAGACTAAAACTTTGATTTTGATTTATATCGGCTGCTGAATGGGTTTAGATCATAATGCAAATTGTATTGCCACACTAAAATAACAATAATGTTCCGCACTGCGATAGAGAATCTATTACCTATGCATGCATTTGCGTTTTGGGCCCATAACCTATTACAAATAACATCTAAAAGAAATGCGGATAAAGACAACATTTATAATAAAAAGCTAAAACTATGGGACGCCTTTTTGGGGAAACCTACAGAAGATGAGAAGACAATGACAGCTGTTTCTTTTATAAAATACTAGCTTCTGTCCGCGACTTCGTCTGCGTAGAATTATACATAAAAACCTTCCTCTTGAATCACTCTATCTATTAAAAAAAACCGCATCAAAATCCGTTGTGTAGTTTTGAAGATATAAGCATACATAGGGACATAGGGACATGGGGACAGAGAAAGCGACTTTGTTTTATACTATGTAGTGATGATTCAAGTTAATACCAACTGCATCGATGATAAAGTTAATATAAAAATATGAAAGAGTACAGATTATGTAATCTAACGCAGATGAAAACAGATAAATTGGTCCTTGCTGAGCCGTGTTAATAAAGATACTTGTTCAGATATAAACCGTTGAACTTTGTCCAAAACAGCTGAACCAATCTTATACCTGAATCAACAATCGAGCAAGCGAAGGAAAATCTTTCTGTTATTTTAACCCACATCTGAATAAGTTTTGGGATCGTGATAATATTGATTTTGCTTGATGTAACGTGAGGCAGTTGTAATTTTAATTCAATGTGATCGCTTCTGATGTCTGACGATAAATAGAATTGTTTTATTTTCGTTTTGTACGAATTTCTAGGTTAGCCCCCGATGCCTGAATTTCGATTTGATAGCGTTTTTGGAGTCTGAGACGTTCGCTGGAGACTGGGCGTTTTTTTATTTACTGAGGTACCTACTGAAGACCTGTTAATTGTTAATTTCTACATAAATGAAAGTAAAACACAACAATTAAATAAAAATCAGATAAGGCTAGAAATTAAGCCAGTTTTTTGACATTTTATGACGCGAGCTATTAAAAATACTAAAGTATACAGTTAAAATGAACTTTGACGAAATAATTATTTGTAACTTGTGAAAATAGTGTAACTACCACTTTGCCCCACTGGATGTCAATTACGGTTGTAGTAATTCTTGGTCCACGAAATAATGCTACAATTAACGGCAAAAACTGAACCATATCCTATCTTAAACTAAAATACAGGATATGTATCACGATAATTAAACCCGCATAGGAAATTGCCAGTGGCTTTTCCGACAGTTTGAGAGTCAGATTACGTAGATGTTTTTTTTAAATTGTTACACCTTTGAAAAACAAGAGAGGATTTTGCAGCGACATCGAATATCCTAAAATTGGTTTGGATATCCGCACGGTGGTGCAGATGGTTGGTTAAAAAAAGTTTCCGGCGCACATACACGTGTAGATGGAAAAACGATAAATGTCAGCGGATAACAATTTTACTTTTGGAACCCTGAAAAATGAAATTAGTGTTGGTGTTTTCCAATATGAGTGGCATGTGCAGAAACACGTGTTTTGTTGTTTTATCAAAGATTTTAATGTTTTAATTTCGACAGTGATAAAAAGGCACTCGTAGTTGAGAGGCTGTTACAATTTGACAGTGTAGAAAACAAAACTAAAAAATGTAAGTACATGTAATACATAATATGCATGTAAAAGCATATATTATATATTTCGCACAGGCTTAGCTATCTTGCACGTAAGTAGCAGAGAAGCAAGGAAATTGTTTTTTTTTTCATTGAAATGGACCTCCGCAAATTAACGGCTAATACAATAAAATGAACAAAACTTTGTAACAATTTAATAGTCCATAAAGTTAATTCTATGAACACAAGGCATTATAAACAAGAGATTGGTCAGAAGTCATTACATGAAGCAATTCACGTCGCAAATAAAGCTCCGGCCATAATTCAAAGCGAGCGTTCCAAACCCGCAAACACTAACCGCTAGCTCTACAATCGCTCGATATTAGGCTTTGGGTAGACCTGTGTGTTTCAAAATATATCAAAATATCCTTTCTTTTCATTATAACTTCTAAGTTTGAAAATGAATAAAGGTGTCTTCCGGCGTAGTTCAGCTATTCCTCAACAGATTAGACCGTTTTATTAATTTTTTGAGATTTATGGGATGACTGGCGAAAATCATAGCAATCATGTTATAGGCAATGCGGCTGGCAATCCATCACTATTTTCTATCTATGCACTCCCCACAAACATGCTTAACGCGGCCTTTAGGTCTTGTTACCTTAGCCTCTGTCTTACCCATAAAGGATAAATATGTGGGGCGTGCACTAACAGGAATGAAAGAAAACTAACACGTTCCACATATATTAATTATATTGTCTAATGGAAAGTAAGACGGAAGAGTTACAAAAGAATGAAGTATAAAAGTCACTAGCGGAAAGTAGGAAAGAAAGACAAGCACTGCAAGCTTAGATAAGCAACAAGAAAGTTATTTACTATAAACAATCACTATGAACTAATAATAAGCGGCGCTAAAGCAAACCGACAGAATAACGTTCGTCGCGAGTGAAAGTCCCGTTAAGTCGAGCGGCGCGAGTGCAGCGTCCAGCGTCGACAGTAGTAATTGTGCAACTCACTGGCCAAACCGAACATACACGAAAGAGCGCTCCGCGGCCGCGCGCGGCGCGAGCCGAGGTTTGCCGAACGTAAGAACCGGTCGAACAGCTGCGCGCGCGCCGCGCCGCACGGCGCCGTGTCACAACAAGTAAAATGTAAATAATAACATTTTAAAAGCAGACGGCCCGAACTACAATTGTTCTACAACTAATAGGGTCCGTTTATGACACATAACAATATTATTTAATTAACCTAGCTACGATATAAAATATAGTCGCCACATATATATTAGCAATTAACGCTTTCACAAGAAACACTCGCTTAGCTTACGTTAAGGCCAAGTCCTATACTAGGCCACATTACAACACTCGAAGGAGATCGTAATTTGGCCCAAAGTGTTAATGGGCCAATTAGCACAGACTGTGGGCCATTTCCTTGGCAATTATACCCATAATTTATCCGAAAACCGCAGGCGTCGATCCATAATTGCTGCTGGATCGGTATGCTCGATTTTAATCGAATAAACCCAGTTGATCGATTTAGTTAGAATATTGAATCGGTTTTTCCACGTGTGAGCTATTAGCGCAATGGACAATCCAATCAACTGTTCTGTTCTACTGGGTGATAATCTAGTTTTATATTATTTTTGTTGAATTTTTATTGGTCTTGGAAAAAAATATGAGTAAGTAGGTACAGTACCCGGCCACAAATATTGTTCTTCGGTCTTAGTGATAACGATTTCCCAAAGACTTCATAATTTTAAGTTTATTAAAAAATCTTGCAATACAAGTAAAGCAATATGGCACATAATAAATCGAAATAAGTACAGTAAACCGAAAACTGAATTAAATCAGATAAAATATAAAGGTAACGCGCTACGCAATCCGGTACATATTGCAAATGCCTTTAATAACACTTTTATTGACTTAACTAAACCCTATCTAAATCAGAACACATTGCCTAAGGTTACAACTAAAACAAGCTCTGTGGAAAATTCAATTTTTATGCATCCTACTTCGCCAGATGAAATCGCAAAAATTATAAAACAGTTAAAGAATTCTAATAGTGTTGGGCATGATGAAATATGTACAAAAGTGATAAAATATTGTTCTAATGAAATAGTAAAGCCGCTTTCCTATCTAATTAACTTAAGCATGAATACGGGTATATTCCCCGAAAAGCTAAAAGTATCTGTAATTAAACCGATATTCAAAAAAGGCGACAAAGAAGAGTGCGAGAACTATCGCCCCATAGCTCTAACGTCTATAATATCAAAAATATTTGAACGAGTTATTTATAACCGACTCAATAATTTTTTTGAAAAATTCAATATTCTAACTAAAGAACAATTTGGCTTTAGGAAAAATAAATCCACAACTCAAGCTATCTCGGAACTTATGAATACCATTTCAGAATGCCTAAATTCTCGTACACCTATAACAGCTATCTTTATGGACATGACAAAAGCATTTGACTTTGTATGTCACAAAATGCTTTTAGACAAAATATATGGATATGGTGTGCGAGGTATTGCCTTTGATCTTATCAAATCATATCTGAGTAATCGAAAACAGTATACGGCTATTACAAAAATTATTAATAAAACTGAACTGGGTTTTAACTCACATATTAGAACTGTTGAGCGAGGAGTACCTCAAGGAAGTATTTTGGGGCCACTGCTCTTCTTGTTATTTATCAATGACTTGCCTAGTGTAACAAAAAATCATGTTGTCTTGTTTGCTGATGACACCACCATCTTAATAAAAGGCAATGATGCTGACAGCTATCAGGATAGAATTAATCTAACATTAAGTAATGTAATGGAGTGGTATAAGTCTAATCAGCTCACAGTAAACCTAGAGAAAACAAAGTACTTGCAATTCTACTTACCACAGTCGAAACCCAAAGATATTATTATAAAATATAAAGATATTACTCTTCAACAAGTAAAAGAAATTAAATTTCTTGGCCTGATGTTAGACTGCCATGGAAGCTGGAAGGCACATACAAATCACCTGTGTAAAAGCCTTAGCAAATATGTGTATGCCCTAAGAAAACTATCCGTAATATCATCCCAAGGTGCTGCTCTTTGTGCCTACCATGGTCATGTTGCCAGCAATTTGAGATGTGGTTTGCTACATTGGGGGAACTCTACAAATAAAATGGATGTGTTCCGTGTACAAAAAAAATGTGTAAGATCCATCGCAAGAGTTAAAGACACAGAGTTGTAAACCACTGTTTAAACGTTACAATATTTTAACGCTTCCCTCAATGTTCATACTAGAGGCATGTATGTTTGTCAAGGATCATATTCATTTGTTTAGAGTAATTGAGAAGAAGCGGCCAAGAAAATTTCACAATAAATTTACTGTCCTACCAAATAATGATGTTAAGACAGCCTACTATAAAAAAAGTATATTTGTAACGGCTGCAAAACTATTTAATAAGTTGCCAGATACCATAAAAAATCAAAATTTAATATTATTTAAAAGATCTGTGTTAAAAATATTGAAAAATAATGTATTTTACGATATAAATGAATTTCTAGAGCATGATTTTACGGTATCCCATCCCATCCATATTGTTACAAAATAAAAACTATTTTTACATTATAAGAAAGCAAATATTGTACGCCTGAAAGGCAAATTATAGCGGTTACTTTAAATATATCATCTAACTTACGTGTACCTATAATTATCAATAAACGATTTGATTTGATTTGATTTGATTTGATTTTGGAAAAAGATAACGCTATACGAAGCCAACATTAACCGAGAAGACCGAAGTGCAATCGAGTATTTTCCAAAAAAAAAGTCCACATGAACAAAATTTAACTACCTATTTTGGGTTTTTCTTACTCAGGATCGTTTGTTAATTAATTATTAAAATATTAATTGTAGTCACTGTCGACTCTGATAGGGTAAAAAGGGCCCCCATGGGGCTGCCTTGATGTAAAACAGCTTGGCTGTGTCACAGAGTCAATGGCTCATCCTTAGAATTTTGTTGTCATTCCTGTAGACTTGACGAGATTTTAGGATTTCCAGACAATATCGTTTGTAAGTGATTAGCACATAAATTTGATGACTCACAGTCCTGAATTTTGTGACCATAGGGAATACAGCTTTTGTTTCCGTTACTGTACATACATACATAAATCACGTCTTTACCCCTTACGGAGCAGACAGAGCTTAAGGAAACAAGATCTAAAGGCCACGTTTAGCATGACCGTGGGCGAGGTGTATGGGTGAGGTGGAAAAGGGAAACCGAAATAGTGATGAGATTTCCACCCACTCCCTCGTAATCTGTACGACTGAGTGAGTGGACCCAGGTTAAATACAAATATATAGACATATAGTTAGTTGAATCCCGGATACAAAACCGAACTTCGTAATAATCTAATCGCCGTCGCAGCCTGGAGGAACTACAAGCAACAAAATTAAGGTCCTAATCAAATTCCAAGAAAATCACGGCAGAAAGGGAAGGTAATCTACTTATTACGTGTCTCGCTTTCCAAAGGCTAAAGTGATACACAATAATGTAAAATTATCCGGTTTCAGTCACGTCAGGCGACCTCTCAAGAATTTTATTATGATTAAACCTTTGATATGTACGACGTATGGTGCCGGGATGCTGTTACACCGAATACGTTTTGACCGTCTATAATTTCATTGTGCATCTCTATTATAAGGTGTAATTTAAATAAAATAATAAACAGACTTGATGATGATCCTTCCGACCGATTTCGGCCATGGCGACCACTTCGACTCCTAGTCAGTATGACGCTCATGCGCCCGAAGATGGCTTATATAGCCGATCTTAGCGGTGAAACCTCGCGCACAATGAATGCACAGACTTAATTACCTGCCTAACTAAACAACCCGCCCGCATCATTCCGGGCGCAAGGGTGGCCATCACGCTCGCCGCGTTGCCGCGTTGGATAAACTCTGCACCAGGAATGATCCCGAACGGGAGTCCAGACCACGCTCTCGTAACCGCGTCCCACGGCTTTAAAAAAAAACTTGGCCTCTGAGCACCAACACCTTGCCGTCTTGACCGCCAGCGGAACAAATAAATCTAGTGCTATTTGTAGATTAAAAAAAAAAAAAAGATTTTTTGCATTAAAAGCTTTTCTGTGAAACCGCGTGTCATTTTCAATATGAGTTTAAACATAAGCGTTTTTAGTTTTATTCTATGGCCGTGCTTCTTGTCTGCCCGTCCGTCCGTCCGTGTCATTCGACTGCTACTGGATCTATACCTATATCTTCTAAACATTTGATAATTTTCCAGCCGGTATGTATTTTACTATGATTGCTGCCAACAATTAATAAAGAAAAAAAATAGCCATTTTTTGGCGTTAATTTTACGTATTTTTTCAACAACAGTAATTTTATTGTTTGGACGTACGAGTATATCCGGTTTTTTCAACATAGATTAATCGTTTCAACAACATTCATTGAATCCTAAGCAAATTGAAAACCCCTAAACAATGCATGTCAGTTAACTCGATTCGCAAATGTTCTGCATAATATATAACACCTATGTGTGCTGTTATTAACATTTAAATTATTCCATCAAGGTGACATCGGCTTAGGCCGGTCGTTGGGTATGAACGGTCTCGCAGATTGAATGATGCATCAACCACGCCAGGAATTTCCATACTAAACGTGTGATATTATAAGCTCTTGCGGACTAAAACCTGTAAAACCTACATCGATATTGATAGTGGCTGTTACCAAGGCCGTGGTTTAGTTTTTTTGTGCAGTATTAAGTCTAACAATCAATTCAAGAGACACAAACCTTAATGAAGTCAGCTTCGACCAACGCTGCGTAGAGTCCGTAGTCTTCTAACCACCGCCGCCGTTATGTTAATGTATAGACACACGCGAAGAATAACTGTAATTTTACACATTAATTAGTACTTACAACAGTTAAAACCATGCACCGACAATTTTGAAAATAATTGACAGTCGACAATTCTTTTTTATTTGGTGCCGCGGCGCGTGGCAATGGACTAGCGCCAGTTGCCCACCAACGGCTAAAATTGTTGAAAATTTTAAAAATTAATTAATTTTTAAAATACATGCACATTGCTACTCCACATCGTATGACCTCTCGCAAAGTAACGTCTGATCCATTCAAAAGTTTTCATATACTTCTACTTTTTGATCTTTGTAGATTCTTCCTAACTAAGGAATGGAATGCACTGAAAGAATTAATTCAATTCTTGATTCATTTGATAGTACCTATCATTTGAAAAACAGCGCCTTCTCTCGTCCCTGGTGAGCAGTAGATGTTTCACGGGAGTTTGTAATTGTGTCGTACCGACATAATATATCATTCAAACAGATGACGCTTAGCGACAAAAATTCGCATAATAACAAAGGTCACGGTGACATCTAGTAACAGGTAGAAAAATTCGGAAACTACCCACCTGCTATGGGTGGTGTAGGGGTATAGCACGCGTCACGGAATGACAAGGATCCGGGTTCGATTCCCGGCCGTAGCTTTACTTTTCGGATTTTTCTGTGTTCTAATTTTCACTGACATTTAGAAGGGGGTAAATCTAAAACTAAATGTTTTATCAAAAGCGTAATCAAGTCGGGGGTAACTAAAATGAAGGAAGTGTAACGGTGTAACACATGCCTTGTGCTCATTCTCGTAGGGGCCTGCTGTAAAATTGCTCGCCGAGTGAAAAATGCTCCCTGCTGAGATTTGCTCCGCGTGTGAATCACCCCCACTCGGGAGACATTAAGATGTCACTCTTTAGATGTCTTTTGCTTTGATTTAGGGCTACCTTGTTTTACTCGGCAGTAACATTAGATTAAACATCCATGGCTAGAACGAGAGCGCCGTGAGCTGTGTCACGCACGACATCGACTACACGTTTCTAGGACGAACAGTAAGAATCAATAATCAGTGAGAAGCAAGAAGAAGAAGTACATTCTTCCGTCAATTAGTACTTACGGTGCTTTGCTCCAGTGTGGAGAGTACAGTTGGCGAAATTATTAGGAAGGTAACTTTAGGGTGGTAGGACTTCGCGCAATGTCAGTTTGGATCTACCACCTTCAGCTACCACCGTCTTACTCGCTAATCCTGTCGCCAAGCAGCAGCGCAAGCACTGCTGTGTTCCGGGGTGGAGAATAAGACAGCCGGCGAAATTACTAGCACAAGAGGTATTCTAACCGAGCCCTCTAGGCTGGCAACGGATCTGCACTGCTGGTGGTTGACATTGGTGATTGCTTACCATCAAGATAAAAAGTTGGTTTCCCGCTCTATTTTATAAAAGTTAGGACCACTTTTCTCTCTTGCTCAATGCAGTCATGGTTTTCATTTTGTAAATTGTTTTGTTCTGTAGAGTGTAAATACTGTCAATGAATCAAGAATTTATATATCCCGATTTTTGAGTGTTTTTGTACGGTTGCACATTGTTGTTGGTTGGTTGTTTGTTGCTGTTGGACAGCTGGTACAGATGGGAAAATTCGAACACTTAACCACCTACTATAGGTGGTGTAGGGATAGCACACATCATGGGTTGACGAGGATTTTGGTTCGATTCACAGCCATAGCTTTACTTTTCGAATTTTTCCATGTGTTCTAGTTTTCAGTATCATTTTGTAGACTGAAAGGTGAGTATATATTATTATTATTATCTATACTAATATTAAGAAAAAAAAGTTTGTGAGTTTGTGAGGTTGTAGAGAATAATCTCTAGATCTACTGAACCGATATTGAAAATTATTTTACCAACAGAAAGCCTCATTATTTGTGAGTATCATATGCTATATAAAATGATCTGCAGACGAAGTCGCGGTCAATAGCTACAAATATGAAGATTATTTTGTCTTAAACCCAATTATTAGCTCCACGTTCCGATAACTTAAAAAAATGCCAAGTGGCAAATTCAAACCAATCTCAACATACTTGTTAACCGGAATATGCGCCAGTTTGCTAACGAACTTCCACAAATAATCGAGGAGGGTCCGCATAAAATCGAACGCTGTATACGCTGTCCGTACATCTGCATCGCAAAAACATTCCCAGTGCGCCGTAGAAAAATGCAGGGCTGTAAAACACTCACGCTGACAGTGATTTACAGTGCTTTGATAGCCGACAAAATACATTTAACGTTTGCCAGTGGCGAAAAAACATCAATGTAAGCTAGCCTTGATGATGGCGCTTTTGTGGTCTATATTGGTGCTTTAGAAAAGCAGATGTAGAAAACTTTTTCCAATCACCTTCAGCCTCGTTTGAGGATATAACCAGTACTTCGACGCATAGTCTAACAAAAAATTATGAACAACAAACCATTATGGAGTCTGAAGAGTTTAATCTCAAACTTAACTCAAACTCAAACTTTTATTTGAGATGATACAATATACAAGATCAAACCCTGTAGGGGCACTGCAAATATTACATTTTTAATGTACAAATAGTAGTACACACATAGGCATAAATTACATTACATTATAAATTTGAACAGTAAACAAGTTTTCTTAATTTCTAAAACATCTCTGCTTATCATCAAAAAATTCCTGAAGGGTGTAGTAGGATTTCTCCAGCAAGTATTTATGTAGTGTCTTTTTAAAAGGTTTAATGTCTTTTATATTTTGGATGAAGTTTGGAATTTTATTATAAATTTTTATGCACATTGCATGTGGTCCAGAATGGAATATTTTTAAGCTGGAGATTGGCAGTGCTAATCTGTTTTGGTATCGTAAGTTATGCGGCCGGGTAAAGTGATCTTTAGCTTGAGAGAAAAAACTGATATTGGATTTAACAAAATTGCAAATTTCTAGGATGTATAGGCTGGTTAAGGTAAGTATTCCAAGTTTTTCGAAATATGATCGACAGCTGACTCTAGGTTTTATGTTCGCGAGGATCCTAATGCACTTTTTCTGTAGGACGAACAGATTGCTAGCGTTGGTGCTGTTTCCCCACAGCGCTATTCCGTACCGCAGCCACGCGTGTGCATATGCGTAATATGCGGAGGTGGCAGTTTTAGTATCAGTAGTTCTTTTTAATTCATACAACGCATATGTAAATCTATTTAATTTATAAAAGTCACCGCTGCTAGCTAAGAAAGAAAGAAAGAAAAAGTTTATTTGTAATGACATAAAGAGTACTTAAATATTTAGCAAAACTTTCTAAGGATTAAATTTGTCACAAAATGGTTCCGACTCAGCATTAATTGTGCTGGCCTTACAGCCAAATGATTAAAAATGAAATGAAATGTTCATGTATATCCGCTAATATCCGCCACAATCTTGCTAAATGTAGCCTGTAGGTACCTGTTACCTTAAGCTCTGTCTACCCCGTAAGGGATAAAGACGTAATTTGTGTATGTGTACGTATGTATATCCGCTAAGTGTGTCGGTGATATTAACTATGGACTAGCGCCAATCAGCCACCGACAGCCAAAAAGGTTAAAAAATCTAAAAATTGTTGCCATTAAAAATCCTTTACACAGTAGGTTAATATTTAATGTCACAAGTCACAATCAACGTAGGTATTTATTTCTATCAAAAGATCTACGTAATGAAATGCAAACTGTGGGGTGTTCGTTACCAACTATACCAGTAGCGGCAATGGTAACTTTTTATTTTCTCGCTTTAAATTGGTCTGTGTTGAAACTTCGAAAGGTTTCGTTTCAAGTTAAAAATACATTCAGACAACAGTATGATAATTATGTTATTCAGCCACGGGATTCAAAACAAACATGTTTAATAAACATGTTTCTTCCATGCTGGTCTCGGAGTGAGGAAAAAACATAAGAATGTACCATTTGCTTCTCTTCCCGCGCAGTAAAAGCTAATCGAGGAAATGGGCGAAAATATTAGGAATCATGTTGTAGGTATAGGCGATGCCGCTAGCAACCCATCAATATTTTGACTGTAGTGGAGTAGTGACGTAGTTATAAGATCTATATATAATCAAGATGCGTTATCCAATAAATCAGTATTTACTCATCATTCATCACTCTGTCTACCCCGTAAGGGACAAAGACGTGATTTGTGTATGTATTCGGCAGTTTCACTTGTTCTCTCATATCGCCTCCTTACATGGCGACCCTGCCAGGATCCCCTTTCCACCTAAAAGCCCACAATTATGATAACCGTAGCGGTCTTGTTACTTTAGGCTCTGTCTAATCCGTAAAAGATAAAGACGTGACTTACGTTATGTATGTTTAATTTTAACACTGTTAAGAACCATTTATTTTCCCAACTGCGCTGAAAAGCACGGTGCTGCTTGGCGGCAGGATTAGGGAATATAACAGTGGTATTGTCAAAACTATACCGACGATGAACAAGTAATAATCTATATACTTTACCGCGTACTCGTGAACCTTTATTCTCTTAAAATCTCTGAACAAAAACGTGTATTATAAATTCTCATATCCCACAACATTTCACACCGTGTTTTACAAAAAAATACAATCCGAATATGCGTTGTCATGTGACTATAATTCTGGCAAAATCGGAGATTTTTTCCCAAATATTTTTATAATCATTATTACAATCCGTAGAAGAGTACAAGTTTGTCTCATTGAATAAAATTTGCGGGTAATGTATTACTTTACTAGTGACCAAAACAATTTTTCCTGTAAATTCAATAACTAGTTGTTTCATTGTAAAATTTGTCCATCCATCCATGCATCCACCATCTTGAAAATAGCAAATCATTGCGAAAAAACAAATGGTTAATTTGATTGTAATTGTTATTGCATTAGACATTAGACAATAAAATTATGGTCTGAATACGTTAGTTAAGACATTTTGCAAGCTGTATCAAAATCACCAATAAAAGGTGTTTCGGGGTGAAATAATTCAACTTCAGATTACACGATATTTTCAATTCCTTTCTTCATTAATGCAGCATAGATTGGCGAATCAACGAATTTGTATTACGCAGTCTCTACAAACAGCAAGGGAACACGTGCATGTCAGTAAATCAATTTGTACTGTAAAAAAATTACACCGATTCTAACCCTCCCTCAATTTAAAAGTCCCATCTAAAATAGTAGTAGCTTAAATTAGCTCTAAATGTTTAATTTTTCAATAACTCCTGCACAAAACAGAACGTGTATCCACCCTATTGCTTACGCAACTCTCGTGTTAAGGGAACACAGTTTCCCTTTCGCAAATAATATTAAAATCGTGTCGCACCGTGTCTTTTTAACACATCTCTTACTTAATAAAAGCCGACACAGTGTTAAAATTTTAGGCTCTGTGTTGTTGATGGAAAGCCAGCTTTATCCGCCTTCCCTCAAGGGTCATAATTCATGTCGATGTTCCTTCCTGTAAGGATAACGCCTATATCTTGGGATTAAATATCGAGATGTCATGTGGTGTGGCGCGACATTTATTTATCGACTTAATAATGTTTGAATAACGAATTTAGGACAAGATGACGTTTGAGATTTCATTTATTCGGTTAAGATGTAATGAAAATGAAAAATTTAGATCTTTTTTCGATTTTTTTCATTTGTTAAAACACTTGGTCCTCGCCCAGACATGAAAAAAAAATCAAGATCATAATTATTTTGACATGGTTGCATGAAAGGTACAAAACGAGCACTATTTTTTGATTTCTCTTTTTCTGTCGTTGTCTACATACATACATAAATCATGTCTTTATCCCTTACGGGGTAGACAGACCCTTAAGGTAACAAGACCTAAAGGCCACGCTTAGCATGACGCGTCGTCTCCGACCTTACAAAAAGTTAGTGACAGAATCCTGTAAACAACGAAGCGAGGCCGGATAAACTACACCACCACATTCTTACACTAACTTTGGATGTATTAGTGTAGTTTTCCCGGCCCTTTGAGCGTGTCAGAAATCCGTGCCTACTTTTCTTGATTTAAGATCACAGTGCAGCCAATTCCGGGACGTCGACTCACAATAATCGGTTATTTTTAGACGAAGGAACGAGCTTTGTAGTCGAAGGAGAAAAAAGTTAAGCCCCTATCGTCGGCTAATAGTGGGTTCCGAATCCTTAAATAGATAAATATCAAATAAATCATGCTGAACGTGGCCTTTAGATCTTGTTATCTTAGGCTTTGTCTACCCGTAAGGGATGAAGACGTGATTTATGTATTTAAATTTACACCAATTACACTTGCGTTGCTTATGTAATTTTCTAAAACAGAAGGTCCCCGTTTTTTTGGCACCGAACGTCCAGACGGCGGGAGTGCCTTCACCCTCATGTGGTTGGCATTCTATTGGCTTGCACAAAGCAGTTCGTTTCGTCCTTCCTAATGCAAACTGCCAAGGAGTGGATTGCTCCCATAGCCTTTTCAAGGGCTTTCAGGGCCCTAGGGCTTTTCAAGACAAGACTGTTACTGAGCCAGTGAGCTACTCTATCAGCTTCATCTACAGAACCAAAAAGTCGTTTCTGGGAAATTGCATACGTTTTTATAACAAAATTCCAAAAAATATCACTGATTTAACAGATACAAAATTCAAATCAATTGTCAAGAAGACATTAGTATCTAAGGCGTATTATAAAATTAGTGATTGTATCATGAACAGGGATGCTTGGAAATAATCCCGCTCCGCAATGGCGATCCCTGCAAATCAAATAGCGTATCTACGGTGTTAAAAAATCTAGTTGTGTTAAATACTTTGGATGTAAGGTCTTTAAAGTAAGTTATTGTAATCTGTTTTAAAAAATATACTGTTGAGTTTCTCGCCGGATTCTTCTCAACAGGGGTTTTCCGAACCGGTGGTAGATTTTTCGTTGACATTCATAAGTGCTTGTACAGCCTAAACTGAATAAAGATATTTTGATTTTGATTTTGATTTTCCATCAGCTGTGGTTAAGTCACTGGCCAGTCCTATGTAAACAAAGAAGGTTATTTTGCGTGACTTGACCTCACTCGGTGAAGTAGCAAAGTAAAGTTGTCCATTTGGCTCCAAGTCTCTCTGGTAAATGCACAAACTACTGGTGGCTAGAACACGCAACGAGCACGAAACTTTCATTCAACTTTCATTACTTCGTTCAGGATTTCGCATTTGTGTGAAGGGTTTGTTTGAGTGTATGCCACTATCTGGGTGTGGTTTTGGATCAATATTGTTCATGGAAACCGCATATAAAGTCGATCTGTGACAGACTGGATAAATTTGTTTACGCACTTAGGCAACTAAGGATTGTCGCAGAAGAAAGAACTGCACTGCTTGCATATCATGGCTATGTGGCATCTGTTATAAGGTATGGAATAGCGGTGTGGGGCAACTCAACTGACATTCAAAAGGTCCTTGTAGCCCAAAAGAAGTGTGTCCGAGCGGTCTGTGGCGCTGGACCAAGAGATTCATGTAGACCCTTATTTCGAAAATTAGGAGTCCTTACGTTAGTTGGTTTATATGTTCTCGAGTTGTGTTGTTTTGTCCGGAAATTCCCGTTACATTTTAAGAAACCAGTTATCAACATTAGATTAAGAGAAAGGGACGAGTCTAAATTACTGATGCCTACATGTAGGACTTCACTATATAAGAAGAACTGCCATATCATGACGATTACTGTGTATAATAAAATTCCAAATGAAATACGAAAATTATCTGACATATTATTTGTAACTAAGTTAAGGAAATGGTTGATAGAAAAATGTTTTTATACAATTAATGAATTTTTAGACTTATAGATGAATTTATATGTTAGACATGAACTTATTTTTTAATTGTATTAATCTTATTATAAATAATTTTTGCATGCCACTGTTGGCTAAACATGTGAACCAATATTTATTATTATCACCTGTATGTACCTACCATGTTTACGCAAATAAAGTATTATTATTATTATTATTATTATTATTTCCATGGAAATACAAAATGGAAAAAGTGGGACAAACGATTTTTATCAAATTACATCTCACTAACTGTTGCCCGCGACTTTACACGCCACGATCGAAGTCAACTAAACTATTTCCCAAGTTATACCTACTACTTTTTGCGTCAAAACATTATAATTATCTACAAGGCACTAGGCAATATTATAGCCTGTAAGTAAAAACTAGCCAACTCAAACTTTGAAATTAAATTACAGTGCAAATGCAGGATTTTATTATTCAGAACTTGACACCCATATACATATCAATTCTTTTGTCGGCGGGTTCAATAGCAATGCATATTTTAATATTGAACTTGGCTATCATTTCACATTTTATGTTTTTGATGGTAAACTTTTCTCTTAGGGAGTCCTCGCAGTGTAAACAGCCAGCGATCAACTGTAAATATACCCATCTGTCTCTTACCGGCATGGTATTTTTTTTTTGGTATTTTTTTGGTATTTGTATTTCTTTTGTTCGTTTTTGAGCCAGAAAATATTCGATGGCTATCGCTTCTTCGCCCTTGCGGTTCTGGCTGAAAATCAGTGCTGCAGGTGTCTAACACCTCAGCGTAATGCTGAGCCAGCGACCGTTTCACTTTTGCGAAGACACAACGCTGATGATCTATTTTCCACGTGTTTTTTTTCTTGTTTATCACTACATATTATAGAATAACTAGCTTCTGCCCGCGACTTCGTCTGCGTAGAATTATACATAAAAACCTTCCTCTTGAATCACTCTATCTATTAAAAAAACCGCTTCAAAATCCGTTGTGTAGTTTTGAAGATATAAGCATACATAGGGACATAGGGACATAGGGACATAATTAGGGACATAGGGACATAGGGACATAAGGACAGAGAAAGCGACTTTGTTTTATACTATGTAGTGAAGTCGCTTTCTCTGTTCCTATGTCCCTATGTATGCTTATATCTTCAAAACTACACAACGGATTTTGATGCGGTTTTATTAAATACATAGAGTGATTCAAGGGGAAGATTTTTATGTACAATTCTACGCAGACGAAGTCGCGGGCAGAAGCTAGTTTTCTATAAAATTGTATATATTTTCTTATATTTGTGTGTCTTGCGACAAGGAATAAATGTCTTCTTTCTTTCTTAGTGAAACTATTCGCTAAAAGTTAATTTGTACAGTCATCACAATACGATTAGTATTACGGTACCTCTCCGAGTTTGTTCTGCTAATACTAACGCCCTAATTTTCCGAAGGTTGGTCTAGTCCTCGGTTTCGTTAGCTTGTTTTATTTAATCATTCTATTGCCCTTTATACCTCTGTCTAGAACTTTTAGGTCTCTAATTTAAGCCACAATTAGACAATGTTTCCTAATTTGTATTGCCAATTTGGTTAGGATAACGTTTATGGTGATCCTCAGAATGAAAATGTTGGATATTTAAACAAAAATGTTTTGTAATTTGCGCAGATAAAATATCCATACCTAACTATCCTCAAAAAACCGCATTGAAATTAGGCCTGTGGACGAAATGCAGCTGCACGGAAGGTTTGTATGGAAGAGCAACCGCCTTAAGCAAAGTACACACACACACAAATCACGTCTATATTACCGGGTAGACAGAGCCTGAAGTAACAAAACCTAAAGGCCACGCTTAGCATGATTGTAGGCGTATAGGTGGAAAAAGGAATCAAAACAGTGATGGGTCGCTAGCCGCAACGCCTATAACATAATTCCTAAGAATTTCGCCCATTCCCTCGATGGATTTTACTATCTGCGCGGGACGAGAAGCAACTGGTACATTCCATGTTTTTCCTTTGCTCCCAGACCAGCATGGAAGCCAAGCCAAGTAGATGTTAACAAATGGGAGGCATACTCGTAATATTTTAAATGCGGTTAGTAATCATGCTTTTTAAACATCTTTTACAGTTTCACAACAGTATATTGACCAACAGATGTTATAATTACACATAAACGGATAACTCACGTATAAAAAGTCGAGTGATGCTCGACATGTTTCGGACTATTTCGTAGTCCTTCCTGGAGCGCTCGCCCCGGCGGCAGCGAAACGAACACTGCGCGCCAGCGCTCTGTTCGCGCGGCTGCTCGACGCAACTGACAGCGGCGCACAACTACCCTCGTTTTCATCGTCATTTTTATTACTGTCAAATGTAGGACTCCTCGACTCTAGTAGGTCGAGTCTGTAGGTATGTCGACTTTTTATACGTGAGTTATCCGTTTATGTGTTATTATGATTGAGTCTCACGGTAGATTCATGTTGAAACAGATGTTATACTTATTTGAGAAATGAACCTAAGCCACTTTCATTCATACATATACTTTATTTATAAGAGGGAAAGGCAGTTGTCAGAGCAGTTCCCTCAGGGCCTTCTGCACGTTACAAGATCTGTTATTTTTCTGGTTAGTGCCCCTAGCTAAAGGCCTGCAAGTGTCAATTCTAGACGATGCTAGCTAAATTTACATACATAAATCACATCCTTATCCCTTATGGGGTAGATAGAACCTAAGGTAACAAGACCTAAAGGCTACGTTTAGCATGATTGTGTGCGTATAGGTGGAAAGGGGAATCAAAATGGTCTCTTATTGTATTTTGTATGTATGCATGTGTGTAATGATATTTAGTAGTATTTTATGTTTTGTTTATTGTACTTAGATATGTACGCTCTATTGTGGCTTTCACTATCTGGAATTTTAAACTTTCATTTTGTCGGTCCCTCGTTTAATACTTCTCTCTCATCTACTCAAAGGTTAACTGGTAGAGATCCCTTATAGGGATAAGTTCGCCTTTGTGCATGTATTAATGTTATTTTTATTTTTTTGTGAATTGTATCTGTTTCTTTATATTTGTACAATAAAGCATTTACTTACTTACTTAAAATGGGGATGGGTCGCATCGCCTATAAATAATAATGATTCCTATGATTTTCGCCTATTCCCTCGATGCGCTTTAACTATCTGCGCGGGAAGAGATGCAACTGATACTTTCTATGTTTTTCTTTATTCGAATCCGTCCAGTCGTTTCAGCGTGATGAAGGAACAAACATGCACACTTACATCGTCACAAACTGTCGCATTTATAATACAGTATTTATATCAGTATTATAATACAGTGTTTATATCAGTATTATTGTTCCGTACTTTCCTACATTTAAGTTAGTTTTTGTTTAATATCTTTTGCATCGTTTAGCACATACAATTTTATCTCCCATTTCTAAACGTCTTTTTTCAAAATTGTTACTGGAATGGTGCATATCTGATTTCCGAACGAAGCGACTCGACAGTGCTGCCCCCCTGCGACAGTCTTGAAAGGCTCTTATTAGCAACTTCGAATGGCGGCACGCACGTTACTAAAAAACGATCCCTATTTTCAATATGATTTCAGCTGAAAACTTACATTAGCACCGCAGTGTTAAAATCCCTGACTAGTTCAGCCAGTGACCTATGGAGATACAGACGGGGGCCCCCAGGAAACCATCAGCTCGTCGATTTGGTGAGCCAGATCTTGCATTATTCCAGGCCTCCAGATACTTTCTATTAACTTTCTTTTTTATATATATATATGAATAGGAAGGCAAACGAGCAAGTGGGTCATGATGGTAAGTGATCACCACTGCCCATAGACACCCGCAACCCCGGAGGGATTACAGATGCGTTGCCAACCTAGAGGACTAAGATGAAATGCCTCTTGTGCCCGTAATTTCCCCGGCTGTCTCACTCTCCACACCGGAACACAGCAGTGCAAGCTCTGCTACTTAGCGGCAGGATTAGCGAGTAAGATGGTGGTAGCGATCCGGACGGACCTTGCACAAGGCCCTACCACCCGCGCTACTATTAACTTTCTTACAATTATAATACAGTATTTCGTATTTATAGTATCAGTAGTATAATTTAATCAAAAAATTATCCCCGCTCTGTATATGTTGACTTCATTTGCGCGGTACCCCAAAAAGCCATCGCAAGTCGATTTACATAACAAACCGGCGGTAACTATCGGGATCGCATAACAAAGGGAGCGGATGCGAACAGCTTTGCGTACGAAAATTATTGTGGAAATTGCTTAGGGCTACACGGGTTTCTAGCAGAGCTATACCCTATTAGCGAACTTCGTTGATGCCATGGGGAGTTACAGAGTTCTGTCCCTTGTAAAGTGAGATTTTTGTGATGGACATTTTTAGTTTGACTACTTTATTTAAACACTTCATCTGCCAGTTGGCTGATTGATCACGCGATCACACGCAGTAAGTCGCGTCTCAGATTTTTACATACATACATATTATCACGTCTTTATCCCTTACCGGATAGACAGAGTCAAAGGTAACAAAATGGGCGAAAATCGTAGGAATCATGTTATAGGCGATGCGGCTAGCAACCAATCACTATTTTGATTCCCCTTTCCACCAATAAGCCCACAATCATGCTAAACGTGGCCTTAAGTTTTTGTTACCTTTGGCTCTGTCGACTCCGTAAGGGGTAAAGACGTGATTTATGTACGCACAAGAAAAGAAACAAAAGCTGTATTTTCTATTCTCATAAAATTTTGGACTGAGAGTCGTCAATTTTATGAGTCCATCCATCACTTATAAACACTGAATACTGTCGGAATATCTTATACGTTATATTTTGAACGTTGCCTATTTCCGAACAATATTTTTCGTAAGTTTAGTTTAAAAGATTTCCCTGGAAACTACATTCAAGCTTTGTATTTGAAATGCCGCGTCCAGGGGATTTGCGATAACTATGTAGGTCAGTGAAATCTTTTAAACGAAAACTCTCGCAATAGCGTCGATTAGATTAGTATTATTTCGTAACGGCTGGAAAGAATAATGTTCAATCAGCTGCAACAGTGGCACGTATAATATTATTGGATAAAAAAAACAATGCAAACATATCAATTAAAGAAAAAAAAGAGATTTTAGAGACCTGAAAGAGGCTGGCAAAATTAAAATGCTCGTTGCACTGAATAAAAGAAACGGCCAGCGTTCGATACGGCAGCAATACGGCATGTGCAGGCATGTGTCTGACTTTCATTTTTGTAAATATGTAAAACTGTAGACAATGCGGTGTCAAGCCAACAATGTTTTTTCATCTTTTTTCTTTCTTTTGTTTCTTAGGGTTTCTTTACCTTAACACGCGACAATCAACGACAACTTGCCACCTGCATACATCAGTTGCAAGCAACTTTTTCGTTATAGTCAGTCCATCTAGTGGTAAGAACAGGAATGCCAACGCTGCGTCTTCCGATTCAAGCTTTCTCTCCAATCGGTTATTTTTTTACGAGCGATAGTGGCCGTCTATTGCCATTTTAACTTAAATGTACTCTTCGAGCTATGTCGTTGTAATTTTCACAAAAATCCATTCGCATTTATAATATTAGTAGGATAATATTTCTGTAACAATCCAAAATATAAAACACAGAGAACATTTCTATCATAATGTTGTTTAAGTATTTCGTTTCCTATTTTCTTACTACGGCGGCTAAAAAAAGTAACAAACGACCAAGCATCTCCCTTGACACTTCTCGGGACCGTATTAGAGTGAAATGAAACCGAGAAAATAAAAAATAAATTTAAAACAGTAAACTGGGCAGTTACTGTGAACATTAAAAGGAATGGCAGTGAAAAAATATTATTGCAAGCGTACAAAGTAGGAGTCGTTTGGTTTATTACGACTTGGTTACGTTTGAAGGACGTTTTGATTTTTGCTGTCGATTATGAAGGAAACAGTTTGAGCTGAAACAACTCTGTTACTTTAATTTTAATTTTGATTCTCACTTACCTAGTATGTATGTATGTATGTAAACTCTTTATTGCGCATAAAAATTTAAAAAATACAGAAATTCAGACGAAAAAGTACAAAGGCGAACTTATCCCTAAGAAGGGATCTCTTCCAGCTAACCTGCTACAGAAAAGAATAGTTGACAACAAAAAGGCAAGCAGTCATTATGCGCAAATAAGTAGTATTAATACTTAGTAAATTAACAACTAAAGTACAATACATTATAAAACCATAATAAAATAATATATAAATAACGGAATAAAATTTAACCAATAAACTGCCTAGTGTACGCTATTTTGTATGTTCTATACAAATAGTGTCATATTTATTTCCAGCCCATACACGGTGGCATTGAATAGGTAAGGGCCCGTCCATTAATTGTGATGTTTTTAGCACGTCTAATCCCCCCCCCTTGGTGATACGTGGTGAGGTTTAAAACTACCCCCCCCCTACCCCATCCAAAATCACGTGTATTTTTAGTACCTACAAAGAATTTATTTTTTTTTAGAATATTATCGCGAGGACTTCGTTCGTTGCCTGGCAACGGCGAGTCAAGGTTACACTACACGCCGCTTTTCGGTTTAAAAGTCGCGCGTTTGACGAATAAATAAATACATGTGATATCTTACTATACCCCCCCGCCCCTCGTGATATTTCGTGATTTTTGCCCAACCTCTCCCCCCTTTTCGGAGCCTCACGTGATTAATGGACGGCCCCTAAGTGTTTGGGCAAAATTAGTTAATTAATTCCTGAATTATTAATAACTAGCTTCTGCCCGCGACTTCGTCTGCATAGAATTATACATAAAAACCTTCCTCTTGAATCACTCTATCTATTAAAAAAAACCGCATCAAAATCCGTTGTGTAGTTTTGAAGATATAAGTATACACAGGGACATAGGGACATGGGGACATGGGGACAGAGAAAGCGACTATGTTTTATACTATGTAGTGATGATGAAGTGCTAAAGTGATTTGAATCGCGGGATCGCGATGGATGCAAAGGGCGAAAATCATAGGAATCATGTGCCCATTCCATCGATGGGCTTTTACCATCTACGCGGGTAGAGAAGCAACTGGTATATTCTATGTTCTTCGTTGCTCCCGGACCAGCATGGTGCATGGATGGTTTTCTTTTGTGCATGATATTAACTTGCCTTCAGTATTTCCAACCGTTTTCTTTCGGTAAACGAAGTTCTTATGCAGTCAGATTAGTTGTATTTATTATAATAAGCCTCCGGGGCACTACAAGTGGAACAAAGGAAGATAATGTAAGCTGTATAAGGAAGAATATACGAGTATCTTTGTTGGAATAGTATATAATGATCCTTAATTTAATTCTAACTTAGACTATAACAACTACTCCAAGAGGTAAGTTCGTAGAGATACTCCATTATTTTGATGCTATTATGTTTTTAAAGTTATTCGATTTAATTTTGTTTTGGTTTTCTTAAAAAGTATGGGACTTTGCCAGTTCTGTAACTAAAATACATAATTTTCCTTTTCGTCAGACACGAAATCTAACTTTGCAAAAACACAAATTAAAAAACTCCCCGAAAATCGGAAAGAGAGAATTCCAGGAATTCTTACCCTCTGTCCGAATGGAATTTTATAACTCAATCACGGAGATAAAGAAACAATCACGAATCACCCGTTCTCTCAAACATTCATTCATTTTCCTTCATTCAAAGTTAACGAGAAAAAACTTTTCACAAACGGAATTGATTGTGGGCCGGTACACAATCACAGGAAAGTCGAAATGCGAACATTTTCTATTACTTAATGACCGTTTGAAATCTTTTGCTCGATGTGGCGTCAACCATGGACCTACATTGATGTGGATAACATAAGTACAGCGAAATATATGAGAAACAAGCCTGTACACCCTTAAAGTCTTCTTCTTCTTATTTGTGGCGTATCAAGTCGTAATAGCGACGACAACTTCGCCAATGTCAAAGTAATAAAAATATAATTCAAAAACCTTGTGACAAAATGTCGGCAACGTTGTACGGTAATACGGTCAAAAGACCCCCCACCCCCCTGTCGAGCTCTTAGCCAACGGTCAATGATATCCATCAGAAACTACCAGGAAATCATTAGCCGATGCCCAGGATGCACCGGACCAAGCACTGCTCTGTCTGAACCGCAGCTCTTGACCACACGTGGAGGTAACCCGACTCGCACCCCTAAGTAGGTACACTCTCTTAAAGTCCAAGTATTTTTAGTCTCGGATACTAAATTGACAAGTGCGAATGTCAAGTTGTCAAATAATGATACCAGCTTTTATAGAGGTGCGAGTCGGGTTACCTCTGCGTGTTGTCAAGAGCTGCGGTTCGTTTTTGGATCCGTTCGAGGGGAAGAGCAGTGTTTGGTCCGGTGCACCCTGGGCATCGGTTAATGATTTCCTGGCAGATTCTAAAGGACGTCATTATCCGTTGGCTAAGACAGCTGCAAGGCGACAAGGGTTCGGTTTATATCGATACGGAACCCTAGAAGCGATCCAAAGCAACGCAACTTTTGAATAAACATATCCTTGAATCAATTAAATAAACCTACGCACTGTGGTCCCACTCATAGGTCATAAGTCTAGATAATCAACATTACTTGGGCTGAGATTAGTACTCGGCTATATCGTCACTAATACAGCTGACACCCAAAACTATAAATAGTTTTGTAGTGATAAGATTAAATCATTGTATTCCGGACCTCCGAAGGGAACACATCTACTGCGCGCTTTGAGTCTTACCAGCAATCCGTTAAAGTGGAAGTTGTTTGTTGACGAAGTTCCAACAATTTGGTTTTTGTAACCTAGTGATTCATAATGGATATTAATGACAAAGGTATGTATACTTATTATTGTAATTGATTTTGTTATTTTTACATTAAACATTTAGATTTATAAGGGAGCTACGAGACGCCTAAATTAACAATAATTTTTCCTTGAGGGTATTTTTAACTTTGAGTTTCAACAATGTACCCCCGCTAACCCCGTAATAATTTTGCATAGAAAATTAGCTTACAGTACTGTAGTTACTAGGACAATTATTAGTACTTGCAGGAAATTGCCGGAAGTTTTAGTAATTTGACCTCTACGCCAATCGTAGTGGTGCTACGAATTTTTACCACTTTCTAATTGTAACAATTGTCTTTGTTCCAGGTTCTTTTTTTCAAGTACAGTTTTCAAGAATGTTCCTATTTGAACAGTGGCATCTTTTAAAAGGAACATATATAGAAAAAGCTCGACGTGTACTTGAGATAGTGTTCAGAATAGTGCCGGATGCTGAGAACGTTGAAATCGACATTCTTCGTAAGCGCATTCAATACATAACCAAAAAGCTGGCAGAATATTGGAAAAAAACAAATAGAACACGGCATTTATTAATCAGTACACACCTAGAATGGTTGAGCGTCATTGAAACTATAGACATAGCGAAGAATGTGGCCGAACCGACAAGTGCAAAACAATTGTCTGGTCATGACCATAATACACTCAGTATCGGTCGACCAAAGAAAAACTTTGAAGATTGCAGTAAGCGAACACAGCGAAGAAGAATAGCGGACCTGTCAAAAATTGATAATTCTGCCATTAATACTATCAAAAATACTTCATCGACATCGTGTGAACAAAGTGACATTAATAAATGTGAGGTAAACCCAGATGAGATTTTGTCTTTAATAACAGAAGCCAAATTAACAAAACACCAATACCTTTTAATTAAAGAGTTTATTAACAAAAAAACATCTCCACTTTTGCCTTCGTATCAAAAGGTTTTAGATGCGAAAAAGCAGTGTTACCCTAAAGACCTGGAAATTACTGAAAAGTCTGCAGAAGTAGAGTTACAAACTTTATTGGACCACACAGCTTCTAGAATAGTAATTTCTCAAAATACAATGATTTCAAATATAGACCCTGAGACTTTAGGTGAAGTTGTGTTATTTGGCAAATGGGGATTTGACGGCAGTACGGGACACAGTGAATACAAACAGTGCTTTTCTAATGACTTAGATTTAGAAGATGGAAGTTTATTCGTAACATCATATGTGCCTTTGCGTCTTGTTTCCGTGGTTTCCACAACAGAAGAAGAAACTGTATTATGGAAGAATCCTCGCCCATCGTCAACACGATACTGTCGCCCTGTCCGTTTCCAATTCGCAAAAGAAACTAAACAATTATCAATGGAAGAAGCAGATTACTATAAAGAGAAAATTAATAATTTGATACCAACAACATGTATCTTAACGGGCGGCAAAGAATTAAAAGTTCACCATGAACTGCAATTAACAATGGTTGACGGCAAAATTTGTAATGCATTGACTGACACGGCATCTGCTAGCAGGTGTTATTTATGTAAAGCGACACCCAAGGACATGAATCAAATAGACATGTGTCTAAACAAAGAGATTGATACTACAACGTTAGGGTTTGGGTTATCGCCTCTACATTCATGGATAAGATTTTTTGAATATTTTGTACACTTGTCATATCGTCTTGAGATAAGAAAATGGCAAATACGATCTGCTGAAGAAAAGGAAAAACTAGCAGTAAGAAAAAGCGCGATTCAAAGTGACTTTAAGCGGAAGTTAGGTTTGATAGTAGACAAGCCACGCAGTGGAGGAAGCGGCAACTCAAACGACGGAAATACAGCCCGTAGGTTTTTTGCCAACTCCGCTATTTCAGCTAGCATTACCGGAATTAGACAAGATCTCATTGACAGGTGTGGAACAATACTTAATTGCTTAAATTCTGGGTATAAAATTAATGCAGATAGATTTAAGGAGTTCGCTTTAGAAACGGCTCGACAGCTGGTTGAGGAATATCCGTGGTACAATTTGCCAGCGTCTATGCATAAAGTTCTGATTCATGGGTCCCAAATTATAGATCATATGATGGTATCTATAGGAGAGCTCTCAGAAGAAGCTGCTGAATCAACAAATAAAAACATAAAATTGTTTAGACTCAATAATACTAGAAAAATGACTCGCGTTTTAACGAACACTGATCTTCTGAATCGACTTTTGTTAAATTCGGACCCCCTCATCACAGGTCTTAGGAAGTTACCCAGGAAAAAAATGACCGTTTTGTCTGACTCAGTCAAAAACTTATTAGATTTTTAATCGTTTAAATTTAGCATTATATTATACATAAGAGTTTTTTTATTTAAGAGTTTGCAAATAATTAATACATTCATTTAATAAAATTTTCATTGTCTAACATGAGAGTAACAAAACAGCCTGATTAAAAATAGTTTCTCTAAAAATGCATTAAAATATTAATTAACTAATAAAAAATGTTTTTTTTTTTTTTTTTCAACTCAAAATTTACAATAAAACATTATTTAAAATAAAATTTTTATTTTTACCAAATTATAAATATAGATTTTATAGTAAAGAATCGAAACATAAAAGTATTTTATGATTTTTCTTCGTATTACAAATGATATCGACTTTTGACACTTGCTCCATACAAGCTGGACCACAGTGCTACGCCTATTAAAACCTATCAACAGCCATTAAAATGAGTTAACCCGAGCTTAGCCGCGACCGGACCAGAGCGTGAAATCCGTATCTTGACGAGGGTCGCTCGCTAAATATTTTAGTGTCACGCGTGAATGTGCAAAAAGCGGACGGTTTTTTGCGGTCCTCTGACTGTATGAAAGTCTGTGGTACAGTTTCGCCACTTTTTTAGCGAGAGGTCAAGAAAATCTGTCCTTGCGGAAAAACAACCTTTTTGTCGATGAGTCAAAGTTAGCGAGATGACTCAGCAGTTTTGCACACCTTAAGCCGGTTACTCGTCTGCGTGCAGTCACCGTAACTGCTGCACGTAACATTAACCAAAAACACCAGTGACCAAAAAATATTTACCTTGCTACTCCGCTACTCACGTGCAAGATAACCAAGCCTGTGTGAAATATATATGTTTTTCATGCAACTCTCAAGTGGAGACACTACTGCCAATAAAACACATATAAATCCCACAAACTTAATTATCCCTTACACCTCACAAACACTGCGTTTCGATCCCTCTACGGAATCATTATCAAAGTTTAATGAGCACAACTGTTACACATGCAAACCAATGTCGTACTGTCACACAGGCTTGGTTATCTTGCACGCGAGTAGCGGAGTAGCAAGGTAAATATTTTTTGTTCAATGAAATGGACCTCCGCAAAGTAACGCCTGATTCAATAAAATATTTAAAAATAGGAGTTGCGGTTACGGCTGGCAGATGAGAACCTGGCTCTATCAGGCACGGGATGCAGCATATTGCTTTTTGCAAAAATGACGACGAAAACGAGGGTGGTTGTGCGCCGCTGTCAGTTGCGTCGAACAGCCGCGGGAGCAGAGCGCTGGCGCGCAGTGTTCGTGTCGCTACCGCCGGGGCGAGCGCTCTTGGAAAAAGGACTACGACATAGTCCGAAACATGTCGAGCATCACTCGACTTTTTATACGTGAGTTATCCGTTTATGTGTAATAATGATTAAGTCTCACGGTAGTTTCATGTTGAAAGTGCTTTTTGCAATGTTCTAGAGTCGTACCGGAATCTGTAGTAGTGTTTAAATGTAGAACTTTTCGAGTTATACCATTTATCTCTTCAGTCAAACGACCTCAGTTGCTCTTATTGAGTTTTGACTTTTGATGCCATACAGGCTGTTCTAGAAATCCATAAAAGCCCTCTCTGAAAGTAGCACCCCGCTCAATCCAGTAAAGGTACTTATTAAGCCGCCATCACACTATCGTGCGCAATCGTTTCGGATGGCCGACACGCGCCCACGGCTATTACCTCTGCTAATTCGTGTAAGCTCCAAATGTACCTAGTATCTGTGTAAAAAATTACAAATCATATTATACTAGGTATTTTTCATGGCCTTAGTATTTATAAGCAGTACCAATTATTAAATGAAAAAATATTAACCTTTACGAACGGCTCGGAAATATGTACCATAACCCCATTTTTCCGGAGTTAGAGTAGAGCGTGTGGTAAATACTTTTATTTGAACAATTGAATATATTTTTCAAACACGACTGATAAACAATACTTTTCTCAAGATTCAAAAATTTTACACGTTAATTTCAAATGTCTATCTCCAATGGTTTAGGATGATGTAACAAAATGCTCGACCTGGCTCAGCAGGTACAATTCATAAAATTATAAAAATAACAGGGAAAAATACTAATGCCACAAATACCTGTTCCCAAATACTTAACCCAACGTTGCCTAACGTGAGATACCTGGCAACACAAATTGCTAATGCTATACGTTACGCAACCCGGAAGAATCTTTTTGTGGCTAATAAAGTTGTTCTACTAGCGTGGACGTGCTTTCACTTGTAGATGACGAGACGCGAGATAATTATTCACCCTGTACACGATCCAATTTTGGGAACAGATTTTATTTAGTATGAAGTTGAGAATTGGTTATTTCACAAAAAAAATCAAGAAGTAAATTCTTGGTTCATTTGATAGTAACTATCATTTGAAAATAGCGCCTTCCCTCGTCCCTGGTGAGCAGTAGATGTGCCACGAGAGTTTGTAATTGTGTCGTACAGACACATCATGCAAACAGATGACGCTTGGCGACTAAAAATCGCATAGTAACAAGGTCACGTGACACCTAATAACACATAGAAAAATTCGAAGACTTACCCACCTGCTACGGGTGATGTAGGGGTATAGCACACGCATCACGGCATTCCGTGATGAGTGTATTAGTCGGTCATTCTCCAAATTTGTGTACTCAGTTTAAATAACGCATTGCTCATGAGGAGGATAGACTATACTAAAAGATGTTAATTTAGTCGTAGTGTACCCAATTTGGAGAATGACCGAATGATCATTCTCCAGATTTGTGCGTTCCATCTGAGTTATGCGTTGCTCGAGTAGAGAAAAATGACGCGACAACTAAGTCGGAGTGTACCCAATTTGGAATATGACCGTGATCGAAATGTTGCACTAAAAAAGTAAATCAGTGACTTATTTTCAACTTTTAGAACTTTTAGAACATTCTATATGTTCAAAATAAAATATAGGAAAAAAAAAAGATTTTGTCGAGGGATTTTTTTAGAGTTGAAAATACAGTGAATCTTAAAAAAAGTCAAGATCAAACTGAAAATAACTTACTAAGAGTTGTTACAAGCACGTGTGGTGTCCAAAATAAATTTCCAATCTAGAAACCTATTTAACTTTACAACCGTTTTTTATCCAACATGGTAACCCTATAAATATAAGGCCGGATGTTTGAAGATGGCTCGAGATGAATACGAATGATGTGCTTACGGCTTTGTACGAGGAATACTTAAAAAAAAGATAAATCACTCGTGTTGAAAACGCTTGGAATTATGAACAAAACTATTTACCTTTCTACTCCGCTACTCAAAGTAACAATGTAAATATTTTTTGTTCATTGAAATGGACCTCCGCAAAATAATGCCTGATTCAATAAAATACTTAGAAACTATGTTCACATTTTATACCCATCGAGCTTCTGCAAACGTGTTCCCCCCTCATTCATAAACGCTCTATAGGCTTCTGCTAACTTAGCAACCGTTTGTCCTTATCTGTGAAAGGTAAATGTCAAAGTGACAGAAAAGGACAAGCGATTGCTAGGTTAGTAGAAGCCTATAAGGCGTTTATGATTAAGAGGGTTGGGCTTTACATTACATTAAGCTGTTATTTCTGCACTGTAGCCGCGCTGTACAAAGCTGTGGCAGGGCGCGATACTGACTGATATTAGGGGTATAAATCTAACAGTATTATTTTCAACGCACACGAAGACTCATTATATTTTTATTATAAGGGATGAAGTGAAATGAAAATCTAGTAGCGAGTCCTTCCTTGTTTACTGGGTCTTGTTTTAGGCAGTCAAGATTGGTTTTGCGTCTTACCCCACCGCATTGCGTAGGCGGGGAAGGCTAAACATGTCCTTGCGATACAAAAATTAGGCGTAGGTATTGTGGAACAGCTCTTGGAGCACTACCTAAACTAAATCAGACGGTGTAACAATCACGGAACACGATGCGTCCTAAACAAACTTTAGTTGCTAAGGTCTAAATACTTGAAATATAAATAAATGCAATTTTTTGTATTACATTAATACTTTGTTTATTCATCTTTGATGAAATGAAACGTTTTTATCAGGGAAACAGTTTAGTTCCTGGTTCAAGCAGATCTCCCGTCTGCTCTCAAGTTCTAAAACAAAACCCGAATAAAATCGAACGAGTGTTCGATTTATAAAACTTGAGCACAAACACAAACCAGCCAGTCCGACGACCGGATAGCCTAGTGGTTAGTGACCCTGTCTATGAAGCTAGAGGTCCCGGGTTCGAATCCCGGTAGGGGCAGACAGTTGTATGATGAATACGAATATTTGTGCCCGAGTCATGGATGTTGTATGTATTTAATGATGTATTTATTTACATTATTTAAGTATGTTTATCCGTTGCCTGGTACCCATAGTACAAGCTTTGCTTAGTTTGGGGCTGGGTCAATTGGTGTAATTTGTCCCAAGATATTTATTATTATTATTATTTTATTTATTCCGTGGATCTATAAAATCTAGCCTAACAGTATAATACAGTTTGTTTATAATACACATACATACCGTAGGTATGTATACGGTAAGTACGAATATCGTAAAAGCCCATCAAGGGAATGAGCGAAAATCTTAGAAATCATGTCATAGGCGATGCGGCTAGCAACCCTTCACTACTTTGATTTCCCTTTTCACCTATACGCCCACAATCGTGCTAAGCGTGGCCATTAGGGGCTGTTAACCAAGCTAGGCACTATGGTACCTGGAAGGGATATAACCGTGACCCTATGACTATTTCTTCGCGGACAAAGTTGAATGCAAAAGTTATCCTACTAACATTATAAATGCGAAAGTTTGTGAGGATGTATGTTTGTTGCTTCTTCACGTTGAAACGACTGGACGGATTAGGACCAAATTTGGAACGGAGATAGCTGGTACCCTAGAATAAAAGATATGCTACATTTTATCCCGTAAAGTTATAGTTCCCGCGGGATAGCGATAAACATGTCAAAAGTCGTAACTGCCGAGAGTCGCAAAGTAAATAATTATTGTAGAATACTATCCACATCCGCGGACGCCACTCTAGAACCTTTCGGCCCATCGGCCGTCAGTTCTACGGGCGATGTGCCCTGCCCACTGCCACTGGACCGGAAAACGCAGTGTAGGTAGGCCTCCAACAAGATGGAGCGACGACCTGGTGAGGGTAGCGGGAACGCATGGGATGCGAATGGCGCAGGGCCGATCTGTTTGGCGAGCCTTGATGACTATCAACATCAGTTCTTAAGTTTAATTCTACGCGGACGAAGTCACGGGCAGTAGCTAGTATTAAATAATGTTGTGGTAATCCCAGCTGATATATTGTTTTAATTTAATTGATTGATTTGAGAGCCACTCATGCTAGCAGATGCAGTCATGCAAGCGATAAAATCGAATTTGTTTATTGTTCGCTGGCTGTTATTTTGTTTTCGTTTCAATTATCCAACAAATCCTTTGTTTTTACAATTAATCTGTTAATCTTTTTACTATTTATTTTAAGATTAAGTGATGTTTCTCTCCTTAACGTTTTGATATCCTTGACAACTTTGGCTAAAATTGTATTCATAAATAACTACATAAATCATGGTCTTTATCCTTTCCAGGGTAGACAGCGCCTAATGTAACAAGACCTAAAGGCCACGTTTAGCATGATTGTGGGCGTGCACGTGGAAAACGGAATCAAAACAGTGATGGTTTGCTAGCCGCATCGCCTTTAACCATGATCCTTAAGTTTTTCGCCAATTCCGTCGATGTCTGAGGGGAAGCAACTGGTACATTCCGTTTTTTCTTTGCTTCCAAACCAGCATGCAGTATTTTAAATATTGCCCATCGAAGGAATGGCCGAAATTCTTAGGTATCATGTTATAGGCGACGCGGCTAGCAACCCATCACAATTTTGATTCCTTTTCCCACTTATACACGCCTACAATCATGCTAAACGTGGCCTTTACGTGTTGTTATCTGAGGCTCTGTCTACCCCGTAAGGAATAAAGCCGTGATTTATGGATGTATGTTAAATTTTTCACATTATCTTCAGCTTGATAAACTTCCGGAGTTCCCCTATGTTTGGTTTTAAGAAACATCTTCAGCTACTCAACATCCAATATCCTGATCGTTTTAGCAAGGTACTTAGACAAAATTGACTGTAATAACTCAATTTGTTTCTGCTGCTTGTGTAAACATATTTTCAGAGGGCGGCTCACAGACCTGATCAATTTTGAGATCAACGTGCTTGCTAAGACAATTGTTATTTCAAGTAGATTATACAACAATACAATACAATACAAATACTCTTCATTGAACACCACAAATCAGTACAAAACAATACAGAAACAAAGAACAAAGCAGACAATAGGCGGTCTTATCGCTTGATAGCGATCTCTTCCAGACAACCAATAAGAGAAATAAGTTGGAGACAGTTTAAGTAGGTGGCGGAAACAAATAGACAGGATTATTTTATTGATTGATTGATCCTACTTTGATTCCATTTTCCATCTATACGCCCATAATCTTGCTAAACGTGGCCTGTAGGTCTTATCGCCTTAGGCTCTGTCTACCCCGTAAGGGATAAAGACGTTGCTTCTCTTCCCGCGCAGATGGTAAACGCCTATTGAGGGAATGGGCGAAATTCTCAGGAATCATGTTATAGGCGATGCGGCTAGCAACCCATCACTATTTTCCTTCCAGCTATACGCCCTTAATCATGCTAAACGTGGCCTTAAGGTTTTGTTACCTTAGACTCAGTCTACCCCGTAAGGGATAAAGACGTGATACATGTGTGTATGTATGCAAAAATTAATAAATTACTTTTTTGTGTTTTATTACGCTTCCCTAATCGTTAGCACTCTATTTTTGATGAATTTATTTAATTTATTTATTTATAATTTATTTATTTATTTAATGTTTATGTTTATTTTTATTTTTATATTTATTTTATTTATTTAATGTACAGACACGAACGTTCTACTGATTTATAGATTATATTATTTATCTATTAAAAGAAACCGCATCAAAATCCGTTGTGTAGTTTTGAAGATATAATCATACATAGGGTCATAGGGACATAGGGACATAGGGACAGAGAAAGCGACTTGGTTTTATACTAGGTACTAGCTTCTGCCCGCGACTTCGTCTGCGTAGAATTGTACATAAAAACCTTCCTCTTGAATCACTCTATCTATTAAAAAAAACCGCATCAAAATCCGTTGTGTAGTTTTGAAGATATAAGCATACATAGGGACATAGGGACAGAGAAAGCGACTTTGTTTTATACTATGTAGTGAAATGAACAAAAAATTTGCCTTGCTACTCCGCTACTCACGTGCAAGATAACCAAGCCTGTGTGAAATATATATGTTTTTCATGCAAACCCTCCCTCCACTGCTGCCAATAAAACACACGTAAATCCCACAAACTTAATTATCCCTTACACCACACAAACACTGACGCGTTTCGATCCCTCTACGGGGTCATTATCAAAGTTTAATGAACACAACTGTTACACATGCAAACCCATTTTTCTTTCTTAATTCTACCAGAACCCTTACAAATTGTGATCTCAAAGTATTTTGCCGAAATACAGGCCGTTATCACAGTTTTTACCCTCCGTGCGGATACCTCCCGTGTTTCCTCTCGATAAGAGAGTGATAAATGTTCACAACTTTCCAAGTTAGAAGAGCTTACTCGATGTCGCGATAGTAGCGATAAGTTCTCAAGTTCTTAGTAACCTTGAAAGTTTGTACGCAAGAATTTTGTTTTAAATTTAAATATTGCATCATCACTACATAGTATAAACCAAAGTCGCTGTCTCTGTCCCTATGTCCCTATGTATGCTTATATCTTCAAAACTAGACAACGGATTTTGATACGGTTTACTTTAATAGATAGAGTGATTCAAGAGGAAGGTTTTTATGTATAATTCTACGCAGACGAAGTCGCGGGCAGAAGTTAGTCACTACATAGTATAAAACAAAGTCGCTTTCTCTGTCCCTATGTCCCTATGTATGCTTATATCTTCAAAACTACACAACGGATTTTGATGCGGTTTTTTTTAATAAATAGAGTGATTCAAGAGGAAGGTTTTTATGTATAATTCTACGCAGACGAAGTCGCGGGCAGAAGCTAGTCATCATATAAAACAAAGTCGCTTTCTCTGTCCCTATGTCCCTATGTATGCTTATATCTTCAATACTACACAACGGATTTTGATGCGGTTTTTTTTAATAAATAGAGTGATTCAAGAGGAAGGTTTTTATGTATAATTCTACGCAGACGAAGTCGCGGGCAGAAGCTAGTCATCATATAAAACAAAGTCGCTTTCTCTGTCCCTATGTCCCTATGTATGCTTACATCTTCAAAACTACACAACGGATTTTGATGCGGTTTTTTTAATAGATAGAGTGATTCAAGAGGAAGGTTTTTATGTATAATTCTACGTAGACGAAGTCGCGGGCAGCAGTTAGTATTGTATAAAGATACATCCATGCTGGTCTGAATGTGCCAGTTGCTTCTCTTCTCGCGCAGATGGTAAAAGCCCATCGAGGGAATTGGCGAAAATCTTAGGAATCATGTTATAGGCGGCTGGCAACCCATCACTATTTTGATTCCTCTTTGCAACTACACGCCCACAATCATGCTAAACGTGGCCTTTAGGTCTTGTTACCTTAGGCTTTGTCTACCCCGTAGGGGATTAAGACGTGATATATATTATGTATGTGTAATTGTGTATGTATGTATGTATGTATATTGTATATAAATACTTCCATGCTGGTCTGGTAGTGAAGACAATACATAGAATGTACCAGTTGCTTCTCTTCTCGCGCAGATGGTAAAAGCCCATCGAGGGAATTAGCGAAAATCATGTTATAGGCGATGCGGCTACCCATCACTATTTTCATTCCTCTTTGCAATTATACGCCCACAATCAAACTAAACGTGGCTTTTAGGTCTTGTTACCTTAGGCTCTGTCTACCCCGTAAGGGATTAAGGGGAAAAAACAGTTGATAATAGTAGAGTAGGGTATTGTGTAGGGTCTCAATGCTAAAGTGTATCACAAGGGCTTTATTACATAGTAGTATGAAATAAAAAACAAAGTTTGTACAGCCATGTTCAATGTTTATAGCTAATCGTCTAGACACGGATTGGATATTTGCACGCGGCCGCTTTCATCCACGAACACTGGAGTTTGGTGTCTGATGTATTGCATCAACAAGTCATAGTCCACTCCAATAACTTCCACGTCAAAACGGTTCTCTGGAATCATCTGGAAAACACAAAAGTTGACAACTACATAGCTCCAATACAGAGAGAGAGAGAGAGAGAGAGAGAGAGAGCAGGCGCGGCTGCAGAAGCGGCCGAATCAGCCAAGGTAAATAAATATAGGGGTCTCAGCACCGAATACAACTTTGTCCCTTTCGGTGTTGAGACCCTTGGTCCGTGGGGTCCCAGCGCTATTAGCCTCTTCAAAGATATTTCGAAGAGGCTAATAGACGCTACGGGTGACCGCAGAGCTGGCAGCTTCCTTGGACAGCGTATTAGTATCGCTGTCCAAAGGGGGAATGCTGCCAGCGTCTGTGGAACTATGCCACGGGGGCCCCTCCTTTTTTAATTATTTTACTTTAAGATTAGTTTTAGTTTAGTTTTTAATTCGTTTTTAATTTAATAGTTTAATTTGTATCAATTTATGTAATTAATAATAAATACAAGTTCTCGATGTATTTTTCCGAAATATTTCATCAGGTTGGGGTAGTTCAACTAAATACTCCTAGAAAAAATTTTGATCTCAATTTTTGATTTCATATGTATAGAAACATTGGTCAGGTCGACTATGATTGAAAAGTCCTAAAAAATAAAGCATTACTTTGCGGAGGTCCATTTCAATGAACAAAAAATATTTGCCTTGATAATCCGCTACTCACGTGCATGATAACCAAGCCTGTGTGAAATGTATATGTTTTTCACACAGTAACAGTTGTGCTCATTAAACTTTGATAATGATCCCATAGAGGGATCGAAACGCGTCAGTGTTTGTGTGGTGCAAGGGATAATTAGGTTTGTGGGATTTATTATGTTTTATGTGGCAGTAGGGGGGGGGGATTGCATGTAAAACATATATATTTCGGACAGGCGTGGTTATCTATTTATTTAAACTTTAAATTTTAAAGTAACCTAACCACGCACCAGCCTCATGATCCGATGACGATGTGATCCCTACCCCTAGGTATTAAATCAGCCATGCCAATGAAGGGATAGACAATCCACTGTCGCCTCTTGAAGGTATACACCACAATAACAATCTAAATACTGTAAGCAGACACTTTGCGCCACAAAAGCAGCTCAAGCAACACGACACAGACGCAATACATCCCTAATATAATACTCCTTTCATCCACTCAAAGGTTGACTGGAAGAGATCCCTTAAAGGGATAAGTCCGCCTTTGTGCATGTATCTCAGTGTTTGTCAATTGTATTTGTCATAAATCATAAATCATAAATCATAAATCATAAATCTTTATTGTGTGTGGAATTCATTTGTCTTGTTTATTTTGCACAATAAAGAGTTTACATACATACATACAAATCAACCAATGCAGTTGGCAACCGGTACAGCTCATCTTCATAGAAACCGGGGCTTCATTGTCGCGCAAACAATTGCATTCGCGATTTCTCTTTACCACGAGCAACAGCACTATGTTAGAAAGAGATGTGAACCTATTTAGCGTAAGACTTCCACCAACGAGGTGGACGGGTGACCTGGTTAAAGTCGAGGGTTCATGGTGCATGCTAACAGCTTCCAACCGAGGCTACTGGAGGCCTATGTCCAACAGTAGACTATCATCATCATCATCCTATCACGGCTTGAAATATCGTTTAAAAGTTGGTATCGTTACCACTTTGAGACAGATTTGACGTTAAGTTGTAATTAACGTTAACCCATGTGCCGTTACTTATACTACTTTTTACCGGTAAAAAAATGGTAATGTTATTAGCTGTGCATTGAGATAACGTTAAGTCAAAGGTATAGTTAATCATTTTTAACGTTATTGGGTAACGTTCATAGCAGTTTATTTATTTTTGATTCACTGATGTTCACACACGCCGCACGCTCACGGTAGCCAGTGTAAGGAATGGCAACAACGCCAATCAACCAGCGCCAGCGCGCGTCTATAGCTCAGAACAATAACTAAAGCATAGAACCCGGACTAAAATAAAAACTAATTATTATAGTGCGTTGCTTCTTATTCCAGTGCACTAAAACAATAAGTTAAAAAGAGACAAAGATGCTATTCACGAGACAGTCGTCTGTCTGTTCCGTACCAGGGTAACCTATACAAAGCGCTTTAAATTATACATGTATATATTTCGCTAGTGTGGGGAACAAACCGTCATTGATTAGTCTTCAATCGATATTTTTTATGGGTATGGGGACGGTCGTGGATATTAATACATATTAAACGGATATCATTATAATGAAAAAAATCTATTATGAAAATCGGCCAAGTGCGAGTCGGACTCGCGCACCGAGAATTCCGTTTCACCGTACAACAAAAACACATTTTTGTCCGTTCGTATTTGAATTGGTTGGTAACAAAACAACGGCAAAAAATCACGTTTGTTGTATGGGACCCGATAAATATTAATTTTATTTTGATTTAATTATCTATTTTTAAAGTGAATATGAAACTGAATATTTCAAGCGTCTACCTGTTGCCGCTATTGATATCGAACAAATATCGCAAAAAAAAACGTTTGTGGCATGGGAGCCCCCCTTAAATATTCATTTTATTGTTATATTCATATGTGTTTTATTCATAGTATTTTCTGCTATAGCGGCAACAGAAATACATCATCTGTGAAACTTTCAACTGTCGAGCTATCACGGCTCATGAACAACTTGTTGATAGACGGACAGCGAAGTCTTAGTAATAGAGTCCCGTTTTTACCTTTTGGATACGGAACCCTATAAAAGGAACATTTATGCATACCTATAGATTAGTAAAAACTTGCCAAGTCAAAAAAAAGTGAAATAGTAAAGTTATGGCCAAAGAAAGGGAACAATATGGAACAATAATGGAGTCAGAAAACTGAAAGAATTAAACATATTTAATTATATCTCTATATTTACATTTAATATCGATTGACAGTTTAGTCGATATCACAGGCACATCACTAAGATAACCTATACTGTTTTCATATTTTCTTTAAAATAATATGTAAATAGGGATATCTTTGACAAACAGGATTCAATAATGGTGTTATTTTATAGAACACACTCTCAATATATTTTAATGCGACCCTGAAGCTGATTAAAATCACTTAACGATGATAACTTATAAACGCATTATCATTTTGTTTTCTGGACGCATTAGATTTACATCCTGGCACTGCACAAGACATTTTCTAGTTTCACTAAGTAATTGGCTTTACCAATATTCGTTATTTAATCAATTTTTAACAATAATAAACAAAAAATTCTCCAACAGTTGTCCGTCATTCACGCATCCGAAGCACAATAAGCACATACAGACAAGTAAAGTTGACACTCAACACAAGTCATTGGGCTAAGAAATCTGACTCTTGAAATCGGCATCATATATCGGAACCAAGTGACGCAAAGGAACCAAGTTTGACGTTTGGACAGGTACGAAACAGAAAAATAAGAAGAAACTGACAAGTTTGTTCTCTTTTTAACTTATCGTTTCAGTACACTGGAATAAGAAGCAACGCACTATAATAATTAGTTTTTATTTTAGTCCGGGTTCTATGCTTTAGTTATTGTTCTGAGGTCTATAGGAAGCGCGGTGTGGCAACGTAGCATTATCAATTAAAGTAGTGTTACTACGGTAACGCTATAATAATGTGTATTGGGTAACGTTAACAAGCCCTGCAATGAAAAGTAAAATTAACGATAAAAATAACGTTACTTGGGTAAAATTTCTAAATGTCAGTGAAAATTAGAACACAAATCCGAAAAGTAAAGCTATGGCCGGGAATCGAACCCGGATCCTCGTCATTCCGTGACGCGTGCTATACCCCTACACCACCCATAGCAGGTGGGTAGTCTCCGAATTTTTCTACCTGCTACTAACTGTCACGTGACCTTTTTTACTATGCGATTTTTTGTCGCTAAGCGTCATCTGTTTGAATGATGTGTCTGTACGACACAATTACAAAATTAATTGGGTAAAACTATAATAATCTGTTATAATTATGTCTGTCTGTCTGTTACACAGACAGTTTTTATCGCGGAAAATCGCATAGCTCCCGCAAGTCGCGGACAACAGCTACTAATATAATTAAGAACCCTAGTTGCTAGTTTGCTTTTTGAAAAAGAAGGCACACTTGTTAAAGTAACGCAAAGTAAATCTTACCGTATAATTTCCACCACCTGCTCCTATAAAGTCCGTAGTGATTACTCTATAGTATTTTTCCGGTACTAATGGCATATATCTAGGTACACTACAATCTATACAGCGGACCGAAGCCCTAATTACTCTGCTGCCTTTGGGCCGAGAACCGTCAAATTCTGTTTTCATGCCTGTAAAAGGATTATGCCTAATATTATGCCAAATATACATAATCGAAAATAAATCCTCGTAGATTTTTGCTTATTGCATTTTTGTTGACTATATTTTCACTGGCCATCTTATTATCGTATGTACAGCAAATTTTCAAGTTCATTCGATTACTTAAAATGGGTCTAAATTCACTTGCAATAGTCGTATTTTAATAAAATATAAAACAGAGACCGTAACAAGCGTAAATTTTATTGTAGTAACTTTACTTAGTTCGCGATTGAGCGATCGACAAGGACCAATAACCGACACTTTCAACCTTAAAATGAATGAGTTTATGGTCAAAGAACTTTATTTCTCAAATAAATTTACATTTATACTGAGAAAATGCTAGAATATAAAAATTAAAATCAGTGAGCATCTTAATAAAAGTAACATGTAAGTTTGACCTAAGTTATGTATAAAAATTGTGTTTGTTTCCACATACACAAATTTTATAAAATTGTTTGTTGTATTTTTAGAGATGTGCGCTCTATTGTGGCTTTTACTATTTAGAATTTTAACTCGCTCTTTGTCGGTCCTTTCTTTTTTGCTCCTGTAGAGATGTATCCCTTAGGGATAAGTTCGCTTTCTTTGTCTTTTTATTTATATTTGTACAATAAAGCATTTACTTTCTTATTTACTTAATTCATAGCAATAAAGGTGTAAGCTGAGTGTCAATTACTGGACTTACGATGTCGAGCATTGGGTCATACTAATAACGACTAATTAAAACTAACTGTTTATGTTTTATTAGCAGAACGCTTGCTAAACTAATCGATAGATGGCACCACACGTCAACAAGGGCGCATGCAAACGATGAAGTTATTCAAAGGGGGTTGGCCTGAAATACTGTGGTCTGATCAGCGAAGCACTTCAGAACAATGGCTTAAAGATGTGGCTTGAAATCCCGAAAGGAGCAACCGAAAAACTTCAGTTTTTAAAGCATTTATTGTGTAAAACAAATGAATTTAGATCGATAGCTCGCGTGTACTCTGTAGTCTCTTCTAGCAGAGTGTCTCTTGCAGTAGGTACGCGTTCGAGAGATCTCAAATTTAATTCAAATTCGTCGTAAATACAGCAGCACGTTCACAAACATACGCATTAAATATTGAAGTTTTTTTGATAAGGCTCTTTGGTGAGCATTTGAACGACTCTAATTCTACTAATATTAAAATTCTGTATTACCTAGTTAGAGCAAAATTATGTCTCTGCGTATTTTTACATATTATATTTTCACCGAAGCGTTTTATTGAAATATCATGTGGTTCAATTTTACGTCTTGTGTTACGAAAACAATTTCATGCAAATTTAATGCAAAATGATCAGCCGGAATATTAAACAAATATGTAGAACAGGGCAGTATCAAACAAACGGATGAAATTGAAGAGTTCACGGGTATTCTTCTTAAGGAAGGGGAGGTCTTTACTCAACAGTCGACGTCTTCTGACTGATGATGATGATGATGATACTTCTTAAAAGTTTTGCTGACTGAGTCACCATTGATCATCAACTTGTAGTTAGAACGAAGTCCAAAGAAGCTGGGACTGAAATTTTTTGTATCTTTCAATATTCAAACTATGCAGCCGATCTAGCTAAAACTATCAGTTCAACTGTTTCCCGTGAAACCCGTGAAGGTTCCCGGATATTTTAGAGAGAGAGAAAGAGAAAGAGTAAGAGGGGGGAGAGAGAGAGAGAGAGATCAAAATGATCAATGTATGGAAACATGTGTCAACTATGATTCAACAACCATCAAAAACATTTACAGGACACATTTAAACATCGACACTTTAACGTATAATGTTTTAAAATTCCGTCGCCGAAATGAAAGCTCAAACGTAGCTAATTGCCACAAAGCCAAGCAACAAACACCGACATTACAATAGGATCACTCACGAAAAATCCGTCGCCCCCGGTGCCCAGAAAACTTTGAGACAACACTGTGTAATTTCGATCGAGTTTTAAGGGCTCGTAGCGGGGCACACTGCAGTCTATGCATCGGGTGCTGACGGAGACAACCCTGTTGTTGAGGGGCCGAGCTCCGTCGATGACTACTTGCAGTCCTAAAAGCATGATTTAAGTGTCAGTGCTGGAAGCTGTGGGGAAAGGCCACAATAGAACCTCCACACATAGAACAGGTTAAGCCGTTGCGAATTTAGAATTCAATATATTTATACATACATAAATCACATTGAACCCTTACGGGGTAGGAAGAGTCTAGGGGTAACAAAACTTCAAAGCCACGTTTAGCATGATGCGGTTGCTAGCCACACTATAACACGATTTCAAAGATTTTCGCCCATTCCTTCGCCGGGCGTTTACCAACTGCGCGGGAAGAGTAAGTAACTTGTACATTCTATGTTTTTTCTTTGCTGCCAGACCAGCATAAAATACATTGACATATCCTTTATCATAAATTTAAAGGTTGACTTGCTGGTATTTAAATTGCATCTAAAAAGATGCGGTCTACTGGGTTGCCGGGCCAAGCGTTTTGGATCCAATTTCACCAAAGCTACCCCGACCAACCCACTCAAAGAACTCGATCTCTCGCATGCGCCAAACGGTAGAAACTTTGCTAAAACATTAACCCTAGCTTAGAGATGAAATTTGATAATACTTAACCTTGGGGTAACAGTTATCTCGTAGCTAATGGAGCTAATCACGCCCCGCGTAAGCCTGCTCGTGCGTAAATGTTGCAAAAAAAAATATATATTTTTTTTTATTACGAACTAACTAGTGATCGACCTCTATCTCACTTGGTGTAAGGTGCAGATGAGGCCAAAGGTGTAACTCCCTGGTTCAGTAATAGCCTATTCACTCTAGCCTTGAAGAGCCCTAGGTTGTATCTGTCCGGAAATACAGACGATGGGAGCGAATTCCATTCCCTAGCAGTTCGCATTAGGAAGGATGAAGCAAACCGTCTCGTGCGGGCCAATGGTATGTTGACAACAAATGGGTGAAAACGCTCCCCCCGCCTGGAAGTCCATTGGCGAAACGGAGATGGAACTATAAGGCCGTGCAATAATAATGCAAGCGTACTGCTAATAATTAACAAAATACGAATATACTAACATTGTTTTCACGACCTACGTTTTCTGTCCCTTTTCTCACTAGTACTTATTTGCAAGTAGAGACACATCTTAAAAAAAATAAGTAATTTATTCTGTACCTGACACCTGAAGCATCCGGGCCCCCGGGTAAGGGTCATTGGCGACCGAGAACTCGAGCATCTCCATGATGTGATCTCCTCTGAGCTTGAAAACTTCCACGTTGTTTTCAAAAGGTGTTGACAGAAGCATGGATTCAAATGTTATTACTGGAAATGAATCATTTTAATGATACCTCAGCAATTATTGTACAAATTGTTTGTTTTGAAAAAAAAAAACTGTCAAGTTTCTTGTGCATTCTTCTGGCAACGATGGTCTTTCCGAATGCGCTGGTAGTTTAAATAAATAAAATGTAAAAGGACCTTCGGCGGCTTATTTGAATAATAAACGATTTTGACTTTGAATAGACAGAGTTGCCGTTAGATGCATCATCATGATGGATAAACTCATGATCATGATGCATGCAACAGCGTTGAAATATCGGGAATTCGTTAAATGTCACGGTCTATGTCCCGTTGATAATGTCTTAAACGTTACCTATTTTGGCATTAGGTAGGAACGTTCTGTCTTGTTCTTTTTACAAGGAAAATAAGTATAAATCATTGCTTTTTGTTTGTAGGAGAATGACATGTCTATTTTTTGTCCAGATGCAAAAATAACTTACATACATATATACACAAATCACGTCTTTATCCCTTACGGGGTAGACAGAGCCTAAAGTAACAGGTACCTACAAGCCACGTGGGCGTATTGGTGGAAAATGGAATTAAAATAGTGATGGGTTGCTGGCCTCATTGCCTATAACATGATTTTTATGATTTTCGCCCATTCCCTCGATGGGCTTTTACCATCTGCACGGGTAGAGAAGCAATTGGTCCATTCTATGTTTTTTCTTTGCTCCCAGACCAGCATGAAAGAAAATAAAATAGCTTTAGTCTTTAAAATATTACAGCACTTTTAAGAATGCTCATATCTTCGTTCTTTTGAGCTTATTTGGTCACGTTAAGTTTACTCAGCCAGTAAAAAAAAATCTATACTAGCGATTAGAAATAACGAAGCCATCTTAATACTTACGTCCAGGTTCGATGTCCACTCTTATACCGCCTTGGTTGATGACGCAGAAGTCGGCGTATTGCCAGTGTCCTTCTTCTGCATACGGCAATGCCTAAAATAAAAATGGAATACAAAATTGAGGCAAGATGGATCGATGGTAGATGGTCGAAGGCAGCTTTAGAGAGGAAGGTCAGTGAGTATACCAGCATGCAGCAGCTCGTTTGTATAATCACATCTAGTAAACGACTGGAATGGTGTGAATTGGCCAGTCACGGCTAGTACGAGAGCGCACGAGAGACGTGTCGCGGCGAGATGACCCATCTCTGTCTAGAACGAACAGTGAGAAAAAGTCGGCTAGTGCCGAATACTAAAGTGGCGTGAAAATCACGGCACCTTTTTCCAGCAGTTGCAGGAACGCGGTTTGATATATAAATTAAATGAATGAACAACTGAATTTAACATAAAGAAGAAAAACAAATGAGCAGATATTGTTTCATCGAATACTGAACGCACGATTCAATTTATTTAGGAGCCTTGAAATGGCCATCATGTAAACTATATACGTTACATACATACATATATATCACGTCTTTATCCCTTACGGGGTAGACAGAGCCTAAGGTAACAAGACCTACAAGCCACGTTTAGCAAGACACTGAGGGCGTAGAGGTCGAAAGTGGAATCAAAATAGTGATGGGTTGCTAGCCGCATCGCCTATAACATGATTCCTATGAATTTCGCCCATTCCCTCAATGGGTTTTTACCATTTGCGCGGGAAGAGAAGCAACTGGTAAATTCTATGTTTTTTCTTTGCTCCCCGACCAGCATGGGTACATTATTATTATTATTATTTGGATAGGTTACATTAGGTTAGTTTTATCCTAAACAATCGATTCATTACGGTAATCGTTACATTTATGCCAAATTAATTAAGAAATATGGCAAATGACAGAACCTTTTTACACCCCTGTCTTCTTCTCCGCGACCGTGATCTAACTTACAGCATGCATGAAAGCATCACAAATGAAGCTGCCCAAGTTGCATTCACTGCAAGCACAGCTGGACCGAAGGTGCACCATGCTGTAGCCCATTTCTTCCTTGGCCAAGTCGTCAATCATAGGGCGGTAATACTCGATTCTCTCTAAGATATCAGCAGCTGAAAACATTATTTATTCAATTGGGTAGGAAGCAAGTCAATAAATTACCAGTACCAGAAAATACATTTACAAAAATCAGTACCTACAGCGTGTTAATGAAAATAATAAAAAGAAAAATATGGCTACCTTGTTCTACCTCATTGCCAAGGTAATGCGGGTGACCGTCCCATTCAAGAAGATTCCCTGCATCATCGAAATGCAGTTTGATTTCACCCAAATACTGCGTGTGCGCCGCTGCTTGTACTATTAATACCTGGAAATTGTTTGATTAATTTGGTCTTACGCTCTTCCGTCTTATTGGGATTATCTATTCCTTAACAACCTAAAGTACCTAAGTGGAAATATGGAGATAAATGCTTTTTAAATCGTTTTCTGTATTTACTTAATTTTATTATACTATAATGAATTTATTAAATAAGCAATGTACACTTTTTGACATTACCAGTAATTTTATTCAAGTCCTCCCTTTATAATAAACAAAATGCCAAGTTCTCCCTTTTTACAAGCCAATTTTTTATGTAGATGTGAATGTCTAATAGACACCTCCAGTCAGACTTATTTAAGTACGTGAGTTCATTGACTTCCTTTTGGCCTGATTTGATTGATTGAATGTAACTTTTTCGTTAGTCTTTTTTTATTTGTTCGTGACTACCAAGAAAAAAATCTCTAGTAAAACCTGAGACATTTTTCGGGTTCAGTTTCAACAAGGTGAATAGAATGGTTAAATTCTGAAAACCCATTAGAATTTTATTCCTGAAACAAAATTAGAGAACTCAAACAGAAGGAAGACAGTCTTTACGTACCTTCCTAGTTGGCTGGTCCACCACAACAGGATAAGGTCCCTCGGGTACAAAGGCGCTGTACTCTGGTGGGTCCTCGTTGTAAAGCAGCGTGTGGCTGTGGCCTCCTACTATGATGTCTATGTGAGGACCACCGTGGAGGGCTATTTGCCTGAAAATTAAAAAATGATCTAGTTAAGGAGCGTCCTCACTGAGAGCATTCTTACTCGAGCATTTGTAAACGAGCTATCAATGTAAAGGTGGCGACTGACTAGTAAACTTTGCTTGTAATGTATCGTTCACGGCGATCGTGTTACATTACAGCTGCGCGGCGAACGCTCGCCTTGAACGCTCTGTTCGTTTGTGCTCCATTCTGTTTCAAAATGTCGGACCTGTAGTGACTAGTAATGTCACACTCAAAGGGATTCGCGTAAAAACCGACAGCTGAGTGGAGCATGCGGTGCTCGCGTCGAGCGGCTCGGCTCGCTGCACTGACTGCTGTAATGCTCGGGTTGTATCATGTTACATTACACCGAAATGTTACAAGTCAGTTGCCACCTTAAGCTTTGTAACGCTCGGCTCAACGTCCACACCACTCGAATATTCGACGCCGAATGCTCATTACACGCGAATGTTCTCAGTGAGGACGCTACTTATCAGACAAATTACATAATTTATTTAATACCTATGTGCCTCCATTTTACATGAATCTGTTAGCCAGTACCTATCAAACTGGATGGAAATAATTGTTTTTTTTTTTATTTATTTTTTTATTTTTTTTATTTATTCAAATCAATTACAAAGAGAAAACATTATGTGTGAACAGCGAGCGAAAACCGCAATCGGTTTATCTGCTACTGTTGTCGCACGCTTACAACGCGTTATTTCTTACATAACAATTTCAAACTATAATAAATAACCACTTAAGTATTTACCAACAGCATCGATTTTACAATTTTTTTACAGTTTTGTGGGTTGTTATTTAGGTTATCACAAACCGTTCCAGTCCAGCCATTTAGAATCTGGGGCAGAAGGTATTTCCAAGTTCGCTTTCCATACATGTTGTTACATGTTGGTAGGATATACTTTGACAGATACGGTACATTTCTTAGGTTTTGAGCTCTAGTTCTTTGTTTTAGTAAAGTTAGGTTGCTAATTTCGTCACATACGGTCATCATTTTAAATTTATCATATACATTTATAAGTTTACAGTATTTAAATAGTTCTTTGTCATCACCGCTGAGACTTTTTCTTATACAATTTGGTACAATTATTTTTATCATACTTAGCTGTAGTTTATAAATTTCGTTTATATATGTTTTAAAGGTTCTACCGTAGCTACTTATACTATAACTAATTATCGACTCCCCCAGCGACATGTATAACATCTTCCGCGTGCTAAAGGGGATTTTATTTTTTAACAATGTGAGTTTAGATATGAGCGCTCTAAGTTTATTACATACATACTGTACGTGTGGTCCCCAATTAAAGTTCTTATCAATGATGAGACCAAGGTATGTGTGTTTGTCTACTTGTTCTAATGGCACGCAATCACAGCTGCTTTTTGCGTTATTATTATGCAAACATTGGTGGTTGTGTGCTATGATTATAGGGTTTGTAGGATTCTTTTTATATGCGGAGTGAATATGCATAATCTTGGTCTTATCATAGTTAATTATTAGTCCTACATCATGGGACCATTTACATAAAATATCAAAATTAGTTTGTAGCATGTTTTCTGCGATTTTAATATCCCTATGTGCAGCCACAAGGCAGGTGTCATCTGCGAATTGGTATACGGACCCCTCTGTAGTAAAAATATTGCACATGTCGTTCACGTAAAACAGATATTCGGTCGGCGCAAATATCGATCCTTGTGCCGTTCCTTGTTCTGTGGGTATCATTTCACTCAGCGTATCATTTATTTTAACAGTTGTATAGCGGTTTTTGTGATAGTTTTTGAAGAATTCCAGAAGTGGTCCTTGAATCCCCCCTCGCAGAAGTTTTGAATATAGTATGTTATATTGGAGGGTATCGAATGCTTTGCTAAAGTCTATAAATATAACAATTACGTGTTTTTTATCGTTAAGATAGGTATTTACTTCATTTGTAAATGTAAAAATTTGTAAATCATGTGTTCAACACGTACCCACTGTATCTAAGTGTGTTCTGAAAATATTAGGTTCCAAATAATTCATGCAAGAATCGACGCAGGTTTTAATGTAAGTTTAAATTAAGCTTAAACTTTTTTAAATTGTATATTAATTATGAATTACTAGCTGTTGCCCACAACTTCGTCTGCATAGAATTCGTTTATCACTATCCCGCGGGAATTACGCAATTTTCCGAGATAAAAAGTAGTCTATGTGTTATTCTCGACTATAATCTATCTATGTTCCAAATTTCATCCAGATCTGTCCAGCCGTTCTGGCGTGAAAGAGTAACAAACATCCAAACATCCATACTCACAAACTTTCACATTTATAATATTAGTAGAATAGAATTCTGTGACCACAATTATTTTTTAGTAAAACAGAATATCTGGCATTTAAAACTAGTGCAGATCGCAAATCATGATCTTCGGATTTTTTTGATCAGAAAACTAATTTTCTAACGTTGAAATGTTCAGAATAGCGTAGTAGTAGCGAACATTGTCATGAGCTTAGCTTAACCTTTATGAACAAGGTCAATATCGAACAGTATATAATACTTAAGGCTGGCGAAATCTCGCACTCAGTGTACCTTTAACATCAGACTAAGTAAACAGCAAGCAAACAAGCTATCCTAAACCAAGATGGTATGAACTGGACCTAAATAAACGTCCTTGCCTTTTGCAAACAAATGACATTGTCCAGACAGCGTTTTAAATCTCCTTTACTCCAGTTATTTTAATTAAAAGGATAAAAAAAACTGAAGTGCCTAAAGCCGTTTTGGCAGAAAGCCTGCGAACGCCTAAAATTGTTTAAGATTTTTGTAAGTTTTTTTGTAAGACGCCGTTTGTTAATTAACTTTAGTTTTGCCTTTGTTGAGAATTATTTAAGTATTCCCTTCAAATTATTATTTAGTAATTAACTTCTTGTAAAATGCCGTGCAAAAGTCACTGAAATTTCATAATTGTGTTGGTTTCTTTAATTCTATATGCGTTTCATTTTATTGCCCGCAGGGACTGCTGCGTCACTTTTATTGTTTCTTCTTTAATTGCTTCAAAAACACGAAAGTCCTTTATTTGTGAAAGTTAAAAACCTTTTTCAGACTTTCTAAGTTTCGACAGCTTCTTGCAAAGAGATAGTACATTACATACCGAGGGTGGTGAAATAAATAATGGCTCAGATCGCAAAAACTTGTCTTCTTCTTCTTCTTATTTGTGGCGTATCAAGTCGTTATAGCGACGACAACTTAGCCAATGTCACAGTAACAAAAATATAATTAAAAAATCTTGTGACAAAATGTAGGCAACGTTGTACGGTTTAACCGATGCCCAGGGTGCACCGGACCAAGCACTGCTCTTCGCTCCGGACGCATCTAGAAACGAACCGCAGCACTTGACCACACGTGAAGGTAGCCCGACTCGCACCCCCAGGAACTTGTCGCACGAGCCAAAGGTGAGGGCGATGAATATGCGACCTGAGGCTTTTTTTATCACCGCCCGAGGTGCGTACACAGTTTTACGTCTTCTCCTGGCAAGGAAGTGGGAATTTCCGCTCGCGTAGCGGGCGGTAAATTGCTACTTACGGCCCGGAGCGACGTAAAAGGTCAAAATAACTGAGTAAAGGCAAGGCATTTTTAACACACAAAAGTTACGTGATAACAACTTGGACGAAGAGCCTTACATTTGCGAAATCGTTGAGAGTTTCGATGGAATCATCTGATTGAACACTCTTGTTAATTTTGTTTTGGGCCGTTTCAATAGGGAATATTGCTGATTCTTGTCATGGCGTTCATTAAAAGCTCATTCATATGTGTAATAAACGATATAAAAAATGTTTTTAAAATATTTATAAAAACGACCCAGATAAGCTATAGACTACAGGCCCACGTACAAAAAATGTGGGTCATATGAACCACCAGGTGACGTATATAGGACGATATAAGAGCATAAAATAATAAGATTCAGCACTATGCCGTCACTTGTAAGCTGTCCAACTGGGTGCTGGTGAGAATTCAAAAGTGCAACCCTCGATTTTTTCCCCTTGTCGCATGATTTTTGTACGGCGTTGCGGAATAATGGATTAGAAGCTGTATTGAAACAGTATGAAACTGATGCCGTACAGAATCAAATGACCAAATTTACCCTGGAAATGGTCAGAAAATAAAAAAAAAATACTGACTTTGTGGCGCACCATTTGTACTGTCCAAGCTTACAAGTGACGGCATAGTGCTGAATCTTATTATTTTATGCTCTTATATCGTCCTATATACGTCACCTGGTGGTTCATATGACCCACATTTTTTGTACGTGGGCCAGTAATCTACTATCAAAGATTTGTCTCTATCACTTTCTAGAAAATCGGAATTTTAATATGGGCGTTGTGACATAATGATGAATGATGTCATGTCACATAAATCGGATCTCCCCTTCTTTCTAATCGCTGACTATATTAAGTAGGTATGTAGTTTAAAATTCTTATATTTTCGCTATTTGTTGACCAACATTACTTTTAATTTCACTTTATGCCACCTTTTTTTGCGATATTTACATATTTTATTAAGTAATGTGATATTTTTTAATGCATACCTATTTCCTATTCTGGTTGACAAAATTCCATACATTTGTTGGTGTTCAAAGAATGCGGCCTCAAAATGGTAACGTAATTTTGAATAAAAAATTACGATGAAAATTCTGTACAAGCATGTTCCAAGTAATCTAACCTCCAATCTCTGAGGCTGGAATATTCCAGAATTTTGTTAAGATACCTTCTGTATTTGAAAAACATTCAAGATCGTTTTGTGATTGACTCCCTACATAACAAGTACACACGTACAGCCATGCGACAAAAGTCGCATATCCACCGAAGCGATATCAGAAATTAAGCATATCTCATCTGCTATTCAGTAGAGTCTCGGATCCGCGGTATTACCTGTCGATATCCAAACCGCAATGCGACAACACTACTATTATGTCGATGCCTTGCTCGTGAAGTTTCTCGGCTTCGGCCCTGACTGTTTCCACTTCATCTGTGAAACGAAGCTGCCCCGTAGAGGCTAGCGTCTGGAAAGAAAACGAAGATTAAAGTCTACACGGATGGTAATAAAGAATTAGTTAAGAAAACTTTTGATAACAATTCCTCAAACACGGCGGATCAACTTCGTGTGATATAAAAAGGCTAACACGTATATTTTATTGTAAACTAGCTGTTACTCGCCGCTTCGCCCCCATACCAGTTTTTTTTAAATATTTTTACATAAGTACCTTGTCCTGACAGTAACGAATACAACAAAAAAAGAATTAGTGAAATCGGTCCCGCCGTTCACGCGTGATGCCGTGACCAAGGGAAATACGGATTAATTTTATATATATAAATAAGTCGGCAACAATCCGACTGGTTTCGATCTTCTTCGAAGATATTCTTCAAGGGTGAGCAGTGTGCAGATTTCCTCATGACGTTTTCCTTCACCGAAAATCTCATGGTAAATTTCAAATGTAATATCGCACATAAATTCCGAAAGACTCAGAGGTGCGAGCCCGGGCTCGAACCTACGACCCTCTGCTTGAGAGGCCACAGGTCAAATCACTACCACTAAGTCTATCATTAAGTCTAGACCACAGTAACTGTAACATTAACTGTTAATGTCACCATGCGTTTCAAAAACCATTACAATGGCATAGTAAAACAGTGCCTGTCATGACGCCATCTCTTTATTGTGAGCCCTCACATTGCAAACATTGACAGCTACATCGGAAGCTGCAACGGTTTGCGAGAGGTAATAAAGGATAGAGGCGAAAGCGTGGCCAACAGACCGTTTCTCCATACAAACTTATTTCCCTATTTCCTCCTCAGACAATCACGTTAGATCGAATATTTTTCACTACACGATTTATTCACCTTACACATCTGTTCACCCACAAATTGAAGAGCCAAATGTGCTGAGAAAACTTATCAACGACAAATAGGTAAACAATCTAAAAGTTTATCACACCATTACAAATGCTGAACGGAAATGAAATAAGAATTCATGGTGTTTGGGTCACGGGCGTGCAGTGGACAGACGGACATAGTAAATGTATTGAATCGCATGCCATTTCATTTCCGGTGAAGACTTGGTGACGGCGGTTGGAGTACCGGTCTAAAGAGAGTGTTCATTTGACATAAAAAAAATGCAACGAGAATGTCACACAATGTTTTCAAGCGTTATTACCTTGTCAATCCTCGGAACGAAATCCACGTTGCGAAGCCAAGAAATGGATTTGAAGGTTTGAAGTCACATAAATCACGTCTTTATCCCTTACGAGGTAGACAAAACCTAAGGTAGCAAGACCTAAAGGCCACGCTTAGCATGATTGTGGGCGTATAGACGCAAAGTGGAATCAAAATAATAGTGATGGGTTGCTAGAATGGCACAACATGATTCCTACGATTTGCACCTATTCCCTCGGTGGGTTTTTATGATCTGATACAGCTGGATTCTTTGTTTTTTGTGTGCTCTCAGTCTAGCAGGGGGGGTTATTACGAAGAGTGAATAAAAATTATGTTGAATTGTCGTATCTACACAAAGGCACAGTTGGTGTATCTACGTCAGTGTATACAGGAGAGGACACCGCAACGCTGCGGTCAGTGTTATGGGCTCACAGCGGGGTAGCTCTGTGCATAATATTGTTGCGAGTTAATTCTGGTTTTAGTTACGTACTTCTGCTTAGTTGCGTTTCTGTGTACCGTGATATATACTTACGTTACGTTACTTCCATGCTGGTCTGGGAGCAAAGGAATAACATAGAATGTACCAGTTGCTTCTCGTCCCGCGCAGATGGTAAAAGCCCATCGAGGGAATGGGCGAGTCTTAGGAATCATGTTATAGGCGATGCGGCTAGCAACCCATCACTATTTTGATTCCCCTTTCCACCTATACGCCTACAATCATGCTAAACGTGGCCTTTAGGTCTTGTTACCTCAGGCTCTGTCTACCCCGTAAGAGATATAGACGTGATTTGTGTGTCTGTGTGTGTGTATGATATATAGTAATTTACTTTTAAGTAGGTACCGAGAAAAACCTGGTGTTTGAAACAACTGAAAAATGAATTTTGCGTTCCCGAAAATGTCTACGTAACAAATTTTATGGAAATTTTTACAGCTGTTTTCGAGATCTTACCTACAAACTTTTTGCGACCCTCCACTACACGTTGGCGCTTATCTCATCGGTTCTGCAAACCTTCCCCAATCACGGTGATCAATTCTAAAACTGGTCACGTCCCGTTTGACGCAGTCCTTAAAACGAAGAAATGGCCTCCCAACATGTCTTTTTTCATTCGCTACTGCACCTGGACACGGCCCTAGCCAACTCAAGCGTTTCTGTTCGAGAAGTGCTGATAAGCCAGGTAGCTGTGCAATTCACTTAAAAACTTGTTTTACTCACGTTAGTGGTGGCAATGATTACTCCAATAATGCCAATTCGTCTTCCATTCTTCTCCACAACTATACTTGGTTCGTATAGTCCTTGTATGCTAGGTTCATCGTCGTCTATAATATTGGCGGTCACCACAGGAGCATCTAAACATTCTAAGTATGGGACTACTCCAGCGATACCATTGTCAAACTCATGGTTCCCTAGTACCTGAAATTGAAGTAAGATGATTAATTTCGAAGGCAGCCGCAAACGCAAAGCAAAGGCAAGGGTTGAAGGCGCATTAGTTCGATAGATCCTCTCCTCTTAAATGAATGTGATGGGGCGTGTGAATGGTTGCGTTGGGAGGGGAAGGCCTAGGCGGACGTTCCAGGATCAAATAGGAAACGTTTTGAAAAAAGGCCAGGTCAGGAGTACCCGAAACCGGCGAGCATGTATGAAGAGATTGGTGAACATGGATGAAATGAAAGAGGTAGGTATGTCAGGGTCGTAGCAAGTGGAACAAGGTAGTCTCTGGCTACCTATGGGAAAGAGGCATGATGGTATGTATGTGCTCAACGGCAAAAAATGTGGCCCTCATGTGCTTGCAATATAAGTAATTTTGTATGGAGGCTGAGCCAAATTCTGGGATTATGTGCGGTAGTTCCTTTGGAAGGAACAATTGCATTTTTTTGTACTACAGTATGAGGTTAAAGGCAGTAGTCCCTTCAAAGGAACAAGCCAAAGAATATACCGCGAATAATCCAAATGTTGTGCCGCTGAGTACAGTAGAATTACAGACTGTAATTACAGAATTAGGTTATCAGAAAACAGTGTTTCATCAATCACTGAATTAGCGGTGTACATTAGCAAAATTTTGCATAACACAGTTGGCAAATGTGTTTAATGGGAATAGCTTCATTATCAAATCGACTCGAACAGTTCATTTACAACATAATAAGTATGCCAATGATTAGTTGTGATGAAACAATAATAAATTAGATACAGAACACTTTGTTGTTGCCATCAGATTATAAATAGCTATGTAAGAAAAGGTTTTCTGACTGAAATTTTTCTCAGTCAGCAGATTTCTCATGACAATTCGTACCTATTGTTTTATTAATTATTACTTTTGTTAACCCCCAACGTAAAAAGAGAGGTGTTGTAAGTTTGAGGTCAATGTCTGTGTGTGTGTGCGTGTGTCTGCCTGTAGCATCGAGCTCGCAAACGGATGGACCGATTTGATGCTGTTTTTTTTCATTCGAAAGCCAATTTCCTTGCGGTGATTCTTAGCCATGTTTGGTAAAAATCGGTGCAGCATTTTGAAGAGTATCAACTCTTTTCCAAAATGTTGTAAGGCATTTTTGGCATAAAATTGAACTATTTTCTATTAATGCGTTGGAGTTACACAAAATTTTAATTACATTTTCTAATCAATTAAATGTGTTGCATGATGAGATAAATATTCAGGCTGACGCTGACTATCTAAATGGTATCATAATAATGACCATTGATTAATAATTTAAAGTTTTGGATAATAACAAACCAATAACTCATTGCTGCAAGTCACTTCACTGTCACTATCACTACATAGTATAAAACAAAGTCGCTTTCTCTGTCCCTATGTCCCTATGTATGCTTATATCTTCAAAACTACACAATGGATTTTGATGTGGTTTTTTTTAATAGATAGAGTGATTCAAGAGGAAGATTTTTAGGTATAATTCTCCGCAGACTAAGTCGCGGGCAGAAGCTAGTATGAAATAAATTAAATTTATTCTCTGTACAGTCTTAATTACCAATGCTTTGAAATTTTGCATATCAATGTTTGTCGACTGAATACTGTTTCAGATTTTAAGAGCGTATCTATTTCTAAAATAGAGTCAACAACCACAACTCACATGGGCATCATGATGAAACATGTTCATGAAATCTTGTGTGACGTTCCATCTCAGGATATTATACCATATTGTACCCTGGAAGCTGTCACCAGCATTCAGGACCAGGGAGTGGGGTTCCCTTGCCAGGCTCTCGCGAACAGCTGTGGTCAGGCGGGCGAAGCCACCGATGCACGGAGCTGATTCTGAATTGCATACTGTTCCTAAGGGACTGGTCTCTACGAACCTGAAACATGGAGTACGTTTTGGTCTTTTTAGGGTTCTGTACCTCTAAACTGACTGTGAGAGTGTAAACAGCGCACTAAGTCTGCTCCCGAGTAAAGCACAAAAATAAATAGTTACTGATTCACTAAAGCTGTGAAAAAAACAAACATCTAAGTCTACGCAACCAAAAGATATGGCGGTGTATGTCCCGTTTCCCGTGTTATTCGCAAAGGGAACCAAAACTCATAGGGCACTTCCCGTTTAGAAATTTGAAATTTGGTGTGAAGGTTTATGATAAAATAAATTTAGAAATCGAATATTTTAAATGTGTGGTTACTTACATAGATTTGTAAGTAACACTGTATACATTTTGCATAAAAACAGGGCTCTGTTAACACTAGATTTTGTATTCACAGACACGGCGCGAGCACAGTAAATAAATAGAGCAGTATGGAAACTAGGCTTATTTTTTGAAATAAATACCTACGCTCCAATAGAGCGATAGGGTTGTCGATTATTTTTTTGTAAAATTTAAACGCTTTTTGTTTAGTTAGCGTTACCTCAGCTAGTAAGGCCTGTTTTAATGTAACTAGCGCTACACTTAATTAAGAGTATTAGGGTTGGCACCCTTAAGTTCCGTAAAAAAGAAACAAACGTTTATTTGGGTTCTATAATAATTAAATAATCGGATAAAATGAACTCGTTTATAAATTCTCATCCGAATGAATAGCTTTCTTAAATAAACTATTGGGAAACATGGGCACACTGCGCAATACGCTCTTGGCATGTTTAAAACGAAAAGACTATCTGAGAGCACGTAAGAGGCGGCCACTTGTCTCAACGCGGCACTCGCTACTGTCGGCACCGCGACATCCGCTTAGGGGGCTTGTAGAAACGCGCGTCTATGCGTGCGTTCATTTCGACCGTTTGTTCGTAGTTTCCTTACTGCTTTAGCTTAGGTATATATATACTGCGGTGCGAGTCTGATTCGCACGTGGCCGCTTTTTTCGTCACCAGAGACGTGATGTTTCGACCACTTCGACAGCTAGTTAGTTTGATGCTCGTGCGTTTGAAGATGGCTTCATGTAGCCGATCTACAAGGTGAAACCTCGCGCACAATGAAGGCAAATGAGCACATCGTTGACGAAATGTTTGCGAATATTTTATTGAATCAGGCGATTATTTTATTGAGCAGCGGAGTAGAAAGGTAAATGTTTTTTTTAGTTCATTTTTTGTTCATGGCAACAGTGGTGAGACGTATGAGATTAATAAAAGGCGAGTAAGGTCAATGATACCGGTTTCCATCATAGTACAAAGCTAAGCTATGAAGGAGAACGAACATCTTTTATTTCAGCATTAGAAAGAAGACAAACAAGCCGCACTTGTTTTTTTTTATTTAAAAATGTTTTTGAAAAGAACGTAAGTAACATCTTGTACCAATTCATTATTCATTTAATATAGTTAATAATTTATGAGAAGCAGCTAATTGTACGGCAAATGTTTTTGAAAATCTGGCCCGAATGACGGTGGTAATTTTAAAGAGTTTGGCCAGGAATTTTTAGCCAACCCATTAGCGATTTTAACATACTAAATTTGATGTAAGTATGAGTAAATTTTGCGTCTCATTCGGATACTATAACGGAGTCCTAACGGTACATTCATACACAAATCACGCCTATATCCCTTACGGGCTAGACAGAGCCTCCTAACAGTATTTTTAAAAAATGTAAAAAACCACTTTGTAAGTCTTGTACTGTATTTAATAACTGGTTTAATTTTTCAATACGTATAAGAAAATTGTTTTTTTTTTTTAAATAATGACTTGAACTTATAATTCTTTTACTAACGCTAAAGAAACGCTGCAGCAAAACTCATCAGTAAGTTTTATCTTACCAATATAAAATATTAACGAACGTAACACAGTAGGTATTGATAAAGATAATCCCCTTTAACTAATTAAACCGCATTTTCTTAGCGTGGGAGGTTGAATATAAAATTCTTTCTACTAGATGTTTTTTCTGCAGAACGTTTTTAATATCGTGATATAAAAACCTTAAGCTTTTTAAGTATAAGAACAGGGTAGCAAACAAGCAAGTGGTCTGATGGTAAGTGAGAACACCGCCCATATACACCTGTAAAACCATTGGATTACAGATACATTGCCAACGTAGATAAGATGGAATACCTCAAGGACTAGTAATTTTACTGGTTGTCGTATTCTCCACACGGGAACAAAGCAATGTAAGCAGTGTGTGCTTAATGGCAGGATTGCCGCGTAAAATATTGCGTTGAGCATTGGATGTATTTTTTTATTATTATTATTATTATTTAAAATAATACACTAGCAACTCTTTGAGCTGATACGTATATATCTATCACTGCGATTGTGTTCTCCGACTCTTTAAATCAGGAGTTCCCAACCAGTGGGGCGCGCCCCACTTGGGGGGCGTAGGGTAATCCAACGGGGGGCGCGACGAGCGGCTTAGGTATTTATTAAAATTCATAAATTTATTAATGAGGCAATTATTCGAATTTTTCTCGCCGTAAGAACCATCGTCGTACTTCAAGGAACATTCTAAAAAAAGAATTAGCGAAATCGGTTCAGCTGTTCTCGAGATTTGCGCTTAGCAACACATTTTGCGATTAATTTTTATATTATAGAAGAAGTGCAAGCACAATGTTCTCGCTAATCATTAATATAGTATGTTGTAGACCGTTTGTTTCATTTCCATCGTAGTTGAGTTGGGACAAGGGGGGCGTAGTATTTTAGCATAAACTTGAGGGAGGCGCATAGGGTAATAGTTTGGGAACCCCTGCTTTAAATGAATGTCTAGTGTGTGTACGTATGTGTAGTGTGTGTTTTGTTTTATATTTGCTTTTAAAATCAAATGAGTTGAATAAATACCTCGCATGAAAGTCATTATAATGCAGGATGTTAAGTTCGTATGTCCCTTGAGCACTTATCACTGATAAACACACACTTAAAACAATAAGAAACATTTTTTATTAATTATTTGGAACCCACATCTAACCTACTTCTCAGTGCTAATGTAAAACAACTAATTAAAATGTGCCGATTAGATATTAAAATTTGTAGATTATCGTTATCAAGTCGTTATATTATAATAACTAGTGATGTAATGTAGTTTTATCTTTAGTTTGACAAGGAATCTGGATTACTTGCAACATACCTATGGTGATAAATAAAACCTGTGCAAATATTTAAATTGTTTGAGTGCTACTTAAACCTGCTGTAGATATGACAGCTTTCAGTTGCACTCTTGCCATGGCAACACTGTACCTTTTTAAAAATGATTTTTGTAACAAAGTGCGTGTGGAAAAAATAAAAGTCATAATTATAATAAAGACAACAGTTTTTATTGAAATAATATAAACATATTAAACAACACCAATTGACCTAAGTAGTCCCAAATCAAACAAAGCTTGTGATTATAATGGGTTCATCTTCAATGCTAATTCTAACTTATATCTAACTTGTAAGACCTACTTTTAATAACCCTGTTAAAATTGTTTGTAAAGTCACTCTGTATTGTATTGCATTGTACTGTATTGTATTGTTTGTAATTGTGTCGTACAGACACATCGTTCAAACAGATCGTCATCTGTTTGAATGATGTGTCTTAGCGACAAAAAATCGCATAGTAGCAAGCTAGCAACAGATAGAAAAATTCGAAGGCTTACCCACCTGCTATAGTGGTGTAAAGGGTATAACGCGTCCCGGAATGACGAGGGTCCAGGTTCGATTCACACCCATAGCTTTACTTTCGGATTTTTCTGTCTTCTAATTGTCAGTGTCGTTTACAATTTATTTTATTTTTTCTGTAGGTATTGTATTGTTTGACACGTTAGCTGTGATAAAAATCTTACTCTAAACTCGTGTCAACCAGTCAGTCACTCTTTTATATAGATATAAATGACAATAATCTTTGAAATAAGTCGGCAAGTGTCACAACACTAAACTTTTATTGCTTCTAGATTTGATCCATAAAGATAGCGATATCGTATCGTAAAATAGGATCATTTGCACTGGACTATAATTTTAATAGATTAAATATCTATTGTGACTGCAATTTTATGATCATTAAAATACTATTACTTCCACGCTGGTCTGGGAGCAAAGAAAAAACATAGAATGTACCAGTTGCTTCTCTTCCCGCGCAGATGGTAAAAGCCCATCGAGAGAATGGGCGAAAATCATAGGAATCATGTTTAGGCGATGCGGCTAGCAGCCCATCACTATTTTGATTCCATTTTTTGCCATCTATACGCCCACAATCTTGCTAATCGTGGCCTAGGTCTTGCCACCTTAGGCTCTGTCCACCCCGTAAGGGATAAAGACGTGATTTGTGTACATATGTATTAAATACTATGTCATCTGCAGAAGAATGCTGGGGGGGCTACTCCGAATTTTGAAATTTTAAGTTGGTGTCACGCCGTCCCTATCACTCTCAAACAAATGACTTTTAGTGTAAACGGAACGGGACAAACGAACTTCTAAATTCGAATTTTGAAGTAGCTCTCCTGGTAGTGACTGATGCGACAAGCTAGAAACAGGGTAAAGTGGCGCTTTTTAGAGGAGGCCTATAATGTCGCCTGCCACAGCCCAAAGATGATGATGATGATGATGATTATAAATCTATGTTTCTTACTTTGTAACTGGACCGGGAAATAAAACATGTATTTGCTCCAAGTTTAATTTTAATCATATATGTATTGTTTTTTTTCTAAAATACTGTTTTAATTTCTGTTTTATTCGTTGCGGATGCAAGCATCAGTGATCTGGATTCGGCCATCGACTTGTGTGTCGATTGGTGTCTGCTGTTCTATATATTTGATGAGTATGTCGTAATCTACTCCGATAACTTCTACGTTCTGACGATTTTCAGACACCATCTGAAATAAAAAATGTACGTTACAAATCAGAGGGAATGAAAGAAGACATTTATGCTTTTTTTAAAGACACACAAATAGAGTATGTGCACAATTTTAAAGAAATGAAACATAAAACACAGGACATGAAAATGGATCATCAATGTATTGACTGTCTTCGCAAAAGTGAAATGATCGCTGGCTCAGCATTATACTGCGGCGACACCTGCAGCACTGGTTTTCAGTCAGAACCGTCTGTGCCTTAGGGAACGATATACTTACAAATAAATACACTACATAAATTAGAAACGTCAAATTTAGTAACCTACATATATTATGCGTAAATAAATTAATAAATGTAACCAGAATAAGAGTACCTACTTAAAAATAAACAAAATAATTAAAATAATGTAAATCAAAAATCTTCGTGACAAAAATGTCGGCAACGTTGTACGGTAGAACACGGTCTAAAGACAGTCCCCCCTGTCGGGTTCTTAGCCAACGGATAATGATATCCCTCAGAATCTGTCAGGAAATCATTAAACGATGCCCAGGGTGCACCGGACAAAGCACTGCTCTTCGGACGGAACCAAAAACGAACCGCAGCTCTTGACCACACGCGGAGGTAACCCGACTCGCACCCTGATCCCTTAGTTGTATTAGTTCAGAGAGCTGGTGCCGACAGCTGATTCCACAGCTTAGATAACCGTGGATACTTTTAACTCACCGTGAAATCATCGCCACCTTCGCCCAAGAAGCTCTGTGCTGCCACTTTGTAGTACTTGTTCAGGTCCAACGGCTGGTACACAGGCTGTTCGCATTCTATGCACTGGACTGTCACATTGACAACTCTACTGCCGATTGGTCGCGCGCCTTCGACGACGATCCGAAGCCCTGTAAAGTTTGTAGTTTTAATTACAAGTTTATACACTGACGAGCAAGAATAGGTCACTTTCCATACAAATTTAGTTAAGTTATTTTTACTCGTGAGTTTAGTTTGCAATGTAAAGTCGGCTCAGGTGGAAATTGTGAACAGTGCGGACAAACTTTTGATGAAACATTCAGGTTTTCTTTATAATATATTTATAACACCGACGCAAAAGGGGTGTTATAAGTTTAACGCCAGTGTCTATGTTTGTGTCTGTCTGTGGCATCCGTAGCTCTTAATCGTGTGGACCGATTTCGGTGCGGTTTTTTCATTAGAAAGCCATTTGGTTAAAAACAGTCCAACATTTCCATCATCAACAACAACAACATCAACAACAACAACATCAACAGTCCATCATTTGAAAAACAGCGCCTTCTCTCGTCCCTGATGAGCTGTAGGTCCACGGGAGTTTGTAATTGTGTCGTACAGACACATCATTCAAACAGACGACGCTTAGCGATAAAAACTTGCATAGTAACAAGGTCACGTGACAGCTAGTAGCAGATAGAAAAATTCGAAGGCTTACCCATCGGCTATGGGTGGTGTAGGGATATAGGACACGTCACGGAATGACGAGGATCCGCGTTCGATTCCCAGCCATAGCTTTACTTTTCGGATTTTTCTGTGTTCTAATTTTCAGTGTCGTTTAGAAATTTAACAGTTAAACAGTTTTTTCGTGGGATTTTTTTTCATTTTTATTTTTTTGTTGAATAATGTGATTTAGGACAACGAATGAATCAAAATTATACACTGGTTAACGTTTTCCACGTTTTTCTTTTGGTGCTACTACTGGTTAACAGTTACCTACGTTGAGATTTATTGTATGTGTGAGTAATTTGTGCGAATAGAGAAAGTGACGTTCCAAATTAGATAAATGACTTACGTTCCATATCAGGTACAACATACAACAGGTCCAAGTTTTTCACCTATAGATAACCGTGAGAAATAGACCAATCGCGTTATCATGTCATATTAAATGGGTAGTAAGAATAAGTCTTCGCTAAATTCTATTAATGGAATCGTTGATGCAACGCTTCGCCCCATATTAACGGGAGCGCACCCTTAGGGTGAACAGTTCGCCGTTTGGTAATCACACAATCAACATCCATACTGCTAATCGATCTTGCTTGTAAACCGCAGATTATACGGTGCGATGCTTTACTAATTACCTATCTGTTATCAACGTAGGTCGCGGTCAGTCACGGATAACAGCTTAGGGCCCAAATAGACGACACAAATTGAGACACAAGTGTCGGAGACTAATGTCTGTGCCGATCAAATGTAAGGCGCGACACTTTAATTAGATGACGTAATTAATGTAGCAAGCGCAGATCATCATCATCATCAGCCTATGTTAGTCCACTGCTGGACATAGGCCTCCCCTAATGAGCGCCATAGCGCCCTGTCATTAGCTTGACGCATCCAGCATCTGCCTGCAGTCTTTCGCAGATTGTCATCCCACCTGGCCGGAGGGCGTCCTACACTACGTTTGCCAAGTCGCGGTCTCCACTCAAGAACACCTTTACCCCAGCGGTTGTGTGTTCAAACACAGATACACGAGTGTCTGACTGAATGTACACACCACAGTGTCGTACTCTAAACCTACACCTATACTGTGGTAAAAAGTTGTGCAAAAAAAAACACACACACAAGACAAGACAGATTCCATGAGAAGACTGTAAGCCCATTCATAAATACCTTGTAAGCTTTATTTCACTTTTGTAATCGTAATGTTGTGTTATTTCCATGCAAAAACATAGAATGTACCAGTTGATAAAAGTCCATAGAGGGAATAGGCGAAAATCTTAGGAATCATGTTATAGGCGATGTGGCTAACCCATCACTATTTTGATTCCCCTCTCCATCCAACCCACAATGCTAAGCGTGGTCTTTAGGTCTTGTTATCTGGCTCTGTCACCCCTTAAGGGCTAAAGACGTGATACAATACAATAACTCTTTATTAATCTGTTTATAGATAAGTGGTCATTTCATGCCATTGCATGCTATGTGCAATGAAGAACGAGTATAGTATTTTTCTCTAATATGACAGCCACTAATCCTGCGCCAAGTACTGGCTTTTGCTATTGTATTCTAGGAGACTAAGACAGCCGGTGAAATTATTGGTACATATTCTATCTTAGCCCTAAAGTCTGGCAACTTATCTGCAATCCTTTAGTAACGGTGGTGCTCTCTTACCGTCTTGTTTGTCACCCTATCTATTTCATTAAAAAACTATCTACTCCATCACCTGAAAATTGCAGCATCCTCGCGCCAGGCCAAGGGTCGTTGGCGACTCCATACTCAAGCATTTCCATAACATGGTCCCCTCGAAGGTCGAATACTTCCACGTTGTTCTCAAAAGGTTGGGCCACCAACACCGTTTCGTAGGTGATTACTAAAACAGTAATATTCTTATGGCATACAATATTCACGAGTATTGGAAGGAAGTTTCCAAAAAACGGTGTTTTTGTTTAAATTTGGAAACGGAACCAAAAATAGAAACGTATCGATTTTCACACGAGAAAAAAAGTGTCCTAAATTTTACATACTTATTTTCGTGGTCGTCTTTGTTACTTTCGGGACTTAGGGACACGGTTTTTCTCGCACAAGAATCCGTTTTATTGATTTTGTGTAAAAAAATCCAAAGTATGAGAATTCTGAGAAATTACCGTTTTTTTTTTTTTTATTTAATACTTATTAGGAGATATCGAGCAGGTGCTTTCCCCGCTATTGTCATGGGGACATAATAAAATACAATGCCCAGCATAAAAACGACTGGTAGCACTCCGGGAGTGCGGACAGAAGTGGAAACTACACACACGCATACTCGCACAAGCGCCGAGCGCCGCTAGCCACTAAACGACCCAGCAGCAACTCTCCCTCCGTCTTATCTGACGGTCACGTGACCGTCAGTATCTGACGCGAGCTTAACATTTTTACCCATCCCAAAAAAGTGGACAACGTCGTTAAAGAAGTTTTCGCTTCATAAAATATAAACAAAAGGACTAATGCACGTACATCAGATACTCATTTATTGAAAAATAGAAAAATAATTTCTAAATGTCTGTGAAAATCAGAACACATAGAAAAATCCGAAAAGTAAAGCTATGGCCGGGAATCGAACCCGGATCCTCGTCATTCCGTGACGCGTGCTATACCACTACACCACCCATAGCAGGTGGGTAGTCTCCGAATTTTTCTACCTGTTACCGACCGTCACGTGACCTTTGTTACTATGCGAATTTTTGTCGCTAAGCGTCATCTGTTTGAATGATGTGTCTGTACGACACAATTACAAACTCCCGTGGAACATCTACTGCTCACCAGGGACGAGAGAAGGCGCTGTTTTTCAAATGATAGGTACTATCAAATGAATCAAGAAATTTTTATTTCTTGATTTTTATGTTTTACTTTTACGGTTTTACCGTTAGAAATTTAATTTCTAAATGTCTGTGAAAATCAGAACACATAGAAAAATCCGAAAAGTAAAGCTATGGCCGGGAATCGAACCCGGATCCTCGTCATTCCGTGACGCGTGCTATACCACTACACCACCCATAGCAGGTGGGTAGTCTCCGAATTTTTCTACCTGTTACCGACCGTCACGTGACCTTTGTTACTATGCGAATTTTTGTCGCTAAGCGTCATCTGTTTGAATGATGTGTCTGTACGACACAATTACAAACTCCCGTGGAACATCTACTGCTCACCAGGGACGAGAGAAGGCGCTGTTTTTCAAATGATAGGTACTATCAAATGAATCAAGAAATTTTTATTTCTTGATTTTTATGTTTTACTTTTACGGTTTTACCGTTAGAAATTTAATTTCTAAATGTCTGTGAAAATCAGAACACATAGAAAAATCCGAAAAGTAAAGCTATGGCCGGGAATCGAACCCGGATCCTCGTCATTCCGTGACGCGTGCTATACCACTACACCACCCATAGCAGGTGGGTAGTCTCCGAATTTTTCTACCTGTTACCGACCGTCACGTGACCTTTGTTACTATGCGAATTTTTGTCGCTAAGCGTCATCTGTTTGAATGATGTGTCTGTACGACACAATTACAAACTCCCGTGGAACATCTACTGCCTGTACTGTAAAACCGTAAAAGTAAAACATAAAAATCAAGAAATAAAAATTTCTTGATTCATTTGATAGTGAAAAATAGAAGCTTAATGAATAAGGGTACACAGATACAACCAACCTCCAGCATCAATTGAAGCTCGAATAGCGCCTCTGTTGATCACACAAAAGTGAGCCGAGTTCCATTGGCCATCTTTGGCGCTTTCTTTGGCCTGTTAAAAAAAAAGAGAACGTTAACCAAGTGCCGGTAATCCCAGCTTAATTAGAAATATATGTAGAATTAACAAATTAAGTTTCAATTGAAAAGAAATAAGCAAAGCCATCTTTGGGCGAAATATTAATGGCATCATCAAATATTATTATCTCGGTAGGACCATGTGCAAAGAAGGCATACATCCCACATCCTGGGCACATGCCTCTAATAAGAACGACAGGATTTGACCTGTAGTAGTTGCCACGCAAAATTCTCACATTACGCTATCGAACTGCTTCGCCATGTAACTAGACAAATATTTTTAGACAGTAAAACTAGCTCCGGTTATTACTTACTTGATTCATGTAAGCGTCACAAATGAAGTTCCCCAGGTTGCATTCCTGGCAAAAGCAGTCAGACGATAGGTCGACCAGAGTGGTACCAATTTCCACATTCGCGAGTTCTTCAATCACTGGTAAATACTTATTGATCTTGTCCAAGACGTCTTGAGCTAAAGGAACGCAAAGGGAAAATTCACTCATTTGAAGCGAAGCATAGGTATTAAAGATTAACCTATTACTTGAGTTTATGAAATTTCTAAACGTTACTTACAGATTATACTACAAGCCGCAAAGCTGGATTTTGAGTCATACTTGTCTCAATATTAAAAAAAAGAAGAACCTTGTGTCTTTGTCCCCTATATTCCATTCCTCTTCTTCTTCTATCTACACCTTGCATGTCGTTTATTTTTTTGCTTTTTCCATTAGTATTATTGTTAGCTGAAATTAATATAATTTATTACTAACCTTGTTCGATTTCGTTTCCGAGATAATGCGGATGACCATGCCAATCCAACAGGTTTCCTGCGTCGTCGAAATAAAGTTTGATTTCTCCCAAATATTCAGTGTGGGCTGCTGCTTGTACAATGAGAACCTGAAATATTATATTGATTTTACACTAGATCCAAAGGTTTGGTCTCAGAGACATAATGTCAAAAAAACTGAAAATGAAGAAAATTAACTAAGAACTCATGCAGCAAGATGGATGTCATTCAAAACAAAGAAAACGAAGAATAACAGGCAGATAAAAACTTCTATTGATTATGATTTTTAAACATCTACTTATTTTCAATTGAGGGTATATTTCTTACCGATCGTTCCTCATTTTTCACAACAACAGGATAAGGCCCCACTGGAATGAAGGTGGTTGATTCTGGAGGCACTTCGTTGTATAGAAGACTGTGACTGTGACCACCGACAATAATGTCGATATGGGGTCCACCATTGAGTGCAATCTCCCTGAATATATTGAAAGCAAGTTTAAAATTACTCTTTCTGGTTTATTGAAAACTTAGAATTAGCCTCACGCTTGTGTTCCTACATGTAGAGAAAGAATTAGATTAATTTAGGGTAAAATTTACTTCTATTTTCTTGAGTATTTGTAATTTTACACACATGCTTTTATATCGTTACGCCTCTTTTCCAAAGGGATAGGCAGAATCTACCTTGTTTTATTTCCTACGATCCCGACGTACCTCTTTCGCTTCATCCATATTCAGCAATCTCTTCATTCATGCTCGTCAGTTAAGGGGTTTTGATAGGGTAGAGTACGAATGTGTTCATTATTTTTGTGTGGTGCCATTGAGTGAATTACGTTTGCATACCTGTCAATATTAAGACCACAGTGCGATAGAACCACTATAATATCTACTCCTTCTGCGTTTAATTTTTCAGATTCAGCTTTTACAGTCTCAACTTCATTTGCGAATCGAAGTTGCCCCGTCGACGCTATGACCTAAAGTAAAAATCATTTTTCAGTCTCATTTCCTTTCCTTTGATTACATTACACACATCTTGATAATTAATTGGTTAAAAAAAAAATGCTTACGTTTGTAGATGACAAAAGTACACCAATAATACCGATTTTCCGTCCGTTCTTTTCCACCACAACACTGGGTTTGTAAAGACCTTGGATAGATGGTTCCTGATCATCGATTATATTCGCTGTGACCACTGGAGCTTCAAGATATTTGAGGTATGGCACTACTCCAGCTATACCGTTGTCAAACTCATGGTTTCCTAGTACCTGAAATGCCATTGGAGAAGGTTCTTAGGAAACGGTAGAATTGCCACGTTGTATTGCAACGATTATTCCCTGAGCAAACTCTTGGCCAGTCACTTTAAATTCAATTCAAAATGACAATAAAATATGGCATAAAAAAGTATTTTTGGGCATGGGTCCGAAGATGCCAGCCTCTGTGACATTGAGTAGCTTCTTCGAAATTTCTTTAATACACACCAAGCATAGGACAAGTTTTGTTATAAATTGCTTCTTCAATGTCAATTTACTTACATGTGCATCATGTGGCACCATATTCATGAATTCCTGTGTGACATTCCACCTCAGAAGATTATACCAAATTGTTCCTTGGAAACTGTCCCCTGCATTCAGCACCAACGAGTGAGGTTCTCTGGCCAACCCTTGGCGAATGGAAGTGGCCAACCGGGCGAAGCCACCGATGCAAGGAGCCACAGACGGATTGCAGTTCCAACCAGATGGACTGGTCTCCACGAATCTAATAATATTATATATTGCAACAACTATTACCCCTTAGGATCACAAGTGTAATCGGCTGGAATAAAATTTACTGTTTTAAATTTACCTACCTACTTGGATTTCGATAGAGGATAATTATGCGTCTGAAATCTGACACCTCCAGATTTTGATGCGCATTATAGCTTGAGAATCGTCCGTACGAGTATCTGCAATCCTCTAGGGTTACGAGTGTCCATGGTGGTGGTACTCGCTTACCATCATGTGACCCACTTGCTCGTTCGCCTTGCTTGTCGTATAAAAAAAAATTACGAGTACTTGGGTCATAGATAAAACTAAACAGTGTTTTTTTTTCAAAAAAAAAGATTTTTTTTCTTGTTAAAAAATAAAAAGAGCTACCATTTTCAGAGTTTCTTACATTAAATCCCACTTTTAAAATAAGAGCGTGTTACATTTTGAAAGCACGAGAAATAATGAAAACGCTACACGTTTTTATAAAAAAAATGGATTTTTTAGGCAACTACAAAATGGCTTATCTTGGATCAATTTTAATTTTTTAACTTTTTAGTTATTTTTATTTACAAGCAATAAAAGCCTGTTTTTCATATTTTTTTTAATCTGCGAATATTTTCACGAGATTTAAACAGATCCGTAGAGCGAAAAACTAATTAAGATGCGTGCGTTTACAAAAAAAAAACATAAATATCTTACCATTTTTCCTTCCTAGTTCTACAAAAAAAATACAAATTGGAAGTTAGTTGGTGCAAGGTAACAGTTAAAACATACCTGGCATGGAAGTCATTGTAATGAAGTATGTTCAATTCATAGAATCCGCTCGACCGTCCCTCTGAAGAACCAGCTATGACAGCCACGCAGAAAATTATTAACGAAAACATTATGGTGTGAGTGAATAAAGTTACTCGGAACCCCACGGAATGGACTGTTTGGCATAGAACAGACAGTTTTAATAGGTTTATTTAGATAAAGATCTAGACAAATAACTGATAATTATGATTAATCAATTACAGGTAAACTTGTATCAGTCCTTGGGACACAAAGATTTTGGCGTATTGTGCACCAAAACTCGTTACACTGGGTGGCGACAAAATTATTAATCACTTAGGTATCTATCAATCGATTGTCTTACTAAAATATTTATTGATTTAGATTTATTTATTTATTTATTTATTTATTTATTTGTTTAAAAATACAAGGAAAGGCTTACAGTCAAGACCAACACACCTAGCCTGTTAATTACGAAATACAAATAGAATTATTTTACATAAAAGTGCTCCCCAACCATCAGCGAACACGTCAGCATCTTGGATCTCAGTTAGAAATGCATTAAGTAGCGCTATCACCCTGGCCGTCGGACAGTTCCGGGCTCTACGTGTTCTTAGTCCCACCAAAGCGGCGAACAAGTGATGGCGGCGTCGCGCTCCCGTTCGTACGTATTGCTGTGGGACGAATAGAGTTATTTGCCGTAGTGCCAGAGGATTATTTAATTTATTCTGCAACAGAGAGCAGTAATGCACTAGTAAGTGTAATTTTCGCCGATGGCTCAGTGTCTCCAGTCCCACCATACCCGATACAAAGAGAGATGGAAACAAGAATGGGTAGTAGCCGTAAATCCTCTTGTACAAATATCGAGCAAACTTCCGCTGAACTCTTTCTATCGCCAAATCATATTTAGACTCTAGAGGGTCCCAGACAACGCAATTGTATTCGAGTTTACTGCGTACAAAGGCGTTGTACAGGACAATAGGGACAGCTACACTCTGAAATTGTGAGGCCGCGCGCATGATGAAGCCTAAGGCTTTGCTGGCACTCTTGCAGGTACTGACGATATGCAGATGGAAGTCAAGTTTATCATCAACGATCAGTCCCAAGTCCCTAACGCTCAGAACCCTGTCCATCGGGCTGCCCTCCAAACTGTAGGGATAGTGGAAAGTTACATGGGAGCGTGAAAAAGATATTATTTTACACTTCCCAACGTTGAACGATAACCTGTTGACACACGCCCAGTCAGACACAGCGTTTATATCCGACTGCAACGCACCACAATCTGAGTCATCGTTTATAGCCGAAAACATCTTCAAATCATCAGCAAACAACAGGCACTCAGAGTTACTGACAACGGCCGGAAGATCATCAATCATTATAAGAAACAGGGTAGGACCCAGTGTACTTCCTTGACTCACCCCGGACCGAGTATAGTACTCCCTAGATGAGAAGCCTCGTATTTGGACAAATTGTCTTCGGTCCTTCAGGTAGCTGGCGAAAAACGCCAAGAGATGCTTACTGAAACCAAAGGCTGAGAGCTTCCGCAGCAAAATGTCGTTGTCAACGAGGTCGAATGCCTTTTTGAGGTCGAAATAGGCCGCGTCCACTTGACCGGATCTATCCAGATTCTGGAGGACATAGTCAGCAAAGTTAATGTTATTAGTGACCGTTGATCTCCCAGCCCGGAAGCCATGCTGCGAGTCTGTTAAGTAAGGCGATATCTGGGCTGTGATTTGACGATTAACCAACCCCTCAAAAATCTTTCCGAAAACCGACAATATAGCGATAGGCCTATGAGATGACAGTTCAGTAGAAGAGCCTTCCTTGGGTACTGGCGTTACTCTTGAAACTTTCCATACCGAAGGGTAGCTCATCTCAAGTAGAGACAAATTGTACAAGTAGAGCAAGGGCTCCTCGAAAGCCGAAACGCAGTCCTTGACCAGAAATGTGGGTATACCGTCAGGTCCCGGGGAAGAGGAAGCCTTCAACCGGCGCACCACTTGACGCAGTTCATTAGGCGTAATTGTATTTAGTGAAATATTCACATTTTGCAGAGGAGTTTCATACAAACTAGCGTTAGAAGCATCCAGAACAGGGATATTGTTGTGAAACACGGAACTGAAGTAATCTGCAAAGAGATCTACTGCCTCCATACCAGCCACTGTTTTTCCATAATGGGAGTAAGTACCAACTGGCGATCGACGGCTCTTCAGATCACGAACATGCTTCCAAAACACTGTTGGCTCTTGAGTAATATTAGACCCAATTCGCCTCAAGTGTTCCCGGTGCGCAGAACTAACAAGCTCCTTTACACGGGTTCTATAATACCGAAACAGTTGCCTATTAAATTCTAAGCCAAACCTCTTAAACTTAACATGGTGGAAATGCTTTTGTTTAATATTATTAATAATTTCAGGCGTGTACCAGGATGGGTACTTATAGCAACTGGGCACATTAGATGACAACTTTTTTGGCACATGGAGGGTCAGGCTGTCATTAAGCATATTATAGAACATGGCCACTGATGCGTCCACGCTCTTCAACCTAAACACGGGGGACCAGTCCATCCCGGCTAAGTAACTATACAGACCAAAAAGATCGGCTTTCCGAAAATTCCAGAGAAAATCACGCGGTGGAGGAGAGGTACCAGGCCCGGTTGTTGTTGGCTCTACGGTTTCAGCATTCAAACTCTGTACACTAACAGACACCTCGAGAGCAGGATGATAAGCGTCCAATGGGACCAACGGGTCAATGCACTCAGAGACAGCAGTGAAATCAAAAGGAACACTCGCCAAAACGAGATCCAAGATACCACCATATCCGTTTTCCACTGTATTACACTGAGACAACTGGGTGAAATTAACAAAATTATCGAATTCATCAGTGACTTGCGATCCAAAAGACTTAAGGTTAAAGTCGCCCATAATTACAATTTCCAGTGAAGGAAATTTACACACAGCATTTTCAAGACATTCTAATACATTTAAAAATTGAAATTGATTATAATTTGGAGGCAAATACACAACACCAATGAGAAATTTGATATTCTTTTTACTTATCAGTGCAAACAATATTTCTTTGTCCTCAGACAGTCCGTCAATGTCGGTGATTTCCCGTAGTTGATAGGTATTTTTTGCCGCGAGGAGGACTCCGCCCCAGCCTACATCACCGGCTCTGTCCTTCCGCAGCACAGTGTAGTTCGGTGGAAACAATTCACCGTCATTGACAGACTTATTAAGAAACGTTTCCGTTAGAGCTATTACATCTGCATGACACAATCCTACGTTGTTTCGAAAGAGTACAGTTTTGGAACGCAGCCCCCTAACGTTCTGATAGTAAATATTAAGAGCTGCGTTGCACTTAATTTTTGCTTTGGCTTTGGGCACGAAAATTCTGCCACCATGGCTTAATACATATATCCTCCGTCCAGTTCGCAGGATTCAAGACATGCTCAGCCGACCTGGAGGGAACAGTCAGTTTGAAAGAGGCATAGTTCCCTCTTGCTTTTAGGGATTCAACGGAGCACCCATCCTTAAAACCGCAAATTTCCGACAGATAAGCTTGCACTTGATCCACAGTTGTTCCCGGCTTCACGTAATATAAATGGAGGTGACGTTGCCGCTCTGAAGCCTCCAGTCGCGTAACCCCCGGTGCCGCAGTACCTCGCGCCACGCCCAAGGACCTGCGCGGGCGCTTTTGGACTTCTGTCCAGCCGAGATTCGCCGACCGTGACTCCGACGCTTCCTGCGACTGAATCACTTTCTCAGGCTCGTCCTGTCTCACCCCAGTTGAGTTTGGCACAGGAACTACTTTTTCCGCCTTTCTATTTTTGGAACGCGAAGATTTTTCCTTCCCGTCTTGACTGCCAAGAGCTGGTACCTCGTTTGCGGATGGTGCAGAACCGGCGGATGTCTCAGCACCGGTGAATGCATGGCTAGCGGACGCTGAAGGACTGCTGGACACAGCGCCGGAACATGGTGCAGGTCGAGTGGGATGCTTTGCTGCAATGGCCAGCCTGGACACCAAATCAACCTTCGATTCCAATAAGTCAACTTTTGTTGTAAGTGCTGTAACCGCCCGAATAAGCACCTCAAGTTGCTTAGATACCAAATTGCTATTAAAATTTGGCAGGCGCATATCTAAGGAACGTTGTATTTCCTCTCTAATTGCAGCCCTGATGCTGTCAACACAAACAGAGTCATCGATCAGTGTACTCTGCATAATATCCGTAGCAACATGGTTTGCCTGTCGACCACGAGGTGCCATATTGACGTTTCGCTCCACAGTAGATTGGCTGAGGAAACTAATATCTAGTGACTCATTTTGCGTGACACTACTTCCGCTCATAGCACTCCTCACAGGCGTATTAGAGTTGTCGCCCCTAGGCTGCAAGCATTTGCATAGCTGACATTTCCAGGAAAGTTTTTGGTCAAGTGACATGTTATTATTAAAATATTGTTCGCTCACATTTGCGCATTGCAGATCGTACACAGCACTACATAAACAACATTTTAAGCATTGCTGGATATCGGTGACACTAGGGCATCCAGCACACTTTACAGTTGTAGACTCCATTCCAGCAGCAGTCAGTAGGCCTCGCATCTACTAACAACTTCAACTCTGACGATTGAGTATCACTATTTCGCGTCGACGCGTCACCGCTTCGTGGCCGAGTGGTAATAAAGGTGGACTTACAAGCTGGTGGTCGCTGGTTCAAATCCTCGGTCACCAAACACTTTTTCTATTTTCTGTTTCACGAAGATTGTTCGCCGCGTCCACCCTCCAAAAAAATATTCACGTCCCGCTCACGCCGCCCACTGGGAGGAGTCTTCCGTAAACATATGACAAGAAGAAACGAGAATTGAAAATTCGGTAATTGACCAATAGCAAATTAAATATTCGAATTAAAAATGTAAATCGGACAGAGTTCGCACGCACGTCCGCTCATAACCAAATCTAATTAGAAAAAAAAACGATACTTCGTTTGAACTTATTAGTAATATAAATGTGAAAGTTTGTGGTGTTTCTGTCTGCCTTTACACTTTTATGGTAACGGCTGGTCTGTTACGGACGAAATTCGGTGTGTAGATAATTATCCGCATTTCTGAAAAAACATATACCTAGGTCAATTTTTATTTAACTTTTTTTCCATGCATTTTACACAATAATGTCCAGAAATATCATGACATTATGAGTTATATTTTAAGAAACGTAAATAAAGATAACAATGTAGGTTTTGAAAATTCTTAAGGTTTTTTTGTATACTCCTAAGGGGATGCAGTAAATTCCTGGAAATATCGTTACGCCTCTTTCCCGTAGGGTTAGGCAGAGAGTACTTTGTTCTGTTTCATCCACCTGTTTCGCTTCATCCACATTCATTAATCTCTTCATACATGCTCGTCAGTTCATGGTAGTCTTGTCCATACTTACAATACAATACAATACAATACAATAACTCTTTATTGAACATCACATATAACAACCAAAACAGAAAAAAGGTATACAGAATATTACAAGGTAACAATAGGCGGCCTTATCGCTACAGAGCGATCTCTACCAGGCAACCATAATGGACTGGAGAACAGAACAGATCTGAGCAGGTGGTGCAATTTAGAATATATATACCAAACTTACCAAACTTACTTAATACTAAGTATTAAATTTGTAAGCCAATATAGCAGACTAAACATATTCAGAGTCTGCGTGTTCGATTTTCCTCTGATATCTTAAAAAGAATAAACAAGAACGAAGACGAACTGCATACATTACTTGCTTTCCTTGAATGGGTAAAAGCCTATTTTCCATTGTGTCACGATGGGCTGTTAAAGTTCAAAGGCTACACCGGAATTATTCCAACTGGAAAGGACTTGCTTTTCATTTGTTTATTTAACTTGCTATTTGCGTTTTTGGGTGAAATCTTTGCAAGTTGAATTTGACCTATTTCAAGTAGTCAGATTGACTTGGAATTTGGTATACGAGGTCACTGTATTTTTTCCAGAATATCTCTGTAGATGGTTGGGTTGGGTCAACCAAATACATACAAAGATTTTACATTTACATTTTTTAATCAAAATTTTGTCTCGCCTTTGGCGTGGTCACTTTGGATATCAATCAATGTATGGAAACATTTTGTCGACTATTCAAAAGTTCTGAAAAAAACTATAGGGATATTTATTCAAACTATTCCAACTACCTGCTGAGATATTCCGGAATAAAATACATACATTATGAAAAAAAAATTACCTTGCTACTCCGCTACTCAAACAGTAAAGAGTGAGTAGCGGAGTAAGCAAGGTAATTTTTTTCTTCATTGAAATGGACCTCCGCAAAGTAACGCCTGATTCAATAAAATATACATACATATATCACGTCTTTGTCCCTCGCGCCACGTTGGAGTACACCTCTCCACCCACTTAGACACCTAAGCAGGTCCGTGGGGGGTAGACAGGCCTAAGGTAACAAAACCTTAAGACTACGTTTAGCATAATTAAGGGCGTATAGGTGGAAAGGGAAATCAAAATAGTGATGGGTTGCGCTGGCCACACCGCCTATTACATGATTCCTAAGATTCTCGCCCACTCCCTCGATGGGCTCCAACCATCCGCGCGGGAAGAGAAGCATCTGGTACGTTCTAAGTTTTTCTTTTGCTCTCGTTTTCATCGCAGTTTTGCCGAGGACTTTTGTATTCAAAATTTGACGCTTACACTTGGAACATTGACGAATATATAAAAACATTTGTCAAGCATTGAAAAATCCTAAAATCATTTACAGAGGTCTTCAGTGAAACTAAATTCCAACCTTGTATAGGTACTCGTAGTATGCATTTAACGCAAGCGCTTATCCAATTGTAAATTTAAAAATAGTTGGATGCCTCAAGGCTTTTAAGTCCTCTTTGTAATCAGAGTTATTCAAATAATTTCGTTCTTCCAGTAGGAAAAATTTCCGCTCCGCTTGGAATCGCACTCGGAAAAGTTGTGAGCCGTTGTTGAGATTCTTCAGCTGTGTTCAGACAGTCAATAGAGGTTCAACTTTTCCTGTTATCGGTCCCGTGTTCCGCACTTAGTGGGAAACTTGGCATATTTACATTAGTTTTACATTGTTCTTGTTTAAAATTAATGTGTTGGAGGTGCGTTCCAGATAGGGCGGGGAGAAGTTTATTAGGGTTGGTCGATTGTGTTCTTTGTTTGAAGTATTTAAAATTGGACCATCAAACGAATGAACCTCCTATACTTTTTACCTGGTCTGTGGTTATCCTTCATCAAACTTACGATTTTTACGTATTGTCAATGTATTTTATGTATTTTGAAAAATGAAGTCCTGCCAGGTTTCTTGCGGCGCATTCTTCTTGGCAAAGACGGTATTTTCGAATGCGCTGGTAGTTTCAAAAAGCCGTGTAAAAGAGCCATTGGCGGTGTAATTGCAAAATAAAGTTTTTCATATTTTACATATATTTTACAGTAGTTATCACTTTGCGATGCATTATTTTGGCTACCTAATGCAACCACAAAAAAAAATTACTTGACATCTCATAAATTTTATTTTGTAAGCAAACCGTAGGGTTCCTTTACTATTTTAAATTGTCACGGCGCTTTTTAACACGCCCAAAAATCAACAATGTCAAGAAGAATGCGCCGCAAGAAACACATTTAAGAAAATTAAACATTACACCTATTGTGAATTTTTTTCGTGTTCAATTTACGTGGCAGATGAAGGTTCATGCCGTAGGTTTAGTGTTTTAGCCAAGACTAAGTTTTTGCTTAAATTCACGTTGCATTAAACTGCTACCGTAAAGAATAGAAAATAAAACCCCTTTCTACGTAACTGACGCCTTGAAGTAAAATTCTAGAATATATAACATACTCGTGTTGTCTGAAAAAGCTTAGTTTTAGAACTCCGGGAAGCACGTGAAACTAAAGGTCCAACTTCAGCTCTGACACTTCTAACAGACGAGCTCTATGTGACTAGGTGAACTAGCTACCTATTAAATAAGTTTTAAGTCCCTTGACTCAGCTTGATTTTAAAGATAGGTCCTGTACGCTTGGTGTAGGATTTGCTCAAATGCGTTTGCGTTAAAATGTCAAATACTATGAGAACAGTTTGTTGCCGTTTCGAACCGCAAGTGGCGCTGCCAATTTTTCCATAGTAATTGAGATGTTTACGTGAACGCGTTCGAGACGTTTTTATATGCGAAAACTTACACTAGAGGCTCTGAACTGAGTCTACATTATGTAAGTGTTTCGATCAATGTGGCCTCATTAGACCCTTAGTTTGACATAATTAAAAAAAAAAAATTAATTCCAAAAATACCCGTGTTAAACAAAAATACAAAAGGTACCTATTCTTAGAACTTGTCCAATATATGTGTACAGTCAAAGGCATAAATATGTGTACGTTACCAAGACGTCAAAAACATCTACACGCCTTTATGTGACACATATATTTGACATGATGGCTGTATAGATATTTTATACCCTGTACATTGCCAAATTAAGGGTTAAAAACTAAAGCGAATACATTTTTCAACGCCCACAGAATCCTTTTAAAAACAAAGTGGTCACTGAACATTTCCTAACGCTAATAAACGTAAATATTGTTCGGGAGATTGTGCATTTACCGCTCCCCGCTGCAATATTTTACGAGTAATATCCGTAAATGTGTTAAGGTGAACATCTATCTTATCTTAAGAAATATTTTTTTTCAATCCCTATCCTTTTTCACCTCTCTCTGCTAAGTTTCTTATTAAGCGTATATCAAAGGTGATGTCTCCATCTATTACCAAAAAACAGACAGATACGGCATCATAAATATCTGATGCTTAGGATAGATATCAGGAACTTAAAAAAGCGATGAAACAGTTCCCAAGATAGGTAGAAATAAAGAATGTACGTGGGACGGCTTGTTGACGATTTTCGAGTCGTTGTCGTAACTCATAGTTGACTTGGTTTTTGCTTTGGACTATTTACTCTAACTATTTTTCACTTGTTTCGAGTAGTATTTTCACATACGTCTTTTCAATCGTGCCGCAGTGCTTCAAGGTTTTTATAAATATCCGTCGATCAACTTCGTATTTCGACTATTAAGCACTACTGACAGGCTCCAGAGCCTCGGACTCTGGGCAAGGCAGAGTTTGAATTAGGTACCTGTGGTTTCCCATGAGGCTGACATAGTCACCATTGGTGCACTCAAGCTTCGTTAAAATATTAGACTTAAAAAAAAAGCACTATTGACAGGTTTCAGACAGAAATTTTAAACTACCCTATTGTTTATATATTTTTTATGTTGCTGTCATTTTTATTACTATTTGGATTGAATTTTATTCCATATATCTGGTTACGTTTTCTATTTTACTTTTAATTGACGATATTTTCATGAACTTCATATGATTTGACATTAAACTATGTAATCTAATCAGCCACTTGCACTTTGTTTTTACCTACCTACCTAGAATTGATATTATTATTCAAATTAATACTAAGATGATAAAATGTAATAATTAATACGTATAGGTATGACTCCTCGTATGATTTCGATGGAATGATTATTACTGAGGGACATAAGTAAACAATAGCACATTAAATTTGTCATATTATTTATTTAGATTTAGGTATCTATCTTTTAGTACTGGCTGTGTCGTGTTGTCTGCAAATAATTACTCTATTCTCCGGGATAAAAAGAAGCCTATGTGCTAATACAGATTGTATTATCACAAACTCACAGGTTTCTTTTTCTTCTATGGTATTATCTCTGTGCGAAATCTCCTCAGATCTCTTCAGCCGTTCTATCATAAAAGGAAAACAAACATTCATTAAGTCTTACTTAAACATTTACCTAACAACTTGCTTAGTTTGGGGCTAGGTCAATTGGTGTCAATTGTCCCAGGATATTATTATTATTATTAAATATTACGGAACAATTTGTTTTTAAAAAATAACTGAAACAAAGCAGTTGATTATGTCTCGCTTCCGCTTAACTCCTGCTCATAGAATTTCATTCTGATTTGTGGTCAATAACAACAGACAGTTACCGTGTACCAACACCAACGTAAAGTGGCTACATCGCATAAACTGCTACTCTGCTAACAGTGTAGGGGGGGGGGGGGGGGGGGGTCTAAGAGATTGCCCCCTTTCTTACTTTGTAGCACTAAAATTAAGAAACTTTTGTTAATTTAGTAGTTTCCGATAAGAGCTGCGGGATATTGTCAGTAAAAGTTCATCGGGAAACTTAGTTTGAAGTAAGTAAACGCTTTACACATATAAAGAAACAGACACAAATCACAAAAAAGACGTTAAATTTATGAACAATGGCGAACTGGCATAAGGGATGACATTAAAAAAAACTAAGCCAAATATATCGAAAAATTGAATGCGTATGTGTTTCTTCAACGATAATCACGCTGAACCCAATCCGCGCTCAGAAAATCAAGTGGTTAAAACTTCGGATATCTTCTGAAAATTAAATTTAACAAGCCGAGTGTCAACGGTCTTGAAGAAACGAGATCAGCTACAAATTCTCGCAAAGAAGCTTTATACGATACGCTTGAGAAACTACTTAGAGAATGGACGTCAAAGAAACTCTTCAATTGTTGCAAAATAAAAGTTACTTAGTTTGGAACAGAATCGTGATAAACGTCACTCGATCGGTGTAAATGCGTCTTTTGTTGAGTAACTGGTATTTACTTCTTCATTCAAATGTTTTATTGCTAGTGCTTATAAGATTTCTAGTCCGTTTTCGAATTTTGTCTTTTAATTTAAACGGAAGACTCTTGGAAGAAATTCTTAACCTTATTTCCGCTATTTCCGCCAGTTTCGCGTGATTCCCATAATTCCATAAGAAATCTTGGTCAATTGATCATAATTTGTGTAATTTGTATTGGATTTTTATTAATTGTAGAAATTGATAAGTGCTATTAATTTTTTTATGTAAATGTACATTATATACTTTATTAATTAATTACACTGGCGATAAACCACGGTATCGCACGGGTCCAATGTAGATACCTACCACCACGGCACTGACAAAAGTATCGTCATTATTCCAATCAATGTACGAAAATCCTTGTCAAATTATACATAAACTTACCTAAACCTTCCTCATCAATCCCACTATCTATTGGTGAAAACCGAACAGTAGTTTATCAGTAGCATGATAAGGCAAAACATTACGTATAAATTAGTTACCTACGTTTAGGTTCTAAAAATCTGAACACTATAAGGCAGTCAAAACTTGACGCTATCACCTTTCTCCATAAAGTTTAAACTGAAAGGTCCGAGATACAATACATTGTGTTCTTATGACAGCGGGCTGGTGAAACCTAATGTAACCAGGTTTGTTTGTATACCAAAGTTGCCACTGCATAATTCATGTTGCGACAATACCGCTTTAAATAATTCAGGCTTGACCGCTTCTGATCCGGAAGGCTAAATCACTGCAGTGTTGCCAGTGTTTGGAATTCTATTTGTTTTCGTAGCTTTGATTTGATCTGGTTGACTTTTGTTTTTGGAATTGAATCTGGTGAATAGTCGGATAACTTTGATTGCCTGGAAGTTGACTGGCGTGTCCACTGATGCACCCTGAGCAACAACGGTTAGCAAATTGTTTTAATGGCTACATCGAAGAAATCATCGATTGTATTGCAATGGATGATACCACCAAAAAAACAAACGATGAAGGAGGAAGAGTAGGAAGGAAGGAGAGTTTGAAATTTGGGCCCGAATCTATAAGTGATATTTTAATACAGAGGTCAAGGTTATTTGTTCATTTTTTTAAAGGGATAATCTCTGAAACTACATAAACAAAGACTACTTTCCAAATGAAAACGCTACTTGATTATCAAGGTCGCTTTAACATGCAAAACGTGCAAAATTTCTGTGACGCATATTTCTCCTTTCATAAAAATTAGCTTCTGCCCGCGACTTCGTCTGCGTAGAATTATACATAAAAACCTTCCTCTTGAATCACTCTATCTATTAAAACAAACCGCATCAAAATCCGTTGTGTAGTTTTGAAAATATAAGCATACATAGGGACATAGGAACATAGGGACAGAGAAAGCGACTTTGTTTTATACTATGTAGTGATTGACAGCGTTTCTTGCAGCGTGTATCGGTGACGTTTGAGGCTTTTGTTAAAAGAGATAGGTTACGCTAAGGGCTCTGTTGTTGATGAATACTAACGATATATAATTATGTATTATACTTAGTTGATTTTAAGACATTTAATTAATTTAAATTTTCACTTAATATTTTATTTTGTAATATGGATGCAAACATTTCATTTCATTTCATTTCATTTCATTTCATTTCATTATATGTGAATATGTTAACGTTCAACTTCCATAGTTACAATATTGAACGGCCGAAATGACACGACATGGTCCCATCGGAAGACCAGCGCTGGCTGCAAGGCCAGCATTATGCTGAGATGAGACCATTTCGTGATGTATGTACTCATTTTTTGTTTTTTTTTTAATTCTTTTTGTTTTTGTAACCCAGTCACTATATATCACGAATAAATAAGTTTAGACCTGAATTTCATTTTCGGTAAAGTAAAAAGGGTAAGTAAGTGTATTGTATCGAGACAAGACTATTTCACAGGAAGACTAGACAATATAAGATTAATTAAATGAAGTGTCTGAAATTCAATTTAAGTCAGCCTTTTGTAGGAGAATGTTCTTTAGCGTCTCAATTTACATCAAATTTTCACGGTAGGTAACACCTTTGGAAGTTTAACTGCTTAAATTTGATGGGCTGATTCTTAACTTGAATAATATAAGCTGGTGAAGTTAGCGCCTTTGAACTTATTACGTTATAACTTTTGAAATTCCGTATTGCCATGAAAATTATGTACATAAATATTATGAATCGTGGAAAGTGTCTGACCATTACCTTTGAAAAGCAACGTGATTGAAAAGAAAAGATTTCTTGTACTTACATGAAGGAATACTACTACTAGGAGTATACTACGGATTGTGGGCTGTTCATTTTTTCAAAAAACCTGTTTAAACACATCCATATTTCCTTCGTGATTCTTCCTATACAAGTTCTTTCGGATTTTTTCCGAAATATTTCAGAAGGTTTGTTCAACAGATTTTTCATTAAAAAGTTTAATTCTCACGTGATTTCCACCCTACTTGACGCGGTGTGAACACTGATCAATGTATGTAGGCAATTGTCAATTTGAAACTCTTGAAAAAGCATTTACAGGGCTATTAACACAATGTAATCGAATAATAAAAAATAAATATTTCGGCACAATTTAATAAGTCTTTATAGATATCCGAAGGCTATCATCCTGGTGTAAGTACAATAAACTGACATCGAGTATAGGATACATAAGTACTATTACGTACACAAATCACGTCTTTATCCCTTACGGGGTAGGCAGAGCCTAAGGTAACAAGACCTACCGGGCCACGTTTAGCAAGACTGTGGGCGTACAGGTGCAATGTAGAATCAAAATCGCCTATAACGTGATTCCTATGATATTCACGTATTCCCTCAATGGGCTTTCACAATTTGCGCGGAAAGAGAAGCAATTGGCACATTAATCACCAAATATATCAAAATATGTCGCCACATTGCCCAAGCGCGTCGTCAGGGGTATATGCTGGACCATCCAAGATCGGGTTCACAGCCCCTATCCCTCATACATGTCCCGAGTCCTGATAATACGCTGTGTCTCGACGCCCCAAGGGTCTACTGTCTCACCAGCTACGGGAACACAAAGCGGGTGGTAAAGTTTTTCAAGTATCGTCCTCAGCGTTTTTATCTTCTGTTTTTTTTGTATACTTCAAGCGTGCATTCTTTGCCAGCCAGTTCACTAACCATCAGGTGATGGTAAAACACAATGTCATCTACAATAACGAAAAGGACTTATGGTACAAGTATTTATAGCTTCACATTTATAGCTCTGTTCGTTTACAGCCAATGTTCTTCAATGCTCCAATTGGCTTCCATAAATGTACGCGAAGCCTTTGATAGCTACGTATTCGGCGACTTTATAATACATTAAACGCTTTATTGTTGAACAAAGAATATTCAAAAGGCACAATAATTCCATTGATGTCTGACGATAAATTGGAAAGGAGAAACTTATTTTTATAACGGACTGAAGTGTATTGCTTCTAGAATTTATCGTCGTTTACTGGTTCTCGTTACAGCCTTTTTTGCCTTAAAAAAATGGGTACCTAAGAAATCCTACGGTATATCAAGTTTTTTCGAGATAAAAGTGTCTTTCTTTCGATTTATGAAAAAAAAACAAGAGCAAATTGTACTTGCGGATCTAGGGTTAAATTATTGCTAGAACATCGAGCATTTACCGTTTTTAAAATTGTCAAAGTGAACAATGAACAGAGCCAGACATAGAGCCAAACATAATTAATCTAGAGAACGCCCTAGTACAGAAGTGGCGAACCTTTTTCGGGCATGCCATCTTGATAAATTATTTTGCTATGACATTCGCAACACCAGAACAAAACCGGCTTGCGTTTGACCACAACCACATCTGACGGTAAGCTAAGAAATGACAGAAGATGGAGCTCGCTTAGCTTTTAACTTATTTACCTTGGATTTTATAAGGGCTGGATTGCTTTAGCTGACTGGAAAAGTAAGAATACAGATTTCACACATGCTAACAATTTTAGGAATAGAGCCCACGTTCTGGTCATACCTACTAATACCATAAATGCGAAAGTAACTCTATCTGTCTGTTACCTTTTCATGCTTAATAAACTGCTGAACCGAATTAGCTAAGATTCTGTATAGATATATTTCAGTCCCGGGGAACGACGTAGGATATTACTAAACCGGGATAAGAAAGATTATAATACGGAATGACAGAATATTTAATCCATTTCTCATTGCGGTTTAGTAATAGCTTTTATCCCGGGAAATGGATTTTTCCCTCGGAATAGCGATGAGCGAATTCTGCGCGGACGGAGTCGCGGGCACCAGCAAGTAATAATATAAATATAGACTCGTCCCAATGGTTCGCCATTCCTGCTCTAGTGTTTAGATAATAGATGCTCGCCAAAAAAGCAGGCATGTGTGTGGGCGGAGAAACGGCGGTAGAACAATCAGAATTACTTAGCACGGCAAAAACTCAAGCAAACTCACAGTAGCGTTGCCGTAAAATCGATAGATTTCCTATCGAAAAATAACATAGTATCGATAGTATCGATTTTCAATTTAAAGCGTTATTGGTATCGATAGAATCGATGGTATTATTACTACTGTAATAAAGGTAAAAGTAGATTGTTCAAAACCATCGATAGTATCATTGTTTATGTAATACTGGCTTGTATCCGGACTTTGTTCTCGTAGAATTAACAATTTTAAACATGTCTATCGCTATCCCACGGGAATTATGCAATTTTCCGGGATAATAAGTAGCCTATGTTTTAATCTAGGGTACCAGCTATCTCCATTATCTATCGCCTGTCCAGCTATCTCTCGTGTTTAGGTCTTGTTACCTTAGGCTCTGTCTATCTACCCCGTACAGGTCACATTTAGCAAGATTGTGGGCGTATAGATGGAAAGGGGAAACGAAGTGATGGGTTGATTAGCATGCCTACAACATGATTCCTAAGATTTTCGCCCAATCTCTCGACGGGCTTTCATCATCTGCGCGGGAAGAGAAGCAACTGGTATAACCTATGTTTTCTCTTTACTCCCAGACCAGCGCGGAATAACTTAATGTTCCCGTAATTCTGTGAGATTATCGCATTTGATCCGGCATAATTCGATTTTAACTATTAATTGCATCATTTGCTGTATCCATTGAATAATTTTATTGCGCCGTGCAGACCCTGTAATTTCGAATGGGAACTTTAGTGCCCATTAAGAGATTTAACCTCACATAGAATCGGCTATTTCACACTGAGAGCAATCGGTTTTTATTTTCACTGCAGTATTTACGAGTTCGGTTTACAACGACATAAAGATATGGAAGTGGTTTTTATTGGTTGTTATATTTTTACAGTTTCGTGGGAAATGATATGATATGAAAGACACGAGGGGATTTCAGAAAGAAAAACTGCGTCGATTACAGTAGGTACATGCTGGTGTGGGAGTAAAGAAACAACATAGAATGTACCAGTTGCTTCTCTTCTTGGTAAAAGCCCATCGAGACCGAGAATCTTAGGAATCATAATTATAGGCGATGCGGTTACCCCCCATTGGTATTGGGCGAGGGGATGGGTTGCTAACTATCACTATTTTGATTCCCCTTTCCACCTATACCTACCTAATTGATTACTAATAAGTTTTTGAATTGTATGTGGTACGCGGCAAAGGTGTCGACACACGTCGTTTCCCACACCAAAGAACGCCCCAGCGTCCAAGGCACCAGGGTAACACCATCTGGCCTCTTTCCGTCGTCCCTCAACAAGCCGCAGGGATTCTTGTCTTGTCCAAAACTTACTCCAAATCCTTCACAGTTCACTCTGCTAGGCTGTGGAATCGGTTACCGACCTCCATCAGGCAGTCTGCCTCCGTGGCGTCGTTCAAGGAAGGCTTGAGGAAGATATGGCTCACACCATCTCTTTAGATATTGTGTGTGTACTCTATTTGTATTTTGTATGTATGCATGTGTGTAATGATATTTAATAGTTTTTTTGTTTTGTTTATTGTAGTTAGATATGTACGCTCTATTGTGGCTTTAACTATCTGGAATTTTAAACTTTCACTTTGTCGGTCCCTCGTTTAATGCTCCTCTCATCTACTCAAAGGTTAACTGGTAGAGATCCCTTATAGGGATAAGTTCGCCTTTGTGCATATATTAATGTTATTTTTATTTTTTTGTGTATTGTATCTGTTTCTTTATATTTGTACAATAAAGCATTTACTTACTTACTTATTTGTTTATCAGGCACTTTTCCGTCATATGCCTCAAAACCGAACTCAAAGCCATCTTAAAACAGCCCTTATTATTATCTCAGGTAATTGCGGCACCCCACAATCCTCACCCCTTGACGACTTCACGCGCGAAGGGCTCGGGACGTTTAAAACCGGTTTCAGTAAGCCGTCTGAGTCTGAGGTAGTCCTTGGCGCAAATCGGATTACCCGTGCGTTTATGTTACGCCGCCGGATATTGATTTGGCGGTGCCATGTTAATTGATGTTTGTTGCTAACTCTGCATTGGTAAGGTTAACGATGTCAGTTCCGTCAGCTTCAGCAATTTAACTGGAAACTTAAGGTAGATCCAGCAAAATTCGCGGTCAAATAAAGTCAAAACCCATCGAGGGAATGGGCGAAAGTCATAGGAATCATGTTATAGGCGATGCGGCTAGCAACCCATCACTATTTTGATTCCACTTTCCACCTCTACGCCCTCAGTGTCTTGCTAAACGTGGCCTGTAGGTCTTGTTACCTTAGGCTCTGTCTACCCCGTAAGGGATAAAGACGTGATTTGTGTATGTGTATGTATGTAAATAAAGTCAAAAAAGACGCGGCGGGGAACTTTGTTGTATTGCGTAGTATGGTAACGGGCGTTTTTTAGCTGATCAGTTCTGTGCGTATCTTGTTCTGTAGAATCTATGTTAGTCCAGGGGATTTATACTAAAGCGGCCCTTTTGAGTGTTTTACATTCGTACAATTCTACGAATGAATCTACTGAATGCGTAAAATTGTGCTGAATTTAAATAGATACGAGTAGAGTAAAAAAATACAGCTGCAATGGCCGCAGTCTAGTAATAGTTAGCCTGATTACGTAGCTGGAGATCCTTGGTTCGAATATTCTGGAAGAAACAGGCACTTGTAATTAATATTGTAATATTTTTCTTTTTTCTTTTTTTTATTCTTTAAGTTCTTCCTGAGTTCCACGTGACGTAATAATAATAAAAACAAAACGTTATTTACTCTACGCCCTAAAATTAACGCTTCAACTGTCTTCAACTGATACAATTATCATTTCCTCTTAATACACCTTGCTGGCTTGAAGAGTCCAATTTGCCAAGGAAACAGTTCGAGTGGTCGCCCCGGAGTACGCATTAAATTGTGAAAAGGGTCGACCCCTAGTTATTGTGGTGCAAATCACCTGAGGACAGTAATTGCGTTGCGTATTTTAGATTCGACCGACATTTGAAAAATATTAAAGTGAACATTTTCTTCCATGCATCTAACATTTTTATGTTTCCTCCTTGCTGCTGGTGTGGGAGTAAAGAAAAATAACATAGAATGTACCAGTTTCTTTTCTTCCCGCTCAGATGGTAAAAGCCGGTGAAAATCGGAGGAATCATGTTATGTTATATTCGTTGCGGCTAGCACTCCATCACTATTTTGATTCCCCTTTCCACCTAAACGTCCACAATCATGCTAAACGTGGCCTTTAGGTCTTGTTACCTTAGGCTCTACTCCGTAAGGGATAAAGACGTGATTTATGTATGTATGTATGTATGTTAAAGTGAACACAACACAAGAAAATACTTTTTTCATAAATTTGAATTTCATATAGAGCGAAATAGGTACCTCAAAATTAAGGACGGGGCTTATTGACGGAATATTAAAAGTTATTTATAGTTATTTCAATTTGTTTCGCAATATAATAAAATATACTCGTATGAACACGAACTTTAAATAAAAATACTGACGTACAATATTAAATAATGTAAAAGCGGGTATTAAACGCAAACTTGTTGAATTTATTTACTTTTTAAAATTCAAAGTTACTCTAGCATTTTAACATTTAATTATTTACCTACCAAACTCAATTCGTTTAGTAAATCAAGACTGATAAAATGATACAAGTTCAAAGTAACTACTTACTTAATTGGTTTCAAAACATTAAGAGCGAAGTTAAATATTTTATTTACTGCAGTGCTACATGAATATTTGTTACTTTTGGCTATAAAATTAATGGATTGGTCTTTCGATTTACAGAAACCGCATTTTATGAGTTCAGGCGCGTAGTGTTCATAATTCAGTTCGGTTTGCGGTAAGTTGCCCGGTAAAACAAATGTTCAGTCTATATATAGCTACATATATGATACATAAGTACACATATCACGTCTTTATCCCTTACGGGGTAGACAGAGCCTAAGGTAACAAGACCACGTTTAGCATGATTGTAGGTATATAGGTGGAAAGGCGAATCAAAATAGTGATGGGTTGCTAGCCGCATCGCCTACCTATAGCATGATTCCTAAAAATTTCGTTAATTCCTTCGATGGGGTTTTACCATCTGCGCGGGAAGAGATGCAACTGGTACATTCTATGTTTTTTTAACTCCCAGACCAGCATGGAACAACTATATATAGCTATATACATATACCTCACACCCTTTTCTAGCAAAGAAATGATTTGATTGATTGATTGAGTGATATATTATATAGCTTATTATCACCCCGCAAGAGATAAATACGTGATTTATGTATGTATATTTGTATATGTATATGTATATTTGCTGCTTTTAAGGTAACTCTGTGGAAAATTTAACAAGTAAAATTAGTTGTAATGGTTTTCGTTCGTTAATGTTATATAGGTAGGTATAAAAAAAAATCGCTGACTGTGAATCTATTCCATCGATTCTTTTTTATTTCTTACTTACTATCTATTTAAATATTTAAACATGTTTATCCGTTGTCTAAGTACCCATGTTACAAGCTTTGTATTATTTAGGACTAGGTTAATTGGTGTTTATTGTTTGAAGTTTTTTTTTAATTTCTGATAATTACAAAGCTGTCCCTGTTCAAATCCACATTTGAAGTCGGTACCGTTTGTATTCCAAGAAAAATAGTTTTTTTCCATTAGTACCGAACACGACTGCCGCATCATCAGTGCCACTGTCAGTTGAAGTCTGGCCTGATTTATTGTCTTGCGGGCGGATCCTCGGGTCCCTGACCTTTATGTACACCAGGTTGGTCAAATGAACACTCTAATTTTGGTGCATATTTTACAAGGTATACCGTGGGCCCGAGGAACCCGACCGATTTGAACAGCGAGTAAACAAACGACACTGCAAACGTCACTCCGACGTCATAAATTCGCAATACCTAATTAAACCTTTTTTCTGCTATATGAAATGTTCCAAAAAGATTCAATAAGTTACTTATTCTGGAAAATGAGGGCAAGGACAATCTACAAACGACTAGCTGTTACCCGCGGCTTCAGCCCCGTACCAGTTTTTTTTTTCAAAATATTGTTACATAAGAACCTTCTCCTGATAATTACAAACACAAAAAAAAAGAATCACCGAGATCAGTCCAGCCGTTCACGCGTGATGCCGTGACCAAGGGAAATAAGGATTCATTTTTATATATAACTAGCTTCTGCCTGCGACTTCGTCTGCGTAGAATTATAGGTACATAAAAACCTTCCTCTTGAATCACTCTATCTATTAAAAAAAACCGCATCAAAATCCATTGTGCAGTTTTGAAGATATAAGCATACATAGGGATATAGGGATATAGTGACAGAGAAAGCGACTTTGTTTTATACTATGTAGTGAAGATTAGTAAGATTGTTAAAATAGATATATTTTTAAAATATTTCTTCTATTGTCTAAATCCATAATATGCGTAGTTTAAAAGGCAGTCTAGTAGCCGATGTGCTGTTGGAAAAAGCCAAGGTATATTTAGAAAGGTCAAGATAATCAATCTTAGCAAATGTCTCTCTAGACGTAGATCTTCGAGCCTTAAGGGATTACTTAAGTTCTAGATTGTTCGATACAGAGATAAAATTGGAACAGCCTATACGTTACTCGCGTTCTGTTCGCTTTATGTTTTCTCCAACATAAGGTGGCATATGCAGATTAATTTAATTCTCAAAAGACTGAATATTTTTCGAAAGAATGGAACCTTGGTGGGCGGACACAAAAAAAATATAAATAAACTTTTAACACGTTTAGTGCTGGCCACAGGTGACCCCCCACACACACACACACACAAACACACAAATCACGTCTATATCCCTTACGGGGTAGGCAGAGCCTGAGGTAACAAGACCTAAAGGCCACGTTTAACATGATTGTAGGCGTATAGGTGGAAAGGGGAATCAAAATAGTGATGGGTTGCTAGCCGCATCGCCTATAACATGATTCCTAAGACTCGCCCACCACAGGTGACCAGGCTGGCGCTTACCTCTCTCAAAGGCTAGGAATAGCAGTTCAGAGAGGCAATGCGGCCAGCGTCTAAGGCTTGATGCTTGTGGCGGAACATTTTGACGACATATTTACTTTGTAGTTTTACTTTTCGTCTGTTTTAAAATCTTGCTTTGGTTCATTATTTATACATAAATACATACCACGTCTTTATCCCCTACGGGGTTGTTATTATTATTAAATAAAATTGTCTAATAAATCCATTTTCAAAAAAAACGGGCAGCCAAAACTTTTCATTGCAGCAGTCATTCTAGCCAGGGGAGGTCACTTTTACTAAATGCAGGAGAAATTTAATTGAAGTTGCCTTTTTTTCGAAATAAGTAATATCCTGAAAATCCAAATAAAACAAATGTTTGAAATGCATACTGGGTAAAAATAATTATAATGCGATTTTCGGTGAAAGTATTAGTTAAACAAACTTTTTGATCATAATGTAGAGATTGGTTTAGTTTAGGTAAGGTTAGGTTTATTTGATAAAAACCCTGTGAAGATGGCAATTTCTGATATAGGAACCATTACGTATTTTGACCCATTATGCATTTCAAACTTTATGTATGTTAACTTAACCCTCCTCGTCCGTTTGATACTCCTCTCATCTCCTCAAAGGTTAACTATTCGGCTAGCACAAGCGCGTGCGTGCTCGTGCTAACTGTGCTGATAAAGATACTTTGTGGATATAAGTTCACCAAGGTCGCGGGTGGTAGGGCCTTGTGCAAGGTCCGTCCGGATCGCTACCACCATCTTACTCGCTAATCTTGCACTGCTGTGTTTCGGTGTGGAGAGTAAGACAGCCGGGGAAATTACGGGCACAAGAGGCATTTCATCTTAGTCCTCTAGGTTGGCAACGCATCTGCAATCCCTCCGGGGCGGGGTTGCGGGTGTCTATGGGCAGTGGTGATCACTTACCATTAGGTGACCCACTTGTTCGTTTGCCTTCCTATTCATATAAAAAAAAAAAACCATTGTGCATATATTATCTTTTATGTCAATTATGACTTTTCTTTATTTTTGTACAATAAATCATTTATACTTACTCACTTTCTTAAGGCAGTCAGAAACAGCTGCTCCACAAAGGAAACGTCTCAACGATATTTTATTCAATTCTCGAATTACATTCACCGCAACTCGTCGTGACAAATGTCCCAGACGAAATGCAAAGCCACCAGAACATACGACACGTCGCAGAGACAAATATGACACCGAATACCAGATTCAAAATTCGCTTCATAAATCTTGACTCCAGAGTGCATTTGGCAAAAGTAGTAACAATTAATCTGGACAAAATTGCCGTGTGGGCTATCCTCTTGGAAGTGAGCCAATGTAAGCCGCTGCAGCATTTTCTAAAACGGCAGGGATGCTGCATAGAGATTGTAGTGGAATTGCCGTACAGTTTACGCAAATTCCTTAGAGCGATTAATGAAATCCCACACAAAACGGTGGAAATTAAACGTGGGAGCGTGTGGGAGCTACTGTCGTTTAGATCACAACAAAAGTAGCAATCTTGATCTTTTGTAATTTAGTTCGAAGCGTAGTGAGTTGATTGTATAATAAAACAAAATAACTAGTAACGCCTCTTTAAATAATTAATTCATTGAATCAGGCGTTACTTTATTATGCGGAGGACCATATTAAAAAACAAAAAAAACAACTCGCTACTCCGCCACCAACCGTATAAGACAGCCGACATATGAATAATATAACATTTATATGTTTCGCACAGGCTTAGATCTAATTTTAGGTGTATATGTAGCATTAGTTGTTGCCCGCGACTTATAAGTATAGTACTTATAAGTATATGACACTCACACATAATGTAGCTGCTATTGGTAAAATAATTTTGAAAATCGGTTCAGTAGACCCAGATATTACCCCCTAGAACGTCACAAACTCATAAACTTTGCCTCTTTATGATTAATAAAGAAATAGATTTAGAGGCCATCATCATCATTATCATCAGAGGCCATTATGCCACATTAATACATCTCACACGAAACAGTTCGCTTCATCCCTGATAGCGAACCGCTAAGGAATGAAATGCGCTCGCGAAGACTATTTCCGACAGCAGCTTTTTTTAATCTATAAGACTTACCGGCATGATTTTTACATGATTTTATAGAAAAATGTGTGTAGATTATGGAAAAAGGTACCATTGCATAGAAAACGTCACATTCAGCCTTCAGATCTCATTTTCTTACTGCGACTGTCCCCTTGTTTTTGGAAGCACTTCCACTGAATTTCATTTCGAAATAAAATCAAATAAAAAAACCACTAAGTCATAATATTGTGCTGCATAATCAACAAGATTTTATCCTGTGAATAGTTTCTGTGCTTTTACTAAAAATTATATGATTACTGTTTAAAGCATTGAACTATCTTATTGAATCAGGCGTTACTTTGCGGAGGCGGAGTTCCATTTACCTCGCTACTCCGCTATTTACTAGTAAGCGGAGTAGCAAAGTATAATGTTTTTTGTTCATTATAATAATATAATAATAATATAGCCTTTTTATTCCGAATTCGCTACAATTTCATTTTTTTTTGTTGTTGTTGTTGTTTTATTATTAAATTGTCGCATAATTCGGCGTGCCTCATGGCATAGGCCTCCTCCGTGTATTGGAGGGTTTGGGCTATAGTTCCCACGCGCGCCCAGTGCGGATTGGGAACTTAACACACACCATTGAATTTCTTCGCAGATGTGTGCAAGGTTTCCTCACGATGTTTTCCTTCACCGAAAAGCTCATGGCAAATTTCAAATGTAATTTTCGCACATAAATTCCGAAAAACTCAGAGGTGCGCGCGCCCTTGATTTGAACCCACGACACTGCTTGAGAGGCCACAGGTCAAACCACTAGGCTACCACGGCTTTCATTAAAAGTATCTTAAACAAGAGTTAGCTCACTAATAAATATCCAAAACAAAACCGAATGCTAACCCTCAAACCAATTAACAACTTTAACTCCCAATAGTAAACTGTAATAAATACAATTTATTACTAGTGCTTCGATTACTCGAATTATATTGTTCTCGAGTTGTGACAAGTTAATTCTGACCGCACCCAGTACCCTTGTCGCGGGAGACAAACTGCGGGTTCCGTGTGGACCCTACTAAATCTCCACACGATCTCGTGAACTACTGTTCTGATTGCAGACAAACACAGTCCATATCAATTGCGTCCCGCTCTGGAACCTTCTCACAGTACATTATAAAAATAATACCCAAAGTCTGCCACGGAAAGCATAAGGACATTTCATGTAAAAGGGTTCTACGATGAGTTGTACTTAAATTGGTTTGATGGTAAATTTGAACTAGTAACTATGGAAAAGTTCTTTGCGCGTAAAGTTTGAAATTGTAACTTTAAAGGGAAGGGACGAAGTTCTTTTTGCTGTAACGCAATTGGATTTTGGGTGTAAGTTGCCATTCAATTTCAATATGAACATGTTTCTGTAGTTTCATCGATGCGAAGGGTCGGGCGACAAATTGGTTCGTGATAAATGTGATGTTTTGCTGCTGTATATTTTCGAGAAAACTATGTTAAATTGATTGAAAACTTTAGGAGGAATACTTCATTCTGTTTGTTAAGGTTACTAATGGTGGAAAACTCTAGGTTTTTACCATCTGCGCGGAAAGAGAAGCAACTGGTACATTCTATATTTTTCTTTGCTCCCAGACCAGCATGGAAGTAAGCCTCATCGTAATTTTAAAGTCCATAAAATTCTGTGTTAAAAAATACAAAAAGGTATTCTTAGAACTTGTCCAATATAGTATCCAGACAAAGGCATAAATATATTATTACTTATTTTATCTTATTGGTTGTCTAAAAGAGATCGCTATTAAGCGATAAGACCGCCTATTGTCTACTTTGTTCTTTGTTTCTGTATTGTTTTGTACTGATTTGTGGTGTTCAATAAAGAGTATTTGTATTGTATTGTATTGTATATTATTATGTACGTTTTCAAAACGGCCTTGAGGTCTTGTTACCTTAGGCTCTGTCTGCCCCGTAAGGGATAAAGACGTGATTTTTGTATGTATATACCAAGATGTCAAAAACATCTATACACCATCCACAAACAATAAGGTCGGTGACACATATATTTGACATGATAGCCAGTATCGATGTTTATGCTCTCGACATAGGTTTTTTCTGAACCATCTTACTCGCTAATCCTGCCGCTAAGTAGCAGTGCTTGCACTGCTGTGTTCCGGTGTGGAGAGTAAGACAGCCGGGGAAATTACGGGTACAAGAGGCATTGCATCTTAGTCCTCTAGGTTGGCAACGCATCTGCAATCCCTCCGGGGTTGCGGGTGTCTATGGGCCGTGGTGATCACTTACCATTAGGTGACCCACTTGCTCGTTTTCCTTCCTATTCATATAAAAAAAAAATGTATAAAAAAAAGTGGGTTAAGTTTTAGTTCTTAATATTAGACCAACTAACCTTTTATTTTCAATCTTTGTTTTATTATCGCAAGAATCTTTGGAAGATTTAAGTTTTATAAAGAATTTTCCAAGTAAAATTATGATGAGATGTACGCTCTCTTGTGGCTTTCACTATATGGATATTTTAAACTCACTCTTTGTCGATATCTCGCTTAGTGCTCCTCTCATTTACTCAAAGGTTAACTGGTAGAGATCCTTTATAAGGATAAGTTCGCCTTTGTGCACATATTGAAGGTCTTGTGATTTGTCTGTTTCTTTATATTTGTACAATAAAGCATTTACTTACTTACTTATTACCATAACCGAGTCCAAACCTTCGGCATAAGTAGCATGTGTTTTCAATTGTGACCCATTGCAGACCCTAAAATAAAATGACACGGATATAGAGCGAATAGACACGAGATATAGACCGACCGGTTAAATGAGTCACCGTCCGTGCAATGCAGGAGCGCGGGGTGGGACGATAAAGGGGGCCGAGAGAGGTGCGGGCGGCAGGCGCGCTACCCGCCCGCGCCTCTCGGTCTCCCTTGTAGTCCCACCCCGCGCCTCTGCGCGGGCGAGGGGACACATTTAAGGGGCCTGTCTGTAGTACATAACACCCCGAGGTTGGTGAAATCCTACTAATATTATAAATGTGAAAGTTTGTGAGTATGGATGTTTGGATGTTTGTTACTCTTTCACGCCAGAACGGCTGGACAGATCTGGATGAAATTTGGAACATAGATAGATTATAGTCTGGAATAACACATAAGCTATTTTTTATCCCGGAAAATTGCGAAATTCCTGCGGGATAGCGATAAAGCGGAAATGAACCAGCGTGAAACACGCTTAGAAGGCTGTTACTATATCATAAAATAACTCTGAGCGCTGTGCCGTCTTTTCTTAGCGGTACATTTATGGAATTTCTCAGGTACAAGTGAGGAATTACGACTAATTATTAATTTACGGCGTTTTTATAGCTTATCGATGATTAAAAATAAATGTCGAAAGACCTAGTGCCGCTTTAAAGTGGTGGTGCCGGAAGTTAGAGCAATTTTTTTTTTTTCAATGTATGGGAAAAAATCTGTACCGCTCAGAAAAGACGGCAGAGCGCTCAGAGTTATTTTATGATATAGTAACAGCCTTCCAAGCGTGTTTCACGCTGGTTCATTTCACATGTTTTTTTTGTCCATGGGCTTGTAGTATATACTTAACCCCGTTTTTTTACCCAGTAAACTAGACACTATCCGAACGTATCTTTATGTCTTTGATCGGCTTATCCCAGACTCAGCTGGCACAGAACCAGGCAAGAGCTCCCATAACTAATAGTTTGTTGTATGATAGCTGTTTACAATTCAGGCGACGTCTGTCCCTTTTTGCTGTTTCAGGCAATTTTTATGAACTCACACGATAAAGTGCGCCCACGTATTGTCTTTACCTTTTATTTCGGTATGAATAAAAAAGGATAAACAGATTGTGACGCGGTTCAGTCCGACTGTCGTAGGATTATTATTTTAAATTTAAGTAGTAAGTTAAGTAAGTAGGTAAGTAAGTAAACTCTTTATTGTGCAAAATAAACATAAGACAATTTTTTAAGCGCGTTATAATATCTTCAGTTATAATCGCCTGCAAATTACGCAATTATCTGATTGTCCAAAAAAAAAACTTTTATGGTCCTCTATAGGTACTTAGTTTTAAAATATCAAGCGGAAAAATACGTTTAAATTTTAAAAATCTAGAGTAAGTAAGTCAGTGGATATGAAATCCGCGAAAATCCGCATATTTCCGGACACCAAACCGGAATAATCCGGGCTAAACCGGCGAATAAAAGTCACAGACGGAAACGAATTTTACAGCGGCAAGCTTAGCTCGTTTGGCTTCTGGCGTTCCATTAATTTAACGATAATATTTTTAATTGTTCTATTTTTGAAAAGACAAGTATATCTTTCCTGCTCTGAAACTGCTTATGTGCCAATACGTAATGATTACCCCTTTATTGGTAAACGCTCTGTAGGCATCTGCTAACTTAGCAATCGTTTGTCCTTATCTGTCACTTTGACATTTACCTTTCACAGATAAGGACAAACGATTCTTAAGTTAGCAGAAGCCTATAGAGCGTTTATGATATGAACATTTACCGCTACTCACGTGCAAGATAACCAAGCCTGTGCGAAATATACGTTTTTTATGTAAAATAAATGTTTTTTATGTGTTTTATGTGGCAGTAGCGGAGGGAGGGTTGCATGAAAGACATATATATTTCGCACAGGCTTGGTTATCTTGCACGTGAGTAGCGGAGTAGCAAGGTAAATATTTTTTGTTCATTGAAATGGACCTCTGCAAATAACACCTGATTCAATGAAATATTGAAAAATTTAAGTCATTAATTTGATTGGCAGACCGGGAGTGTAAGGATTGGTGCGAAACATGTCGGGCCCGACTACAAACCTACAGGTGACCCGTGAATCCTATTTTATTAATTAGTTCAGTTTTGTCTTTGTGCATTAAGCCTTCCTAGCCATGCACTTTATCCCTGGACTAAGTTGTGTTAAAAATTAAAATTTTAATACCTACAAGTTTTTTTGTTGTTGATTGTACTTGCATTTTTATCCGTCTTCTTATACGTGCCGGCACATAAGTCTAACGATGACGAGTCACGTGGAGGGGATCTGCGCACCCACGGATACCGTATTTTATACTTCTGCGCATACAAGGTCATCGCTAGACTTACGTGCCGGCACTTATACATAGGTGTACCTATTTTCAAGGCCATTCGATTCCTAGAAGTTAATCTAATTTGACTTGCGGAATTCGACATAATCAAAAAACACAGGTCAAGTTAAATAAAAGCTGTTAAAAAGGTCAAATTCAAATATTTTATTTGTCAACCTGTGTTGACAAGTTGACTGTGTTTACAAGATTTTCCAAGTATAATTTGTTTGTTCGGTTCTTAGAGGTAAAAAATTTCGATACTAATAAACTAAAAAAAGCGGAGATAAAGCTAACTTGTTTCAAACTAGGATACTTCTGTGCTGATCTGGGAGCAAAGAAATAACATAGAATGTACCAGTTGCTTCTCTTCCCGCGCAGATGGTAAAAGCCCATCGAGGGAATTGGGCGAAAATCTTAGTAATCATGTTATAGGCGATGCGGCTAGCAACCCATCACTATAATACCCCTTTCCACCTATATGCCCACAGTGCTAACCGTGGCCTTTAGGTCTTGTTACCATGGGCTCTGTCTACCCGGTAAGGGATATAGACGTGTTATGTGTATGTATGTGTGTATGTTTCAAACTATCCCAAACCGAGTATAATATGAAAAATTTCGTGGTCTCCCACGGGTCTAATTAGAATGCAAGATTTAAAATGTAGTAATACTAAGAACGTCCTAGATTGCGAGAGTCTTACCATGCCATGCTGTGCTAGCCTCGTAACTGGTCTGTGGTGCATACTAATTTCTTGAATAGTGCACTGATTAACGCTTTGGCCCAAGTTATAAGCGGCAACAATCACATTATAAGTTTTTATATTTAAGAAAAAATATATTATTTTCGTTAACGGTATTTACCTAATTACAGTCCGTGAGCTTTTAGAATGCCATTTGGGTTTCGGGTGCCATCGGCCGATTCAAGTATCAAACTCATAAGAGTGAGTGAGACAGAAATACACTCTAATGGCATTGTCAGAGCTGACGGACTGTATTTCTTTGTCATTAGTGCTCTACACGTGTGGCTTTGAATTAAACGGATCAGTGCAAAAGGTTAAAATTTGTGTTGCAATATTGAATCACTTAAATTGTTAGTTTGTTTCAAGCAAAGCTAGTAATTATTACAGTTAAAAAGTTTTAAAATCCGGTGATTTTTTTGCCTTTGATTTTTTTAAAGTAAAATAATAAAAAAAAGTAACGTTATTTTTGTAGACATCCAAGCGAAAATCTTTGAGTTCAAGATTTTACTTATATTTATTTAGCTTTTCGACGTCTATTTCTTTATTGTTTTGTAAGTAAGTAAATGCTTTATTGTACAAATATAAGAAACAGAAACAATTCACAAAAAAAAAATAACATTAAATATTATGCACAAAGGCGAACTCATCCCTATAAGGGATCTCTACCAGTTAACATTTGAGTAGATGAAAGGAGCATTAAACGAGGCCAATTTATCAAGACAATTTTTACACACTTCCGTGTAAGGTTGACATAATATTTGGTACGTGAACCGGAGATCGTGGCTATACAATGATCAAATATCATCAGCATAAAACATGTGTCAATTTTATTTTTGGCTAAAACTTAGTTTTACGATCAATTCTGTTCGTGCGTCAGACAATTCGTTTTGAAGCGTTCGCTTCATATTACAGCAAATTAATTGCGAGGTGACACTTATCCGCTGTCACCTGTCACTTAATCACTTGAATATTGGCACACAGCGACCATTCCATAGAACAATTCGGTTTTTGAAACGAAAAACTTTCGTTCAATATTTCTTTTACTTCTCTCCGCGTTTATTTCGAGTCATAATACTCAATTAGTTCTTGAATACATACATACATACATAAATCACGTCTCTATCCCTTACGGGGTAGACAGAGCCTAAGGTAACAAGACCTAAAGGCCACGTTGAGAATGATTGTGGGCGTATAGGTGGAAAGGGGAATCAAAATAGTGATGGGTTGCTAGCCGCATCGCCTATAACATGATTAATGATGATGATTGAGGAAGAGAAGCAACTGGTACATTCTATGTTTTTCATTTGCTCCCAGACCAGCATGGAAGTTCTTGAAGTTAGCATTTTAAAAATTCTGTATTAAAATTTAAACGAAGAAAGAGTGAGTCACTGAATAGAAAAAAACATCTTGCTTGCTTCGTCACCTGTCAAATTCTTTGAACGGTCTCTTTGAGAGTGGTCTTTTTTATTCTACAAGAAAGGCAAATGAGAAAATGGGTCAGCTGATGGTAAGAGGACACCACCACCCATAGACTTAACACTAGAGGATTACAGATGCGTTGCCAGCCTCGAGGGCTAAGATAGAATACCTCATGTGCCAGTAACGTCACCAGCTGCCTTACCCTTCACGCTGGAACACAGCAGCGCAAGCACTGCTGCATGGCAGCAGGATTAGCTAGTATGACGGATTTAGCGATCTGGAAGGATCTGAAGAACCCCGGAAATAAAAGATCGCATTGCAAGAACATGCGAATCAATAATCATGCTAGTGGCCTTTAGGTCTTGTTACCTTAGTCTCTGTCTACCTCGTAAGGGATAAAAACGAGATTTATGTAAGTATGTATATAAAATACAATACAATAACTGTTTATTGAAACACCACATATAACAAACAAAACAAAAAAAGGTATACAGAATATCACAAGGTAACAATAGGTGGCCTCACCGCTACAGAGCGATCTCTACCAGGCAACCATAATGGACTGCAGAAAAGAACAGATCTGAGCAGGTGGTGCAATTTAGAATATATTTTATGTTAATATAATATATGTATTGCAAAAAGAGGTAGCCAAAGATGTGGACGCATACTATGGGTGTAACGTTTAGATCTTACCTACTTATTTAATCGAGACTAAGCTAAAAACTTTATTTTTACAATACAGTTCAATAGATACAATTACTCTTTATTGAACACCACATAATCAACAATAGAGAAAAACCGTTACATATAGTACATATAGAATTAGAGCGAACTTTTGCAGGCAACCAATTGCAGTCAATTTTCATCCAAGCTATAAATGTAATTAGAAAAAACACTATTGGAGAAAAATGTGACAGCGTGAAAATAGAATACCCAAAAAATACAAATCAAAATAGAATTCCGAATAACGCAATCGGAATATTTGCGTCAGCTAAAATTCGATTTTAGAAAAAAAAAAATCAAACATCCCATCCCAAGGCTCAGTCGTAAAATTTCATATCGCGTGCAATCTCAACTTGTGTATAAATTGAAACAGAACCGAACCCGCCGTACACACGATTACCCCCCTACATACGTTGGCGTAATGAAATTTTCTGCACCTACTGCAAGATAAGCCCCCTGAGGATAATATTATGAAAGAGTTCTGATAAGTCCAGCGTATATTTTCTCGAGGCAACCTTAATTTCCCCCAGGGACGCAGCTCCAAGGGGAACATATTTTTCATTTAACTGCTAAGCTGGCATCTTATTTTTACTGCTTGCTTGCGTAGCATGCTGAGCGAAATTTTGGACAATAGTCTAAGGTTTCCACTCAACTATAAGAATCTACAATCTCTTCTAACCATTTTTTATTGAGGAACTGTCTGTCGTTTATGAGTACAAAGCAAATAATGACATTGTGAAAACGGTGACCATATAATCTTAGTTGAAAATGGTCAGACTACGGGTACGTATTAAAATACATAAAGTTTAAAATGTATAATGGGTTAAAATACATAATGGTTTATAATATATAATGCGATTTTCTCAGAAAGTTACAAATTAACAGGATTGTTATAAAACAAACCTAACCTAACCTTAACCAATCTATAGATTACGATATCAAAAAAGTTCATTTAGCTAATAGTTTTACAGAAAATTGCGTTATATATTTTGAACCATTATGTATTTTAACCCATTATACATTTTAAACTTTATGTATTCTGATCCGCTCCCTCAGACTACACAAGGCGCCAGTAGCGTGGCGTCAACTATATCAGAAGGCAAACCGAAGGGAATTTAACTAGCCTTATTCTCTAATTCTGCACAATTAAAGTGCTCAATTGCCTTAAAATAGGCAAGCCGATGGGTATCGAGTTCTATGGACGCCAAGCCACAGCAAAGCGCTGACAACAGTAAAAAAATATTTGCTGTTTTGTACGTGCAAGGCCTACTAAAACCAACTTACTTGCTTATCAACCGCCATGCTGTTCTGGCGCTGCTGTATTTCAGTGCGAAGAGTAAGAGAGTGAAATTACTGGCACATGAGATATTCCATCTTGGACATGGACAGAGAAATGATAGTTTAGAAAAACCGATCATAATAGAGAACACAGAAGGCAAACGATCGCGAGGAGGTTTACCGACTAGATTGGTCGATCAAGTGAAAGACTCATCATCCTTCGATTTCTAATTACAAGATGCAACATAATGAACATAAATCACGTCTTCATCCCTTACGGGATAGACAGCCTTTTTTTTTAACGTGTGGAAAATGCGCCTTATGCATTCCCGCGCTCGGGGCAGCAACGTACATTCTTTATAACAATAATGACGGGCTCTCCAACTCAACGCTGCCTTCCCTATGGAAGGAGGGGAGAGGCCTACCGTCTAAAAACACACACGTTCACTACGGGATAGACAGAGATAGACGTAAGGAAACAAGACCTAAAGGCCACGTTAAGCATGATTATGGGCGTAAAAGTAAAAAGGGGAATCAAAATAGTGATAGGTGCATCGCATGTAACATAATTCCTATGAGTTTCGCCGATGCCCTCTATAGGCTTTTACTAGGTATTCAGAGAAACGATTGGTACATTGTTTGTTTTTTCTTTACTCCCAGACCGTCGTGGAAGAGATCCAGTTGCAAGATGATTTGAGGACCACGGTCCTCAGACATGAGGGATCGACAGTAGTAGTCATTCAAATGAAAATTCTCAACAATAATATTTGCTGCAGTGTCGTTTAAGCCGCTATGCTAGCCCCACGCAAGCCTTTCTTTACTATTTGTAAACGTCCACAAATCCCTGACTAAGTCGGCATAAACTTTTTACAGCGACTAAAAGAATAGTGGGGTTACGACGGATCTCGCCTCACTCGACCAGGCTATTTTGCTTAATTACGCGGAAGGATTACATTAAGTACTTTAGAAGCGCGTATTAAGGGAATAATCAAGTGTTATTTTAACATTATATCAATGTATAGCAACAGCTTTGATTAAACAATAGTAATTTATACAATCGTTGCATAATGAAGGCTCTTAAAGTCGAGTACCGTGTTTAGGCCACGAGGCTTGCCGAGTGGCCTAAGTAAGGTACGAGATTTTAAGAGCTAATTATGTAACTATTGTATACAATACTTTTTCTACGAGTCATCATCATCATCGTCTATCTAGGTACATACATAACGTTTTGTAAAGTACATTGGGTTAAGTTTGAAAATTGTACCTTCCACTTATGAATTAATAGTAGTTATCTCCTCTGGAGTAGCGGCGAAACTAATCTCGTCACTGTCAATCATGTTTAATTCGAATTAGGGATTATTTATTTAACACCATCAATTTCGCGTCAAATAACAAACAAAACTTTTAAATTTTCGTAGCACAAAAAAGAACTAATGAGACTTCGTTATAAGACTGTTTCTGACTGGCCAATTACTTCATTTACTAACCAATTACGTAATAGAAGAAAAAAGTTAGTGTGTTCAAATGGAAGCAAATTTGCCAGATATTTCCAACTTTACATTGGGTGCGTTCCACTAAGCGCTCACGATGCTCAATCGAAGTAACTAAGTTCTAATTTTGAAATTATTATAGTCGTCTAGAGCGTTGCATGATAATCATTATAGTTGAGTCCGAAGTGCCATAGACTATCCAAGATTAAAAAGTATGTGATTGCAATTTTGTCTATCATCACTACATACTATAAAACAAAGTCGCTTTTTCTGTCCCCAAGTCCGTTTGTATGCTTATATCTTCAAAACTGCACAACGGATTTTGATGCGGGTTTTTTTAATAGATAGAGTGATTCAAGAGGAAGGTTTATATGTATAATAAATGCATAATATACCGTGCGAAGCCGGGGCGGGTCGCTAGTAAACACATAAATGACAGATTAAAATGAACGAGTAGAAAAATAAGATTAGACACTTGCTTAGAATGTGTGCTGATTCTGTTGCCTTTATTAGGGTCTGTCTCTGTTAAGTTCCAGTTATCTTAAGCGTTAGTTATCTATGATGTCATCTCTGTCTGTTTCGTAGTAAAAAATAGAGAGGGAATCATGGATAACTGACACTTAAGATTACTGGAACTTAACAGAGTGTGGTGAAACAGGTCCTTGGTCTGTTATAGACTACATTACATCTGCAGGCTTATTACCTAACTCGCTCGCAATCGCCGTCGTGTTCATTTCGACAGTTCTCGTATGAATGTGACAGCTAGCCGATTCCGATGCCAATTGTCAGCCCATACGAACTGTCAAAATGAACACGATGGCGATTGCGAGCGAGTTAGGTAATAAGCCTTCTGGTTGTCAAACTGCAAATAAATTTGCAATCTTGAAACTAAATGCAAAATACTAAAAAAAATATATCAGTACTAGATCAAATAGTTACCTGAGTAGGTTATGATTTACTTAAGCGTAGGTATTAAAACTTGATCGTCTTACATTCTTGTTTCTTATGAAACGCGAAACCGTAGAATCATATAAAATCTACTCATATGGATACTAGATGTCCGTTTTTGTTCTTATCTTACTTCCAGTACGTACCATTAAATCTAAAATATCTTCAAATATATCTTTTACTGTTATGTTTTTTATATTTGATAGATGGACTATCCACTCTGTCTCTCTCTTAAGATTTCCGTACTAGTTTCAGGGACAACCCGTAGGTCCCAAGCATTGTAACTTCGTAGCCTAACGACTAAAAAAACTAAATAATTCAAAATATATTAGCCTTATTTCTCTACTCGTACTAGTATAGGTGTTCTATGCAGGTCTGGGAACAAAGAAAAAATAAAGAATGTACCAGAGTTGCTTCTCTTCTCGCGCAGATGATAAAAGTCCATCGAGGGAATGAGCGAAAATCTTAAGATCTTTAATCTTGCTATAGGCGTTGTGGATAGCAACACATCACTATTTTTATTCCCCTTTCCACCTATACGCCCACAATCATGCCTAACGCGGCCTTTAGGTCTTGTTACCATATGTCGGTACTAGTATTCTTTAATGACACTAGTATTTTTTACTACGTCAGCTTAATAATATCTATATTTGTCAAATGCTATTTCAAGTGCATTTCCTTCGAGCAACGTATTTCTAAGAAGCTTTCGCTGGCAGTGAACGACTTTTATAAAATCTTATTTGAATTTAATTCCCTCTGCGCTCGAGATCTTGCAAATGCATATTTGTGATTACAATCTTTTAATATTAATGTTTTAACATCTCCTTATTTGGTAGCTACAATGTTTGGAATAAGTTATTCGACGGAAAAAAACTTTTCCAAATTTTTCTTATTGTTTAATTACAGCATTCTAATGTTGATTTTATCACGTCTTTATCCCTTACGGGGTAGACGTAGCCTAAGGTAACAAAACCTTAAAGGCCACATTTACCATGATGCAGGCCGTATTGGAAAGGGACATCAAAATAGTGATGGGTTGCTAGCCGCATCGCTTATAACATGATTCCTAAGACTTTCGCCCATTCCCTTGAAAAAAAAATAGTGCAACGCAACAATGTCATCAAATCATAATATTGTAAAAAGTACGATAACAGTCTTTTTTTCCCTGAAATATTAAAAACACTAAACTGTACTAATATTTACAGGTTTGTTTATTCTGTCGAACAACATCTGCAATAAGCGCGCTACATTTATCAAATAATTTGTCAAACCTTCGCAAACTAACTCCATTTCAAATCCCCCTTTTTCGTTCTTGATTATTTATATGCAAAGAAGGGCCAAGGGATGCGGGGTAAAGCCATGATATTATCTTGTCTTTTAACCTCTGCCAAAAGGGCTATAACTTATACCTCCGGACGGCTTGTTCCGATATGCACCCACTGTCGGATTTCCCCGTACAATGTGGATAACATAATAAATTATACGACCAATTGTCCATATTGGGTTGGTATCTTTTTGAAATAAATATACGCTGCATTATTGCATGTGATAAGGTTGATGTGCGATTGTTCTGTAAATTGCTTTTTTGTATTCTGAGCAACAGAAAGTGCTTACGTTTTAGAGGTTGTTATTGTATTTGTTTGGTTGTGCGTACATACACAAATCACGTCTATATCTCTTACGGGGTATATAGAGTCTGAGGTAACTAGACCTAAGGGCCATGTTTAGCATGATTGTAGGCGTGGTGGAAAAGGGAATCAAATTAGTGATGGGCTGCGCTAGCCACATAGCTAATAACATGATTCCTAAGAATTTCGACTATTCCCTCGATGATGGACGTTAGTGAAATTAATGATAGAAAACAAAACGAAGGTCCGCGCGAGGAAAAAAGTCCGCGCGTCGTGTCATGTCTGCCCACATGCGGCAATGGAAGGGTGCGTGGATCGCATGCATCCAGAGTCGTCAAGTATGGTGTCCTCAAATATTTATTTACTTACATAGTGAAAGGTGAGTCCTCTATTTTTCATATCTGAATGGCTTCTACACCACTTCACACAACACGATGACATATTTTTCTAATGTATTAGCGCAAAAATACAATGATAACATCACGATAACGGCTCGAGCGTCCCGGCCGAACTAATTCGCCGCGCGGTACATATTTTAAGCCGGACCCCCTGCGGTTCACTTCCCGTGGAGTGTTTTTTCGGGCTTAGTTACGCTTCTTGACTTATTATTATTCGTAGCATCCACCATAGTTTGCCAAACAAGTTGATCGGGACACACCCGTACATGGCAAGGCGTAGTTTAAAACTAGCCTGACTTTGCCATCTGAACCCTGAACTTAATCCATCTTGAGTTTTTATTGTATCTGAAGCCACAGTATTCAACGCACGTAATAACAGCAGTGTTTTCGATTACAAATTTTACAAATACCCGACGAAACGTGCCGTAGAAACAGGTTAATTAAAAATATTGAAAAACATTCCCATTCTCTTAAACCTACCTGTATTTATAATTATTAAAACGTTCATCCCATAACAGGGCATTAATATTCAAGCTCGGTACCGGACTATTACTACACGGGATACATAGGGATGTCAGACCAGTGAATTATTGTACCAAAATCTTAATACAACTCTTTATTCGATAAACTTGACGATTACTTGGAGACTTGTAGTTAGTTAGTTATTATAGTTACGATAGATGGCAGGCACTACACTCAAAATGGCGTAAACAAACGATTACGTCTTTCGGTAAACTCACCAACTGGTCGGGAGTCCCGTTGTTCGGATTAGGACGCTTGGTGCCTCAAAAGAAGCCATCATCAATCGTACATTCAAACATGAATCGTTATCCCTTACAGGGCAAAAGTCTAGGTTAAAAAGACCTAAATGCCTCTTGTAGCATGACTGCGGGCGTATAGGTAGAACAAAGCCGCATCGCCTATAACAATGATTTCTAAGATGTTCGCCCATACCCTCGATTGGCTTTTACCATTATATACCTGCAAGAAGAGAAGCATCTGGTACATTCTATGTTTTTTCTTTGCTCCCAGACCGGTATGGAAGGCCTCAGAACAATCTTTTGTTTGTTCAATAGTTTTGGCTGCATTTGCGACTATAGAAACAGTCAGAGCAAGTGATGTAAATCGTAATAAATTATCGTGATTTTGCGTATTATTGGTACATCGTACCGTAGTCAAAGTTGTACGTCTGGCATCCCTCGGATACAGGCCCGTAGCGAAGCACGCCGAAACGTAATCAACTCCTAAACTATGTTATGTGACGCGAGAGTTTCAAACTTGGCCCCCCGCTATTATGATATTAGGATAGTAATTTAATAAGCTTAGTTGTGGTATAATGATTGTTGTTAATAGATTAATGTTGGAACTTTAGAAGTCACGAGTCCTTGACGCTGCGTGTGTGTAGTAACCGCAGATTAATAGCTGCGTAAATCAGCTATGAATAAATCTGTTACATCTCCGTCGGTTACCTTGAATTTCAATGATTAAGTTCTATAGATTCCATGATTAAGTTTCTTCCATGCTGGTCTGGGAGTAAAGAAAAAACATAGAATTTATCAGTTGCTTCTCTTCCCGCGCAGATGGTAAAGCCCGTCAAGGGAATGGACGAAAATCTTAGGAATCACGTTAAAGGCGATGCGGCTAGCAACCCATCTTTATTTTGATTCTCCTTTTCACCTATACGCCCACAATCACGCCAAACGTGGCCTTTAGTTCTTCTATGTACGCATTTACTTGTTGGCGAACTGTGTTATCATCACTACATAGTATAAAACAAAGTCGCTTTCTCTGTCCCCATGTCCCTATGTCCCTTTGTATGCTTATATCTTGAAAACTACACAACGGATTTTGATGCGTTTTTTTAATAGATAGAGTGATTCAAGAGGAAGGTTTTTATGTATGATTCTACGCAGACGAAGTCGCGGGCAGAAGCTAGTATATAATAAGCTTCTGCCCGCGACTTCGTCTGCGTTGAATTATGCATATAAACCTTTCTATTGAATTACTCTATCTATTTAAAAAACCACATCAAAATCCGTTGCGTAATTTTAAAGATATAAGCTTCCATAGTGACAGACAGAGGAAAGTGACTTTGTTTTATACTATGTAGTGATTATAGGATACCGATATACCGAAAAAGTAAACCGAGACGAACACGATGTTGCAGGCAGCACCATACCTACTTATTATATTTTGAACTTGAGGCTTAAATGTCCTCGTCTGACGTTTTCAATGATGTCAAAGAAAGACGTGAAAAAACCAAAATCTGTTTCTAGGACGCTTATTATTTGACATTTTGTGCCATCCAAGATCGGAACGGCTACTTAATGAAAACATTTTTCCAGATTAAAAGGAAACGCTTTCAAGTAGACTCGACTTTATCTGCGCATACTTACCCTAAAAATCTTGTCAGAATAAAAGAAATGAATAAAAGTGTCGAGTTTTGCCTTCTTACATAATTCAATAGGACCCTTTTCAAGCTCTGAACTTGTTACGACTTGCTCTAAGCGTAGTAGGATTTAGGAGGTCTGTTTCTACTAATGACATGTCGGTAAAAAAAATTCCTGCGAATTAGCGGTGATAGTATGTGAATATCACTACATAGTATAAAACAAAGTCGCTTTCTCTGTCCTTATGTCCCTATGTCCCTATGTATGCTTATATCTTCAAAACTACACAACGGATTTTGACGCGGTTTTTTTTAATAGATAGAGTGATTTAAGAGGAAGCTTTTTATGTATAATTCTACGCAGACGAAGTCGCGGGAAGAAGCTAGTTTGTAATAAATCACAAGCGAAGTGTATCATCAAATCATTTACAGTAGACATTTTACTTACCCAATCTTTGTTATACATTATTACTCTATAATGAGTCTGTATTTATTCTTTCGGCCATCGCAGCGCCATTCAATTATACTAAAAATTATAAATATAAAAAAATTATGTGTCTGTAAGTTTTGTTACTATTTCTCGGCTCATAATAGTCAGGTCAAGAGTATCCGAAATAACCGACGGGCAATGTATGAAGAGATTGATGAGTGTGGATGAAGCGAAATACGTCTACGTATGTCTCTGCACAATTAAAGTTAAGTGTTTTTTTCTATCAAATTATTTACAACTAGCTTCTGCCCGCGTGTTCGTCTGCGTAGAATTAGACTTACACTAGGCAGCTGCGACCTTTGACATGTTTATCGCTATCCCACAGAAACTCTTTAACTTTCCGGGATTAAAAATATCTAAAATATTGACCAGGGATATAAAGTATCACCAAGCAAAATTTCATTTAAATCGGTTTTACAGTTTCGGATATTAGCGAACACAGACATAAGTAATGAATACATATATACAGATAAAAAATATAAAATCTACTATTTTGTGTTTTATAACTCTTCCCTAATCATAAGCACTCTATTTTATGATGAACTAGCTTTTGCCCGCGGCTTCGCACGCGTGAACCATGAGCATTTCAAAGAAGCAAGCAATGAAGCAAGCGAGCAAGCGAACCTGCAAGCTTTCAAGCAAGCATGCAAGCATGTAAGTATGCAAGCAGGAATGCAAGCAGCAGGCATGAAAGCAGGCAAGCAAGCATGCAAGCAAGGATGCAAGCAAGCAAACAAGCAAGCGTGCAAGCAAGCACTCAGTGAGAATGCATGAACCTGAACATGAAGCAATCAAGCAAGCGAGCAACCAAACCTGCAAGCTTTCAAGCATGCATGCAAGCATGTAAGTATGCAAGCAGGCATGCAAGCAGGCATGCAAGCGAGCAAGCGAACCTGCAAGCTTTCAAGCAAGCATGCAAGCATGTAAGTATGCAAGCAGGCATGAAAGCAGGCAAGCAAGCACGCAAGCAAGCGTGCAAGCAAGCACTCAGCGAGAATGCATGAACCTGAACATGAAGCAATCAAGCAAGCGAGCAACCAAACCTGCAAGCTTTCAAGCATGGATGCAAGCATGTAAGTATGCAAGCAGGCATGCAAGCAGCAGGCATGAAAGCAGGCATGCAAGCGAGCAAGCGAACCTGCAAGCTTTCAAGCAAGCATGCAAGCATGTAAGTATGCAAGCAGGCATGCAAGCAGGCATGCAAGCAGGCATGAAAGCAGGCAAGCAAGCATGCAAGCAAGCATGCAAGCAAGCAAGCAAGCATGCAAGAAAGCATGCAAGCAAGCGTGCAAGCAAGCACTCAGCGAGAATGCATGAACCTGAACATGAAGCAATCAAGCAAGTGAGCAACCAAACCTGCAAGCTTTCAAGCATGCATGCAAGCATGTAAGTATGCAAGCAGGCATGCAAGCAGGCATGCAAGCAGGCATGCAAGCAGGCATGCAAGCAGGCATGCAAGCAGGTATGCAAACAGGCATGCAAGCGAGCAAGTGAACCTGCAAGCTTTCAAGCAAGCATGCACGCATGTAAGTATGCAAGCAGGCATGAAAGCAGGCAAGCAAGCATGCATGCAAGCAAGCATGCAAGCAAGCATGCAAGCAAGCATGCAAGCAAGCGTGCAAGCAAGCACTCAGCGAGAATGCATGAACCTGAACATGAAGCAATCAAGCAAGCGAGCAACCAAACCTGCAAGCTTTCAAGCATGCATGCAAGCATGTAAGTATGCAAGCAGGCATGCAAGCAGGCAAGCAAGCATGCAAGCAAGCGTGCAAGCAAGCACGCAAGCATGCATGCAAGCGAGCAAGTGAACCTGCAAGCTTTCAAGCAAGCATGCACGCATGTAAGTATGCAAGCAGGCATGAAAGCAGGCAAGCAAGCATGCATGCAAGCAAGCATGCAAGCAAGCACTCAGCGAGAATGCATGAACCTGAACATGAAGCAATCAAGCAAGCGAGCAACCAAACCTGCAAGCTTTCAAGCATGCATGCAAGCATGTAAGTATGCAAGCAGGCATGCAAGCAGGCAAGCAAGCATGCAAGCAAGCGTGCAAGCAAGCACGCAAGCATGCATGCAAGCAAGCATGCAAGCATGCATGAAAGCAAGTATGCAATCAAGCATGCAAAGCAAGGACTCAAGCAAACATGCAAGCAAGCCCCCCGCATTGCCCCGCTGCCTTAATTTTTCTGAAACTAAATGTTGCAGGATTTTTATAAAACAAACCTAACCTAACCTATAGGGCTGTCCTAAAATATATCCAAATTTTTTTTATTTTAATTTTTTTTATTATGAACTGACCAGTGATTGACCTCTATCTCACTTGGTGGAAGGTGCAGATGAGGCCAAAGGTGTAACTCACTGGTTCAGTAATAGCCTAATCACCCTAGCCTTGAAGAGCCCTAGGTTGTATCTGTCCGGAAATACAGACGATGGGAGCGAATTCCATTCCCTAGCAGTTCGCATTAGGAAGGATGAAGCAAACCGTCTCGTGCGTGCCAGTGGTATATTGACAACAAATGGGTGATAGCTTTATCTAGCTTTATCTTTATCGCTATCCCGCAGGAATTACGCAATTTTCAATGTGTTATTCCAGACTATAATCTATCTTTGTTCCAAATTTCATCCAGGTCTGTCCGGCCGTTCTGGCGTGAAAGAGTAACAAATATCCAAACATCCATACAAACTTTCACATTTATAATATTAGTAGGACATATTTTACTAATTTTACTAATAATTTGATTTCTTACCTGCAATCACAAATCTCAACGTAATAGTAGTAATAGTACCCACTTAGTAGTAATATATTCATCACCATCATCATCATCATATATCCCTCGGGAACCGTTCTGTCACACCCCACCTAATTGGCCCGACTAAATTTACAACCGGCGGGGGTGTCAGAAAAAAAAGACAATAAACTCAGCCAAACCGACTTATGTAAACTAGGCTTGTCTGCAATTCCAGGGAACAAAATGTAGGAGATAAAGGAAAGAGTTAGTTTCTTAAGACTGGTTTTTTTTATTTCCTAAGATAACATCAGTTATTTGGTGAAACAATTTGATCACAATTTCAGGTTTTAAATTAACATAGAAATACTTATTGGTTAAATTTCCAACCAAAGCTCAGCGTTAGAACTGGGCGTACCAGGAGTTCTGTTATGTGACTTGTGCCTCACCAAGGCTACTCTAAATATTAGTCCCTAAGGGTTTATTGTGCCAACATTAAAGGTATACTTGAAACTACTTGCTAACGTTGATACAAAGGTGTATCAACGCGACCTAAATCCTACTTCCCTAATTAAATTAAACAACTAAAGTTTAACCGACCTTCACTCCAAAGCATTTACCGCCAAGTTCTTCCAGGGAGATGGTGCTGGAGCGCCAGGAGCCTGCCACGTGTCACGGGCTGCACAGCAGGTGGAATACTCCGGAATGCAGATCGATCAGGCCACAGTTGTCCGTGGAACCTTCCGGTTGTTGAAATGACGGAAAGAACAAATCCAAGGACAGAGAAATAATCCTATGCAGTTTCAACTACATAAGGTAGTTGGGACAATGAGTAAAACTCAGGCGAAGTGTACACAGGCAGATAAATGAAATTAGAGGGAATGTAACTTTGTAAGTCGGAACTTAGAAGTTTTAAAAGTATGAAAATTGGAGAAGTTGGAAGCTTCGGTTATTATTAAATTCCCCAAACAGGAGAGATGAAGTGGAAGGGGCAAAATTAAGTACACATGAATGAGGTACTGTAGAAATTAAATAGCGCCGAAGCGAACACGGAAAAAGGCAAAAACACTAAATAAAAAAAACGTCTGTAAAGAAATAAATTGGTATCATTAGTGTCTTGTCTCGCGAGGCAGAATACAAGGAGGATCGGAATGAATCTGTTCTCTTACCAGCAAAGCCGCGGCTACCGCAGGACTTCAGCCAACGCACCCACCCCAACCGAAGGATGCTTCAGCAGACCAAACTGGAAATAAATCAAGCAGTCAGAACACTGTCAAGGTGCTAGGCACAGTTCAAGGAATAACGAAATATTTTAGGTTAAAAGATTTAACCAGAAAACTTACTCTTTCGCCGACGCAACCCGCTGAAACTCCTCTGCTCCTTCCACTTGTTGAGCCACCACAGTCGGCTCCAAAAGCCACAACTCATCTCCCCGTCTCTTCGAGTCGGAAGCATTTTTATGGACGAACCCAAAGATGCTCGGGAGTACCACGGGCTACGATGACCAGCGGAATTGAAGCCCTGAGCCGTGATACCAGTATCAGAAGATGCAACTAACTACCATGGTTATGTTATGAAAAAGAATAACCCTTGTTTTTAGTTCAAGAACAAATGTCAGACCATCCGATTATTAAATCTCTAATTTTTCCAAAATGGTTTATATTTCTATCTATAGTTTCAGTAATTCTTATTCCTGAAATTCAAACCATTAATCTCCCACCAAACAGGCGATTATACTCTCAATGGTAACCCTACTACGACCTGTCAAGCTGTCACTAATTTTTGACGTTTGTTTACTTTTCGACTGTCATATCACCATTTGCCAGGAGCTATTCGAGGCTTTAATAAAAACTCCAAATTTGTAATATCTAGTGGCGAACCGTAAAACACAACGTTACAATACCCCCCTCCCCGATGAAAAGGTTCACCACAGGTGGACCGCTCGCTGCCCTCAGCGATTCCTCAAACAAACCAGTCAAGAAAAGAAAAAAATCTTTAAAGCATTACAAAAAAAATATAACCAATACCCACCACCAAATGCCTTGTTGTGAACTCAGCTGAAGCGATCTTATCCCTGAAAACTCTATCTACTAATTTCGACCCTAATGCCAAATTCATATTCCCTGATTAATCCAAAACAATTATTCGCCCTAACCGAACCCACAACAACAACCTCCTAACAACAAAAACATCCAAAATCTAACTGGATATTTGAAATAAACCTACACCAAAACAGTAAGCTAAAGTTAAAGAAAAAAAAATATTCCAACTTAATAGCAACCCAACCATAACTTTCCCAACACAACATAAGCTGTGTTGACAAAGTTAATCCAACCGCCAGGACAGATGTTCAGCATACCTACATAAAACTCTCCTAGACCGGGCAAATAAAATTGAAATTGGAAATAAAATCTGTAGTTTAATTTAATAAACTTCCAGATACACAAATAGCTGACGGTCCAAAATGACTGCCTTCCCTCCAAATTATTCAACCAACTTAAACCTCTTGTTCACGGCGTGGCCACCAACCAATGTCCAAGGAAACAAAATCTGATTCTCACTGAATAAACAAAATAATATAACTCGCGCTAAACCAGCGCAATTTAGCTCGTAAACCGAAAACACAGTTCCACGAAAGCTATACACGTAAATATATTTTTAAATATGTCTCACATTAAAGACTAAACCCTGCTGTTAATAGGTTAAGATTGCATCGCACCAATCATTCATCCCTTTTTAATATACTCATGCTTCGTCTAACAAATTTTAGTGATGTAGCAGTGTGATCTGCACACCACGTGCCTTCCAGTTTGTGATTAAATATGACTTTGCAATACTTAACACTGTTGCTAAACAACCTAGCCTAAGCGTTATGTCACGCAGCTTTAATGCATGATCAACAATGGCGGTGCGGCGAGCAGTGCGCGACGTGCGGGCCGCACGTCCATTGTTCAACAGCCAACCTACGTAACCTACGCCTTTAGGTCTTTAATGTGCCACGACCCTATAGGATGACCATCCATCCTTTCTAGTACGTAGACTAGCGGAGACAACACCTCCTTAACCCTACATTTCTCGTATTTTGGCGCGAGTTTCGCCATTTTAAATTTTTGAGCGTCGCTCTGAACATATGAACGTTTCCACACTATGTCACCAACGGCAAATTTCGCCGGACGACGCCTTAAGTTGTAGTGTCTGGAATTAGTTTCATGTGCTTTTAATAAACGTGACCTAACCTGCTGGAAAATCTCTCTCAAGCAACCAAATTCGCCCGCATATTCCTCTCTGGGCATTGCTGATGTATAATCCTGATCGACATCCTTGTAGAACGCGCCATTTATAACCGGTTCCCTAGCATGTACCAAAAAGAACGGAGAAAATCCCGTGGACTCATTTACAGCACTGTTGATTGCAAACCGAATTTGATGCAGTTTTTCGTCCCATGTCCGGTGATTCTCCTCTACATACGATGCTACGGCCGTCATTATAGTTTTGTTGTAGCGTTCTACTAAATTTACTTGTGCTGTGTATCTAGGACCATAAAAAACCTTTGGCACGTTATACCGTCTCATTAACTGCTTAAATTCTGATCCCGTGAACTGAACTCCATTGTCAGTAATCACGGTTTCAGGCACCCCATGCTCCAAAATGACATGGTGTTCGAAATGTTTCGCCACTAGCGCACTAGTTGCGCGTCGTAGCGGAAAAAGCAATGTAAATTTTGAGAAACAGCATGTAACCACGAAGAGAAAGGTATACCCAGCACGAGACCGCGGAAGAGGACCGACTAAATCAATGCTAAGCACTTGCATAGGTCGTTGACATACTTTTGGCTGTCCCATTAACCCCGGAGTGAGTTTTTGTGAATGTTTATACGCTGCACAAACGTCGCAAGCCTTCACAAATTCCACTACATCCTTAAACATTCCAGGCCAATAGTATGTCAACGACAACCGCCTATGTGTTTTAAATACACCGAAATGAGCTGCGGTTGGTTCGCAATGGTTCGCCTCTAGCACTTGTTTACGCTCACCTTTACGCACGACTTCCTTCCAATCAAACTCTCGTAACAGGCTGTATTTGGCTTTGCTTAGCCTAAATAATTTTCCCTCCCGAATACAAAAATTTGGAAAATTTGCGGGAAAAGACCTACATCCACTTAACGATTTTTCATACCATTCGTCACTCACAGCGTCAACGCTTCCGCCATTCACTGCGTCCACCTTCATAAGCCTGGACAAGGCATCGGGGACGACATTGTCGGTGCCCTTCCTGTGCTCAATATCAAAATTAAATTGAGACAGTCTGCAACCCCAACGTGCCAATCTACCCGATGGATTCTCCAGCCGCATGAACCACTTGAGAGACGAATGATCAGTTATCACTTTAAATCGTCGCGAGCCTAAGTAAGCCTGAAACTTTTCCACCGAAAAAAGAACAGCAAGGGCCTCCCGTTCCGTAGCACTGTAGTTGCGTTCACTCTTGTTTAAAGAACGACTTACATACGCAATGGGATGCTCTTGGCCATCAAAAGTCTGAGAAAGCATTCCACCAATACCATAGGAAGACGCATCTGCGTGCACCGCGAAAGTTTTACCAAAATCTGGAACCGCTAATATTGGCGCCGACACTAGTGCATTCTTCAAGGCGTTGAAGGCGTGCTCGGCCTCCTCAGACCATCGGAAAATAGGCGCTTTCTTTCCTTTCGACGTTAAGACATTCAGGGGAGCCGCTATGGTTGAAAAATTCCTAATAAACCGGCGATACCACGAGCAGGTACCCAAAAATATCTTAACCTCGCGAGGAGTTGAAGGAGTTGGAAAATTTAAAATGGCTGAAACCTTGTCTGGGTCTGTACGCAGCCCAAATTCATCTACAACGTACCCCAGATACTTTATTGACTTCCTAAAGAACTTAGACTTTGCCAGGTTTATAGTTAAATTTGCCATTCTAAGCTTCGCTAAAACGCGATTTAAAAGGACCAAATGGGTCTGAAAATCGGCAGAACAAATGACAATATCGTCTATATAGCAAAAAACAAAACCATTTTCAATATCGCTGGTCATGTTATGGTCAATAAGCATGTCCATAAGACGCTGCTGCCTAGCAGGAGCACCACACAATCCGAAGGGCATAACTTTAAACTTGTAGACTCCTCTACCCATTACATTAAAACTGGTTTTTTCCTGCGAGCTCTCACTTAAAGGTATCTGCCAGAATGATGAACTCAAATCGATAGATGACAGGTATTTCGCTTCCTTCAAACTATCCAGTATTTGTGGAATGTACGGTATAGAATATGAGTCCCCCCTCGATATCGCGTTCAATTTTCTACAATCCAAGCAGAATCGCCAGTCCCCATTTGCCTTTTGAACCAATAATGCCGGATTATTCCATGGGCTTTCACACGGAGTAACAACGTCTAATTCCAGCATTCGGTCTAATTCGGAACTTAAAATAGCTCTCTTTTCAGGTGAGAGTGGGTACTGCTTCGTTTTAATAGGTAGTGCGTCACCTGTGTCTATGACATGTTCTACTAAAGACGTCCTACCTAACCCTTTAACATCCGACGAAATGTCCTTAAATTTCCCCACTACATCATTTGCAAGCTCTTGCTGCGCTATTGTTAAATGCTCGAATGACTGAATGGAATGTACTCGCTTTGAACCGTTTATGTGACATACATCAAAATATTTAACCGGAGGCTTCATAAATGAGATATTTTCAAATATTTCTGGTGCTAAACTAAACGCATGCCAAAAATCGACGCCTAAAATAACGTCTGTAATGATGTTAGGCATTACAAAAAACTTAATTACACGTGTAATTTTATTAAATGTTACGGGCACAAAAATACACCCAATTGACTGGACTACTACGCCGTTTGCAACATTACATGAAGAAGACTCAGAGTTATGCATTCGAAAACCGAATTTAATAAAATCTAAATGTGAACCGTTACCAAGTATCGATAGCGATGCGCCGCTGTCGGCCAACGCATAAACCTCAAAATCAGATACTTTTATCTTTAAGTACGGACGAATATCATTTTCGTTCGGTGCAAACAGAACCGCAGCAATTGTATCATAATTGCAATTTTTCTTTATTGTGGCACTTAATTTATCTAAGAAAATACTGCTACGGTTCGGCGCAACTAGTTTTTTGAACGTGAATTGGAACGCATCTGCTGACAATTCTGACAGTTCGACTTAATAACCCCACTTTTATTACATCCAAAGCAACGAATGTTTTCTTTAGGCGGCTTAACACTGCATGTCCTAAAATTATGGTTACCACGGCCGCATTTATAGCAAATGAGCTCACTTGAAGAGGTATGTTTGTGAGCAGACTTTCCGCTGGAATGAAAATTCGCTCCAGCTTTGTGTGAAAATGAAGTCTTTGGTGTCGTCGCCCTATCAAAAGTTGCGGGACCCTTTTGACTAACAAAACTTACAGTGTTTGCCTGCTTGGACCTGGTTTTATACGCGAAATCAGCGCTAAGTGTGTGTGAGCTTGATTTGCCTGGCTCTGAGAAAAATTCTGCTCGCTGTTTTGCCGCTTCAAGTTTACGACATTTTTCCTTCAAATCCGTAATTGACACGATGTTTACCAATGCTAAGTGTTGAGATAAGCTCGGCCTAATGTTATGCATGAGGATTTCCAGTTTTGTTTCCTCGGACAAAGGGGATTTAAGCCGTGCGAACATACACGCCATGACCGAAAAGTAAATGTGGATTGGTTCCTCCAAACCCTGTGTACGTTGCCTAATTTCGCCTAACAACCGATAATCATAATCTACTGGATCAAATTCCAGTAACAAAGTGCTTGATAACTCATTCCAAGTAGAAAACTGCCACCTATTTCCTCTGTACCAAAGAAGTGCTTCCTCGACAAACAACTGTGCTGCCGAATTAAACAGAACAACATCACTAACACCAAAAGCCAGCTTTAATTCCTCGACACGCTCCAAGAAAGACCTAGGATCAGTACGGCCGTTAAATTTCAACCCCCACTTCGCAATGTTCCTGTCACCTGAACAAACAATCTGTGAAACTGCTGGTTGTGCTGCTAAAAGGTTCTCTACACCACCTGAAGAAGACTGACACACTGTATCCATCTTGGCTAATAACACATCCAACTTGTTCGAAAGATCTGACTTCTTTGACAATTTCACCGGGTCGTCTTCGACAACAACACGAATCAACCTATGAAACAGATGACTACCTAAAGCTCTTGACCGGCTACCTGAATACCTATCCTTGGTGGAAACAAACTTTTCCACTAGAACAGACAGCTCATTCAATTTCTCTGAAATAGTTTTAAGTTCAGAGGCTGGAACCAAATCAGTTTCTAAAATAGCCTCCGGAGGACACTCTGGCAATAAATTTCTCAACTGCTTCCTCAACCCTTCAACTGTTTGTAATGGTGTTTCTGATCGAATCTTTACCTCATAAACTAACTCATCGCGCAATAAGGAGTGAAACTGCAAAGTACTCCCCATTTTAAATTATTATTTAAACCTTTAGTGATGGCAAAAGTACAATGTTTTATGTATGTGAACTCTTTACTTGGCACAAATTAAATTACAATTGTTTTAAATACACTGTGTTTTTAATTATTTTAAACCCTTTATGACATGAAAACAAATATTAAATACCGATGGTCACAGATAGTAACTAAGTGTTAACTTAACTAACTGTAGCTTTTTGTGTAATCTTGGTGTACAAATGTGAATGCTTATAACTAGGAATGTCAAAGTCTCCTGTAAAGTACTATTTTTAGAATGGAATGTAAATGTTGTTTCAGACACAAATGTAGTTATTTCAGACAATATTTAATTATGTAGGTTTGAGTACACACAGTTAATAACAATGTTTTATAACACAACTGAAAGTCAGGTAATGTTTTCTTATTATGGAAAAACTATATGGAATTATTGAAAAAATTAAAGTTATTTGTTGAAACTTGTTGCAAATTCCAACACAAAATTCAGCTGCCACTTAATTTTCAGCTGTGAAATTGGTCACACTCAGCTTATCAATTGATCTACTAATAAATTTTTTATACTATAAGTTGTATACTGTGCAACCAAAATTTTTACCAATTTGAAGTTATTATTACCAAACTATCTTGAAATTAATGAAATTTGAATTATTGTTAATGTAATTAAATAGAATATTAACTTTACACAAAAGCAAAATAGGCAAAATTAGTTGTTAAACTTTTAACTTCCTACAAGACCAAAAATGACAACTACCTGTAATTAAATTTTATTACACTGAATTTTTCCAAGTTCACAAAACTTATCAATTTAGTGTTCAAAAGTGATTATAAACACTACAAAATGTACAAAAGCACTGTGGCAAGGCTTAAAGAGGAGTTCAAAACACCAGGAACAGAGTTTCTAGCTTGGAATATCATGTAAGTGTTAAAAATAATTCCTAAAGATGATGGCACAAAAAAAAATGACCTAAAATTGCAGAAAAGGCCTGAAAATCCTGAATAAACGTGGGCGCCACTGTCACACCCCACCTAATTGGCCCGACTAAATTTACAACCGGCGGGGGTGTCAGAAAAAAAAGACAATAAACTCAGCCAAACCGACTTATGTAAACTAGGCTTGTCTGCAATTCCAGGGAACAAAATGTAGGAGATAAAGGAAAGAGTTAGTTTCTTAAGACTGGTTTTTTTTATTTCCTAAGATAACATCAGTTATTTGGTGAAACAATTTGATCACAATTTCAGGTTTTAAATTAACATAGAAATACTTATTGGTTAAATTTCCAACCAAAGCTCAGCGTTAGAACTGGGCGTACCAGGAGTTCTGTTATGTGACTTGTGCCTCACCAAGGCTACTCTAAATATTAGTCCCTAAGGGTTTATTGTGCCAACATTAAAGGTATACTTGAAACTACTTGCTAACGTTGATACAAAGGTGTATCAACGCGACCTAAATCCTACTTCCCTAATAAAATTAAACAACTAAAGTTTAACCGACCTTCACTCCAAAGCATTTACCGCCAAGTTCTTCCAGGGAGATGGTGCTGGAGCGCCAGGAGCCTGCCACGTGTCACGGGCTGCACAGCAGGTGGAATACTCCGGAATGCAGATCGATCAGGCCACAGTTGTCCGTGGAACCTTCCGGTTGTTGAAATGACGGAAAGAACAAATCCAAGGACAGAGAAATAATCCTATGCAGTTTCAACTACATAAGGTAGTTGGGACAATGAGTAAAACTCAGGCGAAGTGTACACAGGCAGATAAATGAAATTAGAGGGAATGTAACTTTGTAAGTCGGAACTTAGAAGTTTTAAAAGTATGAAAATTGGAGAAGTTGGAAGCTTCGGTTATTATTAAATTCCCCAAACAGGAGAGATGAAGTGGAAGGGGCAAAATTAAGTACACATGAATGAGGTACTGTAGAAATTAAATAGCGCCGAAGCGAACACGGAAAAAGGCAAAAACACTAAATAAAAAAAACGTCTGTAAAGAAATAAATTGGTATCATTAGTGTCTTGTCTCGCGAGGCAGAATACAAGGAGGATCGGAATGAATCTGTTCTCTTACCAGCAAAGCCGCGGCTACCGCAGGACTTCAGCCAACGCACCCACCCCAACCGAAGGATGCTTCAGCAGACCAAACTGGAAATAAATCAAGCAGTCAGAACACTGTCAAGGTGCTAGGCACAGTTCAAGGAATAACGAAATATTTTAGGTTAAAAGATTTAACCAGAAAACTTACTCTTTCGCCGACGCAACCCGCTGAAACTCCTCTGCTCCTTCCACTTGTTGAGCCACCACAGTCGGCTCCAAAAGCCACAACTCATCTCCCCGTCTCTTCGAGTCGGAAGCATTTTTATGGACGAACCCAAAGATGCTCGGGAGTACCACGGGCTACGATGACCAGCGGAATTGAAGCCCTGAGCCGTGATACCAGTATCAGAAGATGCAACTAACTACCATGGTTATGTTATGAAAAAGAATAACCCTTGTTTTTAGTTCAAGAACAAATGTCAGACCATCCGATTATTAAATCTCTAATTTTTCCAAAATGGTTTATATTTCTATCTATAGTTTCAGTAATTCTTATTCCTGAAATTCAAACCATTAATCTCCCACCAAACAGGCGATTATACTCTCAATGGTAACCCTACTACGACCTGTCAAGCTGTCACTAATTTTTGACGTTTGTTTACTTTTCGACTGTCATATCACCATTTGCCAGGAGCTATTCGAGGCTTTAATAAAAACTCCAAATTTGTAATATCTAGTGGCGAACCGTAAAACACAACGTTACAGTTCATAGTTACCGTTCATAGATAAAAAGTAGCCTATGTGTTATTCCAGACTATAATCTATCTATGTTCCAAATTTCATCCAGATCTGTCCGGCCGTTCTGGCGTGAAAGAGTAACAAACATCCAAACTCACAAACTTTCACATTTATAATATTAGTAGGATCTATTTAATGTACAGACACGAACTTTCAACTGAATTACATGTATAGAGATAATCAAGTCACTTAATAATGACCTAACTCAATAATCCTTCAATTATTTTAATGTATCGTGCACTCAATTAATTTCCGTTATACGTCCAACCCTTCAATCGCTTCGCTCATGCGTTAATTGACTTTGACGCTTCGGGAGGCGGCTGATTGAAATGTTGCTAGCTTAATGGACGAGAATTAAAACATCGATGTAGTATTAGGTAAATTAATGGGCGGTCCGATAAGCTGTGACATTTTGACAGATGCCAATTTGGAGCTAATGCCACCCCTGCATAGATCTTATAAATTATATGAGTAGTTTTCAAAATCACATTGCCGCGAACACTTTCGAGACGTTTGTTGCGGTAAAAATCTAATACTGAAGGCATGGACACGTGCAAGAATTGTAGGCCATTAAAGTTACATTGCGAAGTTTGACAGATCGGTTGAATTCGGTTTACCCTGTCAACGCGCAATGTAATGAAACTTGCTTGTGTCTAAATAGGGCTTAAGCGCGCAGATGTTACCTATTGTTACCTTGTAATATTCTGTTACCTTTTTTCTGTTTTGGTTGTATTGTTTTTGGATACATTAAGGTAGGAGTGCGAGTCGGGTTACCTCCGCGTGTGGTCAAGAGCTGCGGTTCCTTTTTGGATCCGTCCGAGGGGAAGAGCAGTGCTTGGTCCGGTGCACCCTGGGCATCGGTTAATGATTTCCTGGCACATTCTGAGGGATATCATTATCCGTTGGCTAAGGGCCCTACAGGGGGGGGGGGGGTCTTTTGACCGTTTTCTACCGTACAACGTTGCCGACATTTTTGTCACAAGATATTTGAATACTGTATTTTTATTACTTTGACATTGGCGAAATCATCGCATCGATCGATGGGGCTATAGTAAAAGAAGAAGAAAATGGAGCTTATGCAATACTAGCTGTTGCCCGCGACTTCGTCTAAACAGAATTCACTTATCGCAATTCCGCGGGAACTAAGCAATTTTCCGGGATAAAAACTATCCTATGTCCCCGAAACTGAAACTATCTACACCATTCCAACTAAATCGGTCCACCGGTTTAAGCGTGAAAAGGTAGCAGGCAGACAGACAGACATGAAGAGTTACTTTCGCATTTGTAACATTAGTAGCTTTTACTCGCGGCTTTGCTCGCGTAAACCATAAATTTGTAATACTTCAAAGTTCGATTTTCAAAGTTCGTATCGTCCCGTTCTGTTCACACTTAAGTCATTAATTTGAGAGTGAATGGGACGGTGTGACCCAAACTTAAAAAAAACGAATTTAGGAGTGGCTCTCCAGATCTGGCGGCGGAATTTACTTATGTGATTTTACCTGAAAAAAAAATGAGAATCCCCGAAAATCCCACGAACGACCAAAGCCTAAAATGTTCGAGATAAATAGTAGCCTATTGTATCTTATATCAAAGATGAACAGATGTAGTGCAAAACGATTTTCCGTGACATTTCGTTGAATCTCATGCGGTTTTCAACTTAAAAACATTTGAATAAGGTTCATATGGATAAGACATGTTAATCTGACAGCTATATTGTATACAGACTAATACCGGATAAAATTCAACGAAATGTCGGTGGAAAACTTTATGCACCACACGTAACTGACTACATAGTAGGTACCTACTTAAAATTATCTTTAGTTCAATTCATTGTAAAAAACGTGACGAATATCAACTGAATACGAATAGGTATTTCATTTGTAAAACCAGCAAGAAGAAAGAGCTGCAAAGGTACCTATCAATAATTTATCGGCGTTCATCATTGAATTCGAATGGAAAACGCATCGTATTCTTTTAGAGTTCCTAATTCATTTTGCTCTCGTTCGTCAACTCATTCCATTTTCAAACCTTTCAAGCGCATTCCACTGTCTGCTAGCCACTTCTTTTTATGCAGCCAGTTCTATTTGACTTTTTTTTTAATAAATCTCTGGCATTTTATAATTGCTCCAATAAAAAAACAAGGCAGTGAAATATAATTGGAATTCCTTTTTTAAATAAGTTTGTAATTTCTACTAGAGGAGAGAATGTTCCTTTTATTTGTAAGCAAGTAAACTGTACCTTTTCTAATATCATTTTGCACCTGTGTACCACTAAACTATGGAAAGCAGTTTTGCTTGCAATTCAATTTAATAAGCCATTGCTTCTGATGCGCAGGGTTAAAATGTAATATAAAATTGAAGTTTATTTAAAAAATGACTTCAAAGTAAATTCACCCTTTGTGCAAGTAGATACTAAAATAAAATATGCCGAATATTTCGCTAAGGAAAATGTGGTGTTCTTACAGTTATTTGATTTATAATACCGTCCTAATGCAAAAGGATGCATGTTCAAAAAAAAATTTTTTTTTTTTTATATTTTTAGACAGATTAGATTACATCAGTCTATCTTAATTTTCCTAAAACGTATGAAAGCGATATGAGTCCTAATGACGACGTCATTATGATAATTTGATTTCTAATCTGTCAAAAATTAAAAAAAAAAACTAAATCTGTTTCTTTGCACTTACGTTTTTTTTAAATTAGGATCGCTATGTACTAAGTATCCCATTACTTTGTTAGTGGACTGGTTTGCACGAAATCTGGCAAAGAGATAGTTTTGCATGGATATAGATAAAGGATACCGGAAAATTAAATTTAATAACAGTAAAAAAATATATATTAATTAATCACACTAAATGTACCTTAGGCTAAAGACCTCGTAACGAATAACGACGTGATTAATGTATATGTATGTATGTATGTATGTAAACATTAAAGCTAGTCCCTATGCATTTCAACTCGCTACTTAGCAGCCATCTTTTTGTTCCCAACAGTTTGTATTATAACGCTCAAGTTAGAAAGGGATTAGTTCGCGATACACCATGTTTAACATTATAATAAATTCTTAAGCTTTTCCACAGCAAAGGTTTTCTCAGCGTAGGTATGTTTGTTTTTCGCTAAGTTTCTTGCTAACATCACATGCTGTAATAAAGAGGGCATTTCGGGTCTTTTACTTTTTAATTTTCTTTTACAAGAACAAGCTTTATAATACCTGCATACGAAACTGCTTCTTCAAACAGGATGAGTAAAAAGGAGAGAAATATTACTACAGTAAGTAAGTAAGTAAATGCTTTATTGTACAAATATAAAGAAGCAGAGACAAATCACAAAAAAAGAACTTAAATATATGCACAAAGGCACACAGTACAAAGGCAAAGGGTACAGTTTGTTACAACACCCATTGTAAACATACACACATCTTTATTCTTTACGGGGTAGATAGAGCCTAAGGCAGCAAGACCTAAAGGCCATTTTAGCATGATTATGAGCGTACAGGCGGAAGGGGAATAAAAATTGTGATGGGTTGCTAGCCGCATTGCCTCCAACGTGATTCTCATTTTGCAATATTCCTATTGCTTCATTTCGATATATATTTACTACGGTGTGCGTCATTACGAGAGATTTGAACAGTGTAGGTATTCCTGAGATCAAAAAGAGTAAAAAAAATATATAAATCTATATAAATAGGCCGAATTATGCGTGTTAGAAATGCATCCCTATGCTTCACGTAATGTCAACCATGCACATACAAAATGAAATTTAAAAAGTCAAAATTCGACCTATGTTCTATTTTTCTTCCATGCTGGTCTGGGAGTAAAGAAAAAACATAGAATTGACCAGTTGCTCCTCTTCCCGCGCAGATGGTAAATGCCCATCGAGGGAATGCGCGAAAGTCTTAGGAATCATGTTATAGGCGACGCGGCTAGCAACCCATCATTATTTTGATTTCGCTTTCCAGCTATACGCCCTTCATGCAAAACGTGGCCTTAGGGTTTTGTTACCTTAGAACGTGATATATGTATGTCTTTATGTATTCTATTTTTACTCCTTACACAAAAAAAATCAAGAAGTGATTCATTTGATAGTACCTTAAGATAGTACCGTAAGTATTGCGAGAGATTTAAACAGTGTATTCCTGTAGCCATAAGGAGTTTCTAAACGATATAGAAAATTAGAACACATTCACATAAAAAAAAAAAAAAAAAAAAAAAAACAGAAAAATCCGAAAAGTGAAGCTATGGCCGTTAATCGAACCTGGATCCTCGTCATTCCGTGACGCGTGTTATACAACACCACCCATAGCAGCTAATCATTCCTTAGTTGTAAACAATTTATATTTTGCTTGGAACATAATACATGTTTATTTAGATATAAAGGGTTTCTGCTTTTACGTAATGTGAAAAACTGATCACACAGCATCCAGCCCATTACATCCCCCACTGCTCGTGAACAAGCCTCATGCATTAGAGATAACCATTCCACAAAAATGTTTATTATAAAAGAATAACAGCAGATACAAGATCCGTGTTTATATTAAAGCATTTTGTGGAATAATAACGCTATCAGTAAATAAAGGAATGCACTCGTACTTTTCTTCCATGCTGGTCTGGGAGCAAAGAAAAAAATAGAATGTACCAGTTGCCTCTCTACCCGCGCAAATGGTAAAAGACCATCGAGGGAATTGGCGAAACTTATAGGAATCATGTTATAGGCGATGAGGCTAGCAATCCGTCACTATTTTGATTCCATTTCCATCTATACACCCTCAATCTTGCTAATTGTGGCCTGTAGGTACCTGTTACCTTAGGCTCTGTCTGCCCCGTAAGGGATAAAGACGTGATTTGTGTATGTTCGTCACAATTTTTCTGTTTATAAAGTGACAAATTTAAAAAGTGACGAACTGGAATGGAACTTTTGGGACACATTTTTTCTTGTATACGGATCGATAGGGTAAACGATCCTGAGTAGGAAAAACCCAAAATAGTTCAATTCTGAAAAAAAAAACATGTGGAGTTTTTTTTGCAAAACGCTCAATGTAAGAAAGACAGGCGACGAAGAGCTAACTGACTGAAGACTGCTAGAATCGATACTTTAAAAACACATCCACTCCGAAAGTGCAGTAGGTATAGTTCCTACACGGCAATATTTCAACTTATGATACGTCACATATTAGTTCTTCATCGTTGTTGACAAAAGCTCTTGTTGTGGCCTTCTATGCTGTAAGCCCTAAAAACATTTTGTCCAGAGTGCGAAGCAATAAAGGCCATTTCACCCGCAGTGATTTACATTTTAAAATCTTCGTAGGAGCTTTTACGGTGAACGTCTGAAAGCTTTCCAACAGCTAGTGCTTGCAACGAGCGAAACGTTCAAAACAACGGACATCAAGTGTTAGTTTGCTTCTATTTCGAAGTTGGCCCCATTTTTTGGTAAAAATATCTTTGACGGAAATCTAATTCTTAGTTTATTAATTCAGCGATAGTTTGAGTCACGTAGTGCACAAGAATGTTTTTGAGTTTGTCGCAAACAGACGCAGCGGAGGACTTTGTTTTATAATAATGTACTTAGTGTTACAGTTTGACAACAAATATAATGCGCATCGGCAGTATTCGTTTGCGCAGAGAAGCGCAGACCAGTTTCCGATGGTAGCCGAACGTATAAATAATCTATATTGGCATTGGCGCACGGCCCGGCCGCCACGTTGGTACGAAATCGATCGACCAATAACAGCGCCAGAGTTTAGCGCGCGTAGAATTCTATTTTATCATTGGTGTATCGTAATTTCCCGCGCTACTAAAATTGGTCTACTGCGCAGGTACATCGTGGAGCATTATTTTTGTTGTCAAACCGTAACACAAAGCTGTCGATTGGATGGATGAACTTAGCAGTAATATAGACGTAGAATTTACAACACTTGAGAGACACAGACGGTTCTGGCTGTAAATCAGTGCTGCAGGTGTCTAACACCTCAGCGTAATGTTGAGCCAGCGACCGTTTCACTTTTGCACACACACAACGCTGATGATCCATTTTACAAGTCTGTGTTTTTCATTTCGTGTTTCTTTTCTATAAAATTGTGTGTATTCTCTTATATTTGCGTGTCTTGCAAAAAGGAATAAGAGTCTTCTTTATTTATTTATTTCTTTCTTTCTCTTTATAACAACCAACCTTACTATACACGTACACATACATACACAAATCACGTCTTTATCCCTTACGGGGTAGACAGAGCCTTAGGTAACAGATACCTACAGGCCACATTTAGCAAGATTGTGGGCGTATAGGTGAAAAATGAAATCAAAATAGTGATGGGTTGCTAGCCTCATCGCCTATAACATGATTCCTATGATTTTCGCCCATTCCTTCGATGGCCTTTTACCATCTGCGCGGGTAGAGAAGCAACTGGTATATTCTATGTTTTTTCTTTGCTCCCAGACCAGCATGGAAGAAACCTAACTATAGAGACTTCAAAATCACAACATCCAAATACATACATACACAAATCACGTCTTTATCCCTTACGGGTAGGCAGAGCCTAAGGTAACAGATACCTACATGCCACATTTAGCAAGATACCCCGTAAGGGATAAAGACGTGATTTATGCGTGTGTGTGTGTGTGTTTTCGCCCAACATCCAAATACTTTATGCAAGTGTGCCGTTCGTGTTGCCAAGCCGAATTCCCCTATACAAACTCATTCCGCAACATCGCAACGCAACTCCCACAAGGTATCATTCATAGTGACAGATCTCGGGTTCAATCTGAGCGCAGGTTATTTGTCACGTGGCACCTTGCCATCGTTCCCGTTTGCCATTATAATAAGGTTGTCAATTCACGTCACGACCATGCACGCCATGAGGTGAGGTTATGTTGCTTATGGGAAACGTAACACTAGCATATTTTTAAGAAACCTTTTGAGTCTCATAAAATGTTGCAGAATGTTAAAAAATCAGTCCCTCGCCTCAACCCTGACTTGTGAGGTGCGATCTTATTCTTTCGGGGATAAGTTAGCCTTTGTGCTACTCTGTGACAATATAGAAATACAATACAATACGATACATACATACATACATACATACATAAATCACGTCTTTATCCCTTACGGGCTAGACAGAGCCTAAGGTAACATTATGAGGTAACAAACATAAAAAAAAATACAGACGAATTGAGAACCTCCTCCTTTTTTTGAAGTCGGTTAAAAACCTAAAGACCACATTTAGCATGATTGTGGGCGTATGGGTGGAAAGGGGTATCAAAACAGTGATGGGTTGCTAACCGCATCGCCTATATAACATGATCCCTAAGATTTTCACCCAATCCTTCGATGGGCTTTTACCATCTGCGCGGGAAGAGAAGCAACGGGTACATTCTATGTTTTTTCTTTACTCCCAGACCAGCATGGAAGGTACAAATACGATACAAATACTCTTTATTGAACACCACAAATCAGTACAAAACAATACAAAAACAAAGAACAAGGTAGACTAGACAATACTTATTCTACTAATACTGTACTAAATAATTCTTTACTTTACTGTACTATAATGTACTATACTATACTATACATATACTGCACTTATACTATTTGATTCGCATTTTTATTGCGATACCGGTCGGTTATTCGACGACAGCAGTAATTTTGTACATAGTTACGCTGCTATTCGACATTTTGATCTAATAACGTGCCTGAGACAGGAAATGCTCATAAATACTAAAATCGTGGACTAAGTTAAATAATTCGCATTTCCAGCTTTTAATTGGCATGAGTATATCGAAATCGAAACGTTTCCCACATATTGCGGCTTACGCTAACATTTGGGAAACAGTAATTCTGCAGAACTATGCTTTTCGGCGTATTTAGTAGTGTAAATAAAACCTTGCATCGAATATTTGGACAGTAAGGTTGGTGTCACAACTCTTGATTCAGAGTTTATAGTGCGGAATATTACTATGTCTAGACGCTTTATTTACTCTTATCTTTAACGTTTTGCTACTTCTATTTATTTTCATTAAAACGTTGTCTTATATAGGCGTTAGAGCATCTCCGAGTGTAATTTTTGGCACAAACAATGACGGTTGCCTTCAAGTGTATGTTTCAATTAGTAGCCAAAAATTGGCAGCGCCATACGCGGCCCAAAACTAACAATACAGAAAACAGATACATAGAGCAAAGCCTTATCGCTTCAGAGCGATCTCTCCAGGAACATAATAAAGAAAGGCAAATATTAAAGCAACTTCAGTAATGCCTAGTTTTCGAACTACATTAATTCTTATATTTACCTAATGGATATTTTAAACTCACTCTTTGTCAGTCTCTCGCTTAATGCTCCTCTCATTTACTCAAAGGTTAACTGGTAGAGAGCCCTTATTATTATTATTTTATTTTCTTCTTATTTTCTTTATTGGGGAAAAAAACAGATACAGACAGTTACAGGGATAAGTTCGCCTTTGTGCATATATTTAAGGTATTTTTTTGTGATTTGTTACTTACTTACTTTTTTTTATATGAATAGGAAGGCAAACGAGCAAGTGGGTCATCTGATGGTAAGTGATCACCACTGCCCATAGACACCCGCAACCCCGGAGGGATTGCAGATGCGTTGCCAACCTAGATGACTAAGATGCAATGCCTCTCGTGCCCGTAATTTCCCGGCTGTCTTACTCTCCACACCGGAACACAGCAGTGCAAGCACTGCTACTTAGCGGCAGGATTAGCGAGTAAAATGTTGGTAGCGATCCGGACGGACCTTGCACAAGGCCCCACCACCCGCACTTCTTTCAACATGAAACTACCGTGAGACTCAATCATAGTTACACAAACGGACGAGCGCTCTACGAAATAGTCAGAAACATGTCGAGCATTTCTCGACTTTTATTCGTGTAATTAACCCGAAATCTACCATCCTATCCTCAGGCTTATGCACAGGTATATTACCAAATAGGAAACCTGCATGTGTTTATGAAGCAGCGCGGAGTGCAAACAGGCGCTGCAAAATCGTGGCTCTGATGTGGCGTAATTAGTGCCAGCAATGTGCGTCAGCGTGTCTATATGCGAGTAGATTACAGTCATAGAGCAAACAACCTGATAGAGTGGAAACGTCATTTTGTATGAAGTAAAATTACGCCAAGTCGAAATTGGCGATTACTGCGCTCTTATTGGCCAGCCGAAAGTCAAAGGGGTAAATATAGCTGAGCAAGCAGTTATTTTGATTGATTTGGACAGTTAATGCCAGTTATTATCTTCAGGATTGGCAGTCAAGTACCGTGCGTTTTAAACGCAATTTCTTTCCTCTTACGACAAAGATCTGGAACCAACTTCCTGCTGTAACATTCCCTGAGCGGTACAATTTAGGGATCTTTAAAAAGCGAGCCTTCCTGTTCTTGAAAGGGCCGGCAACGCACCTTTGATTCCCCAAGTCTTGCAGGTGTCCCTGGGCGATGGTGATTACTTTCCATTAGGTGACCCGTCTGCTCGTTTGCCCCCTCTAATATAAAAAAAATAGTAGCTGTGCGGAAATAGTAAATAAAGCCAAGCAAAAAGTTATTATGGGGATATAGCTCTATACGCACTCCACAGAGTCTCTGTGGAGTGCGTATAGAGCGGACGTGTGTCGTATTTTTGTTGATTTTTACAATTTAATTCATTTACTTAAATTCTCATTGGTTAAACTGCCTTTTTTCGGTTTTCGCTTGCTCCTGTTAATTTCTGGTGGACTGATGCCGCCCAGTGGGCGTGTCTTGAGCGAGATAGACTTATTTCGTCAGTTACTTAGGTAGTCAAGCCCGAACGTAACCCGAAAAGTGATTTGTGAGTGAAGTTCCGCGATCGTGACTTGAACCCGGTGCACCCGTCGTGCGAGACTTACGCTGTACCGCGGAGCCACGGAGTCGCTGCGCCGCGCGGCGAAATACGAGATCGCTAGCATTATTGAGGTGACGTCACCCTCTGCCTGCTTGCGTGCGAGAATCACTGGCGCCTATATTTGCTGTCATCGTGTTGCTTGGACGGCTCGCGCGGTGTTAACTGGTTGCTATTGGTTTATGTCGGGCGCAGTGAACTGTGTATTGTATACTCAGTACATTTTTGCTATTGAAACGGCAAAGGAGCGGCCACCACCATGGAGTGTTTGGGTTGTCGTGGCGTTGTTGGTAGCACCGAATTGCTAGTCTGTGTGCACTGCAAGGGCAATTATCACCACAACTGCGTGAACATGACTAGCTCATTCTACATGGCGAATCTACACGATTTGGGGAAGAATTGGCAATGCCCATCTTGCGACAATGTGACATCGCGGAGAAGAGGAGCAGACACCCCTGTTCGTGGTTTAAACCAGAAAAGGGCAACTATGGATCATGACCAGGAGCACTTGGCATCGGACAGCAGCCAGTCACTGTTGGATCTCCCTGTGGGCGACTACAGGGTGCTGCCTTCCGGGAAATCTCTAATGGATGATATGTCGTGTGACGAGTCTTTGCTGAATATCACGAGCGTATTGGATGACAGTTGCGTGCAACCTGTGCAGGATATTGTGGTGATAAACCAGCCTCAGGTCATGGCTCAGGGATCCATTTCGTATGCGGATTTTGCAGCGCTTATGGACGCTAAACTGTCGGATTTTAGAATGCATTGTAACAGCCATTTTGAGAGACTAATAAAGGATTTAAAGGATGAGTTTAAATCCATCATTGACTCGGTCTTCATACAAATGAGTGATTTGAAAAGTGAAATTAACTCCCTTTCGGAGAAGGCTAAGGTTTTGGAGGCGGACAATGTATCATTGAGAGCTGCACTGTCCAAAAGGGTTTCAGAGGAGTCAACTGGCGATCCCAGTGATTTACGGGGAAAAATTGAACAACTTCAGGCCGACCTTGACGAGAGAGACCAGTGGACTTTGCAGAATGATCTGGAGGTTTCTGGCATTCCTGAAGCTAAGGAGGAATCAACGATGCATATTGTTTTGGCTGTCGCGGTGAAATTGGGAGTGGTACTAGACGAGCGGGATGTGGTGCATGCTACGAGAGTCGGATCGTTGTCCGGTGAAGAAACGAAGTCTTCGCGCCCGCGCCCTCTTGTTGTTCGCTTCGTGCGGCGAGCTCTTCGTGACATGCTTATTAAAAGCGCCCGTGTACGTCGTGGTTCTACTACTGCGGATCTGGGCCTCCCTGAACATCAACCGCGGCCATTTTACATTAACGAGCGCCTGACCAGATCTAATCGCATCCTTTTGGGTAAAGCAAGGGAACTAGGCAAAAAGCTAAAGTGGCGCTTTGTCTGGTCCAAGGATGGCAGAGTCTTGGTGAGACAGGCGGAGAACTCAAAGGTCTACCGCATTCGTGCGGAGCACGATTTGGGCCGCGTTTTTCAAATTGATGGCGGCGATCAAGCTAATTTGTAGCCCTTGTGATTTTTCTTTCCTGTGCTTTACTCTTGATTACATTGCTCTACCCTGTGTTCTATATGCTTTATACATTTTGTGTAATTTTTCTTGCTATTTTGAGTTTGTTTTTTGTCACTACTGTTCTATAAGTTTGGTAAATTTGAATTGTTTTTGTGGATGCCATGTGTTATGGGGTTTGGAGAAACGTTGTATTACGTTTACGCTGCAAAATTTTATATTTTCTTGTTTAATACTCATACCTGACGCTTATTCCGTGGTTGCTTCGTGCGATGTCGTTGTCCTTCATATCATTATAGTCATATTATTGCCAGCTTTTACTGGTTCTAGCTCTGCGTTCTGCTTTTATTTTTCTTATATTTGCATACTAACTGGCCTGGTTAACTGTAAACCTACGTTAGTTATGAATATTTTTAACAGCGATGGTTAACCAAAAGCGCTTTAAATTGGGTCTTTTTAATGCAGGTTCGCTTTGCAGCTTTCGAAAGCATGATGAGTTCGTTGGCGCAGCTCTAAGGCATAAAGCGGATATTTTGGCAATTAATGAAACCTGGTTGAAGAACGGCGGGGACGATCTGGCACCCGTGCTGCCTGGTTACAGACTGAGGCATGTCCCGCGTAGGGTGGGCACACGCAGCTGTGGTGGGGGTGTAGGTTTCTACATTAAAAGCAGTTTGACTGCTCAAAAGTGGCGGCACCCCACTGTAGATGATGTGGAGCAGATGTGGCTCAAAGTTAAAATAAATTCTTTTAATTTCATTATTGGTACCGCTTACCGACCTCCTTGGCTCAGTCCTGGCGTGTTTTTTGACGCCTTGAGTGACTCTATTGCCTCATTTTCGAAGTTTGACTATATTATTCTTAGTGGTGATTTCAATATTGATGTTCTTGATGTAAATGATAGCAAAACTAAGTGTTTACAGCAATTTCTTGATTGTAATAATTTAGAGAATCACATTGACCAGCCGACTCACTTCACGGATCGCAGCTCCACTCTCATCGACCTTGTATGTACGGATGCCAACGTAGTTAACTCTCAGGTTGAACATATTGCGGAGCTTGGCGGTCATGCTATGGTCTTTATAGAGCTACAAGTAAAAACTAAAATTCCGATTCCTAAGACCATTATTAATCGTTCCTTAAAAAACATAAATTCTGATTTGTTTAATAAAGATTTGTGTCTGTCTGTCGACTGGGAGAGCATCTCCACTCTGGTCTCGGTTGAAGAAAAAACTCTTAAATTTAACGACTTTGTCCTGGCCCTGTTTGATACCCATGCACCTATGCGGAAACTAATAGTCAGGGAGCCTGGCAAGCCCTGGCTTACTGATAACGTTCGTCTTATGATGAAGCTTCGCAATGATGCGCATAATAAATTTCGCAAATCTAAATCGGTTCAAGATAGAATCCAATATAAAACATTGAAGCAACTTGTTAACTCGAGCCTTTACTATGAAAAACGAGCTTATTTTGAGCAGCATATTAATATTAATTTAAGCAACCCTAAACTGCTGTGGAAAAAATTAAAAAAAGATGTCAACATTGATTTTAAGAAAACTTCTGAGCTGCCCCATCATCTCAATGACCCGACGGCCGCAAATGATCATTTTTTAAACCTGCCAGGAACTGGCTCTGCGGATCTTGCTACTATGACGTACTTTGAGAGTCACCTTCACGGTGACACCTCTTTTGGGCTGCGTCCGGTAAACGACAGTGTGGTTGCAAAAATTATTTTACATACAAGGTCTAACGCTCAAGGCTATGACGGGATTACTTATGATATGATTTTGATGACTTTACCACGAACCCTGTCGGCCATCACTGACATAGTCAATACCTCTATTATGACCTCAGAAGTTCCATCTGTGTGGAAGATTGCTGTTGTGAATCCCATACCCAAAGTAAATGATCCCTTGGAAGTGAAGGACTTGAGACCCATCAGCATTCTTCCATACCTATCTAAAATTCTGGAGAAGGTGGTGTATGATCAGGTGTCGGTCTATTTGGAAAAAAATAATATGCTCCCGGAAATGCAGTCTGGTTTTAGAAAGAAAAGAAGCACTGGAACTGCACTCCAGGACGTTATAGATGAAGTCCTTGCTGCTCAGGATGCTGGCTCAGGTACCGTCATGGTGTTGTTAGACTTCTCTCGAGCTTTCGACTGCATCAATATACAGCTATTGCTGTCCAAATTACACTTTTATGGTTTTGATTCTGACACCATTCGATGGTTTGATAGTTATTTTAGAGATCGGAAACAGTTAGTTAGAGTCACCCAGAGTAATGGCAATTGCTTGCAGTCGGATTTGGCTCCTGTGTCCAGAGGAGTACCGCAGGGATCGATCTTGGGTCCATTATTATTTATTTTATACAGCTCTGACATCATTCAACATATCAAGCACTGCAAGTTTCATCTGTATGCTGATGATCTACAAATGTATTTATCCTTTGACTCTCGTGATTCGGAAGCTGCTTTTGTCAAAATTAACGCGGATTTACAGCGTATCTCGGAATGGTCTAACCGGAACTCCCTGGTTTTAAATCCATCTAAGTCCAAATATATGATACTCGGTTCCTCAAGTCAAGTAAATAAAGTGTTAGCTTGCGGACCTAGGATTGAGATAAACGGCATGGAGGTAGACCGTGTTAACGAGGCACGCAATCTTGGGGTTCTGTTGGACAGTAATTTACGTTTTGAAAAACATGTTGTTGAAATAGCTCGAAACTGTTTTTACCGCTTGAAAGTTTTATATAATGTGCGTGATTTATTGAGCGTTGATTTGCGTATAAGACTTTGTGAAACCCTTATTCTGTCTAAATTAAATTACTGTCTGACTGCTATTGGGCCTTGCCTCTTGGCGCGTTCAAGGAGTCTCCTTCAAAGGGTACAGAATGCATGTGCAAGATACTGTTTTAGGATACCTCCGCGTTCTCATGTTACACCATTTATTAACAACGCTAATTGGCTCCGAATAGCAAATCGGCAGGAGCTTATGTTTGCGTGTCTTTTATTTGACATTGTTAAAAATCAAACTCCGAGCTATCTGTACAAAAAATTAAGTTGGTCGGGGAACAAGAGGTCCTGTGATCCCAGGCCCTCTCGTGCGGTTGTGCTGGCAATGCCCCATCATCGATCGGCCGCATTTAGGGGAAGTTTTAGATATTCGGCTACTAAATGCTGGAATAATATACCCCCACCGCTGCGAAATCTGAAGTCTAAAAATTCGTTTAGCATTAAATTTCGCTTGCATTTATTAAATATTCAAAAAAGTCAGTTCTAGAATTTTCCTAGATTTTAAAACCGTAAAATGTAGAAAATTACTATACTAAATTGTATACCTATGGGTAACAGCTGTTTGTCCACATTTTCGCCTGCAAATAATCATTTGTCGCTGTCTCGCGGGTGCCGTACGGTCTCCGGGATGGGGTTGCACCAAACCTATGTGTGTCCATTTTCACATTTTTCTTTCAATGTTCTTTGAGTAGTTCGTTTGCATGGAAGAGTAACAAACAACTATCCATCAAGTTTTAATCATTTATCTGATTGCCAACTTTTCTTTAATTTTATTATGCATATACCATTTCCACAGACCTCCCTAAGTGGTTCTGGCAGAATACCAGCGCTGCGGTCTTCGCAGCTTTATGCTGAGTCAGCGCCTTTCTTTTTCCATGGCACATGGTATCTACTGTCCACTTAGTTAAGTTAGGTACATTGAATCTGTTATGTTTATTTTTAAGTTCTGTGTTTGATATTGTACCTCTGCCCTGTATGTATCATAATGTGTGTTATGGAAGAAATAAAGTGTTAATCTATCTATCTATCTATCTATAATAAGGATAGTTAATATTTAGTCGTTGTGCGGCATAGTGAATGAAGCTCGATCCATTTTAATAAAAACTAAAAAGTAAATTTTCAATCGAACCGTTAATTACTTAATTGGGTTTGTTCCATGTAGAAAATAAAGGAAAAATAATCGGGAAAAAATTTTGCTAGTATGGTGAAGGTTGAAAAAGACTGATGCGTTGCCACAATTTGATAGCTCTTATTACTGTTCTAATTGGTCATATCCTCTATGATTACAGTCGTGTGCAATGTGTATGGAAGTTGGAAGTATATATATATATTTTTTTTTTTATTTTTTTTTTTATTTATATTTATTTCATATACCTAAATACTGTGACTTTTAAAGGTTGTTTGAATCTAAGAGCATATTCGCAAGTTTTAGGATAAGATTGGTATCCGATCATTTGACCGACAAGCGTTTGACAAATGTATCGTTTGACAAACATTTCATTTGTCAACCGTTTAGTATCTGAAAAACCGTTAACTTTTTTAAAAATCGAAAATCTTTAGGCGTGGCTCACATTAGGTTAAGTTAGGTTTGTTTTATAAGTTTTCAAAAAATTCAATATTTTAGTAGAAAATAAAAGGTTGTCAAATGAAATGTTTGTCAAACGATGCATTTGTCAATATTTTTTTGTCAAACATTAGTGAGCCAGTAAGATTATCTGGGGATTTAAGACGTAATGCGCTGTTTCAAATTTCAATTAAGAATAACAAAGCAGGTGGTTGAGTTAGGTGTGGTTGAAAAAATATGAAAAATGTGATCGACGTTTGAAGTGTACATACGTTGTCAAAGGGGTGATTTAATTTGAAATCCGAAAATACGGTAAAATACCACAAACCAACGTCACCATCTGCCTGAAATATTCCAGAACTATTATAAATCACCCTGTATATTTTCACCTTAACTATTAATTCTACAGTGACGGCAATAAAGTTAAATGACATAACAAAGCCTCTCTTTCTAAGATCTGAAATCATTTGAAAACAAAAGCCGATCTAGATAGACCGTCAATTCAAAGTCAATAAAGTTTTAAGTAGAAAATATTGGTGCCCTCATCGACAGTTAATTTACTGCGGCAAACGTGGTCGTGACTCAATCGAGGGGTTCGAAGCTTATAGATTTCTTTATCCCGACCGATTTTTCTCGACTTGCCTCGACTTATCTCGAACTGCCCGCGATATCTAGAACTAATGACTGTATTTGTTATAGACATTGATTTTATTAACGAATAGCACTGAGAAACAAAATAGGCGAGTATTTAGTTAATAGGGTATCAAAGAGTTTTCACAAAGCTTTCATGGAGCTTTTAAAGTGGTTTTGAAGGTCTCAATGGTAGACTAAGTAGGCACTTAGCGAGACTTCTTTTCGATATAATTACATAGTAGGTACTTATAATTATGTGTGTGGATAAAATATTACATGCGGCTGTACATACTTAGGCCTCACAACACTCGTGTGATCTTATTATGAAACTCGCCAAGGCTCGTTTCACAAAGCTACAATCGTATTTAGCCAAACTTAAATAGAACAAAACGCTGACATAAACAGACCGGCAACGGATCGGCAAGCGCTGCGTAGGACGTCCACCAACATGGCGGACGGATGACCTGAATGATTAAAGTCGCGGATTCACAGTAAGTAAGTAAGTAAGTAAGTAAGTAAATGCTTTATTGTACAAATATAAAGAAATAGATACAACACAGTGGATGAAAGCCGCTTCCGATGTCCAACAGAGGACGTCCTATGGCTGATAAGAATGATGATGATGATGATGAACATAAACGTAAAGAAAATATTCAGATGACAGAATTGTTATGTTTGAAAGAGGAAAAAAATAAACGGTAATCTATCATCACCTTAGAACCATAAAAGTAATAGATGTCATCTCAAGACGGATTATTCAGATTCCTAAAAGGGGAAGGGAGAGAAAATAATATTTCTATTCGCATCGTTTAAATCAAAATCGTATTACCGTATAATTTAATGTTGGTTATCTTTTGAGTGAAACTATTTAACGGTGAACATTACCTGACAAAGGCAAATTAACTGGATACTTATCAGTGCCGGATTTATATCTTTTATGAGTGCAGGCCACTTTTTCCGCCGTCCCATGTACACACGGCATTATAATCAGGTAAGCACCTACGCACACTCGCGCCGTATCTATCCTGCTTACCGAATAGCTTTGCTGTGTGTACATCCATGATAAAACTAGTGAACGTGTTTGACTTTTGTCGTCTGAAATCGAGTGACCGTCGTCTGAAATCTGCCGCCCCTAGGCCGCGGCCTATACGGCCTATTTATAAATCCAGGACTGATACTTATAAATGTTTCGATCAGTCGAGATATCCTTTCAATGTTAAAATAGTAATATTCTGTGGAACTTAAATCGTGATTTAAGATCCAGTGATGTTGAAATAGCTTAAGCTTTAACATTAAGTTATCTTAACGATACCGGAACTTAGACTCAGACACAGTACTCGCAAATGATGTGACAATTCCATTGTATTATTTATGTACTCAGGAGACGAGATATATTGATTTAAAAGTGCTATTATTTTACTAACGGTCACTTGCCGCAGTATACCATAGATGCATACGTACTGTCACACCTCTTTCTCATAGGGGTAGATACTTGTTTGTTCAACTTGCTATGGTCCTGACATGCCTTTTTGCTTCATCCACATTCATCAACATGCTCGTCGGTTTAGGGTACTCTTGACCTGAGCTATTGTCAAAACGTCCCCAATTTATGCAACCTACAGGTATCTGTCATGTCATCAAATATGGCATTGTGTACGAATTTTTTTTTTTTGAAATTTTTTTATACTTCTATTAGTTTTTCTGCTTTTTTCAGGTTAGAGACAAATTCAACAAATCGAAGATCATAAAAATCGGTAGAGCCATTCTTGAGTTATAAATACTGTGAATAACCGGACTTTGTTTTATACATCGCACACCCAGAACAACACTGCATTAAGTCGAAAAACCTATAAATTGAGTTATTAATGTAGTTCAATGGCCAAAAATTTCCCGCGCGTACCACGAAGACACGCGTATTTATGTTTAAAAAAACATCTCATAGATGGCGCGCTAACTCTCTGTTGATGCATGGGCGCTGACCAAGTCGCACCTCAAACACCGAAATATTTGTAGTTCGAACTTGTCTGCCTCAAGGAACAGATGTAAATTCGTTGCGCAACAGTGAATTATTTGGTGATAATATGGTGTTGTGGGATTTAATGGTAAAATTATTGTGAATTATTTGGATTTAATTCAGTGTAGGCGACTAAACTTTTACAGTGTGTTTGATACTACTTCGAAATAGTACACTATTGTTGTCAAAAGTAAGTAATATTTTTTGTATTAATTCAAAATAGTTCTGTCTTGTTTCTAAAAGATTAAAATACGTGAAATGATTCACTATTGATGGTAGATATAAATTCTATCCTAAATTTGTTAAATAATCAGAATAAACCAATTTATAATTACAGATATATTGCTTGCATAATAAATTAAAAGAAAAATATTTTCAATTTATGTTATTCTTCATGTACTTGAGCATTTTTATATATTTCTTGATAATTCACTATTGTTGAATTAAACTAATACGTAATTGTTGGTTAGCAGAAAATGAAGGGCCGTGGTCTTCTCTTGCTTGAAAAAGCAAAAGGAGCAAAGGCAAACGAGACTACGGTTTTTGGTCGGCAAAATCGCGTGGAAATAGATGTCGACACTTCAACCGTCGCAACAATAAGCGAGGAGATGCCAGCCGTAGCAGAATCAGGTGATGGAGTAACAGAGAGGGAGGCATCTGTTTCTAAAGTAACAGATCATAGCGAAGAAGACGATTTTATAGAGGATTCGGATACGGACCCTGCTTTTTGTTTGCCTGCATAGCAATTACTATCTCGGCCTCGTGTAATCTCCAAGAGATTATCTTCTTCTTCGTCCTCGAGCTCTTTGTCAGACTCCCAGCTCAACATGATCCAGCTCCAGCAGCTCAAGTAAGCCATCTAATGATGAAACTGATAGACTGGGTCCTTTTGCAGTAGTTATTCAAGGGGATCCTGATATTGATGATTGTGATTGCGAGTAAGAAAGTCGAACAGGTAAAAGAGTTTGTATATCTGGGATCGGCGTTTACGAAAGATGGGAAGTGTGAAAGTGATATTGAAAGAAGGGTGAATGCAGGAAATATGGTCAATGGGGCGCTGCGCGCCTTTGTGAGCAGTGAGAAGGTGTCGAAGAAGGCGCGTCTGGCTGTCCACAGAGGGGTGCTTGTTCCTGTTTTATCATAAGTTTCTCTTTTAATATTCAATGTTAAAGGAAACAACATTCGTCTTTTATTCTGACATTTTAATATAGCTCTTCTAGGAAATGGTCCATACACAAACACACAACATTCTAGATAAGATAGGAAATGGTCCATACACAATCACACAACATCCTCCTTTTTCAGTTATAATTACTTAAAAGAATCAATCAGTTTCAAATCTCTTAGGCCTTTTTATTGTACGCCCTGACCTGGTTGTATAACCCTCTACTTGTTGTTGATTATCACTTTCATCTCTGGTACAGTCTTCAAGAGAATCAATATTTGAAGAACTTCCACAAATTAATAAATAATTACTACTACAGCTACTAACAATATCAACATTATCCTCACATATAGGATTGATTACACAACTGTCATCTGAGTGCTGAGATAATGAGTGATACGAATCAACATCGGATGACAAGACATCATTTTCATCTCTTGAACTGGGTGGTTCTACAAATGTTAGTTCAGTATTATTAATTTTAACTGAATCTGTTACAGTTGTATTTTCAGTAGATTTTACATTATCATCATCGCTTGACACAGGAATACATAGTTTTGCTAACAAAAATGACACTGGAACAGAGACTGTTATAGGTTCATTATCATTTATGTTTATGTCACTGCTTTGTCTACTGTTATTTTGACTGACATGTTCTTTTGTATTACATATTGTCTTTAATAAATGCTTACGATTCCTTCTATAACTTACCCCTTCTTTCGACTCAATTATGTATGATCTAGGATAGTTTTGCAGAATTTCTTTTACTATGCCATGCTCCCAGCGACTGTTAGGGTTCTTTTTGTACATGATGGAATCATTTACACACAGCTCAGGCAGATGTCTTGCATGCTTGTCATAGTATTTTTTATAGTTTTCTTTATGTTTATTCATTCTATTTTGTTCAGTGTCAAATTGAACAACTTTTGGTTTAAGTAATTCTTTGGACATTGGCAAGTTTGATCTCAACTTCCTAGACATAAGTAACTCAGCTGGAGACTTCATATATTCTTTTTCATTGCATCTATAATGCAACAAAGCTAAATATGGATCTGTTTTATCTTCATATGATTTTTCTAATATTTTTTTTACTATTTTTACAGCTGCTTCTGCCTGTCCATTTGATTGAGAAAAATGTGGGCTTGACGTTATATGTTCAATATCCCAATCTTGGCAAAAACTTGCGAACTCTCTAGAATCAAAAGGAGGGCCATTGTCTGTCATTAATACCAAGGGACTACCATGACGAGCAAGCACAGACTTGAAATGCGTGATAACATGTTTTGCTGATGTTCCTGTGTTCAAATAAGCTAGTTCTATATATTTTGAATAATAATCTATAATCACTAAATATTTTTTGTCCCTAAATTGCAATAAATCAGCTCCTATTTTCTCCCATGGATATGATGGACATTCTGAGACTATGAGTGGTTCACATGTGTTAGCAGGTCTGTACTTTAAGCAAATTATACAATTCTCTACAAATTGTCCAATATCCTTACTCATGGATGGCCAGAACAATACCCCTCTAGCTAAATTCTTACATCTGTTTAAACCTGCATGACTGGCATGAATTTTTTGTAACATTTCTTTATGCATTGTGACAGGAATAATGATACTTGTATTCTTAAAAACTATGTCATCAATTACATGTATTTCTGACCTATAATCCCAATAACATCTTACATTTACATCAGTATTATTTTTGTGTTTTGGCCATCCATCGAAAAAATATTCTTTTAGCTTTTGCAATGCGACATCTTTTAGAGTTTCTTGCTTTATACTCTGTAATTTATTTTCTGAAACAGCTAGTGAGTTTTTAAACATATTGGCATGGATAGTAATGTCATTATCGATTTTATGTTCATCACTTTCTAAGAGTGCTGCTCTAGAAAGTGTATCTGAAATATACATCTTAGACCCAGGAACATATTTTACATTTACATCATAAAGCTGCAATGCCAGCATCATCCTTTGCAACCTATTAGGAACCTGACTTAAAGGTTTGCTAAACAATGAGACTAAAGGTTGATGATCTGTCTCTACATTAATCTTTTTACCATATATATATTGATGAAACTTCTGACAACCTATTAATATAGCAAAAAGCTCTTTTTCTATTTGTGCATATCGTCTTTGGCATTCTGTTAATGTCTTTGATGCATACGCTATGGGTTGATTATTTTGTAGCAAAACCGCACCCATTGCTTTACATGAACTATCTACACTCAATGTTAGCGGCTTTGTGTTGTCATAGTGACACAAAACTGGTGCTTTGGTAATTAAATTTTTCAATCTTTGAAAAGCTTTTTCATGATTAGCATCCCATAACCACACAGCATCCTTTTTTAATAGGTTTCTTAATACTTCTGTTTCTGCAGACAAATTTTTTATGTAACTGCCTAATTAGTTAACAACACCAAGAAATCTTTGTAAACTCTTTTGAGAGTCAGGAGTAGGCATTTCTCTAATAGCTTTTATTTTATCATAATCTGGATACATACCTTCTTCACTAAATACTTGACCTAAGAATTTTATTTGTCTTTGTGCAAAAACACATTTATCTTTGTTAAATTTCAAATTTATAGACTCTGCTCTTTGTAAAACTTTTTCCAGTGTTTCATTGTGAGTTTTTTCATCTGGTGCATATATTAAAATATCATCTACATACAATATTACATTTGGGATGTCTGAAAATGACTCAATCAATATTTTGCTAAAAATTTCAGTCGAACAAGTCAATCCATATGGTAACCTCAGATATTTATACCTTCCATAAGGAGTGTTAAATGTACATAAGTCAGAACTACTAGAGTCAAGCGGGATCATCCAGAAACCAGAATAAGCATCCAAATGAGAAAATATTTTTGCTTCATTTAATTTATACCTGACATCTTCAATTGTGGGTAAGGGAAAATGTGATCTCTGAATGGCTTCATTCAAGTTTCTGGGATCCAGACAAATTCTTAATTTTTTGTTTGCTTTTTCTACAATCACAATTGAACTAACCCAGTCAGTTGGTTTGGAAACAGGTTCAATAACACCCAGTCTTGTCATCCGTTGCAATTCCTCTTTTAATCTTTCTTGAAGTGCAAATGGAACTCTTCGTTGTGAGTCAATTTTGGGTTGCACTTCTGGACGCACAGTCAGATGGCATTTGTGTGGCAAACAGCCCAGACCCTGAAAAACAATATCATATTCTTTAAGTAAAGCATCTAACTCACTAGTATTTTCAACGGTTCCTTCTGGTAGATTACTAAATATCCTTTTTACAATGCCTAAATCTGTACAAGTCTTAGCACCCAAAACTGGTTGACATGAGATATCTATAACAATAAATTTTATTCTATATTGACAATTATTTATAATACATTCTAAGACACATGTGCCTCTCACAGGTATCTTACCCCCATTATAAGCAATTAAATTTGCTGAACTGTACTCCAACACATCATTAGAATTTTGTAGTTGACAAAATAACTCATAAGAAATACAGTTTGCTTTGGCACCCGTATCCAACAAAAAACAGACATTATTATTATTTATTTTAATATCAAGTAACCAATCATCTTGTGTTAACGATGCCATCTGCAGATTTTTTTCACTTACTTTAAAGTTACCTATAAATAAGTCTTCATTTGACATATTATGGAACAGATTACCTGAATCAGCACCTGAATACACATAGTTGATAGGTGTTCTGCACACCTTAGCAAAATGACCAACTCTCGAGCATTTGTTACATTTTACCCCATAAGCTGGACATTTCACCCACATGGAATGATGAATATTTCCACACCGCATACACTCCTGTTGTCTTCCTCTCACTTCTTGGGTTGGCTGTCTTCTTTGATAATTTGTTTGACGGACTGACAAAACTTCTTGCTGCAACTGTTGTTCTTTTTCAAGATAAGTGTTATTTTTGTGTGATATTTCCATACTTTTATACACCGAAATCATTTTGCTAAGCTCTATGTCATTTTCCACTAATAGCTTTTGTCTGATATTCGTATGTTCTTTGTTCATATTACAGATAAACATGTCTCTAACGAGAGACTCTTGCAAATCTTTGAACTCACAGTCCATTGCTAGTTTTTTCAATTTGGTGAGAAACATATCTAACGTGTCTGTTCCTTGAACATGGGTAAAAAATTTGTGTCTGCATATAGCTAAGTTCTTCTTAGGAACAAAGTAACTTTCGAACGAATCGAGAACTGACTGATATGTCTTTCTATTCTCTTCTGAGAAAGAATTATATATGTCCAAACAGTTCTCACCAATAAAATGTAGAAACAGAGCAATTTTCCTCTCATCAGACTCTTTGTCATGTTTCATTGCAATCATAAAATTGCTGAATACCTGCTTCCACCTTTTCCAAGACGAGGCCACATCTCCTTCGTCAAACTTGAGCGGTTGGATCAACTGCATATGGACGTCCATTTTATTAAAATTTTATTTTCTTCACAACTTACTGGTTAATGCTTTCCGATTTTCTCGCTGCCACCATGTTTTATCATAAGTTTCTCTTTTAATATTCAATGTTAAAGGAAACAACATTCGTCTTTTATTCTGACATTTTAATATAGCTCTTCTAGGAAATGGTCCATACACAAACACACAACATTCTAGATAAGATAGGAAATGGTCCATACACAATCACACAACAGTTCCAACATTAATGTACAGTAGCGAAACTTGGGTATGGCAAAAGAAGCATGAAAGTAGAATAAATGCAGTAGAAATGAGAGCGTTAAGGAGTATGGAAGGTGTATCACTGAAAGATAAAATAAGGAGCAGTGTGATAAGGGAACGTGCTGGTGTGAAAGAGGATATAGTGACTAGGATAGAGAAAAGTATGCTTAGTTGGTTTGGGCATGTAGAGCGGATGGATGAAAGTAGACTAACTAAACAGATCTTTATGGGGAGTGTGAATGGTTACGTTGGGAGGGGAAGGCCTAGACGGATGTTCCGAGACCAAATAGGAGACGTTTTGGAAAAAGGTCAGGTCAGGAGTACCCGAAACCGACGAGCATGTATGAAGAGATTGATGACTGGATGAAGCGAAAGAAATATGTCAGGGCCGTAGCAAGTGGAATAAAGTAGTCTCTGCCTACCTCTGTGGGAAAGAGGCGTGACGGTATGTATGTGTATGTATGTATCCTTATATTACTCCACCACACGTACCTTTAGTTTCTGTTATTGACACTGCTCCATCAGTCAGCGAATCAAAACAAAGCAGAAAAAGAAAACGAAACCCTGCTGGGTGGAGGCCTAACATCGCTAAGACATTGCGAAATACAGGACAATCGTATGTGTGTATAATAAACCCTTCAATCAAATTTTTTTTGCTTCGTTTTGAGACTGTAATGTTTATTTTAAGATAAGGTTTATAATAGCTACAAGTCTATATGTTAGCTGATTTAAATAAATCTCTTTTTCTTCAATATGATTCTTAATTGTTTTTATTTACAGAGGATTTTTGCTTTGTTTTAAGTCTGTATTTGGTATAATAGAGGTACAATAATACAAATTTGAGTTCAAATAAATACTGATTTAAATAACTATTTGGGTTTAATTTAATTTTATACCTGCGTATTTTGTTTGATTTTCCACCCAATACAATATAATGAACAAACTGTTTGGTTTTCAGGAAAATCAAAGAAATGGGTCGTTATTGTGTATTGAAAATCTATTAAAATATGTTAAAATAATAGTGTATTATTTCAGAATGAATCAGAAAAAGGCACATAATTCGAAATAATTATTTTAAATTTCGTTTTCTCATTCCATAACAGTGGATTAAGTCAAAAAATGCATTAATTTTGCTTGGTTCATGCATTATAAATAAACTGAACTTCTAGTGCTGCTTCATATTCGATTCCTCACATGCTATGTTCAAGATATCCGCAATGACGTTGACATAACACCAGATAACAGTTTTTCGACGATTCTGAAAAATGAGCTATTTTGACTTAGTGCAGTGTTGTTCTGGGCGTGCGACATTACAACGATACATTTCATCTCATTTTTAATAAGTACCTATGGCTTTTGTCAAATTGATAATTATGCTTCTTGTCCCGCGCAGATGGTAAAAGCCCATTGAGGTAATGGGCAAAATTCTTGGGAATCATGTTGTAGGCTATGCGGCTAGCAACCCATCAATATTTTGATTCCTTTTTCCACCTATACGTTTACAATTATGCTAAACGTGGCCTTTAGGTTTTGTTACCTCAGGCTCTGTTCTGTCTACCCCGTAAGGGATATAGACGTGATTTGTGCGTGTGTGTGTATAATTATCTTGCTCTATCTTGAAAATGTTGAATCGATATGTCAAATCTCGTTCAAGGCGATGCAGCTGCTTAAACTCAAAGACCCATTAAAAAACTAAAGAAAAGTTAATCTTAAAATAGGGAACTTGTAAATTAGTCACACAGTAACGAATGTACACTGGAAACAAATTTAAAGTTACACTCAAAATAAATCTAACGTAACTTCTGTATTTAGCTTAGGCCTTAGATGCTTGGAACTTGTTAAAACTTGGCTATCTATTGACTTTGAAACGAAGGAGAGCACTGCTAATAGGCACTAAGTCAAGCCCGAGTCTTTGAAGAACTAAAACATATATTGTTTCTGCTAAAGCTTTAAAAAAAACTAAATTATAACACCTATCCAACCAATATCAAATTAAATTGACACAATGAAACAATAAAACAGATAAATGTCATAGTACAAAAACTGACACAAAAACAAATACATCTCTAGAGGATGACATCAATGAAAAGACTGTATAACGATATGTGAATTTTAATGAAGAATACAACAGATCAATTCGACGACACAATGCCACCGCAAGCAGTCAAAATCGGAGTGTAAAAGTCATATCAAAAGAGTAAGAAAACCATAAACTGTAAAAAAGTAATAAAATATGAGTTCGCAACAACCTCCGAAAATATTTTATAATATCCTCGTTATCTTTTGTCACACGTTCCGTTCTCTACAACACGAATCCTATTCTCCAAATGAAGTCCGAATTGGTCCTGTTAAAACAAAGATAATACATAAATCGGAGTACAATGTGATATTTAAATAAAGTTTTCCAAATGATGTCGCCGAAGGCCCGCTCCATGCATAGCAAAACAGTGCATTATCATACTGACAATTCGGATAACTAACTATCGCTGTTGATTTGGTTACTTAACCGACGAAATCTCATTGAGGCCGGGATTGAACATTATTTGATATTAAAACGGCGTAAATTTGTAATTTTGGAGTGACAATATTCCAATAATTCGATGTCACTTGAAGGAACATTTTGTATAAAATTTTAATACAATACTTAAGAAAGTCTGAAAGAAAAGATTTGTGACTTCACGAGTACTTGTATAACTGTGATCATCTTACATGCAAATATGTTGAAATATTGAGAGTTAATCGAAGATGAATGTAACGTATATCTTATAAACAGTTGAAGTTTTAAGTATGTGAGGTTGTAGGGGGTAATATCTGGATCAACTAAAACAATTTCGAAAATTCTTTTACAAATATTATTTATGATTGCCATGGGCTATATTTATTTCTGCGTTGAAGAAATCACGGGCAACAACTAGTCCCCTATAAAATTTTACGTGTAGAAAAAAGAAAAAATTACAACTGTTAGTGAAAGGCAAAATGACCAACGTTTCAGTAAAATGGATAGATTTAGTTATTTCCTCCAGAAAAAATACGTTATACTTTAGAACCATCATGATAATTATTTCTCTTGATCTTTTTGTCTTTGTATCGTGCTCTTTTTAAAGCATGTACAACGTCATCAACATAGAATGCAATTTGCACATCGAAGCAAATCAGATTAAACCGATTGCCTCAGCAGGCGTCGTACTGTGAAAATCGATTGTCGAGGTTCATTTGGTGCCGTTCCGCTCATACTAATGGTTATTAATTTATGAGTGAGAGAGACGGTGCAACACGTCGAAAATCGAATTTCGTAGTAGCCCCCCAGTTACGATTTCGCAACCCTGCAATCCTTAGCAATTGCGGACTTGGCCTATAATTTCAACTTAGGATTGCATTGTCATCCAACGCAATGCAAATTGGGCTACGTCTCACGAATCTCTAATTCACTTGACTCCACATACTGCATGTTAGAATTTGCGAGTAAGTACTAACATGGCATCTCACAAATTATTACAAAAGACTTGGACCATGCTCATTTCCATTCGCTCATGTCGTACGGCGTTATTTTATGGGGAAACTCAACAAATTCTGACAAAGTATTCAAAATACAAAAGCGAGCTCTGCGCACGTTGGCAGGTGTCAAACCACGAGATTCGTGTAGGGATTTGTTTAAACGATTTGGCATAATGACGCACTGTTCCCAATATGTTTATGATATTTTATTGTTAACTCGCCGTAATATTGATTCCTTTAAAAGGGTTAATATTCCGGGCAGAATAACCCGGCAGACCGGGCGATTGCAAGCGGTGCCACGGCGGTTGGCGCTGCTCTACGAGAACCCGCGTGTCATCGGCCCTAGACTGTATGAGAAACTACCCACTGAGCTGAAAAATGAATGTTCGGTAGAGACATTTGGGCGCCGATTAAAGAAACTTCTTTTGGACAAATCATTGTACTCTGTAAAAGAGTATAGTGAAATGTTTTTTTCCTGACACTCAATGATTAATGTGTACTTTGTACCATTGTTTTAATTTTATTTTAATTTTTTATTTTATATTAATTTTATTTTAATATTTTATTGTTTGTAATTATTTGAAATTTATTTCTTCATTGTATTATTGGATTTCTGATTTCTAGTTTTTGTATGAATTATTTTATTGTACCTTATTGTTTTTATTTTGTTTACAATTGACGATCTTTTTGTGACTTACTTATGTTTTGACATAAAAATAGTAGAGTAGAGCAGGCGCGGCTGCAGAAGCGGCCGAATCAGCCAAGGTAAATAAATATAGGGGTCTCAGCACCGAATACAACTTTGTCCCTTTCGGTGTTGAGACCCTTGGTCCGTGGGGTCCTAGCGCTATTAGCCTCTTCAAAGATATTTCGAAGAGGCTAATAGACGCTACGGGTGACCGCAGAGCTGGCAGCTTCCTTGGACAGCGTATTAGTATCGCTGTCCAAAGGGGGAATGCTGCCAGCGTCTGTGGAACTATGCCACGGGGGCCCCTCCTTTTTTAATTATTTTACTTTAAGATTAGTTTTAGTTTAGTTTTTAATTCGTTTTTAATTTAATAGTTTAATTTGTATCAATTTCCATTTATTTACAAATATAAATAAATAAATGAATCTAATCTAATCTAATCTAATCTTGGTCACAATTTGTTGGAAATGCATGGAGATCGAAAACTTTACAGTCAACTTTTTCTTCACTCGTTGCTATGGTTACGTTCTCCTCAGTTACTCTTTAAACCTTAAATTGAGATTAAAATTTGCCAAATATGACTGTGTATTTTGCGGTATTTTAAACCCTTTTTCGTTATGGGTCATCTACTAAGCATGTTAATATAATGTGACGCAACATTTCTTCTAACAAACAACTGTACTGCTTTTGTCCCCTCACTGATGGGCCAGAATAACAACTAGAAATAATATACATACATACATACATACCGTCACGCCTCTTTCCCACAGGGGTAGGCAGAGACTACTTTATTCCACTTGCTACGATCCTGACATATTTCTTTCGCTTCATCCACAGTCATCAATCTCTTCATACATGCTCGTCGGTTTCGGGTACTCCTGACCTGACCTTTTTCCAAAACGTCTCCTATTTGGTCTCGGAACGTCCGTCTAGCTAGGCCTTCCCCTCCCAACGCAACCATTCGCACTCCCCATATAGATCTGTTTAGTTAGTCTACTTTCATCCATCCGCTCTACATGCCCAAACCAACTAAGCATACTTTTTTCTATCCTAGTCACTATATCCTCTTTCACACCAGCACGTTCCCTTATCAGACTGTTCCTTATAGAAATAATAATAATATAATATAATAATAATACCTTGGGACAATTGACACCAATTGACCTAGCCCCAAACTAAGCAAAGCTTGTAATATGGGCACTAGACAACGGATAAACATACTTATATAGATGAATACATACTTAAATACATATTAAACATCCAAGACTCGAGAACAAACATTCGTATTTTTCGTACAAATATCTGCCCCGACCGGGGATCGAACCCGGGACCTCAAGCTTCATAGTCAGGTTCTCTAACTATTAGGCTATCCGGTCGTCAAATGGTTGAGACACACATACATATACAAATCACGTCTTTATCTCTATCTAGTGGTGAAAGAATTTTTCAAATCGGTCCGGTAGTTTCGGAGCCTATTTAATGCATACAAACAAACAATCAAATCTTTTTTTATAATATTAGTATAGAAATGTGAAGGTTTGTGAGTATGAATGTCTGTTACTCATTCATGCCAGAACGGCTGAACAGATCTGGATGACATTTGGAATATAGATAGATTACTGCCTGGAATTACACATTACTTTTTGTCCCGGAAAATTGCGTAAGTTACCACGGGATAGCGAGGATAAACGAACGACGGGCAACAGAATTAAGTAAGTAAATGCTTTATTGTACAAATATGTCGATTAAAAAAGAACTTAAATATACGCACAAAGGCGAACTTATCCCTATAAGGGATCTCTACCAGTTAACCTTTGAGTAAATGAAAATGAAAATGAAAATGAAAATTTATTTTTGCAAATTGGCCGCCAGGGGCTCTTTTACATGTCTTTTTGAAACTACCAGCACATTCGGAAAGACCATCATTGCCAAGAAGAATGCGCCGCAAGAAACTTGAAATGAGAGGAGCATTAAGCGAGAGACCGACAAAGAGTGAGTTTAAAATATCCATATAGTAAGCCACAATGGAGCGTACATCTCAAAGAATTAACACCACAATCCACAATTTTTTTATTGCCTCATTGATTTCTTTCGTCCACAATTACGTCATCAGAATTTCCAAGGTTACTTAATAAATTATCTCTTTTTGTAAACTCTCCGTGCTCTTTTGTGAAAGCACTTTTTAAACGGCAGAATAATACTCCTTCGGCCACTGAAAAGCCTTTGATATTATCTAAGTAATTTAACAAATTGGGAAGGATTTAAAAACAGGACGAAGGAACGAATTTTCAACGTCTTTAAAAAAATCCTACTAATGTTAGAAACGCGAAAGTTTGTAAGTATGGATGGATGGATGTTTGTTACTCTTTCACGCCAGACCGGCCGCACAGATCTGGATGAAATTTGGGACATAGATAGATATAGTCTGGAATACTGGATTTAATTTGGAATATAGATAGGTTATAGTCTGGAATAACACATAGGCTACTTTTTATCCCGGAAAATTGCGTAATTCCTGCGAGATAGCGATAAACGAATTATATGCAGACGAAGTTGAAGGCAACAGATAGTACCTCAAGAATAAAGAAATAATGTTAGTAATACATATTACTTTATAGAGGTATCACAGTATAATGTTATAATCAAGCATGGTCATTGTTTTTATCTTGGTTTGTAATTAATCTGAAATCATTTTAAATTAGAACCAGGCGTTGCATTTTTAAAAGATGCCAACAAATGAATAATAAATTTAACAGAGACTGTTGTAGTTTTTATTCTTTTTAATTGTTTTCATTGTCTCGAAGACAACTTGTTATCAACAGACTAGAGCCTGGTTTTAAAAAATAGGTACCTACCTAAAGGATTAACTTTATTCAGTTCAAAGTTCAATCTTTTGAAGCAATCACTTTCCAGTATTTCATCAAGCCCAAAACATTATGAGACGTCAAAAACAAATAAAAGTGTACCATCTTTGAACTTGTTAACGAAACCGCCTCGGAAACCATTATCCGGTATTGAGACATTGACACCGCGATGTCTATTTTATCTTCATCCATTTCGGACTTTGGCAGTATCCGTCTGTCACACCATCAAACTGCAAAATATCAAATTGTATAGATTACTAAATATACAAAACTTAAAACTAAATAAATATACGTAACTATAAAAAGAAAACACCATCTAAAAGGCCCTCCTGCGGCACAGACCCCAACACACTGGCGGCATTACCTCTCTGTACAGCCAGAGAAATTCGCTGGGAGAGGTAAGCGCCAGCTCTGGGGTACAGAGATTACTTGCTTTTTAATCTCGTTTTATGATATAGTGAATGACCAGAAACCCCCTGCATACTAAATTCATGAAAGTCCTTGGAGCAGTTTCCGAGATTTGGACAATAGGTACATATATGTAGCCCAACGAGCTATGGAGAGGGCTATGCTGGGAGTCTCTCTGCGAGATCGAATCAGAAATGAGGAGATCCGTAGAAGAACCAAAGCTACCGACATAGCCCAGCGGATTAGCAAGTTAAAATGGCAGTGGGCAGGGCACATAGCACGGAGGACGGATGACCGATGGGGTCGAAAGGTCCTCGAGTGGAGACCACGTACCGGCAAACGCAGCGTGGGACGTCCACCCACAAGGTGGACCGATGACCTCATTAAGATCGGAGGATCGCGCTGGATGCAAGCCGCTTCCAACCGGTCTTATTGGAGGTCTAAAGGAGAGGCATATGTTCAGCAGTGGACTTGTAATGGCTGAGATGATGATGATGATGACATATATGTAGGTACATAATAAATATACAAGAATTGCCCGTTATAGGTATTCGATGTTGATAGAAAGAACGGTTCAACTCTCGGTTATGTTTTATAAGTACAAAAAGAGTCGCTTTGGCGTTAAAATAATATTAAGCCAACTTTACCATTTCGCATTTTGGAAACAGCAGAGTGCTAACCTACCATGCTATTGTCGTGTTTTTTCAGTGTTAAAAAATCAACCGATTGTGTGAAATACGTTACCACAGAGGCCGGGAAGTAAGGATTTGGTGGCTGAAAACAAAAACATTTTGGATAATTTGAGGCTGGCAAATTTTTTTCACGCCGAGGTTTGTGCCTTACTCAAACATAATGAAATGAAATAAAATAAAGAGAGAAAAACGTCCAAGAAATCATAATAATTGCAATATTTTAGTTGCAAGGCATTCCGTTGGTACTAAACCTGACTTTAATTTGAATTAGCCCACACTTATCTCTATTTGACATACCTAATGACTATTGTGACAAAACTGGCCGCTTACAAAATAGCACCCATAAGAATAAAATTAAAACAAATGATTCAAAAAACGGTGGCATTGCCGGGCAAGGCCTTCAATATTGTTGGAAATCCGATTAACCTCTCGTCTAACTGCACCAAAAAACGTGATATTTTGCATGTTTAAGAAAAATCAATTTACGTGAAGCATTTTTACTGTTGTCGGAATTTTTCAGCGTCCAAAGGCTGGGTCAATATTATGAGAATCTTCATTACACATAAACGGATAACTCACGTATAAAAAAGTCGAGTGATGCTCGACATGTTTCGGACTATGTACCAGCGCGCAGTGTTCGTGTCGCTGCCGCCGGGGCGAGAGCTCTTGGAAAAAGGACTACGAAATAGTCCGAAACATGTCGAGCATCACTCGACTTTTTTATACGTGAGTTATCCGTTTATGTGTTATGAGAATCTTGTTGCAAAATCTTCCATGTTGTTCTGTTGTCTGGATATTTCGTGATACGGTGTAAGTGTCGGATGGAATATGAGGCTCGCAGACGATTTGTCATAAACAGAAGATGCGACGGCCGCTAGATTGCTCGTATTGTTTGACACACTTATTTGCTTTTGATTCGGACTTCAGATATATAGCAACTAGCTCTTGCCCGCGACTCCGTCTGCGCAGATGCTACCAACTCTATAACGTATTTTATTTACCAACTCAGTATCTCTTAACAACCATGCTGGTCTGGGAGCAAAGAAAAACATAGAATGTACCAGTTGCTTCTCTTCCCGCGCAGATGGTAAAGGCCTATTCAGGGAATGGGCGAAAATCATAGGAATCATGATATAGGCGGTGCGGCTAGCAACCCATCACTGTTTTGATTTCCCTTTCCACCTATACGCCCACAGTCTTGCTAACCTCGTAACGGATAAAGACGTGATTTGTGTGCGTGTGTGTGTGTGTGTGTGTGTGTGTATCTCTTACAGCCTACCTACGTTCTACATTAAACATTTTATGTCTATTCTGATTCTCTTATCGCTATCCCGCAGGAACTATGCCTTTTTCCGGGATAAAAACTAACCTATGTCCTTCCCTGGAAACAAAACTATTTGCATGCCAAACTTCAACAAATTTGGTTTAGCGGTTTAAGGGTGAAAAGGTAACAGACAGACAGGACTACTTTCTCGTTTATAATATGAGTAGGGAGAGTGCCACTTTGTTTTGTTGTTGCGTTACAATACAATGCAATACAATAACTATTTATTGAACACCACATTTAACAACCAAAACAGAAAAAAGGTGTACGGAATATCAAATTTCAGATTCAGGATGTCAGAGTAGCAGACTAGCAAATTTTTTGCCCAGTAATATGGATCTCCACAAAGCAACGCCTGATTCGATCAAATATGATCTTATTTAAATAGGTATGTAAACAAAAAACGAGCGGCTAAATGTGTTTCAAATTAAAAAAAAATTAGAGCCGCCCTCAGACGATTGAAAATCCTCGAATTTAAATAATATGTATTTTATACCACACATTGCGAAGTGAAGGGTTAATTGCGCGTTGTTTACATTGACCAACTGAAAAAAAATCAGACCTTCAATAAACACGAACAAAGCCGAACCGATTACCAGCCATCCATTTAATTTTTAAACACCGAACGGATTTCAGAAAGTTTCTTTTATGAGCTGCTTTTTTATACGCTTCGAACATCAAAACAACATGTTCGTATTGCGAGGCTCTTATTAAAACATCGGACATCCTAAACAAACACCAGATTTACTTAATAAAACTGGAATCCTCACGTAATGTTTTCGGGGTTAGACGGGACAAAAACCTCATTAACGATTTTACGTTGACGCATAACTTAATAGAATTTGTTCATTTGTTTGTTGAATGTTCATTTGTTTGTTCCGTGGGTTGTGGCAGAATACCAGTGTTTTGCTTTTACGAGCAATGTTGACCACTGAGCCATGCCCCTTTTGTGCTACTGTAGCGCACACAAACAAAGATAATGTTCTAGTTTTAAGTTTTTGCTTGATATGTTGATATTTTATGTAATCTTGATTGTGTGTGTTGGCAGTACCAAATAAACGTTTTATCTATCTATCTATCTATCTAATTAAATCGAGGCCTATCAAATGTGGGACAAGTGATCTATAAAGTACAGGGACCTCACCATGACGTCTTTACTTATATGCAATTCAATTCTGAACCAGAGTACGATCGCTTGATGTCAGATCCATACTACATACATACATACACATACACAAATCACGTCTCTATCCCTTACGGGGTAGACAGAGCCTAAGGTAACAGGCCACATTTAGCAAGATTGTGGGCGTATAGGCCTCATCGCCTATAACATGACTCCCACTATTTTCGCCCATTCCCTCGATGGGCTTTTATCATCTGCGCGGGTAGAGAGGCAACTGGTATATTCTATGTTTTTTCTTTGTTCCCAGATCAGCATCGAAGTCCATACTACAAGTGTCAAAAATGACACTTAAAAGATAAAATTGAATCGGAATTGAATCGCGTTAAGACGTCATGGTAAGGATCCAGTCCGTGAGCTCTTAGGATGCCTTTTGAGTTTATCTTGCCGTTTTATAGGTTTAATACTTCAATCGGCCGGGTAAGGGAGACAGAATGGAAAAATGACAGCCGCAGTCATGCTAAACGGGGTACCTCCCATTTGTTCTATGGAACTGTGACGTCATAGAACTGTTAACATTTTTCTTTCCCAGCAGTTCCATGGTAGAACTATTGAAACAAATGATGTGCTATTTGTTCTATAGAACTAGAAGCACCTCAAGTTTGTGATGGGAAACTGTAGGTGCTTTTAGTTCCATAGAACAAATAGCACATTTTTCGTTTCAATAGTTCTACCATGGAACTGCTGAGAAAGAAAAATGTTAACAGTTCTATGCCGTCACAGTTCCACAGAACAAATGGGAGGTACCCGCTAAACGTAGGCTTTAGGTATTTTTATCTTAGGCTTTGTCAACCTCGTAAGGCTTGAAAACGCAATTTATGTATGTATGTTTGTAAAGAGCGACAAACCTGATCAACCCCGGAAACACGCAACAGGATTGTATGCGTTGGTGTACTTAAGTGCCAACAAATAGTACCATGAACTGGCAAGTGTTTTGTGGAGTACAAATTTATGTTTTAAAAAACAAAGTTTAAATATAAAAGAAACAAATAAAGAAAACATTTATTCCTTTTTGCAAGACGCAAAAATATAAGAGCTTACATACAATTTTATAGAAATAAAACAAAATAAAAATAATACAGACATGAGTTTCAACATGAAACTATCTTGAGACTCAATCATAATTACACATAAACGGATAACTCACGTATAAAAAGTCGAGTGATATTTCGTAGTCCTTCTTCCTGGAGCGCTCGCCCCGGCGGCAGCGAAACGAACACTGCGCGCCAGCGCTCTATTCGCGCGGCTGCTCGACGCAACTGACAGCGGCGCACAACTACCCTCGTTTTCATCGTCATTTTTATTACTGTCTAATGTAGGGCAGCACACAACACTGATCACGTCACTCCGTAAAGGTTCGCTCACACTCACCGTTTGGTCAATATTTAAAACAGTTTTCCAACTCGACTTTGCTCATGTCGAGCATCACTCGACTTTTTATACGTGAGTTATCCGTTTATGTGTAATTACAGACATGAGTCATCACTGTTGAGTATGTCTTCGCAAATCAAACGGTCGCTGTTAAAATAGCTATAAATATGTTCAAGTAACATCCAAAATCGGAAAAGTAGGAATCAGCGTCTCGGTCATAAATATTACCTGTTTTGAAAACTTAGGACTTAAGAGGCTAGAGGACTAAGAAGGAATACCTCATAATGTCAGAGTTCTCACCGGCCGTATTCTCCACGCCGCAACACAGCAGAGCAAGCACAGCAGCTTGTTGGCAAGATAACTAAAAATAATACAAATAATTATGAAGCGACGGAACCCGGGCTAAAATAAACGCGTATTTTTTACACTTGTCGTAAATCGTTAGGGAAAACATTTGAGTTTCACAGCGGGGTTATTTAGCGAAATATTCTGAGCGTTTGATGCCCCTATCAACAAGGCAAACATGCTTGGAAAGCTGTTTGTATAAATAAATATCAAACGTTTATTCTACGAAGACCTTTCAGAGGTTTTCTATGGCTTTATGCTTATAATATAACACTGATAAATCATAGTACTTTATAAATGCCGAGGTGATTTTCGGATTGTTTTGTTAGACGGAATAACTAATACCTTTTAGTCCCAGCCCCAGCGTACTTTATTAAGTACATATCAAGTACGAGTAACTGTTAAATTTACTACGGGAGTACAAATTATTGAATATGAAAAATTATTCTAAATATACATACATACATACATACCGTCACGCCTCTTTCCCACAGGGGTAGGCAGAGACTACTTTGTTCCACTTGCTACTGTCCTGACATACTTCTTTCGCTTCATCCACATTTCGGGTACTCCTGACCTGACCTTTTTTCAAAACGTCTCCTATTTGGTCTCGAAACGTCCGTCTAGGCCTTCCCCTCCTAACGTTACCATTCACACTCCCCATATAGATCTGTTTAGTCAGTCTACTTTCATCCATCCGCTCTAAATATGCCTAAACGATGTCCAAAATTACGATACTAAAACTCACTGATCGTACCTTTTTAATATTATTTTCAATTTCATACGGCTATGCGTTCTTGAGTGAGTTCTTGCTGAAACTAAATCAAATGGGGGTGCGAGTTGCCTCCGCGTGTGGTCAAGAAGCTGCGAGGAGATGAGCAGTGCTTGGTCCGGTGCACCCTGGGCAACGGTTAATAATTTTCTGGCAGATTCTGAGGGATATAAATCATTATACGTTGGCTAAGAGCCCGAGAAGGGGTGGTGGGTCTTTTGACATGTGGTCTACCGTACAACGTTGCCGACACTTTTGTCAGAAGATTTTTGAATACTGTATTTATTACTTCGACATTGGCGACATCATCGCATCGATCGATGGGGCCATATTTAAAAAAAGAAGAAGTAAATCCAATGGCTACATAATTGTGCAAAATACTAAATATTATGAATTTTTAATCCACAGTGAATTCGTGGCGGTGATTATGAATGTACCCGATAGATATCGCCAGGTCGACACGACTTTCGCATTAATTCAAATGGATCTTTTTGAGAGACATTCTATTTCCGACAAAAAATTAGGGGTTGCTAAAGTTTACACAGTTTACCATGTCAGGGTTCCGTGAGTGGGGAAAATCTTCACTCAATAATAGTAGGTACATTATATTCCGTGGGTGGTGAAATAAATGTCTCATATCGCAGGAACTTGTCGCACTAGCCAAGGGCAAGGTCGGTAAACAGGTGACCGCTTTTTTGATCACCGCCCGAGGTGTGTACACAATTTAACGTCTTTCCCTGGTCAGGAATCGCTACTTAATCCCCGGAGCAATGTAGATTAAAATTTTCCAAAAAAAAAACATTATTTTTCGTTTTTTTCGAAATAAATATCTCTTCTTCTACAATAGTGCCAAAGCCGAAGCATAAATAAAAAGTACAATGCATTTTTAAAACGGGCATTCTCTTTAACGACTTAACCCATTATTCACAAAATGTTAAGCGTCTGGTAAACTTTCGTTTATTTTTATTTGTCACGTTGTGAGTTCAGTTGCCTACGCCAGACGCATCTGAAACTTTTTTATGAAAATGGAAAGACTAATTTAACAGAAAAAACAGTTAAACTTCAACTTGGGTAACTAAAAATCTTACATTATTATTTTGTTTTTTACACTATCTTCCATGCTGGTCTGGGAACAAAGAAAAAACATAGAATGTACCAGTTGCTTCTCTTCCCGCCCTGATGGTAAAAACCCATCGAGGGATTGGGCCAAAATCTTAGGGATCATGTTATATAGGAGATGTGGCTAGCAACCGATCACTGTTTTGATTCCCCTTTCAATCCGTACGCCCACAATCATGCTAAACGTGGTCTTTAGGTTTGGTAACCTTAGGCTCTGTCTACCTCATCACTACATAGTATAAAACAAAGTCGCTTTCTCTGTCCCTGTGTCCCTATTTCCCTATGTCCCTATGTTCCTTTGTATGCTTATATCTTCAAAACTACACAATTTGATGCGGTTTTTTTAATAGATAGAGTGATTCAAGAGGAAGGTTTTTATGTATGGTTCTACGCAGACGAAGTCGCGGGCAGAAGCTAGTAAGGGATAAAGACGTGATTTATGTATGTATATGTATGTATTTTTAAATTAAACACGCGAGATTACTAAGTAGGTGGTGCATTTCGTGTAATGCAGTCGTTTTGTTCAAAAAAAAGTAATCAACCGCCTGGCCCACATTTTACCAACCCGACAGTAAAATTGTTGGTGACAGTGACAACTCGAATTGCGATGCATGGTCATTACGAAGGCAACCGGCGTAGATTCTCGTCGAGTTTGTGATGTAAACAGAATTGTCACTTATCACCGACTATTGTCGAGATGGTGAAATACGGGGCTGAAGAGTTTACCGGGAGTTTTAAAAATTGGTAATTTTATAGATTTTGATGTGCTCTTTCCGAATTTTAACTTTGCAACCTCGTATCTCTTTTACCCGTGCCGCCATACTGGAAAATAGTCGCTTGCTAGCACTTTTTTGATGATATCTCCTTTCTGACGTCATCATCATCATCATCATCATTTTGAGTCTATATACGTACCACTGCTTTTAACATATTGTACGGTAAAAACATTAACGTGCAAACCAAGGTTTATTTAGCTTAGTTAGTACTTAACTTTATTTCCAAATTACATTATGGTGACCTTTAACTTAATAAAATAATAAACAGATAAAGTTAAATAAAAAATAATACACAAAAAAATATATATATATATTCTGTATACCTTTTTTCTGTTTTGGTTGTTATATGTGGTGTTCAATAAAGAGTTATTGTATTGTATTGTATTGTAATACAATACGTGCAATTTGTTTTACAATTTCTTGTCATTATGTTTTTTTTGTAATTAATTAGAACTTAGTCGATTATTTATATTTGTTGGAGGCATAAAGCTAATGGTAAAATTTGATAGCGACAAATAATGGACTTCTCGGGAAGTCTCTCTTCAGAATGTAAGCTGTGAAAAATATTGGAGGTTTAGTGCGACCAGAAATTTACATTTTCATCGAATGCCTGCAGCGCTGCAAAGTAGGTTCGAGTAGATGAAGTGCTAAAATATTATTATGACGAAGAAGCGGTTTATGGCGCGAAAAATTATTAAGTGCTTTAATATTAGTCTGTTTAGAGTTTCAACAGCTTTTTAAGCTTTATTATGCTTTTTATCCGTCTAAGGATAAGGATAAGGGATAAAGACGTGATTTATGTATATAAGCGTATGCGTTTTCCTTTTTTCAGTTGTTATATTACTACCGTTTTAGTACAATACCATTGTAGTACATTATAATATCGCCACTTGCTTCGTCTATGAAATTTAATTATTTTTCTCAAAAATGTCCGGTAAAATCGTCATTGTTAACTACATATCAGAACAGGAAGTTAATTGTTGCCGGTCAGTCCAAAAAAAAAAAAAAAACTACTGTCGCGCTAAACTCTCCAGTAATGTTGCATACAAATTCCATTACTGTCTAGTTATTAACTTTTTACAAATGCAAATCACCATTATAAAATAAAGGCACAAGACTTAAAACACCAAATTAAAAAAAAAAAAGCTAATACGACAAAGTGTTTATCTGTGTCTGAAATAGCTTTAGGTGTTCTGGGTAGAAAAATACTCTCTTCAAATGCCATTGATAGAAAAAGGCGGCAAAGCAAAACAATTTTCACTATTTTGTTTTCATTTATTTTTGTTCTTGTTTATTTTCGATTTTTGAGAAAAGCACTATACTTGCCTCGGCCAGAATAGCATTGCTGGCTTCGTATTATTAAACGGACTCGCAAGCTTGTCCGTTCAAACCAATACTCAGCCTGCAATTGCCTACTTCCTGGCCTAGACAGTAATGTACTATTTCTCGCCAACGGAGTTTGAATGCAATTTTATTTGGCTAGCATTTAACTTTTCTTACCAGACTTTCAAGTAGGACGTGGAAATCGTGGAATAGGCTCACCGCGTTCTTTTAACGTAAGTAAGTTCTCGAGACGTCTGAAGTGTCAGGCGAAAAAACCACGGGAAAGCTAAGTCGAAGAGCAAAGAACCTTATTTATTTATGTGAATGTTACTTACCATCATTACACATCATTACACACACACAAATCACGTCTTTATCCCTTGCGGGGTTGATAGAGCCTAGGGTAACAAGACCTAAAGGCCACACTTAGCATGATCGCAGGGGTATAGGTGGAAAGGGGAATCAAAATAGTGATTGGTTGCTAGCCGCATCGCCTGTAAGTCATGATTCCTATGCCCAGTATTATAGCCAACGCCATAATAATCCAGTGGTAACCCAAAAAATTAATTCCAAAACTCAATAGTGAAATCCTACAATTATTATATTTTTGATTCCTTTTTCCAACTATACGCCTACAATCAAGCTAAACGTGGCCTTTAGGTTTTGTTACCTCAGGCTCTGCCTATCCCGTAAGGGATATAGACGTAATTTGTGTATGTGTATGTATGTACAATTATTATAAACGTGTAAGTTTGTGAGTATGTTTGTTACGCTTTCACGCCAGAATGGCTGAACAGATTTGGCTGAGATTCGGCACTAGGATAGACTATAGCCTGGAATAGCACATGGTTACTTTTTATCCCGCAAAATTGCGTAGTTCCCTTGCCACGGCGATAAAAAAAATGAATTTCAGTTATTTCATGCAAGCTTTCTAGCACTAGAATCGAGATTTTCATATAAAAATACCATCATGTTAATTAAGTACCCGATAGCGGTTTGTTTACTTACATTCACCAAACACTTTTGTATCAAACCAACTCCCAAATAACTTCTCAAATGCCCTACGATAACCTCAAATGGGCTAACCGCGATTCATCCATGAGTATAAGCGCTCGAGTAGTGTTGCTGCGCGGTAGTCCACTATCGATGGTGTTTCGATAGACTGTCGATAGGCTAAGACAATGTACCGATAGTTGACAATACAATCGATATTTAATTTTGTGTAGACTACAATACTATCGATAGTATCGATAGGTTTGATCCTTGAATTCAGATAAGACATTTCCAATATTACGTTAAGTATTAATCATTATCATTATGGCAGCTGAAAGACGTCCACTGCTGGGCAGAGGCATCCCCCATGGCTCTTCACTCAGACCAGTCTTGTGCTTTCCATCCATCGCGATCGCGGTCGCAGCTCCATCTTGTTGAAAGCCTAGCCCTCTGAGTGACTTTGAGCTCCTCATGAGGCCCATCGTTAGCGCCCATGTCTCAGATCCGTATGTCATCACTAGCAACACACACTGGTCAAACACTTTGACTTCATACACTGCGGTAATTTGGATGAAAAGACACTGCGAAGCTTTCCGAACGCTGCCCAGCCGAGTAAACTAATGATCGTTTTAAATTATCGAATGTTGCCTTTTGGGATATTATCGACTAAGCAGCAACGCTGCGCTCGAGACGTCTGAAGAGGCGAGTGAAAAGCGAGAGCAAGGACCGAAAAACGGCGACACATCCGGCGATTTTCCTGTTCATTGCACGCTCTTAACGTTCATCACGTTGTAGTTAGCTGACAACTCAAGCAATGTACTACAAAATCGCTTTTGCGCCGCCGGTCGCGCGTTCCGTGACTGGGGGTTATAGGTAAAGTCCCTTGACTAATAGTATGAAGTTAGTAACGGGGCTGAATGCGTGAAGTTGCAATCGTTGGAAGGTTCTGGTGAGATTGTTGTGGTGTAAGTGAAATGACGGACAAAATAGGATTGGAAACTACACTGAAAGGGTCACTTCCTGTAGAAAGTTGTGTGAAAACCCTTTATTTTTGCTCGTGATTGTATATCACTCTACGTATGTCATTACAGTCAAAAGCAATGAATTTTATGCAGCTTTAAAGCAATGCACTTCGATTTCTTAAGATACATCTGAACCATTTACTTTGCGCAAAAAAATAAGCTGCTAAGTTTAAAATTAGTCTGAAAAATTCAAAGACTAAGCTTGAGGTCTCAGATTCGACCCTCGGTCGGGGTAGACACTATTTATTTCAGTTTGTATTTATCTACATGATTTTATTTATCTGGATCTTCATAAGCACGAAAAGTGACTGCTTAGTTTGAGACTAAGTTTTTTATTGTATTTTTAGTCATTATTTACTATAAAAAATTGGCAAATACTGACCTACTAAATTATACTTACAACCACATAACAGAAGCAAACAGGTAAAATTAAACAAAAATCCCTAAAAACCCAATTGTCGAATCCCCGTAATCCCCCAAAAAACCAGCATAATGATGCTCCCGATTCAATCACATATGCGCCCACCCGGCCCACAATGGACCTAATTCAATCTGCTTGCATACAATAACCCCCGACATTTAGCTGGGAATAAAAAGCCCGCGCGGACGGATTGCACATAACCCGCTAGTGTCTGGGGATTGCGTTCTCAGTTTCTGCTGGCACCCTGTCACACCGGAACTATCAGGCAAAGTGCCGCTAAATTCGCTTCAGAAGTTAAGGCACTAATCCCACCAAGGGCGAGGAAATGATTAGCTATCGTATTTAATATCTCCTCGCTCATGAAACGTACAATAAAAAGGGCATCCTGGGTCATTAAAAGAGACATTATTATTATTTAAATATTTGGGCTCTGACTGTTCACACTGCCAGCGAGAACTACAACCACCAATTTATCGCTGCGACAAGAGCGATCAAAGATAAATCTTGCTGAGCGATATTCACTCAGCGATGCTGGCTTGGCTATTAGATTTTACGTCAATTGGAGAGAAAATCGAGCAAATGACATTCCGTGGCAGCGGTTAGCCCGTGCAAATTGAAAATTAGTCCGATCCACTTACAGGTCACCACACTCACCGCTAAGCAAGTCTAACTCAAACCGAGTTCGAGAGGATTGATGGCAGATGTGATAGAGTGGACATGATGATGTAGGCATTTAAGTTACCTATAAAATGTTCTATTTAAAATTGTCACTATTTCATATTCGATCCCTTTGATGGTATTACTGGTTAGATAGCCACATTACTTTTGTAAAACTTTAGCTGTTCATATACGCTTCATTCGTTTTAAGATGTTAGTCATTACGTCAAATTTATACTGTTGGTTGTTGGCGACAAAAATTTCAACGGGTGGATCAACTTTTCTTGTCCCTCGTTGCTATGGTTACGTTCTCCTCGGTCATTCTTTAAATCGTAAATTTTAACGGTTTAAAATTTTCCAAACATTTACTTATGCTGTAGTTTTAAGCCTCGTCTGTAATGGGTTATCAGTTAAGCACGTTAGGGGCCGTCCATTAATCACGTGAGGCTTGAAAGGGGGGGGAGGGGTTTGACAAAAATCACGAAATGTCACAAGGGGGGAGGGGGGGGGGGTGTAGTAAGATATCACGTGTATTTATTTTTTCATTATTTTTTCAAACGCGCGATTTTTAAATTACAGTTACATGTATTATAGTAAAATGACACAAAAATATATCATGACATATACGGTACCAAATTAATATATAAATTCAACACGCGCGCTTGCGCGCGCAAGACAATTCTAGTTCTAAAAAATTTAAGATTTTTTGTAGATACGAAAAATACACGTGATGTTGGATGGGGGGTGGGGGGGTAGTCTTAAACCTCACCATGTATCACCAAGGGGGAGGGGGGGTTAAAAAATGCTTAAAAAAAAGATCACGTGATTAATGGACGGCCCCTTAGTAGAATAAGACACAACATTTCTTCGAACAAACTGTACTATTTTTGTCCCCCCCCCCGCTGATAGGACAAATATGTAAATATTTCATTACACGTCGGTGTAACAACATCCACCGTTATTCGTATGTAAATAGAGAAGTCATATTGAAATTCTAAGGATTCCGGGGATAGGTAGGTAATTTTTTTTTCAGCTCTTTTGTGGTTTACGTGTTCCTCCGAAGTAAAACAGACTCGGATCCAATTTGCAAGTTAGGATAATTCCTTTTTTTCCTTTGACGTGTTTCTGCTTACGTGTGTTTTTCTTTTGATATTAGGAGAATGTAACGAGCTCATTTCCATACGCGCTTTGTTACACTGGGCTGCTCAAAACTAAGTTCTCTTATGCTAATCTGATAAAATATAGGTGAATAAAACGGGTGCGTATCGATGGCTATAAAATTTTTTGGTATAATATTAGTAGCAATAACGCTCATTTGATATAATTATTAAATCATATAACAACACTTAATATATTTACATATGACATAATTATCATTTCTTATAATGATCATTTGATATAATATCATTTAATATAACATTCTTTAAGTATAATGCTTATTTCCTATAATGAACTTATGGTATAACGTTATTTAATCACAAAACGAACTGCTATCAAAAAGTAGGTTAGGTTAGGTTTGAACTGCGTCCCCCAACAAAAACGAACTGCTATAAAAAAGTTGGTTAGGTTAGGTAAATAAAACACAATGTTCATTATATAAAATGAGCGTTATACCATATAATCGTTATAAGAAATAAGCGTTATACCGAACGATAAATATACGGAATAAATGTATATATTTTAAAATTATATCAAACGTTTATTATACACAATGAGTGATTATACCCTTTGAAATTATATCAAATGTTAATATATCGATAGAAAATATATTAAATATTATTATATCGATCATTACACACCCGAATAAAACGGGTAAAGATATAGCACCCTGCGCGTTGTACCGTTAAAAGCATTTAGAAATATGTTTTTGGAACAGCAACTACTACGTAGTTCGTGTCTCTTCGTTTTTCGTTGCGGCAGCATAGTATTTTTACTTTAATTGCAAAGAGTTTTTTAAAAGTGTACCTATTTAGAAGTGCACTTCTATGTTGGTTTGGGAGCAAAGAAAAAATACAAAATGTACAAGATGCTTATCTTCCCGCGCAAATAGATGGGGCGAAAATCTTACGAATCATTGTTATAGGCGATGCGAGCAACCCTTCACTATTTTGATTCACCTTTTCGCCCTATACGCCCATAACTTTAAAGTATTTCGGTTTCGGTTTTATAAAATAAAATTCTTATTTCTTATTTTTTATTTCTACCCTGGGGTCTGTCTTCCCAGTAAAGGATAAAGACGTGATAAAGTATGCAAATTTTCCACAGGAGTCAGGCGTTACTTTGCGGAGGTCCATTTCAATGCTACTCCGCTACTCACCTACCGCTACTTAAGTAGCGGAGTAGCAAGGTAAATATTTTTTTGTTCAATGTATATTATCATTATTTGTGAGATCCTATTGCTCTATGTTGCTATTATAATTTCCCATATTGTGTTGTAAGCTGTTGGTTGTCCTTAAGTAAATAATAAATAAACACTTTCGACGTGTGTATAAGGGCCTATTTCACCAGTCTTGGTTAAGTTCCAGTTATCTTAAGTGTTACTTATCTATGATGACGTCGCTGTCTGTTTCGTAGTAATAAATAGAGACGGAATCATAGATAACAGAGAGTGGTGTAACAGGCCCTAGATCTACTTTAGAACTGACAAAGTCAAATGCCTTTGCAAAATCTATCTACATACATACATACATACATAAATCACGTCTTTATCCCTTACGGGGTAGACAGAGCCCAAAGTAACAAGACCTAAAGACCACGTTTAGCATTATTGTGGGTGTATGGATTGAAAGGGGAATCAAAATAGTGATCGGTTGCTAGGCACATCGCCCATAACATGGTTTCCAAGATTTTCGCCCATTCCCTCGAGGGGCTTTCTATCTACTAGTGGAAAAAATAAAAGTTTCATTGATGCTCAAATTTATACGTACTTTTAAGAGCCTAAAAAGGATTGCGGGATTAAGAAGCCTGCACGTTACAGATAGCTGTGGCTTAGCTTGCGTTGAAAAGTGGGCGGAAAAACGACCCAAATAAAACTTTCCTGCTTATACCACATCTGGAAATACCCCGTTAACAGTGTACTAACCTTAATTTTTTTCAAGTAATTTCCATTTCTTATAGTGCCTACTTAATTGTATTTTTAAAAAGAAAATTAAAATGTTTTTGTTTTTTACAATTTTTTTATTTTTGAAGATCCAGCGGGATAATTATGGAGTCTACAAAACTGTCCGAAAAGAAACATTCAATTTTATTTATCAAAAGAAAAAAAAATACAAAAATCCACAAAATTGATCGTTTTCATTTAGCTCTTTATACTAACAATGTCTTCGCATATAGCATTATTGCTAAGAAGAATGCGTTTCAAGAACCTTGTCACTTTTACAAATCAAAATCATGTTACATTACATTGTTCTACTAATACATACATTCACAAATCACGTCTATGTTCCTTACGGGGTAGAACGTGTATCTAGGGAGAACTGAACTACTAATAAAAATCAAACAATCAATCGAACAAATGATTAAAGAAGCGACATCAGACCTCTATTGGAATAGATTTCTTAAGATTAACCTGGCAACCGACTAATCAAAGATAATCAAGATAATAATGTAACAAACAGTACAACTTACGTAGCTATCAGGTTACATAACAATTAATCTTGCTGAAAATTCGTTTCGGGACCATGAAATTGAATTAGGGCCCGAGCCAAGTACAAGGCTAGTAACTGAAATAAATCAATCTGAGTAATTTGAAAATGAAACAGAATATGGGTCGCTCAACGACTTTCGCGGGAAAACGACGGTGACAACTAATTTCTGTAATTAAACTTCAAAGAATTTGTATCACAATATTTACAAAGAAATTTCTGAGTTACTGGCTGAAATCAAAACGCTCTTCCTCTTCTAAACTAAGAACTGATGCTTGAGACTAAATGTTTTATTTTTGCTAGCCTTTTATATCTCTTCCTATTTCTGCTGGTCTGGGAGCAAGGAAAAAACATAGAACGTAGGTACCAGTTGCTTTTCTTCCCGCGTAGATGGCAAAAGCCCATCGAGGGAATGGGTGAAAATCTTAGGGATGTGGCTAGACCGAACGCTCAAATGAGTCCTCGCCGGCGCGGCACAGGGGCGCGGCGCGGGTGACCGTATCACTTCACTACATAGTATAAAACAAAGTCGCTTTCTCTGTCCCTATGTCCCTGTGTCCCTATGTATGCTTATATGTTCAAAACTACACAACGGATTTTGATGCGGTTTTTTTAATAGATAGAGTGATTCAAGAGGAAGGTTTTTATGTATAATTCTACGCAGACGAAGTCGCGGGCAGAAGCTAGTAATATTATAAATGCGAAAGTTTGTGAGGATGGGAGTGTGTGTGTTTGTTCCTTCTTCACGCTGAAACGACTGGACGGATTTCGATCAAATTTAGAACTGAGATAGCTGGTTCCCTAGATTAAAACATATGCTAGTGTTTATTTCAGATAATTGCGTAGTTAGTAGCGAAAATTACATTTGAAATTTGCCATGAGCTTTTCGGTGAAGGAAAACATCGTGAGGAAACCTTGCACACATCTGCGAAGAAATTCAATGGTGTGTGTTAAGTTCCCAATCCGCACTGGGCGCGCGTGGGAACTATAGCCCAAACCCTCCAATACACGGAGGAGGCCTATGCCATGAGGCAGGCCGAATTACGCGACTATTTAATAATAATAAAAAAAAAAGACAACGACAACAAAAAATGAAATTGTAGCGAATTCGGAATAAAAAAAAAAAAAAAAAAAAAAAAAAAAAAAAAAAAAAAAAAAAAAAAGGCTATATAAATTGCGTAGTTCCTACGGGAGAGCGATAAACATATTATTTGCAGACGAAGTCGCGGTACAGCTAGTATCACATAATTATACCCAATCCCCCTATAATGATTCCAAAATAATTCCCATGATGTATAAATTCGTCGAAGTACACACCAACACGGAATAGACTTCTCAAAAGCCAGACAGCATTTCTATTACGAAGTAGGAGATATATAGCTTAATGGAATCGTAGAATGTCCGGTGCGGGTGGAATGCGATCGGTACCTTGGACGCGGCGGTCGGGCACGCCGACCCTCTTTATTATGCCGCTAGACGCAGGTGGGAAAAGTTAGGAGTTTTCAAGGTGTACACGCTTAGTCATAGCTAAGTAGCTACTAATAAGAAATAAGAAACGTTTATTGTATAAAACCGTGTACAATTGTGACATGATTTTGAAGTTCGAACAGTTTATCCATTTCGGACGTACAATATTTAGGTACCTATTTATTATTATAAATTATTTATATCTTTATTTTAATAATTTGTACAAAAGTATTCATTTAAGTTATAAAAGCACACACAAAGTAAAAAATCCTTAAGTTTATTTTTAAATTTATTACCATCTAAAGATTTTATATACACAAATGATTATAAATCTTTATACCGTTTACATAGGTGCTCTTTTTTTAAGTATATAGCTAGAAGGTCGGACTATACACATATCATATTTATATTACGATCGTAAGTTTTTCTTTCAGTCGCTTTTCTTTGTGAAATACCTATTTTATACTGCAAAAATAAACCAACAATCGACAAACATAAGAAATCAGTTACACACCTACAGATACTAACTCACACTACATATCTAAGTACACATGCACGCACACACGCGCACAACTATTACTTCTCCGTCATTATGTTACTCAATATTTTATTAAATTGTTTTTTTTTCGTGCCTACACTGGTTAATCTAACTAAGCTGCTCTTGTGTTTATTGAGCCGGTAAATCTTTTTTGTGCCGCGACTCAGGTTGTCACTGTCACGTGACAGTGACAGGCTCAGATTAATATGAGACATGTGTATTTGTCAATGATTTACTTTTAATAAACCATTTTTTAAAAGTAATACGAGAACGGAGCTGATAGCACATGGCAACATACTTTCAGCTACTATCGCGTGTCACGGTTCCTGGTGTCGGCTTGGTAATAAACATAGACTACCATGTTTATACACCGTGAATATGATTTACAATTGCCATGAAAATCCTTTTCTCAAACATTCTCGGAAATTCTCTCTTTCCGTTAGAAAATAGAACACGGGAAATGCCTCATTTTTGCTTTTCTAAATTTTATTATAAAAAACAATACTTCCTTATCTAGGAGTAAACAAAATGTACTAAAATCCATTTTTTCTCGCTTCGTTAACTTTTTAAAATTCCAATGGATTGCATGCAAAATTGTGGGGACGATAGAATAATTCCATACAGCCGCTAACCGCTCGGTTTTCATCGCAGTGCGTTTTTTTTAAATTTTCAGTTTATAATGTCTTCGATTTGCAAAAAGTTTTTAGAAGGCGGTAAATAATTAAACGTGCAATTTTTTATTTCCTCATATTGTTTGAGAAAAGCACTGACATTCCTCGATGGAAACACGAATTTCCTGACTCGTCTCTTCACAAGCCTCGCGTTGCTCGCCTTACAGACCACCTCAGGCAATCCCCGACTTTCCAGACCTCGGCAGTAATACACTATTCCCAGCGTGTTATGTCGGAAATATTCGCATTTGTATAGCATTTGTCATGCTAATACAGTCCGACTCTTAGACACGTCGGCATCATTCGGAAATAATCGTTTGTACACAATGGGAAAGGATTATTTACTACGTCCGTAGTATCGTTTATCGATTGTAAAATCCGTTCCAATCCGATGCTGACACGTGATGCTGACATAGACTATTAAGAACTAACTGACAAGTATAGTTGAATCATCGAGAGCGTGGAATTGCATATGTAGTAGTATTGTTTGTTTACAGGCATTCTATATTTGAATTTTCTATTTTCTTGTACTATCAGCATACAAAGAGGTTGTTATATATATATATATCGAAGAACTAAAAACAAAAATAATGTCAGTGTGAAATTGACAATACTATTTACGTTGTGCGTATATTTTTACATCTGATTTGATTGTATTCTCAATCAATTCACGTCGAAAGTGAAGAAAATAAATATCGATGTCAGGAAGGAGAAATGGATCAAATAACAGACAATTTTATTATCAATACTTGTGACAGCTCAGATGAAGAACATGATAGCGAATAAAAGAAAAAAAAGAGGACTACTACTTATTCCACTTCTTGGGTATGTCATTTTATTAAGTTAAGAGAAAATTATTCTCCTTTTGTTGCAAACGGTACAACCACTACAAATGCAATTCCATCTTCTCGATAATTGGCATTGTTCATTTTTTTTAGTATGCTCCAATTCGAAAACCATTTCGAGGAAAACCATCAATCATCCGATTTATCTTGTCCGATTTCAAAAATACTTTATGATTGCAGATATTTTTGTAAAAGTACTTTGAACCTTTGTTTGACCGAACGACCGGGTTTTTAGACAGAGTCCAGCATCGAAAGTTTGCCACAAAAGTGAGAAAAAAAGTTTGGCTACGGCAACTGTCACGTGTCACTGTCAAATCTAACAAAACCATAGACAAAGCCGTTTTTTTTATAGCCAGCCGAACGAAGGCGATTGGGATTCTGTCTAAATTCACGAATTATCAAACAGCGAAAAAATATTTATTATTAATTAACAAAGCTACGTAAAAGCATAATATTCAAATTAGTTGCTTGAAATAGTCCATTTTATCAAATAAAGGTGTTAAAAGCACAGCTTAAAAAAAATGAACAATGCCAATTCAACTATAACTTATTATCTAGAATAGGCTCGCCTTTGACCACAATCACGCATGCGTAAGCGCCCAATCACTCTAAATTTAAAGACGGTTAGATTGTACTCGTAACATCCACAAAAGGGAACATTCGTAAAAAAAAAACACATTTCTCAATAAAACATGAACATATCCTTAAAGAGATGACAATAAGTGAAATACCAGTATTTACCAGTTGCTTCTCTTCCCGCGCAGATGGTAAAAGCCCATCGGAGGAATGGGCGAAAGTCGTAGGAATCATGTTATAGGCGATGCGGCTAGCAACCCATCACTATTTTGATATCCCTTTCCACCTATACGCCCTTAATCATGCTAAACGTGGCCTTAAGATTGTGTTGCCTTAGGCTCTGTCTACCCCGTAAGGGATAAGACGTGATATATTATGTATGTATATAATGAATGTATGTATGTATGTAAAAAGTGAAATTAAAAGTAAAATCGGTAAAGAAATCCGGAAAATGTAAGTTTTAAACTACTAGTCAGCAATTAGAAAGAGAAATCCGATATGACTGTGACGTCATTTGTCACAATCCCCATATAAACTCCATATATTAAAATGCTGTTTTTTAGAAAGAGAGAGACAAATCTTTGATAGCTTATATCTCGGTTATATTTATAGCTATTTGCATAAATGAGCTTTTAATGAAAGCAATGCAAAAATTATGAAAATTCCCCTATTCAATGTTTTTCTTAACTGCCCAACCCAAACGGGGCTGACTAAAATCGAATTGTGCTAGCCTTCAAACAGCCTCTGCGTAAACCCATTTAGCATCACCAAGAGAACAATAAACAAAGAATCTAATTCTCGTATTGTGCTGGTGTATCTATCTTCGTGACTTAGAAACAATGGAATTCAAGTCTGAGAAAAGATTTATTACAAACTAGATTGCCTGAACTCCAGGACGTTCTTATCGTACGTTGTTCAATAAGATTTATATGGCGTTTTGTGTTAGTGTGTTTCGAGTTCCTGAAATGATATCGTGAGATGGAAAGCTGTGAAATTTAAACACGCTTCCGATACTGATATTCTGATTCAAATTATATAGTAAGTCACACACACACACACGCACACGCACACGCACACGCACACGCACACGCACACGCACACGCACACGCACACGCACACGCACACGCACACGCACACGCACACGCACACACACACACACACACACACACACGCACACGCACACACACACACAAATCAGGTCTTTATCCCTTACGGGGTAGACAGAGCATAAGGTACCAAGACCCAAAAGCCACGTTTAGCATGATTGCGGGCGTATAGGTGGAAATAGAATCAAAATTGTGATGGATTGCTAGCCGCGTCGCCTATAGCATGATTCTTATGATTTTCGTCCATTCCTTCGATGGGGTTTTACCATCTTCGCGAGAAGAGCAGCAACTGATGTTTGTTCTGTTCTGTTCACTAACCCTGTCGCTAATCAGCAGTGCATGCGCTGCTGTGTTCCAGCGCGGAAAGTAAGACAGCCGGTGGAATTAAGTAGGTACTGACACTTGAGTCTATCTTAGCTCTCTCTGCTGGTAAACTCTGCAATCTTCCAGTGTTGCGAGTGTCCATTGGTGCTCACTTACCATCAGGTGTTCGATTTGCTCGTTTGCCTCGCTTTGCTTAAAATACAGAGTGATTGAAATTATTAAGGTACTTTCAGGATATTTGTTATATAGCAACTATGATTATAATTTGAAACAGGGGCGTTACCTTGACGTCTTAATGTGATTCAATTCCGACTCAGTTCAGATTTAAGCTGTCATTTTTAGTATAGATCTGACAGCGAGCAAAACTAAACTAAATCGGAATTGAATTGCATTTAGAGTTAAGACTTCATGTCAAGGCCCCTGTAATGCGAAAACATTAGGTTTTGTTTACCCCGTAAAGGATAAAGACGTAAATAATATGTATATTTTTATGTACGTCTGCGTTATTAGATTTGTTCAAGATAAACTCAGCCTTCTCCACTTCTACATAAATACTTACGTTACACGAATCATACTGTCACCAACAAAACAACACACAAAGATTACTTTAAAAAAGTTCTTTTAAGTACGCAAACAACATAACTCTTCACTACATAGTATAAAACAAAGTCGCTTTCTCTGTCCCTATGTCCCTATGTATGCTTATATCTTCAAAACTACACAACAGATTTTGATGCGGTTTTTTTTAATAGATTTCTACGTAGACAAAGTCGCGGGCAGAATCTAGTATTAAATAAAATTAATATCGTCCTGTCATAAATGTTAATATGTTGCTTATTTTTATACCCGTTGCTATCTTATTAATGTCTTATTTGAATATAATAAAAAATATCTGAAATTGATAAATACCCGCCTACACCCACCCCCAAAAATAATTACCCATAAAACAGGGTAATTCTCAAAACATCCCCCAGCATCACGTGCACAATAAACGGGCCAAGTTCTTTAGTTTAAGCCAAATTGCGTTCAGGTACTGTGCTGTTGCGAAGCGGAACTTATCTACATTTTAAAGCAACCCAAGCATATTGTACGACGGGCGAAACAAGTTGTACAAGTGCCGCGGTCGCATCCATTACGTGGGGCAAACAAAGTTTCACCGCGGTGGCTGAAACTTATTCTAGGGCCTGTACACGAGACCACCCAATTAATTGGGCAAGCTACTTCCGTTTTAGTATCCGTGTGCATTTACGTAATTGAACTGTGAATCGCAGCGTTTGGTGCGCGTAAACAGATTTAATATTTAACCTTTTCATTGTACAAAACAACGGTACAAGGTGAAAATAAGAAGCAGCAGTTAATATGCCTACAACATTTTTTTACTTAAGATTTTGTGATTCGAATTATGTCAAAATTCTGTGTGTTTCCGCTTTAATCACCCAGGTCACTGAAAAGACAGAACTACTTACATTGGATACTGAAAAATAAGTAAAAGACTCTTTTTTAATATAGAGCGGTACCTTAATAAACTCGGTCCACGAATATTGTAAAACACTAATTTAACTTACCCAACTCGAACTACAGTGGAAACATTATTAAATTGTGTAAATAAGATAAGTAAATCAACTTAGCGTTCATAAATCCTTGGCAAGAACAAAGTTCTTGTTCCAGCTTAACTTTTAAACAACATAATGAATGAAGTTTCACAACTTGGCTGCACTTTATGCGTCAGACAACATTTTATAACATCTGCTTGGGAGTATATTGTTAATTAAGTTTTGACATGTTAACGTACTCGGTAAATATTGTATCACTTTAAGAAAACACCTTGGAAACTTCTAAATCTGTTCTGAAGTTGAGGACGTAAGCACGGAGAATGGTCTATGGAAATATAGCATGTAAATTTTTAAACGAAAGTATGTCATTACACATTACAGCCGAATATATCGATAATATTCGCACAAATCATTTTTGCTTCACTTAAACACCCATCGGTTGGTAAAATGCGATACAAATATAAGGTTTAAAAGACCTACCTACTAACTTTCACGATTTGCACTCATTTAATATTTCAACTATACGGGTTTTAATCTTTTTGTTATTTACCTAATAAGAACATGCATAATAAGACTTTGGTTAAGTCTATATTGTCTATTCCCTCTAAAAAGCACTTGTTGGCTTATTTCGCTTTAAAAGTACTCCGTCGTTACTCTGCCAGACATAGGTAAAACTTTTACACAAACAACATTAAATTTACGATGAAAACGCATGACTACCAACTTAACAAATTATTTCATCATTTCAACTTAACAAATCATCACTGGCAAGTCAGTAAACGTTTTGGCTAAATGCGCCAAATGGCTTTAAAAAAAAAGTAAACGTTAATTAACACTTAAGTAGTCGCACCCTTATTTCAAACGCTTATAGTCGCTACCGGGTCCTGCGGACCCAGTAAATTATATGCGGATACTCTAAGAAGTATTCAAAATTATCTTATGTCAGTTAAATATTTTTATTAAAGGGTAATACAACAACAGTATTTGTAAAAATCAACAGTTTAATTTAGTGAATTTCTACAAAAACAGATTAATTACAAAAAAAGCCAAATGTTAGGTAACATTTGGCATTTGGTGGTTTTTCTTTTATTATTGTAACTAATGTATTTATTTTTAATAATTTTTCTTAAACTGCTATTTTATACATATTTAAAATCACAAAAACAGATCAGGTTGTATTATATAAAAATGCGTCAATGAGCTCCGTAAATCAATCATCTCCAATATTCAAACAAAACATAGATAACCTGCTTTAATTTAATTAAATTTAGTTTAATTTGATTTGTTTTTCATTTTCAATAAAGTTACAAAAAATATTTTTGATTGCGCTTAAAAAAACATAAGATTCATAAATATAATGCCCTAAATAACTATATCAAAATTGAGTACATAAATAGTCGCTACTGGGTCCCAGCGGACCCATTTACAAAATTATTGCTTTCGTATTATGGTCGCTACCGGGTCCAGTAGACCCATACGCTACTTTTTACGTCTGTCGGTCACAAATGCGGCGCGCAGACAGATTGGCGAGGCGACGACTCGACTCGCAAGATATTAATTGGAAGGTAGATAGAACGGCAACGTCGCGTAGTGCAAAACGAAAAAGTTATACATTATAATCAACTGAACCGGGTCCTGTAGACCCATTAGCGACTACTCAAGTGTTAAAGACAAAGTTACTATAAATAAACTTCCAATTTTGTCATTTGTCGTTTTCATGTTTCCCGCTCGTGTCTTGTTTGATTGCAATAGTGGGTATTATCAAAGTTTTGTAACGTATCATAAAAAAGTATGGATCAGAACGAAATTAAATCAACACCGGAAGAAATATCCGCGGCGGCCCAGGAAGTGATGGAAAATTTGTTGCCTAGAAAATCTCGGCAATGATAAAGTCTACGAGTATTTCATGGCGCGGAGACTGGAACACTGGACTTCTTGATTTTCGGAGAACACTCGTTACGCTCACATCGTAACTCACACCACTCGCCGTTTTTGACCCCTCTAATACAATTGTTACATAAAATACTATTAACGCAAACGCGTTTGAGACGTATTTTGTGGGCGAAAACTTACACTAAGCATACTAATGTTACGGAGCCAAGATTTCTTCCTTCGCCCAACTTGTCGTAATTTAGAAAACCTTCTTCTTCTTCTTATTTGTGGCGTATCAAGTTGTTATAGTGACGATAACTTCACCAATGTCAAAGTAATCAAAATGTAATTCAAAGATCTTGCGACAAAATGTCGGCAACGTTGTACGGTAATACTGTCAAAAGACCCCCACCCCCCCTGTCGGGCTCTTAGCCAACAGTCAGTGATATCCCTCAGAAACTGCCAGGAAATCATTAGCCGATGCCCAGGGTGCACCGGACCAAGCACTGTTCTTCCTCCCGGACGGATCCAAAAACGAACCGCAGCTCTTGATCACACGTGGAGGTAACGCGACTCGCACCCCTTAGAAAATCTTAAGAAGAAAGCAGGAAAACAAATCAAAAACAAGTCAACTAACTACCTACGGGTACTAAAACGGACGGATCCCACCTAAAACAGAAACCTGCTGACTTTCCCCGCATTTCTATTTCGCACTTACGCAAACAGAGAACCAATAACATTGGCAAGTTAAATGCTGCCATGGGCCCCACTAAAATGAAACTGCGCGGAATGGTGAAAAAAATTCGTTCCTAATATCGTATCCGGATGTTAGGAAAGGCTAGAGATGAATACGAATGATGTTTTTACACTTAGGAGGATGATATTGCCGAATATCATTCTAGATATTTGCTTCTTACGTTTCTAAGGCGCACTTGTGATGTTTACGTTGCGTTTATCTGTTTTTTTTCTTCTGGATTGTTTTGTTGCCCGCAACTTCGTCTGCGTAGAATTCGTTTATCGCTATCCCGCGGGAATCACGCAATTTTCCGGGATAAAAAGTAGCCTATGTGTTATTCCAGACTATAATCTATCTATGTTCCAAATTTCATCCAGATCGGCCCAGTACTTTTTGAGCCTATTCATTACAAACATACAAACATACAAAAATAGGTACAAATCTTTCCTCTTTATAATATTAGTATAGAAGTATAGATGAAAAGTCGAATACTTAATACCAATAATTTTAATTTTATACTTACATACTACATGTACCACGTCTTTATGTTCTTCCATGCAGGTCTGGGAGTAAAGAAAAAACATAGAATTGACCAGTTGCTTCTTTTCCCGCGCAGATAGTAAAAGCCTGTCGAGGGAATAGGCGAAAGTCTTAGGAATCATGTTATAGGCGATGCGGCTTGCAACCCATCACTAGTTTGATTTCCCTTACCTCCTATACGCCCTTAATCATACTTAACGTGGCCTTAGGCTCTGTCTACCCACCATAGGGGCAATCCTCCCGCATTTTCAGAGCTGGCTGGACAGAGAGCATGGCGCTCTAACTTACAGGCTTGTGCAGGTAATGACCGGACACGGATGCTTCGGTCATTACCTGCACAGGATAGGGAGGGAGCAGAGCGAGCTGTGCCATGAGTGCGGCGATCCTGATGACACGGCACAGCACACCCTCGAGGTATGCAGTCACTGGGATGGGGACCGCCGCAACATGGTTGCTGCCATTGGAGTCGTTGTTGATCTCTCGCTGCACAGCGTGAAGCGGATAAAAATGAGTGGACTGTATAATTAAGGATGTATTCGAATGAAAAGCAGTTCCTCAGCTCAAGACTTGTACTACTGAACAGCAAAATACTAACAACTGACAAAAGTCACATCAAAATCAAATTCAAATTATAAAAACATAAAAGTCATAAAAAAGCAAAGAGATCGCATCACAGCGTAATCACATCCATGCTGAGCAGTGACAGATCCTGGCAGACGGTGGCTTCTTTTTGCGAGGACGTAATCTTGCAGAAGGAAGCCAGGGAGCGGGGGCCTTATACTTCCTCATCATAATAAAAATTAAAAAGAAGAAATGTTTTCTTGCTGTGATTACATAAATGCAGCTTACCGGTAGTTCTGTCATGGTTGTTACGAAAATTTTGATAGCGGATGGTATGAAAGACGAATTTTTGTATTTATTTATTTTTGCACTTACGTTGGTAGTTCTATGAAAATAGCGGGACCGCTGTTGCCCGCATAAAATAAAATAGTAATCAAAAAATGGAACACAAATCGTAAACCAAAACATAGGTTTTGAGAGTTTGTAAACAGGGCCTACAATAAATGCTCAATCCTGTATAGGATTGCATGCAATAAAATGCTTTGTGTTTTACTACTACTTCTATCTATAATACTGCATGAATTTAATGCCTTCAGGAATTTTAAAAGTGACTATTTTCCACTTTTCAAATCATTATTTCATTCTGCTTTTTTATATGACAAGGAAGGCAAACGAGCAAGTGGTTCACCTAATGGTAAGTGACTAAGTTAACTAAGTTTAATTGGAAGTTTAACTAGAGAATTGCCGATGCGTTGCCAGCCTAAGTAATTTCCCCGGCAGTCTCATTCTCCACGCCGGATAGTTTGTATGCAAAGTTGCAGTCTCTATGCAGAGTTTATGTCGATCGCAAAAAAATACATTTAAAATACTTAAAAGGCTTGTCCTTAGACAGAAAGGCAGCTTATATAAATACAGTATGATAAAACCTATTATCAAAGTAGGTAAAGAAAACGCCGAGAATCCGAAACAACCCAAGACGCATGGGTGCTTTACCGATGCGTGAAATTAGGACCCCTACTTTATGAAAACGCTATCAACCCGCGACCTAAACGAAGAGATTTTTTAAAAGGTTTTGTTTAGGCCACTGAAGTTCTTGCTGCTTGTTTACAACTTGTAAATGTGTACCTACTGTTACAAGGTTTTCAACCTCGGGTGACCAATTAAAACAAACAGATTTGCTCAACGGTGTTTTATTCTCACCTTAGTATGTAAGAACTTAACTTAATACAGTTTTGTTGATTTTTGAAAATGCCCTAGTAAAATCGCTCAGCCGGTAGGCAAAAAAAAAGAAGAAAAGGAAAAAGGTTCGGTCGTGGGCCTGGTACGGGCGTGTCTTACAGGCCTGTTACGGTGTAATGAAGGTAAACAACCAAAAAAACTCAGGGTGTACTTCCCTAGGGAGCTGGCCCCGATGCAAACAGCCCGGGTGACCGGCGGCCACACCACCAAGTCCTGGTTCGCAGCCCCGTGCACAGAACCCCTCCTGGAACAATAATACGTTGTACAGGGGAAACAAAACACAACACCAGGATGGCTCCTGGGCCCTAACCTCTAAAAAGCGGACGCGTCAACGGAATCCGGTGGTACTGACCTTCGGGGATACGTGGAAAGCACTTAATAGGGGTCCGCTCGCACGTCGACAGCCGAAGAAGGGGCTCCTAGGCAGCCCAGATAGTGCTGGTACCTCAGCGGTTCAAGCCGGCACACACGCCGCACCCTCCACAAGGGAAATAACGCAGTGAAGAAGCTGTAAGCAAGGATTTCGATATAATCCACTGGCACAAACGAAATAACACAACATCCCAAGGATAAGTGGCTTACCTGCTGTCCAAAACAGCCACCAAAACACAAAAAGGAGCAAAAATGCTCCGCTCGCGACAACGCGCTTTCTCAAAATGACATGACCTCAAGATGGCGTCGCCGCTGTCAAAAGGAACTAGCGCCTGGGTGAATAAAATAGCAACGATTTGCCGATACGACTCATGCTCTCGTAACCCGCTAGGAGTTCAAACGCTTGGGCGAAAAATTAGTTGTAACAGTACCCCGTCGCCCACAAGAATTTTGCTGGAAAAAGCAGCAGAATTCCAGCTGGCCCTCCAGCGTCTGAAACACCCAACTGGAACGAACCCTATGCAGTACAGATGAGAAGAAACTTAAACACTAGACAAATACCCAACTGGAGCGAACCCTATGAAGTTCAGATGAGAAGAAACTTAAACACTAGACAACTAAACTACAGAGTCGGCAGCATCGTCGGGCAATTGAGACCGCCGTGGAGGACCCCTCTACCACATTGGCTCTACCCGGCGACACGGCCGGCTAAACTGGCCACTATATAACTTGCAAAAGGCACAATATCCAATTCCAGCCATATCGTGCAGAAGGAATCGAGAAAAGGCTCGGTGCTGCGGCTGTAGCTCACGACTGTCGCGAGGTCTCAAGGCGAACGTGAAGCCCATGGACCACGGACGTTCGTTCAGCATCAATTACGCTTCAGGTTTCGCATATGCCAACGACCCAACGGCTTCCCTGTACCGGCATCCACCAAGTCATATACCAACGGACCGAGTTTATCAACGACGCGACACTTAACATACCGTGGGGCTAATTTGGCAGTGAAAAATTTACTGGCGTCACTCAAAGGGAAAGTTTTCCGCCACACAACATCACCCACCTGAAACTCCTCTGCCCGACGCGACTTATTATAATAAATCTTGCTCTTAGAATGAGCCTTGGACATAGCATCTGACACTCTACTAAAAATGCCCGACAATTCTCCTAACTTAGAGACATAATCAACGCGAGAAGAGCATTCTAGCGTTAGGGGTGACGGGGGGAAGCCCTCGCCAAAAACAGTGCCACACTGGACCGCTTCCCGACCGTGAACGAGAAAATAAGGCGTGAAACGCGTAGTCTCGTTGACGGAGGAGTTTAAAGCAAACTGAATTTTCGGCAGCGTGAGATCCCACGTGCGGTGATCGTCCCCCACCATTATTGCCATGGCTTGGATTACCGAACGGTTATATCTCTCCACTGTGTTGACCTGTGGACAATATTTAGGGGTAAAATGAACCTGTGGGACCTCATACTTGGAGAACAAAGACTGCACCTCACTACCTGTAAATGATGTGCCATTGTCCATAATCACCGTACGCGGAACACCGTGAACCAAAAATACACCATCCTCCAACCGGGAGGCTATGGTTTTACCCAACGCTCGACGTAGCGGGAACAACAAGCAGTACTTGCTAAAACAACATACCACTACCAACAAAAAGGTATGACCAGCGCGAGAGCGGGGCAACGGTCCCACGAGGTCGAGGCTAATCGTTTCAAACGGCCGAGAGCAAACCTTGGGATCCCCCATGAACCCAGGGGTGGGCAACTGCGGATGCTTGTAGGCCGAACAAGTGTCGCATTCGTTAACAAACTTAACCACGTCGCGGTATAATTTAGGCCAAAAGTACCGTAGAGCCAGTCGCTTATAGGTTTTAAATATGCCGAAATGTGGCGAGAGTTCTCCGCAGTGATGCGCGCGGATCAACTCAAGCCGACCACTGTCAGGTATTACCTCCTTCCAATCATTATCACCTGGGAGCCCAAACTTATTTTTGGAATAACGAAACAATTTGTTACCTGAAATATTATAGTTCGGACACGACTGCGGGTGTTTTTTACATTTATCGAAAAGCTGGTCGAACCATGGATCATTTGAAACCGGGCGGATCTCAGCGACGGGAACGGCACGAGACAGCGCATCCGGCACTATGTTGTCCTTACCTTTCCGGTGTTCGATATCGAAACTGAAAGCGGAAAGACGACAACCCCACCTAGCGAGTCGCCCCGTCGGGTTAGACAAGTTGAAGAACCATTTGAGGCTAGAATGATCCGTGATTACTTTGAAGCGGGCACCCCCTTCCACATAGGCACGAAAATGCTCCACAGCAAAGACAACTGCCAACGCCTCCCGTTCAGTCGCTGAATAATTGCGCTCGGCTCTATTTAGAGAGCGGCTGGCGTACGCTATAGGGTGCTCCAGACCGTCGTCTTGAACCTGCGCCAGCGTACCGGCGATACCATAACTGGAGGCGTCACAGTGTATCGAAAAAGGCTTAGTAAAATCCGGGCACGCCAAGACAGGCGAGGAAACCAGAGCCGACTTCAGCTCACAAAAGGCCACTTCAGCCTCGTCAGTCCATACAAAAGGTGGCGCATCTTTGCGAGTACTGGTGAGCGCGTGTAGAGGAGATGCTATGGAACTAAAGTCCTTGATAAAACGACGATAGTAGGTCGCGGTCCCGAGGAACATCTTGACCTCCTTTCTGGTGGTCGGAGTGGGGTAGTCAACTATCGCTCGTACCTTCGACGGATCAGTATGCAGGCCTCTCTCATCCACGACGTAACCCAAATATCTCAATTCCCTCCGAAAAAAATGCGACTTTCCCAGGTTAATAGTTAATCCTGCAGACTTCAAACGCTGGACAACCTGCCGCAGAAGGGATATATGCTCCTCAAACGTAGAGCTGGCCACGACAATGTCGTCCAGATAGACGAAAACCTTACTGCCGAACTCTGGGCCGAACAAACGGTCCATTAAACGCTGCTGAGTGGCAGGAGCGCCCTTCAAGCCAAAACACATCACGACAAAATGGAAAAGTCCGCGACCGGGCACAGTAAAAGCAGTCTTCTCTCGGGATGCGATCGTGTCCAGAGGAATCTGCCAAAAAGCTGCTTTAAGGTCGATCGAGGAAAGAAACTTCGCCTCCCGGAGCTGGTCTAGTATACTGGAAATATACGGAAGGGGGTAGGCGTCTCCCCTGCTAACAGCGTTAAGCTTTCGGCTGTCGAGACAGAAGCGCAACTCGCCGCTGGCCTTGGGAACCAAGAGTACCGGATTATTCCACGGGGAGGAACTAGGCTCCACCACACCCAGCTCCAGCATCTCGTCGAGCTGCCGATTAAGCTCCCGTAAGCGATCAGGCGACAAGCAGAAGTAGCGTTGCTTGATCGGGGAAGCGTCCCCCACATCTATAGTATGGGAAAGGACAGCCGTACGACCAAGGCCTACCCTCTCGAAAGAAATTTCTTCACAAGACTTCATGACCTCTTCGGCAACAGCACGCTGCGAAGGAGACAGGTCCTCCAAGGGATGTAAGTGATGCACTTCCTCCACCCGAGGATCCGGATCAAAATGTAGAGGAAGCTGGGGCAACACATCCGGGGCCAAACCGAAAGCACGCCAAAAATCCACTCCTAATATGACGGACGTCGACACCCCAGGTACAACATAGAACTTGATCACTTTAGTCTCTTCGTCGCGGGTAATCGGCAGGAAAACAAAACCTTCCACCTGCGACCTGCTGCCGTTAGCCGTAGATATATCCGTGATACGGTCCACGTGAAGTCGTATACCGGCTTCCAGGAAACGCCGAGCCACAGACGCGCCCAGAATGGAAACACTTGAACCAGAGTCAAGAAGTCCCCAATACTCATCCCCATAAACCGAGATCTTTAAATACGGACGCCCATCATGGGGGTCTCGTACAGCCACAACGTCGTTAAATGCCACGGTCGGATTAGCCATGAAGGCCGATAGTTTTCTTAAATGCGCCCGCCAATCGTCTAGGTCGAAGCGATCGCTTGGGACGGGCGGGCGGCGCTTTAGTTTTTTGACGCAGACGGGCCTGCTTTCTTGCAGTTAGGACAAGTCACACTTGTCACGTCTTTAGCACCACAATGGTAGCAGACGACGGCCTTCGACTGGCACGTCCGCACGCTGTGACCGTGAACTCGACACCGCACGCAGTAGAGTTGAGTACAAGCCTCGGCCGCGTCGACCGGTTCCACGGCTTCCGCATAGCCGGAAGCTCTATTTCTGAATGCTAAGTCTGGAGCCACCGTGTGGTCGCTCGCTCTAGGCGGTTCACGGAACGCGGCCACCTGTGCGAAACTGTGTTCCAGGAGTTTACACTTCCTTTTTAGTTCGAAAATAGAATCTATGGGTTCCAACGCGAGTGCGGCTAAATAGTGCGGGCGCAGGTTAGTCCTTATGAGGCGAAGCTTTTCGGCCTCCGGTACGTCGCGGGTCATGCGCGAAAAGTAGTTAAGCATGACAGACACGAACATCAAAGCGGATTCATTAGTGCCCTGGGTGCGATTCCGGATCTCGGTCAACAACCGGTCGTCAAAATCCAGAGGCAGGAATTCCTGGATGAGCTTGGCCTTTAAATCTGACCAATCCACCAAACCGGGGCTCACTCCACGGTACCATGTAAGAGCAGAGCCGGAGAACAACTCGACTGCTGATATGAAAAGGGTGTTGTGAGATATTCCACGAGAGTGACACAGTTCTTCCAACCGCTGCAGGAATGCGCGCACGCAAGAGGCGCCATTAAATTGGAGATTTAACCTCGAGACTGATTTATCGCTCGAGCAGCTGACCTGATAAACCACACCAGGAATTGGCAACTCAGCTCCCGGCGCAGCAGGGCTCGGAGGCGGTGAGACTTCGAAAGAACTTTTAAACGACAGGAACAAGGCGTCTACCCGCTTTAAACAATCCGACAATTTCTCCTCCAAGGCCTCTTGACGAGAGGTCAATTCGGCTGGGGCCTCAACTCTTCCCAAACGATGAAAACAATGATGCGCAATTGCTCGCAACCTGACGAAGCTTTTAAAACGCGGGCCTGAACGAAGCGCTTGAAAAATCTCATCCAGCTTAGCCTCCACGGCATCCAACTCCGCTGACACGGGCCGGGAAGTATCAACAACCTCATCCGCCGGAATAGCAGAAGTCAACTCGCGCACCTGTACCCGCAACTCTTCAACGGTATCCTTCGCCTTGGCATCCCTAATCTCAACCTCGTACCGCAACTCCTCACGACGCAACAAGTGATACGGGATCGGTCGCTCCATTAGTACCGGCCACGAATTATATAAAACAAAAGCAAACGTCCAAAACAGGCTCGATTACCCTACGCGGAAGCACCCCAGCAATAACACAACCAGTGCCACCTGTTATCTCAGAACAGAAGGAACGGACCAAAACAGGTACGTTTACCCTACGCGGAATGCACTCCCAGCAATAACTCCACCAGAACGACTTGTTATCGCAAAACAAAAGCAAAGGACCGAAACGGGCTCGTTTACCCTACACGGGATACACACTAGCAGTAATTCGAAAAGAACCACTACTTGTTTCAAAACAAAACAAAGAACCGAAACGGGCTCGTTTACCCTACGCGGAAGCACCCCAGCAATAACACAACCAGTGCCACCTGTTATCTCAGAACAGAAGGAACGGACCAAAACAGGTACGTTTACCCTACGCGGAATGCACTCCCAGCAATAACTCCACCAGAACGACTTGTTATCGCAAAACAAAAGCAAAGGACCGAAACGGGCTCGTTTACCCTACACGGGATACACACTAGCAGTAATTCGAAAAGAACCACTACTTGTTTCAAAACAAAACAAAGAACCGAAACGGGCTCGTTTACCCTACTTGGGATACACACTAGCAATAATCCTAAAAGAACCACTAATTATTTCAAAACAAAAGCATAGGACCCAAAACAGGCTCCTTTACCCTACGCGGAATGCACACCAGCAAAATACCACCAGTACCGCTTCTTATGGTACAACCAGCACCGCTTGTTGTTAAAAAAAATAGGTACCAAAACAGGTACCGTTACCCTAATCTGAAAACACCGACCTATACCGTGGTAAGGTTACGTGACTATACCTAAAATAGGACAGGTCGCAACCGGAACTAACACCCTTTATTTTTTTTCAAAGTATTTAATAATGAAAACACACGGGATAATTGCACGCCCAGACACGAAAGTTGCCTGATAGGCAAGCCGAATAAATAAACCATAGAAGTGGTTATTAACGCACGGGATGAGCGACTTTCCAATACGGCGAGTAAAATACTATTATATTTTTTTTTTTTTACAAACAAAATTCAAGACCTAACTGTGACTATTATTATTATCAGTCTGATTTAATTACTTAACTAAGTGACTAAGTAAGCATTCACATCTCATTCAACTGTGCATAGTTGCTGATAAAATACCTATAACATTTAACAATAAAATGTTCACCAACGTTCTAGAAATATGTGGCGTAAGAAACATCCACCTTCAGAATTCGCTTTTAATTTAATCGTGCCTTGTGAAACTAGGCACGTACCACAATTTGTTTACAAATGCAAGCTAAAACCAACCTTATACACACGCCGTAAGGGCCATACCATCCGCAAAGTTACCGCGGTTGTGAGTTTACCAAGTGAAATAAAACCAGCTAACATTAAGGTTGGTGCAAAAATAAGATAATTTAGCCAAAGTAGGATGAAATGTTAAATTTATGTAGCAAGTAGGTTTAATACCACATAGGAAGCTTAGAGCAATGCTAGTACAAATCTCCAGATGTGAATTACTACTAACATTTAACACTTAAACATGTGAAAAATTATGGCAAAAACACAGCAAATTGATTGCTTAGTCTAAAATGGAAAGGAGGGTGTCCAGTCACCAATTATGAAACAAATGCACACATATGACCTGTAAATACACTAGGTAGGTACATACAAAAAATATAAACAAAATTCACCTAAGTAGGTTCAATTGTTTGGTTTCTGTAACTAGTAAATTAGCTACAAACTAAGAACTTGGAACACTACTAGTACAAACTCTGTAAGAATTATTCCAATTCAGCGCTTAAATTGTGGTACATTATTCAAAAAAATACACAACACTGTCTGAACAATTCACAATGGAAAGAAAGATAACCAGTCACTAATTATGAAATAACTGTAAACCATCAGGCCTGTAAATACACTTCTCCGGGATAGCACAAACAGACATACCGGCCCCGAACCAAGATAGCCCCTACGTTGGTCGTCACTGTTACAAGGTTTTCAACCTCGGGTGACCAATTAAAACAAACAGATTTGCTCAACGGTGTTTTATTCTCACCTTAGTATGTAAGAACTTAACTTAATACAGTTTTGTTGATTTTTGAAAATGCCCTAGTAAAATCGCTCAGCCGGTAGGCAAAAAAAAAGAAGAAAAGGAAAAAGGTTCGGTCGTGGGCCTGGTACGGGCGTGTCTTACAGGCCTGTTACGGTGTAATGAAGGTAAACAACCAAAAAAACTCAGGGTGTACTTCCCTAGGGAGCTGGCCCCGATGCAAACAGCCCGGGTGACCGGCGGCCACACCACCAAGTCCTGGTTCGCAGCCCCGTGCACAGAACCCCTCCTGGAACAATAATACGTTGTACAGGGGAAACAAAACACAACACCAGGATGGCTCCTGGGCCCTAACCTCTAAAAAGCGGACGCGTCAACGGAATCCGGTGGTACTGACCTTCGGGGATACGTGGAAAGCACTTAATAGGGGTCCGCTCGCACGTCGACAGCCGAAGAAGGGGCTCCTAGGCAGCCCAGATAGTGCTGGTACCTCAGCGGTTCAAGCCGGCACACACGCCGCACCCTCCACAAGGGAAATAACGCAGTGAAGAAGCTGTAAGCAAGGATTTCGATATAATCCACTGGCACAAACGAAATAACACAACATCCCAAGGATAAGTGGCTTACCTGCTGTCCAAAACAGCCACCAAAACACAAAAAGGAGCAAAAATGCTCCGCTCGCGACAACGCGCTTTCTCAAAATGACATGACCTCAAGATGGCGTCGCCGCTGTCAAAAGGAACTAGCGCCTGGGTGAATAAAATAGCAACGATTTGCCGATACGACTCATGCTCTCGTAACCCGCTAGGAGTTCAAACGCTTGGGCGAAAAATTAGTTGTAACACTACTTAGTTACTTGTAAAGTTAAGTTAGGGCGTCTCACCAATCTGCGAGGACGTGATCTCGCAGAAGGAGGAGAGGGAGCGGGAGCGCGAGAATGACCCCCTCGCGCCCCCGCTCCGGCGCAGACGAACGGGGAGGAGGCGGCGGCAGTTTGCTGCTGCCCTCCCCTAGTGGTGCCTGCTGGATGGGAATCCCCTGCTAGCGCGTAGAGGCCCACGAGTCTAGGGGGGGGCCAAGTATTCCCGGCCCCCCTCTCTTGGCGCGGGAGCCCCGGCGTTTAGGCTGGGGCGGCCGGCGGGGCGTGCGTGGTGACACCTTTATGCTCCCACGGCGCCCCTCCAATGGCAGAGAGGGAATACCGGCGGTTTTTTAGTGGGTAGGCCTCCTCCGCTTCCCCCCACTCGGGGGGGGGGGGGAGAGTCCCACATAACCTCCGCGCCGTCCCCACGGCGCGGTCGTATGCGTAACGCATTTTTCCGCCGCAAAAAAAAAAAAAAAGGGCGTCTCACCAATCTCTGTAAAGTTTCTGTTACCTTAAGTGTCACTTATCTATGATTTCCTCTCTATTTCTTGCTACGAAATAAACAGAGAGGACGTCAAAGATAACTGACACTTAAGATAACAGGAACTTTACAGAGAGTGGGGAAACAGACCATTGGTCATGATTTTTTTCACCTAAGCTTGTTTGCGTTTAAACACAACCATATTTAGGATAGGATAAGAAGAAACCCCTTGTTCTTCGAACATAACCAAGTTGCATTACTAGGACATTCTAAGGTAAGAAAAGATTTTGCGGGTGGTAGGGCCTTGTGCAAGGTCTGTCCGGATCGCTACCACCATCTTACTTGCTAATCCTGCCGCTAAGTAGCAGTGCTTGCACTGCTGTGTTCCGGTGTGGAGAGTAAGACAGCCGGGGAAATTACGGGCACAAGAGGCATTTCATCTTAGTCCTCTAGGTTGGCAACGCATCTGCAATCCCTCCTGGGTTGTGGGTGTCTATGGGCAGTGGTGATCACTTACCATCAGGTGACCCACTTGCTCGTTTGCCTTCCTATTCATATAAAAAAAAAGATTATTTCTAACTAGCTTCTGCCCGCGACTTCGTCTGCGTAGAATTATACATAAAAACCTTCCTCTTGAATCACTCTATCTATTAAAAAAAAACCGCATCGAAATCCATTGCGTAGTTTTAGAGATCTAAGCATTCATAGGACAGACAGCGGAAAGCGACTTTGTTTTATACTATGTACTGATGAAATAATTAGGTATGTAAAATTACAGCGTTCTTCTACTAAGGACTTTGAGCTAATCTGCGGACAGACAAGAAAAAATGTTTAGTTACAATTTATTTATACTAATATTATAAACAGGAAAAATTTGATTGTTTGTTTGTTTGTTTGAATTGAATAGGTTCCGAAACTACTGACCGATTTCAAAAATTCCTTTGTCGTTGGAAAGCTACATTATCACTGAGTGACATAGGCTACTTTTTGCCGCGGGAAAATACCTTTTTCTACGGGAAAATTAATTTATCGCGGGCGAAACTGCGGACGGAAGGCTAGTTTTTTATAAATTACGTAGATAATACAGAATTTAATAGCAACACAGTTCTCGGAAACAGAAAGGTCGTGGACTGTACTCGCCCCGACAATACCGAGTACTTAAGATTTGTATACAAAATCGAAATTAATATTTACCTTAAGCTTTTTGTTGGAGGAAAATATCAGGACGAACAAGGTCCTGTTTTGTACATTTAAACTCTTTAGAGCTGTCTATCCTAAAACTGTTGACCTTTTTATGGTTTCGGACCTTAAATGGAAAAAAGGAAATTTACGTGTTTGTTTGTCCGTCTGTTTGACATAACTAGCTAATTTGTTTCAAACTCAGAACAATAACTAAAGCATAGAACCCGGACTAAAATAAAAACTAATTATTATAGTGCGTTGCTTCTTATTCCAGTGCACTAAAACAATAAGTTAAAAAGAGACAAAGATGCTATTCACGAGACAGTCGTCTGTCTGTTCCGTACCAGGGTAACCTATACAAAGCGCTTTAAATTATACATGTATATATTTCGCTAGTGTAGGGAACAAACCGTCATTGATTAGTCTTCAATCGATATTTTTTATGGGTATCGGGACGGTCGTGGATATTAATACATATTAAACGGATATCATTATAATGAAAAAAATCTATTATGAAAATCGGCCAAGTGCGAGTCGGACTCGCGCACCGAGAATTCCGTTTCACCGTACAACAAAAACACATTTTTGTCCGTTCGTATTTGAATTGGTTGGTAACAAAACAACGGCAAAAAATCACGTTTGTTGTATGGGACCCGATAAATATTAATTTTATTTTGATTTAATTATCTATTTTTAAAGTGAATATGAAACTGAATATTTCAAGCGTCTACCTGTTGCCGCTGTTGATATCGAACAAATATCGCAAAAAAAAACGTTTGTGGTATGGGAGCCCCCCTTAAATATTCATTTTATTGTTATATTCATATGTGTTTTATTCATAGTATTTTTTGCTATAGCGGCAACAGAAATACATCATCTGTGAAACTTTCAACTGTCGAGCTATCATGGCTCATGAACAACCTGTTGATAGACGGACAGCGAAGTCTTAGTAATAGAGTCCCGTTTTTACCTTTTGGATACGGAACCCTATAAAAGGAACATTTATGCATACCTATAGATTAGTAAAAACTTGCCAAGTCAAAAAAAAGTGAAATAGTAAAATTATGGCCAAAGAAAGGGAACAATATGGAACAATAATGGAGTCGGAAAACTGAAAGAATTAAACATATTTAATTATATCTCTATATTTACATTTAATATCGATTGACAGTTTAGTCGATATCACAGGCACATCACTAAGATAACCTATACTGTTTTCATATTTTCTTTAAAATAATATGTAAATAGGGATATCTTTGACAAACAGGATTCAATAATGGTGTTATTTTATAGAACACACTCTCAATATAGTTTAATGCGACCCTGAAGCTGATTAAAATCACTTAACGATGATAACTTATAAACGCATTATCATTTTGTTTTCTGGACGCATTAGATTTACATCCTGGCACTGCACAAGACATTTTCTAGTTTCACTAAGTAATTGGCTTTACCAATACTCGTTATTTAATCAATTTTTAACAATAATAAATAAAAAATTCTCCAAAAGTTGTCCGTCATTCACGCATCCGAAGCACAATAAGCACATACAGACAAGTTAAGTTGACACTCAACACAAGTCATTGGGCTAAGAAATCTGACTCTTGAAATCGGCATCATATATCGGAACCAAGTGACGTAAAGGAACCAAGTTTGACGTTTGGACTGGTACGAAACAGAAAAATAAGAACAAACTGACAAGTTTGTTCTCTTTTTAACTTATCGTTTCAGTACACTGGAATAAGAAGCAACGCACTATAATAATTAGTTTTTATTATAGTCCGGGTTCTATGCTTTAGTTATTGTTCTGAGGTTTCAAATCTACTGAAATAGTCAGTTAATCCCAAGATGTAATGTACATTCAAGGGCATAAATATGTGTACGTTACCAAGACGCCAAAAACATCTATACACCTTTACCATTATATTTGATACTAGCTTCTGCCCGCGACTTCGTCTGCGTAGAATTATACATAAAAACCTTCCTCTTGAATCACTCTATCTAATAAAAAAAACCTCATCAAAATCCGTTGTGTAGTTTTGAAGAAATAAGCATACAAAGGGACATAGGGACATAGGGACATAAGGACAGAGAAAGCGACTTTGTTTTATACTATGTAGTGATGATGGATGTATCGATATTTATTTTATGCCCATGACTTACATACACTTCCAAACCCCAATTGTGGACGTGTAATGGAAATTTATGGATTTCAAATAAAGGAATTATTTTTGGGCAACAAACAAATCAAAACCCTAAGGCTGTTTTGCAGTTTCATAAAAATAAATTTACGAAATTCAAATGCTTTTAAAATATACAGATCAAAATTTATTTTCTCATCATTTTCTGTTAGTTTTGTGTTACGTCGTAAAGCTGATCTGGAGCCGGTTTAAGAAATATCTCCCACAAAAATGGCATACCAAAAGAGAAAAATCGTGTTTTATTTGAAACTAGCATCTGCCCGCGACTTCGTCTGCGTATTATACATATAAACCTTTAAAGATTTAAGCATACATAGGGAAATAGGGACATATGGACATAGGGACATAGGGACAGAGAAACCGACTTTGTTTTATTTTATACTATGTAGTGATGAAGCAAATATCACACTACTAGCTTTTGCCCGCGGCTTCGCACGCGTGAACCATGAGCATTTCAAAGAAGCTAGCAATCAAGCAAGCGAATACCCAAACCCATGCAAGCAGGCAAGCAAGCATGCAAGCAAGCATGCAAGCAAGCATGCATGCAAGTAAGCACGCAAGCATGCATGCATGCAAGCAAGCATGCATGAAAGCAAGTATGCAATCAAGCATGCAAAGCAAGGACTCAAGCAAGCATGCATGCAAGTAAGGATGCATGCATGCAAGCATGCATGAAAGCAAGTATGCAATCAAGCATGCAAGCAAGCCCCCGCATTGCCCCGCTACCTTAATTTTTCTGAAACTGTAAATATTACAGGATTTTTATAAAACAAACCTAACCTAACCTAAAGGGCTGTCCTAAAATATACCTACCCCAAATAGCTTTTGCCCGCGACTTCGTACGCGCTAAGATGTAAAACGAAAAAATAAGTTTTTTCCCGTTCCCGTGAAAATTTTGGGGAGTGCTTTCGGAGTACACTTAAAGCCTTTAAAGAAACACAAGTTATAAATGTTAAGTCTCTTTCTTCCGCTGTTTCGTCTGGAAACGTAAAATCCCGGTTTTTCCCGTTCCCGTAAAAATGTTAGGAAATCCTTTGTTAATGCTTCCTTACACTCCCTAAGGACGCTAAATGCTAAATTTCATCTTTCTATAACCAGTAAAACGAAAAACCCCGTTTTTCCTGTTCTCATGGGAATTTCTGGAAACCCTTTCTTAGTGCTCCCATACACTCTTCAAGGAAGGTTCTTTCCAATTTTTACGACCAGTAAAACAAAAAATCCAGTTTTTTCCCTATCCCGTGGGAATTTCGAAAAATACCTTCTTAGTGCACCTCTAGGATACTCAAGGTATATGTGTGCCAAATTTCAATTTTCTAGCCATATTATGCCTACCGCAGTATTTCTTTGTAAACAAATATTTTTCCCGTTCCCGTAAATATGTTACGAAATCCTTTGTTAATGCTCCCTTACTCTCCCTAAGGAAGCTAAATGCTAAATTTCATCTTTCTACGACCAGTAAACGAAAAACCCCGTTTTTCCTGTTCTCGTGGGAATTTCTGGAAATCCTTTCTTAGTGCTCCCATACACTCATCAAGGAAGGCTCTTACCAAATTACAGCTTTCTACGACCAGTATAACAAAAAATTCCGTTTTTTCCCTATCCCGTGGGAATTTCGAAAAATGCCTTCTTAGTGCACCACTGGGATACTCAAGGTATATGTGTGCCAAATTTCAAGTTTCTAGCCATATTATGCCTACCGCAGTATTTCTTTGTAAATAAATATTTTTCCCGTTCCCGTGGGAATTTGGGAAATTACTCTCTTAATGCTCCTCTGCACTCCCAAAGCAACCTACATGCCGAATTTCAGCTTTCTGCAACCAGTAAAACGAAAAGTCCCGTTTTTCCGGTTCCCGTGGGAATTTCGGGAAATCCTTTTTTTATTGTTTACACTCCCCAAGGGAACTTGAAGGCCAAATTTCAGTTTTATACGACCAGTAAAACGAAAAATCGATCCCGTAGAACTGAAAATATAAATCCCGTTTTTTTCCTTATCCCGTGGGAATTTCCAAAAATCATTAGGACATTATTTTACTATTATAATCACCTACTTCTATGCCAAATTTGAACAGTCTAGTAATTATAGTTCATAGGATTTCGTTTAACTGAATATATAAATCCCGTTTTTTTCCTTATCCCGTGGGAATTTCCAAAAATCCTGAAATCAGTTTCTTCGTTTTGTAATCACCTACTTTTGTATCAAATTTGAAGAGTCTAGTTATTATAGTTACTGAGATAGCGTCACTCGGAGTCGAATATATAATTCCCGTTTTTTCCTTATCCCGTGGGAATTTCCAAAAATCCTTCCTTAGTGGATGCCTACATTGTATAAGGTATCTATGTGCAAAATTTCAAGTCTCTAAGTCCAGTGGTTTGGGCTGTGCGTTGATATATAGTTAAGTCAGTCAGTCAGTCAGTCAGTCAGTCAGTCAGGACTTTGAATTTTATATGTATAGATTTAAAATTGGCCGAAACCGACGAGCATGTATGAAGAAATTGATGAATGTGGATGAAGCGAAAGAGGTATGTCAGGATGCAAGTGGAACAAAGTGGTATCTGCCTTCCCCTTTGGGAAAGAGGGGTGGCGGTATGTATGCATATAAAACCGCTGTATCTATATGTCAAAAGCTCTGCTGGGCTTCAATTGTGACATTGATGATCTTAGTTGTACACCTATATAGATGACATATACATAGATGACGACCGGATAGCCTAGTGGTTAGTGACCCTGACTATGAAGCTAGAGGTCCCGGGTTCGAATCCCGTTAGGGGCAGACAGTTGTATGATGAATACGAATGTTTGTGCCCAAGTCGTGGATGTTGTATGTATTTAAGTATGTATTTATCTACACTATATAAGTATGTTTATCCATTGCCTGGTACCCATAGCACAAGCTTTGCTTAGTTTGGGGCTGGGTCAATTGGTGTAATTTGTCCCAAGATATTTATTTATTTATTCAAGATATATTTAGTTATACACAACCTTCCGCTGCTACCAAATGGTACTTGCACGTTCATGATAAAATAACACTATAAGTTAGCTACAACCCGAAAATAATTGATTGGAAAGGAGAAGTCAACAATGCATTAACAGTACAAACAATAGAGTTTTCAACGTATATTTACAGTACTCAAAAACCTGAATGTTTTAAGCGGCCCGGTAAACATTTACCTACTTCAGAAACCTCAATATTGCGAGACCAGTCATCCCTTGTCAAAATCGAGTGCCAACAATCGAGAATCGAGTGTCAGACAATCGACGCTGTAATCGAGAAAATCGATTCTGCTTCGACGAAGGCAGTTATTTTATCTCGACGCCGGGAGTTATTGTATTCGATAGTGTTTGATTTTCTTTGCGATATGTCTGAGGTCTGCTTGTATCGATTTCGATTTCTTTGAAAACTACTTTGTAGACAACACGCAGAAAATAATTCTATCGTTATTTTCTTTGACAGCTATTAGTAACTCCTAGTTAAGTGTGGTAAACAGTCTTAGTAAAGGCTAGATAGTTATTTATTAACATTAAAAAGGGCAAATATTTAGTCTTATTAATTCTATAACTAGCTCTCCTTTTGAACTTCGTCGCGTGATACGCTTTTAAAAAGAATCACAAAATTAGACGTAGAAAAATAATTACATATAAACGGAAAACTCACGTATAAAAGTCGAGTGATGCTCGACATGTTTCAAACTAATTCGTAGTCCTTCCTCTAGGAGCGCTAGACTTTTATACGTGAGTTATCCGTTTATATGTAATTATGATTAAGTCTCACGGTAGTTTAATGTTGAACGTAGAAAAATAGTAAAAATGTTACTGAATTCTGTTCTAGTGAAGCGTATCGTTTAGCTGAAGACCAGATCGCTCCAATTTCGGACGCCCCAGTCAGACCCATCCAGGACAAACGTCCGACGACGACGTGAGTACGACGTTGGTTTGCATGTGTAACAGTTGTGCTCATTAAACTTTGATAATAATCCCGTAGAGGGATCGAAACGCGTCGAGTGTTTGGCTGGGTGTAAGAGATAATTAAGTTTGTGGGGTTTATACGTGTTTTACGTGGAGGGAGGGATTGCATGAAAAACATACATATTTCACACAGGCTTGGTTATCTTGCACGTGAGAAGCGGAGTAGCAAGGTAAATATTTTTTTTTCATTAAAATGGCGCTGATTCAATAAAATATATAGAATTATGAGTTGTTACAAAAATAACTGAATATTTTCTAGACCACCAAAGTTTTGTTTGACTGTAAAACAAGTCTGTAAAAGTAAACCTTAAAACTTGAGACCGAAGCTCACCTTGAACGCCAAATTTGTCCCAGACGCGAAAACCTCAGAAAACTTATCTAATAAAATTCCATAATATATTTTTTTACTGTTATTGTACATCTTAACTTTTGCACGTGAGTAGTAGGGATTCGTGCGTTCTGGCTCACCCCTTGAGCTAGACCCACTGAGCTAGACCCCTTGAGCTAGACCCACTGAGCTAGACCCACTGAGCTAGACCCACTGAGCTAGACCCACTGTACAAGCTTTTTTTGTCCCCTCAAACCTAAAAAAAAAAAAAAAAAAAAAAAAAAAAAAAAAAAAAAAAAAAAAAAAAAAAAAAAAAAAGCCCCCCATTTGAATCGATTGCGCTGGGTCCCAAGATCGTAACTGTAAAGGTTTCGGAGATAGCTTTTTGTAGTGCAGGCCCGAAGATATTACTAATTCTTAATTACGCTCAACGCTCGGTGTTAATGATTTTTTAACGACTTGCTAATGTTTTAATCAATTACTCAATAATCATCAAAAAATATGAAACCAACCCCTCAAAATGTTGAACTATTGATAATGGTAATTATAATGCTAATGATAATGATATTGATAATGCTAATCAGTTGTTATATTATTTACAAACTATTAGGACTAATGAAGTTTTAATGACCAATTACCATATAAAAGGTCTATTGTAATATAATTTAGATCAGTACTTAACGTATTACCTCATAACATCGTGCTTCCGTGGTCAGCAACATGGCGGTAAGTGTCATTTCTATTTATATTATTTCTTGTGTTTTTAAACCATAACGTAAAGTGTTTGTAATTAACGTGTAAATTTTGTTGTCTCATAGAACTCCTCTGCCAATATCATCGACGATGAAGAATATACATTCAAGCACTACTATTATCCCCTATCGGACGGCGATGAAAGCTCTCCATCGGTGCAAGAAGATCCTCAAAAACGGAAATTAAACGCGACACCCGACATTGACGCCTTTTTTGAACAGTCGAAGACAAAGAGGAAGAAGGCAGACTCATCAACTGTGAGTCAATCCAGTAAAGGGGGAGGAGTTTCATACTTGAGTACAAATAAAGAAGATGGAAATAACGCAACACATTTGGTGAAGATCGAAATGTACGATCTAAAAAAAATAAGTAAGGTTCCCATAAATGAGCGATGGAAGCATGCAGATGTGCGTGTAAAGTACTACACAAAGGAAAAAGACGATAAGCACTATCGTCAGGCCAAAGATGTGATTTACGGAATCACAAAAGAAATTGCCGAGTCGGGTGACTGCAAGAGATACCATTTTAAATCTTAACTTAACCAAATGTTGTTGGATTTCTTCATGAATAAATTAACCTTTATATTTGATTTCTTCTTTTAATTATCTTACCTTTAACCGCTTCGAATAAAACAATGAAACCTTTTATTATAACATATTTATTCGAAAATCAAACTAAATAATTTACATATTATCAAATCATTACTAATAGTATTTACGGAAAAGAATTTAGTAACAAAATCAACAAGTTTTACATTTTCCATTTTAAAATAAAGATAAACTAAACAGTATTTTCCACAAACAGATGAAAGGTAACTTTGAAGTTGCTTATGATTGTAATACCACTTCTTTGTATTTCTTTTTAAGAACATCTTATGATAACCTTCTGGTTTTCGACCATATGAATCAAAGTATTCACCAACACCATTAGTATCAATGTAAATCGCAACCCAATGAGAACCAGGTTTATAATCGGGGTCCAAATTGCTTATTAGGTAAATGGGTAGCTGAACAAATACAGGCATTCTGTTGGCTGCAAATACATTTGATTTTATGTCCCAATTAATTTTGCTCATAAAGTATTTTATTTCCTGTGTATTCATTACAGACTATGTTACTGAAGTGACAGACTTAGTAATTACCTGCTTTATTTAACTGTTGTAATCAACACTTACATCGCGGTTTTTGTTAATTTCTACAACATTATCAAACTCTGCGTAAATAATACAATTTATTGTTGTTGTTAAAGCTGTATCAAAGCGGACTTCTAATCTAACACTACCATGTCTAACTAAATTCCAATGTGAACTTGAACTGGCTGAAAGATCTGGAGTTAAGTCAAAAGCTAATAAACAAAATCCTCCACCATACTCTTCTCTTGCTATTGAATTACCTTCATTCAAAAAGTGAATACCCGTACCAGAAAACAATGTATGGTAAGTTGATGTGATCAAACCATCTTTAAAAGAGGGTTGTAATGTTTTTGAAGGAACCTGTTGTCCATCAACATATAAGCTGAATAAATTTATCCCATGATTATCAAAGTTAAAAGGGTTTTGTGTCAGGCTACCATTAAATGCGGAATTCTGTACAAAACCTATAATACACCTTTTAGGTACCTGTCCTAGAAATATGTTATCTAGCGTTTTACCCTGTATCCCCGATGGAATTGTCAAAACTTTAACTTCAGCCCGGGTGATAGAATATTTAGCGGTTGTCGTTGCCAGGACTTTTTGATGCGCTATTAATATCGATGGATTTATTCGAGCCTTACGAATAATGAGGCTGGCATCAGTAATTTTTACTTTTATTTTCACATCCGCGGTATTACATATAAGATTAAATGCTTCCTTACTGCGTACTAATTTAACACGCATTTCCACACCATTAATTAAAAATTTGTCTTGGTTAAATATATCACCATGTAAATGACCAATCATATCAATCTCTTTGTTCAGTTTAACCAACTCCTCTCTCTTCGCAAATCCTTTATTGGTTCCATCTGTAGCATCCATTTTATGTGGAGTATCCCCATACCATAAACCACAGGTCAGATGAGAGCTTTTGGCTGCTGGACCATAGTTTAGTAGGGTTTCTAAATATGCGCGATATGCGTATGTATTATTTGGCGGAGATATGAGTTTTTGATTTAAATATACATCTAACTGATTAAAAAGTGAATGAAGCCAATTATTAACCGGTGCAATGTGAATAGTTTTTCCAATTTCATTTGAATCAGAACTCGTTATCTTAGCTTTGATGTAAAGCATGGTGTGGGACAGGTCTACATAATCATCTCCAGTACCAGGTACTTGAAATTCTACAGGTCCATCATCACTTAATGATGAAATTGGTTTGTAATGAATCCACTGTCCACTTTCGATGCTCGTTTGAGTCGATGGTAAAGCAAATAAGTCTAACTCTGACTTGGCACATTCACATGAATGATTATGTAAGAACGACATTATTTAGACGGAAAAAATATCTTCGAATTTAGTTTTTCTTGATGATTTAGATCGTCGTCCTCGCAAGACTTTCCGCACAATGGTGGAATCGCATGTCTTTCTGTTTCTTTTATACCCTGAACCGCTCATTAGAGATTCGATTTTTTCATCAGCTTTCCTTTTTAAATTCGCACTAGCATCTTTAAAACGCGACTTTATAGATTCCTCCATAGGGTGTGAATTCATCATATCCGATAGTAGTCCAACACCAGCATTTAAAGCTTCTTTCCCTACAGTTCGAAATCCATTAGACAACAAAGGTAAAACGGACCTAAATAAGCCCCCCAAGAAACTACCGATTCCATGACCGCGTTGATGAGGGATACCTTTATACACAATTCCAACTCCAGATCCTGCCTGAAGTGAATAATAATGCTGATACGGACAAAAGCCATTAACGTTTCTTCGATTCATTTTATACGTCTGAAATGCAGTTTAACACACGATGTGCCGAACTGGAATGGTACTTTACCACCAATGCTTGTTCTTATATCTATTTCAATCGTATCAAATTCTCTGCGCATAACAGGTAAGTAGTGCGCTGGTGAAAATGGATGCATTTTGTACGCTCCATAGATGTACTTAGTTGGATCTAGAGGTATGATTCGTATTAATGATGTCATGACGTCACCTACTATCTGCGGTTGAATAATATCCGAATAAATGAAGAGCTGTGATGGTAATCCCAAATACAAGTTAATAGGATATTTCCCATTTGGTTTTGTAACTAAATCAGTTTTTGGTGCAAAACCTAACTGAAGACTTAATTGTGGTGATGCGATTACAGATATTATGTCAGTGTCCTGACGAGTTGCTGTTACTAGTTTTGTTACTTGATCGCATCTCATTCTAAATTGATTTTTTAACAATGGGTGTTCATTAAAAGCACTTAAAAAGTGATTAATACTATCATACGTAGTCGCAGGTATATGTGCTTTATATTCTGCAATGATATTCGCACCCGCATTTTTTGGATCATTATCATCCTGTAAGCGTGCTTTCTTCTTTATGTATATAACGTTTTCATGTTCTTGTACATTAAACATTGTACATGGATAGTGAAACTCCACCAAACCAACAACCCATTCCCCTTCTAACTTAATAGTTTTAGGTAACTTAGTTAAGAAATTAGCTGTAGTGTTTTCAGGATAGTATAAAATGGAGCTATTGCTCAACAGTGTCAAGTAAAAACTGTCTTCACTCATATTTCTTCTAAGTCTGATGCCGGGATCCAACTATTAAATTTATTAGGATAACCTTTCCACTTGACTAACACTTCCTTTCTGCCTCGGACGCGACGTGATTTTATTATTTTATCTATTTTGTATTTAGTGGTGGGGTCATAGAAGACTTTCTGTAGCTCTTTTGAATAAAACGTCCCTGTAATTGGTTCGTCATCTAAATCTTTCAAAGTATATACTACCCAAGGTGTTCTTCTAATAATTGAGTCAACCACGAATATTTCATCACTCCAATTACTTTCATAACCTTTTTGAAAAACATGTTTATGTTTTGTTATTCTAACATGATCACCTATTTGAAGTGTGGGATATTCATCGGCATATGTTTTTTTCTTCTTTTCTCCATATAAATTTTGCCAAACAGTCATAATATTATCAAAGTTTACTTCGCTTGGACTCATCTTTATGCTCGAATGAAAACTATGATTATATGAATGCATTAAATCTTGTAAGATATCAACGTATTTGTATGTGTTTTTAAACGTAAAGTAACGCCACATCTTCATTTTGAGAGTTCTTTGAAACCTTTCCACAATACTAGCTTTAATATCAGGATTGTTAGTTGTGTAATAATTAATGTTCCTACTTTTAAAGTAATCCCTTACAATTTTAGCAACAAACTCTGTACCTTTGTCAGATTGTATATGACGAGGAGTGGCACTAGCTTCTGTAAATATGCTGTCAAAACAGGTTTTAACAACTTCTGCGTTTTTACTCTTCATTGCTCGTGCAAAAGCATATTTACTAAATACATCAATAACACACAGAATATATTTATAACCATCATTATATTTACTGTAAGCACGCATGTCGCTCAAATCAGCTTGCCAAAGCTCATTATAATTCGATAAAATATACTTATTTCTAGGAAAACGTTTCTGAAGAGGTCTATGGAGTGTATAGGTTTCTTGAGACTGCAACCAGGTTTTGATTTCATCACGTTTTATTTTACCGCGCATTGCTTTTGTTAAATTGTTTATACTACTAAAACCAGCAGGATGAGAAACGTCATAGTATATTTTTGACAGATCTAGTACGGGCTCCATTTTTCCCAGGCAATTTTCCTTTTCGATTTTTCGCTAGACTTAGCTGCAACTGCAACGGGTGTTTTAGAATCGTTTCCTTGGTAAGTTTGCGTTTCCTTTGACAGTCCTTTCAACTGCAGTTGTTTTATATGTTCTAGAGAGGTAGGATTACCAACACATGATAAAGGTACTCGTATATCGTTTAAAACTGTAGCAAATTTCTCCCAACCCAGCGGTTTAGGTCGTTTATGTGGTCTTACAATATCACTTACTAAATCGTATATATTGCTTCCAGATAAAACTTTATCACCGAAAACTACTTCTCCTCCCTCTCTCCACCAAATTGTGTGACCATTTTGTTTAATAAATTGCAGTAACACTTCACCTCTTCTCCGATAACTTTTAGGAATCAATGAGAGTATTTTTGTTGGTGTGTACTGATAACCGACTGCTTCTTTATTCTGTGGAGATACATCTTCGTTTGTTGGAGGGGGTTGTACAACTGTAGTGGAATCGTCTTGCTTTTCTTCTTTACGTGGGACATCATCGTCATTTGATTTGAACGGTTCATCCTCAGTATCAGTGAATAAGGGAAATTTAAGAGGTCTTCGTCCTTCCTCAGTGATATGTAAAAATCTTTGCAATGCTTGAGAATACAAAGCCCATTTTTCACGATCATTCAGTTTGCTGTTCAATATTTTTTGCATTTCATCATCCAGACGTGACAAGGAATTATCGGGCTCATATGCATTTCGAGCCTTCAGTCTTTCAATAACTTCTGGTTCTACAAGTAACATTTTCTTGGCGTACTGCATGTTTACTTGAGTAACGTACTTAGTAAACCATTTATAACAGCACCCAATATTATTGGTAAAAATGCTCCTCCCTTTTGCACTATAATGTTTTTTCTTGTTATATTTTTACCTTTGGAAATTAATTTTCGTAAAATGTCTTTGTATTTACCAAGACGTTTTTTGTCTTTTTCTGGAAGTGGAATTTTACCTTTTAAAATGTTGTAGATGCATTCGCAGATAACGTTTACTTCTTCTTCATCACAAGCTTTCAATATTAGTTTTTGATATTTTGGCTTCAGAATATGTAATGCTTTAAGTAGATGTTGATGTGTTATTACTCTCCCATGCATTGTGTTGAAATGATTGAAATAATCAACATCGAAACTATTTAAAGCCCTTCTTTGGTATGTAGACTGTACAATATTTTGTAGGAGGTAGTACATTCGTTTTAAATCGATAGCTGTCGTCTGTAGCCTGCTTCAGATCGATCATTAGATATCCATGAGCATCTTTACTACCATCTTTATATGCCTCTTCTAAAAATTTTAGGTTTTCTGGACAAACTTGTCGTGCTAAATATCTTATTTGCGTCTTATCTCTTGGATTTTTAAAATAAATAATGTAATTTGCATTTAATGAAATATCACGTTGACCTCTCCCTTGATGAAATAAATTTTGAGTTATGTAAAATACACTCAAATTTCGATGATGACTCCCTTTTGTAAAAATGTCTACTATTCTACCATCAGACTCTCTCATTAAATCATCTATGATGAGTAGTTGAGGTTGCTTACCATCAAACATGCTTAAATCAGGTATTCCTTGAACATATTCAACACTGTGCAAATTATACAGTGGTTGCATTTCATCGTAACACCATATTGTTCGTTCAAATGTTTGATCACAAACTTCATTCATGTTATTTAAGAAATTAGTAACAAATTTTGATTTACCACAACCACTTGGACCAGCAACTATGGCTGTGAATGGGTGGATAAAATGGATCATTACTTTATTTAATTTTTAAATTTTTAAGCAAAATCGATCTCTCTTTCGAAAGATCTACGACATGAATGAATAGGCAGAAAAGATAAACCATCCAAAGTGATTTCTCAAAGAATGATGCAATTATATAACTATGAATGAAAATAAAAAAAACACAAATATGCTTAAAACATTAGATTTATTGATATTTTGCTAAAACTAGTTTAGTACATACACACCATTATTAATTATAGTAATTACACTATTTACAAGTTTTATTTTAACGACTAACATTTTCATTTAAATTGATTATTATATACATTAAGAACAAAATTATTTACAAAATATCTCTTAATCTGTAATGACCCCACGCTAAAGTGTCTGTCGAATTAGACAAAATTGACCGTTTGGTATCATCGTAAGACAAGCTAGTTTTATTAATTTTTTGTGTGAATATGATATGCTTTAATGATCTAAATCTATACATTTTTGAGTATTGTTTGGTTTTGCTGAAGAGACAGGTTTTGAAATTATTCATGTTCATCTTCTTTGTTACACTTTTGTTAACACCTTTAGCTCTAGCGATGAATTTGTCACCTACAGTGATTGCATACATTTTCGATCTTAGTCCTACAAACTCTTTTAATATTTTACCGTTATTTTCATCTTTGAAATATCCTAACTTTTTTTTATTCACCAGTGGGAAACCAAAGATGTTGTCAGTCGCATAATCTGATGTATCAAAGTATTTCATTAAGTCTGGTTTTATATCAAAATAAAAATTTTCTGTAAAATATTGATATATCAAACTGTCAGTGTCAGTATACAATAACTTAGCTTTATAGCTAAATTTCTTCTTCATGTAATTGTAATGAAAATCGTACATAAGGGTTTTCGATATATCTAAAATACAAAAACCTAAGTAAATGGGTTTGTTGTAGTACAATTTTGTTTTGTGCAATTGTATAGCTACCAAATTCTCTGAAAATATACTTAAACTATGGAATTCAGGTTTTGCTGCTAAAGATTGTGCGCCTTGTACTTTACCTCTATTATCCCAGTGAGTTATCAATTTGACATTAACCCTTTTTTCAATGTTTTCCATCGTTTTACCAAAAACTGCATTATTCATTAATTTGTAAAAGTCTTTTTCGAAATCTGTTTTAGCTTGTGTTCGTAGCTGGGTATTTAAGTCAATGTATTTCTTTAGCCATGGACTCTGTTTAAATTTCAGCACTCTGTGCACTTTAGTCAACTTTAACCCTAAATCAATACACTGCTTGAGATTTCTATAATGAATAATGTATTTACTTTTTTTGTTTAAATTTGGAACTAATTTTCGCTCTTTACACTGGCCGATAACTATATTTTCTGGACAAAGGGGCAGATCTGAGTGTAAATCGTGCAAATCGTCGGGGTAATCAAGATCCACTTCAAGAATATAACCATAATCACATGTGTCCGGTATATCAAAATCAACGTCGGTATTTACCCACTCAAAATTTCCAATAGGTAAGTACTGTGACATAGCCCACCCGTATAAATTATTAGCATCAAAATAAGCTAAGTAAGATTTTGGTTCATTAGAATTATAATCTTCTAAATATTCGTTATTGGCCTTAGCGTAACGATTGCTACATTGAGATATTCCTCCTCTAATTCCGGATTTAACAAAAGAGATTTTATCAAAGTCTGTTAATAACTCTAATTCAGCATTAGTGTATTTAAGCATGGCATCCCAACTTAGTCCAGGTGCTGTATAATAGTGTGTCGGATCCAAATCATATGTTGACAGACAAATTTTACGGAAATTTTCAAAAATGTCCGTCAGTAGCATGACATCAGTCTTTAAGTATAAGTTGGAATAATCGACCATTGTTTTACACTTAAAGTGGCTCCAGACGTCTTGAGCATGACTATAGTCTTCATCAGAAACATGGCTATCGTTTAAGGAATTATAAAAATCGTCTTTATTAGGAAGCGATGTCGCGTTTAAAGACTCAAATGACTTTACAAATTCATATGGAAAAATTCCTTTTCTTATTAATCTTTCATAATCATCGTGCAGTGGAAATTGCTTTTTTAACTCTTTGAACTCATCAAGGCTGAGATTTTTGGCAAGAGTATCTAAGCTGGCGGACATAAATTTTAGGGAGTCTAAGAAGCGTAAGCTTATTTCTTGTCCACAGATTTGAATTTTTTTAGTAAATGATATATATTTTTCTTTATTTTGAGGAATAATTTCAACTTCACCTTCTTGAAAATTAAGTGCATGCACAATAAAATGTGCATCATAATTGCTTAAATTATGCAAAAATATTGGTATAAAACGTGGAGTTTTAAATTTTGAACTACAAAGGGAATGTGCCATACCTTCAAATTTACCAGTGCCCCATTCAAAATGTTCAACAAAATCTGATCCTAAATCTTTGTTGCATACAAAACATGTTTTCGCTTTGTTGCTTTTTTCTTTGTCAGCTGGAGACAATGGCAGGGGAGACTTTTGAAAACATATATTTTTATTAATGACAGCAATATTTCTTCTTATGCTTTCCATAAAATGTTTTGCACAATCGGGTCCAGTATACGTGTAGTATTTGGAAAGTCTATCATCATAAGAACATTTAATGTAGTAACCGTAGCTATAAACCTTATGTTCATGAACATTATTTGTAAAGGCATTTGTGGGGTCTTGGTCACAACTTTGAATTGGTTTAAGGAACGATTCAAAATCTGCATAAATAACAAATGGCAACTTTAGTTTTCTATGAAATTGATTGAACAATATTTTATCTGTAGACTGATTCTCGTTGAACCAATTTTTTGATGTTTTTTGAGTGTTTGGAAGCACTGTAACAATATGGGTGCAATCATGTCTCTGATGTTCATTTAATTTTTGTTCCGTTGTAAAATATAAAAGACAACCATCACAAATGTGGATTGCATCATTTCGACCGGTAACTTGTTTATTTACTAGACGCGACAAATTTTTAATGAAGCAGTAGTGACCAGTCGTACCATTATTAAAATACAACAAATTTATATGCTGTTCTTTCCTCGATTTGGAAAAGTATAGAGGACCGATTACGCTATTTAATTTGGTTGAATCATTATACTCTAATCCGAATACGTTAATACTGATGTTATTTAATGCTTCGACTTTTTTAATATCTTGAAGTTTTACGGGGAAGCTTATATTTCCGAACTTCAGCTTTTTTTGATGTTGTGCATAAGAAGTCGTTCTATCAGCATTCTTTGGTACCGGATACATCGCGGAGAGTAAAGCCCATTTGAGGCATTCATGATCGTTATTTTTTACATTTATAATAGCCTTTTTATTTTTAATGTCCTTCGGTAAATCCAGAAAAGATGAACCTTTTAAGGGATTAAATTTATTAATATTCATTTCTAAATGTAATATTTTCTTTAACGACCACCCACTATCTTTTTTCTCAAATTCACTCATTTTTGTAGAAATATTTTCTCGGATTTTATTTAAAAGCGGGTCAAGGTCATCTCCAAGACAAAAGTTATAATTGAAAGTTTGGAAATCGAAAGTGTTTGTCAAATCTTTGGTTTCTTGTGTGAATTCAGCGTGAACTATAAAATTAACTTTTATTGCTGTTAATTCGTTTAAACATTCTCTAAGCAAACGGTCAATTTTGTCCTTGTTGGACTCCAAAAATATTTCCGGTGTTTGTAAATTTACATCATGATTGTCGGAACTTAATCTATACGTTCTGATACGAGAACCAAAAGCAGAATTTATCAAACTAACGTTATGAATCTCGTGAGCATTTGATTTAATAACATTGTTTTTATGAACATTACTTTTGAAATGATTGGAAAAATATTTCCGTCTTACCCAAATATTGCATATCTCACATAAAGTTTTGCCGTCGTTTCTAGTCGTTTCAACTACTGCACTTGACGGCCCAGCTTCTGTCATGTCTTCTGCTTTCCTTTTGAGCCCTCTTCCCGATTGAAGAGTATAACTGCAATTAAATTAAATATGTTATAACCTTACATGTCTGTTAAGCTAGATCAATAATAATCACATAATAATAATGTAGTCAAAATCACTTACCAAGCAGTGTCGGTCTCTTTTTCTCCAAAATTGCATTGCTCCCACAAACTTTGAGATGTCTCTTTAATAAAATGGATATCCTCTATTTCTTGACACAAGTCAACCATTTCACATTCTTCACTGACCTCATCTCCAAAATTGCATTGCTCCCACAAACGTTGAGATGTCTCTTTAATAAAATGGATATCCTCTATTTCTTGACACAAGTCAACCATTTCACATTCTTCACTGACCTCATCTCCAAAATTGCATTGCTCCCACAAACTTTGAGATGTCTCTTCAACAAAATGTATATCCTCTATTTCTTGACACAAGTCAACCATTTCACATTCTTTACTGTCCTCACGAACAAAGAAAGCACTTAATACAGTTTGTGTAGAATCCATCTTGTCTGTCTTGGTTAAATATCTCTTTATTCAATTTAACTAACCCTCTCTCTTCGTAGTTCCTTTATTGGATCCCAACTGTAGAGTACTGATCTAAAGTATGTTACAATAGACCTTTTATATGGAGATTCATTATCATATAATTATCATTATCACTAGCATTGTCATTAACATTATCATTATTCATCTGTTTGTGGATAAATATGTTATCATATAATTATCATTATCACTAGCATTGTCATTAACATTATCACTATTCATCTGTTTGTGGATAAATATGTTAATAAAAGGTTTCATTGTTTTATTCGAAGCGGTTAAAGGTAAGATACTTAAAAGAAGTAATCAAATATAAAGGTTAATTTATAGTAGTGCTTGAATGTATATTCTTCATCGTCGATGATATTGGCAGAGGAGTTCTATGAGACAACAAAATTTACACGTTAATTACAAACACTTTACGTTATGGTTTAAAAACACAAGAAATAATATAAATAGAAATGACACTTACCGCCATGTTGCTGACCACGGAAGCACGATGTTATGAGGTAATACGTTAAGTACTGATCTAAATTATATTACAATAGACCTTTTATATGGTAATTGGTCATTAAAACTTCATTAGTCCTAATAGTTTGTAAATAATATAACAACTGATTAGCATTATCAATATCATTATCATTAGCATTATAATTACCATTATCAATAGTTCAACATTTTGAGGGGTTGGTTTCATATTTTTTGATGATTATTGAGTAATTGATTAAAACATTAGCAAGTCGTTAAAAAATCATTAACACCGAGCGTTGAGCGTAATTAAGAATTAGTAATATCTTCGGGCCTGCACTACAAAAAGCTATCTCCGAAACCTTTACAGTTACGATCTTGGGACCCAGCGCAATCGATTCAAATGGGGGGCTTTTTTTTTTTTTTTTTTTTTTTTTTTTTTTTTTTTTTTTTTTTAGGTTTGAGGGGACAAAAAAAGCTTGTACAGTGGGTCTAGCTCAGTGGGTCTAGCTCAGTGGGTCTAGCTCAAGGGGTCTAGCTCAGTGGGTCTAGCTCAAGGGGTGAGCCAGAACGCACGAATCCCTACTACTCACGTGTTTCCGAGTACTTTCTGTATAAATATTTTATTGGAAAATTTCGTAAGCGTTGTTAAAAATCTTCAATTCTGGCAACTTTTACTTTTAATGCTCGTTGTCTTTGTAACGGCAATCGCTACTTGAATATTAAATAAGGGCTTATGACAGTTATGAAATTTGAGACGTTACGATTCATTGTTGTGGATGGCTGTATGGACCCTGTTTCCTTTGCCTATCCCAAAAGGGATGAATAATATTTAAAAAAAAAAACATTGTTGTGGAATTGTAAGTTTTTCTTAAGATAAGGTTTTCCTTTCAAATGTCCAGGGACCGACGTCTTAATGCGCCTCAATTCCGATCCAGTGTAGGTTCGCTCGCTCTCAGATTCATACTAAAAATGGCTGCTAAAACCTGAACTGAGCCGGAATTACATCGCATTAAGACGTCATGGTAAAGCCCCAGATCTTTCGTAGACGATACTTAAGGTACAAATAATTCTAAAGTTCAATCCTTGTCAATACATACTCAAAACTTCGACCTTACCTCTATTAAATACACACTCATACACACACAAATCACGTCTTTATCCCTTGCGGGATAGACAGAGCCTAAGGTAACAAGGCCTAAAGGCCACGTTTAGCATGATTGTGGCCGTATAGGTGGAAATGGGAATCAAAAATAGTGATGGGTTGCCAGCCGTATCGCCTATAACATGATGCCTAAGGTTTTCGCCCATTCCTATATTAATATTCAACTCAAAATGCAATAAAAAGAACTATGCAAGCAAACGCAAAACATGTATGTACATAATTAAATTTTCACGACCAATATGGTTATTGCCTGTCATATACTGAGCAGCAAAAAAAGTGACCCTCATTAGTACGCAATACCTGTATTTTGTATAAAAACTGGGCCAAATTTTGTGCCACTGACTATTTCTTGGCTATTTCATACTCTTCTATGGAAACAGATCTGTTTTTATTGTTAATATGCGTAGCTAGGTTCACCTTAATAAAGGTTCTATGCCAAATATTCGAAGCCTCTTAACCGGGCTGTGACCTTTCAAAGAATCTTTGCCCTAATAATGGGAAACTCATCATTAAATTTATGCTCAACTTGATTTTGCCTAAGACTTTGTCAGCTTAGAAAAAAAATTATTTCTAAGCAGCTAGACTTTTTCCGATACTTCCAACAAGTATACGCTGAAACCTTTCTCGTGAATTAGGTTGTACTCCATCCATTGGTAAAAATCACAGGAAAATCCGTTTAGTAGTTTTCGAGTTTATATACAGAATAGACTGACGTGGTGGAGGATTTGGTTTTATGATAATGTAGTTTCGTCTTTGGTACTCAACATTTTTGATAACTTTACAATTTACGTGGATCACAGAGTGCACAAAATTGATTAAAAAATAAAATAATAACGCAATTAATTAGTTAATTAGGTCTGAAAAAGGCTTTGGCTGGCTCAAACAAAGATCACGCCAAACCCTCATTATCTAGTGCTTAGCAAAGTTCATACATTAGGTTAATATTTCAGTTAGCTAAGGAAAAGTACGTTGGCATTTTAAAACAAAACCGCATTTATCTTAAAATTGAATGTCAAAACAAACCTTGTAATTTACCCGAGCAAAACCTCAAAAAACTTTGGTAAAAGTGGTTTTTGACGGGAAATATGAAATTTTATCATTTCCACAATCAACCACAGCTATGAGAAACTGAAACAAACTACATCGAACAATTCCTTTGCTGTATAACTTTTGCATTACACAAAATGAGCGCGACTATGCTTGAAGTTAAATGTTGCTTGGAATTGTATCCAACAGGATTATGATATTTATCTTTTGATGCATAAACGTGCTACGTTGCATGTAGTTGTCACACCGCTCTTAAATAATGTATTATAATAGCGTGGCGTGGTTTTTTTGAATGCGAGTGTATTTTTTAAAAATATTTCATTAATTTTCTTTTTCTGACGGGTGTTGGATTAAATATTTTTGTTTAATATACCGTAGAACGGGGTGAGTTGATAACATAATTGAAGTTCAAACTTCGATAAATAAATATTTTCATATACATGTGGCAAGTTTTTATTGAATAGGATACAAAATAAGTAAAGTAGTAGAAAAAAATAGACCAGAAAAAAGGAGGTATAATAATATCTAAAAATATAACAACTACTTTTAGAGCACGCTGAGCCAGAAATTTTAAGTAGCAAGTGAAAATACAAAATATTATTTACATCCCTTGTCACCCCGTTTTACGGTTATGCTTTTGTGAATACTCATAATATGTATACGACAATATAATCTGCTGAAAGTAGCACTTAACCTCGATTTTTTAAACTTAATACAAGTTAAATTGTTCTCGTAAAGATAAGCAAGTTATTCGCGATGTTATCCAGCCAACTACATTAACTTTGCTACTTTTATTTTAATCCAAGTAAAAAGTATAACAATGTCATTAGACCAAGAATAAATTAAATCAGATGGAAATATAGCAGTAATAAAGTACAGAGGAGACAACGCGACGACAGGCTAGTCATGCCTGAAAGATGATAATTAATGTCGTAAAATTAAACTTTTTGCCCTGTCATGCTAAAACAAGACGTGACAAGTGCGACAACTTACTTTTCCAGCGCAGTCTATATTAAAATAACCGTCAAAATAAACGCTGTAGGACTCGGCATTTAGCTATGGTGCTCTTGCTGTTTTAAGTGTCAAAAAGTGACGTTTGGGAGGTTATTTCTAACTTTAAAATTACTGTCTGTTTCGTAGTAATAAATAGAGACGTCCCCATAGATATCTGACACTTAAGGTATCCGGAACTTAGCAAGAAGTGGTAAAACAGGCCCTTAGTCTCATAACTTAAATAGTATAACGTTATAATTATAAGCAAGTTTGAAAAATCAGTATAATCAAAATTACGTTTTGATTTTACGAACTGAGTTTTGTCATCACTGTTTAGTAGCCTCGCCGTAAAATAAGCTACAAACTGCTGCATGTGCTGAAAAAAAGCATAAATGAGAAAAACATTGGTGTAACATCAAAGTCGCTCAAAGTCGCTGTCCCTATGTATGCTTAGATCTTTAAAACTACGCAACGGATTTTGATGCGTTTTTTTTAATAGATAGTGATTCGAGAGAAAGATTTATATGTATAATACGCAGACGAAGTCGCTTTTGTTACAAGCGAAGATCAAATGCTGGAACTTGTCACTGCTTTCAAAAATATAAAACAAAACACAAAAATATTTTTTATAGAACACCGCAAATACCATTTTGATGCTTATTCTCAGTCAAAACAGCGAAGTAATAATTTGAATATCAGCGTTTTTAAATGCGAAGTAGTATCGCTGTATACATTATAAGCTTAGAAAAACCTGGAGGGATTATACGGCCGTCCACGCCTTGTTATAAGCTACCGAAAATGTTACCCAAATTCTTCAAATTTTACTTAAACCCTGTATTATCTGTGCTTTATCTGTAATCTGGAATGATACCAGTCATTACGACCTTTTGCCTATTTGTATTCAAAAATCTTACAGGTTAAAAACATTTTTAAACTTTTTCAGACAAAGCTGAAATTTTATCCAGTTCTTTAATTATTCCATGCACATTTAGATTTTATAGGCACGATGGTTTCTTGTTAATAGTTTATGTAAATAATGTAAAGTGTTTATTTTGATAAAGTAGCGGACTTAGCTTGTCGCTTTTCTGCGGGAACTTAAAAAATCCGGGATAAAAACTATTCTATGACCTTCCAAGTTTCATCTTAGTCGATTCAGCAAAAGTATTAGACAGACAGAAAAACACATTCGCATCTGCACTTATAATATTAGGTAGTAAATATGGATTAATGACAATACAATTGAAGTCAACAAAATTTTAAAAATAATTACAATTAGGTACCTATCAAAAAATTTAAATGAATTGAAATATTTTTGAGCAATCGTTCCATACCAAACTAATATAAAAGTAGACGCTTAAAAATCGTTTTATAACACATAAATATTTTCTTTATTGCGTTTTTGGTAGCTCAAAGTTGCAGAATAGCAGATGTTGCTTTCATCAAAAATCGCTTTAATTCACTTCTTTTTACTTTATTAAACTGAGCTTTTTAATCATTTACTTTTGCAACCCTGGTTTAAAATTTATTTATTACTTTGATGCTAAGACTGAGCTTTTCGGATCTTTTTTTGTATTTTAAGATTTTTTTAACTTCAATGTCACGAAATAGCCCCAAAAAACTGAATTGAAAACACCTATTTTTATAATTGTGAAACAGTAGGAGGTTTTTGCCCAGTGGGACACCAGAAAAGGCTATAAATATTGAGTCTTACTTCAACCAACTAAAACTAAGAAATCTTTATAAAAAAACCGTTTAGTGAATGTTCTTTCTTTATGTACAGTCAAGTGTAATAATATGTATCTAGTCAAAGTTTCAAAAATAAGTACCATACACTCTTACACCGGCGTAATAAGGACGTGGGACATATTTTTGAGAAGTTCGTATCGATACTTATTTTTGCACTTGACCGTACAAAACTGACGAAACTACACATCAACATCCTTCACTGGTTAAATGATAAAAACAAAAAAGTGCACAACGCCGCTAAAGAAATTGGTGTACATGAAAGAATAAATTTTAGTATTCACATGTTTATTTACAATATGATATGCAAATCTGTCGTCAAATACATGCAAACATAACTCGTTAAATATTAATTGACTCTTTCTAAGAGCCTTTGTCTGAACTGATCTGAACCTTTCTAAGAGCCCTTTGTCTTAAGTCTTTACATATACATAAATCACGTCTTTATCCCTTACGGGGTAGACAGCTTGTTTAACATGATTGTGGACTATAGGTGGACAGGGGAATCAAAATAGTGATGGGTTGCTAGCCGCAAGAGAAGCAACTGGTACATTCTATGTTTTTTTCTTTACTCTCATACCAGCATGGAAGCTTAATTTTTTGCAATCTTGAATATTAAAATATTCCAACGCCAGCCCGAGAAAATATGAATGTCACAATGAATTATTGTCTGTTGGCGTTTGTCTGGAAAATTCTATGCTTGGAACTACTGCTTTGATAAATATTTAAAAAATATAAGTCTATCATTCCTCTAGACTCTGTGTAGTGTTTTAATGTTTCTAAAATTAGCAGAAAAATTCGTAACTTATCATGAAATATTTTGCTTTATGAACCTTTTCTTGACAATTCTCAAAATTCAAAATTTATTTTTGCAAATTGACCGCCAAGGGCTCGTTTACATGTCTTTTTTGAGACTAGCGGCGCATTCGGAAAGGCCATCATTGCCAAGAAGAATGCGCCGCAAGAAACTTGGCAGAAAGTAATTTTTTTCAAAATAAAACTACAATATTTAAATTCTACTTAAATTAAATACATTTATAAAAGGGATGTATAAGGTCCCCGAGCCTTAAATTATATTAGGCTATACTAGAGATGTATTCTATTTTTATTGCCCGTACCCAACAAGTAAAAATGGGACCTACAACTCCATTGTCCGTCTGTCCGTCTGTTCTTTTACCAGGCTGTATCTTGGGAACCGTGATTGTTAGCTAGACAGTGGAATTTTTCACATACTAATGTATTTTTCGCCGATATAACAGCAAATAATAACAATAGAACATTTTATGTCGTCTGTTTAATGCCTGTATTATTAACCAACGTAAAATGACCTCACACTGTTTACATTTTGCTTAAGAGAAGGTCTCTGCTAATAATGGATTTATATTTCACTTACAAAATTTGTACAGATATTGACCTTGACTTTTTTCCTTTAAAGTTACAACAAATGAATCAGGCGCCCTGGATACCTACTCACTACTTAGGGTGCGGCTCCACTGAGGCGGAGACGAGCGGAGCGGAGAGGAGACGTGTGGGGATCGACCAATCATATTACATTCATATTACATGAAATCCACATCTCGTCTCCGATCTGTAATATGATTGGTCGATCCCCACACGTCTCCTCTCCGCTCCGCTTGTCTCCACCTCAGTGGAGCCGCAGCCTTAAGTCTGTAGCTGGTTTGATTTCTCAGCTCACTGAATTCAAACTTCTTCTAAGCCTTGAAAGGCCTTTAAATTTTTGGATGACGGAAACCCACTACCAAAAAACCGTACATCGAATTCTAAGACCAATGAAACTTGAACCTTTCTAAATTTAATATAGAGTTGAGATTGATGTGAATTGCGAATGGTTTTTAAGATTTTCTGTTGGTCTCACGAAATTGTTTCCTTGAGCTTTATCAAACGACTTTCCTCGTTTAGGATAATTTGAGCCTAACTTGTTTGCATTGTTCGTTGATTTTTTGAAAAGTCCAGTTGTCTTTCTATTAGCGAATTTGCTCTTTGGGTTGATTTAATGAACTGTGATAGATTCTTTCAATGCTGATTAGATGTTAGCTAGAAGCAATCGCTTTCCTTCAACTAGGTCATTCCATTAAAGCTTGAGAGTAAGGTCTACAGATAAATTTAGACGGAGAAAAATCGATTAGAAAATGTATTTTTCACGTCTTTGTTTTTTCTAACTAGTTCTTGCCCGCGATTTCGTCCGCACTATTAAGCAGATATCCCGGGCAGCTTGACTTTTCCCGGCACTTCCAACAATTTATTAGTATAATTTAAGCGAAAAAGCATTGCACTATTGGCGACGATTTGGGAGAAATGATTCATCTTTAATTTAATTAAGTTTAACTAGATTTAAGCAATCGTTTATTTTTAGTTACAAAACCTTATAAAATAATGTGTAATTATTATATATGAAAATATGAATGTATTAGAGGATACATTAATTAAACTAAAACTAAAATAAATCTAAAAACGTACTCCCACGCGGCATTGAGCCAAATATGCAGGCAGCATTTCCCCGCTGTATTGCAATACTAATTCGCTGTGCGAGGAAGCTGCCAGCTCTTTGATCTCCATTGCAGTCGATCAGCCTCTTAGATATTTCCTTAATTAACATATGCGCTTTGGGACCCCACGGACCTTTTTTTTTTTAACGTAGTGAAAACTCATTTACGAGTATCCCCGGGCCCGAGGGGGCCCGAGCGGTTATGTGGGGCTCTCTCCCTCGTCCTCTTTCACTCTCCCCCGTCCTCTTTCACCTCTCTCCCGTCCTCTTTCACCCTCCCCCGTCCTCTTTCTCTCTCCCCCGTCCTCTTTCACTCTCCCCCGTCCTCTTTCTCTCTCCCCCGTCCTCTTTCTCTCTCCCCCGTCCTCTTTCACCCCACGGACCTAAGGTCGCAACCCCGAATGGCAGGAAGTAGTATACGGAACCGAGACCTTTATATATTTACCTTAAGTTATTTTAAGTGGACCAACGACATCGTGAAAGTTGCGGGAAACCGGTGGATGCAGGTGGCGAGTTGTCGTTCCTTATGGTGTGCTAAGGAGAGGCCTTTGTGCAACAGTGGACGTCTTCAGGCTGATGATGATGATGATGAAGTTATTTTAAGTTTTAACTGTTTTTTGCAATGATTTGTTGTTCTTTTACTTTTTGAATATATCACGAACATATTATACATAGACAGATAGACAGACGCGGTGCAGTACGTTTTTTATACTATGTAGTGATCAACAGTTTGTTATAGTTACGAAGTATGTTGGAGTGAAAAAGGTAAACGTATCTAGATTTTTTTTTCGATACCTACATTGACAGGTACTTAGTAAGAGTCGGCTAAATGGGAATCTGGGCCACTAGTGATCGCCTTCTCATTTAGCTCTGTCTGAGTGATAGTATGGACGTTAATTGGCATTGTTCATTTTTTTTAGTATGCTCCAATTCGAAAACCATTTCGAGGAAAACCATCAATTATCCGATTTATCTTGTCCGATTTCAAAAATACTTTAAGATTGCAGATATTTTTGTAAAAGTACTTTGAACCTTTGTTTGACTGAACGACCGGGTTTTTAGACAGAATCCAGCATCGAATGTTTGCCACAAAAATGAAAAAAAAAGTTTGGCTATGGCAACTGTCACGTGTCACTGTCAAATCTAACAAAACCATAGACAAAGTCGTTTTTTTTTATAGCCAGCCGAACGAAGGCGATTGGGATTCTGTCTAAATTCACGAATTATCAAACAGCGAAAAAATATTTATTATTAATTAACAAAGCTACGTAAAAGCATAATATTCAAATTAGTTGCTTGAAATAGTCCATTTTAACAAATAAAGGTGTTAAAAGCACAGCTTAAAAAAAATTAACAATGCCATTGTGAAAAGGTTCTACAGTAGCCTACGGTTTCGTTTAGCTGACTGTACGTATGGCTTCCAACAACACAGTTGTTGGATCAAGTGTTGTTCTCGAATTTACTTAGGCTAAATAAACACCTTCCATTATTACAACAAATTGAGTTTATTTTAAACATGAATAAATTTCGCGGCATCCGTGTTGCGGTAAAACCTGAGAAGATGGCTTTCTTTATAGGCTCTCAGGTTTTGAAATACACAATTTACTCAAAATATCAGGAAGCGTAACAAAGTGTAGTGCCGAGAGCATCCTGTATAGTGTAACTAGCATGCTGGGGTTTAAAATAAGTTAAGGTAAAAAAAAAACTCATTCAGGGCTACGTTCAGTAACTAAAGTGTCAGTGTGATTATCGTCGGATGAAAATCGTCTGATCATGAACACACTTACTGAACGACTTGGGACGTTCTTCTGTCAAAAGTGTCAATTGAAGTATGATTTCGTATTCGTAATAATAAGTTTAAATCCCCAGCGTTCGAATTATAAATTTTGCCGCTTATTAACTGTCAAAGTGACGTCTGGGCTTTTTTACCCATCTATTTTATGGGGTGACCGGTGCGATCGCCCGACGATGCTCGACGATGTTACTGAACGATTTGGTGTGATCGTCCGATGATCGCACTGACTTACTGAACGAGCCAGTTCGACGTCGGGGCGTCGTCGGGTGATCAAACTGAACGCACCCCAGATGATGAAACAAGAGGGGTGTTTTACCTTTTGAATGCGTTGGTCAGGAGGTAAAACAAAGGTCGATGTTCAATCATAGTGCCACATAACCTAAACGACCATAACCAAAAAGGTCGTCAATAAAGAAAAAAATAGCTTTAGATTTGTTTATAAAATTCATCACAATGATTTCCTTTTAATTTTGAGGGGCCAAAGGTGAACGGCGCGAAGCGTCATTTTAGAAACTTCACAGGACAACATTTTAATGTCTTGAAAATAAGAAGACAAATCGTAGTTTTCAACAAAGCTGTAAAATGGACAGTGTAGCTTTTCGGATTAAAAATACGTTTAGTTAGTATGTACCTCATAATAATATACAAGTCATTTTATAAAACCAAATTTTCTTATGACTTATTACTTTATTTTTCAGTTGGTTGCCAGTCCGCAACAAAAACAGTTTAACTTGATTTTTGTTTCTTACTTACGAGTATCTACATACTAGCTTCTGCCCGCGACTTCATTTCATTTTCATTTCATTTTCATTTCATTTTCATTTCATTTTCATTTCATTTCATTTCATTTTCATTTCATTTTCATTCATTTTCATTTCATTTTCATTTCATTTTCATTTCATTTTCATTTCATTTTCATTTCATTTTCATTTCATTTTCATTTCATTTTCATTTCATTTTCATTTCATTTTCATTTCATTTTCATTTCATTTTCATTTCATTTTAACATCGGAAAGGTTCAGCTACACTGCTGAGTCCTCACAACTGACCAATAATCCAAGTTTACCGGACCAAGGCATTCTGCCAACCGTAAAGGCGGTATTGAGTATTCTAGCCGTGTCTGCGAGGACAAGGCGACAGCAATCAGCGTACTCTATCTGATTAGATTATCTTAAGTCCGGCTGTGCATATTGAATTGTTCAATTTGATTTGTATTCTTATTTTCTTTCTCGATCGAACTGTTAAAGAAATACCAAGCTGGAGGTCTCGTGCTTGATTCCTGGTCAAGACAGTTGTCCGCGTTAAATATAGCTTATTGTCAGGGTAAATGTAGGATTCTAACGGTGAAAGATATTTTCAAATTGGTTTAGAGTTTCGGAGAGCTTCTATGCAAACAAAAAACAATTATTTAACGGAATTCTAAAGCGAACTTAAGAATAAGGCACACTATGCTCCGTCCGGCCTCTTGCAATTCTATCTAAACTTTATTCAAATTTATTATATGCTATTTTTTTGTGAATTGTATCTGTTCCTTTATATTTGTACAATAAAGCATTTACTTATTTACTTACTTATTTGTTCATTTGCTCCGTCTCATCCTTCAATTTTAGTCACTTATTCTATCTATCCTCTCAGTCGAGTAAAATCCTACGTATGTAACAATTAAGTAGGTATTATTTCTGTCTGTATTTATATAAATTTATCATATTCCACGAATATTATTTAGTTTAGCGTAATAATTGTTTTTACTGAGCATTCTTGGCATTCATCATAAACTATCTATAGAGTTCCAGGGTTGCTGTAGCTCAGAAGTCTACACCGATATAGAATTTCAGCCGTCATGCTAGCACCTTAGGCTGTTATGAAATGGCAGATGGTTCATGAATAATAAATTGGCACATAATACGTATCCCAAGGTGGCTACGTCAGCGCTAGTTCGAGCGCACACGGTAGACAAAACAGTTTTGACTAGCACTGTCTGGAAACATCTGATGTGGCAAAATCTTGTGTGCATTCGGGCTTATGGCGGTAATAGTAAATTTAAAGGCTACGAAGCTGAGTTTGATTTGAGTATCGAAAAAGACCGACCGACCACGATGGTTTTCATAAAGCACTTTTTGATTAATAATATTAAATACTAGTAGTGCGAGTGCGATACAATACAATACAATACAATACAATAACTCTTTATTGAACACCACATATAACAACCAAAACAGAAAAAAAGGTATACAGAATATTACAAGGTAACAATAGGCGGCCTTATCGATATAATGTGCATTAAAGCTCTTTTGTACTAGGTACATAGATATACCACGTCTTTATCCTTTACGAGGTAGACAGAGCCTAAGGTAATAAAACTTTAAGGCCACGTTTAGCATGATTGTGTGTGTGTGTTGTACTGGGTACATAAGAGTATCAATACAAAATTAAAATTATTACAAAATAAAACTTTGTAATTCATTTGTGTTGCTCTAAATAAAACTGTGTATTATTTGAGCTGAGGAATAATATTTACATAACTTTTCTGGGTTTTTTGTCATAAACGATTGATCATGATCAATCCGGTACCAATCAAGACGTTAAAAATTATAGAGAGAAAGAAATAAAGAAAGAAAATGTTTATTTGCTCAGAATACGTACTACATAAAGATCTTAATATAATATCTACCTATTGTGAACCAGTATTCAGTCGACGAATCAACATGCAAATTTATTACATATTTTTAAAACTAAAGTATACACAAAAAATAATAATAAATATAAATAATGCAGACAGTAACAGTAGGAATGTCAAAGAAATCAAATTAGGTGTAACGTCAATTAGGTTAAATCGTTGCAAAAAATAAATAAAAAACAAAACATATAATAAAAAATATATAAAATATATTGTATTGATGGCGAAGATTATTGAAATAAACCAGATGAATTACCCTCCTTTTCATGTAAATAAAAAAAAATATTTCTCACCAAGTAAGCGTAAAAAGCTACTATAAAAGCAAATTGTAATCTCCTTTGTTTGAAGTCCGTTAAAAAAACAGTTTATATAAAGAAACTAACTACAATTAACAGAACGAGCATCTCACGTCTCCTTGATTACCCTCGTTGCGATGGAGCGGAAAATTGAGTACGGTTTGTGGTTCTCTTCATTAGGTAACAGACATGCTATCTATTGTTTTTGTAAGATAAGTTTTTGTTGTGTCCTAAAGAAAACTAGCTATGTAAATAAACATTAGGGAACGATTCACACAAATTGACCTATTCCCAAAGTGAGCGCTTATAAGGCTTATGTAATACATAGGGGAGACCGAGGCGAGTTGAGACAGAGGTGAGTTGGTACAAAGCCTTTTTCTCTGCACCTATGACAGTTAGCGAGGTCACAACTTCACACAAACTGTGGAGTGTAGAAAGAGCAACGAATTAGCGAAGTTACCAGCCCGATAAACTGTCACAGTTCAGAGAAATCGGCTTTGTATCAATATACCTCTGTCTCAACTCGCCTCGGTCTCCCCTACATACATACATCACGTATTTATCCCTTACGGGGTAGACAGAGCCTAAGGTAACAAGACCTAAAGGCCACGTTAAGCATGACTGTGGACGTATAGGTGGAAAGGGGAATCAAAATAGTGATGGGTTGCTAGCCGCATCGCCTATAACATGATTCCTATTTTCGTCCATTGCCTAGATGGGCTTTTACCATCTGCGCGGGAAGAGAAGCAACTGGTACATTCTATGTTTTTCCTTTGCTCCCAGACCAGCATGAAGACAGGCTTGTGTAATGGTTACTAGATAACGATATACTTATAGAGATAAATACTTACTTAAATAGATAGAAACAACCATGACTCAGGAACAGATATTGGTGCTCATCACACAAAATATATGCCCTTACCAGGGTTGGAACCCGGGACGCTTGCTTCGCAGGCAGGGTCACTACCAACAAAGCCGACCACGCCAGGTTCTCAATTCGGTTGTATTTTTTTTTGGATGTTTCATACTATAATGACCCTGACTGTCCATCGTAAAGCTAGTTTAAAATTACAGAAAATCACACTTCATCGCTAGTTCCATTCGGGTCTTTCATAAAAGTGGATTTGTGCAGAATCGTCCTTTACATTAGTTAGATCATCATCATCATCATCATTTCTAGCCTACGTCCCGTTGCTGGGCACAGACGGTCTCGGAATGAGGGAGCTTGGGCTGTAGTTCCCTCGCAGGCCCAATGCGGATTGGGAACTTAACACACCATTGAACAGCTTCATATGTGTGTATTAGTTAGGTCCTAAACGAAAATTATCACAACGTTTGATGAATACAACTATTACAGCTCAAAAATCCACAGTTGAAAAAGTGAAAAATACGAATAAACCTTTAACTTTTTATTTTATTTACCAACATTGCCAAAAGTCACGTTATAAAAGTTTGGGGCGCTCTCGAGAAGTGCGCTTCTAAAGGCATTAAGAAAGGGCAAATCGGTTGATGTGGAACTAAGCGGTCATGTTATTTGAATATTAAAGCAGTGAATTTCGTGGTTATAAAATTATGTTCTTTTATAATCTTTTCTCAAAGTTGAACATGTTTCGTATGTAACGTTCATTTAATGTTTCTTCTTCTTGAGGTGCCATCTCCTACCGGAGGTCGGCTATCATCAGTGCTATCTTTTCGACACAGCAGCTCGGAACAGTGAGCCTGTGCTAAGGTTGAACCATGTCCGGAGATTCTTAAGCCCCCAAGTACGCTTTCTTCCGGGTGGTCGCTTTCCCTGGATTTTCCCTTGGATGATGATTTGAAGCAGGTCGTATTTATGACTACGCATTATTTGACCAAAGTGATTTAATGTCTATAGATTACTATCTGATCTGATGCCTGCGAATTGGTCTGTAAAGGCTGTCTTTACGCTATTCTGCTGAAACTACGCTGTTTTTCGGAATAAAAAATGTCTTGTGTGGTATTCTAGACTATAATATAGCTCTGTGGCAATCATTCGTCCAGATCTGTTCGACCGCTTTTGCGTAAAAGAGTAACACACATACGTAGATACATCCATAATCACAAACTTTCGCATTTTAAATGAAAGTTGGGTGACAGACAAAATTATCGCTAGACAGCATTTGAATTGAGTGATCCATACGGTGGTGGTGCTTACTTACCATCAGGTGACCACTTGCTCGTTTGCCTTCCTTTATGTATGAACAAACATACGACTCAACCTATGTTTCATTTGCCACAAAGTTGAATTTCTTACGTAAATCACATATAATTATTTTAATGTCACCTCCTATGGAACCTTACTGTAAAACACCCTGCAATCATCTTGGCACGTCATCCAAAGTTATAATTATTTCAACAGAATAGTTCAAGTTGTTTCAAGGAAGGAAAATAATTGTTCCATTATTGATAAGTATAAGAGACAAATTGAACCCAAGTATTATAGGAAAAGAAGCTTATGGTACCTGTGGCGTTTTTAAATATTCTACGACACTTTTTAAATATTCTAACAACCTCTAGAACAAATTTTTAGGTAAAATAAATAAATTTGAATTTGAATTGATGATGATAGTAGACGCAATTATAAATCAAACGTGCCCAACCATGTACTCAAATATACTTTATTTATTAAGAAGTGTAGGTTTAGTTGCAATGTTGATTTTTTCTGACTTCTTTCACCATTTTTTAATGACAAAACAAAGGGATTAATACACGTCACGCCTCTTTCCCGCGGTGGTAGAGAGACTACTTTGCTTCACATTTATCAATCTCTTCATACACGTTCGTCTGTTTCGGGTACTCTTGACGGTGACCTTTTTCCAAAACGTCCCCAATTTGGTCACGAGGATTAACGGTGGGATAGAATATTCCGGACGGATCTTGCACCCGCAAACCATATTTTGTATCTTCATTGTACATAATTATAATTTCTTCTTCCCTGCTAACATTACAAATGCGAAAGTGACTATGTCTCTGTGTCTGTCTGTGTCGCTTTCACTCTTAAACCACTGAAACAATTTTAATGAAATTAGGCACAGAGATAGCTTAAAATTCGGTAAAGGATATAGGATAGTTTTTATCCCGAGAAATCGCATAGTTACGGCGGGATAGCAATAATGGATCTTCGGGCAACCGCTAGCTGTACATACAACGAATTTTCACAGAAACACTCATTTCTTATTTAATATTAACTTCCCTTTTATGATCTTCTATTTGCACTGGGAGCGTATGAAGGCAAGTATTAAGTAAAATGCATTTACCAGCTCCATTTTTCCACTAGGTTGTGGCAACAAACAATCTAGCTGAGTAGCAACTTAAATATTAAAGTTCGTTGGGACATCGCTTCAGGACAATTTCCGATATGAATTAAATGGTTACAGGTAGATTATAATAATCCACAAAATTATAGTAACAGACACAAATTGATTGCCCTTTCTTCGTCCCATAGAATCTATGTAGCGGCACATAGATTGTTGTCATAGTAACTATCTTTCATAATCTCTTGTTTCATTTAATATTACTAACGGCCTTTATATAGAAGGAGAATAGAGGCAGAGCTATATGGCTCTCACGAAAAGAGGCAGGCAGAATGAATGTAAAGGTACTAAGCTAAATGCAACTACCGTCTATCGTTTTCTCGTAGTTACATGCCTAAATTCGGCATCAGACCTTGAAGCGAACGGTTTTACAAAGTTATGAGAGCCCAGCTTAACCTTTCAAAAACTTTCGCGTACTAGCTTTCGGGAAACGCGCGTGACGTACAAATTGTTCAGTTTCCCAACACTTGAGTTCTGAGTAACGTGTGAATTTTAAATTCTGTAACAACAAACTGGGTAAGCTCCAGTTTGTGTTGTTTTAGGAGGGTTCTGGGAAACCGCGGCGGTAGTTGTGAAGGTTGCATGGTTGCCAACTCACGCAGAGGAAATAACGAACAGAGGGGGAAATGTCACACAATTGTTATTAACTAAAGTTCGTCAAGCCAGCGTGGTGGTTGATAAACTCTGATTTGCCAGCTGAAAGTCAAGCAGAACTCAAAAGTTCGTAAAGCAACTGTTATGATCGATATGGACAGATCGATGGATCGGTCGTTACGTGGCATAGTGAATGAAGGTTACTTAATTTTCCCAAAAACCAAAAGTAAATTACGAGTATTTACTTCCTTCTTTAACTTAAGAAATAGGCTTTTGTTAGTGGAGCAATTTCCATGTGGTCCTTTCCAGGGCATTTTCTTTGGCAACAATTAAAATTTTTGTAACTGAAATGGTTTTGTTCCATGTAGGAGAAAAAGGAAAAATAATTCCGGGAAAATAGTGTCAGTATGGTGTATTACAGACATGGCTAGTCCGTGTTATAACTCTTTGCTTATTTCCTCTACGCCAACTAATGACAAGTCAAAATAATGAGCGCTAACTGCGGCGGTAATTGTGTACCTATGTATATCCCATATACGTTTAGTTGGTTTTGCATAAGTCCTGTAGAATAATAGGTTTAAGAACTTGTAGAAAAGTACGATTTTGTCGACTCCGGGTAACATATTTGACCCATTAAAATCAACGTTCCCTTACGGGGTGTCTAATCGTGACTTTAAGTGACTCAAGGGTCTGTAGCCGAAAAAGTTAGGTTGAATATGAATACGAGTATGTCTAGTATTATTAACCATGGATCATTGAAAACTATTATTAATTTATCTTATGATTTATTTCGTCTTTAAAATAGTATCGACAGCCCTAACGGCTATAAGTTAACAGTCTATGCTTGAAGCATTTAGTTTTCCTCGAAAGTGTTTGTTTCGTGGAATGAAATGCGTTTCACTGTCAGCACTTGAAAATAGAGGAAATAAAATAGAATTTGACGTGCATTTATCGAAAAAAGGTATTAAACTATTTTAGGCTTTTCTTACTAGGAATCGCTTGTGATATCTTTTCTAGTGCAAGAAAAAATGTGTCCCAGATAGTATGGATTTTTTCCTGATTGTCACGTCCCATTTGAATAATATAAAATTATGAGCGAAATAGTAACGAACTGGAATGGACGTTTTGGAACACATTTTGTTTAGTACCGAAAGGGTAAAGGGGAAAAATGCTTGCGTGTTGACTAAAAATATTTAACATAAGTACATTAAAGAAAACTGTGAAAGTTTTAATATTAACTTCGGCTGAATTTAATAACTCGCTAGCCAGTTTAACACTGTCAACGAAACAAAACACTAAAGTCCAAGAGGCTCTTTAATTATAAGAAAAAACTGTTATCTTTCAACGTCAAGTTATTTACAAAAGGCGTATCTTTATTCCGGTTTTACCTCAAATATGAACTTAAAAATGAGTAACGTTAGGTTCAACTTGAATTTTACTGATACGGTTATTAAGTCATTTTAAAGCGGCACGGACTGTGACATTCGGTTCACAGCCTTTTCGTTATTGCATCGAAGTGCTACTTGTATCCTCTTAACAATTTCTTTATCCATTTAATGAACCATTTGCGCTTTTTAAAGGAATTCTTAAATAATTGTTCTATCCCTTAATCTCGGAAAATTTGTGTTAGCGCCTCCAAACTCATGCCGAGAACCCCCGAGAACACCCGAGAAGCGTGAATGTGATCGCTTTCTCGCCATCTTGTTCTCGCGCTCGCCTGTTCTCCGATCGGTGTCGGTATTTTTGCCCGCTTCAAAGGGTTTCTCGGGGTTTCTATGAGAAGGTCGCATGAATGCCTTCTCGGTTCTCGCGTAATTTCTCGCCAAGGCTTCTCGGCGAGACTTCTCGCGTGAGTCTGTAGCCGCTATGTGAATCGCAATCGCTTTAAGGAGCGTCCTCACTGAGAGCATTCTTACCCGTGCATTTGTAAACGAGCAATCAGAGTAAGCTTTGCAAGGCTCGGCTCAACGTCCACACTCGAATGTTCGACGCCGAATGCTCGTTACACGCAAATGCTCTAAGTAAGAACGCCCCTTTATTGGCATGGATTAGACGGTCAATATTGAAGTGATATCTACTGGTACTGGTGGTGATGTCAATATAGGATCGCGGATTTCAAAACAATCGGATACGCAGAGCAATATTTGTTTCGTGATATTGATATTTGGGATCAGATGATAATGTTGACCACAGTCCATGCCTTTAGGGGCCAGATATGAAAACAATAGACTTGTTTTTCTAACCAACTTGTATGTATACCATTATGTAAGTACGAGTATTATACACGTATTTAAGCGTTGTGACGCTCAGACATCTGTCTTGCTCGTTTGACTACAGAGAAGCCAAATAGCTGTGTTGGGTTCATTACATAATACGGACCTCCGCAAAGTCATGTCTGATTCTATCAAATATAGTCGTACAGAAAATTCGAATAGTCAAAAAATTAATCATAATCGTGACAATAAAATGCAGACAGATAAAGGTGGCCTGTTTTTTATTATAAAAATTCCCTTCGGTGACATTGGAAACCAAAAAGGTTCGAAAGCAGTTTAGGAAACATAATTATTTTCCTTCATTCGAAACCAGGTTTCCAGAAAATAAAAATAATTCTGTTTTCTAAACTGGTTACAAACTTTTGGTTTCCAAAGTAGACGAAGTGTAAATAACAATGTGCCGACTAGTCTAGTGAAGCATTCTATAATACTCGTAGACGGCGTAGGAACAAAGGGCACGCACCCAAGTCAGAACATTTATTGTTTTAACTTCAAAGTAGACCAAGTTTAAATTCATAACTGCTTATTCGACATTCACTTGTTTTCCCTGTCCTAAATACACAAGTTAATAGTTAATCAGAAAATGTTTGAGAGCGTGTGTTGGTTGATATACGCAGTTGCACAAATATGGCCCAATCTCCATACAAAATTTGCTATATTGCATACATATAAATGCCAAATTATTTGCCGCTCAGTTTAACATGTATTTGATCCGAATGTCTTGTATTCAAGGCGTATCCGAATTATTCCAGAATATTGTAGAAGGCGGTTAAGTTAGTTTGCCTGAGGACCGCTACAAAGATTTTTCATTTAAATTGACAGTTCCGCGTTCCTGACAAGATGCGTGTAAACGACTCGAACCGCGAAATTTTAGTGTGAGTTACACCAACTTGCGTAAAAATACATTTTCCGATAAATGTATAAAGTTATTTTTCGTTATCGTTATCGTTTAATTAACTTGTCGTGACGCGCGGTTTTTTTTCATGTCATTTCCTTATTGATTCGGCTTTGAACTCTGGCAAAATCGTACTGCGGCAAAAGCATAGAGGAATTAACTAATAGAGTGGTACGGACTCTCAAATTCTGCAACACATTTTGGCCAGAGTCAAAAGGCTGTTACTGAACCCGTAAGCTTCACCGTCGCCTATCTACACTTTCCATCAGGTGAGATAGGGATCAATCACTGGTCAGTCCTACGTAAAAAAAACTGTCTGCCCAACTTTACAAGCTTGCTAGAACTTGGGGCGACTTATCAGAGCGCAGTAATTGCTGCAGTATTGAGGCGTTTTTTTAAAACTAATTTGTAATTTCTCTCGTCACTGGTGAGCAGCAGATGTCCCTCGGGAATTTATAATTGTGTGGTACAGACACACCATTCAAACAGATGACGCTTGGCGATAAAAATTCGCTTATAGAAGAAGTTACGTGACACGTACAGGTGGTGTTAGAAGTAATAGCATCGAATGATGAGGATTCGGGTTCGATTCACGGCCATAGCTTTAGTTTTCCGATTTTCTTGTGTTCTAGTTTTGAGTGTCGTTTAAAAATTTTAACTTATTTTATCAAATTTGCTCTCTATTGGTTAGTTACTTAATGGGTAAAAGTTATTATGTCGCTTCGCGTTACTGTGATTAATTATTTTCTCACCATTTTCTAGTTAACCTGTAACTCGTTTTTTATTAATCTTTTACAAAATACGATTTATTTTTAAATAACAATAAGATGAATTTCGCAAATAATGTATTTGATTGATTGTATTTCTTATAAATTGTTAAAAAAAAACATTTCTGATATCATTTTTTATTATAGTTTTTACATTTATAAATAAACAAAAAAAATGCGAGTGCCAGGCGGGGTTTGAACCCCCATTTCATGGCTTCACGTGCACATACATTTATAGATCAGCGAGGGTAGTGGGGAGAGGCATCTCTACATAAAGTCAAGGATCATAATTTCCTACCCACCATGGAACCTCTGCCCATAAAACGTTATAGTGACCTTGCATTACTTAACAAGGAAAATAGTTACGACGTTTTCTGTACACTGGTTCCATGTTGGAAAGGGAATTGAATTTCTTGACTGTACATCAGAAAAAACATGCTGACTGTCTCATAGGCGTTGGAGTTGCGAGACTTGTTTTTTTTTTACAAGTTTTGTTTTAATGGGATTTTATTATACGCAGACAAAGTCGCTTGCAACAGCTAGTTAACTACGCAACAAAAGAGCGAAGCCGTTGAAAACCCCTTGGTTTGTAATGCCATTTTATTTCAGCGTAAATCACATCCTTATTGCGGAGTGTATTCAAATGATGATAATTTCCCGTTATTCCGCTACATAAATTAACTGCTTTCGACCAGTGACAGCGTTGGACGGTCGCCAAAATGAACCGTGGGCTTAAAAGTGGTTCACGGTTCTCGTACTTCGCAACGAAGCAATTTTGGCCAATCGAGGCGTGCCCGGTTTACTTATCGAGCTCAAGTGTCGAAAGGTCTTTAACGAGGTTTTTCTAGAACTAAGGAGAACTTAGGTACGGGCGGCCAAATAAGTCTAAACGCTTTTCATCTAACTTCCTATCATATAAACACAAATCACGTCTTTATTCCTTACAGGCCACATTTAGCAAGATTGTAGGCGTATAGGTGGAAAATGGATTCTAAATTTTCGCCCCTTTCCTCGGTGGGCTTTTATCATCTGCGCGGGCAGAGAAGCAACTGGTACATTCTGTTTTTTCTTTGCTCCCAGACCAGCATGGAAGAAATCAAATGAAAATGTCGCTAAAGTCGAACTTTCAAGTTGACGGCCACGTCTTATCGTCATTATATTTTGTGACGAGCAAAGTATTTTGAACCTTAAGGTGGTAGACCATATATTTGGCTGATGGTACAGATGAGGGCATTAATATTAATACAGTTATCATACTACTAATCCTACTGGAGAGAGCGAATATCTTAGGAATGATGTTATTGGTGATGCGGCTGGCAACCCATCACTATTTGATTCCCTTTCCAGCTATACGCCCGCTATCATGCTAAACGTTTCTTTTAGGTCTTGTTACCTTAGGATGTCTACTTATGCCGTAAGGGATAAAGACGTGATTCATGTATGTATGTAAGTATGTAATCCTACTAATATTACTAGCTTCTGCCCGCGACTTCGTCTGCGTAGAATTATACATAAAAACCTTCCTCTTGAATCACTCTATCTATTAAAAAAACCGCATCAAAATCCGTTGTGTAGTTTTGAAGATATAAGCATACATAGGGACATAGGGATATAGGGACACAGGGACAGAGAAAGCGACTTTGTTTTATACTATGTAGTGATTGATGATGATGATGCGAAAGTTTGTGAGGATGTATGGAATTGTGTAACTCTTTCACGCCAGTACGGCTTAGCAGATCTGGTTAAGATTTGGAACAGATAGATTATGGTCTGAAATAACACAGAGGCGATAAACGAGTTCTTTACAGACGAAGTTGCGGGCTAATGTCAAATCAATGTGTCGCCGACCTTATTGTTGGTGGCATAAAGATGTGTAGATGTTTTTGACGTCTTGGTAATGTACATTTATTAATGCTCTTGTACTGTTATGATAGATTTCTCGTGCCTAATTTCATGCCAGACGCGTTACAGTGAACGTAGCAAAGTCTTAAAGTTGTTGTACGAGACGAAGAATTATCATAACTTTATTGTCAGAGGGCAAGCCTAAAAAACTTCAACAGTATTTTTTCTTCTTTCTATATTCGTTTAGCTAAAGGTCAGTTCCTAGAAGGACATTCGGGTTTCGGATACCATCGGCCGAGCCCGAAGGTCTTCATAGAATATCGCATTATACCTACCTACTTATATTTTTGTTCTTGTTTAATATTATAGTCATGCTGTGACTATATTTTCTTGAACATCTTCCCCGTATCGTGGTGGCAGACGTTTAACAAAGCAAAATTCTAACGAAGATAATGTATGCTGGATTAAATTAAATCTATTAAGTAATAAATCGACGGGGAAGAACTAAGATCGTATCTTACAAATTTTAATTATTATAGTTTGAATTATATTGAGAGAACCAATAGCTCCTATGTTACATTAATCCAAGATAGGAGATCTTGGTTGTTCCCCTTCGAAATTACGTAGTAAAAGACATGAATTACTTCATTAATTCAAAATTAGTTTTGCTGTAGTGACTAAAGTTGCAATTAAATAGTACACTATACAATGCTAGCGCAAACTTCGATGTTACAAGATAGCCTAGGTAGGATAAAATCTTACTGAGCCTTACAAATAACTTCAAAGGGCTATAATGCGATCGCGTGAGCTAGAACTTTTTCAATTATTATTTTCTTCCGATCAGATTTCTTGAGGAAACAATTAATTTAATATTTTAATGGCAACACGTCAAGATAAGCTATTTTTCCTCAAAACCATTTTCTTTAATTTATAAACCTTACTAGAAGTATTTTACTGTCAGAATTCTCGTTATGGGAAAGAAATGGTATTAAGTCTAGAAAAATATATTCTGAAAAGCATTTCCTTAAATTTATAGACCTCAGTACAAATCTAGTATTAGTCATATAAGAAAAAAAAATAGTAAAACTTTACTGCCGAATGCCACAAAAAAATATGGCGTTTGAAATAAATTCAAATTGCTTAGATTGAATTATAGATGGAGATCAAAAGAAGTAATAATCAAATAATCATACAAAACAAAATATCTTCTTTCAATCCGAGTATTGCAGATTCTTGCACAAACATCTATATTAAAATCACGGGATATCACAACTACTTATAAAGAAGAAAACGCGAAAAAAGTAGAGGATTCTTTTGAATCAAGAAAAGTAGACTTATGCATTATTCAAGATGGAAAACTAGTTTCTATGATATCGTAGATATGCATTTAGACTCGAAGAGATATTTAAAGTCTGGATTTCTTTTCGAAGAAATAATTGTTTTTGCTTTCTTTCATTTACAGCACTGCATTCTCAGCAAAGGTTTTATAACAGTGATTGAATTGAGTCTGATGCAGTTGTTATTCCTTGGACACCTTAAGCCGACAAGCACCAGTAATAGACACCTCATTCTCAATTTAATGATAATTATGGTTCTAAAACAAATATGGACGAATAAGGGCAGATGGTAGTAGCCCATCGAGGGAATGGGCGAAAATCATAGAAATCATGGTTATAGGCGATGCGGCTAGCAACCCATCACTATTTTGATTCCCCTTTCCACCTATACGCCGACAAACTTGCAAAACGTGGCCTGGGGCTCGATTTTTGAAAGCACACTCGAAAGTGAAGAAGAGTAGCATAGAAGACAATCACAGCTCTCATTAATCTTGGGAACTTGTCAAAACTTTGATAAGAGCTGTAGTTTAGAAGATAGTGTAGTTTACAAGATTTCTTCCATGCTGGTCTGGGAGTAAAGAAAAAACATAGAATGTACCAGTTGCTTCTCTACCCGCGCAGATGGTAAAAGCCCATCGAGGGAATGGGCGAAAATCATAGGAATCTTGTTATAGGCGATGAGGCTAGCAACCCATCACTATTTTGATTCAATTTTCCACCTATACGCCCACAATTTTGCTAAATGTGGCCTGTAGGTCTTGTTACCTTAGGCTCTGTCTACCCCGTAAGGGATAAAGAAGTGATTTGTGTATGTATGTATGTATTAGAAGATATACGGTGATTCATACCACTTTCGAGTGGTATTTTCACACTTGTGCTTTCAAAAATCGGGCCCCTGTTGGTTTGTTACCTTAGGCTCTGTCTACCCCATAAGGAATAAAGACGTGATTTGTGTATGTGCATGGTTCTACTGTTGTTACATTAAAGTATTATACTATCCCTTCTTTTCTTTAAATAAGAGTTATTGAGCATATTACTGGTGCCGTCAATTATAAACAATCGTTATTTTATGGCTAACCCCCCTGTCAATGATTTCAATTTATTTATTCATCAGTTGCGTCATTTCCGTCAACCACCCTTTCTCTTCTTCTTCTTCTTCTTTTATTTGTGGCGTATCAAGTCGTTATAGTGACGACAACTTCGCCAATGTCAATGTAAAATTTTTTATTAAAAAATCTTGTGACAAAATGTCGGCAACGTTGTACGGTAATGGTCAAAGACCCCCCTCCCCCCCTGTCGGGCTCTTAGCCAACGGTCAATGATATCCCTCAGAAACTGTCAGGAAATCATTAGCCGATGCCCAGGGCGCACCGGACCAAGCACTGCTCTTCCCCCCGGACGGATCCAAAAACGAACCGCAGCTCTTAATCACACGTGGAGGTAACCCGACTCGCACCCCAACCCCCCTGTCAATGACTTCAATTTATTTATTCATCAGTTGCGTCATTTGCGTCAACCACCCTTTCTCTTAAACCACTCTAAATGGGAAGTTGTGGCGTAGCCAAATGGTTAAAGTAAAATGGAAATCTTGTGTCTTGCGCATGGCAGTTATGTATATATTTACTCTAAACTGTCTGTCATTCAAAGGCTTTGCGGTGTTTCTATTTCGCGATCCTTCATTACTTAGCAAGGATTTTAAAACGGTAGGGCAAACCGTTGTGTTTGTGCGAATAATTAAAATATTGACTGTTTGTCGTTTTGAATTCAAAATTACAACGAAAAAATAATAGAGTACCCGGCTGATAGAGACCTCAGGAGACCCCAGAGCTGGCGCTTACCTCTCCCAGCGAATTTCTCTGGCTGTACAGAGAGGTAATCCCGCCAGTGTGTTGGGGTCTATGCCGCAGGAGGGCCTTTTATATGGTGTTTTCTTTTTATAGTTAGGTATATTTATTTAGTTTTAAGTTTTGTATATTTAGTTAACTTTTAGATTAATCATGAAAATCCTTAACAAGTGCTTTAATCAGCCTAATGCAACCACTGCAGCACTGGCTGTAATATTCCAAAACAAATCTAACGGTAAGGGCTGAGGGATACTCGAGTTGGGCGTGCGGCGTGCATGCTAAACAAATGAAACTCGTACTGGTGTCCTGAGTGCACGCCGCACAGAGCTCTTTCCCGCTGCCCGCCACGCTGCCCGCCACGCTACACGCTCCGCCGAACGCTCTGCTTCGAGAGTTTACACTAAGACATCTTGTATTTATTACAACAATGCTCAAAAATAGGAATCACTTCCTAATGAGCACTTTACGCCTCCAGTTATTTCAACAACGACGTATGATAAATACCCGTTGTTTTTATTCAGGATTTAAAGCTAAAAAATAGCGCGTAAACATATTTTACCTATTGTAACAAAACACTGCATTTTCTTTTATTCATAAATTCGTAATTCGTAGGTATCTTGATAATTCCTCATCATAATCTTAGTTCTTACTAGCTGTTGCCCGCGACTTCGTTCGCGCAGAATTAGAATTTGATTCCCGTGGGGGACTTGGTTTTATAATTATGTTATCCCCATGATTTTATAAGAAGAATACAACCTATAACAATCCAATTTGTAACTGCTTCACATACCATCCTGCTGCTTTGCGTTGACACCTCATTAAATATAGCGTACATGTGCTTACAACATCTAGACATTTTAACATGCAATTTATAAAACCACGTCAGTTAACTCCCGTCTAGCGAATGTGGGTGCGGGCGTAAAACTAAACAGGGATGGGATGAGACATCTGCACAATCACAAATTTTATTTTGTACTAGCTTCTGCTCGCGACTTCGTCCGCATAAAATTAGACTTGAATAACTAATGTTGATAGTATATTCTATAATAAATTAATTATTATGCAGCTACGATCTTGGACATGTTTATCGCTGTACCGCGGGAACTATGCAATTTTTCGGGATAAAAGTAGCCTATGATTTAATCTAGGGTACCAGCTATCTCCGTTTCAAATTTGATCCCAATCCGTCCAGTTGTTTCAGCGTGAAGAAGGAACAAACTTACACACACACTCACTCACATTGTCAAAAAGTTTTTGCTCTACGTAAGTGCATTTTTCGTTTAGGTAAATTTTTTAACTGAAAATCTTACTTCAATGCATCTAAGGAATCTTTTTTGCATGTTGCGTACCTATTTCTTTATTTTCACAGAAGATATAGCCACTGTAAGACCTCATAAAAAGATAATTATCACAATATAGTTGAAATGGATTGCAAGGCCCTTGTCAAAATTTGACGACCGGATAGCCTAGTGGTTAGTGACCCTGACTATGAAGCTAGAGGTCCTGGCTTCGAATCCCGGTAGGGGCAGACAGTTATATGGTGAATACGAATGTTTGTGCCCCAGTCATGGATGTTCTATGTATCCGTTGCCTGGTACTCATAGTACAAGCTTTGCTTAGTTTGGGGCTGGGCCAATTGGTGTAATTAGTCCCAAGATATTTATTTATTTAAAATTTGTGCTATAAAACTACCGTTTATGTTAAACTTTCAACTATGTTGTTGACACAATAATTTAGAGCTGTAATTTTCTATACAGTATTTTCATATAATAATATTTGAACAAAAAACGTTCTCCAGCTGACTTACCCCGTGAGTATTGCCCCAGCAAAAAAATCTTGTTGTGACGTTCAGATTTCCTAAATCCATATTTCTACGGTTCAATAAGGCAACTTCCTTTAATAACATGTCTATAAAAGCCTCATTTTGCGGAGGTCCATGTTCAAACATAAGAATAAACTGTCTTTACTCCTTGGCAAGTTTAATTTTATCTGCATAAATTCAAATAACATGTCTATAAAAGCCTCATTTTGCGGAGGTCCATGTTCAAACATAAGAATAAACTGTGTTTACTCCTTGTCAAGTTTAATTCTATCTGCATAAACTCAAATATTCAACGCAGACGCCGCTATTTCGCATGACTTGACCTAATTAATCTACGGAAAAGCATGGTCTCCATTTGTCATTCTTCCAAATCACGTGTTAGAGTTGCGAAGTCAGGATTGCACTCACTAAACCGCAATAGATGACAACACAAAGCAAAATAAATATTTAATGAAAACCATCACCTACAAACTCAAATCCATCCTCATACTCAGTACCAGCCCGTCTAAATAGAGGAAACAATTAAATTTCAGAATGGCTGTTACATTTCAATTCAGAAAAGATTTATAGCTATCGTCAGTTCGCTCACCGCTTCCCCTTTTGTTCGTTCTGGCAGAAAACAAGCGTTTTATTAAACGACTTATTTGAAATTCAGATGCCCCGCCGAATTGCTTCGACTTAATTAAAGCGATTGCAATGAAAACTGCGTACTCGTTTCGGTTCTGGGTAACGTGTCCTGTCTAGTTGATTAAGAGAATGTGTTAGTGAATAGAATATAATTTTTTTACATAATAATTGTTGCGTATAACAAACTTATAGGCTCACAGCGAAAGAAAAATAATGTAAATAGTTGAACAAAGATATGTTCTCATACCTCAGGAATATGTAAGAACTCAGAAAAACGAATTTAAATAATTACAATAAAAAATAAGTAAATCTTTGTGACCGTGTAGATAAATTGATGGTTCGGTACAAATAATGACACATAAATAAAAACTTGAAAATAAACGTTAATAATGATATCTAAATCTAAGTATACAGTATTGAAACAGTCATCCGAATGATGGGGCAGAAAATATAAAATGCATCATTAGTCGTTAGGTATAACTTTATTCTAAGCCTTTTTTTCTCCTACCAAACTTGCCTTCGCTTTTCATTCTGTATACATCAGCATCATAAGATTGGCTTTCAAAATTTTATAACCTTGTTTTAAATTCTGTTTGATTTTATTTATAATTCGGTCAGTACTCACTATAATATTACTTGAGCCTACTCTTCGTTCATAATTCTTAAATTAGGTACTAATAATATAATTACACAGAATTCTTAACAGTGTCAAAAGTACTTTAGTCAAAACAATCCAGCTGCTCAGCAGTTGCCTACACAGTTGTTTGTTTATTCAAAACATTGTTACAAGCTTACACAGGATTCCTATCGACTACAATCATTTGTAATTCTGATTTGACTAGAGTTCAGCTAACTAAATATTAATCTGTTAAATATTTACCTTAGTACTCCTCACCGAACCGTAGACGATCAACCAACTGTGAATTAAAATTATCTACCTGTGTAAAAGTAGGAGAAATGAATGTGGGAAATACTGTTCATGCTAAAACTTCAAAATATAATATTTGAGTTGATACTAGTTTTCATCGCAGTAAATGTCAATCGTCGGTTAAGAGTAGGGTTTCATATAGGTACTCCTTCTCGAACATAATTTTCGCTGCCATTTTTGCAATGTTTTGGCATTCTGACAAACTAACCGTCAATTTTCTCGGCCCCAGTTAGCCAAATGTCAACGGATTACCTTTTGTTCTGCAAGATTTTCAAGTTTGCAAATAGGTTACCAGCTATGCCAGGTAAGAAAATACTAGTGCAAAAGGACATTACGTGTATTGCATGTTTGTGTAACGGTATGGCTTGTAAACTGAAATAACGTTGAAACATTATTTGGAGGAGGTATTTTTGAAGTGAAAGGAATCCCGAAAATATTTTAAATGAAATGCCAGTTTTAATGCTTACACCTTTATTATAAAAATCTTATCCTTATTGTACATTTAATTAATTATTTCTTTACTTTATTTATTACGCTAAATCAACAGTCAACCAAAGCACCGATCTGTATAGTAATTTTTGTTTATAATATATAGGTACTTTTAATCATACAATTTAGACTTCGAAGACTAAAGAAAGAAAACACATTTAAGTATGATTATCAGAAGATTGAACTTATAGACATTTGACAACTTCAACATTAAGAAATAGGTAGGTATTTTATAAAATACCTTAAACGTGGCTACTATATGGACTTTAGTACTATGTACTATGTATATACATGTCATTTTATAAACTGTAAAATGTACGAATGTGTTTAGTAAAAATAGACAATAAATTTGGTTCGTGCGAGTAGTAAAGGGATCGCTTTCATCTAACAAAATAAAGTAGTCATCAATAAATTGTGTTCACCGAATACAGGATTATATAAAGATTTTTCATTATTTCTAGCCAACATTTTTCGAACTGTTAATTAAGTGAATAGTGCATTTGTCATTGCTATTTGTGACACACATATTGTACACGTAGTTTTAATACCGTCTTTTCAATTCATATTATATTCATAAATATTATTATGTAGATGAAAACGATCTTAATAAAGTGGCTTAAGTTAAAAATCATACGTATAATGTATTCCTTTATATACAAGCAAAGTGCAATATGACTATAGAATCAGTATACATTGAAATGTTTAGTATTTGTTCTACTACATCCAAGATTCTTACATTTATATTTTGGCATGGTTATGGTAGATATATTCATGTGCTATCAAATTAGAAACGTCTCGGTTCAAAAATAATTTGTCTAAGATGTAAATAATTCTCTTACTGGATATGCATGTTAGTTTTTGTACGGCAACTGAAATAGATTTATAACGAGTTACAAAAAGTGCGTTAAGTGATATGAAGACAAGATATTTTATAAGATTTTATATGATATGTTACAACTCTCTAAATAACAGACATATACACCAATTTCGAAACAAAATGTATTTAGTTATTTTTTCATGTCGTTACGAATTATACTCAATTTAGAAGAAGAAAAAACATAGAATGTACCAGTTGCTTCTTTTCCCGCACAGATGGTAAAAGCCCATCGAGGGAATGGGCGTAGAAATCATGTTATAGGCGATGCGGCTAGCAGCCCATCCCTATTTCGATGTGATTTATGTGTGGGTGTGTGTGTGTGTGTGTGTGTGTATTTAATTTAATTACACACGCCACAAAATTGTAATTCACACGATCTTATAAATCGATAAAGTACAAGCTTCCGTTTTGATGTTATACAAACGTGTATTGTTTGTGTTGTCCATTGATATACATTTAATCGAGTCAAAGTCGTAACGACACAGCATTGCGAGTCATTGTCTGTACATTATGTACATTATGTACACTCTCACTAATGGTCCTTAATGTTAAATCTACAAGACCCTCGGACGGTATCTCAACTCCACTTAAAGATCTTAATACATTCACTTTCAGAGGCAAAGCAGGATAAGCGGCGTTTTCTGAAGTAAAATATGAAATATTCAAAATTCACTCCATCGTTTTCAAAGCAAGAAAAACAGAATCTGAAAGACAATCCTTTACATTTTGTTGGAAATGTTAATTTTGACGCGTTTCCTTATTTGGGAAGAGAACGGAAATATATAAAGCGATTCCTTGGCGAAGCCAATTTACAAAGTCAGATGTTCTGTTAAATCAATTATTGTTTTTCGTGTCATTTTTCCTTTCTGTATTGTGAAACCTAATGGAACAATTGCAATGTGTTGAAAATAAAGTATTATTTACTGGTATTGTTTGTCTGTAACATTAAATAAAAAAAACTTTAATAACTTCAACTTCAGTGCGCGGGTCAAGAAATAAAGATAAAAATATAAACAGAGAATGAAGAAATAAATAAATGAGGTTAAAGTTTGGCTCGACCTCGTACATTTATTAATTGTTCATTATTATTATACCATTTTTTTTCTTTTTTTAATTAATTCGTGTATGTACTTATAATGCGATCCACTTGGAAATTTAAACTTACGTCACAATTGGTGTTATAAATATTGAATTCATATTGTTTTAAAGTTACAAACGAATAATGGATAACGGTCATATTCTTCTGATTGCAGCAAATTAATGTTAAATAATTTATGTAAAAAAAATAAGTTAGTAAAATTTATAAAAAGATGACCTGCCTCGAGAAAAGCTGTTATTTCGGCCTTTTTTCTTTGATCTTAATAACGACCATCAACTAGTTTTTGAACAAATCCAGTCCCAGACATACCTGCGATCATATTTCGAAATTCGGAATTCGAAGTTGGTGCTCTCACTCTTCTTTCATTGACTATTGGTGTGAACGGAACAGGACGACACGGACTTCGAATTTGTACCTTCCAGACCCTTAGACAGAATTCATTTGTGAAATTCTTATCAAGTGGCCGATTGGATATAATTATTTAATTACTGTTTTAAACACACACATTCCATTGAACTTAATTTTATCCAGATTCTTGTGATTCTGATAATTAGAACATTAGAGCATGACTTCACGAAAAAAATACATGATATTTGCGACCTCGAACATTTTCTTGATTTTATTAGAACCAATTACGTAATCGATACAAGCCTTAGCGAGCGTACCTAAGTTCTCTAAGTAGGTCACCTGTCTTCGTACCCCAAAACGAGTACAAGTAGCATCGTAGTTAATAGCAGACTGGTGTAGCTGGATTTAGTCTTAACCCCGCTTTGCAGCTCAGCCAAACTTGAACCTGCAAATAATGGTATACTGTTAAGAATAGCCACCTATTAAAATACACAAAGTTTGAAATGAATAACGGGGCAAAATACGTAACATTACATACGTTGGCTCAGTTCGACAGAGCCCCACAAAGTTTTTTATTTAAATTTTGGATTACCCTTTCCACATATACGCCCACAATCATGTTAAACGTGGGGTTTTGTTACCTTAATACTTGCTACCCCGTAAGAGATAAAGACGAAGACATATATCAAGGGCTTTGTGCCCGGGCAACGACATCCAATTATATTTTATTATGTTTAGTGTCTATTTCTTACCGTTTATTTAATGTAATCACCCTATGGTCCCAACAGAAGACCAGCGCTGGCTGTAAGGCCAGCAAATGCTGAGTTGGGACCATTTTGATTAATTTATTTGTGCTGATTTATTTTGATTAATTTATATTATTTGATGTTTTGTGATTGTCATAAATAAACTTTTTTCTTTCTTTCAATATATATGTATGTATTTTTTTTACTGGGCAGTCAAGCTAATCCAACTGACCGCTGAAAATACTCCGAAACAATTTTAGGAGACTATACAAAGACAGTATACTGTACGCAATTTTCTTCGAAAATGGGTATTTCATCATCATCGCCATCAACAGCCTGAAGACGTCCACTGATGTACAAAGGCCTCGACTTTTATATGCGAGTCCGTTTTGTGTAATTAGAATTTTAATTACATTTCTAATTTTCCCATGACTTTTTCGGTGAACGATTAACTCAATGGTGTGTGTGAAGATCCCAATACGCATTAGACTCGCGTGGAATATATACTACTATAGCCCAAGCCCTCTCATTCTGAGAAACTGTGCCGTGTGCGGCTAGCCGTGAGAGCTGTGTCACGCGCGGGATAGAATACCCGTCTATTTATTACTACTTGTTCTAGAAACAGATAGGTAGTCTAGCCGTGCAGCTGTGAGACGTATATAGACTGCAGATGATGATGATGATGATGATAGTATATTCTAACCATAGCTTTTTGTTTGCAACTAGCGTCTGCCCGCGACTTCGACCGCGTAGAATTAGCGATTGCAATATTTATCGCTATCTCGCGGGAACGTAGCCTATGTTTCAATCTAGGGTAAGCTATCTTCGACAGAAGATATAATCATACTGTTTAACCGTGTCGCACATTTATACATTATATCAGTTTGTTATTACTTTAAGTTTCTTGAAATCTCTCAACAGATAGTGCTAGTGTATGTAATTTTAGTTCGGATGTTTTACGATAGATGTCACTCTCAAGTTCAGTCCCCATCCTGCATCGCGCGGTTGAGATTTTTCTAAATTCATAGGCATGACAGAAGACGGTCATCGTAATTTATCCTTCCTACACGTACTGTGACTATATAATTTTACAGCATTATATTAGTTCAGTTAAAAGTTGTAGTTTTATTTCTTGAGATCATTATGGCGTGAACACATACACACGCACTCACATCGTCTCAAACTTTCGCATTTATAATTATTAGAATGATTTAAAGTCAGAAAGCATATTAAATTGTCTACGGACACGATTGACTAAATTCACAAGCCATAAAATTACTCTGTGAACGCCCAAATTCCAACGTTTTGCGGCTGCATGTGCTGCAAAATTATAGCAAGTCACTAAAATAGGATCGTAACAACGGAATTAGGCTATATTGCGGTTTATTTAACTACCATTAAATGTTTTACCGCTTTTTATGAGCGAATGAATACACACATAATTGAATTACACCTGGAAAAGAGAATGTAAAGGGTTGTTTGTTAAAGTAAAGAATGGGCAACGAGTCGAGGGATGAAAGAAGAAAAATACACAGACTTAAGGTTTTCTATAGGTATACGTAAGAGTAATTATTCATAAATTTAGAATACCTACCTTAAAAGTTAGATGAGATAAACAGATAATGGAACACAGAAGACGGGCATTTCTTACTATTTTTCAATTTCGAGGCGTAAGAACTACGAGTATCTTTAACAATTAAATTAACTATTTTTATTAATCTCCTGTTGAAGGGAGGGCGAAGATGGTGGCATTAAAAATCAAATTAACTTATTAGCTTTAATGTAATCTTCGTTCAGCGGAAAGTCGAAAAAGAGGCTTACAACTACTGAGCTTACCTATTTATAACCTATAATAGCGCCATCTGTTCATTATACAAGCAAAAGATTTGAACCTGCCTAGATATTAGTAACAGCAATAATCTGTTAGAGATCATCACTATACTACAGAACAATGCCATCTATGGAAATACTGATGTAACTTCTTTATTTACCAATAACTACTTGAATATATAACAGTGTTCAGTGTAGGGCACAGATGGCGCTGCTACCCCGTTATGTTAACGCATTGACATCTTCATTTTCTTAAAAGTAGTTAATTTAAAAGCAACAATCAATTTACATAACAATGAAACGCTAAAAGTGTTGATAAACGCGAAACTTGAGAACGAACGGGTCGACCGATTTGGAAATAATTATTACTTTTGGCGCGTTCGTTACCTACACAATGTTCAAACTCAAACTCAAACTCAAATTTTTATTTGCTTTGATACAATGTTAGGACAAGGTTTTTAAAAATCTCTTTTCAAAAAATAATTGGGATGGGACCAAACCCGCACGTGGTATTGCGAAAATTTCGTCAATGATAAAATAGTAGAACTACATTATACATACATTTAATAAATATTTATATCGAATTACAAAAAAAATTAAACTATGATAAAATCTAAAAGTTAACTAAATATGCAAAACTTAAAACTAAATAAATATACCTAACTATAAAAAGAAAACACCATCTAAAAGGCCCTCCTGCGGCATAGACCCCAAGACACTGGCGGCATTACCTCTCTGTACAGCCAGAGAAATTCGCTGGGAGAGGTAAGCGCCAGCTCTGGGGTCTCCTGAGGTCTCTATTAGCCGGGACGACATTAAAATAGTTAAAAAAAAGATTTTGTAATTTTTTTAAAAAGCGACTTGTGTCATTACAACCCGACCTCAGAGCTTACAAAGCTCCAAGCTTTTACAGGGCTTTAGCGAGCTTTAGACTGTCTTAAGTATCTAGGATGTTGGCGTATAACGGTTAGTACAGCAACTGGAGCTATGTTAAACGGAGCTTAATTCTAAGTTTAACTACTTGGGACCCAATAACGAAGCTTTTACGAAAATTGTTTTTTACGATAACAGCTTTGCTATGTAAATTTGGTACAGTCATTTTCACTATGGTAAAAAAATGTTTAAATTTGAAAAAGTCATAATGTTTTTAGGTTATTTAGTGTCTTTTACAAAATGCTCAATAGTTTAAAAAAATACTCGAAACTATACAAGATTGTATTAAATATATGAAATATACTTAAATATTTATAATAGGGATTACAGAGTACAAAGTGTTCTTAATAATTTTAGAAAGAAATAAAGAAAGAAAAGCTTTTTGTAGTTTACTTGCATTGTCGGCCATCTTACACAAGTGTACGAAAATTGAAGGCACTACGACTATTAAAATGTAAATTATTAATGGTCAATTTTGAGCCTTCGAATTTTTCTATCTGTTTCTAGCTATCACGTGACCTTGCTACTATGCGAATTTTTGCCGCCTAGCGTCATCTGTTTGAATGCTGTGTCTGTACGACACAATTACAAACTCCAATCATTCAATCAATTTAATTACAGTTAGAAAAATTCGAAGGCTTACTCACCTGCTATGACTGTGTTGTGTAGCGGTATAGCACGCGTCACGGAATGACTAGGATCCGGGTTCGATTCCCGGCCATAGCTTTACTTTTCGGATTTTTCTGTGTTCTAATTTTCAGTGTCGTTTAGAAATGTAATTTCTAACGGTAAAACCGTAAAAGTAAACATAAAAAATCAAGAAGTACAATTCTTGAATCATTTGATAGTACATTTAATTAAAAACAATTGTCTGCGCCTACCTAACTTTTTTTTTTTTTTTATATGAATAGGAAGGAAAACGAGCAAGTGGGTCACCTGATGGTAAGTGATCACCACTGTCCATAGACACCCGCAACCCCGGAGGGATTGCAGATGCGTTGCCAACCTAGAGGACTAAGATAAAATGCCTCTTGTGCCCGTAATTTCCCCGGCTGTCTTACTCTCCACACCGGAACACAGCAGTGCAAGCACTGCTACTTAGCGGCAGGATTAGCGAGTAAGATGGTGGTAGCGATCCGGACGGACCTTCCACAAGGCCCTACCACCCGCAAAACTAGTAACTAAACCCTAAAACCTAAAACACGTATACTTTTATAATAATATTCTTTAGTCATAACAAGCATATCTACTTGAAGCAAGAATATATTGCTGCGATATCGCATTTATCTACATAAAAAATATCCCGTAAGCTTTCAGAAATATACGGTTACCATTTCGGTAACATAATTCCTCCATATGTCCCTGTGTTTCACAGACGATGTATGTTACGTACCCTGTAGGACATGTACTCTCGCAACAGCTCTCATGCGTAGGGGGGACTGAAGACAGCAGGTGTAGTTGCCCGCGTCTTCCACTTTGAGTCTTGCGACCTGCGGAATAAGGGATACGATTAGATTCTTCGTTTCGTTCAGTGTCTTCGATGTTCTGTTGAAAACTTTGAGATTGATGTGAGATGTTCGAAGTAAATTAAGGCGCGAAGACAGAGCAACTTTGATCTCCTTGTTGCGGCAACAGGCAACTCGCAACTTGGATATGAGTAGCTTTTTTTTTTTATATGAATAGGAAGGCAAACGAGCAAGTGGGTCACCAAGGGGTCACCTGATGGTAAGTAATCGCCACTGCCCATAGACACCCGCAACCCCGGAGGGATTGCAGATGCGTTGCCAACCTAGAGGACTAAGATGAAATGCCTCTCGTGCCCGTAATTTTCCCGGCTGTCTTACTCTTCACACCGGAACACAGCAGTGCAAGCACTGCTAATTAGCGGCAGGATTAGCGAGTAAGATGGTGGTAGCGATCCGGACGGACCTTGCACAAGGCCCTACCACCCGCAAACCCGTAGCTTAAAAAAAACCGGCCAAGTGGATCTCGGAAGCGCCTTGAGGGTACTGTACAAATCCGGCAAGAGAATATAAAATCCAGTGCTAACAGAACCCTGCTCCTAAGTAATATGTAAGCAGTGTGAGGTATTTTATTTTGGTTACACAGACAGCTAGTCATAAAAATACATATTCCGTTTTTAGTATTTGTTGTTATATTGGCAACAATAATACATCGCAGAATGTTGCTACCCTGCGCAGTCGCTTGAAGGCGTATTGGCTCGATGGAGCTTAAATGAAAGTGATGCGTTTTTGTGTATTAGTTGATCGTATTTATTTATCTATTAATGTGTACCTAGTTTATTATATCTTACATTATTTAAAATTTAGGCATTTAGGATTACTTTAGGTTTCGATCGGTTCTTTTACTTTTCTGTGCGTCTACTCTTGCTTAATACTTATGTCCTGTCAATCTTTCAAAGGTTAACTGAAAGAGATCCCTTTTAGGGATAAGTTCGCCTTCGTGCATTAGTGAGCCGGGCAGCGCTGCTGCCAACTTTCGCAGGAAAAAGGGTCCTTCCCATTCCAAAATCTGACATATTAATAGCGATAAGTTTGTCACGGAGTGACCAGATGTGGAGAGGGAAGAAAACTCAGGAGATGATGGATATGGAGGAGGTTGTTTATTTAGATTATTAAAGTAAAAGTTAATAACTCCATTTTGAATACATCCTTTTTTTACTGACTGTACTTACATAAACATAGGTGCTACACATGTGTACCAAATTTCAAGCCATTCGGACCAAACGTTGACGAGTTCCCTCTTACGGAGACGGTCCCGGCCGGGCCATTAGAATTCTACTACCAGATTATTGTATTGTCATCCGACTTATACAAGTATGCAAAATTTCAGCTCAATCGGTCGAAGATATCTGCTTCAAAATTGAGTTCAAAGATTCTACCCAGACAAATACACACATTTGAAGTTAAATACTAGTATTTCATGTTCAAAACGTATTGCGATAAGACTATGTCCCGGATAACAGTATTTATGTAGAACGCAGAACCTCAAGCATAGCAGAATGGTTGTACCCACTATGTAAGAATAAATAAGAATAAGAAAACTTTATTAGCTGATACAGAAACACAAACAGGATATTATAAATGGATACTTATTCCAACCAGCCAAATGGCCGCCACTCAGCTATGTGTCACGATAAGATCCAGGATAATGTCGTGACGCTGATTTTCAGTGACGCCAGTTACAGAGTTACAGAGGTGGCTGTCACCAGGCACACATCCCAGTTCATACTGGTTTACGAAATTACCACTTCCGATACATATGTCTTATAAAAAATTGAAAAAAGCCCCACGCAGAAAAAACTTATAGAAGAAGCAATCAATTTTATGCTAAAAATGCCTGATGTCATTTTTGGAAAAGAGCTAATACGCCTCAGCTGGACCAATTTTTAACAAACCTGGTTAAGAACTACCGCAAGTAAACTCACTTTCGATTAAAAAAAACCGCATCCAAATTGGTCTATCTACTCTATCTGCTTGAGAGCTACAATGCCACGAAAAACACACACACAGACATTGACGTCCAACTTCTAACATCCCACATAGCTTTACTTTTTGGATTTTTCTGTGTTCTAATTTTCAGCCTTTGTGAGCAGTGAGAAGGAGTCGAAAAAGGCGCGTCTGGCTGTCCACAGAGGGGTGCTCGTTCCAACATTAATGTATGGTAGCGAAACTTGGGTATGGCAAAAGAAGCATGAAAGTAGAATAAATGCAGTGGAAATGAGACCGTTAAGGAGTATGGAAGGTGTATCACTGAAAGATAGAATCAGGAACAGTGTGATAAGGGAACGTGCTGGTGTGAAAGAGGATAGTGACTAGGATAGAAAAAAGTATGCTTAGTTGGTTTGGGCATGTAGAGCGGATGGATGAAAGTAGACTAACTAAACATATCTATATGGGGAGTGTGAATGGTTACGTTGGGAGGGGAAGGCCTAGACGGACGTTCCGAGACCAAATAGGAGACGTTTTGGAAAAAGGTCAGGTCAGGAGTACCCGAAACCGACGAGCATGTATGAAGAGATTGATGACTGTGGATGAAGCGAAAGAAATATGTCAGGATCGTAGCAAGTGGAATAAAGTAGTCTCTGCCTACCCCTGTGGGAAAGAGGCGTGACGGTATGTATATGTATATGTATGTATCTAATTTTCAGTTTTGTCAAGATTTTTTATAAAACTCCCCTCTTTCTTCGTCACGTTAAAAAGGGGAATGTAATTAATTTAAGAGTATTATTTTAAAACTTGAGAGGAAGCCTCGATAAGTCTTAACAGCTTGATTTTACCAGATGCCAAACAGCCGGTCTGAGGAGCGAAAAGCAATTTCATCTAGTTTATTGATACTGGGTAGCCCAAGTGAAACATTACACAGCTGCTTTGTTTAGTCTCAAATTTTCTTGGAACTAAAACCAATTACTTAAAGACTTGAAGATCATAGCAATACCTGCGAGGCAGTTACGTCTGCGATACTTATAATATAACAGTGTCCTAAAAAAGACGCAAGATTTTAATTTGACGCCATTTTTGCAGTTTAGTATTACATACGTACATCACGTCTTTATCTCTTACGGGGTAGACAGAGGCCAAGGTAACACAGAACGTTCGTCTAGGCTTTCCCCTCCCAGCGGAATCATTCGACTCCCCATATAGATAATTGTAGTAATATTTATTAATTATGATGATAATAATACGCGACTAGATCTAAATTATTTCAGGTGTACTGGTACGCTTCACCACCTAGAGTAGGGCATATTTAAGTGGCCACTTAAGGCGAGGCAAATATATTACCGTAATTTACTGAACGGAGGTAAAAACAACTGGGTTTTCGGGGTTGGGCCTAATGCTAGCGAGTTACGGAGTTGTGAAAACGGAGAGATATCGGAAAGCTCTGTGCAATATTTAGAGTCCTAAATCAAAATCTTTACCCATATTTAAAACTATGTTGAAGGAGCACTATCTGTCATCTTGTGTATGATGTTTCTATTTATATATCCATTTATTATAAACTAGCTTCTGCCCGCGACTTCGTCTGCGTAGAATTATACATAAAAACCTTCCTCTTGAATCACTCTATCTATTAAAAAAAACCGCATCAGAATCCGTTGTGTAGTTTTGAAGATATAAGCATACATAGGGATATAGGGGCAGAGCAAGCGACTTTGTTTTATACTATGTAGTGATGTGTGAAATGTATAATGTATTAAGTATTTTCACAACTTACTATTTTAATATTATAATTCTAAATTGCATCAACTGCTCAGATCTGTTTTTTTCTCCAGTCCATTATGGTTTCCTGGTAGAGATCGCTCTGTAGCGATAAGTCCGCCTATTGTTTTGGTTTCTATATGTGGTGTTCAATAAAGAGTAACCCTCTTATTCATAAACGCTCTATAGGCTTCCGCTAACTTAGCAATCGTTTGCCCTTATCTATCACTTTGACATTTACCTTTCACAGAGAAGGACAAACGATTGCTAAGTTAGCAGAAGCCTACAGAGCGTTTATGAATAAGGGGGTTAATGTATTGCATTGTAAGGTAGCTTAATCTAAAAATCCTAATATCCTTCTGGATATTAGGATTTAGGGTATTGAGATATTTTGATATTGGGATTTAGGGTAGCTTAATCTAAAAATTAGGATTTTTAGATTAAGCAACTTTACAATGCAATACAATGCAATACATTAACTCTTTATTGAACACCACATATAAAAACCAAAAAAAATAGACGGACTATAGAAATAGTGGGTTAAAACCAACCGCTGCAATAGGGATCTCACCCTAAAAGGTAGCCTACAGCTATCACACAGTATGTTATCATACGCTTTGTAGTATCACACTGACTATAAAGGCGCGCAGACATAATTGTGTTGGCTTAGGAAAGGTATACTGTGCACGTGAACCACTTCACGAAGTTCCTTACCCCATAATCATAAGGCACAAAGTGGCTCGTTAGTGAGTGCTGCGAGTGCTATAATCTAATGGTGATTCTCTCACCTTGATGTTTGATGATAATAGGCTATGTACTTAGCGGCGAAGAAATGAGGATTTATTTTTTCTTTTCTCGATGGGCTGAATGAAACAAGCGTGTGCTGTTATTTGTACCACGTTAAAGTTTCAGCTGTCTGAGTTGAACGGGTTACAAGTTGACTTTACTTCTTGTTGTATGTACCTAACTTCCATGCTGGTCTTGGAGCAAACGAAAACCATAGAATGTACCAGTTGCTTCTCGTCCCGCGCAGATGGTAAAAGCCCACTTCGAGTGATGTGCTTTCAAAAATCGGGTGAATTAAAAATTTTCAGAATGGTAAATTCATTGCAAATTCAGCAGATTCCTTTATAGTTCAGTTGTAGTTCTTACATTTACCTATTAAGTCTGGTTCAAAATACAGTACAGTGAAAAAAATATACCTTACGCGGCTACGTATGTAATTATGTATAAATCTATACATATAAAATTCAAAGTCCTGACTGACTGACTGACTTAACTATATATCAACGCACAGCCCAAACCACTGGACTTAGAGACTTGAAATTTTGCACATAGATACCTTATACAATGTAGGCATCCACTAAGGAAGGATTTTTGGAAATTCCCACGGGATAAGGAAAAAACGGGAATTATATATTCGACTCCGAGTGACGCTATCTCAGTAACTATAATAACTAGACTCTTCAAATTTGATGCAAAAGTAGGTGATTACAAAACGAAGAAACTAATTTCAGGATTTTTGGAAATTCCCACGGGATAAGGAAAAAAACGGGATTTATATATTCAGTTAAACGAAATCCTATGAACTATAATTACTAGACTGTTCAAATTTGGCATAGAAGTAGGTGATTATAATAGTAAAATAATGTCTTAATGATTTTTGGAAATTCCCACGGGATAAGGAAAAAAACGGGATTTATATTTTCAGTTCTACGGGATCGATTTTTCGTTTTACTGGTCGTATAAAACTGAAATTTGGCCTTCAAGTTCCCTTGGGGAGTGTAAACAATAAAAAAAGGATTTCCCGAAATTCCCACGGGAACCGGAAAAACGGGACTTTTCGTTTTACTGGTTGCAGAAAGCTGAAATTCGGCATGTAGGTTGCTTCTGGAGTGCAGAGGAGCATTAAGAGAGTACTTTCCCAAATTCCCACGGGAACGGGAAAAATATTTATTTACAAAGAAATACTGCGGTAGGCATAATATGGCTAGAAACTTGAAATTTGGCACACATATACCTTGAGTATCCTAGAGGTGCACTAAGAAGGTATTTTTCGAAATTCCCACGGGATAGGGAAAAAACGGAATTTTTTGTTATACTGGTCGTAGAAAGCTGTAATTTGGTAAGAGCCTTCCTTGATGAGTGTATGGGAGCACTAAGAAAGGATTTCCAGAAATTCCCACGAGAACAGGAAAAACGGGGTTTTTCGTTTACTGGTCGTAGAAAGATGAAATTTAGCATTTAGCTTCCTTAGGGAGAGTAAGGGAGCATTAACAAAGGATTTCGTAACATATTTACGGGAACGGGAAAAATATTTGTTTACAAAGAAATACTGCGGTAGGCATAATATGGCTAGAAAATTGAAATTTGGCACACATATACCTTGAGTATCCTAGAGGTGCACTAAGAAGGTATTTTTCGAAATTCCCACGGGATAGGGAAAAAACGGGATTTTTTGTTTTACTGGTCGTAAAAATTGGTAAGAACCTTCCTTGATGAGTGTATGGGAGCACTAAGAAAGGGTTTCCAGAAATTCCCACGAGAACAGGAAAAACGGGGTTTTTCGTTTTACTGGTTATAGAAAGATGAAATTTAGCATTTAGTTTCCTTAGGGAGTGTAAGGAAGCATTAACAAAGGATTTCCTAACACTTTTACGGGAACGGGAAAAACCGGGATTTTACGTTTCCAGACGAAACAGCGGAAGAAAGAGACTTAACATTTATAACGTGTGTTTCTTTAAAGGCATAAAGTGTACTCCGAAAGCACTCCCCAAAATTTTCACGGGAACGGGAAAAAACTTATTTTTCGTTTTACATCTTAGCGCGTACGAAGTCGCGGGCAAAAGCTATTTGGGGTAGGTATATTTTAGGACAGCCCTTTAGGTTAGGTTAGGTTTGTTTTATAAAAATCCTGTAATATTTACAGTTTCAGGAAAATTAAGGCAGCGGGGCAATGCGGGGGCTTGCTTGCATGCTTGCTTGAGTCCTTGCTTTGCATGCTTGATTGCATACTTGCTTTCATGCATGCTTGCATGCATGCATTCTTACTTGCATGCATGCTTGCTTGAGTCCTTGCTTTGCATGCTTGATTGCATACTTGCTTTCATGCATGCTTGCTTGCATGCATGCATGCTTGCGTGCTTACTTGCATGCATGCTTGCTTGCATGCTTGCTTGCCTGCTTGCATGGGTTTGGGTGTTCGCTTGCTTGATTGCTAGCTTCTTTGAAATGCTCATGGTTCACGCGTGCGAAGCCGCGGGCAAAAGCTATATGTTATAAAGCGACACCGCAACCTCCCAACGCTGATGATACTGTACGCGAAAGCAATACGTCACGACTCGGCTCGTTGGTCTATGCTACGTTATGAGGTATCAAAGTAACGAGTAACGTAACGATACGAAAGTAACGGGCACTAATTGTAAAAGTAACGAATACGGGTACGCTTTTTTTCGTTACTTTTACACCTCTACATTACATTAATTACCTCGACGTTTCGGACATGCTACGACGTAAAAAGTAAAACAAGATATAAATTCAAAAAGGATTCTAAAAACAAAAAAACAAAAATTCTAAAAGAAGAGAACTAGGAATCTCGTTGTTTTCTTATTTGTCTTCCAGAGAGTTACTAGCAAATTTATGACAGCACTCCCCTTTGAGGGTTGCTAGCATTAGCGCTTAGTGCTAACGCTTTAAGCGAGTGATAATTTCGCTGGCGACACTTGGAACTACCCATCTTAGTCTTGGCTATAGTTTTACTACTAAAAGCTGAGAGTAGAGGACACATAAATATTTTAATAGGTGCTGAGGGAAAGTACGGCGGAAAACGACCTTCCGTAGTCCCAGTTTCTTCTTTCAAAATTGAACCGTCTTTTTTTTTCAAGTATCATTGGTAAAAAAATCAAGAAGTAAAAATACTTGATTCATTTGATAGTATGATGAAAACAGTTCTGAAAATGTATAATCTGAATCAATTCTACCTAATTCCCTACTTTACATTACATCCTATATTTCGGATATCCTACTTAAGACATCAAAAATGTAGTAAAAAAAGGCACGGAGACATTCTGAAATAAGTTAATAATATTTAGTTAACTTTTAGATTTTATCATAGTTCAATTTTTTTTGTAATTCGATATAAATATTTATTAAATATTAAATGTACATTTTAGTTAATAATTATGTAAAAACAAAATATTTTTAATCCTAACTTTTTATGTTGGCTGTACTTGCATCCATCCTTTACATGAGCACCAAATTCCAAGGCAATCCAATTACTAGAAATTTGAAAAAAAAACAAATCAAAATAAATAAAAGCTTCTAAATGATTCGTTCCTAGTTCCATTTAATTGTAATTACGTTCGAAACAAGCTTCATACATTAAGGGGCAAGATAATTGCAAATTAATAACATCATCATCAATTTATTAGTCGCCAACGGACCCAATTCCAGTAATTGGCAGTTAATTAAATACAAAATAAGGCTATTTTTAACGACACGTTAACAAGGTAGCTGTCGGATCGATGCCAAACTAATTACGTAAACGCGAATGAGAATTGGGTTTGGATTTGAGTTAGATCGAAAGTTAAATCGAAAAATCCACAATATCGATAGTATTGTACAGAAAATTACGAAAACTATTGATACTAGATAGATTAGATAGATAGATTTATTTATCACCCTTTTAAAAATACAATTAAATGTCAAACATAAGTAGTAATTCACAAAAGGATCGTCAATTGTAATAAAATAGTAATCATATTTATAATACCCAACTGAAATTAAATAAAAAACAAAATAACAACAAACAAAAATAAAACATAATGAAATGTCAATGTAAATTCACAAAAAGATCGTCATGGGTACACAATTAGAGAAAATAATAACAATTTAAATAAGCAATTTAAAATGTCAAATAATAATAAAAATATAAAACCACTATCGATAGTATCGATACTATAGTCCTCCTTCATCTTCCAAAACTTACTCCAAATCCTTCACAGTTCACTCTGCGAGGCTGTGGAATCGGTTACCGACCTCCAACAGGCAGTCTGCCTCCGTGCCGTCGCTTGAGGAAGATGTGGCTCACACCATCTCCTTAGATATTGTATATGTGTACTCTTATTGTATTTTTTATGTATGCATGTGTGTAATGATATTTAGCAGTTTATTTTATGATTTGTTTGTTGTATTTTAAGATGTACGCTCTATTGTAACTTTCACTATCTGGAATTTTAAACTCACACTTTGTCCCTCGTTTAATGCTCCTCTCTCCTCAAAGATTAACTAGTAGAGATCCCTTATAGGATGTATCTGTTTCTTTATATTTGTACAATAAATCATTTCCTTACTAACTTGCTATTGGCAGACTAGTTTTTACCTGTAAGTGACTGGTGAGTGTCAAATGGTCAGTCTCGATGAGCACTCCTCCGCGTATTTCGTCCAGAGGCACCGTGTGGTTGCCTCTGAACCAGTGAAGCGCTGGCACGTCTTGGGAGTGAAGATGCAGCACTGCACACTTGAGGGAGAGCGTCTCCCCTGTTTCAAGGAAGGCTTCTTTGGACATAATGATTTCTGGCGCTGAAACAATATGGCATTGTTGTAGAGATCGCTCCATGCTTTGGATATTTTGGTTTTTAGTTATGTTATGCTATGAGAGCTAACTTTCTACCAAATTACCAAATTAACAACTGAAAGTACCCCCTATTTTTTGGCATCACAGCAATTGCTATGACAACACCGTTTCTAATGACTGTATCTTTTTAATTAGTTGACTTAGAGAGCTGATTTTTTCACAGTTCTAAGGAACTCCAGATCTTATTATTCAGTACTAATGTCAACTTTATAACTTGACGCGTTCTCGTGAAAAAAAGTTTTGTTAGATGGACGGGGGGATAACAAAGTGATCCTATAAGCGTTCCGTTATTTTCTTATGAGGTCTGGAAAAAACAACTGAAGTAAAGTAGAAAGTAATTTAAATATGCATAGTAGTTTATGTGGCTCTAAAAGATACATTCTTGCTCTCACGGTAAAAACTCACTGTCTGATAAAACATGTAGGAAACAAGCAAGAATTCAACGTAGCGCCGTTAAAAAACTTGTGTCAACATGAAGTCGATTCGCAGCCCAATTAAAATTGCACCAGAATGCGCAAACAAATATTTACAAAAAAAAAACTCCCATGTAAACTTGAATCAACGCATTTGACTGAAAAAATCAAAGGCACATTTTACATTGCGAGAAATCGCGTTTTATGTAAGTATTCAACTAAGAAACTGATACCTACGCCTACAATTTTAATAAGCGTTCTAGAATCCAGTAATTCTAAATGGTTTGAATGTCTTACGAATTTAAAAGCCTAACCTTAGCTACTTTACAATTTTAGGTACAGACAATTCATCATAATTTTCCCGAGTCCTCTTCCATGCTGGTCTGAGAGCAAAGACAAAACATGGAAGGTACGAGCTGCTTCTCTTCCTGGCAGATCGTAAAAGCCTATCAAGGTAATGGGCGATTCTTAGGAATCATTTGTTAAAGACAATGCAGCTAGACCCACTAATTTGATTCCCCTTTCCACCTATACGTCCACAATTACGCTAAACGTGGCCTATCGGTCTTGCTACTTTGCCTTGTCTATAGTGTCTACCCCTGGGCAATGACGTGATTGATATGTATGTAGATATGTAATTTTCTCAAACAAATGAGCCTTCCTTGAATAGTTTTGTTTCGCAAAGTAATTGGCAAGGATTACTGACAAAACTCCCATTTTATTGATCGAGGTCCGACGGGTACTAATGTTCGGCCGATCGGAAACATTCCCTCTCTATTTGGATTAAACTACACCCAAATCCATTTAGGTGACCAGCCTAAACGACTGCCTTTTATTGCTGAATTCATTTACTACTTTTTTAAGGTAAAAAGTATTGGAATCGACGTCTAAATTAATTAAAGTAAAATAATATCTATCTATATTACATAAAAACCGAACAGACAGAAACCGAAACACCACTCTGCGCGCAAAAACAGGCATAGCGGACGTCGGGGAAAAGACAGTTAAGCTGAAATGGGACTGGGCTGGACATGTCTGCCGCAAGCACCCACAGAGGTGGGCCACTTGATGAGTGTCAGAGAATGGTCTACCACGAGGCAGACCTAGAAGGCGATGACGGTACAATGTGGACGCGTATATGGAGGAATGGCCTGATATTGCGTTGGACCGAGAGTTGTGGAGGTCAAGAGGAGAGACCTTGGCCCAGCAGTGGGACACCGCAATAGGCTAATTAAAAAAAATATAAAATGTATTTTTTTTTCTATTTCCCTATTTCTTCTTCTTCCCTATTTCGTTTGGTCAAGGCATCACGCGTAAATGGCTGGACCGATTCCGCCGATTCGTTTTTGTCGTGTTTGTTATTGTCAGGAAAAGGCTCTTTTGTAACAATATTTTGAAAAAAAAAACTGGTATGGGGCGAAGCCGCGGTTTACAGCTAGATAAATAAATATCATGGCACTATAGACCTATTCCCTAACTAAGCAAAAGCTCGTACTAGGCAACGTAAAATGCTTAATTAAATATCAAAAACCCGGGAGTCAAGTTTCATTCATGATCAAGTCCCCTAACCATTAAAAAATCCAATCGTATGGAGTGTGTATATCTGTTTTAGAATAGTGTTCAACGTACGTACTGATTTAGCTTTAGTATCCATATTTTTGCCCGTTGCTAGTTCTAAGTCAACAGAATCCTAAGTAAGATAATAATATAAAAAAACAAGTTTACTAACAGAATACAGTGTTAGTAACAGGACGTACGAGTAGATCACGATTACCTTTAATGAGCTTCTGATATTCCGATATTTCTTAATAAGATATTGTTTTGCGGGTGGTAGGGCCTTGTGCAAGGTCCGTCCGGATCGCTACCACCATCTTACTCGCTAATCCTGCCGCTAAGTAGCAGTGCTTGCACTGCTGTGTTCCGGTGTGGAGAGTAAGACAGCCGGGGAAATTACGGGCACAAGCGGCATTTCATCTTAGTCCTCTAGGTTGGCAACGCATCTGCAAACCCTCCGGGGTTGCGGGTGTCTATGGGCAGTGGTGATCACTTACCATCAGGTGACCCACTTGCTCGTTTGCCTTCCTATTCATATAAAAAAAAATGAAAATATCGGAAAACAGTTGTCAAAAAGTGAAATTAAAAGTAATATCGGTCGAAAAATACGGAACATAATAAGAGTTTAAACTACTGAAGTACTTCCTGGTTAAACTACTAATTAATAAGCGATTAGAACGAGAGATCCGATATGACATTGAGACGTCATTAAATTTGTCCCAACGCCCATGTAAACTCCATATTAAAATTCCCTTTTTCTAGAAAGAGATAGAGATAAATATTTGATAGCTATCTCGGTTATTTTTATGGTTATTTAGAAAATATTTTTTTACATTGTTTATATCATAAACGAACTTTTAATGAAAGCTATGAGAAAAATCATGAATATTTCCTATTGCATGAGTCGTGATAATATCAATTAATATTGGGAGCTCGTTAAATGTAATCACCCTCTATACCCCATTAATAATACGTACGTATTAATAAACATTTCATAACGTAAATAAGCCGGAAACACTACTAGTATTCAATGTCACTGACATTGACAGCTGTGAAGCTTTATCGATAGTCCTAGCACCTGTGACGTCGTAATAATAACAATGGGTTTTCCTCACGTTTGGTTTGAACAGGGAATCAAGGGGAGAATCAATAGCTTCACTCTACGTTCACCTCGCAATGCCAATACCTACGGAGTAGCGTAGTATTGTGAACAAAAGAAAATCGGGATAGGCAAGAAAATAATTGAATTGAAGTATGCATGAAGTCAGTAAAAAAAAACAAAATCCGTTTTAGTGAGAAGTTGAAATCGGCGTTACTGAGGAATTAACGGTTGAATAACTGATTAAAAGTGAAATACTTAAGTAAATGACATGTATGTAGTAGTGTACAGAACTGATATGGGACTTAAGTCATTTTTCTAATTAGGAACGTCAGTTTGCCTATTCACACACATTGCTCACACATACAACAGGTAATTTACTTAAGTTTCCCACCTATACCATACCCAGCTTTAGATAATAACCTCAGTGGTTTTGCGAAGGCAAGCTACTATATTTTTTATGTTTGCTGGAAGAGAGACGTGTAAAAAACACCATGTACCACATTTAACTCATCATGGAATTATCAGTCTTAGAATTGTATTTGTAACTTCGATATTCGATGGCACTTTAAAACAACATCAGCAACATCGTTTCGCCCATTAAAAACTGACTGTATTTTTTTAAAAAGTATTTCGCGAAATGGCTTTTGGAAGATATAAAACGTAGAATGTATAATGACTCACGGTTTGAGTTACGAAAGCTATTAGCGGGACCCAGGGGAGAGCAAAGCACAATTCTTCTTAGCCTTAATAATATTGCTAGCGACAATACCAACAATCGATAAACATTGATATCCCGGGTGGATACTAGATCTCGTTTCCCCGAGCATGGCGTGGCAATTTTGCGAATATTTTATATACACATTAGCGTTGCCTATTTACGCTCTACTGCTGCGCAGAATTAGTTAATCGCTATCCCGCGGGAATTATGCTTTTCCGGGATAAAAACTATCCTAAATCCTTCCTCGGAGCTTTATCTCAATAACTCCTTCGCAAATAAAGCATTATTTTAGAACAAATTTGATTGCCACAAAAAGTGTTTAAAAGATAGATTTAAAGGAGAACATTTTTGTAACACATAATTAAATGTCCACAGATATTCAGATCTTTATGACCAGCCTGACTGCATCGATACCTTTGACGATCTGTGCTTCCTGATATTTTTACCTCATTGAACGTTCCGGATTTATTGATAAGTCGCTGCTCTTATATTTATGACTAGCTTTTCCCCGCGACTTCGTCCGCGCAGATAACGCAGAGTGACGACATACCCCATACATCCACTAATGTCTCCAAGTATAAGGTTTTTATTTCCTATCCCGTGGGAAATTCAGATAATCCCTTCTTAGAGCACCTACGTGATCCTCTAGGAATATTAATATACACTAATTATAGTCTTACTTATTTACCTCGTGCTTTTATCCCGTGGGAAATTTGAAAAATTCCTTTGTAGTGCGCCTTTATACTAATCAAGGAATAATATGTAGGTATGCGAAATTTAAAGTAGCTTTATTAGTACAACATTTCGGAATTTTCCAATCCCGTGGGAAAAATCGGGATAAAAAGTATCCTATGTCCGTTTCCTGGTTCTAAGCTACCTCCCCACCAATTTTCAGCCAAATCGGTTCAGCCGTTCTTGAGTTATAAATAGTGTAACTAACACGACTTTCTTTTATACAGGGTGTCAGAAAACCCTTTAACGTCCTTTTACAGAATTGTCAGGTAAGTCTATCTGAACACCCTGGCAAAGTTTGACGCTCGTGGTTAATTAATTGACCGTTTAATTAACGAATCTTAAGATGCATTTAAGGACTATGCTCTCAGTGTACCTTTTCATTCATAAGTTACGTGAGTAGCGCTACTCAAAACGTTATTGTTTGTAACTAAACACTAAAACTTCGCTCGCACTTGCTTTCAAACTACCATAAAACTTTGACCGGATTTCCTTATTGATAAATGATCTTTTCAAATTATTCAAGATTCGTTTTAGAAAATCCACAGTACGACCTGGCAAACGTTAGCGTGCGTGTGAAGCGAATTGCGAAAATAATTGTAATCTAATTACAATTCTTTGTGTGCTTTAAAAAAGTACCTAGAGATGTTTTTAAAAGGATTATGTGTTAGGAGATGGAATAAAATGGATATCTGTAATTGTTGCTTATGATTATACTTACATTATTCTGTATCAATACAAAATCACGTAATACACTTAAAGCCACAATTATTAAACACACTCTTACACACACACATTAATTGTTGAGCGGATATCCGCAAAGAATCACAGTTTTATTTAGATTATTTCTCTTTTTTACATAAAAGAAACTAAAATTGTATTCTACATCGAAAATTACAAACACGATGTTTTGACAAATGTTTTTTGACTGTTCATATTTGAGTGAACACCACGTGATTGCCCGCGTCTTCTAGAAGAGGTAAACGTGCTTGTTTGTGGTAGCTCCATTGCGGTACATAATTCATCGTTCGTCTGTCTGGCCTCTCTAACATAAAAAAAAACCATCATCGTGGTACCTGAGAAACGTCAACACCTAAGCATGAATGTGAGTGTGGGATGGCTTTTGAGTCTCTTCACGCGTGAACGCTTGGGCTGTGCATTTTGATATTCTCTAAACGAAACTGATCCTTGAAGTCATCGATAGTAGTAAATAGTAAATGCTTTATTCTACAAAAAAGAGAAACAACAGTTGTGTAACTGTCAAAAAAGATACATACATAAATAACAAAGTCTGAATCAACAATATCAGTGAAAAATGGCGGCAGATATTATTTCTCCGCGCCAATCCGCGCGCAGCACTCGCGCATGCGCGCTGTGCACTTAGCACGCGCGTGACGAAGACACTGACAACAGACTGCTATACAGCCTAATATTAAAATTATAATAAAAAATAATTAATCAATGCCTGAAATATGCAAATTATGGTCACTTTTAGATAAAAATGAATAATTTGTCGAAATTAAATGTTTATTTATTATCTTTTACCTAAAATAGTTTAATAGTCACGAAAATATTCCTTGTTCCTATACATAACTGAACTTTTTGCTGAGATTAAAAAAAAAATTACCGCACTCGTGCGGTAATATATTTTTTGCGTAATAAGCTGAATTATGAGCTTAAATGCGGTGCAATAAGACTCAATTTACGAGCAAGTGTGTTGAAAAAAAAATACCGAAACAATAGACAACGGGTTGATTTTAAATTTGACCTCATTGTGTTTTCAAATAAAATAGATTTTAAGAATAGATTTACAGCGTGACATGACATGACGTAGTATCTCTTAGTAGTCTGTGCATTGCTACAAACTCGAAGTTTTCAAGTACCTATCTAAAGTATTTCATGATGCCTTTTCGGGCATATACTGATGTCGAATATCAGCACATGGTAGAGTGCTACAATGACGGTGGAAGCGTCATAACTCGTGCACGCGAGCTATATGTACAGCGGGGGTATGTGGAGGAGGGACGTGCTCCCGCAGCCAGAACGATACTTGTGTGGTACAGCGACTGCGGGACACGGGGTCTTACAGGCCGCAGATGCGAAACATCGATAGTGGCAGACGTTTTTTTAACTCAAAGTAGTTTGAGTCCACTTCCATACAGGACGGTCCTACCAAGTGCTATGGAGCCTCACAAAGTCAATCGTAGTGTTTCAAGTTATCATACCGCATAGGTACCGTAAATAAAAAAAAAATCTTTTTTTTGCCAAAAATGCTTTAAATAGGTAATTTTAGAAAAGAGCTGGTAACTCATCAAACTGCTGGACCGAATTTTACCAAACATAGCTATAAACCATTGCAAGGAAACTGGATTTCGGTCCACCCGCTTGAAAGCTACTATTACTATACCATAAACAGATACACACACATACACTCAAAGAGAGAAGAGAGAGAGAGAGAGAGAGAGAGAGAGAGAGAGAGAGAGAGAGAACGACTTTAAACTTTTATAACCCCTCTTTTTGCGTCGGGGGTTAAAATAGTTTGAAATACCTTGAAAAATGTTGAGTTCGGCAATTAGAGAAGGCATGAAGAGCTGACAGGACATGACTAGGATGGACTGAGACGACTTTGACTGCGATGGGACTTGACAAAAACATTATTACATCAGACATGGCTGTATGGGCATTGAACCCTTTGCCTTTCCTTAGTGGAAAAGATAATAAAACAAAATAAAACTGACGGCCGTCAGTTGATATTGAGTGGCAATGTTTATTATTTTTTGTAACTATTTTAAATATTTATATTAAAATAGTAAAGCGAAATGATGTTTGAGTGTGTACCGTGTGTGTGATTACGAGGTTTGCTTCACGTTGAGTGGTGGTGTGATTTGACATGAGCGACTAAAACGGACACAATAACTGAAGGTCTGTAATCAATAAGATTAGCATGAAATACAAAATATGCGAATGCTCACAACTTTAGGTTTTTGGCTTGTACTTCTAAATATTCACAGCAAAAGTTTAATTTTCCCGGTATAAAACTAGTTACGCTACCGGACATTGTGTGTCGCTTATGTTGCGAAAGCTTGATACATAGCTGATTGGTTGATTTTGAACTAATTCATTTAGGCTGATTGGCTGATTTGCGAAACTTTCGTATGTCGAAGTAGTCACCAACAATAGTTTGACGGGTAGAACTATGAGTAGGCATGTGAGTAGCTTAAGCCTGTGGCACACTGAGCAAAGCTATTAAATAATTTTTTATAATTTTTTTTTTTTAGTTGTAATTAGGGTCTCATACTTTGCAGGGGTGTTCAAATCAATATACCGAACAAGTTGGTGAATTATCGTTAAAGGGTTTTATGACACCCTGTATATACATAGATATATAGATGACAATGAAATGAAGTGGTGCTCGTTCACAAACAGGAGACCCATTTGCTCGTTTGCCTTAATTGTCGTAAAACAAAAAAAAAAATGCTGCTCCGAAATATTTGAGGACCTCGCACGCTACGATATACGATGACGACTTTACGATTTCCTCAATGGCCTTGGTAGATTCTATGTTTATCTTTGCTCCCAGATCAGACAAATAAATAAGGAACTGTGAACTCTTAAAGAAATAAATTTACTTACGATGAACAGTGAGCCTCACTCGCCTCAGCATAGGCGGGTGTGTGGACACGTGGCAGCAGTAAATACCAGAATCTTGCACTCTGGCTTCCGAGAGCTCAAGCCGCCAGTTGTCACCTGCCAGGTCTACTCTATACCTGCACGGAGGAAACAGTTTTAAAATATGAGTCCCCAAAAAGCAACGTTTCTCAAACGAGAAAAAAAAGTCCCCTATTTTACACGGTAATTTTCGTTGTCGATGTTTAACAAACTGTATTAAAGAACATTTTTTCTCGTACAAGCGTCAGTAAGTTGTTGAGTTTATGCCAAGTTTCTTGCGGCAAAATATTTTTGCCAATGATGGTATTTTCGAATGCGATGTTAGTTTAAAAAACACATGTAAAAGAGCGCTTGACTTTTGACTCTGAGTAGAAAATGACCCAAAAGCAAAAATTTTAAGCGTTTCATTTTATTCTCCAAACTATCCCGCCTTCCCCTTTGATCATGATGTTAACTATGCCCCAATAACTTATATTTATGTGACGTATATTATTAACACGTCGATCGAATAAGCTCTGGTAACCCAATATCTGTACCTTCACTCAATCTAATACCTCAACGCGAATTGACGAGGGTCAAAAATTCACGGCGCCCGGCATTAAATGAGCTGACGTGACCTAAAATGTTAGAAGGGCCTAGAACATTTTTAGGTGGTGCTAGCTTTACAAAAATATTTTTTCTTTCAGTAAACAATGGCAATTGCCAGCTGTACCAAAATCTTTTTTTTTTTAGTAAATACATTTGCCTGCGACTCCGTCCGCTTAGAATTCGCTTATCGCTCTTTCGCGGGAAAATACTATCCTATGTCCATCTCCGAGACTGAAACTATCTGTAAACCAAATTTCAACTAATTCGGTTAAGCGGTTTATAATATAAGTAGGCATTTTTTCTAAGCGACATTGAGAAAATTTGTGACAACACCAAATTGACCTAGTCTACAGCAAAGCTATGGATACCAAGAAAAGTCATACACGGGGTAAAAAAAATATTCTGAAAGAGTAATAAATATCCGTAATCGTCGCAAACTTTCTTATTTTTAATGACAGTAGGAAATACTAGGACATTTCGGTAAGTCCAGCCCTACCTAACGCATACATGGAGGTTGCAATCGTAACAATTCTCTCTCAAATGGTAGAAAGGTAGCGTTAAAAAGGGATAGTGAATAAAATTGCAAGCCGCTTCTAAGACATTATAATAATATTATTATTATCATCAAGCTTGTCTCAACTCGGTTAGTCAAAACATTCCAATTTCTCTATTTCTTTTAAACGTCACCTTTCTTCAGAAATCGCTGGAAAAACTTTTTATTTTCTAGCAAGAATTATTGAAAAATTCTACACAACAATATAGCGTCTTGTAAAGTAATAGAAATAATACTGCGTAAGTCGCTGTTTCTGAGATAAGTGGCCGAGTCAGAAATGGTTTCGAGATATTTTATTGTGTTACAGAAATAATGGATGCTTTCTCTTAGCAGTAGGTATTATTTTGGACAAATTGGAGCGTTACAGGTGTTGAACCTAACCTTTTAGGATTCAGTTTCTTTTATTTTAGCAGTCTTTTATTTTTTTATTTCTTTAAGGCTCAAAACAGAGCTGCCAGCCTCTAATTTTCATACAAAAACTTCTTTAACGGCGTAAAAGTCTCAATTAATGTGAAAAAATTGGGAGCGCCACCAGTGGAACGAAACGGAAACAAACTGTTCTCGTTACATAATTTTATAAATTTTATCCATCATACATTTTAACGTAAAAGCGATCGACGCGTATTTTGTTTCTGAAAACTTACACAAAGCGTACACCTCGTTAATACGTTATAGTTAAATACACGAACCAGCATCATTAAAATGATTATGCTCGTTATAGTACATTACTGCAGAGGCCGTGAAGTAAGGGATTGCTGGACGAGTTTGGGGTAGGTGGCCGAGTCGAAGACGAGGCCAGATAGAACGAGTCCTGCAATCCCTGTTCCGGCCAAAGCTTGTATAGTGCTTTTCTCAAACAATGTGAGGAAATATTAAAATTAAAATAACTACTAGACAATCAAGTAAATCTCTTTACTTTTTTCCGGTAGCATATTTTGCATAGCTAAATTTGCCTCCTCTTTTTCATAAGTTCCCCGTCACTTTCATCACTAGAAGTCATTTTTATTTCTGTTAAATTATAATAACAATCACTACGAAATACGCATAAGCAGAAAAAAAGATTTTCGATTTGCCACCTTTTTTATTTTTTAAATGTACTAATTTGATCCAGCTATTTGAGCACCATGTTTAACCGCACATAAATATAGTACCATAGATTATTTTTTTTTATGTCGCAATTATGCTTAGGTACAGATTGTGGTGGTGGTTGGCTGTATGTAATTTTTTCCTTTGCCAATTTAATTTTAGTATAGAAATTTAAAAAATTTGAGCAGCGGACAAAAATGGATTTTCATACTAACTTTTGTGGCCTAAGCCAAGAAGTTATGTAGGGAGCCATAAACGAGAAACTTCATGTCCTCATATCGGGACATTAACGCATACATTTCCGAGCATGTTTGAGAAAATTAAATTTATTTTTCCTGAGCTTATAATAATTCTGTTTAATGACACACTCTGGTAATTATGGTAACCCGACCCTTGGGATTAAAGGCCTACTGTTCAGTAATTTACGTCTAGCGAAAGCTTTTGAGGATAATAAAGTATTTGAGCAAATTAAAAGTAAGAAGTGTTTCGGAGAAGATATTAATGAGAGCGTCGAAAAAAAGAAGCAGTCGTAAACATCAAAAAACGAAAAGGAACAGAATAATTCAGCAAACTGCGAATTATTAGTTTTTTGAATTATAGGTTTCATACTTTTTTCAAAGGGCTACAGCTACAGCTCATAGTAATACGTAAAAACTGTGATTTTTTTCTATCTTTTTGGCAGTCGGTGGCTGATTGGCGTTAGTCCATTGCCACGCGTCGCAGCACGAAAAAAAAGCGATCTGTCAGCGACAAATTAAAAATTGGTGGATTACGGATCGGTCTTCTGTTCGGTTTTATCTTCAAATAGTAAACCGTTGCAAAATATGTAAAAATATTTACGCGTTTCTCTTTAAATCTGTTATTTCTAGGAAAAATGCCAAAACGGTAAAACATTTTAAGATTTTATTGGTCAGCTGCCTGCAAAAGCCTCTCGCGCAATTATTTGCATAATGCGAGGTAATTAATGCTTCGTTAGAGCAGAGCTGCTTTAAAAATGGAGAATACCTAGAATATTTTATAGCAATTATGTTTTTAAATACCCCTACTACAGTTTTTGAATCAAAGCGTACCTGTCAGACTCGCGTACTGAGAGCGAAATTTTATATTGGTTACTGACATAAACCGACACACGTTGAAAAAATGTTGTTTGGATACCTATCACTACATAGTATAAAACAAAGTCGCTTTCTCTGTCCCTATGTCCCTATGTATGCTTATATCTTCAAAACTACACAACGGATTTTGATGCAGTTTTTTTAATAGATCGAGTGAATCAAGAGGAAAGTTTTTATGTATAATTTCTACGCAGACGAAGTCGCGGGCAGAAGCTAGTATTCCATAAGTTGTACTATAAGAGATGCCTTTGTACTCAATTTTAAAGTTCCAGGTCAACTGAAAGTACCCCATAGTTTTTCATATATTACGGCAATGTGTGTGGAGACGCCTTTTCTAATGATTGTATCTTTTGATAGGGTAAACTTAGACGGTTGGTTTTTTCAGAGCTCTATGGGACTGTAGACTTTAGTATTTAGTAGGAATCCCAACTTTATCCCGAGAAAAAGATTCTTGTCATACAGGCAGACCGACAGAAATATTGCAAGGGACCTTTTTCGCCTCTAGAGGTACGAAACTCTAAAAACTAACTACTATTTCTATAATATTTACCTTGCGTCCGCAGTATGTGTATCTAAGTCCAAAGTGAGGAGCTCCAAGTTCTCCTCGTCAGAAACTCTAAGCCACGATACCTGAAACAATTGCTTCGGTGGATCAAAACGTTCTCGAACAATCTATGGCGTGAATCAAGATTGTTTGTTCAAAGTTGAGCCAATTTAAACGTTTCTACGTAAATATTAGTTGTTGCACTACAGTTTGCTCGTACGATGTTAGTTATTGTAGTAACTGCTCGTTGTGGTGTTTTACCGCCTACGGCAATAGAGGGTGTTGTGTGTTTATAACTAGTTTTGTTTTGCAGCTTTACACTCATTGCTGAACTTCGTACCCCGTGAGAATTTTGCTAATTCCATCCATTTTCCCTATTTCTATCATCAATGAAACGTTTGTACACGTGTAAGATCTATGTATACACATAATTATGTATTTATCTTCAAGGGTATTAAGAAAATCTTTCTCCCATTACTTTGTTCTTATTTATTTTATGGGACTGTTTATTAAAATAAGTTTGAATAGAATTTGCATTATTATTTACTATCCTTCCATGCTGGTCGGACAAAGAAAAAAACATAGAATGTACCAGTTGCTTCTCTTCCCGCGAAAATGGCAAAAGCTCATCGAGGATATCGGCAAAACCGTCACTATTTTGATTCCCCTTTTCAACCTATACGCCCACAATCATGCTAAACGTGGCCTTTAGGTCTTGTTACCTTAAGCTTTGTTTATCCCGCAAGAGATAAAGACGTGATTTATGTATGTACATACATTTAAACTTAGGTATTCATGTATAATCTACATAAAATGTGAAGCAGACAACCCAAACGAACTAATGTATGATTTATTAATTAAACAAACATATTTACAAGATCTAAAAGTTAACTAAATATACAAAACGTAAAACTAAATAAATATGCCTAACTATAAAAAGAAAACACCATCTAAAAGGCCCTCCTGCGGCACAGACCCCAACACACTGGCGGCATTAGCTCTCTGTATAACCAGAGAAATTCGCTGCGGTAAGCGCCAGCTCTGGGGTCTCCTGAAGTCTCTATCAGCCGGGGCGACAAGGCTCTCATGAAGGCCCTCATGTCAGCCGACCAAAACTCACCCAAACTTACTTAAACATACATATATTGCAAGTTTTTTTTTAATAGCCTGTTATAGTTTCTCACTGCTGGGCAAAGGCCTACCCTTCTTTCTGCCACTCATCCCGGTTGAGAGCATGCTCCTGCTACCCTTTTCGATATGCATCCAAGTCGTCCCGCCATCTCATCTTTGCTTTAGTTTGATTTAAGTTAAATATAAAATTAACAAAAAACAAAAGTGTTCAACGAAAGTTAAACGCCATAAAGTATTGAAAACTACATTTTCTTCATAGACTGCGAAAATAGTAGCTGTCCTACTTAGTTTTCTAAAAGACACAAAAAATTAGAACACATAGAAAAACCCGAAAAGCAAAGCTATGGCCGGGAAACGAACCCAGCAAGCATAGCAAGTGGGTAAGCCTTCGAATGTTACTAGCAGAGCTGTCACGTGTCCTTGTTATTATGCGATTTTTTGTCGCTAAACGTTATCTGTTGTGTGATGTGTCCGTACGACACAATCACAAACTCCCGTACACAACCTACTTAGTGTTACTAATAAATGGCCTAACTTAATGGATTACCTATTTTATTATCACTACCATAATGCTACCAGTAATTCTCCCAAAAATATCGTTACCTTCAATCACCTTAAACGATTCTTGATTGGATAATACAATTAGTTATAAACCAATCAGAGAGCTCAATTAAACTCGAGCCACGCTCTTCGATTGGCTCTAATATTGTACTGGCATTCGATTCATGAATTCATTCATTAACAAGTTCGATTCATTAATGACTCGAGTATGTATAGTGTATGTTTAATTCATAGTACCAACATTAACCAAATGTGCCTATGCATAGAGGAACTATCTGATAGAGTAACACGGGCTATCCAATTCTGTTTTAAGTGACTTGTCACCGACACCGTTTCTGCTAACACTAATTTTACGCGATTGATTTTTCTTCATCTTTCAATTCAAGTTATTATAATCTTAAACATACAAGGTGTTTTAAAATGGTTCCAGAATATTCCAGCGAGTAGTTAGTTTGATTTAGCACCCCCTGTAAATATTTTTATTTGTGGTTGACAAACGTTTCCATGTAAACGACAATAGACGATGGTCGAAGTGTAGATAGATAGATAGATAGATGAAACGTTTATTTGGTACTGCCAATACACACAATCAAGATTACATAAAATATAAACATATCAAGCCAAAACTTAAAACTAGAACATTATCTTTGTTTGTGTGCGCTACAGTAGCCATGGCACAGTGGTCAACATTGCTCGTAGGAGCAAAACACTGGTATTCTGCCACAATCCACGGAACAAACAAAATAATGAACACTATTAACAGTTACTTAAAATATGAATTTAAAATAAACGGCGCAAAAACTAATTAAAACATGCACAGTAAGCATCATGAAGCGGAATTGTACCTATAATTATGTAAGTGTATTATTAAGTGTACGGCTTAAAATAAGTGTTTAAAAATGTGAATAAAATATCTTTACAAGGGTGTTCAGTCAAACTGATCTAACCACGTGGTAAAATATTGCGCAACAATTCTGAAACACCTTGTATTTAATAATGTTATTTTTATTATTTGTGAATTGTATCTGTTTTTTTATATTTGTACAAGAAAACATTTACTTACCTACTTACTTATTTTGAGTTTTTTTTTCTTTATTCACTATGCTACGCCACAGTTAAACATAAGCTAAATCATAACCGCCAAATTCTAGTGCGGTGCTTGATTTCCAGCCGGCCAGTTAGCAACTTTGTGATTTAATTATATAAATATTTGGCATTACCATTTGAGGGTGAGGCCACAATAGAGAGATCCTATTTCCAGACAGAAGTTATGCCTGGAAACCAAAGTCCGAAGAAGTAAGAGAGTTGGGAGTTGTATCAATGCATTCGCGTTCAGAAATTTTGTTGACGCGATGTAGAAAAAACATTGTAAGCCGCTAGCGTTAGCTACTCGTGCGTCGTAGCAGTTAAAATAGGCGATGCCTAGCAGGCGGTAGGTAGTTATACGCTCTATTGGCTACTTTCTCTGTGCCTACTTAATGGACGGGAAGCCGCGTAGAATGCATTTACACTAATCGTCGTACCTGCCTGGAACTACGCCAGTTTGGTGTATTTCGGTCGTTGAATCAATTTGTGAACGTAATTTGTGCGTTATTATTAAATGAGAGTTAAAATCGTTTCCTTAGGTAGGCTAGGGAGATAATTCTGTAAATTTTTAATTGTCACTAAACTCTTTTACTTTAGGTACTTACTTACGATATTTCTATTTACACTTAATTTAATCATATTTTGTACATTACTGTACGTCTTTAATTTAACAGTATATAATTTCTAAATGTCAGTGAAAATTAGAACACAGAAAAATCCGAAAAGTAAAGCTATGGCCGGGAATCGAACCCGGATCCTCGTCATTCCGTGACGCGTGCTATACCCCTACACCACCCATAGCAGGTGGGTAGTATATAATTTCTTATGATGATATCGCTTAACCTAAGCTTTTTTACAAGCTTTTATCTAACTTGCAATGCATGTATTGTACATAATGTATATATTATACATGTTTGTCCAAGTAGAATTTTGCAACACAATTTTGAAGCAGATATCTTCAACCGATTGAGCTGAAATTTTTCATACTTTTGTAAATCAGTTGCTCATACATACACATACACAAATCACGTCTATACCCCTTACGGGGTCGACATAGCCTAAGGTAACAAGACCTAAAGGCCACGTTTAGCATGATTGCAGGCGTACAGATGAAAAAAGGAATCAAAATGGGTTGCTAGTCGCATCGCTTATAACATGATTCCTAAGAATTTCGCCCATTCCCTCGATGGGCTTTTACCATCTGCGCGAGACGAGAAGCAACTGGTCAACTGGTACATTCCATGTTTTTTATTTGCTCTCAGACCAGCATGGAAGTATGTGTGACAATACAATAATCTGTTAGTAGCATTCTGGTGGCGCAGTCAAGACGGTCTTTGCAATTGGACAAACCGTTGAAGAGTTCCCGTCTGTGGGTCTTCACAGACGTCTGGTCCTGGCTGGCCTGACTGGTCCTGGCTGGGTCACCAGGGTTTCACTTCAAGATTATTGTATTTTCATTGACTTACATGCCAAATTGACGACTGGAAATGAATCAAAAGTCACTTGCAAAATTTGATTACACAGGTGAAACTGAATTCACGTTTCAAATACTAAATGCCACTCGTAAAACGATACCTATGTCCAACATTACGTGTACACGTTCTCTTATAAAATCAATAGCCAACATGATTGATCGCAAACGAGTGGGTTTTGTTTCCGATATATCTCCAATATGTCGTCTCTCTGCTGTCGGGATACTTTAAGCTCCCCTTCAGCCACGTCTCGTGTCTCAGCACTTTGAGAGCACGAGAGAAATATAGATGGAGCATCTCAATAGGGATGGCGAATGGATATTTCAGTTTTTTATTACCTGCCATTGACTGCACTTGGAGCTATTCACAAGTCTTATTTCTGGTATTTAGTGACTCATGGATGCCAGTCATCTCCGTATCGTAAAGACCGAGCGTAGTGAAAATTTTTGCTAAAGATCGTTTTTTACTTTGAAGTTTTGAGTACCGATATTTTGGTGTTCAAGAAGTATATTTCTTGTTATATTTTTTTAGCTTCTATAGTTTACCACTCACGTAAGTCACGTAAGTCTCACGGTAGTTTCATGTTTACCACTGTTATTTGTAGACGTATTATTTTAGATACATGCGGTTGTGCGATTCACAATAAGTGGAGTGCCTTCTTGCGTTAACTGATTTGTTTTGAGTATTACTTCCATGCTGGTCTGGGAGCAAAGAAAAAACATAGAATGTATTAGTTGCTTCTCTTCCCGCGCAGATGGTGAAAGCCCATCGAGGGAATGGGCGAAAATCATAGGAATCATGTTACAGCCGATGCGGCTAGCAAGTTGCTAGCAAGTTGTTAGTAGCAACCCTTTAGGTACTATTTTGATTCCATTTTTTGCCATATATACGCCCACAATCTTGCTAAGCGTGGCGTGTAGATCTTGCCACCTTAGGCTCCTACCCCTTAAGGGATAAAAACGTGATTTGTGCATGTGTGTGTATGTGTATTACTGTGTAATATGTTGTTTTGTTTACTGACCATCTTATCCCTAAGAGCGGTGACCTTGCAATCGAACACGACAGTCGCGCCCGTGTCGGCATCTAACGTGTCGTCCGAAGTCACGTCGCCTTCGAAAGATGGCGCGCGAAATCTGCAACAAAGTATTTGGTGAGACGACAGAAAAAAAGGTATACAAGAGTTCTGCGCCTGCGTGGCGGAGATGCATTGTTTTAACGGCCTCGTCCGTTCATCCACAGTATAAAATCTTTACTGTTATTTAGTTTGAGGGCAAAACAAAGTAACTAATAGACTAGTACAGTCCATGAGCTCTTGAAATGTCATTTGGCTTTGTCTTACTATCTCCCTCACTTAGCTGATTCAAGTATCAAACCCACAAGAGTGAGAGAGACAAACGCTCACAGACGGTTGCTTTTTTTACCACAAAGTAAAACGTTTATCACATCACACTTTTCAGTATAAAACGTAAAATTCTTCGACCAACGCCGTTGAAGAAAAATATATCTTGACTAAGAAAAATTAAGGCTTCAGTAATTCACAGTAGGCTCAGATGTATAAAATTCATTTTGGTTATAAACGAGGCGATTTGCGGATGCCCCATACTAGATAGGATGTTTCTATACAACGGATTCCTTATTACTTAAATCGAGTTTTGGAATTCGCTGCAAATTGCTCAAAGTATGGCGAGGAATCGCAGAGATTTGTAAAGATTTCCAAATTACGCTTTGTTCCAAAACTAATTTGTAAAACAAGAAACATTTTCAAATGAGTCCACGGAATTCGAACTGCCAATTTAAAAATATTTTTCCTTCTCAGGATAAGGGAAACACGATAGGCTGTTCAAAAAGTAGGTCAAAGACACATTTTGCATGCTAATTTCAGGGCTGAATGAAATTATTGTTTGAGTCGGCAGTTTTTAATTAGATATGACCACAGATAAAATATCCAAAAGAGGGGAAAATCATCTAATTTGAAAAAAACACTGTTCCTATTATTATACTCTACTTAGTCAGCCCAACTTGCTTAGTTAGATAACAGTAAATGTTGAAACACAACCAGCGGCCCATTTCTCAAAGCTCCGAGATACAATTTTAGAAGTCTAAACTAGTAACATTGGGCGAATCTCAACTACTGATTGGTTGATTAGGTCAAGTAATATTGGCATGATCAACCAATCAGTGGTTGAGATTTTACCAATGTTGCGTAACTTGTAGCTTCAAGAGACGGACCACTGGCATAGTGAATAACACAATCAAAAAACTTGTTTCGTTCCACGTCGAGCCAATGATCGTTCGCGGATAAAATATACTGACAAATTAATACAATATAATAAAATACAATAACTCTTTATTCAACACCACATACCTATAACAACCATAACAGAAAAAAGGTATACAGAATATTACAAGGTAACAATAGGAAATAAGTTTACTAAGGGAATAAGTTTTGGAATTGGATGACTACTCTATTTGTTAATTACTCTGTGGGTATAACTAATGGCCAAAGAGTAATGGTTCTTGAGATGACACCACGCCTGGGAGACTCAGAGTGTCGAATCTTTAAGGCAGACCGACGTTTACCCTCCGTACACTTTGTATTTGCTTTTATCTGTCACTTTTTTTTTATGAAGGGGAGAGTGGGGTAATTAAGAACGGTGGGTAGTAAGAAAAGTCTAAAAAACACTTACTGTCGCACCAAACTATTTTAGCCGTATTGAGAAAAGACCAAAAAGTTCACCTGAACGCAATCACTTAAAATTAGTATGCATGTTTCCGCTGTGACACGAAAATCAACCATTTTTATTTATTTATTTATTATTACATTGTAATGTCATGTACATTATATTAAAAGATGTTACAAATGATTAGTCGGTCCATGACGGCGCAAGTGCACACAATAACAACATATAAACATTATTTCATGTATTTATCCCTTACGGGGTAGACAGAACTTAAGGTAACAAAACCTTAAGGCCACGTTTAGCATGATTAAGGGCTGATAGCTGGAAAGGGAAATCAGAATATTGATGGGTTGCTAGCCGCATCGCCTATAACATGATTCCTAAGACTTTCGCCCGTTCTCACGATGGGAACAACAATAGCAATTTATCACTAAATCTAAGGATATCAATTTAAATGTCAATAGTTTATATATTAATGCAAATCATGACATTATATTTATAGTATTTATTACATTTAAGCTCGTTAATTTTTACGTCAAAGAGTTTTATAAATGATAAAAGATACCTAAATAAAAATAAAATAAAAATTAAAAAAAGGTAAAAACCATACCTATGTGAACAAAAAACATTACCTATATTAAGAAAACAATAATAATATAATAAAATATAATTATAAGACGGTCTCGTGTCACAACGGAACTTTTTTCAGTCAGAGGTTTTGTATGGTTAATTAACACTAACAGTGACAATGCGAGTACATAACAGTCAGCAAAAAAAGATTGTATTAAAAATGAATTTTTGGACAGAAACTTATTTACAGCCTTTTCTAAAATTACCCGCCTTTCTCAATAAACCCAGTCTCCCCTACTGTCATCCATAATAATATAAATGTTGAGCATACTTGAAGCTTAGTCACTTGGCGTCAGTTCGTAAATAAATAGCAGGACAAAATTGAGAATGACTGTAAATTATTTTCAATTATTTGAAACGGCAATGTATATTAAGCCATTTAATATCGTTTTAAAACACCTTTGTAATTAAAATTAAGACTTCCGCATCCCCTGAGCGTGAGTTCCCATAGCTCCCATAATTGCCCATTAAATTAAGCAACCTTCATAGGCAGGAGCGTAATCATAATTGTCTTGCGCAGGAGCATAAATAATAAGCTTTTAAGCGTTCTATCAAACTCACATCTGCGAAGGACGGCCCAGAGATCAAAGTGAAAATATTTTTTTACGTAAAAATAAAATCCGCTTCTGCAAAGTTGTTAATTTTCCACTCGAATCCTTAGCATTTTATCTCGTAACAGTTTTAGACTAAACATTACTCGAGTCTCGAATTATGTTAAAAAAATAAAACGCTTATTTCTGAAACCCTAGTGAGAAATGAGACCTAATGACATGTAATGCGATGGTTGCGAAGAACTTACGACAGGATAAATATGGCAATGTTTGACGTAGAGCTAAGGTTTGAAAATACGACGAAACGGTTCCAAAAAAGGTAGTAGTGCTCCGCCTTCTTTTGTTATCTTGACATGATTGCTAATGTCGCCCATTACTAGGTTACCATATCAACAAATTTTGACCATGAGTGCGGATATTTGCTGCGCAAGTAACTATCTCCCTGCGAAAAGTAACAGATATTAACATTAAATTAAAAAAATAAAAACCGCCCGCATTAATCGTGTAGGTAATCATAGTTGAAAAAAAATATGCCAAAAATGACTACATAATTTTGAAAAAGAGCTGATACTCTCTAAACTACGGGACCGATTTGTACCAAACATAGAACTAAAAACTAATAGCGGCTACAGACTCACGCGGGAAGTCTCGCCGAGAAATTACGCGAGAACCGAGAAGGCATCTATACTCATGCGACCTTCTCATAGAAACCCCGAGAAACCCCTTGAAGCGGGCAAAAATACCGACACCGATCGGAGAACAGGCGAGCGCGAGAACGAGACGGCGAGAAAGCGATCACATTCACGCTTCTTGGGTGTTCTCGGCGATTCTCGGCGTGAGTTTGGAGGCGCTATAAGAATCACCGCAAGGAAACTTTACTGGTTTGCGAATAAAAAAACCGCCGACACATAGTCATTGACGTCATACTTACTCATATATCACCCTTCTTTTTACGTCAGTGGTTAAAAATACAGTGCATATATAACCTAAAGCCAACTCCCATTATAAGGGTATCGTCGTGATCGCGCAAAAATTAAGTAGATAGATGGACAGATAAAACGTTTTTTTTTATATGAATAGGAAGGCAAACGAGCAAGTGGGTCACCTGATGGTAAGTGATCACCACTGCGCATAGACACCCGCAACCCCGGAGGGATTGCAGATGCGTTGCCAACCTAGAGGACTAAGATGAAATGCCTCTTGTGCCCGTAATTTCCCCGGCTGTCTTACTCTCCACACCGGAACACAGCAGTGCAAGCACTGCTACTTAGCGGCAGGATTAGCGAGTAAGATGGTGGTAGCGATCCGGACGGACCTTGCACAAGGCCCTACCACCCGCAAAACTACCACTACTTTGGTACTGCTAACACACACAATCAAGATTACATAAAATAATCATATCAAGCCAAAACTTGAAACTAGAACATTATCTTTGTTTGTGTGCGCTACAGTGGCACAAAAGGGTAAGTATTATCTCGGAGGTGTGGCGTAGCTTTTCACACTATTCCGTTTATTTCAATCCGTTGGCATCTCGGTAATAGTGCCTACTTTATTTAATCACACTTTCTTCTATTACGCCATTTATTTGATTGATGAAATTGCCAATATTAGCAACTTGAGTAAGGCATAGTTTTTGTATGAAGTGGTCTATGTTCGGTAATTGATACTTGAGGCTCGGAATGGATGTTGAAATAAGCCTCTAATGGCTAATGGCTAGAAGAAAATGCTTCGGTGACGGTAGATATTGTAGATGGAGATGTTTTGTTTAAGTACCTTCTCGAATCTTTAGGTGGAATACTTTTTGCGAGTGAAGAATCACATTCCCGCGCGTATATCGAACGACATTTTTAATACATTTGCGAAAATACATCACAGAATAAAGTAAGCAAAGATAATATAACCACTACGTGTAAGTAGGTTCTAACTGCGACAGTGAAAATGTTTGAAAAATAAAAGGCGTTTTTGTTAGCTTTCATATTTCATAAGGCAATGGCTTTTGTTATTCAGCCAACTCAATGACAGATTTTTTTCAGAAACATTTTTTGTAAGAAGAAAATAATGTTATAATTTACATATAACACATTACTATTGTTGTCTTAGTATCATTATGTTCGATTATTTGTGTATAGAAATATTTAAATTGTATAAACTCAAAACTACTGCTTGCCTTTACAACCTTGAAAACCATGCTTGCAGTTGGCAAAACGCCTCCACTTTGACAGGCGTTTCGGCAGCTATTCCCACGCTATTCCGTTCCATTTAGACACCTTAATAAGAACTGTTTTTAGGAGTCCAATATTTAAAAAATAATGTTGAGGAGGCTAGTAATAAAATACAAAGTCTTAATATGTTGATATTTTTAAATGAATAAGAGGTTTTTAGTTTTATTACGTCTTGCTACGAACTAACATTAAAATAACTCTTAGCTAAGTAGTCGTGAATTGGAGCAAGTACAAATTTAGAAAATACAAAAGTAAATCGCACTAGTGCGCAAAAACGAATTTTTAAAAATATTACATGAATTCACTTATTCTAATATCACGAAATAAAGCGACCCATATCGTTATGAGCGATCTTGAGGTAAGTTTGTTTGATCTCATTATTATACGCTACGAAATATCAAGTCTGAATAGAATTAGGCACCAACATTTTCTTTCGTATTTTATGAAAGAACATCTAACATTGTTTACCTACCTTATTAGGTTTCTTACCGACATGAGCTCAGAAAAGGTAACGAAAATAAAATACAAAATAGGTACTTATTCTCTATCCATTATTCCGCGTATTTCCTGAACAGGAGTCAGAATGCTAACACGCACCTCAAATACAAAGGGTTTGTTTTTGACAAAGGAAAAAGTGTGACTGAAACGAGAGCCGTTTCATTCAAACTGGTAACTTGTAGACGTGCGAGGCGTACAAACTACGGACACCTCTCACACCGAATAGGACCATGCCTCAGGTGAAGGGAATCAATCTGCAACCTCGGGACCTAATACAGCCCTTTATAAATGTATTATAAGTTGAATAGAACTTAAGTATTGTAGTAGCTAAATGTATTTATTTTTATTATGATAAAATGACTTTCTGCCAAGTTTCTTGCAGCGCAGTCTTCTTGGTAAGTATGGTCTTTCCGAAAGCGCTGGTAGTTAAAAAAAAAGTCATTGTCACGTAAAAGATCTTTGAACCTTTTTTTCTCGCAAAAAATAAGTAATTTACTGAACCATGCGTTAGACATTTTGCGGAGATACATTTCAATAAAAAAAGTATAATATGTTTTTTGACCCGCCATTTTTGTTTAACATCATAGAATCATTTTATCTACGCACAATTTCATTAGTGCTCTAAAATGCGTCCAGAAACCAGAGGAAATGATCAGTCTTATTACACCATTAAAAAAATATACTGTAATAACATTACAGTACAAAAATCTGTACTTTAATGTTACTACAGTACAGATTTTACCATAACCTTACAAAAATCTATACTGTAATAACATTGCCCATTGTATACTTTATTCTTTGTTTCTGTATTGTTTGTACTGATTTGTGAATTGTTTTAAAGTATAGATTTTATCTACTACCACAGACAAGAAAGTACTTACATAAATCACGCCTTTATCCCTTACGGGGTAGACAGAACCTAGTATAATTAGTTGTAATAATGCTAGTCATTTTCCTACTGCTTCTGAACCCATCTTACAGTACTCATGATTATGTTTGTAAATAAAGTAATGTACATAATTCAGCATTAAAATACTCATAATGTAATGCTTGCTAAAATCATTTAAAATTTACGTTACACAACACTTTCTGTTACACTGCGGTGTAACATGCTTTCCATGAAAAAGATGTTCATTGGAGCTGAAAATGAGATAACGTAGGCTGGTTAATTAACCGAAATTAGTTTCGCTGTTGAAGCTGCGCTGGTCTGAAAGCTTCATTTGTTACCGTTTGTTTACAAGTACTGGCGAACCATTTGATCCCTGACCCGCTGTAGAACGTTCTCGCAGTAAACGTCATATGATTTTCCTTGCCAATGCAATGTAACGCCACTATGATATTTAATGTGAGAGGGTTCCGCAGTGTGGAATTTGTTTGATAGTACACTATTATTCAATACTACCGCCATAAAATAAAAATACGTCTCGAGCGCGTTTACGGTTACTATGGAAAAATTGACAGCGCTATCGGATCGAAACGACAACCAACTGTATGTATGTATGTATGTATAACGCTTTATTGTACATAAAACACAAGACACACAAGCACAAAGGTGAACTTATCCCTAAAAGGGATCTCTTCCAGTATAATTTCTCTTAGTACTTGACATTTTAGCAATTTGTGTCATTAATGTATTTTGGCCCATTATGGATTTCAAACATTATTTTATTTACTTAGATTTTTTTTTTTTTTTTTTACTACGAACTGACCAGTGATTGGCCTCTATCTCACTTGGTGGAAGGTGCAGATGAGGCCAAAGGTGTAACTCACTACACGTAGATACGTACATAAGTCATGTATTTATCCCTTACTGGATAGACAGAGCCTAAGGTATCAAAGACAGACTGACAGACAGTCAGATTTATTTTCGCATTTATAATATTAGTAGAGGTTCACGCTCACGGGCTTAATGTGTTTTTATACTTATTTAAAGAACATCGTTATCTTTGAAATAGGATTCATTTTCATAGAGCAGTATCATAAAACCGTTTACAGGCGCCTATAAAGATTTACAGTAAAGGTAAAGGCATTTATTGCCCCGACTGTAAAGTTGACGACGCTACTATAACGGGTAATGTTTAATTTTTAATTATATCATTCAAATTACAAAGTATTTTGTTAATTGAATAAATTTATTTATAGAGCCAGTGTTGCTATATTTTTAGAGTTTTCTAATGTTTGGTTTGTGCGCCTTTTGGCATGACTATAATTATGTGTTTGTCGCGCCTGTATATAATATTTGTCAAAATAATAATAGGTAGGAGACATTAAATGTATTTTATTTAATTTTTCGATGCTCACTTTTTGAAAGACAAAAATATTTATGACTTTTTAAATGTTTACGATCATCAACCACGTCTATACTTTTGCTTTTGTTGTGTTCATTATTGTCAGGAAAAGGTTCTACTGGAACAATATTTAAAAAAAAAACAATAAAATAACTGGGACGAGGGCAAAGCATTGTAAATGTTTTTGTATTTGGTCCTAGAACATTGTGCGTGATTTCCTAGGTGCTTGAAAATCGTTAAGAAACGCCAGTTAAGAAAATTACGCTCTAGGACGAAAGGTGCCTTTCCTAGTTTTCTTGTCTCACGATTGTTTTCAACTTAAAATTACAACTTTTATCTTTAATCCTATAGAACGACTTTCTTTGCTTTCTGTCACTTCATTATTTGCAGCCTTGGCTCGTTTTTGGTCCGTAAATGTGTTTCTTTGTACGCTTTGTTGGATGAGTTGGTATAATGATACCCCATAACAGGCACAGATGATTCTTTGGCATTTTAACCAGAATATATTATTCTCTATGAAGAATATTTTAGCGAAGATAAATCAACTGCCGAATCACTAGTTTGTGTGATAATAATACATGTATTTTGGTACACGAAAGTATTTAACATATTTCAGTTGGTATTTATTTACTGTTTTTAGTGTCCCAGTAAAATTTGTCTGACACCAAAATAAGTTATAATAGGTAGGTAATTCTGCGAAGTGCAAAATTAAACTACGCCATACAGTATGTATATGTGTGTAAACTCTTTATTGTGCAAAATAAACATAAAACAAACACAATTGACACACAGTTATTGTGTACTTTAAACTGACCTCAGTTCATCATTCGCTGATCTCAGTCCTTACTTTTTATTTGGTCTGAGTTAGTATAGAATACTCAAAATGGTATCGTAAGCCATAATTTCGGACATAAATATATTGTTTGCCATGATGACCATTATCATAACTTTTCCCTTAAACTTTTCATTGCCCGGGATTGCTATAAAACTATCCTAACTTAATCTATAGAGCTCTACAGAATGGCCATTTCGAAGCTTCTGGAAAAATACGGTTTCAGAAAAAAAAGAGTTATAGTAAATAATCATTAGTTATGGCAAACATTAATTCGGGCAAATGAAAGGATTCGCTTAAAACGTCTGATACGTTTTAACGGCTACCCGAATAGAGTTGCTTTCATCTAAACTTAGTTTTTGATTGTTTTTATTTCATCCGATATTTCCCGCGACCATAATTCATTGTAATGTTTCGTTTCACGTATAGACTAGGTACAATGACGCTTTGCGGTGGTCACCGTGTGCGCCCGCAACGCTCGCAGCTCAAGGCCTGGAGGGAACGTGTGTGTTTTTAGACGGTAGGCCTCTCCCCTCCTTCCATAGGGAAGGCAGCGGCGAGATGGAGAGCCCGTCATACCTCCGTTCGTATGCTGCCCCGAGCGCGGAGATGCATAAGGCGCATTTTCCACACGTTAAAAAAAAAAAGGTACAATGACGCAAGTAAAACCTAGTTTCAACAGCTTTCTAAGTCTCTGTGACATCATTAAACTAGTAACTCGGAGGAAGATACTAGTAAAGAATAAAAATTTAGAAGGACAACGAAACTTTAAGTAGGTCTAAAAGTTAATGTTCTAAAATAATGTCGTCCTCTTTTGTAAGTTCACAAAAGACCTTTCAAAACAAGAAGTTGATAACTAATTTCTTACTTTTATAATTGGAAGCCCCGGCACTTAACAAAGGTAAAATTAACCATTTTGAAGTCTGTCGTTTATAATTGTAATGTGAACTTATAGAGAACAAATTGTTTTACTTTTAATTTCCTTTTGAACATCCCGTTCCCTCTCCTAAAAATTATGACACGAAAATGACCATAACTGTTAACAGGTAACGTGCGCGTTTTTAACATTTGCGTGAAGGTTTTGTTTAGATAAATTAGTTAAAACATAAAGTTATACTTTCAAATACTTTTCGTCAAAAAAAAATGTTACTACAAGCTTTTTTTTGCTGACTGTACTTGCATTGTCGCCTTACATAATGTGTACCAAATTTCAAGTCAATCGCACCAACTGCCTGCCTGCCGGCCAGTCCATCCGTCCATCCGTCCGTCCGTCCGTGCGTCTGTCCGTCTGTCCGTCTGTCCGTCTGTCTGTCTGTTTGTCTGTTGTGCTTTCACGCATAAGTTTTAGTTCCGGGGAAGGACATAGTGTTAACGCCAAGCATGTGTGCGTGCCGGCACGTGTGTACCTACGAGACACGCACACACGCAAGCGGCGTTCGCTGTACAACGGACCGCGGCGACCACTCGCCATTCGATCGTGGATTGACGCATACGATACTCATTTTTTTTAAATTGTTTATTTTGATTGTTTTCGGAAGTAAATCCTGTTAAAAAGTTCAAATCATGTTCATCGATTCTTCCACCCTGCCATCCATCGCAAGCTAGCAGTCCCAGAGTCAACACATAGGATAGTTTTTATCCCGGAAAATTGCATAGTTCCCGCAGGATAGCAATAAGCGACTTCTGCGCAAACGCAGTCACGGGCAATCGCTAGTTGTAAATATAAAAAAAGGGTTAAGTTTCTAAGCTCTATTTAATTAGCTTACTTGTCGTGAAAATGCTTGTTGCTCGTCGCGTAAGAATCGAATATGTAATTAAGCATCGGGGAGTCCGCTTTCCCTTGTCTCATCTGCTGTCTTCTGGGTTTGGAGGTCGCCAGCCTCACCCCGCTTCGGAATATGCTGGGTGACGTGGTCGCGGGGCGCGTGTGAGGCGTGCTGGGATCCATGTCTGGTGATTCTGAAGTGAAAATACTCTGTTAGATACGAAGAATCAAACGTTTTGTACAAGGAAGGAGGGCAAACGAGCAAAGACCTGATGGGGAGTGAGCACTACCATCCATAGACACCCGCAAGACTAGAGGATTTCAGATTAGCCTAGGGGCTAAGATGGAATATCTTATGTGCCAGTAATTTCACTGGTTGTCTTATTCTCCACACCGATGCGCCGGGAGTCGTAAAAAGGACTAGGTCTATATGTGAATACAAGTAGGTCCTACCTACCAAGAATGTCTTGAGTTACCTATTGCGTTAGTCTGTGCTGCGATAGCTCTGGTCAGTATCGCCGCCATGAGCAGCAGTATTAGTGAGTTCGGTGGTAGCAATCGGGACGGGCCTTGCACGAGGTCCTACCTACCAAGAATGCGTTGAGTTACCTGTGGCGTTAGTCTGTGCTGCGATAGCTCTGGTCTGTACCGCTGCCGTGAGCAGCAGTATTAGTGAGCACGATGGTAGCAATCGGGACGGGCCTTGCACGAGGTCCTACCTACCAAGAATGCGTTGAGTTACCTGTGGCGTTAGTCTGTGGTGCGATAGCTCTGGTCAGTACCGCCGCCATGAGCAGCAGTAGTGAGTTCGGTGGTAGCAATCGGGACGGACCTTGCACGAGGTCCTACCTACCAAGAATGTCTTGAGTTACCTATTGCGTTAGTCTGTGCTGCGATAGCTCTGGTCAGTACCGCCGCCATGAGCAGCAGTATTAGTGAGTTCGGTGGTAGCAATCCGGACGGACCTTGTACGAGGTCCTACCTACCAAGAATGTGTTGTGTTACCTGTGGCGTTAGTCTGTGGTGCAATGGCCCTGGTCAATACCGCCGCCATGAGCAGCAGTATTAGTGATTTCGGTGGTAGCAAACGGGACGGGCCTTGCACGAGGTCATACCTACCAAGAATGTGTTGTGTTACCTGTGGCGTTAGTCTGTGGTGCAATGGCCCTGGTCAGTACCGCCGCCATGAGCAGCAGTATTAGTGAGTTCGGTCACAGTATATATATAAGCTAAAGCAGTAAGGAACCTACGAACAAATCGGTTGAAACGAAACACGCACACAGGCGCGCGCTTTACACGGCCCCTAAGGGGACCTCGTCCACTCCGCTCAGGCTCAGGTCCCCTAAGGGGCCGTGTAGTCGTAGGTTCCTTACTGCTTTAGCTTATATACCAAGAATGTGTTGAGTTACCTGTGGCGTTAGTCTGTGGTGCGATAGCTCTGGTCAGTACCGCTGCCATGAGTAGCAGTATTAGTGAGTTCAGTGGTAGCAATCGGGACGGACCTTGCACGAGGTCCTACCTACCAAGAATGTCTTGAGTTACCTGTGGCGTTAGTCTGTGCTGCGATAGCTCTGGTCAGTACCGCCGCCATGAGCAGCAGTATTAGTGAGTTTGGTGGTAGCAATCGGGACGGGCCTTGCACGAGGTCCTACCTACCAAGAATGTCTTGAGTTACCTGTGGCGTTAGTCTGTGGTGCGATAGCTCTGGTCAGTACCGCCGCCATGAGCAGCAGTAGTGAGTTCGGTGGTAGCAATCCGGAGGGACCTTGCACGAGGTCCTACCTACCCAGAATGTCTTGAGTTACCTGTGGCGTTAGTCTGTGCTACGATAGCTCTGGTCAGTACCGCCGCCATGAGCAGCAGTATTAGTGAGTTCGGTGGTAGCAATCGGGACGGACCTTGCACGAGGTCCTACCTACCAAGAATGTGTTGAGTTACCTGTGGTGTTAGTCTGTGGTGCAATGGCCCTGGTCAGTACCGCCGCCATGAGCAGCAGTATTAGTGAGTTCGGTGGTAGCAATCGGGACGGACCTTGCACGAGGTCATACCTACCAAGAATGTGTTGTGTTACCTGTGGTGTTAGTCTGTGGTGCAATGGCCCTGGTCAATACCACCGCCATGAGCAGCAGTATTAGTGAGTTTGGTGGTAGCAATCCGGACGGACCTGAGGTCATACCTACCAAGAATGTGTTGCGTTACCTGTGGCGTTAGTCTGTGGTGCAATGGCCCTGGTCAGTACCGCCGCCATTAGCAGCAGGGTGCGGTGCATGCCGCCGCATCCTACCCGCAGAGCAGGCGCCCTGTAACAATAAAAAAAATATTATTATTTAAAATCTCGTGGGACATAATTATAAAAACCGGTCAAGTACGGCAAAGTCTCGCGTACCGAGGGTTGAACAAAAAATCCAGTGTTAGCAAAGCCCGACCTCCTACGCAAAAATAGGTAGTGTGGGGTCAGTTTATATAGGCAATAAAAATATCTCTATCACAATTCGTGAGATAGAACCTCGTAACAGAGAGACTGACAGAGGAGTCTTATTAATAGGGTTTTTACTATTTGGGTACGGATCCCTAAAAAGTAGAAACAGCAGGCAAATATCGGTGTACATTTCCACGTATTTCCAGGCATTTTTGCGTGTCACAGCGGAAATTAAACCAGAACAAATTAGCGCTGTCCACATTAACCCACTTGTCTTTGTGTCTGTTTAACATAACGTATTCCTGTGACAATCATTCGAGGCGCTGCGCCAAAGTAGGGCAAACAAATGAACGAACATTTACAACTCATTTTTTAAGTCAGTATGAGTTGTGACAGGAAGTCTAGGCCACGGTAGAAGGTACGTAATGTATGTAGTGAAATGAGGCTATGTTAGAACGTACTTATAAACTAGCTGGGGCCGGCGTTTCGCTGGTGTGGACTTTACTTTTAAAAGAGTGGCTAATTTAGAATTGTGTGGAACAGAAGAGAAAAAGTTTTTTTTACTATTCCTAGATAATTGCTTCTCGTATTGCTCAAAGGTAGTAGAGATCTTATAAGGCCTTTGTAACTTTGTAGGTATATAATTAGTTGAATTTGAGTAAGTTTATATTAAATTATTTTTATTGAATCTATCAATTTTTGTTTATTTTTTTAAATATCACTCCAGATAGAAAAAAACACAATCAAAAAATAATCATCTACTTCGATGCAGTCGTTTGGAAGTTATGAGCGTTCATACATTTCATCGATTATTTTTTATTAAATTTGATAAAAAGAATTCAACAACCCTTAGATTCCATTGCTGAGGTCAATTATATTAAAAAAATATATACATTTTAATGTACTAACATAATAACCTAGCGAACAAAACTTTGTGCTATTTTATGGCACTGAATGATTTTTTTGTATATTGCATTTTATTCCATATTATTCAACACAATCTTTCTCATTATAATATAATGTTCCTGAATTCCAAATAAATACCGTAATACCTACACCAAACCTAGATTCTAAGTTCCTTGGTGAGTATTAACACATTATGTACCTACCTACATACACATAATATATATTTTGTGGAATCATTCGTAAAACAACATTAAAATCCTAATCCCGTGATATCAAAACTCCGCCTCAAATAACAGAATCAGGCATAGTTAAAACAATATTAACTCCAACAATATGGTAATGTTATAATACGTACAAGTTGGCATAATTATTTTGTTGGTCCTGGCGGGGTAGGGATCCTCATTGTTTGCTTAGGATCTTGTCGAGGCTTAGCCTAATATTCTCATCATCATCATCATATCCAGTTGGTTCTGTTGGAAGCGGCTTGCATCCACCGTGAACCCGCGACTTAAACCAGGACATAGGTACGTCCACCTCGTTGGTGGGCGTCCTACGCTGCGCTTGCCGATCTGCGGTCTCTAACCGAGAACCTTTCGGCTCCAGAGACCATCTGTTCTTCTTGCGCCCTGCCCAAGCTAATTCGCTTGGCTATGTCTAGCCTTGTTCTTCTACTTATCTCCTCATTTATGATTCGAACGCGTAGAAAAACCCCTTAGCATAGTTCTCTCCTTAGCTCGCTGAGCAACTCTGAGCCTATTTATAAGGCCTAATATTTTAGGTTTCAATAAATTTTAAGGTTTTGGTTAGTTTGCGAGAACTATGTTAGGATTAATTCAATTTCACAATGTTATTATTAGCAACATTGCTCAGTATTATTGTTAGCAGAAGTATGCCGTAACGGTTATAATTTCGCTTCAATTTGTGAAAACAAGATAATTGAATGCTACTGGAACATTCTATGGAAATAATTTTGCAAAATTTGTAATAGTACCTTTCCATTCTCCAAACGATTTCTTTTTTGATTTCCGTGTATCAACAGAAATAGAAATTCGTTGAGTGGTTGTCCCTCTGTCAAAACCATTTCTGAGGAATCAATGGAAGTATCAAGTTGAAATAAATAATTTTGATTATGTATTTTCGTACAAAAATCGCGGTAATCAAAATAAACACCGACGTATTTTTAAAATTATCAAATTTAGCAAGAACTAAGAACTCGCAACAAAAGAAAAGAAAAAGCCCGTAAATCACTGATCAGCAAAATATAACTTGTCTTTTATATAAGTCATGAAGGACAAACTTATTTTTTGCTGGCTGTTAAAATTTCTTCCGCTGGTCTGGGAGCAAAGAAAAAACATACAATGTACCAGTTGCTTCTCGTCCCGCGCAGATAACAAAAATCTTAGGAATCAGTGTATAGACGATGCGGCTTGCAACCCATCACTATTTTGATTCCCCTTTACCACCTATACGCCTACAATAATGCTAAATGTGGCCCTTAGGTTTTGTTACCTTAGGCTCTGTCTTCGTTTGGGATAAAAACGTGATTTGTGTATGTATGTGTTAAAGTTTGCTTGAAACCTTCAGTGTGCAAGTCAGACTAGAATTTGGATATTTTTAATTAGCACTCTCTGAAGTAAATTGGACACAACAAATCGTAACGTTTACATAACTTACGTGCTCAAAGTTCAATTGAATACTTAAACTAGTCCCTGTACTAATCAGAGTCCCAATCTCAAACCAATCAAAAGTTCAAGAAAGCAATTTATGAAACTATTCCCAACTGATTTTCTCTCCCTGCATGTTATCTGCATGACCATGCAAACAAACAGACTGGCAGTAAATTTATCACACTAATTTTCTATGAAACACGAGATATGGGGAAAGTTCTTAACACGTTCTATACCGTTGCGTTGATGCCTGCGGGCTACACCAAGTTCCGATAACTTGTTCTAACTTTACAGAAATCTGTTAAACAAGTTAGTCTCACCATGATTTATAGTTAACGCTATGCTTATGAAGATTGCATAAATTGGTTTTCTGCTGTCTAGTTTCTTTGCCGTCTAGGATGGTATTAAGTTTACTGAAGTTCGTTACTTAAGCTCCTGATTTAATAACATCATAATTGTTTTCATTGTATTGTATTTTACTTTACCAACTTCTAATACAAACATTTCACGTATTTTCGCTGTCACCAGTCTTGCTAGGAACCAAAATAATTGTTACTGCGACCTACCTAATTTTCTCATTAGTGAGCAAACTGCGCCCGATAGTGAAGGGCTTAATTTAAGTTGAGAACTTAAAAACATGCAAATTTGTAATTGCGGTGCTCCAGAAAGTGTTCAATTTTATGAGGTAATTTAAATACGGCTGCTTAAAACTCATCTTGAACTAAGAGGTAGTTCTAGTTGCGAAATTAGAAAGCGTGGTCGCTTAAAAGAAAATTCGTAGTTGGTTTAATGTTGAAGGAGAGTTTTCATTTTTTGTACGGGATGCTACTTCTGCAACGAGATAGTTGAAAGAATACTTGCTCAAGCCAGTCAAAGAAAGCTCTTTAATGTAAGTGTAAACTTTTGTTGGTGGTTGCATGGATGGAGTAACCCTGGCTCATTCCATCATGTCACAAGTTTGATTGACATAGTTTTTATGTCGTACTCTTGTTTCGTTCCTTGTGCTGAATACATCTGCTACTACATGAAAATAGTGTTGTAATTAATATTATAAAAACTTTCCTGTAATATTAATGCATTTTCATTTACTAGCTATTGCCCGCAATTTCGTTCGCGCAGTAGACGTTACATAATAGTCTATACCACTCAAAGTAAAAAAAGAAGGCTTATTACTAAAATGTTTTTTAATATCGTTTCTGTGATCCAGATATTACCCCCTACAACCACACAATGGTGTGGGTAACTTTTTAATTCATCCACTATTGAGATAGCAAGACTAACCTGAATGGCATTCTAAAGGAGGGTCCTCTCCACCCTTACCCGAGCATTTTTAAACATGTTATCAATGTAAGCTTTGTAACGCTCGGTTCAACGTCCACACCACTCCAATATTCGACGCCCATGCTCATTATATGCGAGTGCTCTCAGTAAGGATGCTTCTTAAGAGTTCACAGGCTGTCGTCGTCTAGTTGCCTCGGTTGGAAGCGGCTTGCATCCACCGTGTCTCGCGTCTTTAACCAGGTCATCCCTCCACCCCGATGGTGGACGTCCTACGCTGCGCTTGCTGATCCGCGGTATCCACTTGAGAACCTTTCGGCCCAACGACCATCTGTTTTCCGTGCTATATGCTTGGCTCCGTTCTTCTGCGTATATCCTCCTTTAATTTTACGGACTGTGCTATTTATAATGTAATTTTCAATTCAGTTGCTCAAAAAGTTTTGCGTGCGAAAAGTTCGTTTTTGCGCACTAGTGCGATTTACTTTCCTATTTTTTTTTTTGGAATTTGTACTTGTTCCAATTCACGACTACTTACGAGTACCGAAGAGTTATTATGATGTTAGTTTGAACCAAGACGTAATAAAACTAAAAACTTATGATTAATGTATGTAATGACAAAATATTGTTGCCTCTTTATCATTATTTTTTAAATATTGAATTCTTAAAAACTGTTCCTATTAAGGTGTCTGAAGGAATGGAACGGAATAGCGTAGGAATAGCTGCCGAAACTCCTGTCAAAGGGGAGGCGTTTTTCCAACTGCAAGCATGGTTTTTAAGGTTATAAAGGCAACCAGTAGTTTTTGTGTATATACAATCCGCACTAGCATCGAAATGTACTATTTCTTTTGTTTTGTTTATCGTTGGAAAGGTGAAAATCATAGGTGTAACTTTGTCAAACGTGGCCCAATTTCCAAAGTGATACGCAGTCACGCCATAGGCGCGGTCCCCCCAAGTGATTAGCTTAATGCGTTAGTAACTCGTATCTAATTAGACAAGGGTTCAACCTGATAACTGTTCGTTTTACACCAATGCGTCAACTTTGTCATATTCAATGTTATTTGCGTAATAGCGTTACGTTGATGTTTAATTGTTGGAACTAATTAGTTTCGAATGCGTTTGTTACTATTGGGAATTCATTTTGTTTGTTGTTAATTCGTTTATTGTTGGGTTGGCTGTATTATTAATTATTATAATGCGTTTATGTATTTCCAGTGAATTTTATTACTCCTGTATTTTCCGTTTATACTACCGAAAAAAGAAACTGCACTAGATCGCTTTGATTGCTGATCATTCTACTTATTTTCACTCGCCACCACTATACGTGAACGCTTGAGTTAATATATATATATTTTTTTTTAATATGAATAGGAAGGCAAACGAGCAAGTGAGTCACCTGATGGTAAGTGATCACCACTGCCTATATAGACACCCGCAACCCCGGAGGGATTGCAGATGCGTTACCAACCTAGAGGTCTAAGATGAAATGCCTCTTGTGCCCGTAATTTCCCCAGCTGTCTTACTCTCCACACCGGAACACAGCAGTGCAAGCACTGCTACTTAGCGGCAGGATTAGCGAGTATGATGGTGGTAGAGATCCGATACTAGAGCCTCCATGGGACATGGCAGCGCAAGCGCAGCCGCTTGCCGCATTAGTTGTATAAAACGGTATGCACTCACATTTTATGAGCTAAAATAACGTGACATTCTCCATTCCAACTTGTATGAAAAGTGACCTGTTATGTTCGCTCGGAAGTGTAGTTGTAGACTGTATGTATACATATCTACAGATATATATCGTTATATTGCGACGTAAACTTCAACTCGGCTGACTTATGTCTCCCAAGCGGTCACGAGCCATCAATGGTGCGTTCCGCTCTAGACCGTAATATTTTGCTAGAGCCAACACAAATTCAGTTTGACGACACGTAAAGAACGATTTATGAGTCTTTATCGGAACTTGCTTGGCCAAATGAACATGCTCACGTAAGTGAAAAAACAGATGACTAACAATCACTTGCAGATTCTTTTTAATCCAGAAATGCGGTCTATCTAAAATATGGGACATATAAGAAAACCATTAAAGTAACTCGGTGTTTTGCCCAATGATAATAATAGAGTACCATGAGCGAAAAGGCTTGTGTTTATAGTACACATTCCGAGGGTGGTGAAGTTAAGAATGTCACTGATCACAGGAACTTGTCGCACGAGCCACAGGCGAGGGCGATAAACATGCGACCTGAGGCTTTCTATATCACCGTCCGAGGTGGAAATTTCCAATCGCGTTTCGTCGCGGGCGACGCAAAAATATTTCTAAAATTCCGGAGTCTGTCCGAGTGTCACAGCCAATTTGCTCCCTATCCTTTTTTAAACCAAAGAACATGGTGCTCGTGTCCTTTAACGTTCACTTCACGTACGTTTACTCCTCCACGTTCATCCTTTTACCAAAGCGAGTCTAGCGTTTCAACGTGAAACTTCCATTAAAATCTGGAACCATTTACAGTACCAAAATAGAAACGACCACGACAGGCGGGTGCAATGAAAACTGACACGATACCTAATGGCTGAACTGAGGATACAGCTGTGCGGCGACCAGATGCTTCACTTGTTACAGCCGAAACTGACGACATAGACAATGACAAAACACTGGTAAGCATGAAACGAGAAGTTAATAGGGTGCGAGTCGGGTTACCTCCACGTGTGGTCAAGAGCGGTTCGTTTTTGGATCCGTCCGGGAAGAAGAGCAGTGCTTGATCCGGTGCACCCTGGACATTGGCTAATGATTTCGTGGCAGTTTCTGAGTGATATCATTGACCGTTAGCTAAGAGCCCGACAGGGGGGGAGGGTCTTTGACCATTACCGTACAACGTTGCCGACAATTTGTCACAAGATTTTTTAATTATATTTTTGTTACTTTGTCATTGGCGAAGTTGTCGTCGCTATAACGACTTGATACGCCACAAATAAGAAGAAGAACGAGAAGTTATTAGATGCGTGAGATACGCGAGTTGTTCTTGGAGAAATGGGACCTGAAAATTCAATTTTGTGTGCGTGATTTTAGCGCAAGTTAAGGTACTTTAGATACCTACATTTTCTTTACGAGATATAGACCACGAATTTCTTTAATAAGCTTCTTCGCTTTATTTTCTTGGCTTTTTTCTACTAACTACCCGAGATCATGATGTAGGCAACTGCGTCAAAGTATTAGGAACTCATTAAAAATAATAGTCTATATATACCCCGCTGATAATGACTGCTGGCCACAGCCCTCCTCTCACTATGAGAGGGTTTGGGGTATTAGTACCCACGCGGGTCCGGTGCGGATTGGGAACCTCATACACCGTTGAATTGCTTTGCAGTTGAGTGCAGGTTTCCTCACGATGTTTTCCTTCACCGAAAAGCTCATGGTAAATTTTAAATGAGATGTCGTAGATAAATTTCGTAAAACTCAGAGGTGCGAGCCCGGGATTCAAACTCACGACTCTCTGCTTGAGAGGCCACAGGTCAAACCACTAGGCTGCCACGGCTTTTGCTAATGAATAACCAATAACTAACAAAAAATGTGAAATAACTTACGTCCTTTGATGTTTTACTGATCAGGTGGCATTAGTTCTGAACTTTTCATAAAATTGAAGATCAGTTCAGTGAATTCAAAAGTAAAGTTTGAAAGAAAATGTTAATTTAATTGGTATGGGATGACTCGTCCCATTAGAAGGGAAAATTTTGCAAGTGAAGTTATTATTAATATTAAATTATTATATAAACCTACTGATGCGTGGAAGAAGAACGAATTTCGAAGAATCTAGAAAGTATGATACAACATGTATGTAGAGAAACTAACTGTTCTGGGAATGTTTAATATATTACATTTTAACGAGCACTAAAAATTTTTAACTGCTACTTTCATGCTGGTCTGGAAGCAAAGAAAAAACAGAATGTACCAGTTGCTTCTCGTCCTACGCTGATGGTAAAACCCATCGAAGGAATGGGAGAAAATCTTAGAAATCATGCTATAGGCGATGCGGCTACCAACCCATCATTATTTTGATTCCTCTTTCCACTTATACGCCCACAATCATGGTAAACATGCCCTCTAGGGCCTGTACCTTAGGCTTTATCTACCCCGTAAGGGATATGTAGATTTAGGGATATATAATTAAGTTTCAGTGAGTTCAATCAAACGCAGGGTAGACGTGAAAGGATGGAAGTATGATGGCTTGCGTTTTGGCCGTGTTTAAGTTCGAAGTAAATTTAAATTTGGTTGACGTTTCGTCTACACAGGTTATTGGCCCGTTCGATGTTTGAAACGGACTTAACTCCCTCGGGAAGTGCCCAACCCTTTTAACTTTATTTATCAGAAATGGAGCGAACCCTCAGGGGCAAGTTCGCTTTGCATGACGGCCAGTTCCAACAATTCAAGTTGAAATGTTGACATTTGCCGTCCTCTATTGATTTTACTTTTTAATAACAAGTTTAGGTTTTTTTTTTTTATATATAAGAGAGGGAAAACGAGCAGACGGGTCACCTGATGGAAAGCAATCACCGTCGCCCAAGGACACCTGCAAGACCTGGGTAATCACAAGTGCGTTGCCGGCCCCTTGAGAATTATTAATTAATTATTTTGGAATTATTAATGAAATAGAAGTGACAAAAGATACGGATCGTTTTTTGAAAGCTGTTACCAGGATCGTTTCAATTGTGTTGTTTTTTTTTTTACTAAACTTACCTGTTTGTCCTTGTGCTGTCACTTTGACAGATAAGGACAAAAGATTGCTAAGTTAGCAGAAGCCTATAAGCGTTTATGAATAAGGGGGTGAGTGTCTACCATGCTCCCAGCAAAGAAAAAAACATTGAATGTACTGAATGTTGCTTCCCGCGCAAATGGTAAAAGCCTATCGAGGGAATTGGTAAAAATCATAGGAATCATGGTTGTTGGTGATGCGGCTAGCAACCCATCGCTGTTTTGATTCCATTTTCTACCTATACGCCCACAATCTTGCTAAATGTGGCCTGTAGCTCCCACATAAGGGATAAAGGCGTGATTTGTGTATGTATATGTATGTAATGTATGCATGTGTACAATTTTACGTTGATTTTGTTTATGTATACCTACCTTGCTTACTATACGATATTCAGTAAAGAGTCTAGTTTGATAGATGATACCTATCACTACATAGTATAAAATAAAGTCGCTTTCTCTGTCCCTGTGTCCCTATGTCCCTTTGTATGCTTATATCTTCAAAACTACACAACGGATTTTGATGCGTTTTTTTAATAGATAGAGTGATTCAAGAGGAAGGTTTTTATGTATAATTTTATGCAGACGAAGTCGCGGGCAGAAGCTAGTAATGGATAAAATAAAGACTTTCGTTAAATTCATTTTACTTACATAAAATGCATTAAATAACTCAATGTTTCAAATTTGATCATGGTTACAGGAAAACTGTGACTTAACAAAGCTTTCAACCGTAACTTCTAAGTGAATAAATGCGATCTTATTCATTTAAATTAGTTCCGTTCCAATGTAATTTGTTCCAATTAACCCTTTCTGTTTCCAGGCCCAAGTATGAAGAACCTTGGACAAATTTCTCGAATCTCAATTCGTTCGACGAAACCGCAACTAAGGTTGGAAAGGGATTAGGATGTAGCTAAACATAACAATGTTACATGTCTCATCTTAGTGTAATGTTAACAGGACTTTATTGTAAAGACTATAGGGTCAAATATTGATGATCGTAGTTAATGATCATAGACTTTAACCATTGAACAGGGTTGTGTCTGCTTCGCTCATGTTTGAATTGCGCATGACTTACTAAAAGGAAATACCTTATAAATTATAAGTTTTAACAGTGAACTAAAATTGAAAATTTGTTTTATTCAATGTTTTCATTACTTTAGTCAAATACAACTGAAACATACGCTCACAGAGTACTTTGTACTTTGTATTTGTACTTGTATTATATGTATTGTGTCTAGTATACATGGACAATTTTCAGTCTCTTAAAATTGATCCCTAATATTTCAGTTTGAACAGCTCGAAGACTATGTACGTTGAAGTGGCAATGGGCAGGCCACATCGCTCGTAGAACAGACAACCGTTGGGGAATAAAAAATCTGGAGTAGCGACCACGAACCGGAAGACGCAGTGTTGGCCGGCCTCCCACTAGGTGGATCGACGACATCGTGAAAGGTGTGGGTAACCGATCGATGAAGGTGGAGTGTTTGTTTAAAAGTGGACGTCTCTAGGCTGATGACGAAGATAATGATGAATACTTTAGCTGGTGGTCAGGTTACTCTAGCTAGTTAGCCCTGTTTTTCGCGATTTTTAACCATAGTTAACAAGTATTAAAATTCATCTGTTCTCCTTGCAAATTTAAATACAATTTAATCTAACTGACTTTGTGAATAAAATGGAAAACATGATACATTTGCTTACACGTTCGGATTATCTCAAAGTGGCCTTCCACACGTCGTGCTTTTTGACACTTGAAACGCATAGTGCGGGAGCGCCATTACACAAAATGCAGAAAACGCGTACCTAGAATTATTCACTTCATAAGAGCAGTGACCCTTGCACGTGTCGATGTCTGTGTGTGAGTTTCCATGCGATTTCTTTTTCATTCGAAAGCCAGTTTGAAGAATATCAGCTCTTTTTTACGTATCATCATCAATATTTTTAAAATTTTGTAACTTTTGCCATTTGTTTAACCTCCACGCTATACAGAACCCATAACCAAAACCATCGGCTTTGGGTAGTTTTATCACTATATTCAGCTCTTATTTCTTGTCTGTCGTAAAGAATAAAACGTTGCTCTGATATTGTATCGAATAGCAAACCGGACATGATCGATATTGGTGGTTGTACCCACCCGGGTGTCGAGTAGCAATCTGAGGTATAGGTGAAAAACTAAAGTAAACGACCAGGTCCCTATTTCACGAACTCGACAATTTTCGGGGACATGACAATGTGACAAAGCTCACGATTTGGTAAGCCGAGACTAATCTGACTAGTTTCAAAATTTTTATGTTGTGGTTTTTCTGTTTTTTGGTAGACCTTCTGTAGTGAATTAAATCCCAAAAATGGTGGGAGGAGTGATAGTTGAGTCGTTTAGACTTCTATATTTTTGTCGGAAGAAAATCCCCTTTTCTTAAAGCTATCAAAGCTTAAGAAGTGGTTTTAGAAGGATGTCTTCACCATGGATCACGGAACGCTGGGTGCGCGAGTGAGACATGCACTTGGCCGAATTTAGACTATATACATTCTTGATAAAATTATGAATTCTCGAGGTTAAATTCCTGCGAAAGGGCGAGGCAAAAGGGTGCGAATGGCTTCATATCACTCGTTGCCACGCACCTAGGTGTCAGTGACATATTACGGTCAAACTTGTCATAAAATATGAATGGGTTTAAATATTGTCCGAGTCCGTAAAATAAGGTCAGTGGTAAAAAGTAACCCCCTTATAATAAGGGTATTCATAAAACGCTCGTTAGCTACAGTTAACTTAACATACTTCTATCATTTTGACATTTATATGCGTTTGCTTGACACAGAGGCCTTGCTTTTTTGGCATTACACCGACTCCCGGCATCGTATTATGAGAGAGAGAGCAACATTTATTTAAACACATTAGATACACATGGGTACGTAAAAGAAAGAAACAAAATAACATCTGAGGACAATAAAATCATCAGAAAAAAAAACAGACAATGATTTTATACTAAGCGAATAGTATGGGGATAAAAAATTGCTAATGTGTTAATCTAGGGCATCAGCTATCTCCGTTCCAAATGTTAACCAAATCCATTTAGTAGTTTTTATGTGAAAGAGTAGGAACAAACATCCATCCATAGTTACAAACTTTCGCGTTTATAATATTAGTAGGATCTATAAGACTACGGCGAAATGAGCTAGATATGTTATGTCTCACTAGTTGTTGCCCGCGACTTCGTCTGCAAAGAATTCATTTATCGCTATCCCGCGGGAACTACGCAATTTTCCGGGATAAAAAATAGCCTATGCGTTATTCCAGACTATAATCCACCTCTGTGCCAAATATTATCCAGATCTGTCCAGCCGTTCTTGCTTGAAAGAGTAACAAACATCCATACATCCATAGTGACAAACTTTCGCATTTATAATATTATTAGGATAGGATAGGATAATAGGATATTTAAGACCATGTCGAGACGCTAACGAAAACGCGTTTTTTGTGTCGTAAACTTACTGGGGGTCATTGAACGTGACTTGGATTAGTTTTGGCGTGTCAGTGCACAAGTCGTATTTTGCTGAACTGCTTGATACGCCAGCAGCGTTCTACACGCCCGACAACTTTGCACTCAACCCAAGAGCCGGGAAAAGTTGAATTATCCGGCTTGAATTAATAATGAATAGACGCACGCGCCCTCCGATTGAGTTACGAAAATTATGACAATTATTGTGATGTTAATTATGTGAGTGTTCGTGAGAAATACTTGGTTACGTGCAGAGGTTGGCTTTTTATTTAAGTCATACCCATAAAACTGTTCTATGCTGGTCTGGGAGCAAAGAAACAACAGAATGTTCCAGTTGCTTCTCTTGCCACGCAGATGTTAAAAGCCTGTCGAGGGAATGGGCGATCTTAGAAATCATGTTACCTATTAGGCGATGCGGCTAGCAACCTATCACAAACTACTTTATATGCTAAACGGTGTCTTTAGCTCTTGTTGCCTCAGGTTCTATGTACCCCGTACATAAATAACGTCTTTATCCCTTACAGGGTAGACAGAGCTTAAGGTAACAAGACCTAAAGGCCATGTTTAGCATGATTGTGGACGTATAGGTACGTGGAAAGGGAAATCAAAATAGTGATGGGTTGCCAGCCGCATCGCCTATAATATGATACCTAAGATTTTCGCTCACTCGATTTTCTCTCGATGGACTTTTACCATCTGCGCGGGAAGAGAAGCAACCCCGTAAGGGATAAATACCTATGTGATTTATGTGTGTATTGATGTATATGTATTAATATAATCACATCCATTCGGCCACTTGGTAGGTCGTATCAAGAGCGAGACAAACTCGCGCACCGAGGGTTTCGAGCGAATTCGGTGGTGAATTTGAAATCCAGAGCTCTTCTAAACCAACTGTAGGCTAAAGTCGCAACCATTTAACCTTTTTACTGGTTCGCGAAAATTGCCACTTGGCAAGATGTTACGGCTTAACTCTTTTTTTTAGCTGGCCTTGGTCCTAGCTTGGCGCTTCGGATAACTTGGACAAAATGGTCTTGGCAGTATTCCATGTAATCTAGTGCGGTAAGTTCAGGTGTGGACCCCGTATCGTAAGTTTATAACAGTTGAGTAACTTTAATAGGATTCCCGCTTTGCAGATTGCTACTATTTATGGATAGTTTAACCATTTTAGACTGCCTTTGTTCTGGATTATTTCTCAGCTCTTCCATGAGCACAATAACATTACCTATATTAAAAATTAAAAAAACCCCTCGCATTGATCATACGTAAATAAAAAAATGATTACATTTTAAGCCAAAAATAATCAAGCGACATGATAAGCAAGTAAAATGGTGATAGGCAATCCAGACAGCAATCAAGCATAACTAACTCTCTTATTTTATATAAAACACGTGAAATTGATGAAACCAGCATGTAACCAAGTTTTGAGTACAATTTGCATCTGTTGGAACTTAACACAAAACTAAGTTTAGTAAAACCAAGTAAAATGTTAATTAAAAATTTTAAAAAACCGCACGTAAAAAGCTTAAGTTCAAGAAACAGTCCTTAAAAAAAATATTCCGAAAAGTACAGCTATAGATGAAAAACTTAAGTAAATAAATAACCTGTTGTATGTGTGAGTAATGTGACCGAATAGACAAATTGACGTTCCAAATTAGAAAAATGCCTTAAGTCCCATATCAGTTCTGTACACTAATACATGTAGAACAGGTCACTTAGGTACTTGAGTTTTTCATCTGTACAAACGTTCTACTTAATATTATGGAAAAAAAACGGTTATATTCATTTTCAACATGAAACTACCGTGAGACTTAATCATCATTACACGTAAACGGATAACTCACGTATAAAAAGTCGAGTCATGCTCGACATGTTTCGGACTACTTCGTAGTCCTTTTTCCAAGAGCGCTCGTCCCGGCGGCAGCGACACGAACACTGCGCGCCAGCGCTCTGCTCGCGCGGCTGTTCGACGCAACTGACAGCGGCGCACAACTACCCTCGTTTTCATCGTCATTTTTATTATTGTCAAATGTCGGGCAGCACACAACACTGATCACGTCACTCCGTAAAGGTTCGCTCACACTCACCGTTTCGTCGTCTTGGAAAAAGGACTACGAAATAGTCCGAAACATGTCGAGCATCACTCGACTTTTTATACGTGAGTTATCCGTTTATGTGTAATGACGGTTATATTCATCTTTTACGTTTTATCGAATTTAAATCTCATAGCAAATTCTAACGTAACAAACTATGAAATATTTAAAAGTCGTTTCGCCCACAAAGTAAGGTGCAAGTTTTCCGATATGAGTGATGTCGGGACGGACAGACGGTCCTCGTGAGAATTGAGTTTGTATAGATTTAACCACTACGCCAAAAGGGGAGTATTATTTATGTTTAAGATCTTTAGCTTTCATTCTCTTACCCCCTTATTCATAAACGCTCTATAGTCTGCTAACTTAGCAATCGTTTGTCCTTATCTGTGAAAGGTATGTCAAAGTTACATATAAGGACAAACGATTGCTAAGTTAGCAGAAGCCTATAGAGCGCTTATAGTAGGTATAGAAGAAGTGCGAAGTCCATAAATAAAAAAAACCCGGTTTAAATTAGGTTTAAGACGCTTGTAAATATTGTAGACTGATTAGTTTATGTCAGTAGATTATTAAAAAAATAAAAAATAAAAATGAAAAATCTTTTATTTTACTATCACATAAGTCAAGGGCCTTACCATGACGTCTAAATGCGATTCAATTCTAGCTCTGTTCAGGTTTTAGCTGTCATTTTTAGTACTTATCTGACAGCGAGCGAACCTAAACTGAATCGGCATTGAATCGCATTAAGACGTAACCCCCCCGTAGTAAACCTAACCTTATAACTATCTTTATCTTAGTGTAGACTTAGTTACTAAATGTAAATGTAAGTTAATTCAAAGCAAAGCTTGGAAATTTTATTTTAAAAGTGACTATAAACAATTTATAACAAAGTAGTTGGATCTTAGGATCCAACGAAAAAACAAAAACACACTACACACAGACAACTATCCCATCCTCCATCAGGCAGTCTGCCTCCGTGGCGTCGTTCAAGGAAGGCTTGAGGAAGATATGGCTCACACCATCTCCTTAGATATTGTATGTGTGTACTCTTATTGTATTTTGTATGTATGCATGACATGTGTGTAATGATATTTAGTAGTTAATTGTACTTAGAACGCTCTATAGTGACTTTCACTATCTGGAATTTTAAACTAACACTTTGTCGGACCCTCGTTTAATGATCCTCTCATCTGCTCAAAGGTTAACTGGTAGAGATCCCTTATAAGGATAAGTGCGCCTTTGTGCATATATTAATGTTATTTTTATTTTTTGTGAATTATATCTGTTTCTTTATATTTGTACACTAAAGCATTTACTTACTTCCAACGTTTTGGCTTCCCGTGCTTATTTTCCTCCTTCAGTCATAGGCCAGGCAATTCTTGGCAAACTAATACTGCTTGTTTTACAACATTTTCGAATAGCAAACGTTGACGTATTTCGAATATATAATTCACAGGCAAACTACAAGCCAGGGTAATAACGCGCTGACACAAAGTAAAGTTACTTTTAAATATTCAAAAGCGTTCTGAAACTAATTTGAAGGTAACATTTATTTCTATTGACGAGGCGTACGTATATAAAGTTTTAAATTGCGTTTAATTAATTACTTAAATTCTTACCGGTCTCGCTAAATGAGTCTCGCTAAATGAATAAGAACTCATTAAAGTTAGATTATGAGGTGCATGGTTTGGATGTTTCTTTGTGCTTTGATCCAATCGATCCTTGAATTCAGTGCCACTATACACCTATGAAACTGTAGCTGAATTTACAATTAAAACGCCCATATTTGTATTTTTTTTCTAAGAAGTACTTTGTCTAAGAAGCATTAATGTACCTAAGTAATATAATTCCTGTACCTACTTATCTAAGTGGTTATCGATTTGAGATCATTCCCTTAATTTGGCAATGTACAGTATTTTAGACAAGTTCTAAGAATACCTTTTTGTATTTTTTTAACACTGAATTTTTTGGACTAAAATTACGATGAGGCTTGAACCATGTTTTTTTTTAATTAGGTATGTCAAATTAAGGGTATCTAATAATAAAATTGTCATACTCATTACACTGATGTTTGGTATTCAATTAGATTTGTATTTTCCATTTTTAACATCACAATTTTTCAAATCTGGCAAAAATGATTAAGTATTTATTTATTTATTTATTTTTACTTTTGTATTCATTAACCTGATCTTGCAAACACATGAAACGGAAAATATTTAAAATAAATGAGACAAAAGAGCAAGTTGAAGATACCCTTACAATGGGACTCAATATAGACTGCTCGCGTTTGAGCCAATCTTGACCACTACTCTGTAACCGCTTTTGACCACTCGCCGGTCCATCTTGTGAAGTGACCCTTCGCCCCACTTCGGTATTCTCGAGAGGACATTCGCTATCCTAGTACACGAGCTAAGTTAGATTTTTTAAATAATACATGCATAAGGATATCTTCCTTGAAGCGTGAAAACATTAGCTCGCGTATGCTTTGTATGCACCTCAAAAGGAAGCTTCTCGATTCTCGAAGAGACACCATTTGATAGTCAGAAGTGAACACAAACAAAAAAAATATTCGAGCATTTGTCAAAAATATGACATTTTTATTTATTTTATACCTATTTCCAAAGAGGTCGTGTTATTCCTACCCAGAATCATGAGCTCTTTCCAACCCTGTAGGAGAGAAAATATGACCCGAAATTGTCATAATTTTTTTAATTCAGTTCTTCCGCCTTACTAAGTGTGTGGAAAATAGTAACAAAAGAAGGAATAAAACTTAGGGACATATATTTCTGTCATAATAAGATTAAAAGAGCTTGTGATTCTGCGTAGTAATATAAAAAAGTATGAAGTGGCATTTTATTTCAGAAACGCTCATTTTTCAGCACAAAACAACCGCCAATTGTTAGAGTCGCTTCATGGCTGAAACTTGTCACCCAGAAACAGTTAGTTACAATTCGTCCTTACTACCACACGATTTAAAATAAATACTTAGCCCTCTTTCTATAAGAAGTTACGAAATGTTCCTTTGTGTTTGGCAAAGGCTGTCAAAGTCACAAGACAAGCAAATCTAAAGTTATGTAGAGTTTAACAAGCGTTTAAGAATAAAGGGGATATAATAGTACGTTATTAATAGTAAGCTACCAGCGCTATCTCTGCCAAACGTCCCTAGGGTCCCGCATTCCATCCCGGAAGCGACTTCTGCCTGATTAGAGCGTTTGGGCGGGTTCCAATTTGGCTGATGCACTAAACGAGTATTATAATAACAGCCGTTTTCATAATTAACCGGGAATGTTAAACATCGTATAGTTCCCGAGCATTTAGAAGCGCTATTTCTGAAAGTAAAAAGCATTTATCTCGATATAGTTTTCGATTTGCTATACATTGTAAAATAACATTAAATGAAAAAAAATACCCCCCGCGATACGCGTTACGCGTTATGCGTTACGCGTTACTAAATGCGTTAATCAAGTAAATAAAAAAAATAGATTTTATGTCAAAAATGCCCCTTATCGTTTCCCCCAAATAAGCATCGTCGGCGCTATAAACATTTATTACCTACTGACCCATACCCTTCTCTATTGTCTTCTACAAACCGTGCTATTGTATGGCAAGGTCACATTTTTACGATTAGGTTCACTAGCAACGTTGCCAAACTGCTACGACATGGCTTACCAGTTTGGCAACGTCGCTTGTGAACCTAAAGCGCCCCGTAAACGATCAAACTTGTTTGACAAACTTGCTTGTCAAACTTCACGTTTTCATCAAGCATAAGCGTAAACGATCAAACCAAATATCAAACAAATTTGTTACAGCGCCCCGCGCAAACGGTCAAACTTGCTTGACAAACTTGTTTGTCAAACTTCTTCTACCGAGATCTTGTTTGACAAACACCGTCGTACACGTTCAAACCTGTTTGTCAAACTCGACATCAATCCAGATTTTCATCAAACGCATCAAACACGTAGATTGTTTGACAAACGCCTCAAACACAGCCGTACACGATCAAATTGTTTGACAAACACGTAAAGTTTGACAAACAATTTGATCGTTTACCGGGCGCTTAAGCGAAAAAATGCGACATTGCCAAACCTAATAGCATGGCTTGTAGAGATAAAGAAGGCTTTGACTGACCATATCACTCGAATGCACCATTCGTAATAGGTTAATTTCTTTGCAAAATAACAGCTCTAATCTTGTAAACTACAAAAAAAATCATTTTGACCTGTATTTTTGTAATACAGACGTCTTTATTATCCCTTAAGCACGGAGTAGACAAAACCTAGGATAACAAGACATAAATGCCACGTTTAAAATGACTGAGCGTGTAGGTGGAAAGAGGAATCAAAATAAGTAGTGATGGGTTGCTAGCCGCATCGCTTATAACATGATTCCTTAGATATTCGCTCATTCCCGTGGGCTTTTCACATCTTTTACCGTCACCTTACCACCAACTTACTTACCTTACTCACCAACACTTTAAAGACTACTCTCAAGAATAGCACTTCAGACTTAGGTCAGTAGTTAGTACAATGTTACGACCTGTGTTGTGACCTGGGCTAAAGTCTTAGGAATCAAGTTATAGGCGGTGCGGCTAGCAACCCATCACTATTTTGATTTCCCTTTCTACCTACACGCCCTTAATCATGCTAAACGTGGCCTTAAGGTTTTGTTACCTTAGGCTCTGTCTACCCCGTAAGGGATTAAGACGTGATATAATTATGTATGTATGTACGACCTGTATATTTTTATTGAACATCACGAATTACAAAGAATTATTAACATTAAAAAAGCACGTTAGACAATAGGTGGTACTTCCAATAGCTTGGATTGACGGGTACTCAATCACTCGACCTGCTTTTAGACATTATGATTATTCTGAGCAAATGTACTTGCAGGTCAATCAGTAGATACACTTGTTTAAGTATACAATATTAACCTGTCATTTTCGTGTAGAACATGTATGTCATTTGAAATTATCGATTGACTTGCTCACGTTAGCTTACCATTCATCATGTTCTAAATAAATAAAAACAGGTTTTGGTAAAAATTAAGCTTTTAGTATGCTCACTTTTAAAATCTTTGAAAATGAAAATGAAAATGAAAATTTTTTTTTGCAAATAGGCCGCCAAGGGCTCTTTTACATGTCTTTTTAAAACTACCAGCACATTTTTTGAAACTAGCAACACACTTTTTCTTCCATACTGGTCTGGGAGTGAAGAAAAAACATAGAATTTATCAGTTGCTTCTCTTCCCGCGCCGATGGTAAAAGCCCATCGAGGGAATGGGCGAAAGTCTTAGGAACCATGTTATAGGCGATGCGGCTAGCAACCCATCACTATTTTGATTTCCCTTTACAGCTATACGCCCTTAATCATGCTTGGCATGGCCTTAAGGTTTCGTTACCTTAGGCTCTGTCTACCTAGGATAAAGACGTGAATGATGTATGTGTATGTATGTATGCACTTTTAAAATCTCGCTAACTATTAATGAACAAAAAAATGCTTTATTTGTTACATAAAAAAGTATTTAAAAAGTGAAAAAGTTGAACAAAATAAAGCTAATAATTCAACATGTCAAAGAACGGATATACGGACAGCAAAACAGACAAGGGTTGCGCCTGTCTGGCTGTCCATTTGTCAGTCAACCTCTTTAACATTTACAAATGTTAATCAGAGTATTTCTGTACAGGAAATATATAGATTTACCTTCAATTCTACCTTCAGTTTAACTTTAATTGATAATTACAGTTGATGAAAAACTTTATTTTGTAAATACACACAAAATACATACAAGCATAAATCACGTCTTTATCCCTTACGGAAAAGACAGAGCCTAAGGTCAACAAGATCTAAAGGCCACTATAAGGATGATTGTTATGTGTGTATATATGGAGAAGGGCATCAAAGTTCGCAAAAAAATCCTACTTCCCTTATATCTTCAGAAAAAACAGAAGTATATAAGTAAGTAATACGTCACTACAAACTACCAGAAAGTTATAAAAATAAGGCATTTATTGCTTTACGCAAAAGCTAAAACAACCAACATTTTTTTAAAATATCAAAACAGTTCAATGTGTCAAAAACTCGGAACCATTTTATACCGACGTCGTTTCTCTCGACAAGCTCATTATCAATATAGAATAGAATAGAATAGGATTAATTCTCAGAATGTGGTAGGCACAAGGTATTCTGTATAATAATGATTCATTCACAGCATATTCTGCCAGTTTTAGCGTAGACATATTCATTAATACATTACATTAGGTACAAAATATAAATTAAAACATGAAATTAGATTGGTGTTTATGAAATAAATTAAAACTAGGTACACAGAAATCATAATTGTACAGAATTTCAATTATTCTTATTTCCTATTCATATATAATTAAAATGGTCTCTATTATTCTTTATGTTATTTATAGTATTGCGAAATGTGTTAGTTAATTCAAACATGAAATCAATCAGAATTATCTGTCCGTCATCTATTGTAAATATTCTCGGATAAAAGCTTCCTGGATTATCTGCATTGACAAAACCAAGCCCTTTCCGTACAACGTAATGAATACCCCGGATATTTTTCAGACATCCTCAAAAGATGTTTTTCCATGTCAATGGACCATCCATCAGGATGGCTTGATTCAGTTTGGATCTCCCAGGCTTTACGCTGAAAGAGCGAATTATAGCCGGTCATATCTTTGTATGGACATTATGGGGCCTTTTAGGAACCTGAGAGAAATATTCATTTGCTGTCCTATGTGTAGGTACCCAAAAAAATCGACCAAGTGCGAGTCGGACCCACACATGAAAGGATTCATGTTACATAGCCATTATTACAGATACCTACAGAAAACACGGCACCCTTTGTACTTTTGACTTTTTTATGCAAGCCCAGTTACCCCGTTACTTAGTCAAAGGCTTATTCTTTTATCGATATTTTTGGGGAACTATGCAAGTTTCTTTTTAGAGCCTCGTGACATGTCACTTGCCATTGTACGTGATGTAATCAATGGAGTTACCCACTAGCGGTTTGCGTTACACGGCCAAGGTGCAAACGTTGGTAAGTGGCTCAACATTCCCGGTTCGCGACTGTACCACGAAAATAAAGTACTTCAACGAACAGCTTGTGATGACTTAATACAAATAGTTAAACATCTTCACAGTGACATTTTGAATGCCGGAGTAAAAAAAACACAGCATTCTAGTCTCATTTGTCTGAAATAATTCCAATTTCAGAGATCAAAAAAACAAAAATATACAAGCAAATATTTAATCTTGGCCCGAATCCGGGACTAGTCACACGAAAGGTAAGTTCTTTTCAAATGACTAAAAACTAAATTAATTATGAAAAAGAACGAAGAACTTCGGCATAAAGCAAAACTTTAGAAAATAAAACAAAGTAAAACCTTGCTAATGAAAAGTGAAACCTGAAAACCTTTTCAAATTAATAATGAATCTCGAGAATCGCAAACAAAAATAAAAAATCCTCTCTTAAATTACCTAAAACTAAAGTAAGAAAAGTCAGGTAAAGCGCTTTTTATTTTGTGAGAGAATTGTCGCGAAAGCTTGCCGTAATGTAGGTGAATTTCGTTTGTGGAATTCTCTTTATGGTCACTAATTACAATTGCCCTGAGAAAAAATGTATGCTGCAGTACAAAAGTTTTCTTTAGAGTTCTTTACTTGGATACCGTAAACCAAAGTCACCCTCATTTACGGGGTGACTTTAAAAAGTAGTTTATTTGCGTTTACTGCTTCCAATTGATGTCTTCTTTGATCTCCATTGTGTCTACATGTCAAACATTTACCTCATTATAGACAAGATCGATTTTATAGCAATTTTTAAACAATCAAAGTAGCCCCAAAATTGTCAATGTTACCCCGGTTAACAATACTAAAGCAAAACATGTCTTCTTGGCTATCAAGTGTTGACATGTGATAGCAAATCGAAACCTATTTGGTAATTATTCTTTAATATTAAAAGAATATTAAAATGCAATGCAAGCTATCATATTTTTGCTGTTTGAAAAACCAGACGTTTATCGTTATTACTGGACCGCGGTGCGCAATCATAATAAGATTTAGAGATCTATCGTTTCATACCCATTTTGTCGGAAGTGTTATAGAATGACAGATCTATCAATGTCACTCTGATCGCGATCCAGTGGTATTATCTTTATTTCTTTCTGGGGCTTTGCTATGACGTCATAAATGCGCTTAATTCCGATACAGTTTAGGTTCGCTTGCTGTCAGATCCATACTAAAATGACAGCTAAAGCCTGAACTGAGTTGGAATGGGGGCTATCGCTTGTGAATTTGCCACTAGAGGCGCTAGTGTCGCGTGAGGTCCAATAACATTCGCTTTACACTGGTTTTGGCGGGCTTTGTGACATAAATTAAAATATCTTTCATTTACTTGTTAAAAGGGATCTCCTTCGTGAAATTATCGCAAATATGGATTATTTGGCGATGACTGTGAACGCTTTGATAGCGGATCAATTTTTTCCGAACAAAACGGAACTGCACAACATTGCGGCATAGCTACTCGGTATGATGATAGTTATTTATAATTAATAAACTTAATGAGATTCAAGATTTAAAACTTTGTTTTGGGGGCGATCTTATAAAGTCGCCTTTGACAGGCTGTACCTCTGGACCTTAGTCAACAGTGGCGCCAACTGGTGAGCAAAGATACGATAGTCCCCATTGAATCGCAATAGACGTCATGGTAATTTATTAGTATGGTAGTTATTTTTAACTACTATGGTAGGTGTACTGTTTTTTATTATGTTTTCTTTTTATTTTCCAATAAAAACTAAAGACATACATATATAATCATTAATAAACTGAAATTCATACCAGCGGAACATTTTTTATCTGTAAAACTCAACTTGCCACAAATGAGATTATTTTTACAGAGGTTTGAACTTTAATGTTGTCCCTACTTACCCCGTTTTACGGTAGTACATTGTAATTTCATATTTAACCGCTGCTTTAGATATGGTGTCTGCTGAGAAAATATGCTGTCTAAGAATTCAAGAGAAGTTTTTATTGAACAGTTTTAAAATCAGTGTTATTAGATAAGAGTCAAGTACCCACCTCAAGTACATAACGTTCTGTTAATATTTTATAACAACGGAATCAGCCGAATCCTATTATTTGCCCGAATTTACATACATACACAAATCACGTCTATATCCCTAACGGGGAAGACAGGGCCTAAGGCAACAAGACCTAAAGGCCACGTACAGCATGATTGTCGTTGTAAATGGAATGGGGTATAAAAATAGTTGTTGCTAGCGGCGTAGCCTTATAACATGATTCCTAAGATTTTCGCCCATTTTCATGTTGATCTTTTACCATCTGCGCGGGAAGAAGTAACTGGTATATTTTGGATTTTTCCTTTGCTCCCAGATCAGCATTGAAGTATTGCCCAAATTTCACGTGCCATAATGTAATGTTTGTCATAATGATCATTCGCAAACTCTTTTTTTTTTACGAAACATAATTTTTTCAGGAGCTTTGAAATAGCCGTCCTGTAGTACTAATTATATAGGTTAGATTAGATTGAACAATCAATAGTTTAAGAGAAAATAGTTAGGTATGGCGATTATTGTGATAAACAATACATTAATGGCATGTGAAATTATGGCAAATGATATGAAACCGAAATTGAAACAAAAAAATTGAAATATCCATAAGTGAACTGTGATAAATAAATTGACAGAATTTATGTCTGAAACAGAACACCAAAAAACATCTTCTGACCGCAATATTTAATGGTACTTGATCTTATTGATCCTGGAATATTGAAACAGGGAAATAATGAGAAAATTAATTTGGTACTTATAAAGTGTAAAGTGTGTTCTATCTTGAGCCCGCTTCTTTGCATCTTCATGCTCAATTGGAGCTTTCAAAGTCCAAGTTTTTGGGCTTGGCGTAGATAAGTTAATCAGGACAAATTAATCTTTTGAAACGTCGTTGTAAGTAAGAAATTTATTTTCATAATATTATAATGCATGTTATCTGTTACTCTTTATTGAAATAATAATAATAATTAGAATATTACGAGTCGTGTTAATACAACTAATCCTTACTAATATTATAAATGTGAAAGTAACTCTGTCTGTCTGTCTGTCTGTCTGTCTGTTACCTTTTCACGCTTAAACCGCTGGGCCGATTTAGTTGAAATTTGGTATACAGATAGTTTGAGTCCCGGGAAAGGACATAGGATAGTTTTTATCTCGGAAAATTGCATAGTTCCCGCGGGATAGTACAGCCCAAACCACTGGACTTAGAGACTTGAAATTTAATCGCGTAATGTGTTTCGTAGTCATCATAATCCCTACTTCCCTACTAATATTATAAATGAGAAAGTAACTCCATCTGTCTGTCTGTTACGCTTTCACGCCTACGCTGAACCGATTTTAATGAAATTTGGTACCGAGGTAGATTTAATTCCGGGGAAGGACATAGGATAGTTTTTATCCCGAAAAATCGCATAGTCCCCGGGGGATAGCGATAAGCTACCGCCAGTAAATCATAATTGATAACTCAAAATCAGCCTTAAAATTAAATTAATTCAATAAAATAACTATGATATTCACCTATAGCAGGAAACGCCTCACCACCGTCCCCACTAATATCACTGTACTGTCACACATTTCCACTTTTTCAAGTTTTATAACTAATTTTCCCACGAGTCAAGAGCACTTCACTGGTAATTAAATCTACGCACACTACTGACGCGTGTCCGGTGGGAGGGTAGCCGCGTATGTCATGCCTGAAAGTTTTTGAAAAAAAATCGCCTCTTCACTCAGCACATCCGCTCAGCTTGAAAGCTGAAGCGCTACTGAAGTTAACACGCCCCTCCTGTGAGTTTGAAATACACGTTACACCTCTTTCTTGGAATTATAGCAGATGTTACCATACATTACGGGTTGTGTGTTGAGCTCGAAATGACAAACCAAGCAGAGTTTTCGATGTAAAGTGTGCGCGATTGTCTTTTTGCGATGTTGCAAAATTGTATCATCGTTTTGGGTTCTGGGTTTCGACATTTAAAAAAATGTTTGTTATAACATAATTTGAAATGTTGCTATCCTTTACAGATTAGACAAATCCTAAGGTTCTAAAGACCACGCTTTGCATTATTGTGGGCGTATAAGTGGAAAGGGGAATCAAAATAGTGACGGGTAGCTAGCAGTATCGCCTATAACATATTTTCTAAGATTTTTGCGCATTCCCTCGATGGGCTTTTTTTCACAGCTCTAAGGGACCGCAAACCATAATTTGGTAAAAATTTCAACTTAAGCTTTTGACGGACAGACAGACAGACGAACAACGAAGTGATAATAAGTGTACCTTTTTTCCTTTAGTGGCATGAAGCCTTAAAAAAATAGGAAAATCTTAGGAATTATGTTATAGGCGATGCGGCTAGTAACCGATCACTATTATGATTCCCCTTTCCACCTATACGCCCACAATTATGCAAACTTTGGCCTTTAGGTTTTGTTACTGTAGGTTCTGTTTACCCCGTAAGGGATATAGACGTGATGGGTTTGTGTGTGTGTACGTGACCCCTAAATAGTGTCCCATGGCAATCAACGGACCTATAAATGTTTTTACTTGGATTGGATGCTAGGATTGGTACGGGTACGTATTAAAATACATAAAGTTTAAAATGTATAATGGGTTAAAATACATAATGGTTTATAATATATAATGCGATTTTCTCAGAAAGTTACAAATTAACAGGATTTATATAAAACAAACCTAACCTAAACCAATCTATAGATTACGATATCAAAAAAGTACATTTGGCTAATAGTTTTACGGAAAATTGCGTTTTATATTTTGAACCATTATGTATTTTAACCCATTATACATTTTAAACTTTATGTATTCTGATCCGCTCCCGATTGGTACTCATAAAAAGGTATGACCATGCCAAGGGCCGGTTTCACCACTCTGTTAAGTTCCAGTTATCTTAAGTCTCAGTTATCTATGATAACGTCTCTGTCTGTTGCTTGGTAATAAATAGAGACGGAATGATAGATAACTGACACTAAAAATAACTGGAACTTAACAGAGAATGATGAAACACGCCCTTAGTTTTACGTAGAATTAAAAAGAAAACAAAGCACTAAATAAATAATAGAGTTAAAACATTTCTTCAGACATATTTCAAGTGGGAACGTAAAAAACCCTCGCAACATGAAATTGCTTCTTCACTAACGATAATTGGGGGCAATTTGTAGGCGAAACAATTTTCATTTAGTAATACTGTAGTAAAACTTAAGGTTTTCAAATGATGATTAACACGGAACCTCTGCATCGAGGTTTTGATGCTAATACGCATTTTGCAAAATAGCTCTTCTTCTTTTTCTAATATGGCCCCATCGATCGATGCGATGATTTCGCCGATGTCAAAGTTATAAATACAGTACTATCAAATGAATCAAGATTTTTTTTATTTCTTGATTTTTATGTTTTACTTTTTCGGTTTTACCGTTAGAACTTAAATTTCTAAATGTCAGTGAAAATTAGAATACATAGAAAAATCCGAAAAGTAAAGCTATGGCCGGGAATCGAACCCGGATCCTCGTCATTTCGTGACGCGTGCTATACCCCTACACCACCCATAGCAGGTCACCAGCATAGCATAGGTTTTACCTGCTATGGGTGATGTAGGGGTATAGCACGCGTCACGGAATGACGAGGATCCGGGTGCGATTCCCGGCCATAGCTTTACTTTTCGGATTTTTCTATGTGTTTTAATTTTCACTGACATTTAGAAATATAAATACAGTATTCAATAATCTTGTGACAAAAATGTCGTCAACGTTGTACGGTAGAACACGGTCAAAAGACCCCTCCCCTGTCGGGCTCTTAGCCAACGGATAATGATATCCCTTAGAATCTGCCAGGCAATCATTAACCGATGCCCAGGGTGCACCGGACCAAGCACTGCTCTTCCCCTCGGATGGATCCAAAAACGAACCGCAGCTCTTGACAACACGCGGAGGTAACCCGACTCGCATCCCGCAAAATAGTTCATTAACGTCTTTGTCTAATCTGACTTTCGCAAGTTTAAAAAAATACACCTAGATTGAATCGAAACGAGTCAGTGTTTGTGTGATGTAAGGGATAATTAAGTTTGTGGTATTTATGTCTTATTTTTAAACTAGCCTTTGCCCGCGGCTTCCCCGTTCCTCTTTGTTTGTTTGTTTGTTTGCATTGAATAGGATCCTCGTTACGCCCTTGGCAGATTAAGTACGATTTCTATCACAAAGTCATAAAGATATCCCTATGTCGTGGTTTCTAACCTAAACACGTTTTATCTAAGGTTATTGTCTCCTCAAGCAGACCCTTCGCGCCTTGAAGGGAAATGTCATATTAATATTCCGACGTGGTAAGCGAAAATTGCGTGCGCCTCCAGATCCTACAATATGAGGTTAATAGGTTACCAGACCGTTTATTGGAACGACTATCACTTGTGAATCGAGAATACACCCACATCCATTCATAAACACTCACTTATGCTTATTAAAGTCTCTCACTAAGATGTTTGACAGGTTAATAACATTCTACAAGTTTTTGTTAACCTTTATTAGGACAGAGCCTAAATTTTACATACGTACAACCATACTTATATTACGTCTTTATCCCTTACGGGGTAGACAGAGCCTAAGGAAACAAAACCTTAAGGCCAAGTAAATAAATAAGTTTTTGTCAGTATAAAATGCTAGTACGTTTTTTAAGATAAACTTATTACGCCAAAAACGTGCACTAAAAAAATCAAAATTAAATTAAAAAGTAAAAGTTTTTTTAACTTCCAGTGCATTCGGAAAGACCATCATTGGCAAGAAGAATGCGCCGCAAGAAACTTGGCAGAAAGTCATTTTTTTTAATAAATACATTTACAATAGTTAAATTCTACTTACTTAACTACTACTTAATACATTTCATGCAAGGAATTTCTAATACCTATTCCTGGGGTTTATAAGGTCCCCAAGTTGAGTACCTTAAATTATATGAAAGTCTTAGAAATGTATGATATTTACTACTAGTCAAAGTATAACAAATTATGTATTTAAAAAAATAATAAGAATAGTAATTTAAATTCAGTGGTGGAGTACATAAATCGCTCCCACTGTCAAATAAATTAATTGCAGATACCTCCAACGTCAAAGAGTCAGTCAAGTAAGTAACCGGTAAGCTTTTGGATTCCGCGCACTTCATGTCCTAGAGACAAACCTTATAAGCACTAAATCTTCTGTAAGAAACGAAAAAGCAATCCCATACGAGAACCAGTCTCCTGATCATATCCGCGGGCCTAGAAAAAATATTGAAATGCCTAAGAAAATAGTTCCCGGGCGAATGAGAATTTACGACCGGCACGGACCGATATGTGAAAAAAGGTGCCTTTTCCCTACTTTACATAAATAGTCCTTCGTAATTCTCTTTGAATTTGACGACCCAGTATATCCTACTGGATCAGCCTGATCAGGTTTACAGCTCAAATATTCATCTTCACCAAGGCTGCGGTAAGTGACAGATGTTACTTTTACTTTATCTTTGCGACCTAGATTTTGTTATTGGCGTAGAATTCGAAGGAGTTTCTGATCGAAGGGGTTTTTACATTAAATTTCGTTTGCGATTTTCGCCTCGTTGGGGATAAAACACTACGTTGGTACAGCTGCGTCAATTAAATGCCCCTTCACCCGTAAGCCTTATATTCTTTCATAAAATAAACCCGGAATAAGTACTTCATAGTTTATTTTATTTCCCATAGGGGAAGGCAGAGGCTACTTTGTTCCACTTACTACGATCCTGGCATACTCGTTCCTCTTTCGCTTCATCCACATTCATCAATCTCTTCATACATGCTCGTCGGTAGGTAGTGCTGAACTGACCTTTTTTCAAAACGTCTCCTATTTGGTCGTTTGAATTAGTTTGGTTACCACCAGCACTCATAAATTCGGCTTGTAAAATATACATTGTTTAATTCCTAAAATATAGCGGATACTTTGACAATAGTATTCGGTTTTTTGATTACGCTAAAAAACAATAGAGGTGTTATTTTATAAGTTAATAAATTTAAAGGGTGGTTGGTGCCTGTGCCTGCCTGTGTACTCCTAAATGCAGATCCACACAGTATCTTAATTTGTCTTGTTTTGTATAGTTTTGTATTTCCATGCTGTTCTGGGAGCAAAGGAAAAACATAGAATGTACCAGTTGCTTCTCGTCCCGCGGAGATGGTAAAAGCCCATCGAGGGAAAGGGCAAAATTCTTAGGAACCATGTTATAGGCGTTGCTAGCAGCCCATCATTATTTTGATTCCTTTTTCCACCTATAAGCCTAATCATGCTAAACGTGGCGTGGTTTTGTTACCTCAGACTCTGTCTACCCCGTAAGGGATATAGTCGTGATTTTTGTATGCGTAGTTAATAAAAAGGGTGACTTATGAACTATCGCTAAATAATGAAAAGAAAAACAAGATTGTACGCTACATAATGTAAAATTAGGTCATCGGGGTTGAAGCTTTAATAGTTGCATGCATGTTCTTCAAAATTAAGTGGTCAAACCACAAGCGAAGTCTGTAATTATTTTTTAAATTACGAGTGTAAATTAAACAATAAGAAAATTATGCAATACTTTGAATAAATGTGGTTGCCTATTTGAAAGGCACGTTTAGTTCACAGTTCCAACTGTTCTGTTTAAAAAAAATTTTACCCCAGGAATTGAACTTTCCCGTTTTTTTTTTCCTGTTTCAGATTAAATATTGATATTGTATTTTATAAAATGACGAATTATCTTTTCATAATTCACGTGACCGCACCTTGATTATTTTCATTATTGTGCGTTTCCCAAATAAATAGTTACTCAGAGTATAAATAGTTTCTCAGAGTATAAATAGATAGACAGAGCCTAATGTAACAAGACCTGCATACCTCGTTTGGCAAGACTGTGGGCTTATAGGTCGAAAGTGGAATCAAAACAGTGACGGTTTGTTAGCCTCATCGCCTATAACTCGATTTTCGCCCATTCCCTCGATGGGCTTTTACCATCTGCGCGACAAGAAAAGCAGCTGGTATATTCTGTTTTTTCTTTGCTCCCAGACCAGCATGAAAGTAACATACCATTATAATCACTTATAAAACCACTAGAGTTGTCTGTACTCAGGTACATTCGGCCTACAAAACAATTAGTACTTTTACATAATACACTTAGACGTAATACGCATGTCAAATGTAACAATATAGTTTGAAATTACTTTTTAATTTCAAACATGTCTACTGTACCTACCCAAAAATGCAACAGAAAACAAGTGGCACACGAGAGCTTCCCAGATTACCACTAGATTAAAAGTAAATAAAACCACACAACGGATTTCCCCGGTAAATGTTACATGGACAATCACACACGGCTATTCCGTGCATTGGAACGGGGTGACGGGATTTACAACTGTCCAGCGTTTTCGTTATTTGACACAGCGCCCGGAGGATTAAAACTGATTGTTATCGGATTCCAAAGCAACTATGAAAGACGTGTTCAACATCGGCGATTTCCCCTCCTACCTTCTATAGATGCTTATCCACTAGAGGCAGCCTCGGGTCGAGCGGCTGCCTCTCTCCGAGGCCGCGCATGTGAAGACGCAGCCTCAACGCTGCCTCAACGTCTTAGGCAGCGTCTCCACTTGCGCGGCCTCGGAGCGAGGCAGTCGCTCGACCCGAGGCTACCTTTAGTGGATAAGCGAGTTATTGCTGGACTCTTCCCGCGTAGATTGTAAAGGCCCATGAAGGGAATGGGCGAAAATCTAAAGGGGCGCTCTTCTGCAAGCTGTAACCGTAACCATTTGCACCCTAGAGTCGTTCAAGCTGGCTCGCGAGTCACCATTACCTACTCTCAGTCTCTACTCAGTCTCATTGTCTAAGGGAAGACGGGCCCAGCGTACGGGTCTCCCCCTTCTTGGCGCGGTCCTGGTGGAATCCGGGCCACCAGGGGGGGGGGGGCGTCTGTGGTGAAACCCTAGTGGCATCCCCCTGCGTCCCCATCACACCGGAGAGTTTTTAGTTTGGGTATACCCCTTCGGCGGGGAGTCCCACATAACCCTAGGCATCCCCGTGCCTAGGACATCAGTAAAGATGCCCACACTAGCGTTTTTGGTTACTGTAACGAACAAAAGTTACGGTTCAGCTCGTGACTACCCGGCTTTATGAATCATTTTAAAGGCGATACGGCTGGCAACCCATCACTAACATCACTAAATTGGCTCCTCTTTCCACCTTTACGCCGACAATCGCGCTGAACGTGGTTTTTAGGTTTGTTACATACATACAATCATAAATCACGTCTATATTCTTATAGGGTAGACAGAGCCTAAGGTAACAAGACCTGAAAGCCACGTTTAGCATGATTGTGGGCGTATTGTTGAAAAAGAGGAACCTAAATAGTGATGAGTTGATAGCCGCCTCGCCTATAAAATGATTCCTAAGATTTTAGCCCATTCCCTTGATGAGCTTTTGTTATCTGCGCGAGAAGAAAATCAGCTGGTACATTTTATGTTTTTTCTTTGCTTTCAGAGCATGTCTTGTTATAATTATTAAAACTGAAAACACGGTTCACTCACATATTTATAGCCGTTTTAAACCCGTCAAGTTTCGGATCAATTCATGATCCTTTTTCAAAATTATCTCGCACACGAATAGCATAACGTTAAATTTTATTTAATTACTCACATTAATAAATATTGAGCATCAAAATTAGTTAGTATAACTAATTATAAATCTAATCAATCTCCTTACAACACTTCTAACACGTAGTATATTTGGCCCCCAAATTTTGTACCGGCATTGTCTCTTCACTCGCTTGCTCCTGCAGAGTTGACACAGTGTGTGTAGTGGGAAAACATCCGTTACATTCTGTGTGTAATCATAGTGGGATTTCACCCCATGAAGTAAGCTGAAGCTTAGCGTGCAGGTAAATAGCGTGGATAATTGGAATTTGATAGTTTTCATGTTCGCGTCGTATTTTAAAATGTTGCTGTAGAATTTTTGGCTTTTACGCTAGAGGTTTGTTGAGGGTGGCAACGTTTTCAATTTTTGACGTTGAGCAACAACATTTTTTTATTATTTTTTTGTAATTTTAATTTGGCACTGTCGTTGTTTTATGCGTCAAATAAATGTAGTTTATTTCTTTTCTTTCTCCTTTCAATTTTATTTTGTGATGAGATATTGTTATCTCTAGCTCGCTAGCGAAAAGGTAGGTAGTAAATCATTTTCATCGCCATTTTTAATATTTACTGTGTAGAAACATACAAATTCAGTCGACACTTGTTGTGAAGAAAAATTGGTAGTAAATGCGTACAGAAATAAATTTAAAAAATAAATATAAAAACAAAAAACAGGCAAAAAAGACTAACAGTTTAAGAAACAACCTTTAAAAGTAAAAAAAAAAACTATTTCGTGCTAAATTACCTTACATCATTTGAAAAAGAGCTAATCTAATACTCTTCAAACTGCTGGACTGATTTTTTCCAAATATGGCTAAGAACTACCGCAAGAAAACTGGCTTTGGAATGAAAAAAAACATCCATCCGCTTCAGGGCTAGGATGCCACAGTCAAACACTTATAACACCATTGTCTGCGTTGGGGGTTAAAAACGAAAAATGCCCTTTGCTAAGTATTTCCCGTGGCCAACTTGGGCATTGCCTCCCATTGTGCTTCCTCAAAGACAACTTTAATGATCGTATTACTGTTCTAGTAAAAGTTTAAATTTGAACCACGTCCAACGGTGACCCCGCGTCAAGTTATCTAAACTCTGGCTGCTTGGAAGCCAACTTGCTATCAGCTATAACGTTAGAGTTTAGACGTCACAGTAAACACTGTTACAGCGTTCGTAAGACAAAGGGTGGCTATTTGTTTCTACTGGTTATTACCGGATACTTCACTATGGTTCCTGTTTTTTCTTTTTCTTTTAATCAATTTCATATAATCTTTGCCCTGAAATTAATGAACAAAACGAAAAAGAATCATCTGATTTAGTGCAGTCGTTCTCAAGTTATAACCTTACTAGCTTCTGCCCGCGAGACTTCGTCTGCGTAGAATTATACATAAAAACCTTCCTCTTGAGTCACTTTAGCTATTAAAAAAACCGCATCAAAATCCGCTGTGTAGTTTTGAAGATATAAGCATACAAAGGGACATAGGGACATAGGGACATGGGGACAGAGAAAGCGACTTTGTTTTATACTATGTAGTGATAATGTAGCGTACCTATTAGCGTGCGGTGGGCAAGATTGGGTCGAAGTTCATTGGGCAGACCACCAGCCCGTTGGTCAGATGACATCTGGCAGTCGGCTGGTAGGCTATGGATGAGAAAATGAAGACGCCTTTACCCAACAGTTGGTGGATGTGGTCTGATTAGATGGATAGAACAAATTCAAATTTAAAATGAATTCACTATGATTATAGATATTTATCATGTTTATCTGTTATCCGTGGTGGTTAAAAAGCCGTGGTAGCCTAGTGGTTTGACCTGTGGCCTCTCAAGCAGAGGGTCGTGGGTTCGAGCCCAGGCTCGCACCTCTGAGTTTTTTGGAATTTAAGTGCGATGTTACATTTGAGATTTACCATGAGCTTTTCGGTGAAGGAAAAACATCGTGAGGAAACCGAAGCGAATCAATGGTGTGTGTGGAGTTCCCAATCCGCACTGGGCCCGCGTGGGAACTATAGCCCAAGCCCTCTCATTATTACTCTACCTATTTTTAAAAACCAACTCGAATCTCACTATTTATCACTAATTTAATCCACTCCCTGTCTTTAGTACCTTATCTTTTCTTTTTGCTTCTGATCAAATCCTTTTCTGTTGTATGGCCTTCTTATTTTTCATTGCTTCTCACATTTATTTTATCTTAAGTATTATGTTATGTGTATGTATTATTTTATTTATTTAGCTATGTATTATATTTATGTTGATATTGTTGTTTTTATTATCCCTGCGTTTATATATACTGTCTATTTGTTTCCGCCACCTACTTAAACTGTCTCCAACTTATTTCTCTTATTGGTTGTCAGGAAGAGATCGCTATTAAGCGATAAGACCGCCTATAGTCTACTTTGTTCTTTGTTTCTGTATTGTTTTGTACTGATTTGTGGTGTTCAATAAAGAGTATTTGTATGTATTGTATTGTATGAGAGGAGACATGTGCTCAGCAGTCAGTGGGACGTAAATATAGTCTGGAGATGAATCATTTATCCAAGCTGTTCTCGCCAATGCACTATGCCGTATCTACTTTGTCTATACAGAGTCAGTTTACGGGCGCCGCTTCTTCAAGCTTCGTTAACTTTCTTGTTAGATCGGACAACTCTTGAGGATATCCTGTTATGATATGAGATAGGAAAAAATGTAAGCTCCGAGTCTCATGATTTTTGTTTCGTACCTAAACTAAAACATCCTAACGGAGTCTTATTGCTTTTGATTTTTGGCAAAACCGTTTGTCTGTTTTTGTCACACGGCAGCATATTGTCCAAACTGAACACTAGACACTGGTAGACACTTTAAATTTTAAAAGAGTGTAAATAAATTATGTTAAATTTCTAAATGTCAGTGAAAATTAGAACACGTAGAAAAATCTGAAAAGTAAAGCTATGGCCGGGAATCGAACCCGGATCCTCGTCATTCCGTGACGCGTGCTATACCTACCCCTACACCACCCATAGCAGGTTTCGGATTTTTCTGTGTTCTAATTTTCACTGACATTTAGAAATTTAATTTCTAACGGTAAAACCAAAAAAGTAAAACATAAAAATCAAGAAATAAAATTTCTTGATTCATTTGATAGTAATTTATATCACTACATAAGTATAAAACAAAGTCGCTTTCTCTGTCCCCATGTCCTTATGTTCCTATGTTCCTATGTATGCTTATATCTTCAAAACTACACACCGGATTTTGATGCGGTTTTTTTTAATAGATAGAGTGATTCAAGAGGAAGGTTTTTATGTATAATTCTACGCAGACGAAGTCGCGGGCAGAAGCTACTTATTTATAAACACATTATTCACTTTCAGTCGAGTAACTACAGAAGGTCCCCCCCACCCTTTAACGTATTTTACCGCCGATTTTAGCTCAATCTTTATAATGATCAACAGTCAGTTATATTCTTCCACGCTGGTTTTGAAGCAAAGAAAAAACATAGAATGTACCAGCTGCTTCTCTTCCCGCGCAGATGGTAAAAACCCATGGAGGGAATGGGCAAAAATCTAGGAATTATGTTATAGGCGATGCGGCTTGCAACCCATCACTATTTTGGTTCCCCTTTCCACCTAACGCCCACAATAACGCTAAACGTGGTTTTTAGGTCTTGTTACCTTAGGCTCTGTCTACCCCGTAAGGGATAAAGACGTGATTTATGTATGTATGTATGTCAGTTATATCTGTGTATCCATCATTCCTAACCATGTCTATTAATTTGAATTTCTCAAGTCATGACAGAGGAATGTTATTTGATTACTCAACATCAAATTACGCAGTATTAATCAACATATTTGTCGTTTTAATTAATATTACAAACCTGCGCGTAATACAATTAGCCATATCAATGCAGAGGCAATGCGTGAAATCAAATATTCCCTCCAATATTATATTCGTCTAAATGTATAGGTATATGCGTAGTTCATTTAATTAAGTAAATGATTGTTTTATTTGAGCTTAATTTTACCAATAAGCTTATGCAATTAAATGCCATTTTGCCTCTTCAAAATGGACGTCACAATATGAGAATATAATAAAGTTTGCAAGTTCTCACGTCTTACTTACCTTTGTCTCAAAGGCAAGTATCAAGAAAGAAAGAAAGAAAGAGAAACATTTATTTACACACATTCGATACACGTAGATATAAAACAAGGAGAAATACAATAAACTAAGGAATAGTACCAATATGGTGTAAAATGGGCCCCACTCAGCATAATGTTGCGGCAAGCCACAACGCTGTTTTTCAGTGGGACCCAGATAAAATTATAAAACTAAACACAAAAAAACACATACACTGTGGCGACACGAACGCCAGTGGAAAGCACTCGGACAAGATGCAATATTAATCTTCCTACTAATTAATATAAATGTGAAAGCTTGTAAGAATGTCTCTACATGTGTATGGAAGTATGTCACCCTTTATCGCCAAAACGATCGAAGAGATCTGGATGATTAGAACAGCAGGCTTATTACGTAACTCGCTCGCGATCGTATTCGTCGTCGAAGACGATTGTGATTCCGATTCCGACCGCCTTGAAACATTGGTATTACGTAAAAAATGATTCCGATTAGCCTCGCAATCGAAACGCGAAAAACTAAGCAAATTGAATGGACCGATAAGTTTTGTTTTTGCAAACATTTTTTAGTGACGAATGGTTTTTATTAAATTAATTGATCGTCTCATTCATTCAATCGTTTTCATTCAGTTAAATAACTAAATTAGACACTTGATTTTGGTTAATTGAAATATTAAGACCCAAATAACAAAAAATATCATTTATAACCTAAAATACAAAATGCAGTGTGAACGAAACTAAACGCAAACTTAATTTAAAAAAAAAGACATCTTGACAATGTCTTCCCAACACAAATCCAACAATCAACGAACTAAGTAAGTTTGGTTTACATTTTTTACTCTGTTTAATTGCTTTACTGTGCGTTTTATAGTTAAATTGACAGAATACAATAATGAATTAACCCTGGAGTGATTACAGCAGTTCCGTAAGCATTATACTCACGAAAATAGATTAGTATAGAACACATCGTGTCAGAAATGTTCGAAATAAGCGTTTGTTTTTTAAACTCATATACGATTGGTGATTCTTTCTTTTAGTGTATAAACATCCAGTGCATTTGATATACAATGTGTGGTGCTTCCAGTGGTTTATTAAAGCACCCAGTGCATCGGTATGAGAAGTACGGAACAGTTTCCAAACTTGTTTGCCGTACCATAAAATCATTTTCTCTCACGAATTATAATTAGTCCCATACTTATTATTATACAACAAAAACAGCGGTAGACAATTTGATAGCAACACCCTTTCCCCTCAAACCTACGAACGAACTACGAATATCGAATTTCGGTGTATAAGAATTTTTAACATTTTAGGAGCCGTCGCCGGACATGGCCAGCAGCTCTGTGGCGGCCCGACGCGTGGCGCCTCACCCCGACTATGACTAGCTGCATGCCATATCTACAGGTAATACAACTTAGCACAACACTCAATAGTTGACTTTGCTGGGTTTAAGCATTTAAAATTAATGCGAAAACATCCAATTCGTACATACATACATAAATCACCTTTATCACTTACAGGAAAGACAAATCCTAATGTAACAAGACCATACACATAATATAACGCGTAAGGGATAAATAGGTGATTTATGTAAGTAATTATTATGTATGAAACGGATGGTTTTGTGTTTACTTCAAAATGTTTAAAAAAATACGCCTCAGAAGTAGAACTTTTAAATTTCCAGCCATTAAATTTCTAAGTTACCTGTAAAATGTTATAAATGTAATATTTCAGGTACGTACTTCTGAGGATGATCATACCATTTATTTGTTTCAGCCCGAGATGAATAAAAATAAAACTTTATGTTAGTGTCTTATGTTATAATTTTATGTATTATTTATTTTCAGAGTGCAGAATTACAGCGTCGGCTCACCAGCTGTTTGAGCGGCAGCGCTTGGCAGCAGCAGGCGCTGGCCAGCCGCCCCATTGATCTTATATCAGCAGTCTAAACGATCGCTGCTTATGACATTCTTATTCTCCTCATTTGAAATGGAGTCTGTTACCTCTACATGCTTATACTGCCGAACCGATTTTTAAGACCGATTGGTAAGAACATAAAGTATGCACATGACAAAATCTGGCCATGAGTTGGATTCTAAAGGTGAAAGAATTTTTCAAATCGGTCCAGTAGTTTCGGAGCCTATTCAATGCAAACAAACAAACAATCAAATCTTTGCTATTTATAATATTATGTAGTATAGATTTATTCAAGTTTAAAATCAATCCTACCAATACTATAAATGCGAATGTTGTGACAAATGTGAGGATGTCAGTCAGTGAGTGAGTGTGTATGTTTGTTCTTTCTTCACGCTGAAACGACTGATAATATAATATTAATATAGCGATAAACATGTCGATTGCTAATTCTATGTGGAGGAAGTTGCAGGCAGAAACTGGTAATAAATAACAAAAAAATGATCTACGTTTTTTTGTTAACTACCTTTTTTAAATCCATTATTCATATTCCTGGAGCAATACAATCCATTATTGCTGGAGTAATGCAGATTTTGTTATAAGAACTTGTTTTTATTACCTAATTAAAAATAATGTAATAAAGCCTCAATAAAGTTAATTTATAAGTATTATTTGTGTTTTTTTTTATTTATTTATTGAAAACAAATTCATAATATACAATTTAAAGGTTTATGTCAGCGGGCAAAAACTCAGCAGTTTATCTGCTGCTGCTAGTTACTCCCATTTAATCCTTAAACTAAACAGATGAGTTATTGTTGTGCTGCGTTACAGTTTAGGTAAAATGCTTTGACAATTCTCTTGCATCTATTGGGGTTGGCACACACTTCATTATGAGTTTCCGATGGTAACTCGTTGAGAATACTTGGTAACATATACTGCCATGTGCGTTTGCCGTATACATTGCAACATTTAGGTAGAATATATTTCGGCAAGTAATCTAATTGACGGAGATTTTGTGATCTAACATTATTCAAATTATGCAACTTATCTATTTCGTAATTAAGTACTTCATTTTTAATGAGGTTGTGAACATACTTACTACGTTACTATATTCAAAGAGCCTCGCCTCAAACCCGCGCATCTTTTTCTTGGCAGAACTGGGTATTCCTAATTGCCTTTAGTGGGCTTACCTGCGATCTATAAATTTTATCTACATGGGTTTTGAATGTTCTGCCATGTCTACCCAGACTATAACTCGATAACTGATTGCGCAAGTGACATGTGGGTACAGAACTCTCAATATACTGTACGGCAGTTTAAATTTAAGTAGGGAAATTTTGGATAACACGGATCTTAGTTTATTACAAACATGATTTATATGGGGATCCCCAGTTGAAGTTATTATCTATAACTAAACCAAGGTACGTATGCTCCGATACCACCTCCAGTCTGCCACAGTTACAATTACAACCAATACCTGTAGATATCACTATTATTATGTAGGCATTGGTGATTATGAGCTACAATGGTAGGGTTGATCATCGGTTTTAAGTGAGTGGAGTGTATATGCATTAGTTAACTCGCTCGCAACGTCTAGTAAAATCTATTTTTTCGATTCAATTCTTTTCACAATTAATATCAAACTGTTTAACCTTCTTTTCTCTTTAACAATTAAACCTCCGAGTTATACGGAATTTTTGACAGTTGATTCCGAGCGAGATTGGTATCAAAATGAAAACAATCGGTGAAAAAACTCGGTTGGTTTGACATTGCATTCGAAAGCGGTTGGAATAATTGAGAGCCATATTTTTCAAACCAATTGAACGAATGATTTGCCACAAATTCGTTCCACGTACCTAAAATGACAGCTTGCAATCGGCTTGAACCCCAAGGCAAGCCGTCAAACCAAAGCGAGGACGAAATTGTCCTCGTCTTGATAGAATGGAGTTAACTTGAGTTGGATTTTTTTGATAGTTTTAAGTTATCAATATAATAATTGACTTACAAAGGCACCTTGCTAATTGCTAGGTAAAATTGAGTATTTTGTTGTGATGTTTTCCTCTGAATGTCGATCAAAAAAATAAAAATAGCAAGAAGTAAAGTAAGACAAGCCCGCCTTCGTACCCATATGTATCTTAGTACATTAAACAAAAATAATCATCAAGGGGGAGTTGTATTCGAAAAGGAATAATATAAAAATAAATTTCGTATTTGTAATGTTTTATTCTTTTTAATTTAAAAAATAGCTATAAATTTCCTAATAGGTAATTCTTAACAATACGAGTACCTACTAATATGACACTAATCATCATATCCAGCCAATATACCTACGCCTCACTGCAGGGCATGGCCTCCTCTCAGAATGAGAGGGTTAGTGCTGTAGTTCCCTCGCGAGCCCGGCCAGTGAGGATTAGGAACTTCATACACAACATTGAATTGTCTCGCAGGTGTACCTGTTTGAACCCACGAACCTCTGCTTGAGAGTTATTAATCTATCTATGAAATCAGTCCACATCCAGGGTTAGTTACTACCTATACCTTACTTAGGTTGAGAATGTTAAGATTTAATTGACAAGATTTTGGTTATTAAGAAAGGTTTAATTGTTAAAGAGAAAAGAAAGTTAAACAGTTTGATATTAATTGTGAATAGAATTGAATCGGAAAAATAGATTTTAATAGGCGTTGCGAGCGAGTTAGTAGATTGGGCGATCGGCGCAGGCGTAGTCTCAGCAAATGCGGGCGGCACGCGGCGTCGCCGCCGGCCACGCTCCGGCGGGGCGTAGCTTGCAGCGGTGTGCTGTTCACACCCACTGCTGGGTAAAGGCCTCTTTATTTACACGCCACTTTGCCCGGTCCTGTGCCAGTCTCATCCACAGCTCTCCAGCAGACTGCTAAATGTTATCTGACTAACGGGTGACCGCCTTCGAACATCTCTCGTTGTTCCGTCTTGCCAAGTGTTCCGCCCATCTCCACTTCAACTGTGCGTTTCTATTTCCCACATCCACAACTCTATTTCGCTTCCGAATTTCGGAATTGTGGATGTGGTCGAGAAGTGAGATCCCTAACACGGCTCGCTCCATGGCTCTTTGTGCAACTTTTATTTGGCGCATGTTTGCCTTCATTGCCACATTGGTCGAATACTTTGGTTTTAAGGTATTGTTGGAACTTTGCCTTACATTTTTAAGTTTTTGAAGGTGACCCATCTGAGCGATTCGTCTAGCGATCTCCTTGGTTTGGCTGTCCCAGCAAGATAAACGATACCCCAAAAATACGTAGTCATGTACTAATAATTCCACAAATAATTCTAATAAATCAACTTTATTGAGGGTTTATTACATTATTATGAATAATAAAAACAAGCACTTACAACAAAATCTGTATTGCTGGAATAATGGATTTATAAAAGGTGATTAACAAAAAACCTGGATCATTTTTTAGTTATTTATTACTTCTTTCTGGCTGCAACTTCATCCGCATAGAATTAGCAATTGACATGTTTATCGCTATATTGATATTATATTATCAGTCGTTTCAGTGTGAAGAAGGAACAAACATACACACTTACTCACTCACTGAGATCCTCACATTGTCACAAACATTCGCATGTATAATATTGGTAGGGTTGATATTTTATATGGGGGGCATTTTTCTGTCAAAAAGGCAAATTATCAAAGTTAAAACACCTCCAAAGTCCCTCAATCTGAAGTCAATTAGTGAAAAAACAATGTAATAAAGTATAAAGTGGAACGTCCAAATAAAAAAATATATGTACTTTTAACAGAAAAGCCTAGTAAAGACTGTCAAAAACGCTGTTCAAGGTAATTTAGGCACAGTAAAATATATAAAGCTGAAACTCACAAACGCCCTAACATTTCATTATGATTGTATTTTTAGTACCTATGTAGTTTGATAACCATTGATTATTTGAAAAAGTACACACAGAAAAAGTATACACAGATCACGTCTTTATCCCTTACGGGGTAGACAGAGCCTAAGGTAACAGGTACCTACACGCCACATTTAGCAAGATTGTGGGCGTATAGGTGGAAAATGGAATCAAAATAGTGATCGGTTGCTAGCCTCATCGCCTAAAACATGATTCCTATGATTTTCGCCCATTCCCTCGATGGGCCTTTACCATCTGCGCGGGTAGACAAGCAACTGGTACATTCTATGTTTTTTCCTTGCTCCCAGACCAGCATGGAAATTAAAAAAGTGTTACATGAAAATTAGCATTCATTGCAACGATACACCAATCATTTATGGCCAGATTTTGTCATGTATATGTGGGGCGGCTCCCGGCCGCCGGCGTCGAGCTCGCGGACAGCGCCTGCGTCCGCTAAGCGCTGCCGCTCAAAACAGCTGGTGAGTGTAAAGACTGTGTAACTCTGCGCTCTGGAAATAATACATAAAATTTATAACATCGGACACTTTATTCCTCAAAATAAAAATAAAGTTTTTTTTAGTTCCATATTCATCTCTGACTGAAACAAATAAATGGTGCACAGTATGGTCATACTCAGAAGTAGATAGGTACCTGAAATATTACAATTATGACATACTTTTACAAAGTACATTGGAAATTTAAAGACAGTTGGTTATTGCCATAAAGTATTAAAGTGTTCTACTTCTGAGGCGGATTGTATCTACTCATAAGTGCTGTCAAACATTGAGGAGACAAATATAAAAAAGTTTTTAGCATACTTTTTGAGCATTTTGAAGTAAACACAAAAACATCTGTTTCATACATAGTAATTACATACATAAATCACCTATTTATTATACCTTACGGGTTATATTATGTATCATGTATATGGTCTTGTTACCTTAAGATTTGTCTTCCCTGTAAGAGATAAAGGTGATTTATGTATGTATGTATTTTATTAATATTAGGTACTTAATCCAAGGTATGACTGTAATTTTTTAATTTTTGAGAGGTAGATTAAAAAAACAAGCAATGTCACAAAGGATTAAAGCTCTGTGGTGATAGCTGTAGCTAGCTTTAATATTTGTTTTAGACTGGATGTGGCTGGTATTTCACCGAACACTGTCTACCTTACCGCACAAGATCAAAAGTCGTCTGGCTGTGTCTTATCCAACCTCGACATTGGCGGAATCATTGCACCGTTCGATGGGGCCATTATTATCCCAAAAATTGAATTGAATTGAATTGAATAGGTAATTATACATAAATGAATAAATAAGTTGTATAAATCAAGTATAATAAGTTAAATTATGTTGCAGTGCCCACTACTGGGTTTCATTTGGGGTATTTATTTGCTTGTAAGATCCAATGTACACATGAAAGCGACGAACAAATGACTTATGTACAAATTCGATGTTTTCGCTTTCACTTTAAAATGCTTAAACCCAGCAGTCAACTATTCAAAAACTTATTTTTATAAATAACATTTGGTGCCGGTCTCTGTAGTTGTATTAACCTGTGCAGCATGCAGCACGTTTCCGCTGCGGCCACTACGGCGTCGGGATGAAGCGCGGTGGCCGCCACAAAGCTGCTGGCCATGTCCAGCGACGGCTCCTACAATGTTAATAATTCTTATACACCAAAATTCGATATTCGTAGTTCGTTCGTAGGCTTGTGGGGAAAGGCTGTTGCTATCGAATTGTCTACCGCTGTTTTCGTTGTATAATAATAAGTATGGGACATATTATATTGCGTGAGGGAAAATGATTTTAAGGTACAGCAAACAAGTTTGGAAACTTTTCGGAACTTCTCGTACCAGATGCACTGAGTGCTTTAATATGCCACTGGAAGCACCACACATCGTATATCAAATGCACTGGATGTTTATACACAAAAAGAAAGCATCACCAATAGTATCTGACTTTAAAAAACAAAACGTTTATTTCGAACTAACATTTCCGACACGATGTGTTCTATATTAATCTATTTTCGTGGGAACAATGCTTACGGAACTGTAATCACTCCAGGGTAAATTCATTATTGTATTCTATCAATTTAGCTATAATACCTTGATTAAAACACACAGTAAAGCAATTAAACAGAGTTAAAAATGTAAACCGAACTTACTTAGTTTGTTGATTATTAGGAAGCACAGACTACTAAGAGATACTACGTACACACTAAGACACCTACCTACTATCTCTCTAATCTGTGGAAGACACCGACATGACAAGATGTTTTTTTTAATAAAGTTTGCGTTTAGTTTCGTTCACACTGTATTTTGTGTTTTTAGTTATAAATGATATTTTTTATTATTTGAATATTAATATTTCAATTAACCAAAATCACGTATCTAATTTAGTTATTTAAGTGAATAAAAACGCTAGAATTAGGGTCAATTAATTTAATAAAAACCATTCGTCACTAAAAAATGTTTGCAAAAGCAAAACTTATCGGTCCATTCACTTTGTTTCGTTTTTTAAAGGGATTGCGAGGGCAATTGGAATCATTTTTTTATATAATACCAATGTTTCAAGGCGGTCGGAGTCGGAATCATAATCACAATCAACTTCGACGACGAATGCAATCGCAATATGATTGGCTGGATTATGACGATTAGTGTCGTATAGTATTGTTAAGAATTACTGATTAGGAAATTAATAGTTATTTTTAAAATTAAAAAGAATAAAAAATTACAAATGCGAAGTTTATTTTCATTTTATTCCTATTCGAATACAACTCCCCCTTCATGATTATTTTTGTTTATGTACTTGTATCTAAGTTAACACTATTGAATGTACCTAAAAAAAATTAAAATATACAAACACAATAGTCAAAAATTAAAATACATATACAAAGGCAGGCTTATCTTACTTTACTTCTTGCCATTTTTATCGTTTTGATCGACATTCAAAGGAAAACATCACAACAAAATATTAAATTTTACCTAGCAATTGGGAACGGATGATTATTTTAAAAGTGCTTGATGATTTTTCTATTGACAGAAATAGCCATCCTTAGCTACAGAAAAAAGTTACAGATTCCATCGAACGATATATTTTATAAAAATAAAAACGTTTTACTCAGTCATTCGGCGGCCCCTATATACGGCTGATAAGCAGTACGTCCATAACATAAAAAAAAAATGCTGCTTGAATCTGTGGTACACGATGACATACCTAAGTAGCTAAAAAAAGCAACGGCTAAGTGGCGCCGTCTGTGAATTGTTGGTGTTACTAAACCATACACGGGGAATTTCATTAAACATTAACATTAATTTCTCATACAACATTCAATAGTGTTGTTGATTCTGAGTAGAAATAAGCCCAATAATTTCCAAAATCTGGGAAAAAATATATATATAGTCTGATAGCTACTGGTGGTGGACTGTATAAACGTGAATGGAGGATGATGGAAACACTTAGAAATGTAACAGTATTTAATTACTTTAGCAAAAACACAACACGTACATAAGGTGGTACAAGGCAGACTGACAGGAAGAAATATATTGACATGTATCTGTAGCTGCAAGCTACACATATATTATCGTCTTGCAAGAAACAAGAAGAAAGCGACGTCTGCAAGAAACGGTGACAAGTGCATGCGATGTTTACGCCGTGACGTCTGCGTGTGGAATGGACGCAACTTAGGCGCTGCGCGTTTTTATATGCGAGCGAGAGACCGCCGCGCTGTGAGCACACAACGACAGCGTTTGGATGTGTATACGGGACATCACGCGATGGTTTCGCCGCCTCTGATTGGCGCGTCTACATTCGCGGGTAAACCCGCTAGTTGTACATTGTTAAGTTTGTATATTTAGAACCTCCCTGTAAATAAAGAGTATTCCATTATTACGATCTCGAGCTCATTTCTCTTCGCACCTTCTACAACCTAAGATCTCCTAAATATCAAAAGGGTAAAAATAGGCCACAAACGAGCCAGTAGCCAACAAGTCATTTTTATTGAAATTCCCCATGTATGGTTGAGTAACACCAACAATTCACAGACGGCGCCACTTAGCCGTTGCTTTTTTAGCTACTTATGTCATTGTGTACCACAGATTCAAGCAGCCTTTTTTTTTATTTTGACGTACTGCTTATCAGGCAGGACTTTTTGGCAAATCATTCGTTCAATTGCTTTGAAAAATGGCTCGCAATCGCTTTCGAAAGCGATGCCAAGCCGATCGAGTTACGTGGAAAGATTGTTTTCATTTTGAAACCAATCTCGGAATCAACTGTCAAAAATGAAGACGATGCTGATTGCGAGCGAGTTGCGTAATAAGCCTGCTGAATTACATTTTTGAAATTTATCATTTTCGTTGAAGGAAAACGTCGTGAGGAACCCTGCACACATTTGCTAAGCAATTCAATGGTGTGTGTGAAATTTCCATTCCGCACTGGGGCCGCGTGGCAACTATAGCCCAAACCCTCTCATTCTGGTAGGAGGCCTGTCCCAACAGTGGGCGTATATAGGCAGATGATGGTGATTGGAATCAAGCAGATGCCTATTATAGCCGTTTTAACATCAATACACTATTTGATCCCTAATCAGACTAAAGCTGAAGCTAAACGTTGCATCTCGGGAAGCTGGGATAAACACGCCTAGTCAGGTGTTATTAAACTGGCCTTTAATCAAGCCAAGCTGCAATCAACTTCATTATTTCACTCCAAGTTTGATAGTGTGGCCCAAGCCTAAGGATGCGTTCGATTATCATTTGTTTTGTCTACTCCTTCCTTATAGCTGGTACTGTAGAGTCGGTAACGTACGGGGGAAGCCTGTTGGATTCGGGGTTTCTCAGGGCAATTGTTTGTCAGAAAAATTTGACCGGTTTGCGTAAATCTCAAACCATCTTCTTAAGTTAAGTGTAAATATTACTTTGTTTATTGTGCTCTTTATTATCATCACTACATAGTATAAAACAAAGTCGCTTTCTCTGTCCCTATGGATGCTTATATCTTCAAAACTACACAGCGGATTTTGATGCGGTTTTTTTATATAGATAGAGTAATTCAAGACAAAGGTTTTTATGTATAATTCTTTGCAGACGAAGTGGCGGCTAGAAGCTAGTAGTAATATAAAGTAGTATATTGTCTGGAAGGTTTTATGAGTTTATGTGTTATATTCGGTAAAGTTATGTATTGTGGCTCTCAGTATTTGTAATGTTTAAACTCCCTCGTCGGTCCCTAATATAATCTCAAAGGTTGACTGGAAGAGATCCCTTGAAGGGATAAGCCCATCTTTTTGCATGTATCTCAGTGTTTGTCAATTGCATTTGTTTTATGTTTATTTTGCACAGTAAACAGTTCAGATACATACATACATATCTCAGTTGTGGTAAATTATCTGCTCTCTAAACTTTGAAATGACAAGGGTAGACAACCTACCCCAAATTATTCATATCAGGGATCGACTTTTTTAATGCTTACAGATAGAGCTCTACAGAAAATTAAAATCCTTGTATTAAAATAGCTGTCAACCTACTTTTACGAGTGATGTTACTGGCCACTTATAAAAACTCTGAAGAGATCACAGAAAAAAGCAATGAAAATAAAAATCTATCGTTATTCTATGTTCAAAAAAACTGTTACAACGCTGTCGTGAAAGACGTCTTTAGGATGTAATAAAGAAAAACTAAATACAGTAAACAATTAGGGGATTATTCGAATGCTTAATATTCAGCAACATCCTCAAAAAATACTTTTCGCTCTGGAGTAAGGTGGCAGCACGTACTAAATTATACATTTTGTGTAAAAGTCCAAAGTGACCGCGTAAGGGTACTGTGTTGATGAGAACTTCGTAACGGCCCGAGGTATGTTTTGCTTTATTGGGCCAAGTTTGTTTTACAACAGTTGTGATTAAATGCGAGTGTTACTTTTGTGGTTTTCGTTGTTTGCGTTTCTTCTTGTTTTTGGGCGAATTAATTCCATTTGTGCAAAGAAAAATGTACGTGAAATATTCGTTTTTTCTGGAATTAAAGTTGAAGTGAAGCCTATCCTCTTTCATCGTTCATAGCGTAGGTTGTTGTTTTTCTTCGATTAGCTGTGGTTGTATACAAACAATACGCCTATTATTTCATAGGAATATGCCCGCGAAATTTTATCCTAGTCCCATAAAAAACAGTCCAAACATAAAAAAAACCCTCTCTACCTTAGAACAAAAAAGACGTGTATGGTTACGGGAAAGATGACACATTGAGATTGGTACACCAATCAAAAATTTATTGAAGCTATGCTCCTTTAATTTATTATCACTAACATGATACTTTAAAGAAAAACAACTATGAATACCTAAATATAAATAAACAAGATTATTTTAAACTAAAACTAAAATGTCTAAAAAAAGAGCTCCCCCGCGGCATAGAACCAAAGATGATGGCAGCATGTCTCCGCTGTATCGCAATACTGATACGGTGTGCGAGGAAGCTGCATTGAATACATGAAAAAAAATCATTTGAAGGACAATTCAATTCATTTGTATCTCCCCACAAACAACTTGCTCTAGTATTCACTTGCTAACCTCAGGTCCTCCATTTGATGCCACTTTGAGGTGTCCAAACTCACTTCTTCCCACATTGAGCAGTTCCTTTGTTAGGTGATCCAGTGTTGAGCTCAACACAGCTATGATTTGGTTTGTTTTTCTGGCAGTGCTAGCTGAACGCTTTTCAAGATGCGCAAAGGAACGTTCTCCGAATTTCAGGGTTCTAGTTCTAGCACCACTAAATGACAAATATCACTTGATGTTTCCTTGTCAGTAGGCCTGTCTGGTTAGCGCATGCCATCTTTGCATAGTATCTTATTTTCGGGAGGTTCAAATTCCTTAGCTGACCTTTTGTTGATGCGATTTGAAACCCTTTACCCATATCTTCGGGCGTAGTCTTATCCTTAAAAGGATGGAATTTTGTGTGCTTTTTGTTTTCTTTTCGATTGTAGTGTAGTAATTACGCTAGCAGGCGTCTTAGAGGCGATGCTGCGTTTCTCTTCAATATCAATTCTATTTTCTTTATTAAGATTAAGTGGGTATTTATCACTGTATATTACTGATTTTTATTACATTACGCTTAAATCTTTAAATTCCGCTACTGATTTAAATGCGGTATTCATCATCAGATTCGAGAGGAAGGCGTGTATACGTATAGTTTAACGAGTGCGAAGTCAGGGTGGGTCGCTATAGTTCTGAAATAATCTGAAAGTTTATTTTCTGCTTGGTATTTTTCTTGAATTTGGTGACGAGATAATGTAAGTATACTGGGTAACTCTTAACTCCGTTCCGCATTCCAAACTTATTTACTATTTTTACAATAACTTTTTATACTTAAAATACAAACGAAAAAGGATGTAATTACTAAGCAAATTAAAAATAAAATTAAAATTGAAATAAAACTTGTTTCTTAAAGCTAACTTATATTTAAAAAAGGTCCCCGCGGCATGATGATTAAAAGGCTGGCAGCATTCCCTCGTTGAATCGCTATACTTATTCATTAGATAGGGAATGTATGAGATCCCTGAAGATATAAAAAAGTTAATAATCAACCACCCACAAAAATATTTCTTCTGACTTAGTCTCTACTCCAAAAGACACGGATCGCTAACTATAGGAAGACGATAATCCGCTACGGCATGTCACGCTTGAAATAGTAAGTTGGCTGACTTCAAACCGAAAATTGACAATCTTGCAGCTTTGTGCCTCTGCAAGATGCATACAAGTGTAAAGTGGGTGACAGACGGGCGAGCAAGTTCGCGTTCTTACGGCTCGACGACTTTACTCGCCTATGTCTAAGCACGCGCATTTTTAGAGTAAAATACAGGCTAGTAAAGTCGTTTTTGCTCGAGTTGTACAATCTTGCGCAATGGTTTTGTAGCAACTTCTATCAATTTCGAATAATACTAACTTTTAAGTGATGTTTAGGGAGCTATCCATCGATCAGTCGACCAATCGCACTATTGAAATTCATGGCATGTTGTCATATTACAGGGTTGATCGAATTTTCTTTGGGAAGCTATGTGTTGGATTTTTAACTTTCTATCTTTTGTTGCCAAGTTTTTTTGCTCGAGCTGTACAATCTTGAGCAATGTTTTTGTAGCAGACTTCTATCAATTTCGAATAATACTTTTGAGTGATGTTCTTTCATAAACAGGTCCCCTAAGCTTTGCGTTTGGTGACGTGAATACAGAATGGCGAGATCATAGAAATACATTTTAATTAAATTATCACTGGGCTCACAATGTACAATAAAAATAGTTTTGTCCATGTTACGTCAAGTTTATTGTTGTACGTTACGAACTGAAATTCGGTGAGTAAAAACCTCTTACGGTTTGGAACCTACAAAGTGTCTACGCTAAAAACATGTGCAACGTGTAGAAAAAAGTCACCCTAAACTGACCTAAGCGGACGAGCATGTATGAAGAGATTAATTAATGTGGATGAAGCGAAAAAGATTTTGTCAGGATTGTAGCAAGTGGAACAAAGTAGTCTCTGCCTATGGGAAAGAGGCGTGACGGTATGTATGTGCATATGAATAAACTAAAATATATATGCAAAGGTCACAAGTAGTTTGTACATACATACGCATCCGTAGGTACCTAAACTTTGCGTGTACGGTTCTTAGACTTTTCGGTTTGCTCCGCTCAGCTTGGATGTAGACATAACTTCATTTCGTTAATTTCATTAAGGTAACACGTTTGTGAATCGTGTTACGTTAGGGATGTGAAAAATTTGGAGACGATTTGATGTATTGCAAATTAAATATAGCGATCACTTTATCTGGTAACAGGTGCAATGTTGGATGCTAACACGGCGCTGCCGCAATTACCATATTTCAACCACTTTCAACATGAAACTACCGTGAGACTCACTCATAATTACACATAAACGGATAGCTCACGTATAAAAAGTCGAGTAATGCTCGTCATGTTTCGGACTATTTCGTAGTCCTTCTTCCTGGAGCGCTCGCCCCGGCGGCAGCGAAACGAACACTGCGCGCCAGCGCTCTGTTCGCGCGGCTGCTCGACGCAACTGACAGCGGCGCACAACTACCCTCGTTTTCATCGTCATTTTTAATACGAAATTGTCCGAAACATGTCGAGCATCACTCGACTTTTTATACGTGAGTTACTATCCGTTTATGTGTAATTATATTTCAACCAATTAAAATCCGTTTAGTTTTTGAGTTCATTGTAAACAGACAGACAGATGCAGCGAAGAATTTTGTTTTTTAATATGTAGTGATCACGTAACTTCTACACTTCCTGACAACTCTAGACTTCAGGCTCTTGACTCGCGACTCCAGACTGGACTCCAGAATCCTGACTCTTTACTGTTTGGGTGAAAAATTCGTGGTTACACGTTAGGGGTATGTTGTGTTTTAATGGACTTGGTGACACACATTTATTTGTTTTAACTGGCCTTCATAAAAGGTGCATAAATGAAGAATATACCCTTTTGTGGTAATTGTCGCTTTTTGGTGTAAATCACAATTTGATTCCATTTTCCACCTACACGCCCACAATCTTGCTAAGTGTGGCCTGTAGGTACCTGTTACCTTAGGCTCTGTCTACCCCGTAAGGGATAAAGACGTGATATATGTATGTATGTATGGTGTAAATAAGAAACAGGAAGTGCCGTTTACATTAAAGGAGCATGAAATGACGCTTCGGCTTGCTCTGGTCCTTTTATTTAAAGGTTTTTTTTTTTGGCTGCCTTTTTCTTTGTAGGTGTTCTTTTTAATCTGTCTTTAGGATCCAGCTCGAACGTGTCACATAAAGCGTTCTCAAACTGATCAGAATCAGGTGTTAAAACAGGTCCAACCGATCACATCAATAACCTGTATTTCCTCCGGTTCGAGCTGTCTCAAACGTCTACTTCTCCTTGGTTGATTCAGTTTCGAAAATGCTAAAAGATTTGATTAAATTTCATATACAGTAGGTACACTACTATTTAATATACAGTACTGTACACTACTTTCAGTTGTCGGACCATCGTTTTCATCGCTTTGTTCGAAATAAGAAAGATCGTACTTTCCAAGTGCAACACCGTTTTCGGAGTTTCCTTTAGCTCGCACCCCTAGTTACCCAGTTTGGGTTTCAGCCATACTCGGCCCGCTAACGAGTCTCACATTCAGTTGCATTCAAATAAACTTTCCACTGCGATTTTTTGTCGTATTTAGGGACGCTTACTTTAAGGCACTTTCTGTGGAATTTTGGCCTGAATGCAATTAGGCTGTTTATTTACGTGGTTCGCGAGCTGTTTTACAATTAGTGGTGTAAATTTCCTTTTAATTTAGTTGTAATGAATGTGGTGTTTATTTATAATTGCTTATTGTTCAATCTCAAAACTAGCCGGGTTTTTAATTTTTTAACGTGCAATATTTATTTATAATTGTTTATTGATCATTTTCAAAATCAGTACGATTTTTAAATTCGTTTGCTTGTTTCTAGTTCACTCCAGCAAGCTTAGTAAGTCCTTCCAGCATATCTCATCCTAGTGCTCGGGTGTGACATTATTTTAGATACTTTTTATCGAGATGGTCGGACGAACAAAATAAACTTTTTTTTTGTTTCATTGACCAGTTACATACTTTGATCTTTACCAAGATCTTTTTTTATCTTCATTTATAAGCTTGGATATTTTGAGAATGAACATGTCAGCTCCAATGGCTTATTTTAAAAAACAACAGCAACCACAAAGTAACATGTTTTAACTTAAAAACAACAGAATTGTATAATTAATTATAAAAGAAACCGTACGCAAATTTAGCCGGCTCAGCCAAGGTTTCGCCAATATTGACTGAAAAACACACATCCAAAAGTGTAAAACCCCGCACTCTGCACAGCTCATTCCTCTTAGCTCGTGTCTTAACACATTCTATTAAAAAGTGATGCACATCCCCGACTATTCTGCACTCATCACAATTAGGTGGCTCTAGCCTCTTCATCAAATGCGCAAATCTATTAATGGAACGTGACCAGACCGAAACCTAAGCGCGCTAAGAATTTAAGCCCTAGAAAGCTTAATACAATCAAACCACGCGAGGGAATGCGAGGAGGTTCAGACTGAATAGTTCCTGTACCAGATTCCTTTTGACACGAGAGCGAACATCAAAATACTGCTTCCAGAGATCGTGACACTTGCTCTTGTACCCCTCTGTGACCTCCGAAAATTCAGTAGCATCATGGTCTCACTTCCTTCGAAAGCAACAGACGTGGCTAGCCGGTCAGCCTCCTCGTTACCTGCTAAGCCTATATGTGGCGGAATCCATTGTATCTTAAAACACCTACCAGAATTTTGAAATGATAAAATTAATACCAAAATTCTATAAGCTACAGAAAAGCAACGCTGGCCCGAAGTGCAACGAGTTGAATGTTGAACAGAACTTTTGCTGTCAGTTAAAGGTCCGGCCACTCTAGTGTATAAAAGACGTTGACGTTGCGTTTACGCAACAAAATGTATGAAAAAACGGTGAGAGAACGTGACGCATGCGACACGTCACTGCGTATACGCAGCGGGTGTGGTCGCTCCTTTAAATTACCACATCCGAATAGCACCTGCACATACGACAAGCCCTCAGCAATGGCACAGAGCTCCGCAGGCATTATCGATAGTCCACTAGAATTTTTAAATTGTGACTTTTTACTATTAGAAGGGTCAAAAAACGCGGCTCCTACATATCTTATCACCGCACTTTGAACCATCAGTATTATATTTTGTGAAATCACCAAGATCTTAATAAATCATAAAAATACATTGAATGTCAGTACCTTGACGAGATTTTGTAATTTTTCTTACATTCTAATCTATACATATAATAAAATCGTTGAGACCAAAAAATCTGTACATTGAAGATTTAAAAAAAAAAACCGACCAGGGTGACTTAAAATCGGTAACTGAACATATTAAAACCATTTTTAAAATTTTTGTTTGTTTGTTTGTTTGTTTGTTTGACTGAGCATCACGTAAAAACTACTGAACGGATATTAATGAAATGTTCACAAATCGATTCCAATTAATTCAGAATAGGATATAGGCTACAGAAATTTTGGAAAATTTTGGAAAAAGGGGGTGAAAAGGGGGGTTAAAGTTTGTATGAAAAAAGAAAATTAGATTGTTCTAGAATCATGAAACTCAGAATAAATGCTTAGTAATAAAAATAAAGAAATACCTGTTTTAGCATTTTTTTTAAATCTCATCCAGAGATGCAAAAAAGAGGGTTTTGTGTTTAAAATTAATTAACTTCATACACCTATACAATAAAAGCCAATGAAGTGTAACCTTTTAAAGTTACTACATAATACTTCCAATTTAATACAGGTAAATATAATTTCTCAGTTTTCTTGAAATTTGATTTTTGAGGTGATTACGCACAAAATAGCGGAACTCAAGAAAATCAGCTTTCCTCGGTATAAGTAGTTGGTAATAGTTACAAACATAATAATACTACGAAGAAAATAGATAGATACAAATGTACATAAGACATATAGCCGGAAAAGCGTGTCAATTGTGAAAAAACATTAATATAATAATTACATGCTGTACAGGCATTTTTTCAACGAAGAGATTTTTGTCAAACCTAAATCAACCTAAATTGGCGTCCTAAATTGTGTTCTTTACCTAACACCTAAAGTTCAATATGCAATACCGTTACTTTTGGTTTTATTTATTGCGCAATTATTCACAACGCGTTCGGTTTTTGAACGCACTCTTATTTGATAGCCTGATATTAATATGAGGGCGGCGTGAAACGCTTGGCTGTATGTTCTTGGTACCTTTGCCTATAAAAAGCAAAATCAAAGGGCGCGTTTACGCCTGCGCTACGAACATGTCAGAATTTTATTGTGAAAAGTTGGTGCTTTTAGTATGAATCTGACAGCGAGCGAACCTAAACTGAATCGCATTAAGACATCATGGCAACTATGGCAAGGCCCCTGTAGGCAATTAATTTGTAGAATGATAATAAGTGTTAATAATCTGTAATTACGTACCTACTTAAACCAAGAAAATAAATTAAAAAAGCTTCTGATAGAAAAAATTGAGTCGCAAAATATTAATTAAAACGGAATAGTAAATGAATTGTTAGTCGTAAGGTAAAAACAGGTAAACATTTATGTATTATTTGGTTAGAATAGATTTAATTTTTTAAATTAATCAGGTTACAAATATCGTTAAAGTGAGCGCAGTATTCGCCAATAAGCGTCATAGTTTGGCGAAATTAATAGTGATGTAATTAAAACTGTACTTAGCTTTTTTGAATAAAGAAACTATAAACAAAACTATAAATAAAACTATTTGTAAAATAAAGTATAAATAAATGTGACGAGTCATTAACCAGTTTGCACTTGATTTTTTTTCAAGATTCCGTGTCGCAAATTATTATTTTCATGACGTAATTCTAAAAGTATAGTTTCGTACATACTTTCAGTGGTTCATGTGACGAAGTTAATAGTCATAATAATAATAATTTTGATATCGAGAAAAGCCGCAAGTATCACAAAAACACACGCGGACGAAGTCGCGGGCAACAGCTAGTTACTTAATAAAAATGGTCTTTAATTTATTTAAAGACTTTAAATTAATACTTTAATGTGGTTCACATTATATGTGATTTAACTTCTGAATTGTTTCTTTCCTTTCCGGATTGGCCTACGATTAATGATCGTACCTTTTTTATTTAAGTAGGTATCCTTCGATAAAATTATTTTCCTCTGGTGATTTACCTGTTACGCTGTTTGTGTTTCTTATTCCATTGAGTTGTGTTATTCATAAGATATGGTAAATATCCGTGTTCAAATAAAGTTAAAAGGAAAATGGATGGTAGGTATGGTAATCTTGCGAAGAAGACACGGGTTCTGGTATAAGCATTACTTAATAACTTTACTTCACAGTTGAGTCAAGGGGCTTTAACATTTTCATACCACGGAGTAGGTACACGATCAATGGGCAAAATTTTTATAAATATAAAAAAAATCTTTAAAAAAAAATTTGACTGTTACTTAATTCTTTGGAATATCATTAATTGACTGGGTTAAAAAGTAGGTAACGACAGAACAAAAGTGAAATGTTTTGGTTTCATTTTTTATAAATATAAAAAAAATCTTTTAAGAAAAAAATTTGACTTAGTTAATTCTTTGGAATATCATTAATTGACTGGGTTAAAAAGTAGGTAACGACAGAACAAAAGTGAAATGTTTTGGTTTCATTTTAAATCTTAAAAATAAATTAATTGCTAATTGAATAATTAGCAATAAAGTTAAGTATAGTTAAATTTATTTTTATCGAATGATAATTTTTAGTGTATAACATTGTGGAAATAAAACGAAACAGGGCTTTGAAATTACTAACATTCCATAATTTACATAATTTCCCCTAAGTCACAAAATTCCGAAAAGGTGTAGCTGCAAATAATCTAAATGATAAAAGCGTAAATTAACGTCAAAAAAAATCAAACATTAATTGTAAACCTTGGCAATAAATGCGTTAGCTATTTATAAAGCCGTTTAACTCCACTTACTATAAAAACGAACCGACACATGGCTCTAAAAGCTAACTTTCTGTTGGCAGCGTTGCAACAATTGTAAACAGCTCGTAACAGTCTCATTAATATTAACTCGGTCGCCGAGTCTCATATCTTATTCATTCAAGTGGGACACGGTTTATCTTTAAAGGGTTCGTCAGTGTTCCTCGAGACGGGAGTAGGTATTCGCATTTGTTAATGTAAACGCGACATGCGATGTTCTCTGCCAATTGGGAAAGTCACTTTGTCTAGTTTGTTCTTAAGCCCAGTTTAGACTTGCAAAATAATTGCAAGTTTCATGCATCGAGGCAGTGGTAACGGCTCCTAACCTTTTTTTTTGTTGCCCAGGGGAAATCTGCTGCAACCAGATACCCCATCACCATGGCGATGGGGTTATGTGGGGTGTTCCTTCCTCGCCGCTTTTCTGGCGACGCAACGGTTTAACGGTAAAACCCGTTACATTGCCAGAAGGCGGTTATCCGTATCCGGATTCGTCACGTGGAAGGTCAATCTTGATCTCCTTTTCCCAGCAATGGTGTGTCAAGAACACTTAACTTCTTCTCGGGAACCTTATTTTCATTGGGGTCACAGACTCCCCGTGTACATAACCCTAGGTTCTCAGTAGATATGGGAGCTGGCGGTCTTGTGCGATACGCCGGCGCCCAGCTCTCTTGCGGCGCACAGAGTCCGCTAGTGAACTGATCACGGCTTCTAACCTAACCTAACCAGTTTGCTTCACGGTCTGCAATGTCATGGATACTTTTAAGATGTTTTTGTTAGTCTAAACCAGGCTTTAGGACTGGTTGAGTGGTTAGATTAAGCCTCTATTGAAATCTAATTTGGTGTATTGGAGCGACCACTTCGAAAAATATTAACGTGTTTTATATTCAGGGTATATTATTATGTCGCTTAGAACCGGAGCGAAGACGTAGTCTATTCGATTAAATCTTATTACTAAATACACGTCTCATCTCACCGCGCCTTGTTGCTGATGAAGTCGATTTTAAATGATCGAATGAATGATTAAAAAAAAAACATTTGCAACCACAAATTTATTGAAATTCACTCATAAAACAGTTACAAAAAATATAAAACAAAAGATTTAAAGGACGAATGTTCAACGCAGAATATAAGCAGGCTAAGATTTATTAAAAAGCATGGACTAATTACGCTCTCTGCTATAACTAATGATAGGTACGTTGTTTAAAATCAAGCAACGTAAAACTCTTATTTTGCAGCGCATCATGCCGTGTTGCGCAAATGTTTTTCCAAGTTATTAGCAATCGTGCAAAGTATACTGCGTGTAATTTACTACAACCTAGTTTAAACAATAATGTTTAATATTTGTTTTGCTCTTAACGCATGCTATAGGTAGTTATTATTTCTCTGTATTGCAAAAGACCGGGCACGTTTTCTTTTTTGTAGAACTCTTCTTCTGAACAACGCTGCAGCCAGTCAGTTAGCCGTGGATACCTGTAACAATTAAATTACATTAATTAATTATTGTTTCGGGATGAATATTGTAATAACTTACTGATTAATAGAAATTTTCGATGACGGATTCAAAACACTTTCCATTATAGTTCAAAACACTTCCCGTTATAGTTCAAAAGGTTTTTACATAATAATCCGTCCTAATATTATAAATGCAAAAGTAACGTTTGTCTGTTTCGCTTTCACGCTTAAACCGCTAAACTTATTTAGCTGAAATTTGGTATAGTGATAGTTTTATCTCGGAATGTGAGATGAGCGGATTATCATCAAAATAAATAATCATAAATGCTTCCTACTTGACAGAACTACTGACCAACAGTTTTTCAGTTAAGACATAGGGGGCGGTTTTAAATCGAGAACTATGTTAAGTTCTGTATGCTAAGTGTAATTTTCCGTTACAAAATAAGTCTAGATCGCGTTTGCGTTAAAATGCCAAACACTATGGGAACTGTTTGTTGCCGATTCGGTCCGTAAGTGGCACTGCCAATTTTTTCATAGACATCGAGAAGTTTATTTGAACTCGTTCGAGATGTTTTATATGCGAAAACTTACACTAGTGGCTCTGTAATACTCTACGTCTTAAAATGTTATATTTATATTACTTAGTAGGGTATAGGTTTGATTTGATTGAATACCTATGTCAATTTAATACTGGATTTTGACAAGCACCATGCATTAGTCGGTGGTTCAAAGTGTTCGTCGTCAAAGAGGTGATTTAATTTTGGATTAAAAATTACGATTTAATATTTAAACTTAATTCAACCTCCAGTTGAATTCCAGAACTATTTGAAGACCTTAAATAATGAGGAGGCTTCAACAATGTTGTATGATACTCACAAGTCTTCATCGATTGCCACTAATTCTTTCAAAGTGCTGATGGTAGCAACGCAGCAGATGTCTGCTACAGTTATGTCTTCTCCAGCCAGCCAAGGCGTAGTTAGAAACTTGTCAGTAAACTCATACGCCTTCTCAATATTCTCGATCATTTTAGGGGCAACTGTTGTTGCGTTTCCGAAAACGATTGATCCCTGAAAAAACGTGTTTGTCTGAGTCCTTCCATATTCTAAAAAAATGGATTACTATTATTTAAAAAAACAGTATATTCAGTGAATACAATGAAATCCACTCTTTTTGTCACAGTCCCTCCATATTCTAAGTAATTGGTTTGATATTATTAAAAAAACTTATTGTATCCAGTGAATACGATGAAATCCATCATTTCTGTCGAAGTCCCTCTATATTCTAAGAAATTGGTTTAATATTAAAAAAAAAAACATTATATTCAGTGAATACGATGAAATCCAGCCTTTCTGTCTCAGGCCCTCTATATTCTAAGAAATTGGTTTAATATTTTTAAAAACACATTCTATTCAGTTAATACGATGAAATCCATCCTTTCTGTCGAAGTCCCTCTATATTCTAAGAAATTGGTTTAATATTAAAAACACCTATTCTATTCAGTGAATACGATGAAATCCAGCCTTTCTGTCTCAGGCCCTCTATATTCTAAGAAATTGGTTTAGTATTATAAAAAAAAAACTTTATTCAGTGAATACTATGAAATCCACCCTTTTTGTCTCAGTCCTTCTTTATTCTAAAAAATTGGATTACTATTATTAAAAAAAGCTTATTCTACTCAGTGAATACGATGAAATCCACCCTTTTTGTCTGAGCCCTTCTATATTCTAAGAAATTGGTTTACTATTATTAAAATAAGCTTATTCTATTCAGTGAATACGATGAAATCCACCCTTTTTGTCTAAGTCCCTCTATATTCTAAGAAATCGGTTTAATATTATTAAGAAAAACTTATTCTATTCAGTGAATACGATGAAATCCATCCTTTTTGTTGAAGTCCTTCTATACCTACTTACAAGCCAAATCATATTATAGCATGCGGATGACAATAAAGTGCAAGCACAGTCATCCAAAATATTGCGTTTTTTAATAAAAAATCTATTTAGTGAATACGATAGAATCCACCCCTTTTGCCTTGGTCCTTCCATACCAACAAGCCAGATGACATCATACGGCGCGCGGAAAAGATTCCAAGCACAGTCAGCCGAAGTATTGTATTAAAAAAGTTTTTAATCAATAACCTTGTAACGACTTTAGGCGCCATCGACTACATAAACTACTATGACGCACGAGTAGCAAGCGACAATGACGTCACAACGGTCTACATCGCGCCAACGAAGTTTCTCAACACGGGTACATCTATAAATACAACTCGCAACTCTCTTCCTTCGTTTTCCCAGACATAACATCTGTCTGTACAGAGATCTGTCTATTATGATCTCTTCCCAAAATCATTTAATGAATACGATGAAATCCAGCCCTTTTGTCGTAGTCCTTCCATACCAACAAGCCCGATGTCATCATAGAATGATGGTGACATTTCAAGCTTTCTAACAAAAACCTATTTAGTGAATACGATGAAATCCAACCTTTTTGTCTCAGGCCCTCTATATTCCAAAAAAATAGATAACTATTATTTGAAAAAAACCTATTCTATTCAGTGAATACGATGAAATCCACCCTTTTTGTCTCAGGCCCTCTATATTCCAAAAAAATTGGATTGCTATTATTTGAAAAAAACCTATTCTATTCAGTGAATACGATGAAATCCACCCTTTCTGTCGTAGGCCTTCTATATTCTAAACAATTGGAGTAATATTATTTAAAAAAAACGTATTCTATTCAGTGAATACGATGAAATCCACCCTTTTTGTCTCAGGCCCTCTATATTCCAAAAAAATGGATTACTATTATTTGAAAAAAACCTATTCTATTCAGTGAATACGATGAAATCCACCCTTTCTGTCGTAGGCCTTCTATATTCTAAACAATTGGAGTACTATTATTAAAAAAAAACCTATTCTATTCAGTGAATACGATGAAATCCAGCCTTTTTGTCGTAGTCCTTCTATATTCTAAAAAAATGGATTACTATTATTTGAAAAAAACCTATTCTATTCAGTGAATACGATAAAATCCACCCTTTTTGTCTCAGGCCCTCTATATTCTAAACAATTGGAGTACTATTATTTGAAAAAAAAAACCTATTCTATTCAGTGAATACGATGAAATCCATCCTTTCTGTCGTAGGCCTTCTATATTCTAAAAAAATTGGATTACTATTATTAAAAAAACCTATTCTATTCAGTGAATACGATGAAATCCACCCTTTCTGTCGTAGGCCTTCTATATTCTAAAAAAATTGGATTACTATTATTTGAAAAAAAAACTTATTATATCCAGTGAATACGATGAAATCCATCCCTTTTGTCGCAGTCCCTCTATATTCTAAGAAATTGGTTTAATATTAAAAAAAAAACTTATTCTATTCAGTGAATACGATGAAATCCAGTCTTTCTGTCTAAGTCCTTCTATACCTGCTTACAAGCCAAATCATATTATAGCATGCGGATGACAATAAAGTGCAAGCACAGTCATCCAAAATATTGTGTTTTTTAACAAAAATCTATTTAGTGAATACGATAGAATCCACCCCTTTTGCCTTGGTCCTTCCATACCAACAAGCCAGATGACATCATACGGCGCGCGGAAAAGATTCCAAGCACAGTCAGCCAAAGTATTGTATTAAAAAAGTTTTTAATCAATAACCTTGTAGCGACTTTAGGCGCCATCGACTACATAAACTACTATGATGCACGAGTAGCAAGCGAAAGTGACGTCACAACGGACTACATCGCGTCAACGAAGTTTCTCAACGCTGGTGCATACCTATAAATACAACTCTCAATTCTCTTCCTTCGTTTTCCCAGACATAACATCTGTCTGGACAGAGATCTGTCTATTATGATCTCTTCCCAAAATCATTTAATTTCCCAAAATCATTTAATGAATACGATGAAATCCAGCCCGTTTGTCGTAGTCCTTCCATACCAACAAGCCAGATGTCATCATAGAATGATGGTGACATTTCAAGCTTTCTAACAAAAACCTATTTAGTGAATACTATGAAATCCAACCCTTTTGTCTCAGGCCCTCTATATTCCAAAAAAATGGATAACTATTATTTGAAAGAAACCTATTCTATTCAGTGAATACGATGAAATCCACCCTTTTTGTCTCAGGCCTCTATATTCCAAAAAATTGGATTACTATTATTTGAAAAAAAACCTATTCTATTCAGTGAATACGATGAAATCCACCCTTTCTGCCGTAGGCTTTCTATATTCTAAACAATTGGAGTACTATTATTTGAAAAAAACCTATTCTATTCAGTGAATACGATGAAATCCACCCTTTCTGTCGTAGGCCTTCTATATTCTAAAAAAATTGGATTACTATTATTAAAAAAAACCTATTCTATTCAGTGAATACGATGAAATCCATCCTTTCCGTCGTAGGCCTTCTATATTAAAAAAAAATGGATTACTATTATTTGAAAAAAAAAACAACTTATTATATCCAGTGAATACGATGAAATCCAGCCTTTTTGTCTGAGTCCTTCTATATTCTAAAAAAATGGAGTACTATTATTTAAAAAAAAACCTATTCTATTTAGTGAATACGATGAAATCCAGCCTTTCTGTCGTAGTCCTTCTATATTCAAAAAAATTGGATTACTATTATTTGAAAAAACCTATTCTATTCAGTGAATACGATGAAATCCAGCCTTTTTGATTTAGTCCTTCGATATTCTTAAAAAATTGGATTACTATTATAAAAAAAAAAAAAACTATTCAGTGAATACGATGAAATCCACCCTTTTTGTCTCAGGCCCTCTATATTCCAAAAAATTGGATTACTATTATTTGAAAAAAACCTATTCTATTCAGTGAATACGATGAAATCCACCCTTTCTGTCGTAGGCCTTCTATATTCTAAACAATTGGAGTACTATTATTAAAAAAAAAACCTATTCTATTCAGTGAATACGATGAAATCCACCCCTTGTGTCTCAGTCCTTCTTTATTCTAAAAAATTGGATTACTATTATTAAAAAAAGCTTATTCTACTCAGTGAATACGATGAAATCCACCCCTTTTGTCGCAGTCCCTCTATATTCTAAGAAATTGGTTTAATATTAAAAAAAAAACTTATCTATTCAGTGAATACGATGAAATCCAGTCTTTCTGTCTAAGTCCTTCTATACCTGCTTACAAGCCAAATCATATTATAGCATGCGGATGACAATAAAGTGCAAGCACAGTCATCCAAAATATTGTGTTTTTAACAAAAATCTATTTAGTGAATACGATAGAATCCACCCCTTTTGCCTTGGTCCTTCCATACCAACAAGCCAGATGACATCATACGGCGCGCGGAAAAGATTCCAAGCACAGTCAGCCGAAGTATTGTATTAAAAAAGTTTTTAATCAATAACCTTGTAGCGACTCTAGGCGCGATCGATTACATAAACTACTATGACGCACGAGTAGCAAGCGAAAGTGACGTCACAACGGACTACATCTCGCGTCAACGAAGTTTCTCAACGCGGGTGCATACCTATAAATACAACTTTCAATTCTCTTCCTTCGTTTCCCCAGGCACAACATCTGCCTGGACAGAGATCTGTCTATTATGATCTCTTCCCAAAACCATTTAGTGAATACGATGAAATCCATCCCTTTTGTCGTAGTCCTTCTATTCCAACAAGCCAGATGACATCATAGAATGAAGATGACATCATAGAATGAAGATGATATTTGAAGCTTTTTAACAAAAACCTATTTAGTGAATACGATGAAATCCAACCTTTTTGTCGGGAGTCCTTCTAAACCTAGAAGCTAGGTGACATCATGGAACTCTGACAACATTCCAAGCATAGTCAGCCAAAATACTTCTACCTATCTCTAGTATCTCTGGTATAATTATCAATTAGTTACCGTGGCTTCTCGGAGTGCAGGGAACATGACCCCGCTGTCAAAGTGAAGTCTTTGGTCAATCAGGGCCCTTCGTTTCGGGTCCAAGGGATACAGCGAGTCATTCTCTCCATAGACGCTCACCAAGTATGTAACGATTGCATGGCTAAAAAGAAAATGGGTGCCATGGCTATACCCCGTTATCTTGTCGCATATGTTCTTGATATTGATGTACGCCTTTTAAGTCTATGCTCAATTTTAATGAAAACTTTTTGTTTACAAATAAGTAGATAACCTGGTCTTACGTGAAGCGATAACCTTAGACAAATGATTTACCTATTTGCAATTGCATGTCATATTGACAGACGCAATCCCTTGCAGTTGTTTGGAATAGTGTTTGTTTAATTTTATCGGTTGTTTAATTTTGGTATCGACATTTAGATAGTTAAAAATAACATTCACGCTTTACTGAAAAACAATTTCTGTGCGACGAGATAACCCGTTATCTTAGACCCCGGTCTAGTCATGGCTATTATGTTATTGCGGTTTATTTAAGACCTCTATATATACAGGGTGTCCGCTACTCGGACGCGGCTTTTTATTTCCGTTGAAATAAAGCGTATTTGTTTGACAAAAAGTACATTCACCTTTATTCCCAGGTCTTCACTTTCCCAATTTTCCACATATTCAGATTTTGGACGGAACTGAATTTTAGATCAAACATTAAAATGAAAAATAACTCAACCTGGTGAAATGTTCCAGAAGCATTCTGAGAGACCTTGTACATTAGCTTCACTGTAAATTATTACCAGTACCTGGATGACCGTAGACCGTAGTTTTACTCGATAGGTACTTTTCTTTTAGGTTTTCTAAAAATTAAACCTATCTATCTAGCTAAGATCGATTAATCGCCCTCAAATCCCCCTGTATACTAAATTTCATGAAAATTGCTCGTTTAAATAGATTAAGGTAATAATTAGGTAAATATTGAGAAAATTACCTATCCCATATTGCGAAGTCGCCGTCTACCAAAGTTGGTATAGTATGTTGAGGGTTCATCTGAAATAAAATAAAGTAATTAGATAATTCAAATTATTCTTGACTAGCTTCTGCCCGCGACTTCGTCTGCGTAGAATTATAGGTAAACCTTTCTCTGGAATCACCCTATCTATTAAAAAAAACGCATGAAAAACCGTTGCGTAGTTTAGACATAAGATTGTTTTATACTATGTAATTGTTGTATCAAGAATAGCTGAATCAAGTCTCTAGAACAAGGTTACATGATATAAAAAAAACTGCTTATTTTAAAATTAATTAAGTACCTAATGTATTCCTAAAAATAAATGGAAAGAAATAAAACTTTTTGTACTTTTGTACGTTGAAATAAAATTGAAATATTCAGGCTGTGGAGGCAATGCATACTGAAACCCCATACACACATAGCAACAACAACCACTCAACAGAACTGTGCTTGTTTTGGAGCCGTTGGTGTAATTGCATTTTAGTATCCGCGAGAAGAAAAAAATGCAAATGTGCTAAACCTCGTCTCATAAACAGTAAAACCCATTTTGTTGGAATTTATTCAACAATTGAATTCTTTTACCAGTTTTTTTTTTTCAAAATATTGTTACATAAGAACCTTCTCCTGACAATAAGAAACACAACAAAAAAAGGATCAGCGAGATTGGTCCAGCCGTTCAACCAAGGGAAACAGGGATATTCATCTTTATATATAAAGATTGAATTTGAATTTTAAATTAGACTATGTTACCAAGAATAACATCACGTCCATTCGTTTAGAAGCTGTGCCATATAGACACGTTAACTCTCTTCTTTTCTGCGCCGTAGGTAAAGTACATTGAAAATGAATAAATAAATATTTTTACGGACCTTGACATAATCTTCTTTGAGTTGTTCAAATTGTAGTACGTCGACGTCTATGTATTCTACATCAGTTATACCAAGGCAGTTCATAGTCATATAAACTGCCCTTACTGGTGGGCTAGCGTCCAACTTATATAAAGTAAGCACCATATTCGACGGTTCTGAAAGAAAATAAAGATACCTGTAGTTATAAAAAAAATTGGTTGTTGCGTTGTAATTACTAATTTGGTCAAATTTTCCAGCATAATGATTAGATTATGTTAATTTATTTCAATTTTGTAAGTAACGTTCTATACTCGGGAGTAAAAAACCGGGTCACTTTTCATGCAACTTTCTACGGGAAGTGACCTGGTTTTTTGATCCCGAGTATATTTTTCAATTAAAACATAATAAATGAACAAAAATGATGATTTATTTATTTATTTATTTATAGGAACACAAACATGGCTCATAAACAAATCACAAAGAGTTTACATAATTGACAAAACAGTGTTCACATTTAACTTAACACATTTGAGTTAGAGTTTGAGTAATTCAGCCTCCTAGCTGAATGTGACGGACGCGTAAGGACGCGAAACAAATATAAAAAATACTTAATTTAAATAAAACATATAAGCTAATTTTTTGAAAAAGGAAAATAAAAATAAAATAAAGGGAAATAAAAAAAACTTAAAATAATGTATTAAAATTTTCTCTAAATGTATGGAAGGAAACGTTAAACAATTCTATATTATTGCAATAACGGTTATAGGAATCATGATTATAGATTTAAAATAACACGTCAGGAAAAATAAATGTTGAAAAGAATGAAACCGAAAATAAAAAATAACACGGTACCTACAATAAAATATCACAATGTTATCAAAATTTTCAAAATTATTATTTGTAATTATTACAAATTATAATTAAAAAAAAACCTTGAAATTAATTTAACTAATACAATTCCTAAAAAAACAATGGATTTGTCCCTAATACAATCGGTCGGTGGGATGATACAGACATGATGTTTTATAAAATGGTGATGAAACTTACTTCTTACTCCAAAATGTGTTTTTCAGACCAGAGCAAGGAGACGACCGAGCTATATTGCGTCCAGGCGTTTAGTTAACCAACAAATCGATCTTGCTTAAGTCATTACTACTCAGGAAGTTAAAACAAGAAAGCTGGTGATGCGGCATTCGGTTTTGCGGCTATAAATTTTATGAGAGAGTTGTCAGAATCTAACCTGAACATCAAAATCCTGGCGAAAGAATCGAACGCACTTGCGGTCAAAATTTTGCAAAATAAGAAGGCATCATAAAACGATAACAATTTTATAAAATCATTAGTTCTATGCGAAATACCATACCGTACCGTAAAGACTAAAGTGGGAAAATGCTTCAAAGATAGCAATTTTATTAACTAACTTACCGACGTGGTTATTCCAGTAACAACTTTTTTTTCTCTTTAACGAACTTTTATGATTTTTTTTAACAAATACAAAAAATCAAATTTCTCAAACCGTACTCAAGTTATTGTTAAGTGATGATAATTATTTTGTAGTTGTTTAAGTGCTGAACTTTCAATTCCATTGAAAATCAGCAGTTTACACCAATTTTATATTGCACGGATTTGATTTGTTCTTTCCTGCCAATCTATATTTTATATAGGTATATATTTTATATCAGTGTATACATAAAAATCTAAGGGAGTCTTCACCCGGTGATCAAGTGGGAGTAGAAGAAGTATAGCATCTGTCGGTAGGTCTAAACAACATAGCGGCACTGGAATGCCAACATTGTCAAACAATTAAGGCTGCATTTTTCGATTCTCTAGGGGGGCAGCAGCCCCCCTGCCCCCCTTGGGGACGCCTTTGTGCAGAACATACAAGCAGCTTATCCATTGACGTTTTCTAATTTCTGTGCCACGACTTAATAATGCATTATGCACACACGTCGCAAACCACGTGACAAATGAGCGCAAGGTTCAATAATGATACAGTATGTATCTGAACGAAAAGGAAAAATGAATCCCGTTAATTTTATACCGAAATATTATGGAATCTAACTTAAAGTCCTGTGAAACGGTTTTCTTTGCAACGTCCTGTACATTTTGGCTTACAATGTTATAAATGACAACAAAATTTTGTAATGCTAGTTGAATTAGTTTACAAAGTTGCAAGCACGCTCGCGTATCTATAATGCAGTTCTCGATGTGTTGACCGTATGTAGACAACTTTTTAAACAACTATGATTATTTTCATGTACAGTTAAGGGCATATTATGTACGTTATGTACGTTACCAAGTAATATTATGTAGTAATATTATGTACGTTACCAAGGCGTCAAAAACATCTATACACCTTTATGTCACAAACTAAGGTCGGTGATACATATATTTGCAAAAATAAATTGTCATTTTCATTTTCATTATCATTATCATTCATTTTCATTTGACGTGATGACTGAATCGATATTTATGCTCTCAACTGTACCTTGCATCAAATTAGAATAACTTTGCTGGATACCTTGTCTTATTGTTAAGAGCTTGTATGAGCGTTTTTATTTAATAATGAGTGCAGTTGTTTTTTAAATACAAGATCATGAAATTATGCGTATACTCCCAATCCCTACTAATATATAAATGTGAAAGTAACGTTGTCTGTTACCTTTTCACTCTTAAATCAATGGACCGTTTGGTCCACATTTTTTTTCAGTCCCGGGGAACATTATAGGATAGATTTTATCCTGGAAAATTGCATAATTCCCGCGGGATAGCGATAAGGGAATCTGCGGCGACTGAGTTGTGGGCACCAACTAGTTCACTATGAACATGTTTTAGGTCAAGCTTTGCAGTTCGTACTGTATGTGAACCTAAAATCATATGCCATGTACATATTGAATACTTCCATTAACCCTAATGATTCAATTTGTCAAAGAATTCACATGAACCCTTATTATGCAGGCACCAACCAACCTCATAGACGATTGTTTACTTGAGAATTTTTGATGTACAGTCAAGGGCAAAGATATGTATACACCACAGAGTGTCAAAAAGCATGGTCATCTAAATGGTCATAAATTTGGCAACATATAAAAGTACATAAATTAGTATACATGATTTGAGAAATAACTATGTATACAACATTTGCAATAATATGTCCTCATGTATTAGGCCATAAACTTAGAAACACCGTAAAGTTCAAAAATATGTATACACTATTTAACCATTAATTATGTATCTAATATGATAACCAAAAATATGTAAACAATCCAAAATTCTATTAACACAACTCTATTGTCAGGAGCATATGAACGTATTTGCGTAACATCGAACTCTGTAATCTTAATGTAATCAGCCAGCCACTTGAAGCTTCAAGTCGTATACAACAACTGCTATTCCAAACTCTTTAACTGATAATTACTCTGTTTATTTTAAACTAGCTTCTGCCCGCGACTTCGTCTGCGAAGAACTATACATAAAAACCTTCCTCTTGAATCACTCTCTATTAAAAAAACCGCATCAAAATCCGTTGTGTAGTTTTGAAGATATAAGCATACATAGGGACATAGGGACATGGGGACAGAGAAAGCGACTTTGTTTTATACTATGTAGTGATCATGACATGTGCCCACAATCTTGCTAAATGTGGCCTGTAGGTTGTAGGTACCTGTTACCATAATCTCTGTCTACCCCGTAAGGGATAAAGACGTGATTTGTGCTTGTGCATGTGCATGTGTCATGTGTCACTTTTGAATTTTTTAATTCCATTTGACTTACCGTTTCTTATGGTTTTTCTTGCGGCTTTTCATTAATGTTGAAGGAGAAAATGAATCGTATAAGCGATCATTTAATATATAGGATTGTTGCCTTATGCGAGGAAGGTATATCCGTGCCTGATATAGCTCTGCTGACGAATTAGGCATCACGGTAAGAAATATTAAACATGTTAATATTAATGTACTATAGAAAATATTACTCGCTATGCACTTTGTCTTAAGTTTAAGGAGTTGTTTTCTTTATTATACAGTTATCTTTTCCATGCTGGTCTGGGAGCAAAGAAAAAACATAGAATGTAGCAGTTGCTTCTCTACCCGCGCAGATGGTAAAAGCCCATCGAGGGAATGGGTGATTATAATAGGAATCATCTTATAGGCGATGAGGCTAGCAACCCATCACTATTTTGATTCGCCCACAATCTTGCTAAATGTGGCCTGTAGGTACCTGTTATCTTAGGCTCTGTCTACCCCATAAGGGATAAAGACGTAATTTGTGTGTGTGTGTTTAAGTATACTTTGCCTTTTATTAAATAAAAATAATTAGAAAATAGCGTAAATCGCCAATTACTGTATGATTTGATATTGACGACACGGATGGCTCAGTGGTGAAGCAACCGCCTTCTGAGTCGAAGGTCCTGGGTTCGAAACCCGGCCAGGGCAATGATTGTGTGATCAACTCGAATATTTGTGCTTGGGTCTTGGATGTTCTATATATTTAAGTATGTATTTATATATATAAGTATGTATATCGTCATCTACTCGTAACTGGTAGGTACCCATAACACAAGCCTTCTTGAGTTTATGTATACATATTTCGATACTTTGGGTATATATTTATTTTTGTCCCTGAATGTACCGTTTTCATCTTCAATCAAAATCAACGAAATCTGAATCTGTAAAATCTGTTAAACATGCCGATTGATAACGTCGTGGTGACAGGTCAAAACATGCGACAAACATATGCAATGACAAGTCTTTACTGTTTTCGTGAATTGTCAAAACATACTTTACAAATTTGTTTCGTGTGACTAGGCCGTAAAGTTGATATTCGCAGATTACATTTTGTATACATATTTTCGTGGCAATTACTGAATCTATATTTAATGACATAAGTATGACTATAATATTTTGCATTATTTGCAGGATACTAATAATGGAGTTTTGATTGTATACAAGTTTTTGGACTTGCTAGGTACATATTTATGTTGCCAGTGTAGTTTGCATATTTATTACCATTTGAATGAGTACATATCTTTTTAACTTTATATGATTACTTATTTTCTTTCACTTTACTTGCATATATATCTTTGCCCTTGACTGTACGAACAAATTGTACAACAAACTACTGTGTTCGTTTTACAAACGACTGTAGAATTATTTCCGTCCAGTCTAAATGAATATAGCCCAAAAATTGCTTTGTCCCGAAGTATCCGTAGTCAATAATACAAAACTCTAACAAAAAAAATTCATCCAAAACATGATCCGTTTAAAAACTAATGTTAACTCCTGCTACAATAGAAAGATGGTTTCCGGTATAGTTTACATAATACTATTATAACTAAACTAAAAATATTGTACTAAAAAGTCACCCAAATATCAGCATAGTCCGCACAAAACACTCACTTAAAATAGTTTTCCAATTAAATTAAATTTTTCAAACGAGATAGCAGCCATAACCTTGAATCGTCTCTACTTAACTTTTTTTTCCAAATTCAAAACTTTCCTACGTGCCAGTTTAAAAACAACCACGTCGCTTCTTTACAGAGTTGGTATGCTGTGCCTAAACTCCTCAAGAGCGAGACACAATATAATAAAAACGGTGTACCTATCCGTGTATAACTATATGAAAATTATGAATGAGTATATAATAGCGTTGCGTTTTGGCTGCTATTGCATTAAAAACAGAACAAAGGTCTCTGGAAAATAGATATTTTGAGACTAAGATTGATTGTAATCTGATGTACTTACCGGTGGGAACGGATGTAATGGAAAATGGAGTTATAAAAGAGATATTTTGAAAGACTGATATTTTGTTCCGAAAAGATGAAAACTCAATTTATCTTCTTCATTTAAATATTTTCTAGGAATTCTTCTCTCGCATTCTCTTAACTATCAGAAAGTCTCGCCGCAAGCAAAAACGATCCTTGATACCGCGGAAATAATTAGTTTCTGTCAGAACGGACTGAGCTGGTTGTTAATTACCTCGTTCTTTTATTTAAGCATTCATAGCGTTGATCGTTGATATCACATTTGTGAGAATATCACTCGAAAGTGATACCACCGCTAGTATCATAATTGTATCACCCAGCATCATAAATCATAAATGACGATTTGGAAGTGGACTGTAAATAGGCGTTCCGTCACTGTTGGGAAAACCTAAAACGGAAGTATGGTGAAGTCGTAAAGAACGGTTGGCATTTTTATACTCCTCACCCATACATCCAGCGGTTTTTGAACGCCTCTTCTAATAGCTGCGATTTTGCGGGTTCACAATTTTAAGAAATGTTATTTTCTGGAAATCTGCGGCTACAGCCTTCGTCCTCGTGCGGCTAGCGATGATTCTCATTTGTTTCTTCTGCTCTTTGATTTGTAGAGCAGGATGATGCGCGCGATGGTTGGATGGACTGTGAATGCATCCCATTCAAAATCAAACCACGCCATACAACTTTATAGGCCCAAACACTGATTTTTTTCAATTAATGTTTATTGCGACAACGGTTCATTTTCACCTTGATTTGATAATCAATTTGATGTTATAGGTAATAATATAAATTCTTCACGAAGCCAGTTAAAACTGACACTGAAAAATGGCTATCATTTGTTACTTTCATCAAAACTACGGTAATTCAGTTTGGGTCGTTGCCCGCGCTCAAAAGCAATAAATTTTACTTTTAATCTGATAAAAGCAGTGGTCAATGGTTCGCACTGAAAACTGAAACCGAATATTATGAAACTGAAAATATCGCTGGCGAACGAAAATAAAGTTTACAGAGTAATATTTTATCGCGTTGCGCGTTGAAAACCTTTGGCTTTGGTACTATTTTGGTTTGGGGTTTTATACACAGTTAAAGGTAGGCGAGAATAATGTTGACAAGGCAGCCTCAGTGTTTTTTAGTTAAATGACTCTACAATTGCTACTCTTGTGGAAGTCCCTCGAGTTTAAATTTACTTTTGTATGTCGCCTACACCGCTCTAAAACTAGTGATTCTCGATTACATCAGTAGGCTTATTACCTAACTCGCTCGCAATCGCCGTCGTGTTCATTTTGACAGTTCATGTATGGCCTGACAATTGACATCGCAATCAGCTAGCTGTCACATTCATACAAGAACTGTCAAAATGAACACGATGGCGATTGCGAGCGAGTTAGGTAATAAGCCTACAGATCATTAGACTAATAATACAATGATAACCTTTGTTGTCTGCTTTTGATGTTGTTTCATTTAGTTCAACTAATTAATTGCATTAAAACAAGTGAACTCTAATGACTAAAGGGTTAATACTACACTTAATCCACTTTAATTAATCCGATTATCTCTGACTTGTGCTTCTTGGCAGCAAGATATGATAAACCCTCAGATTAACACGGGTACAAACAAGTTATTGATTTAAAACACAAAACCAAACTTAATTAAATTTTTCGCGATAATAGAGGCCACCTAAATCTTGTAGATGCAGAGTGAAAACGTGAAAAATTCTATTTTTTTTGTGACCATATGTGCGCCTCTCTAGTGCGAAGGGCGAGGGGCAGCACCAACAGTATTCTATAAATGATCTCGGACAGGCTAGACTGTCCATTCATGACCCACTGCCGTGCAATTTGGAACGGTCACGTGCAGTAGTGATTTGTGTATGTATTTTATACTTACTAACATTAGCAGCAATTATGTAACTAACAAATTGTGGGTCCCAGTTACCCGAACAAAGAAAATTATTATTATTATTATTTGTGTTTACTTGAACTTGAACTGATGCGTTTGGTCAATAGGGATAATGACTAGGTAAAGAAGACGAAACATTAATTGTTATCAAAAAATCGGACTCATAATTCTATTATTATTTTGATAATCAACCAAAAAAGTTACAAATACCTATATAATTATAATTATATATTAGGGAACAATTCACACAAACTGACTTAGTCCCAAAGTGAGGCCTAGTAAGGCTTGTGTTATGGGTACCTACTATAAAGAAATATAGAGAAATATAATATACTTAAATTTTAAAGAAACATCCATGACTCAGGAACAAAATATTTGTGCTTATCACACAAATATTATGGCCCTTACCAGGATTCGAACCAGTGCTATTAGTGCTTTGTGATTGTTTGTGATACGACGTGATTTTCTCGCCTTATATGATATCACTGCCATCTAACGGGTAATTGTAGTAACTTCCAGAGCATGTTTTGACTACTTACTGCATAACAGAAAGAAACGCAAGAACTCGGTAAAACTCCATCTGTGATATGTGGAGAACATTCACCAGATTTCCTGGGGCATTAATAGTACAGTCGCAACTTCTGCCAAAGAGAGAATCAGACTGATGTTATCAACGCCGTTATTTATTTCTAAAAGTTTACGCTACTCGCCACGAGATGCCGCTGTTTCAACGCATGAATTTGACTATTCATCAACAGATGGCGTTACAAACCTGAAATTAAATGTCAGAACAATTAAGCTGAGCAGAATCCTAATTACTATAATTGGACTACAGCCTACGAGGGAATAATTACTACCTGTTGTACAATTAGCGAGCAAATCTTTGGCAACAACGCGGTAAAATAAAATGCCGTAATGTTGAAAATAATCCCGTTTATTTATATACAAGTTTCGCTTATTGCAAGCTTTCGTTTAATTTTGTCTGAGTGTATGTATTTATAAAATTAAATAGGTACTTGAAATTTTATCCGGAATACATAGATAAGCAGGCGAGAGTAATTTTTTTTCAGGGTTATGTAATTGTTTTAATAATGTTATAACATTTTGTCTACCCCGTAAGGAATGAAGACGTGATATATGTATGTAGGTATGTATGTAAACAATAAAAAAGAGTTCCATCAATCCCGACATATTCTGGAACAATTCTTAGACCCCTATGTAAATTTTTAATTTTTGCACAAACATGAAGCGAAAGTTCTAATGGGTTTTTACCCATGATTCCTAAGACTTTTGCCCATTCCGACAATGGGATTTTACAAGTACTTTCTACGCGAGAAGACAAGCAGCTGGCACATTTTACTTCTCTTTGATCCCAAACCTGCATGGAAGATTACACCGGATGATTGAATACATTTTTGGTTGTAATGTTTGGTCGAATGGTCGTTTCTTCTAAACTAAATTTATACTGAAACCATCAACTTTTAGCCGGTGTAAAATGTTCTCCGAAATATTTTTAGTTACCTACCTCTGGAGAAATTTGGCCAAACGATCATTTGACCAAACGATTCATAAGACCAAAAAAATGGACAATACGAAGGACTTCCATATAAACCCTTATCATAATCCGCAACAACCAATAAACTAAACCTCATGCATACACGAGTGTTACGTGTCTGAGTGCGACAAGGTGATGAAAATGTTATTTATGACTTTCCATGCATTAGAAATAAGCTGATCATGAATAACTGAAGGTTAACGGCGTTCTTTTTGATAAATATTTGATGATGTCGGAAAACTAATAAAAAAGTAGACCTCATTGGAAGCTTAGGTTACATGTTACAAATTCTATTGGGACCGTGCGCGACGACAGCGCCACGTGATAGGCGGCCATTATGGACAATATTGTCACCGCTGTCAAACAAGAAGTAAGTAAATATTGTGAAAAATATTAATGAAATCTTGAGTTATTTTACTATATTACACAATTTTGGACAGTGGTAGTCAGTAACATTATTGCCAATAATATTAAAATTGTTGTTTTCAGTGAAATTTTAGAGGTTAGGTAACTAATTTTTTTTTCTTACGGCAAATATCCACTTATTTCTTTGGTCTCGTTTCCACCATGGTCTTGGAAATTGGTAAAATTTACAGTCGCTATTCTTCTTGGTGTTATTACAATTCACAACAACACATCTTGCCAGGACCATATTTTTATCTCAAAAACGATTAGAAAATGTTTACTGCAATATGGATTTAACAGCTCAAGTCAGCGACAAAAATGACAATTTTAGCCGTAGCGAGCGCTGTGATCGTTTAGGCTACCCCCTCCACCCGCTTTGCACTCTGCCAATACTTACATACATACATAATCTAAATTTACAGACTAAGTCAAAAATTTATCTACATTCGTTTTGGAATAAGGTCAGGTCAAGAGTACCCGAAACCGACGAGCAATGTGTGAAGAGATTGATGAATGTGGATGAACCGGAAGAGGTATGTCAGGATCGTAGCGAGTGGAACAAAGTAGTCTTTGCCTACCCTTATGGGAAAGAGGCGTGACGGTATGTATGTATGTATTTTTTTTTGTTCTAGTGCTCTTTGGAAATATTTCATTTTTATTTTCATTACTAATAAAGAAAAAAACAGCAACAACAACAAAAACAGATACAGACACAATTAAAAAAAACAATGAGGTACGTAAACATAGCCGGGTTAGGCCATAGGAGGGTTAAGTATAAATAATAATCGCTTGCTTTGGCAATATAACTCAGTAACGATCCGATTGCTTGCATATTTTTATCTTGTCTTGTTGGTCTTACTTTACAAGACGAAGCTAGGTACTTAAACCTTGATTAAAATCGTTTCCCTTCGATAAACAAACGCAAAGTTTACGAGTGGTTCAACCGTATAACGTTTCAAAAGCATTTTATTAATCGATTCATTTTAATAAGCAAAGTTTCGCTTGGTAACTAAGTAGGACTCGATGAAGTGAAAACTTAATGGTCTTTAAAAATAGTAAACTTTAGTTGTTTGTGTTTCCAAGTTAATATTTTAACGATAAAATTAGTTGGCTGGGTTAACGCTCGTTAAAGATTTTACGTCAGAATAATTCCTAGTTAGTATAAATTGAATTTTATCTGGAACTTTTTCAAAAATAACTAATTTAAATAACTGATCTATGAAAATTTTATACTTTTATAAACCAACATTTTGCGGTTAAGGTATTTTGTATTTAATGCGTTTTTCATTTAGGGCATTTTAAATTTAGGGCATTTCGCGTTCGTAAAATAACGTATTATACGTCAGAGAAGGACGGCGACTCTACCCCTGTTGCACGATTAATAAGCATTTTTTTTTACAAACAAAAGCCGGCCGGCCAAGTGAGAGTCGACGAAATTACAACAAAGACGTTTTAAAATTTTTCAATGACATTTATTTTCGTTGTAGCAGCGTAGGTATCAAAATTATGTAATTACATACATAAAGCTCTTCTGATAATTTTATTCTCTGTATAAACGAATCTTTCATTACCTACGTTAGCACCGCATTCTAAACTCATTTCTCTTTCATTATTAATAAAATTATTACTTGATGCTCATAACGGAAACTCGATTTCATGTTTTACGTAAGGTACCAATAACAGCGGAAAATAAATTATAAGAACTTTTTTCAGTATAATAGCAGTTAGTTTTACGTCTGATAAAATATCCCACGCAACAAGTCAATCTGAATAATAATAGAAATGGACAAACAAGATTTAAAAATATTTTATAAATTTATAAAAGTTCAATAAATATTAAACCTATCACATATTTAAACCTGAAACTACCTTGAGAGTCAATCATAATTACACAAACGGATAACTCACGTATAAAAGTCGAGAGATGTTCGACATGTTTCGGAAAATATTAAAATATAGAAATCATGACTGGTACAGGGTAATTTTAAATTAATTATTGTCATCAATATCGTCATAACAACGTTTGCTCCTAACAATGTTCCAATCAGGGACTTCTAGTTTAATACTCAGAGTAACGATCGTCTAATAATAAATAAACGTACGAAACGAGCTTAAGTTTTTGTGCTAAGGCCAAAAGTCTTTGAAATCACTTTAGATCACAACAAACAAATCTACATCGAAAACTGTACCAGAATTAGAATAGAATAGAATAGAAGAAATTTTTATTCACCAACACAAAAAATTCACAAAAATTACAAAGTAAACAAAAATACGACTGATTAAAACCAAATATTAGCACCACATCTTAATATAATGTAGTATAGAATGTAATGAGAAATTTAATTAATCCAGCAAGCAGACACCGTCAGAGGAAATTGCTCGTTAAAAGTTTGCCTAGAGATTGTTATGACGCGTATTGTGGATTTAGACGCGCTTGTTCCCATCCCTCAGCTATTTAATTCACGTGGAAATTCATCTAACTTCTTCTCTTTCCCACAATCTTCTTTAAATAAGTCTGAGAATGAACAAAACAGTAACTTATACATATTCAAATCATGTTCAGTTTATGAAACAAAAGTAGTCAACTTATTAGACTTAACAGACGTCAGATATTACAAGACTTGAGTGAAGGTTGCAGTGAGGAGTGCTCCTAAACATTTTTTAAAAAGTTAATATTATAAATTCTTGGTCCCGCATTATTACCTTAAAATAATAGTCTGAGAGGATTTTCAGTTAAGCCTTTCATCTTATAAAATTTAATGGAACAAAGTACTATAGTTTCGAAGTATATTATTTTCATACCTCCAGGATTGTGCTATCGAATCTTTACACTACCGTCCTAATTCAAAAGGATGCATGTCCAAAAACATAATGTTTAGTTTTTATTTTTTATTTTTGGACGGATTAGACAAACCTATGAAACAGATATTCGTCCTTTTGAATTAGGGCGGAAGTATGATAGATTGATGTCTGATCTGTCAAAAAAGTAAATGTTTTTTTTGGACATCCGTTCTTTTCAATTAAGACGGCAATACATAGTATAATACAGTCACTGTCACATAAAAAACGTTTATTTAGCAAATAGGTCGTCAAGAGCTCTTTTTCAGCGCATTCGGCAAACCACGATTGCCAAGAAGAATACGCTGCAAGACACGCGACAGAAAGTAATTTTTTCGAATATAAAAATGACTTATATAAATAAACTTAAATCGTTGCAGCTGCCTTAAAGGTCTTTTCCATTTCATAATTCAGAACACAAAGTGGAGTGAAAAGTAATCCGGTATTTATAATTTACATACAAAAGGTAAAAACAACACTTCGATGGAGTCTCGCGTTTTGTTGAACATTTTTGCTGTCAGAGGGAGCCATTGCATTGAGGGAAGGCTTTTGTCGCCTCTAGTCTGTTTATTTTGTAAACATCAAGTGCGTTAGCTGGGGAAATAGGTTAGTGATGGAACTGATGGAAACATACACATCACTACATAGTATAAAACAAAGTCGCTTTCTCTGTCCCTATGTCCCTATGTATGCTTATATTTTCAAAACTAAACAACGGATTTTGATGCGTTTTTTTTTAATCGATAGAGTGATTCAAGAGGAAGGTTTTTATGTATAATTCTACGCAGACGAAGTCGCGGACAGAAGCTAGTATGTTATATACACACATACAGAAATCACGTCTGTATGCCTTACGGGGTAGACAGAGCCTAGCGTAATAAGACCTAAAGGCAACGCTTAGCATGATTGTGAGCTTTAGGTGGAAAGGGGAATCAAAATAGTGACGGGTTGCTAGACGTATGGTTCCTATGATTTTTGTTCACGTAGTGCCACAGTAGACCACACAGTACTTTTAATTTGGTACTTCACTATCATTTTATAGTAATTAAGGAACGATTTAACAACAAAAAAGTTAAAAATATATTCACGCTGCAATGGGAAGGCAGCGATCGTTTTCCCTTTAATTAAATATGTCAGCGGGATGAGGGTCACGGGTGCTAAAATGTGCTTAGCAAATCGTTTTGCGGGGTTGCGTTCATTAGATACGACAGCTCGACAAACCGAATAAACACCACTTTGCCTGAATGTCAACGATCACCGAAGCAACTTTGGAAGAGACCCAAATTTTTACTCGGATTTCCGTCAACTGTCGTGAGAAATGTAACATTTTTATAATTACACATAAACGGATAACCCACCTATAAAAAGTCGAGTGATGCTCGACATGTTTCGGACTATTTCGTAGTCCTTCTTCCTGGAGCGCTCGCCCCGGCGGCAGCGAAATGAACACTGCGCGCCAGCGCTCTGTTCGCGCGGCTGCTCGACGCAACTGCCAGCGGCGCACAACTACCCTCGTTTTCGTTTTTCGTTTATGTGTAATTATGAGTGAGTCTCACGGTAGTTTCATGTTGAACATTTTTATAGTTTATATATTTGAAGTATTTTGCTGTCTTCTCGTTTGTTGTATACTTTGTCCGATGTCGTGAACAAAATTTAATTTTATTAAGCATCATTTCATGCAGCACTTCAGCACTACAATAATGCATACAAAGTTATTGCAGTAAAAAAAGTGGATGTTGCTGACTTTGCTTCTTTAAATTATGTATCTTGTGAAAGTGGGACTCCGCTAAGGCTAAGTAAGGCATATATATTCAGTCAAATAAAAACTAACATAAATAACTATTATATTTCAAATCTTAAACTTTAAAGGCGACGCGCCACTGCAGCGCACGGCCACGCTACACACGCCACATATTCGCTCCATAGTACGAATAATGCTCCATATCAAAATGTAGGCGGTCTTTTCCACAGCAGTGCGCGCACACGCTACGCACGAAATGACCAATGAACCCACGTGGGTGACATGAGCGTCTCCGTGCACAGCGTGCGCGTTAACTATAGTCTCTAATTGATATCTAACAAACGATGATTTCACTTATCCGTCAGAAAAGTGAAGTATTGAAGAAATTAATTAAATTAACAGGCAAATTAATTTATATTTAACGTCCATCTTAACGCCCATTCATGTCCGTTCCCGGAATGGACAAATAAGCGGCTTATTCGCATATTTAGCGACGTAATTAAGGGACCAGTGAAGTGGGTGCAAATTTGGACATAATTTATTTTCAAGTGAACATTCCCTTGTTTGTATTCCGCAACTTGATTCGTGCCCGGAAGCTCGTCGGTTTGATTTATTGCTTTTTGATTTGTTTTTTGTTGATCTAACAGTTGTTTGTACCTACATGCATGTAGATATAATTTTTGCAATGTGTCGTTTTTACCCACGACGGGACGGAGAAGGTATGCGTTTGGGGTGAGAGGTATTTTGATTGTTTGTGCGCAATCGAATGACCATTTATCTCGAGAACGGTTCGACCGATTTAGATGCGGTTTTCTGCATTGAGTCCGCATTTCCTTAGCGGTGGTTTTAATTTCTGTATCATTCCTTAAGTTTTAGATTTTTGACATAGATGAAGCAAAAATTCCGTGGGACTTCTCAAAAATTACACCATCGTTTTTTTACGTATTGGCTCTTTTGTTAGCTGCAGGTGCTTACATGACAGCCTGTCTTCATGTCAAACTGTGACCGTAAAATCTATTGCACGCTACGGTAAACAAAAACCCTAGTGTGGACGTGGTGTTTCGCTCGCAGCAAGCTCGCACCACACATAGGGTTATAGATTACTTTAACGAACAACAATTAAGGTTACAGCTTACAGATGAGTAGTTTTACCTCTATTGAGTTCAGTAACGCAATATTATAGTAAACACAAAACGATATACGCACCATGTTGGTACATCTAAACAACACAAGCTTTAATCTATTCACCCTGTTTGGGCTTTTATTGCGAGTATTTGCTATCAGATAGGGTTACCATGCGTCAAGGTTTGCGAGGGATTGCATAGTCAAATTTTAGATTTATAAGGGATTGACAAGCGTTTATTCTGTATTTAGGTGCGCGGATGTTTTTTGTTCATCCTTTGTGGAGAATTTTCTGTCTCTGATTTAGCTAACAAGGTTTTCACGTGCTGTTCCTTTATTTCCATATACTATAAGTACCTACTATTTTTTTAGCTCACTGCAGCGCGACTGCAGCGCAACTGCAGCGCGAGAGCAGTGCGAGAGCAGCGCGATAGCAGCAGATGCCTTCTTATTACAATATTGAAAGTGCGCCAAATTTGTGATAAATCACTCACCTTAGATTATGGAGATGTATGTTGTTGTTGTTGTTGTTGCATAAATATAGGTATAGCTTGATTAAGTTTTCAACAGAATGTCGTAACTTTTCTTTGAAAATCGGGTTTCTTGGTTTTTTTAAATTTCACCTGGCAACCCTATTCGCCGGCCTATCAATTTGTTTGTTTAGACGATACGCTAATGGAGCGCACCCTGTGAATTAAAACGGGATGAAATCCGGCAAAATTGATAGCCTCTAAAATCCCATCCATTATCAGAATCTATTCCATGCAAATTTTTAAGGTAATCTGGTTGTACTATTCTCGTTCGAAAGCGGAAGGTAAAACGCGGTTACTTCATGAGTTTTTTAAAGAGGAAGGCAAAGGAGTCTTAAGAGCTTGTTTCACCACTCTCTGTTAAGTGTCAGTTATATTAACACACAGACGTCATCATAAATAACTGACTCTAATAGCGGCTACAGACTCACGCGAGAAGTCTTGCCGAGAAATTATATACGCGAGAACCGAGAAGGCATCTATACTCATGCGACCTTCTCATAGAAACCCCGAGAAACCCTTTGAAGCGGGCAAAAATACCGACACCGAGAACAGGCGAGCGCGAGAACGAGACGGCGAGAAAGCGATCACATTCACGCTTCTCGGGTGTTCTCGGGGGTTCTCGGCGTGAGTTCGGAGGCGCTATAAGATAACAGAGAGTTGTGAAAGAGGCCTCAAGTCTCCGCAATCAAAAGATACACTCGTTAGAAAATGTGTTAGAAAATTTGTTACGGATTACTTCCCGTAGAAAGTTGTATAAAAAGTGACCCGGTTTTTTAGCTCCCGAGTATAGTTCTTATAGTACAACTAATAAAATCAGTATAAAATACTATTTTTTGTCTGAGTTTCCAATATAAAATGAACTCGCACTGTATACATTTTGCTTAAGAACAGAGCTCTGCTGACACTGGATTTTATACTCACTTGGTGAATTTGTACAGAAACTTTGGTGCGTGTATTCGACACGCACTTGGCCGGTTTTTTAAAATTAAAGATTTTTCTTTGACACATACACAACACACAAAATCACGTCTTTACCCTTTACGGGGTAGACAGAGCCTAAGGTAACAAAACCTACAGGCCACGTATAGCAAGACTGTGGGCGTATAAGTGGAAAGGGGGATCAAAATACTGATGGGTTGCTAGCGGCATCGCCTATAACATGATTCTTACGATTTTCGCCGATTCCCTCGACGGGTTTTTAGTTTCACCATCTGCGCGGGAAGAGAAGCAACTGGTACATTGTTTTTCTTTGCTCCCAGACTAGCATGGAAGTGCACTTTGCTTGTGTGTGGAATTTTCTTTGAATGTGTATTATTTACCCCAACAGTTGTTAGCTGTACGGCCCGGCCTTGCCTTTTAACACCTGCCAATAAATCAAGCGAGTAAGTAATTTCCACGGCGTTTGCTCGACGTGAGAGCAGGCGTTATACTCCGAAATTCTATTTTCGAAGTTCTTTTCGTGCCGTCCCGCTCACACAAATAGCCCTTAACTTGAGAGCGAGAGAGATGGTATTACGCGAACGTCGAAAGTCTTTTATCAGAGTAGACCCCCTGATCCGCAGTCAATCCTCGCTTTATTACAATTCTACGTATTTTATACGGCCTTTTGAATTCCGCGAATATTTTGCTAAATTTCAAATTGATTCGGTGAATGTGTTATCGAATGTCTATTTTGATTTTGAAGGGCTTATGGCATTATTAGTTTGTATAAAGGTGGGACGGAAATCGAAATTGGTTCTTGAAATGTTGAAATATTTAGCTATTTATTAAAAAATAGGTTTATAAGGCATGTGTTGGCCTACTTCATAATATCACTTTTACTAAACCTTTAGAGGTCGAAAACGATTTTTTAATTAGCATATACGAACCTCCTTGTTTTCTTTTACATTCACTCATAATTTCTGCGAGCGAAGACACGGGAAAACCAGAGGTTTACAAGACATTGTCTCACAATATTACCACGTCAAAACATTTCAGCGAAACGGAAACTTGTCTTTGCATTTAAATTGTGCTTGACAAAACCGTAATCCGGTGAACCACAGTAACCGATACAGTCATCGATATAGAAGGTCGACAATATCGCAACATCGACTGATTGTTATGTAAAGGAAATCATTTTTTAACCCCCGACGCAAAAAGAGAGTGGTGTTATAGTTTGACGTCGACGTCTTTGTGTGTGGTCAAACCACTAGTCTACCACTACTTTTATAATATTTATAATGATATAATATAAAATAATATAACAATAATAGCATGAAACTACCGTGAGACTTAATCATTATTACACACAAACGGATAACTCACGTATAAAAAGTCGAGTGATGCTCGACATGTTTCGGACTATTTCGTAGTCCTTCTTCCTGGAGCGCTCGCCCCGGCGGCAGCGAAACGAACACTGCGCGCCAGCGCTCTGTTCGCGCGGCTGCTCGACGCAACTGACAGCGGCGCACAACTACCCTCGTTTTCATCGTCATTTTTATTACTGTCAAATGTAGGGCAGCACACAACACTGATCACGTCACTCCGTAAAGGTTCGCTCACACTCACCGTTTGGTCAATATTTAAAACAGTTTAAAGTTTTTCATTCCGCGGAAAGTACGTGAAGCCATTGAAATAAGTCGGTATCCCAATTTCAACCGGGATAGTGGATGGTCGGTGCCCCCGAGTTCTCGACTCTTTATACTCGACTTTTTATACGTGAGTTATCCGTTTATGTGTAATAACAATAATAGCGTTAGCTTTCGAGCATTTCTCAGAGTGACAAAACAATCATAAAGAAAAACAAACGTATGAAACCTTCTTAACAGGTTCTCTTACCATTATCACTACGGAATCCTAAAAGGTTCACTGTCCGTACATATACAACTACACTGCATTTTATCAGAGTCCAAATTTTTATACTAGCTTCGATGTTGAAGATCAAAATTGGAAGCGGCCAAGTAAACATTGAAACTCCCTACGGACCACGAACCAAATTTGAACGTGGACAAATATTACATCCATCCTGCGATGCAGGCCTCTTGAGGCGCGAGGCGGGGTCTAATTTATGTATTCAGTTGATATTTTCGATTCGTAAGGCGAAAATTTATATCTATTTAGTAATACTACACTAACACCTGATGTTTGGCACATATTAGGACGTTATAATAAAGCTATAATAGGTTTAGTAAAAGTTGCACGGTTTCCGAGATATTCGGACTTTTAGGTTTTTTCGAAAATGAACACCCTTGTTCAATGTTTTGATCATAGCACCATTTTAAGCTAATTTTTTATTTTTTTTATTTTTGCTCAATATTCTTGTGTTTTCAGATAGGCATAACTATTTTTGTGAGACGACATTGAATTTTTTTTTTAAATCGCAAACTTAATTTTTGCTTTTTCAATTCTACATTGATGGAATTTTCAGCTCACATGGTGAAAAAAAAAATACACTACCGCCTAGTTGCCAATAAGCTTAAAACATGCCGATTTATTGACAATTTAATAATTGTATATGTACCATTGACATGAAAACGCAATACCTACGCGCGTACTTAACTTCCGAACGAATTCGTCGAATTTGTCGTGTTGGGAATTGACAGGAAAACGATTGGATGAGACAAAATAAAATAAATACTGGAACGGGATAACCTCTTGTTTGTCTGGTCCCATATCAGTACTCAAAAGCATTTTTATTTTCATAGAAAAAGGGCAGAAATGCTATAGAAAAGAGATAAGGCACTAGGCCTATAAAATTGTGTATATTCTCTGATATTTGTGTGTCTTGCAAAAAGGAATTAGGCCAAAAGAATTCTTTCTTTAGGCATACGAAGGGTGGTTTAGAAGCGGGCAATATAACAGGTTAAAGTTGCTTGGCTTAATTTTGTATTAATTATTAGTGGAGCGAGAAATGACAGCACCGTTTTCAATTGATGTGTGTTTATTTAGTTTTTTAAATCCATAAACTACGTACAGTCGTACATTATTGCAAAAAGAGGTTAAACAAAAGTACAACAATCACATACCGTCTTACACTTTTACTCAACTCCTCAATGTTTCCTGATTTCGACTCAATCATCAGCCAAAAGACGTCTGAACATAGGCCTCCCAAAAAGAGCGTCACAAAGACCTGTCTTATCCAGAGGAGTCCCGCGATCTTCATCAGGTCATCCGTTTATTTTGAGGGGCCTTCGTACGCCGCGTCTTCGGGTACGTGATCGCCATTCAAGAGCCTTCTGGGCTTCATACATACACATAATATCACGTCTATATCCCTTAAGGGGTAGACAGAGCCTATGGTAACAAGACCTAAAGGCCACGGTTAGCATAATTGTGAGCATATAGGTGGAAAGGGGAATCATAAGTATTAGTGATGGGTTGCTAGCCGCATCGCCTATAACATGATTCCTAAGATTTTCGAACAATCCCCACGATGGGCTTTTACCATCTGCGCGGGCAGAGAAGCAACTGGTACGTTCTACGTTATTTCTTTGCTTCAATTTTCGTCTCATTTCATCGGCCGTCAATTTCCGTTTTCATTTTTTGATTCGCACAAATCAAAAAGCTAGTTGTGTCTACACCCACTTCGAACTCATAAAAGGGCTCTCATTTCATTCCAGCAAGTTTAGTTTTAAAGTACACAATTTTGACGGAACTGCGACGAGTAAATTAATACAAATGTGTACACGGGACAGTGGCTATTCAAAGGTTGTTGATTTTGTTGAAACGCGGTCGTTTTGGGACGTATTTTTTTGAGCCAACTGAAGAAACAGGGTCCTCGGAATGTCCTCCGTTCGTTGTTTGATAAGATAACGTATTTAATTTGGTATCATTATTATCTTCTCATTAGTTTTTCGTTATTTTTTTAGCTTGAATCGCGCCAAGTTACGTTTACAATAATTAAACTAGCAACTAAACTAACAACATCATTAACCGTAACCGACGATTTTGGCGTATACTTTCCGGAAACCCTATAAAGAGTTAGGACCAAATCGTCTGTTATTGTTGAAACTATTGTTAAAAGTTGGTATCATGTGATAGGCAATGCGGCTAGCAACCCACTATTTTGATTCCCCTTTCCACCTATACGCCCACAATGATGGTAAACGTGGCCTTGAGATTTTGTTACCTTAGGCCCTGTCTACCCCGTAAGGGATAAAGACGTGATACAGGGGCCATTTTATCCTAAAAATTGAATTGAATTGAATTGAGATCCACAGAGAGTCAACTGTCTACCGTCGAACAAGTCTCAATTAGATGCTGAAGCGATTCATCATCTCCCGAGAGTCGTCGAATCATCGTGCAGATCCGTCGCAGTTATAATTGAGACGGGAGTGTGAGGCGTTTCGTAACAGCCAGAGTATTTGATACTGAAAAAAATGAAAAAAAATGAAAAAAAATATTCTTTTTTTATAGGTTTACACTTTGAAGTATCAAGGTTGGAACCTTCTAGTAAGCATAAGAATGCTTGTGTCAGGAAGTCCCGCTCCTCTATTATTGACAGTCTTTGCTATTTAATATAAAAAGAGTACATACTTATACGTAGCTAACAAAATAACGGCAGAACTTAAATAAATGAAATGGTTTGTGTATTTGTGTGTGTGCGTGTGTATATGTGTGTGTGTGCGCGTGTGAGTGCGTGTGTGTGTGTATGTGTGTGTGTGTGTGTGTGTGTGTGTGCGTGCGTGTGTGTGTACATCTTAGGACTAAAACGAGATCCTATTCACTAACAACTCAGTTTCCTCATAACTCATCCGCTTAAGCAAGACGAAGAAGATACTATGCTCAGTGATGAATTGAAGTGGAACTAAAAACGTGTGTATAGGGAAAATAGAAAGAGTGGTGTTCGGTACGAAGGCTTTTAACATAAAGTGTTGACTGTGACCATAACGTCATTTATAAACTTACTATAAAACAGTTCGCTTAGGTCTAAAGAGGTTGCGTTCACTCTCCAACACTCCGAAAAATATCTTGATTGCTGGGTACTCATGTGAGCTGTAACCGTAGTTGCTCGTTACGGAAACCATAAAACCTAGTGTGGACCTAGCGTTCCGCTCGCAGCAGGCTCGTGAACCTTGTCCACACTAAGATTTTGATTACTTATTGGAACGTAAAAAGCCGTGGTAGCCTAGTGGTTTGACCTGTGGCCTCTCAAGCAGAGATCGTGGGTTCGAATCCCGGGCTCGCACCTCGGAATTTATGTGCGAAATTACATTTTAAATTTACCATGAGCTTTTCGGTGAAGGAAAACATCGATTCAATGTTGTATCTGAAGTTCCCAATCCTTATAGGCCCGCGTAGGAACTAAAGCCCAAGTCCTCTCATTCTGAGAGGAGGCCTGTGCCCAGCAGTGGGACGTACAAAGGCTGGTGATGATGATGACTGTAACGTGCAGCAGTTACAGTTACAATTTGCAGATGAAGATGAGTAGGTACCCGGCTTATTGCTACTCGCCATTTAACTGTGAGTACATACCAAGTTACTCCGCAATGTCTGTAATCCGAAAGTCCTCAGTGCCTTAAGACGAAAGTCTTTAAACAATGTGTGTTGCCAGTGATGACATTTGGATCCGAGATGTGGTGCTGCACTAATGGACCTTATAAATAGGCTCAGAGTTGCTCAGCGAGCTATGGAGAGAGCTATGCTTGAGGTTTCTCTACGCCGTGTAGAGTCTACGGAATCGAATTGGAATAGAGGGGATACGTAGAAGAACAAGGGTCACCGACATAGCCAAGTGAATTAGCTCGTTGAAGTGGCTATGGGCAGGCCATAATAGCACTGAGAGCAGATGGTCCTCGAGTGGAGACCGCAGATCAGCAAGCGCAGCGTAGGACGCCCACCAGCGAGGTGGACGGACGACCTGTTTTAAGTCGCGTATTTACGATGAATGCAAGCCGCTTCCAACCGAGGCAACTGTAAGCAATGATGATTGTGATGATGACTTTACTTAAACAATAACTTTACGGACGTTACTCTTATGCGTTTTCATGCAATATAAATTGGAATAAAACGAAAAAGTATCCAATATTTCTGCATTATTGCGAGTATCTTCGCACTTAAGCACACCAGTAAATATGTCAACGATAAATCATTTAAGTAAACGGATTTGTGTTCACCTCGATTTTGGGAACTTGGTTTACAGCAAAATAACCGTGGGTTACTCTAAATCTCAATGTTTTAAACAAACGAGTACTTGATTGATTAAAAAAAAAAGACTGCGTCAATTTTCATAATTTTGATAAACCCAGAGTCACTCTCACGACTTAGACGACGTGCCAAAGAAATATACATACATACATACACTCGAAAAACATAACGGGTGAAAATACTAAATATTATTTTGTTTGAATTGAACAGTAGGCAATATTTTATTAGATCCTGGTTAACTACATAGCCTACTTAATTTAAAGTCGAATCAAAATTCGCTTGAGATTGAGCACACAAATAAGTTTAGGAAAAGTAGTACAAAGTTAAAAATCCAGGTCACGAATCCCTTATATAATTCAAGTTCAACAACACTACGAATCCAATTTGTTAACTTTACAATGATTGTAAGGTTTGTAATTCACCTTAAATCTATCGGATTAGATTCCACGTCTGTTTTAATGAAGTAATTAATTTTACTGGCAAGTGATCCTCTTTGTTAGGCTTCAATCGTATTTGCAGACAAATTGCTTAGTGATTATCGTGTCTTGATTCGATTTGATTGACTTTAGGTGCTGGTGTAAATGATGACTTTAATCGTTATAGACGACCAATGTTCAGTAAATAAGGTGGCTCTAAAATTGTTGTGGAATATTTCAAATGATTGGGGAAGTCTGGACATTACTTTTGGCCGTAATTTAATTAGATTGTGTAGATGCGGTGATAAATCATGTTTTTTACACGTTACATCTTGGGCTAGGACCAAAAAGTTACACACCGTTAAAGTTGCGTTAGAAGTTAGTTAAGATTTCCACTAACTTTTTCTATTGTGTCACGAAAATTTGTCGTACATTTGTATGGATAACTTTTGTGTCACAATGGAAAAAGTTGTGCTATATAAATTTGTAAGCCTACGATGATAAAAAGAGGTATGTTAATTTTACTTTACGGAAAAATAAATAAATGTAGGTGTTAGGTAGGTTTGGAGAATAATTATGTACTCCGTCTGTAACAGTCGTGTTTTTTACTCTGCAGAGCAAAACGCAGGACCAATATAGCTTTTTTCTAAGTCAATGCAAGATAGCTTTTCGTAAATATAAATGACTGCATATGCCAAGGCAACGATCACCTCACCTTCGAGCTGATAACTTGGGTGTCAGCGATGAAGAGGGTTCTAAGTGAGATAAGGCGCTCTCTTTTGATCTTCTTGAATGCCATCAAGACGACCTCTAGTTTGGACAGATTCAGAGCTGTTCTGTGACATCTCAAGGTGGGATTCCGTGCTGCACATTTGTTAATGAACATGTTGTGCAGAGCTCAACTGAGTCAAGCATCCGTCTCCATCGACGAAGCAACACGTAGCTTTTGCCTTAATACTCCTCTGCCCTTGTTGAGTCGTTGTTAATGCGTTAGCATCACAGAGCAAAAACAAAGAGGAAGTGTGGTAATAAGATTTCCCTATGAAACATCGCGTGACATTTTGCGGGGTGAGGGGTTGTGGAACTCCGCCCACTTTTCAATTTTCCATCCGTCGGTTAGTAGCAAAACCACTCGCCTAGCAAGTTAACATCGATACATTGACGTCACTACGTAGTTCAGCTATATTACACTAGATGTCAATAAGTGTAAAAGTAATGGGACGTACTCAGAACTTTGAGCTTCAAAAAGTTTGAGTAAAATGAATAAAATAAGGGTAACTGATTTAGATGTATATTGTACTTATGTAAAATAATAGACAAATTATTATAACGAACATAATTTTGTTTACAAAATTCAATTACCTGCGAAAATAACAGTACATGATTTAGAAATAATCTTTGATGGTATGTGAAGCAAAAGTAGTGGCACTAGATAAGTACCTTTTTTTTCAAGCGCTTAACTTTCTTTTGAAGTCTTCTGATCTTTAATCTATTCTTTTTTTCTCTATATTGAAGCTGTTCTATTTCTTGCTTAAGTTTCTTTTTTCTAGGCGAATCATGAAATATCAAAAATTCAAAATCACTTGACCGACACCGATACAGCACCGATAATGCGAGTCTCGATACAAATGTGCACCTGACGAATGCTGACAACATACTAACTAAGGCCCCGCCCACAATGATGACGTCAGGACCTAGTTGAAAATCACAGTGCACAGTTGCTTAGGCCAGCTCCTCTTTGTTTTTGCTCTGTGGTTAGCATAATGAGCAAGCAGCGCCATCTGTGCCCTACACTGAACACTGTTATATATTCAAGTAGTACTGTTATTGGTAAATAAAGAAGTTGCATTAGTATTTCCATAGATGGAGATGGCATTATTCTATAGTATAGTGACGATCTCTAACAGATTATTGCTGAAACTAATATCTAGGCAGATCCAAATCTTTTTCACTGTATAATGAACAGATGGCGCTATTATAGGTTATAAATAGGAAAGCTCAGTAGTTGTAAGCCTCTTATTCGACTTTCCGCTGAACGAAAATTACATTAAAGCTAATAGGTTAAAATTGCTTTTTACTGGCCACCATCTTCATCCTCACTTTAACAGTCGTTTAACATGGCCAACCATGATGTATTGCTTCCGCAGCTTGAATTTTAAGTCTCCTTAAGAAGAAAAAGAATCGAAGAGCATCATTGTCGGGTTTCCATTTCTAGCAGAATTTTATCGTATCCCTACAAGATGAATTTATATACTTTTTAATAGCCTATCTTGTTTCCCACTACCAGTCAAAAGCCTCCTCATTCTTTTCACTCGTCTATGTCTCATGCGAGACTACCCCAGTCCGGCACAAAATACTCCAAATCGTCCCGCCATCTCCTTTTTGGTCTACCTCTGCTTCGGTGCTTTCTATAATATTGTTGTGTGAATTTTTACATACATTGGTACACAAAATCACGTAAATCCCTTACGTAGTAGACAGAGCTTAATGTGACAAGACCTAAGGGCCACGTTTAACATGATTGTGGGAGTATAGGGGGAAAGGGAAATCAAAATAGTGGTTGCTAGCCACATCGCCTACAACAGCATTATTCTTAAGATTTTCGTCTGTTCCCTCGATTGGTATTATAGTTTTCTTTGCTCTCAGACCACCATGGAAGTAGTTGAGTTTTGTAGTTTGTATTATTTCTATGATTTTAGAATTCGTTCAATCGATAATGCAAAAACGTCACTGGCAATTTTGTAAGGTATGCTTACGCAACAAAAGTTAGAGAAAGACCTCAATATAAGTTAGCACGGTCCCCGAAGGAATTTCAAAGCCTCGGTGACGAATGAAGCAAAGTGTCTTCCGTCCATTTTGTTCCGTAAGTTTTCCAATATCTTTCAAAGATACCCATTTCAAGTGCGACACTTTTGAAATGCGAAGGCGTCAGATTTAAAGTTCTATTGTAGGAAACGATTTGAATGCCACATAGCCGTTGCTTTATGGACGGTATTAAAAATCTTTCAAAGTGGTCATTCTTGTAAACCTGTATGATGCAGCCTAAAAATGAATGAAGTGGTAATTTTTTTAAACTTTCACCATTTTGAAAACTAAAACACGTGGAAAAATCCAAAAAATAAAGCTACGGCCCGGAATCGAACCTGGATCCTCATGAATCCGTGATGGGCTACACCATCCATTATATTGTTAAAACTTCTTCGAATACTTTGCGGCAGATGTGTCATGAGTGGAGATATTTTTGCAATTTCCCGGGAGTTTGAACATGTGTCATTTCAAATTAGGAAACTTCGTAGAGAAGACATTATTAGTCATCGTGAGTTATTTTTGATTTAGTTTGTGCTTGATATTTAGTTAAAATTGTGTCACACAAATACGACTAAAATAATGCGAGTTTTTGGGAAAAACAAACCATGAACCGTATTGCCAACTTTTCAGATGTATGTTTTATATTTTTGTGTATAGACCACAAATAGGAGATTGTTATAACTGGTAATGTTCATAAAACTCTTTGTTTTGTATTAAAATGCAAAAAAAACAAATGTCTTCGTTATACTACTGATATAGCTAACTATAGTTAGCATCAAACCAATATTGTTGTCACTTTTATGTTATGAGTGTTTGTGGGTGGCGATGATTGCTTTCCATCAGATGCCGTGCATGCTCGTTTGCCATCTACCATATAAAAAGAATTCAAAATATTTGCCTAAAAGAGCTCAATCCTACTAATATTATAAATGTGAAAGTTTGTGAGTACGTTTGGATGTTTGTTACTCTTTCACGCAAAAACTACTGCATGAATTTGGAACATAGATAGATTATAGTCTGGAATAACACATAGGCTACTTTTTATCCCGGAAAATTGCGTAATTCCTGCGGGACAGCGATAAACGAATTCTATGCAGACGAGGTTGCGGGCAACAGCTAGTTTGAAATATTTGGTTCTCAATAGGTTATGGGCCGGTCTACTCGTCGTCAGTTATTCGATGGTCATACACAAGTTCACAATCTTACAACCTCATTACACAGCCACTGTACTCCGTGTAACGGCGTGGATTAATGACTCGGGTAATGAATTATTGTGGTTAATCGTATTACATGGCGAGGCCTGTAAGACGAGGAAGGGGCGAATGGACCCATGGTCACACCGTACTGTAACATTTATTATTAACCTCTTCACTGTCACAGACATCCAGCCGCGACAGCCCATGGTATGCCTCACGCCACTGTCATCAATACATGACCGACATTCTAGTCGAAACAAACCCTTCTACGATGGTAATAAAATCCACGTTTCCCTACTAGACGGTTTGTTCCGTGGCGTACGGAGCACGTCACTTCATTCACAGTGCGGTCAAGAGATTAATGAAGAAATAAATATTTTAAGCTTTACGACACAGGTGAACGAAAACACACTTGCGAAGCTATTCAATGGTGTGTGTGAATTTCCCAATCCGCAATGGGCGTGAGTACTATAGCCCGAGTCCACGCATTCTGAGAGGAGGCCTGTACCCAGCAGTAAGGCAAGTATGACGTTGAAAATCAAAAGAAAGCCTTACCAGGCTGATTTTACGGTGTTTTTACTGAAATAAAGTAAATGATCAACCTTAAAATTTAAGGTTTAAAAATTTAAATATGCGTAGAATCGGAGCAAAAACAAGAAATGTAACTGCATTGCCTCAAAATGATCTTCTGGTATTTTTCGGTGTGATTAAGGCCATCGGACGGTCGGATGATGTAGGTACCCAAGCAAATAACGGCTGATATTGTTATAATATGTATGAGTAAGATTGACAATGCTGACAAGGATACAGGCATACTCTAATAAGATTTAATGATATATCTAATGCTTAAATGTCACGACTTATGGGCGCTTGAATAAACTGCGTATCTAGATAAAAACAAAAATGCAAACCTAAGCGCTGAACTCGAACTGCTAGACCTATTCGGCATTTTTTTTATGTTCCTTAAAATTTACGGAATGTTTTGGAAAAAAAAAACATTTTCTCGTAAATGGAAATAAGTTTCTGGTAAAAAATTGCATTGCCATCCATAATGGATACAAATTTTCAAATCAATTCAACCACAACAAGTGGATCTGTCTTGCAAAATGTAACCTACACAAACGTCACTCCAGTAAAAGCTTGTTAAATAACTATAATGATTCATGTCTTATTACTAAACCGGGATGAGAAAAAAAAATACACATGAATTGAGAACCTCCTCCTTTTTTTGAAGTTGGTTAAAAAGAATTGAAAAATCTATCATTTATTTCATAATATATTTTGACGTAAAATATTATCTAATACTCCCCATCGGTAACACGTCGAAATGCGAAAATAATTTAATGGAAAAAAAGGGTTATAGGTTATTTTAAAAAGCTCGTAACAATTTTATGCAGAAATGACCGCTGTCGTTTACGCTTTCACTAAAAGGTTTTTTTTTAAACATTACTACCGTAACTACCAAGTTTATCTTAATTATAAATATACAATAAAGATTGGAATCACGCTCTGTGGCCTCTTTAACGTACGAGTATCGTCTAGAACTTCAGACATTTAAATCCTAAAATTCCCTAAAGCAAGCGTTCAACAGACCTTAGGGACGCTGCAATTTTAAAGTGCCGTTCAAAAACGCCTGCAACTTCATTCCCATTCTCTGAGGCGTCATAAAACGATTTTGTTGTACGTTTCTTAATCAGGTTTGAACCTTGTGTTTGATGCGTTTGGGTTGTGTTTTATTTTTCTTTACAAAGGGTTAAGCGAAGCAGTTAGGAGTTTCTTAGCCTTCAAACGAGAGGTACTTGAGAGAGCCGCATCAGCTAGAAACCTAAAGAAATACTCGTACGTAAATGGAAGTCCTTTTGGTAGACTGAAGGGTTTCAATTATCTTGGTTTGATTTGTGTTTAGTTTCACGATATAGGTTTCGTTGATTAGTTTTAATAATAGCATGCTGCCAATATAACTATAAGATAACTTTTTGAAAGAATATTGCTCAGAATAGAGTACAGTCAACGTCAAAAGTAAGTGATCAAAATTAACGTTTCAAAACATCTTTTAGCATGACGTGCCAGATATAACAAGTCACGCCAAAGTGTCAATTTTAAATGAAGTTTGAATTAGTCAAAAGAAAATGATCATAAATAACAACACCGAGACAGAAATAAAGTTACAATTAAATGTTTAAAAAAAAATACACGATGTCATAATTGTGAATGCGTCAAGTAATTAACAAAAGAAAAACATTTCGAATTGTCGGCAATGTCTGAATATAGGCTCGATAAAAAAAGGATTTATTTTAAATACAACCAAAAATCAGGCTGATGTATTAAGACCTCATTTCAAACTTTGGCGGACATGAAAGGTGTTATAGTCGCTTCGCATGTTTGTCACACGAATATAACCGATATAAACCGAACATCTGACTTAACACTCAACAACGACTTTAACTGTTTGAATGACATGTCACTTAGTTTTCAAGGATCGAAATAATAGTGATCACTTACTTATGACACATTTTGTGTTCATTTACTTCTAATAAACTACAATAGTCAGTAACATTTGACTCAATTTAATGTTTATATTATTTTGGGAGCCTAATTCATCAGTTTATTTTGCTGTTGACTGTACCTACTCAAAAATAGCGAATGATTTTACACGTTCCATTGTAAATCTGGTGATAGGTGAGTTTAGTTGAAAATGGTTAGATTATTAACTGTTACTGTTTATTCATTAGAGACTAGCTGTGCAGAATTTGTTTATAGCTATTGCGCGGGAACTATGCTATTTTCCGGGATAAAAATTCTATGTCCTTCCCTGGGACTGAAACTATCTCTACACGAAAATCCAATTAAATCGGTTCAGCGGATTATGCGTAAAAAGGTAATAGACAGACAGACAGACAAGTGTTACTTTCGCATTTATAATATTAGTATGGATTTAGTTTGTTAGTGCGAATTGATTAATGATGTAAAAACCATTAGTAATCGAACTAATTACGAAATATGTTTATATTTACCTCAAAGTGCCTAAAAGTAGTACTTAGTAGTACTTTAAGGCACGCTACTCTGTACTTGAGTTTGTAAAAGTTTTGTAAAACTGTGGTCGTCGCATAAACGTATTTTCTTTCTAAAAACGAAACTTGTGTTCCCTCGATTTTATCACAGTCTGTTTTCCTTCTCCGAATTCAATAGTTTTGAATCGCAGATGATACACCTAACAAAGTCAATTGACTTGCCAATTTCTGTACATAGGTAGCGTGGGCACTCCGTTCGATTTTTCCACGCAAGCGAAATTCTTTGCATTATTCATTTGGACTATTTGCACGGTTCCTCTAGTAATCCCTAAGCGTTCATCTGGGGTTTCTTTGCAAATAATTGTAGGGCAAGGACGTTTTTTCGCACTTAGGGTGCTATCTAGAACGGCGTTGATGTTTCTGAGTGTTTTTCATCGCCATTGTTGAGGCTTATTATTTTTTCCTTGCGATTGTTTTTTTAAAGCCCCTATTTTAGGTCTTTTAGTCTTAAACATCGGAATTTTTGGTTGGCGTATGAGTTGAGTAGTTCAGTTATTTTGTGATGGTCGGATTGAATAAATCATATAGACTGCCGCAGCTAATAAGTTAAAATAAAGTTTTGTTTTAATAAGGTTATATTAGGTTTTCTTTTTAATTTTTTAATGTAGGTAGTTACAGCCATTTTGATATTACAAATATAGTTTTTTAGGCTTGAACAAGTTGAAACTGAGCATTTTTGTTTAAATATTAATGTAAATTAACGTATTTTTATTGCCAGCAATTCTTAGCTAGAACTGAACAGCCACAAGAAAACTCAAAGCAATTCTTAATCTCGGTGTATTTACTATGTTATGTATTTTATGTATGAGAAAGTTTATTTATTTTGCGTTTTGTGTATTTATTAGTGTGACACTCATTTTACCTGGAAATACGTTATTAAATAATTTAGCCAAGCCACTGTTTGGAGCAAAATGGTGATGAGGTGATAATCTTTGGACATGTTTTTTTTTTTTTTTTTTTCATCTTTTTCGGTAAAGAGCAAACGAAAAACACTTCTACTTTTTAAAAGATATAAATTACGGGGCTGGGTGTTAAATCCTGAATATTTCTTGAGAAAGGGTGTCTTCTCACTCAGAGAGCAGCAAATTAAATTCTTTGTGGACTCAAACCGAATCAAACTTTTTATTAAAACAGTAGTATTGAAAAAGTTTCGAGGTTTTTCTTATTATGTTCTGACTTTTGATTTATATCCAAAATAGGCTTGTAGGTTTGGGGTTAGTTGTAATACGTCAAGTTTGTTGCCTATAAAGGAGCGACCACAGCGCCGCGTGTACGCAGTGACGTATCGCATGCATCACGTTTTCTCACCGTTTTTTCATACATTTTGTTGCATAAACTCACCGTCAACGTCTTTTACGCACCGATGTGGTCGCACCTTAAGATTACATTATTTGAAAAAAAAAAACGTTCCTTTTTTTAAACTTAACATGAGTATTGCCAGAAGCAAATACGTAACCAATATGTAATCTTTAACATTAAACCTGGTGACAGTATGGACGTTTTTGCACTAATTTCTTGCTGCTTTTTACTTACAGCAGAATTTCATACGACATTTAATGGTGAAAAGTTCTACATTGGAACATGTTTCAGTTTCTTCGCATATCTTTACGCATGATCTTGCTCATCAATTTTACATTAACAGTTATAAAAAGATATGTCAAGTTTTCAGATAGGTTATTTTTTTACGAGCCCGCTTTTACACACGATAATAAAGGTAGCATGTTCATATTGCACAGTATTATGTCTATTTTGGGAGGAGGTCTGTGCCCAGCAGTGGGATGTATTATATGCTGGAGATAATATGAGATGAGATGAGATGATAATTAATTAAATTTTTAATAGAATTCAGATAGAATAGCTTAGCTATGTATACCAAATTTCAACTAAATTGGTCTAGTGGTTTAAGCGTTAAAAGGGAAAAGACAGACAGACAGTTAGTTTCGCATTTATAATATTAGTAGGGAAGAGATTTTTTTCCATACTTTGCGGGAATTTGAAGCATTTTTATTTTGGAGCATTACTTTATCGTACGTCTTCGGCTGAAATGAGCATTCTATATCACTTGTCGGAAACGGCCTTAATGATTAGGATTAAATGCGGGTACAAAATACAAATACAAATATATTTATTTTGCTTGAAATGAAGTACAGAAGGTTGTAAAAACATTTAGTAAAAGGATCACTCATTTTACCAGCAACTGGCATGCAAAAAAAATATGCGAGTGAAAATGACAAATTTAAGTAGATGCTGTTTATAAATGTCAGGCCAATTACAAATATAAAGATTACCTAAATACCAAAATAATAATTAAAATAAAATAATAATGTCACAATAAATAAATAATAAAAAGAAAAAACAATAATTCAACCACCAAACAATTATTAAAATGTCACATATAATATACAATACAATACAAATACTCCTTATTGAACACCACAAATCGGTACAAAAACAATTCAGAAACAAAGAACGAAGAATAATAGGCGATCTTATCGCTTAATCGCTTAACTTGCAAGTTCAGTCAGCAAAGAAAGTTTGTGTTAAAAAATAATTTTCTGACAGAAACTTGTGTCATTTCGTTCCTGACGTGTGACGGCACGTGTAGTGGTAATTAAACGGCACGTTAATTTTTCCCATAACCGAGACATTATAGCGGCATCGGCAATATCTTGTGTAATTACAAAATAATCTGAATTCCTTCGGAGAGTGCTACATTCCTTAGATGGAATTTATCAAGATACCAGCAACATTCTTGCTTCATATTTATTACCTTGGGCTTGTCTTAGTTTATGAGGTCGATTTATCACTTGCATGGTTTTTATTGTTTCTGTTATTTTAGCTTGTTTTTTGTTGTTTAAATCTTATGGATCCCTTATTTTTTCGACTGCGCAACGCAAATGTTTCACAGTTTATATAATGTGCCGATGTTTTTTGATTTCGATGATTGTTACGACAATTGTTTTGTAATCTAGCAAGTGTAATATAATAATCTTTAATTTTAACGATATAGAGTAGGTACAACAGATATAGAGCAATTCATTGCAAAAGAAATAGCATTTTTTAAAGGCAGAAAAATTATTCACTCCGGGAGGTAATTGGTTTTCTGGCTGCCTTGTTGCAAAATAAGAAATATTAATAAATTGTGCGAGGGTGTCAGCTGTTAAATAGCTTTCTGGTTACGACCGCGTACGACCGAATGCACACTCCAAAGTGGATAAAATTTCTTCTAGTTAGTCTTTATATATATCCAACAACAAGGCCTCTAATGTAGTTTTTTGACATCTCAAACACGTTTTACATAAACGTCTCGATTTCTACGAGTAAATTGCACTTTAAACGACTATTGTTATATTTCAACCAATTTGGATAAAATCTTGACAAATTACATACCTACTAAACCTTCCCCGTAAATATAACTTTATAGTTTTTGACTTTTTCGCGAACAGAGAACTGACAGACAGGCGCGGCGGAGGACTGTGTTTTATAATATTTAGTGAGTGATACACAGGCTCTCATAATATTTGTACTCATTAAATTTACGTCGCACAACACGATGCAGAGAGAAGTTGGTAACAATGTTATTAACTCCTCATAAAACTCAATTTACGAGCTTCCAACCTTAAGATGCTCTTACTTAACAAAGTTTCAAAGGGGCGTTTCTTTTTTACAAATTACTTGACTTTCGTTCGTATATTATCAGTTTCAGAGTTTTGTGATTCAGTAAAGTTCATTTACTGACGCAATGGTTATTGATAAGTAGGAAGTGTACATTTATGTGTATTGGTTTGTCACCTTTACTAAATATTGAGTAGTCATATTTACGTTATGTCATATTTAGGAACCTATCGGCTACGAAACTAGCGGACATTAACACTTTGTATGGCTTCTTTAAACGTTATAGCTAATGTAAAGTTAATGTAATAATTAGCCTTGCACTTATTTTTTTTATATAGAAACTGTTATACCCAAGAAAGCTGTCTTCACTGTACGCACGAGTCACTCCCAGCAGCCGCCCATTAATGGTGATGCAGGTGGTATAAAACTCCACTCAGCTTGATGGTCTACCTACAGCAAAATCTTGTTAGAAAGACCAGAACTTGTTATGGATTTAAGGATACATAGGATCAAAAGGAACATGGCCCAAATTGCTGATACAATGATTTATTTCATTTGTCACAATAATGCTAATAATATAATTGACAATATAAAAATATGTTTTCACTACTTTTAACTATGTAACATAAGATCGGCACGGAATTAACTAAGATGAGACCGAAAAATTGGACAGACGTCGGTGCCAGTCAAAGAAAAGCGTTACTCCTCGTGGTGTGATCAGGTTTTCTCACTCGCGACACAACGTGTAAGAGAAATGCACTCGTCTCTCTATCAGTTCACCTGACATACTCGTATTACATTGCTCTTTCCCTTGCGTTACTGACCTGCTACTATATTCTATACCAATGCTCATTACAGGCATAAAAAATCAATTTAACTTAAAACAGATATACATTATGCATCGTATATGTACCTAACCGCTATAACGCGGCACCTGTAGGTGCCTTAATTGGTAATTTTGCGAACTTGACATGGGTTCGGCAAATTGCCTGTTAAAACTTTGTTAAGAGATAATGGGGCGGCTGTTCTGACTCTCCTGATACTATTATCAACGTACCAAAGAACTCCAGTTGCTCGCGTGATTTTGTAAACAAATGCTCGATTTACATGCGAATAATCATGTTTAAAAGTCGAATTAGCTGGTCACACTTTGTTCGCATCTGAAAAGGTTTAGATTGGAGCGAATGAAGTTATACTCATATGACTTTTTGCTTTTTGAGAGTGTGCTGTTTAATCCTTTAAACGGGATTTACGCATCGCTAATTGTTTACCGTTGAGTTGATATATTATAAACGGGACAAAACATTTATGAATTAGTAGCCATTATCCGCGATTTTATAAGGGAAAAATTGTAACCGTGGAATAAAATTGGAGTTGTGCGTGGTTACCACCCGATTGAATTTAGTACTGAATGTTTTGCTTAAGCAATGGCTTTTAAAAAATACATGATAGCTTTTATTCGACAGCGCTTTTATTATTAATAATGCAGGTATACCATCAGCGAAATAATATTATTATGTGGTCTGTCATTCTAACGTGAAAAATCCTTTGCACGTCGCAGAACAAATTGTCGACAAGACAAGGCTGTCAACTTGATAGTTCTAGTTTGGAAGTTGGAAGAAAAGTGATAAACCAAATATTTGGCCGACCCTACATAGTATATCTATGAAATTCTCGACAGTTTTAAGTGGGTATAACTCGTCGAAAAACTGCAATTTTGTAAAGAATAAACTAAATTTCTTGCCCTTACTAGATCATTTATTTTCTGCGATGGATGGCCTAAATGGGTGTAAATTTTCAAGCTAATACCTAAGCATTGAAATTAGAATTTTATTTAGCACTAAGGTTCCTTTTTTTCCGAGAATCTCAATTTAAACGTACAGTTTACATTGACCATGTTTCATAAATTTCTAATGGCTAATTAACCTCTATAATGAGCCCGCTAAGTGCTTTCTCATTTTATATGAAAGATAATTAATTCGCGAGGCGTTTTTACACGTCAGTAATTTTCTAACAAATAATTTAGCAGACTTTTCATTGCAACGGCTATAAAACGTTCTATTGACTCCAAGTACGCAGTTTCATCAAAGCATTGTGTTATAAAGTACAATGATGATTGTACAGAAAATAATTTCATTTGCTAAAAGACTCGAGGACCCGAAATACCCTTTATTGGGTCCGAATTTGAAAGGGCTTTACGTTTTCGGCCTTTGGCAAAGCGGGAGCAAATTAAGAAATAGCTGCTACAATTTCATACATTTTTGCGCCTTTTTGTTCGTGTTCAGTCAGATTTTGGAGCTGTGGATTATAAGACATGACTACTTGAAAGCTCTACACAACCTCTCGTTGACTGCTCTTGGATTGGTTTGCATTTTTAAAGCTATAACCTACGTCCTGTGGCAACCGTACTGGAAAGAACTAGTGGAATGTGTGTCTGCCGAAGAGATCGCGCAAATTCGAAACCAGAATGAGTCATGTGCAAAATTGATGAAAAACTACACAAACTATGCAAGGATCGTGACGTATCTGTACTGGAATGTCGTTGTATCGACAAACATCACCATGGTTTCCGCACCATTTGTAAAATACGCCACATCTCCAGAATACCGTGAAAAGATAAGCAACGGAACGGAGTCGCTGCCACAAATTTTCAGCTCGTGGTTTCCGTTTGACAAATCAGAGAGTCCCGGGTATTTTGTAGAGATCATTGTTCATGTACTAATTAACATACACGGCGGGGGAATGATTGCGCTCTACGATTCAAACGCTGTCGTTCTTATGGTTTTTATCAGAGGTCAGCTAGGTATACTGAGAGAAAAATGTAAAAGCTTGTTTGATGATGCTGAAATGGTTTCAAGAGAAGACATTTTGGATAGAATCAAGGAATGCCATAGGCATCATAATTTTATTATAAGGTAATATTTTTAAATATTCTGAGAGGCCTTTGCTCATTAGTAGGACGGATATAGGATGGGTATGTTGATGATGTTGGAACCGTCACCAACGTATTTAATTAAAAACGTAACTTTTTAAATTTATCAATACTTCATGGGGAATGTTTTAAAAACTGAGTGACGTTTAGGTTATCAATTAAAAAAAAGTGAAAGGTAGGACGTTTCTTACATTACACAATGGTCCTGTCACAGATATAGGTATTTAGTTACACGTAATATAATGAGTAATAGGTACAACACATTTTATTAAAATCTGATCCACATCCGATAAGCTGTCTTTGAGAAAAGCGCGAACAAATGCACACGTAGTCGGTATTCGGAAGTATTCGGGATTATTATTTAAGGATGTAGTGTACCGAATTGATCATTCTGGAAGTTAAATGAAGTGTCGGTTGCAATGCAATATAGGTAATTTTGTATGGAGACTGAGACTTTTTTTGCCCCTGAGTGTAGGTCTTTGTATCAAATACAAGGTCTCTCAAATTGATTCCGGAGCATTTTAGCCGGTGTTTGGCTTAGTTTCACTGAACAGAATATCCCTGTTAATGCTTTCCAAGATTTTTCATTGAATAAATTTCAATTGTTCTTCACAAAATATTTAATACATTTATTGTCGATGCTTAAAGTGTTACGGCGTCTCAGGGGTGACTAATTTTGAATCCAAAACTACGATGTAAAATTTGTACGGGAGCATTCAAACATGCTAACTAGAACGCCTTGTATCGTTGGTTATGGTTATAATTACTGTTAAAATAACTTTACGTCGCTCCGGGCCGTAGCTAGCAATTTACCGCCCGCTACGCAAGCGGAAAGTTCCAGCTCCCGGCCAAGGAAAAACGTAAGATTGTGTATCAGGCGGTGATAAAAAGGCTTAGGTCGCATGTTTATTGCCCTCGCCTTTGGCTCGCGCGACACGTTCCTGCGATCTGAGACATTCTTTATTTCATCACACTCGTACTTATGCAATGTCGTTGCTTTTGTTGCAGGCAGAGTGCTCTGTTAAACTCGTTGCTGTCGCCGGTTATGTTTCTTTACATACTGGTTTGTTCCGGCATGATCTGCTGCAGTGTAGTTCAGTACAATTCGGTAAGTCAAGGATACAAACATGAAATTTTAAATTAAAAAAAAATATATGCCAAAAATTCCTAACATCACATTGGAAAAGAGCTGATACGAGTACTTCTCAAACTGCTAGACCACTTTTTACCAAACATGAATTAAAATCACCCAAGGAAACTGGCTTTCGAATGAAAAAAACCGCATCGAAATCGGTCCATCCACAAATACACACACACACATACACATATCGACGTCAAACTTAACCCCTCTTTTTGCGTTGGGGCTTAAAGTGAAGTTATTGGCTTAACGCATTCACTGCCTGGTGTCGAATCTAAAGGAGCTATTACACTATAGTATGTGCCATTCCCGATGATGCCCGCCGAGCGTCTTCCTCAAATTACCATACCCTTAAAGAATAAATTTGACAAGTCCACGCGTCCTGGAATTATCTATAATGGGGCAATTACACTACTGCGATTGCCTAATGCAGACGGTATATCTAAGTGTTCTTAATGTTTTTTGGCAACTAGGTTGAGGCTACAGCATCTCATAAGCTCTGGGTTCTGCAGTACACTACAGCTCTCGTTTCTCAACTGTTTATCTACTGCTGGCACAGCAACGAAGCTATCGTCGAGGTAAGCATTCGCGTGTAAACCACTTCTTTAAATTTAAACCACCCCTTGGCCGATACGTTTTGAACATCGACATTTGGGATAATTTCTCTACCACAGTTAAAAAATAAATTATAAACATTTACAGGAGTGTTAAGCCCAAATAACCGAATCAACTGCTGAATTATTGTGAAATAGTTTTAGGACGACGTATGTATACACTCGTATAGACTACAAGCCCGTGGAAAAAAAACATGTGAAATGTGAATGAACCTTAGAAGGCTGTTACTATATCATAAAATAACTCTGAGCGCTATGCCGTCATTTCTGAGCGGTACAGATTTTTTATCATACATTGAAAAAAAAATTGCACTAACTTCCGGCACCACCACTTTAAAGCGGCACTAGGTTTTTCGACATTTATTTTTAATCATCTATAAGCTATAAAAACGCCGTAAATTAAAAATTTATAGTAATTCCTCACTTGTACCTGAGAAATTCCATAAATGTACCGCTCAGAAATGACGGCATAGCGCTCAGAGTTATTTTATGATATAGTAACAGCCTTCTAAGATTCATTCACGCTGGTTCATTTCACATGTTTTTTTTCCATGGGCTTGTGTCTAGTAGTGCAAAAGAATAAATAAATAAATAAATATCAACAATCGCCTCACCACCGGTGTAAATAATAAGGGGCATCATAAACTGAGCATCAAAATTCCACGCGCTCCAAAATTACCGGCCGGTGAAAATGAACAGGCGGAAAATAAAACTGGATTTGAATAATGAAAAACCTCGCCAACGGTCGCGGCCCACCTGCCCTACCCTCGTTGTGGTTAAGAGTCGAATGAATAAACCGACGTTACCCGAGTTAGTTGCTCTTTGACTCAATGTCTAGTGCAGGGTTGTTACGGATGCAAAAATTTAGACATCCGCGGATGCAGATGCGGATGCGGATTATTAGAAGTTCACATCCGCGGATGCGGATTTGATGCGGATGCGGATGTGATGCGGATGCGGATGCGGATTTTGGGATTTTAAAAGGATAATTATTTAAATTTTAAATGCATAATAATACTTATTAGTGCACAATAGTATTTATGTTTATGTAAACAAACGCGAAGCACGTGCCACTCTGGCTCCGCCCACTTTCTTAACATGTAGTTACTTGTCGAGTCTTGTTGATGTGAGTCTACATCCGTAAAAACTCCGCATTGATTGATGCGGATGTGAATGCGGATGCAGATGTCTGAATTAAATTTACGGATGCGGATGCGAATATCCGTAACACCCCTGGTCTAGTGTTAAACGATTTTGTTGAAGAAAAAAAATGTACCAGCTGCTCTTTTTCCCGTAGGTATCGCAAAAGCCTGTCGAGGAAATAGGTGAAAATCTTAGGAATCATTTTATAGGCGATGCGACCATCACTATTTTGATTTCCCTTACCACCTTACGCTCATAATCACGCCAAACGTGGCTTTTTAGGTCTTGTTACCCTGAGGTCTATCTACCTCGTAAGCCATTGATTAATATGCAGAATATGTATTATGTTGTCACGTTGCGTGGAGTTCGGGATTTAAGTCGGAGAGAAAATAACACTCGGATAGACGGTGTTAAGTAATTTTATTTTTGTAATTGAAGGCACCTAAAACAAACATAGGTACGTGTTAAGGGAGAAAGGTACATAGTATAGAAAAACTAACAAAGGATGGAGAATATTATGGGTGAACACTTACAATTGTGCCTTCTGCAGTAGGTATATAAAACACAAATTCGAGACGTTACACAAACTGTTGTATTACACTTTAAAATAATGTTCTTGTAGACTTGAAGACTGATAAATATAATGGGCAGGCACGACTGTGCGCTGGCAGAACTGAAGAGCGAATGAATAGGCAGCTCTGATAGATTGAAAACAAGAAATGAATTTGAATTTTGAAACAGGAGCAGAATACGCTTTTTTTAAAATATGCTTTTTTTAAAAAGTTAAGGCGGATGCTCGCGTTAGCTCATTGAAGAAGTCCCGTTAGATGGCGCTGTAATCAATGATGTGTGTTTTTTGTAGTTTTTAGAAAATTCTTAGAACACTTATAGATTATCAATTGATTTGCGCACACAGTTTAATACGGCCGATTTTTTGAGACTACACTCAGAAGGTAACAATGCACCAATTCGGAGAATAGCTGCACAAACGCTGGTGTCACTAACGGCCCTATACAGATACTAGTCTTACACACACATGTAAATAGGCGGCAACTGGCGGAAAAATATTGCAACACCTTGCTAAGCTGTTAGCGTAATTTTTCGTTATATTTACGTTTTTATATCAACTTTACTTTTACCAGAAATTTTACAAATCTATACGTACAAAACTTAAATCGTATTATTTCAACCATTTATAACTTTGGAATGGCTGCACGGATTTTTATGATTTTTGATTTGTTAGCTTTCTCTCTTCCTCGAATAGCCAAATATCTTATCATAAATATGAAAAATGCACAAAAAAAACTCTTTAATTTTTCGTATGCAGCGCCATCTCTGACAAAAACTGACTTTAAGGCGGAATATTTTTTGCCTGCTCGGCTAGTTACAAATACAGAATAATTATTATATATGAGTCTAGCAGATGCAAACATGTGAATCAATGCCACCTTCAACCCTTTTTGAATATTAGGGAGTATTTTTTTGTACTTTGTTAGATAGAGGGCTATCGTATTTGTACTCACTAGTTGGCGCCACTGTAGAGTAAGGTATATCATATCAGATTATTCAGGATTTCTTTTAATTTATCTTTAATAGCAAGCTATTTATTACCCACAGTGTTGCACAGTCCCGTTTATCCTCTAAATTAGCTGTCATTTTATTTGCCTTCTTAGTTTGGCTCCTACTTTTCATAGGTTTTCTTTTAACATTTTAATAAACCTGTCGTATGTCTGCGAAAATATTCGGAAACAATGTAAAGTAAAGCCGGAATATGCAACTTGTAGGTAGTACTAATTTTACGTTTATTTATAATACCTCAAGTTACAATAGCGCCTCTAGCGGCGAATTCATATGCCGTCATTGCTAGTATCTTGAAATGTCTTTGAGTATTTAGTATGTAGGAACCCGCGATTCATATCTGATATTCGCTCACACGTAGAGACATCATCATCACCATCGTCTGACATTTTATTAATACTCCTATGCATTGCATTACAAACGTTTCGTCTGGGGCATCTAAACAAGTAGCGCTGTACTATAGGTATTGTCGTTTCGCGTCATAGGCTTTCGTAAACAGGTAACTTGAGAATCAGCCTGCTTACAACAATGAGACGAAGTCATTCGTGCTAGCCATTCGGATCCTTTCCTTTCACCAAAATGCATTGGAGTATAGGATCACATAAAGGAAATTAAATAATAACGCATAGCGCGTAGGGACTACGTCTGACTGCTTTTTGGCTAGGGATTTCGATAGTCATCGGTCGTGGGCCACCTGCCTAGTTCACCTGGGTGGACCACGGGCACATTTTCTTGCCGATGTTCCACCTCAGAACACCTAGGTGAACCACGGGCAAATATGACTATGGGTCATGGTCCAAAAAGTGCCCATGGTTCACCTAGGTGTACTGAAGTGGACCATTGGCAAGAAAAATTGTCAGTGGTCCACCCAGGTGAGCTAGACAGGTGGTTTTCGGTTAGATATTTGTTCCGGAGTTGCGACCTGCCTTTTTATGTTGTGTCATCATAATTCATATCACTAATTCATGGTACATCGCATAAAAGGAAAAATAATGTTAGATAATTATGATGACTTTGCAATAGGTAGGTACGACAAATAAATAATGACAACTCCAAAACAAATTGAATCCATCTGAACTCACTTTTACTTACTGATACTTACTTCCACAAAAGTCGAACTTCATCCATCGATGGTTTTGAGTAGCGTTACCAACAGTGGGATAAAGCAGATTCTCGCGGTGTCTAGTCCACACGCGAAAAATAAAAATTGCAGCTCGACGCGAATTATATCAGCGCATGGACCAACTCTATATGCACAACTGGTTGTGTCAATAGGAATTTCGGGCTTATAAAAATAAAAATTCTCATTAGAGATAGTAAAATTAGGTTAGGTTCATTAGGCATCTTCAAATGCCCGAAGGGCAAACCGAATAGAAATAGGAACCCCGCCGTCAATCTTACGGTGGAGTGAAATTCCTAATGGCACAACTGGTAGTCCATAATATAGAGTAGGCCCAGGAGAAAAGCGTCATACATTTAGGCACAAATCGTGTGCATAAAAATGACATAGAATTTAGCTAGCGTCGTGCAGCAATAGCGCCTGTACTATACGCGCGTCGACCAGTGAAACAGGGAACAGAGACGTGCTAAACTACGAAACTCTCTAGATATTTTTTTCGGTCTGTAACCATGATCCACCTGCAGTTTGGCCACCTGGTTTTTGACAGAGCTCCGCTCCTGGGCGGAGCTCCTTTTTCTGGGTATTGAAATTTCAGTGGTTTTCTGGGTGGACAAATTAGGTGAGCTACGGGTAGACTGCAAACAAACTGCACAGTCGATTTGCAGCTAGCTTGCAGTTCAAATCCTGACCGTCTAGTTTATTATAGGCGTTAGATAAGATCCCACAATAGCTAGGCCAATACGCCACGCAACACGTGGTATGCGCACATAAGGGTTGATTTAGCAAAGCACTGATAGTTTAAAAAAACCTCGATATTTTTAAATAAAAGTTAATACTTTTTTAAATGAAAACTCTTTTATGATGTATGTAATCAATCATATTGGCAAAATTCAGGCCATTATTATCAGGATATTTAAAAGGAAACATTGACATAACTACACACTTCAAAGTCAAGAACATATATTGTAATGATTAGATGTTTTCTATACCAGGCGTCAGGCTCCAAATGAAAGAGATGAGACGATCACTGACAAGTTAGTACTCTTCTCGGTGATTGTCAACGTCAAGAGATGAGCTTCGCTAGAATCAAAAACACGTCAGGCCATATTAAATCTTATGACGTGTTTATTTATTTTTCACTTGACACGAGATTAAATCTTATACCATTTAAAATAAAGCTCAGTTTTCTAGTGTGTTCCATACTTTTGGATACTTTGGCTACTACTACTACGCTACCAGTGGCGGTTTGGATGTTACGGTACTAATGTTGGCTTGAATGTTACTAAGTATTTGGCGATGTGCGTGCTCCAGTATATTTGTGCACGATGGATGTCCCGAACAATTTGACCGCTTTGGTTGAGTCACTGTTAATGACCATTTTGGGTGTTTCCATGTAAATGAAGGTCTTGACTTCTACTTACTATATAACGCTGACTGTACATACACACATAAAACACGTCTTTATTCCTTGTGTAGTATATACAGTGTAGTTATCACCTAAGAAAATAAGACGAAAAATACAAGCCTTTCCAAATACACGAGTATCTCGATACGAAACTCAAAATATTTATTAACTTATCAAAGGATGTCACGAAATTGTAGTTGTAAATCACGCAACATACTCAATTCATAACTGAATTGCATGTAATGGAAATTTGCCACTTATTTATTATTCACAAAAAAAAATTTTTTACATGCATACAAGAACAATCATAACTTATTTTTCTAGGTACTTAAAATTATATAGGCTGACTTTTTTTATCACCGTCAAAAGAAACAACACGACGAATACAAGCAATATTTTTAAGTTTGGTGTTAAAATATTGCAAATGGTATCATTAAATGATACCTGTCATCATTATCATCCTCATCATATCAGGTGTGTGACGTCCACTGTTGGATATAGGCCTTCAGATACCACCCATAGAACTCCAGTTGCCTCGGTTGGAAGCGGCTTGCATCCACCATGAACCCGCGACTTACGGTACCTATACGGTTGCATATGATACCTAGGTCAACCTAAAACTTGGACGGTGATATTAATATCATTCTGAATGATACAGTTTCCTTTTCCTTCTTTCTACCGATCATAGGTAATGGGAAAATGAAAGACGGACTAAAAGTCTTCAAGTCTTCAGAACAGGGTTGACAAATCTCCGCTGTTGGACATCTGGAAATTCACGGTCTTGATAATTTCCCTAGTAACATAAAGTAATTAACCAATTAGAGTGGAAATAGGGGTTACAAAATTTTGCAACACCGCACTATGGATACATACATACATACATACATATCACGTCTTTATCCTTTACGGGGTAGATAGAGCCTAAGGTAACAAGACCTAAAGGCCACATTTAGCGTGATTTTGAGCGTATAGATGGAAGGGAGGAATCAAAATAGTGATGGATTGCTAGCCACATCGCCTATAACATGATTCCTAAGATTTTCGCCCATTTCCTCGATGGGCCATCTGCGCGGGAAGAGAAGCAACTGGTACATTCTACGCTTTCTTTACTCCCAGACCAGCATGTAAGAACATATATTGATAGTTTGGATGAAACAAAAACAGACCATATCGATTAAATCGAGAATTTTACTTCCCAATACTGTAATTAAGACTTTCTTAGGTTTTTCTATGACAGTTTTTGGGTCTCATGTGCATATATAGTTATGTATACATACATACTCAGTAAAGCATAACGAGGTTTTTACCTCGTAACGTTATTACAAATTACATCAATAAAAATCAGTGTTTTTAGACCCAACCAATTTTTTTGTCATCACACCAGCAGTAAAGTTCTTGCTCTTCTTGCACAATAATAGCAAGTAAAATCTCGCGTCCAATGGATGTATGATTCACTTATTTCCTGTTAATGCACAAAAATTACCTTCCGAATCCAATGTGAATCTGAAAAATTAACGTACAGTCAGTACAACAAAAGGATAAATAGATATTTTTTAGGCTTGCTATATTTCACTAAGAATTAAACTCAATTCAAGGGTCAATTTCCCAAGCAGTAAATTTTGATGGCAAGACTGAAAACGCAGGTGCAGAAGGCTTTGATAATGTAGAACTATTTTTTTTAGGAAACAGCCCCCTATTGTCTACCTCGGGCAACAGCTAAAATTAAAATATTATGTTATTTAATCATTTAAAAAAAAATATTTAGACCGTATTTCTCATCGAGGTGGGTTGTCCCGGAGCCGGTTTTAGTTACAAAATGCTGGATAAGTCGAACACTATGCGTGACAACAAAAAAAAATTACCTTTGTTTTATTACCATATAAACAGGTAACAAAAAAAGCACATCACCTGATTTTTACCTCATTTGTAAACCTCTGAATATGTGCATATACATTTGTCCGGAGACACGGTCTCATTCCGCGGGCAAATTTTGGGAACGATTTATTTGCCGAGTTTGACCTTTAAGCCCCTCCGTCTCCCGCGCACCCCGAGCGATAGTCGAACTGCGGCGCTCGGCGAGAGTAGACGTGTGTAACGACGAACGTTTCCGAGCAAAACATGAGTATTTCTCATCGCCATGGTGTGGGGACAAAAAAAATTTCATTCCGGAGTTAGTCATAACTTTTACATTTTGTATCGCTTTTCTTTTAAATTTATATATGTCACGTCTAATGTAGTCCTGATTTCAAGAGTTTAATTAGTTTAAGAACACGAGGCTTACTTTTTTTTAAATATTTATTTTTATGTCGAGTTTCTCATTCCACCATATTTATTCCGGTGTTTCCGGTGTAGTGAAACCGGAATGACATCAAATGTAGCTTCACTTTATTATTATGAAATGGTTCCGTAGCATAATTTCTAAAATCAAATACTGAACTTATTTTATTGTACCACAGCTCATGTTCTTAGATAAAATTTACGCTTGTAGGCGGCCATCAGGGGGCGCTACAAAAAGGGTTTAAAAATTTGGTTTCCGTGCCCAAAGGGCAAAAACAGGACCCTATTACTAAGACTACTGTTCGTCTGTCTGTCTGTCACCAGGGTGAATCTCATGAACCGTGAATACCGTGATAGCTAGGCAGTTGATTTTCACATACGATTTAGGATTATTTCGCAGCTACACAATATATTACTAAAGACAGAATTATTTTTATCTTTGTCTGTCTATGTAAGGTATTGTCATTCTTACCTGTCCTATTTGGTAAACAAAATTCTAACCTCAAAAAGTCTCATTTTCATAGTTTTTTAACTATTTCAACGTAAATAAAGGAACTGGAGATAAAATATCAGCAAAATTATGTACAAAATATTACCTCAGGTTTATTAATTACATAATAAATCCTGTACGATACTTGAAAGCGTAGTGTATTGCTATCAAGTATTCACAACATTTCAATTTTAAATAATTACTAAAGTACCGACAACCATTTCGAGCTTTGTGTTTAAGTATTCCATTCCATATTTTTTTGATTTTTTTTATTACTTATTTAACGCAATATTCACAAAAATCTTCAAAAAATCCGAAGTAAGGCATCGTCGTAGTATACCTTTGCCTTCCTAATTATTTATGAATAAAAATGTCAATCTCAAAAAGGTGTCAATGTCAAATATCAGTGTTGTTTGCCGATCGATGTTGTTTGTTCATTTTGTTTTGAAAAAGCATTGTTATATTAATTTATTAAATTGATTTGATGAAAGTTTCGGACGGTTATGCCATGGCAGACAGCCGAAACTTTTCCAAGGTGGATTATAATGATGTTGTTGCAATACATGCGTGAAAACGACTCGTTTAACGTTGCCGAAATCCGGGGAGCTAAGGTTTTGTTGTCATCAGGGGATGCTTACGTTGAAACTTCTGTAGGCTATGTGGAAGTAAACGAGAGAATGTTGTGTGTTTTATCAAGGGCAGAGTAACTCCTGAGCACCGAGTTCGTACTAAAATGTACTCTGTTGTCGCAAGCATTAACGAGGCAGAAGAAACTATATTGGATGTGAAATGTGAAGACTGTGCTGCAAGTCAGGGTGGATGCAAACATTCAATTTGTTTTATTATGTGGCTTATTTTGTTGGCAATTATTTCCAATTCAGTCCAGAAAATGCGAATAATTAAAATCCAATAAAAACCAATATCAAATCACCAAACGTCAATCAAAAATTCAAAATGACAACCGGTTGTGACAACCAGTAGACAATGTAGACATCAATCTTATCTTATTTTTTTATGACCCAGGCAAAGGCAATGTGTAGATTCAACCTTACAAGCGTTTTTGAAATTTTCGACATTTCAATATTATTTTTGACTAACTTAGAATACAAATTTCGCGAAAAGAAAAAATATGGGTCTCCTAGTTTTCAAAGTACTATTTATTGAGCATAAGAAAACACAAGGTAAAAAAAATGAAATGTTGTGAATTGAAAACATGACACATATTGTTGTGTGTATAAATTTACAATGCTGCATCCAATTATTATTTGATAACTGGAAGGTTTATCATCATTTGATAAACAACATTTTTCAAACAATCACTTCTTAACAAACAACGATTTACAAACTATTCATTTCACAAACCTGTCATTCCTAAAAATGATCAATTTACAAATAATTCAAATCGTTCAAAGGTTAACTGGAAGAGATAAGTTCGCCTTTGTGCATGTGTGCTGTCCTATATTCATCTTTTTCTTGTGTTTTATGTACAATAAAGAGTTATATACATACATACATACATGCATAATTCCTCGGTAATAATCTCATATATCTATTCTACAACATAATTATGATGTTTTTTCAAGTAACCAACGTTTTATGCAATTTCTAATTTGTGAATCGTTGATTTGCCTAACGTTGTTTGCAAAATGAATACCTATTCATGAAATGTTGTTTACCAAGAGATGAAATACCTACTTAAAACATCAACCGGCACCAAATTTTCGCTCTTAGGACTATTAAAATGCCACTTACTTAAGGTCTGTCTGTATTTTTTTAAATTAAAGACGTGATTATGGAACCCTATTTATTACTTTAATTCCGGTGGTCTATATTTCATTCCAGTGGGCTGATATGGTCATCCCAGTGTATATTTATCATTCCGTTGTAAGGTATCATTCATTCCGGTGTACATTTATAATTCCGTTGTGTGTTTAGAAATTCGACCTCTAATAACTCAAAAACTATTTAAGATTTCAGGTTCCCTTTTACATATGTCTTGCAAAATAGTCTAAGGTATCGTTTGACATTTAAAAATCTAAAATAAAAACACATATAAGGGATCACACCGAAATGATACAAAAAATGAGTACTGTTGAAATTGACCCTCAAACGTTTTCTGGATACAAAAATACTTGTATTGCACATGTATACTAGTTAAGATGATTAACATAGACCAATTGAATGCTATCTCACTCGCAAAATAAAAATAAAACAATTGAAATAAAAATCAGTTCACAACATAGGAAACCAACAAACATACATACTGACACTCACAAACATAAACAGACCACATAAACTTCCGCAAGTTAAATTCAAAGATTATACAAATTTATCCCCACTTTATAAACACTCAGAAAAACGTTACCAAAAAAAGTTACATGATGATAAACTGCTCGGCCCGAAAATTCTTGAAAAAATCTTTAGAAATTAATTACTCGAAAACTACAAAAATCGGCCAACATACATGGGGTGTATTCGGATAGCCCCGGATGTGAGGTATGTAAATTTTTTTTTTTAGACGTCAGTCTTTGGACCACCCTGTAAACACACAGACAGACAAAACGACGCGGCAGATGACTTTATTATATAATCATACTATTAGCGACAGGCAGACGGACAAACAGAAAGACAAACGGACGGACGGACGGATGGACTGCCGGATGGATGATCGGACGCACAGACAAAAAGACAGACAGTCAGAAATATTTAAAGAATTTTTTTATTTATCACAAAAGAAGTTAAAAAACAGAAGTATCTAAACATAAAAAAGCTTAAAATATAAAAGCCACTGATAAATAAACTGTCGCAAAATGGCCCAGAAGACTGGACAGACGGAAAGATAGGCCGACAAACGGACGGACCTACAAAATATATGTGCTTCTAACAATGGTTCCTTTTTTCTATATGACGTAAGAAACCCTAAAAAATCAGACAATACAGTCATGTGTGTTTATTTCACCTCTCTTATACCTTTCAATGTACATACGTAGTTTTTAATTATCATTTTGACTTGCGTTCGCCGATTCGGACGTAAAATATACATTCATACACAAATCACGTCTATATCCCTTACGGGGTAGACAGAGCCCAAGATAACACCTTAAAGCCACCAAGAACAAGCATGATTGTGGGCGTGTAGGTCGAAAGCGGAATCAAAATAGTGATGGATTGCCCTATCGCGTATAACTTGATTCCTAATATTTTTGCATTTACCATCAACGCGGGAAGAGAAGCAACTGGTACATTCTGTTTTTTCTTTACTTCCAGACCAGCATGAAAGGGAGTAGAAGATAGCTACCTAATATGGGTAAAAAAGCTATAGTTAAACAGACGGACAGATAGACGGACGGATTTGAACAATGTGGCCATAAAATAAACCACGATACAGCGTGAACTTGGTAATAGATAAGCTCCTTTGTGTTCCGAACACCAAAACCTGGCCAAGTGCGAGTCGGACTCTCGTACCAAGGGTTTCGTCCAAATTCGGCAAGTAAATATAAAATCCAGTGTTAGCAAAGCCCTGCCAACTAAGCAAATTGAAGGCTGTGTGAGGTCATTTTATATCGGTTACTTACATACTTAGACAGACAAAAATATTCTGTTTTTAGTATTTGATGTTAGAGCGGCAACAGAGAAACGTCATTTGTGAACTGTCGCCAGACAATCATGATAGCTGATAGCCATATCACGGTTCATAAGATACAGCTTGGTGACAGACAGACAGACGGACAGACAGACGGACAGTGGCTCCTAAATGAAAAAAATATAGCTACGTAATATGGGTAAAAAAGCTATAAAGTTAGGACAGACGGACAGATAGACAGATATAGACGGACGGATTTGAACAATGTGGCCATAAAATAAACCACGATACAGCGTGAACTTAGTAATACATAAGCTCCTCCATTGGTTACTTACATAGACAGATTGACAAAAATATTCTGTTTTAGTATCTGTATAGCGGCCACAGAAATACATCATCTGTGAAAATTTCCTTTATCACGGTTCACGAGATACAGCTTGGTGACACACAGACGGACAGACAAACATATACACATACAGACGGACAGTGGAATCTTAGTAATAGAGTCCCGTTTTCACCCTTTGGGTACGGAACCCTAAAAAAGCTGGTCAATAGCAAGTTCGATTCGAGCACTAAAGATTCCTCTAAGTTCTAAGAGTTATAATTAGATGTAAGCGTAATGTATGGTTAGTTGTTACTCTTTCTGTTGATGAGTTTCCAACTGCGGAAGCGACCCTGGCTGGGTCACCAGAATTTCACTTCAAGAAGTATTGTCATCAGACTTATGCCAGATTTCACGTCAATGTGATCAATTAGAAATGGGTCAAAATTCACTTGCAAGATTTGATTACATGCAGACACCGGGACTGAGCACTTCAATTGCGTTTACAAAAATAATTTGTACCAATCACACAAACGTTGGAATGTTGTATCTTACAAAAAATTATTATGATTAATTGATAAGTACATACCTGTACGTGTACGTACAAATAAATGTCTACGCTGCGTCCAATATCGTAGCTTGTAACGTCTTTTACTTCCTTCCTTTGACTTCAATTGATTACGAATAAAATGAATAGATTATTTTTATTTTAAGACACCATGTTCTGTCAACCATTAGTTTATGACAATTCATATCATTGTTTTTTTTTATTACCTGTCTAACCAGCCAGGTTTTTGACTCGCATGTTTTTTTTTAATTGTTCTGCAATTGAGAAAACCTATTTACTCGGCCTATTTTGTATTTAGCACTTGTCGGATTTCACGAATCATTGCCGTGGTATATGGCCGTGATTTGATGCAGAGGGTTAGGGTTCGATTCTCGTGAGAAGCATTAGAGCAAAATTAACTGGAAGCCTTTTTTATTTTTAACTTGCTGTGGTCGAGTACTTTTTTTTTAATATATAAGGCAAAACGTGTTTTTAAGGCGGCAATATGACTGGGGGGCGCCACCATCTATGCCAAATTAATAAGCACGTGTGATCCTAATACTAGAGAACTTACTAGGCATGAAAGCTTTGCCAAGTTTAGGACTGGCAATGCCACCCGCTAAACCATTCAAATTGGCGATGCCTCACTGCTACAAGGTTATACAAAAAAAAAAATACGAAACTATGTGTTAGTTTAAAAAAAAATCTTGGCTAGAATAAGTTTACCATCACAAGTGTATATTTTATTTTCAACTAATTGATGGTATAGACCATTTATCGTAAACAGTAAAATCTAACTAGGGTAAGCTTGTGGTTGTTTAAAAACCACTTAGATAGTACTTTCTTTGGTTTGATTTGACAAGAAAAATATTGAATTTACCATAAAGTTTTCTACATCTCATCGAGATAGTATTACTAAGTAAGTAAGTTATTAAAACAATGTTTATAAAATTAAAAAAGAATCGTTCACGGCCTCGAGATTTGAACTTGGTTACTAACTATTCAGTTCTTTAAGTCACGACCACTGAGCCAGATTGGAGGTCACGTGACAGCTCAAAATAGCCGATTGGTTTTTACAACATGTTTTATTTGACACTAGCTACTCACACTATTGTAAAATGCATCGAAATTTACTGCATCATACTGCAATTTAGGTATGATAAATGCACTCTGTTTTGTAATTTGCGCAGACAATATATCCATAGCTAACTATCCTCAAAAAACCGCATTGAAATTAAGCCTGTGGACGAAATGCAGCTGCACGGAAGGTTTGTATGGAAGAGCAACCGCCTTAAGTAATAAAATGGTAAAGGTCTTTACCGAGCTATAACAGCCTCGTTACAATGTTTATATGTAAATGATATCAATGGGGGCAAATTTAAAATATTTTTTGTTAAAATAGGAAACCGGCCAAATGCTACTTAGAGTCGTGCACTGAGAGTACCATACAAATTAAAAAAAAAACCAGTGTTAGCAGAACTCTGCCCCTAAGTTATACGTAGGCAGTGTGTGGGTATTTTGCATTAGTTACCTAGATAAAAGCATAAAAGCTTGTATACAGAATGGAATTATTAACAAGAACATGTTTTTTCTTTAGTGTAACGATGTGGACCGCGGTTTATACGAGAGCGACTGGTGGAAGGGAGACGTGCGTGTGCGCAAACATCTGGTCATTCTCGGCGGAAAACTGAGGCATTCTGTCTCTTTTAGCGCCGGACCATTCACAACGCTATCCGTGCCTACCTTTATTGACGTAAGTCGGGTCACGCACTACAAAAGTAAATTAATTATACAGGTTGTCTTAAAAGTATTTTGGAATATTTCGTGAAGTGGTTACTGTCATTTTTTTAACATTGTGCTGTAAAGATTTTTCATTGTAATTTTTTTATTCAAAATGACATTATCTTACCCATGAAGGAAACATTTGGTGACCACAACTTTAAAAACGGGAGCGGATCAGAACACATAAAGTTTAAAATGTATAATGGGTTAAAATACATAATGGTTAAAAATATATAACGCAATTTTCTGTAAAACTATTAGCTAAATGAACTTTTTTGATATCGTAATCTATAGATTGGTTTAGGTTAGGTTAGGTTTGTTTTATAACAATCCTGTTAATTTGTAACTTTCTGAGAAAATCGCATTATATATTAACCATTATGTATTTTAATACGTACCCCTTAAAAACTGACGTGTGATGACCTAATGAAGTATATCAGAATCATTCTAAGACAACTTGTAAAGAATAATCGGAAATTTCTAGTGCAGTACTTACATTTTTTTTTATTCTGCAGGTGATCAAAGGCTCGTATAGCTTTTTTACATTATTATCAAAGATGCAAGAGGAATAAGAAAACATTTTAAATATTATTGGGTATTCTTATTTTAATAAGGTATTAAAAAATAGTGTAAAGTAAAGCGTTTTTAATTTCTTTATTACTTAGCAGTAACAACCGTAGAAAAACAATGACTTGATAAATTACACGTTTACTTCACAGTAAATTGGCATTTTGCCTCTACGAATGTACTTAATCACAGGTTTTCAAAAACTGTTTGTGTGTTTGTGTCGGGAATTACAAAAAATACGTAACGTACCATTTCAACTGACAAATTGTGACAACCGGTCCCGCCCCTGAATTTACATAAATGATAGGTACAAATCACTACTAAGAGAAAGTGACTTTATGTCTTTGTTTATGGTAGTTTTACTGTACAATTTTCAAAGCGTATTTATGTTAAAAATTTTAAACATCATATTTCAAAGACAAGAAAATGTTGAGGTATAAAAATGCACTCGAATTTCAATGCACTTCAAAATTCGCGCTACTTCGACACAGAGACATCGGCATAAAATGTTTAATTCGACTCCAAAGCAAAGTCACGCGCCACGCCAAGTGTTACAAAGTCGTAAAAGAAAATTTGATGAATATCTCCTTTTCTATTCCGCGAGTAAATTGAAGTCAATCCGAAAAAAACGTTCAGCTACATCACACGGCAAGACGTGAGGGAAATGCTAAAAAAATATGTGTCCAGATTGCAAGACCCAAACCATCCATTACTCGGGCCAACCCTCTGGGGTCTTCAGAGCTGGGGCATGTGGCAGCCAAACAGCGGCCTCAGCCGTATCATTTACAATTTGATTCATCTTGCTGCCATACTATTTGTATTGAGCCAGTACGTCGAACTGTGGATCATCAGGAACGACCGTGAATCGGCATTGCGAAACCTGTCCGTCACTATGCTTAGCTCAGTCTGCGTTGTAAAGGCGGGCACATTTGTCTCCTGGCAGAAACATTGGCGAGACGTTATTAATTTCGTGTCAACATTGGAAAGGAGCCAGCTGAAAAAAGAAGACAAGATGACTCATGACATTATTGAAGGCTACACAAAGTACTCCAGAAGCATCACTTACTTTTATTGGTGTCTTGTCACTGCTACTGTATTCACGGTGATATTAGCCCCTCTAGGCGTGTATTTATCATCTGCGGAACAACGTGAACTCATGACAAACGGAACCGTACCTTACCCCGAAATTATGAGCTCGTGGTTTCCCTTTGACAACTCAAAAGGGATTGGCTATTGGGTAGCGATTCTTGAGCATTCGTTAATTTGCTTTTACGGAGGTGGTATAGTGGCTAATTATGATGCTAATGCCGTTGCTTTAATGTCGTTTTTCTGCGGACAACTCGAACTGTTGAGTGCAAACTGTAAGAAACTATTTGATGATGGTTCGGGACTCGTCAATTATTCAGAATCAATGAACAGGATAAAGATATGTCACAATCACCATCTGTCTTTGATAAAGTAATGCCTTCAAACATTTTGCGTGCTTATTTTTTTCTATTAATGACTTTGTATTGATATATTTTGCTTTGATTTTAGGTATTCGAAGATCTTGAATTCTTTGTTGTCCCCCGTGATGTTTCTATACGTAATCATATGTTCACTTATGATCTGCGCAAGCGCTTCACTATTAACAAGTGTGAGTACTTTCAGTCTTGTCTAGATAAAAATGGATAGATGGGTTTATGTATTTCCATTTATAAATAACAGTATAAATTTATGTCAAAACATAAGAAAGTCACTAAAAGATCGTCAGTATAGATAAATAAAATAAAAATATTCAATTTTAAAAAAGACATTGAATGCCCAAATAACTAAACCAAAAACTAATTTAATAAAATTCTGCAATAAAATGTGCTTTATGCCACAAACAATAAAGTCGGTGACATACATTTGACATGACAACTGTATGGATGTTTATGCCGTCGAATGTACAAAGAAAACTTTCAATGACAAATTAAATTCGTAACAGTGATTTGTCCAAATTATAACGTGCCTAATTCTTTACAAAATAAATACGAAATGAAACAGGAGTTCTTTAAAGTGAAAATTTTATCTATTAAACAGCCTGCTTATTCTTCTTCACCTTTGATAAACAAAAAAAAAATCTACATTTAGGGTACTTATCAAGTAACTAAATTTTTAAATCTGATTTAATCGAACGTACTCCCTACTAAGTTAAACTATGAAGTAATAAAACATCCTTCATTTAATCAGTTTTCATTGTTCTACAATGAATACGTATTACAAAATAAACCCGAAATGCCAGAATAATTGTTTTCCTAATAGCCAACATACCTTTCCTGTTTTCAGCAAAGCACTTCTACAATGCAGAAAATTTGGGTTGCGGAATACCTCATGGCACTCATAGCGCAACTATTTCTATATTGCTGGCATGGCAATAAAGTGTTTTTCATGGTGAGCATTTATTTACATGAGAAAATAGCGTGAATAACGAATGAATGCGGAAAGGAATGTGTTTTATGAGAACAATCATTTTATGACGACTTTACAATTGTAACTAAAAAGTCAAGTTTATGTTCAATTAGCGACCCGGCCCTGCTTCGCACGGGTGCAATCAGTATTTCTCTAACAAATTACACATATAAACCTTCCTTTTGAGGCACTAGCTATTGTAAAACAAACGCATCAAAATAGGTTGCGTAGTTTTAAAGATATAAGAATACATAGGGACAGACGGACAGCGGAAAGAGACTTTATTTTATACTAAGTAGTGATGAACAAGAGCACTCATTAGCAACGAACTGCGGATTAGTCCCAAACATGTCAAGTATACTTCGACTACATTGTCTCATTGTATCCATTTTTGATATTCCATTAAAAATATTATTTGTTATTGTATAATTATGTGAACAACTCCTATTCATACTGATTATACGGAAACGTAATAAACAAACCGCGGTATAATTTTTTTGACAGCGTAAAAGTGACAGTTGACGTAGTTTTTTTTAAATTCTAAGTTAGTTCTAGGCACGAAGCTTATCAGCCTCTAAATCTCACAAAAATATTTCAAATTAACAATAGGAAATAAAAATAAATGAGCTGCAGTTCCTCTATTATTAAGACGTCGACTGTCGAATAAAAATATAATTTGCAACTCTTCAAAAAACTATGCCAATTATGTCGGTGCACAAACTTTCGCATTTATAATATTAGTTGGATTTGACCACGCAGAGTGAACGAGTTGACCAAGGCGTGTACGAGAGCGACTGGTGGCGGTGCGGGGTGCGCGTGCGCCGCAGCGTGCTGCTGCTCGGCGGGCAGATGCGCAAGACCATACTGTTCACCGCCGGGCCCTTCTCGACCCTCACTGTTGCTACTTTCATTAACGTATGTTCTTAGGTTACCAAACCACAAGAGTAAAAATGGGACCTTATTAAGGCTCCAATATCCTTCTGTCTGGCTGTCTGACTGTTTGTCACCAGGAACCGTGATAGCTTGACAGTTGAAATTTTCACAGATGATATATATTTCTATCAAAATGAATCAAGAAATTTTTATTTCTTAATTTTTATGTTTTACTTTTTCGGTTTTACCGTTAGAAATTAAATTTCTAAATGTCAGTGAAAATTAGAACACAGAAAAATCCGAAAAGTAAAGCTATCGCCGGAAATCGAACCCGGATCCTCGTCATTCCATGACGCGTGCTATACCCCTACATCACCCATAGCCCATAGCTTTACTTTTCGGATTTTTCTGTGTTCTAATTTTCACTGACATTTAGAAATTTAATATATATTTCTATTGCAACTGTAACAACAATTACTAAAAACCCATCCATTCCATCTATTTGTAACTCACTTCTCACTTTAGGTCTGATTATCCAGTCGCGTACTATTATGAAACTTGTTTTGTGCATCCTGCTTAAAATTTGAATTTATTTATTTGTTATTTATGAATCTTTATTTCTTTTTGCTAAAAGTATTTGATTTTTTTTCTTTTCAGATTCTTAAAGGATCGTACAGTTACTACACTTTGCTTAGCAGCAACGAAGATTAGATAGATGGGTAGCTTCAAGTTTTCTTGTAAATTATTCATCTTTTAAACTTTTTCATTAAGTTGCTGTTGATATGTGTTAAGGTTTATCTTCTGCTTTAATAAAACATTAAATATTTGAGATGCGTGACAGGAGTATTTTATTTATTGAATTAAATAGTTTAGTTTAAAAAACATAAAATGTCAAGCAAAGATAATTCATATTGAATAATTATTTAGAAAAAAAATCTAAAATATTGAAGATCTCATTTTTTAAAACTATTTCTATACTATTTACTAGCGGAAGTCACCATATTCCTAATTGTTAATATTAAAACCACATAATATATTCTTCAAAAAAACAAATCTGACAACACAATGACAATCAACAACATCTAACCAAGGGTACAAACCATCGACAATAACTTAAAAACACAAACCTCATCAGATATTTATTTGTTTATTTATTTATGCGTAAGCTAATATTAAATTACATTAGAGAGGTGCAAATTTTTCGATGGGATTTTTGGCATTTTTTTACACGCTAGCTAATTGTTAGTATTGCTTTATCTTCCACTTAGCAACGAATTAGAGTTAAATAGTTTCCTGCTATTGATAGCAGCTAGACCATTTTGTTCAATTAATTACTTTACAGGAAATAGGTAAATGTAAATTGTTTCGGTAAGTTTAATTCGTAGTAAAGATTATTTAATCTAATACGTGACGTTCCCAAACAATTGGGTTTTTGTTAAAATACGTCACATTATAATACTCGGGCGCAGAAAAACCGGATCACTTCTCATACAACTTTTTTCGGGAAGTGTTGGAAATAAAACTGTTAAGAAATTTAGGTTCGCTTTATTGAGATGACTTGGGAAGCAACAGACATTTAAAAAAAAAAACTTTCTACCAAAAATTCGACTTTTAGAAAAAAGCATAAAAACCTACAAAGAGTCCGCAACAGGAAGTGAGCCGATTATTTTGCTCCCGAGTGTAGTTTAAATTACCATTTTACTTTTCCGCAGTTTTCAAATGCAAAATTGCCAAATGTTTGTATGAAGTGGAGTTATTATACAGCGTGTTTTTTTCGTAAACTTTAACAATTTGATCTACATCCACAAAAACTGATCTCATAGTTTTTAGAAAACAAGATTGTTTCAGTATGCTTACATTACAATAATATACGTCGGATTCGCTTTGGTGGTCAAAATTTATTCTCTTGGGTCTTAAATTACATAAAGCCAGTGTTCAGTATGACAGTTGAAGCGTATGCACGATAAGAGGACTGTATAATAATGTAGCGAAAATTAAGGATAATCGATGGCAAGTAAAAATACCAGGAAACTGAACTGCTTCTTTCCTGAAATGTAACAAGTAACTAATAAAATGACAAGACTTCAAAAACAAAACGATTAAAAAATATATAAAAAGTATCAAAACTAAGGAGTTCGCGACAACAGTGTTTGAATTTTATTCAAGAGGTCGATTTTTAAAATCACACAGGCTAGCACAAATTAAATTCACTTCATAATATTCAATACCTAGTACCTAAAGTAATTACCTATCAAAAGAAAATATTCTCTTGGCCTTATTAAAACGCAAAACAAATTAAACATATTGTCAAAGGTACAGGTTATTACTGACAAAAAGAAGAAAATAAATTCTAAGCAACAAAATTGCGTAAATTTTTCTTGTTCGGCAAAAAATATGATTCGAGTGGCAGCTTCAACTTGAGTTTAAAAACTTTGCCCAACTTCGTAAAACATCACCGTTGGCTTTGTTTTTACTTCTTTATGAGCAAAATTGGTACTTAATTTAGCTCTGGCTTTGATGTCGCGAAGGTGTTTGTTTTAATTTAAAAAAAGATAATTGCTTTGTTCATGTGCTCTTGATACAAAAGAGGCTTTATGTTTATCGGATAAAATAGAAAATTAGACACAGGTACCTTTCATTTTGCTATTACCACCCGACGGTTAACGGCAGCAACGCAGACCGATGTTTGTAATATTTAATGCTTTAAATGTACAAACTTCCTAGAAAAAATAAATTCCGAATAGTAAAGACTCAACAAAAATTACAAAAGTAGTTTATGAACATACATCGCTACCAGGGCCGAACGACTTCTCAACCGAACCATGTTTATTTTTCCTTGTGAAGTACATTTACAGTATACCTGGAGATAAAGAATGGATCGGTCTTTGGAAAAAGACTGCTAATTTCGGCTTCGTAGAGCGTTGTCACACGCTACTTGAATGTGAAGTTTGTTATGTCGGAAGTTTACATGTCATTAATTTGACGTAAACTAATTAGGTTCATAAACTGCAGTGTTTATTTAATATAAAACGTCACTTAATAAATACGATGTTTGATGGACGGTCACCAATGTTCAGAAATCGTCGTACGCAGCCAATTTTTTCTATCTTTCCAAATACCAATGTCCATACTTTATCGCAGGGTACTGTAAACGCGAGGTATTTGAAGTCTATACAGGTGGTTCAAGAGCATCAATAATTTAGTATTGCACCTCAGTTGAACGAGAAGCTTTTTAAACAAGTACCAATCGGAGTTGTTTGCGAAGTCGGCGTTATTACTGACTTGTTTGCTTAACACCAAATTTAGCTTGTTATGCAAATCGTGATCATATTTAAACTTTGTCAACCAAATGTCGAGTTTTGTTGTACCGAAGGGTGATTCGGAGAAAATGTTTCTTCCACGCCATACTTTCCCATTTCACATTCTGCTATGACGGGGACGTAAAATTTTGAAGTTTGTGGTTATAAACAAAAAATTGGTCAAGTGCGAGTCGAATTTGCGCGCAAAATGCTCTGAGCCACAGCACAGTACAGTCAAGGGCATAATTATGTGTACGTTACCAAGACGTCAGAAACATCTCTACACTTTTATGCCACAAACAATGAGGTCGGTGATACATTATATTTTACATCACAGCTGTATCGATATTATTGCATTTGACTTTACCTACAATTATCAAACGTTTAGGGAGCCATTTAATGTGTACCGCGTCACATTCAAGCCTTGTCCGGGCCACATGTTTGGCAATTCGCCGGCAAAAGCAGAGGACGCTGCCATAATGAAAGAATAAGACAGCAATAGTCTCGGCTTACATTTGCGCGTTTACCGATGTTTCTGGCCAAATTTGTGGGACTCTGCATAAAAGAGAGTGGAACAAAACGCGCGGATATTGACTTAAATATGTAATTGGCCATTCTGGAAGTTTTGGCTCCAGTCTATCTAATCAGCCCACATCCACCCACTGCTGGGAAAAGGCTTCTTCATTTACACACCACTTAGCCCGGTCCTGTGCCAATCTCATCCACAGCCTTCCAGCCGACTGCCAGATGTAATCTGATCAAAGGCTGGTGTTCTGCCCACCGACTTTCGATCCAATCTTAGCCACCATTGACCTGTGACCGCCTGCAATCATCTCTCGTCAGTCGGTCTTGCCAAGTGCCTTGCCCATTTCCACTCGCTCCACCGCAATAGAAGCCTATGCCTACTGTCTTATCTAGCATTCTCTGGGATCACTTTCGTGGTAACAATGTAGGTACACTATTCCTCCATCAGCTGTCACTCCAAACAAGTTTCTCGTTTTCAGCGAATCTCCGTCAACTATGTTCGTATTTACTTCGCTAATAGCTATCGAACTTCGTCCAACCCCGTATTTGAATAGTTTAATACGGGTTGAGACCCTCTTCAAATCTTCTCATATATCCCAACCTGACTGTTCTTGTTAATCAAAGTTGTATTGTGCCCTTGAGATAATTGATTTTGCTGGGGGCACTTTTCGTTGTAATATAATTTTGGCTACCAGAGTATTGGAGTTGTTTGATTTGTATAGTTAACCAAGCTTTCTGCCTTGTTACCGTTATTTACGACAGTTTTTATATTACTAAACAAACAATAAGGCTGATTGGCATATTGATTGTAAGTGAAAATAGTATTTGACATTGTAAGCCGTATGAGTGATCTTAGGGTGGTAAAGAAATTTCTTGGATGATTATAGGTACATACGAAAGGCATGTTATTGGTTACGGATACTAACTAGGCTGAAACCTCACTTTTTTAGTTTGACCCTTAGGTAGTTTGTTTGGCTTTTTGCTCACCAGTTGGCGCCACTGTAAATTAATGTGCTTTACTTTGTCTATTTTAAAAGTATTGCTATCGCGGATTCACGTTGTTCAGATTTGTTTTAATTAATTTTTACTCCGAGTTTGTTACACCGAGTCACAATTAGCTGTTTTTTTAAATTACCTGTTACATTTTTTCTTCTGCCAATTAAGTAAATGGATATAAGATAACTCTTGTCCGACTCCGAATGTGAGAGATTTTTATCGTGAAAAGAATTAAGGGTGAGTGATGTTGGAATAATGACGTCATTTAGCAGCCGGACCTACGGGAGAGAGCTCAGTAAATCAAAGAAGGAAAGTACATTTTTTGTACATTTACGTTAAGAGTTACATTTACGAGAAAATGTACATTCGAGGGCATGAATACCGATACAGCCATCATGTCAAATATATGTGTCACCGAAGTCATTGTTTGTGGCATAAAAGTGTACAGATGTTTTTGACGTCTTGGTAACGTACGAGTACATAATTATATTTTAAGTTGTTGACTGTACCTACCGTGCGGGCGTGTATATTAATTAAACGTTTTATACAAGGTGTTTTAAAATGAATCCAGAATACTTTTCAAAATGGTTGGGTTTATTTAAACACTCTTATAAAAGTTTTTATCACAATTTTTTATTGAAAATTAAGTCGCCACCAGTTGACACCGTAAATATCACTTTCAAAGTTTCAAAACTTTATTTTGTAAATAGGCCACCAAGTGCTCTTTTACATGTCTTTATTTGAAACTACCAGCCCATTTAGAAAGTCATTTTTTCAAAATAAAATACATTTAGCTACTACAATACCTACTTAAATTGTACCAGGCGGGAGTATAACTGGAGTGCGACACCGAATGTGCGATGTACGACTGAGCGACATTCGTATTAAACGACAGTGCAATTATGCGAAGTATTAGTGTGCGACGCATCACTATTCGACAAAACAAATGTACGACATTATCTAAGGGCGAAGTTAAATTGTACGACACCGAATGTGCGATGTACGACTGAGCGACATTCGTATTAAACGACAGTGCAATTATGCGAAGTAATTAGTGTGCGACCACAGACCACCTACCCCATTAGACATGTAATACAAGGCGACATTTTCTGGATCCTATTTGCGCAATTGCGCCTATAACTTCGAACGCAAACGCGCGCTCATTCAGTAGTGACCAGGAAACAGACCCGTAAGCAGCGAGTTACTGTGACCTAAAAACTACAATACTAAAAATACTAAAAATGCCAGTTTGCGCTGTAAGGTGGTGTGGAAGCGACAGTCGCAAAAATAATTACAAGAATGATAATATCACGTTTCATCGGTTAGTACAAAGTTACGATAATACGTTAATAACAAAAAATCACGGAGTTCTAATAACACTGGTCGCTAATTAGTACCAAGTCTATGTATGTCCTTGTTTAGCACGCTTTGCGTCGCGTTACATCTCTTTCTTGCATTCAACGGCACTTGTAAGTAGAGATGCGACCAAACTGTATCGATATAACACAAGTTTCGGAAGCTTTTTAAAGGCCAGATATGGCAGATTTTTAGAATATTCGAAAGGTGGACCATGCACACTGGCGCCGTAACGCGTTAAGTTACGAAGCGCTTTTCCGGTTACCTTCCCATAAGAAGTTATCACTTCAAAATGCACATGACAGTTTTTTTTTCAGCTTGCGTTGCTCCCAAAATCTAACCGGTATCGATATACAATATCGACATACCCTCATCTCTTTTTTCTTTCTCCGTGACGTCACCCCTACCTCCCGCTTACGTCGCATTCTGCCAATGTTGGCAGAAGTGTTTGCTTAGAAATTCGTAAAGATGGCATGTCTCTAGGGTAGGTGGTCTGTGTGTGCGACGTATCACTATTCGACAAAACAAATGTACGACATTATCTAAGTGCGAAGTTAAATTGTACGACATCTTACTGTACGTTTTCTGTACTGTTTTTTAGACATATGCTGCTGTAGCTTTTTTCATAACTTTCACTACTCGATTTTTTATTTTTACTTGTCGTTTGCTCACATATTCCTGCTAACTGTCGTTGTAAAGCCTTTTCGGTATTTTTTTGTTCTTTGATAAGTTCGTCAGTGGTTTTGTATATATTTTGCCTTCTGCGACTTAACAGGGCATTCCACCGTATGCCAAGCTTCCAGAGCATTTTGTGTTCTAGGTACACTACACTCAAAGGTATGCCACACTGACCACATTTCAGGTGGAAATCTTCCCGTAATGTAGTACTTGTAGAACCAGTCTGTGACTGCACCTGATTCACGGGGTAGGATTGACCTTCGAACCATTTCAAAAGCGATGGGTATTTCGTCGGCAGGAAGGAAAGGTAAAGCGAGAAGGTGCCTAATCCGGACAGCGAAATCGATGTCATCTGTGTATTTTTTACTGACCCTGCTGACTGTACATGCTTCCACACATTTTTGCACAAGTGAAAGTAACACCCTTTATGTTGGCTCTCAGGGGTTTTTTTTTGCTAGCATTGATAGCAGCTTTCTCAAAGTCCGTGATAATAATTGGCGGAGTAAAGTTAACCCCTCAATTAACTGCTTGTCTGAGAACTAGCTCAAGCAAGTAATAGCAACAGCTCTCCGTTTTCTGTGACAACAAAGTCTACATCGGCGTGTAGGACGCCTGGCCAACTTTCGGCTCATTTAGGTAAATAAATCCACAGGAGAGACATCTTTTGTTTGTTACGGTGTGTGTGACCCTTTTATCTAAGTCGTTTCAGAACTAACATGCGTGATACGTTATGCAAAAGTGTATCATTACAAGATATCATATTTAGAGCGTAGATTTAAATAATAAGGACGATTTATTTATTTAGATAAGTTTTATTTAACAAAAAAAAACATTATTAACATTAAACTAAATGCCAAGCTACTTGCAGTTAAATTTAAATAAAGGACACGAAGTCAGCAATTACAATGAGCCAACTATTTTATTTCCGCGACTTTATAAAAATTACTTGGTTAAGAAAGAATATCGGGGTAATCTTCTCAGAATCAACTTCTTCCACGAGTGCTTTTACAGCTCGGTCCAGGCGAATATGACGATTCCGTCTATTCTTTTTTGGTACGCTAAAATAAGATTTCGTTATTCGGTGGTCTTGATGGACTGCTTCTTTCTTTAGATTCGAGAAAAATTTAAAGAAGGGCGGGCCCTCGCGAACCCTCGACAAGATTAGTCGTCCTGTGACGTTGGTACGCACAGGATAGTATATTGTCTTTAATTAGGGGTATCCATTGTTTATTGTAATACTCTATAAATTTGGAAACATTATCTGTGACTTGTGCTGTATTTATTATGGAGTTCCATGTTATTTCAATAAACCTTTCGGGTAACAAAGGCAGGTAAGAGGTAATTTTCATAATTTTTCTGTCTTGTTTTGATGTATTTAAGTTGAACAATTTAGATTTTCGCCATATGGCTTTATTATAATACATAGTAAAAACAGCCGGAGATTTTGCATTCTGAAAATATTTCTTTAATGGCGTTCATCACTGCCAATTCGAAATCGCATTTGAAATTCAGCACGCTTATAGACAATTTTTCTTTTATTAAACTAAAAAACCGAACATAGGTTTCTTGTCTCTTGTCCGGAAGTAGCCCAAAAATAAAGGACACAGTTTGTGCTCTTGTCTGTCGACCCGACGTCTACATGTAGCGAGTAAAGTTACGCAATGAAATATACCATCCCCGAAGAATTTTACATGATTGCCTTCCAGGTCTGCATTACTAAGATTCATCCGTGCCGTTGTTGAACTAAATAAGATTAATTTTATTTATAGTCCCATCTTCGCATATGACGAAATCTTTTCCCAACTTTTTTGGGATATGGAAATCAGCGACAGTTTTATAATTTAAGCTTTTTATTTCCAAAAACTTTTTTCGTGCTGCGTAAAGGCTATCTTTTTTTGACGAAATATCTGGTATATCGTCAATTTCTGTATGGTCGCAGTTTTTCTTCAGCTTGAAAATCTGTTTTTCGAAAAAAATAATCTTGGTATTTTCAAAAGTAATCAATTGACGAAACGGTAATTTCGGTAAGTGATCAATTTAAAATTATGATCATTTAGAAAAGTAGTCATTTTCAGAAATGGCGAGTTTTCAGGGTAAGTAATACAAGACGTAGGTGTTAGGTTAGCGCGTGTAAATATCCAATTTCGTTTGTAGCGGAAGGCCAGGAGTGCGCTGATGCCCAAAAAAGTACAATTTAAACAGTGCAGAGGCACTCACCTTAGGGCGTGCTCCTGGCGGCGTGGTTGAGGCGAGGAAGGCGATGCGGGTGAGGAAATTGTAGCGAGGAGAGCGGAGGAAGATTCAGCAGCGGGAAAATTACGTCAAACACATTAAAGGCAATGACAGTTAAAAATATTTGTTTCTTTATGTGCCATAGAGCACCCCTGCACTGCATATAACCAAAAAGGTTTTTAGCGCGCGAACTGTAGGTATTATTAAAAATGGTTTTACATTATTATAAGTGGTCATTTTCATTTGTGTACCTAAGCCGCCGAAAGGAAAAATATTATTTGTTTTTCTGTATACTAAAGTTGCGTTTGTGAGATGGCGCTACCGTCGTGCACGGTATCAATATGGAAACCTTTAAAACATACACAATACACATATACATACATACATACACAAATCACTTTATCCCTTACGGGTTAGACAGAGCCTAAGGTAACAGGTACCTGCAGGCCACAATTAGCAAGATTGAGGGTGTATAGGTGGAAAATGGAATCAAAATAGTGATGGTCTCCATTCCATCGATGGTCTTTTACCTTTAAAACACAATTTAAAATTCTGATAATATTTCACAAGGGTGTTCGTATTAAAACACAAACACTAGCTTAAATATTCGTTATCAATTAAAAATACCGTCCATTGAAGCCATGGAGAATGTCCGAAGCAAATCGTATAGAAACAAATAAAAGTTTTTCTATCCTAATTTAAAAATGGCAGAAGACAGGTGCAACACAAATATCTAAATTAATTGTTATCATGTTTCAACTTCCACTCTCTGGGACAGCTAGTTTGAAAGCTGTTGGAATTTTAATTATAATTATAATGAGGGTCTCATTTGATGTAATTATTATTTCGTACATAATTTCCGCAAGGGATACAATTTCAGTGAGACAAGAAATGGTTTGGAAGTTGGTCGGTAGGAAGGTAGTGATTACTTATCTCATCATTGCTACAACAATAGCGGTGATGAGTGAACAAAGAAAATAAAATTATATTTAAATGGACAAAAAATTTACATTGCTACTCCACTACTCACGTGCAAGATAACCAAGCTTGTGTGAAATATATATGTTTTTCCCTTTTGACGGTCGGTGACTACTTCTGGATTTGGCCACTTCTGCATTTGACCACTTCTGGATTTGACCACTTCTGCGTTTGACCACTTCTGCGTTTGACCACTTCTGCGTTTGACCACTTCTGCGTTTGACCACTTCTGCGTTTGACCACTTCTGCATTTGAACACTTCTGGATTTGACCACTTCTGGATTTAACCTCTTCAGGATTTAACCACACGGCACACATCGAAAGGTCCCGTCACCAAAATACATTTTTTTTCGTTTCAACATTTTTAACTACTTTTCTTGCGATTCTCGAACAACAAATTATTATTTTATCCGTAGCTCCATCTTCACAAATAAAAAATCCTTCACCCAAATCCCGTGGAACATATACGTCTTCAATTTTCTTGGAATTCATTTTCTTTGATTGCAAGTATGTCTTTCGGGCCGCGAATAGACTATCTTTTATAGACGAGATGTGGGGAATATCCTCAGCATCATCCGACGTACAATTTTTTTTCAAGCCTTCAACATTTTTTTCGTATATTTTTTGCACCGGCACGAAATTATTACAAACCTCCTCTTTGCATGCATCCTACTAATATTATAAATGTGAAAGTTTGTGAGTTTGGATGTTTGTTACTCTTTCACGCCAGAACGGCTGGACAGATCTGGATGAAATTTGGAACATAGATAGATTATAGTCTGGAATAACACATAGGCTACTTTTTATCCCGGAAAAATGAACGGTTCCCGAGGGATATATGATGATGATGATGGTGATGAATATATTACTACTAAGTGGGTACTATTACAACTATTATGTTGAGATTTGTGATTGCAGGTAAGAAATCAAATTATTAGTAAAATTAGTAAAATATGTCCTACTAATGTTATAAATGTGAAAGTTTGTATGGATGTTTGAATATTTGTTACTCTTTCACGCCAGAACGGCCGGACAGATCTGGATGAAATTTGGAACATAGATAGATTATAGTCTGGAATAACACATTGAAAATTGCGTAATTCCTGCGGGATAGCGATAAAGATAAAGCTAGATAAAGCTATCACCCATTTGTTGTCAATATACCACTGGCACGCACGAGACGGTTTGCTTCATCCTTCCTAATGCGAACTGCTAGGGAATGGAATTCGCTCCCATCGTCTGTATTTCCGGACAGATACAACCTAGGGCTCTTCAAGGCTAGAGTGAATAAGCTATTACTGAACCAGTGAGTTACACCTTTGGCCTCATCTGCACCTTCCACCAAGTGAGATAGAGGTCAATCACTGGTCAGTTCATAATAAAAAAAAAAAAAAAAATTAGGATATATTTTAGGACAGCCCTATAGGTTAGGTTAGGTTTGTTTTATAAAAATCCTGCAATATTTAGTTTCAGAAAAATTAAGGCAGCGGGGCAATGCGGGGGGCTTGCTTACATGTTTGCTTGAGTCCTTGCTTTGCATGCTTGATTGCATACTTGCTTTCATGCATGCTTGCATGCTTGCTTGCATGCATGCTTGCGTGCTTACTTGCATGCATGCATGCTTGCGTGCTTGCTGGCACGCTTGCTTGCATGCTTGCTTGCCTGCTTGCATGCCTGCTTGCATACTTACATGCTTGCATACTTACATGCTTGCATGCTTGCTTCGCTAATCCTGCCGCTAAGTAGCAGTGCTTGTACTGCTGTGTTCCGGTGCGGAGAGTAAGACAGCCGGGGAAATTACGGGCACAAGAGGCATTTCATCGTAATCCTCTAGGTTGGCAACGCATCTGCAATCCCTCCGGGGTTGCGGGTGTCTATGGGCAGTGGTGATCACTTACCATCAGGTGACCCACTTGCTCGTTTGCCTTCCTATTCACATAAAAAAAAAAAAAAAAAAAAAAAAAAAAGCTTGCAGGTTCGCTTGCTCGCTTGCATGCCTGTTTGCATGCCTGCTTGCATGCCTGCTTGCATACTTACATGCTTGCATGCATGCTTGAAAGCTTGCAGGTTTGGTTGCTCGCTTGCTTGATTGCTTCATGTTCAGGTTCATGCATTCTCGCTGAGTGCTTGCTTGCACGCTTGCTTGCATGCTTGCTTGCCTGCTTTCATGCCTGCTTGCATACTTACATGCTTGCATGCTTGCTTGAAAGCTTGCAGGTTCGCTTGCTCGCTTGCATGCCTGCTTGCATGCCTGCTTGCATACTTACATGCTTGCATGCATGCTTGAAAGCTTGCAGGTTTGATTGCTCGCTTGCTTGATTGCTTCATGTTCAGGTTCATGTATTCTCGCTGAGTGTTTGCTTGCACGCTTGCTTGCATGCTTGCTTGCATCCTTGCTTGCATGCTTGCTTGCCTGCTTTCATGCCTGCTGCTTGCATTCCTGCTTGCATACTTACATGCTTGCATGCTTGCTTGAAAGCTTGCAGGTTCGCTTGCTCGCTTGCTTGATTGCTTGCTTCTTTGAAATGCTCATGGTTCACGCGTGCGAAGCCGCGGGCAAAAGCTAGTCCTTACTAATATTATAAATGCGAAAGTAACTCTGTCTGTCTGCCTGTTACCTTTTCACGCTTAAACCGCTGGGCCGATTTAGTTGAAATTTAGTTTGAGTCCCGGGAAAGGACATAGGATAGTTTTTATCCCGGAAAATTGCATAGCTCCCGCGGGATAGCACAGCCCAAACCACTGGACTTAGAGACTTGAAATTTTGCACATAGATACCTTATACAGTGTAGGCATCCACTAAGGAAGGATTTTTGGAAATTCCCACGGGATAAGGAAAAAACGGGAATTATATATTCGATTCCGAGTGACGCTATCTCAGTAACTATAATAACTAGACTCTTCAAATTTGATACAAAAGTAGGTGATTACAAAACTAAGAAACAAATTTCAGGATTTTTGGAAATTCCCACGGGATAAGGAAAAAAACGGGATTTATCTACGCGGACGAAGTCGCGGGCATAAGCTAGTTCAGTCATAAAATGAAACAACAAAAACTAACACACACATTAAACATTGAAAAGAAAGAAAAGATAAATGAAGAAGATATAGGTAGGTACACAAAATATTTCTTTGTTTTCATTAAACAAACCCTATCCCCCCTCAAGTTTAAGAACCATACTTATTTTAGTTCAGATAATTATAATTATAACTCATTATTGTTACTTTGCAGGCACATAACAAAGAAGCCATTAAATTAAAGCCTAGTGTTTGAACAAAATAGTTGTGCTTCATTTTTCCTTAAGCCTTTGTCAAAATACCTGCTGTATTTTCATTCGTGCTTACATATTTCACAATTATATCACGTTTATTAATCAAATCCTTAATAAAATGATATTTTATATCAATATGCTTTGACCTCTTACTATTTTTATTTGACTCCATTTACTTAATCGCACTTTGATTATCAACAAGTAATATTGACTGTTAAAATCTTGTAACAAACTCTTTAAAGAGATTAATTCTGCACACGCTAGAGCTGATTGCATTTGTCCAATAAGACTGGATAGTTCCTTCATTTTTGATGTAACAGTATTGGGAGCATCTTTTGTAGATTGAGATTTGTATTATTTTGGAGACTCTCTATTATGGCTCTTTTTATATGAAATTTAATGTACGTTTCAAACTCCTTGATCTCTAATCCTTGTTTACTGTAACGGGAGTTCATGTAGATTACCATTTTTTGATTTAAGGAATTCCATGCTCCAACTGGATCAGATAACTTCATAATGCCAATTCTTAGGGTAAGTTTGTGGGTCGACATTGTATTGTGTGGACATCTTGTTGATGGTAAATTCGGGAATTTATTTTGGAAATCTAGGTCTGGTTCACTCTGCTCTTCCCTGTCTCTCTCGTCTCTGACGGCCTGATCAATTTCATTTTCTGAAAGATCTTCCTCTTCGCTTATGTAATTGTCAGGCTTAACATCATCTATAATTTTGATATTTTCGCTTAGGTTAGGAAGAGGAACTTCACCTCTTGTATGTAGTTTATCTAATTCTCTTTTAATAGATGTGCTAATCAACTCCATTCGAATTTTCTCACTGTCTTCTGCTAATAACTTTCTAAACAACTCTGTGTACATTTGATTTTTTGTATTATTGCTCCAAGATAACTCAGTTAACCTACATGATTCTGGAGAAAGGATTTCGACTTTGTCTAACCAATAAGATATAGTTTCCTCATATGTCATTCTGATTGAATTTAGTATCTTCTCATTACTTCTATCTAATGGCTTTTTTTGATAGTTACCCCCAGAGGGGCTGGCCGTAAATTTGTTCATTCTAGACATCACTACTTGCTCTAATTAGTAAAATAAATTTTGTTAATTAGTTGATTATTTATCCAGTCTTGAGATTCTGTATATGCCTAGATCCTAAGTTCTTACCACTACTTACACTCTCCAATTTATACATGAGAGGCGAGTGCTTAAAAACAACACGACGCTTCTAAGTTTGGCGCAAGTTTCGCCATAAAAAACTCGCATCACTTTGCGGAAACGTCTTTTTCCAAACAACATCACCTACTTGAGGCTCAGCAACTTGTCGCCTACTATTGTTATACTGACGAGCACCCTTATCATGAGCTCTAGATAAAGCAACCAGAACTCTCTGAAAAACATCGTATAATCCACCCAATTTGGTGGCGTAATCTTTGCACGAACCAAACGTCAAATCTACTAGAGAAGATTTCTGATTACCATAAAGTTTACCATTTGGAATAGCTTCACGTCCGTGAACTAAGAAGTAAGGGGTAAAACGAGTTGACTCATTAACAGTGGTGTTTAGCGAAAACTGTGCTTTTGACAAGGTTGTATCCCTTGAGCGATGGTCTTCGTTTACTAAGATAGACACAGCTGTCATAACGGATCTATTATATCATTCGACAGTGGAAACTTGTGGACAATAACATGGAGTGTAATAAACTTGAGGAATATCATAGGTCTGAAACAGATCGGTCAGCTCGCTGCCAGTGAATTGCGTTCCATTATCCGCAATCACTGTACGCGGCACACCATGCTTGAGAACTTCATCTTCCAGTCGCGGTGAAATAGTCTTGCCAACACCACGTCGCAGAGGAAACAAAAGTACATACTTAGAAAAGCAGCAAACAACAGACAAAATAAATGTATATCCAGCCCGGGAACGGGGCAACGGACCTACCAAGTCGATACTTATAACTTCAAAAGGACGAGTACAAATTTTGGGATTCCCCATAAGTCCTGAAGGTGGTGCCTGCGAATGCTTATATGCAGAACACACGTCGCAATCACGGACATAACTAACCACATCTTGATACATGTTCGGCCAATAATAATGAGATGACAAATGTTTATAAGTTTCGAAACCTCCTAAATGTGACACTTCGTTGCAATGTCATCTAAAAGCATGTTAGTATAATAACACAACATTTCTTCTAACAAACTGTACTACTTTTTTTCCTTGCTGATAGGACATTAAAGCAAGAAATAGTTGATCCACCCATTTGCAGGTGTTTTCGGTAAAATTAACTCAATCTCCTGCAGAAATATTTCAGAACAATTTTTAGAGATCTTCAATAAAATTTCACACTAAAGCTGGGATAAAAAACACAATTAATCGCTTACTATAATATTAATATATTATTATTACATATTTATGATTGTGACAGAGGAAATAGTCAACATCTGTTACCCTGGATATTCAATATAACGCCTTTCTCGTAAAGCCTACTTTATTACCCATCACACACATTTACAGCAGGTAAAGATCATAAATCGTGGATGATGGTTATACATATACTTTAATAATTCGAGCGATAAATATATAGCAAGCGATAAGTAATAAATACTATTGGAGTTTGAGCTCTAGCTGCGTCCAATAGTGGTTGGTGGTCTCTCTCGCTCTTTTCGCAGAGGGATAGGGTAAAACGAAGGTAGGAATGATGCTCTTGGTTACCTTACGGATATTTTCAACAAACGCCACTGGTAGGTAGCCATATAGTATTTGTCGCTATAAAGTGAAAATGTGATGACGTCACATTCAGGGTTTTCTGTTCGTAGGCAGTTTTCGCTACGTAGCTGTAAAATGCTGCTACGAGCGTAGCGCGTAGCAATGCGTAGCAGCAAAATGCGTTATGGACACAATGGTGTTTCCTTCCACGGCTGGTCTGGGAGTAAAGAAAAAGCATAGAATGTACCAGTTGCTTCTCTTCCCGTGCAAATAGTAAAAGCCCATCGAGGGAATGGGCGAATATCTTAGGAATCATGTTATAGGCGATGCGGCTAGCAACCCATCACTATTGTGATTTCATTCTCCATCTATACGCTAAACGTGGCCTGTAGGTTTGTTACCTTATGCTCTGTCTACCCCGTAAGGGATAAAGACGTGATTTGTATGTATATTTTAAAAGCAATATCGCTAATTCATGTTGCGATGTTAAAAGACGCTCTCGAGTGAAACTAACCACATCATTTTATTTTTATAGACAAAAGCGTTATTAAACCAAGTTAAAAATCTTTTACAGAAGTGCAATCAAAGTAACAAAATCATTTACCTACTTTAATATTCTGGAATAATTCTAAGGCACCTCGTAGAAAAGATTATGCTGTTTTAAAAGATCATTAACTGTATAAAAGTGACCTATATACGAGAACACCAACAGTCACGACTCATACATTATTAAGTATTATCCACAACCATTCAACCCTTAAAATGTTGATAAATTTTACAGCAAGACCATATCCATCTGGACGATATTCAAAATTAGTTCTGACGAACGAAACAATAAGGCTCCTATTTAAATATCCACACGAGTTAATATAAGCCTTTACGAATTGTTACTTCGCAATAAGTTCTTGCCAGGAGCGTACCCTCTTTAGGGTCAAACAATGTCAAAATTGACACAAGTAAAAGTGCCGGACTAACTAGCACGTATTCAACGTCACGTCTGCGGTCGGGCGTAACGACGGGAACCGGATAAATCCGGCCCAATCCAGTTAGAAGCGGATCAAGCGGGAATGCCGGATAAGATTGTGATTCCACGTCTTATCTTTGATGCAATTAAGATGGCAGTTTCAGTGATGAAGTCAGATTTTTATGGGGTCGTTAAATGACTTTTTTTAATAGACGAAATCTTAAAATATATAGGCGCAAGAAATGGTAGCTTTTATAAAATTAGATTGTTGAGCTGAGCAACGACTTAAGGATCACGTCGAGCATGACTGTGGGCGTTTAGGTGGAAAGGGGAATCATAATAGTGATGGGTTGCTAGCCGTATCGCCTATATCTTGATTCCTAAGATTTTCAGCCATTCCCTTAACGGATAGGTAGGTTACTTTATGGTTGCGTTAAAATATACAATAATGTTATCTTGCACGAGTAGTCGACTAGCAAGGTAAGAAAATATTTTTTGTTCAATAGTTCTTACAAATTCCTTATAAATATAAATATCCGAAAAGTAAAGAAGAAAAAAAAACAAGAAGTAAAATTAAATTAAAATCGATTGTGAAATACGCAAAATAAAAGAATTTTAAACTACTAACTACACAGCATACTAAACTACTAACTACATAGCAATTAGAAAGATCCAACATGTGAGGTCAAAAACACTACGCCCATAAACTTCATGTTAAATTAAAAATCTCGGTTACTTTTACTGTTATTTGAAAAATTATTTTATTCGAGCCGTTTAAAAGAAATCGTTATTATTCCCTACTTAAACTATTTATTTCTATTTGAAGTTGTCAGATATATCGTTTTAAACGTCACTCAGTAGATTAACCTTTTTGTGAAGTCACGTAACGCACTGGACAATTTTGCGTTTTCCTTAATATAAACTACAGTTAATTAGTCTGCTTACGTATCGATTCAATTACTGGATTGCATTAAATAACTGGATGAATGATTGAGATTGAGAAATGGAATAAAGAGAACGAAGAAAAAAAACCAAGATGGCGGGCTTGCAAGGCGTAACGATTTATTTTTACACAAGCTGTTTTTAAGTGTTCCGTTGTAAGAAATTTTGCATATTAAAGCAGTTCGGTGGTTGTACATACAATATTGAATTAAAATTCTGGTGGTCCGGCCAGAATCGTCTCCGCTAAAGGGAACTCTTCAACGGTAGCTCCGGTTGACTTGAAATTTCTTTAAAATATAAATAAAACAATCTTACATATTTTTATGATGTAGGTTCCTTGCAATTATACCCTCTATGAAATGGGTATTCCGTTAGAAACGTCACGCGATAGATTAACGAATCTTTTCCGCGAATCACACGTCACGTACCGGAAGATAAATTAAGTTTAATTATTCCTATAAGTAAATTTATCAAATTTCAGCAACTATTTAGCTCTTATCCGTTACTAAGTGGTTATAAATATTAACATGTAACTAGCGGTTAAAGAAATTGCCTTTCTTAGATTTGTTAAATGGTTTAAATAATTTCCAAACGCCTATTTTCCCAGTAATTTATTTTACCTAGCGGTCAATTTCGTATGCGTACATTTTAAGTGTTGCAAAATTTATCAGTCATCATTTTTCCTAATTAGATGTTTTCTAATAGATTATCTATACTAATATTATAAAGAGGAAAAATTTGATTGTTTGTTTGTTTGCATTGAATAGGCTCCGAAACTACTGGACCGATTTCAAAAATTCTTTTGCCGTTAGAAAGCTACATTATCACTGAGTAACATAGGCTACTTTTTACTGCGGGAAAATACCTTTTCCTACGGGACAATTAATTTATCGCGGGCGAAGCTGCGGACGGATTATATGTATATACTCAATAGAAAATTATAACATTCGCATATTTTCATACTCGAAAGCACGGTTACAGTCTGTGAGAAAATGACGTTTTACTGATTTACCTATGTAGTTGCAATCCAAAAGTCGTCAGTCAGGTAGACAGAGCCTAAAGATACATACATACAGTCACGCCTCTTACCCTTACGGGTAGGCAGATACTACTTTGTTCCACTTGCTACGATTCTGACATACCTCTTTCGCTTCATTCACATTTATCAATCTCTTCATACTTGTCGTCGGTTTCGGGTACTTCTGAAGGAACGTCCGTCTAGGCCTTCCCGTGCCAACGCAACCATTCACATTCCCCATATAGATCTGTTTAGTTAGTCTACTTTCCCATCCTTTCTACGTGACCAAACCAACTAAGATATTTCTTTCTGGTCACTATTATCTTCTTTCACACCAGCACGTCTTATCGCACTATTCTATTCACTGGAGCCTACATGCTTTCCTCTATTTCAATACCTTCAAAACCTGGAACACAAACATGATGTCTTGTGTTCCCTTAATACTTTATTGTTTCTATCTATTAGCAAACCTCTACATGTAATTTTAGTGCATGACCACACTGATGTTTCTTTGTTATTTATTTTGAGATGGTGTTTATAACCACCTCGAATTAAATTTTTACCACCGTTTTGAATGTATGTCACTTGGGCCAGAACTAAGTATAACTAAGCAGCAGTAAGTCGATGGGCAAAGAGTAAGTAAGTAAATGCTTTATTGTACAAATATGAAGAAACAGATACCATATAGATATAGAAGAGAGCCGCTAATAACCCACTAAACCAAACGATAAGGCTCAATTGCTTGTCAGTTTACTCTAAAAAACCTTCAGTTCCTTTTCAATTTTCCTGTATTCCTTAACATAATTAACGCAATTAAGTTTGATTACATATTTGGTTATTCCCATTAAGGAAATGGATCCGTAAACGGATTTAGGTTATTTAATCATTGAAGTTAAAAACCATACGTACCTACAATATTTGCTATATAATGTGGACAGGACAGTTTTGATCTCAAATTGAAGTCAATGGTTCGAGTGGTACTACTGTTGTGTGCGCTTGCGCAGGGGTATTGACGTTGTAAAGGAGCGACATATTTCTTCATACATTTTGTTGCGCAAACGCACCGTCAACGTCTTTTACGCAATGGCGTGGCCGGACCTTTAGGCGTCAGTAACGTTCTAGAAGATGTGATCTTGGATGTGGTGAGTTTGAAATTTCCTCTTAAGAATGCTTGATAGTTTTTTTTAACCCCCCACGCAAAAAGGGGGGTGTTATAAGTTTGACGTCTGCGTCTGTGTCTGCCTGAGGCAGCGTAGCTTACAAACGGTTTTTTTTCATTCGAAAGCCAATTTTCTTGCTTGGTTCTTAGCCATGTTTAATAAAAATCGCTCAAGTAGTTTTTGCGTGGGTGTTGCAAAGTAAATAATTTCAATTCAAACCTCGAAAAAGTCTATATTTGTTACTATCTATTCATAATTAATTTATTTACAAAAGTGAGTATTTACAAATAAAAACATTAAGACATTTAAAAAACTAATTAAACTAAAACTAAAATTAATCTAAAAAGTACTTTCCCGCGGCACTGAGCCAAAGATGCTGGCAGCATTTCTCCGTTGTATTGCAATACTAATTCGCTGTGCGAGGAAGCTGCCAGCTCGTTGGTCTCCGTTGCAGTCGATCAGCCTCTTAGAGATTTCCTTGATCAACATATGCGCGCTGGGACCCCACGCACCTAAGGTCTCAACCCCGAATGGTAGGAAGTAGTATTCGGAGCTGAGACCTTTATATTTATTTACCAATTGGCCATTTACCATTTGGCTTGTAGCCAATAGCCGGCTTCCTTCGTGCCGGCAGCCAAAATTCAGGCACGTTCAGAGCCCGTACTGCGGCACAAGAGGGATTCATATGTCAAATTTGAAATGTCGTCCCGGATTCGCTGTGATTTTATAATATTACATGTTTTATTGAATCAATATTAGATCACTAGGTACTAGATTATTCGGTTTTTGTAAACTGATCTGCTTTGGCTAAGAAACCAAAAGAAAAATGTAGAAAAATGTAGAAATATAGTATGGTGTTTATCCTATAAAATAGTAATTTAAGCGAACTCTGCGCGGACGGAATCGCTGACAACAGCTAGTTAATAATAGGAATTTATTGTTAAAGGGAGTTCCTGATTTCAATAATAATATGTTTTTTCTATATTGTTGATTGGGTATATATTATTTCATTAGGTATGTCTATTAATACTGCCATTATTTTCTACAGGAAATTTTCAGCAAATCTGGCTTTACCAACTCTTCATATCCCCAAGTTGGTTAAAAGACTTTTGGAAATTTATATGCCGACTTGAAGCTTTTATAATAATGAAGTGTGCTACGTAGTGCTTAAGTTTGGCGGATGGAATCCAGTTCAAACGAATAAGGTAAGAAGTAGTATTGCTACGGAGACCAGAGGTTGTTCGGCTGTGCCATTTTAAATGCTAGTTACTTATGTATAGTTTCTATTAAGGCGGTTGCTCTTCCATACAAACCTTCCGTGCAGCTGCATTTCGTCCACAGGCTTAATTTCAATGCGGTTTTTTGAGGATAGTTAGCTATGGATATATTGTCTGCGCAAATTACAAAACAGAGTGCATTTATCATACCTAAATTGCAGTATGATGCAGTAAATTTCGATGCATTTTACAATAGTGTGAGTAGCTAGTGTCAAATAAAACATGTTGTAAAAACCAATCGGCTATTTCGAGCTGTCACGTGACCTCCAATCTGGCTCAGTGGTCGTGACTTAAAGGACTGAATGGTTAGAGACCAAGTTCGAATCTCGAGGCCGTGAACGATTCTTTTTTAATTTTATAAACATTGTATTTAATAACTTACTTACTTAGCAATACTATCTCGATGAGATTTAGAAAACTTTATGGTAAATTCAATATTTTTCTTGTCAAATCAAACCAAAGAAAGTACTACCTAAGTGGTTTTTAAACAACCACAAGCTTACCCTAGTTAGATTGTACTGTTTACGATAAATGGTCTATACCATCAATTAGTTGAAAATAAAATGTACACTTGTGATGGTAAACTTATTCTAGCCAAGATTTTTTTTTAAACTAACACATAGTTTCGTATTTTTTTTTTGTATAACCTTGTAGCAGTGAGGCATCGCCAATTTGAATGGTTTAGCGGGTGGCATTGCCAGTCCTAAACTTGGCAAAGCTTTCATGCCTAGTAAGTTCTCTAGTATTAGGATCACGTGCTTATTAATTTGGCATAGATGGTGGCGCCCCCCAGTCATATTGCCGCCTTAAAAACACGTTTTGCCTTATATATTTTAAAAAAGTACTCGACCACAGAAAGTTAAAAATAAAAAAGGCTTCCAGTTAATTTTGCACTAATGCTTCTCACGAGAATCGAACCCTAACCCTCTGCATCAAATCACGGCCATATACCACGGCAATGATTCGTGAAATCCGACAAGTGCTAAATACAAAATAGGCCGAGTAAATAGGTTTTCTCAATTGCAGAACAATTTAAAAAAAACATGCGAGTCAAAAACCTGGCTGGTTAGACAGGTAATAAAAAAAACAATGATATGAATTGTCATAAACTAATGGTTGACAGAACATGGTGTCTCAAAATAAAAATAATCTATTCATTTTATTCGTAATTAATTGAAGTCAAAGGAAGGAAGTAAAAGACGTTACAAGCTACGATATTGGACGCAGCGTAGACATTTATTTGTACGTACAGGTATGTACTTATCAATTAATCATAATAAATTTTGCTAAGATACAACATTCCAACGTTTGTGTGATTGGTACAAATTATTTTTGTAAACGCAATTGAAGTGCTCAGTCCTGGTGTCTGCATGTAATCAAATCTTGCAAGTGAATTTTGACCCATTTCTAATTGATCACATTGACGTGAAATCTGGCATAAGTCTGATGACAATACAGTAATCTTGAAGTGAAATTCTGGTGACCCAGCCAGGGTCGCTTCCGCAGTTGGAAACTCATCAACAGAAAGAGTAATAACTAACCATACATTACGCTTACATCTAATTATAACTCTTAGAACTTAGAGGAATCTTTAGTGCTCGAATCGAACTTGCTATTGATCAGCTTTTTTAGGGTTCCGTACCCAAAGGGTGAAAACGGGACTCTATTACTAAGATTCCACTGTCCGTCTGTATGTGTATATGTGTTTGTCTGTCCGTCTGTCTGTCACCAAGCTGTATCTCGTGAACCGTGATAAAGTAAATTTTCACAGATGATGTATTTCTGTGGCCGCTATACAGATACTAAAACAGAATATTTTTGTCAATCTGTCTATGTAAGTAACCAATGGAGGAGCTTATGTATTACTAAGTTCACGCTGTATCGTGGTTTATTTTATGGCCACATTGTTCAAATCCGTCCGTCTATATCTGTCTATCTGTCCGTCTGTCCTAACTTTATAGCTTTTTTTACCCATATTACGTAGCTATATTTTTTTCATTTAGGAGCCACTGTCCGTCTGTCTGTCCGTCTGTCTGTTTGTCACCAAGCTGTATCTTATGAACCGTGATATGGCTATCAGCTATCATGCTTGTCTGGCGACAGTTCACAAATGACGTTTCTTTGTGGCCGCTCTAACATCAAATACTAAAAACAGAATATTTTTGTCTGTCTAAGTATGTAAGTTACCGATATAAAATGACCTCACACAGCCTACAATTTGCTTAGTTGGCAGGGCTTTGCTAACACTGGATTTCAAATTTACTTGCCGAATTTGGACGAAACCCTTGGTACGAGAGTCCGACTCGCACTTGGCCAGGTGAAAAGAACTATTGTTAGAAGCACATATATTTTGTAGGTCCGTCCGTTTGTCGGCCTATCTTTCCGTCTGTCCAGTCTTCTGGGCCATTTTGCGACAATTTATTTATCAGTGGCTTTTATATTTTTAGCTTTTTTATGTTTAGATAATTCTGTTTTTTTAACTTCTTTTGTGATAAATAAAAAAATTCTTTAAATATTTCTGACTGTCTGTCTTTTTGTCTGTGCGTCCAATCATCCATTCGGCAGTCCATCCATCCGTACGTCTATCTGTCTGCCTGCCTGTCTGTATGTATGTATGTTTGTCTGTCTGTCAGTTTGTCTGTTTGTCCAACTATCAATCCGGCGGTCCATCCGTTGGTTTGTCTGTCTGTTTGTCTATGCTTCCGACCATCCGTCCGTCCGTCTGTCCGTCCGTCCGTCCGTCTGCTTGTTAACCTGAACGTCCAATCATCCGTCCGTTTGTCTTTCTGTTTGTCCGTCTGCCTGTCGCTAATAGTATGATTATAAAATAAAATCATCTGCCGCGTCGTTTTGTCTGTCTGTGTGTTTATTTACTATAAACTCAAAACTTTTGGACGGATTTTCATGCGGTTTTCAACAATAAATATAATGTTATTATATACAGGGTGGTCCAAAGACTGACGTCTAAAAAAAAATTTACATGCCTCACATCCGGGGCTATCCGAATATACCCCATGCATGTTGGCCGATTTTTGTAGTTTTCGAGTAATTAATTTTTAATGATTTTTTCAAGAATTTTCGGGCCGAGCAGTTTATCATCATGTAACTTTTTTGGTTACGTTTTTCTGAGTGTTTATAAAGTGGGGATAAATTTGTATAATCTTTGAATTTAACTTGCGGAAGTTTATGTGGTCTGTTTATGTTTGTGAGTGTCAGTATGTATGTTTGTTGGTTTCCTATGTTGTGAACTGATTTTTATTTCAATTGTTTTATTTTTATTTTGCGAGTGAGATAGCATTCAATTGGTCTATGTTAATCATCTTAACTAGTATAAAATGTGCAAAACAAGTATTTTTGTATCCAGAAAACGTTCGAATTGAGTTTAATTCTTAGTGAAATATCATGTCATAGTATGCAAGCCTAAAAAATATCTATTTATCCTTTTGTTGTACTGACTGTACGTTAATTTTTCAGATTCACATTGGATTCGGAAGGTAATTTTTGTGCATTAACAGGAAATAAGTGAATCATACATCCATTGGACGCGAGATTTTACTTGCTATTATTGTGCAAGAGCAAGAACTTTATTGCTGGTGTGATGACAAAAAAATTGGTTGGGTCTAAAAACACTGATTTTTATTGATTTAATTTGTAATAACGTTACGAGGTAAAAACCTCGTTATGCTTTACTGAGTATGTATGTATACATATCTATATATGCACAGGAGACCCAAAAACTGTCATAGAAAAACCTAAGAAAGTCTTAATTACAGTATTGGGAAGTAAAATTCTCGATTTAATCGATATGGTCTGTTTTCGTTTCATCCAAACTATCAATATATGTTCTTACATGCTGGTCTGGGAGTAAAGAAAGCTTAGAATGTACCAGTTGCTTCTCTTCCCGCGCAGATGGTAAAAGCCCATCGAGGAAATGGGCGAAAATCTTAGGAATCATGTTATAGGCGATGTGGCTAGCAATCCATCACTATTTTGATTCCTCTCTTCCATCTATACGCTCAAAATCACGCTAAATGTGGCTTTTAGGTCTTGTTACCTTAGGCTCTGTCTACCCCGTAAAGGATAAAGACGTGATATGTATGTATATATGTATCCATAGTGCGGTGTTGCAAAATTTTGTAACCCCTATTACCACTCTAATTGGTTAATTACTTTATGTTACTAGGGAAATTATCAAGACCGTGAATTTCCAGATGTCCAACAGCGGAGATTTGTCAACCCTGTTCTGAAGACTTGAAGACTTTGAGTCCGTCTTTCATGTTCCCATTACCTATGATCGGCAGAAAGAAGGAAAAGGAAACTGTATGATACAGAATGATATTAATATCACCGTCCAAGTTTTAGGTTGACCTAGGTATCATATGCAACCGTATAGGTACCGTAAGTCGCGGGTTCATGGTGGATGCAAGCCACTTCCAACCGAGGCAACTGGAGTTCTATGGGCGGTATCTGAAGGCCTATATCCAACAGTGGACGTCACACACCTGATATGATGAGGATGATAATGATGACAGGTATCATTTAATGATACCATTTGCAATATTTTAACACCAAACTTAAAAATAATGCTTGTATTCGTCGTGTTGTTTCTTTTGACGGTGATAAAAAAAGTCAGCCTATATAATTCTAAGTAGTAAAATAAGTTATGATTGTTCTTGTATGCATGTAAAAAAATATTTTTGTGAACAATAAATAAGTGGCAAATTTCCATTACATGCAATTCAGTTATGAATTGAGTATGTTGCGTGATCTACAAACTACAATTTCGTGACATCCTTTGATAATTTAATAAATATTTTGAGTTTCGTATCGAGTACTCGTGTATTTGGAAAGGCTTGTATTTTTCGTCTTATTTTCTAGGTGATAACTACACTGTATATACTACACAAGGAATAAAGACGTGTTTTATGTGTGTATGTACAGTCAGCGTTATATAGTAAGTAGAAGTCAAGACCTTCATTTACTTGGAAACACCCAAAATGGTCATTAACAGTGACTCAACCAAAGCGGTCAAATTGTTCGGGACATCCATCGTGCACAAATATACTGGAGCACGCACATCGCCAAATACTTAGTAACATTCAAGCCAACATTAGTACCGTAACATCCAAATCGCCACTGGTAGCGTAGTAGTAGTAGCCGAAGTATCCAAAAGTATGGAACGTACTAGAAAACTGAGCTTTATTTTAAATGGTATAAGATTTAATCTCGTGTCAAGTAAAAAATAAATAAACACGTCATAAGATTCAATATGACCTGACGTGTTTTTGATTCTAGCGAAGCTCATCTCTTGACGTTGACAATCACCGAGAAGAGTACTAACTTGTCAGTGATCGTCTCATCTCTTTCATTTGGAGCCTGACGCCTGGTATAGAAAACATCTAATCATTACAATATATGTTCTTGACTTTGAAGTGTGTAGTTATGTCAATGTTTCCTTTTAAATACCCTGATAATAATGGCCTGAATTTTGCCAATATCATTGATTACATACATCATAAAAGAGTTTTCATTTAAAAAAGTATTAACTTTTATTTAAAAAATATCGAGGTTTTTTTAAACTATCAGTGCTTTGATAAATCAACCCTTTGTGCGCATACCACGTGTTGCGTGGCGTATTGGCCTAGCTATTGTGGGATCTTATCTAACGCCTATAATAAACTAGACGGTCAGCATTTGAACTGCAAGCTAGCTGCAAATCGACTGTGCAGTTTGTTTGCAGTCTACCCGTAGCCCACCTAATTTGTCCACCCAGAAAACCACTGAAATTTCAATACCCAGAAAAAGGAGCTCCGCCCAGGAGCGGAGCTCTGTCAAAAACCAGGTGGCCAAACTGCAGGTGGATCATGGTTACAGACCGAAAAAAATATCTAGAGAGTTTCGTAGTTTAGCACGTCTCTGTTCCCTGTTTCACTGGTCGACACGCGTATAGTATTGATGCACGACGCTAGCTAAATTCTATGTCATTTTTATGCACACGATTTGGGCCTAAATGTATGACGCTTTTCTCCTGGGCCTTCTCTATATTATGGACTACTAGTTGTGCCATTAGGAATTTCACTCCACCGTAAGATTGACGGCGGGGTTCCTATTTCTATTCGGTTTGCCCTTCGGGCATTTTTTTTTTTTTTTTTTTTTTTTTTTTTTTTCTTATAACTACCTCCAACATAATCGGAGCCTATGTTAGCTGATTTCTTGCATACCAATTCTCGCATTTGCTACCGCTCGTACTTTCATTCCGCATACTTTTTCTTTCTTTCTTGCTTCTTCTTTCTCTCTTTTTGGGTGGGTTGTCCCACATCTTCTAATACTTGATTTAGCTACTCTATTTCTTAATATCTATATCTTTCCATCTTGCATTCTGTTCTCTTTGTCATACCTTCGATCATTTGAGCTGTCCACTTTACCATTCATCATCTTTTACTATTTCTTATATACTAGGGAAGGGATGTAACGGCAGGTTTTATCTTATTTTTATTACATACTTTACTTATTTTTTCTGGCAATTAATCTTGGTTTTTCATTCTAGCCAGGTCTAGGTCTAACAATTTATTTTGGTTTTTATTCTACGTTTATACATTTATTTCTTAGCTGCTTTTCGGCTATGTTTATTCTATGTCTATATTTTGTTATACTTAACATTAATATAATCATTATAATCAAATGCCTTCGGGCATTTGAAGATGCCTAATGAACCTAACCTAATTTTACTATCTCTAATGAGAATTTTTATTTTTATAAGCCCGAAATTCCTATTGGCACAACCAGTTGTGCATATAGAGTTTGTCCATGCGCTGATATAATTCGCGTCGAGCTGCAATTTTTATTTTTCACGTGTGGACTAGACACCGTGAGAATCTGCTTTATCCCACTGTTGGTAACGCTACTCAAAACCATCGATGGATGAAGTTCGACTTTTGTGGAAGTAAGTAAGTATCAGTAAGTAAAAGTGAGTTCAGATGGATTCAATTTGTTTTGGAGTTGTCATTATTTATTTGTCGTGCCTACCTATTGCAAAGTCATCATAATTATCTAATACTAGTTATCTAATATTATTTTTCCTTTTATGCGATGTACCATGAATTAGTGATATGAATTATGATGACATAACATAGAAAGGCAGGTCGCAACTCCGGAACAAATATCTAACCGAAAACCACCTGTCTAGCTCACCTGGGTGGACCACGGGCAATTTTTCTTGCCAATGGTCCACTTCAGTACACCCAGGTGAACCATGGGCACTTTTTGGGCCATGACCCATAGTCATTTGCCCGTGGTTCACCTAGGTGTTCTGAGGTGCAATATCTGCAAGAAAATGTGCCCGTGGTCCACCCAGGTGAACTAGACAGGTGGCCCACGACCGATGACTATCGAAATCCCTAGCCAAAAAGCAGTCAGACGTAGTCCCTACGCGCTATGCGTTATTATTTAATTTCCTTTATGTGATCCTATACTCCAATGCATTTTGGTGAAAGGAAAGGATCCGAATGGCTAGCACGAATGACTTCGTCTCATTGTTGTAGGCAGGCTGATTCTCAAGTTACCTGTTTACGAAAGCCTATGACGCGAAACGACAATACCTATAGTACAGCGCTAGTTGTTTAGATGCCCCAGACGAAACGTATTAATAAAATGTCAGACGATGGTGATGATGATGTCTCTACGTGTGAGCGAATATCAGATATGAATCGCGGGTTCCTACATACTAAATACTACTCAAAGACATTTCAAGATACTAGCAATGACGGCATATGAATTCGCCGCTAGAGGCGCTATTGTAACTTGAGGTATTATAAATAAACGTAAAATTAGTACTACCTACAAGTTGCATATTCCGGCTTTACTTTACATTGTTTCCGAATATTTTCGCAGACATACGACAGGTTTATTAAAATGTTAAAAGAAAAGCTATGAAAAGTAGGAGCCAAACTAAGAAGGCAAATAAAATGACAGCTAATTTAGAGGATAAACGAGACTGTGCAACACTGTGGGTAATAAATAGCTTGCTATTAAAGATAAATTAAAAGAAATCCTGAATAATCTGATATGATATACCTTACTCTACAGTGGCGCCAACTAGTGAGTACAAATACGATAGCCCTCTATCTAACAAAGTACAAAAAAATACTCCCTAATATTCAAAAAGGGTTGAAGGTGGCATTGATTCACATGTTTGCATCTGCTACTCATATATAATATTATTCTGTATTTGTAACTAGCCGAGCTGGCAAAAAATATTCCGCCTTAAAGTCAGTTTTTGTCAGAGATGGCGCTGTATACGAAAATATAAAGAGTTTTTTTTTTGCATTTTTCATATTTATGATAAGATATTTGGCTATTCGAGGAAGAGAGAAAGCTAACAAATCAAAAATCATAACAAGCCGTGCAGCCATTCCAAAGTTATAAATGGTTGAAATAATACGATTTAAGTTTTGTACGTAATAGATTTGTAAAATTTCTGGTAAAAGTAAAGTTGATATAAAAACGTAAATATAACGTGAAAAATTACGCTAACAGCTTAGCAAGGTGTTGCAATATTTTTCCGCCAGTTGCCGCCTCCTATTTGCATGTGTGTGTAAGACTAGTATCTGTATAGGGCCGTTAGTGACACCAGCGTTTGTGCAGCTAATCTCCGAATTGGTGCATTGTTACCTTCTGAGTGTAGTCTCAAAAAATCGGCCGTATTAAACTGTGTGCGCAAATCAATTGATAATCTATAAGTGTTCTAAGAATCTTCTAAAAACTACAAAAAACACACATCATTGATTACAGCGCCATCTAACGGGACTTCTTCAATGAGCTAACGCGAGCATCCGCCTTAAGGTGGAAGTGTTAACTTACAAAACCTTTGATATCCTCGCAACAACCTTTCTCATTTGGTATGTTATACTGTTATTTTATGGTTGAATGGCTTTTGTATGGCTGATATGATGATGATGATGATGACTGTAATTTTATTATATATTTTTGGGATTATAACTATTAATTTGCCTACTGGCGTATAGCGTGTTAAGTCTCTAAACATTAAAAGAGTTGATACATTTTTAATGCTGGTTGTATTTTTTTATTTATTTAATTTTATATCGTGCTCAGCTAAATGTTTCAAATGCAAAACTTAAAACATAATATCTTTCACAATAAAGCACGGACTTAAAATAAACTACTTTAAATATTCAAAATAATGCAGTTAAGGTGTCTGAGGTTATACATTTCGCAATAAATTATTTCTATGTAATGCTTGCCTTTGTCTCGAATGCAACGTTAACTATTATACAGGGTGTCACAAAACCCTTTAACGATAATTCACGAGCTTGTTCGCTATATTAGTTCGAATACCCCTGCAAAGTATGAGACCCTAATAGCAACTAAAAAAAAAAATTTATAAAAAATAATTTAATAGCTTTGCTCAGTGTGCCACAGGCTTAAGCTACTCACATTCCTACTCATAGTTCTACAAGTCAAACTATTGTTGGTGACTACTTCGGCATACGGAAGTTTCGTAAATCAGCCAATCAGCTATCAAGCTTTCGCAACATAAGCGACACACAATGTCCGGTAGCGTAACTAGTTTTATACCGGGAAAATTAAACTTTTGCTGTGAATATTTAGAAGTACAAGCCAAAAACCTAAAGTTGTGAGCATTCGCATATTTTGTACTTCTTGCTAATCTTATGAAGTAGGTACCTTAGTACTTAGGCATTGATTACAGACCTTCAGTTATTGTGTCCGTTTTACTCACTCACAATGTCAAATCACATTACCACTCAACGTGAAGTACCCCGTAATCACACACAGTACACACTCAAACATCATTTCGCTTTACTATTTTAATACAAATATTTAAAATAATTACAAAAAATAATAGACATTGCCACTCAATATCAACTGACGGCCGTCAGTTTTATTTGGTTTATAATCTTCTCCACTAAGGAAAGGCGAAGGGATCAAAGCCCGGCAGCCATGTCTGATGTAATAGTGTTTTTGTCAAGTCCTGTCACAGTCCTGACACTACTAGTCGTATCCTAACAGCTCTTCATGCCTTCCATAATTGTCAAATTCAACATTTTTCAAGTTATTTCAAACTATTTTTAATTTAATTGTCGACTGTGTAACAAGACTAACTATTTTCAATATGATAATTTTTCTAATTCAGCAGTATTCTCGCTTGTCTATAATCGATCGCCTGCTTGCACCCACTAAAAGGTAAACTGGTAGAGATCCTTTAACAGAGATAAGTTTGTCTTTGTTGATGTATCTTATCTTTCTTTGACAGTTGTTTTTGTTTCATTATTTTTGTACAATAAAGCATTTACTATTTACTACTACTACTACTACTAAACTCTGGACCATAAATCGACAGTAAAGGATATAGTGGACAGCGCGCATATTACATAGTGATAACGGTTCGCAACCGGCGAGCAACCCTTTGATGTAGACGCCCAAAACTGACTGGGTGTAAAGGACAACTATGCGATTCTCTAAACGAGACTCATGATTATGAGTGAACGGATAAATGAGCTTATTGGTACACAATAATGATTTGATTCTTTCGGGTGCCACGCGCCTGATAACAAGCAAGACACATTGTCTGCCAAGCGCAGTGATGACTTCATGAATCAGAAATTGAGGCGTGAAAATGGGTATGAATAAATAAATAAGAGACTCAAAAGCCATCCCACACTCACATTCATGCTTAAGTGTTCACGTCCCACAAGTAGAGAGTGAAACTACCATAAACAAACAGCTACCAACCTCTTACAGAGGGCGCGGGCGATCACGCGGTATTCACTCAAATATGAACAGTCAAAAAACATTTGTCAAAACATCGTGTTTGTAATTTTCGACGTAGAATTCAATTTTAGTTTATTTTATTTAAAAAAGAGAAATAATCTAAATGAAACTGTGATTCTGTGCCGATATCCGCTCAACAATTAATGTGTGTGTGTGAGAGAGAGTGTTTAATAATTGTGGCTTTAAGTGTATTACGTGATTTCGTATTGATACAGAATAATGTAAGTATAATCATAAGCCACAATTACAGATATCCATTTTATTCCATCTCCTAACACATAATCCTTTTAAAATCATCTCTAGGTACTTTTTTAAAGCATACAAAGAATTGTAATTAGATTACAATTATTTTCGCAATTCACTTCACACGCACGTTAACGTTTGCCAGGTCATATTGTGGATTTTCTGAAACGAATCTAGAATAATTTAAAATGATCATTTATCATTAAGGAAATCCGATCAAAGTTTTATGGTACCTAGTTAGTTTGAAAGTAAGTGCTAGTGAAGTTTTAGTTACAAACAATATTAAGGTTTCGAGTAGCGCTACTCACGTAACTTATGAATGAAAAGGTACACCTAGAGCATAGTCCTAAAATGCATCTTAAGATTCGTTAATTAAAGGGTCAATTAATTAACCACGAGCGTCAAACTTTGCCAGGGTGTTCAGATAGACTTACCTGACAATTCTGTAAAAGGACGTTAAAGGGTTTTCTGACACCCTGTATTTTTTCCCCAGACAATGATCCCCGTAATCTTGGGACACGTCCCCGCCGGGGGTTCTATCCGTCAGTCCGAGCACTACGCCCAAAACCTGGATAGCAGAAGTTTCCGCCGATATGTTTACAGTTCCAAGGATTAAGAGAGTATGGAACCAGACAAGCACCGCTTTATGACCTGGGTAAACTTACAGCACCAACATTCATTCACTACTCTGACAGCGATATAAAAGCTGCCGTTTTGGATGTAGTAAGACTTCAGGGTGAACTAGGCAACGTACGGCAATTAATGTGGCGTTATTCAGCTTTAAACATCTTGGTTTTATGTGGGGCATGGACGCCAAGACTTTAATGTATGACAAAGTCTTTAATACATTTAGAATGTAATGCTGGATGTCGAAAGTTAGACCATAGGCGGACTGCTTAGAGCAGTCGAAGCCAACGGCACGAGAGCAGTCGTTTTGTGGTTGGAGTATAATTCAACTCGACTGCTCTGAATTTCGTACGTTGTGCTTGTGCTTTGGTTTCGACTGCTCTAAGCAGAGCCGAGTTCAACTACGGCCAGCCTTAGTCGTGTAAAAATTATATTTACGTACTGTACGTTGGTCATTTTTTTTTTTTGAAGTTGCACACTCAAATTTTGTATGGGAAATTTGTATTTTTTTTTTCGGTTTTCTACACAGAATCACGAGCACTATAGATCCTGATAAGAGAAAAAAATGTCCCAAAATTTCCATACATTTTGTGACCTGAATTTTTGTTTTTGTTCCATCACGTTACTGGCGTACAAACTTGTACGAGTGTAGTGACGAAATGGAAAAGGCAATTTTAGGACGCTTTTTTGTCCTATTAGGATCGATACCTAGTGCTCCTGACTCTGAGTAGGGAACCGAAAAAAAAACTCAGATAAAAGTTGAGTGTACAACTTCAAAAAAATGGCGTAAAAGTGCTTATTTGTACGTGTTTTTCAACGTTATTAGCAAACAGTATGATATAATACACGCTTGATTATAAACAATGAACATAGCGAAGACTCGGTAATTGTATGCAGCAATAAGTTCTTATCAAAAAAAAAACTTTTTTAATAGACGCTTTATTGAATTTCAATACTCTGGTCACTCACGTGTTTGTGGGTTTCGAGAAATTTCCAACTTGTTACGAATCAATTCGTGGTCCTCTGTCAAGGTGTGCACGAACGGATAGCCAACCAAAAACTGCGCCCCAGCGCTCTTGCTGCTCGGTTGTTCGGCACGGGCGTCGGCGACGAAGAACTACCCTCTTTTTCTTTACAATCACTACCGTCACAAGCAGAATTACACGTTATACAGTTTGACAACAAAAATAATGTTCCACGATGTACCTGCGCAGTAGACCAATTTTAGTAGCGCGGAAGCCCTGGCGCTGTTATTGGTCGATCGATTTCGTACCAACAATGGCAAAATCGTGTAAGCGGGACAGAGCTAAGAATGCAAAGCAAGCAATACTCTGCCAGTTGCGCTTGCAAATAAAGTTCAATATAGATTATTATACACGTTCGGCTACCATCGGAAACTGGTCTGCGCTTCTCTGCGCAAACGAATACTGCCGATGCGCATTATATTTGTTGTCAAACTGTACTACCGATGACACTTAGTAAAGTCTTGTTCACACTAACCATTTGTGTGTTACGTAAAACGTTTCTCCAGCTCAGAGCACCATACATTGTTACGAATAAAATTCGGATGAAGGCTAATTTTGGTAGCTTTGCATGTTTTACGCCTGGCAAAGAACTTTTCTCTCGCCAATACGGACACTTTACTGAAGCGTGAGTGCGTTGAATTCTTGTAAATGTTGTGTCGCTGGAGTACCCCAACTTCTTCACACTATAATTTGATCAGTCGCTTTTATGGAAATATTTTGGACATTTCTGTAAAGTCCTTCCTGCACGAACAGCGAATCACTGGGAACTTTTGTGAGCTCTTTGCTCTTTGGCAATCGCTTCAGTACCTAGCATGCATCATCTTTTTTTTAAATATCTTATTTTAAAGAGGCTTAAGTACACAGGGGTGGCTATGTCAGCCTCATGGGAGGACTCCAGTAGATCGGAGATCAAATTTCATGCAGCATCATCACGCCAGATTTATGCTCTGGTTGAGGGTGGACATGGAAATCATCTCAATATAGACAGGAACAAGTTTCCGACCTCGTTACTCCTGTATTTTAATTAAACGGCATTACTGGCAACCTTTTGTTTTGACTACAGCTGTTTGTCGACATGAATGTGTTGACTGCCTTCAATTATAGTCACTGCTCGGACTCCATATGTGCTAGTTCATAGTGCATGTAACTCAAGGCTTGATTGATCACAGTTATTTGTACAAAAGACTTGAAGAGAATAATGGGGCCTGTATACCTTAGATACCGGTCAATATGCGTCAGCTTCCAATGCACTGTAGTAAGCAGTCTTCCACAGAACTGACGCATGGCCAAAACATCTTGGGAATAGCAGTTTCGTCTTATTTTATAAGCTCACGATGGAGAAATAAAACGAAAGGGTACTGCTACTTTTGGATGATTTAGTCATGTTTCAGTCCTGTAAAAAGGCTGCTTACCACTGTATTAGTAGCCGACACATACTGACCGGTCCCTAAAGCCTTGGCCGTTCTCTCCCGCTACCCGCTGCGGGCATTGGCCCGTCCGCGGCGTTTATATTATGCTGTGTTCGTAAATGTTTGGGAGCGATCGCTCTATCCCGCTGCGTTTTTCCTATTGCAAACAGTGTGCAAGAACTACCGTTCCCGAACGCTTACAAACACAGCATAATAGACACCGCAGACGACGGGCAACTGACCACTTCGGAGCAAAATGCACAAAAAGCAAAATGTACACTACACGCAAAATGTAACCAATAGCAAAATGTACAATTCGCATAATGTACCCTATGCATATTGTAAAACACGCGGAACGTACACAAAGCAAAAGATACATTCGCAAAATGTACATATCGGAAAATGCACACTACTACTACTATACTACACTGCGAAACGTGCAATATGCAAATAGCCGCACACGCAAAATGTAGGTACATAAAGATATTTTCCATAAGTTAAGTCTGAACTTTCTTTCATATAATTTGTTTAGTTTTGGCGTTTTGTACCTACATTTTGTGAGTAGTGTGCACTTTCCGATATGTACATTTTGCGAACGTACTTTTTGCGTCGTGTACGTTCCGCGTGTTTATTAAATAAGTAAAAGTAAATTTTGCTATTGGTTACATTTTGCGTGTAGTGTATGTACATTTTGCTTTTTGTGCATTTTGTTTCGAAGGGCAACTAACTGCCCGCCACGGGTGGCGGGTGAGAACGACCAAGGCTAAGGCGGACTGACACCATCATTCACGTAGTCGTAGTATGTATTTTGTGTCGATAACTTTGATGATTCGAGGCTTAAATCTGTGTGATCCAGGATACGTGTACAATGACTTGGTCATGTTAAACGAGGATAAGGGCTATAATTGGAGGCAGCCTAATTTTGTAAATCAAATCAAATCAAATCAAATCAAATCATTTATTGCACAGAAGTGAGTAAGAATAAATAAAGATGTAAAACTAAACATTGGTGCACATCACAACTCGCCAGGTACTGGCATGCAATATTCAAATAAGTAGGTACCTATATTAAACCTTAATTGACATAAGTAATTACATTATTATTTAACAGTCAAACTTACTACTATTAATTAAAGTATCTACAATATCATATTCATGTCAAATTCACTTTATTACTAATCATAATTTCTTGTTATTAATTGAAATAAACTATATATTATTATTATTATTATTATTATTATTATGTCAAACAATTTCCTCATCAATCATAAAGTCTTGCACAGAGTAGTAAGCTTTTTCAATCAACATTTTATTTAAGCGGAGTTTGAATTTTGGGGTATTTTCGACATCTCTTATAGCTTTAGGTAACTTGTTGTAAAGTTTAGGAGCCATCCCAAGAATTCCCTTTGAGAGTAGTGCACTCTTTGACGGAAATGATTTTATTTTGCCACAAAGTCTTGTACTGTTGAAAGTTTTAAACAGATCCAGGTTAGCTTTCACAAAATTAACAGTCTCATAGATGTACAGGCACGGCAACGTCATGATCTTTAGGCTTATAAAATGGGGTTTACATGACTCTACGGGTTTTAGATCACAGATAGCTCTTAGACACTTTTTTTGAGCTCTGAATGCCTGTTCTCTTTCTGTAGAATTTCCCCAGAAGATGACACCATATCTAAGCGTAGACGTGACATAAGCATGGTAAGCTGTCAACACAGCCGTTTTGTTAACAACTTTATTCAACATGTACAAGGCGTAAGAGTACTGACTAAGTTTTTTACATATGTTATCGATATGTGCTTTCCAGTTCATGTTACAGTCCACAAAGAGACCCAGAAACTTAGTTGTGTCAGTTTCGCATATGGATTGGCCCTTATATGAAACGTTTATGAGTGAACCACTATGTCCTCTAAATTGGAAATGCATTATTTTTGTAGTAAGCATCTTCACGTCAGCGAACAGCTGTGATCAAGCGGCTGCCTCTATACGAAGAAGCTAGATGGCCTTCTGCAGTGACGTAACATTCACCAAGTGTGAATTCAATGTACTAGGGCGTTTTCCAAAAAAGTCCTCATTTAGTTTTTTCTAGAATTTAAATATTTTGGTATTTTCTTAATCAGAATAGTTTACCCTATCGATTCTCATACAAGAAAAAATGTGTACCAGATTTTACTATCGATTTTTCTTCCTGTTCGTCACGTTCCATACATACCTATATGAAAAAAAGTGATAAACTGGAATGGACATTTTGGGACACATTTTTTCTTGTATAAGGATGGATAGGGTAAACGATTCTGAGTAAAAAAAATCTAAAATAGTTAAATTCTGGAAAAAATATCATATGGTATTTTTTTTTGAGAAACCCTCACTAACTATATTTGCTTTAATAAGTTGTCCATATTGACAAGGCAAAAGTTGTTTCTTCCGCAGAAAGTACTCGAGGCTATCAAAAATTGTTGTTACTCTAATTTTGTTCATTACAATGCCTGGCTGATGCCTCTTAAATGAAAAATAGTGTTCCGTACTACGTAAGTGATAAGTGTGAAAGTGACTTTAGAAAATGATGTCTATAGTTCAATGTTTCGTCCCACTTATGACGGTACCTAATAATTTGTGAAGAAATGGCGGAACTCTTCATCGCCGACGTGCGTGCCGAGTAACCGAGCTGCAAAAACGCTGTTACGAAGCTCTCGTTTGGCTATCGGTTCGAGTACACATTGGCAAAGGACCACGGATTGGTGCGAAACATGTTAGGCTTTCCTCGACTATAAACACGTTATAGTACGTATAGAGGTGACAAAAATTTACTAAACTGTCATCAGGATGCCTGATTTGGTATCTAGAGCGGGTATATCACTTATGTGCATGTGTTTTAGTCGGTCTGTTTTCTTAACGTTGGTGCGTCTATTAAATATAGAAGTTCAAACACGTGTCATGTTTCAGTCGACTAAACTATTAGACTACAAGCCCATGGACAAAAAAAAAACATGTGAAATGAACCAGCGTGAAACACGCACACTGAGCGCTATGCTGTCTTTTCTGAACGGTACATTTATGGAATTTCTCAGGTACAAGTGAGGAATTACGACTAATTATTAATTTACGGCGTTTTTATAGCTTATAGATGATTAAAAATAAATGTCGAAAACCTAGTTCCGCTTTAAAGTGGTAGTACCGGAAGTTAGTGCAATTTTTTTTTTCAATGTAGGTATGGGAAAAAATCGGTATTTTATGATATAGTAACAGCCTTCTAAGCGTGTTTCACGCTGGTTCATTTCATATGTTTTTTTTGTCCATGGGCTTGTAGTCTATATCATTTGGATGGTTGATCTATGGATAATTATGATACAACATTGCACAATAGATCTTATAATAATGCTCTTTATAAAAATTGGCACCATTCGTCGGTGCGTTGGTAGATTACAACCGTTCAAAGGCGTGTTCTTTTTAGGGTACTGAAATGAATAGCCAATTTTTTTGAGAGTTGCACCATGTTATACTTTAACGATAGCTTCAACCTTAACCGACGATTTTGACATTTGACGGAAAACCTATCAAGTCGTCGGTTATCGTTAATTTTATCGTCAATGTAACTTGGTGCAATCGACACTTACCGTAATGCGTTACAATAATATATTCGGTAGCAAAAAAACCGGGGCACTTTTCATACAACTTAAGAAGGGAAGTGACCCGGTTTTTTTGCATCCGAGTATAGGTTGAATACATACATACATAAATCACGTCTTTATCCCTTACGGGGTAGACAGAGCCTAAGGTAACAAGCCTTGAAGACCACGCTTAGCATGATTTTGGGCGTATGAATGGAAAGGGGAATCAAAATAGTGATGGGTTGCAAGCTACATCGCCTATATTATTATTGTCATGATTATTATTGTGAAATATATAATTACAATTTATTTTAGTTGTACAGCTTGAATTATTTATTTGCATGTTGGTGTGGGAGTAAAGAAATAAACATAGAATGTACCAGTTGCTTATCTTCCCGAGCGGATGGTAAAAGCCCATCGAGGGAATGAGTGAGAATCTTAAGAATCATGTTATAGGCGATGCGGCTCGCAACCCATCACTGATCATCATGATTTTCCTTTCCACCTATACGCCAACAACCATGCTAAACATGGCCCTTATTTCTACCTTAGGCTCTGTCTACCCCGTAAGGGATAAAGACGTGATATATGTATGTATGTATGTAAACTCTTTATTGTGCAAAATAAACAAGAGAAATACAATTGACAAACACTGAGATACATGCACAAAGGCGGACTTATCCCTTTAAGGGATCTCTTCCAGTCAACCTTTGAGTGGATAAAATATATATATATGTGTGTATATATCTTATCTTATCTTATCTTAGTCTAGGGGTCCCTACGGATACACTTCGACCCATTCGTGGATCTTTTGTGTAATTACCCCTCCTTCGCACTATTCCATCGCTTTTACCACCTCATTCATGAATTGGGTGATTGGGCGTAGTGGTAGTGCCTTGAAATCTCCTGGTTCAGGGTATCCGATGCCGAAGAGTTTCATTCTTAGTCTGGCGAGGGCATCACATTCGCACATAATGTGTTCCATTGTTTCAACCTCTTCGCCGCATATTCTACAATCATTGTCGTTATTGTCATGTAGTCCCATCTTTGCTAATAGGTATTTAGTTCCGAAGTGACCTGTGAACGCCCCCATTATATATTGGAGTTGTCTTCTGCTGAGTGTCCAGAGTTTTTTGGACCAGCTTGAGTTGACATTTCCTATGAAACGTTTTGAGTGCTTTAGTCCTACCAATGCTCTCCACTCTTGCTGGTGTTTGGCTTTGGATTGGTCTTTTATCGCCGTTTTTATGGTGCCCTGTGAGAGTCCCACAAATGGTTCAGGTCCGATGTACTCGTTGTTTGACCCTTCCCTTGCTAGCTCGTCTGCTTTTTCGTTGCCGGCGAAGCCTTTGTGTCCTGGTATCCACACCAGTCTCACTTTGTTGTGTCTGCCAAGCTTATTTAGAGCTTGTAAACCATTGTAGACTAGCCTGAGTCAATTTTTGGCGCTGTGAGTGCCTTCAATGCTGCTTGGCTGTCACTGAGTATATAGATGGTTGTGTCTCTTACTTTCCTGTCTATATTCTCCTGCGCACAGGCGATTATCGCGTACGTCTCCGCTTGGAAGACGGTGGCGAAGCTCCCCATGCTTACGCTACTATTAAAATCCTTCGCATGTATGCCTGCTCCCGTACCGGATTCCATTTTGGATCCATCCGTGTACCATGAGTTACCGCTACCGTCAGGTAGTGTTAGTCCTTCAGCCCATTCAGCCCTTGTGGGAACGTATGCCTTGAAGTTTCTCCGAAATATATACTTCGGCTGCATTTTGTCGCAGCTCATCGTTGTTATACTGTCAAGGATTTTGTTTCGTTCCATTTTGGTGTGCTTCGTCTTTGGAGCCCAATCATTCCACAAACCACTCATCTTCATTCTGTGCAATGATTTGCGCGCCTCAGATTGGATAGCAATGTGCAGTGGTGGTAGATCCAATAGAACCTCCATCGCCGCCGTTGGCGTTGTTCTGAACGCCCCCGAGATGGCCATGCAAGCCATTCTCTGGATTTTGGCCAGTGAGTTCCTGCATGTCGTCAGTTTTGTTCTTGGCCACCAGGCCAGGCATCCGTACAGTATAATGGGTTTTACCATCATGGTATATATCCATCTTAGTACTTTAGGGTTCAGGCCCCATGTTTTTCCATACGCAGATCTACACATGCCAAAAACTCTTGTTGCCTTTGTCATGGTGTGTTCCACCTGTTTCTTCCAGTTGAGTTCTTTATCTAGGATTACGCCGAGATATTTTACCTCACTGGACAGTTTCAGTTCCTTACCATACAATTTAAGTGTTTGCATGTTCTTAAGGTCCCTTTTCCTGGTGAATGGTATTATCACTGTTTTGCTCGGATTTATGGAGAGTTGGTGTCTATCGCACCATTCCTCTACTTTATTCAGAGCATCGTCCATGATACCTGCTACCGTACTTGGGAACTTCCCGTTGACTAGTATTACCAGGTCGTCTGCATACCCTACTGTGTGTACTGGGCCTGTGTTGAGTTCCACCAGTAGCGAGTCCACAACCAAGCTCCATAGCGTGGGTGATAGGACTCCTCCCTGTGGGCATCCTTTCGTGGCAGTAGCTAATATTTCTTCCCCTAGCAGGGTTGATCTTATTAGTCTGCTGTTTAGCATGTTGTCCATCCATCTGCAGATAGTGGGTTCGATGCCGTGTTGACCCGCAGCACACCTGATGGCTTGATATGTGGTGCGATCGAATGCTCCCTCCACATCAAGAAACGCAGCAAGACATAGTTCTTTGTTCTCTATTGCCTGCTCCGCTTTGCTTACTACCAGGTGTAGTGCTGAGTCTGTAGATTTTCCTGGTTGATAGGCACATTGCATCTTGTGCAGTGGATGCCGTTTTAGTGGTCCGTCCCTTATATATCTGTCAACCATCTTTTCCAGTGTTTTGAGGAAAAATGATGACAGACTTATCGGCCTGTATGATTTGGCATCATTGTAGTCTCCTCTGCCGGGTTTCGGCAGGTATATTACCTTGACTTGCCTCCATACACGCGGCACGTGTCCAAAGGCTATGCACGCTCTGTACAGCCTGCTGAGATGCGGTATTATTACATTGGCGCCTTCTTGTAGTAGTATTGGATAGACACCATCTGGTCCTGGTGCTTTATATGGGCGGAATGTGGACAGAGCCCATTTTATCTTATCATGGTCTACTACTTTTTTGGCGGTATCCCAATTGTGCCTGGTAGTGGTGAGCACTTGTTCGGCAGCGCCGATGGGGATATCGTCGGTTATACCCTTATGTATGATAGAGCCTGGAAAGTGTGTGTCACACATTACCTTTAGTGTGTCTAGCCCAGTCTCTGTCATTATCCCGTCTTTACCTCTTATAGTGGTAAGTGGAACAGATCTGGTTGTCGCTAGAGCCTTTGTAAGTCTCATGCCTTCTGGTATTGAGCCTATTTGATCGCAGTGGTCTCTCCACGCTTTCCTTTTTGCTTTTCTCACAGCTTTACTGTATTCTGTGAGCTTTTTTGCATAGGTCTCGAAGTTTCTCGAAGCCTTCGCATCATTGAAAGTCGCCCTGGTTTCTTTCCTGAGTTTTGCAATCTCGGGGTTCCACCATGGTACCTTCTTTGTTACAACCTTCTTCTCCGGGCAGTTCTTGGTCCAGGCATTGGTAATTGCCCTTACCACGTTGTCCGCTTCAAATTCTATATCTATTATGGAATTGAGCTTACCTATTGGGTCACCTAGTTCAACTTTCAGGTCAGTCTTAAAACATGTCCAGTCTGTATTCCTAGGGTTCCTTTTACGCACAGTTTCTACGGGTGTGTTAGTACTGAGCCTAAAGCATATATACCTATGATCCGACAGAGAAATTTCATTGGATACATGCCATGTCGTTATGTTATTACTGATGTTATTTGAAGCTAACGTTATATCAATAACCTCACCTCTCCTTGCGTTAACAAAGGTTGGGTCATTGCCTTTATTAAGAAATTGTAAAGAAGAGCTCACCAGAAAGTCCAGTAACTTCTCTCCTCTCCTATTGACATCCGAGCTACCCCAGATGACATGGTGTGCATTGGCGTCACAGCCGATAATTAGGCCGGTGTTCGCCTCGCTGCTGTGTTCGACGAGACGCCGAAATAATGGTGTGATCGGGTCCGTCGCCTCGTAGGGAAGGTAGGCTGATGAGATGATGAGTGCCTTGCCTCCCCCCCTCCCCGGGATCATGATGGTCGTGAGATCCCTGCAACATAAAGCATTCAAGGGCATGGCATTGATGCCATTTCTAACATATATGCATGTCCTCATGTTGTTGTCGGGGCAGAAGTGAAATAATGTGCCTCCTGTCCCGCCTAAGCCTCTGTCGTATCTTTAGAGGATATGTCGGTGGCAAATGAAATCCCAAGAACAGCGAAATAGTTATAATTAATGCAAACAGATTGTTACTTTAACAGAGGTCGTAGGGCAAGTGAATGACACGAACAATTTTTGACACTTGAGGCATTAACGCCTGATAAAACTGGTTGGCAATAACGCGCGGCTATGATGATGCTGGGCTCCGTGATGAAGGCTTAAGCCTGAACATGCTCCCGGCCGTTGAAAGTACGCTTTCAACACTGAAGCTCCTCCGCCGTCGGCAGTTTGCACAACCGCACTAGAGAGCGACGCACGATGCCTCTGGTAGTGGTGACGTCTGCTACTCGAGCCACTCCATCCGTCCCGGTGATGAGGCGCTGAACGCGGCCAAGGGTCCAAGCAAGGGGAGGAACGTTATCTTCCGCTAGCAGCACCATATCTCCAATATTCAATGTTGCGCTGCTTGCTTTCCACTTTGTCCTTTGCTGTAGCTCTGACACGTATTCTTTCTGCCATCTTCGCCAAAAGTGCTGCCGCATCTTCTCAACTCGTTCGTAGCGCTTTAGCTGGTTTTGGCTGAGGTTTTCGAGATCGGGTGGTGATGGAGACGTCAACGGTCTCCCTATGATAAAGTGTCCGGGAGAGAGGGATAATAGGTCATTGGGACATGATGATAGTGGGCATAAGGGACGACTATTCAATATTGCCTCCACTTGCGCAAACAAAGTGGAAATTTCTTCGAATGTGAGACGGCTGTTTCCAATGACGCGTTTGACGTGATGCTTTGCCGACTTAACGCCGGCTTCCCAAATGCCACCGAAATGAGGAGAATAAGCCGGTATGAACATAAACTTAATTGATTGTTGACTTGCAAAATCAGATAGAGGCAAGTGACTGTGTTTTAAAAACGATCCTATCTCCTTTGCGGCGGCCACAAAATTACCTCCATTATCGCACATTATTTCCATTGGTTTGCCTCTGCGCGAAATAAAGCGCCTCAGTGACATTATAAACGCGTCTTTAGTTAGATCACTGACAGCTTCTAGATGAATGCATTTATAGCGTAGGCAGACAAATAAGCATAAGTAACACTTGATCAACCTACTTCCGCGACCCTTACGGTTTACTATATAAAATGGTCCAGCAAAGTCTAGGCCAACGGATAAGAACGGATAGTCTGCATTTACACGTTGGGGTGGTAGGTTACCCATTTTAGGTTGCAACGTTGCACCTCGCAAACGCCTACATAGCACACAACCGTGGACCGTTCGCCGAGCAAGATGACGCCCGTTTACTGGCCATACTGTTTCCCTTACTGCTGCTAACAACAGCTGCGGGCCGGCATGCATATGACTAATGTGTTCCCGCGCAAATAGTAGTTTGGTCAACTTGTGTGAAGCGTGAAGCAAAATGGGGTGCTTCTTTTCGAACGAATAGCCTGATGACTCTAGACGCCCGCCCACGCGAATTACTTTCTCCTTATCTAAAAATGGAGACAATGATAACAGTTTGCTTTTGCTAGCCAAGGGTTTTCCGTGCGAGAGCAACACGTATTCGTTCGAAAATGATTGCCTCTGAGCAATGACGCATAGTGCGTGAAATGATTGGCGCAGCTCGTCAGCTGACAAAATTCCTACTCGTTTATTGTTTTTGTTTTTAAGATTGAATCCGAACCTTTGAATGTACGCTACTGTTCTTTGAAGCCTACTCAAAGATGAATACTTATCGAAGTCTATAACTGACTCTTCTATGGCCGCAGAATGCGCTCTTATTTCGGGTAAAAATTCTAACTGGATGGCCTTAAAGGTTGGCCATTCAGTTTCTCCCTTCAGTAAAAACATTGGTCCAGTCCACCACAGAGACATGGACGGAAGCTGCTTGGCGCTTACACCCCTGGAGATTAGATCGGCGGGGTTCAAATCGGTAGGTACGTATCGCCATGCTAAAGGCGAGGTTAATTCTGTTATTTCACTAATTCGGTTGGCCACGAATGTTTTAAGCCTTGTAACGTCACCCTTGATCCATGCGAGAACCACACTTGAGTCACACCAATGAACCCTTTTATTCGGCTGATACCGCAAAGATTCGAGTACCGACTTAGTGAGCCTCGCGGCGAGCAAGGCTGCGCATAACTCTAAGCGCGGGATAGTGCTTGGTTTCAATGGAGCTACTTTAGATTTGGCACACAATAACTTAACCGTGACTTCATTACTATGGCTTATAGTTTTCATATACACGCAGGCGCCATATGCAATTTGTGAAGCATCGCTAAATGAATGTAATTCTATAGTTTTAGGAGAATCGCCCAGCACTAACCTTGGCACTTGCAAATTGACCAAATATTTCACATTTTGATAAAATTTGGTCCAACTAGCCGCAATCTCCTCCGGTACGGGCTGATCCCAATCTAGTTTTTCTTTCCAAAGGTTTTGTAGCATTATCTTAGGTACGATTACTATCGGGCTTAGGATACCTAACGGGTCAAATATTTTGAATGAATTTGACATAATAGATCTTTTCGATATCTGTTTGTGCCGGACTTCGTCCTGCTTTATGGGAAAGTGTAGAGTATCACTGTTGGGGTTCCACCCCAGGCCGAGAGTGCTAGCAGACTCGCTAATTGTTAAATTGTCTTGTTTAGTAACATTAATTTTGTCTAACATTGATTGACAGTTAGTCTTATATTTTCTAAGATTGAAACATCCCGAACTTAAGGCCTTTGAGACTGAATTACGTATGTAGATTAATTGTTGTAAATCATTAGCACCCGTTATTAGATCATCGACGTAAAAATCTTTTTGAATTATGGTTTTAATAAGCTCTTCATTTTGTTCCTCTCCTAATTGCCATAGACATCTTGTACTTAAGTAGCTCGCGCTCGCGGTGCCGTAGGTTAATGTGTTCAATACCAATGTTTGAATCGGCCGACGCTCGTTTTCTCGCCATAGAATAAGTTGTAGATGCCTATCATCTTTATCGACCAACACCTGGCGATACATTTTTTCTATGTCCCCCGTAAGTAGATATTTGTACTGCCTAGCACGTATAAGGATGGAAAAAAGAGAGTCTTGAACGTTTGGGCCTACCAACAGAATGTCATTAAGTGAATAACCTGACGTGGAGGGCGCCGAGCCGTCGAAAACTACGCGGAGCTTAGTAGACTCGCTTTCTTGTTTGAAGACAGGATGATGACATAGGTAGTAACATGGTATAGAATCAAAGTTGTGATTGTCTTGTGCAAATGATAGATGTCGCATTTCAGCATACTCAGTAATGAATTTAGTGTATTGTGTTTTAAGATCAAAGTTTCGTTTTAGCCGCCTTTCTAACCCAATAAAGCGTGCCCTTGCAATATTGTAAGTATCACCTAAGCAATCAGCTGATTCCTTTAAAGGTAATTTTACGCAAAATCTACCTTCCACGGTCCTAGTCGTAGTGGCACGAAAATGGGTTTCGCATTGACTTTCACCTTCGTTCATGATCATAGCTTTTGGAACCTCTTCCAATTCCCAAAATTTTGTAATGATTTTTTCGATACTTTCATTATTTGACCTTGACGTTATTACGTGGTTGCAATGTGTCTCTTTACCATACACACTTGCATTAATAGGACCAGATATTATCCAGCCTAATTGTGAATTTCTTATATTGGGAGTATTGATTCCCAGTGAATACTGCTCGTCACCTAGAATATTCCAGAACAGATCGGCGCCTATGAGTACATCAATAGGGCCCGGCTGGTTGAACGTTGGGTCAGCCAGCTGAATGTGCTCCGGCCATTTAAAAGAGCTGACATCTATACGAGTCTTCGGCAAATGACCCGTCACTTGTTTTAGGACAAGGCTTGATGCTATTACACTAAAATTGTTATTTATTGAACTAATTTTAATTTGACAGCTTTCAGTTACATGGTTCGATATCGTATTGCCTATCCCGATTACCTTTAGTATGTTAATGGGTGTCGATTGTAATGATAGCTTGATTTTTAGAGATTCAGTGATGAAAGTTGATTGACTACCGCAATCTAACAAAGCGCGAACCTTGACCTTTTGCTGACCAAGTGGATTCGATACTTCTATCATTGCAGTTGACAGTAATACTTGATTTGAAATTTGCTTTGCATAGTTAGCAGTTACTTCCTCTTCATTGTATGTGTTGGCATGGTTGCTTGTTGAGCATGCTGGATTGTGCAGTAAAGAATTGTGACGCTGGTTGCAGCCGCGCTCGCGGCACGGACCCATGCGGCACGCGCTTGCGGCGTGGCCTTGCCTTAGGCAGTTAACACATAACTTGTATTTAGTCACGTCCAGCATTCTCTCATCAATCCCCTTAGCCCTAAATGTTGGACAATCATAGATTCTATGGCACTCATTGCAAATGATGCACGCAAAAGAGCCTGATTTTGTGTGATAATTGCTGCTATTGGTTGCAAATGCCTTTATAGTATCATTGTTGTGTGGCTGCCTAGCATTGCGATAATAATTGTTAGATGGTTGCTTAGAATGGTAATGATTGTTAGAAGGCTGCTTGAAATGATAATTGTTAGCAGGCGTCGGCCGCGCGGAAGGCATGGGAGGCATGTTATTGTTGTCCGACCGGCCGCTGCGGCTTAAAGATTCAAGTACATCTGCGCGGTCTGTTAAAAACTTGTTAAATTGCTCTAATGTAGTAACGTCGCCGTCTAAAGTATTGCGGTGTTCCTCCCATTTTAATAGCGTGTTATTGTCTAACTTGCCTGCTAACATGAACACTATAAGCGCGTCCCACTTATCCGTTGGCTGGCCTAGACTAGCAAGAGCGCGCAAGTTCTTTGATACATGGTCAACCAAAAACCTTAAGGATCGGTCCGATTCCCGTGGAATCTGTCTGATGTTTAACAATGACGTTAAATGGTGATTGATTAACATTCTTTTATTGTTGTATCGATTGCACAGTAGTGTCCACGCTTCAGTATAATTTTTAGCAGACACTTCTAAGTTTGAAATGATTCGAGCGGCGTCGCCCTGTAGGTATGAAATTAAATAATGAAACTTGTTTACTTCTGGCACGCGCTCGTTTCGGTGTATTAATTTGTCGAACGTATCATGAAACTCTAACCAATGGAAATAAGAGCCATCAAATTTAGCAATTTGTATTTGCGGTAATTTTAAACCAATTTCTTGTCTTAGATGTGAATCGTCCATACAACATGACGTATTGTGACAAGAATTGCGCCTTTGGTCTAACTCACTTCTTTTTTGAAAAACTTCAATTAAATGTTTTGCTGTGGCTATGCTTGTTATGATTTCCCTTTCGATACTATCGCGTTCATCGATTTCAGCAGAAATATTAGACGGGCTCAACACCTCTATCTCATTTTGCAAGTCATCGAACCTTACCGACAGTGCCTCGAATTTAGCTAATTTCAAAGTTAATTCCGTCAATTCAACGTTATTTAATTCACTTTCACTAGTAATTTCTCTTAAATAATTTTTGAATTTAGTTATTTGTCCTTTAGCGGACGATCTTTTTGTTAATAATTCGCTGTAGCGTTTATCATCTGTTGTAATATTGTTCGGCATTGTAGGTAGGTAACGAAAAAATCAAAATTTAAGTTTAAACTAATAAATGAAATAGTATGGCTCACGTTCCTCGTTCCGGTGTCACTTGCCGTTTGGGAACCCGACGGCGCGCGCACAGCTGATCCACGGTCCGCGGGGCAATGACCTCGGGCGCCGGGTCGCGCGCAGGTTGTAGGTTATTCGCGAGGCGTTGAAGGCTGGAATAGTCGGCAAAGCTTATGTTAAACACAATTAATGATTTATTTGATCTAACCGATGCTTAAATTTAAAGAATAATGATTTTTTATCTTTCCGAAAACAGAGCCGTGATTGGCTTGATTTAGCTAGATTAGCCAGTAATTATGACAACTTGTAATGTTATTCCACGTTTGCTACCGTGGATGAAGAGCTATTCTGCAAGCAACCCAGCGGCAAGCCTAGTATTGCCCACACAACTAGCCCCTTGCTGAGCCCTGGATACCTTGCTCACCAGCAGCTATTAAACTGTGGTCTTCTGCAAGGCGGAGGTACTACCCCAGACGGGCTGCTCGATTCGAGCGGCGTAAACCGCTGTGCCCTACCTCTCTGAAAATGCCTTATAAGGTACTAGCTACGTACCTACTGACTAAATTGTATAAATACAGTAAAAGTGTTGGTACCTAGTTAATTGATATTGATACCTAGGTATTGATAAAAATAAATGAAAAGCAATTACGTTTTTTTTTTGTTTTAAATGATTTGTTAAACCAATTTTAAGTTTAAGTTTAATGCTAATGGAATTTATAAATTTACACTATTTTATTTTTTATTTTTATGTTTAAGGTAGTTTTAATTTCTGATGCAATCTATTCCGCAAATTCTGGAAAATCTTGGCCACTGGGCACAATTTACTACGTTGATTTACACAAATGAATGCAAATATTAAATAATTGAGACGGATTTAGTAGGTAATAGGACAATTATGCGAACTTGGAGTTAAGGAAGAACACTTATCTTTGGGCGACCGTGCCGCTTCTCGATGTGGTACTTTAGCTGTAGCACTGCTCGATTTTAATTCCAGTCCTCCACAAGGTGGTACCCGTGACTTTAGTTCGCCGCTGCAAGGCTCCAACTCTTGATAGGATCTTCTCGCAAATTGTTGATAGTTAATTCGATTGATTCTGGCTTCTTCGATTACTGTTGTTTTTCGGATTTTCTTGCGGATTCTGATTAGTTCCCCTCATGGGCCACCATGTCGTATCTTTAGAGGATATGTCGGTGGCAAATGAAATCCCAAGAACAGCGAAATAGTTATAATTAATGCAAACAGATTGTTACTTTAACAGAGGTCGTAGGGCAAGTGAATGACACGAACAATTTTTGACACTTGAGGCATTAACGCCTGATAAAACTGGTTGGCAATAACGCGCGGCTATGATGATGCTGGGCTCCGTGATGAAGGCTTAAGCCTGAACAGCCTCTAATTTCTCCCTTATAAACATAAGGTTCCTGTATGAGGGCAATATCGAATCTCTCGCTTTTTAACTGTCTCGCCAGAATGGCAGTGGCAGCCTTGTTATGTTGTAAGTTTATTTGAACGTACCTTAGATGTTCCATTGGGGACGTCGTTATTTTGGCATGCTGAGATCAGCAGCCCTCTCCTGCGGCTCTTGGCACTGCGACGCCGGGGACGAGCAGCCGTCCAGGTACAGCTCCGACAGAGCGTGCAGATCTGCGAGGGAGATCTGCGACGATGCCACAGACGATCCCCGCACCCTGCGCGCCCCGTCATCCTCGCTGTACGAGTCCGGCCCCACATCCTCGACCTCAACCCCCGTCCAAGCCACCGCCCCCCCGGCCTCGGCGTCTCCAGACACAGCCTGGGCGCCGCCCGCATGATCCGTGGTGTCACCAGTACTCGCTTCGGTGTCACCGGGAGCCCTCCTGGCATCTCCGGGAGCTTCCTCAGCTTTCTTGGGAGCTTCCACGTAATCAGCGGCAGCAGCACCAGGGTCTCTGGGAGCAGCCTTGGCCCCGCCGCGAGCAGTACCCGGATCGTCGCCTGCCCCCTCGAGCGTCCTCTCCACGTCTTCCAGGAGCTTGAAGGAGCTGACGTCGATCCCCGAGTGCAGACAGTAGCCGGCCTCCTTGATGACATCAGCCGACTCCCGGTCCATCAAAATGATTCGCCGGGCGCTGGCCTCTGCCACCACGGTGTCGACCACCTTCCACTGCTCTGTGTGCAGCCGCGGGTTGAAGCGCTGCAGCAGCCGCAGCAAAGTCCTGCTGTCCTGCACGCCAACGATCTTCGTCTTCCAGGCCATTTTGACCGGTTTCGGAAGATCCCTGGCGTACATGACTTTTAGGCTCATCCCAGCAATTTCCCCCTCCCTAATTGCTGAGCTGAGCCACGCATACGACTCTGCATTGGCGCAGTTGACATGCAGTGCCCCACCCACGATGTTGCCGAAGGTCAACTGAGGAAGCGGGTCGGGGGCATCCAGAAGGCGTGTAATCACGGCCTCCTGTATGGCCCCAACATGCCCCATCAGGACCCTGTCGACGGGAAAGTCCACCGGAACAACCGCAGCCCTCTCACCCGCCAGGGCCTCCGCATACGAACCTGCCACCTTCGTCCTCTTGGCGTCCCTAGCGGAGTGTGAGGGCTCACCGGTCGCTACCAGTGGCCTTTTTTGCGGCACAGGTTTTTCCGAGGAACCTGCCGAAAGTGTGCCTTCGGACGGGCTGTCCTCCAGGCCTTCCAGCGCCCTCAGAATCGCCTGACCCCTCCTCTTCCTCCTCCTGCTCATCTTCGTCCAACCCTCGTAGGATGGGGCACTCACACCTTCCGGTGTTCGCTCCCCCCCCACAGGGGCCTGACTCCGTTGAGCCGGATTCGGTTTCGTCGGGGCTGCCGTCTTACCGCTACTTGGCGCAGCTCCGCCTTTCACCTTACCGGCACCGACACCGCTCGGTCCCTTTGCAGGGTGAGTGGTGCGTCCCCTCTTCGACCCTCCGGGAAGAGATCGGACAGTGCCTTTCGGGTGAGCAGCTCCGCCGCGCCTTTCGCCTTTCGATGTGGCGCCAGGCGCCATTGGAACCCTTGCGGGTCCACTTTTGGAACTGGTTCCGGCTCCCGCGTCCCTGCCAGTGACAGTTTCACGTCGCACCTTCCCACAGTCCTTTTGTGCCTCATCCCCTACGGGTCCGGCCTCCCTTCTCGTACAACAACCCCTGGATTCCATGGACAGTGTACACAGCTTCATCCTGCTAGCTCCCCACCCACCACGGAGCCTCACATTTGGGATGGTTTGACCCATCAGGGCTACTAGCAGGATATAGGTTCCCAGAGTGTGCTGCCAGTGAGTCCGCACGTTGCCTCCCCCGCTGCCGCTTGTTGCGGTCGGCATTGGGTTTGTGCCCCGCCGACTACCGACCTCATCACCCCAGGACCCTCGCCCATATCCAGCCTCCTGGATACGACAGCCGATTGATCTCGACTGGCTAGGTCTCGACCGCCCGTGTGAAGTGAATCCCGAGCCAAAGTGGCGTGTTGCCTTCAGGGGGCTACGACACCAACCCCCATCAGGCTCAGCCTACCAGGATCTCGTTCTCCACTCGTACGGGTCCCTGCGCACGGCACAAACACGCAGGTGGCATTCTACCGCTTTGCATCCTGATGTTTCGGATATAAAGCCCGCTGCGACATGCCACATCATCGCCTGCAGCTGATTTAGACGGGAAGAGCGGGATGGGAATGGTTAGCGGATGTCTCAGGAAACGACTGCTTGTTTCTGTTCTACCTGTTTCGTCCGATGGAACCAGGCAGTTAACGGGCGGCAACCACGGGAAGGAGTCCAAACAGTCTTGTCAGGGATATCATTGCAACTGTGAGCTCCATCCCAGACCATTCGCCAAGTTAACTGCCGGTCAGGCAATTAATATAGGGTCAGACACGATCCAGCTGGTGACCGGTCACAAACTAACGCTGGGCCAAACCTGACCCCGCCCTATGTGTGTATATATATATATATATATATATATATATATATATATATATTATGTGTGTGTTCGTTTTAAAGAACGGTTTTTGCTATTCACTTCAGTAGGCACAAGAAACACGAATTTTGAACGGCTGTAATCTACATACTACCACACTAACGATTAGTATCAGTTTTCATACTGAGCGTGTAGTTACGGTCGATATTGTCGTATTATCCTTGGATCAGCCATAAAAAATAGTGTTGCCGCTTGATAGTCCACTATCGATGTCGATAGTTTGAGCAAAGACAATAGACAATAGACACTGGAAATTAGAACACAGAAAAATCTGAAAGTAAAGCTATGGCCGGGAATCGAACCCGGATCTCGTCACTCCATGACGCGTGCTATACCCCTACACCACCCGTAGCAGGTGGGTAAGCCTTCGAATTTCTCTATCTGTTACTAGCTGTCACGTGACCTTGTTACTATGCGAGTTTTGAACAATCGATTGATACCTTTATTTCTATAGTATGAATAGTATCGATAGGCTTATCGATGTTATTGCATTTTTTCGTTAAAACTATTAGACTACAGGCCCACGTCCAAAAAATGTGGGTCATATGAACCACCAGGTGACGTATATAGGACGATGTAAGAGCATAAAATAATAAGATTCAGCACTATGCCGTCACTTGTAAGCTGTCCAACTGCGTGCTGGTGAGAATTCAAAAGTGCAACCCTCGATTTTTTCCCCTTGTCGCACAATTTTTGTACGGCGTTGCGGAATAATGGATTAGAAGCTGTATTGAAACAGTATGAAACTGATGCCGTACAGAATTTACCCTGGAAATTGTCAGAAAATCAAAGAAAATTACAGAGTTTGTGGCGCACCATTTGTACTGCATCGGTTTTATACTGTTTCAATACAGCTTCTAATCCATTATTCCGCAACGCCGTACAAAAATCATGCGACAAGGGGAAAAAATCGAGGGTTGCACTCTTGAATTCAAACCAGCACTCAGTTGGACAGCTTACAAGTGACGGCATAGTGCTGAATCTTATTATTTTATGCTCTTATATCGTCCTATATACGTCACCTGGTGGTTCATATGACCCACATTTTTTGGACATGGGCCTGTAGTCTATATCGACAGGGAAAATGTTAATTTTGCGGCAACGCTAATACAAATGAATATTTAGTCAACTGGACCATGTTACGTGTTTGAATCTCTATGTTTAATGAACGCACCAACGTTATGCAGGCAGTCCAGCTAGATCCCATGCTCTTAAGTGATCTACACGATGTAGATACCAAGCCAGATGTTCTAATGATAGTTTTAGTCAATTTGTTGTCGCTTCTGTATCTATTAGTCACCTTTGTATTGATAATTAACAGAGAGCGGAATTTTCATGGCGAAAATTAAACATCAATAGAGTTGGAACGTATAATTTTATCGACTTTTCCAGGTATCGATAAATCTCCTGTATTACTGACTTTTAACATTAACTGTACCATTTGACTTGTACAATAGGTTCATTTGGTGTTAATTTTGTTCGTATTTTTTTAAGTACAGTCAAGGGCATAAATACCATCGACACAACCATCTTTTTAAATACATGTGTCACCGATTTTATTGTTTAGGACAAATGTGCATAGATGTTTTCGACGTCTTGATAACGTACGTATATTTATGCCCTTGATTGTACATAATATTGTATTCTCTTGAGTGTGAGATGCACCAAGTTTCTTTTATTATTATAACTTTAAGCATAACTGTCAATTTTGACGCAGGTCTATTTAAAAACCTTTTGAAACATAGTGTCAGAATTGTCTGTCATGGTTAAAGTTTTAATAAAAGTAACTTGTTTGTAACTCAACCTAAGCTTAAGTTTAACGGTTTTATATGCGGTTTTTTGTTGATGGAATTTTGCATTGTCTTTGGGTCTACGTAAGGGGGCTGATCAACTTTTTCTAGTCACTCGTTACTGAGCGTTTTTAAAAAAAAAGTCCACGTGATCATTTTTTTTCAGATTTTAACAATTTTTTTTTTACTCAGAATCGTTTACCCTAACGATCCTTTACAAGAAAAAATGTGTCCCAAAATTTATATTCCAGTTCGCCACTTTTTTTCATATAGGTATGTATGGAACGTGACGAACAGGAAAAAAAATCTGGGACACATATTTTTTTTATGAAAATCGGCAGGGTAAACGATTCTGAGTAAGAAAAACCCAAAATATGTTCTGGAAAAAATGTACATGCGGACTTTTTTTTTGGAAAACGCTCTATTATGGTTACTTACCTACTTCCGGGTCACTCTGTAAACCGTTGGATTAAAATTTGCCAAACTTTTTTTTCTGGTAGTTTATCATCAATTAAGCATATAATGGTAGGTACCTAGTATAATGTAACACGAAATTTCTTCTGATAACTGTACTACTTTTGTGCCCTCGCTGACGAGATAGAATAACAACAAGAAATAGTTGGTCCACCAATGTTACGTACTTAATAAAATTTTACCTCATAATTAGCAAATATCAATGGTCAAATTAGAATTTCCAAGATTTATTATATTGCCAGATTAACAGTCTAGTTAAGATAATAAAAGCGTCTCAAATAATTATACGTCTGTTTTTTTTTATTTTATGATTAGTATTTTTATTTACGAGAACAATGCCATACAAGATTGCGAATATCGTGTTAAAGTTTTCCAATACATGTTTTTATAGATTATATAATAACTATAAGTATTCTAAGATATAATATTCTTCCATGCTGATCTGGGAGTAAAGAAAAAACATAAAATGTACAAGTTGCTTGTCTTCCCGCGCAGATGGTAAAAACCCATTGAGGAAATGGGCGAAAATCTTAGAAATCATGTTCCCACCCATCACTATTTTTGATAACCCATTCCATCTATGCCCAAAATCGTGCTAAACATGGCCTTTAAGCCTTTTCTTAGCATTAGGCTTTGTCTAACCTGTTGTTATAGAAGCTGTCCAATTTAATGTATATCCGTTGCTAAGCTTCTCAAACTTTACGGGACGACCGACAATCCAGTGCAAAGTACTGCCCTCTTGCGGAGAAACTGGAAATTGCAGCAGATAACTTCATCTCGGCACCTCATAAAGTCTAAGAGCTTTGCCGTGACGATTAAGTTTGCCAAAGGCTTTCAACGAAGCTCAGATATAACGGTGCGCTAGAAATATGCTTGAATTTATTATGAAATTAACTTATAGTTAATTTTCAAGGCGGGCTCAAATAGCAGTGTTTTTTATCTAATAAATGAATAAATATCACTCACTCACTCACTCACTCGTCCATCCCTAATATAATACTCCTTTCATCCACTCAAAGGTTGACTGGAAGAGATCCCTTAAAGGGATAATTCCGCCTTTGTGCATGTATCTCAGTGTTTGTCAATTGTATTCGTCTTGTTTATTTTGCACAGTAAAGAGTTTACATACATATATACAAATATCAATGGACAATTGACACCAATTGGCAATAGATAAACATACTTAAATTACAGTCAAGGACATAAAATATATTCCACGTACAGTTAGCGTCAAATAGTCCGTGACACCCAAAGTAGCCAAATAGTTCGCAACACGTCATTGCTACAGTTGAAATAAGGTCGTGTTGCTAACTTTTTGGCCACTTTGGGTGTCCCTAACTATTTGACGCTGACTGTGCGGTATCAAGACGTCAAAAATTTCTAGACACCTTTATACCACAAACAATGAGGTCGGTGACACATATATTTGACAGGATGGCTGTATGTATAATAATCAGGGATGTTACGGATTACGGAGCTTCGACTCCGGTTCCGTTAAGTCGGAACTTCCGATTATTATTACACCTTCGATTCCGACTTCGGCTCCGACACTTTCAAATCGAAGGTTTTAATCGGAGGTCGAATCATAACATAGCGGCGGCGGCGGCCTGTGTCGACTGTTATGCACAGGTTCATACTTGTCGCGTGGGGAATCCCCCCCGACTCCCACTACGTGCACTCTATCGTCAATTATCCGACCCTGTCTCCGACTTCGATTCCGACTCCGATAAAGCAAATTTAAAAACTCCGACTCCGACTTCGGTTCCGATAAAACTACCTCCGTTACATCCCTGATAATAATGCTCTCGACTGTACATACAAAACATCCAAAATCCAAGGGCATAATCTGCTCTGACTGGGGATCGAAGTCGGGACCTGAAGCTTCATAGTCAGCCTAGCTAGCTAGTAGTTAGAGAACCTATCTGGTCGTCAATTCACATGTAAGTGCTGTGAACTAGTCAGCAAAGAATTTGTTTGCCGCTATCCCGCGGGAACTACTTAATTTCCATCCATATCTGTTAAGCCATTCTGGGGAGAAAATGCAACTAACACATACATCCATATTTATAGTCACAAACTTTTGCATTTATGGGTAACTAGCTTCTGCCCGCGACTTCGTCTGCGTAGAATTATGCATACAAACCTTCCTCTTGAATCACTCTATCTAAAAAAACCGCATCAAAATCCGTTGTGTAGTTTTGAAGATATAAGCATACATAGGGACAAAGGACCATAGGGACAGAGAAAGCGACTTTGTTTTATACTATGTAGTGATAGGGATGTCAAGAGGTTTAGGATTCTAGAGATCCAGCATTCAGCCATCATGTCAAATATACTCGTATATTATGAATCACTGGCTTTATTTTTTGTGGCTTAAATGTATATATAATATTATGTTTCACGTCTTGGTAACTTACATATTTTTATGCCCATGCCAAATTTCAATACTGAAAATGTCTTTTATGTTTCAAAGGGCTTTGAGTACGAAACCCTGTAAAATCTAACAGACGAAGCAATTTTACTCGGACGTGTCAGTGCCTCGAGTCGAAGAAAGGTCGTCTCATGTTCGTAAATGACGCCTCTACTGCGATAGAACGAGTTTCCCGTATGTTTGTTGAAAATAATACCCTTGTATATGACTTTATTGTATTATCCTACTATGAAACGCCTTCGTGATACTTTCAGTCATCATTTTCAACCTATACATGTCCCACTTCTGGGTCCAGGAGTCCTCTCACAATGAGGCTTGGACAGTTCCCGCAGTTTCCACGCATTTCCAGTTCGGTTCGGGAACTTCACACACACCGATGAATTGCTTCGCAAATGTATCCTCACGTTGTTTTCCTATTTTCCTTCACCAAAGAGCAAAATTGCTCACAAACATTTCTTGAACATTCAGAGGTACGAGTCCCCGGAATCCCGATTCCGGGAACCCCAACCCTTTGCTTGAAAGGCCATAGGTAATATCACTTGGCTACGAGTAACCACGGCCAGTATGTAAATATTATTTTGCAAAATAATACGTTGTTAACATGTCTTTGAATTGCTTTCAAGTTGAGAGAATATTCTAGAAAATATGGCCATTAAAACATGAGATCCTTTGCTAGATACCACTTGACGTGTTCATTCAAGGCTTCTAACCAGCATTTTCTACAAGTTACTAGCGTAGCTGAAGCGTAAAATTAAATCTTCACTACCTTGACTATATATACATTTTATTCAAGATGTTTTTAAAATTATAAAATTGGCATAGGCTATTATTTTCCTACACGCATTATTTTTGTCATTGCCTTTTTTATTTCATTGCTTATAATTTATTTTGTTCTTGTTTTTCTTCGTTTTTGACGATCTCAACAGATATATTTATATTATACTAGCTTCTGCCCGCGACTTCATCTGCGTAGAATTATACATAAAAACCTTTCTCTTGAATCACTCTATCAAAAAAAACCGCGTCAAAATCCGTTGTGTAGTTTTGAAGATATAAGCATACATAGGGGCATACGGATATAGGGACATAGGGACAGAGAAAGCGACTTTGTTTTATACTATGTAGTGATTTGTGATATTATGCATGTTTAATATTATGTAGTTTTTGTTGAGTAAATAAATCTAAAAAATCTAAGGGCCTGTTTCATTACTCTCAGTTAAGTTCTAGTTGTCTTAAGTGTCAGTTATCTATGATTCCGTCTCTATTTATTACTACGAAACTGACAGAGACGTCATCATAGATAACTAATACTTAAGATAATTGGACCTTTACAGAGAGTGGAGAAACATCTAAATCTAAATCGTTTACTATGTTGTATGTTGTATTAGCCTTTTTTCTGAACGTTGCCTTGTAACCTAATGATATAGTCTGTGGCTTGACATAGACTGAGAGCCCTGCGTGGCCTGTGCCCGCGCTAGTCTTATTATAAATAGCGTTGTATTATCTCTTGGAAATATTTTATTCTTCAACTAGCTTCTGCCCGCGACTTCATCTGCGTAGAATTATACATAAAAACCTTCCTCTTAAATCACTCAATCTATTAAAAAAAACCGCATAAAAATCCGTTCTGTAGTTTTTAAGATATAAGCAAACATAGGGGCATAAGGACAGAGAAAGCGACTTTGTTTTACTATGTACTGATGATACCGGCGATCACTTCTTTTATTGTCTAACAGTTGCAGAAACTCAACATGTTTTTTAAAACATCCTAGGTTGTTGCAGCGACTTCATCATAGCCTATATTACTGATGATGATGATGATGATGATGAAAGAATGTTTGAAATCGGTTTCAGTAATTATTGAGTTTATTTGTTTAAACCTATAAAACAAAAAAAAAGTTTTCTCTGATACTACCTCTAGTATAGATTTATAGAATTATGCCGTGGTAACAGTTTGTGCTATTAGAATCATCGCATACCGTAAAACAAATTTTAACAAGCGAATAAACGAGACAAATATTTAAAGAATATCTTTTTGGAAGAATTTACTTTGTACCTACAGAATAATCTTCTTGGAAAATTTGTTATTTTGGGAGCCAGATCATTCCCACTCGCAAAATGACAATATTCTTAAAAACAAAACAAATGCTTGCTCAGATGATTCTTCACGGAATTGGATTTGCAAACTTTTTTAGTAAGTACTCAAAGCAAAATCTGCGCAATTTCGTGAAATTGCGTTATCCTACCGCTTTTTGGTGTTTGCTCGGTCACCGTGTATCCACCCACCACTAGCTCTCATATTTCGTTTCCTTAATTATTTTTACTGTGTAACGCCGACATGTTTTTAAAACTGTCTTTTTATTTAACATTGAATCAATAAAATACTACATCATTTGCCTTTTGAGAATCTTCTTTTATTTTTCAATTCAAATTCCGTAACTTAAATGCTTAATGTTAAATGCTCAAACCTTGTTATATGTACGCTGTTGTAGTCGATCCTTTTTGCATTAATTTAGTATCAATCAGATAACGCTCAACGTACCCAAGGGATAGATTTCGATAAGGAGGCAAGAACGATTCGATAACTGAATTGTAAAATGGATGAAATGGTTATTTATTACTGGATATTCAGCCTCTAGTGTAAATTTTTACAAAAAAACGCCTCGAACGCGTTCGCGTTATCGGCTCAATTATTATGCAAAAATAGGCAGCGCCACTAGCGGATGAAATCTGCAACAAACTGTCCTTATAGTCGTTACCTATTTGACATTTAAACGCATACGCGTTCGAGGTGTCTTTGTGACCAAAAACTTATACTAAGCATATCTACTGACAGTTTTTAACCACAGCTTTAGTTTTATATACTTTGTTTCTTTTCTTTGTGACCAATTTATCTTTAGATGCATTTTGTGGAAATGCAATGTTATTTAACGCAGCTACTCGGCAATGATGTGTTTGCTATCGCCAAATGTTGGAGCTTTGTTAATTTGGAAATAATGGTACCGGGCATTATCCATTATAACACAAGTGCGTTCATGGAGTCATGATAATCAGCTTTTATATTAGGAGTGATTATAGTAGATAGAGAGTGTAGTTATACTAGAGTTTTACATATTAGTTGCATTGGGAACAAATCCCGATGGTCACCGACATGAATAATAATATATAGTTTGACGGTTGAAACGGATTTCAACCCACCGGGTTCATTTTTGCTTCTCCAGCGTTTTGTGTGGTTAAGAGAAGTACAGATGTAAGTCTCATCTAAATAAATAAGAGGTATATTTTTGTCGCTTGCTTTTTTTATTTCGTCTAAAAACTTTCCCGACAAACCACAATATCCGAACGCTCCTTCAATACATACACACATACACAAATCACGTCTTTATACCTTACGGGGTAGACAGAGCCTAAGGTAACAAAGACCTACAGGCCACGTTTAGCAAGATTTTGAGTGTATAGGTGGAAAATGGAATCAAAATAGTGATGGGTTGCTAGCCGCATCGCCTATAACATGATTCCTATATTTTCGCCCATTCCCTCGATGAGTTTTTACCATCTGCGCGGGTAGAGAACTGGTACATTCTATGTTTTTTCTTTGCTCCCAGACCAGCATGGAAGACATGAACACACGTGACATGACATGACATGGAGACAGATGGCGGCTCCTTCAATATTTGTTCATAATTACTTTGCAGGCCATTTACAAAATAATCTTCATACAATAATATATCTTCATTCATCGCAATCGACCGAAACCAATTCGGATATTTTATTACACAAACTTGAATCACGGCAACTTCACAACACCGAAGCGATAAAGGAGACATACTTGAAAAAGTCTCGAGTTATTGGATGGCGGAATGTCTAAAAGGAATTCTAGCTATATTTATCGGAGATCTCCAATAAAAGTCTCACAGGTAGCCATTCCGATATGATCTGGCGTAAATCATGACAAACCTTTGCTTTAGTTTTGCTGCTGTAGCAATTTATCAAATATGAAAAGAGTTTTCTAATAAATCCTATCTGATCTTGTGTACGCTAGTTGCTTGGAAAGAGCTTGATCTGTTATGAGTTTTACTTGGGTCTATAAAAACATCAGGAAGCGTTTTTTAATTATAATAATTTATTTCTATGTTGAGGGACCTGATGCTAATCAAGTTATAAGGGCAGCACACAAAGTTAGTTGATTTGTTCCTAGGTTTTCTAGTGACGAAACGTCTAATTGAAATAAATAAAATTGATTGTGGAATCTGTGGTGTAATATTTTGTGTTTTCCCCTCACCACTTAAACAACAATATTATTATCAGAATGTTTAAACAAATAAAGAAAAATGCAGTGTATTTTAGATCAGTTCTTATAAGAAAATAAATACGACCCCAAAAATAAGATGAGTCACACAGAGACAAGTAGGTATGTCCTCGTACAGTCAGCGTCAAATAGTTTGAAGCATCTAAGTCGGCCAAATAGTTCGGTACCTACATCAAAGAAATAGTATGGTGTGTCGAACTTTTTGGTCACTTTGGCTGTTTCATACTATATGACGCTGACTGTCCATCCAAAAACTATCGAGTGACTCAAACTCAAAATGTTCCAGGTGTTACAAAAATCACTAATGGTATTTCACAATTAATAATCGTCAGGTTAATCTGTCTTGACACCCTTGCAAAGTTTTGTATTGGAATTGTAACTTTCAGTGATGCTAAACGCTGTTATTATAAAGGCGAAAGTAGCCCTGAAATTTGATATAGGCACAGATAGTTTCAGATCCGGAGAAGGACACTGGATAGTGGTCATCCCGGAAATTGTCATAGTTCCCGCGGGATAACGATAAGTGAATTTTGTGTAGACGCAGTCGCGGGCAACAGCTAGTATAGTTAATATAGAGTCAAAGTCTCGCCAATATGATAACCAAAGCATACAGAACCATAAAAGGCTTACATGGCCCACGCATCAGTCCCCTTGTGATCATTCGGCATCTTTGCTATGACCTTTTGCTCTTAGGTTCTGCTTTCAAAGTGGTCAAGGGCGTTTCCACTCTTTGTATAACAGATAAAAGTTTCTCCCCAAATGCGCAATGAAATATTGATGTTATACATACATACATATATCACGTCTTTATCCCCTACGGAGTAGACCGAGCCTAAGGTAACAAAACCTTAAAGCCACGTTTAGCATGATTAAGGGAGTGTAGGTGGAAAGGGAAATCAAAATAGTGATGGGTTGCTAGCCGCATCGCCTATAACATGATTCCTAAGAATACGCCCATTCCCTCGATGGGCTTTTACCATCTGCGTGGGAAGAGAAGCAACTGGTAAATTCTATGTTTTTTCTTTACTCCCAGACCAGCATGGAAGAAATTGATGTTATGTTCTTTTATATTAGGCTGCAAAGTGTCACGTTTCAGGTGCGACTAGAGGAGAGGTGTTTAATAAGATTACATACAACATTGCAGCCCTAGGCCGGCAATGCGCTCTTTTCCACACATATTTGTGACAGAATCTTGGCATTCAAGCATACATACCTCGTCGGGAAAAAGGGTTGCCAGCCTCTGTAGTGTACTATTCCCGCTGTATTTTAAACTCTTGCCATGAAGCCGAGGAATTAGTCAACAGATAAGCAAGTTTAAGCAGGTTTTAGTACTAACTGTTATAAAGATCCTTACAACAATAGAGTCTACTAAAGCGACAATTGTCGTTGACAAGTGACATTTCGAATGGCAATGCGTGGTCAAACAGAATTATCACTTGTCACAGACAATTTGTCCTTTACAGTGCAGCCGACTAGGCTGTGGAATCGCTTACCAGCCTCCATCGGGCAATCTCCCTCCGTGGTGTCGTTCAGGAAAGGTTTGAGGAAGATGTGGCTCGCACCATCTTCTTAAGTAAATTGTCAGTATTCCTTTATTTATTGTGCTCTTTATTTATTTATTTTATATATTTTATTTTATCGATTTACCTAGTATATATTTTTAAACTCACTCGTCCATCATTAACTTAATACTCCTTTCATCCGCTCAAAGGTTGACTGGAAGAGATCCCTTAACGGAATAAGTCCGCTATTGTGCTTGTTTTACCTATGTCAATTGTATTTGTTGTCTGTTTATTTTGCACAATAGAGTTTACATACATACATACAATTGTCGCGTTCGTGAAATAGGGCCCTGGCGTTCACACGGAACCCTAAAAGCTTCCTTTCCGGGATTTCGGCTAAAGACGCCAAACAGTAAACCATGGCACTTCCCTTCCTCCTCTTTTTCCTTATTCCCGTTTTACGAGGTCCGTAACATGAGTGACAAGGCGTCAAAGGACACGCTTTTTTTCGCAATTTTGGTTTTATTACTTACCATTTGGACTTAAAAGCAATCGTAAGACACAGCTGTTTGAGTCGTTATTGCTTTCACGTAGGGTACACTGGGCGAATTTTAAACTAAGGCCGCTTAAGTGGACTAAGTGCACTACCTAGATCTAGCAGCGTAGTAGGCTAGTATTTGAGCTTTGAGCTAGTAACATAGGGTAGTTAAGAACTTTCTACAAATTAGGTTAAACATACATACATACCTACTCTATAAAGTCTATATCCCTTGCGGGGTAGATAGATAGCATGGTTGTAGACGTATAGGTGGAAAGGGGGAATCAAAATAGTGATGGGTTGCTAGCCTGATCGCCTATAATGATTCCTAGTAATTGCGCCCATTCCCTCGATAGGGTTTTACTAGGTGCGCGGGACGATATGCAACTGGTACATTCTATGTTTTTCCTTTGCTCCCAGACCAGCATGATACAAAATTACTTACCTATATTGCATACCTACTTATTATGAGGGCCGAATTTTTTGCCACTGAGTACATTTTGTTTCATAACGAAAATAAATATAAGTGAGTCGGTGTAGTTCATTGATAAATACCTATCGTGTGATCATTGAGGAGTTTGTTGACTTAAATTTTCGCATTATTTATTCATTGTCACAAAAAACAATAACAATTTTTCGCCTTACCATAAGTTTTATTATTGTCCTTCTAAGTAAGTAAGTAAATGCTTTATTGTACAAATATAAAGAAACAGATAAATCACAAAAAATACCTTAAATATATGCACAAAGGTGAACTTATCCCTATAAGGGATCTCTACCAATTAACCTTTGAGGAAATGAGAGGAGCATTAAGCAAGAGAGCGACAAAGAGTGAGTTTAAAATATCCATATAGTAAAAGCCACAATAGAGCGTACATCTCAAAATACAACAAACAATTCATAAATAATCTACTAAATATCATTACACACATATACATACACAATACATACAATGTGAGTACACACATACAATATTTAAGGAGATGGTGTGAGCCACATCTTCCTCAAGCTCTCCTTGAACGACGCCACGGAGGCAGATTGCCTGATGGAGGTCGGTAACCGATTCCACAGCCTAGCAGAGAGAACTGTGAAGGATTTGGAGTAAGTTTTGGAAGATGAAAAAGGACAGGCTAAAAGGACTAGGTTCTAGCTAGCAACTGTTAACAAAAATCTCGGAACCACCGACGTTTTTATTACATTCATTTTTTAAAGTTCTAATAAGAGTACGTAACTCTGCGAAAATGTTTAAGCCAAGATATTGGGAAACATTGTAAATGCTTTTTGTAATACCAGTAGGCTTATTACCTAACTCGCTCGCAATCGCCATCGCGTTCATATTGACAGTTCTTGTATGAATGTGACAGCTAGCTGATTCCGATGCCAATTGTCAGCCCATACATGAACTGTCAAAATCAACACGATGGCGATTGCGAGCGAGTTAGGTAATAAGCCTACTGGTATAATACAATGGACAGCATTCGTTTCGTGGTAAAGTATCTAACAATTTCGACGAATGTTGTTATACCTAAAGAGGTTTTCGGAACGAAAAATTTGATCTGGCTACCTATATCACATAAATGCGTGTGTTACTGATTGTAAAATCGAGCCATGCTCGGCCGTGTACCTACTAAAGACTAATGCCGCTATAAATACTTGAACAAGTACGAGATTACATTTAATGGAATGTCGACCTAAGCTATTTGCATAGTAATCTACTGCTACGGAAATGAGATTTCTTATTGAATCACCTAATCGAATTGATTTTTAGGGACTCCCTTAATGCTATTGTTTACAAGAACTCCTGTTATTTACACAAAATTTCCTAAAATTTGAAATTGGGTCACTTTTCATGCAATTTTTTATGTGAAGTGGCCCGGTTTGTTTGCACACGAGTATAATATTTTGAGACGCCACTGAATGAAACTGAAAGGATCGAAACGGACACGAAAATAATCGACCAACCGCAATAGTTGAAATTGATATCCCGCTCTGATAGTACTGGCAATGTAATTGGTCGATCTATAGAATCGTACCTACTCTAAACGGTGAACCTCCTAGTGGGCTGACTTTAAAAATGTTATAATCGGATAGTGTCGACTGATTTATGTATTACCCTGTTGTATAATATTTGTGTAGCGCGGGCTTAATACACACGTTTCTGAACGCAACCCGCCGACCTTCTCGCTCGCTCGGTATCTCTCGCTCTCTCGCTACCGGTATCCGATCGAGCCGCATGCGCGCCGAACCGCGGCGCTCATTTTATTGAACTTTTAAGTCTTATAACTATTTTCTTGTACCGAACGCTTTATGTTACATCTCTACTAATTGTATTTGGATAATAAACACCTTTCATCCTTACATTTGTAATTTTTCTTCAGCAATAAATATTATTTTTGAATATAAATTCTTCGGCTAATCTTAGTTTACGACATCGCAAAAGTTTATCGCTAAGTCGCAGAAGGTTCGTAAACTCGAAAAATTATAAATTATGATTTTCGTAATATCTTTGCATAATTTGGATTTCCATAAATTAAGCAGTCGGCTAAAACTCGGAGTCGTACCTAATTATAACGATTTTGTTGGCGGAAATCGTAAAAATGTATCCTCAGACCAACTTAATATATATTGTGTCCACTTAGGCAAGAGTTATTTAGAAATTTTAGAAAAGAATGTCAACTGTCTCAAAATCGATTTGGAATACAGATAAGTTGGGTGTTTCACTGACCACCCTTATAAATGTTTTTCAGCATTTTTTTTGTGGTTCCATCATTGGTTGAAATTAAAACTGCGAGTCATTTAATTTCGAATCTAATATTTTTAACTCAAGCTTTTAATCAAAGACACTTTGTATACTAATTCTTATAAAATTAATAATTATAATGTAACGGTCTACAAACACAATATTCGTAACAGAATATTAACGCAACTGTAATGCATTTAGTTAATTAAATATGATTGTTTTTGCTGGTCCTTTTTCAGTTTCTTTTTCCTGAATTGGCGACATTTGTTTGTGGCATAAAACGCACTGGCATGTTGTCAGCCGAAGACCGCGCCATAAAAGATTACAGGAATCCTTTTTATCTCAATTTTCAGAGCCTGTAAAACGGGTCAAGGCGATTTGAATCTCAGGTAAAACGTTTGCCCCACACCATTAAGAACGTATGGATATTCGCAACTGAATTTGCATTTGAACACCATTTGAATCCCGCAATTGACACGTCCCTACGCCAAAACTGAATATACTTGCGTTTGCAGTAAAATGAAATTGTCGGTGTTACGTGACCTGTTTTTTTAAAGGTAAATCAGAGAAAGCGTAAGTATAGACACAACAAAACGTAGCGATAACTAAGTATGGACATATTGGAAGCGACAGAAGCGGGACGTTGCGGCAACAAACTGAGCCTGTCGTGTAAGTTTTTGTCTCAAAAAACGTCTTGAATGCTTTCCCGTAAACGTCTCATTTATTAAGGAAAGATTGGCAGCGCCACTAGCGCAGCAACGGTGTCTCAGCTCCCTAGGATACGCTCGGGAATCTTGTAATGTTACAGATTATCTAACTGGAGGTGGTCACTGCCTAATTGAGAAGTAGTAAACCAGAAACCAGAAACCAGAAACCAGAAAACTAGTAGTAAATCAGAAGCGTGGAAATGGAATATTTTTAAACTATGAATTTAATCTAAATTTTCATCAAATATAGACAAATTAAAATAGTACCTATCAAAACAGGAAATGCGGTAACTGTATTCAGGCAGTCTAGTTTATGCGAACGTTGAAATTATGCCAGCTCAAACAAACATTGTATTTTGAACATGTAGGTATAGGAGATAGTAGTAAAATTTTACTATTTCTTTGCCTATAGGTAAGATAGGTAATTTCTTTCCTCTGCCTTAGAACCTCAGGTCGTTTATTGTTTGATTCTACTCAATTTTCCAATTTTTTGTAATTGGAGATTAGACGATTCTATATTTGTTCTTTGCTTAAAATATAAAATGGGAATTGGGGAACTTGTTCTTCGTTCGCTAAGGCGGAAAACATAAAAATGGTCTTTTATAACTTTTTTAGGTTTGCCCTTTTCTAAAATTTCTCGTTTTTGTTAGTTAAGTAAGTTTTTATTGTTTTCACAAGCTTTATTATGTTCACAGTTATGCAATGTAATCTGTGTCCTTAATAAAAATTTTGCTAGTGATTTTTTACCTGCTTCCAATGCGGATAACTTAAAGTTAAAATTAAAATTAGTCAGGAATACCAATTTTGCACTCTTTGTATATTTCCCCGTTCGTCCGTTTCCCCGTTTGTCGTTTTTCTGGTTCGTCCATTCATTATATTATTATAATCAAGAAGAAGATTATATAATCTTAAATCTGATACAGATTCGGTTCTGGCTTGCGCGCTGTGTGATCGCGGTTCACCCTGACACTCCTCCTCGCTTCGCTCGTCATCATACCTGACAGTACCCAATGGCCAGCGGACAAACGAGGAAACTGACAGACGGGGAAACAGACGAACGGGAAATCTACTCATTAGACAAACAGAGAGCCAGATGAAATGGACCTATACGGGAATCAATTGCCTGCTTCAGCAGGTGATTAAGTTAGCTTGATTGAACACTTCTGTAAAAAAAAGGTGTTTTTTTTATCTGTGTTTGATTTTTTTTCCGTAGATACATTGGTCGATGTACAAAATGTACGGTGTCAAAGTTAAGAAGGTGTTAATATTCAACAAGTGTGTAGAATTTCTTCCAAGCTGATCTGGGAGCAAAGAAAAAACATATAATGTACCAGTTCCTTCTCTTCCCGCGCAGATGGTATAAGCCCATCGGAAATAGGAATCATGTTTTAGGCGACGCGGCTACCAACCCATCACTATTTTGATTCCCCTTTCCACCTATACGCCCACAATCATGCTAAACGTGGCCTATATAGTAGGTATGTAGAATTTCACGTCTGAAAAATGCGCCTTGAGCATTCCCCTGTTCGAGGCAACAGGTATTGTGGCACTCCCAAGGTGCTCACGTCAATTAAAAACCACGCGCGTTCCCTCTTGACTAATTCTATATATATATATAGACAGTATTATCTATAGGGTTCCATCCATATTTTATGAACTTCAGTAAAGTTTATTTGTTCTCGTATATTCCCGTCAAACAATACACTCTTCGTTCCAAATATTAATGAAGACGTAATGAAACCGGACAGCGCTGCAAAACATGATTTACGGACTGCCAGTTCAGAAGTAGTTGTATTGCCCAAAAGCGAGATTTTCGGTCATTAATCATACTTTTTTGCGATCCCTTTCCCGAACGGGATCAAAAAGGCCAGATGAGATTGTTTTTGCCGGTCCCACAATTAAAATCGTATTTATGAAACAAGCGAACATTTGGAAACAAGTAAATTTATGTATTTTCCTTTTTGGTGGAAGGAAATGGTAATTGGAGATACGATTAGATTAGAAACCGCTGGAGATTTTGAAGTGTGAGTTGCACCAAGTTCCTATAAGATCTTGGTCTCCACAGTTGAATAACTTTGATTTGCTATCTCCGCTTAACGTACTATATAGTGAAGACAAGTCATGGGTAACAGGTACACTCCCGTGTGCCTATAGAGAACAAGAACCACAACTAGTGATTTTAACATAATATTTCATCCTCGTCTAATTTTCAAATTATGAAAGTTGTTAAAAAAGCAGTTCGGCCGTAGCTAAGTATTAAAACTTAAAAAAATCCAAATATCACTGTTCCCAAAAACTAGGTATGTTCTTCGTTAAGTAAAAACTTTTTTTTGGTTGAATTTTAGTATAAGAGTTCTACTCGCATTTGGCCGGTTTTAATAAAGTTCTAATTTAATTGAATCAGGCGTTACTTTGCGGAGGTCCATTTAAATGATAAAAATATTACCTTGCTACTCCGCTACTCACGTGCAAGATAACTAAGCCTGTGTAAAATATATGTTTTTCATGCAATCCCCTCCACTACAGCCACATAAAACACATCAGTGTACGAAACGCATCAGTGTTTGTGTAGTGTAAGGGATAATTAAGTTTGTGGGATTTATGTGTGTTTTATGTGGCAGTAGTGGAGGGAGGATTGCATGAAAAACATATATTTCACACAGGCTTGGTCATCTTGCACGTGAGTAGTGGAGAAGCAAGGTAAATATTTTATGTTCTTTAAGTCCTAATAACACGCAAAATGCCTCAGAAACTTCGCAATTTGTATTTGCGATTGATTATTTTCCGATGACAACACTGTGATTCTGCTGAATAGTTTAAATTAAAGGGCTGATTTAATTTACGCGTTCCTTTCAAACCGACCTTGGATCTAATTTGACCGTCGCTATAGCAACTAAAACCAGCTTTAGGGTGCGCTTTAGTTAAAATATACGGAGCAGATACATGTTTTCATGTTTAGGAATATCGTAAGTCTTCCATGATGGTCTGGGAGTAAAGAAAATATGTAAAATGTGGTAGTTGCTTCTCTTCTGAGGGAATGGGCGAAAATCTTAGGAATCATGTTATAGGCGATGCGGCTAGCAACCCATCACTTTGATTCAGCTTGCCACCATGTTACAGAAAAATTAAAAATTAAGATTTGCATGTCGTTCTCTCATGACTGAATACTGTAGGTAAAGACAACAACATATAATATGTTGCTGATATATTTTATCAGCACTGTAGGTTCAACGCCAACGAACTATACAGTGCGTGTTATTCACATACATTGGTAGGGCGGAAAGCATAAGCCCTACCTTCAATCGCTATCTTTGGTTAAAAAATATAGTTTTTTTTTCATACAAATTAATTCGGCTCGCAATGTATTGGTCAAACAAACAAACTTAAGAGCGTCAAAAGTTTTTTGTTGTTTTGGAACTTTTAATGACAACATATTCTACTCAAGAACCGATTTTGATTCAATATGTAGCCGACTATTACAGTGCATTTTTTCTCCTGGTTTTCTACAAGGTAAATGTATAAATGTAAGAAATCAAAAACCATATCATTTTCACTCTTTATATTTGCTATAACGTTTTTAAAACATTGAGGGTTTAATATTTATTTTGTCTACATTTACCATTAATAATTACATTTCTTCAGAATACCTTTTGCTAAGATCACAACGACGTTACATTTAATACTACAATATTTACAATAAATAAACACTTAAGTATATTTACAACCTAGTGTAGTGTCACTGGAAAAATAAATAAGTACAACATTTAAGTACGCGGTGTACATAGTTTAACTACAACAAACATAGCTTCAAGTTCAGCGAATGAAAACGAATTAAAATTCGATGTTCACTTTCGAGATATCTAAAAATACCTCACCTATGGCAGGAAAGTCTTACAAAGCTCGTATTAAGGAATGTAAGAGACGACTAAAACTGAGCACACTTCCAACAATTGAGATACTAATGACTACCGACATTTAAAACATTGAATAGTCACACGTAAAATTTCAAATTTCTCTCGTAAATTGCCATTTATTAAGTAAAACATTTCATAATTATATGCTTATACGATTGAATCATTTGGCGTGTCAGCTTTAGACAATAATGGTACACTGCTGTAGTCTTTAAGACATTGGTTGCCTTTTCTGGCGCCATTGTCAAACGAGCTGGCTTGGGGTAACTTGGGTATCCAATTATTATTTCCTACTTTATTCGAATTGTGATTACCTATGGCGTTCATTTGGCAGTCCTTCAGCTTCACTTTGGGTTGCCCGCTCTGACTCACAGAATTGTGGTTTAGTGAGTTAACATTAAGTGATATAGAATTCGATACACTGATTTTGTCTGTTTCTTCGGCTGCGGAGACACCGTTGGCGACAGGCTCGGTCGGATCAGACTGCTGCCTTTGTATTTTGAGATTTTGTAACAGGGGTTGTGCTTCTTTTTCTAGTTTGGTGTAGTCGTTGTTCTTCTGTTGGAATATACCGGAGCCTCGTCTACTTGATGATCTGGAGCCGTGGTCTAACCTTTGTCTGAATGGAGTGAGGTGTAACAGGGATGCACTGTCGGTGGACTGCGTTTGAAGTTTCGGCAGCGGTGGTCTTTCTTTCGGTGGAGCGTTGGGGTCCACAATCTCTCCTAACAACCAGTATGTGATCACAGTGCCTTTTCCCTGTGAACAAAAACGCTAAGTAAGGTCAGGGTTCTACAGTATTGCTTTGATTCCAAAGGTCCGTACCTATTGTTTTTCCTTTCTAAGAATAAAAGGCATGAATATTCAAAGTAGCAAATATTTATAATTACCTACGGAATATTTCAAATGAATTTCTTGCTGAAAATTAAAAGAAATGTATATTTTTTGTAGGTCTTCATCTTTATTCAATTAGACGGCGCTGTGAAAATAGCCGCGAGATCATAAAGTATACCTAATTATGCAAATTGGTAAGTTTCATTTTACGGTACAAATAAGCACATATTCAGCAGAATTTAATGAAAGCCACGCTTTGAAAATAATTTCGCTTTTTAACCAAAGTTAAGCTGGCCGAGTATGTTCCAAGGTAAACCGACGAAATGAGAAATCTTTTTAAATGGCATCCATATGCGGGAATTCACTGGGTTCCCATTCAGCAAGTACACATTATGCAGGTTTAATTTAAAGTCTTATCTTTTGCCAGTCGTGAGGGTCGTATAAGATCGTCGTATCTTTGAAAAAGAGCTACAATATGAATAATGGCCAGGATCGTAAATTCAATGTAACATAAAATTCTACGCTCCCTACAAGAAGGTACCGCATTATTCATTTTTATTTGCAAATATTGAATTCGTTTGAATGTTTGTTTCTCAAGTTATGTTTATTTTATCTGGCATTCATTTTTAAGTATCTTTTATCAACATAGCACTGTTTCAGAGAGCGAGCTATTTAATATCAAAGAAGAAAACGACATCCAATAGAATTATTTATTATCTTTGAATCATCTTAACATTTACCTTGCCAAAGTTTATGACAAATATAAATATGTACCTACTTTTATATTCCTAAAGTTTTTATCAAAATTAACAGTTCTGTTGAGGAATTAAAAAAGCCCAAGGCAAAGCAAAATTGAACGTACTGGTGACTTTGAAACAACTGCTGGCGATTACAGAGAAGCGAGTGGACTAGAAACTAATGTAAAAATACTTAAACCTGGTTCTTGCCGGCAGTGGAAACTATCAGTTATCAACTATAACTGTATCCTTTCCAGTGATACGAGTTCTATTGTAATTTTCTGTAGCGAGAGTCGGTAGTGAGACAACTTCCTTTAATTCTCCTACCATAATATAAATTAAATATATGTAGCTAGGTACATAGAGTTTCCCTTGTGAAATAGCAGTGGTATCAAAATGACCTCGACTCTTATGAAATTGGATGATAATGTTAAATAATCACCATGTTACATGGACACAAAACATTCAGGGGTTGCAAATAAATGATTTGCCGAACAAGAGGGCCAAGAAAATAGCACTTCACAAAATGAAAGCCAAGTGTCTATTTGTTCCGTTTTTACATACCAATTTAAATTTCTCACGTATAAAAGTCACTGCCGGGCGAGCGCTCCAAGAGGAAGGACTACGAACTAGTCCGAAACATGTCGAGCATCACTCGAATTTTATACGTTAGTTAACCGCTTGTGTAATTTCAATTTAAATTGGCTATTATTGACAACTTCTCTTACCTTCATGGCGACTTCTCCCCTCAACTCCAAATGGAACGTTCCGAAAGTATCCAGCAGAGCCTTTGTGGTTGGAGACACGTGTATCTTGAGGGCTTCCCCGTTGGACTCCATCCGAGACGCCGTGTTCACTGTGTCACCGAATAAGCAGTAACGGGGCATCTTGAGGCCCACGACACCAGCGACACAGGGGCCTGTTGGAAACAGAGCGTTAAATTAAATGACAAAACGCAGTCGGTTTCCCAAGTATCTACCTATTTTTAATGCAGTAATTACGAAAAAGTGGATACGATGCTAGCAAATCTTAACTAAGAAGGCCTAAGAATGAGAAAGATGATTGAGATATATTATTTGATTTTGAATTTCTAAAATTACTATTCATTGATAAGAAATTCAGAATAAATATAAATGCCTCTTGAATTTGTTAGTCAGAGATATCGTGATGTCGTTGACACCTGGGACAGAGAAATATTCAGTAGGTACGTAAGAAACAGCGTCCCTATTAGAGATGGGAAATTAAATAATACTATCGATAAAAAATATCGAAAAATAAATATTAAAATCTCTATGATCAATCATGACTATGAGTGATTATAGGGCTTATAGGCGATGTGGCTAGCAACTCATCACTAATTTGGCTTGTAACTCATCATTATTTTGAACTAGCTGTTGCCCGCAACTGCGTCAGAATTCGTTTATCGCTATCCCGCAGGAATTACGCAATTTTCCGGGATAAAAAGTAGCCTATGTGTTCCATACTATAATCTATCTTTGTGTCAATTTCATCCAGATCTGTCCAGCCGTTCTGGCGTGAAAGAGTAACAAACATCCATCCATCCATACTTACAAACTTTCGCGTTTATAATATTAGTAGGATTCCCTTTTCCACTTATACGCCTACAATCCTGCTAAACGTGGCTTTTAGGTCTTATTACCTTAGGCTCTGTCTATGTATATTCCGTAAGAGATAAAGACGTGATGTATGTATGTATTATAGTATTTAAAAATAATGCGATATCGATTTTCAATATAAGGTAACATAGGTATTGTTATTTTTTTATCGATAATTTTTTTATCGATATAACACATAATTCGCGTCCTTAGCTCCAACCTACAGTAATCAAATATTATGATACGCACGTGTCGAGTGGAATTATGACCTCTACATGACTGTCACATTATATCGTGTGTAATGGATCTTTATTACTAGCATTTACTTACACGTAATAGAAAGTTAAGTCAGAAAAGACATTATAACTAAATAATGGTGACTCTTATCGCTATCACGGATTATTTCTAGTCAAATTAAACTTAATTAACAGCGTACTATGTTTTCCAAGGGTTTTAACGCAGCGGTGAAACAATTTGTATTATTCTTAAAATACTGCTTCAAACAGATATATTTCGATACAAATATATGATAAAATCACACTAACATTATAAAGGCGAAAGTTTGTGAGTGTGTGTGTATGTTTAATACTTTTTCACGCGCAAACGGCTGGACGGTTTTGGATGAAATTTGGAACAGTGATAACTGGTACTCTAGATTAACACATAGGCTACTTTTTATCCCGGAAAATAGCATAGTTTTCGCGGGATAGTAATAAACATGTCAATGGTCGTAGCTGCCTAGAGTTGCAATGTCAATAATTAATGCAAAATATATCTATCAATATCAGTTCTTCAATCTAATTTTTCGCGGGTGAAGTCGCAAGTAGAAGTACTAGCTATAAATGGAAATGTATGCATTCGTCTTGCTCGGTTTTATTAGGCATTTACATTTCATTTATACTGAAGTAAATATCACAGAAACTATTAAGATACTGAAACGAATTTATTTAACTTTCCCTTTTTCTTGTCATATGAGTCATGTTTTGTTTTGTAAAGAATAAAGTTTTTATCTATCTATCTATCTATCTAACTTAACCAAACATACCTGCTATGGGTGGTGTAGGGGTATAGCACGCGTCACGGAATGACGAGGACCCGGGTTCGATTCCCGGCCATAGCTTTACTTTTCGGATTTTTCTATGTGTTATAATTTTCACTGACGTTTAGAAATTTAACCAAACATATTTACAAGTTAAAAGTTGATACGAAAAAGCCTTAAACTACCTACCTTAATCTAATCCTAAATACCTATCTATATTTACAAATATCGCCCAGATCGTTGCCATGGGGCAAGGTGCCCATTATGCTGGCTACGTTTCCTCGTTGGATAGCAATGCCTATGCGTTGCCCGAGGAAAGAGCCAGCTCTATGGTCACCTGTGGATTTTGATATTTTTTTATAAGATACTGTACTGTTTGCTTCTTAGTTCATTAACGTTCGTCGGCCCTTATCTGGCTGTTCACATTTTGCCTTCGCTAGACGCAGACAAAACAGTTTTCTACAAATTTTATAACTCTTTTATACAGAAATATAATTTAAAAATTTTAAGAAAAGTTTGAATATTTTTATGAAACACGAAGGCATTAAACGAAAACATCAATCGGCCGGTTTGCAATAAAAAACGTTCCATCAAAAAGAATGATATGATTTTCATTTTCACTGTAAAAGAGATCTAAACAAATTCCGACCCCGTACCAACCGAAATAATTAATTACATTACTGTTTATTTAGGCCACCATTTTATTTAAAAATCGAAAAAGAAAATGAGGTCTTTTTTTACAAACAAATTATACAGTAATGCAGTGTGAAATTTGAAGCCTTAAAAATCTTCCCTTTGAATAATAATTGGGCTTCATTAGATAATTGCTCGACCAAGTTCCTTGTTCTGAATAAATTATATATTTATTTGTATAATGAAGACTTTTAATTATACTTGTACACCGCGTAATAAAATATCTTTCTGGTTGTACCTTTTTCATTTTAGTTAGAATTCTCGATGTCATTTAAGTCCAATTAGTATTTGTTCACCACAAAACTGCAGTTGTTTTCCCGATTTTTTTTTAAATGTCTATTATTAATTTTGGTAGCAACAAACATTACAAAAAAACAGCCGATTCTATTCGCACAGGATGTTTTTAATTGATGATTATCGAGTAAAATATTAACTATTCTTTACTAAACTACGAGATACCATCTGTTAAGTAAAAGAAGAGAAACTGTAATACAAATAAATAACATTAAATTCAAAATTTATAAGCCCCACACACCACGCATTAATGGAGTAATCACGCCTAAATAAAAAAATAATATTTGTATGCCCAAAATGCTTTACATCATTTTGGAACAGCTGATAATCTTCAAACATAGCTAAGAATACCACTACAAGGAAACTGGCTTGCAAATGAAAAAAACCGCATCGAAATCGGTCCATCCGTTTGAGTGCTACGATGCCACAGACACACACACACACACACACACACGCACACGCACACGCACACGCACACAAGAGACAGACATCGATGTCAAACTTATCCTTACCCTCTTTTTGCGATGAGGGTTAAAAATCATTAATCATCATGATCAAGATGAATTGACTTAAATATGAATAAATTCCGTTATTCACTAGGTACACATTTCTAAGAAATACTTAATAATGTAAAATAATGGATAATTTGCACTAGATCATTGGTATAGGTTTAGCAATCCGATTACGAGTCCATAAAATCAAAATAAATTACACACCCGCCGATAACATCGGTCGCATCACAAGGATCGAGCAGAATTTATTTCATGTCTCATTTAATCCCGCAAAAATATATCTTTATTCATACCACCCACTTTGCAGGGTAATGAGGCATACCTACTGAAATATACTCCGTGAATGTAAATAAGGGGATGGACGAATACAGGTTCACTCCTGTGAACATATTTCACAGACAGACGTGTATAGTTTCTGTTATTTCGTCGGCTTGTGATAATTTATTGCGTGGGTGTATGTATGATTCACGAGTAATTTTGATTTAGAATAGTAACAAATGTGACAAAGAAAATTTTATGAAATGTTCTTGTCACAGAACTTAGCTGGTGATCTTTACAGTCGATATATTTCTATACTGCACAGCATCTGGACAAGTTATGGCCAGGTCAAAGAAAACTTTTTAAGTCGGTAATTTATTAAAACAAGATAACGTCCGTGATGTTTGTAGGCTTAGCTTTAATTATCGAGCAGAATTTATCTATCATCGTATCAATTCAGTCAAGCAATCTACTCCTTGATGCGGACTGGAAATTTACTTCAAAAGTAATTTTAAATCGTAACTGTCATTGACAAAGATAATTAAGATTCTATCAGTTGTGAAAAATTTTCAAGTTGCACTGTTTTCTTCATAGGCACCTGGACTAAAACTTCAGCTCCAAAATGTCTGCTCAAAACAACTGATCATCTACGTACCTCTTCCACTTTAGTCATGCCTTTTTGCAGCCTTCTCGGGATACCTTTCGAAAGCCCTTTGCTTATTTTTTCAGATAAGCGCCAAATGTGTTACCTAGACATTTAAATTTGTGAATAGTTACCAGAATGTAATCCAATCCTCAGCTTCAACTGGTCATGGGGTCGATGCCTGATGCGGAAGCGTCGAACAGCATTCAGCAAAGCCAGCGCCATCCGAGCCACTTCGCAGGCATGCCGCGTGCCATTCCTCTCGGGTAGACCCGATACCACCATGTACGCGTCGCCTATCGTTTCTACCTGTTAGAACATCATTAAGACCATTCAGATCATCATTACAACATTTAATACCGTTACTGTCGTTATCATCGTCTGCATCATCATCTTTGTTCGCAATAGTTACTATGTTTTTATTGAGCTTTTACTGGAGTGGAGCAGAGCAGAAATATCCAGAATCGACAAATCACCATTACCACAAAACAAGGTAAGAGGAAAGTTGTGGATTAAGACTAATACTTTTGCACGTTTTTGCTCTGTTTGTCTCAATGAAAATGCACCAATTCTTTTCCTGTAGGCTTATTACCTAACTCGCTCGCAATCGCCATCGTGTTCATTTTGACACTTCTTGTATGAATGTGACAGCTAGCTGATTCCGATGCCAATTGTCAGCCCATGCATGAACTGTCAAAATGAACACGATGGCGATTGCGAGCGAGTTAGGTAATAAGCCTACTGGTCGTAATGTCCTTCCGAATCTCTATCACAGTTTTACTCGCTAACTCTGCCGCTACTTGTGCAGCTGTGTTCCGGAGTAGAGGGTAAGGCAGCTTATGAAGTTACTGGCACATGAGGTATTCTATCTCAGCTCTCTAGGCTGGTAAAGCATCTGCTATCCTTTAGGGCTCTCTTACTATCAGGTGACTCACTTGCTCGTTAGCCTTCTTTGTCTTATAAAAAAACCAAGGCCTTACCGTGACGTCTTAATGCGATTCAGTTTATATAGTTTTGCTCGCTGTCAGATCCATACTAAAAATGACAGCTAAAACCTGAACTGAGTGGGAATTGGATCGCATTGGACGTCATGGTAAGGCCCCTGCTTTTTAATCTTCAAAGTCGCTTACGCACCTACAAAAGCAGTTCGCAAATTTCTTATCCTATTACGACAACTTCCTGTTTCTGCTTCGAAAGTTTCTGCCTACCGCTTATGGTTCGGCGCTTCGAACACACGTTTGCCTAATCTTCTTTTATATTTATGCAAACATAATGCTAAAATAATTACAATAGCGAGCGAGGCACGTAAGCAAATGCTCTAAATATTTAAGATAGCGACTCCTTAAATATACCTACGCCATAATACGATTGCAACGCATTCGACTTTTATTTCAATGCCCCAATTAAAACATTTTAGAAATTAAAGTTTCACGGACACGAAGTATTTTCATAATTCTTAGAGTAAAAGGCATAATTAATGACGCTCATTAATACGAAAAATTACGAAAGACTACACTCGAGCCTCTCAGCATTAAGTCTCATTTATTTTGAACAATTGTGAAACGCACAAGAGTTCCGTAACCGAAATAGCTTAAAAGGGTCCCCATAGAAATTGCTTTGCAGTTACAAAAAACATTATCTTCATAGGAACATCGCGGCAGCTACGTCCATTTGCATATTGGACAGTTTTTGGCGTTTTTGAATATGATTACAGATATATTATGCAACTACTGTGAAGTTTTTTTTACAACTTAGCGACCCGCCCCCGTTATGTCCAGGTTTTTTTACTATTGGTATAAATTTTCCTAATGATTAATTTTATCTATTGATGAGACTCCATTAAAAATTCGTTGTGTAATTTAAAACATTTATAGCGTAGCTACGTACATACATACGGCGAGGAGCGACACAGTTTCTTACAAAGATTCTAGTGCCTATTTGGATTAAAAAAGTACTTAACATAAACATATTATAACACCAAAAAGTTCTTTGGAATTTTTTATCCACTTTTTCTTGTTGATACCGTACTGGCCGTAATTCAGATTTAAAATGTCACTAGAAATTATGAATAGCGCTACTCGTTTACAAGGTTTCGTTCACCAGAAAATACAATCATTAATTGATTTTTTTGTTACAAAAAGTTTTGAACCCATGTTGATTGTACATTATTTACCCGTAATACCGCGAGAAATCTATAGTTAAAAATTGTCGCATAACTCGTTCCCACGGTTATATAAATTATATTAAAGTAATAAATTGATGGGTTTGATTATTAAAAATAATTTAAATCTTATGTATGTTTGGTAGTTCAAATATTATTTTGTTCCTTTTAGAGCATTTAAAAGCTTGTTTTCTTGTCGTATAGGATTTCAGACAAATATTAAGCGTTTTACAAAATTCATCTTCTTAAAAAAAAATAACGTTCTGTCCACGGAACCCTCACAAAACACGAAATTTCCGAGTCCTGGTAATTGTCATACATGACATCTTTCGGCACTCCGCGTCCCAGAAAAATAAAAATAATCATCACAAGGAAAATCGTGGAAAAACCGCGGAAGCAGAAATCATATTTGGGATAAAGCTTGAATAATATAAAATTTGGCGTGCGGCTGTATACGCAACGATAATGGTTATTACTGGAGCAGAGCCAGCTTTATTAAATATGTCAAATGCCACATGTACTGCGCCGTAATATGAGTCTGTATCTACATAATTTATTTAACGCCAGCGACAACTCTATTCAGCACAAACAAACAATTCACTTTCGACTATCGATATGGGGTGCGAGACGGGCTACCTCCGCGTGTGGTCAAGAGCTGCGGTTCGTTTTTGGATTAGTCCGAGGGGAAGAGCAGTGCTTGGTCCGGTTAATGTTTTCCTGGCAGATTCTGAGGGATATCATTTTCCGTTGGCTAAGAGCCCAACAGGGGGGGAAGGGGTCAATGCCCGTGTTCTACCGTACAACGTTGCCGACATTTTTGTCACAAGATTTTTGAATACTGTATTTATTACTTTGACATGTGCGAAATCATCGCATCGGTCGATGGGGCCGTATTAAAAAAGAAGAAGAAGAAGACTATCGATATGGGATTGACATAAGACTACGAGAACAAGTATTGGCATGCGTATGTCGACATCGATACGTTTCGGAACGTATGTCACTAGTCTAGCGACATCGATAGGTTGCTAGGTTTAAACTCTCATCTCCTTAACTGTCGTAGGTTACGGGAACCAAAGACCCTAGTGTGGACATTGCTCGCAAACCTGCCGCGCTGCTCGAAGACGAATACCCGGCTTAAGATTATCTGTAATGTTCCCTACAGCTTTGTCGCGTCCCAAAACAACTTTGCAATTGGTTTGGGATGACAATAGTCTATGTTGATTAGATGCTTGGACACGGATCCGTGCCAAATGAAAGTCTAACTTTTTTATTGTTATTGTGATCAGTAAACTTCGAATTATTCAAGACTAGCTTTTGCCCGCGACTTCGTCTGCGTAGAATTATACATAAAAACCTTTCTCTTGAATCACTCTATCTATTAAAACAACCGCATCAAAGTCCGTTGTGTAGTTTTGAAGATATAAGCATACGTAGGGACATAGGGACAGAGAAAGCGAGTTTGTTTTATACTATGTAGTGATAGTGATAGTGATAATCATGACTAAAGCGCCATTTTTTCACTTCCCGCATACGAGGGATATTATATTATTGCATATTGCTACGAGTAAACCACTTCCATATTTCATTATCAAACTAGAACGAATATTTTATAGAAATAAATGATTACTAGAACGAAGCAAACAATGTAACAAATTAGGCAAAGAAGCAAATTAAAATCAACGGACATTGATAAAGACTAAAGACTGAGCTCCTTGATTAATAAAATTGACTATGCTTTATTGATAGCATCTATTGGCTAATCTACAACCCGACCGACACTTCTCATTTCTAGTTGCTACAAACTTTTTAATTAAAGAGAAAACGAGTTACTTTAATGAACTTGAGTTTCACAGTAAAAGTTCACTCCTAAGTGGCGTTGCTACAACGAGGCTGTCTAAGGCGACGACTGACGAGTTGAGACCCTTATTAAAATTAACCATTGAAGCGTGAGTTTGAGATGAAGAGAATATTTGCGAAGTAGTTAAGTGAAAAGAAAGCGCACTATAATTGAAAAGATGAATCAATGTCACTTTTTTTGATGTAGATTTATTTGCTCAACAATTGAATATTGATATTGATAAGTGATTACTCAATGAAAACCGAGTCAACGTTACGGTTATTAAGTGCGGCTATTTATAGGGAATAATGGCTTAGGCCTACGGATTTATTTCTCATTGCAGGACTTCTTATTCCGTAGGGATTTCGCGCAATCTGTCCATATTCATAGTTACCATCATAAAAGGAATCGTCTTACAAAATAATATATCAGTTCATAGGTTAAGACCTCACGGGTTGCGGTTGGGTGTTGATAAGTATCTTTTTTAATTTAGAAGAGAATTTATAATATAAAACATCTATCAAACGCAAGGCTCAAAATTTTGTCTAAATGTAATTAAATTTACAGATGGGCCTATACACAACCTTAGCACCAAAAATTGCGGAAAAGATGTACTTAGTGATAAATGAGAAATTGAAAAATATATTAGTAGACCTGAAAATAATGCTTCTGGTGTTAGTCATACTCGTAATAATGAACACTTTGATATGAGTGAACCGACTGACCTTATAAACGTCATAGTTTTCTACAATGGAGTCGAAGCAGGTGTACAAGTCGTTGAGGAGATCGACGACTTGCATGGGGGTGGAGGAAGCAGAGAGAGCAGTGAAGCCAACGATGTCAGAGAAGTAGATGGTGACTTGTTCGAAGGTCTCTGCTACCACGGACAAGCCGTTGATGAGCTGAGACGCCACTGACCTAGGAAAGAAGACAAAATATGTCATGACAACTATTCGTTCATTGAAAATCGTATATTTCTTGCGGGTAAATATTAAACTGAAATAACGAGTTTAAAAATAGATTGAGCTCCAATTGCACGGTTATTAGCAAGATTGCATTTGAATAATGGTTCTCAATTTTAATTAAGATTTTTCAGAACACGTGCACAGTGCATTTATTAAAAAGACGAATAGGTACTAACTATCCGGGTATAGGTAGTATTCGTTTTTGAATTAATGTCCATCATCGTCACTTCCAGCCTACGTCCCACTGCACTGCTGGGCACAGGCCTCCTCTCACAATGTTCATGAATTTAGAAATCATTTGTCCTAAATATTTTCAAACAAGTCGCTGAAAATTGTGAGCTTCCTTATTACTACTATTTTATAGCTCTAAAATTTCTTACGATATAATTCGTCGAACAAACAACAATGTGCTGTGTGCACTTATTCCCCTTTTTAACATTTCAAAATAAAATACGTGTAACATTGGTGCGTTTAGTACTCATTGCTCATGTTATTTTATTACAGAGTCCGCAGTCTTATTCGAATTCATGTTACATTGTATCTTTCTCTATACAGACTAGTAAGTTTTATGTAATGTGATTCCTTAACAACGCATACTTACTTCGGTAACAACTGATATAAAAGTTCTTCGCACTTCTTTTTTTCTTCCAAATAATCTTGTGTTCTTTCACTAACTAATGTTTCTAAATTATTTGCGTACTGCTCCATACGGGAAAGCAAATTGTCCAAAATATTACTACTTTCTTGACTCCTGTAACAAAGCATTTTAATAAATTGAAGAGCTGAATATAAAAAAGACGAGACAAAAGTTAATATGATATAGACCAATAGAAATGTGTTTCAAATAGATAAAATGTAAATTTAATGAAATGAAAAATACGTCATGCCTAAATACCTAAATCAAGCCAAAACTTAAGAGCCACAATGCGACGTTATTAGATTTCGTAATATAATCATGCGATGCTATGTTTCTTGGGAAAATCGATGAAAGCCAACATAAAGAAGTTTCGCATTGATCTGGCTAGCTTGTTTCTGTAAACAATGTAACATTACAACGCCTTTGCGGTATTTTGTAATAGAAATTCAGAATGACTTGCTTTGAGTACTACATTAAGTTTCGTATTTATAGTCCTCTATCTTTACTATTGCTTTAAAATTAAAAACTTTATCTTATTCTCTTGTTTAAACAACAAAAGGCGTTAACTCACTAACTTCACTTTCATGTGTTCTACGTACTTAAACCTAACCTCTAGAAGAGTAATGAATCCAATGGGACAAAAGTATAGGTTTCAAGTCTACCATGAATATTAGTTGAACGTTACTAAAATTGTTTGCGGAGAACTTAGTGGAATGTCATTCACCAAAACATTGTGAATAATGTATGCAAGACTTTACTTGATCGTAAAATAGACTCGAAATTTCGCAATCGCACCTTCATTTTTATCATTAGTGGAATTGATGAAAGCCTTGAATATAAAATTCAAAGAAGTGCCTATCACGAGCACAAGAGTTGATTCAAACCGATAAAAAGCCTCGTTTGAACAGGATCATGTTTGTACATCAACATTATCGAGATAGGGGGATTAACGTAGAACAGAAATCTGTTTTGTTTGCTTTGATCGGATGAAATAAGGCAGTTCAAATATAAAGCTTCAAACGTTCAATTTCCAATATTGCCAAGAATCATCTGCTATCATGCTATCGTCAATATTATTTTAATGTAATACAAGACGAGACAACCTAAAAATTAATAGTAGATTAATGCCGAGGCCTGGGAAGTAGCCAATTGCTGGATGAGTAACTTGTTTAAAAACACGAACCGGAGGCGAGTGTTATTTAAAGTTACGAATCCAGCAATTGCTCTTCCAGCTGAGCAGATATAATGTTTTTCTCAAATATTCAGAGGAAATGAAAATAAATCTTAATTACCTACAACATTAATAGAATCTGTTTTCACAATTCTAGTGTTTTCTATGATCCTATGCCAGCCAGAGAACAGAAATCGCCGCATTGCATTTATTTTGCTAATTTTCTGCTAAATCAATTTTTTTGACATTTTCATTCTAATTGATGAATTAAATACTCAAAAGTTGCTACTAATGAATTGCATAATACAAAGTTAGAACAAAAATGAATAAGGAAACGCGAGAAAAGATAAAAAGGCACACATACACCCATCAGATGAAGTTATATGTACATAAACATTACTTGTTGAGGCGTCGCACTGCGCCTTTCAGGTGGCCGAAGACTGGTCTTTCTGCGGGGTCCTCCGCCCAGCAACGACGCATGAGGTCGTGAGCGTCGTCGATGTCGCAAGACCGGTGGTGGGACGTGTTAGGACGGAGGCCAGTCGCTTTTACCGCTTCGATAATGTCTGGAACAATAGTTTTATATATAGTGCATAAGCAAGGCTACAAAGTTTTTGATTGGCGTGAGTGCCTGTTTGGAAACCCGAGCAAGCGAAGGACGCTATTATGGAACCACGAGCAAAGCGACTGGTCCAAATGAAGAGTCCCGAGCGTTGCGAGGGTTGCTGCCGAACGAAACACACTATTTTTCACCTCCAAAAATGGCAAAAAAAACAGTTAAACTCATAGCACATCAGTTTTTTATTTAGCAACGAACGTTAGCAAATCTTGAAAATAACTTAAGAATTATTAACGGAAGGAATTAATTTAGAAATTATCTTAAAATTATGCTTTACTTTTTTTTTATTAGGTACTGAATCTATTGTCTCTACTGAATCAAAATATTTAATTAGGTATAGGTACAGCGCGTTTTGAAACAATAGCTTTGAAAATTTTCGATGCAATGAGTCTTCACTCGAAATACGGCGTTATAGATCTAAATGACGTCACCGAATTTGTTAAATATGGCGATACCCTAACACTGTAGTCACTCCTGATTGGTTCAAGCTAGTTAATATCTGTTCGTATGAAGAATATACACTTGTACTAAGTATTGTCTTTGACACCATCAACGAAAATACTGCGGTTGAAGATATATTCGTAAATTTTGGCGATGAAGAAGATAAACGTAATGATGAGGAATTGAGTATGTGCTTACCTTTCGGACTCATGTCGATGCCAGGCCCCAACCAGAACGCCCCCTGGCGGTTCACGATTTCGTGCATGATAATGGCGAACGAGTAGATGTCGCCTTTTTGGGAGCCCTCTGAGAGAGGGTCCTCCATACGAAGCAGCTCTGGTGCCGTCCAGAGCATACCTTTGACAAAATAAGTCATTGTTTTAAAAAATATCTTAACTACAAGTTTTTGAACAATGTACTTTGGATATAGGAAAAAATATAGAATGTACCAGTTGCTTCTCTACCCGCGCAGATGGTAAAAGCCCATCGAGGGAATGGGCGATTATAATAGGAATCATGTTATAGGCGATGAAGCTAGCAACCCATCACTATTTTGACTCCATTTTCCACCTATACGCCCGCAATCTTGCTAAATGTGGCCTGTAGGTATCTGTTACCTTAGGCTCTGTCTACCCCATAAGGGATAAAGACGTGATTTGTGTGTGTGTGTGTGTGTGTGTACTTTGGATAACGTCAAACCAACCACTGGAGTTGGGTCTTTAACTTACTAGATTCCTTGTAAAATATAGTTCAAATAATGTAAAAAAGGGAAATCTAATAATGAAGTGGAAAAGAATAAAATGTACTTTTTCGGTTTCCAATTTAGAAATACCATCTTTCTTTTTAGGAGCATAAACTTTTTGTAGAAAACATCTACTTTATTTGTATTAATATGTTGAAATAAACGGGAGTGGTGGTGGCAGCGGACACTACTTCTAGAATATTAGTGATGTAGCTTAGATGTACATAATTAAGCAAAGTACAAAGGTTTACGACGTATTTATAGAGGAGATTATGTGTTCTGTTTATTTCTGGCAAAAAAGATAAACTATAAAAATATAATGCGTTTATGACAAAGAGTTAATATTTCAACATAGGTGTTTAGTCTGTAGCAACCATCACACACACTTTTTGTGAAGTTGTCCTCAGACTAGTTAGTACTCACGGGTCCAATAACTATGTGCTGATGGGTCCTTCTCCGTGGTCCTTAAAGCGTGCAAGCCGAAGTCCGTGATTTTTAGTACAAATCGCGAATCCACAACGCAGTTGCTAGACTTGAGGTTCCCATGTGACCTGATATCTGTGCCGTGAAGAAAATGCATACCCTGTGCAAACAAAAAAACGTGTAAAGAAACTGTAATTATAAAGGAGGTTGCGTACGGGGACTTTTTGAAGTGATGAAGTCGAATTCGCGCCACATATGCGGTGCAATAGCGATAAAAACGCGCGTCTATCGCAATGCAGTCGCGTTGTAACTTTCTAACGCACGGCTGTTTTACGACATCGGGTATGTGAAGTGGGGAAGGGGATTCTTGATTCTGAAAAGCGACTGTGTCGTGACCTTTTTGCGACTTTATTGCTGCTAAAATGCACTAAAAGCGACTTTCCTAAAGTCAAAGAGACCGACGTAAAGAAACTCAGATGTGAAAATAAGTATGTTTATTGAAGAAGAGCGTGAAATTACAGAGTTAACGGCAATAAGATTTGACGGAGATAAAATTGAGTTGTGATATTTTTAAGAGACTCCAAAAAAGAAAAGGTTTTCAATTCGATTTTTGTTTAGTGAGTATGTTCATCTATATTATAGTCGCATATATCTTTCCAACCTTTAAATTTTACTTAAACATAGTAATACTACCTAGTACTTGAAAATACTACCTAGTACTAGCGTGACTTTGAATATAAAACCAGTGTTATTTATTCAAATTGATAGCTATTGCAACATCATGGTTACCAACGTCCCTAAAAATCTCAAAGGAGATAAAATGCGAATGATACAGTAAAGGTCTTACCCTAACGATATCATGCATTAGGCTGACTTTGAACATCCAATCCAATTTGATCGTGTCATTCTCCAAAATATCCTGCAGGGAGCCTTTCGGACAATATTCGGTGAGCAGGCAACAATGTGGCGGGTCCACACACGCTCCGTAGAATCTCGCTAAATGGTCGTGCTCTAAGTCCTTCATTTTCTTTAGCTCCAGTAGCAAGGGTCTGGTGAGGTCGATACGTTGCTTATCGACCTTTTTGAGGGCGACTCGGCAGCCTTTGAATAAGCCACACGGAGTGTAGATTTGACGATCTCCGGCCAATGACGTCGCTTCGTCGGAGTATGCCGTCTAGAAAGAAAGAGTCAACGTAAGCCGTTTTTAACTGGTTATCATCAAGCGTATTATGACCAAATGACTTTGCGGGTGATAGAACCTCGTGCAAAGTCCGTCCGAATCGCTGCCACCGTCTTACTCGCTAATCCTGCCGCCAAGCAGTAGTGCTTGCTCTGCTGTGTTCCGGCGTGAAGAGTAAGACAACCGGTGAAATTACTGGCACAAGAGGTGTTCTATCCTAGTCCTCTAGGCTAGCAACGCATCTGCAATCATCTAGGGTTGCGGATGTCCATGGGTGGTGGCGCTCGCTCACCATCAGGTGACCCACTTGCTCGTTTGCCTTCCTTTGGACAGTTCTTAAGGTAACAAAACCTCAGGCCACGTGCTTATGTGTAAAGCATTAAAAATGATTTTATTTGGGGAATTAAATGATTAGAAATTAAATGAGACTAAGTAAACATTGTAATTGGGAATATGTGCAATTTGTGATTAAAACACGTAATAATAAAATATTTTAGTAAATCATGGTTATTATCGTTTACACCATTCACATTACACAAGTAAGCCTTTACTGAAATAAATTAATCTGGTTATAAATATCAAATTTTAAACAAATTTAAGCCACACTTTGTTCAAATGACAAATTACGGTCACCGTTCAAGAACAAGAAACAAAAAGCAATTAATAATGAATGACGGAACAATATAAGATCAGCCGTTCGAATAAAATAGAAAATACATTTCCTTAAATGAAAAACAAATAAAGATGAAAGCGAAAATTGTTAAGAAAGAGATGGTCTTAACGTGAAAGAACAATAACGTCTTTCTCCTAAACTCTAAAGCTTTTACCAATAAATGAAGATAAAAGGAAATCGGTCTAAAAAACCCGAAAACAAATCTTAAGCCACGGCAACTTAAAGTAAACCATATAAAATTACGATTTAGGAAAAATTTTATGGGAATCAGTAATTATTTTAGAAAAGTTTCGTAAAATCAGGAAACCGTTGTAATGCTGCGGGCGCAGTTTTTATAAGCTCCATCCTTAGAATTTTGTTAAAAGAAAAAAAATAACATTTCATTCGGAACACGACAACATAGCCATTTTTTTTTTCAGAAACAGTAATGAGTATTTGAACCGATAACTTAGCGTTTACCTGAATAAAGCAAAACTCAACTTTGCAAATCTTTCAAAGTCTAAATATGTGATTGATAAAAAAATATTAAAAGGTCGTCAACGTATATAATCCTAAGTTAACGATAAGGTCAATTTATCTCTGAATGTATTGTGGTTGTATTGTGGTCACACCACATTATAAATAAATGGTTACACCTACACATAACCTAAGCGATAACATTGATATACATGATTTGTTCTATGAATTGAAGCCATTCTAGAAACGGGTCGTATAAAGTCTTATTACATAATGGGAGAAGTATCGTGCATGTCGCGTTCCATTTCTGCGGTCGATCGAATCTTTATAAATCCAGAGGCTACAAGCTCCGCAATGTAACGCAACTTCATGATATTTCTCGGACGGTTTAAGGCTTAAATTGGACGAGACAACCTTTCAAGAAACACAATGCTACCCACGCAGTATCTGTAGCGGAAAATTGAGACCTTTTAATGCGAGATTACGACGGCAGAATAACTATTGTGTTATTTATAAAACATGTTCGATTATTGCCGAAATACATGGTATTATCGTATCTCATTTTGCGAAATTTCGCCCACTTTACTTCGATTTGTTCACTCCTGTTAGTAAAAAATAAGTAGGTACCTATTATATTTTCTTTCACAGTCTGCGAAAATGTAACCTTTTTACACACTTTTAACATTAAGAGCTAAAAATGGTTCTAAACAACGAAAATGTTTTTTGATATTCTTTGATATTTATTACACATTAGTTAAATTAGAATAGAAAATTATTACTTTAATACTTTCATACAATATCTGTCCAGATCAGGGATCGAACCTAGGACCACAAGCTTCATAATATTTTTTTTAACCACTAGCTAGCTTATCCGATTGTAATTATGTTGATATTGTTGTGTTTGTTGGAAAAGCTCTCGTACATTTAAGGAAAAATTCCCAAAAAATGGATAAAATTTTCATATTCGAAATATAGTTTCATTTTTGTACAAAAAAATTGCGATTTTCTTGAAATTGTCCTACTACGTTAAATAACTTTTCTTTTTTTTTAATTTCGGAAACTTCCATCGGCATATCATCACTACATATTATAAAACAAAGTCGCTTTCTCTGTCCCTATGTCCCTATATCCCTATGACTGTCCCTATGTCCCTATGTATGCCTATATCTTCAAAACTACACAACGGATTTTGATGCGGTTTTTTTAATAGATAGAGTGATTCAAGAGGGAGGTTTTTATGTATATTCTACGCAGACGAAGTCGCGGGCAGAAGCTAGTTATGTTATAAGTTGTATAAGTAGTAGTAGTAAATGCTTTATTATACAAAAATGAAGAAACAAACACAATTGTGGAAAAAAGTAAAACTATATGTACAAGGGTGAACTTATACCTATAAGCGATGACAAAAAGAGTGAGTAAGTGAGTGATAAGATTTTCTGAGGCAAGTAGACATAGACTCACCCCACTGCTGTACCTTCTTGCTAGGGAGTGCATGCTCCCGCGCAGACGAGTCCCCGGCTGCAGGACGTCGCTCCAACTCACTCGCCACGTCATCATTGCTATCTCTGCTTCAAGCTTGTAATGCCTGTTGAGAGAATATTACTATACTTATGGCAAAAACTCGAAGTTGGTGTCACTATCGTCATCGCCGACATTTATTATTCGACACAGTTATAAGACTGTGCAGCAATGACTCACGCGCATCTTATCGGCAGTACAGTTTTGCGCGTACACATCTCGATTAGCGGTCGTTACTATAATGATTTATGGTCCGGCCTGTCGCGAGTCTTGTAAACGAGCTAGTGGATCATCTGATGGTAAGTGAGGACCAATATCGGCAATACCCATTCAAAACACCAAAAGATTGCAGTTGCGTTGCAAGCATAAAGCACCAGCTGAGACGGAATACCTCATGGGCCAATTATTTCACCGGTTGACTTACTCTACACATGCTCTCCATCTCCCCGTCGGTGACTCGCTGACCTAATTTAATTTGTGAACTATCTTAAATGCTGTATGACACCCCATACAGTAAATTTAAACGAACAAGTCACATATTACTTCTGACATATCAAATTGTAGGAATTCGATGAAATATGATGAGTACCTAATATAAATACCAAATATTTTACAAATTGGATAGTGGATAAGCAAATATGTTTCAATATTATTCTTGGGAACCAAATATGTTTTACTTAAGCAGAATATCATAAAGGAATCTTGGTTATTCGAAATTCTATTATATTCGGTTTCATATATGAACACGATATTGACAAAGGACTGGGGAAATACTTATAATGTGTAACTATTAAAACATATGACGTTGCACTGTATCTTGGTAAAAAAGAGCGTACAATTATTATTTAATTTTGTTAAACCCTGAATTAAAACATGTGAAAGACATAGTAGAATAATGTAAAATGTAGTTTAGTATCTTTTTAACCCCTGATAAAATAAGAGCTGTTATAATTTTGACGTCAATGTCAGTTTGTGTGTGTGTGTGTGTGTGAGTGGCATCGTAGACTCGTAGCTCCCAAACGGATGCCAATTTCCTTGCGGTAGTTTTTAGCCACATTTAGTAAAAATCGGTCCAGCAGTTTAAAGTATCACATGTTTTTCAAAATGATGTAAGGCATATTTGGTATATTTTTTTTATATTTTTTATTTAGATATGATTATAATAATACCCTGTATTTGCGTGAAGTTTTTTTAATTATTGATTTTGCATTTTTTTACATACATACCTGTAAATAAATACTGATAGGATAGCCAGTATTACCACCACGGAACTTAGGACGATACTAAGTACAGCGTATACGGGTAGAGCTGAAACAAGAAATACTAGTGTTAAAAACTTAATATGTCATGTGCCGGAAGATGAAATGTTGGTAGGCCTCCCACAAGACCAACGATCTGGTGAAGATCACGGGAAGACGTTGGCCGCGGTCAGCACGAAAACGATCATCGCGGAGATCCTTGGGTTTCACAGTGGCGTGCACAGAGATTTGCAGGAAAAATGCTGCTTGTTTATTTGGTTGGCTAGTTGGTAAATATGACGTAAGTAAGTAATTAACCACCTCTATGTCTTTTTGTCTTTATGAAGTGCACGCGACTGGTTCCACCTAAATCCAGCAGTGGATGTCTCCCGACTGGTGTGATGATGATGTCACGTGATTCTTTATACACACGCTTATAGGTGAAAAACTTACTTATATGACCGGTTATATGTAGTAGTGTACAGATAAGGGACTTTCGCACAGTCCCACATCCAGGCAACCCGCTCACAGGCCGGGGCTGCAGCTGACCAGGCCCAAGTTCTCAAGCGCCGCAAATACTCTTCTCTTTTAAAGGACTATGAGTTTGCGGCGCTCGCAGTGGAGACAATGGGTCCTTGGTCGGCTGACATGAGGGCCTTCATGAGAGCCTTGTCGTCCCGGCTGATAGAGACCTCAGGAGACCCCAGAGCTGGCGCTTACCTGTCCCAGCGAATTTCTCTGGCTGTACAGAGAGGTAATGCCGCCAGTGTGTTGGGGTCTATGCCGCAGGAGGGCCTTTTAGATGGTGTTTTCTTTTTATAGTTAGGTATATTTATTTAGTTTTAAGTTTTGTATATTTAGTTAACTTTTAGATTTTATCATAGTTTAATTTTTTTGTAATTCCTCTCTTATATCAACTAATAAATATACCTATGTACTTATAGTCAAAAAAAAAACTTGTCATTTTTCTAATTTGAAATGTCTATTTGTCTATTCGTACACGTTACTTATACATACAGGTTGTTTATTTAAGTATTTCACCTCTTTTGGACAGCGAGTTTAGCGATTCACGAAACGAATTGTTTATAGAGGTTACGGATGCGTTGCCGGCCGTTTGTGAAGAGTTGGCTCGTTTCAAAGATTCCCAAGTTGTATCGAACCGGGAAAACTGGTACCGCCAGCGATTCCAGAGTTTAAAAAGTAAAAGAAAAACGAAGGACCAATTTTCAGAGACCATTGTAAATCTTTGTGGCTGAAGTATTCCTCAACCTGGTTCATCATTAGCTAACCAATATATTCCAATTTATCTTTCCCTATACTGGCAGCCCCATTCGCAATCCGAAATAGCCAATTAGTCCCTACTCATCGATACCACTTACAAAATGGTCGAGTATTTCTTAATAACGTAGTTACTTGTAAGGAAAAAGCCTTTTTTGTCGTTAAATCTCAATAAAATGAGTAGGTACTTGAGCAATTTGGAGAAAAAACGGTTATTCGAGGAACGAAAGAAATTAATGATGCGTGTACAAGTAGACAGATAAGTGTAACAAGTATCACGTGTTGCAAGTATAGTACATACTTTACCATCCCAAGGTCCACTGTCAGGTTGTAAAGTGTAAATATAGATCGTTGTGCCAATCGGCCATATTGGTTTTCGGTTTTAACAAAAATAATAAAAACCTTCAAAAAAAAGGGTGATTTTGTTTTACTGTTCATGTTAATCAATTTTAGTTACATAATCGATATAATTACTCTCCGTCTGTGTTACTTGTCTTATTCGCATAATTCGACGCGGGACTTTCTTTAACTTTAATTAAAAGAAAACATTAACGCAAAGGTGAGGGTAAACAACACTTTCCAGGACTTTCGCACTTAGAGCAAAGCGCATCAGTATAATCTGCTAATAAAGAGCCGGGTACGCACTAACCGCATGGCACTGATGGCTTAGTTTCTATAATTCGCCGTATTAGTTCTTGTGGCATGCATCGCATGTTTAAAACTCAAAAGTATATAGTTTTAGGGCCTTACCATGACGTCTTAATGCGATTCAATTAAGACTCAGTTCAGGTTTTAGCTTTTCATTTTTTGTACGGATTTGACAGCGAGCGAACCTAAACTGAATCGGAATTGAATCGCATTAAGACGTCATGCCCCCAAGTCATTATAGTCCAAAGTTATCGTATGCCTTGTTTCATTTTATGGCTAATAACAGGTTCTTGGAAATTGCTAAGCTTGGTTTACGAGGCAAAAACTCACTTTATCGTCATTTACGAACACAATACAAAGACCAATACCATTTTTTTATTTACTGTTTACGATGTTAATGCAGTGGATTATCAATTGTCTTGATTATTGGTAAAACAAATAATGATCTCTTAACTTTAGCTAAATGTGGATACCAAATAATAACCAAGATAATACGAATTCAATCAAGACAATCTTTCAAATGAATCAACCCTGGTTCGCTATGCAGTTGGTGTGTACCCTTCTAATACTGAATTCCGAAGGCCCTACTTTGTTAGAGTTTTAAGTGCTTTGGTCAAGATTTAGAAACGAAAAGGATTAACGTTTTAAGCATTTCCTTGTCGAAATACCTTGCTTATGGTGGGTTGTTTCATTTTACTGTAATAAATTGTTTTCAAAAAGTTTTTTCAAAAAATTGTATCTCATCTCCAATATTTCCCACTGCTAGACACATGAATCCTATCAGAATGAGAAGGCTTAGGCTGTATTTCCCACAAGGGCCCTGTGCAGATTGTGAAACCCCATTATGTTTTGTCATTCACCGAAATCAAAATAATCGATTTAAAACTTTACTTTGTGATTCCTTTGTTTTCAAAGAATCTTCATCTTATGTAAATGAAGACTTCCTCTGCAATGATGTTCAATCGGACTTAAGTACCTAAACATTACGAATCCGTTTTATATTACTAAACCGTAATTAGAATAGGATTGGAGCTGACAGTAACTTCATATTCCTATCCTTTGTCAAATTGTGTTTGAATTGATAGATATTTCAATTACATTCTTATTGCGGTTTTGTAACAACACCTTGTATAAGAATGGGTCTGTTACAGGATGTAACAAACACTCCGTGTGATAATTCACTGGGGTTTATTAAGCAAACATAACAATAGAAGCTAAAAAAATATAAAACAAAAAAGGTTACTAGATCGGTAGGTTAGGGCTAGGTTATGGCCACTAAATTAATACGGGTCGTATGTACTACCACAAATAAATTCAGAGGCGCACAACCTTTGAATTTTTTTTAGTAATTTAGTCTTTTAATGAGCTCTTTAAAACATTGATTTAACTTCTATAGCTATGTCTACAAGGTCTCTTAAATTGTGGTTTGGTTAGTTTAAACAAACACCCCTAGAAAGTTTTTTTATTTAAATTTTAGTCCCGCCTTTTACGCGGTTCACTTTGAACATTGGTCAAGGTATAGAAGCATTTGTCGACTATGAATTAAAAAAAAAAAACATTTCCTAAACTACTATTCTGATTGTTTTTTTAAAGAAACCTACCATACTTACACCCCAGTGAAATAGTACGGGGTGTTAACACTCTGTTACTTATTGCACATCCAGCATTTATCAAATAGCGAAGCGGTCTTCACCTCGTTTGTCTCCCTTAACGAAAGCAAGGAGCTAAAATTCGACTTACAGTTGTCGGGGCAAAGGGAGCCGTCGAATCCGCAGACGGGCGTGTCCGGGGGTGGGGTGGACCGCCCCCCCGCCCAATGTATCGGCCGGTCCGGTATGAATTGTAAGGACGAGTTAGCAGCCACGTACGTCGCTACGACCTGCAAATAAATATAGAGTCACGCAATCACATTAACGTACATTGATGATTGTGTTTGGCGTTGGCATTGTTACTTTGGAAATGAAAGGTTAGGGGGCAGGTCCCTTTTTGTACCATAATTTTACATACATACATGTGGGAATGAAGGTGAATCTGTGGACGAGTGATTGATGCGAGAGAGCTGATCGAATGACTGGAAGAGATTTCCGTTGGAGTGAATGGTGAGAGCGAGTGAGTTGGAGAGTGGGAGATACGATCGGGTGCCCTTAGCGAACATAATGTCTTTCTGTTGCCTAAAATTATACTTTTAATTACTTTAAGTTCAAAGTTTTCCAATCAAAATTTAGTCATCCCATTGACGTCCGTACACTTTGACATTTACCTTTTCGCCGCGGCATCAAGTACAAGAGACTGCAACGATGCTTTAAAGTATCAACGTGCCTCGTACGTTTCTTTGTGTGAATGTAACTTTTCTTGTGAGCTACTCGGGTGAAAATAGAGAAAATTAATGATCTCCGACGGGATTCCAACCTCATCATCGCTGGCTTCCCGCCGCTAATGCAAGCACATTAGAGATAATATCATCCAGATCATCTCTTGAGCCCACGAATTTTTACATCCTTAGCAGAAACTGAAGTGTTTACTTATTCTCATTCGCTTCAGTTTCATCCTACAGGGCGTTACAAACTAATACACTGGGATACCTATATAGACTTCGGTATAAAGGCTAAAAAAAAATATGTTTGGATTTCCCCTAAACTGAAAAAAAAAACGATTTATTGAAGTCTTTCTAAAGGTTGAACACCTCTGAACTTACTTCTGGTAGTAAATACGACCCGCATTTAGTGGCCATAACTAAGTCCTAATCTACCTTTTTTGTTGACTTAAAATCTTGACTAATGATATTTTTTTACACATTTTGTGACTTTTACAGCTATGGTCACGTACCACAGTGAATTATCGCACGGGGTGTTTGTTATACCCTATATACTAAACTAGCTTCTGCCCGCGACTTTGTCCGCGTAGATTCGGAAGTAATTAATTACTAAAATGGGACTCTTGTTACAAAGGAATATGACTGATTATTCGATTTCCAGAATTACCCAAAAGCAGCCTACATATAAACCTTCCTCTTGAATCACCCTATCTATTAAAAAATCGCATCAAAATCCATTGCGTAGTTTTAAAGATCCAAGCATACATAGACAGACATACAGCAGAAAGCGACTTTGTTTTATACAATGTATGTAGTGAAGTACCCTGCGTAGATAATCAAAGTCAACATTTGACTCGATTACACGTAGGATTATGAATTAGGTATGAACGCAGTTAACCAACAAATTGCGCCATCGATGCATCAACCGTCACATTTTTAATTCATAAAATTTCATTACTCTCTGAACTTTGCACAGCGTCTCGATCAGCTCCTACGAACCCTGATGTTGTTGGTTTAGTTCAACATTGTGAATTAATTGCTCCTTTTGTTGTTCTAACAATTCAAGTCTACGTGCTTGTTTTTCGGTTCGTAGAGCCATGCGGTAAACTTCAGTTTGGCTTTTGTATTGGTAAACTAGCTTTTGTCTGCAAATTCGTCCGCGCAGTCAGAATGGCGTACTCTTTTCATCCACTCATGTCTTTAAACATTAAAACCCTTATTCAAACGCTCTATAGGCTTCTGCTAACTTAGCAATCGTTTGTTCTTATTATCACTTTGACAGTTACCTTTCACAGGTAAGGACAAACGATTGCTAAGTTAGCAGAAGCCTACAGAGCGTTTAAGAATAAGGGGGTAAGTGTTTATTTCCTGTCGCGTTTTCTTGTCCGCGGAATTCCGAAAAATCCTGAATTAATTTTTATGATTACCTACTTGTATGCTAAATTTAAATACTCTGGTAGTTAAAGTTACGGAAATAGTCCTCTTTTGCAGGGAACAAATCAATCTGATTTATTCTCTATCCCGTGGGAATTTCAAAAAATCCCTTCTTTGCTTTTACCTCTATGATAGTTATGGAATATGACTGTCATCATTATTTCAAGTTTGTATTTTTAGTGGTCTAGGCTGTGTGTTGTCTGTCACTGAGTCAGTCGCGTTACTCGTTTATTGGTATAGATTATTCATTCTACATTTGAAAGTTTTAGTGAATCTAATTTGTGTCTCTTTTGTCTGCACATCTGTTATCGAAGCCAACGTACTCAACCGACGTCCTTTTTTACGAAATGGATCATCGTTTCAGCCTCTGATGCCCTTCACAGCTAACAAAAAAAAAACGAGCTGCAATACTCCCCAGCGGCTCCGTAATTCGAGTTTCGAACTTCGTTTCAAACCTACCCTCTCACTCACAAATTAATTACTACTAGTATGAGCGGAACAGCAGTAAACTAATTTCGAAAATCAAATTTTGCAGTATGAGGCCAGCAAGGTTTAATTTAATTTGGTAACTACAAAGCTGCACCTGTATAGTGAACCTCGAAGTTTGGACAACAATGCAATGTCACGGCTATAAAATAATTTTCACGAACAATTGGAAGGTGGTTTTTAATAAACAATGCGACATGACGCATTTTATGGTCAGTAACCTTAACTTAATATTTATGCACAGTATAAGGACCTCACTTAAAAAAATAATGGCATCGATACGTTTATTTGTATACTAAGTTAACGCGCGGTGTTAATGTTTTCAAACATTGGTCGGTGTTTTAACGCGCGGGGTTAATGTTTCCGAACACTGGTCGGTGTTTTAACGCGCGGGGTTAATGTTACCAAACATTGGCTGGTGTTCAAAGTGAACGGCGGCGAAAACGTGAATTTTTGAAACAAAAACTTTCAAATATATAAAAAAAATCCTTAGCAGAAGGTGTTCAAGCAAGCTAACCCAATCGCCTTTAAAATGTTTTAGAATAAAATATGCCTTTTTTAATACCTACATATTTGATACCTATTAACAGAATAAATATTTATTATTTTTAATCTCTCTTTTCTTCCCGCACAGATGGTTGAAGCTCATCGAGGGAATGGGCGAAAATATAAGAAATCGCGTTATAGGCGATGCGGCTAGTGACCCATCACTATTTTGATTCCCCTTTCCACTTCCACCGATGCGCCCACAATCATGCTAAGCGCAGCCTTTAGGTCTTGTAGGGCACACTAGGCTCTATCTACTTCGTAAGGGACGTGATTTATAAATGATTTATGTTTTTTTTAATTTCGATGTTTCTATCTGTCATTAAAACGTAACTAGTTTTGTAAAGGCATTCTTTACATAAGTCCAGCGACGTGAAACTATTGGATCCCTGGAGAAGTCACGCTCCACGTGTCGATACGTCTTAATTCCCCGAAACTTACCCCATTTTTATTACTTTTCCCTTTTTCATCGGCTAGGTCTTATTATTGCTGACTCGTAGACAAACCACTGCACTGATTTGAAAATACAGTTTAGGAATGATAGTTCTAACGTAGAAGTTCGTTAAGAACGTATGAATTTATTTAACTCAAGCTCGGAAAAAACAAAAATTCGGCAACATATTGGATTAACTTTAATTCATAAATTGAACACATAAATATTCCACTAAGACAAAATACCGACAAATTCAATCAAAGAAAAATTAAGCGATAGGTAAAGTACCAGGCCATAACCCGTCAAGCGTCCAAGCGACTACAGTAGTCCCTAACTTTTTCAGGCGGGAAATGTCCTAGGGACCGCATTATGCATTCACGCCACTGGCCAGGACTTCCTCCCATGGAAGAGCCAGCGACAACTCGCTATATATGCTTCTCGCTCTCTCTTTAAGCCTCCCGCCCGAAAAAGTTAGGGACTACTGTAGTCGCTTGGACGCTTGACGGGTTAAAGATTGCACATCGTCTAATTTCGGATTTATAGAGCGCTGTCTCGCTCTAACTTAAGTGACGCCAATTGCCTCCTTCCAAAGACCAAAGTGCAATCTTTATGGCCAGGTTCAGTTATGCAAGGTTTTTTTAGATTTTTTTTTATTTCAAGTAACCTACATAATTATTTTTAACGGAAACGTAACATCCCCAAGTAATCTTACGTAATCGTCTAAAATATAAATGATGGTAATCAAAAAACGTCGTTGCTCCAACCGTTTTGCTTATCTTAACCGTCCAGAGAATCAGGCGACGCGTTACCTCCCCCAAGACCTTAATTTTACCCATTTACCCTGAAACACGACACATGGCAGTGCGTTCGCCCAAGTTCGAAAAAAGAATCGTACGAATCTGCAGTGGGTACGTTTATCTAAACACTTTCGAAGGTTATTGTCCACCTCAGTGACTTTTTTACTTTTGGCTAGTAACCTGATTTACTCATAAATGAGCTTCATGACCTCAAACTCTGGTGCGAAAATCAAGGATCTAACAATATCCTGTGAAACGATGTCAATTTCCAAAAAAATAATGTTGAATACTGACTCACCCTGCCATCAAAAGAAAGGGCATTTCTTGATTATCTAGCCATCTTAATACTTTACCAGTGAATTGACATGATAATTTTATAATAGAACAATCAGTGCCAAACTTAGCACCTGTCAGATACCACTACTTTTTTGAAGTCGTGGGAGATCTTGGCCTATTTTTAACAATTGCCTTTTAGGTGGGATACAATTTGGAGCACAGAACACTTAAATATGAAAAATTGATACGATAATACTGCTTATTATCGCTAAGGATAAGCAACGAAGGGCGTCTAGAGTCAGACTAAATATAATCTCAGCAAATTGTAGATCCACCAACAAAAAGTCTGATGTTAAAATTTTAAGTGTGTCTTAATTTGATACTTGTCTTGAAAGGCGTAAAGTTTCATTTCAGAGAGTCCAAGAATGAAAGGAATGACTGTGTTTTAGCGAAGTACCTGATTGTAACGACCAGACTTTAGTCTCGAGAGTCGTCAAAATTTTGAAGTGTTCAGTTGGTGTCTTAATGCTTTAAGCTAACGACTTCAATTAAAGCTTTAATTAGTGAGAGTTACCTACAAATGTTTTAAATGACTCTATAATGGAAACATTTGAAGCGTGGCATACGTTTTTAAAGTGTCATGCATACGTTGTATCAATAAACTAGCCAATTTTGAGCATTTCGTACCTACTGAGAGCTAAGCAACCACTGTTGCATTTAGTCTGCTAGGCATCATGTCCGTTTAAATAAATGTCTGTTTGTAATCGTTTAAAGTGTGCGACATTAAAGCGGTGAATCCAAAGTTTCGATGAAAAATATGTAAGGAACCAAAACTTTCAAACGCGTATGAAAATCGACTTGACTGAACCTTAGGCACTGTCGGTGTAGTATTAGATACGAGATCGATGCACGAAGATTACCTAATCCGACTGGTATAATAAAACCAAATAAATAAATATATGGGTCTCAGCACCGAATATAATTTTGTCCCTTTCGGTGTTGAGACCCTTGGTCCGTGGGGTCCTAGCGCTATTAGCCTCTTCAAAGATGTTTCGAAGAGGCTAATAGACGCTACGGGTGACCGCAGACCAGGCAGCTTCCTTGGACAGCGTATTAGTATCGCTGTCCAAAGGGGGAATGCTGCAAGCGTCTGCGGAACTGCCACGGGGCCCCTCCTTTTTTTTTTAATTATTTTATTTTAAGATTAGTTTTAGTTTAGTTTTTAATTTAATTTTAATTTAGTTTAATTCCATTTTGTATCCTATTAAATAAAACCACTGAAGTTGTCATAGTTAAATACAGCAGTAAATACACTTACTGCCACTTTATCAATACACTTAATTACATTCACACTATCGTAGATAGAGCAAAATCTCTTATCTAATGGATTTCTTTCACTGAACCCAGTAAATGACGGGGGCCAGACTTACAAGAAACGAATCGAGTGCCGGGCGTCCCACCATATAGCATCAAGATTAATGATCCAAAAAAAGGAAGCCGCATAGTGAAGGGCGGGATAATATACTGGCCGCATACTAGCTCTCGTTGGTTTGGACGTGATTGTCCTTATTTGAATAAGTTTTGAGAGTTCCGTGACTGAAATAGTAACCTATTAGACTACAAGCCCATGGAAAAAAAACATGTGAAATGAACCAGCGTGAATAACGCTTAGAAGGCTCTGCTGTTACTATATCAATTAAAATAACTCTGAGCGCTATGCCGTCATGTCAGCGGTGCAGATATGGAATTTCTCAGGTACAAGTGAGGAATTACGACTAATTATTAATGTACGGCTTTTTGTATAGCTTATAGATGATTAAAAATAAATGTCGAAAAACCTAGTGCCGCTTTAAAGTGGTGGTGCCGGAAGTTAGTGTCATTTTTTTTCAATGTATGAGTAAAAACCTGTACCACTCAGAAATGACGGCATAGCGCTCAGAGTTATTTTATGATATAGTAACAGCCTTCTAAGCGTTACTCACGCTGGTTCATTTCACACGTTTTTTTTCCATGGGCATGTATAGTCTATATGTTGTTCTTTGTTGCTAGTCTGACAACATAGAAAAAACACTTAGGGCCTGTTCCACCCCTCTCTGGTAAGTTCCAGTTATCTTTAGTGTTAGTTATCTATGATTCCGACTCTATTTGTTACTACGAAATAGACAGAGACGTCGCTGCTTCTTTTCCCGCAAATCGTAAACCCATGAGGGCAAAAATCTTAGGAATCATGTTATAGGCGTGCTAGCAACGCATCATATTGACTCCCCTTTCTATCTATACGCCCACAACCACGATAAACGTGGACTTTAAGCCTTGTTACTATAGCTAGATACTGTCTACTTCGTAAGGGATAACGACGTGATTAGTATGTATAGTTTGACAACAAATATAATGCGCATCGGCAGTATTCGTTTGCGCAGAGAAGCGCAGACCAGTTTCCGATGGTAGCCGAACGTGTAAATAATCTATGGCGGCATTGGCGCACGGCCCGGCCGCCATGTTGGTACGAAATCGATCGACCAATAACAGTGCCAGAGTTTAGCGCGCGTAAAATTCTATTTTATCATTGGTGTATCGTAATTTCCCGCGCTACTAAAATTGGTCTACTGCGCAGGTACATCGTGGAGCATTATTTTTGTTGTCAAACTGTACCTATGTGGTTTCGACATTTTGTTTATATACTCCGTGGCAGAAAATTCTGTCAGTATATTTATCAGTATTTTTTATGTATTGCGCAACATTTTAGAAAAAAAATGGGGAAGTTGTCATAGCTCCGCATGGCGAGCAAGAGAACGCGAGAGCGTGAGATGTGTGCCCGACTTTCTCTTATCGTTCAAGAGAGAAAGAGACGGATAGTCAATCTAGCGCGCGACACAGCCTCGGCCTCTCTCCTGCTAGCCATGCAGGATCTTACTTTTATTATAAATGCAAAAATTTGGACGGATGTTTGTTACTCAATGACGCCAGAATGGCTGATATGATCTGAATTAAATTTGGCACAGAGTTACATAGTCCGAAAAAGCATGTAAGCTACTTTTGATCCCGCAAAATGGCTCGTATTCGTAGTTTTAGTTGGTTAGCGATAAGCTAATTGTTCGCCAACAAAGTTCAGCTGGAATGGAACTCCATTTTAAATTGAAGAAGAAATTGAAATTAACAAAAAATGCTAGTCTGGTAATTATTTTACTAGGTACCGTCTGCCATTGTCGTATTACCAGACTAAAGCGCAAATTTGAAACTTTAACAAAATACAATTTTGCCCAACAAAATTCGCTATTTCTTAATTACTAAAATTACTTAGCAGTGCTCATTCGTATTTACGGAGAGTAGCGAAAACGTGGCTTTGGAAGACTGGCTGTTTCGCGGCTGAGACTCGATTTTTCTAGCACATTACTCGAAAATTCCGTTCGAAAGTGGAGAAAAATTATGCTGAATTTGTATTGCGAGTCGAGCAGAAAATTACAGCTAATTAATCGAGTCAACTAGTCGGAAATTTGATTTGATACACCATATTTGAATCATACGTACTTTTGAGTAGGGGAGACCGAGGCGAGTTGAGACAGAGGTGAGTTGATACAAAGCCTTTTTCTCTGCACCTATGACAGTTAGCGAGGTCACAACTTCACACAAACTGTGGAGTGTAGAAAGAGCAACGAATTAGCGAAGTTACCAGCCCGATAAACTGTCACAGTTCAGAGAAATCGGCTTTGTATCAATTCACCTCTGTCTCAACTCGCCTCGGTCTCCCCTAATATGTTTAAAATATGAGGCCCCTGGTGCCCCCGATTCATGATGCCTCGTCACTCGAAAGTTTTTTTCATGCAAAAGCATGTCTGTTCACAACCACGCCTAATGGTACTAAGTTAAGATGTGATTTAGGGTGGAGCATGCTTGCCTAGTAAATGGCCATTCAACCTTGCTTTGAAGATGGCCAGGTTGAAGCGTTCAGGGAACACAGAGACACAGACGCCCTCCTCAGCTGTCTGAACGAAAGAACGAATGTAACCGTTTTGTGCTAATTTTAGGGATTCTAATAACATAAGGGTGAAGACCCCGCCTACGTCTGGTCGACATGTGAAAGAAGGGAGCTGGAGGAATGCGTGCAGTTTCGATGCACACTCTTCGAAGTGGCATAAATCTGTGGTACTGCTTCAAAACTTTTGGCCAAAAGGCCAATCCAGTACAATACACAATACACAAATCACGTCTTTATCCCTTACGGGGTAGACAGAGCCTAAGGTGACAAGACCTACAGGCCACGCTTAGCAAGATTGTGGGGCTAGGTAAAGATGGAAAATGGAATCAAAATAGTAATGGGTTGCTAGCCGCATCGCCTATTACATGATACCTATGACTTCCGCCCATTCCCTCGATGGGCTTGTGCCATCTGCCCGGGAAGAGAAGCAACTGGTACATTCTATGTTTTTCCTTTGCTCCCAGACCAGCATGGAAGTAAAAGGCCAATGCTACACAGATGTAGGATTTATTTTATCCAGCGTCGTATTATGTATTACCGTCTTGCCTTATGGGAACTGTTGAGGCAGCTGTTAAGTACTGACCTGAAACTTGCTGGTGTCCGGGTTCATGTCCAGGAGGGAATACGAAGCCACTCGGTCGCCATTGTGGTCTATAATCACCTCGCCTGTGATACCTGCAAAGTACATTTTGGTTAAATTCTATGCATTAACCAAACGCTTCTTAAGCTTATTTTAATTTAACATTCTTTTGTCTTTATCAGACAAAATTATTACTCGTATTAGGGAATATGCATTAAAAAAATCATATTTCTCAATAAAATATGAAAATATCGTAAAAGAAATGACAAAAAGTTAAATAAAAAGTAATATCGGTCAAGAAATACGGAAAATAATAAAAGTTTTAAACTACAAATTAGTCAGCAATTAGAAAGAGAGATCCGATATGTGACGTTATTTGTCATAACGCTGTAACCGCCTTACCCGGGGCTTATCAGAATTGAGTAAAAGCACCACCGTAAGTCGTGTCCATTAAAACTAAGAATATTTGGCCAGATAATAGGTGTGATCGTCTAGTTAAATAAAATAATAAAATAGGACCCTCTTTAACGTTGTGTTAATTTTTATGCCGTACAAATTTACCAGTTGATGATGTCAAGAACGAATAATACGAGATTAAACAATCCGCAAGGGGAATGACGCCCGTTTCATAATCTAATACAGGTTAATGACGAGTTGGGTATAATAAGAGTGCAGATGCGTTTAATAACACGAAGTCTGTGGAGACGACCGTCGCTCTGCTTTCTGTCGTTGGACAACGATGAACCTAGGAAAAACCCGAACACAAAGGGACCCTCTGATAAGACCTTTTAAGTCATATGGGGGAATTCGTAACCAATTGGAAATTATCTAGGCCTCCCAGCTCACCTTAATAGCCTAGCCCGCACATAGATCGTTAGAAGGCTTCCCCGTATGCCCCGATCTCATGTGCCCGACAAAACCGTTGAACAACCCTACTGCCTTGAAATTCTAATCTCAGTCAAACCGTCACGCTATGTATACAAGGTCACAACGTTCGCACACAGAATAGAAGATCGTGCAAGTTACGCTCAACGCTTCATGCTGAATTGTACGCTCACATACAAGCTTGAGTTTATGCGGAATTTACGCTTACCCTAACTCCGAAAGCTGCCGCGGTGTCCGTGTCAAGAGCTAGAGAGTGTTGACGAAGTGTGCAAGGAAAGTCTGAACACCATTTGAATGCTTATAAGAATCACTGTATCTGTGACCCCTGCTTCTAAGGGTGCAATAGCTCTAACCAGTCTCTACACACGACGCGATAAGGTCAGGGATCAAAAGGCCGAGACGCTGCACCCCCAAGGCCACTAGCAAAAATTATAAACACGCAAATAACTCAGGGCTTGTATGAGTACCTAATGCATGTGAGGATCCAGGTTAGGCGGCAGACGAAGTGTGCATCCTAAAATGGACCCTAGTCGGGGACGTGCTGCTTTCCGGAAGCCCAGGAGATACTCTCAGCCAAGCGCCTTCTGGCAGGTGTTCCTAGTGCATGTATTGGTAGTAAAACAAGGAAACGCGTGGTGTGTCTCTAGTGCATGTTGTGTGTGCTGCAGTACAGTGTAAGGTAGTTGTGCCTGTGTAGTGTAAAAGAGATAGACCTACTTTGTTCTCTAGATTGGCACGGACTAGAAACAAAGAAGCGATACTACGTGTGACACAGTATTCCAATGAAACTCGGGGTTGAGTGTGGCGTAGATGATGGATATGTGAGTTAGATGACTCTCTCCCTCATTTCATAGGAACCCACAGTGACACTTATAAACTAATCAAATGCTTTAAGTAAAACTGCAAGTGTATCGACAAGTTAAAAGGTTCACTCTCATGCGCTCGTCCTTCCACTCTTCAAGTTTATTTGATAAGGTGTAGCTCTGCCTCACGAAGATTATCGTAACACGCCGAAACAATGAACATCAAACACTACTAAATAAGACAATATTCAAACCCTACGTCTATAAGGATCAAGATGCCGCCTTACGCCCCGTAGCTGCTAGAAGGGAAAGTATTTCAGTGAGGTTGGGTTGTTTAATGAGTGGTTGTTATAGAATAGAGATCGAGGTATGAAAGAGGGTTTAATAAATTTAGCAATCGAATATATGATGAGATAAGGTTTAGGTTAAAGTGTTTGTAAGACCTACAAGGAGGTCGTATAGTTTATAATGGTTAATTCGTAGAAACGATAATAATTAAGTTAGTGACAAACAAGATTAAATTACCGATCCCTATTTACACTCTCTAACGGAGAGTAACGTCCGCGTACGTGTTAAATCACGTGGATACGAAATTACGTGCATAAATGAATCAATAAAACAATAAGGTAAACAACAAAAGACACCGATACGCATTGGCGTAGCCAATCTAGCTTAGACTTAGCTGCCACTACTCGTCCTTAGTAGTATTAATCTTCGACCGCTCTACTCCGAAAATGCGCCTAGGGAGGTCTCCGCTCTGCTATCGCGCCCCGACGATCGTAGGCCCTCCTGAAGATCGAGCCGCGCTCGATCGCGTTCCGATCGCGAATCGTACTCGCGATACGCAACTCAATATCCTTTCACTCACACGATTAGAACACACAATGTCCGTATGTTCGCACTCGCGCTAAAGAAACTCAAAGTTAAAAACTGCTTCACGTCTCAAAGGGAAAAGTACCGACCGCGTCCCGAGGAAAAAAGCAAAAAGCCACGTCTCCCTGTCGATTCAGTAGTTTTGTTGAAACTCTGCTATCCCCTCCACTCTGCTAGAAAGCTGCCCGAAAGGGATGTAAAATTTTGTGACTGCACTCTTCTAATTTCTAACAAAAGCCTTAGTAATAAATTTCGGTGGAAACAATAAACCATGGCCCTAGGATCCGCCGCCATCGACTGCAATAAATAATTGACCGGCGCACGCACATCTGGCTTTCTGGACAAAGAAAGTTCAGGCCTATTCCAAGATTTCCGAAAAGTTATGAGCACTTGACGGTGTCTCCTTTGTCTTATTAAAATAACAAATCCTACGAACAAGTCAAATGAGGGTCCAACGCAATAACGCAAGTTTAAAGTAATGGCTCAATTCCTATTACTTAGTTTTTTACGAAGACACGAAACGTGAGAACCCTCCACATCTGGCCATTGGTGAAATTCCCTTAACTGACAAAATTACTTTATGAGCCCGATTTGGGATTCCCGAGAGTAGCGATAACGAAGTACACGGCAATTGTTTTAACATGTTTTTAGAGAAATTATATATATATACCACACAACCACAACACACAGGCAACTTATTAAACTGTCACGGAGTAGCTTCCGTTACAGAACGCCCCGAAGATGATGAGATATTTTGCATGCGCAGTATGTCAAATATTGAGGAATCTTAAATAGGATTTTGAATATGCTGACTCTTTCTTTTCGTCCGATACCTATGCTCACTCCCCTTAAACCTTGTTCGACTACAGTCACCTTACTTTAATACTAACACCGACACCTTAAATCTCTAATTATTTCGACAAACTAGGCTTAATTACTACATAAGTAATAAACTCCATACTTGGTAGTATACACATACACCAACGCAGATTTAGTAGAGCGCTGTTAAACTTTGACAAACCTGGTCATACGTACATACTTATCAACTCCATAATATATTAAAACAAACAAAGTCATACATACATCCTAACTCAAACACCTCGAACTTTGCTCTATATAGCAGACAATCCCATACATACAACTTTAGTTGTTCAGATCTTTACAAGCTACCATCTGAATAGTGGAACCTAATTTAGCCTACAAAACAATCATTTTTTTTTTTTTTTTTAATCCTAATGTAGCTTAACCGTAACTAACAGCATCTCCCTAACCTCCGTACAGCTAAATTTATAACCTAAGTAATAATCAAACTAAATTTAACATTTAACAATTGAGACACAACTTGCCCTGTGCCGAGATGAGTTATTCACATCAACACATTTTACAACAAACATACAACATACGCGTCTACAACAACATAAAAGAAACAGACACGCTTCGCCTTTCATGAGAAAAAAAAAACAGATCATATCCTCTATCAAGGTACACACCCGTCCTTTATCAATATCTATGATGAAAATCTCGATTATCTCATAATAACTAAGTTCTAAACTATTGCAAAAGCACAATAAACCAACATGATATACACGGAATCGAACCGTGGCAAATCATCTGCTTAGCGGGTTTTATTTTTTTACTTGGCGAGCAGGCCGTTCCTCCAATTCTACGTCATTTGATGACCCCGCCGCAGTCCATGACTTACGATACCCACTACGAATTTGCTCTAAAGCAGCCGAAGTTCTAATACCCTTAGGTGGTTCACTAATCGGTACAGCAGTTACTCTTTTAGGCGGACTCACATCATCCGTTCCCATATCCATAGTTTTTAAGAATCGCACCGCGGCCTTTGCTCCGCCGCCACCACTATTAAACCACATGCGTTTAATGTCCTGCGGAAAATGTTCCATAATTTGATTTATAAGCTCGCTTTCGTCAGGTTGTGAGAGCATTTTTGCTTCATCATAGACGCAAATAAAATGACCGAGCATTGTCCTATTTTTACTAGGGTCCCACTTTCCATTCGAAACTCTATCCCGTATCCGTTTTTGTAATTTACGGCCCCAATATTGATCTAGAAAATCGCTTTTAAAATCATTAAATTCCTTCCAATTTGCTAAAAAGATTCTAGCCCAGCCTCTGGCCTCGCCAGTCAGGCAGTCTAATGTTACCTTCAGGTCATCCCTTTGCGCACTAATTCTAGTAATATAATTTTCTAATTCTTCCATAAAAATTATGGGGTTCACATTATTTCCGTCAAAGGTAGGTTTTGTGGGTGTTTGAACCATAATTACATTATTTTCATATCGTGACCGAACGTCTGAGTTGGGCATTTCAACACTGGCACTACTACTAGATGCTCGACTAATCTGCTCTAAACTCACTAACCTTTCCACTATCGGGGCAATTGATGACGAAACCACTTCTCGAAGAGCGTTCATTACGTCTTCGTTATTTTCCGTTTCAGGCTCTGTGCCCTTGCGTTTCCTAGACGACATTGTTAGATCTTATGTGTAGGTATATAACTAAACCTTAGGCCAGTACAACAAAATATAAACAGGAATCGAACCCGTAGAAAATGTGTTGTGTTTACCTAACAACTAACCTCAATTAATGTCTGTTGCTTTTATAATCAAAGAACAAAAAAAAAAACAATCACAGGAATCGAACCAGTGGATAGGAGTTCTTGATGAACTTATACAACTTAATCTGAATAGCATATGACTAAATTAAGCAAGACTTTATGAACTAACGCCCCTAAAATAAAAGTTCCTTAACACATCTCAAAAGAGAAAAAAAAATATGCAGGACTCGAACCCACAGAGAGTGTTAACGATATTTAAAGTACGAAATTTATCCTAATTATTATTTATAATCCTCTATACCTAATTAGAAATCACAATAGGAAATGAAGTGGTATCAAAATTCTTATACGATATCCTCAAATATATTTTCTAATACGACGTAGAATAATCTTATATGACGTTATTTTTAAGTGGCATAAAAATATTATAATGTAGTAACCCAAATTCTTATAATAAGTATTTGAACTAAAATAGTCCAAATTTTAATGACTTAAAATCCTGCTGTCACGTGCGCCAACTGTAACCGCCTTACCCGGGGCTTATCAGAATTGAGTAAAAGCACCACCGTAAGTCGTGTCCATTAAAACTAAGAATATTTGGCCAGATAATAGGTGTGATCGTCTAGTTAAATAAAATAATAAAATAGGACCCTCTTTAACGTTGTGTTAATTTTTATGCCGTACAAATTTACCAGTTGATGATGTCAAGAACGAATAATACGAGATTAAACAATCCGCAAGGGGAATGACGCCCGTTTCATAATCTAATACAGGTTAATGACGAGTTGGGTATAATAAGAGTGCAGATGCGTTTAATAACACGAAGTCTGTGGAGACGACCGTCGCTCTGCTTTCTGTCGTTGGACAACGATGAACCTAGGAAAAACCCGAACACAAAGGGACCCTCTGATAAGACCTTTTAAGTCATATGGGGGAATTCGTAACCAATTGGAAATTATCTAGGCCTCCCAGCTCACCTTAATAGCCTAGCCCGCACATAGATCGTTAGAAGGCTTCCCCGTATGCCCCGATCTCATGTGCCCGACAAAACCGTTGAACAACCCTACTGCCTTGAAATTCTAATCTCAGTCAAACCGTCACGCTATGTATACAAGGTCACAACGTTCGCACACAGAATAGAAGATCGTGCAAGTTACGCTCAACGCTTCATGCTGAATTGTACGCTCACATACAAGCTTGAGTTTATGCGGAATTTACGCTTACCCTAACTCCGAAAGCTGCCGCGGTGTCCGTGTCAAGAGCTAGAGAGTGTTGACGAAGTGTGCAAGGAAAGTCTGAACACCATTTGAATGCTTATAAGAATCACTGTATCTGTGACCCCTGCTTCTAAGGGTGCAATAGCTCTAACCAGTCTCTACACACGACGCGATAAGGTCAGGGATCAAAAGGCCGAGACGCTGCACCCCCAAGGCCACTAGCAAAAATTATAAACACGCAAATAACTCAGGGCTTGTATGAGTACCTAATGCATGTGAGGATCCAGGTTAGGCGGCAGACGAAGTGTGCATCCTAAAATGGACCCTAGTCGGGGACGTGCTGCTTTCCGGAAGCCCAGGAGATACTCTCAGCCAAGCGCCTTCTGGCAGGTGTTCCTAGTGCATGTATTGGTAGTAAAACAAGGAAACGCGTGGTGTGTCTCTAGTGCATGTTGTGTGTGCTGCAGTACAGTGTAAGGTAGTTGTGCCTGTGTAGTGTAAAAGAGATAGACCTACTTTGTTCTCTAGATTGGCACGGACTAGAAACAAAGAAGCGATACTACGTGTGACACAGTATTCCAATGAAACTCGGGGTTGAGTGTGGCGTAGATGATGGATATGTGAGTTAGATGACTCTCTCCCTCATTTCATAGGAACCCACAGTGACACTTATAAACTAATCAAATGCTTTAAGTAAAACTGCAAGTGTATCGACAAGTTAAAAGGTTCACTCTCATGCGCTCGTCCTTCCACTCTTCAAGTTTATTTGATAAGGTGTAGCTCTGCCTCACGAAGATTATCGTAACACGCCGAAACAATGAACATCAAACACTACTAAATAAGACAATATTCAAACCCTACGTCTATAAGGATCAAGATGCCGCCTTACGCCCCGTAGCTGCTAGAAGGGAAAGTATTTCAGTGAGGTTGGGTTGTTTAATGAGTGGTTGTTATAGAATAGAGATCGAGGTATGAAAGAGGGTTTAATAAATTTAGCAATCGAATATATGATGAGATAAGGTTTAGGTTAAAGTGTTTGTAAGACCTACAAGGAGGTCGTATAGTTTATAATGGTTAATTCGTAGAAACGATAATAATTAAGTTAGTGACAAACAAGATTAAATTACCGATCCCTATTTACACTCTCTAACGGAGAGTAACGTCCGCGTACGTGTTAAATCACGTGGATACGAAATTACGTGCATAAATGAATCAATAAAACAATAAGGTAAACAACAAAAGACACCGATACGCATTGGCGTAGCCAATCTAGCTTAGACTTAGCTGCCACTACTCGTCCTTAGTAGTATTAATCTTCGACCGCTCTACTCCGAAAATGCGCCTAGGGAGGTCTCCGCTCTGCTATCGCGCCCCGACGATCGTAGGCCCTCCTGAAGATCGAGCCGCGCTCGATCGCGTTCCGATCGCGAATCGTACTCGCGATACGCAACTCAATATCCTTTCACTCACACGATTAGAACACACAATGTCCGTATGTTCGCACTCGCGCTAAAGAAACTCAAAGTTAAAAACTGCTTCACGTCTCAAAGGGAAAAGTACCGACCGCGTCCCGAGGAAAAAAGCAAAAAGCCACGTCTCCCTGTCGATTCAGTAGTTTTGTTGAAACTCTGCTATCCCCTCCACTCTGCTAGAAAGCTGCCCGAAAGGGATGTAAAATTTTGTGACTGCACTCTTCTAATTTCTAACAAAAGCCTTAGTAATAAATTTCGGTGGAAACAATAAACCATGGCCCTAGGATCCGCCGCCATCGACTGCAATAAATAATTGACCGGCGCACGCACATCTGGCTTTCTGGACAAAGAAAGTTCAGGCCTATTCCAAGATTTCCGAAAAGTTATGAGCACTTGACGGTGTCTCCTTTGTCTTATTAAAATAACAAATCCTACGAACAAGTCAAATGAGGGTCCAACGCAATAACGCAAGTTTAAAGTAATGGCTCAATTCCTATTACTTAGTTTTTTACGAAGACACGAAACGTGAGAACCCTCCACATCTGGCCATTGGTGAAATTCCCTTAACTGACAAAATTACTTTATGAGCCCGATTTGGGATTCCCGAGAGTAGCGATAACGAAGTACACGGCAATTGTTTTAACATGTTTTTAGAGAAATTATATATATATACCACACAACCACAACACACAGGCAACTTATTAAACTGTCACGGAGTAGCTTCCGTTACAACGCCCATAAAAAACTGATTTTCTACAAAGAGATAGAGACGCATCTGTAATGGCTTAGGTATATCTCGGTTATTATTATAGTTATTTGAAAAATGATTGTTTTAATATTGTTTATTAAATAAATGAACTGGAAGCCATGAATGAACTCATGAATAGTCCCTATTGGTACGTCGGTAGTAACTTTTTATGAACGAGGGGTAAGTATATCCGCATCATTATAAGCGTCCCTCTGAAATTTTGCATCTGGTTTGTTAATTGTGAATAATTTGTAAAACGGATAATTTAAAAACGTCACATCATTTAAAGTAGGTATAATTTACCTTGAAAACTCCTATTCCACATGTTATTTATAACAGCTTTTCCGTCGAGCCGTCCCCTGGGATCGTCCGATTGCTTCAGAGTGTCGTTCAGCGCAAGCGCATAGAGGAGCACCGCATCATAAAACGCCGCTACGAATGTTGACACCACCTCGTCCTTGCCGAATGTGTAGTTGTACTTGGTTGCTGCTAACTCTTTCACCTGAGAAGATATGGAATGGATCAGTTCTAGTCATCTCAAGGCTAATACGTCAACGAAATCAAAATAGTTTGTTTAGCAGAACGTTTCATCGTCAGTTTTATAATTAAATTTTGAACCATTATGCATTTCAAACTTTATATATTTTGACCAGCACTCATCGACGAAGACTGATTGTACCTGATCAGAAAAGTCCAGATACTCCTTCTTTTCTGGTGCTGGGCTGGTGACGGTGAGAACAGCGCTGTACGCTCGCCGAGCGCGCTCGTTTCGCTCATCGGTGTCACCTTCCACCTTCCATGGTTCTTTTGAGGATGCTGATGCTAAGCTGTAGGATAAAGAAGAGGGATTTGGTTACTTCCTTCACAAGCTTGTTGTCCACAAGCTTCCGAAGGTTGGCAAGTTGTGTGATCTGCTGGAGGGATGAGTTTGTGAATATACGCATCTGTTTAGCAAATGATGGTAAACCGTTAGAAAACACGAGACTGGTCGCATTTTTAGTTTTAACTACCAATAGAAGTAAAAGTTGAAAATATTTTCTTTCTCCATTCCATTTTCTTAAAAACTGCGTTTTTAATCTAGCTACTTTTTGTTTTACGACAGCAAATCGAATTACTCCCAACTTCGATTGGTTTATCCCGAAAATAATAAATTGCATAAGAACTCCGTCAGAATCTTCGAGCGTCGCTGAATTTAAATTTCTTGACCTTTATCGTGCACTTGAATTTCTCAGAACTCAGCAATGCTTCAAGAGTTTTCAACAAGCTCTCATACATACCTCTAACTTTATGACTTAAAATTTCTACCAGCTGACTTGTAAAATGTTCTTTAGTTCTGAGATAGGTCGACAAAGTTAGTTTTAAAGTTGGTACTTCTCCCAAGTAGTAAGGGAAATGGATCTTCAAATGAGAAAAACAGACTTCGAAATTTCGTTGTTTCGTTCCTCCAACTTAATGATATGGGAGTTTGATTTAACTAAGTGAGAACGATTAAGATGTTCAAAGGTACACGGCGTTAAAGGGGTGGCTAAAATTGTAATAAAAAATTACCCGACGACCAAACGGAATATACTAAAACACCTTCTATTCAAGATAATTTTACAAAAACTAAGATTTAAAAAATATTCGCACGTCGAATAGGTAACGTAGGTGTCCTTAATTATAGGACTCACTCCGTCCCCGAGGAAATCAACGGAGTACCAGCAACCGTCAGTTTGTGAGGAAATAATCCAATACTGAATTTGATAGCGGTTTGCAAAAATATTTGTTTTATGGCACACTAAAACTCGTTTTCTGTGGATCCACCGTGTACCGCTATATCATAGGGTGTGGTATTTTGGATGACTAGATAGCTTGCAGATTAGAGATCCTGTTCACAAAACTTGTGGTCCAGGGTTGAGTTCCTTGTCTAGATAAATATATCTGCATCTACGAAAGTCAACCAGGACTGACTGACTGATCGATCAACGTACAGCTCAAACTACGGAACGGAAATTAGAATGCCCTGAAATTTGGCACGCAGATATGTCGTAGGTATCCGCTAAAAAAGGATTTGGCGACAGAGCCAAATTGAAGTGCCTCTTTTACAAATTTTGGTTCTGTGCGGGCGAAGTCCCTTGGCAGCTAGTAAATGACGTATAAAACATGATGATTGATGAGTAAAATGTTTATTCATGATGAAATTTTATACGCACATACAATAAGAATATTTGCTAAAAATAGTGATGCTGATATCATCTATGCGCCCTAACTATACACATAAGTATAACTCACTTTGAAAACAATTCGATGTTGAAGAACACGTATTCACCGGATGACACCATGTTGAGTTCGTCGGCTGCCAGCATTATCTCCCTCACCGTATCTGGATTGGCACAGACTACCACGACTGTAACAAATGGAAACAGTAATAATTAGTTTCTTTGTACAAACAAGGAACAACGAGACATCAATGGGAGAGGGCTAGGATTTCCAAGGCCGCATTGCGTAGAGTCGCTGTGAGGGGGGGAACAGCGGGGGAGAGTGAGAATTCCCCAAGGCTGCATTGCGCAGAGTCTCTGTGAGGGGGGAACAGCGGGGGAGGGTGAGAATTCCCAAGGTGGAATTGTGCAGTCGCTGTGAGGAGGGATCGGAAGGGTAGGGATAGGATTCGTAAGCCCGCATTGCACTGAGTCGCTGTGAGGGGGGAACAGAAGGAGAGCGCGAGGATTCTCAAGTCCGCATTACAAAAACGCTGTGCAAATTGCGGAGCAAATTTTTCATTCATTATCAATCCATATTTTCCTACGCAGGGCATTACCTACATGAGGCGATTCAAACACACAAGCTTTCACAGGGTTTTATTACACATGTCAATAAAAATACATTACAATAAGTACTTATAATAAAAGGAGCATCAACCAAAATGTATACGTTGGTTGGTACCTACAGTTATCTGAACAAGGGCCCATTGAGGCTTGTAGGACTTACGTCTAGCGCTTGAAATCAAAATTGCATTCACCATGTTATACTACCACATACCAATTTACAGAGAGAAAAGACGATTGTGATTGCGAATTGCGACCAAATGGTCTTTTCCCAATATTGAGTGATTTAAAATAACGTCTGCATTTTTCCGAGTGACTAAATTAGGTGGACCGCAGGTACAGTCCCTGTAAGACTACAAATGTTTTTTTTTACCCACTATCATAATTATTTATTTGCCTATGGATAACTAGCTTTTGCCCGCGACTTCGTCCGCGCAGATAACGTTAGAGTGACGACATAAAATTTTTTTTTTTACTAAAAAGTATCCTATGTTACTTCTAATACCTCCAAGAACATGTGTACACAATTTCATGATGATCGCTTGAGTAGTTTTCGGGTGAAACCGTAACAAACAAACTTACATTCGCATTTATAATATTAGTAGGATTACAAGGAACAATCGAACCTTTTGGCTTTAACAGTATTTTTGTAACAGCCAATTTTAGTGTAAGTATACCATCGCTTTTGATCTTCGAGTCAAATCCTTAGCATAAAGTCATAACTTAGAAACGGTACAATTAACGACTGAATAAACAGTTTTACATCACAAAGTAGAGTATTACCCTGAGCCTGCAGCCCTAACATAACATGGTTTCGTCGGATACCGTTAGTCAAAGAGTCATGTTTTTACTAGCTCATTCCGCTCACATAACACGTTGCCGACTCATTCATCAGGCGCTGACAAACTAATCAGCTATTCCGTGTCTAACACACAGTCATCACAGTAGCTTTTCTTTTCAGTTACAGGAAGTTTGTCAAACGATTCATTTCATAACCTTTATTTTTTAATCCGTTACTTTTATTCAAAGCCGCTACTAACTTAAACTTTGCGCTTACTTACTTAAAGCCGTTACTTTTATTTTGCGGGTGGTAGGGCCTTGTGCAAGGTCCGTCCGGATCGCTACCACCATCTTACTCGCTAATCCTGCCGCTAAGTAGCAGTGCTTGCACTGCTGTGTTCCGGTGTGGAGAGTAAGACAGCCGGGGAAATTACGGGCGCAAGAGGCATTGCATCTTAGTCCTCTAGGTTGGCAACGCATCTGCAATCCCTCCGGGGTTGCGGGTGTTTATGGGCAGTGGTGATCACTTACCATCAGGTGACCCACTTGCTCGTTTGCCTTCCTATTCATATAAAAAAAATAAAAAAATAAAAAGTGTGGATGAAAAACCCTTTAGTACACTGAGTCTCAGAACAACATAAACAAACATCAAAACAACTCCTTCTAAACAAGTCTAAACTAGAAACATTGGTCAAATCCCAACCACTGACTGGTTGATTGGGCCAATGTGGCTAGTTTCAACATCATCGTCTCCAGCATGCCCCACTGCTGGGCACAGGCCTCCTCTCAGAATGAGAGGGCTTGGGCTATAGTTTCCAAGTGGGCCCGGTACCACTATTAGGACGTCCAAATCATTAGATCCATTATAATGTTAAAGCGATAGAGAAAGATAAACAAATGTAAAGCTAACAGAAAGCTTATCAAACGTTCATCAAGTTGGTCAGGCTATACGAAAATATTTGTCGACTTTGGGTACCTATGTATTGAAATACACAAAGTGTGCAATGAATATTGATAACCAATGCAGTTTTCAGAAAATAGCAACTTTTATATATATAAGAGGGGGCAAACGAGCAGACGGGATCTTCACGGAAAAAAAACGGGACGGGAACTTCAGGATTGTTATAAAATAAACCTAACCTAAACTAAGCCAATCCAGTAGGCTTAATACCTTACTCGATCGCAATCGCCATCGTGTTCATTTTGACAGTTCTTGTATGAATGTGACAGCTAGCTGATTCCGATGCCAATTGTCAGCCCATACATGAACTGTTGCCAACGAACAACGGTTAAATAAATAACGACACTGTCTTCTTCAACCTCGACATTGGCGGAATCATCGACAGTATCGATAGCGCTATTTCGTTTTAAAAATTGATTGATTACATGAACTGTCAAAATGAACATGATGGCGATTGCGAGCAAGTTAGGTAATAAGCCAACAGATTATGCGATCAAAAAAGTTCGTCTAGCTTTACGTATTTTGACCCGCACCCGCAGTTTTTGCTTGTTGTACCTCTTTTGAACCATTATGAATGTCAAACGTCACGTATATTCGTACCCATCGACTTTTGCGTGTTGATTATGATTTTTTGATCAAAAACTGTAAAAGCGAAGTTTCTACTCGGCATTAATGCATCCAGGCTGATCAATATGCATCGCTGCAGATCACGTATCTCAATGCATTAGGCATGAGCCCCGTTTGTGCGGGACTCTGTTGTAACAAATTTCCATTTTTGTCTGAAAGTTCAGAATGGAATTAGTGAGATTCGATCCCGTGGGAATTTTCGGAAACTCTTCCTTTATTTGCATCATAAAGGAGACCACTATGCAGTGGCGTGGTGTCCATAGAACTCGATTCCCATCGGCTTGCCCATTTTAAGGCAGTTGGGTACTTTTATTGTGCAGAATTAGAGGAAAAGGCTAGTTTAATGCGCTTCGGCTTGCCTTCTGATATACTTGACGACACGCCTCTGCCACTATGTGACATTTTAGCTTTTTAAAATGAAAGGTTTGGGTTGGACGTTGACAAATCAGTCAAGTTAGAACTTATAAAAATAAATATATATAAATATTTTGTTTGTTTTTTTGTGTGTTGGAGGTAATTCTACACTATATCTGTCTATACATATTAAGAAAAGGGAATGACTGAATTCGGATAATTTTATTTTTGAAACTATGTTATCTAACTATAATAAGTTGCTAAAATTGCTCAGAAAAATGTAAAAAATATTTTTTTACTGTCGTGACGACGCCTAGTCTTTGCTAATATTATAAAGAGGTAAAGTTTGTGAGTTTGTGAGGTTGTACGGAGTTAATAGTCTCTTGCTGGATCTCCTGAACCGATTTCGAAAAATATTTTACCAATAGAAAGCCAAATTGTTTATGACTGTCACAGGCTGTATCAAAACAGCGCGGGCGAAGTCGCGGGCGACTGCTAGTAATATGATAGACGTAAATTTGTTGTATTTAGTTTGTAAGAGGTGATTTCTAAAACCACTGAACCGATGTCAAAATAAATTAACTAATACGAAACTTCATTATCCTGTTTTTGCACCCGTTTTATTTACAAACATTAATCCTAATTCACATTTATTAACATTAATTAATTATATTTATGCTACCGAGATGCCAATCCACAAACCTCAAGTTTTCCACATGCAAAGGGACTTACACCGCCACACAACAGTATTAAGCGGTAGGCAAGCTTGTACAAACAAAAAGCATTATGGTCACACCGAGGACTTACAAAGGTAAATGTTACTAACAACTTGAGTAATCATTATTACACATAAACGGATAACTCACGTATAAAAAGTCGAGTGATGCTCGACATGTTTCGGACTATTTCTGTGCCTAGGACATTGATAGATCGAGCCTTGACCATTTGTGATCCGCAATATGTGAATCGTGAGCTAAGTCACGTAAAGTGTGTTCTGGAAAGCAATGGCTATAACTGGAGGCAGTGCAATCGTGTGGTGAATGCATCAGTCCGTCAGCGGCCGGCTGTAGTAGAGAGGGTGCCGGTATACTTGCCGTTCATAAAGGGGGTTACGGATAAGATCAGTAACTTGTTACGCCGGAGGTATAGCATCAAGTCGATTTTCCGTCCCCATATGCAGCTCAGGCAGTTGGTGCGTTCACCAAAGGATAAAGAGCCCCTTAATGTTCCCGGGGTGTACATGATTCCTTGTTCCTGCGGGAAAAACTATATCGGAGAGACCGGGCGTAATATATCCACGAGATTGGCGGAGCACATACGCAGTATGAAGAAACAGGATGACAAGGGGTCTGCGGTCGCTGAACATTCGATGGAATCTGATTCGACGCATTATATCAGGTTTGATAAGGTGTCAGTACTGGCGAGAGAAAAGTTTTTCATTCCGCGGAAAGTACGTGAAGCCATTGAAATAAGTCGGCATCCCAATTTCAACCGGGATAGTGGATGGTCGGTGCCCCCGAGTTGGAAAACTGTTTTAAATATTGACCAAACGGTGAGTGTGAGCGAACCTTTACGGAGTGACGTGATCGGTGTTGTGTGCTGCCCTACATTTGACAGTAATAAAAATGACGATGAAAACGAGGGTAGTTGTGCGCCGCTGTCAGTTGCGTCGAGCAGCCGCGCGAACAGAGCGCTGGCGCGCAGTGTTCGTTTCGCTGCCGCCGGGGCGAGCGCTCCAGGAAGAAGGACTACGAAATAGTCCGAAACATGTCGAGCATCACTCGACTTTTTATACGTGAGTTATCCGTTTATGTGTAATAATGATTAAGTCTCACGGTAGTTTCATGTTGAACTTGAGTAATTATTAAATTTAATAAACCCGCACGCATTATCGAGTAATGCGTAAATCCTACTAAATGCAAATCCTAATAAATGCGAATGTAAGTTTGTTTGTTACGCTTTCACGCGAAAACTACTCATGCACGTGTTCTTGGAGGTATTAGAAGTAACATAGGATAGGTACTTTTTATTAAAAAAAAAATATTTTTTATTTCGTCACTCTGACCTTATCTGCGCGGACGAAATCGCGGGCAAAAGCTAGTAAAACATAATTCTATTTTTAAAATTTACATGATTTTGGAAAAGAGCTGATAGTCTTCAAACTGCTTGACCGATTTTTACCAAACATAGCTAAAAACCACCGCAAGGAAACTGGCTATCGAATGTAAAAACCGCATCCAAATCGGTCGATCCGCTTGAGAGCTATGATGCCACAGATAGATACACATACACAAATCACGTCTTTATCCCTTACAGGGTAGACAGAGCCTAAGGTAACAGATGCCACATTTAGCAAGATTGTGGGCGTGTAGGTGAAAAATGAAATCAAAATAGTGATGGGTTGCTAGCCTCATCGCCTATAACATGATTCCTACGATTTTCGCCCATTCCCTCGATGGGCTTTTACCATGTGCGCGGGAAGAGAAGCAACTGGTACATTCTATGTATTTCTTTGCTCCCAGACCAGCATGGAAGTGCACATCTGTGCACAGTGATCTGCAGAACCTATTTTGAAAATTCCTTTACCAACAGAAAGAGCCTAATTTTATTATGAGTGCTACATTTAATTCTGCTCGGACGAAGTCGCCGGCAACAGCTAGTGAACAATAAACGACTTGCCTTTTGTTGAATAATTATCATTATTAATTTCCTTGAATTTAATTACCATTTTGGTCGGCTGAAAGTTAGAGTATGAATAGTAAGAGACTTAAAATGGTTTGAATTTCAACGGTACATAGCATTGTCGGAAGGTTGTATAATTTGAACTGGCCCGAAGCAGTTCGACGAATATGGATCCTTGTTATTAGTCTACATAGGAATAAAAGGTACCTAAGTAGGTATTAATACTGAAACACAAGAAGGCCGCCCTCCCCGGGTAGGACGCCCTCCGGCCAGGTGGGATGACGATCTGCGAAAGACTGCAGGCAGATGCTGGATGCGTCAAGCTAAAGACAGGGCGCTATGGCGCTCATTAGGGGAGGCCTATGTCCAGCAGTGGACTAACATAGGCTGATGATGATGACGATGACAAGAAGGCGTTACCACAGACTGGATTTATTACCACCGCACACTGAAGCTACCGAACAACGGCTGAATAAAAACAAGTAGTGTCTTCTTCAACCTCGACATTGGCAGAATCATCGACAGTATCGATGGAGCTAGATTTTTAAAAATTGAATTGAATTGGTTTTATTACCTTCATAAACAACCGACATACACATTTGATAGCAGACTAGAGGGCGCTAGTATGTACATAGCGCAGTGGAAGCGTGCTGGGCCCATAACCTATTGAAACACAAGAAGACGTTACCACAGTGTGGATTTATTACTCTTACAAACAATCTACATACATAATTACACATAAACGGATAACTCACGTATAAAAAGTCGAGTGATGCTCGACATGTTTCGGACTATTTCGTAGTCCTTCTTCCTGGAGCGCAGAGTTGAGAGTGGAGTTGCGTCGAGCAGCCGCGCGAACAGAGCGCTGGCGCGCAGTGTTCGTTTCGCTGCCGCCGGGGCGAGCGCTCCAGGAAGAAGGACTACGAAATAGTCCGAAACATGTCGAGCATCACTCGACTTTTTATACGTGAGTTATCCGTTTATGTGTAATTATGAGTGAGTCTCACGGTAGTTTCATGTTGAAATCTGCATACACATTCGATATTAGACTAGAGGGCGGTAGTATGTATATAGTTTGAATTCTTCCAACAATTAACTTGCCCTACTAATATTATAAATGCGAAGGTTTGTGAGTAAGTGTGTATAGTTTGTTCCTTCTTCCCGTTGAAACGACTTGACGGGCTTGGATCTTTGGAACGGATGTAGGTAGTATATAAAAACATAGGCTACTTTTTATATAAAATTGCACAGTTCCCGCGGAATAGCGATAAATTTTGTCTATGTCTAAAGTCGCATCATAAATAATGATTGCAGAATGTACTATCAACGTCAGTTCTTAAATCGAATTCTACGTGGACGAAGTCGCGGGCAGAAAATGTAGTAAATTCACTATTGTTACACAATTTAAACTCACTCTTTGTCGGTCTCTCGCTTAATGCTCTTCTCATTTACTCAAAGGTTAACTGGTAGAGATCCCTTACAGGGATAAGTTCGCCTTTGTGCATATATTTAAGGTATTTTTTTGTGATTTGTCTCTACTTCTCTATATTTGTACAATAAAGCATTTACTTACTTACTTACTTACTTACTTACTTACAATTATTACCACGGGATAGAGAAATGCGTTAGTACACAGATATCATTTGGAGACTCTGTCCGCGCAAAATTAAAAACTGTATCCCTAGGGATACTCCTAGGAGTTTGATTTTTCTAGACACTTCGAACAATATTTATTTCAATTTGAATCAATTTACACAAAACCTTAACAACCTAAATACTTATACCTTCCTTGTACATCGCGGTATCTATTAGTGAGAGCTGCATGAAAATCTGTTCAGTGGTTTAGTTTATCGTGGACAGACAGAGGCGGTAGAGGACTTTGTTTTATAATATGCACAAGGTGACCATACGTCCCGTTTTGGACGGGACAGTCCCGGTTTCAGGCAGTCTGTCCCGGTGTCCCCAGCGAAGCCAAAATAGTCCCGGTTTTGCAAGCAGACCCAACGATTCCGTACTAACAACCTTCATTTAACAAACTTTTCCATAATTATTGAGTACGTTATGTGTCTGCCTGGAAGTAACGCACCAGTCGAAAGAGTTTTTTTCCCAAATGAACAAAATATGGACCAGTGATAAAACACATTTAAGTGTCGCAGTACTTAAAGCAATGCTAATTACGAAAATAAATATAAATAAATCATGCACCGAGTTCCACACATATGTAAAATCAACAAGACCCGATATTTTAAAAAATATTTGTTCCACTGACAAATACAAAAATACGACTTAGAAGTCACGCCACTACCCCGGTAGACCTCGCATTTTGAATTTTATAGTCGCTTCTATCTTCTATAATAAAATACTTGTAAAACACTAAAAACTTTTTTTTATCATATACATATTTCCGCAAATGTGTCCCGGTCTGACAAAATAAATAAATGGTCACATATTATTATATGCAGTGATAGTGATACACTGACCGTTAGATTAGATTGGTGTTGTAAGGTTTGGTAACGTCGGGAGCGAGACTGAAAAATCTGATAGCGGTCGAGTGTCGACGTGCTGTCTATTGAAGAATAATCTTTCTTTAGGTACTACTTTTGTTTCCTGGTGTTGGTGTCGTCAAAGTTAGTTAAGTTTTAGTTTATAAGTCAATCATGCTGAAGAACCTTTTGGCAGTTGTTCGGCACTTGTCTGTTTTGTCAAAGTTTAAATTGTTTATACACAAATCACGTCTTTATCCCTTACGGGGTAGACAGAGCCTAAGGTAACAGGTACCTACAGGCCACAATTAGCAAGAATGAGGGTGTATAGGTGGAAAATGGAATCAAAATAGTGATGGATTGCTAGCCTCATCGCCTATAACATGATTCCTATAAGTTTCGCCCATTCCCTCGATGGCCTTTTACCACCTGCGCGGGTAGAGAAGCAACTGGTACATTCTATGTTTTTTCTTTGCTCCCAGACCAGCATGGAAGATAATTGTTTATTTATTTTTTATATTGAGAATGTCTATTTATGAGTATCGCTAGAGCTCCTCAGACTCAAAACTGATCTTATCGATCTCGCTCTAACATACGCGTATTACATCGATCTTTCTCATGAATAGCCGTTCTTTTACTATGTTGCTCAATAACTACGCTTTAGTCCGATTGCAAGAGCGGGACGGGATGATTGCAAGCGGCGTTTGATTGAGTAGATTTGTAATCCTTTTATTTTTGCCTTTGTGCTGCCAATGTTCAGCTTTTCTGTTCCGACGAACCGTATCATAGATTAAATCTGACGGCACTACGGAGTCTTTATTAATGAAAATAAGTTTTTGTTAGATAGTTACATTTTGAGTATGGGTGCGTAACGATGTATATAAAATTTTTTGGTATAATATTAGTAGCAATAACGCTCATTTGATATAATTATTAAATCATATAACAACACTTAATATATTTACATATGACATAATTATCATTTCTTATAATGATCATTTGATATAATATCATTTAATATAACATTCTTTAAGTATAATGCTTATTTCCTATAATGAACTTATGGTATAACGTTATTTTTATAAAAAGTAGGTTAGGTTAGGTTTGAACTGCGTCCCCCAACAAAAACGAACTGCTATTATATATTATGATTTGTATATAAAATGAGCGTTATACCATATAATCGTTATAAGAAATAAGCGTTATACCGAACGATAAATATACGAAATAAATTTATATATTTTAAAATTATACCAAACGTTTATTATACACAATGAGTGATTATACCCTTTGAAATTATATCAAATGTTGATATATCGATAGAAATTATATTAAATATTTTTATATCAAACATTACACACCCTTTGAGTATACGCTTATATGCTGACAGTACTTCTTGCTATAGTACTTGCATTGTCAGCCGTCTTGTGTGTACCAAATTTCAAGTCATTCGGATCAACAGTTGAAGAGTTCCCTCCTGCGGAGACGGTCCTGGACGGGTTATCAAAATTAATCCTATTAATATTATAAACGCGAAAGTTTGTGAGTAGGGATTTATGGATGTTTGTTACTCTTTCACGCCAGAACGGCTGGACAGATCTGGATGAAATTCGGAACGTAGAATAACACATAGGCATAGTCTGGAATAACACATAGGCTACTTTTTATTCCTTTTTATCGCTTCCTAATTCTATGCAGACGAAGTTGCGGGCAACAGCTAGTACCAAATGATTGTATTGTCATCAGATTTACAAACAATAATCATTAGGGGTGGACTAAATCGCTTCCTAAGATTGCATCCCATAGTTTGTTATATTATACAGACCCCTAAACGTATTATAAACGTGTGGTTTAATCAACTTCATTTTATTTTTTGTAAAAGTCATATTTTAAGAGTAAAAAGTTATTATATCATTTTTCTAAATATTAAATTCGTTGTCTATAAAAATCTTCTTGGCCCCTTAAAAAACGCCGTACTGCGGCGATAACCTTTAAATCGTGGAAATAGATAGAAATCTCTAGGAGCGAGGTCTGATGAATACAAAGTCTGCTCTATAAATTTAAAGTAAAGGCATTTGATGCTAGCCGTCGCCACACTTGACACTTGACAGAAATTTACTTGACACTCAATACTCGTAATTGAGTAACAAACTGACTAGTAGTAAGATCATAACAGAGCTAAAATTGTTCTCAAAAAGAGGTCCCATTATCATTTTAATAGGCCTATCCATTTTTTTTCAAGAAAGGCTGTCTTCAATAAAGAAAAAACATACATACATATATCACGTCCTTACGGGGTAGACAGAGCCTAAGGCAACAAAACCTTAAGGCCGTTTAGCATGATTAAAGGCGCAGCTATAATTCAAGGGAAATCAAAATAGTGATGGGTTGCTAGCCGCATCGCCTATAACATGATTCCTAAGACTTTCGCCCATTCCCTCGATGGCCTTTTACCATCTGCGCGGGAAGAGCAACTGGTAAATTCTATGTTTTTTCACTCCCAGACCAGCATGGAAAAAAGGAAATGATAAAACTAAATACATCTACACCAGGTCTTCATTCCTGATGGGGTAAACAGGTTTTTTTTTATGTTAGAGAGGCCAGACAAACGAACTAGTGGGTCACTTGATGGTAAATGATCACCACTGTCCATAGGTAAAGGCCATATAGGTGGAAAGGGGAATCAGGGTGTTTCGTGCCGAACTGCAACTGATCTATTAATCTGTGATCAAAGACGTCAACGTGTCAATCGCAAGTAAACCCGCTAATTATGGTCCATTGAACTGAAAGGAGACAGATGGATCAATAGAACGGATCAACTTTGGCTTATATAGGGTTACCAACAGGATACGATGAAAAGTCTGTTTGAAAATCTGAACTTAAAAAAAATAAGACAGTTCAACAGTCAAACTAGGTGCCCGTTTCTTTCTAGAATAAACGGTAAGAAAAAGACGCGCAAATCTTGCGCGCGACGCGACTCTTGCGCGCTTTCGTGCTAGACTTGCAGATCCGATTAACAAATGGACTTCGCTCGAAAGATATTAATTGCTGCAAAACTAAAGGTCTCGGCTCCGAATATTTCCTGTCATTCGGGGTTGAGACCTTAGGTCCGTGGGGTCCCAGCGCGCATATGCTAATTAAAGAATTATCTAAGAGGCTGATCGACTGCAACGGAGACCAAAGAGCTAGCAGCTTCCTCGCATAGCGAATTAGTATTGCAATACAGCGGGGATATGCTGCCAGCATCTTTGGCTCAATGCCGCGGGGTACGTTTTTAGATTTGTTTTAGTTTTATTAATTTATCTTGTAGTTTATAAGTGTTTTGTAACCAAAAATTAATTATAAAGAATTCCAAGAGGCAACTAAAAAACGAAAGCTTAAATAAAATATACTACTCCTTTAAGTGTATCTTAGCACGATTCCGTTTGACATTTTCAACTGACGTCCCTTCAATAATCGGTAAACAGTGCCCAGAGTCCACACATATTTGGAAAAGCAATAAGCATGGCAACCCTAATCTCAAACGACTCGATTGGTATTATGAGATGGAGTCGAAACGTGCCTCAAGGTAAATCCCAGAGCTGCCAGGATTAACTAATTTAATTTCGCCGTTGAAGAATTTGATTGGAATTTAACGTACTCAAAATCCCTTTTATTACAATGCGTTTCTGTACTTGTTTGTTGAAGGAGTTTTAGATTGAAATTTTATTAAAAAAAATAGAAATGCACTGAGTTCAAGGGTATTAATCCGATGTTGTAGCGAACAAACATTTGCGCAACTAACTCGTTCAAACTTTTATGATTTGCATTAATTTTATTCTAAGTAAACGGGACTTAATCGCATACAAGTTTTATTTGGTCTCTCCGAGACCATGAACGTCGCAATATGTCCGAAATTTCGTTGTAATTAATAATCACTACCATACACACAAAGTCGCTTTCCGCTGCTGTTTCTATGTATGCATAGATCTTTAAACTAAGCAACGGATTTTGATGCGGTTTTTTTTAATAGATAGAGTGATTAAAGAGGAAGGTTTATAATGTACTAGCTTCTGCCCGCGACTTCGTCTGCGTAGAATTGTGCATAAAAACCTTTCTCTTGAATCACTCTATCTATTAAAAAAAACCGCATCAAAATCCGTTGTGTAGTTTTGAAGATATAAGCATACAAAGGGACAGTAGTAGTAATTTTACGCAGACAAAGTCGTGGGCAGAAGTTAGTTACTAATAAAATGTAACGCAACGTTTTCCGTATATCCTTTAGGCCGGCTGAAGGACTGCTTAAGTGCAGTCGAGTCCAACGACAGCCACGAGCAGTCGTGTTGCGGTTGGGCGTCTACTGCAACCCGACTGCTCTGAATTTTGTATTGAACCACTTCAAGCTGTTACCATTGCTCTAAGCGGTCCGTCTAATATTATATTATAGGGTAAGTGTACCAGTGAATGAACCATTAAGACAGTTTTGGTTTTCAAAAAAAAAAATTGCTATGATGGGATTCATTATTGACGCTATGAATGAAACAATTATTCTAGTTTGCTTTTTTATCATTTGCTTTATGGTTATATTGCAAAAAAAATAAGTTATATCAATTTTACTCTGAAAAACACCCCAAAACACCAGTCACTGGTGCACTTACCCTATTCTGTGTGTCCAAAATTACATCACCGCCGGGGGCTGCATAATTATTACGATACGTTCCTTACACAAATATGTTTTAAAGAGTCTTCAGAAATCTTGAAAAAAAATCTCATTCCTGCAATTAATATAAGAAAATTCACTTAACCTCCCCCCATGGGAAATTAGCAAGGTGGGAAAAGGTGTGATTAATAAATCAAGCTCCGACTGGGGCTCAACTCGTTTAAAATTTAATTCGCACCAGATTCAATCTAAACGGTAACACTTCGTACCTATTAATTGCTTCTCAGTGTAGATTAAATTAACGTTAATTATCTTTGAACACTGCTTAAACGTTTACGACATACGTGAATTATATTTTTACGAATTTAGTCTACTTAAGTTTCCTATGAGCTTATCGGTGAACGAAAACATCGGGAGGAAGCCTGCACACATCTGCAAAGCAATTTAATGGTGTTCAACATTGAAATCATTCGTTTGGAATGCTTCAATTATTTATTTACTAACCTGAGATATACATATAAACCCCTTTGCGAAAAAACGTGCACATTGTTGTATTTAGATGTTTAGGAAATTTCTCTTTTTGAGAAAAAAAAGGTAAATTCAATTTTGGCTATCTCCTTTATTTAGTAAAAGTTACAAACTAGTATAAAAAATAATATTATTCTTTGTACATGAAAATTGTTTGGTGTCCATTTCGTTTTGCAACCAATTTTTTTGTTTTGTTTTGAGAAAATCTGTTTCGTTGCGTTATTTATACATAAATTACGTCTTTATCCCTTACGGGGTAGACACAGTATTGCGTTATCATTGGTGTTTTTTTCAAGTCGATGTTTTTTATTATAAATGATAGTCTTGAAGCTACACATTTAAATTTTAATTACAACTAGTTTCTGCCCGCGACTTCGTCTGCGTAGAATTATACATAAAAGCCTTCCTCTTGAATCACTCTATCTATTAAAAAAAACCGCATCAAAATTCGTTGTGTAGTTTTGAAGATATAAGCATACAAAGGGACATAGGGACATAGGGATTATGGGGACAGAGAAAGCGACTTTGTTTTATACTATGTAGTGATAAGAACGCTAGAACACGATAAGCGAGTGAAATATTTGTGTAAATTTGTTGATGTTTTTTTAATGGCAGCTGAATCAATTCGATTATAGGTCGTTCCGAAATCCGATTTGTAAGGTTTGCAGGCGTGTCGGCTTATCCCGATTACGGAATGTTTTTTTAATGAAAACACTCACGTTTGCAAGCTTTAGCTAAAAAGTGTGAATCCCTGAACCATTTGCTTATTTTAGAATGTTACTGTACGTAGACCACTTCAAGAATTTGCATACTGTTCTATTTATAGTTGACAAAATTAAAGTAAAATAACTATTAATGAAAAATTAAAATCCCCCCACGCTAAAACAAACTAGTTTTCCGATGGAAACCGTGGGCTTAAACAAGTCCCATAAATGTTTCCAATATTATAAATATGAGTAATATACATTAAAAAACAAGCCACATCGCAGCGCGCGCGCCACTTGCATATCAAACGCATTCTTGTGGAAATATGCAAGGCATCAGTACGCAATCGGCATAGCCATTCAATAAGATCGCATCAGTTATGATACCTAGACAGTTAGAAGAATCTCTTAACTGTACAGTCAACGGCATAAACATATACAATATAATACAATACACATACTCTTTATTGAACACCACAAATCAGTACAAAACAATACAGAAACAAAGAACAAAGTAGACAATAGGCGGTCTTATCGCTCAATAGCGATCTCTTCCAGACAACCAATAAAAGAAATAAGTACACACATACGTACATAATGTACGTTAGCAAGACGTCAAAGCACCTTTATATACTATACTATTTATAGAGCAACGAAATCCCTCTAGTTAGTATGCCATACTATCATTATTAAATAGTTCGAGCGCCTGGCAGCTTTTCAGCAGTTTATAATGAGGAACATAATCAAGCATTAATTATTTAAAAAAAAACCTGACTGCGTCAATATTTTTTTTTATAATTTTGATTTACCCTGTCTCTCTCACGAGTAAGACGAATCTAATGATACCTTTCAAGCTCAAATCGGACCAGCCATTTAGGCTCTAGAGCGTGCCAAAGAAATATACATACACTCGAAAAACATAACCCTCTCTGGCGCAGTTGAGTGAAAAATATGATGACAATACAGCCCCCCCCCCCCTACATACACACACACCCCCTATATACAGTCCGCCTTTGTGCATGTATCTCAGTGTTTGTCAATTGTATTTGTCTTGTTTATTTTGCACAATAAAGAGTTTACATACATACAATATTGTCAATTTAGCTTGTCCTGAAACGCGGTAAGTGGCTGATTTTTAATCTCAAAATGATGCCTCAACTCAACTGTATGTTTGTTAGTCTCAAAGGACAAACGCTTTGATGAAGTTAACTAGTCAGTTGCGCGCAGACTTGTCACATTTGCATATAAATAAAAGCTTCTACTACGTATTCCGATTTATCCGTGGAATTAGAATCGGTTCCTGGAACTGGATAGCGTTACCAATTAATGTAAAATCCATGTTGGTCTAAGAGCAAATAACATAGAATGTACCAGTTGCTTCTTTTCCCGCGCAAATGGTGCAAACCCATCGAGGGAACGGGCACAAATCTTAGGAATCACTGTTATAGGCAATGCGGTCAGCAACGCATAACAATTTTGATTCCCCTTTCCAACTATACACCCACAATTATGCTAAACGTGGCTTTTAGGTCTTGTTAATTTTAGATTTGTTTACCCCGTAAAGGATCAAGACGTGATTATCCTATAATATTATAAACGTTAAAGTTTGTAAGTATGGATGGATGGATGGATGTTTGTTACTCTTTCACGCCAGAACGGCTGGACAGATCTGGACGAAATTCGGAACATAGATAGATTATAGTCTGGAATAACACATAGGCTACTTTTTATCCCGGAAAATTGCGTAATTCCTGCGGGATAGCGATAAACGAATTGTATGCAGACGAAGTTGCGGGCAACAGCTAGTATACTATATATGAATAGGGTGGGTATAGAATAGTATCAGACTTGTGTAAAGATAATGTTCTCAAATTATAAAATTGTGGCGAGTGTCACAATAGACATCTCTACCTATCTGTAGGCATAACATCTGCTTGGAGAGAGATGACTATTGTGGTCACTCTCACACATCCATTTGTTAAAAAAATGGTCTTGGTTGTTTGTAGGTGTTTCTGTTCTCCATGACTTGACTCTACTATTGCGGAGATAGCAAAGTAAAGTGATTCAATTGTGGGTAGGGTCTAGTTGGATTATAATATCCATGGAAGCCAAACAACTGTTCCGTTATCCTTACTTAAAGCTTAAACCGGTTCGCGGTTGTAAAAGACGTCATAGCGGTTTTGAAAGTCTAAAGTGTTATGTTTTATGTTTTACGATTTTATCCAGTTTAGCCTAACCACGCGTGAAGAGATTCAAGACAAGTACTACATGGTGATTTCATATTGGTAATACAAAAATAGTTTCAAAAACGACTACGTCTAAAAAAATTATATAACCTATTCCACCCAGGCCATTATTACGGATTTGTTAACACCTTATTCATTAAAATCGGTTCAGTAGTTTAAACACTACGGTGGAATATACAAATATGTAGGTAGGCTAAAAGCTTAAGTAAATAACCTGTTGAAAGTAAATGAGTGAGTAAATTTGTGCGGATAGACAAATTGACGCTCCAAATTAGAAAAATAACTTAAGTTCCATATCAGTTCTGTACACTGCTTAGGTCTTTTTACCTATACATACAATGCCGAGATCGTTACCCATCCTTTTGGCTTCACCGTAGTCGGATAGATCGGATAATATTCATGCTTTACTCACATCATCCCTCTAAACACCTCTAAAGTCTTATTTATGGTTCTAAAATAATCAGAATAATGTTAAATTAAACTTTTGAATCATCCCGTTTCTTAGGTTTGATACGATTACCCTACTTCTATGATTAAAAACAAGAAGCAAACAATATTTTATCTACACATTTAAAATTAATTGTAAGTACTTCAATTTCATATAATAAAATAACGCTATAATAACAATGCTGTAATGCTGGCCATTACGTACGGGTTGTGAATTATAGATGACTTATGAATGTGTGTTAATATAATTGTATTTTTTTCTATTAGGTTCTCTCAGTCATATAAATTACACAATAGACTTGATCTTAGACAAGTCATGACGTGTCTTGTTTGACAACGTCAACGCACGACCTGAGTCAAGACACCTGGCCGTACTACGGAATTCGAAATTCGAACTGCGTACCCTATCATCCTTTTCACTCTCTTATTAACGATCATTAGTGTGAACGGAACGGCACTAAACATACATCGAATTTGTAACTTCAAAGTACAAGGCCTTTACTCGGTGAGATCATTCTCATTCGTTTAATAAAATGAAAAAGTCGGTTTGTTAAAGCAATAAAATTTTCACTGCGCATATAAAACATGTTTAGTTACATTAATATTAAACTTTGCTGTGGTTTCGAGTTTGAGATCGTCGGTTTTAATTCTGTTTATTTTAGATAGCAATGAAACGAAATTCATATAACAATTAATGTGATATACATAATATTTTGATAACATTTTGACTTTTGCACGAAAAAACAATTTCTCAAGACGTCGATTGAGTTCAAAACTAACTAAGTGCTCATATCATCATGCTGCAAAAAACTTGCCAGTAAGTATTTTACAGCATGGAACTTACCGTTAACCGGAGTGACTTTGATAATTTTGTGGCTGCTTTAATAGCTTTATTTTTTTTTAATAAATCGACTTTGCACGGCTCTCCTGTAAAATCAAGATTTTGCAGTTGCCTCAGTATACTTAGGAGGTGTCGAAATACATAACATTCCAAAAACCTCATAACTCCAATAGCAAAACTGAGGCACACTCCCAAAGCGCTTTATTATGAAACGTCGCGTGAGAGAAGTAAGTCCTTTTCACAACTGCGACAACTTTACTTTGCCATTAAATTTAAATCCCTGTTTAAGGGCACTTAGTTAAATTAAACAAACGGGCCTTTACAAATAAGGTACCCGTTGGTCTAAGCTTTTAAAGTGAGAACTAAGCTGATTAACACAGCTGCGGTTACGCTGTCATTAAAGAGTTCTGACGATGTCCCCGAAACTACCCTACCTTGCCTTATAATATTACTGTTGTCCAACGCTTTGTCCACGCAGGATTAAAATTTGTATCGTTATTTTAACCAATTTACACAGATTTCATTCCCCTTTCCCATATACCCCCACAATCGTGCGAAACGTGGCGCTTAGGTCTTGTTACCTTAGGCTTAGATTTATGCATGTACTCGTATGTATGTCATTTACTCGAAAAGAAACCTTGACAAATTATATAGCGTCTGTCAGCTCTGAACATTTGGGTTTCGGATGCCTTCGGCCGTTTCACGTATCAAATCCATAAGAGTGAATGAGACAGCTAGACAGACCCGAAGGTCTTTTTAAATACTGTCGCATTCCAAACCTTCTTCGTAAACCACTCTATCCGCAATTTATCGCAAATAGTCAGACAGACGCGGCGAAGTTCCTTCGTCTTATAATTAAGTAGTGGAGCGTTTAAAAAAAAAACATGAATAATATTTTTCAGAATATTATTCATGTTTTTTTTTTTGGATTTTTCTTACTCAGAATCATTTACCCCAACTGTGTCCCAGATTTAACAATGGAATTTTATTTTCCTGTTCGTCACGTCCCATACAATACAATACAAATACTCCTTATTGGACACCACAAATCAGTACAAAACAATACAGAAACAAAGAACAAGGTACACAATAGGCGGTCTTACCGCGTAATAGCGATCTCTACCAGACAAGCAATAATAAGTCGGAGACACTACAATATATTGTGTACTAGCTGTGGCCTGCGACTTCGTCTGCGATGAATTCGCTTGTCGCTACCCCGCGGAAACTATGCATTATTCCGGGACTGTAAATATTACTTTACCAAATTTCAATAAAATTGGTCCAGCCGTTTTGTCATGAAAGAGCAACAATAAAACGACGTACAAAAAACTGACGAACTGGAATCAATATGTGTAAATGATTCGAGTAAGAAAAACCCAAAATAGTTAAATTCTGGGAAAAAAAGCTTGGACATTTTAAAAAAATGCTCTGTGATTTACTATCGACCCGTCCCGGCTTTGCACTAATTATTAAACTATTGTTATACTACGCCTGAACCACTATGTTTATTGATGAAAACTGCATTAATAACCGTCGAGTAGTTTTAAAAATCCAAGCAAGCATACATGCATATACGTACTGTTGTGTAAAGATAATTTGCATTAGTTCCACTTCTTTTTCTAAACAACTCTTACAAGATGAATCACTTCAATGATCCACTTACAAAATATGCTTGAAATGTATCGTATCGGCAGCAAAAAGATTGTGTAATATACAAACGTGTAGAGAAGATTTAATGTGTGTTACATGGTTTAAAATAGGGTTTCACAAGTATAATAATATAATTGACGCAAAAAGTCAGCACCTAAAATGGGATTCGGATAGCCGTAAATCTCAACAACTTACAATAACCGCATTTTGTATTTGCTACAGCTACAAAGCAAAAATTACGCTCAGTTAGTATCCTATTAATATAAAAGTCCGGTAAACCTTTAGTTTTTGGCTCAAACAAAGGAGGAACAATACAACACAATTCCTCCATTGGTTGCATATATAATCTCGAATCACAATTCTAAATATAGATGCAATGAACCATTATGTCCTTAGAATAGTGCGTGACGAAATTTCGGAAGCCCGAATTGTTGGCACGGGAGATGATTAAAAGCATTAGGTACTGGCCGCAGTCCAAAACAATCAATCTTGTTTATGAATTCCCATTCACACGTTTACTGGGAATTTTAAGTATACCCTATTTGCTTAGATAACGTCGTTAACTCCAAATAAATATAAATACTAATATAAGTCTTGAGCTTCCGCGGAGCTCCTATTCTCGTGCGCGTATTTTACAAAAAAGGCGATACGAAGTGATCGCATGAACTATAACCACCACAATGCAGCTATTAAGTTACGAAATCGACGTCAGTATTGCTGAAAATCGTTGAAAAGAAGAGTTCTCGATATATTTTTGCGAAACGCTGATGAACCTACTTTAAATTCACTTACATCTCTGATTTTAATGACATCAACACCATCCATTATTTGAATTAAGAAAAACATATAATGATTTTTAAAAACCGCATTTTTTATCATTTTAAAACAAATAATAGGCTGAAACATCACAAGTAAAACTTACAACATTTCATTCAATGATTTATTTCTCATACCAAAATTTTGTTCTGTTTAAAGCCACTCCTTTAACCCAAAGTTAAATTTAATGCACACAATCGAACAACCTAAGTAATTTCCAATATTATATCTTCAACTAAAGCCTCGTATTCATGGTAAACATTTGTTTAGCAACAAAGTTGAATCAACGGGTTGCGGAGTTGCTGTCAACATGTTGCTGGCAACACTGCGTGTTGTAGAGGTGATAGCGTCATCTTGACAAGCTCTCGCTCGACAAGCGTAAACATTGATTCAACTTTGTTGCTAAACAAATGTGTGCCATGAATATATATATTTAAAACATCAACAGTACAAAAATTGGCGTTTTATCAGAACACAGAACCAGCGCCAGATTCTGCACATTCCAATCTTATCGAGTCTTTGGAGTTAATCAAAATTACTTACTTCTGGTGCTCAAAGATAACTTCTGCAGAAGCTGTTTCAATTTGGTGGACGTTGTGTTCGTTTCGTCGAAAGGTATGTTCGGTATTCCGGACCCTGAATCTTTTTGGAGCACCGAGAAGACAGCACTTAGGGTCAAGAAGCAAGGACTGTTCCCGTGGCCGCTCGCCGGGTCGTGGTTGTGATACAACATGCCCAGGCGGTGCCAATTAAACTCCTGCAACAAAAAAAGGATTCTTTCAATGCAAATGCGGGAAAGCAAAGTCAAGTGTTACTTGCTAGTCAACTTTATCGCAGTATAAAGTTTATTTTACAGTACCCGGCCATAAATATTGCACTTCGGTCTTTGGAAAGAGACAATGACGTAAGTTAGAGGGAGGCAGCGCTCTACGAAGCCGAAATTAGCCGAGAAGACCGATGTGAAATCTTTATGGCCGGGTACTGTACACTGCTTGTACCTAATTGATATTGATCAAGTCAATGGCGACAAAAAGGTTAGGATTATGGAAAGAGGAATATTAAATCCTGTCACCTGGAGTTCATCAACGGACAGTTCCGTTAAGCTTAAAGCTAACAATTGACATTTTACTATAACAAGAGGCTTTTTCATAGTGTTATAAGCTTAATAAAAATATTCTTGAAGGCTAACATACATGCATACATAAATCACGCCTTTATCTCGAAGTAGACAAGGGCCTAAGGTAACAAGACCTAAAGGCCACGTTTAGCGTAATTGTGGGCGTACAGGCGGAAAGGGGAATTAAAATAGTGATGGGCTGGGTTCAAACCTAAAGATATTTAAATACTATAATTTTGCGATTTTTTCTCAATGCATGGAGCTGAAACTTTCAAAGGATGATTCTTAGAAAGGAACATTATGATTTTTGTTGTTTTTTTGAAATAAGTAAGCAGTTTCTTGATTTCCTTTGCAGTTGCTTTACGTCAAAAAAATAAAACTATTACGAAATAATAAAATATACATATACATACATACACATACACAAATCACGTCTATATCCCTTACAGGGTAGACAGAGCCTGAGGTAACAAAACCTAAAGGCCACATTTAGCATGATTGTAGGCGCATAGGTGGAAAGGGGAATCAATATAGTGATGGGTCGCTAGCCGCTTCGCCTATAATATGATTCCTAAGTATTTCGCCCATTCCCTCGATAGGCTTTTACCATCTGCGTGGGACGAGAAGCAACTGGTACATTTTATGTTTTTCCTTAGCTCCCAGACCAGCATGTAAGTAAAGTATAGTTGAAATATTTATTTTCCTCTGTCGAATATTATTGTAGTGAATATTTAATTAAGTTTACCGGGGCAATTACGGGCACAAGAGGCATTGCATCTTAGTCCTCTAGGTTGGCAACGCATCTGCAATCCCTCCGGGGTTGCGGGTGTCTATGGGCAGTGGTGATCACTTACCATCAGGTGACCCACTTGCTCGTTTGCCTTCCTATTCATATAAAAAAAAAAAAAAAAGTGACATAAATAACTGACGTTGTAACCAAAAGTATAATTTAACAAAAATTTTAAGTTAAACAGAAATATTCGATCTAAACCAAACTTGCCAATTCGATTCTTAAAGCAATAAAAAAACCGAGCTACCTAAAAATAATAAAAACTGTGAGCAATTAAATACTCAAATAAAACCTGTTTTGATCAAACCACGTAATAAAAAAAAACAAGTAGTCAAAGCCACAACATGGTAAAAAAGTTTAAGACAAACACACACTGACAGTACAAAAGTAGGTAAAAAGAAACATCAAAATGGATAAATTAAGTTAAAAAACAAAACTATACAATACGCTAATGTGTAGAAATGACAACAGAATTGATTAGTTTAGGTGGATAATCGTTTCAAATTATTCATAAAATTCATCTTTAAACTCATTAATGCTTCACTTATTAAAAAAAAGTTACGACGTTTAAGTACAAAAAGTGAAAATTAACGATTCACCAAATCGCAACTGCTATGATGACTATTTTGTTCTAATAAATATTTCATTATTATTGTTTAACGTTGAAAACTACCATTCGCATCAATGGATAGGTCAACAATTCGAATTAACCTTGAAAGTAATTTATATTCTGTTTCGATACATGTTTCTTCAATATGGTGTTTCTCTACACTGTAGGTATTACGCAGTTAATCTGTATCGAGAGTAACTACACTGCGAATTGTGTCTGTAACCTTGACGTTTTTAGCCAAAATCGTTCGAGACTAACTATGGGTAGACGTCACTAATGTGAACACGCCATCAATGTAGTAATCACTCGTCCTTGAAGCCTCTTTGTTTTTATTTCGAATTCGCTCCGGTGATACATAGGTCAGTGTTTATCTACCAATTACTTAGTTTGCGACTTCTGTCGTTTTGTAGAAGATTTTATTTGGTTTTGGTTAGACATTGTCTTCGTGTTCGATTAACTTCAGAATTGGAGGAATATTTTATGTGTACCTTTCCGATTTGGTGTCTTTTTTTAAAGAATCGTAAAAAACATTTTTTTTACTCTTTTAAACAAACCACTTCAATTTAATGAAATAGAAACCTAGGTAGATGATACTCAACGCCTTAGTAAACAGAATTTCAGCCAAAAATAGCCAGTTTAATCACATCAAAAAATCACTTACAGTGACTTTATACTAAAAATAACTAAACACATCGAATTTCTACAAAAACATGTGATTGCGTAGCATGGATGTAAACACACCTGTCTGTATTTATACTGCACAATTCTATTGAAATTTATATTAAGCAAAATTGACGGTGAAACGATGATAAGTGTTTTCATGGTATCAAGTTTTATGGAGATTTTATGGCTGAATTGGAAAAAAGCAGGAGCTGGATCTTCTTACGTTTGAAGAGGAATACTTATTGAAATGATTAAGGAAAAGCTGAATACCGTTTAAGATAGCAGACTTCTCAGGTATATTGCCTGCAATTGTGGGTCAGATTTACTCGAAAAAAAAAACGTTCGCTTCCCTCGAAGTCATAACAAAATAATGGCATTAGATTGTGATAAATTAATCGGCTAACTTATTTACAAAACTGTAGGATTGTGGACGTCTGAATTGTGACATCAAAATTCGGCAATTTTTAATGATTTTCGAAGTTCTTGATTTAAATCGTGGAGTAAATAAATATATTATCCAGGGAGGCAACAAAATAATACGTTAACCACCCGATTTCCTCTCAAAAATAAATAAATGTACTTACTTTTAGTCGCGTTTGCTACTTTTAATCTATCGATGTCTACATCGATTTTCTTTTCGTCGACATATCAAAAACCTCGTCTAATCTAAAATACCGTCTAGACAACTATCAAACTAGCCCCATTTTCTTAATATCTCGAACGGTATTCTCACTCTCAAATTCTATGGTCAATTACTTTCTTAAATGTCCATTGATTCTATTATATAATATTATAAGCAAACTTAAAGCCCATTATGATGGGGCAGTCAACATTTACATTACGTAATTTGTTTAGAATCTGTTCGTATATTTCGGTGCCTGAAATCACATGTCTTCAGCCTAAAATGTTGATCTCACATAACACCGAGTCGGATCACGTATTATTACAGGCCACGCGCCTTTGTCTTTCACGCCGAGACCACAATCTGCTACAACGCATACGGATACGGTGATTTGCAAAAACACTTAATAAGTTTTTTTTTAAGTTTTTTCCACAGGATACTGATTGCGATTTTCTTAAATGAGATCCAGTGTTTGTTTGATGTACTAAGTATCGAAGAAATTATTTCTCTATTCACTTTTTACCGATATTTTCTAATAACTACGTAAGTAAATAATTGTTATTGTTTTTCTGTAATTCGTTTATCTAGTCTTAAACTAGTAATAATTGAAGGGCAGTTCTACAGAAATAATTAGTGGGATAGTATTTCCTTATTTCCTTTAAACTTAAAATTAAAGTTTCAGATATCTTTTGATTTTTATCACCAGTTCGATTTTTATCAAAATTTAAAACACCTCATCTGACTAAACTAATTCTGTTGAGCGTGATAAGTTACTTGTGACAGGTCACACAATTTACCCGTTACTTTCGCTCCATTCATAAAACTTATTAGCTTTTATTTGTGTCTTTTAGACAGCAATTTTTCTCTTACAATTAATTTCAAAGACGTACGTATCATGAAGGCACATAAGTAGTTCTTAGAATTGTGGGAATTGAAATAAATTCTCTTGAATAAATAAAATCATGTCCTAACGTATAACTTTGAAAGAAGGAATCCAGTAATTACAGCTGCCTGGACTCTGAATTGGCAAATAATCCTGTTCTCAGATCGTGATTTCTCGAGAAATTTCTTTTAATGTAACATTCTTTCGCCGGCTTAAAATCCGAGTCACGTAGAGCGATTATCGTCACTGAATTATATTCGGATTCCATTGGAATGTTTAGATTGAAAACGGTATAATGGCTTTTTTCAACAAATTACAAAGTTCACAACATTTACACAAGCAAAGCAACAAATAATGAGACAAATAAAACAGATCATAAATTGTAGAAAATTGTTTTAAAGCAAAGAAATACTAACAGTACATAACACCAGTACAGGAGACTCCGTAAAGGAAATTACCTCGAATACTTTTCGGATGGCGATACCAGCTTGAGTATAGCTTCCCATCATTCTGGTTAGGGTGGTGTAGCTAGGGTGTTTGTGGGTGAACGCTTCTGCCTGCGCGCCCGCAGTGAGCACGGGGATCCCCCAAGGCCCAGCGTATCTTGACACAGGAGCTATAACGTACTCACACCCCGGACCGATGAATGCATCTGTAATATTTATTCTACCATTCATATCTAATACCTAAAGTCTGAATTAACTTTATAAACATACTGTGAATGAATGCAATCGATTAACAACCAACTCTTTACTATGATTGTAGTCAAAGTGATAGAAAAATTATGTAAATGGAAGTATGGTGTAAATTTACCTGCTGAACCATTGACGTAGAATTCAAAAGCGGCAAGAGGTCCCTCGACAGAGGAGCAGCTAGTGTCTCGATAATCTACCAAAATTTTCCATCCAGGTAGAGGACCATCAGGCTTTGTGACAGCTGGTATCGCGATCTCCAAAATCGGTAGCACTTTAGCTAGCGAAAACACCAGTTTTGGATTTGCTGGTAACAGCACGCCCAGTTTTAATATCTTCTCATTGAACTGATGAGTCTCAGGTCTTAAGTTAAAGTTTATTTTCTTCACGTAATATGGATTTGATATTAAATCATGGGGGTATCCTATTGCATTAGCGTCATCTTGGACGTAGCGGAACTTTTTCATGTACTGTGGGTACTCGGTGATATTGGGAGCCTCGTATTTCTGGTTGTAATCGTACCGCTTGTCACCTTCTGGCACGTCTGGGCCTGAATAAGTATCCGCTTTTTCTTCACCTTCCGTTATCGAGGCTCGGCTCTTACGGTGGACTTTCCAATGTTTATCTTCAGATCTATGACCGTGCCAATACTTTGTAGAATCCTTGCTATGCACGTGCAGTCCATGAATATAATTTTTATGTTTTAATGTTTTATCGTTAACACTATCATCACACTTAATTATCACAATATTTGAAATAAAAATTAAAACGAGGAGAGATAACATAGTTATTTCTATTCTAGTAGCCTTGTTTCTCGTTTTTGTTTTAACCTTGTGTGTTTCAGCATCGTCCATTTTGTCGGGTTGTTGAATGCCATCTTTTGTTCGGTCTCTTTCACATCGTCGTCTCCTTTTGAAGTCAGCGCGACTAGCATGAGGTGCTGTTTTTCGCTTCAATGTCTTTGTAAAATTTGATGGGATAATCGCATGAACGATCTCCTCTAACATTTTATTTTATACTTATCTCATTTTATTTGATTACACTTCACCAACACTGTACATTATGGGCAATAAGTATTAATGTGATTTACATTACACAAATGCGATAATCGTTGCGGTTTATGCATTCAACATTGCAATTTTAATTGCAATTACTGACCATGTATAATTAACTCTCAGAATGTTTAACACTCGACATTAACATCGACATTAATGGTCCGTTCAGTACATATCTGTCAACTTAATTCACTAGTATCACAGACTCCTTGCACCGCGCTCCTTCTACATTTGCTTTACTTTTTTCTTAATGTTGACTTTTGACATGCCTAGTGTCACTAATAAACGAATGTATTTTTTGTAGCAATTTAGAAAATAACATTAGGTATTAAATTTCAGCTGATGATGCTAAATTGTTTTCGTTTTTTAACGTTATTAAAGACTTTAAGCGGTGAGTAAATACAAATTTATAATTTTATCCATGTAGCGTCCTTCGCATAGTTTGGTTGGAATCGCTAATTATTATAATCTGTTTATGTCTGAGTTCTGTAAAGCTGAACCAACTGTACGCAGGCTGGGTCAACAGCGGATGGTTGTAGATACGAGACTGAAGCCCGTATTCAATTTATTTTTGTCGTACAAACGGCGTTGCGTACCATGTGCATTATTCTGTACGTGATTCATAACATAATCTTTGTGCCGATTAGTCATAGGTATGGCCACACAAACAATTGCCATTGCATCTACTTTTATGTTCTCATATTTAGATATTATAATATATAATAAAATAATCTTATGTTGATCAATTTTATAATAAAAAGGCCGCAGTCAAGCTTACTGAAGCTTTGCTTTTATACTGCTTGTTAGGCTTAGTAAAAATACCTCCATTATATTTACGAATTTCAATATACAAATTTAATATTTTCCGAACAAATATGGTACCAATCATCAAGGATTCGAGTCACAAAGCAGTCTTCTTTTAATAAAGACACCCAAATTACTTCACGCATCCTGCATAGACAATATTAAAATGAAGGTGGCGACTGATATTCTACCTTATACTATATGGGATAAGGCTGGAAAGGCACTTGAATTGATATGTTAATTGGTAAGTACGACGAATTTGAAATGCTGAGGAAAAACCTCAAATTGCGAATGGAAGCTTCACGCAAGTGACGTCTGCTCACTTGATATTAGTATTATAATAATTAATCGTTAAAACTTTGTTACCGAAAGTTTTATAGAAATGTACCGTATTATGTTTCGGTTTACTCAATAAACTCAACGTATTGAAGGCAAACACATCACACACATGAACAGAGTCAGAATGATTTCAGTGTTTGTTGTTGCAATTGCTATACATAATTTTTGGAGGCCACAATCATAGGATAGACATTAATGTAGACTTAGATGAAAGTTGGCAAGTTAGTAAAAGTGTACTCTACATGAAAATGTCTCTGATATCTAAGTTATTATGCATTCCAATTGTTTAAAAGCAAAAAAGATGTCTAAAAGTTTTATTAATCTCATTATCAAATTCTACGATATAGATACAGGAGGTTACTGGAGCATTTTAATTATTTTGTGAATTTAAATCTATTGTTACACAATAATAATATTTTTATCTATACACGACACCTCTTTTAAACACGATACGATGAACTGCAAAATATTTAAAGCAGTTGGCAAATTTATTCTAATCCCCAATCGTTAGACGGACACCAATAAATTTTATTACTATTCCTATAGGGAAGATAATTATTATTGTATAAGTAACAGCTATTAAAATGTATTTTATTCAATCAGTAGCGCGGTCACGTTGCATTTAAAAATAGTTTTGAATTGATTGACCAATGCTAAATAGCGGCAAGGAAGTGGCCAGAATTAATTAGATGACTGTGGATACGTCTGCCCAAAATTAGGATTCAATACCTACCTAAATTACTGTTTATCAAGTACCGGGTGGTAGGGCCTTGTGCAAGGTCCGTCCGGATCGCTACTACCATCTTACTCGCTAATCCTGCCGCTAAGTAGCAGTGCTTGCACTGCTGTGTTCCGGTGCGGAGAGTAAGACAGCCGGGGAAATTACGGGCACAAGAGGCATTTCATCTTAATCCTCTAGGTTGGCAACGCATCTGCAATCCCTCCGGGGTTGCGGGTGTCTATGGGCAGTGGTGATCACTTACCATCAGGTGACCCACTTGCTCGTTTGCCTTCCTATTCACATAAAAAAAAAACCTATAAGGCGGATTTTGGTTACGCCTCTATGTTTTTCTTTTGTTTTTTTTCTTCGTTAAAATTATTTTATTTTTAACACGCTTTTACTAGGTCGACTTGTATGTAATAAGTTTGTAATGGAATCTAGGGAAGCGAATTTAATCCACTTCTAATGATCGTATCGCCATGAAAATTTACAGTTGAATGTGAATCTGATGACAATACAATAGTAGGTACGGTAATAGAATTTTAGTGATCCGGCCTTTAAATAATCAAAATTGAAAAAGTTAAACATAGAGTAGGTATAAATCGTGTGGTAAAAAAAGATTTTACATACCTACATTCGTACATAAATCACGTCTTTATGAATTACGGGGTAGACAGAGCCTAAGGTAACTAAAGGCCACGTTTGGCACGATTGTCGTATAGGTGGAAAAGGGAACCAAAAAAGGGATAAAAAGATTTTGTTCTAATGTTGTCCCTGGTGGAATTTTTGTGGAGAAACATGCAGCCACAGGTTAGCCACACGATCTCTCCTTAATGTGACTGACCGCTGAAAATGTTATTTTGGATAATTTAACCGTGGTTAACAAATAAACATTTCTTTAGATTGGCCAGTGTACCAAGTGTGTAAATTAAAAAAAACCTTTACAGTTCTATTACCAACTCTACCTGTTGAAATATTTGGAATATTTAGTTCTAAGACACCCTGTATATTGTAATACACGGTCGTAAAGATTACACTTCGGCCTTTGGAAAGAGACAGTTGGCGTCAAGTAAGAGCGAGACAACGCTCTACGAAGCCGAAATAGACCGAGAAGACCGATGTCCAATATTTACGGGCGGGTTTATGGCTGTATTTGTTCTTCGAAAACGGGTTTTCGATCACGGTACTATGGGGATCTTGTTCTTTTAAAAAGCACTTATGGAGCAGAGGTCAACGTATCAATGCTTGTTCCAGTTTGAAAGACAGTATAGTAGACCCTTCATCGCTGTTGTGAGTAAGAGACGGTTGAAAATTTTGATTTTTTTTTGAAGACTACCCACCTGCTATGGGTGTTGTAGGGGTATAGCACGCGTCACGGAATGACGAGGATCCGGGTTCGACTGTTTGGTTTACTTTTCGGATTTTTCTATGTGTTCTAATTTTCACTGACATTTAGAAATTTAATTTTGAAATTGTATAAATCTGTAAGCTAATACACGTTCCGTCAGCTTTTAGAACGCCATTTAGGTTTGCCTTGCGGTTTCACTCGCTTTTAAGGGTTTGATGCTTTAGTCGATCTGGTGAAGGGGGCAGCAAGACAAATCTGAATCAGTGGCGTAACTATAGAGTGGCAGGGGTGGCTAAATGCCAGGGGCCCCTAGCTCTACGGGGCCCCTAATCGGCTTGGTTTAGAGCACAGAAGGGACACTGATGCACTTCTTTATATTGAGGGAGGAGCCTCATCTGACGAATTTGCCACGGGCCCCAGACGTTATGGCCGCCTATTGTTACCTTGTAATATTCTGTATACCTTTTTAGGGTTCCGTACCTCAAAAGGAAAAAACGGAACCCTTATAGGATCACTTTGTTGTCCTTCTGTCCGTCCGTCCGTCCGTCTGTCAAGACCCTTTTTCTCAGTAACGCGTGGAGGTATGAAGCTGAAATTTATATCAATTACTCAGGTCTACTGTCCCTTGAAGCTGTGAAAAAATCAAACTTCTAAGCCAACGCAATCAAAAGATACAGCCGTTTATGCCGCAAATTTCCGCAAATTTTCAACTCTCAAGGGAATCAAAACCTACAAGGTAGTTCCCGTGAACGCAGAATCTTGAAATTTGGTATGAAGGTAGGTCTTATAGCACAGATTAAAGAATAATTGCGAAAACCGTAAATGTGTATGTATGTCTGTATATAGCAGTGACCAATATAAAGTAACCCCACACTGCGTACATTTTGCTTTGGAACAGGGCTCTGCTTACACTGGTTTTAGATATTTATAGATAATGATACGGAACCCTCGGTGCGCGAGTCCGACTCGCACTTGACCGGTTTTTTTTTGTTTTGGTTCTTATATGTGGTGTTCAATAAAGAGTTATTGTATTGTATTGTTATAGTTACGGCACTGATCTGAATGACAATCTAGGAGTAACTGACTGTACTTCATTGCCATCCCAATAGCTGACGAAGTACACTTAGCAACAGGATGTATATCATTAATGATAATTAGTTCGTATTTGGTTCCCGCGGGCATTCAATGACATAGTATTACACTATTTGCAAACATAATTATCAATAACTAGCTCTTGCCCGCAACTTCGCCTGCGCGGAATCCGTTTATCGCTAACACACACACACACACATAAATCACGTCTTTATCCCTTACGGGGTAGACAGAGCCTAAGGTAACAAGACCTAAGAATACCTATTGTAATATTGTGGGATAAAAAGTAACCTATGTGTATTAGGCTTTTGGGTTTTTGTGGCATATGATTTGTCTTTTTGTTCAATATATATCATGTTTACATTTACATACTTTTTGACCGTTTTACATTTTGATAATGAATCATTATATACCATTTTATATTTAGACATTTGTACCAAAATGACCTGTAAAGTTACAATGAATAATCTTTACATACATACATATATACCACGTCTTTATCCCTTACGGAGTAGACAGAGCCTAAGGTAACAAACCCTTAAGGCCATGTTTAGCATGATTAAGCGCGTATAGGTGGAAAGGGAAATCAAAATAGTGATGGGATGCTAACAGCATCGCCTATAACATGATTCCTAAGTTTTTCGCCATTCCCTCGATGGGCTTTTACCATCTGCGCGGGAAGAGAAGCAACTGGTAAATTCTATGTGTTTTCTTTACTCCCAGACCAGCATGGAAGAATAATCTTTACAAGGGGTAGGTACCTATTTAATCATCTAATCTAACCGGTTGCTATAATATTCCGGAACAATTCTAGACACTATAAATAGAGTGATTTTGTCCTCACCGTTTGTATGAAAAAGCTAGTTAGGGTTTGTAGCCGACGCACCTATTTAGGCAGCTACCTTTTTATCAATTTATTATATTTTGGCACTGGCCACAAATTCAAATTCAAATTCAAATTATTTATTAAAATAATCAATTGTACAAATAAATTATAAATGGTTAGTAAGCACTATATTATGTCTATCTATGTATTAGTAAGTACACAACAAAGTTAAGAACTAAACTAATGACTCGACATAAAACAAGTGTGCCTGCGCTTACAACGAAAGTATATTATAAACTGTGCGTAGAGTAGTTAAATTAAATGCCTAAACTAGGATACGAGAGTACCCTGTATCTTAGGCAAAAGATAGGGTCTATGATTAAATATTAATTGATACAGGGAGTATTATTTTCTGTACAAAGGTAGAAATCAGCATTTTTATCACATATTAAACTAAGGGTTACCTAATGATAAATAGTTAATTAACTAAGTTATAGAACTATCTTCAGCAGGTTTTCGGTTTCCTCGTAAGACAAACTTTGCAACCACCCTGACAGAATGACTTTACAGTTGCCATAGTTTGAGTAAATAAAGTTAAATTGCACGCAGCGCTAAAAGAAAACTAAAACAAAAGAGAGTCGTGACATTGCTCTGGTCAGCGCTGCGTGTTGAATTTTTACTATAATTTGAATTGTTTTATTTATTAGTTTCTACAGTCTACAGGGGTTGTAGTTCCGTTCTTAATAAAACCACGGTCGAGTTGGCAACAAAGTCGTGCTGACTCACGCTGGCCGTTCTGGCGCGTCAGACAGTCTGTCTAATTAGTTGTTCGGAGTTCTTTAAAGACTGTTGAACTAATCTTATTTTAGTGTAGTTCTTAAATAGATTTTAAATGTAGCTTGCCTAAACGTTCGTTCAGTAAATATATTCGTAATTAATTTTTAAAGTTGAGGATTTAATACATTTTTTGATGGAATGTGAAATGACGAAGGATAATTAGAGGTACCTGGCTGATTTGAGCCTGTTTAATAGAGCAGTTAACACAACATTGAGTTTTCCGGCATCAGAAAACGCAGTACGAATATACAGGTTTGTGAAATACTCCTGTGCTGCCAGAGAATCTGGTAGTGGGCAGGGGAGTGTTTGATGAATCTGACCCAAGAGACATCCAATGAGGCTGGCATAGTCACACAAGTGCACTTTATCCCCGTAAAAATATTAGATAAAAAAAAATTAAAGATGGAATGGAACTCAGATTAATTGTTGGTCGAAAGCGATGTAACGTAATTAAAATTATGAGAATGTTTCAGTAAGATGATAACAAAGGCGTCGTCAAGGGGGAGGGGGGGAGGGCTACTGCCCCCTCCTGGAGAAAGGTTTCACTTGTTTCTTAAGCTCCTGACTGAAGACTAAAGGTCCGGCCACACCAGTGCGTAAAAGACGTCGACGGTGCGTTTACGCAACAAAATGTATAAATAAACGGTGAGAGAACGTGAAGCGTGTGACACGTCACTGCGCATACGCAGCTGCGTGGTCGCTCCTTAAATGATCTTAGCTTCCTTCTTACACATTTGATAGTGTTTTGGCCAATGCTGAGCAACGTCACCGTTCAATAACATATCAAGTGCATCGACTGTTTAAATTATCGATTTTATTATGTCGAAGTATCCAAACTACACAAAACCCTGTGAACCACCAAAGTTATTTGTGTCAACCGCTTAGTTTGATAGCATAACTGTTTTAAAACCCGATACTGCACCCGTATAAACTGCATCTGACACAAAAGTGCAATGCAATTGTTAACATTCCCGCAGACACGACTGAATATTACCGCGGAATAAGGAAAAGTCAGAAAAAATGGTTTGTTTCTTTGCAACTTTTTTTAATGGAAACAATCGTTATTGTTTAATATTGAGATTGAGGTTTGTTTATTTTATTTGTACGCAGCGGTAGATATTGCGAAAACTTTGTAGTTATTTCAATTAAAATTGCGGTTCATAGTGGACGAGATTGCTCGTGAAGTTAACGTAAATAATTATAAATAGTATGGCAGTATGAAGTTAGGATAATTGAAAACATAGCGGGAATTCTTATTAAATTATTAGAGCGCGAAGCGAAGCAAAGATATAAAACAAGTTCAGGAACAAACAGTTATTTTGCTTTGTTATTGGTCCAGATTAAATACTTAATGTCAGGAGAGCATTGCTGTTATAAGTACAGTCGACGGCATAAATATCTATACAGCCTTTATGGGAAATATATGTATCAACGGACTTTATTGTTTGTGGCATAAAAGGTGTATAGGTGTTTTTGACGTAACGTGTAAGACATACCTGAGGACATTTTGTGTATTATTGTTTCCGCTACCAACTTAAACTGTCTCCAACTCATTTCCCTTATTGGTTGTCTGGAAGACATCGCTATTAAGCGATAAGACCGCCTATTGTCTACTTTGTTCTTTATGTCTATATTGTTTTGTACTGATTTGTGGTGTTCAATAAAGAGTATCTGTATTGTATTGTATTATGCTAGTATCCACCTTTATACCCTCATCATTTTGTCATTTGACAGAAATAAATGCTATTCTGATCCCGTTTGACAGACTCGTGTCAATAAACTCTGAACCCTAGCGTGGGCTTGGCTCGCTAGCCCGCGAGAGTCCACACTAGAGAATTTGGTTGCTGTAACGGGCTCGCAGATGACTACCTGGCTTAATGTACCCACTATTTTAAATATAACTAATTGTTATTCAGCGCTGGTCGCTACAATGTTCCGTGTACTAAATAATTGATGCCGAAAGCGACCGCCCAATCATAAGTCACAACAAATAACATTTTGATTGTCATTTTATTATGCTATTATGATCCTATTCTGTCAAATTTAATGTACCTTTTGAGTTAGTAATTCAGTTACGTGTTCACCCGTTTTTATGACCCATTGTACTTGCCATTTTCGTTTCTTTTGCGTCCCTTCCGCTAAAATAGTTTAATACTACTTTATTTTATTGTTTTCTTTTTTAGAAGCTACGGAATATAACGGCCAGTCGTAAAGTTGTTGGATACGTTGTTCCAAATAAGATCTTAGATAAGCATAACCATAATCTGACTTTAGTGGTTGCTGTAGCGGAACTAAAATGGCTACTTTCATTGCATTCCCTTAACCAATAATAGAATATTGTTTTAAATAAATGGTCCATTTCCTTAACTTTTTCTACGCCAACGACACGTATATCAGCACCGCAGGTTCAACTCTCACTATTTATCACTAATTTAATCCACTCCCTGTCTTTAGTACCTTATCTTCTCTTTTTGCTTCTGATCAAATCCTTTTCTGTTGTATGGCCTTCTTATTTTTCATTGTTACATTCTCACATTTATTTTATCTTAAGTATTATACAGTAATGTTATGTGTATATGTATGTATTATTTTATTTTATTTATTTGGCTATGTATTAAATATGTTGGTATTGTTGTTTTTATTATCCCTGCGTTTATCCTGTCTATTTGTTTCCGCCACCTACTTAAACTGTCTCCAACTTATTTAGCTTATTGGTTGTCTGGAAGAGATCGCTATTAAGCGATAAGACCGCCTATTGTCTACTTTGTTCTTTGTTTCTGTATTGTTTTGTACTGATTCGTGGTGTTCAATAAAGAGTATTTGTATTGTATTGTTCAACCCCAACGATCTATATATACGTCCATTACTTCAATGCAAAAGCAACCTTCTTTAAATTAGGTTTAGGTTCAACTTAAGGCATTGCAATAAAGAAGTCTGGCGTATGGGTGGCGTCTCTTGTATTTGACGTGACGGTGAAAAGGTTAAAAGTTGTACACTCAACTTTTTTTTGGGACTTTGTTCTATTTTCGGTTTTGTACTCAGAATCACGAGCACTATTGATCCTGATAGGAGAAAAAGTGTCACCTGCGTGTAATCTAAATTTTCGATCCATTCCGTTACCGCCATGCAAATTTCAAGCAAGTTGCAGGGTGTCACATCTGTACTACTTTATGAGTATGATTTCCACTTTTATACTGTAATGTGACTTGCAATAAACGATTCTATTCTATTCTATTCTATTCTATTTGTGTGAATGAAGTAACGGGACGTTTTTTTTTGCAAAAACACGCAAAAGCTTATCAAAAAGTATTTTGCATTTTGCAAATACAAAATATGTTCGAAAATGCATTTAAAATAAAACACAAAATTATTTTTTCTAAACAAGGTATTTATGCATTTCAAATACTAATATTCCAAAAATGTCTCTAGTCTAAAGTTATTGCTAAGCGAGACCTTTTTGCCTTAGGTTCTGTCTAACCCGTAAGCGATATAGACGTGATTTGCATGTGAAGTTTCTACGTATATCGATAATCAGTTGTCGATGTTTTATTTTTCTAAGTTATTTTATTGTCGATGCTATTATTTGTGTTTAGACGACCGTATAGCCTAGTGGTTAGAGACCCTGACTGTGAAGCTAGAGGTCCTGGGTTCGAATCCCGGTAGGGGCAGACAGTTGTATGATGAATACGAATGTTTGTGCCCGAGTCATGGATGTTGTATGCACAGAAGTACATTATATAAGTATGTTTATCCGTTGCCTGGTACCCATAGTACAAGCTTTGCTTAGTTTGGGGCTGGGTCAATTGGTGTAATTTGTCCCAAGATATTTATTTATTTATTATTGTGACAAACATTCACCACAAGGCGTTTGTGCTAGAAATCTCTAGGCCTAATCACTTTGATTCAACTGAACCTATTAAAATTCTGGATACAAAGCTACACTATCCCATATTAACATATACTTTTCTTCCCGGGATTGCGAAATTACGGGCGTCAGCTAGTAGATCAAATATTTTCATCAAACACATTGTATGTATGTATATAGGTGTGTATGACGGCATTGTGTAACGAAATCGCCTGTTGACGGTGAGAAATCTATTTTTGTCACAAATATGCACATAATTTCGACCATGGTTCACGTTGAATGTCGCTACGCTCGTTCGATTTTGAGGTTAGCGCGTGCTAAGTACTTCTTACGTTTTAGAATGGTTCTTGGCAGGTGTAAGTGCGAAGTAATAGCTCTATCAAGTGCATAAGCACCGGATAGTCGATGCTCTTTGTGCGATACATACATAAATCACGTCTTTATCTCTTACGAGGTAGACAGAGCTTAAGGTAACAAGACTTAACGGCCATTGCGGTAGTGTGTTTGAATCGAAAATGAATATAGATGAAGCTAAGAAGAGAATTAGTAATGTACAAAATAGTACCTATGTATCTTCTTTTGTCAGGATTGTGGTAGAATTGGGCTCTCACTTCGGTTTGTATACCCATAGAGAAAACGATATGCCATAATTGTGTATGTTATTTTTTAGCCTAATTTGTCTCACAGTGTAACAAATTTGTTTCAATAAACAAAATAAATATATAGGTATTGATCTGTAATAAGTATTTTTTGCAAAAGAACTCATTTAATACGAATAGACAAAATGTTCGTCTGATTTCTAATTGCTTACATAAATTTAGAATTGTTTACAAACATGTTGTGATAATGGACTAATATGGATGCCTGCCTTTGGAACATTTTGCGTCTTTTTCTTACTGTTCGTTACAGAAAGAGGCGGGCAGTTTATTTACGACACAGCTTTCGAGCGCACTCATGCTATCCGTACTGTGTGTTTATGACGCCAGATTATATGGACATTATTATCAATATTTATTAAAATATCGAAATCGACCTCGATATATCGGAGAAAAAATATCGATAGGTACAATGTCGGTCATATTTTCGGAGAGTTTCGGTTTCAAAATAATTAATTCGATTTTGTTCGGCTCAATAATAAGTATAATACAAGTAATAGGCAATACAAGTTATTTTAAAAAAATAACATTTCTTACACGACTTTCGTTATTTAATAAGTCAATAATTAGATACCGATAATTCGATGTATTAATAGGCTTCGTTCTTCTTCCAGTATCGCATGCAAACCTCCCAACCATCTGCATTACAACCGTCCGTATTAAACGTGCACAAAAAAGTTTATTTTTTGTCGTATCACTTCAACCACGTACACCAAATGAGTCAGGTGGTCGTGACTTCATACTCCTCCGCATCTAAAAATAGCCTGCCTTCAAACCTCGGGTATTTTTATAACATGTTCTCGTCTTGCGTATGCATAATTTATGTAATCGAATTCTTCGGAGGCTCTAAATTGTCTCAATTTCTGATTGGAATTTTTAAAATTGTTTCAATTGAAACCTGATGTAAAATAACGTCAGTGGTGGCTATTACGTTTTTTGCTGGCAATACATTACATGCATACATAAATCGCGTCTTTATACTTTATGGAGTAGATAGAGCCAAAGGTAACAAGGCCTACAGGTCACGTTTGAAACCACGTTTGCTACAGGTGCTTGTCTATTTAAGTGGTTCTTCTACAACAGCTAGCCTAGTGGTTTGACTCTCAAGCAGAGGATCATCGTTCGAGTCTGGGCTAGCATCTTTGAGTTTTTCCGAATTAATGTAAGAAATTACATTTTGGAATTTACCATGAGTTTTTCGGTGAACATTCGATACCGTGGTATTTTTAATTGATATTTTTTTTTGTAGCTCTTACCAACTGACGTGCCCGCAATATGCCTCATTTAGTGCGGTGTATGATGATGAACACAAAAAAACATGGCGTCGAATTGATAAGTCGTTAGAAGCAAAGTTAGCTCAACGCAAAGTCTCTGAACCTCAGTATTAAAATGTATAAGATTTTATAAAGTCTTCGCAACCAATTCCTAGCAGCTGACTCAACACGGCACAAATAGGCTTAACAAGGATTTAATTAACAACTTGTTTACTTTATTAATAAATTCTGTTGTTGAGTTATTCTGTCATTTAGATTTGATAAAGTTTGAGTAGCCGAGCATCGCGAAGTTGAAAGTTTTAAAAGCTTTGCTCTCTACAACGAGCTTAATTACTACTACAGACAATTTTAATGAAGTTTATGTTCGTGCGATCGAGATACAATTTTTGATAGAATATGTTAACACCTAAGCTGTGGAATAAAGTAAGTATTCTCCATTTCAATCCATTTTGAATCCCTTTGTAAACAAACCAATTTCATCTACAGGGTGTTAAGTAATGAGTGGTTAATCCTAGAACTATGGATAGAGGGCACTTAGGACGTTATAGTAGTCATCGAAAAAATTGCAAAGGTTAGGTTAAAATGGTGCTATGATGAAAACATTGAACAAGGCTGTTCATTTTTGAAAAAAACCTAAAAATCCGTATATCTCGGAAACTGTGCAACTTTTACATACATACATACATAAATCACGTCTTTATCCCTTACGGGGTAGACAGAGTCTAAAGTAACAAGACCTAAAGACCACGTTTAGCATGATTGTGGGAGTATGGATGGAAAGGGGAATCAAAACAGTGATGGGTTGCTGGCCACGTCGCCTTATACGACGTTATATTATAACATGATCCCTAAGATTTACAACAACTTTGCAACTTTTACTTTTTTATGTTAGAGAGGCCAGACAAACGAACTAGTGGGTCACCTGATGTTAAATGATTACCGCTGTCCATAGACACCCGCAGCGCTTTACGCGATGCCAGTGCGTTGTATTATAGCTTTATTATAACGTCGTAAGTGCCCTCTATCAAGCTCAAGTTCAAGGATTATCCACTCATTACCTAACACCCTGTATATTCCCACACAACTCTTGCATGCAATTAGCATATATCCACCGGAATATTGAACCTACACTGAATTGGAATTGAATCGCATTAAGACGTCATGGTAAGGCCGCTGGTGCCCACATTGCCCTCAGAGTATCTACCAGGGGTGTTACGAATATTCACATCCGCATCCGTAAATGCGGAATATTCGCATTAATTCAGACATCTGCATCCGCATTCACATCCGCATCAATCAATGCGGAGTTTTTACGGATGCAGATTCACATCAACAAGACTCGACAAGTAACTACATGTTAAGAGAGTGGGCGGAGCCAGAGTGGCACGTGCTTCGCGTTTGTTTACATTAATACTATTATGCAGTAATAAGTATTATTATGCATTTAAAATTTAAATAATTATCCTTTTAAAATCCCAAAATCCGCATCCGCATCAAATCCGCATCCGCGGCTGTGAGCTACTAATAATCCGCATCCGCATCTGCATCCGCGGCTGTCTAAATTTTTGCATTCGTAACAACCCTGGTATCTACACTCTAATAGATCACGGATCACGTACTGTGATGTACACCTTTAAGGTCGAAGGTTTATGTTGGTTTATGGTAAGAAACTGGAGGTAGAAGTAGGGACTTAATACGCATATTCGGGATAAATTAATGGGTAAAACGTGAACGGCTTGCTGATGGAGAGGTACTTAACCTGTCCAGGAGAAATGCTTGAGTAAAATTGTCTCAGTTTTCGACATATCCTGCTAACATCGCTTCACACATCCATACACAAATCACGTCTATATCCCTTCCCGGGTTAACAGAGCCTAAGTTAGCAAGAAATAGAGGCCACGTTTAGCAAGATTGCGGGACTAGGTATATATGGAAAATGGAGTCAAAATAGTAATGGGTTGCTAGCCGCATTTCCTATAACATGATTCCTTTGATTTTCGCCCGTTCCCTCGATGCGCTTTTACCATCTGCCCGGGTAGAGAAGCAACTGTTACATTCTATGTTTTTTCTTTGCTCCCAGACCAGCATGGAAGTACAGGGTAGTTAGTAGCAGTATAAGGTATAGTTAGGTACAAATAATCCTGAGAGGAGGCCAGTGCCCAGCAGTGGGACGACCGTATATAGGATGATGATGATTTGGGACAAATAACTCCTATTGGAGAACAACGCAACATTTCGAGGCAAATTCAGCGCATTAGCTCTAAACGCAAACAATAGTACTTTAATTACTTAATTAAAATTTAATATATTACATACATAGATATTATCCCACAGATATTGTACCTACCAGTTGCTTATCTTCCCGCGCAGATGGTAAAAGCCCATCGAGGGACTGAGCGAAAATCTTAGGGATCATTGTTATATAGGCGATGTGGCTAGCGACCCATCACTGTTTTGATTCCCCTTTCCACTTGTACGCCCTTAATCATGCTAAACGTGGCTTTGAGGTTTTGTTACCTTAGGCTCTGTCTACCCCGTGAGGGATAAAGACGTGATATATGTATGTATGTATGTTCTACCAATTAGAAGCAGTTAATATTGACCATGGCAAGCTAATATCATGTTCGTAAGTTGATGAGGCAATCAGAGTCATAATTCCATACGAAAACGTGTTAACTAATTTATTTTATCTCTATATAAATCATTCTAATATGCATATTTAAGTATTAAAAACTATTTTTATCAAGCAGTTGGCATTTATGAACAAGATTAGCTGTTGCCCGCAGCTTCGTCTGCATAGAATTCGTTTACCGCTATCCCGCAGGAATTACGCAATTTTCCGGGATAAAAAGTAGCCTATGTGTTATTCCAGACTTTAATCTATCTATGTTCCAAATTTAATTCAGATCTGTTCAGCCGTTCTGGCGTGAAAGAGTAACAAACATCCAAACATCATACTGACAAACTTTCATATTTATAATAATAGTAGGATAAAGACAATGTGGCTTATCCCGTCACTATTTTGTTGCTCCTTTTCAGTTATACGCCCATGTTAAGCGTAGGCATTAGGTCTTATTACCTTAGGCTGTGTCTATCCCGCAAGGGATAAAGACGTGATTTATCTAAATATATATAACTCAAAGGTGACTGACTGACTGACTGACATAGTGATCTATCAACGCACAGCCCAAACCACTGGACGGATTGGGCTGAAATTTGGCATGCAGGTAGATGTTATGACGTAGGCATCCGCTAAGAAAGGATTTTGATCAATTCTACCCCCAAGAGGATAAAATAGCGGATGAAAGTTTGTATGAAACTTTGTCAATTTTAAACCGATCGGGCTGAGACTTTGCATGCATAAAGCTACTATGACGTAGGCATCCTCTAAGAACGGACTTTGATAAATTCCACCCCTAAGGGGATAAAATAGGTGCCTGATAAAACTTTGTAAAGGTCGTAGCTGCCTAGAGTCGCGACGTTAACAATTATTGCTGAATATTACTATCAACATCAGTTCTTAAGTCTAATTCTACGCGGACGAAGTCGCGAGCGGAAGCTTGTGTATGTATAAACTTAAGGTTTTAAATCGTTACCAAGGAGAACGTAACCATAGCAACGAGTGACAGGAAAAAGTTGATCCACCCTTGGCTTGTAATCAAAGTATGCCTGACATGCCACGAACCAAGCCGGATCGTTTGTCAAGGATTGCTCAAACGGATAGCCAAAAGGAAACTTGAGGATGGACCACGGATTGGTCCGGAACATGTCGGAAATAGACGTTATTGGTGATGATTAAGTCAATTTTTACATTCATATTGATCTAGTATAAAAAGTCACTCCACGCCGTCTGTAGGTAGGTATGTATTGTCGAACAAGTTCTTTACCGCCTTAAGGTTCAATGTCATTTTTGTGCGGCTAAAACATCAAAGCCTATTTTCACTGACAAGTCAAAGTGACAATCAGCCTTATTGGTTTTACTTCTGATGGAGGAATTGTGATAAAAAATGATAAAGTTGTGGCCGCGTTCCAAATACTAACATAATAAATACATAACAATCGTAATTCTTGTGTCCTTTCTATAGATACCTATGTTGTCCCTTGTTATACTAGGAACACATGACCACAAGATTATGTACTAGCGGGACTACGTTGAGAGGTTGTACGGCCTTTCTAGGCTCAGTTCAAACAAACACTTGGTGAAAGCTGAGCCCCGCACCATGGATCAGACCGAGAGCCACACACGGTGGTATTATCCTCTCCTGTGCAGCCTAATCCATTGCCGGTCACAGATGTATCTCCCACCTCTACTGTGGGGACTATAGTCCCCTGGATGGTCCTCCACCTTCCCCATAGACCTTCCCTTACACGCCTTATTCTTGCTTTACTCTTACTCAACCTTGCAACGTGTTCCCGCTAAGATAAGTTATTTATAAGCACTCACCAGGACTCCTTAGCTTCGGCCTCAGGGCCACTTGCTGCCCACTCGTATCAAAGCTAATTCAGTTCATCTGAATCATGTTAAATTTTAACTACGTCTCTAACTCTCTCTGCCTACCCTGCAACGAACCTCATGTCAAAATTCTATCAACTCCCGCCAACCAGACCGTTATCAATAATGTTGCCAAGTTAATAATCTTACGTTTCGTTACACTCACCTTCGTGTGGAAATCGCTCAGATTCGCGACATTCCCAGCAACAAGGAATGAGCTATAGCAAGGTGAAAAGTTGACGAGTCCACTCTGCAATCTTTGCCTTTGCTCGAATCGCTGCGGCTCGTCTCTCTACTTGTCGTGGTTGACTCGGGTGTTCTTCTGCTCTTTCAGACACACTTTCAGTAACCCCGGGATGAGGGATATCATCGGAGCCCCTTTGCATCTGCTGTGAAACTGTTAGGTCACTTCTCTCAGGTATCTCCTCTGTACACTCTTCCTGCTCCTCTGTGGGGTCTATGTCCATAGTCTCCTGACCCCCAGTAAACTTTTCATTTAGGTCAGTCTCTTCGCAAACTTCGTTCACTTGACTTGGATCAGTCCCTTTAGACTCTTCAGAGTGCGGTTGATCTACTTGAGCCTGTTCTGCATTACCCTCTTGCGGTACAGAAAGCGGTTCCTCAAGCTCCAGCGGATACAGGTGTCCGATCGACCGTGTGAAGATACTGTCTCCCACTTGGACTTGAGCTACTCTGCAATATCCGTCTGAACCCTTTATCAGGTGAACTATTTTTCCAACCTTCCAATTAATTCTATTTTTTGAATCACCCTTGATTTGTACCCAATCACCAACACTCGGTTCTTGGCGCGACTTTACTCTTGGTTGCTTGTGAGAGTGTTGATACCTTTCTCTCAGGCTTGTCAGGTATTGATTAATAAACATATTTTTGAAGTGGTTCAGCATATGCTGGCCTCTTTTCCAACTTTCAATCAGGTTCTGCTTCGCTACGGTATCTGTTTGTTCTGTACCAAAATCTTGTGATGGCTTTAAGTGCAAGCAGTTGCCTAAAGAGAGAAAGTCTGATGGCCTAAGAACGACATCTATGTCAGGGCCTATCCGGGTCAGTGGTCGGCTGTTTACCACCGCTTCAACTTCCTTTATGACGGTCAGGACTTGGGTCTCATTCAATAACCTCTTTTCCAGGGTTCTCTTCATACAATGTTTAACTAATCCTACAAGCCTTTCATAAAAACCACCATGCCAAGGTGCTAGCTGCGGGATAAACTTCCATGTGATTTTATTCTTAATACAGTGTTCACTTTTCATTAGTTCAGAGCTTAATTTGAAATATAGTGCGTTATCTGACACAATTACTGTAGGTACACCTCTTGTTGACATAAATCTTCTCAATGCCATGATGCATTCGTCTGCAGTCAAGTTCTTAACGACCTCCATGTGTATCGCTCTCACCGCTAAGCATGTCAGCAGGCACACCCATCTTTTTTCCTTTTCCTGATTAGCGTTCACATAAACTGGTCCAAAATAATCAATTCCAGTATATGTGAACGGCGTGCTATAGTTCGCTCTTTCTACTGGTAAGGCTGGGACTGGTGGAAGTGTATACGGGCCGCCTCCGTGCTTAACACATTGGGAGCACTTTTTAATAACTCTATCTACTATGGCTCTTCCCTTTGGTATCCAGAATTGTTGGCGAACTAGACTGAGAGTGTGAGGTGCACCTACATGGTAGTTTTTCTTGTGTACTTCTCTTATTACTTCCTTTGTAAACTCACATTCTCTAGGCAAGAGAATGGGATGCTTCATATCATAAGACCAATCGGCATGCATCATTCTTCCTTTGCATCTCAACAGTCCATCAACATCGACGAACAATCCTAAACTACGTGTGAGATTAGTGTCTTTGCCTACAACTTCTTCCGGAAAGAACTCTCGCTGAAGGTTTTTAATCTCTTGCAATTGAGAGTTGGTGTTACTTTGGTTTACCGTCGGTTCTTCGGCTATGTCTATTTCCATGGGTGTGGTATGATCTGGAGAGCGATCCTCCAGACCCTCCGCCACTGCCGCAACGAGAGCTTGGTTTTCATTATTATAAGGGTGGGTGTATTTAGGCCATTTACTTTTATCTTTTGACAGAAATGTGGGTCCTTTTAGCCATGTATTTTTCTTATGGGGCCACAGTTCGGGTCGAGTTGCGATGTCAGCTGGATTTTCTTTTGTATTTACATAACGGGTCTCCACATCAGTATTTCGCTTTATTTCTTCTACTCTGTTAGCTACAAATGGTGGCAATAGTTTATGTGAATTGATCCAGCTGAGGGTAACTAAACTGTCGGTCCACAAGTATTGTTTAGCAATAGGTATTTCTAAGACTTCTTTAAGATAAGTCAGCAAACGATTTCCAATGACACAACCAAGAAGTTCTAGTTGTGGAATAGTGAGGGGCTTCTTCTTATTTTTTAATCTTTCTTGATCTTCCTCACTCTTGTTTGTTGACTTCTTTTCTCTTTCTAATGGAACTACTCTAGTCTTTGAAATTAAGAATGCCGTCTTTACTTCGGACCCATTACTTGATCGCAAATAAACCACAGCCGCGTATGAATCTTTAGCGGCATCGGTGAAGCAATGTAAATGGTTTTCTATTCGCTCTATTCCTTCTGCCGTTATAAACCGTGGTATATTTACTTGCTTGATTTGGAGCAGACCGGTCATGATGTTCTTCCATTTAAGTACCAAAGCTTGTGAAAGTGGTGCGTCCCATTTAAAGTCATTTCTCCATAATTCTTGTAGGAATAACTTCACTGGTAGGAGTAGAGGTGAAACTATACCACAAGGATCATATATAGATGCTAGAGTTCTTAGAACTTCTCTTTTGGTTACAGTTTCTAAACCAACTCTATTCATGACCTCTTCTTTAACATTCAACGTCAATATGTCCTTGGTTTTGCTCCATAACAGGCCCAGAACTTTATTTTCACCAGATTCTTTCATTCTGTATTGTTCAGGTATCTGCCGGGTGAAAACTTCATCATTCGATGTCCAGTCTCTTAAATTCATAGAGAGTTCTTGAAAAGTATTTTTACTTTCCTCGAACAGCTTGTTGGCTTCCTCTGTAGTGTTTGTTCCAGTCACCAAATTATCAACGTAGCACTTGTTTGCTATACTGTTGAGTAATTGATTATTTTCCTTAGATATGTGATAACGTATGGTAGCTGTCAGTAGAAAGGGACTCGAGATAATGCCGAAAGGAACCCTACAGAACCTTAAGTGTAGGATATTATCATTAGACAAAGGCTTACTGATGTCTTTCACCCAGAGGAACCTTGTTACCTCTCTGTCGTCCTCTTGTAAGCCTACTTGCAAAAAGGCCTTTTCAACGTCTGCGATAATTCCTACTTTATACATCCTGAAATTCAATAGCAAGGCAGTTAAGTCTTGCAACATACAGGGTCCCTTGTACATACACTCATTAAGGCTTTGCTGATCTTTCACTTTAGCCGAAGCATCATACACGATCCGCCCTCGTTTACCGCTGTGCTTCACGATATGGTGAGGAAGGTAATGGACTGGAGGAACAGACTGACAAGATGCTTCTGAATCCACCTCAATAACCTCTATAACCTCCGCTTTAAGTTGTTCCTTGAGGATATCATCATATTCTTGTAACGTTGGTTCATCTAAGCGTTGTAACAAGCCCTTTAGTCTGCCGTATGCTAATCCATAGTTGGTGGGAAGGTTTGGTGGATACGCAGTCCATGGCCACTTGACATAATAACGGCCGTCTTGATATAGTGCAGTTTCGTTGAAATGCTGGACTGCCTCTTCTTCTCTGGTTGCCTTGACTGAGTCTGTGATTCCAATATTTTCTAAACTCCACAGAAATTTCAGGTCTGAATGTCTTAACGGTAGATCCGGCTCTGTGTAGCATGTACACTCTCGATTGTTCTGGTGATAGGTTACAACTGTTAAAATGTCTTCACGGCACTGGTCATTCAAGTCCACACAACCAGATGCAACCCATCCAAAATCAGTGTCAACAAAAAACAAGTTTTCGTCAACCTGTATGGAGTTATTCCTTATGAAAGAGAAGTAATAGTCATTACCTATAAGCATATCTATAGCCGTTTCAGCACCTGAGTCATCATCTGCTAGTATGTCCACTGAGTCTGTTCGCTGAATATTTGGAGGGGGTATTCGATCAGTGATGTGAGGCACGATGTTCACGTGTATATTCTTTTCTATCCCTCGCTTAGTTCTAATAACAACATCAGAGCATGGACTCAATGTCTCAGTTGGTTTTTCAGCTCCAAAGGTAAAGATCATTAATAAGTCTTCATTCTTAGGTGTCAAATTCAGTTGTTTCGCTAGTCCGGTAGTAATGTAACTTCTCTGACTCCCGCAGTCGAGAAGTATTCTGCATTGACAAATGTTATTGTCGTTGACCACCCGCGCCCTTGCCGTCTGTAAAAAAGATTTAGCTTTAAGGCACTGACCCTGCATGTTTATTGTCGTGTCTGAGGTCTTACCTGGTGGGCTCTTTTTCGGGCATAAGGCGCGGTTGTGTTCTCCCTTACAATGGTAACATTTTTTCTTAAATTGGCAATCCGTTATGCGGTGTCCATCTCTAAAGCACCTAAAACATCGGTTGCCAAGTAGTTTCTTCCTATCCCGTTCACCAACTGCTTGAGTACACTCATCATTATAGTGTGGTCCTTTGCAAAATACACATGAGAGCTTGGCCCTTTTGGCTGTGTTCACAAAGGTATCGGTTGCCTCGCGCTTCCGGTTGACGCTGGTACCTACCTCACGAGCCGTGCGAGGTGTGGGTTTATGTGAGGGCCCTTTTATAATTTTCTTCCCTCTTCTGTAAACCGGTTTAGCGCGAATATGCAATGCTTCTGTTGATGCACCTGCTGTTTGTGCTTCACGACTTAACTGAGAGCTCTCCATTGCTTTAATTATTTTATCTAGTGTGGTGCGAATGGAGGAAACCGTTTGATCGTTCGATGTTAACAAATCTACCTCATAAAGAATTTCATCGGGGAACTTTTCAAGTATTTGGGTTCGCAGATGCTTACTCTCATTATTTTCCCCCAGTGATGCTAACACTCTCAAATGCTTTTCAATAGCGTTGAAGTTTTTTCTGCATTGGTTTGCCGTGTAGTCGCTACGTTTCAATTTTGACAGGGCCTTATGGTGAGAGTCAATTACTTTATCTATATTGCCATATCTATTCTTTAATATATCAACTACCACTTTATAATTAGCGTTTGTGATGCTCAGGCCATCCAGCGTTTCCTTTGCTTTGCCCTCAAGTGATGACATTAAATAAGAAAGCTTATCTACGTTTTTAAAGTTCTGACTATGAACGCTCGAATCAAAGCGATCCCAAAATTCATTCCAACTGAGCATGTCTCCATTAAATTTAGGTAGCTCCAGCTTGGGGAACCTTGTGGGTAAGCTTGAGGACCCGTTCGCCTCTTTAGGGGCACTAGATGGTTTCGCCGTGTTCACAATGGTTTCTAGTTCAACCAGCAAATCCTCAGCCTTCATTTGTATCTTCAGTGCTTCATCTAAGGGGTTAGGCTCTTCATGGCTACCCTTATTCAGGTATTGGTCTACATCGGAATTAAGTGTGGCTATTGATTGTTTTAAGCCGGCATGGCACTTGTATAGTTCTTGTTCATCTACTGTGCTGCGTTTCAGTAACTCTTCAGATGCCGTGATGTATTCTTTAAGTTTGTTAACCCGTAAATCGAGTCTCTTCTTAAGAAATTCTTCCATTTTGGTTTGACTGTAATAGGTAATTTAGCTACATTATACAAACTGTGGTACAAACTTATAACATTGGTATAGTACAATTGCACTGCTCGCAAATCGCTTACTCATAATCACTTTATTTTCCATCCTTTTACTTATGAAAGGAAAATCTTTAATAAGGTGTTCATTTGGCACACATTTTTATTAGTTTTGTTTTTATTAGTAGCTCCTTGTAGTCAGTGCAACCGTGAACTCGCGCATCGATATAGGTAATTACCGAAGTTTCAATTTAGAAGTTTTATCTTGTTTCATATATTTGAGCTCTTATGTCTAGTCAATTTTCATTCCCTTATTTACAAAAAACAGAAGAGAAAAAAAAACTCGAGACGCCTTTTCTTTCGTCTCGACATGAAAGTGGTTTCAATCAAAGCTAACATACCTTTATGTTATTCAAAACCGGCTTGAGGTTATCAATTTCTTCCAGAGAGTGCTCCAACCTTGGAAATTTAATTTTGGTTTATATGCGTTAGCATTTATTTTCCTGTAAATACCGGGACAAAATGGCGACATGAGTAAGTGCAGCAGAAATTACAAAACATTACATTCGCATGTATACTTTTCTGAATAGCAACAACCTTGGTTTCACATAATTTTAAAGAACAGGATATTATTTAAGTAGGTGGTGTAATTAAATCTTTATTGTGTACTCACAAAACACGCTACGAATATGGTTTGCTTCTAATAATCTGTGTACATTGTCGACATTCATTACTTATGTATAGGGAAAGTTCATCACTTTATTTACATACCTTAATCAGTTCCTAGTTCTGTTTCTGTACAATAACATTCTAAACATAACAATATGATGGTCACTCAGTTTAATGCTAGTTATGTGCTCGGATGCTTATTTGCATGTATACTTTTCTTAAAATGCTAAAACCACCATAAACTAGCACCGGTAATTCGAACGGTAACGTAGAACTTCGTAATAAATTCACAACACAAGTAAATAAAAAATGTGTTGATCCGCAAAGTTTCATACGTAGGTTTCCGATTACGTTTTAATCATCCAATCAGAATCACGTTCGCCTACTATTGTAATCCAATAAGATAATTCAATATACCCTGATGCTTGATTTCAGCCAATATAAATTTATCACTAAAGGTGCGTTCAGTTTCCCGTGCATTGAAAACAAAGTAATGAGTGTGACCAGAATATTGTAATCGATTACGGAATCGATCATAATTCGATTCGTTTTGAGTAAATTCACTTATTTCTAAAACTTATTCGATTAATTATTACTAAAATAAAAGATTATTTAATTCGTGGTAGGTAACTCAATACAACGAATTAGGGCTAACCCAGAACACCAGGTGTCGTGATTACATAATTTCAGTCGCTCTCTTCGCTACAGAATATTAGTTTTAAGTTTCGATCTCATTTGCTTATCGAGTATCGATTGTAGACAGACTCGTGCGAAGGAGTAAGAGAGCGAGGATAGGGACAGAGAGAGAGAGAGGGAGAGAGACACACTCATAGGGACACAGCTTAATTTATACCTTGCAACACTGCCCTTTAGTTTTGTTGGCTAAGTTTGGTCGACGGTTGACTAGAGTTACGAGATGCATAACAGACTGATCATATTTTAGTATTACCTACTACAAGGTTCTTAAGGTGCAGATACTTTAGTTTGCTCACAACTGGGAGTCCGGGACTAATTGTTGCTGATTCTTTAGCAGTGCCTGCCACGGGCTCTTAAGGTGCAAATACTTTAGCGCACCCATGACTGGGACTTTTGCCGCTGTCACTCTAGCGGAGCCTAATACAAAGCTTGTGCAAGTACCTTAGCACTCCCATGACTGGGACTCTTACCGCTGCCACTCTAGCGGTGCCTAATACAAGGCCTGTGCAAGTACCTTAGCACACCCACGACTGGGACTCTTGCCGCTGCTACTCTAGCGGTGCCTAATACAAGGCCTGTGCAAGTACCTTAGCACACCCACGACTGGGACTCTTGCCGCTGCTACTCTAGCGGTGCCTAAGACAAGGCCTGTGCAAGTACCTTAGCACACCCACGACTGGGACTCTTGCCGCTGCTACTCTAGCGGTGCCTAATACAAGGCCTGTGCAAGTACCTTAGCACACCCACGACTGGGACTCTGGTTACTGAAAGTTTTCAAGTAAAGGAAGGGGGGGGGGGGTACTTACCAGTACAAAAAAACTATGATTTGTACTACCGTTTATAGGAAATAATGACTATGCTGAGTATTTTAATTATTTTATTGGGTACAACATCATACCACGCTTCGCCTTAGTTTGTCCATCCCCAGCAATCTCCACCATTTTGTGGCCGCGTTCCAAATACTAACATAATAAATACATAACAATCGTAATTCTTGTGTCCTTTCTATAGATACCTATGTTGTCCCTTGTTATACTAGGAACACATGACCACAAGATTATGTACTAGCGGGACTACGTTGAGAGGTTGTACGGCCTTTCTAGGCTCAGTTCAAACAAACACTTGGTGAAAGCTGAGCCCCGCACCATGGATCAGACCGAGAGCCACACACGGTGGTATTATCCTCTCCTGTGCAGCCTAATCCATTGCCGGTCACAGATGTATCTCCCACCTCTACTGTGGGGACTATAGTCCCCTGGATGGTCCTCCACCTTCCCCATAGACCTTCCCTTACACGCCTTATTCTTGCTTTACTCTTACTCAACCTTGCAACGTGTTCCCGCTAAGATAAGTTATTTATAAGCACTCACCAGGACTCCTTAGCTTCGGCCTCAGGGCCACTTGCTGCCCACTCGTATCAAAGCTAATTCAGTTCATCTGAATCATGTTAAATTTTAACTACGTCTCTAACTCTCTCTGCCTACCCTGCAACGAACCTCATGTCAAAATTCTATCAACTCCCGCCAACCAGACCGTTATCAATAATGTTGCCAAGTTAATAATCTTACGTTTCGTTACACTCACCTTCGTGTGGAAATCGCTCAGATTCGCGACAAAAGTTCCTTGGTCGACTATACTATTGAACAATTTGATTCCTAACCCACCGTAGAACGTTCTCATAGTAAACGCCACAAGTCTAGTCAATTCAATGTAACGCCACTGCAAAGCTATGAAAATGACGGTTCTGGCTGAAAATCAGTGCTGCAGGTGTCTAACACCTCAGCGTGCTGAGCCAGCGACCGTTTCACTTTTGCGAAGACACACACAACGCTGAGCATCTATTTTTAATGTCTGTGTTTTTTTCTTGTTTTTTTTTTGCTATAAAATTGTGCATATTCTCTTATATTTGTGTGTCTTGCAAAGTCTTCTTTCTTTCTTTCTTTCTTCGAATATTTTGTTTATTTAGTACGACTAGTAGAGACTTTATACATCTCTATAGGTTAATATAATTTAAGGCTCGGGGACCTTATACATCCCTTTTATAAGTGTATTTAATTTAAGTAGAAATTAAGTATTCTTACTGTTGTTAAGTCTCGTGTGTTATCTAAAAAGTCTTTGCTATACTTTGATGTAAAACAGGTTCTGTTATTCTTGTGATGTGAAATCAGACGGATAAAAATGTCAAACTCGTTTCGGAAGACGCATTAGAAATAGCCGACGAGCCTTCCCGGACCAACGGAAACGCAATAAAGTCATAAATTTTAATTGGTGTTACAGAAATAACTAATAATATAAAAGGCGTCTAAAACCATTCTCGAATATTTAGGCAGATGGTTGGTTTCCCGTCTTTATTTTTTTTTCCCTTTCCATCTATACGCCTACAATCATGCTAAACGCGGCCTTTAGGTCTTGTTAGCTTAGACCCTGTCCATCTCGTAAGGGATATAGACGTCATTTGTGTATGTGTGTAAGTTATGTGAGGTTTTGGTACGATTACACACTCATGTCAAGATTTTTCATTGTAATTTTTATACTCTGAAAATTTACCAATGTACGGAAATATTTCTCAAACACGATGAATAATTCTCAAACACAGCTGATTATTCTGGATTAATTGTAAGACTCAGTGTATTCACAGATTGAAGCTATAAGTCAGAAGAGCGGAAACCCCGACAACCCACTTGCTCGTTTGCCTTCCTTGTTTTATAAAAAAAAACTACAGTGATTGGCACTCTGATTGGCTGACTTAAGGGCGCGACTACACACGCCCGATAGCATGAACATTTTTGTGCAAGTACTTTTCACACATTCTGTCAAACTTCGTACAATACTACAAGCTAATTGCACAAAAATATTATGTATGCTACAAGCGGTTACCCGGTCTAATTTTACCAGTTGCTTCTTTTCCCGCGCAGATGGTAAAAGCCCATCGAAAATCTTAGGAATCATGTGTTATAGGCAATGCAGCTAGCAACCCATCGATGTACGAGTACGATGAACAAAAAACCTTTACCTTACTACTCCTCTACCGGTGGAGTACCTAGCGGAGTAGCGGAGTAGCAAGTTTACAGGTTTTATATTCGTCTACATGGACCCCCGCAAAGTTACGTCTGATTTAATGATTTTATTAGGATTATTTGCCTTTCGATTGCCTGCAAGAACTGCAGACAAACAAGCAAAATACTTCTTGAAGAATTCTTTATTCACTCAAATTTTGTTTACAATAATCTGATAATTAATCAGGAATCTAAGATGGTTGCGATTATTTTTAAGAAAATTTCGATAAGCATGCCATTAACAAATAATAATGTCTTGACATTTAAAGTTCACTAAGCAAGTAAGTAAAGTGTTAAAAATTTGGATATTTATAGCTCCTTTGTTAATCGTACGTATCTGACATCCTAATTATTACTATCAAATGAATCAAGAAATTTTTATTTCTTGATTTTTATGTTTTACTTTTACGGTTTTACCGTTAGAAATTTAATTGAATTAAATTTCTAACGGTAAAACCGTAAAAGTAAAACATAAAAATCAAGAAATAAAAATTTCTTGATTCATTTGATAGTACCTATCATTTGAAAAACAGCGCCTTCTCTCGTCCCTGGTGAGCAGTAGATGTTCCACGGGAGTTTGTAATTGTGTCGTACAGACACATCATTCAAACAGATGACGCTTAGCGACAAAAAATTCGCATAGTAACAAAGGTCACGTGACGGTCGGTAACAGGTAGAAAAATTCGGAGACTACCCACCTGCTATGGGTGGTGTAGTGGTATAGCACGCGTCACGGAATGACGAGGATCCGGGTTCGATTCCCGGCCATAGCTTTACTTTTCGGATTTTTCTATGTGTTCTGATTTTCACAGACATTTAGAAATTATCCTAATTATTATTTAAAATTGAACAAGTCACATTTAGCTCGCTCACGTTTTCAAGCAAAAAAACGAAAATTATGGCAACCTCTACTTTAAAATACCGCTTGTTCCCCCTACATAACTTTTTGACATTACCTGGACATTCTAAGGTAAAATAAAAAGACTATTTCTAAATTAAAACAAACATGTTCGCGGTTTAGGGGTGGCCCGAGAGCCGTCCTCGCCGCACCTAAACCTAAATTAATTCGAATTAAGCACATTAGTTTTACCAGTCCCGGTTATGTAACTTAGAATAGAAGAATAGAATAGAACGAAAGTAAAGACAATTGTGGGGATGTCAAGCAGACATCTCTCTCCAGGCAGATGTTATGCATGGGACTTGGTTATGTACGGAGAACAAGTTTAAAATAAAAGATAGCCTAAAAGAAAACGTGACTCCTACGACACGTCACATGGTCGCTCCTTAAAATGGCAAACTCAGACCAACTGGGGCGCAAAGTATACCCGCATACATTGTGTTCGAAACTACAAGCCTGTTTTTCCCAAAGTCCCATAAAACTACGCAACATCTCTAAAAGTAGACAGTGTACTTCGAAGGCCTGGCGCAGATGGAGAAACACAATACTTAAGTTCATGTACGACTTTGGATATATTGAGTTTATTAGGAGACCCCACGTCTTGTTATTGTAATTGTTCTGGGCCCCGTTGTTTCCTACTGTTGGACGGCAGTCAGCTGACTTTATTAATTTGAGATTTCAGTTGTGAGATTATCGTTAGCAATATGTAGCTCTAGTACCGTTCATATTAAATCTCATGATTTCTATTGAAGCTATTTTAAGAAGTATTCGGTTGGCTTAGTGTCAGTGTTCAAATCCCGGTAGGAGAAAGTATTTGTATGATGAATACGATTGTTTGTACCAGAGTCACTGATGCTACATGTATTTAAGTACCTATGTATTTATCTAAATTATATAAGTATGTTTATCCTTTGTCTAGTATCCATAATACAAGCTTTGCTTAGTTTGGGACTAAGACAATTGATCTAAATTGTCCCATTATATTTATTTACTTAAGTATATAAATGTCCGGTCTGTCTGTTCGTTCACACTAACCTTACTATAAACAAATTTTCCAGAGCCGTGTTTTGCTTCTGGTTCAACAAAATTGGATGTCGCGAAGAAAATATATTGTCATTTGTTGGTGCTAAATATTTTAAGAAGAGCTGGCAAGGCTGATGGATTCACTATTTAATGAAAAAAAATACGAAACTTATCGTTATTAGCAGCTGGGAGAGAAAATTAAGTGCCTATTGATGCAAAATTTATCAACCAAATTTAGTCCGAGTAGCACATGAATACTTAATTTCGGTATCCATCAAAGTGACATGACAAATTTCATTTGATAGGCCGCTTTAAATGTAATGAGAGATGGTCAAATAATTGTTTGAATCTATTATAACTTTGCGGAGGTAATTCATAAATTGAAACCAGTTAACTTTTGTCTCAGCAACCGCTGTAGTTAACAAAAATGGACGCTCTAAAAAAACATGTACAGTCAAAAATCTATATGAGAAAATGGGCACACTCATAACCATTTACAAAAATTTACCTATAGAAATATAACTCTATGCTATAGCGATCTATCAAAAAAGAATGAAGTGGAGCCGAAAATTTCATTTTTTTCTTCGCGGAGCAATTTTCCCCTTGACTAACACTTCCACTACAATATTCCGACTTTGCGCAAGTTCGAGAACAGCTGTTGCCAGCTCGCCAAGTGGAGACAAAACTTTTTATACAGAACATAAAAATACAATAGGAAGGAAAAGGAAACAGCCTACGGATTTTGCAGAAGATTTTGCTGAGGACTACAACGGGAAGCGACTTGTTTCATGTTCAAGAGATTAAAATGTGCTGTTTAATCGCAATTTTAAAACATTGAGGCACTTTAAATAATACCTACTGATGTTTTTGAATTTTTCCGAGATGAAAAACTTAATCCTGATAATATTTAATAAAATCAAAAAGTTTTATTGAATCAGGCGTTGCTTTGCGGAGGTCCATTTCAATGAACAAATAATATTTACCTTGCTACTCCGCTACTCAGCAACACTACTCGCACTACTCGGCAGCTGAGTAACGGAGTAGCAAGATAAATATTTTTTGTTCTTTAAATTCAAAAAGTCTTAGTGGTAAGCAGACCCCGTACATTTGGTGTCGTTGACACAAAATCGACGTGACGCTGCGTACGAGCATAGTATGTTTCAATTTACTTTTTTCGTAATCTTTTCAGACGTACATAATATGTACTATTTAATTAACCATTAATAAGATAATAACCAATATAAAACGTTCGTGATTGATTATCATTCACCTACACAGTACATTAATTGAAAAGTCATAAAAAAAATATATTTGTTATTTTTGGAATTGTGAATTACATTTTGTACCGTTGAAATAGGTATTTATTATTATCACAATGTCATATTTAGAAGAATTATGCGTTTTTAATCGTGAATAGTGGCAACGGTGTTTTCTCTGATGTCATAATGTATTTTTATGTATTTGCCATTTTTTAATGCAAATAGGTTTTAGTTAATTGAGAAACGATTCAGTAAATTAAATTACTAGTTGAGTTAAAAATTAAATCCAGTACGTGAAAACATGTCACTTTTACGGCAGTGGCACCAAATGTACGGGGTTTGGTGGTAAGCCAGTCATCCTACGAGTTTCAATCTAACATAAAAATTAAAGATGATACTAATTAAAAAAAAAGATGATAATTAAAGGAAAAATAATTAAAGGGTAAACTTAGCACCTTTGTAAAGTAGAACAGTTAATACAACTTTTATTATATGTGGAGTTCTTGTTTCCATCGGGTCTACCTTATTTGCTATAAAATCAAAAGCTATAAATTTAAAATCTATAAGTTCATATGCTATAAAATCACTTGCTATAAACATTAATTTGCTATAAAAGTCATATGCTATAACATTCAAAATCTATAATTTCAAAATCTATAACATTCATAATCTATAACATTCAAAATCTATAATTTCATAATCTATAACATTCAAAATCTATAAAATTGTTTTCTATAATGATTATTTTCAATAACATTCATAATCTATAACATTCACATTCTATAAGCATCAAAATCTATAAAACAGAGCCAGGTGTCCAAATGTAAAGTCGACGGAGCCCCGCTGGGCGGGGCTCCTATTTTCTGCTCTGAAGGACACAAGGTAACTAACAAACCTATCTGTCTTAAATTGGATGTTGGTAACGTGTTTTTCTAATGGCGGGGGCTGCGCCCCCGAGCCCCCCATGTGGGGGGCCCTGCCCCCCACGCCCCCCTTTTCCGCGACTTTTCAGTTGTAGTACCGCTGCCTAAGTAAAGTTTAGAGATTTCAATAGTTATAGAAAACAAATGTTATACTATCTAATCCTTATAGCAAATGAGTGTTATAGCAAATGAATATTATAGCAAATGAATGTTATAGCAAATGAATATTATAGCAAATGAATGTTATAGATTTTGAATTTATAGAAAGTAACTTTAGAGAATTTAAGTGTTATAGCAAGTGAGCATTATAGCAAGCAATGATTATAGCATCTGAATTTATAGAAAGTGAATCATTATAGCAAATGGTTTTATAGAATGTGATTTTATAGCCATTGATTTTATAGCAAATAAGGGGATACCGTTTCCATCAACATCGTTAGAATAGACCCCACAAAGGTAGTATTAAAACACTTTCTGAACGTTGATACGATTAAAACAAAATTTTCCCACCTCGTCTTGAGCAAAGGTCATGACGACGTACAAACAGAAAACATCAAGGAGGAAAAGCTTACACAAACAGACAAAGGCATATTTCCTTGATCCGGTCACGTAGAAGGGATGAATGATGGGCGTGCTACAGCAACACTTACATCAGATGACATCGAATCAAGCGTAGTAATTGAAGCTGCGAATGTTGATCAAGGATTTACCGGGGATCGCTTCTAAAGGTCGCAAAACAAGGCTTTAGGTTCAAATTATGCAAAACAACGATCGTAACATCAGAGATTAATTAATCATGACTAAATACAAAGAGCAGACTAAATAATTCAGAATCCTAGATGTCTTAAGTTGCATAGTTTTATTTAAAGTTATGACAGATTCCAGCAAACTTGGCAGTGTGGTATAACAACAAAGTTGACTAGGAGTGCGTCAAATCTAATGACATATAATAGTATAACTATAATCTTTCGCTCGTAGAAATTTTACAGCGTCAGGTGTTTAAAACATCAAAACATGACCTACCTCAGGACCTGACTACGTATAATGCTTCATGGCGACCATCTCACGCCGGGTACACATCAACGAGCTGTAACCGTATCTACTTATAGCACGTTGCAGTAACCAAAAGCCTACCTACATTTTAGGTTTTTTCTTTGTCTGTCTCTCTGTTATCACTTAACCGATTTAGCAGTCAGCTAGTTTTCTTATAAAACGTTGTATAGTCGCGTATCCACTAGAGGCAGCCTCGCGTCGAGCGGATGCCTCGCTCCGAGGCCGCCCAAGTGAAGACGCTGCCTCTACGCTGCCTCAAAGTCTTAGGCAGTGTCGCGAGGCTGCGTCTAGTGGATAACCACCTTAGAATTGACGTAATTTATGTTTTATTTCTATATATCGTAGACCTACTGGCATTTAGGCTTTGAGTGGTAAAACTTGGTATCGTAGCCGGGCCCCGTTTAATTAGAGCTCACCTCCAGATTCCGTTAAGTAATCGTGTTTTTGTTTTTCGTTCTGGAAATCTTCAAAACATTTTGCGACAGAAAAGTTTCCTGTACATCAAAGTGGGACGAATAGCTGTTTATTTTTCAATACGAAAACTTTATTTGTAGCGTTATAGTAAAAATATTTACTTTTATCTGTAGTTACGTCATGTCAAATTTATTTTCGTTTTATGACTCGAATATTTATGAATGTGGTACACCTGAAAATGTACAAAATAAATAGGCATTGAAATAAGTAAATGGAAGTGCTTAATGTTATTTGCTCGAATGGAATAACCTTCGCACATATATAACCCATACATTTCTTGTTATATTTCATAAACTATCAATCAAAATAGAAATCCTATACTTGAATAAATCCGTTTTTATCGAACATAATAATCTTTATTCGAAGAAACTGGAGATGTTCGCCGCTTTTCGGAATTCCAACTCGCAAAGGTCACGAATCCTGTCTCGATTTGCACTATTGTCAACCTTATCCCTTGAAGGTTTGCGCAGACAGTTGAACAACCCGCGTGGTACATTGGCCTTTATGAAACTTGCTCGTCAATATAGTTTATTTTCATCCATCGGCGCGGATAAGTGAATACAGTTTGTTTAGAATAAATAGTTTTTATGGATTCCCATTTTTTAAACATCAATGAATTCAAGCCTCGCGAAATTGATAGCTCCTTTGAATTCTGATCAGTTAGATACCTCGAGCTACTCTTTATAAAATACTAGCTTCTGCCCGCCACATCGTCTGCGTAGAATTATACATTATAAAGCTTCCTTGAATCACTAGCTACTAAAAAAAACCGCATCAAAATCCGTTACGTAGATTTAAAGCATACATAGGGACAAATAATAATAAATAATACACAGGGGTAAATAATTTAAAAAACATTTTTTTACGGATACAAGTACCTAATCGTATATCTTTATTCTTGACTGTAATTAAGCACCTCTTGAAAACGTTTTTTCTTGCACCAACTTTTACGATTGAAATCTCCTACAAATAAAAATAGTAAGTAATGCACCAAAAATGCAACGTTGCCAGCTCAGAATAAACGCTCTTCAAATGCAGTATAGGAAAATCATCTGCCTCATTTATTTCCAGCCTGTACATGAATATACCCTGTAGCTTCCGTCCAGCTTCATAATTAAGATACAAATGTAATAATTGTGCCTTTTATTTTTTCTTAATTTTCTGAGCACTTCATGCCAGTCAGATATTTCTCGCACCATACACGGCCGAATACATCTGATGCTTATTTTGTAGAAAAAAACTGCAATTCACCTTTTACTATTTGTGGGGCATGCTCACGTATCAAAATAATAAAAAAAAAAAAAAATTATTTTTGCAAATTGTCCGCCAAACGCTCTTTTACGTGTGTTTTTTGAAACTACCAGCGCATTCGGAAAGACCATCATTACCAAGATGAATGCCCCGCAAGAAACTTTGCCGAAAATCATTTTTTCAAAATAAAATACAGTAACATTACTGAATTTTTACTTACATTAAATACATTTTATAAAAAGGATGTATAAGGTCCCATAGCCTTAAATTAGATTAGTCTATGTGAATATGAATGTTAATATAACGTAGCATTATTCATCAAAACAACAGCGCAGTAATACCGCATTTTCCGCCCTCGGGACATTCATTCATTCCTCATCTCAGTAATTGAGCTTACGAAAAAGTCCTATGTTTCATTATTGAAACACTCGAAATTCAACCATGACCCTTGTTGAACAAAAGTCAATTTGAGTTTTGAAACAATTACAAAATACGTAGTGATATTTGGTAGTGACCTCGCGATGTTGTCAAGTGCGTTTTCATTTTGTTAAGTATGCTAAACTCTGGCTTGGAATGAAATGGACTGACTTTCATTCGGAGAATAAGGAATATAAAAAATTAAAATGTAAAAACCATTTTTTGTTTAATTACATGGTATGTTTTGAGCTATCGACAACGGGTCTAACGGTTGCTATTGCTGTATAAGGCATTAGGGGCGAACGTTTAATCTACTTAGGTCTCTTTTCTATGATAAATTTAAAAATTTAAAAGGGAGAAAGAGAGAGAGAGAGAGAGATAGAGAGAGAGAAGTCAAACTTATAAGAGACCACTCTTTTTGTGTTCGGGGTTAGAAACACGATATACGCAGATTTTTAAATTAAACGCGTTAAATGGCTGAACAACTTTCGAAAGTCATTGATTCATATTATTAACTATTAATCGTTTATTTAGTACTACGCACTTTTTTGTATGACAGGAAGGCAAACGAGCACGTGGGTCACCTGATGGTAAGTGAGCGGGGACACCCTCAATACTAGAGGATATCAGATGCGTTGCCAGCCTAGAACCTAAGATAGACCTCAAGTGCAATTAATTTGCTGAAAATGGCAGGTCTTACCCTCCAATCCGAACAAGCAGCGCAAGCATGGCTGCTTATAAAAACATTTGTATTATGAATATATTAATCCGGGAAAAAATCACCTTAATTTCTCCTAAAACGCCACCAAAGAAAAACTGAAGCCTTTTAAAGCACGTCATGGATTGGTAAACAAAAAAACACTCAACTAAACAGCTGTAGCATAAAATAAACGCATTTCCCCATTTGCCATAAAAATGGAAACGTAAAATCGCAAGACAAGGTAGGACGGATATTAGCGTGTGTGGGGGAAATAACTCCTCAGAGAGGGATCCCATCGAACCCTCGCAATGCGGGGGCTGATTGGAACCAGTGATTTGCGAATGAGGTAGTAAATGATCTGTTTTGAGCGATTTTTTCGATCAAGGTCGAGTTGAGCCTTTTTACACGGTGTATAAGTTGTTGCGCGAATTGCCTTAAGCCCGTTTAGATTTGCAAGAAAAATATTGTAAGCCGCATTGCATTGCTGCTGGACGTCGACTACCAACCGACAGACAGATGCGGCGGAAGACTTTGTATTATAATAAACTAGCTTCTGCCCGCGACTTCGTCTGCGTAGAATTATACATAAAAACCTTCCTCTTGAATCACTCTATCTATTAAAAAAACCGCATCAAAATCCGTTGTGTAGTTTTGAAGATATAAGCATACATAGGGACATAGGGACAGAGAAAGCGACTTTTTTTATACTATGTAGTGAGGCGACACCCCACTGCAGAGCGCGGTCAGGCTACGCACGTACAGGAAGGCTCGCTTTTTAAAGATCCCTAAATTGTACCGCTCAGGGAATGCTGCAGCAGGAAGTTGGTTCCAGATCTTTACCGTGCGAGGAAAGAAATTGCGTTGCGCACGTGGGTACACATTCGCTCCGTATTTGTTACTGTTTCTAATGTACAGTTTTTTTTCTGTGTACTGTTGTTGCATGACTCCATAATTATTGAATTTTAGTGGAAAACTGAACAATCGTTTATCGTTTAAGTTGTTTACTTAACTTTTTTGATTTGTGTGAAATTACATGGACTTCAAGTGCCAACAATCTCTGTTTTTTTTTCAAAATTTTCTTCAGTTACAAGTGGTTAAATGTTTTTTAAACATGAGACATGACATGATGACAATGATGAGTTTATTTAATTCATTCGATTCAAACAAAAATAATTCTTAAGTGTATATTTTTTTTGGATAATCTCTATAGTTACAATATTTGAATACTTCTTCTTCTTCTTTTTTAATATGACTGATCGACGATGATTTCGCTAATGTCAAAGTAACTAATACAGTATTCAAAAATCTTGTGACAAAATGTCGGTAAATTTGTACGGCAGAACACGGTCAAATGACCCCTCCCCCGGGCTCTTAGTCAACGGATAATGATGTCCCTCAGAATCTGCCAGGAAATCATTAACCGATGCCCAGGGTACACCGGACCAAGCACTGCTCTTCCCCTCGGACGTATCCAAAAACGAACCGCAGCTCTTGACCACACTCGGAGGTAATCCGACTCGCCTATATTAATTCTTATTTATTCGAACTTGTAGTGCATTTTTCCATAGTTCAAGATGTCTGAAATTCGGTTTCTGAACAAAATGGCGTTAAGTTTCTGACTCGGTTACACTCTGTAGATATTATAAACTTCCGGACCCTCCCACACAGTCGGAACTTCTTACACAGCAATGTTCAAGTTACCGTGAATTCCGACTTTGCAAATAATGAGTGCCTACTAAGAAACTTGTGGAGGTGTAAAGTCTGTCTTTAAATACTAAGAAAAACCTTTAAATAGATTCGTTTCCTTTCCTTTACTGCATTCTATAACTCCCGTATATATCACAACTAGCTTCTGCCCGCGAGTTCGTCTGCGTAGATTATACAGATAAACCTTGCCCTTGCATCACTCTATCTATTAAAAAAACCGCATCAAAATACGTTGCGTAGTTCTAGAAATCTAAGCATACATAGAGACAAACAGACAGCGGATTATACTATGTAGTGATGGTCATTTTCTTTTATTTTGATTAAAACAGCTTCCAATGTGACTTTGAGAATAGTTTTGACGGCATATGATGGTTCACATTATATTTAGTTTATATAATCGTTGGAAAATCTACATAAGTTTTCAGCAACGGGAAGTATAAATAAAAATGTATTTAGAAGTAAAAAGAGTAATGCAGGTTACATACTCGTAAAGTTCGAGTACCTATTAAAATATTTGCAGCGGTAAATAAAACAAACTAGAGCAAAAAAAGCCAGTATTTTGTCTCCATCTCCATCTTACACACACACACACACACACACACAAATCACGTCTATATCCCTTACAGAGCCTGATGTAACAAGACCTAAAGGCCACGTTTAGCATGATTGTAGGCGTATAGATGGAAAGGGGAATCAAAATAGTGATGGGTTGCTAGCCGCATCGCCTATGATTCCTAAGACTCGCCCATTCCCTCGATGGGCTTTTACCATCTGCGCGGGACGAGAGGCAACTAGTACATTCTATGTTTTTCCTTTGCTCCCAGACCAGCATGGAAGTAGGTACATCTTACTCAACCTCGAAATAAAACGATGATTATGTAAGACCGTGTTTCTTTGAAATTATAGCAGAATGTTCATAGTTTGTTACCGTAAAATAATACATAAAACAAACATAATTATTATGTTTATCTTACATCCTGGTTATCCACAACAATACATCATCATAAACTCATAAACACTATCGGCCGAAACTTGTTATTCGAGCTGTCTGTCTAAAAATAGAATGCATTGTTCAACCGCTGTAAATAGAACTAAAGCAGATTTATATCCATTCATGCCTTCAATGTCATGTTAGAGACAGACTACCTACTAGCTAGCAAAAAAATGGGACCTAATCATAGTGAGATACTCACTTACTTCGTGTACAAACGCGATGCTAAAGATTGGCGATGTTAATGTGACAGCGTTCCACAGAGTTGATCAGTTATTGCGTGGCCGCGACTCCGGAATTTCATGCGGAAATTGAGCCATTCATTGATTTTACATTGATTGTTAGTTCTTTTATTAGGTCACGGGGACGGTTCTTTTTAAAAAAAAAGGATGGGTCTATTATCCATAAATGTCGTATAATTTAAATTCCAGGAAATTATAATACAAAAAAGTTATTGTGTCGTCATTATCCGCGTAGGTGTATAAGTTTAGAGGTTAACTAAAAAAAAAAAAACAAAAAATATATAATATTTATAACTAGCCTTCCGTCCGCAGCTTCGCCCGCGGTAAATTAATTTCCCCGTAGGAATAGGTATTTTCCCACGGTAAAAAGTAGCCTATGTCACTCAGTGATAATGTAGTTTTCTAACGGCAAAAGAATTTTTAAAATCGGTCCAGTAGTTTCGGAGCCTATTCAATGCAAACAAACAAACAAACAATCAATTTTTTCCTCTTTATAATATTAGTATAGATTATAGATTACGAAGGATACGCCAAGATTTTACGAGTACTCTCTCTTTACAATTCAAAGTAGTCACGCACAATTTTTTTCTACATTTATACCTCACAAATTATTGTAGCTTGACACAGCGAAAACAAACAATGTATTTATAAAAACACTGCTAGGATTAAAGAAGGCTTACTTTTTACATCGCCGCCACATAGTCTAACCATACATTTTTTGTTGTAACTTTTTATGTAACCAGTTCTAAATTTATCTATGAACAGAGACATTGCATCTAATTATACTGCCACGAAGTAAAGATAAAAACATGTTGCTAACCACTGGAATTAACTGTCAGAGCGGCTGGCACATGGATGGCAAACCTATGGCACTTGTATCATGGGTGGTATACAGAATAAGGAATAATAGTCACGATATAGGTAAATAGCTATAAGAGGCACTGAGCTTTTTTCAAAAACTACTATACAGTCAACAATTAAAATAGTATTCTAGTTACCATGTAAGTGTGTTAGTTACTGATGCAATTCTAATGTAATTAATCTAATTGTGGTTTCTCGTTGTCAACAGAACCTTTTCGGAATGTTCTCTCATTTGTGAAAAAAGGTTGACCTTCCCTGAGCACAAGCGTTTATCGTGTTTGTCTATGTCTCTTTCATACTAAGTTTGTTTGAAAGGGAGGCGGGTAGCGACAAAATGGACTCGGCCACTCGAACAAGCGTTGTACAGATTATTCGGCCATTGGCCTCACGATGTACGCGTAGCTAGATGATTAATGCAAACTCTTAATAACATTATAATGATGCTTACAATGTGGGATGAGATTTTTTTAATATGCCCATTAGTTAGTGAAATACATCAGTTTTATTAATTGATAATACAAATAGGCTAGTTAATTTTATTACAGCTTGCTTTGGGGTTAAAGCACATATGATGGCCCAGGCCTTATAGTAGCGGAGCCCACGGTGCTAAATCGGGATTTACTCGAGCGTCATAGAGACCTATCGGGTTGCAAAGCTTAGATGAAAAAAAGAAAAAATGTCATATAATATACACCTTTTCATCGGTGGGCAGCGGCTATAGATTTTCAAAAATGTAAAAAAAAAACTGTTGCATGGACATATTCAAGCGCGTCAGATATTGATAGCATCCATGTCCTACGTATTTTTAAAATATGTACGTAGGTATGTTAATCTGATTGTAGCCACGCTCGAGAATGTTGAGATGACGTTTTATACAACTTTGTAGCCCACCTTCTTTACATCACTCTCAAATTGTCAGATTAGTGGAATATACACGTTGTAGCATCTAACTAACTCATCCTACCTTAATCTGACGCGCTCGAGAATTTCAGATGATCAATTATTTTTTACTAATCTGATCCTTTATCCTTGACAGGTGGCCATATATATATGGGGCTCATATTTAGTGGAAGTACTTAACCAGGGACAAGGTATCCCCCTGCATATTAATCTGCCGCGCTTTAGTAAATCCCGAAATCCCCGCGTGGGCTCCTCTACTATTATGCTCCGTAATTCGAAATTCTTGGTTGTGCCGTTCCGCTCGCACTGATGATCATTAATATAGGTGTGAGAGGGGCGGTATATTTCAAATTTCGGAGTACTCATTAACTATTTCATTGAATCAGGCGTTACTTTGCGGGGGTCCATTTTAATGAACAAAAAATATTTACCTTGCTACTCCGCTACTCACGTGCAAGATAACCAAGCCTGTTTGAAATATATCTATCTATATTAGCGATAAAGACGAAGTCACGGGCAGAAGCTAGTAAGTACATGATGATAAAAATATTTTGTACGCCACAAGAAATTATAATTATATTATAAAGAGGATATTATAGTGACTATGCTTAGTTGGTTTGGTCACGTAAAGCGGATGGATGAAAGAAGACTAACTAAACAGATCTATCCGGGGAAAGTGAATAGTTGCGTTGGGAGGGGAAGGCTTAGACGGACGTTCCGAGATCAAATAGGAGACGTTTTGGAAAAAGGTCAGTTCAGGAGTACCCGAAACCGACGAGCATGTATAAAGAGATTGAGGTATGTGGATGAAGCGAAAGAAGTATGTCAGGATCGTAGCAAGTGGAACAAAGTAGTCTCTGCCTACCCCTATGGGAATGAGGCGTGACGGTATGTATGTATGTAAGAAATTATCAAAACTTATCATCGAAATGTATCAAATTCAGTAGACCGCTCGTTTCGCGTACCTTCCCGCCTCTTATCGCCCGCACTATACTTGATACTGTTTCTACTTATACATACACACATAAATCACGTCTTTATCCCTTACGGGGTAGACAGAGCCTAAGGTAACAGGTACCTACAGGCCACATTAAGCTTGATTGAGGGCGTATAGATGGAAAATGGAATCAAAATAGTGGGTTGCCTCATCGCCTATAACATGATTCCTATGATTTTCGCCCGCCCTCTCGCCGGGCTTTTACCATCTGCGCGGGTAGAGAAGCAACTGGTACATTCTGTTTTTTTTTGCTCCCAGACTAGCATGGAAGAAACTTTCCACTTCTAGTTTTTTTTTTTTATGTTAGAGAGGCCAGACAAACGAACTAGTGGGTCACCTGATGTTAAATGATCACCGCTGTCCATAGACACCCGCAGCGCTTTACGCTCGGTCGGGTCTAGTAGTTGTTATCTAAATATATATAACTGAAAGGTGACTGACTGACTAACTGACTGACATAGTGATCTATCAACGCACAGCCCAAACCACTGGACGGATCGGGCTGAAATTTGGCATGCAGGTAGATGTTATGATGTAGGCATCCGCTAAGAAAAGATTTTGATCAATTCTACCCCAAAGGGATAAAATAGGGGATGAAAGTTTGTATGAAACTTTCAACATGAAACTACCGTGAGACTTAATCATTATTACACATAAACGGATAACTCACGTATAAAAAGTCGAGTGATGCTCGACATGTTTCGGACTATTTCGGTTTATTTTTTATGTTTGTTTATTTACGGAGTGACGTGATCAGTGTTGTGTGCTGCCCGACATTTGACAATAATAAAAATGACGATGAAAACGAGGGTAGTTGTGTCAGTTGCGTCGAACAGCCGCGGGAGCAGAGCGCTGGCGCGCAGTGTTCGTGTCGCTGCCGCCGGGGCGAGCGCTCTTGGAAAAAAGACTACGAAATAGTCCGAAACATGTCGAGCATCACTCGACTTTTTATACGTGAGTTATCCGTTTATGTGTAATAATTGTATGAAACTTTGTCAATTTTAAACCGATCGGGCTGAGACAGCTTATAGCGATAAACTAATTCTACGCAGACGAAGTTGCGGGCAACAGCTAGTTGTCAATATTTCTTATGTTTCATTTATTTTCGCGCAATATGACGTCATGGAGGCACGGGCCGGTGAGTCGTTAACTATTATTGCCGTGATGATACTGCTTGACCTTTGATTATGACATGTTAGCAACGACGGGCTATAAATAGTACAACACAACGGAGATTAACAAAAACCAGAATAGAACTACTCAAGTATCAAGATTGTTCTTCCATGCTGGTTTGGGAGTAAAGAAAAATATAGAATGTACCAGTTGCTTCTCTTCCCGGGCAGATGGTAAAAGCCCATCGAGGGAATGGACGAAAATCATGCTATAGGCGATGCGGCTAGCAACCCATTACTATTTTGATTCCATTTCCCAACTATACCTAGCCCCACAATCTTGCTAAACGTGGCCTGTACGTATTGTATGTATGTATGTATGTATAACTCTTTATTGTACATAAAACACAAGAAAAAGATGAATACAGGATAACACACATGCACAAAGGCGAACTTATCCCTAAAAGGGATCTCTTCCAGTCACCTTAGGCTCTGTCTACCCCGTGAGGGATAAAGACGTGATTTGTGTATGTGTTGTATATGTTTAATACTAGGTTTCTGTGATAGAGTCAGCCCTATCTTACGCACACATTGACGCGTGTACAGACGACGCCATGCCTCTGTAGATTCGAGAACGCGGATTTTGTAGGTACGTCGTGGCCGCCGTGTGCTGCAACCCCACTTCTAATGCCACAATATGTTTTATACAATAAACGTTTCTTATTTTACATAATTTCCACAAACTTAACAATTCCCACCGCACAAAACACTGACGCTTTTTGATCCCTCTCAGGGATTATCCTCAAAGTTAGAGTACGCCGAGCATAATCCTCTCTAGCATGCAAACCAATGATGTTTTCGAATTTGTAGTAGACCTCCGCAAAGTAACACACACACACAAATCACGTCTTCATCCCTTACGGGGTAGACCGAGCCTAAGGTAACAGGTACCTACAGGCCACATTTGCAAGATTGTGGGCGTATAGGTCGAAAATGGAATCAAAATAGTGATGGGTTGCTAGCATCATCGCCTATAACATGATTCCTATTATAATCGCCCATTTCCTCGATGGGCTTTTACCATCTGCGCGGGTAGAGAGGCAACTGGTACATTCTATGTTTTTTCTTTGCTCCCAGACCAGCATGGAAGAACACCTGACAAAGCAACACCTGATGAAATATTATAATAATCAGTAGCTATTTTATCCGACCGATTCGAAGGCCAAAAAGAGTGTTTCGGTGCAACCCTAGTGCCCGGAGCGAGCGAGATAACGAGATGAACGGCTCTCTTTCGCTCCACATGCTCAAGAAACGCCGCGAGGCGCGCACGCATCATTTGTATTCTCATTTCTTTTTTGGAATAATATACGTTTATCATTTGCAAAATTGGAGTCAGATTCATTTATCCATCCCACAAGGAACAGAGGGTTATTGAGATTTAGCCTGGAAAACGGACAAACAGACAAAAGATTGCCTGTTTTATGTCAGTATTTCCCACGCCTGACCTCATTTTGGAGTAGTAATATTATTTGTCACAGTAATAAATTTGGATATTTCCTTGACAGCTGTCACCGGTTTCCACGCAAATTTACCTTTGTTTTCTGTTTTCGCTTGAGTTGAGGAATATTTATTTTTGTTTGAACACTGTCGGAAATGTAATTTCATTATTCGGTAGCATTTCAAAAATAATGTTTGTGGGCGCCATCAAATAAAAATGTTATGTAAGTACCTATACTTTTAATTACTCTCTACTATTTGATTAAAAGTTTTAATCTTTGTGTGTCAGTATTTTTGGCGGTTTTTGTGTTTAAAATGTAACATTAGCTATGGCTGGGTTTAGCCTTACCTTTTTATTCTGAATTTGTGGTAGCCTAGTGATTAGACCTGTGACCTCAGCAGAGGGTGGGGTCGCACCTCTGAGAAATTTCTCTGAAATTTACCATGAGCTTTTCGGTGAAGGAAAGCTGCACACAACTGCGAAGCAATTCAATGATTGCACTTGGGCTAGTTCCCACGCACTGGGCGTGCGTGGGAACTAGCCCAAGCCCTCTCATTGTGAGAGGACTCCTGTGCCTTGAAGTGGGACGTGTGTAGCCTGGAGATGATTCGGAAATCACTACAAAAAAAAATTCATTACATGTTGTCGTCACTTTGTGTTTTTTTATAGATGAAATCGCGTGATTAAAATAATAGAATATAGAATAAGCCTTCTGCAGTAGAATTGGAGGGTTTGGGCTAAGTTCCCACGCGAGCCCAGTGCATTGGGAACTTAACCACCATTGAGTTTCCTCACAATAACCTTCACCGAAAAGCTCATGGCAAATTACAAATGTAATTTCACGAAAAACTTACAGGTGAAATCGGTTAGCTCTGGATTCGAACCCACGACCCTCTGCTTAAGAAGCCACAGGTCAAACCACTAGGCTACTAAGGCTTACATAGCCAACATCAGCCAGGCGCGATGCAATTCCCTTGCAAGCCTTAAGGGCATTACCGCTTCCTCTAAGGCAGGAGTTTCCAACCAGTGGGGCGCGCCCCACTTGGGAGAGTAGGGTGATCCAAGGGGGGCGCGGCGAGCGGTTTAGGTATTTATTAAAATTCATCAATCAAATATATATAACTCAAAGGTGACTGACTGACATAGTGATCTATCAACGCGCAGCCCAAACCACTGGACGGATCGGGCTGAAATTTGGCATGCAGGTAGATGTTATGACGTAGGCATCCGCTAAGAAAGGATTTTGATCAATTCTACCCCTAAGGGGATAAAATAGGGGATGAAAGTTTGTATAAAACTTTGTCAATTTTAAACCGATCGGGCTGAGACTTTGCATGCATAAAGCTACTATGACGTAGGCATCCTCTAAGAACGGATTGCGTAATTTCTGCGGGATAGCGATAAACGAATTCTATGCAGACGAAGTTGCGGCAACAGCTAGTTAGTTAATAAAGTGCAAGCCCAGTGTTCTCACTAATCATTAATAGTATGTTGTAATTCCCGCTACGTACGATCCGCTCCGTCAAGCTGTGGAACGAGTTGCCCCTGACGTTGAGGGAATCTCAGTCTGTGGCGGTGTTCAGGGGTGGGCTGAGGAAGTTGTGGCTAAGCACTGGCACCTGAGGCGGTAGTTGCCTTTCATAATGTACTAGCTTTTGCCCGCGGCTTCGCACGCGTGAACCATGAGTATATCAAAGAAGCTAGCAATCAAGCAAGCGAGCACCCAAACCTGCAAGCATGTAGGTATGCAAGCAGGCATGCAAGCAGGCATGCAAGCAGGCATGCAAGCAGGCAAGCAAGCATGCAAGAAAGCGTGCAAGCAAGCATGCATGCAAGTAAGCACGCAAACATGCATGCATGCAAGCAAGCATGCAAGCATGCATGAAAGCAAGTATGCAATCAAGCATGCAAAGCAAGGACTCAAGCAAGCATGCAAGCAAGCCCCCGCATTGCCCCGCTGCCTTAATTTTTCTGAAACTGTAAATATTGCAGGATTTTTATAAAACAAACCTAACCTAACCTAAAGGGCTGTCCTAAAATATACCTACCCCAAATAGCTTTTGCCCGCGACTTCGTACGCGCTAAGATGTAAAACGAAAAAATAAGTCTTTTCCCGTTCCCGTGAAAATTTTGGCGAGTGCTTTCGGAGTACATTTAAAGCCTTTAAAGAAACACACGTTATAAATGTTAAGTCTCTTTCTTCAGCTGTTTCGTCTGGAAACGTAAAATCCCGTTTTTTCCCGTTCCCGTAAAAATGTTAGAAAATCCTTTGTTAATGCTCCCTTACACTCCCTAAGGAAGCTAAATGCTAAATTTCATCTTCTACGACCAGTAAAACGAAAAACCCCGTTTTTCCTGTTCTCGTGGGAATTTCTGGAAATCCTTTCTTAGTGCTACCATACACTCATCAAGGAAGGCTCTTACCAAATTTCAGCTTTCTACGACCAGTAAAACAAAAAATCCCGTTTTTTCCCTATCCCGTGGGAATTTTGAAAAATACCTTCTTAGTGCACCTCTAGGATACTCAAGGTATATGTGTGCCAAATTTCAAGTTTCTAGCCATATTATGCCTACCGCAGTATTTCTTTGTAAACAAATATTTTTCCCGTTCCCGTGGGAATTTGGGAAAGTACTCTCTTAATGCTCCTCTGCACTCCAGAAGCAACCTACATGCCGAATTTCAGCTTTCTGCACCCAGTAAAACGAAAAGTCCCGTTTTTCCGGTTCCCGTGGGAATTTCGGGAAATCCTTTTTTTATTGTTTAGACTCCCCAAGGGAACTTGAAGGCCAAATTTCAGTTTTATACGACCAGTAAAACGAAAAATCGATCCCGTAGAACTGAAAATATAAATCCCGTTTTTTTCCTTATCCCGTGGGAATTTCCAAAAATCATTAAGACATTATTTTACTATTATAATCCCCTACTTCTATGCCAAATTTGAACAGTCTAGTAATTATAGTTCATAGGATTTCGTTTAACTGAATATATAAATCCCGTTTTTTTCCTTATCCCGTGGGAATTTCCAAAAATCCTGAAATTAGTTTCTTCGTTTTGTAATCACCTACTTTTGTATCAAATTTGAAGAGTCTAGTTATTATAGTTACTGAGATAGCGTCACTCGGAGTCGAATATATAATTCCCGTTTTTTCCTTATCCCGTGGGAATTTCCAAAAATCCTTCCTTAGTGGATGCCTACATTGTATAAGGTATCTATGAGCAAAATTTCAAGTCTGAAAGTCCCGTGGTTCGGGCTGTGCGTTGATATATAGTTAAGTCAGTCAGTCAGTCAGTCAGGACTTTGAATTTTATATGTATAGATTTTGGTTCGAGTATTTATTTATGTTATTTGATATTCGATAGTGTTTATGTAAGTTTATTGGTTAAATTTTATTCCGTTATTAATAATATTATTTTATTATGGTTTTATAATGTACTTTAGTTGTTAATTTATTAAGTACTAGCTTTTGCCCGCGGCTTCGCACGCGTGAACCATGAGCATTTCAAAGAAGCTAGCAATTAAGCAAGCGAGCAACCAAACCTGCAAGCTTTCAAGCATACATGCAAGTATGCAAGCAGGCATGCAAGCAGGCATGCAAGCAGGCATGCAAGCAGGCAAGCAAGCATGCAAGCAAGCGTGCAAGCAAGCATGCATGCAAGTAAGCACCCATGCAAGCAAGCATGCAAGCATGCATGCAAGCAGGCAAGCAAGCATGCAAAGCAAGCGTGCAAGCAAGCATCCATGCAAGTAAGCACCCATGCAAGCAAGCATGCAAGCATGCATGCAAGCAAGCGTGCAAGCAAGCATGCATGCAAGTAAGCACCCATGCAAGCAAGCATGCAAGCATGCATGAAAGCAAGTATGCAATCAAGCATGCAAAGCAAGGACTCAAGCAAGCATGCAAGCAAGCCCCCCGCATTGCCCCGCTGCCTTAATTTTTCTGAAACTGTAAATATTGCAGGATTTTTATAAAAAAAACCTAACCTAACCTATAGGGCTGTCCTAAAATACATCCTAAATAGCTTTTGCCCGCGACTTCGTACGCGCTAAGATGTAAAATGAAAAAATAAGTTTTTTCCGTTCCCGTGGAAATTTTGGGGAGTGCTTTCGGAGTACACTTAAAGCCTTTAAAGAAACACACGTTATAAATGTTAAGTCTCTTTCTTCCGCTGTTTCGTCTGGAAACGTAAAATCCGGTTTTTTCCCGTCCCTGTGGGCGTTTCGAAAAATCCTTTCTTAGTGTTCCCCTACACTCCCAAATAAACCTACGTGACAAATTTCAACTTTTCCCCGCTTTTCGTTTTTCCCGTTTCCGTAAGAATTTTGCCAAATAAAGCATTTCCCGAAATTCTTACGGGAACGAAGAAGAAGAATTTTGGGAAATTATCTCATAATGCTCCCCTACACTCCCTAAGGAACCCACTTGCCAAATTTCAGCTTTCTACGACCAGTAAAACGTAAAATCCTGTTTTTTCCCCGTTCCCGTGGGAAATTTGGAAAGTACTCTCTTAATGCTCCGCTACACTCCCGAAGCAACCTACATGCCGAATTTCAGCTTTCTGCAACCAGAAAACGAAAAGTCCCGTTTTTCCCGTTCCCGTGGGAATTTCGGGAAATCCTTTTGTAGCGCTCCCCTACACTCCCCAAAGGAAATTGAAGGCCAAATTTCAATTTTATACGACCAGTAAAACGAAAAATCGATCCCGTAGAACTGAATACATAAATCCTGTTTTTATCCCGTGGGAATTTCCAAAAAGCATTAAAACATTATTTTACTATTATAATCACCTACTTCTATGCCAAATTTGAAGAGTCTAGTAATTATAGTTCATAGGATTTCGTTAAACTGTATATATAAATCCTATTTTTTTCCTTATCCCGTGGGAATTTCCAAAAATCCTGAAATTAGTTTCTTAGTTTTGTAATCACCTACTTTTGTATCAAATTTGAAGAGTCTACTTATTATTGTTACTGAGATAGCGTCACTCGGAATCGAATATATAATTCCCGTGTTTTCCTTATCCCGTGGGAATTTCCAAAAATCCTTTCTTAGCGGATGCCTACGTCATAAGATCTACCTGCATGCCAAATTTCAGTCCGATCCGTCCAGTGGTTTGGGCTGTGCGTTGATAGATCACTATGTCAGTCAGTCAGTCAGTCAGTCACCTTTGAATTATATATATATAGATTAATACTACTTATTTGCGCATAATAATGATTGCTTGCCTTTTTTTGTAAACAATTCCTTTCTGTATCAGGTTAGCTGGAAGAGATCCCTTCTTAGGGATAAGTTCGCCTTTGTACTTTTTTCTGTGTATTTCTGTATTTTTAAATTTTTATGTGCAATAAAGAGTATACATACATACATACATAATTCAGTTATTTGATCGTTTGTTGTATTTCCATCGTAGTTGTTGGGACAAGGGGGCTTAGTATTTTAGTGTAAACTTGAGGGAGGCGCATAGGGTACAGTTTGACAACAAATATAATGCGCATCGGCAGTATTCGTTTGCGCAGAGAAGCGCAGACCAATTTCCGGTGGTAGCCGAACGTGTAAATAATCTATATTGAACTTTATTTGCAAGCGCAACTGGCAGAGTATTGCTTGCTTTGCATTCTTAGCTCTGTCCCGCTTACACGATTTTGCCATTGTTGGTACGAAATCGATCGACCAATAACAGCGCCAGTTTCCCGCGCTACTAAAATTGGTATACTGCGCAGGTACATCGTGGAGCATTATTTTTGTTGTCAAACTGTAATAGGTTGGGAACCCCTGCTCTAAAGGATTCTAGTGAACCAGTTTCCGGAGCGTTCAAGATACACAGATTACTTAGGATATGTGTGCTGACCTTGGTAACGCAGTTGAATCACGCTAGAGTTAGTTTATGTAAGTCGAACCGTTGCTACGGGGTACGCAAAGTATAAAATGCATAATGGGTCAAAATAAATAATGGTTCAAAATATCAGAATGATATCGGGCAATCGCAGACTGTTGCTACCCTGCGCAGTCGCTTGAAGGCGTATTGGCTCGATGGATCCTCTTAAATGAATGTGATGTGTTTTGTTACTTGTGTGTGTATGTATATTTATATAATTATGTAGTACATTTTATTTGTTGTGCATTAGTTTATCGTATTTATCCATTATATGCAGTTTATTATTACATATTAAATAATTTAAAATTTAGACATTTAGGATTATCTTAGGTTTCGATCGGTTCTTTTAGTTTTTCTGTGTGTCTACTCTTGCTTAATACTTATGTCCAGTCAATCGTTCAAAGGTTAACTGGAAGAGATCCCTTTTAGGAATAAGTGCGCCTTTGTGCATTTGTGCTGTCCTGTATACATCGTTTTATTGTGTTTTATGTACAATAATAAAGAATTATACATACATACATACATATTTCGACCCAATTTTCCTACAAAATAGCAACTTAACAGACGTTCAAAATGAGAATGTTTCGTGAACACCAAAAAGAGAGACGATACGACAACATCTGGCTGCTTTTTATCGTGTGCCTAAAAATAACTTACAATGCCTCGAATATCTAAAAGAACCCGAGTATTCTATTAAATTTACCTATACTATTTTATGGTAGCGACTTGGTACGCGTTGTACAGTTTGACAACAAAAATAATGCTCCACGATGTACCTGCGCAGTATACCAATTTTAGTAGCGCGGGAAACTCTGGCGCTGTTATTGGTCGATTGATTTCGTACCAACAATGGCAAAATCGTGTAAGCGGGACAGAGCTAAGAATGCAAAGCAAGCAATACTCTGCCAGTTGCGCTTGCAAATAAATTTCAATATAGATTATTTACACGTTCGGCTACCATCGGAAACTGGTCTGCGCTTCTCTGCACAAACGAATACTGCCGATGCGCATTATATTTGTTGTCAAACTGTACTAGAAATGTTACAAATATTTTTCAGAGATTAAAACTACCTTGCTTCTCCGCTACCGCTACCTGGTAGAAGAATAGCAAACGTAAATATTTTTTGTTCATCAATATTTGAACCTCCGCAAATTAACGGCTGAATCAATAAATTATGAAAAGGTTCCAGATGCCTCCAAATCTGAAACCGATTTAATGTTTAACACAGTTATTGCCGGACGGGTCTTGCACAAGTGACGACCTACAAATTATAAGCTAGAACATGCTTCAGAACCTTTATTTGTGTCCTGGTCAAAGGTCTCCTCTCTCGACCTCCACATCTCCCTATTAGTGATGTGCCGGATCGTTAAAAGTGTATATCCGCGGATACGGATCTGATTACGGATATTTAGTGTCAAGATCCGCGGATACGGATACGGATCTTTATTTTTTATTCGATTGGTGTGGGCGCCCGCGACCTTGAAGCGATAGTTGACGTCACCATTGATCTGACTATAATAATAAAATAAAATAAAATAAGTTTTAGTCATTTCATTGTCATAAAACTGATGTTATAACTTGCTATAACATTGATCTCATCATAAAGATTCTTTCAGTTATGTAGTATTGGTATGGTAACTTAATGCGATAAATATTTGCAATATAAAGGTGCCAAATATTTGATTTTAAGAAATAAAAATACGTGAATGGAATCTTATAGTTATTTTAATTCTACCTTATCACGTGTAAAAGATCCGTAAAAGATCCGCGTGAAAAGTAACGGACACGGATACGGATACGGATTTTTTTTCCTCGGATATCCGCGGATACGGATACGGATATCCGGAACATCACTACTCCCTATCCAAAGCTAGATCCAGCCACTCGCTCAGTTCCACGTCCAATTCATCTCGCCATCTCTATCTCGGCCTGCCTTACCGGTAGCCGTCGAGTGGCTCCCACCATGTGGCTGAATGTGCCCGTCTTCCAGACGTCATTCAGCAGACATCCCAGCCCAATAAGGAATAGACAAATAACACACATTTCCACATTAAAATTATTTATCAGTACTACAGATTTTATCGCGTTCACGGGCCGTTCGCGTGAGTACAAAAGCTCCGTTACGCGGCGTATCATGAAAATGGTGTTTATTTATTCCATTTTCACGCTTCGCCTGTTCAAGCGATCCTTCTAAAATTGGACATTTCCAAACAGGAAGAGATAATACGATTTACTTCACTGCTTGGGTGCGATAACATAACAAGAATGTAATTAGTCGCTATGAGGAAAAATACACTTGGTTTTTTCGCGTTTCTTCTGTCTAGTTTAAACCCACGAGCTAAATAATCCCAAGTATACCAAGTGGAAAGTCCTTTAAGTACAAAAGTTGAATCGATGATTAGCTACCTACGGTCTGTTTCAGTAAGGAAGGTATGGCTGACAGGTCCATAGAATTCAACGTTCATGAATTACTTAGAAATAAATCAATACTGTATATTAATAAGGTTCTAAAAATAATCACGGCGATGTTTTTGCGTTTGCATAATTTTCACGTACAAATTTTCAATATATGTCATTATTTACGTGACGCGACTAGGTTACGTTCTATGGTAATTGAAACTAGAGAGGTGACTATGTATAATTGGGTAATCGGTTAAAATCGCGTGTAATCGAAAATCCAAAGACAAGCTACAAAAATATGAAGTGAGTATTTTACATTCTTTCACACTCAATACACAATACAAATCGAGTATAATGGTAATAAATAGATTCCTTAAAACTTCAATTACACAATTAAGTTGTTATAATATTTTAGAGCCGTCGGCCGTAGGAAGAAGTCATGGTTGCGCAATATACGGGAGTGGACCGGAGTCGCAAGTGCTGCCGAACTTTTCAACCTCGCGAAGGATCGGAGGAAATATGCGGAGCTGACTGCCAACCTCCACTAGTTGGAGAGGCACTATAAGAGAGAGAATATTTTATACAAACTATTTTGTTGAAAAAGCACAACTTGGCAAAAAGCATAAAATAGGAATTATAATTTACATCTGAGGAAACTGACTTGAGTATTATTATATCGAAATAGCAATTATTTATAAATTTATATGTAGTCGATATTTCATGGAACCGATTGTTGTTAGTACTAAAATATAATCAATAATCGTTGAATGAAGCCTCACCTCTAGAGTTGTCAAAGTAAATGTCACCACCATACCTTCCTTATTGAAACAGACTGTACGGAGGCTATTCTCAAACCAGCAAATTTTGTGACCTTCGAAGGTCTCTAGTCTTTTAAACAATCGACATTGAAAAAAAAAACGTAGAAGCATACGAGTAGCAGAGGCAGGTATATGTTATTTCAGCGGCACCTGCGGGGGAGGGCGGGAGTTCCCAATCCTGCATTGCACAGGTGTCGCAGGGAGGTAGCCCCATCTCGGGGTGGGCCCGTAGGGCATCGCGGTTCACGAAAGTTCTCCCGTGGTGTCCTACAATAGTGCCAAGTTTGGGAATCCGTGTGTTTTTTACTGGGTATGCCTGACGCCTCGGGAGAGCCCCAGATACCCCTGGTATTCCCGTACCGGGCCGGATGCATAAGGCGCATTTTCCACACCATAAAAAAAAAAGGTATATGTGATTTATCCAGGGAAGAAATGGGGGGTGGCCACCTGATTTCCTCTTAAGCCGATTATTTAGACGTTTTAAAACACGTCCCACGAAAGTTTAAATAATAATATTGACGCAGTTGCTGATAATTACTGATTTCTGCAGCATAAATACAACTTTTCAACCATACAGCGTAATTGCCTTAGTACCAAATTAAACCAGGAAGCGAGACTTTGACACCAACTAGAAGTCAACGGCCGTCATTTGTCATTTCGTCAGAGCAAAACAGAGTGTGATAATTAATGATTCCCGGAATGATCATCTGTCTACGGTATTATTTGAGAATTTCCGAAGCTCATTAAGTCATAATTCTTAATGTTTTTACAAGTTTACGGAGAACATTAAGGCGGAATAAGAGGGAGATGAATTTTATTCTGTCGCACTCTGTATTTCATTAATTTATTACATTGTCACGAATGAATGGAGGACGTATAATTAAATTTATTATTGTTTTGCAAGTTAATGCTTGCGCTCGGATTCCATTGGCCGCTTTGTTTTAATTCATATTAGAAATAAAACAGAACTTTTAGATTTTATTTTTAATTTTAGAGTAAAAGCATGTATCCTGACAGTAGGTACTATGTAAATTCAGCCATGGCAATAAAAGAAGAAAAAAATGTGTTTTAAAACTACATTAAATTAAAAAAAAACTGCCCCACGCATACGTAACTAAAAAAGTAATTTGATTAAATACAAAAAAAAAGACCCGATACTCTACAAACTGCTGGACCGATGTTTACCAAACAAAACAAAAAACCGCGTACAAATACGATACCAGACATTATATATACACACACACACACACACACACACACACACACACACACACACACACACACACACACACACACACACACACACACACACACACACACACACACACACACACACACACACACACACACACACACACACACAAACACGCACGCAGGCACGCACGCACGCACGCTCCCACGCACGCACAGCATGGACGTTAAACTTATAACACCGACATTAAAAAAGGTGCCGTGTATATTCTCTTAAGCACCGCTTCATTTGGTTTATTAATAGGCTTTCAACGTTACTTTTTCTAGGCTATTTATAGGATAAAGTAGTTTATAAGATAAGCCGATAAGATAACACCACAGTGACCGTCATTAAACAAACATTGATGTAATAAAATAGATAATATTCAAAGGCGGTGATAATAAAACTGAGAGTCCCCTTGTTAGTCTATTCTAATAACATTGATTGGTAAATAGTAGGAAACATTATAATGTTTTATGCATTCTGCTGTCTTTGGGGGCACCGTTTACGCGTCAGAGTAAATCCAAAAATGTATTACGTCATTTATTTTTTTACTGGAGTTATAGTTGAATTAAGGTCCGGCCACACTAGTGCGTAAAAGACGTCGACGGTGCGTTTACGCAACAAAATGTATGAAGAAACGGTGAGAAAACGTGATGCCTACGACATGTCACTGCATATACGCGGCGGTGTAGTCGCTCCTTTAGTACATGCAACGATGGATGAAAAGAGCGGGGAGAGCTGTTACAGTGAATTTGAAAATGTGGGTATGACTAGATATGACTACATAGTATAAAACAGTCTCTTTCCGCTGTCTCTCCCTATGTGTGCTTAGATCTTTAAAACTTCGCAACGGATTTCGATGCGGTTTTTTTAATAGACAGAGTGATACAAGAGGAAGGTTTATATGTATAATAGGTACATTCTTAAACCTAAGATTTCAATATAAATTCTTTGAGATATCTTTTAAGTGACGATGTAATTTTATATTGAATGAGAAAAATAAACTAAATAAAATTGGCGCAGCCGTTCCTGAGTACGTCGTGTACATACCCTGAATTTGTTTTATACATGTATAGAAGAATGTGTTCATTCACAATGTCCCATCCTCCAGACTGTAAACGTCCCACTGCTGGGCACAGGCTTCTCAGAATGTAATAATAATCAAAGTAATATACAAAGGCAAACAGGAGGCAGGGAGCCAACAATTCTTTGATTAACAAAGTGTGAAAGAAGATGAGTGGGAAGTAGCGTTTCGTGAACCGTACGAACCTGTATGGCCCGCTCTCTAAAATTAGCACTCACAGTCTAGTGACTGGATAATTAGATCAGTGTTAAATTACACTTTAGGAAAGTAGGGATGGCGAACGTTTATCGATATGACGTGTTTAGAACTTTTCGCAGACGTCACATTAGTTGCTATAATAACAGCAGAAACAGCAAAGTCCTATCTTGACAAATGTTTTATGTCAAACTTTTTGTGTCGTATAATGTTACTTTACCTACAAGTTTATTGTTGTCGAGAGTACCAACTGTCTTGTACTAGACAATGTATTGTTTTTAACGAGTTTAAAAGACTTATATTTAGTTTCTTATTCCCTAACTTATTTTCATAATCACCCTGTTAAAAACGAGTAGGTACATTCCAAAAAAGTCAAACTCATATTTTGACTTTTTTTTAATTTTGCTTTTATCTAATTGCTGTTGATGAGAAGCTTTTGCAATCTGATTAAGGTTGTATTCAGATGGTGTGCTTTCAACTGCTAAATTGCAGCCCCATTGCAGTTGCAGTCGAGCGCATTTGCATTGTTCTATCCTGTAGCGTTTCATTCAAAGCGTAATTTGGAAGTCTGAATGAAGAAAGTCTGAATTGCACCTTTTCATTTAAATAAATGATAATAGTTATAAATAGCGTGGAAAAATTTACACTAATCTACCTAGACCCAATCTAAGCAAAGCTAGTGTAAAAACGATAATAGACTTAATAAGAAAATCCTGCAGGAATTAACTCGTGACTAGTGATTTCTGCTTTGTGAACATTAAGTATTAGAAGTTTTAAAGTAGTATAATTTGCTTTGTTGCTAATTGCGTCTCTTTGCTGAAAACAAAGACTCTGCCAAAGCAAGTGGCTTACCACTTAAGCCTTTTTAAAATTTCTTCTATCTTAATGTTCTGTGTATTTTATGATTTGATCGTCATGGTGATCTTCATTTAAATTTGTAAATCGACTATCGATATATCGAGATTGTTCGTTACTATGCCTTAAGTTTAGCTAGATTATTAAAATGTAGGAATACCTAATATAAAATGTAGCTAGTTAAGTCCGTTTAAATAAATAACGTGTTTACGTTAAAACTTTTATTAGGTAACGAAAACTCGTGTTATCTCGTTCTAATTGACGACTGAGCAATTTGTTTCACAAAGTTTTCCTTTCATTGAATTAATATTGAAGTTGTTGACTGTTTTAATTAATTGCGTTCTATCTTTTAATGAAAGAAGTTCTCCATCTTGACTCGTTATCTGCAACTTTTATACGTCATTTGACGATTTTCTTCTTTATATTATTATGACGTTTCCGACTTAAAATAAGCTTCAAGGCGTTTCATGAAATTTTAAAGTTACAATAGTTTTCTACAGTAGAAATGAGGAGAGTTAAAATGATAAGACCGTCCGTTTTAACGTATGCAACTATGATATTTTTGACGCTTGAATATGCCGATAAAATATCATATATGACATTTTTTAATTTCTTTTTAATTCACTTTTTAATTTTTTATTTATTGTACCGTGTTTGCTTTAAAATGGCGTAGGTACGATGTCAAAATTCTGTGTTAAATAAAACCATTTCGCGATAGTTAACTCATTTTACTTTATGAGAGAAAATGAAACATGTCATAAACAATTTTAACGCAGAGATTAAATTTCGAAATGAATTAAAAAGCAATAAACAGAAATTACATACAGTCACGCCTCTATCCCATAGGGGTAGGCAGAGACTACTCTGTTCTACTTGCCACGATTCTGACATACCTATTTGGCTTCATCTACATTTTCTCTTCATACGTGCTCATCGGTTTCGGATATTTCTGACCTGCCCTAAACGTAAATTAAAACGGATTTAATTACAGCCAAGCCCTTTCATTCTGAAAGGAATCCTGTGCCCAGCAGTGGTATGTATATGGGCTTGAGATGATGATGCTGAAGTTGAACGTCTACGTCAAGGATGTTACGGATATATAATTTCGGATCCGGATATGGATATGGATATTGGTAAAATATAATATCGATTTCGGTTACGGTTATGGATATTAAATTATTTCGGATATCCGATAGTTTCGGTTACGGATAGTAAATTTTTAAGGCATTGTAAAATGAAATACAATACGACTACGCGTGCGGGGCTGGTCTGCCGGCCGGGCAAAAACAAAAACTTGTCACGACGTGTCATATTTACTGAGTAGTATTTAGTTAGACTCCGCCCTATCCAAAACTTTTTATATCGGATTCGGTTACGGTTACGGATATTTTTTTATTTCGGATATCCGATAGTTTCGGTTACGGATATGGATATCCATAACAACACTGGTCTACATTACGAGTACATAGCATTATATATACGTTAAGAATGTGAATGTAAAATGCTCATTAAATAAGAGAATTTAATCTTGATTTCTGTACCGTGATTGTACATTCCACGGGCCGTAAAAGGGAAGCGTTGCGAAGCAACATAATTCAATTAAGTCCGCTGTTCCACTAACTGCTTAGTTACGTACTTATTGAACACAGAACATGTGACAGTGTGTTAGCGTGTGATTTTAAAAGGATTAATATTACTTCTTCTTCCATTTTTCCTTCTTGAAAAAATTACTTTCTGCCAAGTTTCTTGCGGCGCATTCTTCTTGGCAATGATGGTCTTTCCGAATGCGCTGGTAGTTTCAAAAAGACATGTAAAAGAGCCCTTGGCGGCCAATTTGCAAGAATAAATTTTCATTTTCATTTCATTTTCATTTTCTTTCATGCTGGTCTGGGAGCAAAGAAAAAACAGAATGTACCAGTTGCTTCTCTTCCCGCGCAGATGGTAAAATCCCATCGAGGGATTGGGCGAAAATCTTAGGGATCGTGTTATTATAGGCGATGTGGCTAGCAACCCATCACTGTTTTGATTCCCCTTTCCATACATACGCCCACAATCACGCTAAACGTGGTCTTTAGGTCTTGTTGCCTTAAGCTCTGTCTACCTCGTAAGGGGTAAAGATGTGATTTATGTTTGTATGTATGTAATATTACTGCGTATTATCCATAACTCCATGCTTTGATGAATATCATGTAGGTACAACCGGCACCAATATCTTGATTTACTGGTAATATTTTAGCAAATATTTGGATATAATCGCATGTTGATACAAACATAGATATTTAGGACGAATTTCGTAAAATTCGCAAAAAATAGAGAGTTACCACAAAACTAGATGTACTTCCTACTGATATATGTATACTATGATATATATATATATTAGGAGTCGAAGTGGTCGCAATGGCAGAAATCGGTTGAAAGGATCATCATCATACTATTTTGAAAGTTTAAGAATATTATGTTACTTTAAAAGACGGCTGCATGGATTTTGGTTTGTAGATACAACTATCTCTGGAATTATAAAGACTATTTATAAAAATAAATGCATACTAAACATCCAAGCCTCTATAAAAAAACATTCGTATTTTTCATACATAATTAATCTGCGCCGACCGGGGATCAAACTCAGGCCCTGAAGCTTCATAGCTAGGTTTTCTAACCACTAGAATAATCGGTCGACAACAGTAAGTAGGAGACCATTAACAGGGTGGTAGCGTCTCTTTCTAATGGGCAATTAACTCTACTCACAGACGTGGAAAGCCGGTTGTATTAATGAAACTACATTGGCATTGTTACGAACCCCTCGCGCGAGGCTTGCTGCGTTCCTAACAGCAATTCGTTAACAATAAAACCCCCAGATGGATACAGCGGAAATAGCTGAACACATGAGGGCACCCCTCAATAGCCACTTGGAATAGAACGCTTCAATTCACCAGGGTTGCCTAGACAATGTTTCTTGCGGCGCATTCTTCTTGGCAATGATGGTATTTCCGAATGCGCTGGTAGTTTCAAAAAGACATGTAAAAGAGACCTTGGCAGCCAATTTGCAAAAAATTGTCAACGTTCTTGCCGTTTACAAGCTGTGTTCTCAAACTACACTACTCTTTTTTATGACAATAAACAAGAAGTTCCGTAAGTAGCACGACCAATTTAGACTGGTTAGATAATTTTGCCAAAATCATTATTTACCTACACCGTAATTTCCAGTTGCGGTTTTTCCTATTCTTAATTATTTACACCAGGCGTATTTATTCCTTATATGACTTTTCCATTCGCAGATTTTCCCAAATGATTTTTTCCCCGCTAAGGTTTTTTATTGATGCTTATTTATTTTTCACATTAGCAGTTTTCCCCAATTTTAATCGACACAGAAACGGTGTCGATGGAGCTCCGCTGACGTGGCGCTCTTGCTTCTGCGTGCTTTTGGCCCTTCGGGACGTTGAAAACTAGAAAAATTCGAATAGTAAAGCTATGACCGGGAATCGGATTTTTCTATGTGTTCTAATTTTCAGTGTCGTTTAGAAATTTAAACCAACCTATGTTTCTTTGTTGATTAAGTTGGGGAAAAATGTTATTGTGAAATTAAGTTTCAGAAAAAAACCATAATACGTCTGGTATAAACAATTACTTACTAGGAAAAACGCTACTAGAAATTACGCTACAGGTAATGAATAAATGGAAATTATTTTGGGAAAATGATCCAACTACTCCAAATTTAAGGGGAAGATGATGATCAATTGATGTTCAAAGTGAACCGCGTCAAGTATGGGACTACATTTTGAATCAAAAATTTTACTGTAACTATTTGGCTGTAGGGGTGTTCAGTCGAACTAACATCACCACTACAATATTACGGAAAAATTCGAAAAGACTAGAAATTACCTCTGTAAAATTATTACGTTGTACCAGACATTTCGATTTTTTATTCTAATTTTTCTTCTGCTTGGCTATGCCCTATGGGCAAGCCATAACTTGTCTTGGTACCTATTTTTTTTTTTACATTTTTACTAACAACATATTCCTGTATTTGATAGATGAGCTGCCCACCTATCTCCTCAAATTGTCGTACTACCTAAGGACACTCAATATATCGTAGTGGATAAGATGGATGACGGTGAAATGTGATGAATGAGGAATGGAAGTACATTCGATACACGACATCGGCACATTATTTTTTTATTTTAGGTCTGTCTGGATCGCTACCCCTGCCTTACTTGCTAACCCTGTCGCCAAGCAGCAGTGCTTGCGCTGTGTTCCGGCCTGGAACGTAAGACAGACGGTGAAATTACTGGCACATGATACAATTATTATTATGATTCAAATTCGAAGTGCATTTAATACAATTTAAGTTTATGCAGATTTAATTTACAGTTCGAGCTTTTAATGGTCCATTTATAAGCAAAATTATACAAAATGTCTGCCGGAATTTTTAGACACAATTAATATAGCCCAATTCGGAGTGATCTTCTATAAGTGTTTTTGGTTTTATTTTAACTATTTATAAATTCAGAAAATGTCCTGTTAAATGATTTATTTGTAGTTTTCGGTGTAACCATCAAAAGGAGTGCTCACATTAATCGAAAAAAATCGAGGGATAAAATTAGCCTAAAGTCAGGGAATAAAGTTTCTAAATTGGCAACCCTGCACTATGCAGACCCGAAAGTCCAGCCAAGAAAGGACGCCCTACAGGCAGTATAAGCAGCTGTAACGGTTGTAACTTCTCCATTTAGTAGGGTTATGAAGGCCGTGTCGATGAAACTTGATGACTCGCGAAGTGCTGGACGTTTGGCGTAATATCGTTTGAGGCAGGCCACAAGATTTTTATCATTTTCTTTATTGTATCATACTTAACATCATTATGTTAAGCAGCTACAGTTTTAACTTCGTAAGTCAATAAAATCTAAACTTAAGTGCACCTTATAGCTACATTTCAAGTTTTTTTTATTTTATTTTTTTGTCTGAGTGGCAAACGAGCAAGTGATCTGATGAAGTGATCTGCTGGTAAGTGATCACCACCACCCATAGACACTCGAATACTAAAGGATTGCAGACGCGTTGCCGGTCCAGAACGCTAAAGTAGTATACCTTTTTTTATGGTGTGGAAAATGGCTCTCCCGCGACGGCAGGCATACCCACTAAAAACCACACGGATTCCCTATTCGGTCATATTTGAGGCATAACGGGAGCACTCGGTATCACCGCGACGCCCCACGACCACCCCGGGATGGGGTTCCCTCTTCGCGGCACCTGTGCAATGCAGGTTTGGGAAGTGAGAGTAGAATACCTGGACAGTAATTTTACCGGCTGTTTTCCTCTCCTCGCCGGAACACATCAGCGAAAACAGCAGTGTTTGGCAGCAGAAATAGTGAGTAAGAACGTGGTAGGGATACAGACGGACCTTGCACTAGGTCCTACCACCCGTAACCCTATCCTATCCTATGCGATGGTAGGATGAAACAGTCGACGTCGATCGATAGATAGGTCTAGTAGAAACTATCGAACGACGACTGTTCCATTCTGCCACCGATCGATGACCGATCGATTGGTGTGGTAACACCCTAACAAGAAAAGAACCTTACTTTTTTTCTTGTAGTGAGTACAAAGTCAATGTTACGAGGACACGAAATGTTAATGTTTATTTTTGGGAAAATAACGGAACTGGTTACAAAAATACCAAAGAATTATTTTAATACAAACGATAAAAACCGCTTTTAGGCTAAGCGCGCACTGCGGTTAGTTGCGGTTTGCTCCCGCAAAAATCTGTGATGTACGAACCACAGAGATTCGCACACTGCGGTTGCGGTTTTTCAACCGCACGCGGCTAAAAATTTTGTGATGTACGAACCACAGAGGTTCGCACACTGCGGTTGCGGTTTTTCAACCGCACGCGGCAAAAAAATCTGTGATGCACGAACCACAGAGGTTCGCACACTGCGGTTGCGGTTTTTCAGCCGCAGTGGCTAAAAAATCTGTAATGTACGAACCACAGAGGTTCGCACACTGCGGTTGCGGTTGTTCAACCGCACGCGGCAAAAAAATCTGTGATGTACGAACCACAGAGGTTCGCACACTGCGGTTGCGGTTGTTCAACCGCACGCGGCTAAAAAATCTGTGATGTACGAACCACAGAGGTTCGCACACTGCGGTTGCGGTTGTTCAACCGCACGCGGCTAAAAAATCTGTGATGTACGAACCACAGAGGTTCGCACACTGCGGTTGCGGTTGTTCAACCGCACGCGGCTAAAAAATCTGTGATGTACGAACCACAGAGGTTCGCACACTGCGGTTGCGGTTTTTCAACCGCGTGCGGCTAAAAAATCTGTGATTTGCTACAGATTTTTTGCGGTGCAAACAGCAAACTCAACTCGTCGCACCGCAGTGCGCGCTTAGCCTTAGAAACGGTGCTATTCAACAAACTAATGACTATAAAAATACAGGTTGGGTTTTGAAATTTTAGGAGGAAAAGAACGTGGTATAAAAGCTAATGCATCCGATTTACGACAGCTATTTTTAAGTCGGCACATTACCTTAAGCGTCAAAATAGATTTACTTACAAACACAATTTATAGATCGTGTGTGATGAAAATAAAATTAACATAATAATTTATTCAATAACCTAGCTCTAAATTAGTATACAGAGTGGAAAGATCGAATGCCAAATGCCCACTACCTTAAATATTGGAAATAGCACATTTTGTGTAAAAGAGACTTTTGAAAATTCGCTTATTACGCGACAAAAATAACATGCCGTGTTTTATGAAGCAGATAGAAAAGTTTACTGATAAGGTTCATTTATCTCTAAAGACCTCTATAACGGATTCGATAGCTTTTTTAGCAGTTAAGGAGCAGAAGAAAAACCAAGCAGCTGACGTAACACATATATTAACACCAAAAGCCCGAAATGACATTAGAAACACGTATTAAAAAAAAGCAATTTGAAATAACAGAACAATAGACAATAAAAATATATAAAAACTATTTACAACGCCAACAACCTCATCATCGTCGTCATCATCTCTAGCTTATTTATATACGTCCCACTGCTGGGCACAGGCCTCATCTAAAGAACTAACACAATGAAAATAATGGTAGGCCATGAAAACTTACAATTTAATTTTAATTTTGATTTAACCCGTCATGGCGTAAATTATTAAAAAAACTGTTTTTAGTGATCAAACCGCCGCCGATTAAGCTACTAAATAGTTGAAGTAACCTCTCCTCAAGCCAAACTATTTTTAATCATGGTTGTTCGCAATTTTTTTTATATGAAATTACATTTGTTTCTTATAGCTCCTTGTTATCCGTTTCCTCATATATGTCTAGTAAGACGTAAGGGAAATCAACCAAGATTTGAGGCTTTTCTTCATGACTTTCTAGTGCTCTAGTTGAAGGCGTTACGGTATTAGTACGAAAATACTGCAGCGGCCTTACCATGACGTCTTAATGCGATTAAATTCCCATTCAGTTTAGGTTAAAACCTGAACTGACTCGGAATTGAATCGCATTAAGAAGTCATGGTTACCCCCCAGGCCTTATACTTCCGTTCACGCCAATTCATTAATTTGGGAGTGAGTGGGATGGTATGATAGGAACTTCGAAAAACGAATTTCGGATTAGCCCAATAACGTCTTACCTAATTTCAGAGTTGTACGTGCCCTAACTATTTGATGAAAGAAAATATTTCCGATCTCGCGAAATTCTAAAGAGAAGTCTAGGCGAATGTTATACAGAATTGAATCCATTAAAGCACTGCATTGAAATTCTAACCGAAACTCACATAACGTTATTCTACAAAGGGGAACAATGGGCACTGTATCGAGTATCGAACGTTACCGAGTGGTTATTATGGAACTTGGCAATTGTATCCCATAAGGAGGCAGTGATGTGAAAATGAGATTGTGCGACCTAACGTCGTAGTTCAAGAGCTGGACTTTCGATTTTCGAAGTTAATTTCGTGTCCCGACGTGTGTACGACGTTGGTTTGCAGTTAACAGATGTGCTCACTTTGAAAATGATCTCAAATGATGATGAGTGTGGTGTAAGGGATAATTAAGTTTGTAGGATTTATATGTGTTTTCTGTGGCAGTAGTGGAGGGAGGGATTTTATTAACAACATATTATGTATATATTTCGCACAGACTTGGGTATCTTGCACGTGATTAGCGGAGTAGCAAGGTAAATATTTTTTGTTAATTTTAATTTCTATACGCACTCTGCCAAATTTATTGTGTCGAGCAAAAATAACGGATCGCTTTTCATACAGATTTGTATGGAGAGTGACCCATTATTTTTGCTGTACACAATAAATAGAATAAAAAGAGCATTCGCTCGTTTGGTCTAACTCCACCTTGAGAGGAGTACCTAATGATTCGGACGAACCTTGACTTGAATAAAGTTCTATCGTCCACAAAAACGCCTGAGTATCCTCACTAATATTATAACGCGAAAGAGAATTTGCGTTTGTTCCGCTTTCACGCCTTAACCTATGAACCGATTGCGATGAAATTTGGCAACATGTTACAAGTCCAGAATAATTAATAGGATAGTTTTTGTCTCAGAAAATTGTATAGTTCTCCTGCGGGCGTGCAGCGTGCAGACAGAGTCGCGAGCAACGGCTAGTACAAATAATTTGGAAACTTTTTAAGCAGACTTCCAAACTTACATAATGAACAGTGCAAGTCAAATAATAACATGGAAAATATATATTTTTTAGAACTTAGCTCTTGTACTACTTGACTACTGAGCCTTTTATCAATGCCCCTAGGTATAACGATATGTTGGATAGTAAACTCCAAGATATTAGGTAGTGTAGTGCAGTATAAACTCGGGTAAAGATCGGGTACAGCAGACACGGTTAATCATGATCGAGTCCTGCCGGCGAGCAGCAGTGCTTGCGTTGCTGTGTTCCGGCGTGGAGAGGAGGACAGCAGGTGAAATTACTAGCACGGTAATTGACCGCTGGCAACGCATCTGCAGTACTTTTGTGTTGCGGGTGACCATGGGTAGTGATGTGAATGACCAGATAACCTACCTAGTGGTTAGTGATCCTATGAAGCTAGAGGTCCTGGTTTCGAATCCTGGTTTGGAAAAGAACTTGTACTGTTAATATGAATGTTTGTACCCGAGTCATGGAAGTTATTACGTAATTTTTATTTGAGCTGTCGAACCTATATAAATTAAACACAGTGAAAACCAGAACCTTTTTTTAACCCGATTAAAAACCGATTAAAGCCACAGAAATTACTGTTTCGCTAATGCTTGCGACTTTAGGGCGGAAACAAAACTTATTTCAAAATTGTTAATTTTTTTTTAAATTATTCATATGTTAATTCCCAGTAAGTTCATTGACTTTTTATAAACAGACTCGCGTAATGGCCCCGGCGTACTCTCGCCTCCGCCTCTCGTCAGCGAGCCATTAAAATAAACAGACGAACGTCTGCCAACACGGTGTCTGTCTAGACAGTGAGGATATTCCACAATGTTTCGTCTTGTCAACGGAAATTTAACCAACCCTGGACTTGTAATAATTATACTGAGGGACCAATAGATTTAGGATTAAACAAAATAAGTAAACTATGGTTTACATGGTTTAAATTACTTGCATTTTATATATTTAGATTTAAATTTATTTATTAGCTCGTTATAATACATAATAAATACATTAAATGTTAGATATAAGATTTTATGAAGAGATCGGGTAATCATTTTACTCGCTACTCCAATTAACATGAATGTAGCGGGCCTATAACATAAAAATTCTTATACGACCTTAGTACTTTATTCTGGGGAAACAGAGTTCACAGTATACCTATCACAATAAAGCAAACATAAGTAAAAACCTATTACGAAAAAGCTTACTCACGCCTGAGATGTTCTTTTGTTTGATCTAAGTAATTTTACTACTGCGTTTACGGCTACCTGAAATTAGTGGAATTAAATTAGATTTTACGCGTTAACTCAGCTTTTATTTATGAGTACTAAAATTTAGTACCCCTAGGGGAGAGGTCAAATTACTAAAGGATATAAGCAGTTTATTAAGGTGCGACTATAAATACTGACAACAGTTACATTCTATTTAGAACCCTTTAAAAATACACCGGAATATTAGTATTTATTATAATAATTTAGGAGAGAACCTCTGGAAAGGGCTCATACGACAGAGCCCACCAGTTAAGAAACTGAAGACACCGACATTACTAAAAGACTCGTAGCTTTGCTTCCGGTGTACATTTTTACACAATAATCGATTGACGATCGGATAGCCTAGTGGTTAGTGACCCTGACTATGAAGCTAGAGGTCCTGGGTTCGAATCCCGGTAGGGGCAGACAGTTGTATGGTGAATACGAATGTTTGTGCCCGAGTCATGGATGTTGTATGTATTTAAGTATGTATTTATCTACATTATTAAAAGTATGTTTATCCGTTGCCTGGTACCCATAGCACAAGCTTTGCTTAGTTTGGGGCTAGGTCAATTGGTGTAATTTGTCCCAAGATGTTTAATTTATTTATTATTATTTAAAACTACTCTCACGCGTCATCATCATCATCATAGACAGCCGAGGGTTAAAAGGTTCTGGGGCCGAGAGGTTCTCGAGTGGCGAACGCGAATCGGCAAGCGCAGCGTAGGACGTCCACCAACGAGGTGCGCAAATAACCTGGTTAAAATCGCAGGTTCACGGTGGGCGCAAGCCGCTTCCAACCGAGGCAACTGGAGGTCTATGGGGGAGGCCATGTCCATGTCCAAGAGATATGATGATCATAAGCCAGAAGGCTGTTAAACAAGGGTCTAATTAGAAGAAAATGTCATCGGTCCATCAAGTAGGATACCTACCAGCGCTGCGTCTCAGTTTCGAGGTCGACTCGAGAACCTTTCTCCCTCGTAAACGTCTCAACTACTATTGGCAATTTGGCAGCGCCTCTAGCGGTTGATAATGGCTACAAACTTCCTGCTAGAGACGCCGCCAATTTGCCATAATAAAACGTGTTGCAAACGTTTTTATGACACGAGCTCGGGGCGAGTACGGAGCCCAAGAACTAGAAGTTATAATAAAACTCGCAACTGTTCTTAATGTATCATCAAAGTGAACATTTTATATTCGCCTCCCTAATCCTATAAAAATCGAAGTATAGCTACTGTCTTAAGAATAATAAAATAGTTTACGACTGAACTAATCAATGGGCTTAACTTTCACGAATTTATAGTTTTGTTATTCGCTCTTTTTCGGTTTTTAGTGTACTGTAGGAATAGGATCTGCTAGTTTTATACTGGCAGGTTTCTGTTGCTGGCCGATATGAGACTCAGTTCAAGTTCCATAATATCGAACACTCGTTCGATATTTTAAATCTTTTGTTTGGAACTTCTGACGGCTCTCAGATCAGCTTGGACCGGGAATCCAAATAGTCAATTTTAATATTTCTTGTTATAAGATCGTTTAACCAAGCTGAATAAAAACTGAAGTATTAATTAAATTTGCATTTTAACTCATAGTAGCTTAGGCCTTAGGTTACTTCCATGCTGGTCTGGGAGCAAAGAAAAAACATAGAATGTACCAGTTGCTTCTCTACCCGCGCAGATGGTAAAAACCCATCGAGGGAATGGGCGAAAATCATAGGAATCATGTTATAGGCGATGCGGCTAGCAACCCATCACTATTTTGATTCCACTTTCCAACTCTACGCCCTCGGTGTCTTGCTAAACGTCGCCTGTAGGTCTTGTTACCTTAGACTCTGTCTACCTCGTAAGGGATAAAGACGTGATTTGTGTATGTATGTGTATGTATGTAGCTTAGGCCTTACGCAACAACAGTCTGAATAAGCACAATTTTAAACTCGATCACTCGTACAAAGCTAAGTGCCTCATCTAGGCAGCTCTACAGTACCGTTGCTTGATAGGATTCGGTCTTCAAATCTCAGAGAAAATACTAAAACCAGTTATTTTGCTTAAAGTTGTAAAGTCCCGCCTAATTTCATCAATTATTCAAAGAGTAGATTTTATATTACCTATCGCTTCACTAATGCAAGGATCTGGTCTGTTGGCACTAATAACAAATTGTAAGGTAAAAATTAAGTTTATTAGTTGCTTGGTATATTCTCACTGAAACTGAACATATTTTGGAATCTTATGTAGGATGAGTTTTCAAACATTTTAGTTTAGTTTAGTTTAGGTTATGTATTTTTTCGCCAAAGTCGAGCGTTTTACCACAGTTTTATTTAGGTGAAACGATAATTCAACTAAACGTTTGATTAGGACAAAAAAATATTCGATAACTCAATTCAGTCATCTACCTTAAAGTAAATAAATTGAAATGTATGAATAGCAGAACTGTGTGAATAAAAATAAGAAACATAAAAAGTGTGTTTTGTCTATGATAATGCTATTCCGATAAATCACAGCATCAACCATTTTCACCGGAGCAAAAACAGCGTCCGTAGCCACCGAAATCAGAATTGCAAATGAGGTATCATTTGCTAGTTTGCTACCCTTAAAGTCTCGACGACCTCTTAAAATATTCCCAACTATGCATAAAAACTGGCGAGCAACCAAAGGGAGGCCCCGAGTTGTCAACCCACACGGTACTCGATAAATCTTGGCAACACGAACGAAAAATAACCGAACGGGTGAACAGATAACCTGTTTCCTATACAAACATCTGATTGATAGAGTTTCGTTGTTGAACTTGTTGTTTTGCTAACGAATGGAACAAGTTGGAGCAATGTTAAGCAATTTTTAAAAGTGAGATACTGCGAGAACTGTTACAGTTATTGTATGTACAGATTTTGTCGGCGTAGAATTAAGTGCCCCAAACAGCCTAAACAACACTTCCAACTCAGTACATACATACACATACACAAATCATGTCTTCATCCCTTACAGGGTAGACAGAGCCGAAGGTAACAGGTACTTACAAGCCACATTTACCAAGGTTGTCGGCGTATAGGTGGAAAATGGAATCAAAATAGTGTTGGGTTGCTAGCCTCATCACTTATAACAATGATTCCTATGATTTTCGCCCATTCCCTCGATGGGCTTTTACCACTTGCGCGAATAGAGAAGCAACTCTGGTACATTTTATGTTTTTTCTTTGCTCCCAGACCAGCGTAGAACTCCTTCCCACTAAGTATAACACTTTATTTACTTAAACCGTCCTCTTGGGGATCTATTGGTGAAAATGTAATGGAAATCCGTATTGCAAACAAACACAGACTTTGTTTTATGATAAGTGATTACTACCTTCTTTTGCCTTTTAAAGAATTTCGGAATTTCGGTTTTTTTTTAAGCGAAAGAGTCTGGATTACGGAAATTTGCTGAAGAGTGAGTTACCGTCAAAGCTCGAAGAATATGTGAGTTGAAGTGGCAATGTGCAAGCTACATCGCTTATAGAGCAGATAACCGTTGGGATGATAACATCTCGAGAGTCGGAGGCAAGAGGATGCAGGTAGCTAGTCGTTCATTGAGGAGCTCTCAGGGAGAGGCTATTGTGTAAGAGAGAACGTCTTTGGCTAATGATGATGACTGTGCTTCCACCTCTCAACGTTTCAACTATTCTTGTTTCATTACAAATTACGTTTAAAAATTCGAATTCCTAAGATTGCATGGCCTCCGACCCATACGTAATTGGACTCAATTGTTTATCACTGTTTTTTATTTGCATGACATTTTCAACGCTTTCAGTCGCTATTTATCATAACGATATATCGTAAACAAATACGATAACTTGTCGGTAAGTCAATTTTTCTATGTAGACCCTACCCTATCCTACTTCTATCCTGTTATTTTTTACTATTATTATACAGACAAAACAATACAACGCAAACAACACAGACTAAACAGATCTATATGGAGAGTGTGAATGGATGCGTTGGGAGGGAAAGGCCTAGAAGGACGGACCAAATAGGAGGTCTTTTGAAAAATGTTCAGGTCAGGGGTACCCAAAACCGACGGGCATATATGAAGAGACTGATGAATGTGGATGAAGCGAAAGAGGTACCTATGTCAGGATCGTAGCGGGTGGAACAAAGTGGTATCTGCCTAACTCTGTGGGAAAGAGGCGTGACGGTATGTACCTATGTATTAATAAATTATGCAGATTAAAATAAACAAACAAAAGAGGGTATTATTTTCCTCAGTCTTCAATTAGATGCTGTCACTGTTTTACTTTCGTCCAATTTGTAGCGTAAAACATTTAAATGTCGTTATTCAACTGTTCATAATCTCGTTCCACTTCCGCATTTCATTGTTTCACGAACAAATCTTCTGCCCGTAGTTTATTCTATTGTCGAGAGTCCTAAGGGATAGGAGTATAATTTAATAGTATTCTTGGTGGATGTTTCTGACACTATGACAAACGCAGCTCCAGAAACTACTGTGAACTTGACAGTGAATCTTCGTGAAATTTGGGACATAGCGAAATGAGAAATGGTTTTGCATCATTAATGCATTCGTTTGAAATTTAAGCACGCTTTTTTAGATATAATTTGAGTAAAAAATGTTAGTGCGGGCTTCCATATATATCGCAGTGGATATTAGGGTCCTGGAGCGTTAAGGTCTACAAAACGTTTCCTAGTTCCCTGGATTTGCTAGCGTCCATAGGCTTAGCGCGCACCATTAGGCGGACCGTACGCTTATTTTACACGTTACTACATGTAAAAATTATTGTTACATTAAGTTCAGTAACCCATAGCAAAAACGCTTTACTCAGACAATAACTCAACGCGCGCAGGTGACCTGACATGACCTTTTAATAAAGTCAAAAAGACCCTATTACAATACTCAGAGCACTCTACTTTGCGAACAATCAAATTCGTAAGAAAAACACTCGTCTTGCGTCGCATTTCTTTGACGATGTTGACTGTAATGCTAGCCTTCAGACGACACGTAATGGAGTAGATAGCTCTTGAGAACACACGATGTGTCTTAGCACATTGTGTTTAAGCTCACTTTGCGTTAACACACTTATTATTGAGTTGTAGACATATTTTAGCTAATACGAGACGGGTCCGATTTCGAGTAAAATTACTTTTTATTTACATCTGCATCATGACTTCCCAATAATATGTCCAAGAACTCAATTCCGATTCAGTTTAGGTTTGCTCGCTGTCAGATCCATACTAAGCATGACAGCTAAAACCTGAACTGAATCGGAATTGAGTCGCATTAAGACGTCATTGTAAGGCCCCAGAATTGATTAGCAAATGCCCTGCATTAAGAAATTTGTATCTACAGCAGTATCCACCTGCTCAGATCTGTTCTGTTCTCCAGTCCATTATGGTTGCCTGGTAGAGATCGCTCTGTAGTGATAAGGCCGCCTATTGTTACCTTGTAATATTCTGTATACCTTTTTTCTGTTTTGGTTGTTATATGTTCAATAAAGAGTTATTATTATGTATCGATATCGATACTTTAATTACATTCAAATTTCGAACATGTTATTAAAAATAAAACATTTGGTTCGAACTTTCGAAGAACAGAAAATAATGTTACTTATGTATTTTGTAAAACTTATTTTATTCACATACAATAAAAAAAAATAGGGAACAATTCACACAAATTTACCTAGTTCCAAAGTAAGCGCTAGTAAGGCTCGTATTACGGGTACTAGACAATGATAAACATACTTAAACTTAAATAGATAGAAACATCCATGGCCCAGGAATAAAATATTCGTGCTCAGCACTCAAATATATGCCCTTACCAAGATAAAATTACAAATTACCTTTCCAAAGACCGAACTGCAATCTTTATAGCCGGGTACTGTAGCTACAAAACTCGGGAAACCTTTGAATGCATACCTTTGCCTTTGTCCTTTATTAAACTTAGCTAATTCTAATGAATGTTGGCTTAGGTCTGTAATTACGTCCGTAAAATCGTGTGCCCTAAAAGGCATTTGAAACATCCAGCTTGCCCGAGGCGGTCGAGACAGCGACCGCGAATTCTCGCCCTCGAGATTCTCACACGATAGCGTTTGTGTAGGAGAGGGTTTTTCGATGCAAAAGAGGCTTAATTTGTAAAGGAAAGTATGGGGCGGAAAATGTACGTTTGAAGTCGACGGGAGCGCGAAGCGTGTTGATTGGGGCTTGGTGTTTGATGAATGTATTACATTGGCAAATTTACATACGTGTAACGACTAACTGGAAGTCGAATCGCGAGTCCGGTCACGCGTCAGCAACTTTTCATGGGGATCTGCAGGATGATTCGGATTTTTTCAAGTTGGATACGCGCGAACCCTCATGCCGTGTCCACAAGTATGGTCCAGAAAGGCACAGGATACAGTCGAATGTTAGAGTAAGCAGTATATTTCTGTCTTATTCCATCATATTATGATTGCGTCCTGAAAGCTTGCTGGCGCATGCCAAAAATGTGGAGCGGGCATGTGGAGCTCAGATGTGCTAAACAATACGCCTGTTTGCGTTTATGCAGCCCTTTTTCACGGGAAAAACTTATCCGTGAGAGTAGGAGAGAAATGCGCTTCCGTTGTCCATAGTAAATATTTCATCTACAGGCACTATTAAATGAATTTTTCATTTTATTAAATGAATTTCGCGTCATCTTTTTGAATGATGTGTCTGTACGACACTATTACAAACTCCTGCGGAACATCTACTGCTCACCAGGGACGAGAGAAGGCGCTGTATTTCAAATGATAGGTACTATCAAATGAATCAAGAATTTTTACTTCTTGATTTTTTATGTTTAATTTTACGGTTTTACCGTTAGAAACTAATTTTTACCGGTTTCTGTTTACGAGTAGGTATTTTTTAGACAACTACATTTTTTAAAGGCTTTTATATTTGGATATTTTTAGCTTATTTTACTGAGCCTACTATAAACCAATGTGAATCAGTCAATCTGGTATACCAACTCGTATTTACTACTGACACCACTAACTTTTGTCAAAGGATCTCCGTCGATATTAAACTTTTCCGTTTCTCGCGGTGTCATTGCATTTGCTATCTGGGTCACAAACTAAGTAAGTATATCTGCGTACATTTCACGAAAGACGGAAAGAAACAAAGTTTATTTGGTAAACAAATAAACATCTTGGGACAGTTTGAATGACGTAGTAATAAACTAAAGCTGTCTGTAAATAAAATGGTACCTTCCATGTTGTTCTGGGAGCAAAGAAAAAATGTAGACTGTACCAGCTGCTTCTCTACCCGCGCAGATGGTAAAAGCCCGTCGAGGGAATGGGCGAAAGTTTTAGGAATCATGTTATAGACGACGCGGCTATTTTGATTCTCCTTAAACGTGGCCTGTAGATCTTGTTACCTTAGGCTCTGTCTACCCCGTAAGGGATGAAGACGTGATTTATGTATATTATGTATGTATGTCTGTATCAACAATGAGTTATATTGACACGATCAGCATATTCAAAAATAAACTTTAAAAAGCATTTACTTATTTTGAAGTTAAGACTCTAAAAGCGGTTTCAGCAGCCCAGGAGCTAATTATGTAAATCACACGCGTGAAATATCATTCGATATTAGTGAAAATGGTGAGTAATAGACAATTACAGCTTCTAATTTCATTTTGACAACTCGCCAGAAGTTTTATTCGATCGGAAATTTTGTAACAGTACGTGTCGTCACGCGTGACATTTCCCAAATGGGATTCCCGTCTTAATCTATTTATTTCTTCTTTAAGTCGTTTGAAGAGGACTTTCAAACTTAGAACTGACGCGGCATATTCTCTTAGCACAAATTACACTGTCACAAGTCTAAACAAGCAACATGTAGTCTAATCGACCAATCAATGGCTGAGTTTTTGACCAATGTTAGTTTAGACTAGTAAAATTGTAACTTGTAGCTACGAAAAGCGGACCACACATGTACCTCCTTATTCATAAACGCTCTATAGGCTTCTGCTAAGTTAGCAATCGTTTGTCCTTATCTGTGAAAGGTAAATGTCAAAGTGACAGATAAGGACAAACGATTGCTAAGTTAGCAGAAGCCTACAGAGCGTTTATGAATAAGGGGGTAGTGTATAAGACAGGAGCTTAGAGTTAGGAGAGAGAGTAGAAGAGCTAGAGTTGCAAAAAAGCGACCCAACTCCACGGATATCAAGTCAGTTTCAAGTTTAACATACATACATACACATACACAAATCACGTCTTTATCCCTTACGGGGTAGACAGAGCCTAAGGTAACAGGTACCTACAGGCCACATTTAGCAAAATTGAGGGCGCACAAGTGGAAAATGGAATCAAAATAGTGATGGGTTGCTAGCCTCATCGCCTATAACATGATTCCTATGATTTTCGCCCATTCCCTCGATGGAATTTTACCATCTGCGCGGGTAGAGAAGCAACTGGTACATTCTATGTTTTTTCTTTGCTCCCAGACCAGCATGGAAGAGTTTAACACTTTTCGAATAACATTATTTTTTAACCGCAGAAGTGAGTTAGGCCATTTTTCTTCTCACGTTAGATTTCAAACATCAATCACTTTTTCTGAGGGGAGTTTTTGTATGTATAAATATAAACCGTTTTTGCTTGGCTTTGCTAAATACTTGCTTTTTAGACTAGGAACGCGGGGAAAATTTAGGTTTATACGACTTTTTTACTTAGGTAACCAAGAAAAAGACGTGATTTATGTATGTATGTATACATATCATTATAAAAAGTAAGTAAGTAAGTAAAGTGGTGACGGTTCTGGCTGAAAATCAGTGCTGCAGGTGTCTAACACCTCAGCGTAATGCTGAGCCAACGACCGTTTCACTTTTGCGAAGACACTCAACGCTGATGATCTATTTTTCACGTCTTTGTTTGTTTTCTATAAAATTGTGTATATTCTTTTATATTTGTGTGTTTTGCAAAAAGGAACAAATGTCTTTCTTTCTTTCTTAAAATTTGGCAAAATATCGAAAAGTCGCTTTCTATACTAAGACGTCAGAGCGGATCGAAATGACAACTGTTGAGTCGAGTATGACAAAAGTAAATTCACCCTGCTTTTTAATGGTTGATGGCGAGCGAAGATAAAGCCCAAGATTAAACACATTTGTCTAGTAAAATGTTTTTCCTAGGTTTGAAGACGGCCGCGGCCCTCCCTAGACTGTAAAGTTTGGAGAACACCCCTAACTGTCCGGACAACAAATAAGGACGAGTGAAAACGCTTTGTACCAACTTTAGGGATGCTAAATACTCCGCCTACTCAATTCAATTAAATTATTCCGGACATTAAACATCGATGTTTTTTACTTACAAAAACAATGACACTTTCTTGTTCTAGTAACCATGTTAGTAAATGCATTATTAAATTACAAAAAAAACTGTTAACTTCAGAACAGATCGTAGACCGTCCCTCTAGATCCTACATGAAGAACATTCCAGTGCCTCCACACTGCGATTGCATTCACCATTTCTTTCTACCCACATCCATTATCTTTTGATAGAAAGAATTGCTAAATGCAATTATCACTCCAAGAGCGTTTGACAATAAAGACTCTGGTTTTACCACAATAGCTTGAGTAATCTGTTGAGACTGTAACCTAGAGGACTCATCAAAGAAGCATATCGCTTATGAGTTATGGTCACAAGCAGTGGCGTAACTATAGGGTAGCAAGAGTGGCACAATGCCACGGGTCCCTAGCTCTACGGGGCTCTGAGCTGGCTTAGTTTAGAGCACAGAAGGCTAAAGCACTTCTTTACATTGAGGAAGGAGCCCATCTGACGAATTTGCCACGGGCCCCAGACGTTATAGTTACGCCACTGGTCACATAACTATCACCTACGAACCTACGTCGATCGACAAGCATAACTAGCACGAGAGCGCGCGAGAGCTGTGTCGCACGCTAGATAGCATACCCGTCTTTTTCTTACTGTTCGTTTTAGAAAGAGACGAGTGGTCTATCTCGAGCTCGACACAGCTCACGCCGTGCTGTGGAAGAATAGAGCCAGTGAAATAAACAATTTGGTCTGATCAAGCGTAGCTTGGTTCCAGTGTTTAAACATCATCAATACTGTCGTTGTTATACCAGGGTCATAGTACAGCTGTCGCATAACTTACTAATACCAGGCTATCAACGATTAAATACGCCCATTATGATATACTACGCCGCTCGGTGCAAGGCAAGTTTGTACACTTCCTTGCTTCCATGAATGATATTATAGTCGATTATGCAGTTGGTCCAAGGACAGTTGATAAGGCGGTCGTTTACGTTATGTGAAACTGAGATTAAGGTTGAAAGAAAAATCGATATCGATCTTTTATTGTTTCACTTAAAATTGCCAGTTTTAGACATAATTGAATAGGTTTTTCTGTAACAACTCCAATACATAATGGGGGCGTTCACATGTCACTTCGGAACTAAATACCTATTACAAAGATGGGACTACAGGACAATAATGACAGTGATTGTAGAATATGCGGCGAAGAGGTTGAAACAATGGAACACATTACGTGCGAATGTGATGCCCTCGCCAGACCAAGAATGAAACTCTTCGGCATCGGATACCCTGAACCAGGAGATTTCAGGGCACTACCACTACGCCCAATCACCCAATTCATGAAAGAGGTGGTAAAGGTTATTCGTAGGGTAAAAGCGATGGAATAGTGCGAAGGAGGGGCAATTACACAAAATATCCACGAATGGGTCGAAGTGTATCCGTAGGGACCCATAGACTAAGATAAGATAAGATGGGTTTTTTAACAAGGCTCTCATGGTTTCATGAACATCCAGAAAATGCTTTAAGGTCATGATTTACAGGGTCAACAATCTCTGACATATTTTCCGGACGAACAACGTCTTCAGATTCAGCGTTGCGCCAAACATAGCTTGACCTGTTTGTTCACAAGCATTATACTGAGTCTGGTGTCTCAAAGCTGGTCGAATGTCTTTGACATTGAGTATTGTTTTATTTTACAAAAACATAATTCAAATGCAATTTAAGAGTTATTGAACACCAATGGCAGGATGTCATAAAAGATGTTTTCAATTACGAATGGGTTAAGGAACTATGTAATAAATGTATAAATGCTGTCATATTTAAATCGGGTTCCAACTGAGAATCCGACGCGTTTTAGCTTCGTATTATGTATAATAGAGTTCTGAAATGTTTATTTAGCTTCGTATTATAATAGAGTTCTGAAATGTTTAAAGACTATTCCTCTTCAAACAGGTTCCACGGACGACCTCACGGAGCCAGTTTATCAAATTAATTTTCCATCAATGCCTGTGTAATTGATTTTGATATAAAATTCGATGAAGGCAACACCAATTTTGTGGACTATTGTGGAAATATAATCGAATTATTACTTTGTAACTTTGATAAGTGTTAGACTAACAAAGAGTTGTAAACGGATAGATAAGACAAAAAAATTATCAAATATTTTATTGAATCAGGCGTTACTTTGCGGAGGTCCATTTCAATTAACAAAAAATATTTATTTTACCTTGCTACTCCGCTACTTACGTGAGAGATAACCAAGCCTGTGCGAAACATATATGTTTTTCATGCAACCCTCCCCTCCACATAAAACAAATATATATATATACCACAAACTTAATTACTTTCATCCACTCAAAGGTTGACTGGATGTGATCCTCTAATGGGATAAGTCCGCCTTTGTGCATGTATCTCAGTGTTTGTCAATTGTATTTCTCTTGTTTATTTTGCACAATAAAGAATTTACATGCATACATATTACTTATCCCTTACACCGCACAAACACTGACGCGTTTTCATCCCTCAAACTAAACTCAAATACTCGAGTACGACATCGGTTTGCATGTGTAACAGTTGTGCTCACTAAACTTTGATAATGATCTCGTAAGGGATAATTAAGTTTTTGGTATTAATATGTGTTTTATATGTGTTTTGTGTTTTAGCTGTTTCCCGCGACTCCGTCTGCGCAGAATTCGCTTATTCCGCGAGAACTATGCGATTTTCCGGGATAAAAATTATCCTATGTCCTTCCCCGGGACTCAAACCATCTGCATACCAAATTTCAACTAAATCGGTCCAACGGTTTGAGCGTGAAAAGGTAACAGACAGACAGACGGAGTTACTTCTGCATTTATAATATTACTAGCTTCTGCCCGCGCCTTCGTCTGCGTAGAATTATACATAAAAACCTTCCTCCTGGATCACTCTATCTATTAAAAAAAACCGCATCAAAATCCGTTGTGTAGTTTTGAAGATTATAAGCATACATAGGGACATAGGGACAGAGAAAGCGACTTTGATTTATACTATGTAGTGATTAGGGATAAGCATCTAGAGGTGATACTGTTGCCTTAGAAACAAAACAGATCGCTCAACTATTCCTGGAAAATTATTCCCCCTGCCTTATAAAGGCTAAAAAAGAAAAAAAAGCATACCATAAATAAACTGCTGCCACGTTTCATAGCTAGAAAAATGAAAAATAACTGCAGTGGTCAGTTAAATGTGTTTACACACTAATCGAATTGCAGAAGTCGTTCAACTTTTTTGTGTGTCACTTAGCAAAGTAGGCAAATAAAAATCTGTGTTTATTTTAAACTTTTCGCTAAGCTTTATGCAGCAGTTGCTTTTATCTCTTTAAATGAATTTATTACACGGACTTTATGACTCGCCCCAGCAAATGCGTTGCCAAATAAAAATTGGTCATACTTTGCATAATGTCACTGGCAATGTTTAGTTTCTTACTTAGAATAAAAAAAACGTGTGTCTGGTAGGTAAATGTCAAAGTGACAATTAACTTAATAAAAGGAATGCCGGTCGAATAACTTCCTCGTGTGTTTGCTTGAAGGGTGCGAAGACGCGTACATTATACTACAAGAACTCGTCATCGGAAAATCGCGGTTGTTTGTGAAACTTTAGGTTAAGACAGAGGGTTTTTTCTTATTCGTTGTATTTAATAATTTGCAATAACGTCTAAAAATGCCTTTTTATAAAATAAATTTTTATTTACCTATTTAGTACTAGCGTACAAAAATAAATAAGTTGGAGCGAAACAACGCTCTACGAAGCCAAAATTAGTCGAGAAGACCGATGTGCAATTTTTATGGCCGGGTACTGTAGCTTGGCCAGGACAGGAGTCCTATTAAGCAATTAGGTGATAAGTGTCTGATAAAATTATATACAGCCAAGAATTCTCAGTACTCAGAATTGTGGGAATATCCAAGAAATGTAAGTGTTATGGTAATTTTACATAGGTTTAGTACTGGTCGTAAAGAGTTGCCAGTTATTTTATTTTTATGTTTGTATAAAAACGTAGCGTGTATTATTATAATAATATGTATGTATGTATGTAAACTCTTTATAATATATCATTTGAAAACCACTTATTTATACGCTTTAATTCAACTTGCTGTGTCGGCCAAATTCCATTATCAACAAGGTTCGAGGTTATTTTGTAAAATTTGGAATGTCAAGGACTAAAATTTAACTCACTATCAAATGAATTAAGAATTCTTGATTTTACCCGTTAGAAATTAAATTAAATTGCTGTGGGTTGTGTAGGGGTAAAAACACGCATCACGGAATGATGAGGATCCGGGTTCGATTCGCGGCCATAGTTTTAATTTCGGATTTTTCCATGTGTTCTAGTTTTCAGTATCGTTCATAAATTTAATTTCACTCACAAATTAATACAACAATAATAGACCTCATTGTTTTTATTCTGATGTAGGAACTGTCCCAAATAACGGTAAAGCCGGGTACACATTTGCGAACTATATCCATAGCTGTTGCGCTTAACAGTAACCAGGAGCCTTATTCTTAAGGTTTTATTAGGGTTTTTAGTTACCGTTACATGCAACTGTTGTTACAGCTACAGTTTGCAGATGGGTACCAGGCTTAATACGCTTTCTTCGACGACTACACCTGTGTGTGTGTGTGTCAAAATTTTGCAAATCTTTAACCGACTGCCACTGAACCACTGACCACTGGCCGGAATGATTTAAAATTTAGTGCAAATACGTAAAATAAATGACAAAGTGCAGTTAATAAAAGGTTGTACGAAAATTTTATTTTCAACAATAACTTTTTATTTTAAAATTGAATTGCAAATAGAAAAAAATCGTTTTGTAGCCAATTTGTCTTTACATACAAACATTCGTTAGGTATATGTCGGTGACATTTTTATGTCGACGTGCATGTATAAAGAGATTGATGAGTGTGGATTAAGCGAAAGAAGTATGTCAGGATCGTAGCAAGTGGAACAAAGTAGTCTCTGCCTACCCCTGTGGGAAAGAGGCGTGACGGTATGTATGTATGTATGTATTTTTATGTCAACCGTAACTTTGATTAAACACAAAGTTCACTAGTTATCGTCGTGGTTGTAATGGGCCCCCAGTGACAAAGGCCCTCCCTGAGGCGGTCTAAAACTATGTACTTATTCATGTCACATTACTTGTTCGCTATTTATCCACCCACCTTAATATTATGAAATTAAACTTCAAAAGGATTAAATAACGCTTTAGTCGACTTCATAAAGAGGGTTGTAAATTCATCTGTTTTTTACGTAACGTTACCGTCAACATTTAACTTTTTATATTATTTTTGAGGTTTAAAGGATTTAGATTATTAATACATGGTTTCATTTCATAATCTCTATCAAAATGTGATGGGATTTATTGAAGAGATTTCTAAAACATACCCGCCATATTGGAGTCAGTTTCAAAATAGAACACGACATTGCATACGTGTGTAATCATTCCTGAAAATAAATGAAATAAGTGGTGATGCTCACTTACCACCAAGCGACGCACTATCTAGTTTACCACCCGATTTCATAAAAAAAATTGTAACCGTTTAAATTATTGACCGTCGTACAGATTTAATTGATTCCCCTTTCCACCTATACGCCCAGAATCATGCTAAACGCGACCTTTAGGTCTTGTTGCCTTAGGCTCTGTCTACCCCACAAGGGATAAAGACGTGTATTATGTATGTGTCTGTGTGTGTGTGTGTGTGTGTGTGTGTGTGTGTGTGTGTGTGTGTGTAAGACAATACTCATTCCGATTTGGCAGACCCCGACCAAATTCCAACTTTGGATACCTACCAGTATGTCTAATAGGCCTAATACTGCTACCGATAGCGCTCAACTAGTAGTCGCCATTTGCTCCGACTAGAACCGTTTCCAATTTATTACGCTGGCGTGATGAACATCCCCATGGGATGCCGTGTTACATAGGCCTACGGATTTTCCGACCAATGGTCACCTTTTCCTACAGCTGTAACACATTCCAATTCGACAGATGCCGATCAAACCCAAGTCTTAGGTCGGCTTCAGCCGCTGGATCAAACGACATCCACGCTCTTGGATTTGGCAGATTATGTGCAGGGGCCCCATTTTTGAAAGCACGTGTGTGAAAATACCACTCCAAAGTGGTGACAAATTGTGCTGAATTTGAAATACGAGTAGCTTAGAACATACTTACGGCTCTCATTAATCTTGTGAACCAGTCAAAAATTTATTAGAGCTGTAGTTTTGAAGATACAAACAGATTTATACTACTTTCGAGTATATATGCTATGCTTTCAAAAGTTGGGCCCCAGTGTTAATAATTGTTGTGTCGGACCCACCACAGTACACAGTTTGATTCGGTCGCAGTAAGATTTCGAAAGTCGTCATTGTTTGCCAAATCGGCGCGTCTACGAGTATTAATAGTAGTTTTAACATTCAATTAGTATTATTTTGTGAATAATGGCACACGCAATACGCTAGCCCGAGGCAGTTTAAATTCAACGAATACGAGACTGAATACAATTCAATTCAAAGGAGAAAAAATTGAAATAATTTGTTACGATCTGCAATTTGATTGCGCTATGAAGTTTCATAAATAGAACAAGCAGGGTAAACGGAACAAATGGCGTTCGGCGGATGTAAATAGTTAGTGTTATTTTTAAATTCGAAGATGACTGCAATGGTGTGGGTGCAAAATCAATATTTTCTAGTTGAATATAAATTTTGGTTGAAATGGGACAGGACTGACCGCATGTACCAAGAAAGATGGGCAAGTGCTACCACTCAGTGGATGCCCTAGGATGGCAACCAGCTCCGCGGCAGGTCAAGGCGGAGATGCGAGATAACCTGGGCCTCTGTTTGGGACTGGCACGCGAGCAATATTACCAACAGTTTGCAGAGCCTAACGTTTAATTTGCTATTCGGCGTCGCCAAAATTACAGTTTGCCGAGCATAACTGATAAGAACGCGATGAGTTCCTAGTAAGCTATTCGGGGCGCTTCGTCATTTTTGCTGGGGATTTTTAAGCTGTCAAAATGTGACAAAAAAGAGGGATTCTGATCGCATATTCTATCAAATGTATAACGAGCTATCTAATAATTATTTATTTAGTGCGACCATATCAAACCCCGAGTCTCCAAGCTGAATAGACGCGTACTCGAGCGACTGGCCAGGCATAAGTGCGGATAGGGTGAGAGAAGTAATTAACCCAGCAATGGGACACTACCGGCTAGTAAAAAAAACAGTACAGCTGGTGTTGCAGAAAGATTATCATAGTCCTCACACACGTATCTTTTCGTATTTAACACATATTTTATTGTGCCGGACTCTACCAGCATTTGAACCCTCTGGTACGTTATTACAAAGTTTGAAATGTATAATGCATTTTTTCCAGGAAAGTAGAACTTTACAGATTTGTTATAAAATAAACTAAACATAACCTGTAGATTACGCGATCAAAAAAGTTCGTCTAGCTGATAGTTTCACCGAAAATCGCATTATACATTTTGAACCATTATGTATTTTGACCCATTACCGATTTTAAACTATATGTATTACGTATCCCTATATCAGCTGTCTTAATCTCTTAAGGTAGAAAAAGGGGAACCAAAATTGTGATGAATTGTTGACGCTTCGCCTAAAACATGATTCCTAAGATTTTTGTCCATATACTAGTATAAATATAATAATTGATGTCAGAATAAGCGAGTACTATGCTGATCCGGACCTTGCTGGGGGCACCATCCGCGAAGTTAATAAACTTATCCCTTTAAAGGATCTCGACCAGTTAACCCTTAACCCTTTATCAACGAGTTAAACCCCTATAAAGCAACTATTATAAAGTAATTACACTATACCGTTGTTAGGTGTGAAACTCAAATAATTTAGGATTTGGAGCATTAGTGGCCGTCCTCTAAATTAATACGGAGTCTGGCACTCGGATAAGTACTTCATTAAGAACAACTCATCTGCTCAGAGTAAGTTTTAGGGTTGGAAATTTAGTCCAAGGTACTATATTATATGATACAGAACGGTTAAGTGCCCCTACTCTAAAAACATTTTCTTCATACATGTAGTTAATTAAAATTCTTTGAATAATATTACGTACAGCCAAAAACAATGAAAACAGAAACAAACAATATTCAAATAACATTTACAAAGTTGAATTATAACCCATAAAATAAGCAATGCACTCAGACAATGGATACATGAATTAAATATAACTTATACTCAAAATTTAAACCAAAAACGCATCACGTATGCGTGTTCACATTCTTGAAAAGAAGAGAATGATAATTTAGTATGTAGTCGCTGAATATTCATATTTTTATATACACCTTTTTTAACATCAAATAACCTTAATTAAGCGTCTGTATTATGCTAGCAATTTTTTGGCATGTTATTCCTTGTTTAGAAAACATATACTCATATAGCAAATCGAATAATTAACTCAACGAATAGGAAACACGGTGCCCATTAGCATTGCTAATTTACCAAACTTTTGATTGTTAAATTTGTGTACTTTAATTAGACGTGTCTGATTTTAACCTAACTGTATTGAACTGTATTTCACTTAGACTTTTAATCAAGTAAAAATTACTACTTGTTTTCCTTTTTCACTTAATAAATGATCACCAATGTCTTAATCACAGTTTAATATGAAATGTCGTCCAAATCTAAACATTTTTAACAAAAAAAAAACTTTAATATTTATAACACCAAGCCGCCAAGGGCTCTGTTAGATCCCTTTTTTTAAACTACCAGACAGACTCTACCACTCTTTTTAAATAGTATCGCATTGTATCAAGTATTTTTGATAGTTATTCATGTCCCCAAAATGTTGGGTTCAAGGACATTTTCATATTACCATATTAATGAAAAGAATATTTTTTTCAAAGTATAAAATATAACGGATCAAATTATCATAATGTTTAATGACGTGGATACAGTTATTTGCAAAAATGCTTGACAACTCGAGATTCTTTGGAGACGAACCACGGAATGTGGTAATGAAATAAAAACCGAGACAGGTAATTTGGACTGCATTAGTAAGTTACAAAATACAGTCCGTGAGTTCTTAGAATTCCATTCGGGATTGTCTTGCTGTCTCACTCAGTCTTATGGGTTTGATACCTACATCGGCCGAGTGAGGGAGAAGTCAAACACGAATGGAATACTTAGAGGTGACTGGCTGTATGTAATTCAGTGTCGAGGCGAGACGGTGTTATTCTATGTAAATTGTTTTTAATTTAAAAACATTGGACTACAACCTTGTCCAAAGTTAACTCGTGTCTTATGATGCGACGTAAAACTAAAAAAAACGTCAGGGTTAGCCTCTTCATATCGAATTAACTTTTGCTTAAAATTGCTTTCGTACGGGTTTTCCTTTAACGAATTTTAATTTACCTTTTGAAGTATGAAACCCATATAGAATCATTTGGAATTCATAATTCATAATGTTTATTTTATAACTAGGCCACAAATAGCTCTTTTTGCATCTTTTGATTGTACGTACCATCGGCCATATCTGTGATTGGCCACATTCAAAATCCGTAAGACGCTGTCAACTTGAAAGTTCAACTTTTGTGGCATTTTCATCTGATTGGAAGTTGGATTAAAAGTAATAGACCACTTATTAGGCAGACTGTACCATACCACCGCTTTCGGAAAGACCGTAAGAGGCAGGGTGTTTGACAGTAGACAAACTGAATAAAAAGTTCGTTGTTCGTTTGCCTGTTAACTTTGACATGATGGTAACTTATAAATAAATTCTGCAGATGAACACAGGCCTGCTCTCAGAATGAGAGGGCTTGAGCTACAGCCCGACTACAGTTTTGTCGAGTAGCTAAGTGGACCAGGCATAAATTGAAGATTGGTTTTCTCCATCATAAAACTTCAAGTTTTCTTGCAATGGAGGGATCCCCGACGTTCACTAAACGTACCCTTATCTATAGCTTACTGATATAATTATGGTACTCCGATTTAGTAAAAAAAATGTTTGGTATAGATTTTTTTTTGGATTTGTTTGTTGAAAACTATTTGGAGTATCGCTCTTCGTTACGGATCCTTTTCAAATAAGCTGAAGTACGAGTATAAATGTAAATTATTTCGTTGGTACCGTAATTTGCATAAACACGTCACAACCCCGCCATATTTAAACAGCTGAATTGTAAACCGCAAATAGACCGTAAACAGACGTTTATCGCATTTGTGCCATGTTTTTACGAATTAAATAAAACTTGTTCTTCGGGCCTAATCAACAAACCAAATTCACCATTCGAGTTTGTACACTTCTGACGGCCACTTTTGGCGCACTTGTATCACTCAACCTTTTGCACTGAATGGTATTCAATAAATTCACTTTTCAATTGTTTTTCTCTTCACTTGGTTTAACAGACGCGCGTTCGTCTTTTGTTTCCCGCGAAAAATCGCTCGAAGCGCGTGTACCCCCACCAGAAGCGTATACGAGACTGACGGTCGGTCGCTAAAATGATAACCCTGAGCGAACAGAAACCGCGGTATCGCTACACGCCAGCTAGTTGTTATACCGTTTAAAAAATTGCACATAACCGACTTCCATAAAGTGAACAAAATAATTTAGCTTGCTACTCCGCTACTTACGTGCAAGATAGCCAATTGTCAGCAAGGAGTAAATAGTAAATATTTTTTGTTCATTAAAATGGACCCCCGCAAAGTAACGCCTGATTCAACAAAATAATCCAAAAAGTGGTTCTTCACATCAGTTTGTCGAAAATTGCTGTCCGATTTTTTTTTGTTGGTAAAGGCAAGTGTTCGAGTGTTTAGTACAGCAATTTTTAAGTTTGCGCATTTAGAGTCGGTAAAATGTTAACTTGTTCCTCGTACATAACCAAGTTACATAACCTGCACTTGTGAAACCAATGTAGCTAGGATGATTAATTTGGATTAATTTAGGATTAGGTGCGGCGGAGGTGGCCCTTGGGCCACCCTTAAGCCGCGAACATGTTTATTTTAATTCAGAAATAGTCTTTATTTTACCTTTAGAATGTCCTGGTAATGTAAAATAGTTTTATACGGGGCACAAGCGAAAATGTTTCTGTATCACGCTAATGACTAATAACTGAATATTTTATTCTACTTGTGATAGGATTTTAAAGGCAAATTAAATCGGTTTTTACATAGAAAAGGGAGATAAGATACTCCTACGACTTCGTAAGATCACTGAGATCTCAGATGAAATAAGAAGTACCTGACTGGATGGCTGGGTTCTATGAATGGCGAAGTGGGGTTGGTGTAAACTACGCCTTGATATGCAGGCGTGTGCGTAGCTGGATTAGTTTAGTCGCACTTGTGTGCATGCAAACTTGTCACGGTTCCATTTTGAAAAAATTGTTCGATAATAAAGTCTACATGTATACTTATACATAGATTGAAATTTTGGACCAACGTAAATATCAAATAAAAAATGGCTAAATAATCCCAAACCAATTCTGGATATCTGTGTAAATTGAGTAAATCTGTGTAGCCTACACTCAAATTCTCATATTATTCTCATATTAATAACTATTAATGTGAAAGGAATGGGTCGAAGCGAATTTCCAATTTCCAATTTCTGAGTAGGTCTGTACAATACAAGGAACAAAGTTTGGTGTAAAATATACCAACTTTTTAAAATAGGAGGTTCAGCGGCATGGTTGTCATCTTTGCTTTAATCAGGCTTTGTTCTCTATTATCTATTCTCGTTCCATGTTGTCTATAATGAACACACTAATGAAAACATTAAAAACGTAAGTTGTTATTATGTTAACCATAAAACTACCACTAATAGAACACAATGTGTGTTTCGTAACAGAGTTAAAGTTAATGTTACGTTCAATCGAACGATCAAATTCCGACTCTAAACTTATGGCAGCAAGAGCGTGGCCGAAAAAAAAAGTGTGACGTAGAGTTGCCGCCCGACAGTATTTCGATAGGCTATCGATATTTTTTTGAAAATAAAGAAAGAAAGAAAAACATTTATTTACACACATTCGATACACGTAGATATAAAACACGGAGAAAATACAATATACTAAGGAATAGTACCGATATGGTGTAAAGTGGACCCCACAATGCAATGACCGAATGATTTTGCAATGACCAGTACCGACATCTCTTTTCGTACAATGCTATTGGTATGTAAAAAACAATTATATCGATAGCTCTGCTATCAACAGGATTTGTTCCCGATTCGCCGGATTTCGGGTTCGTCGGATTTTTTTGGTCAGTATCGATTGTACATACTATCGATTATATCGATACTATTATCGATAGTGTTCGTAATTTTTTAATTTTTGTACAATACGACAGTTTCGATAGCATAGATAGGATATGCTTTATTATAGAAATCATTATATCGAATATCGATAACATCGATAGTCCTTACCGATAGAATTGCTTTAAGTAAGAGATCGATACTATCGATAGGCATATCGACATTACGTCATTTCTCGATGAAAACTATCTATAGTAAAACGAGGGAATGGGCAAAAATCTTAGGTTTCATATTATAGGCGATGCGACCAGCCCACAATCATGCTAAAAGTGGCCTTTAGGTCTTGTTACCTTAGGCTCTGTCTACCCCCTAGCCTAGGGTATAAAGACGTGATTTATGTATGTATAAACTTAAGGTTTTAAATAGTAACCGAGAAGAACGTAACCATAGCAACGAGTGACAAGAAAAAGTTGATCCACCCTTGTCTTGTTATCAAAGTATGCCTGACATGCCACGAACCAAGCCGGATCGTTTGTCAAGGTTTGCTCAAGTTTATGTATGTATACTAAAACTATCGATATTTTCGGCAACACTAGTGCAAAGTCATATGGCTGAAGTTGTCATAAGTAACCTTTCTGTAACCGGTTTGAATTGAAAACGGCTAAATTTAGATTTGACATCGTCGAAGCAGTTTTTACATAATAGAGAATTATTTTGCATTGTTTCGCACGGACATTGTTTCACTTATCTCTTGTTTTGTTCTTTTAGTATATTGTTTACGAGCATGGCCGTCTGCTCAGTAAAGTAAAAATGTTGAGATAAAAATGTTACATTATAGAGGGACCAGCATGCTGGAACGCTGGATCGAGTTGCTAGTAAACTGGGATTACTTTGCACAAAAGGGTATTGGCATTATGAAAACCATACAGAAGTGTTTGACAATGATAAACAAATAGCTAGACACATAATAATTAATGAGCACCACCCACTCCTTGGTTGGTAGGTACAGTACCCATAAAGATTGCACTTCGGTCTTTGGAAAGAAACAATGGGGAATATCGTTTCTTGGCTCACCGTTGGCGCCACTGTCGACTAAGGTCCAGAGGTATAGCTGTCAGAGGCGACTCTATAAGATCGGCGCCGAAACAAAGTTTTAAATCTTGAATGTCATTAAGTTTGTTAATTATAAACTATCATCATATCGAGTAGTTGTGCCGCAATGTTGCGCAGTTCCGTTTTGTTCGAAAGAAAAATTCGCGTTCACATTAATCGCCAAATAATCCATATTTACGATAATTTTACGGAGATCACTTTTCAACAGGTAAATGGTGGAAATTATAATTTATGTCACGAAGCCCGCCAAAACCAGTGAAAGTGAATGTTATTGGACCTCGCGCGACACTAGCGCCTCTAGTGGCAAAGCAATCCATCGCAAAAAATGCAATATAATGATGTATACAAACTGTTATAAACTTATTACACATATTTTAAATACCTAATCAAAATAAACTGCTGATAAAATTTTGTTAAAAAAAACATTACGCTCGATTTTAGAAAGCACATTATACCTACGAAAGAAGATAAGAAGAAAATTGCAGCTCTAATTCTAGTCAACTAGCCGAAAATTTGTGAAATTTGTCGAAGTGTGTGTATTTGTGTGTAATATACGAACGGAAGATTAAGTGGGAACATTCCGTTTAAGCCAACAGCGTTCTTTACGAATGCCATTTCAATATCCGGCCAATACGAATATTCGTTAATGGGTTTATATTCGGCGAATACGAGAATATTCTATTCTAGCTTTGCTTGGTTTTTTTTATAGCCCCCGAAACCCCCTGCATACCAAACTTTGTGAAAATCGTTGGACCCGTTTCGGAAATTTATAAATACACATTATAATACATGAATTGCTCGTTTAAAGGCATTAGATAATAGTAAATTTTCCTTCCTGTTTCATTTGCTATTTTAAAAGTGTGTTGTAAATGCAAACTAGGAAATAACACACACATAAATCTATTTTTAAACCACATACGTCGCTTAATGTATTGTAAGTCCAAGGTTTATCTTCTGTCAAACATTTGCGTTTCCATATCGAGAAAATCTGTATGACCAGTTGGCCGAATAACTAACATTTATCAGAAAGCAAATAGACATGCCTCACACTTGACTAGAGCTCTTGAAAAAATGCTAAGTGCGAGTCGGACTGGAACACGCATAATATACCTACTTAGCAGCTAATAATTTGGCCCACAACGTACCTTCATGACGATAGTGGCCTAATGCAAAATTACTTGATTTTGGTAAACGTCAATTAACGTAAACGAAATAAACGCATTTGTATTTGAAAAAAAAAAAAAAAAAAAAAAAAAGGTCAGAAAGTTAGTGAGTTGGCAAATATAAGGCAATATACGGCTTCTAATTGACGCCTAGTGGATTTTGTAAATTTTATGTCATAGGTTATTTTGTCGTTCATAATGTTACAATATAAAAAGTGTTTTGCGAAAACTAGTATTTTATTTCTGAAAAGAGCCAGATTTGAGATGTTGATATATTGAAACCTTGATTTTTTTAAAGACTCAATTTTGATAAGTTTTAAAAACATATCAAATAATGACTCAAATCTAAATAACCGAGGTGAAGAAAGGGGCTGGCGTGAAAGAGACCGATCATAATGATTATCCTGTTTTAACTTAAAAAAGACAGTGTTTTAGTGAATATTGGGTCAAGATTGTCTCAGAGGGTCGTTTTTTGACAATAACTCAAATTTCGTAAATTCTGGATTAGGTCACTATCGTAAGTTTTGTGTCGCTGAGCATAGTAATAGTGTAGTAACTCTTTATTGGACATAATTGAGCAATAATAATGTATCTGCATTGCATTAAAATCACTATAACTGACGCGTCTGTTTGTATGTTCTTCCTATAGGCTTCTTGCTAGATACTAGGCACATTTTTTCACAAAAAAACGAGCAAACAGATAGGGGGAAAGGAAGAAGAAAATCAAGGTTTATTCAAACACTAGTATAGCGATAAATATAATTACCTCATCGTGAAGTACTTCAACTTTGCTCTGTCCAATCTCGATGTCGGACGTCAAAATTTTCATTTGTTTCCTAATATAATAACGTCCAAAGCAAATAGGGTCCGAAAGTCCCAAGTGGGATGAGGGCAAGATGAATTGGACCGTTATAGTGGACGTACCTCAGTCCCCGGGGCAAAGCCGTCGCAGGAAAAAGTGATATTAGCATACTAATAGCCTTTCTTAATGTATTTTAACGGGTCATTGGAAGTTCAGGCAACTTTAGGGGTTTTCTCGCCATTTTAAGAATAAATTTTATAATGAATTTATCTTTAAATACCTTCTTTGAGACAAACATATTATGCTTGGATATGAAAGTAATATGATACGAGGACGTATCAAACTAGGCATAATAAGTATTTCCGGTATGTTCCGGACCAATCCGTGGTCCATCCTCAAGTTTCCTTTTGGCTATCCGTTTGAGCAAACCTTGACAAACGATCACGGCTTGGATCGTGGCATGTCAGACATACTTTGATTACAAGCCAAGGGTGGATCAACTTTTTTTGTGTCACTCGTTGCTTGGGTTACGTTCTACTCGGTTACTATTTATACATACATACAAAAATCACGTCTTTATCCCTTATGGGGTAGATAGGGACTAAGGTAACAAGACCTAAAGGCCACGTTTAGCATGACTGTGGGTTTATATGAGGAAAGAGGGAGTTAAAATAGTGATGCCTATAGCATGATTCCTAAGATTTTCGCCCATTCCCTCGATGGGTTCTTACCATCTGCGCGGGAAGAGAAGCAACTGGTACATTCAATGTTTTTTCTATACTCCCAGACCAGCATGAAAGTAATTTGCCAAAAATGTGTTTTTGCGGTAGTTTTAAGCTCCTTCTATAATGGGTCAAAGCATATTAGTATAAAAGTGACACAACATTTCTTTTACAGTTTGACAACAAAAATAATGCTCCACGATGTACCTGCGCAGTATACCAATTTTAGTAGCGCGGGAAACTCTGGCGCTGTTATTGGTCGATCGATTTCGTACCAACAATGGCAAAATCGTGTAAGCGGGACAGAGCTAAGAATGCAAAGCAAGCAATACTCTGCCAGTTGCGCTTGCAAATAAAGTTCAATATAGATTATTTACACGTTCGGCTACCATCGGAAACTGGTCTGCGCTTCTCTGCGCAAACGAATACTGCCGATGCGCATTATATTTGTTGTCAAACTGTAACAACCTGTACTGCTTTTGTTCCCTCGCTGATGGGACAGAATAACTAGAAATAGTTGATCCACCCACAAAATACGTGCGAAAATCACGAAAACTGATACCCTACTAATATCAAAAATGCGAAAGTAACGCTTCTCTTCCCGCGCAGATGGTAAAAGCCCATCGAGGAAATGATCGAAAGTCTTAGTCTTAAGCGATGCGGCTAGCAACGCATCACTATTTTGATTTCCCTTTCCAGCTATACGCCCTTAATCATGCTAAACGTGGCCTTAAGGTTTTGTTACCTTAGGCTCTGTCTACCCTGTTAGGGATAAAGAAAATTTAATGTATGTATGTACGAAAGTAACCTTTTCACACTTAAACCGTTGGACCAATTTAGTTGAAATTTGGTATACAGATAGTTTGAGTCCCGGGGAAGGACATAAAATAGTTTTTATCTCGGAAAATTGCATAGTTCCCACGATATAGCGATAAGCGATTTCTACGCAGACTTCTAAAATAAATATAACTTAAATATTGCAAATCACAAGAGCTGTCTTCTTCTTCTTTTATTTGTGGCGTATCAAGTCGTTATAGCGACGACAACTTCGCCAATGTCAATGTAAAAATTTTTATTAAAAAATCTTGTGACAAAATGTCGGCAACGTCGTACGGTAATGGTCAAAGACCCCCCTCCCCCCCTGTCGGGCTCTTAGCCAACGGTCAATGATATCCCTCAGAAACTGCCAGGAAATCATTCGCCGATGCCCAGGGCGCACCGGACCAAGCACTGCTCTTCCCCCCGGACGGATCCAAAAACGAACCGCAGCTCTTAATCACACGTGGAGGTAACCCGACTCGCACCCCACACAAGAGCTGTTAAGTCACTTTAGAAACTATAAATATAAGGTAATCATTAGCACAGTATTCACTCATTTCAATAGCTACCTACCCTCCAATTCAACCTTGGTCGCTCGCTATTGTTTAGCTCAAGTATTCTTTGGCCTTTGTTTGGCTCCGTGAATTAAAAAAAAAGATCCACGACAACCCTTGCTTTTCACAAGGCAGATGTTTTTACTTACACATAATAAGTAAAAATTAAAATGCTGGTCTGGGAGTAAAGAAAAAACATAGAATTTACCAGTTGCTTCTTTTCCCGCGCAGATGGTAAAAGCCCATCGAGGGAATGGGCGAAAGTCTTAGGAATCATGCTATAGGCATCACTATTTTAATTCCCCCTTTCCACCTTAACTTCTAATCTGATTTCGCACATATACATTCCGAAAAATTCGGAGGTGCGAGCCTTAGCTCGACCCACGACGCTCTGCTTGAGAGGCCACAGGTCAAACCACTGGGCAACCACGGCTTTTTTGACTTGCATTAGACTGTAGATACTGATTAATTAAGTATGCTTTAAATTAATTTACGACATTGCAAATAATCTTCTCACAATATCGGCATCTGATTTTCAAGCACTAGCATTATGCAATCTAGCATATTACTCTCTAATCTTACCCTAAGTTTCCTCGACTTTCTCAATGTATTTTACGCCTCGTTCAAAGAACCCAGCTTACGACTCGACGAGGGACCAAAATTTACAACCGTGCACTTGTTAAAGAAATTTCCCAAACTTTTCGTTTAAAACATACCTACTGAAAATTCCGACGTGCTCGAAATTTGCTCCGCTATATTCTTTATCGTTTCACCTAAGCATATAACTTTGGAACTTGGCGTGCTCTGGTGGTTTCGGAACAAAGTTGGCAAAAATCGTAAATCTAGGCACGGGTCTGTTGAAAAACTTGTAACACCTAATTCCCTGGCTGGAAAAAAACGTTCCCGCACAAAATGTAAAAAATAAAAAATATTTCGCTTGCTTCTTCGCTACTCATTAGCCCATTTTCATAAAGTGACAAATGATTAAGTTTACATGTCATTTTAACGCAAACGCGTTCGAGACTTGTTTTATGACCGAAAACTTACACTTATACGTATGTTATGGGCGATGAGGCTAGCAACCCATCACTATTTTGATTCCATTTTCCACCTATACGCCCACAATCTTGCTAAATGTGACCTGTAGGTACCTGTTACCTTAGGCTCTGTCTACCCCGTAAGGGATAAAGACGTGATTTGTGTATGTGTATGTATGTATGTAAACTTACACTAAGCATACTTTTCTCATAGTAGTTGACATAATAGCGCAAACGCGTTCGTGACGTAGGTGTTTTGTGATCAAATACTTACACAAAGTATGAAAATTAAAGGCTAAACAGGCAACGCGGTGGAAGTAAGACAGGCTTGTATTTTGTTACTGTGAGCGTTCCGTTGCGATTTTCTACGCGAAAGAGTGATAAACGGTAACACTCTCTTCTTGGTAGACTTACGTTGCCCTGGGGTTCTCGCTGATAGGATTTATTAGGAAAACAATTGGCAGAGTGCAAAGCGGGTGGAGGGGGTAGCCTAAACGATCACAGTGCTCGCTACGGCTAAAATTGTCATTTTTGTCGCTGACTTGAGCTGTCAAATCCATATTGCAGTAAACATTTTTCTAATCGTTTTTGAGATAAAAATATGGTCCTGGTAAGATGTGTTGTTGTGAATTGTAATAACACCGAGAAGAATAGCGACTGTAAGTTTTACCAATTTCCAAGACCATGGTGAAAACGAGACCAAAGAAATAAGTGGATATTTGCCGTAAGAAAAAAAAAGTAAGTTACCTAACCTCTAAAATTTTACTTAAAGTACGTTATCATTTGATACAAGTATTAAATTGAATAAATGTTACTATTTTGGACAATGGTAGTCACCATTGTCCAAAATTGTGGAATATAGTAAAATAACACAAGATTTCATTAATATTTTTCACAATATTTACTTACTTCTTGTTTGACACGTGGCGCTGTCGTCGCGCTCGGTCCCAATGGAACAAATCCTAGCGCTTCCCTCAAAATGTTATGCATCTTAGGGAAGACTAGTATTGGCATGTGATAGTCCACTATCGATAGTATTGCGATAGACTTTTGACACACATACATACATACGTCACCCCACTTTCCCACAGGGGTAGGCAGAGACTACTTTGTTTTACTTGCTACGATCCTAACACACCTCTTTCGCTTCATCCACATTCATCAATCTCTTTATACATGCTCGTCGGTTTCGGGTACTCTTGACCTGTCCTTTTTTCAAAACGGCCCCAATTTGGTCACAGGACGCCCGCTTAGGCCTGTTTTGTTAACCTGTCATCTATCCTTTCTACGTGCCCAAACCAACTAAGCATACTTTTTTCTATCCTAGTCACTATATCTTCTTTCACACCAGCACTTTTGATAGTTTTAGCAAAGACAATAGTATGTAAAGTATAAGAAAATTACAATTCCTTTTTAATATTACATAAACAATTGATACTGTCAATAGTTTTGAATAATCATTTGTTACCTACCTTTATTTCTGTAGTATCGATAGCTATGGTAATTTTCTGTACAATACTATCAACGCAACCGGCAACACACCAGCAGTCCTAATAGTGCTAAAGTTGTCTATGAGCGGCGGTGATCACTTCTTAACATCAGTCAGATGAACTGCATGCCCGTTTGTCGGCTTAAATTATATAAAAAAGTATTGCTGTATATCGATAGTAATGGTTTAAAAAAAAGATCGATAGGCCTATCGATATTATGGAATTTTTCGACAAAAACTATCGATAGGGAAACTATTGCTTAACTCTAGTGAAGATTTTCCACTCAAAAAAAAGAGGTGGCAAATGAAAATGCCAAAATAATTTGGTGCGACTTTCTTGGAAGTAGTGGTACATCCCAACTAACTTATCAACGCCCACCCCGAAACCCATGTACTTGGAATCCTGATATTATGCATAGGTTCTCTTTATGATGTAGATATGAAATAAAAAGACGGAGTTTTTGAAATTCCTAATTCTATGCATGTATTACGACACGAAACCCTCATCGCGTGAGTCTGATTCGCACTTGGCTTGTTTTTCTTCTTAATTAACACCATACTTTGAACGGGAGCAAGGAAATAACATAGAATCTACCAGTTCCTCGCTTTCCCGCGCATATGGTGAAAGCCCATAGAGGGAATAGGCATTCTTTGGAATCATGTTATAGCCTACTATTGTAACCTTGTAATATTCTGTATACCTTTTTCTGTTTTCATTGTTGTATGTAGTGTTCAATAAAGAGTTATTGTGTTGTATTGTATTGTATAGGCAGTACGGCTATCAACCTTTTCCTACTTTAATTCCTTTTTCCACCAATACAGCCAATATGCCGAATTCACGAATTCAAAAATTTGCAAAAAATGGCGTACCATTTGTATTAAGTTTTGATAGGTGGCGCTGATTTCACAAAGGATAGCCACAGAAAGCGTTGTCTCCCAGACGATACGCCATAATTGGTCAGTCATACGCGAAGGCCATAGATATGTTTGTACGTATGTATTGTCGTTTTACTCCAGAGCAGTGTAAGTGTAGTAGCAATTTCATTTTCGCTAACACAATTGGTTGGCCAGAATGTGGATTGTAGCCACGGGGTGGCAATTAGGCACACGGCGAGAGGTTGCCAGATGATTGATCTGACCGACAAGGCCGTCTAATTAACGTTCTGACGTATTTGCGGGTACTACACATGACCATCAAACTGATTTGAACGGATCGAGGATTGAATTGAGGATCGATTTAGGAAATTAACACCGCGACGTTAAATGGACAAAAATCTTAGGAATAATGTTTTAGTCGATGCGGCTTACCATCCGTCACTATTTTTTATTATCTTTTCCACCTACGTTCGCAATCATGCTAAACGTGGCTTTTAGTAAAAAAAAATAGTTTTTTTTTATTCTTTTTTTTTTTGTGGCACTGTACCGTATTTATCATGGGGAGTGCTCCGATCAACTCTTCGGATTGCTGCCTGCGGCTAAATTCCACTACCGTACTTCGCGGAACCGTCTGTCCTTCCATCCTCAACATCTTGATGGTTGGCAGTCAAGTACCGTGCGTTTTAAACGCAATTTCTTTCCTCGTACGGTAAAGATCTGGAACCAACTTCCTGCTGCAACATTCCCTGAGCGGTACAATTTAGGGATCTTTAAAAGCGAGCCTTCCTGTTCCTCAAAGGGCCGGCAACGCACTTGTGATTCCCCAGGTCTTGCAGGTGTCCCTGGGCGACGGTGATTGCTTTCCATCAGGTGACCCGTCTGCTCGTTTGCCCCCTCTTATATAAAAAAAAAAAAAACTTAGGCTCTGTATATCCCGCAAGGTTTTCTGTTATCAATTACATTTCGCCTAAGCTTGAGATCAAATATCGTTCCCTCATCATATTAATTTAACTTAAGCTACCTGATTAATTGTATAACGTGGCTTACGGTTGGAGAACAAAGTTAAGTTCAGACCTCGCACTTGGAAGTTCGTTTGGTGCCATTTCGCTCAGCCTAGTAGTCATTCATTTGAGATTGAAAGGGACGGCATGACACGAACTTCGAAATCAAATTGCGGAATAGCCCCTCAGTGTAGAGTGACGAGGGATAAACAGATGTGTGGGTTTATAAATACTGACAGCTTTCCAAAGTTGCTTTTTAAAGTCCCACGTACATACATACCATCACGCATCTTTCCTATGGGGTTAGGCAAAGACTACTTTGTTCCACTTATATACCTCTTTCGCTTCAACAACATTCATCAATCTCTTCATACATGTTCGCCGGTTCCGTTTACTTCTGACCTGACCTTTTTCCAAAACGTCTCCTATTTGGTCTCGGAACGTCCGTCCAGGACTCTCCCTACCAACGCAACCATTCACACTCCCCATATAGACCTGCTTAGTTAGTCTACTTTCACGCCTCAACCTCTTCATACTTTCGTTTTTTAAGTCCCAGAGGCATAGAATTCGTACCAAATAATTTGTATCTGTGAAGTTAGCTAGTAGAAGCGTCGCAGGCAACGTTTTCATACATGCAGACCGCCAGGCCTCTGTCCCGTCACTTGCTACGAACCTGACGTGCCTCTTTTGGTTCTGTTAATTTCTAGTACCTACTCTTGATCTGGCCTTTTGTCAAACGTTCCAAATTAGATCACAGAACGTCCATCTAGGCCTCCCTCTTCAAAAACACCTATTCACACTTGCCAAATAAATCTGACCAAACCTTCTTTCATCCAAAAAAAAAATCTCTCTACCACCAAACCTACCTACCTACTACAAAAACCAACTGAACACACTTTTGTCTATTCTAGTCACTGCATCTTCTTTCAGACCAGCACATTCCCTGATCACACTATTCCTTATTTTATCTTTCAATGTCACATCTTCCATACTTTTTAACGCGCTCAATTCTTCTGCATTTCAAAGTTTTTAGGATGGCGCAAGTATGCACTGAGTGGAGACCCTGACTCGGCAAGAAAAGCGTGGCAGACCAGCCTGATGGTCCGATGATATAAAGAAACAGGACCAATCTGAAATAGAGAAAACGGACTACCGTTTGGGATGAAGATAGTTCGCATATACACAACGGTGGGTGATGAAGAAGGGACAAGAAGATGAAACGTTTTTGCTACAAGTTTTTAGTTTACTTATAATCGCTTCATCCAATAAGGTGGCATTATATAACCGTATACGCATCGCGGCAGAAAAGCCGACAAAAAGGGTTAGTTACAATGGTTTGAAGCGGGTTTAAATTAATTCGAGGCAGGAAACGGGACTAAACGACATTAACAAAGCGCTTAACACCGTACGACCTCTTAAATATTAAATATTGTATTTAATTAAATTGAATCGTGAAGTTAATATTGCCTAATAAGCGGAAGGCTTCATTATGTAGTTTTGTTTTTTGCTTAGTTGAAAATTTAACAAGATATTGTTTTGCTGACGTAACGTTTCTACGCTTTTTAATAACTAACTGTTGCGTAAATGTTCCCGACTTTTTTAGGATTCGCCATTATTAATTAATTACTGCTATGCAATTCTCTATCATAAAAAGTATCCTAAAGTGCCAATTTTTGTCTAAATCTGTCGATATTTTAGTAATTTAATTTCTAACGGTAAAACCGAAAAAGTAAAAACATAAAAATCAAGAAATAAAATTTCTTGATTCATTTGATAGCACCTATCATTTGAAAAACAGAGCCTTCTCTCGTCCCTGGTGAGCAGTAGATGTTCCATGGGAGTTTGTAATTGTGTCGTACAGACACATCATTCAAACAGATGACGCTTAGCGACAAAAATCGCATAGTAACAAAAAAAGGTCACTTGACAGTTAGTAATAGGTAGAAAAATTCGGAGACTACCCACCTGCTATGGGTGGTGTAGGGGTATAGCACGCATCACGGAATGACGAGGATCCGGGTTCGATTCCCGGCCATAGCTTTACTTTTCGGATTTTTCTATGTGTTCTAATTTTCACTGACATTTAGAAATTTCGATATTTTAGTGTAAAAAGGTAACAAACATGTGTGTACGAACACACAGGAATAAAATATAGTAACTTATAATAGTAGTAAAAAAACATTAGTAAAAATCTGATCCCTCTAAAAGGGATTAAATAGTTCATTTCCTCAAGTTTCGTTACCTATCGATTAAGGCCGTCTGGATGGCGAGACAGGATGCCGACAATACAGAGGACAACGTACGGTAACTTTTAATGTCTACCCAATTCTATACTGAGCCCTCCAATCTCTGTAAAAACAAAAGACGACGACGTTGGCGTTAAATAGGTGTAACTTTTCTAATTCATGACGGTGAGCGAGCTTTATTTGTGGTAAACATGAATTCCTATTGTCAAAGTGTGCGTGAGAGCGAAAGCGGGTATGGTAAGCATAACAAATAAAGAAAAAACAAGCTCGAAAATCGCTCTGTAAGACACGCACACTCTGACACGTATGCCGATACGTGCTTACCTGAAATAAGGCTCCGTCGCCATCGCAAATTGCAAGAGCTATATCTACATCTAAAACACACATCAATGTCATCATGGCGATAATACCTACGATTGAATTGAAATATCTGCTTACCTTAGCTTTCATTCTCATTTTAATTCGCTAGGTGCATAATATAAGGCAAGATCTAACTCTTTATCAAAATAATCAATGCTGTTTTCACAGCTTCTGGCTATATTAGATAAACACACATTTAAATTCTCATAACCCACCACAATCAAACCGAACAATCGCAATCAATAATCGAATAATCGAATGTAAACAACAAATCGAGTCCGACCACGGACCTTTATTGAAGTAGATGACGATAATATGAGAACCGATCTTGTACCTAAATTTTTGAATACATTTTGTCATTTTTGTCGACTATATATCTACATAGAACATATAAATATAAATAGGAATAGGATGTTTGTTACGTTCAAAAGATATCTATGTAAGGAGATCGAATTATTTAAATTAGTACTATAATTACATTAATACAAATATTGTCATTGAAAATCTTAAATCAGAGTAATTAAATTTCATAGTTAAAAGACAGCGTAGACATTAGCCGGTCTTATCGCTTAAATCACATATCATCAACGATTTATAAACCACAATTACCTTTAATGAGCTCCCAGAGACCTCAGTGAGCTCGTCGAAGATAATCGCGGTTTATATTCCGTTGATAATGACTGAATAATCAACCTCGAATGTTTTAAATCCCTTATTATCGCTTAAAAGTAATCTCTACCAGACAACTATTCTACCTTAATAAAGTAACGCCAAAACCAATCAATTAATTATGGCCATATCCTACACGATACACGATAACCTAAGAGCTCCAATAAGGTCTTATGTCTTTAATGTTTGTGCGAAATAAAAATAAAGAATTACCACCGCGTGGCAACATGCAAAGTGACTGGTTTAAGTTAATACATACATACATACATCACGTCTGTATCCTTTACGGGGTAGACAGAGCCCAAGGTAACAAGACCTCAAGGCCACGTTTAGCATGATGGGTTGTTAGCCGCATCGCCTATAACATGATTCTTAAGATCTTCGCCCATTCCCTCGATGGGCTTTTACTATTTGCGCGGGAAGAGAAGCAACAGGTACATGCTATGTTTTTTCTTTGCTCCCAGACCAGCACTTGCTACGATCCTGACACACCTCTTTCCCACGATCCACATTCATCAATCTCTTTTTTTTAATGCAAGTTAGTACGTATTATATGCAAAATGAGTGAAGCATCATCTACATAAACACAGGTCCGTGCCAGCTTCAATTCAATCTAAAATTTCACTCAGTTCTACACGATGTCAGAACCAATAAGCCTCATTTCATTTAGAGGATGGTCAAAGTGTTCACATTCACGCCCGGAACAGAACCCCAAGTGTCAACAAGGGACTGAATACAAGATCACAGAACCTCCCCTTTCCAATAGAATCTGTGTCAGGCTTTTCCCGACTGCTGAACCTGTCCTTTTCAAATAGAATGGGTGAGATTGAGAAGCAACTTCCGTACCATTGTAGCTACTAAACGTTGCGAAATCCGTGTTTGATCGCTGAGGAGACAAAAGGCATGCTAGGAAAAGGCAAAGATGTGACATAAAAAGGTTTAAAAAAATTGCAAAAGTTAGCTTTCAATTGTACCTACCGTAGTTCTTGGCAAAAGTACGAATTTCATCATCTGTAATAACAATTTATTCTAAGTGTAAAACTACATCAATCTACATTGGTAATGACAGTAATTTAGCAACTTTATTATTAGTTTACAAGTAATTTTCCATGTAACTTGCGCTAATAAATTTATCTTAATTTAGCAATTTGGAAGTTTGATTGAATAACTTGCTAGGTAGTTTTGAAGATTGATCTTACCTAACATACGTATCTACTTAGCATTAAAGAATAATAAATTAATTAGGTGATAGGATTGGGTTATCTATTATCTATACTAATATTATAAAGAGGAAATATTTGTACCTATTTTTGCATGTTTGTATGTTTGTAATGAATAGGCTCAAAAAGTACTGGGCCGATCTGGATGAAATTTGGAACATAGATAGATTATAGTCTGGAATAACACATAGGCTACTTTTTATCCCGGAAAATTGCGTTATTCCCGCGGGATAGCGATAAACGAATTCTACGCAGACGAAGTTGCGGGCAACTGCTAGTTGTAAATAAAATAAAAACTAAGTCGCCATTTACACAAGACAGAATTTTACGGTTTACATAAATTTGATTCGTAAGTAACCTAATTGTATTTCCTTAATTTTAATCTAGCTTGAACTAAAAGTTCACAATATTTTACTGAAAAAAACAACTACAAGTATTATCAAGTGACAATTGCTGAAATTGATTCCCCACTTAAAATTCTCCGAAACACGATACCGCCGATGAAACATATACTAAGCATTAGCTCTACCCGCGGCTTTTGTCATCATATATTTAAAAAAAAACAGCAATTTGACCATACTGCAAACCAAAACCCATTGAAATCTGTACCTTCACAAAAAACGACCACCAAACTCATTTTGTCAAAAAAAAATTACATCTTTATGACACGCCAGACAGGTATATTATAGCGTCCTCTATTCCAATGTTATATACATACAGAAATCACGTCTTTTTCCCTTACGGGATAGACAGTGCCTTCCAATGTTTCTTAACCTATTTCAGTACGGACCCCAAGGAAATCAAGCGTAATTTGGGACCCCCCAATAAAAAAGAAATCGAAGCGACTACGAGATTTAATGGCATTTAAATATTTATATTGTTAAATGGTCCAGAGACAAGACCAAACTGAACCAAATGGAACCCTGGCCCATTATATTATCCTTCTCGTAATAAGTGTGTGTAATTTGTGTTATGTCTATCCCATCACTATTCTGATTTCCCTTTCCACCTATACGCCCTTAATCATGCTAAACGTGGCCTTAAGGTTTTGTTGCCTTAGGCTCTGTCTACCCCGTAAGGGATAAAGACGTGATATATGTATGTTTGTATGTATGTAGTATTTTTTGTTATAGCGGCAAAATAAATCTAAATATATATAACTCAAAGGTGACTGACTGACTGACATAGTGATCTATCAACGCACAGCCCAAACCACTTGACGGATCGGGCTGAAATTTGGCATGCAGGTAGATGTTAGGATTGTGTAGGATTTTGATCAATTCTACCCCCAAGGGGATAAAATAGGGGATGAAAGTTTGTATGAAACTTTGTCAATTTTAAACCGATCGGGCTGAGACTTTGCATGCATAAAGCTACTATGACGTAGGCATCCTCTAAGAACGGATTGCGTAATTTTTGCGGGATAGCGATAAACGAATTCTATACAGACGAAGTTGCGGGCAACAGCTATTACTAAATAAAATTTCAACTGTCTAGCTGTCATGGTTAGATACAGCCAGGTGACAGACAGACAGACAGACAGACGGACGGACAGCGAAGTATTAGTAATACGGTCCCGTTTTTACCCTTTGGGTACGGAACCCGAAAAAAACTTTAAATATGCTAAAATTAAATGCAAAATCACAAAGCTGGGACTCGGTAACTTGATCTTTAGCAACATACATACATATACACAAATCACGTCTTTATCCCTTACGGGGTAGACAGAGCCTTTTAAACACGTTCCCTCCAGGCCTTGAACTGCGGGCGTTGCGGGCGAACACCGTGACCACCGCAACGTCCACTGGCCGCCCCGGGATGGGGCAGGTGGCGACGGCACCGTTGAATGCGGGTTCCGGAATCCCCGCCCTCCCCCGCCGGTGACCGTCTGTTTTTTTAAAGAGGTTAACTCCTCGTAGCCCCCTCAGCGGCCCACGTTCCCAGCGCCTGCGGGCCGGGGTTACGTGACGGCCGACATGACCGAGATCACGCCGCCCTGTTGATTTTTATAGAGGTTTACTCCTCGCGGCCCCCCTATCTTGAAAAAGACGAGGCGGCCCACGGTCCCGGCCCTACGGACCAGGTTTACGTGGCGTCCGACCGTGACCGAGGTCACGTCGCTCCTCCGGATTTTTATAGAGGTTTTCTCCTCGCACGGGGTAGACAGAGCCTAACGTAACAGGTACCTACAGGCCACATTGCGCAATATTGTGGACGTGTAGATGGAAAATGGAATCAAAATAGTGATGGGTTGCTAGCCTCAAGATATAACATGATTCCTATGATTTTCGCCCATTCCCTCGATGGGCTTTTACCATCTGCGCTGGTAGAGAAGCAATTGGTACATTCTATGTTTTTATTTGCTCCCAGACCAGCATGGAAGAAAAACAACAAACCTGCATCATACCTGTTATAAAAAGTCGGGTCTTGCGAGGACCAGATCGTGATACAAATACATATTTTTAAATTCACTCAAACGGCTGGTAACTGTATCAATGCACAGACAACCATTAGTCACAGCTTTATAATAGAACAGAGGGGTCGATAGATAATGAGCGGGGGCGCATTTTCTCATGCCGTTGCCCCGGCGAGAAATCCGAGCCAGTAAAGCCGACCGTGAACTTGATGACGTCAATGCCAAATTTGGTAGCTTTAGCAGTGAACTAGCTTTTATTCGATGCTTTACTTTAGGGACTTAGACCTAATATAAGTCAAGACGACGAGTGAACGACAAAGGTGAAGTTTAAACTGTGGTGTAAATAGCTGGGTAATTTCGAAAAAATTAGGACTACATTTTTTCTCGGATTTTGGAAATTTTGGTTCTGAAATACTATCGTTTCTCGTACAAGAATCCTTCTTCGGCTTTGCCGTAGTCGGGTGAAAAAAGTGTCTTCGTTGAAATTTTCATGGTCAGTTTTGTTATCTCCTTGTAAGGAGTGTAAACACGTTTGCAAAGTAACAAAATTGACCTGGACACATTTTTCTCGTATAATAATCAGTAGTAGGTATAGTTGGTTCTAGATAGAAATAAACCAAAATTTTCAAAATGTGAGAAAAAACGTGGTATTTTTTAAGTTAACGTTTATAAACGCTGAGATGTTTTAGAGACTTAGTATTTTTTTTTTTTTTTATGTGAATAGGAAGGCAAACGAGCAAGCGGGTCACCTGATGGTAAGTGATCACCACTGCCCATAGACACCCGCAACCCCGGGGGATTGCAGATGCGTTGCCAACCTAGAGGACTAAGATGAAATGTCTCGTGCCCGTAATTTCCCCGGCTGTCTTACTCTCCACACCGGAACACAGCAGTGCAAGCTCTGCTACTTAGCGGCAGGATTAGCGAGTAAGATGGTGGTAGCGATCCGGACGGACCGAACGTCCGACCGATAGTATCTGGATGACCGAACTTTTTTCAGTATTTTTCGGTACGTTTTCAAAAAATGAAACCTAGCTACGTCGATTTATCGCCCCTGAAACCACATACTAAATTTCATGAAAATCGTTGAACCGTTTCAGAGATTCAGATTAAATACTTATTGTACAGTCAAGTGTAATAATATGTATCTAGTCAAAGTTTCAAAAATAAGTACCATACGCTCTTACACCAGCGTAATAAGGTCGTGAGACATGTTTTTGAGAAGTTCGTGTCGATACTTATTTTTGCACTTGACAGTACAAGAATTGATCTTTTAGCGATGAGCTATTCCATCCGTCTGAGACCACATTGTTAGGGTCGAATGGATACAATTTTCCACAACATTAACGTACGATCAGGTGTGAATTGAATAGTCCCATAATTAACAGTTCACTGCTTCCAAATAAGATGCTAAAATTGTGCATATTACAGCATTGTAGTACAGACATACCTACATACACAAATCTCACATTTACTACAGGTCACATTTAGCACTTACTGTGACTAAACATACCTGTTTTTTTTCAAGATTTTTAAATGTTGGTTTACAAATAATGTGTTCATAGTTTTTTGATTAAACGACACTGAAAATTAGAACACAGAAAAATCCGAAAAGTAAAGCTATGGCCGGGAATCGAACCCGGATCTTCGTCATTCCGTGACGCGTGCTACCCCTACACTACCCATAGAAGGTGGGTAAGCCTTCGATTTTTTCTATCTGTTACTAGCTGTCACGTGACCTTGTTACTATGCGAATTTTTGTCGCGAAGCGTCTATGTGTGTGACACAATTACAAGGTCCGGTGCAGGAACATCTACTGCTCACCAGGGACTAGAGAAGGCGCTGTTTTTCAAATGATAGGATACCTACTATCAATTTAATAAAGATTTTTTACTTTTACGGTTTTACCGTTAAAAAATAAATTTCTAAACGACACTGAAATTAAAACACATAGAAAAAACAACATAACAATATAATTAAAAAACAAAAAACATTTACTTCCCTGCTCCGTTACCAAGTTAGTAGTACAGCGGAATAGTAAGATCGGTAAGTGTTTCATGTGCATAACTTTTAGCCTTAGCTTGCATAAGATAAAATAAATCCAGACTTTTTTCACTGCAAACAAAAGAAAAACGCGACGTGATCGACCGTCATTTCCAACAATTCGTAGTAAAATACGACTTCGGAATAAAAGGTCTCCGAGCTAAAGCCGAATGACACTTATTTGTCCAGCTAATAGCGAATTTGACAGAGGCTTTCCCTTCGTTCCCTTTCGACCCTTTATGATCCAGTCGAGTCTAGACTGTCAGCTGTTTAATCTAGCCGCATCACTTCAACCTAGATCCTATATCCGATCTATTACTCTGTCACTTTTAGGCCGAAACCAATATAACTATTATATGGAGATGGACTTGTCTTGTTTCTATGAGATTTATTGATTTACGTGGAAAGAGGTGCTGGTGCACATTGTTAAAACTCAAGACAAATACTAATGTGTATACATACATAAATCATGTCTTTATCCCTTACGGGGTAGACAGGGCCTAAAATGCCAAAATCTACGCCACGTTTAGCATGATTGTGGGCGTATAGGTGGAAAGGGGAATCAAAATTGTGATGGGTTGCCAGCCGCATCGCCTATAACATGATTCCTCAGATATTTGGCCCATTCTCTGGATGAACTTTTACCATCTGCGCGGGAAGACAAGCAACTGGTACATTCTATGTTTTTTCTTTTGATTTTTATTTATTACAAATTATAAATCAATCTAGACAGATATATCTGGAGAGATCTTGTTTAAATGATCTGATGGTCACTAGGAATCAGTCAAATTCAATTTGACTTGCCTAAAAATGACCCGTTCGTACATATTCGGAAAAAGTTACGAATAACTAACCAAATTTTACTTTGCATATAAAGTCAAGCGAAGCTATGCTTTGAACAGATTTCTTTAAAGGATTAAATATCGCGAAGACGTATAGGCAACTCCTGTTGCAAACATTTCGTGCTCCAAGGCACCCTCTATGATTGATAATGTTTGCCTATGTCACGGCTGACTCATCTGGACTGGTTCATCTAACGCACCCTTTATTGGTGTTAAAAGAGACTTGTTTGAACTAGTCCTCCTTCGAACTTATATTGTAATCACAAATATAAGGAGTAAGTAAGTAACTTTCAACATGAAACTACCGTGAGACTTAATCATAATTACACATAAACGGATAACTCACGTATAAAAAGTCGAGTGATGCTCGACATGTTTCGGACTATTTCGTAGTCCTTCTTCCTGGAGCGCTCGCCCCGGCGGCACCGAAACGAACACTGGGCGCCAACGCTCTGTTCGAGCGCTCCAGGAAGGACTACGAAATAGTCCGAAACATGTCGAGCATCACTCGACTTTTTATACGTGAGTTATCCGTTTATGTGTAATTATGAGTAAGTAAGTATATATCCATAAGTAAGCAGCAATAACCTAGACGGCGATGGGGGGACGAGTTGGACACCTTAAGGGACTGGACACGTACCGCAGCGGATCGAGAGCCGTGAAAGCGTTGGGGGGAGGCCTGTGCTCAGCAATGGGTCACAATAGGCTCATAATAATAATAATAATAATATAAGCAGCAATGGGCTAGCACCAAAGACCATCGTTACCAATAAACGCGTTGCAAGAATCTTGTATTTTCACTACATAGTATTTCATTCCCCTTTCGCCCACGATCATGCTAAACGTGGCCTTTAGGTCTTGTTACCTTAGGCTCTGTCCGCCCCGTAAGGGATATAGACGTGATTTATGTCTGTATGTATGTAGTATAAAACAAAGTCCCTTTCCGCTGTCTATCTGTCTGTCCTTATGTATCCTTAGATCTTTAAAACTACGCAACGGATTTTGATGTTTTTTTTTAATAGATAGAGTGATTAAAGAGGAAGGTTTATGTGTATAATTCTACGCAGACGAAGTCGCGGGCAGAAGCAAGTTATTAATAAAAATAGCTACAGTAAGTAAGACTGCACTTCGGTCTTTGGAAAGAGACAGTTGGTGTCACGTAAGTTAGAGTGAGACAACGCTCTACGAAGCCGAAATTACCCGAGAAGAGCGATGTGCAATTCGTATGGCCGGGTACTGTACAATCTGTACAAAACACTTTACTCTGCTTACTACAAACAACAAAATAAAACAAAAATATTATATACATATAAGACAATTTTTCTATAATTGTGAAGAATCGCAAATGAAATAAACTGCGTTGCTCTGAAAACAAAGTTTTATTTTAGTAAACGTTATTACACTGTTAAACTTAAATTACGCTTAAATAATATGCAATATCTTACCTGAAAACAAAGAAACGACATTTAAAGTCTATTAATACATTTGTCAATTCCTTTTTAAATAATTTTGATATAACCTAAAAATATGCCCAATAACGGTAGTTCTATACAATCCAAACATAAACTGCTTTAGCAACCGTGTAGGTAGTTTGTCAACACCGACAGCGCCATCTATGTCGTGCATAGATACAGCGTTACTGTTTTACCGACAGAAGAGCGCTGTACGAATTAAAGAAACAATAACAAGTTTCTTTACATCTCCCTCCTCAAAGAATTTTTTTACAAAAATTTCAAAAGTTTTTATAAGGAAAAACTTGTTAACTAATGAAAACTAAGTCTCAATTTTCTTATATTAAATTAAGCAAAAATATACCTATTTTATCTTATTTATTTTAACAATACAATATAATAAACAATCATAACTACATACTACAAATTAATTAATATTGTACAGTGAATTTAAACACTATTTAGGAACTGGTATCATTTTTGTTACATGAAAGAGATTTGATTCTGACTTTTTATGACCAGTATTTATTCTATATATTGAATTTGATATCTTTTCAATAATTTCAAATGGACCAATTTTCAGCTCGTCTAATTTGTTTCTATTTAGTTTATTCCCATTTTCTACATATACCATATCCCCTGTATTGAAATTAATTTGAGTTCTATTTTTATCAAATAATTGTTTATTGTAGCTATGTGATTTTATTGAATTTTCATATGCTACTGTTCTATCTCTAATCCATTCATCTTCTGTTTTATCTGTTTTTAATTCATTTGGCAAAAAGGAAACGTCTGTACCATCCAACAGGTATTTTGGTGCGAAACCTGTAACTGTATGTTCTGTATTATTGTATCTATCTACACAATTATGAGCAATTGTTGTCCATGCCATTTTATTACTTTTTTCATTTATTTTACATCTAATTTTGTTTATTAGTGTTTGATTAAGTCTCTCATTTAAGCCGTTAGAAAACGGGGCGTTTACTGCAGTAAAAATAATTGGTATTGATTTTTGATTTAAAAAAGTTTTGAATTCTTTTGAGTTGATTCCCGGGTATTGATCAGTGAGGATCATTTTAATTTTATCAGAATCTGCTACATTATTAATGAGTTCAACAAAATCATTAGCATTTTGTGTTTTTGAGGTAACAATATAAGCGTAACGTGTAAAATGGTCCACTAGAAGGTGCAAATATCTTTTCGTTGATCGAGAGCCTCCAAAACCTCCAATCGTGTCTATTGAGACTATTTCAAATGGTTTTGTGGCTGGACCTAAATGTGACATTAAACCATATTTATCTTGTCCTCTTGTTTTATTTTTTATGCAAATTTCACAACTTTTACAATGTTTTTTAATATTTGTTGTTAGATTTTTTGCTGTATAAAACAAACTTATTTTGTTTTGCATTTGTTTTACACCTAAATGACACATATTTTCATGTACATGTTTAATAATCTTTTTACTGAAATCTTCTGATAGAACAATTTTTTCACGTTTTCTGTTTTTTTTATAGTAAATATTATGTCTTAATATAAATTTAGATTTATTTTTTTGCATGTCTTTGTTATGTTCCTGATCTGTAACAATATCATTTAATTTTATCATGTTTACAATTTTTAATTGTTCATCTGTATCCTCACTAGCGTCTAATACGGGGTTCCTACTTAAACAATCTGCTTCTATGTTGTCTCTTCCCGGTGCGTATTTAATTTTAAAATCATATTGCGATAAGTAATAAGTTAAATCTCCTAATTCTTCGTCTGTTCTAGATTTAATGTTTAAATTTTCTAGTGGTTTATGGTCGGAATATACTGTAAACGACTTACCTATTAGCCAGTATTGCCAATATCTTATTGCCTCTTTAATAGCTAAGCATTCTAAATAAATAGCCTTTTTCCTCTTTTGTACTTGATTTAATTTTTTTGAGAAATATGCTACTGGCTTATCTTTTCCATTTAGTTGTGTTTGTTTTAAAACTGCGCCAATGCCTTCTAAAGACGCATCTGTGTAAATGTTTATTGGCAAATTCTGATCAAATATTTCTAAGATAGGCTGTGTACACAATAAGTCTTTTATGTTCTCAAACGACTTTTGACAATCTGCAGACCAAACAAATTTCTGATTTTTCCTAAGTAGAGAATGTAGGGGTTCTAAAATTACCGCACTTTTTGGTATATATTCATGGTAGAAATTAATTTTCCCTAGAAATTGTCTAATATTTTTCTGATTTTTCGGTACAGGGAAATTTTTTATCGAAATTAAGTTATCTCTTATTGGCTGCACTGTATTATTACGTATTATATGACCGAGATATTTCACTGAATCTGAAGCAAATGTACATTTTGTAAATTTTAGTCTAAATCCCTCTTTTTTTATAGCTTCAAAAAGTTGTGTTAGGTGGTCAATATGATCAGAAAAAGTTTTAGAAAATATTAGGATATCATCTATGTAATTAACTGCAAAATCATTAAGTTTGTACTTTCTTAAAATGTTACCTAGTATCCTTTGAAAAATAGCTGGCGATGTCTTCAAGCCAAATGGTAAACATGTCCATTGGTAATGACCTTCCTGTGTTACAAAGGCGGTTTTCTTCCTATCTTCAATTCTTAGCGGGATTGACCAGAAGGCTGAATTGATGTCCAGTGTTGTGAAATATGTTGAGTTTCTCGTCTTCATGACTAAGTCGTTGATCAATGGAAATGGTTGAGCTTGAGGGACCACCATTTTATTTAGATCTCTAAAATCTATACATAATCTTGATTTTCGGTTGTCTTCTTTTTTGAAAGCCAATGTTACCGGTGCAGCAAATGGGCTATAAGATTCCTCTATAAGTTTTTTATCAAGTAATTTTGCAATTTGCTCTTCTATTTCCTTTTTGTCTTCAACTGAACATCTATAGGGCCTTTTACTACAGTATTTGTCCATGAGTAAATCAATACGTGCTTCATATTCTCTGACTGTTCCGATGTCATATTTGTCCTTTGCAAAAGATGATTTGTATGAGTCAATTAGTTTGTATATTTCTGATTTTTGTTTAGCATTTAGATTGCTCATACTTATTTTGAAATCTTCTTCTTTTATATGCTCATTAAAATTTATTGAACCTGTGTCCGTTTCGTTTTCCACATCCTTAGAAGTGTTGTTTTTGTTGTTATCTTGATTTCTGGCGTTTTGTTTTTCTTCTGTATTTGTTTCTTCTCTTTTTTGAGTGATTTTTAAGTTTTCCTCTTGAACCAGTCTAAATTGTTTTATGATATCTAATCCAATAAGAAAATCATATTTGAATTGTTCTCCATCAATTATATAGACATCAACATTTTCTTCGATATCAAAAATCTTTATTTTAATAGTTGTCAAACCAATTGTCTTTTTAACACCATTAATTGTGATAAGATTATCACTTTTTGATTCATCCTCTTCTTTTTCTTCTAGTCTTACCAATTTGGAATTAATTATAGAAACATTTGAGCCTGAATCATATATTCCAAGTGTTTCTAATTGTGAATTTAATAATAGTTTGACTTTAATTAATGGTGTTATTATTCGTTTTTTGTATCATTATATTTCAGTTCTACATCAATCACTGAATTATTTACAGCTTTACTACCATTTCTCTTATGATTAATTTCTTCAGTCTGTTTGAACCAACACTTTTCTTCAGGATGGAAGCGAATGCCTTTATTTAAAGTTTCACATGTTTTACATGGTTTTATTTTATCAGGCTTTCCTTTATAATCGTAGGTATATCTTTTGTTTTTTCCCGTACTCTTTTTGTTCACTACATATTCATGTTTTCCGATTTCATTGTATAGGCTTGCAGTTGATTTCACAGTATCCTTGTCAATCTTATCCATTAAATAATCCGGTAATCCCATAACAATAATATTTATCATTGTTTCAGTGTCGATGTGCTTATTGACCTCTAATAACAGTCTTTCCTTTTTTGTGGCATATTCCAGTAACGATCCAGCTTGATATCTAAATGTAAATGCATACTTGACTTGGGACCAACCTTTATTTCCAAATGTTTCACAAAAGTTGTTTTTCCATACTGCCCATTCGGAATTTACAGTCAATTTTATCAACATACTGCTATACCAATCCAGGCACTGCTTTTCTAAGAGGTGTTTTAAAATTTCAATTTTCTCTTTATCTTGTTGAATCTCGAATCTTTCGCATTCACCCTCAAATTCTCTAATCCATTGGTCAGCATTAGAAGTTTTATTTGAAAATTTTTCAATTAAAAACCTTTCAGCAGTATTGCCTAAATTTTTCTTTTCTGGTACTTTGTTATCAGTATTATTGACAGTGGGCGTTACCTCCACTTGAATCTCGTTTAAATATTGGTCACCGAACTGTAAATTTTCACCTTCATCGAGATATACTTTCCTCAAATCCGTAGTTAATGGAATCCATACCGCACGTGATTGATGTCTTTTTTTTAGTGAATTTTTTATTTTCGTAAACACGTCTGTCCCCAATATGGCGGTGTGCTTACTTACGTGTTTATAATCATCTGGGAGCTCATAAAAACATCCGTCTGGTGTTTCAATAGAGGTTATGCATATCATATTAGTTTTTCCGTCCGTTGACGCCAAAACCACAAATTTAAATCGTAGTTTTTCCATTTTCCAGCTTCTAACTAGAAATGTCGTTTTATAAGACAATTTTTCTATAATTGTGAAGAATCGCAAATGAAATAAACTGCGTTGCTCTGAAAACAAAGTTTTATTTTAGTAAACGTTATTACACTGTTAAACTTAAATTACGCTTAAATAATATGCAATATCTTACCTGAAAACAAAGAAACGACATTTAAAGTCTATTAATACATTTGTCAATTCCTTTTTAACTAATTTTGATATAACCTAAAAATATGCCCAATAACGGTAGTTCTATACAATCCAAACATAAACTGCTTTAGCAACCGTGTAGGTAGGTTGTCAACACCGACAGCGCCATCTATGTCGTGCATAGATACAGCGTTACTGTTTTACCGACAGAAGAGCGCTGTACGAATTAAAGAAACAATAACAAGTTTCTTTACATACATACACATACACACACATACAAATCACGTCTTTATCCCTTACGGGGTAGACAGAGCCTAAGGTAGCAGGTACCGTCAGGCCACAATTAGCAAGATTGAGGGTGTATATGTGGAAAATGGAATCAAAATAGTGATGGGTTGCTAGCCTCATCGCCTATAACATGATTCCTAGAAGTTTCGCCCATTCCCTCGGGAAGAGAAGCAACTGGTACATTCTATGTTTTTTCTTTGCTCCCAGACCAGCATGGAAGAATGGCAGCATGGAAAATATATTATACTGTCACATTATTACTTACAAAATGTAGTTCATTCATTGGCGCCACTAGAGAAGTTACTCTTATTTTTAACGAGTAAAAATAACGTATACGTTAAATAAGAATAAGAATAATAAGAATAAATTTATTTCGTAAAAAATACATCAGCATTATACAAAAACGATTATCTGGCAGACTGTATCTTGGGACCTTGGAGTGCACTATACAAGACAAATTAGCTTACAGTGGTTAGTAGACGTCAGTTAGAAGTTAAGGTAATTTGAAACTAAAAATAAAAATAAAATTAAAAATAATAAAAATAGGAGCGAAACACAAACGAAACGCGTGTGCGTGTGCGTGTGCGTGTGCGTGTGCGTGTGCGTGTGCGTGTGCGTGTGCGCGTGCGTGTGCGTGTGCGTGTGCGTGTGTGTGTGTGTGTGTGTGTGTGTGTGTGTGTGTGTGTGTGTGTGTGTGTGTGTGTGTGTGTGTGTGTGTGTGCGTGTGTGTGTGTCTGTGTGTGTCTGTGTGTGTCTGTGTGTATGTTCATGTACGTAGTTAGGAATTGCCGCGAAGTAGAGCCTCCGTATGACAAGGACGCAAGCCATTTTCTTACGATCAGTATGAGTCTACCTCATCACCTACCAGTATACCATATCTACCTATCAGTATGAGTAATAAACCGTTTGTTATTCTATTTACAAGATGAAAACATACAAAAAATAACGAAACAAAGGAACGATATGTTGCGATGTGTTGGTCTCAGAGGGCTCGTCAATTTCAGCGGTACTTAGCCATTTACTGCGGAGAGAGTTTCTTTTAATCTCGGCTTAAAAAATATTAACCTGTGAGTTAGTCTTATATAACTATAATTTCTGCTACCTAAAATTAAGGCACTTCCATGCTGTTTAAGATGCTAAGAAAAACCATAGAATGTGCCAGTTGCATCTCTTCCCGCGCAGATGGTAAAAGCCCATCGAGGGTAATGGGCGAAAATCTTAGGAACCATGTTACAGGCGATGCGGCTAGCAACCCATCATTATTTTGATTCCCTTTTCCACCTGTACGCCCACAATCATGTTATGCGTGGCCTTTGGGTCTTCTTACCGGTCTGTCTACCCCATAAGTGATAAAGACCTGATTTATGTATGTATGTATGTAAGTAAGTTTAGGAAACTAGGTGTTGCCCGCGACTTTGTTCACGCAGAATTAAAATTTTCGCAGAAATAAAATCTTAAATCCTTTCTTAGTGGATGCCTGTCATAACTATCTACGTGCCAAATTTCACCTTAATCTGTTCAATAGTTTGAGTTGTGTGTTGATCGATCAGTCAGTCACGGTAGCTTTTTCAGATTACCAGATTCATGACAGCAGATGCAGCAACAAAGGTGAGCTTTTCCCTTAAAGGAATCTCTTTTTTTTTTTATTACGAACCGACCAGTGATTGACCTCTATCTCACTTGGTGGAAGGTGCAGATGAGGCCAAAGGTGTAACTCACTGGTTCAGTAATAGCCTATTCACTCTAGCCTTGAAGAGCCCAAGGTTGCTCTTCGGGTTAACTATTTCAAATTTTATTTATTTATTTATTTAATATTTAGAACGGTTTCAGGACTTGTTACGGTAAAGGTGCGTCCATACCGGTGCGTAAAAGAGACGGTGCGTTTACGCAACAAAATGTATGACAAAACGACACGTCACTGCGTATACGCGGCGGTGTGGTTGCTCCTTTAATTGACGTCCGGCTTTTAGCTACCTATTAAAACACTTTACGTAAACGGAAGCACGTCTTGTTAAATTCAACATAAAACGAAGGTAGAGAGGGCAGGGATAATTCTAAACGTGGTACGTGTTTATCTTTACGTGCTATAAAAAATAAATATTAAAAACCGGACATGCGCTAGTCGGATCTGCACACAAGGGGTTCTGTTTTGTACTACTGTACAACATCTTGGAGACCTTATACATTCCAGAAAGTAGATAGTGCAAAATATTTACATACATACGTACATACATAAATCACGTCTTTATCCCTTACGGGATAGACAGAGCCTAAGATAACAAGACTTAAGGCTACGTTTAGCATGATTGTGGGCGTATAAAAGCGAAAGTTTGTTTGTTTGCGTATACGTGGCAAGGGGAATCAAAATAGTGACGGATTGCCAGCCGCATCGCCTATAACAACATGATTCCTATTTTCGTCCATTCCCTCGATGGGCTTTTACCATTTGCGCGGGAAGAGAAGCAACTGGTACATTCTATGTTTTTCCTTTGCTCCCAGACCAGCATGGAAGACTAAATAAAATATTTAAAATATTTGTATTAATGAATTACTGGTTAGGTAGAATTTAATTATTGTGCACGTAAAAAAATATACTTTCTGCTAAATTTCTTGCGGCGCATTTTTAGTTTAAAAAAAAAGATGTGTAAAAAAAGCCCTTGGCGGCCTACTTGCAAAATAAACTTTTTCATTTTCAACAATTGGCCTTATTCTTATTTTGGGTTAGGTTTTCGACGTAATATTGCCATGATTTTGACGACCGAATAACCTATTTATAAAAGAGCCAGGCTACAAAACATAAGGGCCTGAGTTAAAATAAAAATAGAGCAAAAACGTTAGAAAAAACACAAAAGTTTGAATTGTTTACAATTTTTTGGTTATATCGGCTATCGTAAAATGGCAATGGGCATTTTCAACTTAAAACGTAACAATACGACGAGCCATTAGAATTGTACAAAAAAAAAACATACAAAATGGGTAATTTTTTTTTATTACAAAATGTAATAAATAGTCAATAGAATTTTTAGATGTCTTACCATTCTGGTTTAAAGACGCTGATCTGTACCAGAAGGATGGACAGCGTTCAACAATATGGTCCAGTTAGCACACAATAAGTGGAACCCTAAAAATGATATTTATCAAAGATGCTACTTAAGCCGAGTTCTGGAGGCCGGTCACGTTTTGAATTACCAACTGGCACGGATGAAAATCTCGGCGACTGGCAATCTGTTCCAATACTATGGGCATAACGTAACAGACGCCGAATGGTACCTACTATACTGGTCATGAGCGTTTCCCAAAAAAAAGTCCACGTGAATTTTTTTCCCAGAATATTTTGGGTATTTTTTACTCAGAATCGTTTACCCTATCGATTATCATACAAGAAAAAATGTCTCAGTATTTACTATGGATTTTTTTTCCTGTTCATCACGTTCCATACCTACCTAGATATTTAAAAAAAGACGACCTGGAATGGAAATTTAGGGACACATAGCACCTATAAAACTGTACCGTCACTGACAGATAGACAACGGACAGCCTAAACCACTGGACCTAGAAACTTGAAATTTGGCAGACGTGTATCTTGAGTATCCCAGGGGAGCGCTAAGAAGGGATTTTTTGAAATTACCACGGGATAGGGAATAAATGAGGCTTATATATTTCTCAGTAACACCACCTTCCTCTATTAATAATCAGTCGCGGGCAGAAGCTAGTCGTTTCATAAATCGTTATAACATTCAATAGGTACAGACTTTTTTAATACAAAACTACTGAAGCAAGGCACATTAACTTCACAAATTATTGAAAAGCACTGAGAAAAAATACATAAAATATCCCGCTAGGTCATTCAACTGGCAAACTAGACCCATAATTCATGTTTGAAACTTAGGACATTCTGACCATCGATCCAGTATGACTTCAGATATTAAAGGAGGTAACTATAATTCAGGTTTTTTTCGGATACATTCGGAAAAATACATTTTGCTATCTGAAACGCGGAAAATTAATAAATAAATAAATATCTTGGTACAATTGACACCAATTGACCTGGTCCCAAACTAAGCAAAGCTTGTAACATGAGTAGGTACTAAGCAACCAATAAACATACTTATTTAGATAAATGCATTGACGCCGTAGACTTCGGGTTCGACCAATATATGAAAAGATTTGTCAAGGAGATTCAGTTTAATAAGCCCAACCTCTTTCTGAAGTATTCTGACACCGTATAGCGTGCATTGTAATGGGGTTGAGACGAGACATGGATTTCTTGGCATCTGAATCGCACCCTATACAGAAAACTTGATTAGGCATATTCGAAAAGTTTTGCCATATCTGGATATTGTAATCAGTTTATGCATAGATCCAAAATATGGTTACCCTAGTCATTGGAATTTCAGTTTTGCTACTTCTGTGAACCGATATGAAAAATGATATGTTATCTAAATGCATTGTGACATGTAATTTTTCTGAAGTTCGGAATGTATTTGCCTTAGTGGATATAGCTATTTAATATTAATTAATCCTTGCAGTCAAATTATCAAGTAAAAATGTCGGTTTACGGTCATAAAGAAACATATTCTAACTGCTAGCTCTGACGTCACGCGAGAAGATCGTGCTTCTCTATCGCTTGTTCCGCGCTCTCGCTTGCACACTCAGACGTCACGCGGAACGTTACAATGAGTCATGCTTCTTCGTGAGTGCTGTTCATCTAAATCTAAATCTATATATATAAAACTCAAAGGTGACTGACTGACATAGTGATCTATCAACGCACAGCCCAAACCACTGGACGGATCGGGCTGAAATTTGGCATGCAGGTAAATGTTATGACGTAGGCATCCGCTAAGAAAGGATTTTGATCAATTCTACCCCCAAGGGGATAAAATAGGGGATGAAAGTTTGTATGAAACTGTGTCAATTTTAAACCGATCGGGCTGAGAATTTGCATGCATAAAGCTACTAAGACGTAGGCTTGGTCTAAGAAGGGATCGCGTAATTTCTGCGGGATAGCGATAAACGAATTCTATGCAGACGAAGTTGCGGGCAACAGCTAGTCGATTTATAAGACGTTATCACGTCAAAAACAGAGAGTGAGACAAGCCCTTACTTTTGTACAGATCACCACTCCACGCGTACGCCTTTCAGTATTACAGACTTGAACTGTGTTCGCGACACTTAATTAGATCAACATCTTGACCATCTGACTTCCACTCCGAAGCAGTTTTTTAAGACAACCGCCTAATCTACTTAGGAGACTCCTTAATTTTGCCTCCTTAATCGAATTTTCTCGGAAATCAACTTTCCCTCTCTTAACTAAGTAAATGTTTTCTGGCCAACTAAACGGAATGCTTCCTTCGTATCATTGACAGTTGATTAGGGAAGACAGTTTCTTTGTTGTCCAAGTATCAAGAAAAGTCTCAGCCCCGTGCAAATACTCGACTGCTCGTCCCAAAAAAACCTATGCGGATAATAAGTCATGTTTAACTTAGACCTTGTTGCTGGAAGCTTTTGATCGAAATTTGAAATGTGTTGAATGAGGAGATAAGCCTTTTCGAGTGTCGTAAGTACTGAAAGGCTGTCAGCGCCATATTTCGGTACAACCACGTAAACTCTTTGATTGTGACTATGGGTCACGGGTCTAAGAGCGACCTCAATTGCTCTGATAACCAAATAAAGCTATTACAATTTCAAAGATAATGTTAATGTGTTTAAAAAAATGCAAGGGGACCTTTTCTTTTTTATTTCTATCGATTCCTACCACCGTCTTACTCGCTTATCCTGCCCCCGAGTTGCTTGCGCTGCTGTGTTCTGGTGTGGAGAGTAAAACATACATGTATAACACATACACAAATCACGTCTTTATCCCTTACGGGGTAGATAGAGCCTAAGGTAACAGATACCTACAGGCCACATTTAGCAAGATTGTGGGCGTTTAGGTGAAAAATGAAATCAAAATAGTGATGGGTTGCTAGCCTCATCGCTTATAACAGGGTTCCTATGATTTTCGCCCATTCCCTCGATGGGATTTTACCATCTGCGCGGGTAGAGAAGCAACTGGTACATTCTATGTTTTTTCTTTGCTCGGACCAGCATAGAAGAAGAGTTAAACAGCTGGTGAAATTACACACAAATGTATATGAAGTACTTAGTCCTGTAAGCTGGCAACAAGATATAAAAAACCCCAATAGAAGTCTTCCTGCTCAAACATGCTAACAATTTGTATGAAATACTTCGGTTCCTTTTTTTATCCGGTGTAGCCCCCTCCCCTGGTCTGCACCCCACTCGACCCTGTTCATGTTCCTGCCAATCCAACTTAGTATAAATTGACCCGCCGACTTTTAGGGGTCCGAAGGCAAAACAGCAAAAACGGAACCTAAGTAGTTTCATTCGTTCCATTTGTCACAAGTGACTGTGAATTATTAAGAGCCATGACATTTTGAAGCAGAGCATTTTACGTAAACTCGGAAAATCTACTGATTTTTTTACATAAAATTGAGTATTTGTGTACCTATCATGAGTTTAGAAAGTTTTGTAAATGGTCACTCCACACTACTTCGACTGCTGTCAACTTTAGATTGAGAACCGAAATAAATCGAAGTAATAACGCGTAGGTAAACAACTTCAACAAAAAATGCTGTCGTAAACATTATATACCTACACAAATCACGTCTTTATCCCTTACGGGGTAGACGGAGCCTAGGGTAACAAGTACAGGCCACGTTTAGCAAGATTGTGAGCGTATAGGTGGAAAATGGAATCAAAATAGTGATGGGTTGCTAGCCTCATCGCCTATAACATGATTCCTATGATTTTTGCCCATTTCCTCGATGGGCTTTTACCATCAGCGCGGGTAGAGAAGCAACTGGTACATTCTATGTTTTTTCTTTGCTCCCAGACCAGCATGAAAGAAGCGAGAGATGGATTGAGATTTTGCAGTTTCTGAGTTATCGATGAAGCCGCCACGATGTTGGTACGACAATATTTGTTGTGACGATTCTCTAACACTTCATACCCCCTCCCCATTGGTGAGGTTTAAAACTACCCCCCCCCCTTCCCCATCCAAAATCACGTGTATGTTTAGTACCTACAAAGAATTTTTAAATTTTTAGAATATTATCTTTAAATTCAGGTATAAAAGGCGCTGGGACTTCGTTCGTTGCCTGGCAACGGCGAGTCAAGGTCACACTACACGCCGCTTTTCGGTTTAAAAATCGCGCGTTTGACGAATAAATAAATACACGTGATATCTTACTACACTCCCCCGCCCCCCTTGTGATATTTCGTGATTTTTGCCGAACCCCTCCTCCCCCCCTTTCGGAGGCTCACGTGATTAATGGACGGCCCCTATGTTATTTTAATGTTAGCGAATTAGCGATCTTTGTGGTAACCATTATAATTTAACATCTACAGAATCTTTACTTGAACGTGGTTGGACACGACTTGGACGGTTTTTCTTCAGGCACAACCTCTATAAATATGTAAGAAAGTAAATAAATAAATAAGCTAAAATATTTAATTTTGTAACTTCGGAAACGATGATATAAAGAAACTTCTCGACGTAGTGACTTGATTATTCATGCAGGAACACTGAAAAGTTCGTCTTTATACTTCAGAAAGTTTACTAAGAGTACTTAAATGTCAGATTTTCAGTCATAAACTTCCAAATCCTAAATGACTTAGACTTTAGACCTTGCAATCATAACCGATGTCACATTTTTCATTTCTAATTTCATCTCATATGATTTGTTTGTTCACGTGGTTCTACAAGCCTTTTATTAACTTGCAACGTATATATTATAATGTTTGTCCGGGTGGAATCTTGCAACTCAATTTAGAAGCAAATATCTTCAACCCATTGTGCTGTAATTTGGCATACTCGTGGAAGTCGGATCTGGTTGTAGAATTCTGATGGCCCAATCAGGACCGTCTCCGCAGGACGAAACTCTTTAACAGTTGGTCAGATTGACTTGAAATTTGGTAGACATACGTAATGATGGCAATGTAAGTACAGTCAGCAAAAAAAACTTGTATCAAAAATGTTTTTTTAGCATAGGTTAGTTTTTAATAGGTACTTTGTTACTTGATGGTCCTATTAGACGACTAGCGTAGACTAATCTGCGGCATATTGCTGAGCTTTGTGAAAATTCCTCCCTTTCATTTTTATTCTCTCATCATTTGAAAATGCTGTACTTACTTAAGTCTACTTCTTTTTTACTTTACATATTTCTTGATAAAACATTTTTATTGCATGGACAAAGCGATTACGTCAATTGTTACCCTAGGACGTAAACTCTAGCATGATGGAACGTAAAAAAGGGTAAGCGAGCCGTAAAAATAGAGGACTTAAGATAAAGTTCTTTACTTTTGACGATAAACCTTTAAGTTAAAGTGTGGGATAGCCTAATTTGAAATGTAATTTACTGCCAATGGCGGTGCCGCCAAAGCAATCTATAACTTGACTAAATGCTTATATGAAAAGAAAAGCTCTGACTGACTGATGCAACGACGCACAGCCAACATAGTTAAAATTACAAATGGCTCGGTTCAATACGGTACTTCCTTATCACCGCAAATTAATTAATTAATTTAATTAGTGATACTTAATGGATAACCTACGAACTGCTGATATCTCTTGTTTTGTTTACCGCTATCGTGATTTATTATAGGAGCGTCCTCACTGAGAGCATTCTTACCCGAGCATTTGTAAACGAGCTATCTATGTAAGCTTTGTAATGCTCGGCTCAACGTCCACGCCTCTCGAATGTTCGACGTCGAATGACGAATGTTCTCAGTATGGACGCTCCTTATGAGGTAATTGACCAAGATGTAAATATTTTACAAACTTTTATTTTGCATGCAATGTAAGAAGGAGCAGAACAACAGGATGAATGACAGAGATGGAAGAATGAGAGTGAATGCTTAGAAAAGATGTCTAGAGGGCGGACGGCGGATAAAAAATGCCCATTTCAGCTATTTTAATTTTACTTAAAAATAAATACCTGATAAATAAAATATCTTGGGACAATTGGAACCAATTGACCTAGTATCGAACTAAGCAAAGGTTGTAATGGGTACTAGACAAACGATAAAAATATTTCTATAGATATTTATTAACCATGTAATTAAAATACAAATTAAACATCCAAGACTCAAGATAATGATTCTTTCGAATACTAAAGTGCTACAAGAATTTAATGATTCTTTTATTATGACGTAACGTACATGTAACGTTTTTTATGAAGAGGATAAAGAAAAATCTGTCGCGAAAATCTAGCGCAAGTACCTATGGTTTGTCACGAATCATTATTGTGTCGTAGAATTGGCTAGCCCTTACTACTTTCTACTCTATTGGTTTATTCCTCTTTGATGAATAAAGCTCAATGGATTTTGGTCGCGGCTCGTGAACAATACTCCGCCTAATTTATATTAACAAAGTTTTACCTAAACCAAAGTATTGTTAGGGAACTCAATTATTTAGGAATAGTGGTAAATAACTTTACCCCGAATTAGAATATGGATAGAGCTGGTTGATTTAATTAGTCGCTGTCGGTTGATTTGTTTGGTGGCAGACTAAAATAAAAAAAAAAACGATGTACAAAGTCAACATGAAACTACGGTGAGACTTAATCATCACTACACATAAACGGATAACTCACGTATAAAAAAGTAGAGTGATGCTCGACATGTTTCGGACTATTTCGTAGTCCTTTTTCCAAGAGCGCTCGCCCCGGCGGCAGCGACACGAACACTGCGCGCCAGCGCTCTGCTCGCGCGGCCGTTCGACGCAATTGACAGCGGCGCACAACTACCCTCGTTTTCATCGTCTTTTTTATTATTGTCAAATGTCGGGCAGCACACAACACTGATCACGTCACTCCACCAGCATCACTCGACTTTTTTATACGTGTGTTATCCGTTTCTGTGTAATGATGTACAAAGTCTCCTACAATTGTTTCCAAATATTTCAGCAGTTGGTCACGTTAGTTCGAAAGACCCCTACAAAGATTAGGTAATCATTTAAATTTTGATTCAAAATTTAGGCCCACCATTGATGCGTTTCTATTTACGGAAACTGACAACTATGATCCTAAAATCCTGTTAACACAGGCACAGGCCTCCTTTCAGAATTAGAGAGTTGTATATTTCTTGGAACAAATCACACCAATTGACCCAACCCCAAACTAAGCAAAGCTTGTACTATGGGCCAGGCAACGGATAAACATACTTATATAATGTAGATAAATACATACTTAAATACATACAACATCCATGACTCGGGCACAAACATTCGTACCTATTCATCATACAACTGTCTGCCACACCGGGATTCGAACCCAGAACCTCTAGCTTCATAGTCAGGGTCACTAACCACAAGGCTATCCGGTCGTCGTAGTTTAAGCTATATAGTTCCTACGCGGGCCCAGTGTGGGTTATGAACTTCGTTTCCTCACAAATTGGCTAGGTCAGGGATGGCGAACCAATGGCACGTGTGCCACTGTTGGCACGCTTCAAAATAATTTTGGCACGCCAATAATAAAAAAGGTTTATTTTTGTCCATTAAATCACTAACCTAAGATTCTTTTATTGTGAAATAGGGCGGAAAACGGGCAATGTGGTCATTATACATACATACACACATACACAAATCACGTCTTTATCCCTTGCGGGATAGACAGAGCCTAAGGTAACAGGTACCTACAGGCCACAATTAGCAAGGTTGAGGGCGTATAGGTGGAAAATGGAATCAAAATAGTGATGGGTTGCTAGCCTCATCGCCTATAACATGATTCCTGTAAGCTTCGCCCATTCCCTCGATGGTCTTTTACCATCTGCGCGGGTAGAGAAGCAACCGGTACATTCTATGTTGTTTCATTATGATAGTAAAATAACAACACACTCTTAAGACAACAGGGTCTTTGATGACAGGTCAGAGCCAAAATATTACTTTATTTGTGAAAAAATGGCACGTTCACCAAAAAAGGTTCGCCACCCCCGGACTAGGTTATCATGTCAAGTTAATTAAGGGAAGGTTCAGATTTTGTTACATTGCCATAATCTTAGTTCTTTCGAAGCCATAAGTGTGAATAAGAATGATGAGGTTCTGCACGCCGGGGGATGCCAACAAAACATTTGGCTTTTTTCCAAGCAACTTTGCCCTCTAATCCGCAATCGTTTCCTCGTCAACTCCTATTCATTATCTCCAACCATTGACTATTATGTTGTAATCATTCATTCGGAAATCTGCCCATTGATTTTTTTGATGGATGTTACGATACATTAGTAGTTTCTTTTGTAAGTTTGTTAAGTCATTGTTTGTATCTCGTTGTATGTTGTTGGCCATGCAATTTATAAAATTGTGATCTAAAAATTGTCACGGAATTTGTAGTACACTAAATAAGAACCGCAAAAAGCAATATGGAAATTAAATCGCAAAATTCAGGTACCTAACAAAAATTGTATACAAATAATTTCTTATACGGGCTTCTTTTTGTATTTAGATTCTTATTAAAAAAAATTATACATAGGCTGCTTTGATTTGCGAAATCAATTGTATCTCGATGAAATTACAGCTAATTTTGTCCAACTTTTACCGCATATTAAATTTTATAAAATATTTTTTAAAATTTTCGCACTCAAACTATGCTTTTAACGCTCAAATGGACAAATTGTTCTCAGTTTAAAAATAAAACTGATTTCTATAGAAATAAACTTGGTTTTTTGCTTACTTAACCATTATTATGTCTAGACAAAACTAATCTTTGCTAACCTTCCCCCACTCGGTGCCAAAGGTCGAATGTTTAAAAGTTTTGGCAGACAGTGTCGCTAATGTTCACATCACCTCATTTAAATCGAATATTCGTCGTCTCACTCAATGTCGTCCGTCACCTTCGCACCCTCTTACGTTCCATTCCACAGTACTTTTTCCAAACATAAGGGATCTAGTGACATTATTTCTTTGTATATATGAATGTATAAATAAGCTCATGTTCGTGGGCAAAACATCACGTACGTAATAAATTTGAATAGAAAGTGAACATGTGATATCCATTTGCAATGCCGCTCTTGATATTTCCATTAAAAAAAGCTTTTATTACATTTGTGCAAACACTCTAGGATTTGGGCAAATCGTATTTGCCATTTTATAAATTTAAAGTGATTTATCAAGCCAGTGAACTGTTACAATGTGTCATCAATTTATGTAAAAAAATGAAATGTAATGTTTAGGACGACAGATTGCGAAAATTTTCTCAAAAATTGAGATATTTCTCGATCTCTAGAATAAATCACGTCTTTATCCCTTACGGGGTAGACAAAGAGCCCAAGGTAACAAGACCACGCCACAGGCCACGTTTAGCATGATTGTGGGCGTATAGGTGGAAAGGAAAATCAAAATAGTGTTGGGTTGCTAGCCGCATCACCTGATTCCTAAGACTCGCCAATTCCCTCGATGGGCGCCCGCAGAGCTGGATGGGTGTTGAATACTTCCCATTTAAATTCAGACCACACCATACAACTTTATAGGCCCAAACACATAGTTTATTTTTTTCTGGTGCGGTGGGGGGGGGGGGGGGGGGGAGTTTTTTTTGTTAGGGGGCGTTTAAGTCAACACCACGATCGGTTTATTTATGTTATGATTATGACCGTCTTCATTGACCTGCTTCATTCCAGAAGTCGCTGTCGACGATGAAGATAGGTAAAATGTTAAATTCAGTGTGCCTTTCTGTAATATTCTTTGTCTGTTGAAAATTATCAACCTAAATTACACGCTTAAATTTGCCTAAGTGTCTGGGAGCAGTACAGAAGCGTTATATTATACGGTATTACACGATGTAACGGATTACGGTTTTAAAAATATAATTTTGTACGACTACATTAGTCGAAGATGTGTATGTAAATAAATTGTCCGGTTTAAAATTTGCAAACCATTTATGTTATTTCCAGTAGTTAGATTAAATTGAAATTCTATGTGTAACAACATAATATTATATTCCGTCAACGAAAAGTCACCTTTTTTTTTATGGTGTGGAAAATGCGCCTTATGCGTCCGCCCGGTACGGGTTTACCGGGGGTATGTGAGGCTCTCCCGCGACGGCAGGCATACCCACTAAAAACCACACGGATTCCCTATTCAGTCGTATGTGAGGCGTTACGAGCGCACTCGGTGTCACCGCGAAGCCCTCACGACCACCCCGGGATGGGGTTCCCTCTTCGCGGCACCTGTGCAATGCAGAGCGAAAAGTCACCTAAACTGAAACTTCTAAACTATAACAAATTACTTTTTTAACTCAACTGGTTTTTTAACTAACTAAAATTACTATCAATGAATCAAGAATTTTACGTTATTTTTGTATTTAGCCTAGTTACGGTTTATAAAACTGAAACATAGAACACATAATTTAACTTGCTACATTGTTGGTAGATTGGAGTAAAAGCACCACAGAATGATGCGGATCTAGGTTATATTCCCGGACACAGCTTTACTTTTCGGATTTTTCTATGTGTTCTAGATTTCATTATTGTTGAGAAATATAACTAAAATTACATAATACTCGTGTTGAATTTTTAATGCCACACACAGAACGATAAAAAAAATATACGTGACACCGTTTAATCAGACCAAAATCTGTCCGATTCAATGGGCTACTTTATTTCATAGACTTTGAGCGATCGCTGTTATTAAGAACGTCATCCGGCCACTTCGGGCGCCTCACTTCCACAGGCCGCGACGTTTTTCACAGCCTTACTATTACCGAAGCGAGATCGAGATTCTTATATCTCCACAGGCAGTATCGCTTTTGTTTTTTCTATCTTGATTTTTATTTTTGTTATTTTCATTATAGTATTTTTGTTATTTTCATATAGTATTTGGTATGATAAATTGTCAGGTCAGGATTGTTCACCTTTTTTTGGTTTCTGAATTAAAGCTTAGTACAGTAACTGGTAATTTAAACTTCAAACGATTCAAAAATCTCATAAAATCTAATCTGTCTGGCCTCTCTAACATAAAAAAATAGACGATGCGGCTAGCAACCCATCACTAGTTTGACTCCCCTTTCCACCTATACGCCCACAATCATGCTAAGCGTGGCCTTTGGGTCTATTGTTACCTTAGGCTCTGGTTGGATATAGACGTGATTTGTATGTGTGAGACTAAAATTCACCCCCTATGCCAATAACTTTATTCATAAATACTTACAAAGCATGTTATGAACTTAACTTTCCTTTGTTTTTATTTATCTCTTGTAACCTCTACCGTCCAGTGTCCACACGAAAAATTCATAATTTGATATAAAAGGACCGTGCGTACCTAACTTTATTTCACACACTTGACGGTGAATGGGGCCTTTGTAAAACCGGGCTTAGCTTTCCGATCTGAAAAATCGCGCGTTGTGCGTTGAGCGGTAACTAATAAAAACCTATTTGGCGCTCAGGGAACGTGCTTCTTAGTTACGCTTCAGCATGTTACTGTCACCCCTACCACAGTCCGCTGTCAGAAAGAAAGAAAGAAGACATTTATTCCTTTTTGCAAGACACACAAATATAAGATATTATACACAATTCAATAAAAAGCCAGCAATAAAAAGTAAGTAAGTAAATGCTTTATTGTGCAAATATAAAGAAACAGATACAATTTACAAAAAAATAAAAATAACATTAATACAAAAGAAAAAAAGAAAAAAAGAAAAAGAAAGAATAAAATAAAATAAGAATAAAAAAAAGAGTATTAAAATAATTAGTTTTGCTAAAAATAACAAGTATTTTTCGCTGGCTGCATTGTCATTTTAACTATACATAATGTAAGTATACCAGATTACAAGTCAATCCGACTAATGGAAGAAGTCGAATTTTTTTTAATTTTTTAAGCTCACAAAAACGAGGTACAGCGTTAGTAACTGCGCAATCGTATAAAAATAATCTATTAAGGGCCGGTCTCACTAATCAGAAATAGACAGAGACGACATCGTAGATAACTGACACTTAAGATATCAGGTACTTCACGTACTCCTATTTATAAAGCATTAAACAGTCATACCAAACTGCATTATCATCATCATCATCATCTCCAGCCTAAATGCGACCCACTTCTGGGCACAGGCCTCCTCTCGGAATGAATGAATGAAAGAAAGAAACAAAGAAAGAAAGAAAGAAAAAAGTTTATTTATGACAATCACAAAAATCAAATAAAATAAATTAAACACACTTAAAACAATACAGATAAGTTGTCACAAAATGGTCCCAACTCAGCATTTGCTGGCCTTACAGCCAGCGCTGGTCTTCCGTTGGGACCATGTGATTACATTCAATAACAGTAAGAAATAGACACTAAACATAATCACTACATAGTATAAAATAAAGTCGCTTTCTCTGTCCCTATGTCCCTATGTATGCTTATATCTTCAAGACTACACAACGGATTTTGATGCGGTTATTTTTAATAGATAGAGGAAGGTTTTTATGTATAATTCTACGCAGACGAAGCCGCGGGCAGAAGCTAGTAAAATATAATTGGATGTGGTTGCCCGGGCACAAAGCCCTATAAACTGCATTAGAATTCCATCTGATCAGGGTCTCTCAAATAAAAATATTTCAGCAAGTGATTGGGCTTGTTTGACATAGTCAAGTTAATGCTGTCAGGATTTTAGAATGACTGCTGACAAATGTTTCCATACACTCACTTCACTTTTGCGAAGACACACACAACGCTGAAGATCTATTTTTCATGTCTGTATTTATTTTCTATTCTCTTATATTTGTGTGTCTTGCAAAAAGGAATAAATGTCTTCTTTCTTTCCTTCTTTCTTTCTTTATACATTGAATGAATGAATTGGTGAACTGAATTGGTGAATTAGAGGCCTGCTAAAATAAACCTGAAAGAGTAAAAAAAATTGACAGACCTTGTTTTTATTAAAATATCAACGGTTATTTAAAATAAAAATGTAAGTATTTTAAAAACTCATAGTAGGGCATTAAAGAAGCTTACCCAGCAAAAACTGAAGGTAGTAAGTGGATTTTCCGTGCGTCTCGTTATCCGTAATTCTCGGGTACATCTTGTATTTTCCGGGTTACCTCTTGTTTTATGCCGTAACTGTATTCGAGGATTATTGGTATATTTATTATCCCTTCGGATGTGAAATATTGCGAGCGGAACGCCAAAAAATGCGTATTTGCGCCTGTTTTAAGATATGGCTGGAAATTTTAATAATTTGAACGCAATTCGTTCTACGTGAGATTTTGCAAGAAATAAACAGAGCGCTAATGTTGTTTTTATCGTAATTTATAATAATGAATGGTAGCTACTTTTGTAGATAAGAATGTACACTATCTTTTGTTTTTTTTTCTATGAATAATTGTTTGGTTTCAGCTAGTGTAAGAGAGGGTAAATTGAAATAATAGAAGGGAGTGGCAGTAACAGAACTTTACTTCACCAAAACCATCTTTCATCTGCCGCCTCAACCTAATGCCTGGCACCAAGTCCTTTCCCCACCACCTAACCGGCACAATGTTTCCGTTACAAAAATAGTCAAATGAAAACTTATTTAAAACTATAGAAGTGCAAACATGATGTGATTATTGCCTTATATTTGATTTCTTTTAAACACATTGCAATTTCACTTTTGAGTTTAATTACTGGCAGTTTTAACAATTATCACATTTAAGTTGCCTTAAAATAGTAAAGAAGGTAGTGCAACATAATCCAGTGAAAATTAATAACTAACACTAGATTGAACAGAAAATGTTACAGAGATGAAAACAATTAAACAAAAGTATTCTTAAAATATATTTATGTGTCTGTAGGCTTGTATAGTATTTAGGAGACTAGTATTATATATATAGTAAAAGGTTTGTTAAAATAAAATTGTGCTGAACACAGGCTCTGAAGTTGGATCACAAATGGTCCCTATATCAGCAAAAAGTAATGACGGACCAAATCACAGGGCCGATACCCAAATCATGAGGCATAGGTTGCTTTAAACCCTACATTTATGTACATTTGTGAATAGCAATATGTTTGATGTAAATCAGTTTATTTATGTAACAGTGAACGGAGAAGTTTGAACAGTTTTACTTTGACCGAATCAGTTTTCTCCGATTTTAATTTCTGATACATACATAAATCACGTCTTTATCCCTTACGGGGTATACAGAGCCTATGGTACCAAGACCTAAAGGCCACGTTTAGCATGATTGTGGGCGTGCAGGTGGAAAGGGGAATCTAAACAATGATGGGTTGCTAGCCGCATCGCCTATAACATGATTTCTACGATTTTTGCGAACTGCGCGGGAAGAAACAACTGATACATTATGTTTTTTCTTCGCTCCCAGACTAGCATGGAAGTACTTTTAGCATGTTTTTATTGTACAGCATACAGACTTTTATGAATTCGAGACTAGTTTTAAGCGACTTTAATAGAAGAAAGAGGTTTTTAACTTGACTCTATGTTAACTGATTTAAACCTTCTCGATTAGCACTCATTGTACTATTTTAACTAAACGGGTCTAAACAGGTCGTCTCTATGTTTTTATTCGAGAAAGTATGTCTCAAATTTGATCCCATTCCCATAAAAAATAATTGAAGTCCGTCACCTTATCTATACTAATATTATAAAGAGGAAAAATTTGATTGATTGAATTGAATAGGCTCCGAAACTACTGGACGGATTTCAAAAATTCTTTTGCCGTTAGAAAGCTACATTATCACTGAGTGACATAGACTACTTTTTACCGCGGGAAAATACCTTTTCCTACGGGAAAATTAATTTATCGCGGGCGAAGCTGCGGACGGAAGGCTAGTTTATTATGTTTCGAAGGTGAAAAAATGATGATAATTAAAAATAGAACGCTAACTTACTTTTTCTCAATAAAAGCATTTTATTGCGCATAAAATACAAAGTTTCTTAGAACAAATTCAATAACAAAAAAGGGAAGTAGTACGGATCTCGAAAATAACTTTTGCTCGGAAATTCATTGTATGTTGAACTTTATAGCTTCGGCCTAAGGGTCGTAAGGTTTGACATGTTTGTAGAGTTTTATAGGACATTACGTGTACGAAATTAAATCCGTAAAAGATACGTTTCTTTTCAAATCTTCTATGGGGGCGTAACGTCACTGCTTTATTACCGACATTGGAAGAAAAATAAAAAAAAATGTTAATACCTCTTCGCACGTAATATACACACAAACGCTGATGATCAATTTTTCATGTCTATCTTATTTTTCTTGTTCATTTTCTATAAAATTGTGTACATTCTCTTATATTTGTGTGTCTTGCAAAAAGGAATAAATGTCTTCTTTCTTTCTTTCTTATATACACATACACTAATCACGTCTCGACATGTTTCGGTCTATACAGATATCCTTCTTCTAGGAGCGTTAGCCTCGGCGGTCGCGACATGAACGCCTCAATGTGTCAATATGTTTTATTATTAGGGTAGTCTTATATTAAAAATTCAATTGAAAATCTATGAAGAGGTCTTTAGTATTTATTAAAATTTAAAGGTGCGAAATGATAAAATGGAATAAGTATAAACAAAACAAAAATCTAAATGTCAGGGAAAATTAGAACACAGAAAAATCCGAAAAGTAAAGCTATGGCCGGGAATCGTGACCTGCTATGGGTGGTGTAGGGGTATAGCACGCGTCATGGAATGATGAGGACCCGGGTTCGATTCCCGGCCATAGCTTTACTTTTCGGATTACTGAAATAAAAGTTTTTGACTCATTTGATAATACATACCTAAGTATAAACAGTCATTACGAAACAAAATGTTGGGCAAATAAAACTATTTTTATTTACCTCATAAATATTTTGTGGCATCCGCCATCCGAAGTTGCAGTCCCACAATTTACACGGAATAATTTACGACACAACTTTCCTAAAAATACAGTCCAGTCGTACATTTTTTTTAAAAAGAAATCGTTCAATAGTTTCCAAGCAGCTGTATCACGTGTGACATAAATCCGAAGTTGCCGAGTTCAACTGCCGTAAACAAGACATTGAGAAAGGTTCCCGCTTCACAACTAAAGGGTTTAAGCGTGGCTTCATACGACCAGCCTGCGCAAAACTACGACTACCACTCGGGACTTCATAACGCAAATTATTTGACGGTAGTTGAAGGTTTAAGTGCGAATCGCGAAAGTTTGAAACGTTTATAGGCTACGCTTAAAAAATTTGAGAGCATTAGAAATAACTTGATTGTAGTCCACTATAGAGATCTTAGACTATAAGGCTATGTGGCTATTACAGGAGAACCACATGCCCGTGCCACCCTATCTCGTTAAAAAATGCAGATTTTGTCCATAACCATGGTTCGAGTTTGACGATTCCATCAAGACTCCATGAAGATATTTATTTCATATTTGATTGACTTTGATGCCAGCTATCTTACTCAGAAGTAAGTTAACAAATAAACTGATTTAACTTTAGTCTTAGTGCCACAATTAATAGTTTCCAATTATGGCTTATTTTAATTGCATTTCATCTGAAGTTAAGACCACTGACTAACTGACCATAATCGTAATATATTTTTTTTAGATCTCCGTCTTTCCATGTTTGCCAAAAAAATATCATGCTAGTAGTTTCGTTTTTCGATTATCTTCAAGTATTTTTAATGAGGTTTGGGAGTTTGAAAGTGGGATGTCTTTAAAACTACTCATCTGATTTTAAAAATTCTTTCACTTGTAGACTTCTATGTTATCGCTGAGTGACATGTTACCTACTTTTATCCCAACACAGTGCAGAGTTCTCGCGGGGAGCCATTCCGAGCTACAGCTCTGCTAGTATTATATGTAGTAAACAATATTTTAAAGCGATATCCTGAATGCGCAGGCCAGTAATAGAGCAACATCGGGCATAAGCAGTTATGTTTGTGTAAAGGACGGGGAAACGTTTCGTGTTGATTCAGAGTTTCTACTTGAAAGGGGATCTATAGATATCCAAGCGAATGTAGATGTGTGGGCGGGAAATCACATGATTTAATATTAATGATATCAGATAAATAGAAGTCAAGACGAGTAGTTTGCGCTAGCGGGTAGCGAAAACATTGAAACATGAAGCGATATTCGCAAAGTAGATTTTCGTAACGAAAAAATTTTCAGCAGTTTAAAAAAAATCTCGAAAGTTGAATTTGACAATGACATGTAATGAAGTAAATCAGGCAGATCTGGGGGAGTTAAGGGGCAGGTAAGGTTCGCTCGCTGTCAGATCCATACTAAATATGACAGCAGAAACCTGAACTGAGTCGGAATTGAATCGCATTAACACGGCATGGCACGACCCCTGCATTTTTGCCAGTAGGATGTCTGATGATCGCCCACTCACCAAAACAAAATATATCACCCAAACTTAAAAAAATATATATATTTCGTCTCTATAATAACTTGCCAGACTTTCATTATATCTTTTAAAGGAATATAATATTTTCAGAGGGACGAATCGCCCTGTAATTTCCCGGGCACTTAAAGGCCAATTTAGACACATGCAAGAATTGTATGCCATTATAGTTACCTACGTTGCGAAGTAACAGATCGGTTGAATTCGATTTACCCCGGCAACTTGCATAGTTCCCGTGGGATGTCGATAAGCAAATTCTGCGCAGCGGGAGTCGCGGGCAACAGCTTAGTGTATTATAAGTTGTAAAACAGTCGTCATTTAAGAAGCGCAGGTGCTCCGAATAGCCCCGCTCCCATTGTTATCGAATCTTTCTCGCATACGAAAACGTTTCAATTTTACGAAGACAAATTATCCGTGCCCTTGATTGATCAATGAGCCAATCTTTGGCGATTTGAGAAAAGAAACGTGTAAACTCACAAAGTTTAGAAGACGGTAAAAAGTTTATAAATCGAACGACGCTTGAGTTTTACAAATTTTGGCATCTTCCTTCTATGAAAAATCGAGTAAATAAGCAAAACAATTATGAAAACAAAATTCGATCTTCCAAGAAAACCCCATATATAGGGAAGTTTGGAAGGATTCCGAGTTCGTTAGAAAATAAAGCTGAATTAACCCGGTTTTTAGAGCTCAACGCACTGTTAACTGACTAGACGCCAGACCACCGAAACTAAGCTAGTTCGGAATTAATGTGTCTCAGTACATTACTTTTGCTCGTTTCAGGAGCCGCTAAATGGCTCCTCTTGGCTAAACTTTTATATTATATATTTATTTTTACGGCATTTTTACTACCAGTCCACTCTCACTTGAGAAATTAATACCAACTATGGTCAGTATATCTTGCTGCTGGACTTTTTGATTCCCCTTTCTACCTATACGCCCACGATTTAAATAAACTTTGTCTATCCCGTAAGGAGTCGAGACGTAATTTATGTTTACAAGTACCTATGTACAAAATCAAACATTCTATACGTGGCCTTTAGGTCTTTTTACCTAGGCTTTGTCTACGCCGTAAGGGATTAAGACGTGATTTATGTATGTATGATGTATATCTTAATTAAAACTGGAAGAATCTGGAATCTGAAAAAATGCTAATTAATAAATTTGTTTATTTTTAAATTAAGAATCGAAGTTATGTTGCGACATCTATTAATATTCGGTGTGGATTCACGGGTCGTTTAAGTGATATAGTACTGCGAATCGTGTCTAATTTGGGTACACAAAATTTATAATTTACCGAGTTGAAATTAGCGATGGTAATGAGATATTATTGAACGATAATGACGATAGAAAAATAATACGAATAGGGTAAACAGAAGCATAAAGGACCATGGGCAGAAATGTCCCCACCCACCAACAGAATCGAGAGATGTCTCATTTAATAGATCCTGGCAATCTGATGATTGTTTTCTATGACAGCAATCGCCCTTTGTATTGAATTGTAAGATCGATTTTTTTTTATAATTTTTTTGCTTATTTACTTGATATACAAAAATTTGCAAGACGAAAGCGTCGTTCGATTTATAAACTTTTTATCTTCGTTTAAACTTTGTGAGTATACACGTTTCTTTTCTCAAATCGCCAAAGATTGACTTGGCTTATCGACCAATCAAGGGCAGGGATTATTAATTTGTCTTCGTAAAATTGAAACGTTTTCGTATGCGACAAAGATTCGATAACAATGGGAGCGGGGCTATTCGGAGCACCTGCGCTTCTTAAATGACGACTGTTTTACAACATATATTAATATATATTATATATTAATATACCTAGCTGTTGCCCGCGACTCCGTTTGCGCAGAATTTGCTTTTCGATATCCCGCGGGAACTATGCAATTTTCCGGGATAAAAAGTATCCCCGCAACTGAAACTATCTATGCACCGAATTCAAACTAAAGTTCCTGATTATCTTAAGTATCAGTTATCTATGATTCCCTCTCTATTTCTTACTACGAAACAGACCGAGACGACATCATAGATTAGGTACCGACACATAAAATATCAGGGTCTTAACTGGAAGTGGTGAAACAGACTCGAAGGGGGTGAGTTAAACGCAATAAAAACATCCTGAAACACAATTACAGGGGAATTCAATCAAACTAACACGACCGCCGGTTGATGTACTATGATTTCTTTGTGACACAGTATATAAAATACTATACTCGAGAGCAAAAAAACAGAGCTACTTTCCGAACAAAGTTGTATAAAAAGTGACCCACTTTCTTTGCTCCCGGGTACAGTACTCTGAAGGAGTCTTCAAAGATACGTTTGAAATAACAGTCAATACAAATTATATTCCTTACCCTGTAATTTGGATAACACTAGCAAAAAAAACACAGATTTGAGAGATTATTTTGCAGCTCGTGCTCAATTTTACACAAAACCCCTTCTTAAAACAAGGAGCTATAAGTACATTGCGACAAAAAAAATAACGATAATTTCACCAACTAGTCTGATAAACTTAATCACCCCTGCAAAGTTCCGTTCCTTTTTTTTAATAGCCCTTAATGGTGTCCTACTGCCGGGCAAAAGCCTCTCCCCAGACTTCCAAATCGCCCTATCCGAACTTGACTGGCCAGTTCGAGAACTCCTTTAGGTCATCCCAGCATCTCCGCCTTGACCTGCCGCGGCGCCGGTAGCCATCCTGGGGCATCCACTGCGTGGAAACACGTGCACATCTCGGTGCATGTGGGAGTCGTGGCCAGCCCAGTCCCATTTAACCCCTACTCTGATTAAAATGTATAAAATAAAAAAGATTTTTAGACAAGAAGATAGACGTGTAAATATTTTGTTTAGGTAGCTTAAAAAGTCAATAAACCTATGCAGAAACTTTGCAGTGGTGTTCAGACCAACTATCCTGTCGGGTTTGTGAAATGTGCTTTAACTCTAGTGCGTAAAATCTGAGCCTCACCTGCGCCAACATTTACAACAGACGTCTGTATGCTTCAGCATTGTCTCATTTCAGAAATCATTTTGAAGTTTTTTTATAGGTAGTCCCTCCGCAAAAAACTTAAACACATCTTACTTGTAAAATTACTTTTCTGTGAACAGACTTGAGCTAAGCACAAGTCATGTCGGTTATCTTAATTTTACAGTCAGAGTTCAATAAATAGGTATTATATCGTAGCAGTGACATATCGAAGGAAAGCTTTACGTCAAAGGCTAGTGTTCTGATCGGTATTTTTGGCCACTTTACTTGACTTACTTATTTGAAGTAAAAGTAGTTAGCGATCGCAACAAAGCTACATCCGATCTCTCAGCTATTTAGCGCTTAATTATTTTCAAAGGCTACATGTAGTTGCAACGTATTTAATAACTTAACAAACTCATTGCTTACCGGTAGAAATAACCTCAGAATTTTACTTTAAATTACTGTTTCTGAATCAAAACAACGGTAAAAGCTTGACGTCACCACATACGCGTTGCAATGCCGCGCAGCCAGCATAAAACCAAACGTGTCGAACCCAAGTGCAATGCAACAGTGCAACCCCTAAAACAAACTTCACGAAAAATTTCGACTCACTCGCGAAGTCGTTCCCTACGCTCTGCAATAGCATGTCCTCGTAACTTTGCCAGGGTTGCAACTCCCGTCCATGTATGTCTATGCCTTCGAAAAGCATGAACATGTGTAAATTGTTCGCTAGTAAGAAGCCTGCTTGATTGCCACCAACTAACGATTCGTACGACGGTGTATCGTATAGAAGCATCGCTTTGTTCCATCCGTATCTGTTGGGAAAAACAAAGTTTGTATACACTAGCGCCATCTGCTAGTGAGTAGTTGAACCGCGCGGCCTGTTACAGTCAAGCCACCCAGCGTCAGATAGCGGAACGAAACAGCGCCATCTATAGCTTTGCGCTAAGAACACGAGGTGCACAGGTATTCAATGAGTTTATAGGTTCGGTTAATAAAACTTACCGTTTACACGTGTAGGTATTAAAATCACTTATCGGATAACTAAATCTAAACTTACTTGTGTACTTGTAGCCGAGGTTTAGTTTCAGGTTTTCGGTGTAATTCAAGCCAGCATCAGAGGTCGTATCCCAAGGCGTGTAGATAATTTCTTCTTTCTTCAAGTAGTTGGCCAAGCTCTTCATCATAAGAAGACACGACGACTTGCCGGCGACGTTGACTTGCGCCTCGGGCTCTGTGATGAGTAGCAGTTGGCCCCACTCGAAGCTAGATGGCGTGCAAATAAAACGTGTCAGTGCTGAGCCACACAGGTGCAAAAAACAGTGCGCTAAAGTTTGTCATTTATGCCCTGTTTCACCAATCTGTTTAGTTCCAGTTATCTATAATGACATCTCTGTCTGTTTTGTGGTAATAAATAGAGAGGGAATAACAGATAACTGGAACACAAATAGTGGTGAGACAGTCCCTTAGAGTTATAAAAATGTCATACAGATAGCGAAAAATTTGTGTAATTTATTCTTGGTATGTTGTTGCCTGTTACACAGAAAAAGTGATCACTCGCTCAAAATTTGTGCAACTTACGATTATTAAGGACGTGCCCACATTTCTAGAAAATACTGTATTTTTGAGTTTTTGAGTTATCAGAATAGAGCTTAATGAAAATATTTTTATTTATTTATTTATATTTATTCATAAACAATACAATTATTGTGTTTGAATTACAATACATTAATAATTATTATATGAGAACCATATTATTAGAACCATTAAAATTAAAGAATTTCCAAAAACAATCCAAATAGCAAAAAATACCATAAAACGCAAGAGACAGAACGACATGAACAAATTAGGACAATGTCAAAAACAATAAATCATTGAATATAATTATCTACTTTTTAATTGTACCCTGGAAATATTTCATTAATACTGTAGAAACACTTCTTCAGCAAGAAAGCCTTTAACTTATTTTTAAAAATATTGTGTGCAGTAATGCTCTTCAGATCTATCGGCAATCGATTGAAGGCCTTAATTGATTGGTAGCGACTACATTGATGTGAAATTTTAAGTTTTGGCACAGTCAATAATTTAAGGTTTTTCGTTCGATCGAATCGATGATGATGACTCATAAAACTAACGTAGGAAAGTTATTTAATGTCTTTAGACCAAAAGAACCTAAAACCAGAGCATGACGAGCGTTCTTTCATGCCTTTTTGATGTAAAATACAGTAAAATTCTTGCCTTTCATTTTTGCTCAAACATTTTACGGAGAGCGCAAACAAGAAAAATAACACCAAATCGTATGTTCATTTGTTCTAAATACTTCTTAAAGCAAGCAGTTACCTAACTCCTACACCGTGTCCGTGGAAAACTGGCTCCTAACTTGCCTAATAGCCAACAAGTAGGTACAACTTATGGACTCTCGGAAGTCTCGGAACAAAACTAATAAGACTGGGGCCTCGTGGATCCTGTGAGAAAATTTCTACACTCATTCGCTAATTAGGTATTTTGATTTCAAATGATGGACGGTTGAAATTTATAATAATAATAAATATAATTATTCCCAACGATTTTACGTTATTCCTACTCAGAAGCACGAGTTCTTTCCATACCGGTAAGAAAAAAAACGTCTCAAAATTTTCATAATATTTTATGTTCTTCTTTTTCGTTACGCCATATACAAAGTATATGAAAAATAGTAACAAAATAGACAAAACAATTTAGTATTGGCTTTGTTTGAGAAATGCTCGGTTACGTACATTAGACATTTTACTTTTTAACAAAAACATCATTTTTTGCTTATAAGCTATTTAAAACGGAGACGATTTTATAAAATCACGTCGGTATCCCTTGCAGGGTAGACATGCTAAGGTAACAAGACCTAAAGGCCACATTTAGCATGATTGTGGGCGTGTACATCGAAAAGGGAATCAAAATCATTGCCTTGACATGGTTCAAGATTTCAGTCTATTCCTTTGAAGAGAAGCAACTGGTACATTATATTTCTCTTTCCTCCCAGATCAGCATGGAACTAGTGATAATAATGTCTTGTCAGTAAATAAAAAGTCATTTTTGCTCAATCTAAAACGCTGGTGGTTTGCTCCGCATATTTGGGGGTGTAAATAAACGACCCCCGATTTGTTTGGAGAGGCACTCGAGTAGAATGCGTTCCACTCAACAGAACCGTCTCCGATAAAGATGATAAGCTAAAAGCTGGTTCGGTACATACGTTTTTTGATTTAGATACTATGACGAAGATAAAAAGGCGCGGAGTTTATACACGGTCGAGTTCTGCAGTCATTCGACAGACGCTTATAAAATAAAACATAGACACAACAAAACCTTGGTCTAACAATTGTTTGGTCTAATTTTCGGTTAGTCTAAAATTTCTCCAGCTGAGACTAAAAATGTTACACAAAATATTTTACATAGGTTTTGTAGAATGAATATAATAAGTTAGGTTTATTTTATGTAGACCCCTATAAAACTGTAGGAAAGTAGTAGCAATATCAAAAGGGTTGTCAGAACGAGAGAGTTTGGGCTATAGTTGTTCCCACGTGGACTTTGTGAAGATTGGGCTCTTCACATGACCCATTGAATTGCTTCGCCGGTTTGGGTAGGTTTCCCCACGATGTTTACCTTCACTCAAAAGCTCATGGTAAATTTAGAATGTAATTTCGCACATAAATATCGAAAAACTCAGGTGATTCGAACCCACACCTCTGCGAGAGCCCATTGGTCAAATCACTAGACAATCACGGCCTTTTCTGATATACGTTCATTAATATAATATCCATTTATTCTTATAAACTTTCTCCTTTACCTTCAGTGTTAGTGAGAAGGAAATGATGCGACAATATGCTGCCTTATCATTTTCATAGCAGTTTCCTTTAGGACTTTAACTTGAACCCGATGAAATGACGATCAAACAATAAAGAAACTTGAAAGTTATGTCGGATGAACCTCCGACTTTCATAACGATGTTATCTTTGCCTCCAGGTGAGTCGAGCTCATAAAAAGTTTTCATCATTTCAATTCCACAATTTTTCCACTTAAAAAGTTTTATTTGAATTGTCGCTGCTTACAATTTTTCTTTCCGACATTTCATTTGAATACAATATTGAATAGATTAACTTTCCGGTTGTAATTGTTTCCAATTGGTATTTAGGTTTCGGTTTGCGAACATTATGTTTCAAGATTTAAATAGTTCACTCCGGTCGCTGTCATACATTTGCCTGTGTTTGATATGAACGCCGCACGCCCCGCTCCGCTGCACGCTTCGCTCGAGTGGACGCTAAAGCCGTACACTTAGCCCTCTAGGCTGGTTTACATCTGCAATCTCATGGTGTCGCAGGTGTCCACGAGTGGTGGTTCCTCACTTCCCATCAGGTGGCCCACTTCTTCTTCAACAGCGTGTAATTGCCCACGGTTGGGCATACGCCTCTCCAATCTTTCTCCATCCGAACAGTTTTCCAGTTCTCTCTCAGGTTTCCCACATTTACAGTAACAGCCGACTAAAACCTAATATTGAACATTTGCCGCATATTCTGACTCGCACTTGGCCGATTTTATTAAGGTTTAAAATAAATCATTACACGCTTACTCCAAAATAATCTGCGGTCCCATACAAATACCGCAAAGCTCTCACATCCATCTCAGATCTGAAATCTATTGTTTTGTTCGTGACGCTCACAAAGTATTTACGACAGGAGTTACCTTTTCTGTACAGCACACGTCACTCATGTCAGAATTAGTTACTTACCTACATAAGTTCTAACACACTTACATTCGAGATCTCCAATATCTATGCAGCCAACTGTTCAAAAATATCAAAAATGCTTATTATGTCATTGAAAATAAGGTGTATGGGTAGATATTTTTGAACGGTCGATTGGCTGTATAGACCTCGACTCGAGACCGAAACGAAATCGTCACACAGCAAAATACTAACTCAAACTAAACTATTATCACTGTCATAATTTTTGATGGAAGGGAAAAGGCGCGTTACATACATAAATCTTTCTACAAAACCCCGCCCTACACTAACACATAGATCAAAATATATTGTACAAGCTTATTTATGAGTGAGACACGAGTTGCATTAAGACACTGCGCGTCTCACAGACGTAGCCGTTTACGAAATAGTAGCAATTATTTATCATCTCCTGTAGTAAGTACTCTGTGATACGATATTGTTTGTGAACCTCGAAGACATGCTGTAATTTCACACTCCTACTCTCAGCACTTAGCGAGGCCATTACGTACTCAAAGGGAAACTATTCAATATTATATTAATATGGAAAGTGTTCCTAATGCATAGTAAATAAATATTTTATACATAACTAGCTGTTACCCGAGGCTTCGCCCTCGCTGCATTTTTTTTCAATATTTTATGTTACACAAACCTTGTCCAAACTGTAACAAACACAGCTAAAAAAGAATTATCCAATTCGGTGCAGTCGTTTGGAAGTTATGCGCGTACGTACATTTCGACGATTCATTTTAATTTATATAGATATATATAATATAATAATAATAATAATAATAAAGTTTTATTGACAATACGCTTACAACGCTACATGCGTAACTCACGGCTTTATCTCTTACGCGGTAGAAAGAGCCTAAAGCAAAAAGAATTAAAGGTCAAGTTTTGATTGTGGACGGATAGGAGAAAAAGGGAATCAAAATAGTGATGGGTTGCTAGCCACATCGCCTATAAGTTGATTCCGAAGATAATTCGATTGACTTAAAATTTGGAACATAATAATAATATACTCGTACATAATAATGAAGACTACAGAATACCATTTTGTTTTTTTTTTGTTTTTTTTCACGCGTAGCCTGGACTTCAGGTTCAGAAACAATAAGAAATAAAGGAGAAAGAAAGAAAGGAGACATTTATTGCTTTTTGCAAGACACACAAATATAAGAGAATATACACAATTTTATAGAAATGAAAAAAGAAAAAAAAAACACTGACATGAAAAATAGATCATCAGCGTTGTGCGTGTCTTCGCAAAAGTGAAACGGTCGCCGGCTCAGCATTACGCTGAGGTGTTAGACACCTGCAGCACTGATTTTTAGCCAGAATCGTGATAGAATAAAATGATTCTTTTAAAAAAATCGTAGATGACTACATTATCTGTTCTGTGCTATTTAAGTTAATCAAGTCACCTATTTTAAGGTTAGCGTTATTTATTTTAAAAACATCTCATAATTAAATATTGAGTAAAAAAATTTTTTTCGATCCGCACTGGGCTCGTATGGGAACTAAATCCCAAGCCGATTCCGAGATTCCGAGAGGAGATCTGTGTCCAGCCGTGGAACATTTATAGGCTGGAGTAAAATAATGTTGGTGTCAATATTAATTATTTTAAACGAATTTTTCCATCCGAAATCGCGGGCTACATCTAATAGTATCAGGATAATAATCGGAAAAGTGTCGAAAAAGTCCAATAACCTGTCATTTTAAATGAGAAGCTTCCTGTCAACATAATTTATGGCTTTCCCCTATTAGGCTTAGCGGATTCGGGATATGGGGAATTTGCCAGCTCGCCGTGAAATTAAGGTTGCCGCTTCATTGCACGGACGAATGTTTTATTTGTTTTGGGATTTTTAATACGTCTCTTATGTTTGCACAACAACGACAACAACACAAATCACGTCGGTATCCCGTAAGGGGTTGACAGATACCTAAAGGTCACGTTTAGCAAGATTCTGGGCGTAGGTGGAAAGGGGAACCAAAATAGTGATGGGTCGCTGGCCGTATCGCCTATAACATACTTCCTAAGAATTTCGCCCGTTGTCTCGATGGGCTTTTATTATTTCCGCGGGAAGAGAAGCAACTGGTACAACCTATGCTATGGTAAAGAGTGTAAAAAAGGATGCCATTTTCTTTTGACTTTAATTATTAGTTTTTCAACTATAGTATATTATGGAACAGTATCGAAACTCAATTGCAATTATAAATTTGACTAAAAAATATATAATTTAAATTAAATTTAAAAATAAACGTTAAAACACAGGCTCAAGCCCTCAGTTTTACTTCTCATAATGATTACTCAGTTAGTGTATAATTTAGTTAAAACTTTTCAATTTTGCTTCAATCCTATTCCTAAATCTTAAAAAATTAATAGTAAAGTTATCAAATTTACTGACGAACCATCGACGACGGAGTCGAAAAGAGGAGTCTTTTCCAGGGTCTCTAAATTCGTTTAATAGGTACTATAAAATAGGTTGTTTGATTTAAATAAGTATGTTCTTCTATACAAAGTATGTCTGATGTTGATATTTCACCCAAAAGCAATATCGCAACTCAAAAAAACCGTCAGCAATTTAGTGAAACCTACGAAATGTAACTGCGCTCCCAACACTTGATTTAACAAGTAACTTGCCACAAACGTTCCAACTGAATAGCCGAGGGTAAAAGTTAGGCTAGATAAAGAGAAGCTGAAATGGAATTAATTCTAGCACAGTATAAATCAGTATTTGATCTACCAGCAATGTGCAGAATTTGATAAACGCAAAATCTGCGCTGTCCGGTACACAGTGACAGGTATGTTGTGAATACGGTTGGTTGTTTTACAATCGTAGTTATAGCGAGAAATAGATAAAAACTTGTTTCTTAAGATACAATCATATCCTGTTAACTGTGAGATAAATATGGAAAATAAAGAGTTACCACTTACGGTAATATAATTTATATTTGAATAAATAAATAAATAGACTGTTCATTTTAAATCAGAAACAATCACACTAACATTATAAAGGCTTGTGAGTGTGTGTGTGTTTGTATATGTTTGTTACTTCTTCACGCTGAAACGACTGGACGGTTTTAGATCCAATTTGGAACAGATATAGCTAGTACCCTCAATTAGCACATAGGCTACTTTTTATACCCGGAAAATTGCATTGATCCCGTGGGATAGCGATAAACTTGTCAAAAGGTCGTAGCTGCCTAGAGTCGCAACATCAATTCTTCAATCTAATTCTACGCGGACGAAGTCGCGGCCAGAAGCTTGTATTTTATAAAGAAAACAGTACCTATGTACTCGTATAAACATGCAAATTGATATGGGAAAACAAAGTCGCCTTATACTCTAAAATTCCATTTTTATTATTTGAGCGCTAGAGAGACTTCGGAGTAGACCCCCTGATTGGTTAGAAAGCTTGCAGTCGGATAAGCAACCGAAAACCAACTGTTGGAAAAATTGCTATCAGTTTTGTTGGAAAAAGTGTGTTAGATAGATAAACGGTGTTTCCGCTGTTTTACATTTGTACTCGCAATATAAATTTCTCGCCCGGTCATTCCCATGAGAGCGGTCAAGATTGGGAAGGATAGGCTCGCGCGTTGGGAACCGTGCAAATTCGGTGCGTTCTTTCCAGATTACCTACTGGATTCATACTGTGCTGCTACAAATAGGCATGAAGAGGCCAAGATAAAACTAAACTAGATATTCAGTATACCTAGTAAAGTTTTATCTTTATCGTGAATAAACGAAATAGTGTGGCCTCAGCTACTAAAGTCGTCCACTTAAAAGTTTGGGCATAGCGATAGCGCAAATCCAGTATTTATGGATGTGCGAAGTACGCAGTGATATTACAGGCCGTCCTATTCTGAAACTCAAGTATAGTGATTTTGTTACTGATGCCGTAGGGGAGACCGAGGCGAGTTGATACAAAGCCGATTTCTCTGAACTGTGACAGTTTATCGGGCTGGTAACTTCGCTAATTCGTTGCTCTTTCTACACTCCACAGTTTGTGTGAAGTTGTGACCTCGCTAACTGGCTTAGGTGCAGAGAAAAAGGTTTTGTATCAACTCACCTCTGTCTCAACTCGCCTCGGTCTCCCTACTAGCACTAGTATTTGGCGATAGATTTTTTTTTGTTATAAATCACATTTTTTTCTTATTGAACACTTTAAACCGATACAATGAGATTATATAGTTAAAAAGGAAATGTAGAAAAGGCGACACTTAAAAAAATAGAACAATAGTAAAATTAACGTGTTTTATGTACAAGAAAGTGTTTTACATTACATACTTTATTACTGTCGCTTAATAACACTGCTTTATTATTTTATTTCATCAAAATATGTTCAGTTGTTATTCTCTACGCCATGCACTAATTAAATATACTCTGCGGCATAAAATTTGATCAAGTCTGCTTACAAAATTAAACTGGTACTTGTACTGGTGGTTAACTGGTAGATATCCCTTATAGCGATAAGTTAATTGTACAATAAAGCTTACTTACTTACTTACCTACCTATGTAAATGGCACGTGTAAGGGCCACATTTATGCCGATGAGTATAATACCGATTCCGAAAATATCACTTGGCTTGCCCAAGTTTAGAGTCCTGCTTGACCTTGCCTACAGAGTGCAGCAACCGCCAGTAGTTTGGCAAATATATATCCACTCTACTGGTTACATGCTCGATGTATAACCATAAAAAGTTACGCGTGGAGTCTGACAACGTACTTGGCATTCATTGACATACGCCTAGCGTCTCATCGGTCTTTATGGAGGGCTTTATGCGGTTTCACTGATACCTCACTGTTAACTTACTACCGTCGCGTTTGATCATAAACATTGTCATACTAGCTCTTACCTGTGGCTTAACCCTCGTTCCAGTTTTTTTTTAAAAACAAACAACAAAAAAAAATAGTGTAAATAGGTCCAACCGTTCACGCGTGATGCGTGACCCAGGGAAATAGGTATACGATTTTATTTATGAAGATAAACAGATGAAAGTAACCTTTGATAGAGTTTTTTTAGAACGGGTTTACCCCTCTTTATATATTTTTTTGGTAATAGAGAGATATTTAATTTATTTCAGTATCACCGCGAAAAGCTCTTTTTTTTAAACTACCAGCGCATTCGAAAAGATCATTGTTGCCAAGAAAAATGCGCTGCAAGAAACTTGGCAGGAAGTCATCTTTTCAAAACAAAATACATTTACAAAGAATTTAAAATAACTATTTTTAGGTGTATAAAGTCCCCAAGTTAAATATCTTAAATTATATTAAAGTCTTAGAGATTGAAGGATTGCAGCAGCGGCATTTTCTTTGGTGGCTGAACAAGCCTATACAGGGGTGGCATCTCTGACCGCATAACGGGCATGTGAAAGCGACAGAGTTCAAAGAAACGACTACATCTACGTGCTCTGATCCTTTTGCACGTTAAGGTTTGGAACCAAGCTTGGTTGTGCGCTTGTCCATCTACTAGACGCCTCCGTCACTCGCTCCTCTTCACGCGTTTCCTCCCATTTGTCGTGCTGGATGTGACAACCATGTCTCTTTTAACAAAATTTATTTTTATTGATCAGGCGTTACTTTGCGGAGGTCCATTTCAAGGAACAAATTTTCCCAAAAAAAAAAATGAATGTAGGTACATTATGTTTATTTATACGTTTTCGAATCAGTACGGCGTTGTGCATGTGTAACAGTTGTGCTCATTAAACTTTGATAATGATCCCGTAGAGGGATCGAATCGCGTCAGTGGAGCGTGTGTGGAGCTTCTTCCAGGAAGAAGGGCTACGAAATAGTCCGAAACATGTCGAGCATCACTCGACTTTTTATACGTGAGTTATCCGTTTATGTGTAATAATGATTAAGTCTCACGGTAGTTTCATGTTGAACGCGTCAGTGTTTGTGTGGTGTAAGGGATAATTAAGTTTGTGGGATTTATATGTATTTTATTGGCAGTATTGGAGGGAGGGTTTGCATGAAAAACATAATATATTTCACAAAGGCCTGGTTATCTTGCACGTGAGTAACGGAGTAGCTATTGTTTGGAAAATTCCCATTGATTCATAAGTATCTCAAATAACGCTACAATTGGTTTTAAAGCATTCTTTGCTATTTTTCCTTTAAAAATGTTCTATTTTCCCAGACAGTATTCTTATTCACTCCGCCGGAAATCTAGCTCCGGTCTGTGGCATTCACAAAATATATGGGTTTCCCTCCTGGTAAGAAATAAAGTAGATAATAAAAGGGCTTCGTCGGCGTTTTAGGTCTTGGATTCAGATTTAGGAAAAGTCACGTCTTTAAGTTCCATATAGAACATTTCGGTAACTTGCTTCAAAGTTTAGGTTAAACCATATGTCTCCTGAATTTCAGAAAAACATTCAATTTTCGACTCCATCTCAGATTTTCAGAAGTTAGTAGTAAATTTTTACAACTGGTCTACACAATACATATCGTTAAAAATAGTCATGGTAGGGTTGGATCATCGGCACAACATCACCATCATTGCGCATCCTGTAATCCCTGATCAAGGACAAAGGGCAGCATATTTTTCCACTATCCTGCGCCACGACCTCCAGCTCTTGCCAGCTCTTGCCTACGGATTGCAATTCCTTTTCAACAAAGCGCCGCCATGTTGTTTTAGACCTCTTTTCTCCAGGCGGATGACATTTCTAAGCCTATTTAGCTATTATGGTCATTCTCCTCAATGCATGCCCTATCCAGAATGCATGACCTATTTCTGTCACAATAGACTTCTGTTCAGTCAGTCTCTCATTAGGATCGACAATCAAAAACCATACAATGGGATATGCAAAAGAACAAATACCTACCAAATATTTTATTTAATCTAGGTATTTACTGAATCTATTTAACAACGATCTTACATTTAAGGTAACAGTGAACCCTGGCAGGTTATAGCATTCATTTGTCTATACTAATATTATAAAGAGGAAAAATTTGATTGTTTGTTTGAATTGAATAGGCTCCGAAACTACTGGACAGATTTCAAAAATTCTTTTGCCGTTAGAAAGCTACATTATCACTGAGTGACATAGGCTACTTTTTATCGCGGGAAAATACCTTTTTCTACGGGAAAATTAATTTATCGCGGGCGAAGCTGCGGACGGAAGGCTAGTTTTTAATAATTATCAAATGTCTCGATATTTTTTCGCCATTATGTCGGCGTGATGAAAATACATTAAAACCATGTTAAATTACGGATTTCAAACACTAAGAACCTTTGAGCTAATTCCCGGACAAGCCGACGGATCAACAAGGTGTAACTTTGAGGGTTCCTTGTCAACAACGGACTATTAAAAAGTCAACAGCTCTATTTTTAAAATTAAGTGGGTTGTTCATATTTAAAATGCTTAGATAACACCCATCGGCACGTCCTCCGTAAAGACCAATCAACGTCAAAAAAGCTACAAAATACGGTTTCTATTTTCAAAGCACTTTACTGCGTCCTTTGTAAAGATATCCGGGCGGTATTTTGTCCAATTTCTCTTATTTTGTTTGCATTTTGTATTTTATTTGGGCGTTGTTAAACTTTGTCATGCGAATTAATACCCGTATTGCTGGCGCTTAAATATTGACACCATGAATTGCCAGATGGAAAACATTTTACTGGTGTGTAAAGTCATGCTAATTCGCTTTATTTGCCCGTAAATACAATACTTTATCAACAACAAAAGAATGAGAAAGAGAGAACATAAAAGAAACAAAACACTTAATATTATGTTCAATTGTTTAATTACCAAAAGTTGTTTACGTTGTCCTAAACAAATGCAAGTTTGAGCATAACTTTTGTTTCTTAAACAAAATGAAATATCTCTAAGGATACATATCAGTAAGCATAGTTAGTGAAATGAATGATTTACCACAAAATAATTCATGGATTCATGCTTTTCTGCAAATCTACGAATAAGTTAATAAATCTGAATAAATTACCTTTCCACGAAAATAAAGTTGGTTTTTGCTTTAGCTGTAATCATATTAACAAAAAAAATGCACATCATAAAATACTTCAGCCTATATAGACTATTAATATAATTAGAATTACCTATTGATTATAAAAAATCTTACGCGTGACAATTTTGGACATAGAATACATACACGAATCTAAAAATAAAAGCTAAAACTTATAAAAATAAGGCCTTTAAAAACAAACGATCAGTTCGTCAATGGAGTTACCTACAAAGTAAAATAAACTTTCTAGCATTTGAAATTCAAAATTCAGTTTCTGGTATTCAAATCCGCTGTTTATTTAATAAATATAGAACTTGAACTCTTCCATAGAAAGGTCAAATTCCGAATTGTTTTAATTTGGAAGTCGATTATCATACGTCAGGAGTACGTAAAGAAAGTTTTCAATTTCACTCGATCCTCATTTTTATGATTCATCAAAGTAAATTAAATTTAGGGCGACAAAGTTTTAGGATCGGCCCCGGAATCGAATTCCTGGAACCTTGACGCCTTGCGGCGGTATTTTATAGACTGGGATGAGTTTGAATTACGTTTTTTCCTGACGAACTGTAAATTTTTGCTGGTAAATGATCTGTAAAATCTCATCACCGTCTCACCACAGTACTATCTATGCCATCACTTAGTTGAAGACATTTCTTAAACTCTTCTATGGCGGAATTAATTTTTTTCAGACCGGTACATCTTAGAGATCTTCAAAAAACAAGTCTACTCTTTCCTTAAAGGGCTGGCAACGCACCCGTAAACCCCTCCGGGTGTCGATGGGCGGCGGTGATTGCTTTCCATCAGGCGACCCGCATGCTCTTTTTCCGCCTATTACATACAAAAATATCATGCTTGCGGCGCTTTGCAATGAATGCGAGTATGTCTGAGGTCTAACTTCAGAGGTTTGTTTGATGATAGGTACTCGTATGTCTATGTATTTCAGTATTTGAATACATAATATTATTTGGAAAGTTAGTGTTTGTATCTTTCAATTTAATTAAGAGTTTACACAGCTGGGGAGCAAAGGGCTGGTAGCTAGCTTTCAATGAATTAACATCTCTATTCGACTAGGGAACAGCAGAGTACTTTATAAAACATCCATGCATCTTCCATGCTGGTAGTAAAGAAAAAACATAGAATGTACCAGTTGCTTCTCCTCCCACGCAGATGGTAAAAGCCCATCGAGGGAATGGGAGGAATCATATAGGCGATGCGGCTAGCTACCCATCACTATTTTGATTCCCCTTTCCACCTATACGCCCACAATCATGCTAAGCGTGGCCTTTTGGATCTTGTCACCTTAGGCTCTGTATACCCCGTAAGGGAGAAAAACGTGATTTATATATGTATGTATGTATGTATAAAAAACATAAAAACCAGCGGCTACTTTACCCGCGCAGATGGTAAAAGCCTGTCAAGGGAATGGTGGAATTTTTTTATCATGTCAGGCGATGCGGCTAGCAATTCATCACCATTTCGATTCCCTTTTCCACCTACATGCCCCGAATTGGGATAAACATTGCCTTTAGTTATTGTTACCCTAGGTTCAGTCCGTCGTTCAGAGTAGTACAAGAGGGTGTGGGAGCTGACGTGAGGGTCGGCGGGCATAAGCCTGCAGTCGGAGCGGTGCGCCCCATAAGGGATGGGATCGCGGAGCGGCGTGGCTTCGGCCACTGTCGGTCAACACGTAACCCCGTCCCGTAGGCGCCGGGAACATGGGACGCTGTCTTATTCAAGACGGGAGCCACTATGAGACAGCTTCTATAAAAAATCCAAGCGGTACCAGTGGGAATTTCCAAACCTGCATTGCACAGGTGCCGCAAAGAGATAACCCTATCCCGGGGTGGTCGTGGGGCGTCGCGGTGACACCGAGTGCTCCCGTAACGCCTCACATACGACCGAATAGGGATTCCGAGTGGTTTTTAGTGGGTATGCCTGCCGCCGCGGGAGAGCCCCACGTACCCCCGATAACCCCGTACCGGGCGGATGCATAAAGCGCATTTTCCACACCATAAAAAAAGGTTCTGTCCCTCGCAAGGGACCAAGACGAAATGTATTTATGTATGACTTTTCCATTAAGAGAACTCCGCCTTTATTTTATTTGAGATATTAAGATTTTGCTACAGAGTCGTTGAATATGCTAATCACAACCCTCCACAAATCACGCTATCTCGGTCTTAATGCGTATTTTATTATAACATTGGATAAACTCCGCAGAATCCTAAACAAAACCACCTAACGAACCACGAAACTAAATACATTTCATGAATATGTAGATCATTTTTGCTTTGGCAACCACAAGGGTATACGGAATAAAACTATGTTGCTGTGTTATTTTTTTTTTAATTTATAGTAAACCGTTCGTTTAATTTGACCGTAATTCACACTCCATAGAGTATAAATTTTGCCATAATGATCATGACGCTTCGAAGTTATTGTTAATCTTACAATAAAATCATCTTTAAGGTAAAACCGTAAAAGTAAACAAAATTCTTGATTCATTTGAAAAATAGCACCTTGTCTCAATAAATTATATTTTTAGAGGCATTTGTTACAAACAGTAATAGGAAAAGTGGATGTTTTACTATAAAAACTTGGTTTGAGAGTGTAATACAGAAAATCAGTTTCTAGCCCCAAACTATGCTGAAAGGGAATAAATTGGTTTTAGCAGAACATGTAAAGCATGTAGAAGAACTAAGAACTAATGGCAATAGTTATTTATTACGAGCCAACATAATTCGCCAAACATCGGTGACCTTAACACCCTATAAAACAAATGTAATAATGACCCATTTCCAAAACAACATTGGCAAGTCTCACTTAGCCCACTGTTGCACATTTCTGCCACTGCAGGCGCTGAAACGTATGAATAAGCACACGAAATCGGAAACAATACTTTTAATTGCACTTTTTCTGTATAATCTGAATATCATGACATTTTAAGACCAAAGACAAATACATCTTTTTTAATTTTAAATATAGAAACAAAGAGTAGATATAAAAAGGTTGGTTGGCCGGTCGGCAACAGGCGCTGTGATCGTTTTCTATACCCCCATCGTACTTCGCACGTTCCCGATCGAGAGATCCGTTTAACGTATCTGTCACGTTAGAAATTGGTTGCATAAGTTATAAACCGCTGCACAGACCGTAAATTATAGTTCCACAAGTTTCATGTGTGTTAACTGTATTAATTCGTACTTGTGTTTACGCCTCTGCACCTGGGGAAATGGAAATTATTGCCAACTATAACGGAAATGGTCGTGTTTGTTCTATTAATTTTGGAAGGAGCCCGCCGGCGGTTCTTCTAACGTAGCGTACTGTTGAGCGTTGGGAGACGAGGAAATACGAATAAGTATTTCTCCTAAATTACACATACATACATACATACCGTCACGCCTCTTTCTCACACGGGTAGGCAGAGTCTACCTTGTTCCACTTGCTACGATCCTGACATACTTCTTTCCTAAATTATACTGAAAGTAAAAGAAGCCTAGTGGTTTGGCCTGAGGCCTCTCTCACACTTTTTTTCGGAGAAGAAAATCATCGCGAGGAAACCTGCACACATTTGCGAAGCGATTCAATAGTGTGTGAAGTGCCACATTGGGCCCGCTTGAGGACTATAGCCCTCTCGTTCTGAGAGGACTCCGGTGCCCAGCAGTGGGACTAGGGTTCATTCCCGGGAATTCTCGAGCCGAGAATTCCCGGGAAATCGTTGGGCTTTGTTCCCGGGAAATCAAGCTCGAGAAAAGTCGAGAACTCGAGAAATCATTACCTATATAGAAATAGTCTGCAGCAACAGAAACTAAACTTCAAAACTCCACCGATACAATCATTGGGTGAAATATTGGCGAGGCTGGCTGCAAAAGACGGCTTCACCATGAATGGAATCACAAAAAGTGGATTCATTCATGATTAAGAATAAGAATAAGAATGAGAAAACTTTATTAGCTGATACAGAAACGACGAATTAACTATTAAAAGAAACTTACCTAAGGGAAGTTCAATAGTAATTATACGAGCTTGTTCTTCCGAGAGATTATATTAACTTGTAGTAGTGTCCTCGTACGGCCGTTGTCACAATATTTAGAGTATCTGCTCAAAAAACCTGCATAAAACGGAACGAAATTTTTTCCTTACCCCCACCGTATACCGATCGCACCTTAGCCGACCGGTGCGCTGCCATGTCATAAAGTTTAAAGAATTAATATCCGCATTTAATATTTATTTTATTAAATGTAATAATAATATGGGTCGGGTTGGGTGGGAATATCCTGTCATAATCTCTCGGAAGAACAAGCTCGTATAATTACTATTGAACTTCCCTTAGGTAAGTTTCTTTTAATAGTTAATTATACTTCACTTGTTCTTCCGAGAGATTATATTAACTTGTAGATGTTCAGAGCAATAAATAAAATAAATATTAAACTAATCAACCTCATTTTAATCATACAAGTTGCACATTATTTTTGAAAGACTAATCAATCATAATCATGAAATACATTTAAGTATCAACCTGGGACAGAATTGATCTAGCAAAATTTTCCTCAACCAGAGTATCATCAATGATCGGTCTATTGTAGAACTTAGCGAAAACTTCAGATGTTCCACTCCATCCAGCGGTTCTTCGTATTAACTGAAGATTTACTCCTAACCTTTGCGCTGTAGAAGTCGAAGCATGCCTGGTACTGTAAGCGTTAAACACCGATGTGTTTATTCCGCTTTCTTCGAGCATTAGTTTTATCCATCTACTAAGTGTCTGTGATGATACTCTGGTATGAGGTTTTTTATAACTAACAAATAATTCCTCAACATTAGTGTTTTTTCTTATAATTTCTGTCCTGTCCAAATAACAATTTAGTGTCTTTGCCGGACAAATTTCCGGATTTTCCAGAAAAAACGGTAACACCAAAACAGGTTGAGTTCTGTTTACACCAGAAGTTTTTATAAAATCTGGAATTTTTATACATATTTTGGTGTCCGTTTTTTCAATATTACATACTTTCATAAGCGACAAAGTCTGCATTCGTTGAGCTGTCACTAAAGCTAAAAGCGTAATAAGTTTTTTAGAAAGAATTTCCAAGGAAATATTTTCATTAGGTAATGTATTTAAATAATTCAACACAATAGAGGTGTCCCACGTTAAATTGTATCTGGGCACAGTAGGAGTTCGTCTGAAGACTCCTTTTAAAAATCTAGAAATTAAATCTTCATTCACTTGTCGGCCTAGCAACAGTGCCAAGGCTGACTTATGAGTATTCAGAGTACCATATTTACTACCTTTGTTGTAAATTGATGTAAGATATTTCAAAATAATCAATGGTGACGAATCGAAGTAATCATAACTGTGTTGGTTACAAAAATTGTACCATTCTTTCCAACAGCATTGATATTGTTTAAAGGTATTTATAGAAATAGAATCTAATAGTATATCTAACGCTTCTATGGGAGCTCCTCTTCTTACTAACGCTTCCCGGATAAAATTCCTGCCATCAAAGACAGGGATTTGTGGAGCGGGTGTTGGGCCCTGGAAGGAGATGATAACAAGCCTGGATCAGCGTTTAGGAAGATGAGCTCAGAGTCAAGTAAACGATGAAATAAGGGAAACCAAGGTTGATTGGGCCAGTTTGGTACCACGACAATGCCTTTGGCAGATTCCGCTAAGATTTTTGATAATACCTTTAAAATTAAACAGAAGGGGGGAAACGCATAAAATAAAGATCCTTTCCAATTTATCGTAAATGCGTCGATAGCTATAGAATTTGGATCTCCATGCCAAGAGACATATTTTGAGCATTTGTGGTTTAGGCGGCTGGCAAACAAATCAATTTTGGGTTCGCCTAATTTCCGTACAATAGTTCTGTAAGCTAGATTGTTGAGCTGCCATTCAGTATCCTCATTTTTTTGTCTAGATTCAAAGTCAGCGACCGAATTATCAGCTGACGTTATGTATGAAGCGAATACAAAGTTGTGTTTAGCTTCACACCATTCCCATATGTCTCGCGAAACTTTATTTAAATGTGGATACTGAATGCCACCCATCCTGTTTATGTACGCAATAGCAGTTTTATTATCAATGCGTAAAAGCAATTCTGAATCATTAAAATTTTTACCGAAAATTTTCAAAGCAAAATAAGCCGCCATAAGCTCTAACTCATTAATATGTTTCTTGGCTTCGTCAGCGGACCAAAGTCCATTAGCAGTGTTGCTGCCGCAAGCCGCACCCCAGCCGCTCATCGAGGCGTCAGAGTATATCTCAACAGCGTAATTAGCTTTACGTATAAAACTCACTGAATGGTCAATATGGCTCAACCACCAAGTAAAATCATCATTTAAATATTTTGGAATCGTGAAGGTTTTATCATAATCTTCTACACCTTTCAGCTGTAAATACTTAACCCTTTCAAATAGCTTAGTGTGAACCCAGCCGTATGTAACAGCTGGACATGCTGAACAAAGCAGCCCAATTACCCGCGCAAATGATCTCACTGTACAAATCTTTGAATCATTTAGCTTTAACAATTCAGTTTTTATAAGACTACGTTTACTATCTGGAAGGATAATAGAAAGATTATTCGAATCTAATATAAAACCGAGAAATTTACTAGTCGTGTTCGGTATCAGTTGACTTTTTTCATAATTTATGATAAAACCTAGAGATTCAAATAGATCAATGGTTGCCCATAAGTTTTCTTCACATTGTTCATATGAATCAGCTAGTAACAATGCATCATCTAAATAGATGACTGATAGGTGACCTTGACGCCTCAAGTGCTGCATGACTGGTTTCATCAACTTAGTGAAAACAAAAGGCGCAACATTTAAACCAAATGGTAAAACAGAAAATTCATACAGTTGAGACTTGTATTGGAATCGAAGAAATTTTCTATGACTTGTATCGATATTGATGGAATAATATGCGTCTTTCAAGTCCAAACAACACATGTGGCAGTTTTAGGTTAATAATTTTATTGCGGTTCTGAGGTCTTCTAATTTAAAATGAGAAGTTTCTATGAATTTATTCAGGTGTTTTAAATTCAGAATCATTCGTTTCTCCCCGTTTGGTTTATCCAATAGAAATATTCTAGAAACAAATTGGTCTTTACAAGGTAAACATTTATTTACTACACCACTCCGGATTAACTTTTTTATCTCTTGCAAAAAGTATTTGTCCTCTTCGGCATTATGGGGCCGAGTAATAAGAGGTTCATTTTGATAAACTACTCGAGAGAACGGTATTTTGAATCCTTTTACCCATGACAATATAGTCGCGTCGTTAGTAATTTTTTGCCATTGTGGGTAGAAATGTCGAATTCTACCTGCGAGTACCTGAGTGTCCGCTAATATCGCCTCGCTGCTGGCGGCGGCGCCCTCGCGGCTCGCGCCGGCTGCAGGCGGCGCGGCGGCGGCGCGCCGGCGCCGGCGGGGCGTCGGTCGCGGAACCCGCCCGCCGTCGTCGGCGCGTACGCTGCTGGTCGACGCGACGGGCCCCTCCAGTTTAAAGCTGTCCTCGACGTACTGGCTCCGGCGACGCTCTCACTAGGACCACGTTGTGGTGGTCGTGCCGCTTTATTTTTAATTTCGCCTGCTGATCTTGAACATGCCTTGACAGCTTTTAACGTCTCGGTGAGACTTTCTCCAAATAAAAGCTTGTCGCGTGTTAAATTTTTCACGGCTTCTTTAGTATTTTTATTCAACCCTTGGGCTAACAGAGACCTTCTTGTAATCGTCTCCAAGTAATGTAAATCGCACAATATTTGTCCTCCATCACCCAAGTGCTTTATAATCTGATCTCGCAGCTGTTTGTCTGGTATTTTAAAAACGCCCTCTAGCGCCTTGCCGATGCAAGTGATACCTGCTCCGAGTTGCGCTTGTTTAGCTAGCAACTTTTCATCTCGCTTCAATGATGAATCTTGAACAGCAGCCTTTATCTCGTCATTCAGTTTAGGCGCTTCTATAAAACGGCAATTTGCCGGTGGTAGATATTTTTTCAGTAAATCTGAGCGCTGGTCCTTTTTTATACCTTTTGCCAGTATGTGGTTCCATCTTACCGCTAGATGAGCGTGAATATCTTCACTGTATTCCTTATTTTGGGTCGGATCTTCACCAAAAAGTGAAAAGATGTCATCCGTATTTTCCTCGTTCGATTGTTCATTCGTGGCAACTGGAATTAACGAACAATTTTTGAACAAAATAAAAATAATAATTTGAGGGTAGTTACCCGTTTTATTCGTTGCGTGAGACATACAGTCGTCACTTGCAACGTAATTAGGTCACGACCATTGTGTGCGTGCCCGTGTCTAGATGTATATGCACACTTTTGCCATGATAATTATAATAACATAGTTGCGTATGCCATCCAGACAGTACTTGCAACTTGTATGTTCTTGTTGCGTATGCCATCCAGACAATACTTGCAACATACGATAATAACAGCGTCAAATACTGGTTTAATTTTTCTTACCGTTTGGGATTTCGTTGTCAGGCTCCGATGAATCTGTAGAAATGATCCTCCGACGTTTTCTGGGCGGAGATCGCTCCGGTGCCGATGTCTCGGACTCCGATGTTGTCCGTACTGATCGTCTTCGCCTCCTTGGTCTTGTCATTGTATATGCGTGTGAACAACGGCGCACAAGAACAAAGAATGACATGGCAGCGCACCGGTCGGCTAAGGTGCGATCGGTATACGGTGGGGGTAAGGAAAAAATTTCGTTCCGTTTTATGCAGGTTTTTTGAGCAGATACTCTAAATATTGTGACAACGGCCGTACGAGGACACTACTACAAGTTAATATAATCTCTCGGAAGAACAAGTGAAGTATAATGGACGGATGGATGGATTAACGTTTTCTTTCATGTTGATTTTTTGTTTAGTTTAATAGAAGCTACTTTTGTTTATAAGTTCTAAATAACCAGCCAAAAGTGGTGCTGTCATTATAATTATCAGTCTGAATAATATTATTTTTGTATTTAAAGAAAAAGTTAATTAGCTTATTCATAAGATTAATGTTTTTGAATATAATCAATAAAAGATTTATAATTAACTAGCTTCTGCCCGCGACTTCGTCGGCGTAGAATTATACATAAAAACCTTCCTCTTGAATCACTCTATTAAAAAAAACCGCATCAAAATTCGTTGTGTAGTTTTGAAGATATAAGCATACATAGGGACATGGGGACAGAGAAAGCGACTTTGTTTTAAACTATGTAGTGATTTGATACTTTTATTTGAGACTAAAACCACTGAATTTGTTGACGTTATTGGAACCAAATAATATGAGAAAACGTACGTAAATGCAAATTTCTCGACCACCCGAGCAGCCCCGAGAAATCGGCCTCGAGAATTCTCGAGACCCGAGAAATTGAAAAGCTCGAGAAATCATGAACCCTAAGTGGGACGTATATAGGCTGGATGATGATGATACTGAAAGTAGAACTCAAATAAAAAGCTGATAAGCTCATTAAGCTAGGGGTGGGAGTCGAACCCAGTTTCTCATGCATGCTACCATGTAAAGTGTCTCAAATAGAATTATTCTGAAAAGTTGGGTTAGCTTGGCTAAACATTCTAGTTTGAAGGTTTTCATTCTAATTTTTAATTCAAAATTAAGCCAATATTTATAGAAACATTCGTCAAAGCAAAATCTGAAAAACATTTGCATTTTTTTAAAATCATACTTATTTTTCATTCTGACTTTTTCAAAATTTCCGCATACAATGTTATAAACTGGTTCTACAAGTGTTTCGTTGTTACTGTTGATGGTGTTAGTTATTACTCAGTCACAAGGAACATATTCTTAATGAAATCTTGTTAAATAGGTAAACTAAAAAAAAACTTTAAAATTATTTCGTCTAATAAACAAAAGCTATTATTTTGACCGGGTTCGATTCCCGATTATATACAAATATATTTTAATTTAGGTAATGCTATTTTTTTTTCAAATCTAAAATCGATGCCATGGTTCCTAAGAACTGATTCCCTTGTCTCTTATAGTTTTGACTTCTCCCTACTGACCCATTTGGAATGATCGCCCTGTACAGATACGGAACTCGAGCCACTAGCCATCTAGCCTTAAGTGTTCTCAAAAGAGCTATTTTTCGTTTTTTTTTACTTGACAAATGTGGTAGCAAGCGTCTTCTATGTGGACATTTTAATACGAAGTGGAATACAACTCCTATCGGGGAAAAAATTGCAACAAACGGTAAAAATAACAAAAAAAAAATAAAGTAAAGAAAAATTAAAAATTACGATGGTTTAGGTTTTTTCTTGTCACTAAGCATAATATATTTTCTCTGAAAATAAGTGTTTTATTTAGTACTTGCTTACTTAAGAGACATTACAACACAGAGAAAGCAACCAATAGCGCGTAATATAGCACGCTTATAATAGTTTTACCCGGCCGTAGATGAAAGTCTTAGCTGACGAATATCCAAGGGAAAAAGAAAATCACAACCATAATTTATTCTAATAACTACTACAGATTTGTTCCGCGTAAGGGAATAAAGAAAAACTGTCGCAATAAAACAAATGCGAATCACTACATAGTATAAAACAAAGTCGCTTTATCTGTCCCTATGTCCCTATGTATGCTTATATCTTCAAACTACACAACGGATTTTGATGCGATTTTTTTTTATAGATAGAGTGATTCAAGAGGAAGGTTTTTATGTATAATATAAGTTGACCCAATAGTATCACTAACGTGTTTCAAAATTGGATATCCCGTAATACCCACACTATAGGTTAAAACCTCTATGCCTTATAAATAATAGTGTGTTTAATCACAATCTCAAAGAAAAAGCCCGTAGATGAATATCAAATATACATCCAAAGTAATCAGAAACAGATATACATGTTTCATGAACCATTTCACGACAAAGCAGTCATTATTCGATGTTTCTAGAATATGAACGAGATCGTTAATATTTCATTGTTTCTTTTGAGATAGTCGTTAAGCATTCGATTTGAGAATTATTCATAGGTAACTTATGACAAGCTACGCCAGGGGTCGCCAAATGGCGGACCGCGGTCCGCATCCGGACCGCCGACCCATTTTGTGCGGACCGCGAGAACACAGCAACTTGTACTACAGAGTACGTAATTTAATAAAAATGTATCCCCCGAATTAATTTTGTGGACGTCAATTCGAAAACAAACGAGCGAAATATTTTTTTCTATAAAATGTGCGGACCCCGAGCAAAACTAATTGGTGACCCCTGAGCTACGCTATTTGTTGATTTGACGAAATAGGTACAGTCAAGTGTAATAATATGTATTTAGACAAAGATTCAAAAATAAGTACCATACGCTCTTATACCGACGCAATAAGGTCGTGGGACATATTTTTGAGAAGTTCCTATCAATACTTATTTTTGCACTTGACCGTACCTAAGTATTTACCCATTGATGGCACTAGCCTGATCGGGGATATTTTTATAAAAAATACGAATGTTTGTTCTCAACTCTTGGATGTTTAATATAATTTTTAAGTATGTCTTCATCTAAACATAAAACGTACCAGTTGCTTCTCTTCCCGCGCAGATGGTAAAAATCGAGGGAATGGGCGAAAATCACAGGAATCATGTTATAGGCGACGCGGTAGCAACCCATCACTATTTTGATTCGACTTTCCACCTACACGCCCTCAGTGTCTTGCGAAACGTGGCCTGTAGGTCTTATTACATTAGGCTCTGCCTAATGGAACACATTATGTGCGAATGTGATACCCTCGCCAGACTAAGAATTAAACTCTTCGGCATCGGATACCCGGAACCAGGAGATTTCAAGGCACTACCACTGCGCCCAATCACCCAAATTCATGAATGAGGTGGTAAAAGCGATGGAATAGTGCGGAGGGGTAATTACACAAAAGATCCACGAATGAGTCGAAGTGAATCCGTAGGGACCCCTAGACTAAGATAAGATAAGGCTCTGTCTACCCGTAAGGGATAAAGACGTGATTTGTGTATGTATGTATGTCTATTTATGTATATAAGAATGTTTATCCGGTGTTTAAATAGTACCCATATTACAAACTTTCTTTAGGACAATTGGTATCAATTTAGTATCCAAACTTATATTTATATATACGCATAAAGGACTTTAATTGAGACGAAATCCGGTTACTGTGCACTCCGTCTCATCCCTCCGGTAAGAGCGTGAAAGGGACAACTGTAGCCCGGACTAATCATACCTACATAAAACTGATGAAAACGGCCGTTCGTAATCCCCTTTTATCTTCTTTCAAAACTTAACCAATTTAGTTTTTTTTTCATTTGTAATTGAAAAAGAACTTTGGCTATAAATGCGTCTATATTTTTTTTTATTTTAACTTCTGATTATAGCATCGCAGTTATAGTTCCTATTTATTATTCTATTAAAGCCAAGTTGGCCGACTTAAGTAAAAAATCATCATCATCATCATCTGCAGCCTATATACGTCCCACTGCTGGGCACAGGCCTCTTCTCAGAATGAAAGGGCTTGGGCTATACCCACGCGGGCCCAGTGCCGATTGGGAACTTCACACACCATTGAATCGCTTCGCAGATGTGCGCAGGTTTCCTCACGATGTTTTCCTTCACCGGAAAGCTCGTGGTAAATTTCAAATGTAATATCGTAAGTAAATGGCGAAAAACTGAGAGGTGCGAGCCCGAGCTCGAACCCACGGCCCTCTGCTTGAAAGGCCACAGGTCAAACCACTAGGCTACCAAGGTTTTAGTAGAAAATCGTTCATTCGAATAGTTCCAGAAACTAACTTGTATAGGATTGTATGTTGACTACAAGTCCGAAACAAACTAAAGCATCTGCTCATGCGACATAATTATGGTATTAAGGACCACATTACGTCACAATAAGATTGAAATTTGAACGCGACTTGTCTCATATCAAATCATAATTCATGTTGACTTGTGGTAGAAACACTCTATTGAAACTCTTGATATATGTTGGTAGCTGGGTAGAGCCATTTCAGTAAAGTTTTTTGCTACGTCACGCTACTACGCCGTAGCAGTCGTAGAGGTGCTACGACATTGGCAGGTAGCTCAATAGGGTAATTTGCTTTGTATCGGGTAAAATGCTTGCTGGCTTTCTCCTTATAATAAAATTTAAAAAACTTCCATGCTCGCCTCTTGGATGTTTAATATATTTTTTAAATAATATGTGTTTATCTAAACATAAAATGTACCAGTTGCTTCTCCACCCGCGCAGATGGTAAAAGCCCATCGAGGGAATGGGCGAAAATCATAGAAATCATGTTATAGGCGATGAGGCCAGCAACCCATCACTATATTGATTCCATTTACTACCTATACACCCGCAATCTTGTTAAATGTGGCCTGTAGGTACCTGTTACCTTAGGCTCTGTCTACCCCGTAAGGGAAAAGACGTGATTTGTGTATGTGTATGTGCTCTTCCATGCTGGTCAGGGAGTAAAGAAAAAACATATAATATACCATTTGCTTCTCTACCCGCGCAGATGGTAAAAGCCCATCGAGGGAGTGGGCGAAAATCATAGCAATCATGTTATAGGCGATGAGGCTAGCAACCCATCACTATTTTGATTCCATTTTCCACCTGTACACCCACAATCTTGCTAAATGTGGCCTGTAGGTACCTGTTGCCTTAACCTAGAAGATAACAATCATTTTGATAGATCTGGGTCACGTTTACTATAAGCCACCAGTGGACCCCATAAATTAAGTTTCCGCTCGGGTCAATCCCATGGGGAAACATATTGCCGGGAATAAATTATCATACGATTTACGTTTCCATGTAAATAGACGTTGCCGATGCGCAAATCGGTTATCCATAATCGTGTTATGTGAGTGCGTAAACATCCCTGTTACTCATAAAAAGTTGTTGTCGTTGTTCCGGATTGTTTTAGCAGCATACACACACACACACACACACAAATCACGTCTATATCCCATACGGGGTAGACAGAGCCTGAGGTAACAAGACCTATAGGCCACGTTTAGCATGATTGTAGGCGTATAGGTGGAAAGGGGAATCAAAATAGTGATGGGTTGCTAGCCGCATCGCCTATAACATGATTCCTAAGACTCGCCCATTCTCTCGATGGGCTTTTACCATCTGCGCGGGACGAGAAGCAACTGGTACATTCTATGTTATTCCTTTGCTCCCAGACCAGCATGGAAGTAATGAAGGAAGCATGGAAGTAGCATGGAAGGTTATTATGATGTGTCTATATGACACAATTACTAGTAACTCCCGGGGAACATCTACTGCTCACCAGGGACCACGGTTCTACGGGAGTTTGAAATTGTGTCGTACAGACACATCATTCAAACAGATGACGCTAAGCGACAAAAACTCGCATAGTAACAAAGGTCACGTGACAGCTAGTAACAGGTAGAAAAATTCGAAGACTACCCACCTGCTATGGTGGTGCAGGGGTATAGCACGCGTCACGGAATGACGAGGATACGGGTTCGATTCCCGGCCACAGCTTTACTTTTCGGATTTGTCTATGTGTTCTAATTTTCACTGACATTTAGAAATTGGGTTTTGAAAAGTTAATAGTTTCCGCTCTTGAAGAGTTTTAACGATAACATTTTTCCTCTTAATTTCCAATAAGCTTATCTTATTCTCATATAAATCAAGGCTGTTATATCCATTTGCATCTCTTTTACTATAAACTAGGAAAAATAAATAACATATAAAGAAAGAAAGAAACAAGACATCTATTCCTTTTTGCAAGACATAAATATAAGAGAATATACACAATTGTATAGAAAAGAAACAAGAAAAAAACACAGACATGAAAAATAGATCATCAGCGTTGTGTGTCTTCGCAAAAGGGAAACGGTCGCTGGCTCAGCATTACGCTGAGGTGTTAGACAACATCTACAAAGTTTGTATATTAAATAAATACCTAATTAATAAATCGTAATTTATGTATTTATTTAAACTTACAAACCATAACAGTTTAAAACTATCACGCTAAATAAGACACAATAATAGAAGCGGTATTTTGGGCAAAGTGATCACCTTTAGGCAATACTTGAATGGAATTCGCTTTGTAATAGTTATGATTAAGTCTAATAGTTGGCGTGCGGTCATAACTTTCAGTTACAGGCACTCAAAGCAGCTCACACCCTCAACTAAACTAAGTAAAACATGAATATGACGCAAGTACCAGTGTTGGAGGTCGTATAGTTGTTTAGAAGCGATCAGCTGGAGCGAAATGAAACAAGTTACGATACACACACACACTCGCGCACACACATTTTTGACATACACACAAACACGTCACATTTGTGACATTTTTGTAATATTCAATTGATTTGTATTATTTAATTTAATTTTATTTACTCTTGACGATTTCAATCTAAATTCTTCTAAATTGACAATGAACGATATGATGTAATTTTTATTGAATGAATAAATAATCTAAACTAATCTAATCTACAGTAGTTTCTTTTCATACACATACATACATACATACCGCCTCGCCTCTTTCCCATAGGGGTAGGCACTTTGTTCCACTTGCTACGATCCTGACATACTTCTTTCGCTTCATCCACATTCATCAATCACTTCATACATGCCCGTCGGTTTCGGGTCCCTTGCCCCTCCAAAATATTATATTGCATGCTCCATGAAATCACTTTTGGTGATAATTAACTGATACTAATCAAAAATGGTTGTACATATGGGGCCCCAAATCGCTAACACGGGTCTGATCATACCCCCCCCCCCCCCCCCCCCAAACCAAAATAGCAGCCTTTTCAAAACTGACTTGCTAAGTAGCTAAATGGGAAGATAAACATCGCCCTTCGTACAAATTGAAAAAAAAAATGCCTACTTCGATTTTTTGTCGAAATACGTAAAAAGCAACAGAAAATTAAAGTAATCTCACTCCTTTCGGTCTAGTAATGAAGCAAAACCATGATGATAAGTTGACAAAAAAAGGCAGAGCCATATTTCTTATGGTGTGAAAATAAAACCCAAGCTTCAGTATATATCTAGCAGAAAATCTAGGCGTGCTTTAAGAGTTTATTAAGGCCACTCTAACCATCTCCAAATAAATACTCACTGCTTCATGATGTCGATGAGGAAGAAGGCGAGGTCCTTGAACCCGACCGGGCCAGCCCGCACGAGCATGTAGAACTCGGCGCTGCAGTTCTGCTTCGGCTCAACAAAGTCGAAGGAGAAGCCGCCAGTCGTGAGCATGGGGGTGCCGGTGCTGCCGAGGAACTTGGCGATCCTTGCCACTGACGCTGTGGGGAAAACAAAAACAGATTTTATGGATTGAGTTGATAGAGGGCCTAAAGACAAATCAATGTATTGCAAGTATATGCACCAGCTCAGCAATACCAAGTATAAGAAAAGAAAGAAAACAACACCGTTGTGTCGGTCGACAGCGCGCGGGTCGCGGGTGGCAATTAAATGATTGACAGGTATGGAAAAATTAATTAAAGTTATTCGAAACGATTACGCTGTCTGCTTTATGGCAACACTGGAAACGACGCCTTCAGTAGTTTTATCCAGTTGTCCATCATTTTTATATTTTTATATTTTTTGTATAGGTAATAAAAGTAAAGTTTTACAAATTTAAACATAATCTTAATCTATAACACTGTACTAAATAGGCAAACTCTGTTTGTAAATTTGGTTTGACTGGACCGCTTTTTAAAATTGTGTGTTACCTAAGTACTTTTTATCACGGGAAAGTGTAATTGCCAAAAGATGGAAACGACGACTTATTGTGAACAAACAATGCAATTTGGATAATAAAACGGTTGCTAGCCAAACCTAATGCATAACACCAGTTTTTCAAAATGAATATATATAATCCTAAGACTCGCAGTACTCGCTTAAATCGTAAGACAACTTGTCTTAATTACGAAATTCTTTTGGCGATCAAAGGAAACGAAGCGAAGTAACAAAGGTTCTTGAAAATGGTTCATTATACGGACCAACACGTAGGTATTAAAAGTTACGATCACAGATGTTGGACATCCCACCAGCATCTAAACTAGTGAGTCGGTAAACACGTAAACTTTCGTTTCCTTTACGAGTTATAGCTCATTGTTTGAAAGATTCTTCGATGCTTTAATCCTCCACGTTTAGGTACAAAAAACACAATAATAGTGTCATTGAAAGAGCTAGTTCTAAAAAAAACAGCAGAATGACGGTACTTTGAGAAAATCATTTTTATTTGCTGACTGGTTAATTATCAACACACAGTTCAAACCCTTGAAGCCTTCGTAGAATAAAATAGAGAAGGCTATGCTTGAACACAAAAAGCTACAATTTTACAATATCTTTATCACTTCATCACTAGATAGTATAAAACAAAGTCGTTTTCCGCTGTCTGTCCGTCCCTATTTATGCTTAGATCTTTAAAAGTACGCAACGGATTTTGATGCGGCTTTTTTAAATAGATAGAGTGATTCATGAGGAAGGTTTATAAATATGTACAATACATGCATAATATAGTAGAGAAAGAGATGCACCCGTGCGAAGCCGGGGCGGGTCGCTAGTTATGATATAAATAAGTAAAGGTAGATTTTGTGAAATTTACAAGGCATAGGGGATTTTCACAATGGTAGCAAGGCCAAGCGAGCGAGTGAAAAAAAATGTTAACATGCAAAATATTTCGATTAATTATTCTCAACTGCAAAAAAAAATCTAACGATACCAAAGGCCATTGGTCCCTCTACGTTTCTTAAACACTTTAATCTTAATATTTTAAAACAAAAGTCCCGAGTGCCGAGATTCATCAACGCTAGCCTTGCAAGTAGAAATCTACAAATTTGCAGGGAGACTTCTTTTACCATGTAGACGATGAATAAAAACTGATTTTGGAAGTTCCGTGGCAAAGAAAAGTCAGTTCAAGAATCGATAGTACAACCCTCTACGTGACTACATGCACGAATGTCGGATAATCCAGAATATTCCAAAGGTTTACAGTATGTTCTGCTCATATCCATAATTTAATTCAGAAGTTAATTTGTAATTCGGCTTCCGATATTCTATGTAGTCTGCCTTCCCGTCAAGCGGCCTTTCATAAACTAAGTTTTTGAATATCAAGAAATTTTATTACAGATCGCGAAGTTCGAACACAGCTTTGCACTCGGGCCATGTGTAAAATATGCCGATTTTTATAGCTGTTTCATAACATTTCCCATAAAAAAAAATATTCGTGGGTGGAGTTAAAGCATTGGGACTTTAATTCGGTATTCTAAGATTAAGATTTTAATAAATTAACGTTGTGTTTTACTGTCCCAAGTACACAGTGTTGTATTTAAAAAATGTATTTAAGTAAGGACGATGCGGCTTTGTTCTTCAAAATAAGCGACAGAAGGACCCATAAACTTAAAATGTTGGCAACCCTAGTCGCTGGTCCCTGGTATCCGTGAAAATGTAAATTGAAGCTAGGCATATTTTCTTTAGGTATGGCAGTTCAGCAGTATAATGTAATACATTATCGACATACACTGACGAGCAAAAATAACGGGTCACTTCCCATGCAAAAATTTGTAGTATGAAAAGTGCCCAGTTATTTTTGCTTGTCAGTACATTATTCTGTTCATTATTTATCAGTACCTACCCTCGTTCACGGAAACACGATTCTGAATCTAGTATCGCGATACAGCATCGCAACAGTCGAGCGGCAGGTTTAGGCTAGGCCACTGTTGTTGTACTCCTGTCTTCCTCAATAAAATTCGTGTCAGAGACAATTCTTTGTGTGAATGTGGCTTGGATGAGAAAGAAGAAAGAAAGAAAGAAGACATTTATTCCTTTTTGCATGAGGGTTTCCCCGTTATAAATATGTATTCTTCGAATGTCCAAAACTGTCTTCCTCCCTGTATGATCTTCATTCCCCGTCCTATCAACTTTAAATCTCTTCTTCGTTGTCTTTATTCCTTTTATTAACATATTGTGTGATTTTATTAGCTCTAATAATATAAGGCTTTAATTTGTGTACTCATACTAATTTTGTGTTTGTCCTAGGGTGACTCCACATCAGCACTCAGCCGAAAAGGGGTTTAGTTGCAAAATTATTTCCTTGCTGCTGCTCACTCGTTGACGTGGACGGAATCAACCGCACACCTGTCATTTAAACTGACATTGGCCCAAGCCTTACGGCCGCCATTAAGAGAGAATAGAATAGAACAGTCGAGCAGGGGCGAGGTAGTACCTAACCTACCCCTATCCCCCTATACCCTTAAGGCCTGTTTCACTACTCTCTGTTAAGTTTCAGTTCTCTTAAGGTCACTTATCTATGATTTCGTCTCTAGTTTTTACTACGAAACAGACAAAGACGTCATCATAGATAACTGACACGATAAATAGACTTAACATGCAATGCTGAATTAAACCAACGCAACTGAATCGCGGCAGGCGCGTGTCTGTATCGCTACTGCATTGCTTCTGTCTCACGTTGCAAATGCGACTCTGGGCCACGTGCCGCAATAAATCGCTACTAAAATCGCTGTATACGGTCTCCCTAAGGCCTGTGTTAGACGTTCTGATTTTATCACGACCATTAGTAATAATGAGATGTAAGATATTTGTGTCAATAGATATGTCTGTTGCTTTAGCAGTTAATACAAAATAATGGCTTTTTCTCACGTCACATTTTATCTGTATAATTAATTTAACGAACAAGCTGACTGGTTTACAAAGCAAGTTGCGAGGATTTGGAGCTTGAGCATTATGTTTTTCACTTTATTGCATTTCACATTGTAGGTACATAGGTACGATTCTGGTGGTGATTTATAGTTTTTTAATACATACATACACATACACATATCACGTCTATAGATATCCCTTACGGGGTAGACAGAGCCTGAGGTAACAAGACCTAAAGGCCACGTTTAGCATGATTGGAGGCTACTAGGTGGAAAGGGGAATCAAAATTAGCCGCATCGCCTATAACGTGATTATTGAATTTCGCCTATTCCCTCGATGGGCTTTTACTATCTGCGCGAGACGAGAAGCAACTGGCACATTCTATGTTTTTCCTTTGCTCCCAGACCAGCATGGAAGAGATAGATAATATACGTTTTTTAATACATTGAATAATGTTGTTTTTTGTATAATACCCTTACATTTTTACTACCTATTGATTTTTTCTATTAAGTACGCGAAGATTCACTATCTTAGGAATTCTCGGATGTGGATGGATTACATGTGTATTTTCAATGAAGCCTTCATCTTTCTAATAAACGTTGGCTCCAGATTCCCCAGAGGCTCCCCACGTGTCAGTCAACTCGCTTCGGATATTCCTTTGATCATGTTTTCATGGATCAAGAAAGGCATAGTCGAAGTAAGTGCTCATTTTTAGGGTTCCCAACCTCTAAAGGAAAAAGGAACCCTTATCACTAGGCAAGACGGAACGACGACAGATGGTCGAAAGCGGTCACAAAGTGGTGGCCAAGACTGGGTCGAAGGTCAGTGGGCAGATTACCAGCTCGTTGGTCAGATGACATCTGTCATTCGGCTGGAAAACTGTGGATGAGACTGGCACGGGACCGGGCAAAGTGGCGTGAATATGAAGAGGTCTTTACACAGCAGTGGGTGGACGTAGGTTTGATTAGATAGATAAGATCACTTCGTTGTCTGTCTGCCTGTCAAAACCCTTTTTCTCAGGAACGCGTAAAGATATTAAATTGAAATTGATACTAAACACTGAAGTCTGCGGTTCCTTAAAGCTGTGAAAAAATCAAGCCTTTAAGTCTACGCAATCAAAAGATTATGGCCATTCATGTCAAAAATAATAGGGTGCTCTCAGTTGTCCTAGATATTTGTTATAAATGTAATATTATAGCACAAGTAATGAAATAAATCTAAAAATCTAATTTTTTAATGTCTGTCTAATAACCAATAGAAAAGGACCTCACACTGCCCACATTCTACTTAGAAGCATGGCTTTGCTAACACTGGATATTGTATTCACAAGCCGAATGATTTGTACGGAACCCTCGGCGCGCAAGTCCGACTCGCTCTTGACCGGTTTTTCATGACAGTTCTCAAATCAATAGAATAACAATAAGACTGAGAGGCACATTAGCCTGTAAGTGAAAATATTGTGAAAACAATGTCTGTGGTGTTTTAAGACGTGAAAATATCATTGAAGCTTAGAATGAGTAAAGAATTTCTGGTCGGCTTTGCTTTGTTTTAGTGTATTGATGACTTTCAACATGAAACTACCGTGAGACTCAATCATAATTACGGCGCACAACTACCCTCGTTTTCGTTTTCGTCGTTGTCAGTTGCGTCGAGCAGCCGCGCGAACAGAGCGCTGGCGCGCAGTGTTCGTTTCGCTGCCGCCGGGGCGAGCGCTCCAGGAAGAAGGACTACGAAATAGTCCGAAACATGTCGAGCATCAGTCGACCTTTTATACGTGAGTTATCCGTTTATGTGTAATTAGGTATTGAAAACGTTTTGATGCGATTCAATTCCGACACAGTTCTGGTTTTTGCTGTCATTTTTATTATGGATCTGACAGCGAGCGAACCTAAACTGAATCGGAATTGAATCGCATTAAGACGTCATGGTAAGCCAAGGCCCCTGTAGTGTTTTGTTCATGATACATGTGTTGTAAAAGAGGACGATTTAACAGAAATGTTCAATTATTATTAAAATTTAAAATAGTTCAACCTAAAAATCTATTTTTTATTGACCTTAATTCTATTTATAAAATGTCCTTTACATAAATTATATTGGTTTGATTTTGGATGATTGAAACGTCGAGATTTTATTGCCTGATTCATTGAAAACTAGCTTTGACAAGCGGCTTTACTCGCGTTAACCTTGAATGAGGCAGATGAAATCCCAGGTTTTCCCGAATTCCTTTAAGAGTTTCCATAGGGCACAGTGACACATTTTGCATTTGTACGGCAGCTGGCCGTTTCGTCGCTCATCGAATAAACCGGTTTATTTAGGTTATGATAAAGTTTTAAAAACGTTAGCGTTATAAAAAACCGGAATAAACCGGTATTTACCGCTATTTTAAACTGGTTCCGAGCCTTGACCAATGGAAGCTACGGTTGTCCTTCTCGCACAATAAAAGACCGGAGGCCTTATTGTTTAACGAACTTGAAATCACATTTGTATTCGCAATATTTTTCTATTGCACGGTAAGGCAGCGGGTGAAAAAATTGCGATGGCAAGCATCCGCGCGTAAAATCGGTCTAATAAATAGGCAATATTTTTGAAATGCCCACTTCTGAAATGAATCGATACTATCGCCCCCTCTTCAGCAATAAATCGACTATAAACGAGTCGAGTGATCGTTAAACACGTGTTGGCATAATCGTAATACGGCAAACAGTCACACCGTGTGCAAATCCCTGTGTATCTTCGTTATAAATTAAATTGGTTTATCGCGTCGTTAGCTCAGAACTTTGAGTTGTTAAGGGGCAGGAAAATTGTTAATGCTACAAAAAATATAAAGTACAAATAGACTATGTATGTATATATACGCCGGGAAAATTACGGGCACAAGAGGCATTTCATCTTAGTCCCATAGGTTGGCAACGCATCTGCAATCCCTCCGGGGTTGCGGGTGTCTATGGGCAGTGGTGATCACTTACCATCAGGTGACCCACTTGCTCGTTTGCCTTCATTTCATATAAAAAATATATATATAAATTTTTATTGTACATAAACATATGAAAAAGATGAGTACAGGACAACACATATGCACAAAAGGCAAAAGGGTTTAACAAATGGATTATCCGTCAGACTGCTGTGCTGAGCCGGGTGTGTTGCTCAGAAAAAACATATTTGTCAGTCTCATTGCAAACTTTTGTTGTATTTTAAATAAAAAACATGATATTATTGGTTTAAAAACATTAATACCTGCATCTGTAAATATATGTAGATACAAAACACATAACTAATAAAATGACTATAAATACATTAAAAATGTTATTTTCTTTGTGGCAATAATACAAAATACCTTTTATTATCAAATTTTGTATATATGTGAGATTTATTGCTATTTTTTTTTGATAAAATGTTTATAGAACTGAAATGGCCGAGTAACCTGTAAAAAAACAAATCTATTCACGATACACTGTATGAGTATCATACAACATGAAACAACGTACAAACGGACATAAAACTTCCCATTTTTAGTAAACGGTAAAAACCCTAGTCCATCCTAAACTCTATCCCTCACAGCGCCTTAAAGAGCTATTAAGCTTGGAACGTAATTAATAAGGATTGCGCCTATCTGTAACAATCGCACTGTAACTGTCGTATTATACGCGAGTATAATAAATCTTCCCCTTAACGCAACTATGGCGTTTTGGTGTACTATCTGGAATTTTAAACTCACACTTTGTCGGTCCCTCGTTTAATGCTATTCTCATCTACTCAAAGGTTAACTGGTGGAGATCCCTTATAGGGATAAATTCGCCTTTGTGCATATATTAATGTTTTTTTTTTGTGAATTGTATGTTTCTTTATATTTGAACAATAAAGCATTTACTTACTTACTTATTGTTACGATATTTTCCACATTTTGGAGTTAAAAGAGGCGGTGAGCATGTTCGCCGGTTTTGGGTACTCCTGACCTGACCTTTTTTCAAAACGTCTCCTATTTGGTCTTTTCCTCCCAAAGCATCTGTTCACACACCCTATTTAGATCTGTTTAGTTAATCTACTTTGATCCATCCTCTCTACGTGACAAAGTCAACTAAGCAATTCATCTCTCATTTTTTCTTTCACACCAGCACGTTTCCTAACCACACTTATTCCTTATTTTATATTTCAGTGCACACCTTCCATACTTCTTAACGCTGTCATTACAACTGCATTTATTCTACCTTCATGCTTATTTTGCCATACACAACTTTTCCTACCGTACATTAATGTATTTATAATCTCTCAGAGAAAATTCACTAGCATAAATTTTGGGACGACCGGGTGATTTATTAAAGCCTCAAGCAGCTCTGTCTTGGATTATTGAGACATATCTTATATTACATCGGCTAGTGGTTTATCCGAGATAAAATGTCGTTATGCTGACCCTGGATGTATGAAATAATGTATATTTACAGGACTATGGTGTGATGCTAAGTGAGAACAACCAGCCGGGACAATCGCAACTCAAACTCAAACTATTTATTGCATAAAAATGTTGTGACAAAGATGTTATTATGTATATAGTTTCAAACATTTACCCAGTAAGGGCACGGCAATTTATTATAAAATAATCTTAAAACTAAAACTTATTATTATGATAACAGTAATAATAATATAAGTACGGCACTTGCGCTTAGTAACTAATAAAACGTACGAGCAACAAATTAGTACCACAGAGAGCCGCAAGGTAGTCTTTACAATACGTTATTATGAAGATATAAAGATAAAGATAAAATTAAAAATAAAAATAAAACAGTATTAAAACACTACGGGATTGCAGAAGCATTGCCAGCCCAGAGGGCTAAGATACAATACCTCATATAATAGATTCACAGGCTGTCTTTCTCTCCATGCCGGAACACAGCAGCGCAAACACTGCTGCTCGGCGGCAGGATTTGGGAAAAAGCCAGTGGTAGCGACCCAGACAGACCTTGCCAGAGATCCTAGCGACGGCAAACTACATTCAAGATTCGCGCGTAGCTTCGTTTTCGTGAAATTTTACTTATGACACTATTTAAAAAGGAAGTACTTAATTACGAAATAGATAAGTTGCATAATTTGAAGAAATCTGTTAGATCACAAAGTCTCCGTCAATTAGATTACTTGCCGAAATATATTCTGCCAAAATGTTCCAATGTTTACGGCAAACGCACATGGCAGTATATGTTACCGAGTATTCTCAATGAGTTACCATCGGAAACTCATAATGAAGTGTGTGCCAACCCCAATAGATGCAAGAGAATTGTCAAAGCATTTTACCTAAACTGTAACGCAGCACAACAATAACTCATCTGTTTAGTATAAGGATTTAACGTGAGTAACTAGCAGCGGCAGATAAACTCTGCTGAGTTTTTGCCCGCTGTCATAAACCTTTAAACTGTAATTATTAATTTGTATTCAAAAATTAAAAAAAAAAAAAATTAACTCTCTTTACTTTGATAAGTGACCCTTTATTTTACTCGTAAGTTTGAATAAAGCGTTCCCGCTTGGTTCGTTTTCTACCACAGTGCACAGTCCCGATTAGTTTATATATATTCTTGGTCCCGGCCGCTTCGTCTTATACACCGAACACTGTATCAAAGAGGATTTCAGTAATCCGTTTACTTTGGATGAAATCCTATGTAATATTAGTTCCTATTTTTCAAAGATCCTAATGTAAACCAACTTTGTTGCTTCCTTATCGTGTTCGAAGTTTACTTAGAGATCGATAATACATGTTAAATGTATTATTTTCACCATTTATTGTAAATTTATTACGTACTTCCATGCTGGTCTGGGAGCAAAGGAAAAACATAGAATGTACCAGTTGCTTCTCTTTCCGCGCCCAATCGGCCCAATAAAAGCCCATCGAGGGAATGGGCAAAAACTTAGGAATCATGTTATTAGCAACCCATCACTATTTTGATTCCCCTTTCCATCCTTACGCCCACAATCATGCTAAACGTGGTATTTAGGTCTTGTTACCTCAGGCTCTGTCTACCCCGTAAGGGATAAAGACGTGATTTATGTATGTATGTATCTAGTCATTATTTGTCGGTAAATAGGGAATGACACTGTTGGACATGTTTCAGACTTATCCTAAATCCGATGTGTTAAATAAAAATACAAGTATTAGGGAAAGCCGGCAGACCCTTTAAGGAATATAAAAGGAATTAATTAGATAAAACAAACATTAATATCAAAGGAGAAACGTTACAAAAGCGTTGAGAATACGTAATGTAAAAACTGTAATTGGGATTGTCTAAAAAAAAATACCTATCCTTTTTATTTATTTTTTGTGCAGAATAGTCAATTGGGATTGTCTAAAAAAAATTACCTATCCTTTTTATATTTTTTTTGTGCAGAATAGTCAATTATAAGAAACCAATTTCAATATTTTCTCATATAACTCGGTATTTTTTTCACTATTAATTATTGAAAGTATTTTGGTTGATGACGTCAGAGTTTCCACTGCCGGTGTCACACATCTGCTTATTGGATAAATTGATCATAAAACGTATGTGAAGCGCCGCCATTAACGTCTTTTCTATCTGTGGTGAAGTTGGCAAACTGTCAATACTGTCATTAGTATCAATGTCAACATGATTCAACAATAACACAGGAAGATTCACGCGATCTTCTCCTATGAATTTTATATTTTCACAGCCGTTACACATACCATAACATTCTGCGCGAAACAGAAAGGTCCATAAACACATACCAGGTATGATCAAGACAAAACAGGACCCGGAAATAAGACAGTAAACTCAGTAGGTGAAAGTAAACCGAAAAACGTAATATTTCGCTATCAATTAAAATATTTAGCGGAAAATCTTTCATGTGAGCGAAGCACATCGCTGTGCGGATACACTCTTGCCTAATTATCTACCGAAAGTGCTTCTAAATCTAAACTATAATACAACAATATGAAAGTAATCAGTGGAAAAAAACAAGAATGACAGTAACAAGATTGTCATTTTGCTTGTCAGCTGTCATAAGATGAATGAAATGTCAGATTGCGGGTCCAAATTGAACTCCGTAGTATAATCCACGCGTAAATAGCATAGAATTTGTAACATTTGCAAATAAAGTACATTTTGGACCGTCTACGTCATGTCTGGGAATGTCAAATGAAGGTCATTGCTTATTTTTCATGTAATAAATTCATTATAGTAAAATAAAATAAAGTAAATACAGAAAACGATTTAAAAAGCATTTATCTCGAAATGGTTTTCGATTGACTATACATTGTAAAAAAATAGACAATCCCAATTATAAGAAACCAATTTCAATATTTTCTCATATAACTCGGTATGTTTTTCACTATTAATTATTGAAAGTATTTTGGTTGATGACGTCAGAGTTTCCACTGCCGGTGCCGCACATCTGCTTATTGGATAAATTGATCATAAAACGTATGTGAAGCGCCGCCATTAACGTCTTTTCTATCTGTGGTGAAGTTGGCAAACTGTCATTAGTATCAATGTCAACATGATTCAACAATAACACAGGAAGATTCACGCGATCTTCTCCTATGAATTTTATATTTTCACAGCCGTTACACATACCATAACATTCTGCGCGAAGCAGAAAGGTCCATAAACACATACCAGTTATGATCAAGACAAAACAGGACCCGGAAATAAGACAGTAAACTCAGTAGGTGAAAGTAAACCGAAAAACGTAATATTTCGCTATCCATTAAAATATTTAGCGGAAAATCTTTCATGTGAGCGAAGCACATCGCTGTGCGGATACACTCTTGCCTAATTATCTACCGAAAGTGCTTCTAAATCTAAACTATAATACAACAATATGAAAGTAATCCGTGGAAAAAACAAGAATGACAGTAACAAGATTGTCATTTTGCTTGTCAGCTGTCATAAGATGAATGAAATGTCAGATTGCGGGTCCAAATTGAACTCCGTAGTATAATCCACGCGTAAATAGCATAGAATTTGTAACATTTGCAAATAAAGTACATTTTGGACCGTCTACGTCATGTCTGGGAATGTCAAATGAAGGTCATTGCTTATTTTTCATGTAATAAATTCATTATAGTAAAATAAAATAAAGTAAATACAGAAAACGATTTAAAAAGCATTTATCTCGAAATGGTTTTCGATTGACTATACATTGTAAAAAATAGACAATCCCAATTGGGTTTCGTATTCTTTTATGTTTTGACAGACAAATTACAATCCATTAGAAAAGCAAATTAAATTCGGGATCGCACGAAACAGTCTGACGCCAGTAGGGAGATAATTATTGTTTAGAAGTTAATGGACATTCCACTTTAACACCATTTACCTACATTATTCAGAGCTGAGTTTCCTTAGAGCTGAACAAATAGAGATTCAGAAAGCAGAATGATGAAAGAAGACGGATAAAGGAGGAAATCAATTTTTCCAAGTGAAATTGTTGCCATTTCAAGCATTGTGTCAAAACGTTCCGGCTACGAAGAAAGTGGCTGGTGGCGTGGTGATTTCGTATTTTTTGTGGTGAATCAATTTGAAACAAACGTCCATGTCGACAAAAATATTCGTCCCGAAGGTTGTCCAAATCATACAAAAACTAGGAACAATTTGTGTCCCAACACGGTCCCTCGGGGTCCATTAAGTGGGTCAACCAAATATGGCGCCAAAGTTGGAACTTCGGGGCCAAGAGCCCAAACTAGAGCGAAACCTATTTGGGTATTATTTACTTTGGGAAGAATTGAAAGGCCGGATTTTATTGAACCGTGTACGTAAGCATAGTGTACGAAGCATTACTGTTCTTTTCCGCCTTTTCTCTCTTAAGAAATTTTCTTTCCTTCGTATTAAACCCTTAATGGGGATTGTGAAAGCAAACCGTCTGTTTTTTTTATTTATTTATTTAATCTCATAATTAACACTTACAGACAAGCCACACATGCTAATTATTAATTATATAACAAGAGAAGAGAATGAATACATAGAACTTATAAACTAAATATCTATGTTATACATTTATTGAGCTCGGTGTCACTATTGACTCCAAATGCCGGCTGGCCGATGCAAGAAACCTCGACTCAGAGGTAAAGAACAAATCCAGACTAGTGGCACTGTCCAGTATATCGTTTAAGAGAGTCAATGCTCGGTGGAGAGGTGAGTGGGTACTTTCGGTATTCCCAAGTATGTAGGCACACGCATCATACTTACGATACTAATGTTGTTATTGCAGTGTCCCTAATTTCCCGGTTACAATTCTTTTGCAAAATATGCTTTACTCTATAATATGAATATGTATTATATTTGTAATTTTATAATAGTTAGTTTTCAACCTAGGAAGTATAATTTGTAAATAGATATTTTTTTGTTAACTGAACTAATTTAAACAATTCCTTTCACCAATAGACAGCATAGCTATATCCCTGGATGATCTTATTAAGTAATATCTCATTATAATAATTAAATATTATAGCCATTTTATCTTGAATTTATTACAATGTTGTCGTAACTTTTTTTTGATAAAACCACGTAATTCGGCGTGCCTCTAGAATTGGCGGGCTTGGGCTATAGATCCCACGCGGGCCCCGTGCCGATTTGGAACTTCACACACACTTGAATTTCTTCGCAGATGTGTACAAGGTTTCCTCACGATGCTTTCCTTCACTGTAAAGCTTATGACAAATTAAAAATATAATTCAAACGTTGACTCCGAACAACTCAGAGGTTCCAGCCCCGGGATTCGAACCCACGACCCTCTGCTTGAGAGGCCACTGGTCAAAACGCTAGGCTACCGCGGCTTTTTATAGGGAACCCTATCTTGGGAATTTTTAATCCAGGAAAATGCATAGAACTAACACACATAGCTAACAATCAATACTAATATTCGGAAATAAACATTTGAATTTCAAAACAGAAGTAAGTAATATGAACAATATTGACGTAGAAAATTTTAGATAGATTAAGGGTAAGTATATATCACGGAATAATAAGAAACCGGATTTGGTTGCGAGCCATAGGTTTAATTTTTAGATTTTTCTATGAATTCTCATTTCAGTACAGCGACCGGAGAGCCTAGTGGTCGGAGAACCTGACTATGAAGCCTGAGGTCCAGGGTTCGATCCCCGCTCCGAGCAGATATTATGTTCGAAAAATACTTTTATTTTATTTATTTATTTCAATCCGTGAACCGCAACTGATCAGCCATCGCCTTACGCAAATCCACTGAGACTCTTCACAACGCAATTCGACTGGAAGTCAATAAGACGAGCAAACACCATTCGATTCCGTCGTCTATCACCTAGTCCAAGAGCTGGTGTCCCATAATCCTACTTTAATATTATAAATGCGAATGTAAGTTTGTTTGTTACGCTTTCACGCGAAAGCTACTCAACCGATCATCATGAAATTTTGTACACATGTTTTTGGAGGTATTAGAAGTAATATAGGATACTTTTTATTAAAAAAAATACTTACCTATTTTTTATGTCGTCACTCTGACGTTATCTTTATCGTCGGACAGCGTTCGGACGAAGTCGCGGGCAAAAGCTAGTACTTAATAGTTTTAATAATAAGTATGTTTTTTTAATGAAATAGGGTGCCAAACGAGACAGTGGATTAGTCATTTTCCTGAAGGATTGACCTTGAACTAAGCCGTATGCTAATGGCATGGATATTTGCGGAAGAGAAATTATTTAAATGATTACAACATTATTTTTACTTACAATCATTGTTTTTGACTAAGAAAATGGTTGACTATTTTATGACAGATTCTACATAAAAAGACAATTCTTACATCTGATTGTCATATTTGTTTCTAAGTGAAAAATTGTCTTTTATGTTTCAAGACTAAATATTAAATGACTTCCTTATTCGACTACATATATGGGTCATTCTCGTGAGTCGTTCAAATCACCATTCCAGGCGACGAATCGGTACAAAAAATGATCTTTTTTGCAAACGTTGTATATAGAAAGAACGGTCTCAAAAAGATAGTAAAGGAGTCTTTTGCGTTGAAGGCATTTACCTATTATTAAACTCACGCGGTTAAAAACATTGTGTCAAATCTCATTTCCATCCCGTTCCAAATTACGTACTGATAAATTGTTCGATGTATTTAAGAAATTTTGAAAAGGAAACCTTCCAATTTTTTTAAGCGATCTGATTAACTAACTATTAAGGAATAAATCTGTAAATTTGCACAATTTTAAAGCTACTTTGTAATAGAAAGAATGAAGATTATGATTTTGTCCAGCGAAAACTATCATTTCCTTCCGAAAAATCAAAACATTAAATAAATGCCCAAGTTCGTCATTGTGTGGCTGTGGTAAGTGCACTGCTCCCGCCCCGCACCGCTTCGGTGTATCGCCGCATATAGTCGAGAGAGGACATGCGTTCCGCTAGCAAAAAAAATTGGATTTACGTGCACAAAAAGTACTTTGTCACAGTTTGGTCTTCATTACTTTCCAACGTTTTATGCAGTAAGTACTATTTTAATTTTTTGTTTAATATCACTTTAAAATGCTTTGTGATTACTTATTTAATGACATAAATATAAAAAAATCAAATTACATTTGGTATTGAAATTAATCGCGAAAAACTGCCAAAATGTCATTCCTCTCCATAGCATTACCTTCCTAACCCTCCATTTTTTTGCTGGATGGTAATGAGCAAGTTTGGAGGGTAATGATTGTTGAAGTAACATTTATTTTTATAGTTCTGGTAAAGCCTATTTTAATGAAACCCTCTTTTTAATCATAGAGATATGTTGTTTGATAGTTATTAAGATTTAGTATTTCTTTTTAGATCAGCATAATGGCTAAGAAAAAAAAGCTGACTAGGGAAGAAATTTTAGCAAAAGTCAGATTACGCAAAAAACAAGACAATATAAATATAAAAATTGATTCAGAATTATATAGACTTAAAAAAGATAAGGAAAGAAGAAGGTATAGCTTGAAAAAAAAACGAAAAAATAAAACTCAGAGTATCGCAGATATGAGTATCAGAGCACAAAGAGAACAAAGACGAAGATGGCGTATAAACAGTCGTAGACATTCAAACACAAAAATAGAGCAACGGAAAATACAACGAATTTGGTTGGAAGACTTACCACCAACCACACCACCTGCTACTGAGAAGAAGACAATAATCCGGTCGTACATACCAGCACTTGTAACAGATGTGGATCCTTTAGCACAGAATCCCGCGTGTGGGATAGAAATGTGTGTGTGACATACGTAAAGAATCCACTGCAGTTAGAAAATACATACATACATACATACATACCGTCACGCCTCGTTCCCACAGGGGTAGGCAGACTACTTTATTCCACTTGCTACGATCCTGACATATTTCTTTCGCTTCATCCACAGTCATCAATCTCTTCATACATGCTCGTCGGTTTCGGGTACTCCTGACCTGACTTTTTTCCAAAACGTCAGTTAAAAAAGTTCACTATAAAGTCATGAAAGTACCTAATCAAAAACTTAAAAGAAGAAAAAGTAAGAAAATTACAGAAAGAAAAAGATAATTTAAAATAGCGAACCCAAAAACTAGCGTTAGAACAGAAGAACGCAACAAAAAGAATAGAAGATAGCGTGGAAAAAAAATAACGAATTAATAAAAGACTTGCCAGAAGAAAAAGTTCAAGAAGTTAAAAAATTATTATTTAATTATTATTTGATGAAACTTTATCAAAAAAAATACAACAAAAATATGAAGCTCTAAACAAAACAGAAAAAATCATAATTGAACGTGACAATTCGAGATTGAAGAGATATAAACTCAAGGGCAAATTATTCGCTATTCGAAAATTGACGCATAAAAAAAATGGCACATGAATTTAAACAAAAGATAACAGTTTTTTTCGAAGATTTCATTGTTAGCAGTGTAGCTCTGGTTTTTTTTTATAATAATTAGTGATATTACAAGTATTAGTATAATATGTAACTTGTGCTGATTTTGAAGAAACTTAGTTTTTATTAAGGACTAATAATTACTATTAAAAACAAGTTTTATTTCAAAAAAACATTACTTCACACAAAATAGTTAGTTTTTATATGTATAAATGGCTCTATTACAATTAAATCATTAAAAACTATTACGGCAAATCTCATTACTTTCCATAAATAGTCACTAGAATCTACGCATATTTCATTAATTTTGTAATAAATCATTACCTTCCAAACGCATTCATTGCCATCCTGTCATATTTCATTTCCATCCGAGGCTTCATTACTTTCCTTCTAGAAAATCCTAAATCATAACCTGTACAATGACGCCTTTACTCATATCTTATTCTACGCGTGTATGTGAACCATTTGAAAGCATAAAATCATCGAAAATCGTCAATATTTTGAAAATTAAAAAAATGACTCGATTTGAACGACTCGCGAGAACGACCCATATACAAGTTAGAGATAGTAAGATAGTTTTAAATAATCCTCTGTGTTGATAGAAACAATGCCGGCAGTGACAGGGCGTTAAGGACATCATAACAATCCACATAACATTGTCACATTACAAAAGGAGCCGGGTTGAGACGTGAATTTCGATTAACATGGTTGGTACTCGTATATCCAGAGAGTCCTACTTATATTAGTAATAAGAAAGTTTATGAAGATTAATTGTATCAATATAATCTTTGTTTCTCTTTCACGCAAATATTATCGAATTTATACCGAATAATTGTGTTATTCCCTCGGGATAGCAATTAACGAAATGTCGCAGACGAGATTGCATATTTATGAAATATTTTAAGCCCGGTATTTGTATCATGTTTATTTTATTAATTTAAAACAGTTACTTTTCAATATTTAACATTCATTATTTTAACATGTTCCTTTTGATAGCATATTATTATTCGAGATCCAGGAAATTCAGTGTATTGTTTAGTCATGTGTAATATTCGTATTCCGTATAAAATGTATTTATTATACCAAAGTATCTATTTTAAACGAATATTTACTAGTAACAAACATTATATCATTAACATGCTTTGAAGAGTCGTAAATAATATAATTTACTGATTTATGCGTGACTTTACATACATTCAATCTCCAAAATTGGATCAGAGATTTTAAAACAGACAAACTTTAACTGAGATGAGTTAGTAATGCATTAATTTTATTAAAATAATTAACCAATACTAATTAAATTCCTAGTCATATTTGCAATTTTCATTTTCAATGCAACTTTAGTTGGTTTCAAATTTAATATAAATAATTAGCCTTTTCTGTGCAGTCTAAAACCATTTTGTGATAAAACTGTTGTTTTAACATTATCAATTTATGAATGATTTTCCGGAATGATAAAACGACTGTGTTTCTTTGATTCGTCTCGTCGGTATTTGTCTTTGACTTCCCTTTACATAACTGTAGTCTTAATTAGTTTACTAACTGTCAACAGAATTTGCTCAAGTATCTCCTCGTATTTCTACTTGGGAGATAATTTAAATTTGACCTCAAGGATTTGTTGCGTAATGAACCAAAAGTCAGTGCTTTTCTCGAAAAGTTATATTTAAGACAATAGAATATTCAAAATATTTTTCGTTTGTTTATTTATACAAAAAACATAATAGACGATATTTTGTTAATCGCTGTGCCAGGCAACGACTAAATATTTGATGTCCATATTAATCCCAATATCTGCTGGGCCTAATTGAGCGTCGTGTGAGCCACGGTGTAACAATAGCCGCAAGAAAAAAAATGTTTTTCAAATTTGAAATGTACTTAAACCTCAGATTAAAAAATAAATAAATTCAAGTCTACAGCTCTTATTGCATCAACACTATCTCTTGTTTACAAACCGTAAGTGCTCTATAAAGTGTAAACAACAGAGCGGGGATTACAATAAGGATTTCTGATTGTTTCTCCATGAAAACGGCTAATTTGTTTATAAAGTATGCAAATGTCTTTCCTTTTGTAGCTGTTTCTGCGCGATGATTGAAGTGAAATTGCTTTGTGGTTTACGTTTATTGTGTACGCTTTCGTCGTCAGCTTTGGTTGAGTAGTTATTGCGTATTCTATTTCTAGTGACTTTGAAGAAATGCGCACAGTTAGAGAATCGTCTCAGCTACTACAATATACAAAAATAAGAAATACAGAAATGAAAAGCAATAAGTGAAAAAAAACATTATTCATTAGTGTTTTATTGTATCTACTAAATTAAAGTAAAAGAATTACACAAACAAGAGTATTTTCCATTTAATTTTGGGTAGTTCTTAGTTCTATCAACAAATGATTTGTAAAGTTACAAAGAACAGCACAGATTTTATAAACAACAAAAATAAAGTAAGCTAAAAATATTATACTAACGATACCTATACTCGTGTAAGAGTACAAAATTATTTCTTAGTGCATCGCCTCCATTTTTTTAAAACATATCTGCCTAAATTCAAATTTCTAGCTCAAGCGGTTTCGGCTGTACATTGTCAGCCAATCAGTCACCTCAGTCAGCCAGTCACTCTAGTCAGTCAGTTAGTCAGTGAGTCACAGTAGACTTTATGATGTGCACTGATTAAAGACATAACACGTATATGTCGATGGGTCAAACATTGCCTCGGTGGCACTTATTTTGGTGTTAAATTAAAAACTAATCATTAATTAAATGCCCAAAGTAGTTCTTCTTAAACTTTTTATGTTTACGGCTTGATAACCCGTATTTACATCTCATCTTACACAGCTTAACTTACTCGGAAAGTCGACGACAATAGAATAGAATTGTGTTGTGTGTGTTTACATTATTTGTACTCCTAACAATTTTTTAGAAAATGTTAATAAATGTATTGTCAGTGAACATAATTACGTTATATGTATGTACATAGCGTTATACAACATCTCATAACCTCTGGGAGCACCGTAATACTGAGTCTAGCGATAGCGACTGAAACGCCGAAGACTATCCGACCTAAGTTCTGTGAAAGTCATGTTTGAGTGCGCCCGCAATGGGCTGCGGTACATTTAGCAAAAGGCTGAAATACAGATCCGAGCGCTTTTGCGTAACTAGAAACAATTTGCGTATGCCAAGCCTAATAATATCTTGAATTAAAAAAAGTTTTAGGTACTTAAATATAAAAAAGATTATATATATAATAACTATTGTTAAGTTTTGCTATCGTACCACTCGACAGTTGTCAGTCCACGACCGGTCGTTTCTCGCGGAACTTGTCATCATGCACGATTGAACCCTGGAATCAGCTGCTAGCAGCACCAATTTTCCGGACTAAAAACGAGCCTATTATTTTCTTAGAAGGCCGGCAACAAACGCCCTTTGTTATGAGTGTCTATGAGTGGCGGTGATTGCTTTCCATCAGGTGAACCACATGTCCGTTTGCCCTCATTCTTATAAAAAATACAGCCTTTTTTTCGACAGTACTTCATTTCATTGGCATCTAATTTACCCTGTACAGCATTTTCCCAATTGTTAGAATGATCAAGCTTCCAGCCAATTTTTTGCTGTATTTAGATATCTTAAATCATAAATTATTGTACAGGTTTTTATATAGCTACTAAGTACTCGAAGAATGTCTACTAGCTCTTGAACTATATTGTGTATTTCGACAATTATTAAGTAGTGCAGTAAAATGTGACCAGAAACCGATTGTCTATAAAGTCGGTTTGCGGACGATAGTTTTACGTGACAACGTCATAAAGAAACATATTCGAACTGCTAGCTCTGACGTCACGTGAGAAGATCGTGCCTCTCTATCGCTTGTTCCGCGCTCTCGCTTGCACACTCTGACGTCACGCGAAACGTGACAATAAGTCATGCTTTTTCGTGAATGCAGCCGGCGTTCATCGATTTATAAGACGTTATCACGTCAAAAAAATTATGGCATTTTACTGCGTGAGGTTTAATAAAGGAAACCGTAAATTTAATTTTGTCTAATTTAACTTTAGGCGCGTGCTGATTTTCAGATGCGAGCTTTTCATAACTGTATCAAATTACGTTGTAAAGTTCGAGAAATAAACAGGTAAGTTCGTAACAGTCTACTTGGTATGCGACCAGTATTTTCTTCGGGCAATAGCTGTTTACTTGAAAGATTTGTTTTTCCCAATAAAAGAGTTCCTGGTATTTTTATTAGGTAACTATAAATTTTGTTCGTGTACCAACGAATAGCCTCGAAAACGTTTGAGAATACTTTAGCTTAAGGGGTGTAGTCTATTTTGCCACTTCTTAGTCGATTTGAAAAGTCATTTTACCAGTAAAAAGCCCTGATAAACAAAGAGCATTGGGAAATTTAGTATGAAGCTGTGTCAATTTTTTTTCAGCGGTCACGGATGATTTTTACAGTTATTTAGAGATCTTCTCAATACACATAGATATACATAATTTGTGGTGTTAGATAGTATCGGAACCGATTTAAGTTTGTCAAAAAAACGTAGTTTAGAATGTATGAACATCATCTATCTATATAAATAAAAATGAATTGCTGTTCGTTAGTCTCGCTACAACTCGAAAACGGCTAAACCGATTTGTCTAATTTTAGTCTTGAAATATTCGTGGAAGCCCAGGCAAGGTTTAAACGGTAAGAAAATATTGAAATTTAGAAGAAAAAAACACCTCTTTCAATTAGATAATATATATAAACACTAGCTTTTGCCCGCGGCTTCGCACGCGTGAACCATGAGCATTTCAAAGAAGCTAGCAATTAAGCAAGCGAGCAACCAAACCTGCAAGCTTTCAAGCATGCATGCAAGTATGCAAGCAGGCATGCAAGCCTTCAAGCATGTAAGTATGCAAGCAGGCATGCAAGCAGGCATGCAAACAGGCATGCAAGCATGTAAGTATGCAAGCAGCCATGCAAGCAGGCATGCAAGCAGGCAAGCAAGCATGCATGCAAGTAAGCACCCATGCAAGCAAGCATGCAAGCATGCATGCAAGCAGGCATGCAAGCAGGCAAGCAAGCATGCAAGCAAGTGTGCAAGCAAGCATGCAAGCAAGTAAGCAAGCAAGCATGCAAGCAAATGTGCAAGCAAGCATGCATGCAAGTAAGCACCCATGCAAGCAAGCATGCAAGCATGCATGCAAGCAAGCGTGCAAGCAAGCATGTATGCAAGTAAGCACCCATGCAAGCAAGCATGCAAAGCAAGGACTCAAGCAAGCATGCAAGCCAGCCCCCGCATTGCCCCGCTGCCTTAATTTTTCTGAAACTGTAAATATTGCAGGATTTTTATAAAACAAACCTAACCTAACCTATAGGGCTGTCCTAAAATACATCCTAAATAGCTTTTGCCCGCGACTTCGTACGCGCTAAGTTGTAAAATGAAAAAATAAGTTTTTTCCCGTTCCCGTGGAAATTTTGGGGAGTTTTTTCGGAGTACACTTAAAGCCTTTAAAGAAACACACGTTATAAATGTTAAGTCTCTTTCTTTCGCTGTTTCGTCTGGAAACGTAAAATCCGGTTTTTTCCCGTCCCTGTGGGCGTTTCGGAAAATACTTTCTTAGTGTTCCCCTACACTCCCGAATAAACCTACATGACAAATTTCAACTTTCCCCCGCTTTTCGTTTTTCCCGTTTCCGTAAGAATTTCGCCAAATAAAGCATTTCCCGAAATTCTTACGGGAACGAAGAAGAAGAATTTTGGGAAATTATCTAATAATGCTCCCCTACACTCCCCAAGGAACCCACTTGCCAAATTTCAGCTTTCTACGACCAGTAAAACGTAAAATCCTGTTTTTTTCCCGTTCCCATGGGAATTTTGGAAAGTAGGTACTCTCTTAATGCTCCTCTACACTCCCGAAGCAACATACATGCCGAATTTCAGCTATCTGCAACCAGAAAACGAAAAGTCCCGGTTTTCCCGTTCCCGTAGGAATTTCGGGAAATCCTTTTGTAGCGCTCCCCTACACTCCCCAAGGGAAATTGAAGGCCAAATTTCAATTTTATACGACCAGTAAAACGAAAAATCGATCCCGTAGAACTGAATACATAAATCCCGTTTTTGTCCCGTGGGAATTTCCAAAAAGCATTAAAACATTATTTTACTATTATAATCACCTACTTCTATGCCAAATTTTAAGAGTCTAGTAATTATAGTTCATAGGATTTCGTTAAACTGAATATATAAATCCTGTTTTTTTCCTTATCCCGTGGGAATTTCCAAAAATCCTGAAATAAGTTTCTTAGTTTTGTAATCACCTACTTTTGTATCAAATTTGAAGAGTCTACTTTTTATAGTTACTGAGATAGCGTCACTCGGAATCGAATATATAATTCCCGTTTTTTCCTTATCCCGTGGGAATTTCCAAAAATCCTTTCTTAGCGGATGCCTACGTCATAAGATCTACCTGCATGCCAAATTTCAGCCCGATCCGTCCAGTGGTTTGGGCTGTGCGTTGATAGATCACTATGTCAGTCAGTCAGTCAGTCACCTTTGAATTATATATATATATAGATAGGATTTCGTTTAACTGAATATATAAATCCCGTTTTTTTCCTTATCCCGTGGGAATTTCCAAATATGCTGAAATTAGTTTCTTCGTTTTGTAATCACCTACTTTTGTATCAAATTTGAAGAGTCTAGTTATTATAGTTACTGAAATAGCGTCACTCGGAGTCGAATATATAATTCCCGTTTTTTCCTTATCCCGTGGGAATTTCCAAAAATCCTTCCTTAGTGGATGCCTACATTGTATAAGGTATCTATGTGCAAAATTTCAAGTCTCTAAGTCCAGTGGTTTGGGCTGTGCGTTGATATATAGTTAAGTCAGTCAGTCAGTCAGTCAGTCAGTCAGGACTTTGAATTTTATATGTATAGATAATATATTCGGCGAGAAATGTGTCGCAGTTGGATTCCCCTTAACATCCAAGGGTTAACACAATCTACATATTGGTTTCCGAAATCATTTGGGTCCCGATATATTTTTTTTTTTAATTTATTTATAATTTATTTCAAGTTTTACAATAAGGTTTTTACAAATTGAGCCACTATTGAAAACCTCATCGGTTTATGTAATAAGTGGCGAGATCGCGCGGTTCGATACGCTCCCTCGTGTAAATACAAACATAACACCTCTTATATTTAATTTAAGCTAACAAAGTAGGTATTACTATTAAAGCTAGTATTAGCTAGGCAATTATCTTTTCGGTTCACAATTCAAGTAGTGTTTCTTAAGAAGCGATTTGAATTTATTAGGGCTATTGATAACGTTCACTAACTCGCGCAACAGCTCCTTTGGCAGGTAGTTAAGAGTGAGAGGTAACAAATACTTATTGGTTCTTCTACCATAAGAGTTAGTATTGCGTGGCAGCGAGTACGCAGGCATGTATGTAAGCTTACGCAGTTGAGTCGGACGAGACTTCTTTTCTAGTGACGGTATTTCGTCACGTTCCTCTGTTAGTAAGGAAAAGCTAAACCTGTTGAACACACTAATTACACTACAGTGACTGAACAGATCGTCGTAATTATCTTTAAATCTATTCTTGACTTTATAGTTTACCATTGTTTTTAATAAAGCTAGTTGAAGTTTGTATATTTGTTTTAGGTAGGTTTCATAAGTCCGTCCATAACTAGTAATGCCGTAGCAAATAACTGAATCCGCCAGTGATAGGTAAAGCATTCGTAATGTTTTATATGGAAGTTTATATTTCAGAATGGCTATCTTGGCCATAATAGATCTCAGTTTTGAGCAGACGTAGTCAACGTGCGGTCTCCAATTAAAGTTGCTATCTATAATTAATCCCAAGTACATGTGTTGATCAACGAGTTCGAGCGCTTCACATTTGCATGAATGACTAGTGTTATGCATGCAATGATGTTCGTGTGCTATGACTTCAGGAACCCCTGTCTCTCTAGAGTGTGGCGACTGTATGTGGACAACTTTGGTTTTTTTGGCGTTTATTACTAAACCTACGTCATGCGCCCACTTGCATAGCTGGTTGAAGTTGTATTGCATGGCATTCTGTGCCTCAGCTAGATTTTGGTTAGCGGTGATTAGGCATGTGTCATCAGCAAACTGGTATACTGATCCCCCCCTGAAAATGTTACACATGTCATTTACGTAAATTAGATATTCGGTCGGTCCGATAATGGATCCTTGAGCTGTGCCTTCCTCCGTAGCCTGAGGGTCACTGAGCTCTCCGGCTACCTTCACCATTGTTTGTCGGTTGCTGTGGTAATCTTCGAACCACTTCAGTAGGGGACCCTGTATACCATTTTGTTGCAGTTTGACAAATAGTGTAGAATATTTCAGTGTGTCAAATGCCTTGCTGAAATCTATGAAAACAGCAATTACCTGCTTTCGCTCATTGAGGTAGCCATTCACCTCATTAGTAAATTTAGTTAGCAACTGTGAGGTACTCCGGTTCCGCTGGAATCCGTATTGTTTATCGTTTATTATATTATTGCTATTTAAAAATTTGTTCAGCTCGGTTCCGATATACCTCTCAGCTATTTTATCCATGCATGGCAAGATCGTAATTGGTCTGTAGTTATCATGATCAGTATATGAACCCTTTTTATGAATGGGGCGTACAACACCCACTTTTAACAAGTCCGGATAGGTAGACGTTTTTATACAAGTATTAATTAAATGCGTAATTAGTGGTGTGATTTCGTTTATTATGTATTTTAAGTCTAAAACACGAATGTTATCCATGCCAGGGCTTTTTCCAACTATACGTAAGAATCTCTTTGATAGTCTTTATAATTTGTTATCTTACCCTTTCTTCCCGTGAGAGTCGTAACATAAGAGTCTACTATGGGATTCGAGTTCATGTGTGTTCTGGGCAATGGCCTAACAAAACAAATTGTTGCTAGCTACGTCACATTTTGTCGATATCTGCCTACTCCTTTTGGCCCCTTGGCCTATAATACAGGAGTGAGAAAAAGTAACAATCTGGATTTTCAATTTTTTCTATTTGACCTATGAAAGTCTTGATTGACATTACAAAATATGTTTATTTTTAATGGATCTATCGCAATTTACCACTTTAGTCAGTGGCCTTACTTAAAAAATTACAACACAAAAGTGGTGGTAAAAACCCAAATCCCTTTGTTTTTTTATCCAGAGAAAAAGCAAACAAACTTCCCACGCGACGCAGTGAAGTTGAACAAAATAGTAAATTAAGACTAAATGAAGAGCACAGACGTAGTTCTGCGAATGTTAAGTGAGGCAGTTTTACACTACGTTTTTAAAAACGAAGCCCTAGGTTGCACCTGTGCGAGCGATGTATTTTATACAATAACTAGCTTCTGCCCGCGACTTCGTCTGCGTAGTATTATACATAAAAACCTTCCTCTTGAATCACTCTATCTATTAAAAAAAACCGCATCAAATTCCGTTGTGTAGTTTTGAAGATATAAGCATACATAGGGACATAGGGACATAGGGACAGAGAAAGCGACTTTGTTTTATACTATGTAGTAACTAAACGGTGACTCATTGTTAATTCAGTCTCACTGTACAGTCAGCGTCATATAGTTTGAAGCATCCAAGTCGGCCAAATAGTTCGGTACACCATAGAAATAGTATGGTGTGTCGAACATTTTGGTCACCTTGGATGCTTCATACTATATGACGCTGACTGTACCGACGTAGGAAATAATCCTTTCCCACCGAGAACACACGATTACTTCCGAATAAAGCCGACGTGTCTATGAGTCTGGCTGCGCAGTAGCATGACAAATACCATGCAAGAACATTTCCGCGATAATACGATAAGAAAGGATTTTACACGACATCTGTACCTTTCTTCCATGCTGGTCTGGGAGTAAAGAAAAAACGGAATGTACCAGTTTGCTTCTCTTCCCGCGCAGATGGTAAAATCCCGTCGAGGGAATGGGCGAAAATCTTAGGAATCATGTTTTAGGCGATGGGGCTAGCAACCCATCTCTATTTAGATTCCACTTTCCACCTATACGCCCACAGTCGTGCTAAACGCGGTCTTTAGGTCTTGTTACCTTAGGCTCTGTCTATCCCGTAAGGGATAAATACGTGATATGTGTGTATGCGTATGTATGTATATGTACCTTAATATTTAATTCGGTCTGTGAATAAACTGCGTTAGTTTTTTTTTTATATGAATAGGAAGGCAAACGAGCAAGTGGGTCACCTGATGGTAAGTGATCACCACTGCCCATAGACACCCGCAACCCCGGAGGGATTGCAGATGCGTTGCCAACCTAGAGGACTAAGATGAAATGCCTCTTGTGCCCGTAATTTCCCCGGCTGTCTTACTCTCCACATCGGAACACAGGAGTGCAAGCACTGCTACTTAGCGGCAGGATTAGCGAGTAAGATGGTGGTAACGATCCGGACGGACCTTGCACAAGGCCCTACCACCCGCAGCATTTTATATTAGAAACAATTATTCTCGAAAGCAAGACGTTTCGAGTCAAGCCGTTTTTGAAATAAATGGTTTCCAAGTAATAAATAACAAAGAAAATGCTCAACATTTAAATCTTGACTAAATAACAATTTCCATCAGCAACAGTTTATAATACTGATTCGTAACAATCAATTCTCTTTAATATGCTTGTCCAATGCAGTGTAGTGAAGAGCAAAATCATAAATGCAGTGGGAATATCGAGTTTGGCGGAACATTTCCTTTAATAAATATTTAATATTGCTTCTCTGGTACTATTACCGGTTTTATGACTACACCAGCACCCTGTAGCTTAATATTGTTTTTATTACTCCCATAATATCACCATTAAGGCACATAAACGTGGAATTATCCTTTGATGTAGATATTACCTAGGCCGAAATGGTTTAGGTATCCTGTTCGGATGAGAAATGCATAATGGAAATAAAATATTGGCCTTATTATTTTGACCACGTGGCCGTCAAGAATCATAAAAATAAGGTATCACGAGAGAAGAAAAGAAGACAGCGTGGATCGAATTCTTTAATTTGCTGGAATATCATGACCTTTTTTTCTTTTCATTCTTTTTTTCTGTTTTGGTTGTTATATTACATACAGACATACATAGCGTCACGCCTCTTTCCCACAGGGGTAGGCAGAGACTACTTTGTTCCACTTGCTACGATCCTGACATACTTCTTTCGCTTCATCCACATTCATCAATCTCTTCATATGTGTCGGTTTCGGGTACTCCTTTGTTATAATGTGGTGTTCGATAAAGAGTATTGTATTGTATCATTTGTTATAACTCTTTTTTTCACTACACACATACATACATATATCACGTCTTTATCCCTTACGGGGTAGACATAGCCTAAGGTAGAAACCCTTCATTTTTTCAGGAGTTTAAAAATGGCCATCCAGTAGAGCTCTATAGCGTAGGATAGGTTTGTTTTACAACATCCTGCACAATCAACAGTTTAAGAGAAATTAGAGTCATAAAATAACTAGCTTCAGTGTCTTGCTAAACGTGGCCTGTAGCTCTTGTTGCCTTAGTTTCTGTCTACCCCGTAAGGGATAAAGACGTGATTTGTGTATGTGTGTATGTGTATGTGCAGTTATCGTTATGGCAAACAATAGCTCAGGAAATTCTTATCCTACTGACGTGATTTCAAGTTGATGTATAATTTTCTATACATAAATTACCTGTTTTTTGAATTGAATGCTATGTGGCGAGCCGCATCGCCTATAACATGATTCCAAAACCTTGCCCATTCCCTCGATGGGCTTTAACCATCTGTGCGGGAAGAGACACAACTGGTAAATTCGATATTTTTTCTTTACTCCCTGACCGGCATGGAAGAAATCCATCACTATTTTCATTTCCCTTTCCACCTATACGCCCTTCCTTGGTCATGCTGAAGGTGGCCTTACGGTTTTGTTACCTTAGGCTCTGTCTACCCCGTAAGGGATAAAAACGTGATATATGCATGTATGTATGTTGTGTGGAATGAAGAGTTACTGTATGGTATTGTAAATATCTGACACAAAAAATATTCCAAATATGAGATGACTACCTAGTATAATTTCTAAGCGCGTATAATTATATGTTTTTGTAAAAAAAACCTACACTCTGTTTTCAACTTTATACAGGCTGAATTATTACTAGCGTCATGAATTTCATTTCATAACGTTCCTCGCGTTTGTTAAAAGTCAGCCTTCCCCGGAATGACGGAAGCCGTTACACAAATGAAATTTTATCCCCACATTGCTACGTAAGGGTAAAATGCAAATAAATGGTACGTGATCCATTTACTGTGTGAGATACAGTGAAACCTGGATAACTGGGACTTCAAGGGACCTGCGAAATAGTCTCACTTAAAGAGGTATTCCACATACCCAGTGTCTCAGATAGCCAGGTATAAATTAATATCTGTCTCATTTACAGAGGCTCTCATTAATAGAGGTGAAAATAGAGGTTACTATAGTTATAGAGGTGCGACAATGAAATAAAATAATGTGTAGTAAAAACATATACATACCTACATGAGTAAATAAAACAGGTAGTTCACAAAAATAATCAAGAAGTTTTTTTTAATATAAATAGTACAAAACCGCACGTAAAGATAATTACGGCCTTATAATTTCGTCATTTTTCAAAAAGACGCCGATTACAAAAAAACAAAACAAAACCTGAGGTCATTGAGGCACAAAATTAGCTAAATTTAGTAAATAAAACGAAAATTAAAATATGTAGTGCCAGTTACAGAGGTGATAAAATTTTGTCTCAGTTACAGAGGTTATTGCCAGTGAAATTCAAAGGAAACAATTTAGAAAAATTGTTCCTTAAAATATAATCTCAGTAAAAGAGGTAAAATACACTGGATGTCTCAGTTATAGAGGTAACAATGACGATAAAATCGAAACAAGAATCCCAGATATAGAGGTTTGTTTTGTCCCACTAACAGAGGTAATCCAGTGCTAAGGTGTCGGGACCACAGCATGAGTTCCAGCTATGGAGGTTTCTCACTTATCCAGGTCCCACTTAACCAAGTTTCACTGTATTTACGTGACGATCTACGTACGGGATTTTAAACAGTTTTGAAAATTACTATACAATACAGTAAAACGATTCATTGAACATACATATACGCCTCTTTCCCTTAGGGGTAGGCAGAGACATTGTTCCACTTGGTACACACACACACACACACAAATCACGTCTATGTCCCTTACGGGGTAGACAGAGCCTGAGGTAAAAAGACGTAAAGGCCACGCTTGGCATGATTGTAGGCGTATAGGTGGAAAGAGGAATCAAAATAGTGATGGGTTGCTAGCCGCATCGCCTATAACATGATTCCTAATACTCGCCCATTCCCTCGATGGGCTTTTACCATCTGCGCGGGACGAGAGGCAACTGGTACATTCTATGTTTTCTTTCTCTCCCAGACCAATATGGAACAAGTAGTCCACTTGGTACGATCCTGGCATATCTTTTTTGGTTCATTCACATTCATCAATCTCTAATTTAGGGTACTCTTTGACCTGACGTTTAGTCAAAACGGCCCTAATTTAATCACGGAACATCACATAATATTATGTACAAGACAAAAATCAGGTATACAAAGAACACTACTAGGTAAACCATAGGCAGCCTTATCGCTTCTAAGCAAGACGACATCATAGATAACCGACGCTTAAGATAACCGGAACTTTACAAATAGTGGTACAACAGGCCCCAAAACGCGTGATAACTTGAAGTTTTACCTCAGTTTACGTCGTACTAACCAGCGTCCGGCCAAAGTTTTCACCTATATCTAAAGATATAGCTATACAGTTTATTAACTTGCGTTTAAATAAGTTGAAGATGCCGCTAAGTAGCAGTGCTTGCACTGCTGTGTTCCGGTGTGGAGAGTAAGACAGCCGGGGAAATTACGGGCACAAGAGGCATTGCATCTTAGTCCTCTAGGTTGGCAACGCATCTGCAATCCCTCCGGGGTTGCGGGTGTCTATGGGCAGTGGTGATCACTTACCATCAGGTGACCCACTTGCTCGTTTGCCTTCCTATTCATATTAAAAAAAAAAAAAAAAATTATAAGCCATTTCCTACCACGTGGCAAAACCTTTTCAAGTTCGTATAAACGACTACTTCCCATAAATTTTGCAGTAACACCGTTTTTGGAAGATGATTGATGATTCTCCGTTGTTTCAGGTAGGGAGTGTCAAAAAACGGAAACAAAGAACAATAGATTTAAAAGCTTTCCAAGGGCCCCTTTAATGATGCAAAATAACTGTGCAAGGGGACATAGTCAGCGTTCTACTTTATCGCATTTATCATCATCTCTTGTCTATTTACGTCCCAACTGCGGGGCACAAGTCTCGTCTGAGAGGGAAACATAGTGAGGAAACGGTGTACTGCCGTTTGGCAAATTATTTTTCCCAAATATGACTTCCCAAACAACTTATCGCAATACTTACATTTTCCAAGTGAACCTTTAGCAAAGTTACATTTAGCATTTAGTTCATTTGGTCAAACTATCATTTGGCAAATTATCACTTCGTCAAGATTTTATTAAGCAAATGCTTCTTAAGCCAATGTTTTGTTTTGAAATAAGTTATACTCCAAAAATAAAAAGGAATTCCAGGAACAAAACGAACAAATAGAACAAAAGCATATTTATTTGCATAAATCAAAAAAAAAATTGTACAATTCAGTACCAAAAATGATTTAGGTACTATTTTTTTAAATCAGAATTTCGGTCGGAACTGCGATCCCCACAGACTAGAACTGCTACCAGAAAAGTAGTTTAGGTTGGGTTAGAACTGCGACCCCCACAGAAAAGAACTGCTACCAGAACAGAAGATTAGGTTAGGTATTGCCAAAAAAAATATTGGGAAAATTAACATGACCAATTCATTATTTGCTAAATAAGCACTTGCCGAAAAAAAGGTTTGCTAACTGTAATATTGCGGTAAGTAGTTTTGACAATTGAATTTTTGCCAAATAAAAATTTGGGAAACAAAATTTGCGATGTGATGCTTTGGGGAACATTCTTTGCCAAACATTAGTAATCCGAGGAAACATGCCCACGCCCGTAAAGTAGTTCCCTGTCCGCACTGGGTGCGAGAACTACAGCCCAAGCTGACGTCTCAACGGGACATAGGGACTAAATTAAATTCCCACGATATGCATGAAATTACAATTTTAAAAGGTTGTATCTTCTAATCCTTTTTTACACTTGGAAGTAATTAATTTCAGCGTAATACCTCCAATAATGTTAAGTAATGCTAAGCGTGGTCTTTAGGTATTGTTACCTTAGGCTCTGTCTACCCCGTAAGGGAAAAAGACGTGATTTATATGTATGGAAGCGTTCCCCAGAAAAAAGAGCTTTGCTAGATTTCTAGATGGGCGGACAGACGGACAACGGTGTAGTCCCTTATGAGTTACTATTTTTTAAATATGAGAAATAAGCGCCAGTTTTCATACAGAGTAACACAACCATTCTTGACTGATTAAAACAGTCAGACAGTTCGAAAAGTAGAGTTGCCAGCAATTTTTTTTTGTACGTGACGTTCCTTATCACAATTTTAATCAAAGAAGGATAAGGAAGGAAATTATCCAAAGTATAAAAGAAGGCGTAATAAGGAAGGCCGCATTAAGTGAACGCTCATTTGGGCCTACGTTGAACGTTGGAACGTTGGGCAGAGCAATGAGGTTTTTTGTAACTTGTTAGACACAGGCTAGGTATTTTAATGAAACTTGAGTACCACACCACAGCAAAAAAGTGAATAGGATACTGGGTAGGGAGGGGATAGTTAGTGAACTTGTATGGATGGAAACTGTTCTGACTGTCGGCGCTGATATCGGTCGAATGTAGCTTTCATGTTAAATGTTTTTCTCTCTCTCTCTCTCTATCTCTCTCTCTCTCTCTCTCTCTCTTTGTCTCTCTCTCTCGATAATATTTCGATAGACTATCGACAGCAATGACAATAGTATCGATGGTATGGATGGTATCGATAACTCGTGCAATATTGGTAAACTACTATCGATAGTATTGATCTTTGACGACGAATAAACTATCAATAGTATTGACAATAACGATATAAATTGCTCTTAAATAATACTCAGAAGATTATTACCCAGATAATTCAGCAAGAGATTGAGAGAGGCAACAGGCGACCCTCGCGCTGGCAGCCTTCTCGCGCAAAGAATCGCAAAAGTTCAGCGCGGGAATGCTGCCTGCGTGATGGGCACCCTGCCAAGAGGCCCTAATTCTAATTCAATAGTAGGTAGTTTTAGTTTTGTATTTACATTTTAAGTATCTGTTTTTTCATACTTACATGAAATAAAATGAATTGATACTGTCGATAGTTTTCCATAGTCGATTGTTACCTTTATTCCAGTAGTGTCGATAGTTATCGATACTAACGATAGTATCATTAATTTTCTGTACAACTCGATAGTATCGATAGTTTAAGCATTATTAGATAGCAATACTATTGATGGGGAAACTAACTGCTGCTATTTTATGGCAACTCTAGCCGACATGCACGGTGGTTGTGTGCGTGCGTTCAGCATGACAATTGTCGGAGACAAATGATAATTCTGATTACATTACGTAACGTCGACAAGTTTCGCCGGTTGGCTTCATATTGAGCACGCATTGCAATTCGAATTGTCGCTTATCACTGACAATTGTCGAAATGGTGGCATAGGAGCCAGTGCGGCGCTGACAGTCGCACAGCGTACAATATTGTATCGTGTCGTACACGACTGAAGCACTCAAAGAAGCACTAAACGCTCGATTACGACTGACGATGGAACACTCTTTCCAAGCTAATAGCGTGTACTTACCATCCGTGCGCTTAACAACACTTCGAAATATTCTTATTAAAACATTCTTTCGTAAAAAGTTTGAGCTTTGTCCGTGTGAGCTAGCAAATGTTAAAGTGACAGACAAAGACAAATAAACGTGAATAAATGAATTAATTAGTTTTTTTTTTAATTTTGATTGTGCGATCTTTAATTTTTAAATTTTAAATTTTAGTTTATCTTATCTTAATTTTATTTGATTTAATTTATTTTTAATTTTAATTAGGTATGTAATTTTTAAACGTATATGGGTGATTACTTACCTAAAATAAACAAATTTTAGTTTTGTTAAAGTTACAATTAAAGAAAAGTGAAAAAGAACGCCAAGAAAAAAATTCAACACCTTTTTGCTTACTTACCCAGACATCAATCTTGCTTCTTTTGCTCCCGCATTTTGCGATGGGCTTAGTGCCACTTGTTGCTAAATGACTGATTTTATACTAACATCAGCTACTGTGTATACATACTAATACTTTTTACTAAAAACATTTCAGTTTATGATATCATCAATGAAGGAATTCCAGAGGTATTCAAATCTACGGAATTATTTTTCATTTTATAGCGATTTATTTTTTAAATTAAACAGGAAAGCCTTGAAAATAAAAAACGTGATTGATATGTATTATGATGAAATCCTGATATAATATTAATACTCTAAGGGTTTTAGTATCTTATATACATGCATTTCTTAATGACAAATTGTATACAAAAAGTATTCACCCGAGTATTAGATGTAACTCTAAAAGACAGAGAACAATAAAATTATAGGTAATTATATCTGGATTATTTTAGATTTTAAGCCACGCAAATTCCCCTAAATTATACTAAAGTGTTTCACAGACAGTAATCGAGATAATAAAAACGGTCCTACCACTCCGTTGATTTGGCTATCTTTATTCAACCAAATTCGTGCTGCGACTTTAATATGAAAAGTACCTGGAAGAGAGTGCCTTAATTATATAAATCTTGAGCAGAAAGCTTTCTCACCGCATATAAAACAAGATGATCCATTATGAGATCCTTCTCATAGCCTCGGGAATGATGGTCCAAAAAAAATATTTAACTAAGACCCTATTTGGAACGTTTCCTTGTTAAAGTAAATAAATCACTCGTAGAAGAAAAAACAGTCGCCTTCAGCTAATTGATTAAGGAATCTGATGTCCGCCATTTTTTAAATTTATCTTGACGCCAATATTTCAAGTGATTCGGACATTTGGTTATGGGTAAAACGGAGTTGAGGCTCCAAAAAAATGAGGGTGGTAAAACCGGCAATATAAATAGTATATTCGAAACTTGAAACCCGAAATCCCCGGGAATTGTACATAAAATAATCATCATCATCATCATCATCAGCTTCGTGTCCTCCTTGACGTATCCGTCAACGGCGAACCCTGCTAGCTCCAGAGATGAGAGCCAAAATTGCTGGCGAAACCAAATTCGTCTTTAAAGGTACGTACAATACTTACATGCAATTTCACTACATAGTATAAAACAAAGTCGCTTTCTTTGTCCCTATGTCCCTATATATGCTTATATCTTCAAAACTACACAACGGATTTTGATGCGGTTTTTTTTTAATAGATAGAGTGTTTCAAGAGGAAGTTTATGTATAATCCTACGCAGACGAAGTCGCGGGCAGAAGCTAGTAATACAATAAAATACAAAATAATTATTTCAATATTTACTATGCCGAATCCGGCTTGTTTCCCATGTTTACTCACCGGTTAGGAGCAGGATTGTCGGTCAGAGGTAAAGGTCTTCTATTTAGGCCATCCTTATTGGCAGATTAAAAAATATACATAAGATTTTTCTATTGCGGCGTTTTATTAAGCAATTATATTTAAAAGTTGCAATATTTGTATATTTCAATACATTTAGCAGAGTTAATCGAGTTAAGTGATCGAGTAAGTTCATCGAATTGCCCTAGTAATAATATTTACGTATCCTTTCACTTTTTTTTTCAAACTTAATAATAAAAACGTCCCCAAATTGGTAACCTTTTGAAAAAAGGGCAGGTCAAGAGTACCGGACACCGACGAAAATGTATGAAGAGATTAATGAATGTGGATGAAGCGAAAGAGGTATGTCAGGATCGTAGCAAGTGGAACAAATTAGTCTTACTACCTTACTAAAGTAATATACCTACGCCAATACTACTTTAAAAAAATTAACAAATAAATGGATATAACAAAATCTCAAAATCAAGAGCAATACATTTCAGCTGAAGATAATCTTTCAATCACAAAGGACATCCGTTAAAAGGAGATGGCGTAAAACCGTCTATTCAGCGCCCTCTATGAATATAAAACAGCGATCACGAAAAGTGCTCCGGTCTAATGGGAATAACCCAAATGATCTTCAAGAAATCTCTGATTGGATGATTCAGGCCTTTTTTGCGTACTGCGAATACATAATAGGGATCTTAGATACATCATACATAAATAAATAGTAATTTGTAACTAGTTTGGGCGAACATCTTAGGGATCATGTTATATAGGCGATGTGGCTAGGAACCCATGACTGTTTTGATTCCCCTTTCCATTCATACGCCCACAATCATGCTAAACGTGGTCTTTAGGTCTTGTTATCTTAAGCTCTGTCTATCCTGTAAGGGATAAAGACGTGATTTATGTATGAATGTATGTATGTATAAAATTGCTGGCACCAGCATGTACCCAAATAAATGTCATGTATTGACTAAATCATGCTACACGTGGCCTTAAGGTTTTGTTACCTTAGACTCTGTCTACCCTGTAAGGGATAAAGACGTGATATGTATGTATTTACTCCGTATGTCAAAGATCAAAAAGGTTAACACAAAGCCGAAGTCAACAATGGCGCCAGAATCTGAAATTTGGAGTCCTAAAAGGGTGTCCGTATTTTATTTGGCAGCCGCATAACCCTCTCATTTATTCAGAAGAGGACCTTTGGTGTCGTTGGACAAATCGCTCTGCGGGATAATCTGGCCGAATCGAGTGGGAACAGATAGGAGCTAAGTCAGCCAATTTTGTTTAAGCCGTTATCAAAAAAGAACGGAACAGTCAAGGGCATAAATATATTTATTTATTTATAGGAACACAAACAGTCAAACATGGCTCATAAACAAATCACAAAGAGCTTATATCATTGACAAAACAGTGTTCACATTTAACATAGCACATTTGAGTAATTCAGCCTCCTACTAGCTGAATGTGGCGGACGCGTAAGGACGCGAAACAAATGTAAAAATACTTAATCTGAATACAAACATAAGCAAAATGTTTGAAAAAGGAAAAAAGAACTTAAAATAATTTATATAAACTTTCTCTTAATGTATGGAAGGAAACGTTAAACAATTCTATGTTATTGTAATAACGGTTATAGGAACCACAAGTCCGGGCAATATATGTGTTCTTATCATGATTAGTCTTGTAAAGCGGTATGTACAGTCAGGTGTAATAATATGTATCTAGTCAAAGTTTCAAAAATAAGTACCATACGCTCTTACACCGGCGTAATAACGACACGCCCTAAGAAAAAGTGTGTATCTGCCTGATACTTAGTTATGCGACTATTGCATTTTCGTAGTCTACGGTATCGACTTTATCATTTACATTAATAAAAACAAGAAAAAAGTGGTCCGAACATATTTTTTCCCAAACGTAGAACTAACTATCTACATTCATTGCTAAAAAAACTCCATAGAAAAACTTAATATTTGCCTCTTATTCAATATTACGCGGGAACCCATTGAGCGGGTGGAATAAAAAGTATGTGTAAATACCAATCATACTTTTATTTTAAAAGTAAGTCACTATGAACAAGTGTGCATCTGCCATATACATAAGGCAGTCAGTAAAGATAAATGTGTATCAACCACTACCAGTCTTTATCTTGAGAAAGGCTGTACAATATCTGTCACTTGATTAATCTAGTGTAAAATTTGGAACTACATATACATATATATCTGGCAGATACTGTTTCGTCAAAGTTAAATATACGTAGAACAAGGTGTGTATCAGCAACTTGCACGTCAGAGTTGACGAAATATTATCACGTATAAGTGAATAACTGTAATTATTAAGAAACTACCGTATTTAATAATATATATAAAAAATCACGAATACATACAATACAATACAATACAATACAAATACTCTTTATTGAACACCACAAATCAGTACAAAACAATACAGAAACAAAGAACATTGTAGACAATAGGCGGTCTTATCGCTTAATAGCGACACAATATTGTCACAATATTGTACTCCATGCCAAATTTCAATCCTCTGGTATATATAGTTACCACGCAATTGCGATTTTAAATTTATAAAAACTTTAAAACGCTCTCCTGTAAAATTTGGTTTTTGTAGATACACACTTTTTCTTAGGGTGTGTCGATAAGGTCGTGGGACATATTTTTGAGAAGTTCGTATCGATACTTATTTTTGCACTTGACCGTACATGGAATAGGGTTTTACGTTACCAAGACGTCAAAAACATCTGTACACCTTTACGCCACAATAAGGCCGATGACACATATATTTGACATGATGCATCGATATTTATGCCCTCGACTGTACAAGTACTATAACTGAAATTGTGTGAGTCGGGCAGAAATAAGTCGGCATTCATTTTAGTTTTTTTATTGTAAAGTTAGAAAGTGTTTGGAGTCAATAATATTTTTAGCAGTACATTAAGTACCTACATAATTTTGAGAATTGGGCTGAGCCCATCAGTGGGACGTATACAAAGTCTCTTAAAAATATTCTGGAATGTAATACAGCAGGTGATTGGATTACTAAATTTTATTGTAATTGTGGATTTTAAATTGAAATTGAAAATGAAAATGAAAATGAAAATGAAAATATATTTTTGCAAATTGGTCGCTAAGGGCTCTTTTACATGTCTTTTTGAAACTACCAGCGCATTCGGAAAGACCATTATTGCCAAGAAGAATGCGCCGCCGCAAGAAACTTGGCAGAAAGTCATCAAGACATCATCAGACAGTCAATTAAGACGCCCCGTTGACACCGGTCACTTTGAACATCGACAGATGTGTGGAAACATTAGTCAGCCGCAGATAAATCGAGTAATTTTATGCCAAAAATGCCTTACGCCGTTTTGGAAAAGAGCTGATACTTCAAACTGCTCGACCGGTTTTCACCAAACATGGCTAAGAACCACCGCAAGGAAACTGACTTTCGATATGAAAAAAACTGCATCGAAATCGGACCATCCGCTGGAGAACTACGATGCCACCGACAGATACACACATACACACAGACATGAACGGCAAACTTATAACACCCCTCTTTTAAAGTCGGTGGTTAAAAAAGAAAGATTTTCGGGAAAACCGTAACTAATACTCAAAACAAAATTAAAAATTAAAAAGAATTAATTCGTTTCCAGTTTCATTATGCACCTAACGCGAAATAATGAAAGATAGTATGTGTAGCGCGCTTGCTTTTGGCTTCTACTTGAAATGTCTGAAAACTCGAGCATTCTTAATTTGGCTGCTTTAGTATAAAACTAGCTGTTGCCCGTAACTTCTTCTGCATAGAATTCGTTTATCGCTATCCCACAGAAATTACGCAATCCGTTCTTAGAGGATGCCTACGTCATAGTAGCTTTATGCATGCAGTCTCAGCCCGATCGGTTTAAAATTGACAAAGTTTCATACAAACTTTCTTCCCCTATTTTATCCCCTTGGGGGTAGAATTGATCAAAATCCTTTCTTAGCTGATGCCTACGTCATAACATCTACCTGCATGCCAAATTTCAGCCCGATCCGTCCCAGTGGTTTGGGCTGTGCGTTGATAGATCACTATGTCAGTCAGTCAGTCAGTCACCTTTGAGTTATATATATTTATAGAAGATAGATAAAGTTTTCAACTGAATGAAAAGAGAAAATGCACTATTTTCTTTGTATAGTATCCATAATATTCATAATGTCTTGCTCCAATGCTACGCAAATAACACCTCAAAGCAACAGAATCTTAATTTCACAGAACGAAAAGAGCGTCGGCATCCGAATGCTTACCACAGTAGCTGGTTCGGTCATCATCCTGTGTATTAAATATTTGAATCAACGAAATTTCAACCATAGCTTTTGAAAAACAAAGTTCAAGTGTGACTCCTGAAAAACGGGACTTAGAACATTATTGACCCGGTGGAACGAGCCGCATTAATCTTTAAAGGAAAAGGCCCATTTGCGAGCTCCGATGCTTCGGGTATTCAGAAGTACTGAGCGAAAAATTAAGCCACCTTTGTTGGATTTATAGAGATATAAACAACAAAGTTCTTGAATTAGGCTTAAAGACTCCAAATGGTGCCGGAAATTGACATTCAATTATCAGCTTTTGCTACTGTTCAGTTTCTGCTGGAAATTTTCAATATTATAACTATCGTGGTTATCTTGGCAACCAACATGGCTAGATTTATACATACATACGTCAAGTCTTCATCTTTTACAGGGTACACAGAGCCTAGGGTAATGCACATGCACAATACACAAATCACGTATTTATCCCTTACAGGGTAGACATAGCCTATGGTAACAGGTACCTACAGGCCACATTTAGCAAGATTGTGGGCGTATAGGTGGAAAATGAAATCAAAATAGTCATGGGTTGCTAGCCTCATCGCCTATAACATGATTCCTATTATTTTCGCCCATTCCCTCGATGGTCTTTTACTATCTGCGCGAAGAGAACTGGTACATTCTATGTTTTTTCTTTGCTCCCAGTTCAGCATGGATGGCAGCCTAGGGTAACAAGACCCAAATCCACGTCCAACATGATTGTTGGTGTATATATAGATAAATCACCTCTTTATCCCTAACAGACAGACAGAGCCTAGGGTAATAAGACGTAAAGGCCACGTTTATCATAATTATGGGCGTATAATTGGGTCAAAAGGGGAATCAAAATAGTGATGACTTGCCAGCCGCATCGCCTATAACATGATTCCTACGATCTACATCTGATAGTTGAAATTACGGGACTTTCGACCAGACGTGGAGGTAAAAAATGATCTCGATTTAGTCGCTAAACCATACATACATTTTGACTCTTCTAAAATGAGTTTAACACTAAATCGAGATTTAACTTCATCCAGTAGGCCTTAACGTAATTCCGTGAGATTTCCCAAGAATTTCCAAGAAAATTAAGAAGTATGGAAGGTGTATCACTGAAAGATAGAATAAGGAATAGTGTGATAAGGGAACGTGCTGGTGTGAAAGAGGATAGAGTGACTAGGATAGAAAAAAGTATGCTTAGTTGGTTTGGTCACGTAGAGCGGATGGATGAAAGTAGACTAACTAAACAGATCTATAGGGGGAGTGTGAATGGTTACGTTGGGAGGGGAAGGCCTAGACGGACGTTCCGAGACCAAATAGGAGACGTTTTGGAAAAAGGTCAGGTCAGGAGTACCCGAAACCGACGAGCATGTATGAAGAGATTAATGAATGTAGGTGAAGCGAAAGAAGTATGTCAGGATCGTAGCAAGTGGAACAAAGTAGTATCTGCCTACCCCTGTGGGAAAGAGGCGTGCCGGTATGTTCCAAGAAAATTCCCTAGTTTTACAACGGTCTTCATTTACGTAGCATAAAATACTGGTGAAAAATGTAATGTAGGTAAATTAATAAACTTTGCGGCTGCCATTTTGTTTTATTTCAATTTTTTTTTCTAAAGCAGTATAGCGGTTCTTACGTGAAATCGAGGAGACTCACATTAAAAAAAACCTCGAAATTCTCTAATACATACGATGACAAGAGAACCATAATTCAATTACTCTTGATATACTCTTACTATAAAAGAAATAACAAATTGGAAAATAACGGTTATTACGAATGCGTAGTGTATGTTACTTTGTTATTACTCCAGTTTATTACGAGCGACCATTTGATCCTTACAAAACTAATAATATTTTTGTCCACGCAATATATAAAAGGAAAAGTATACTAGCTGTTACCCAACTTCGCCTGCGCAAAATTAGTTTATTGATATCCCATGGGAATAAGCAGTTTTCCCGGATAAAAAGTAACTTGTTTTATTTCTCAATAAATATACTCGTACTTAACAGTTTTTCTTGCCAAATTACCCTAAAATTTGTTTAGTGATCTTACAGTGAAGAGGGTAACAAATAGGACAATAGAGAGAGACAGAGATACGTAGTTTTACATCCTTGCTCATAAACGCATGGAAGGCTAACCTAAAAATCTCTTACTAATAATAACCCCCCTGACTTGCCCCTTGTATGGACCTTGTTTCCTTTGCCTGTCCATAGAGAGAAGATAATCAACATGAAAAAAATGCTACTACAATTTACCAGAGACACACAACACAAGGCTTCAAAATCCAGTACTGTAAGTAACTGTACTCTATTATAAATGCTATAATATAGGTATGTATGTTTATAGCTTTTTATGAATAATGTACTCTGTTTTAAAATTTTGCTATCGATAAAATAAATAAATAAATAAATAAATATCTTGGGACAAATTACACCAATTGACCCAGCCCCAAACTAAGCAAAGCTTGTGCTATGGGTACCAAGCAACGGATAAACATACTTATATAATGTAGATAAATATACTTAAATACATACAACATCCATGACTCGGGCACAAACATTCGTATTCACCATACAACTGTCTGCCCCTACCGGGAATCGAACCCAGGACCTCTAGCTTCATAGTCAGGGTCACTAACCACTAGGCTATCCGGTCGACTAAATAAAATAACATAGTTGTTTTTATTAAATTCTGATGAAATAAAATTACATATCTATATTAGAAAAGACAGTTGACAACTTGTTTAATTTTAACATAATAAGAATGTCCCAATGGAAGCTCTAAAGAGTAAAGTTTTTCAATTCCACAATTGAAAAACTTAAATAAATATTTATTTTATGTTGAATTAAATTTTATGTCTTGAAATGTGCTTACTTAATTTCCAACCATTCCATAGTTGCCCACAGAGAGCCTGGTTATATTATACGCCGGCCATGTTAATTGGGAACTCAAACCAAACAAATTTACTTACAGGTTTTTAGAATTCCTTTTCCAGGAGTTTCTATTCACGGAAAAGCTCCTGGTAAATTGGATAAACAAAATTCCTAATAACTTATGTATGAAGTGCTACATCATAGATACAATACTCTTTATTGAACACAACCAAACTATACAGAAACATATAACAAGGTAGACAATAGGCGGTCTTAGATAATAGACCATCCCGGTTTATTTTGGTGTAGCTATTATTATTCATTATTAATTGTGTCCCACTGCTGAGTAAAGGCCTCACCCCAAGTGTAGCTATGGTCAGTTTTTTTTATTCTTCCGTATAGAAAAGACAAGGGAATCTAAGCCCATACATCCATATCTGATTAATACTGTACTTTTCAAATTACAGAAAGAATCCAGTCACAGTTATAAGTGATCTTAGTCTGTCCTATTTATATCCTGTCAGATTTGTTTCTAATTTGTAAACTACGAGTGACAATTATAATATATGGAAATCGTCCGAAATAAATAAATAATTATTATTACTGATCTTATTAAATGCAATGAGGCGATGAGGCTAGCAACCCATCACTATTTTGATTCCATTTTCCACCTATACGCCCTCAATCTTGCTAATTGTGGCCTGTAGGTACCTGTTACCTTAGGCTCTGTCTACCCCGTAAGGGATAAAGACGTGATTTGTGTATGTATGTATGTTATTAAATATACATTTTACAACATTAAGCACAGAAAAAAATATTAAACTGATTTCCCGCCAAACCTCTATATAGCTCAATATGTAAATATCAATGTAAATTCTGTCCAAACATGACCAAATTCTTCACAAATTGAGCTCGTTTACTTTTAATCTTCGCCAGCCCATTCGTTCAATAAAAACCCACTCGACCATGGCGGTGTGGGCGCTTTCCCTTTAATAGAATTCTTAGGTAACACCAGAGCTGTATGGGAGAATAGCAGCTGCCTGGAGTCGCGGAAAATCAGTGTTTCGGAGAGCATATTTGCGATGCCGAAGCAGTTATTTATTTTGTGAAAAGGGATATTTGCTGTTGCATCTAAGGACCGATCTAAGGTATGAAAATACCTAGTTCATATTATTATGTTTAGTATTCGAGGTTGTCTGGCTGTTCACAGAGGGGTGCTTGTTCCAACATTAATGTACGGTAGCGAGACTTGGGTATGGCAAAAGAAGCATGAAAATAGAATAAATGCAGTAGAAATGAGAGCGTTAAGAAGTATGGAAGGTGTATCACTGTAAGATAGAATAAGGAATAGTGTGATAAGGGAACGTGCTGGTGTGAAAGAGGATATAGTGTCTAGGATAGAAAAAAGTATGCTTAGTTGGTTTGGTCATGTAGAGCGGATGGATGAAAGTAGACTAACTAAACAGATCTATATGGAAAGTGTGAATGGTAACGTTGGGAGGGGAAGGCCTAGACGGACGTTTCGAGACCAAAATAGGAGACGTTTTGGAAAAAGGTCAGGTCAGGAATACCCGAAACCGACGAGCATGTATTAAGAGATTGATGAATATGGATGAAGCGAAAGAAGTATGTCAGGATCGTAGCAAGTGGAACAAAGTAGTCTCTGCCTACCCCTGTGGGAAAGAGGCGTGACGGTATGTATGTATGTATGTATGTATTCGAGGTAATCCCTACGTTTTTCGGACCATAGTATTTGTCAATGTGTGCAAATGTGTGGAATTAGAACTGCGTCCCAGCATTGTACAACATGAAAATTTTACATCTCTTTGTAGTTAACTGTACGTGAATGACTTGTGTGCTCAATTTTAATAGATGTAAGGTAATAATTCGGAGAGAGTGATTTTTTCGTGGCGTTGCCATGTCGTATAAAAACTTGATTAGTCAACGTCAAAAATCGGCGATAATAAAGCCTAGTTGCTGTGACAACTGTGACACATTCAATTATCAGTGTAAAGTTACCTTACTACGACAAACCACTAAAGTGATACAATACAATACAAATACTCTATTGAACACCACAAATCAGTACAAAACAATACAGAAACAAAGAACAAGGTAGATAATAGGCGGTCTTAATAGGTGACGAGCTAAGCTACTTTTGACGTTGACTATAGGTAACGCATTATTTCCTTGCTGCTGCTCACTCGTTGACATTTGGCCCAAGCCTTACGGCCGCCATTAAGGGAGAATAGAATAGGTAACGCAGATGGCGAAGTAGACGCGTTCTCGCTGGCCAAACATAAGCGCGGACAAGGCGAGTTGGAAGTCAGAATGACGCCTTTGCCTGTGGAACGCTATTATGAGCTAAAAAGTGTAGTGTTCTATTACTTACCCAAAGCAAAGTCACAAGAAGGTCCAAAGAAGACGTGAGCGCAGTCGTTATAGGCATCGATCGCACTGATGACTGCGTAGGCAGCATCGCAGTCCTCCACATCGTAGGTCATCCATTCGAAACTGACCCAGTCTGGAAAGGCTTGTTTTATTGCCTGCTGCTGCAGGGCCAGCTCAATCGTTGGTTCCACCTAAAATAATAAATGAAAATAATTATAAATTAATTTATTCCCCTCCACATACTTATACATATATGGTAAGTACTGGTTTCAAATACATGTTCTGCCTTTTATGTAGATGATGATGATGATGATGATGATCCTTCCGACCGATTTCGGCCATGGCGACCACTTCGACTCCTAGTCAGTATGACGCTCATGCGCCCGAAGATGGCTTATATAGCCGATCTTAGCGGTGAAACCTCGCGCACAATGAATGCACGTGAGCACACCGTTGACATAATGGTAGCGAATGGCAACCGGCTGGCGAGTCTTCAGTTCATCGCGTTTAGCGTCGAGGTCAACTAAACGCTGCTCCTCGAACTCGCGAACCTTGTTCTGCACCAACCTGCGCCATTCAGAGCGCTGTGCCGCGAAACCCTCCCACTGAGAAGGCTCGATGTCGCATCTTTTCAGATGACGTTTCTGAACGTCTTTGTATCTGAGGAGTTGCCCGCCCTGCTTTCGCTTGCCCTCCTTGAGTTCAGAATAAAAGACGCGCTTCGCCACTCTCTTCTCCGCCATACGCGATACGTGACCGCACCACCGAAGCTGTCGACGCATTAGATAAGCCTCGATACCACCAACTTTCGCTTGTCGCAGTACTTCGGTATTTCGCACTCGGTCAGACCATCTGATATTTAATATGAGACGCAAGCATTTAAGGTGGAAACGGTCTAAGGTGCGAATGTGGTGACGGTACACACACCACGTCTCTGACGAGTATAGAAGGTTTGGCAGCACAATCGTCATGTATACGGAAATTTTTGTGGCCAGCTTTAGGTCGTGAGAACGGAAGACCCTGGAATACAGCTTCCCAAATGCCGCAGCTGCAGCACCGACTCTGCTGTTGATCTCCGCATCAAGGTCACACTTGGATGATATCGTGCTCCCCAAGTAGCGAAATTTGTCTACTTGCTTCAACACGTCCTCACCAAGCTGTACTGTCAGTGCCTCGTGACCGTGTGAGTCTAAAGACATCACTTCAGTCTTTCTTACACTGATTTTTAACCCAAATTTGCAGCAAGCCCGGTGAAAGACGGATATCAGCCGTTGTAGACCATCTGGGGATTCCGCTAGAAAGCATAAGTCGTCAGCATACATGATCTCTGTGACCAACGCATGACGTTTTATGTAGACTAGTATGGCGAAGACTGGTGCCTGAATTAGGTAAAACCTGTGTGACACATCACCAGGACTCCGGCCCTCGTATAGCCAAGTTAATATCACTAACTTCCACATAGATCAATGTGTTATGTAAATTGGAGTACACAATTAAGCTTTATAAAAATAAATTTCATACATACATACACAAATCACGTCTTTATCCCTTACGGGGTAGACAGAGCCTAAGGTGACAGGTACCTACAGGCCACATTTAGCAAGATTGTGGGCGTATAGTTGGAAAATGTAATCAAAATTTATAGTGATAGGTTGCTAGCCTCATCGCCTATAACATGATTCCTATGATTTTCGCCCATTCCCTCGATGGGCTTTTACCATCTGCGCGGGTAGAGAAGCAACTGGTATATTCTATGTTTTTTCTTTGCTCCCAGACCAGCATGGAAGTTAAAAAAAAAGAAATAAATTGGATTACAATTAATGAGACCAAAAAGGAAATGGCCGATTTGAACCGGCCTTTTTTTCCAGCAAAGAAGGTAAGCGAGCAAGTTGTTCATTTAATGGTAAGGGAGTATCAGCACGGTTCAGATCGCTACCACCGTCTTACTCGGTAATCCAGTCGCAGCAGTGCTATAAATCGACCACTTAAATGAGTCTTCGCCCGTGCGGCACAGTGGCGACCGAGACAGGTGCGGGAGGGTAGTGCGCCTGCCGCGCGCACCTATCTCAGCCCCCTTTGTCATCCCACCCCGCGCTGCTGCACCTGGCGAGGACTCAACTAAGCGGTCGGCCTGGTAGGTTCAGTCGTGGAGAGTAAGACAACCCGTGACACTGGCACGTGAGAGCTATGCCCTATAGGCTGGCAACGCATCTGAAAACCTTTGATTCGGGTGTCCATGGGTGGTGGGGCTAACTTAGGTGTCGCACTTGAAAAGAAACTGGCCAAGAGCGAGTCGGATTTGCGCACCGAGAGTTCCGTGTTAATCCGGCCCATGAATATTAAATCCAGTGTTACCAGACTCCTCCTCTAAGCAAAATGTATGTATGTAAATGTAATTGTATGGGTGCTGATTTGTTTAGCAGCTCGTTGGCTGTATTCAAAAACTGTATTAGAGATTTATTGAAGTAGGTATTTTACTATATTATATTTTATTCTATTGTATGTATGTATATATGTATGTATGTGTATACATAGGCTCAGGATGGTGCTGATGTTAATGTTGTATATATATAGATGTTATATGTTTTAACGTGTTTCATATTTTCTGGATAATGTTAACTGTACTTATCGTTATTTTATAGGAAACTGTAGATCTATTTTTATAAAACGAAATCCTAGCTTAAGCTAAAATGTAATATTATTGTGTAAGAATGTTTGTTTCTAAATAAATGAAAAAAAAAAATTTAGGCAGTGTGAGGTCATTTTATATATTTTGTTATCACGATTCCTGAGAGACAGCCTGGTGACCGACAGGCAGACGGATAGCGAAGTCTTAGTAATAGGGTCCTATTCCCTTTCCGTACGGAACGCTATAAATGAACTGGTTTACTCGTAATCGAGATGAATATTAATCTCGCATACTCACAATGGACAACGAGGCGTCGTACGAGGTGTTTCTCGGCAGCAGCAACGCCGCCCTGACGGTACAATTCCCTTTATCATCGCATAGGTTCTCACAAGAACCCCTCTCCCGCGCCTCCTCCCCCCTACAGTTCTTCGCCCCCACCCCACACACGACACACGACACTAACAACACTAGGTACCACGACATTTTAACTGTTAACTACACTGCACTGTACCGACACTACATCTTGACACTTCTCTGTGAGGTCACATCTGGACCATCTGTAACAAAGGAATTTCGATTAATAATGTGGTATGTTAACATAAAATTACAGTGACGTTGACACATTGTTTTTGACGTGATAACGTCTTATGAATCGATGAACGCCGGCTGCACTCTGTCTACCCCTAAAGGACAAAGACGTGATTTGTTTATGTATGTATGTGTACTGATCGGTTGCAAATATAAACCGTCAATAAAATGTGCCAACATTTTTGACATACTAATTCATTTTAGGTCGTTTTAGTCGCTAAATAATTTTGTCGCCAGTAGCGAAATTGGCAGCACTGGCGACACTGCAAATAATATCTCTCACGCTAACCATTTAGCACTTAGAGCTGTTGACTGAAATTTAAATTTATTTCTAGTTCTTACATTCCAAGGAAGTAAACCACGTCCATCACTCGATTGACAGACAGACACAACACATGTGTTATTAGCTTTAGACTGAGTCTAAATGGGATCGTGGGTGTAAGACGGGTAGTTAGTGGGCAGGCAGGTGGGCGTAGGGATAGCAAATAGGTAATTGTAATTTTATATTTCTAAACAATACTGATAACAACACACGGAAAAATCCGAAAAGTAACGCTATGGCCGCGAATCGAATCCGGATCCTCATCAAACCGTGACGGTTACCCCTACACCAGCCATAGCGGCTACAGAACCCGGCCATAAAGATTGCACTTCGGTCTTTGTAAAGAGCAATGAGCGTCACCTATGTTAGAGCGAGACAGCCGAGAAGCCCGATGTATAAAAAAATACCTTGCTACTCCGCTACTTACATACAAGATAGCCAAGCCTGTGTGAAATATATATGTTTTTCATGCAATCCCTCCCTCCACTACTGCCAATAAAACACATGTAAATCCCACAAACTGAATTATCCCTTACACCACACAAACACTGACGCGTTTCGATCCCTTTACGGGATCATTATCAAAGTTTAATGAGCACAACTGTTAGTGCTTGCGCGACTGTGTTCCGCCGTGAAGAGTAAGGCAGTCTGTGACATTACTGGCATATGAGGTATTCTTAGCCTAGGCTGGCAACGCATCTGTAATCCTTTAGTATTGCGGGTGACTCACTCGTTCATAATGCTGTCCTAACAAACGAACTAGGTGTGAGAGTGTTTGTTGCTTCAAAAATTCGCAGGAATAAGACAAGTTTCTACTTATTAATTCAAACTTTAATAAATAATTATTTACTTTAAATTCAACTTAAACTTTTTGTTGTAAATGCCTTCAATAAACAAGAAGAAAAGGAGTAACAAGTTAAATAAGCCAACGAGAACGATTCCAAAGTTAGAAAATATAAACGAGGTAGAAAGTTACTTGCGACTTAAACAGAACTTAAGTAAAGACTTCAAAATGGCTTCCATCTTTGAAAAGAAACATTATATGAGTGCGAGAAAATATTAAATAAATAAACAAGAGAACAACATGTGTAACAACCTAAAAAGGCTCCTAAAGCCCTGTTTATACTTCATACTACATTTTTCGATTCCATGAATTATTTTTATAAAGCTACTAGCGACCCGCCCCGGCTTCGCACGGTATATTGTGCATGTACTATACATATAAACCTTCCTCTTGAATCACTCTATCTATTAAAAAAAACCGCATCAAAATCCGTTGTGTAGTTTTGAAGATATAAGCATACATCGGGACATGGGGACAGAAAAAGTGACTTTGTTTTATAATATGTAGTGATGATGAGTTCAGTCGACTAAGAAAGGTGCTTTACGCTTTTTGTAACAGTTCTTGGATTAAAAAAAATAGGCTGTACGAAGGCTGTACGTGACTGAGTGACTATAGTCTTTGAGGTTTGACATACATATATACCATATATCACGTTTTTATCCCTTACGGGGTAGACAGGGCCTAAGGTAACAAGCAGCAGAAGAGCCGTCGGCCGTAGGAAGAAGTCGTGGTTGCGCAATATCCGGGAGTGGACCGGAGTCGCAAGTGCTGCCGAACTTTTCAACCTCGCGAAGGATCGGAGGAAATATGCGGAGCTGACTGCCAACCTCCACTAGTTGGAGAGGCACTATAAGAGAGAGAAGGTAACAAAACCTTAAGGCCACGTTTAGCATGCATAAGGGCGTATAGGTGGAAAGGGAAATCAAAATAGTGATGGGTTGCTAGCCGCATCGCCTATAAGGTGATTACTAAGAATTTCGCCCATTCCCTCGATGGGCTTTTACCATCTGCGTGGGAAGAGAAGCTACTGGTTAATTCTATGTTTTTCATTTACTTTGTATAGAAGAAGTCATGCATGCAGCATCAATCAGCATGGATTGATGTTTGAGGCTGTACAATTTGCATTAAATCTTAGGATGATAAAGGATTTTTTAAGTCTACTATACAAAATCCATATCAATTTTCTATTTAATATATTATGCTTAAGGTAATACACTTAAACAATATTTTTCCCGGCAGTTTATTAAGTAAAAATAACTTGAAACACGGGGTGCGAGTCGGGTTACCTCCGCGTGTGATCAAGAACTGCGGTTTGTTTTTGGATCCGTCCGAGGGGAAGAGCAGTGTTTGGTCCGGTGCACCTTGGGCATCGGTTAATGATTTCCTGACGGTCTCCGAGGGATATCATTATCCGTTGGCTAAGAGCCCGACAGGGGGGGAGGGGGTCATTTGACCGTGTTCTACCGTACAACGTTGCCGACGAAGATTTATTTATTAATTTGACATTGGCGAAATCATCGCATCGGTCGATGGGACCATATAAAAAAAAGAAGAAGAAGAACTCGAAACACAAGTTAAAGTTATTCTCTATTAACCATACAAAATACAACGCTCAGTTGAAGAGCCCTCGAATACTGGCATGTGCGGCTTGTGCATATTAAAATTCCTTGACTCCATGACTTTTTTTTACAATGTGTTGTGAAGCAATGTTATTAACTATGTTCACGTGGTTTTAAATTTCGCTTACTAAAAAGTAAGTAAGTAAGTAAATGCTTTATTGTACAAATATAAAGAAACAGATACAATTCACAAAAAAAACATTAATATATGCACAAAGGCGAACTCATCCCTACAAGGGATCTCTACCAGTTAACCTTTAAGTAGATGAGAGGAGCATTAAACGAGGGACCGACAAAGTGTAAGTTTAAAATTCCAGATAGTGAAAGCCACAATAGAGCGTTCATATCTAAGTACAATAAACAAAACATAAAATAAACTACTAAATATCATTACACACATGCATACATACAAAATACAATAAGAGTACACACACAATATCTAAGGAGATGGTGTGAGCCATATCTTCCTCAAGCCTTCCTTGAACGACGCCACGGAGGTAGACTGCCTGATGGAGGTCCCACCTATGAGGTATTGCACCTATGTGTCAATTTAGTTTATGAATATTGTTATTTTTTTATTGTTATCAGTAGATAAATTAGCTATTTATGAATTATCTGTGCGCCAATTTTCAACGAATTCCGGGTTCAAAATTGTTGATTTAAAAAATGGTGTTACTTACGTTAGAATTTTGAACATGTCTAAATAAATAGTTTATTGAATCCGACGTTACTTAGCGGAGGTCCATTTCAATTAACAAAAAACATTTACCTTGCTACTCCGCTACTGACGTGCAATATAGCCACGTCTGTGCGAAATATATATGTTTTTACGTGTAATCCCTCCCTCAGAAAAGTTTTGTGGGATTTCTGTCGGTTTTATATGGCTTTAGAGGAAAGTATATTGCATGTAAAATCATATTTATTTCGCTCAGGCTTTTCTGCATGTGAGTAGCGAAGTAGCAAGGTAAATGCTTATTGTTCACTAGGGACTGCCCGCGGCTCCGTCCACGCAGAATCCACTTATCGCTATCCCGCCGGAACTATGCGATTCCCCGGGTAACAACTACCCCTTCCCCGGAACTGAAACTATGAAACCATTCATAAAATCGGTTCTGTTTTGGCGTGAAAGCGTAACGACAGACAGGGTCACTTTCGCATTTATAAGGGTAGGGATATCTAAAGTCCCAGCGGCACCTGCGGGGGAGGGCGGGAATTCCCAATCCTGCATTGCACAGGTGTCGCAGGGAGGTAGCCCCATCCCGGGGTGGGCCCGTAGGGCATCGCGGTTCACGAAAGTTCTCCCGTGGTGTCCTACAATAGTGCCAAATTAGGGAATCCGTGTGTTTTTTACTGGGTATGCCTGACGCCTCGGGAGAGCCCCAGATACCCTCGGTAACCCCGTACCGGGCCGGATGCATAAGGCGCATTTTCCACACCATAAAAAAAAAAGGGATGTCTAAAGTTACAGTTTGTGCTATGAATCTGGTTTCCAGGAATAGGAGACTAATAATGCGCTGGCATTTGTTTTAGAACTGTCTGTGCGTGTTGCGCTGTTTGTATTTGCACGGCCGGCGACGAGGATTAATGAAAATGTTCGCAAGCACATTTTGAAATGAGTGTTTGCTTGTTTAGAGAAACGTGCCTTAGTCCCATGTATATACTCGTACATGTGCTTATTTTCGTATTTTTTCTACATTATGTATAATTTTATTTAAATGAATTGCTGTTCATTAGTCTCGCTGAAAGTCGAGAACGGCTGAACCGATTTGTCTAATTTTAGTCTTGAAATATTCGTGGAAGTCCAAAAACTGGAGCGAAGCCGCGGGCAAAAGCTAGTTATTAATGAAAAAGAAAAAAAATGTTTTTTTTTTTTAATAAACGAGCTGTTGCCCGCGGCTTCGCTCCCGTTTTTTTTCTTCTAAATTTCAATATGAAAAATAGATAGTAGCCGATTCTCAGACCTACTGAATACGCATATAAAATTTGGTAAGAATCGGTAAAGCCGTTTCGGAGGAGCACGGGAACGAACATTGTGACACGAGAATTTTGTATATAAGATTATTGTTACCATTCAGTAAAATGAGCCAACTTATGCATTTACGTTTCCACTCCGTATATTGTTGCCTAAAGCCGGGTACTCATTTGCGAGCAGAGGCCTTACAATGACGTCTTAATGCGATTCAATTCCGAACCAAAGTTGAGTCGCTCGCTGTCAGATCCATACTAGAAGTATCAAAAATGACGTAATATGGAATCGGAGTGGAATCGCATTAAGACGCTGCGAGACCGAGTCCGGAACGAGCTCATTAGACAGCGCACGAAAGTGGTCGGCGTGGGGCACAGAGTCGCCAAGCTAACATGGGCGTGGGCCGGCCACGTGTGCCGACGACACGACGAACGGTGGAGCATGCGCGTTCTAGACTGGAGACCCCGGCTAGGCAGAAGTAGTGTAGGCAGACCACCTGCTCGATGGTCCGATGACATAAGGGAGACAGCAGGTCCAGTCTGGAAGAGGGAAACGGGCAACAGTTCGAAATGGAGACGGATTGGAGAGGCGTATGCCCAATAGTGGGCGTTTACATGCTGAAGAAGAAGAAGAGAAGTCCCCTGTAAACGTGTGGTTTTCTTTAAAAATCTTTTTTGATATACATTTTAAAGGGTCGGCAACATCTGTTTGTGCAGCGGCTGCTGGCGAAATGAGAATTCTGAGCGTACTTCGTAATTATGAGAAACTAGCATTTTCATGCAGCTTTACGTGAACCGTGGGTATTTAAAAAACCAAGCAATCAAGCAAATAAACTTGCTAGCATGCAATCAATCAAGCAGGCGTGCAATCAAGCAAGCAAGAAGTAAGTTACGATGTAAGCAATAATGTAAGTACCCATGCGATCAAGTAAGGAAGCATGCAAGCAAGAAGTAAGTTACGATGTAAGCAATAATGTAAGTACCCATGCGATCAAGTAAGAAAGCATGCAAGCAAGAAGTAAGTTGCGATGTAAACCATTAAGTAAGTACCCATACCCATACAATCAAGCAAGCAAGCATGCAAGAAAGAAGTTATTCACGATGTAAGCGATCATGTAAGTAATCACGCAATCAATTGTGTACATAAATACCCATGCAATCAAGCAAGCACGTAAGCAAAACGTAAGATGCAATGTAAACAATCCAGTAAATACCTATGCATTCAAGCAAGCAAGCATGCAAAAAAGCGCATAATATGATCCGTACTCTATTAGTTGGAATCTCCTATAGATTCAAAACTGTTCGTACGAATTAATTAAGCTTTATTCGAGTACCTACTTTATAACTTATTCGAAATATTTTTTAATCCCCCACAATCTTGCTTGTCTTGTCACCTTAGGCTCTGTCTACCCCGTAAGGGATAAAAACGTGATTCGTGTATGTATGTGTATGTTATCTTTTAATCGCACAGCACGGCTTGCACAAGGGGCGCGCCACAGCTCTCGCGTGCTCTTATAGAATCCTATCCATCATCTACATAATTGATGCGTAATGGAGATATCATAACACTAAATCTAGTCAGACAATGGATATCTAATTTAAATAGTTCGCGATCTCCAAATAACCCAACCTCCGACGGTTACTGCCGTATATCATTCACGGGCTATTTTAAACTTTTAAAACGTTTACTTTGATGTTAGCTTATTTTAATGTTAACGTCTGTCTAGTTTATTGTTTAACCGGTGATTATACTGACTCGACGTATTGGTAAATAATTTGAACAACTTTATGACAGACTGTGTACCGCAAATTGATTTCTGACCCACCGAGAACGTTCTCCCAGTAAACGTCATAATGTTTTCTTGGTAATTCAATGTAACGGCTATGACATTTACTGCGACAAGGTTTAATAGTGTGCTAGTCTGGGAGTAAAGAAAAAACATAGAACGTACCAGTTGGTTCTCTTCCCGCGCAGATAGTAAAAGTCCATCGAGGGAATGGGCGATAACCTTAAGAATCATGTTAGCGATGCGGCTAGCAACCCATCACTATTTTGATCCCCTTTCCACCTTTACGCCCACAATCATGGTAAACGTGGCCTTTGGTCTTGTTACCTTAAGCTCTGTATGTATGTATGTATTGGTATGCAACTCATTTCAACTTTTTGCTTACCGAATAGCTTTGCTATGTGTACAATGTCGTGACGTTAACTTGAAAGTTTGACTTCAGCGACATATTCATTTGAGAGAGAGAAGAGAGAGAGAGAGAGAGAGAGAGAGAAATTTATTTACACACATTCGAAACACATATGTACCTACAATACATTTGAGAAATATAAAACAAACAGGTAATGACTTTATAGTAAACTAGCTGTTGCCCGCGACTTCGTCCGCGTGTGTTTTTGTGATACTTACGGTTTTTCTCGATATCAAAATTATTATTATTATGACTATTAACTTCGTCACATGAACCACTGAAAGTATGTACGAAACTATACTTTTAGAATTACGTCATGAAAATAATAATTTGCGACACGGAATCTTGAAAAAAAATCAAGTGCCAACTGGTTAATGACTCATCACATTTATTTATACTTTATTTTACAAATAGTTTTATTTATAGTTTTGTTTATAGTTTCTTTATTCAAAAAAGCTAAGTACAGTTTTAATTACATCACTATTAATTTCGCCAAACTATGACGCTTATTGGCGAATACTGCGCTCACTTTAACGATATTTTGTACCCTGATTAATTTAAAAAATTAAATCTATTCTAACCAAATAGTACATAAATGTTTACCTGTTTTTACCTTACAACTAACAATTCATTTACTAATCCGTTTTAATTAATATTTTGCGACTCAATTTTTTCTAGCAGAAGCTTTTTTAATTTATTTTCTTGGTTTAAGTAGGTACGTAATTACAGATTATTAACACTTATTATCATTCTACAAATTAATTACCTACAGGGGCCTTGCCATAGTTGCCATGATGTCTTAATGCGATTCAGTTTAGGTTCGCTCGCTGTCAGATTTATACTAAAAGCACCAACTTTTCACAATAAAATTCTGACATGTTCGTAGCGCAGGCGTAAACGCGCCCTTTGATTTTGCTTTTTATAGGCAAAGGTACCAAGAACATACAGCCAAGCGTTTCACGCCGCCCTCATATTAATATCAGGTTTTCAAATAAGAGTGCGTTCAAAAACCGAACACGTTGTTAATAATGGCGCAATAAATAAAAACAAAAGTAACGGTATTGCATATTGAACTTTAGGTGTTAGGTAAAGAACACAATTTAGGACGCCAATTTAGGTTGATTTAGGATCGACAAAAATCTCTTCGTTGAAAAAATGCCTGTACAGCATGTAATTATTATATTAATGTTTTTTCAAAATTGGCACGCTTCTCTGGCTATGTCTTATGTACATTTGTATCTATCTATTTTCTTCGTAGTATTATTTTGTTTGTAACTATTACCAACTACTTATACCGAGGAAAGCTGATTTTCTTGAGTTCCGCTATTTTGTGCGTAATCACCTCAAAAATCAAATTTCAAGAAAACTGAGAAATTATATTTACCTGTATTAAATTGGAAGTATTATGTAGCAGCTTTAAAAGGTTACACTTCATTGGTTTTTATTGTATAGGTGTATGAAGTTAATTAATTTTAAACACAAAACCCTCTTTTTTGCGCCTCTGGATGAGATTAAAAAAAATGCTAAAACAGGTATTTATTTATTTTTATTACTAAGTATTTATTCTGAGTTTCATGATTCTAGAACAATCTAATTTTCTTTTTTCATACAAACTTTAACCCCCCTTTTCACCCCCTTTTTCCAAAATTTTCCACAATTTCTGTAGCCTATATCCTATTCTGAATTTATTGGAATCGATTTGTGAACATTTCATTAATATCCGTTCAGTAGTTTTTACGTGATGCTCAGTCAAACAAACAAACAAACAAACAAACAAAATTTTTAAAAATGGTTTTAATATGTTCAGTTACCGATTTTAAGTCACCCTGGTCGGTTTTTTTTTTTAATCTTCAATGTACAGATTTTTTGGTCTCAACGATTTTATTATATGTATAGACGAATAGTTAATACCGCTATGGTGTAATTGGACCCCACTCAGCGTAGGTAATGTAGCGGCAAGCCGCAACGCTGTTTTTCAGTGGGACCCGAATTAAACTAAACACAAAAACACACGTACGCGTACGTATTTCATATGAAGTTGGATGAAGAGTGATAGACCACTTACATGGTCACTTTTTCGCTCCTATACTAAAAATAAGCAACGTTAATGACGTTATTCGATGACCAATAATGTAATCAATCAGAGGCAGGAATGCGGCGAACAGTTATTGGAAAACGAAAGGCATGATCGTGCTGAGAACAGGACACATCGTTAATAATTGTATTCTTCTTTTTTATTACCACTCCAGGATTCCACTGTTTTTTTCCTTTTTATTTCCATATTCTATATCGCTGATAATGCTTAATTATATCAATTTTTTGCACGGTATTTATTGTCAAGAAACATGTACTGTCAGATGCTAAAGTAAAAAGTAAAACGTTCTAACTATAAGCTTAAAAACATATGTAGGCTTCTGCTAACTTAGCAGTCGTTGGTCCTTATCTCTCACTTAGACATTTACCTTTCACAGATGAGGACAAACGATTGCTAAGCTAGCAGAAGCCTATAGAGCGTTTATGAATAAGGGAAGAACATCTCCATATTCACCCTATGATTTTGTACTTTATAGGTATATGACTGGACCGCACAGCGTGAGAGTTTAGTTACATGTATTTAGAATTCCCTTTCATGCTGGTCAGGAAGCAAAGAAAAAACATAGGATGCAACAGTTGCTCCTCCCGCGCAGATAGTAAAAGTCCATCGAGGGAACGGGCAAAGCTCTTAGGAATGTTTTAGGCTATGTGGCCAGCAAAATGTCACTATTTTGATTCCCCTTTCCAGCAATACGGCCACAATCATGCTATGTGACTTTTAGGTCTTGTTACCTTAGGCTCTGACTACCCCGTAAGCTATGTATTTAGAAAAAAGGCTCACGATGATTTGATTCATCCTACAGAGAGAAAAAATCAGTTTTAAATAAACTTTCGTTCATTGTTTTCTCCATGAGGAGAGGCAAAGAGGTCATTTTTGGAGCGCTTGTGAAACATTGTTTTTGTTTTTCACATTGTCTTGTAGTTAATGCTAATTGCGTGTATGTAGCCCTTTAGCACATTTCAGACTATTAGAGTATAATTTGTTACAGCGACAAAGTGCTAAAATGTCCAGCTATTTTGAGACCGACAGTACCAAACTAACGAGCTCTATCCCCTGTTCCGTGGTTGCGATACATCAGTCGATACCTCATCAGTCTTCCCTTACGGATAAACAGGGCCTCTATTCGGCGCTGACACGCCCAAGCTATGACCAACCATTTGCAGTGCCTAACGTTTAATTTGCTATTCGGGGTCGCCCAAATGTCAGTTTGCCGAACACAATCCGAAGAGAAAGCAATGCGTTTTTAGTAAGCTATTCGGGGCGCCTCGTCATTTTTGTTGGGGATTTTCAACAGCTGTCAAAGTGTGTCAGAAAAAAGAGGAGTTCTGACCGCATATCCTATCAAATCTATAACGAGTTATCTAATAATTATCTATTCAGTGCGATCACATCAAATTGATCAAAATTTAAGCCATAATTAAGAAAAACTAAAACCCCCGAATCCCCAAGTAATCCGAGCCTTTGCAACATAATCGCAGATCGCACAACGCATGGTCAGGCTAGCTGTCAATTTTGGAATTCAATGTGTCAAATCGCCCACTGTATGCCTCACTGATGCGAAAGCAAAGGTGGATGAAAAAGGTTCCAATTTTACGTGCGGCTTACTCAAGGCAAACATCATTTTTTTATTAATTCGATCGAAAGCTATCCCAAATTATTAAGCGTAAAAAAATATCGATTTTGAATCGAGGAAATATATCTGGAAAACTCAGATTGTTGTGTAATTCGGTAAATAAAAACGGTCTGTGCAAGGTGAGGTGAATCCGCGATCTCAGGGCAATTAATTTGTTTTCAATAATTCTATCGAAACCTATCCCCAATTAAAAAGCATAAAAAAATAGCGATTTTGAATCGAGACCATGAATGTGGAAAATTAAAATTGCTACGTAATTTGTGAAATAAAAACATGATGAGGTCATTGAACTACTATTCATGAGGTGTTAAGATCGGTCACCATTTTTAAGTTTTTTTATCAGTTCGTCCCTCAAAGCAAAGGAAAAAACACGTCTCCTATTTGGTCTCGAAACGTCCGTCTAGGCCTTCCCCTCCCAACTTTACCATTCACACTCCCCACATATGTACATAGATCATATTGTTTTGATAGGATTTATTAAAGTACATACAAAAAAAAACACTGCATTCCGATTTAATAAAGGATATATGTTAATTTTCCAAAAGTTTAGCTTATAATTAATAAAATTCTCATCAACTCAACATATTGAAGGTCTGATTTACAGAATTAATAGTCATCATTTCCATAAAGGATAATAAATCAAATAGTTATTGAAAGGAGAGTTCAGTAGAGTAGAAACTGTGTCGGTATTATAGATCTTTAATTAGCACCATTTTTAGTGCATAGTTTTTCAGCAACATGATTCTTCATGAAGGATTATTTTGTTAGCTGGTGGCGTAAGGGTGGGAATAGGGGAAGGATGGAGTCCCACGCAGGGCCATTGTGGCCCCAGTACCGTCTGTAATACTGATACATTTCTAAGTAAGAATAGCCCAGTTAGGTGGCAAATTCATTAGCTATTTTTAGTGTTTTCAAATGTTAGTTTAATGTAATAGGAGGTAACAGGAAATAACTCTCAAAGAACTTTTATTAGCTATAGTAATGATTGATAATTCGCATACTTAATGTATAATGGAGAGCATGCCAAAATATTAATTTTATTTTGAAACAAGATAGTTGCATAAAGGCCGCAGGCAGACAACATAGGGAAAGCGGTGACAGTACAGATCTTGAGAACTTCACGGGTATATACAACTTTAACCCGTCGAGCGTCCTGTGGACACACGTGTGGACACAACGTTATGCGCCCTGTGCACACGGGACGCTCGACGGGTTAAACTTCAAAACGTGTGATAGTAAACAGGCAAAATGGTTAATCAGATGATTCGAGTTTTAGAAAGTCAAACTATGCATTCAAGCGCAAATAAGTAAAGTATTTTCATGAATATCAAAACAAGAGATAAAGGGCAAACTATATCAAAAATCGGTTTAGCTTTTTGGAATGGCATTCTCTAAGCATGAACAAGCAGACATAGAAAATGTTAATAAAAGTCTGTCAGCAGTCATTTTGTCTTGGCAAGATGTTTTAATTCAAATATTTTAAAAAAAACTAGAAAAGAAAGGCATTTAAGTGTAACATAATTGTTTGATATCATTAATTTATCATAATAAAGTTATAAAGAATAAATAACACAGACAAGATAAGTAGACAGATTCAGTAGGTTAAGTATAATAAGTTTAATGTAATAGGAGGTAACAGGAAATAACTCACAAATAAGTTTTATTAGTTATAGTAATGATTGTTAATTACATTAGTTCGCATACTAGCATGCCAAAATATTAATTTTATTTTGAAATAAGATAGTTGCATAAAGGCCGCAGGCAGACAACATTGGGAAAGCAGTGACAGTACAGATCTTGAGAACTTCATGTGTATATGGTCGTAACTTTTCGCCACTCCGTCTGTGCATTTAGCATCCAGGCATGCTTCAATGATTGAATTTAAAACCCGACAATACTGTTCGAACTTCCAGACAGTTGGAGTATCTGTAAACAAAATAAATGTTCATTTTGTTTATATACAACAGACAGACGATGTACAGAAAACAAATTCAGGTTATAGTGAGATTATTACATGAAGGAAATTACAGCCTAGATAATTGTTCATGAAAATTCTTAGAGTGAATAGGCTAGCAACACATTGGTTTTACAAATTTATACAGAGGAAAGTATTGTTTGTTTGTTTACATTGAATAGACTCCGAAACTGGACCAATTTGAATAATTCTTTCACCATTAGAATCCTACATTATCCCTGTTAAAACATAGGCTATATTTGATTCCACACAGACAAAGTCGTAGGCAGAAGCTAGCTATACATATTTAACTACCATTGAAGTCTGACAAGATAATCAATGAAATAGTAACAAACAACAATGAATAGAAATGATTTAAGTGATTATATATATATTGCAAGTGGGATGTATTGAAATACTAGTGTTAACATGCAACATTGTCAGCATACAAATTGGTTGTCATTCTTATATATGAGTATGTAAGTTCCTGGCATAAAAGTTTAGTCTATTTTAATTTAAACCTGCATGGTATTATAAGTGCTAAATTTCAACTTGGACAGAGTCATAAATATAATGAACAATCAGCGACTAGTAGTTCTTTAACTTATGTACATACCATCACACCTAAATTTCCGTAGGGGTAAACAGAAACTACTTTTGTACATGTCTGACATACTTTACCATGTTACAGAAAATATATTATATGACTATCAATAATAAAAATAAATTATTGGTTAAGGTAACTTACTTTAGGTGTTCAGTAGATTGGTCTACAGGTTTCATTTAAGTTCGGCTGTCAACCTAAGATCCGTAGTATTTTAACATAATGTGACACGGTTCAAGATGTGTGAAGGATAGTTGCATCCTTGTTATTCATGTAATAATTCACTTTGGCACATTTAGTACCTTGATTGCAATCTGGAAATAGAAACGTACAATTATTGATTGATAAGTCACAGGGACACCAGTAGTTAAATTTAGTCCTTTTCGAAACGAAATTAAGTTCCTTACCAAAAAGTATGTTTAGAAAATAAATAATAAAATAGATGAATAGCCGGTACTAACCTGTAATACAACAAAGGATAGTTGTTGATTTAGTTCATGATGCCGACAATGATTCATAAAACATTTTGATTGAATATGAGATATATAATAGCATATTAATGTATACATTCTCATATTGGCTTTGTTCGAACGAAATATTTATCAATCAATAACGTACCTATACCATAATGCACGGAATGTCATAGACAGAAGATGACAGACAGATACGCTAAGATTAGAAACTTTTTTTAAATTATGACAGCTAGTCAGTTAGAAAAGCAAAGGGGTTTGTGCCCATACAGTAAAGTCGTAGGATAATTAAATGAATTTTATAATCATCAAAGGCGGTAGAAACATTTTATGACATGTTTTAGCGTTGTCTTAAATAAAATAGCGTTGACAAGTAGAGTGATCGTGCGTGACAGTTCAAACGGTTGATTGGCTAAGTAAAGTTTTTGGAAGAGGTGCAAATTATATTTTTTTTCGACAGTCGACGTCTTAATAATCGAGGAACTGCAACTCTTTTATTTTTATTTCCTATCATTAATTAGAAATAATTTTTTAAATGCTCGATATGACATTTGTGAGATTTAACGGCCGATAAGCTCTGTTGCCTAGAACTAGCTTGTAATAAAAAAAAACTACGTCAACTGTCACGTTTGACATTGTCAAAAAATAATACCGCGGACACCGCGGTTCTGTTTATTTGCATTTGCGTGTAATCAGTGTTAGCAGTGTGTTTTTAATAATATTTCAACGACCTCAGCACAACCTCCTGCCTTTCGATATTGCCGCACTTCTCTTCGACCTTTGCACGATATTTGGACTACGATTTCAGCTACTATCGACGACTTAGGCACTTCTTCTTGGACAACGTTTTTCTGCTTTACGGCGACCCCCGCCTTGACTGTTGGACTGATTTTTTTAATACTGAGGCTTCGCTATTGATCACAAAATGAGCGAATTTGTACGAGCGGATTCAAGAAACTTGCCACACATGGATATGTTCATGATATTGGAATATTTCTACACAAACGATAAGCACAATGTTGCTGAAATAAGAGGTGTGAAGACACTCATGTACGTACTGACGAATTTCACAAACATTCTGATGCATATAATAATCATGATTACAAATATTTAACACATACATACATAGTGTATTGTTGTACATCAAATTAAATCAAAATCATTTAAATTTGGTTACAAATAAGCCTGTGCCCAGCAGTGGGACATAAATAGGCAGATGATGATGATGAAAGATCTTGTGTTATAATGTTTTCCATTGCATTTTAGGTCATCAAGAGGTGGTTATGTTGATAACGCAGTAGGTTATGTGGAAATTAAAAGAGGGAACACTGAATGCTTTGTCAGGGCCAAAGTTGTTCCGGAGCACAAAATAAGGATGAAATATTATCTTGTGACTATTCATTTAGAAGAGGCGAATAGTAATATAATTGATGCAACATGTGATGTTTGTCCTGCATCAGCTGGTAAATACTTACACTATAGAGTAAATATTTATGGTTATTGAAGATTATATTTTCATTGATTTGTTTTACTTTCAGGTGGATGTAAACACACATTGGTGGTGTTATATTGGTTACAAAAAAAATCTACAGAACCATAGCTAGTGAGGGAACACAGCCAATATCCTCCAAGGATATTTTTCCACCCAAGAAAAGAGGAATAGAACTAGGACCAAGAGATCCGGAGAAACTCAATGCATTTTATGAAGAATGTAAAAAAAGAAAAATTGGGGACTTTGATTTTGTCATTTTTACCGGATCATGATAATGGTTTAACAAAATGGTGTACATTTGACATGATACTTGATTTTACAACTAAAACTAATAATCACAGTTTTGAAAATTTTAAAAGCAATGTGTCTGTGACCCAATTTGTGATGGTGATTTTTTTCATAATCTATCACATCAGGTATCGTTGGATAGGTCTTTCAGAAATATTTTTGTTAACAAGTGTATATTTATAAAAATAAGGACATATTTGTACATTTTAAAATAAAACAAACAAAAATTATTGTATTTTTATTATGTCACCTTGCAAATTGACTAAAGCACATTATAACTGCTTCGTCCACATATCAACCAAAAATATGTTTTAGGAAGACCAAGATACATTTTGAAGTTTCCTTAATAATTCTTAAGATATGTGTACGTCCTGACATATTATTCCCTTCCTTTTGTCTCCTTTGTTGAGCTTGACGATGAGGGGCTCTGGGTTCATATCACGTCGGTGTTGATGAACGACTTGCAGTTGAAGATGACAGCTTGCTTGGCATGATTTTTTCAGTAATATTAGCTGAACAGGCTACACATTTTACTGATGGTTTCACCAAAATCATATATTCAAACAAATCCATTGTTTGAATATATGATTTGGGTCCGAGTCGAAAAATCACACTGGAAAAAAAGAATCAAATTAATTTTACAAACCAGTCCTTTATAATAACTACTAGCTATTATATTGTTTTACACTAACAATTTTGTCAAAATTTTTACTATTTTGGGTTTTTGGTTCCTACCATAGAAAAATTGTTATCACTCAATCTGTCACTTAATTTTTCTTTTTATACAGGTACATAATTTTACCTCTGAATCTGGCACGGTCCCAGGGTAGGGGTATGTTGCAGTAACTGCTTTGAGCCAGATCTTTTGTGTTAGGCTGCTTTCATCATTCAACATTTCCTAAAAATAAGCACATAACGAAGTACATATCAGCGTCCAATTTACACTTAATTTTTTGCCTTAAGAAGACAGGAGAGGATTCACCAAAGAAAACAATAGGCGTAGCAATGAACTAAGGTGAATAAATTGTTCACATCTTTTTGTAGTTAACTGTACAATAATGGCAAGGGATAAATATCCTGTGTTTACATTCATAATAACACATTGAACATTTAAATAACCTTGTTAATTAATATAATGAAGAAAAATTACAAATCATAAAATAAGACACCTAGCTGACACTTACAATCTCATGGTATGCTTTGGTTAATATCAAGTTTGCAGTATTTTTTAGGTGTAATTAGCCAGATTTACTTTGGTAGCAATCTTCCTCAATCTGTAAATATAATAAAAGCATTTTACTAGATTCAATAATCTTAATTTCTTACAACAACATTAACTGCAATATACTCACATTGATATGTTCCTCACAGACATACGACTATATGAGTTCCGTTTCGGACAGTTCATTTCTAGAGCTTGGCACCAAGTCGCTTGTAATGCCTTTGTTAAGCTCAAATATTTGGAAAATCCCGTCTATACTTCTTATATGACGGTACAAAGCATTGGAGTACATCCCTGTAATACTTAATTTCCTCTGCAGTGCTTTGGGGATCGTCCAAATCCATTACACTCGTGTGGAAGTACAAAAGTCCAAGAAGCAGTGCCTAAGTCGTGGAAAGTAGCTGAAATCGTAGTCCAAAATATCGTGCAAAGGTCGAAGAGAAGTGCGGCAATATCGAAAGGCCGGAGGTTGTGCTGAGGTCGTTGAAATATTATTAAAAACACACGGCTAACACTGATTACACGCAAACGAAAATAAACAGAACCGCGGTATTATTTTTTGACAATGTCAAACAGTTGACGTAGTTTTTTTTTTATTACAAGCTAGTTCTAGCCAACAGAGCTTATCGGCCGTTAAATCTCACAAATGTCATATCGAGCATTTAAAAAATTATTTCTAATTAATGATAGGGAATAAAAATAAAAGAGCTGCAGTTCCTCGATTATTAAGACGTCGACTGTCGAAAAAAAATATAATTTGCACCTCGTCCAAAAACTTTACTTAGCCAATTTTAGGGGCATTACATTTTATTCGGCTGGCAATTTCAGCGCAACGTTTGCCGAACAGAGGCTTTGTGTTTTCGACGCATGAATGCCAATGTGATGCCAATCCTATGCCGTACCTATGACGAAGTGCGCCGTTACAGCGCCGAATAGAGGCCCAGATGTGTCTATTAGGCGTTGACGTGTTTTCTCTTATTTTTCCTTTCCTTCTTAATAAGGGTAATTTTTCTCCGTTAGATTATTCTTTTATTGACGTTTTGAATATGGCGTGTTTCGCTATTAAAATACTTCGCGATACTTCTTACAAAAAAGTTACGCTTGGTGAAATTCTTTATGGAATATTTAAATCCGTTTTTTTGTTGATTCGTGATTGAATTTTTTTGCGTTAAAACCGGCGGGGTTTTACCATTTGTTTTTAATTTGAAAAAGTTTGAATGCCGAATGGTCGACGGCGAAAAAAAAGAATTGGCCGGTATTTTTAAACAAGTACCGCGAATTTTCAATTCACTTGATCGAATGTGCCGGCGTTAGGAATGTTTTTGTTTTCCAATAAAACCACGGAAAAACCTTGTTCGAATTTCAAATGTCAGAGTTCAGTGGCCAGTGTGAAGTTTCCAATCCGCATTAGGCTTGTCAAAGCTTGTGGAAATTGACAATATTTCAAAATTTCTATCCTCCATAAATCAAAAACCATTTCGACACAAACGCTTGTAAAACACAAAAAACAATATTTTTGGATTATTTTGTCCAATAGTTTTTTTGGAACGAGCAAAATTTTTTAAGTGTACGAAAAACACTATGTGATATAATTTCGCCTACACTTGACGTTTGTAACATGGCGTATGTTCTGCTTGAGCAACGATTTAAATGGATTTTTCCACTAATATCAAGATTTTCACAAAATATAAAAAACAACAATGTCTTAAAATCGTGCGCTCTTTCGAGCCACATAAAGTATCACTGAAAAAATTGAAATATTGTCCATTACCGATCAATCCCTTTAATGTGTCCAGCAGTGGGACGTGAATATAATGCTGAAGACTCTTTGCAAGATAAATAAATAATAAACCTATTTAAAGATAAAGATAAAGATAAAAAGATAAAAGATGATTGAAGGATGATTTGGTTAGTATTCAAACAACAGAAATAGAGTTCCATATAATACATAAATACGTCGATATATGTTTCAATTATGTTGACGTTTACTGCAGTTTACTTGGTATAGTGACCTAAAACTGTCGCAGACGTTGCGTTTTATTATTTTTGTTTGTTCGTATAAAATTAATGCAAGTTGACGACCAATGCATTTTATAAATTAAATTTACGTTTCAGGCAAGTACTTCATGTATAATATTATGAATTAAATGAAGCTTATTCAGTAAAAGAAAATAAAATGAATTAACCATATTTCTCTGCAAAGTAGTGTTAAAAAATTACGTAAAATAACCATAAATTTTGCTCTTAAATCAAAATCACTACTACTCACAATAATACGATTTTTCTCGTTCCAAGCTTAACATCCTTAACACTCCAACGATTAGGTGAAGGAGACCACCGAAGAGATAACGATAAATTTCAAATGTAATTTCGCACATAAATTAAAAAAGCAGTGTGACCCCGGACTCGAACCTACAACCATCTGCATAAGAAGCCATAGATCAAACCACTAGACCACGTCATGGCGTCAAATCAGTATCAAACGGTAAGTAATCTTACCACACTATTTCAGTACTGTAATGATCAAAGTCAGATTCCACTGTCGTTGCTACCATTACTCTTGATGTTTACAATGGCCATCCATTCCACACGTAATGTGGCTATTTTTAAACAGATAGCGTTTACTAACAATTTTTCATATCGTTGTTAGACCAAGGTCAATGTGAAGCCGGGAATCGTACTGAAGATTGGGGAACTAGCAGGTAAACGTATTGTTACAAATGCAAACTGCGCTGTGTTTTCAATTTAATAATTCATCTGTATCATCAAGGTGCTTCCATGCTTCTGAAAACAGGTTGAAATATTATAATAATATTAGGGACCAGTAGCGGGTTCGATTAAAGATAATGCACCTCGAATAAACAATAACAATTTAATGAGAATCAAAACGTATAATAAGCAAATAGGTAGATAGTACACACACAGTATAAAATCATAACAAGAGATGTACGTCCTTACGCTCCGACGACCGGCGAGAGAAGAGCAGAGAGGTCCCTACCGCTCCACCACCACCAAGCGAGCCTAGCGGGTTGCCAGGACGACGTCATCAAATACCCGACAATAATGTATTTATTGGCCGTGTAGAGAAAAGTTAACCCGTCAAGCGTCCAGGCGACTACATTAGTCCCTAACTTTTTCGGGCGAGAAATGTCCTAGGGACTGCATTATGCAGTCCCTAAAAAAGGTCCCGAAAAAGTTAGGGACTACTGTAGTCACTTGGACCCTTGACGGGTTAAGCTGCCTGTGATACAAATTTCAACTCTATGTGGACGACGTTGCGGTCGGCAGCACACAATAAAATAGACTAACATTTCATACCATTTTGTTACAGCTTGCAAGTGTTTTAGATAATTTGTGATAAAATCTTTATAACTCTGGTGTGGAAGCAGGATGATGGTAAGTTCACACGAGCGGGACCATATATAAAGCACGGTACGGACACCCGAATCCCTGACTCGGCTTAAATCCCTAATTTTATGAAAGCGTCCGTAAATTAAGGCGTTCTCTGATTACGCTTCATAAGAACAAAAAGCCTTATAATGTTCTTAAATCAAGTAATATTCTTGCTAATGAGACGGCGAGGAGTTCTTGTTTCACTAATGCGATATTATTTTCTTAGAAACAAATAGGAATTCTTTGTTCGGCAAATTTTATTTGACGCATAAAAGACTTTTGTGCTGAATCAATTTGTCTCCGTCAACGCGTCAGTTTGGTTTGGGACTCGATCGTTCAGGGTTTTTAGTTGACACGGTTCGAGTGATATGGGAGCATTGGGAGCCAAAGGACAACTGGTTTTTAGGGTTCCGAACCTCTAAAGGAAAACACGGAAACCTTATAGGATCAATCTGTAGTCGGTCTGTTCGGCCGTGTGTCTGTTAAGACCCATTTATTCAGGAATAAGTAGAGGTATAAAGTTGAAATTAATCCCAAATACTAAGGTTGCAGTCCTTCGCAACTGCAAACAAAAACAACCCTCTAAGGCATTTCAATCAAAAGTTACAATACATTAGAAAAGTTGTTTTCATACAAATTGCCGTCCTTCCAAAAATATGAGTTGCTTCCTGTCCAAGCATGTTACTCCCTGATGTTTAATAATCTTTTGCCTTGCGGTTGGCAACAAACGCCTGCCGCGCTCGACGAAGCGGCGAACAGCGCCGCACCGTGGTGAAAACCCGAACCAACCAGTCCGCTCAGCGCGCAAACACGGCGGCATGCGCTCTCAGAATGATTCGGCTTTTTTATTATGAATGAGATGTGATTTCGGAACAATATAACTCTTAAACTACCTATTTACTGTGTGTGATAACGTGGAAACCAGAGTAGTGCACTGGTGCTTGGTTTCAACTTCGGCGGCGGCAGCATCAATATCACCACGCGGAGCACGCGGGCTGGCGGTTCCTCCCAAGGTATTTTAGATTGTTTTATATCGGGGTCTGACATGCTTGGACTAACATTTGGGAATACCTATATAAAACACAGTACATTGAGCTATCGAAGGGGGGTATGTTAAATTCAACATACTTTTTGGTCCATCGAACCGTAAAACGGTTACGTACCTACCTATACCTACCTATGGGTTTCTTGTTAGAAAATTTGGTTGTTATTCGGTTTAATTAATCTTGTGTCGGCTTCGGATAATTCGGTTATAATATATGGTGGTTAGGTACATAAATTCGGCTACACGGTTACTATTCGGTTTGTTTACATTTACGCGGTAAAAAGTGTCTATTGTGGTGTGTAAATATTTTATGCCTAGTGTATTACTTATATGTAGTTTGTGTCGGAACTCGGAATCGGTGGTTTATTCGGTTTTATTCGGCTAGCATAAATACGGTTTTATTCGGTGATTTTAGGTTATCCTACATACGTACCTACTTACGTTTCGTAATTTACGGGAATAAACAAAATGGCGAAAGCCAGCGAAGTCAAGTTCAAAATTGAATGCGAATGGTTTGAACATTCTATTACTATGAGTAAATCAAGTGAATACTCATCAGGTGTATTATCGGTTCGGCTCAGAAAATTAGAGGATCATTACGAAAAATTATCGGCGGCTTACGAGAACCTCTTAAATATCGTAACAGACGAAAATGCGACGGCTAGCTATGATGCTCGTTTCAAAATGGCTACTATTCAGTATAATGAGCTAGATGCGATTTTAGCTAAATTTCCCAATTCGGACGGCTCCTACACGACAACGGAAAGTGCAGTACACTCTCGTCTGCCTGTGTTAGATTTAGATAATTTTGAGGGAAACGTGTTTGAATGGTTCAGCTTCATAAGCTTGTATAATTCGTTAGTTTTGTCAAGAAAAGACTTGTCGAAAACAGAGAAGTATCATTACTTGTTCTCACATGTTCATAAAGAACCGCGCACGCTTATACAACATTTGTCTATGACTGATGAGTCATTAGATACTGCGCTGGAAATCTTAAAATCTCGGTATGAAAATAAAAGAATGATTATTGATAGGCATCTTTCCCGTTTGATTCATTTGTCCCCTGTGTCAAATAGTCAAAACCTGCGCGTAGGCATGTTGAATCCACTCTTGGAATCCGTACGGTCTCTTAAAAATTTGGGACTTACAATTGACGATTATTTTCTAGTGTACATGTGCATGTCTAAATTACCTATCGATTTAAAAACACGGTTTGAGCAAAGGTATGGTGGCGTTAAAAACGATCTACCTACATTCGGAAATTTCATTACGTTCTTACAAAACGAATGTCATTTTATTGATACCACCAATCACTCGGCAACGGCAGCGACTTCGTCGTCGACTTCGGTAAACTTCGGTCAACCTCGGAAAACGAACTTCACTCCGCGTGAACAAAATAGGTCGTTCGACAAAAGCGGGTGCGCGTTTTGCAATAATCAATTGCATAAAATTACGGATTGTTATAAATTTCAGAATTGGTCACGTGATGACAGACGCGGTTTAATTAAATCTAAAAATTTGTGTTTTAGATGTTTCGGAAGCCATTCGGCTATTTCTTGCAAACGGAATGTACCGTGTATGTACTGCAATAATACCGGTCATAACAAAATGATTTGTACGTTTGCTGCACCTCGCAATGAGAACGCTCATGTCAAGGGTGCAGGCAAAGTAGAGTCGCCTCAAAACAAAAAATTTAATCATGTTTCGGTCGGTGTAGTTGATAACTTTGATCAACAAAATAATAACGGATATGATGATGATGATGACTTCAGTCGGAATGAAAATCGGTGCACTCGTTACGAGCGCATGTACAATAGCGCCCCAGCGACAGCCGCGCACTGTGACAAACATGGCGGCTGCGCGAGCCGCGCTGTTTCCCGCGAAATTGTTCGCCAACGTTCAGTGTCGCCACCTAGTGTGCGACGCTCGCCTCATGCCCAATAGCAATTACAGCAAAAGAATAGTAATGTCGCTTCGCTCACTATACCTAAAGTTGTAGAAAATGTTTTGTTACCTACGGTGATTGTTTATGTTAGGTCAGCTTGCGGTGTTTATGTTCCCGCTCGCGCCTTATTAGATTCGGGCTCGCAGATCACTATAATACGGAATTGTTTTGTAAATACTCTTTGCTTGAAGCGGCATAACTGTTCTATACCCATTGTCGGCGTCGGCGGCAATAGTACAAAGTTAAGTGACAAAATGGTTATTATTAACTTCAAGTCAAAACTTGACTCGAATTCGGTCCTAACGGTTTCGGCGGCGGTCATGACGACTCCTACGTCTTATATTTCTAAGCAGTTGTCGTCAACTTATGAATGCAAGTTATCGGATTCTAACTTCGCACATTTGTCAAAGATAGACATTATTTTCGGATGTGATATTTTAGGCGAGATTTTAAATAACGGAAAAATACGGTCGGATGCGAACGGTCCATACGCCTTGGATACTATTTGTGATTATGCTTTATTCGGTCCAGTTAGAGAAAATACTATTTCGGTTTCGGTTCCTGTCAACAATTCGGTTTCGGTCTCTAAAGACAATTCGGTTTCGGTCTCTAACGATAATTCGGTTTCGGTTTCTAACGATAATTCGGTTTCGGTTTCTAACAATAATTCGGTTTCGGTTTCTAACAACAATTCGGTTTCGGTATCTAAAAACAATTCGGTATCAAATGATAATTCGGTTTCGGTATCTAAAAACAATTCGGTATCAAATGATAATTCGGTTTCGGTCTCTAATAACAATTCGGTTTCGGTATTAAATGACGGTTCGGTTTCGGTATCAAATAACGGTTCGGTTTCGGTATCAGGTAACGGTTCAGTTTCGGTATCTGATAAAATGAATGTTTCGGTTTCGGTTTCAAACTCATTAAATAAGAGTTCGGTTAAAAATATTTCGGATTTACCTCACATTTCGGGTGACAGGCTTTCGGTTTCAAATACGGTTGCGGATGTTACAATTTTTTCGGGAAGTTCTCTGATTGAGACGGTGGAACGGTTTTGGGCTTCGGAAGAGCCGCCTTCGGTTAAAATTATTAAGGATCCACTGGATATTGAATGTGAAAACTTGTTTACGGAAACAACAACTCGCGGTACGGACGGAAAATATATGGTGCGCTTACCACTTATACCTACTCATTCTCGGCTCGGTGACTCCCGGCAAATGGCGTACCGACGGTTTCAGGCGTTGGAAAAACGTTTTCAGTTACAACCGGAATTTAAAAATAAATATTGTGAATTTATAAATGAATACATCGGTCTCGGACATATGCAAAAATCAGATTTTCGGAATTACAACGACGAACATTATTTTTTAGCACATCACGGCGTCTTTAAAATTTCGGGAGATACTTCAAAAATAAGAGTAGTTTTTGACGGTAGCGGTAAAACTTCTAACGGTGTCGCTTTGAATGACTGCCTGTATGCTGGTGAAAGGCTGCAGAATGATATCACTAAAATTATTTTGAATTTTCGGTTTCCAGTTTTCGTATTTATAACGGACATACGTATGATGTTTAGACAAACTTGGATTCATCCAGACGATCGGCGATATCAGTTAATTCTCTGGAGAGAGAATAGTTCGGCACCTGTAACTGTTTATGAATTAACTACAAATACTTACGGACTCAAATCTAGTCCTTTTGTTGCAAATCGGTGTTTACTTCAATTGGCGGAAGACGAAGGTGACAAGTTCCCTAGGGCTGCGAAACTAATACGTCACAATTGTTACGTAGATGATCTGAACGGCGGTGCAGATACCCTAGAGGAAGCTGTTGAGATTAGGAACGAACTGATAACGATGATGCAGACGGCAAATTGCGAATTACGCAAATGGTCATCTAATGACCCTAGAATTTTACAGGGGGTTCCCGAGGAACACTGTGAAATGCCGTCCGATTTTGATAAAAATGATAAATTCGGGTGCGTTAAAGTTTTAGGCGTACAATGGGACCCTAAATCGGATACTTTTACTTACACGGTTAACTTACCTTCGGAGAAACGTATTACTCGTCGAGTTATTTTAGCGTCCACGGCTAAATTGTTTGATCCTCTCGGGTGGATCTGTCCGGTAGTATTTCGAGCAAAACTACTACTTCAGAGTTTGCTTAGCAGTGGTGATGGTAAACCTATCGAATGGGACTCCCCTGCTCCAGATGATCTTGTTCGGAAATGGCAAGAATTTCTTTCGGATATACCAAATCTATCTAAACTTTCAATACCACGTTGTATTAAATCGGACGGTAATAAAAATAATAAATACACTTTACACGGCTTTTGTGACGGATCAATGTCGGGTTTCGGTGCGGTTGTGTATTTACGGACAGAAGATGAGAATAATAAAGTAACTATTCGGATTTTAATGGCTAAGTCTCGCGTAGCCCCATTAAAGAAAAAACTTACCATACCTCATCTTGAACTTGAAGGTGCTTGCCTTTTGGTAACACTAATTAATCATGTTTATGACATATTAACTAATAATCTCTCTATGAAAATAGATAATGTATACGGATGGTGCGACAGCACAATTGTTTTGGCTTGGATTAAAACTTCTCCACATAAACTCAAAGTTTTTGAAGGAAATCGGGTTTCAAGAATAATTTCCTCTAAAGCACCTATCACATGGAAACATGTACCTACGGAACAAAATTGTGCAGATGCTGCATCTCGCGGTACCTCGGCTAAGGAATTGTTAACTCATCCGCTCTGGTGGCATCCTGCTTGGTTGTGTCTTTCTTCTAAAACCTGGCCACACTCCGGTCCAGAGTTTCCTGACACCTTACTTCCTGGTATAAAATCTAAAGTTACAGCAAATGTTTTAGTTTCGGACAAACAATCGGTTACGGATCTTAATTTACTTGACAGATATAGTTCTTATGAAAAATTAATTAACGTCACGGGTTTCATATTACGGTTTATCCATAATTGTAAAAATCCATCTTCAAAAAATTTAAACAAAAATCTCTCGGTAATTGAACGTAGAAATGCCATTAAACATTTGATTAATTCGGAACAGCAAAATGCATTTAGTGAAGAAATAGAAGCTCTTCAAACAAACTTAAAAGTTAAATCAAGTCTGAAGAAACTTAACTTATTCCTGGATTCAGACAATTTGATTAGAGTCGGTGGTAGAATCAAACACTCTGATTTACCTTACAATGCTAAGCATCCACTTTTGCTCCCGGGGAAGGGTAGGCTTGTACAGCTACTCGTTGAACATTTTCATAAAACCTACTGTCATGTCGGTGCAAACGCATTAGCAGCAATTCTATCTCTAAATTATTGGATTTTATCGGTTAGACGTTTAACACGCACGGTCACGTTTAAATGCGTACAATGTTATAAAACACGGCCACATTTAGTACAACCATTTATGTCGGATCTACCACGTGATCGCGTTAGAGCATTACGGCCCTTTCAGAGTGTAGGGACGGACTTCGCAGGTCCATTTTACATAAAGTCCAGTTCTCTTAGAAACGCACGGATTGAGAAATGTTACCTCTGCGTCTTTGTATGTCTTGTGACAAAAGCGGTACATCTAGAGGTCGTTTCTGGATTATCGGTAGAAGCTTTCGTTGACACCTTTACTAGATTTGTTTCTAGACGTGGTTTGCCCTCTCTTGTAAGATCAGATTGCGGAACTAATTTCACCGGAACGGATAAATATTTGAAGGATTTATATGTGTATATTCGTGATAATAGCTCAGATATTAGCAAAGAACTAGCTAAATCTAATGTGACTTGGTTATTTAACCCCCCAAGTAGTCCGAATATGGGCGGTTTGTTTGAGGCGGCTGTTAAGACGTCTAAGATGCACATGTCACGAGTTCTCGGTGAACAAAAATTAACCTTCGAGCAACTTACTACTTTCTTCGCTCGTGTGGAAGCTGTCATGAATTCGAGGCCCTTAACTCCACTAAGTTCTGATCCAAACGATTTAGACGTGTTAACACCCGGACATTTTCTGATCGGTGAATCGCTAGTTTCCCTGCCTGAGTATAACTATGATGACGTTAAAATTAGTAGACTCAATAGATTTCAATTACTTCAACGGCTCTCGCAACATTTTTGGATAAGATGGCGAAACGAATACTTACACACCTTACAGTTACGGCACAAGTGGAATGATCATACCACATCTCCAAAGGTTAATGATTTAGTATTGATAAAAGAAGACAATAGCCCTCCTTTGGAATGGAAACGGGGTAGAATAATAAGTTTAATGCCCGGTAAAGATGGGATCGTACGGGTAGTTCAGTTGCGAACCCAAAAGAGTACCTTAATCAGACCCGTTTCTAAACTTAGCAAACTTCCACTTGATGATTAGGTCAACCAAGCTACATCTTGGTTGGGGGGGGGAGTGTATGTCCAAGCATGTTACTCCCTGATGTTTAATAATCTTTTGCCTTGCGGTTGGCAACAAACGCCTGCCGCGCTCGACGAAGCGGCGAACAGCGCCGCACCGTGGTGAAAACCCGAACCAACCAGTCCGCTCAGCGCGCAAACACGGCGGCATGCGCTCTCAGAATGATTCGGCTTTTTTATTATGAATGAGATGTGATTTCGGAACAATATAACTCTTAAACTACCTATTTACTGTGTGTGATAACGTGGAAACCAGAGTAGTGCACTGGTGCTTGGTTTCAACTTCGGCGGCGGCAGCATCAATATCACCACGCGGAGCACGCGGGCTGGCGGTTCCTCCCAAGGTATTTTAGATTGTTTTATATCGGGGTCTGACATGCTTGGACTAACATTTGGGAATACCTATATAAAACACAGTACATTGAGCTATCGAAGGGGGGTATGTTAAATTCAACACTTCCAGTTGTTCAAGTACCCAATGAAATAAATCAAAAAATCTTTTTTTGTCTGTGTGCTTATGTAAGTAACCAGTGTAAAATGACCTCATACCTACCTACATTTTTCTTAAAAGCAGGAGCCCTGCTAACACTGAATTTACATTCACTTTCCGAATGTATATGAAGCCCTCCGCGAGTCCTACACGCACTTAGCCGGTTTTTTAATCACTATCACCAGCACTATTTATTGTTATTATTTTCTTGGACAAATCCATATTTTTTGGACAAATGGTTCATCCAATTGAAATTACCCAACCACGCTCGCTCGGCTCCCATAATAAAATATGACAATGTGACATGAATTTCAACTAATGTGATTGGTCAATTGTGTGCATCTCCATTCCGCGGAGCAAAATGTTTTTCCGCGTCGGACATAATCATATTATTATGACATTTACTGCGAAAAACAGACATAAACACGACTCAGCTACTAGTTTAAGAAACCATTTTAACTCGTACACACACACACAAATCACGTCTTTATCCCTTACGGGGTAGACAGAGCCTAAGGTAACGGATACCTACAGGCCACATTTAGCAAGATTGTGGGCGTATAGGTGAAAAATGAAATCAAAATAGTGATGGATTGCTAGCCTCATCGCCTGTAACATGATTCCTATAATTTTCGCCCATTCCCTCGATGGGCCATCTGCGCGGGTAGAGAGGGTATTTTAACTCGTAATGTAACTAAATGTGAAAAAGTATATCTCTCAATTACCGTGGAACAGTTTTGATAGATGAAATTTGGTGTGGTAATAACTTGAGTCCCAGGGACGGGTATAGGATAGTTTTATCCAGGAAAACGTATAGTTCCTACATACATACATACATACATACCGTCACGCCTCTTTCCCACAGGGGTAGGCAGAGTTCCTACGGGATAGCAATAAGCTAACAACGCGGGCAACAGCAGTCTTTTGATAAAACGAGACATCCATGATGAAATATTTTATCGAGCTTTCACAGTGCAGTGTTTATAATTTTAGCTCTTATGATCCCACGCATTCAGATTATGATCTTAATCTCAGCCCAGTCATAATATTGTAAATGAGTAACAATGAACTATTTTTGTAAGTCAATAACGGCTTAGTGGCTCTATAGATAAAAGTACTGGAAAGTTCATGAATTTTTCGTTTTTTATCTTGATTTATAGAACGATTCGATAGCAGACGGAATATGCCTAAACATCTGTAGAAAATATTATGCCAAATATTGTTGTCAGACTGTTGTTAACATTGTGAAGATGCTACTGAAAACAAAAATTGTGCTGAAAATTACAGGTTCATTAATCTTAAACAAGTCGATTCAACGGTCATTAGTTTTCTTACAATACACTTTCGAGTGAAGTGCCTCGAAGGGCCCCAGGTGTTACTTTGCAGACAAGAGGTCCATTTCGATGAACAAAAATGTACCTTGCTGCAACTTACGTAAAAACAAGTATATATTTCGCTTGGCTATCTTGCGCGTAATTGAGTAGCAAAATGGTCTTTTTTACTAACAACTATTCAAGAAAGCATGTGCAAAATCCTGTGCCCAGTGCGCATAAGCCTGGATTACGAATTTTACAAGAATAAGCCACTAAAAAAACCTAATTCAACGCTGACGATATCTCGGGCAAAAACTAGTTCTAAAACAATTAGTAGAATTTTAACATAATTTAAAGTAGCACAGTCATCGGAAACAAAATCAGGTAGAACAAACCACTTTTAATACGCTCTGCAGCTACATGAATATAGCTGCGTTACGTGTTTTTGAGTTGTCATATCCGATTATTGACCCTTTGTCAAATTCTCTGGCCATTGACAGCGGGTGAGGACCACAGAAACACGTTTCAACCACAGCGCGTGTTTTTACCGTCCGACCCCCATTCCATGACAAATTCTTGACACGATCCCCTGAACAATACTAAATCTGGGAATACAATTCCCAAGACGGAGGTTTTGCGAGGACACCACAGCTATTCTTTAAGATCTATGTGCTTCCGTGTAGTGATTGTTCTGCTTGGGAGGCAATTCTAATTTGACCAATATGCTCGTAGGCATTATAAGCCGTCAGGTGTCTTTTTGTCAACGTTTCACTCCCTTGTATCTGACACAGATGAGGTTATTAAATGGGTACTTAGAGCCAATAATTAACTGCAACGCAAACGGACAAGTTCTCATATGAGGCAGAAAGTAGTGGTATCCAAAGAAGTGTGAAAGTCACATCGACCTTTCGTACCTAACCTTAAGTTTGGTATGTAATGTAACTACGTGCGGTGGAAAAAAACTGAATCATACCTCGATATCAATTTGAGACTTGCAGAGAAAAGATTCCGCTGTGGTATTTAGTATTAGTAAGCAAAATGATGGCAGGCTGGCCGTAAGTGAAAGTACGATTTGGTAAATGCCGTTTTCCTCGGGAGGACCTCGCAAGAGGTTCGGGGGGCGGACTCACGTTGACCTCGTTTCAACGTGCAACCGCTCCTTGCGCAGACGAGGGGGGGAAAGGCGAACTCGGTGCTTGGACCGCTCGCCCGAACGGTAACGGGGCATTACCTACCTGCATTGCACGGTCTCATTGTCTAAGGGAAGACGGGCCCAGCGTACGGGCCCTCCCCTTCTTGGCGCGGTCCTGGCGGAAGCCGGAGCCACCGGGGGGGGCGTTTGTGGTGAAACCCTAGTGGCATCCCACTGCGTCCCCATCACACCGGATTGAGGCAATGCCGGAGAGTTTTTAGTTTGGGTATACCCCTCCGGGGGGGAGTCCCACATAACCCTAGGCATCCCCGTGCCTAGGGCATCCATAAAGATTTCCTCTCCGTTAAAAAAAAATGTAAATGCCGTTGGCTACGGGTAACAATGTACTCGTTCTAGAAAACCATGGGAATAACCTTTCCAAATATGGACGTATTTTGACTGCAATGATGATAATAGCAACGGTGATAGACTATTTAAACAATTACAAGATTTGTATAATCTTCACAAAGTCCCAATTGGATCGCATCCATCAAACAGTTAAAAAATCCCTCCCCTGTGTAGCGTCTTGCTCAAAAGTTCTCATTATACTGGCCGTCTTGCCTCTTTGGACGGCGATGGTAACCCTTTGAACCAGCCACGACTCATGGCTCGCAGCTCCTATCAATAAAGTGTCAACTAATACAAGTTCCTTAAATGAAATTATTTAAGACGCACACTCACTTGCTTCCCAACGCATGAAATTCCCATCTTCAAAGTCTACATTGTGCCTGTCTCTGTTCTGTCACAATGAAACCGTTATCGTTAAAACCATTGAACAATGTTCAGAGACATTTATGTTATTTCTTAGGGTCACATTCTCATTATTTCCAGTCGTATAACATTCATAAAGATGCCAGACATGCAATCTAAGGGTTTGTGGTCGGGCCTTTTAACATTTGCGTCCTATTTACGACTGTCACACTCAAGTAAACATCGTAAAACGCGGCGAAGTTGTTTGGTGTGTAATTTTATAAGATAGGGTTGGATTAGTTTGGAAACGAGACAGATTGTAGAGAGAAAAACAAATGACACATCGATACTATGTATTTACCAATCATTACGTAGATGAAGAAAGGAGCCCGATTAGCTTGCCTTTAAATCCGACCTATTAAATGGCTGTACCTATGTATATTGATACCGTTTATTTGGGTGTAAACAGACACTATACTGTAAACTCGAATACAACAATCGATGAAGGTATTAATAAAACTTTATTGAAGTGAAAACTTCTTTAGCGGCGCTATGCACTTTTTGGGATGGGTAAAAAATGTTAAACTCGCGTTAAGTCTGACGGTCACGTGACCCTGATCGAAAATGCGTCCAACGTCACAGGGGGCTTGCGCGAGTACCAGGAAAGCAGCCTATAGTAAGAGGTTTAGTGCGTGTTGTAGTTTTTTTTTTGTAAGCGGCCAGTACGGTACGCGTCTTAAGCGTCATGGAGGTTTAACATGTTACAACATTAAAATCTAATTTAGTGTTTCGTTTAGGCGGCGCAGGGCGCTTGCGCGAGTGTGCGTGTGTGCTTGTACTACAGCCTGCTACGCGCATCTCTTTTTTTTGTTGCGTCGCGGAAAAAAGTACTAGGACATCAGCATGTTGTTAGAAGTCTGCCCATATACATTCTGTATCTATGCTCGTACAGATATACATACATATATTTTCCAAACACACTTAACACGTCATTTACCTTAATAATGAGCCTATCATCCCATCGTGTTCCATACACCTCACCTCACAAAGCCCTTTGCAAAATTTGAGAGGGCCATTCATCACTCCCGATTGTGATCGAGTACCCTTCTGTACCAGTGCCCTTGTTTGCCTAATTCTTCCATACATGGCCAGAGTATAAGAAGGTAACTAAAGAAACGATAATAGTGGGAACTTTGAACAAATTTTCTCATAAGAGAAATTGGGGTTGATAAGTACGTTATTATCTATATACAGGGTGTCACAAAACCCTTTAACGATAATTCACGAGCTTGTTCGCTATATTAGTTCGAACACCCCTGCAAAGTATGAGACCCTAATTACAACTAAAAAAAAAAATTTATAAAAAATAATTTAATAGCTTTGCTCAGTGTGCCACAGGCTTAAGCTACTCACATTCCTACTCATAGTTCTACAAGTCAAACTATTGTTGGTGACTACTTCGGCATACGGAAGTTTCGTAAATCAGCCAATCAGCTATCAAGCTTTCGCAACATAAGCGACACACAATGTCCGGTAGCGTAACTAGTTTTATAGTTGTGAGCATTCGCATATTTTGTACTTCTTGCTAATCTTATGAAGTAGGTACCTTAGTACTTAGGCATTGATTACAGACCTTCAGTTATTGTGTCCGTTTTAGTCACTCACAATGTCAAATCACATTACCACTCAACGTGAAGTACCCCGTAATCACACACAGTACACACTCAAACATCATTTCGCTTTACTATTTTAATACAAATATTTAAAATAATTACAAAAAATAATAGACATTGCCACTCAATATCAACTGACGGCCGTCAGTTTTATTTGGTTTTATAATCTTCTCCACTAAGGAAAGGCGAAGGGATCAAAGCCCGGCAGCCATGTCTGATGTAATAGTGTTTTTGTCAAGTCCTGTCACAGTCCTGACACTACTAGTCGTATCCTAACAGCTCTTCATGCCTTCCCTAATTGTCAAATTCAACATTTTTCAAGTTATTTCAAACTATTTTTAATTTTATTGTCGACTGTGTAACAAGACTAACTATTTTCAATATGATAATTTTTCTAATTCAGCAGTATTCTCGCTTGTCTATAATCGATCGCCTGCTTGCACCCACTAAAAGGTAAACTGGTAGAGATCCTTTAACAGAGATAAGTTTGTCTTTGTTGATGTATCTTATCTTTCTTTGACAGTTGTTTTTGTTTCATTATTTTTGTACAATAAAGCATTTACTATTTACTACTACTACTACTACTAAACTCTGGACCATAAATCGACAGTAAAGGACATAGTGGACAGCGCGCATATTACATAGTGATAACGGTTCGCAACCGGCGAGCGACCCTTTGATGTAGACGCCCAAAACTGACTGGGTGTAAAGGACAACTATGCGATTCTCTAAACGAGACTCATGATTATGAGTGAACGGATAAATGAGCTTATTGGTACACAATAATGATTTGATTCTTTCGGGTGCCACACGCCTGATAACAAGCAAGACACATTGTCTGCCAAGCGCAGTGATGACTTCATGAATCAGAAATTGAGGCGTGAAAATGGGTATGAATAAATAAATAAGAGACTCAAAAGCCATCCCACACTCACATTCATGCTTAAGTGTTCACGTCCCACAAGTAGAGAGTGAAACTACCATAAACAAACAGCCACCAACCTCTTACAGAGGGCGCGGGCGATCACGCGGTATTCACTCAAATATGAACAGTCAAAAAACATTTGTCAAAACATCGTGTTTGTAATTTTCGACGTAGAATTCAATTTTAGTTTATTTTATGTAAAAAAGAGAAATAATCTAAATAAAACTGTGATTCTGTGCCGATATCCGCTCAACAATTAATGTGTGTGTGTGTGAGAGAGTGTTTAATAATTGTGGCTTTAAGTGTATTACGTGATTTCGTATTGATACAGAATAATGTAAGTATAATCATAAGCCACAATTACAGATATCCATTTTATTCCATCTCCTAACACATAATCCTTTTAAAATCATCTCTAGGTACTTTTTTAAAGCATACAAAGAATTGTAATTAGATTACAATTATTTTCGCAATTCACTTCACACGCACGTTAACGTTTGCCAGGTCATATTGTGGATTTTCTGAAACGAATCTAGAATAATTTAAAATGATCATAATTTATCATTAAGGAAATCCGATCAAAGTTTTATGGTACCTAGTTAGTTTGAAAGTAAGTGCTAGTGAAGTTTTAGTTACAAACAATATTAAGGTTTCGAGTAGCGCCTACTCACGTAACTTATGAATGAAAAGGTACACTGAGAGCATAGTCCTAAAATGCATCTTAAGATTCGTTAATTAAAGGGTCAATTAAATAACCACGAGCGTCAAACTTTGCCAGGGTGATCAGATAGACTTACCTGACAATTCTGTGAAAGGAAGTTAAAGGGTTTTCTGACACCCTGTATATAATACGCGAGGCCGATTTTTGTACAAGCCATCAGATTTACAGTTATGGTCCGATTTTGATAAATTATATGTCATTAGATTCGTCACATGCTGGAGAGTTGCAAACTGCTCTTCGTTTTTAGATTTTTTTACGAAAAACCACTAAAAATGAATTTTAATGAACTACTGTGCGCTACCCGACCAGCCAGTATAATGTGACCCGTGTCATGTGTTTTGTTTACAATGAATGAATTTCGATTTCTTTGTTTACAATGAATGACTTGCGTCAACTTTTAATTTCTTTTTTATTGGACTCTATTATGTCAAAATTGATTTGCCATGTTTGTTTATTTAAAAAAAGTATCTAATGCTTCAAAGTTTGATATAACTACAAATACAGGAGGTTCTAATAATAACATGGACTTGGGGACATGGATCGAAAACGAAATGGAAATGGCATGAATTTTGGCAACAGCAGTTAGGTATCTTAGTCACGGATGAGAAAAAAAAGTGGAATTGACAAATGTCTAAATTGCAGCGGGGGCGAAGCCCCGGGCAACAGCTAGTTTTTAACTATTAACTCATACTCAGCGACAAGAAAATGTGTCCCTCGTATGTACCTTTGCAATATAGATAATTTTGTATGGAGACTAGGGCAAATTTTATGCCGTTAAACAGCTTTTAAAATGTAATCTTTGTTTTCTCTCCATAAAGGGAAAATATTGAGTACATGCTATATTATAACACTAGCTGTTGCCCGCAACTTCGTCTGCATAGAATTCGTTTATCGCTATCCCGCAGAAATTACGCAATCCGTTCTTAGAGGATGCCTACGTCATAGTAGCTTTATGCATGCAAAATCTCAGCCCGATCGGTTTAAAATTGACAAAGTTTCATACAAACTTTCATCCCCTATTTAATCCGCTTGGGGGTAGAATTGATCAAAATCCTTTCTTAGCGGATGCTTGCGTCATAACATTTACCTGCATGCCAAATTTCAGCACGATCCGTCCAGAGGTTTGGGCTGTGCGTTGATAGATCACTATGTCAGTCAGTCAGTCAGTCACCTTTGAGTTATATATATTTAGACTAGCTTTTGCCCGCGGCTTCGCACGCGTTAACCATGAGCATTTCAAAGAAGCTAGCAATCAAGCAAGCGAGCACCCAAACCTGCAAGCATGTAAATATGCAAGCAGGCATGCAAGCAGGCATGCAAACAGGCATGCAAGCAGGCAAGCAAGCGTGCAAGCAAGCATGCATGCAAGTAAGCACGCAAGCATGCATGCATGCAAGCAACCATGCAAGCATGCTTGAAAGCAAGTATGCAATCAAGCATGCAAAGCAAGGACTCAAGCAAGCATGCAAGCAAGCCCCCGCATTGCCCCGCTGCCTTAATTTTTCTGAAACTGTAAATATTGCAGGATTTTTATAAAACAAACCTAACCTAACCTAAAGGGCTGTCCTAAAATATACCTACCCCAAATAGCTTTTGCCCGCGACTTCGTACGCGCTAAGATGTAAAACGAAAAAATAAGTTTTTTCCCGTTCCCGTGAAAATTTTGGGGAGTGCTTTCGGAGTACACTTAAAGCCTTTAAAGAAACACACGTTATAAATGTTAAGTCTCTTTCTTCCGCTGTTTCGTCTGGAAACGTAAAATCCCGTTTTTTCCCGTTTTAGTGTTCCCCTACAATCCCGAATAAACCTACGTGACAAATTTCAACTTTTTATGTCAAGTAGGTAAAACGTAAAATCCCGGTTTTTCCCGTTCCCGTAAAAATGTTAGGAAATCCTTTGTTAATGCTACCTTACATTCCCTAAGGAAGCTAAATGCTAAATTTCATCTTTCTACGACCAGTAAAACGAAAAATCCCGTTTTTCCTGTTCTCGTGGGAATTTCTGGAAATCCTTTCTCAGTGCTCCCATACACACATCAAGGAAGGCTCTTACAAAATGTCAGCTTTCTACGACCAGTAAAACAAAAAATCCCGTTTTTTCCCTATCCCGTGGGAATTTCGAAAAATAACTTCTTAGTGCACCTCTAGAATACTCAAGGTATGTGTGCCAAATTTCAAGTTTCTAGCCATATTATGCCTACTGCAGTATTTCTTTGTAAACAGATATTTTTCCCGTTCCCGTGGGAATTTTGGAAAGTACTCTCTTAATGCTCCTCTACACTCCCGAAGCAACCTACATGCCGAATTTCAGCTTTCTGCAACCAGTAAAATGAAAAGTCCTGTTTTTCCCGTTCCCGTGGGAATTTCTGGAAATCCTTTCTTAGTGCTCACATACACTCATCAAGGAAAGCTCTTACCAAATTTCAGCTTTCTACGACCAGTAAAACAAAAAATCCCGTTTTTTCCCTATCCCGTGTGAATTTCGAAAAATACCATCTTAGTGCACCTCTAGGATACTCAAGGTATATGTGTGCCAAATTTCAAGTTTCTAGCCATATTATGCCTACCGCAGTATTTCTTTGTAAACAAATATTTTTGCCGTTCCGGTGGGAATTTTGGAAAGTACTCTCTTAATGCTCCTCTGCACTCCCGAAGCAACCTACATGCCGAATTTCAGCTTTCTGCAACCAGTAAAACGAAAAGTCCCGTTTTTCCCGTTCCCGTGGGAATTTCGGGAAATCCTTTTTTTAGTGCTCCCCTACACTCCCCAAGGGAACTTGAAGGCCAAATTTCAGTTTTATACGACCAGTAAAACGAAAAATCGATCCCGTAGAACTGAATATATAAATCCCGTTTTTTTCCTTATCCCGTGGGAATTTACAAAAATCATTTAAACAATATTTTACTATTATAATCACCTACTTCTATGCCAAATTTGAAGAGTCTAGTAATTATAGTTCACAGGATTTCGTTAAACTGAATATATAAATCCCGTTTTTTTCCTTATCCCGTGGGAATTTACAAAAATCATTTAAACATTATTTTACTATTATAATCACCTACTTCTATGCCAAATTTGAAGAGTCTAGTAATTATAGTTCACAGGATTTCGTTAAACTGAATATATAAATCCCGTTTTTTTCCTTATCCCGTGGGAATTTCCAAAAATCCTGAAATTAGTTTCTTCGTTTTGTAATCACCTACTTTTGTATCAAATTTGAAGAGTCTAGTTATTATAGTTACTGAGATAGCGTCACTCGGAGTCGAATATATAATTCCCGTTTTTTCCTTATCCCGTGGGAATTTCCAAAAATCCTTCCTTAGTGGATGCCTACATTGTATAAGGTATCTATGTGCAAAACTTCAAGTCTCTAAGTTCAGTGGTTTGGGCTGTGCGTTGATATATAGTTAAGTCAGTCAGTCAGTCAGTCAGGACTTTGAATTTTATATGTATAGATTAACACTTTAAGATTAAGTTGTCACAGTGGTCCGCTCAACTGGTTCCTTCCGCTATGGCTGTGGAAGTTCCTGGCGCGCATCTCCTACGGAATCTTTCTTTTTCACATGACTATTCTTTTGGTTGTCATCAAAGCTACCAGTTTGTCACAAAAAGAAAATATTCCGATATTTAACACTATCCAGAAACTTGAAATGCTACAGAAAAGCATTAACTGGTTCAGTGGGTACTTGACCGACATTCAGAGAGCTAGTATTGGTACACAATTCTTTTGAAAAGTCTTCGTAGATGGAGAAAGCCTTAGCAGGTAGATGTTATGTTGGGGCAATTGTTTTCGATAAAACTTCGGCAAATTAAGCTAGTACATAATGCAGACTTATAAATAAAACATTTATTTCTTTAATATCACACAGACGCAATTACAATAAAGAATAAATTTTAGTTACTTAATCGTTGCCAGTAAAAAACTTAAAAGCGAAATAAACTGTTTTGTTGTAGTAGATATGTACGTAAAGTTAAAGAATAGACATGCCAACACTGAGTTTTTATTAATTTTATAAAAAAATTGCAAGTTTTTTGCCAACTGCGCTTTTTTTTCGCTGTACTTGCATCGTGATCCAAACTACACAATGTAGGTATACCAAATCTCTAGTCAATCCGACAGCTAAAAGCAGGTAAAAATCATTTGAAAATTTGAAGCAGACAAATTACATTGGTCCTCGTATATTCCATGCTGGTCTGGGAGCAAAGGAAAAACATAGAATGTACCAGTTGCTTCTCTTCCCGCGCAGATAGTAAAAGCCATTACTATTTTGAAATTTTTTGCCATTTTTACGCCCACAATCTTGCTAATCGTGGCCTAGGTCTTGCCACCATAGGCTCTGTCTTCCCTGTAAAGGATAAAGACGCGATTTGTGTATGTTTATGTATGTACTCGTATATTAAGAACTGTGCAAGTAGTAGACGATATTGCAGTAGCTACTAAACAAATATGCAAGATGAAACGATACGTGATATTTTCCACTTGAGGAATGTCCCATATCGTTTACGCTGCAAGGCGTATCTGCCTTCTAATGGGGCCTCGTGTTCCAGCATAATGGAAGAAAAATAGCTGATCGCTTTTCGAACACGTTCCCGTAAAATACTGTCGAACCGTGAGCTCTAATAGCATCGCCGTAAATAGATTGTTACTTTTTATGTCCATAAAATATTTCCACTTTATTTATTTTTTATTGGAATTCATTTTATCATTGCAAAACTCTGGGAGATGTCTTAAGATTCAATGGATTCCATCACATATTGGTTTGGCGGGTAACGTGGAAGCTGACCGGCTGGCCGCGTCTACTGCTTTTGAAGGGAATTAGACCATTATCGCTCCTGAATATTCGGAGGTCATTTTGATGTTACTTTGTGGTTGTTTTTTAAAATAGGCCTTTGGAACTTTACTGACATGTTCATTTTCAAACGATCCAAGCTTATAAATATAGATTAAAAAAATGTTGTTTTTTGAACAAGGTCACCCTTATATTTAGTACCTAAGCGGTAACCACCATCTATGAGAACCAGCAACACAAGGAAAGTTGTTTTATTACGTAGATACACTTAGCTGTTTATTGACACTTTAATTTCAATAATTTGAGCACCAATTGTAGGTATTGTAAAACACTTGGAACGAAGTAAAATTTATTCAGGCATATCGATTTACACTACCCAAGTCGTTGACATCAAAGATAATTATCCTTATGGAAATACGATAAAAATAAAAGAGAATTGACAATTATTATTGGACAACAGCATTGTTCGGAATTCGCACTGTACGCGATAGTAATCTTGTAATTATAATTAGCCAGAGATGGAAAGATAATTTCGGTGTTATTTTAGTTTTGTGCAATATCTTAGATAATAATTATCGGGGCATAGATAGCCAGGCAATCTCTAGGCAATTATGAAATCATACAAACTAATTGGGGACATTTAAAAAAAGGGTAAAACATAATCAAATGTTTTTTTTTATTATTTTACTAGCCCAATTTTATTGAGTGTCCCACTACAAGGCAAAGGCCTCCCCTTTTTGAAAAAGAAAAGACGGCATAGCGCTCAGAGTTATTTTATGATATAGTAACAGCCTTCTAAGCGTGTTTCACGCTGGTTCTTTTCACATGTTTTTTTTTTGTCCATGGGCTTGTAGTCTAATATCTCTTCGTATTGTTTTTTGTTTGTTACATTTTACTGTGTAAAATAATAATCGAAAAATAACAACTTCTTAATGATCGTGACGTGATATTGTAGACGTGTGTACACAGCCTAATAACTAGTTTGGGTCTACTCGAGTGACAAAGTCAATAGCGGGCTAAGGCCAAGGTTAGTGATATGTAATTAGTAATATTATAGTATAGAATAATGATCTGTAAGGCCTTCTTGAACTTCTTGATTCATCCACAACGAAGTTATTATTAATCCTTAATGAGCATAGGATATTTTATTCATTTCATTTCATTTTATTCATTGGGAGTTTGTAATTGTGTCGTACAGACACATCACTCAAACAGATGATGCTTAGCGACAAAAATCGCATAGTAACAAGGTCACGTGAGAGCTAGTAACAGGTAGAAAATTTCAAAGACTACCCACCTGCTGTGGATGGTGTAGGGGTATAGCACACGTCACGGAATGACGAGGATCCGGGTTCGATTCCCGGCCATAGCTTTACTTTTCGGATTTTTCTATGTGCTCTAATTTTCAGTGACATTCAGAAATTTCATAGGATTGAAGTCGACAGCTATTCTATATGCATACGTCAGAATGTATATGAATATACTCGTATATTTTGATCGCGGTCTTTTAATATTAAGGGGTCAAAATAGACTTGTATCGCTTCTAGAAAAGAATACAATACAATACAAATAATGAACACCACAAATAAGTACAATAAGATTACAAAAACAACAAGTCAAGATAAACCACCTTATCGCTAGAAAGCGATCTCTACCAGTCAACCATGAAATGTAGGCTTGATATAATTTTGTGTTTTCACCTAATCATATTTTTTCGTATTTTATCGTGTTGTATTGATAAAGTTCTACTTCGAATGAGAAGTGGTACCACGTGTTATTGAAATTTATTGACACGTAATAAATTCTGTGTACATATTTTTGATTTATTCCCGACCCGTCATACTTCGGATTGGTCATATTTTTCTACTAACTGTAATGTTGCCCGCAACTTCGTCTGCATCGAATTCGTTTATCGCTATCCCGCAGGAATTACGCAATTTTTCGAGATAAAAAGTTGCCTATGTATTATTCCAGAATATAATCTATCTATGTTCCGAATTTCATCCAGATCTGTCCAGCCGTTCTGGCGTGAAATTGTAACAAACATCCATCCATACTTACAAACTTTCGCGTTTATAATATTAGTAGGATTCGACACTTTCCTATCTCGTCCGATTCGTCATTCGTCATATTCCTCATTCGTCTTTGTACAGTCAAAAGAAATCGCAAACACTTGTAAAATAATTACACTTTGTACTACGGTTATTAGACAACAATTTACTGACTGAGATCTCTTTCTCTACCGTCCGTCTCCATGTAGTTCGAGGTGGTCCTCAAGAACAAATATTTTCACTTATCTGCCTTGATTGTGTCCATGCTGGTATGGGAGTAAAGAAAAAACATAGAATTTACTAGTTGCTTCTCTTCCCGCGCAGATCGTAAAAGCCCATAGACTCTATGGCATAGAGAATGGGCGAAAGTCTTAGAAATCATGTTATAGCCATGCCAAGTCTCTTGCGGCGCATTCTTCTTGGCAATGATGGTCTTTCTGAATGCGCTGGTAGTTTCAAAATGACTTATAAAAGAGCCCTTGGCGGCCAATTTGCAAAAATAATTTTTCATTTTCATTTTTATTTTCATAGGTGATGGTAAAAGCCCATCGAGGGAACGGGCGAAATTCTTAGTAATCACCTTATAGGCGATGCGGCTAGCAACCCATCACTATTTTGATTTCCCTTTCCAGCTGGCCCTTAATCATGCTAAACGTGACCTTAAGGTTTTGTTACCTTAGGCTCTGTCTACCCCGTAAGGGATAAAGATGTGATATATGTATTGTGTCGAACCTGGAACCACAAGCTTCGTTGTTAGGCTTAGGTACTGCTCCTTTCAACGGAGCAGGCATTAAAAATGATGAAAGCCTTATATCCAAGATTAAAACTGGCATGTTAAGCCCTAAGTTGAAGTAGATAAACATGATTTACTGTAGTTAACGCTAGACTAATAACATTTACACGGTCAGGTATTGATTTTAGGAACAAAGCGCTTATGACAAAGAAACGCACGATACTGCCTGTACCAAAAATGTTCTTCTCTTATGATGCCTCTGCCTCTCCAACTAATGAAGGTTGGCAGTCAGCTCCGCATACTTCACACGGTCCCTGGCCAGGTTGAAAAGCTACGCTGCACTTGTGATTCCAGTCCATTCCCGGATATTTCGCAGCCAAGATTTCTTCCTGCGCCCAACAGCTCTTTTTCCAGCCACTTTGCCCATGATTATAAGCTGTAAAAGCTCGTATCTTGTGTGCCTAAGCACATGTCCCAGATAATCAAACTTTCTTCTTTTGATGGTCTGCATCAGTTCACACTCCTTTCCAACCCGACGCAGGACCTCAACATTGGTCACTCGATCCGTTCATCTCGTCCAAAAATGTTGCAGGCAATTATTAAAGCACTGCTAACAGTGTTAGGTACAAGGTAGATGCTTTTAGCAAACCTTTAGTAGTTTTACTGAAGGAGAAAGTTAATACTAATTTGATTTTTGATGATTTGATGGTGGGATGAGCTTCATAGCCCAGGCAGACCAAAAAGAAGATGGCGGGACGATAACCTTTTCGTATCGGATTGTAGAAGCTTTAAAAAGACTGAGATAAAAATACCTTCCATGCTGGTCTGGGAGCAAAGTGGGAGTTAGTGTTGACAGTTTCGTTCGGAAACGCTCTATGCGTGCGAACTTGAGCTGCGTTGAAATCTGTCAGATTTAAGATTTGTTTTGTTTTTTTCTTTTTGTATTCCATATACCCACTGTCTCTGACGTTCGTGTCGTAATTTTAGTTTTTTTTTAGGCTTAGTTTTAGGCAAAAGGGTCACACTGAAAATCAGCGCTGCGGCCTGCCGCAGCAACATGCTGAGTGTGGCCCTTTTGGCACCTGCGGCACATAAGTACCTAGTTTTATTATTATTATTTTTTTTTATTTTTTTTTATTTTCTTTATGTGTCGTTTTTGTGTCAATAAATGTTTTCTTTCTTCTTTCTTTCTTTCTTTCTTTCTTTCAAAGAAACAACATAGAATGGGCTAGTTGCTCCTCATCCCGCGCAGGTGGTATAAGCCCATCGAGGGAATGGGCGAAAATCATGGAAACCCATCACTATTTTGATTCCCCTTACCATACACGCTACCTATGCTAAACGTGGCCTTTAGGTATTGTTACCTTGGGCTCTGTCTACCCCGTAAGGGATAAAGACGTGATTTATGTATGTATGTATGTAGATAAAAATGGATCGAGGAACATGAGGCCTATACCCAGCAGTGGGACACTAAATAAGCTACTAAAAACATTGGTGTTTTGAAATCGTAACAGTAATTAGACAGTTGTCGGAATATTATTGTTTCTCTGCCATTTTATTTGATTCCAGGAACGCGAGTGCCGTTCTCCAGGAATTCCGGTCCATTTTCAATACAATTCGATCCTGGTATTGGAATCTCTAAGTGGCATGGCTTTGCGCAAAATGAACAAGATTTAACTTGATAAAGTAAAGTTTTATTGCAACCAAAAACCAGACTAGAAATTTAACTACTGTGTATGTAGATTATTATTCTTCCATGCTGGTTTGGGAGCGAAGAAAAAACAGAATGTGCCAGTCGCTCCTCTTCCCGCGCAGATGGTAAAAGCCCATCGAGGGATTGGGCGAAAATCTTAGGAATCATTTTATAGCCGATGCGGCTGGCAACCCATCACTATTTTGATTTTCCTTTACAGCTATACGCCCTTAATCATGCTAAGCGTGGCCTTAAGGTTTTGTTATCTTGGGCTCTGTCTACCCCGTAAGGGATAAAGACGTGATATATGTATGTACGTATGTAGCAAGTTCCTTACCAAGCTTCAAGTTTCTCAAAGCTGCAGCTATCTCAGGAGCCTTAATGTCTTGGTAGTGTTAGTGCAACTCCTGCAATCTTATCACGAAATGTAAATTGTAATTAACATCCTTTTGAGGGGTTCTCGCGAACTGCGAGTAAACTAATATCGTGCACAGCGTAACTTAAGACGAATTTTGATGGGATTTACGCTTGAAATTTGAAAGGGCGTAAATTACGCAAATTGCGGTGATTGTAGGTGGTTGTGATTTTGTCGTTTCGAGGATTAAGATCAGTTAAAAGAATGTCATAATATTTGTGCCGACTGAAATTGAAATTTTAATATCAAATTTCTACATGTCAGTGAAAATTTGAACACATAGAAAAATCCGAAAAGTAAAGCTATGGCCGGGAATCGAACCCGGATCGTCATTCCGTGACGCGTGCTTATACCCCTACACCGCCCATAGCAGGCGGGTAGCCTTCGAATTTTTCTACCTCTTACTAGATGTCACGTGACCTTTGTTACTATGCGATTTTTGTCGCTAAGCATCATCTGTTTGAATGATGTGTCTGTACGGCACAATTACAAACTCCCCTAGAACATCTACTGCTCACCAGGGACGAGAGCAGGCGCTGTTTTTCAAATGATAGTTACTATCAAATGAATCAAGAATTTTTATATCTTTATTTTTATGTTTACTTTTACGGTTTTACCGTTAGAAATTTAATTTCTAAATGTCAGTGAAAATTAGAACACAGAAAAATTCGAAAAGTAAAGCTATGGCCGGGAATCGAACCCGGATCCTCGTCACTCCGTGATTTTAATACATACATACATACATACATAAATCACGTCTTTATCCCTTACGGGGTAGACACAGCCTAAGGTGACAAGACCTAAAGACCACGATTTTATTAATATCAATCAAAAAAGCAAAAAGTCGTACTAAGCAAAAGGCACTCTCTGAAGAAGGTCTTTTTAAAAGGTGAAACTTATTATAATCGTGAGTTGAATGATTTACTTTAATCCCTACTAACAATTTAAATGCGAAAATAACTATCTGTCTGTTTGTCTATTACGCTTTTACGCCTAAACCACTCAACTGATTATAATGAAATTTGGAACAAAGTTTCAGTGTCGGGAAAGGACATAGAATAGTTTTTATACACGTTTTTATAGTCACAGGCAACCGCTAGTTTATTACATAAAATCAAGTTTGCTTTGGGGGTTGACACATACATTTATCCATTACGGGGTAGACAGAGCCTAAGGTAACAAAACCTTAAGGCCACGTTTAGCATGATTAAGGCCGTATAGGTGAAAAGGGAAATCAAAATTTAAAATGATTCCTAACAATTTCGCCCATCTCCTCGATGGGCTAAATTCTTAGTGTTGGGGTTGACACAAAACATCATAAAGCACTACAAAATAATTTCCAACTCTAACTATGTAATTAATGGTGGCTACTATTTTAGCGGACAAAGGTTCTCAAGTATAAAGAGTTCCTTTTGTCTTACATAAAAGCTGAAAGGGAAGTATTTCGGGCGTTCGTTGGAGGTAAAGTGACTGGCTATACCATTCATCTTAGTTTAGCTACGTTAAAAGCTTTGCTGTTTGACCGTGCTTCTTTCGGAGTGTCGTCTGAGGCCCAAATGCGGGAAATGTTACATTGTGCCGTTGAATTTAATGGGTCGAGCTCGTTCAAAAACGTAACAGTGTAAATACTTCTTTATTTTACTATAATCAAACTTCCATGCTGGTATGGGAGCAAGAAAAACATAGGTTGTGCTAGTTGCTTCTCATCCCGTGCAGGTGGTAAAAGCCCATCGAGGGATTGAGCGAAAATCATAGCAATCATGTTATAGGCTATGTGGCTAGCAACCCATCACTATTTTGATTCCGCTTTCCATCCATACGTCCACAGTCATGCTAAGCGTGGTCTTTAGGTTTTGTTACCTTAGGCTCTGTCTACCTCGTAAGGGATAAAGACGTTATTTATGTATGTATGTGTAATCAAAATAAAAATTAAAAGGCGAACTTAAAAGAGTTAGAAATGAATCTCTAGATATAACAAAAATATAGATTGATAGAAAGAATGTACTTAATTTAGTAGTATATTTATGAATTGTTTGTTTTATTTTGAGATGTACGCTCTATTGTGGCTTTTACTATAATAATGATTTTTTTAAACGCACTCTTTGTCGGTCCCTCGCTTAATGCTCCTCTCATTTTCTTAAAGGTAAACTGGTAGGGATTGCTTATAGGGATAAGTTCGCTTTTGTGCATATATTTAATTTCCTTTTTTGTGATTTGTCTCTGTTTCCTTATATTTGTACAATAAATCATTTATTTACTTACTTACCATTGTTGTTTTGTGTACCATGCCCAAAAATAACTTTCTTTTTTGATTGAAATCATACGGTGTCTCATTAAAAAAACAAAGTTATTATTTGTACGTGCAAAAATATAAAATGAATTGATTTTACCATTGTTAGAAATGGAAGTCAGTTATTTTTCCACTTTTCCCTTTACCTGTGTTTTGATGTCTTACGGTTTCTTTTTCATTGTTGATAAATCTCTGTAAAATGTGAGAAGAAAGACAGTAAAAATAAAGAAGAATTCTTAGTTAGCATAATCAGAGTACTGTCGTAGAATTCCGACTAATGCAATTTGCTGCAGTGTCTAGTAAAACTTGTACAAACAGAAACAAATCTAGTAACATTAAACTTGGGCACACGAATTTTGTTTAATTAATGAATATGCCCACTACTAAATATACAAAACTTAAAACTAAATAAATATACCTAACTATAAAAAGAAAACACTGAGCACACTGGCCGCATTACCTCTCTGTACAGCCAGAGAAATTCGCTAGGAGAGGTAAGCGCCAGCTCTGGGGTCTCCTGAGGTCTCTATCAGCCGGGACGACAAGGCTCTCATGAAGGCCCTCATGTCAGCCGACCAGGGACCCATTGTCTCCACTGCGAGCGCCGCAAACTCAAAGTCCTTTAAAAGAGAAGAGTATTTGCGGCGCTTGAGAACTTGGGCCTGGTCGGGTAAGAAGTGGGCATATTGATTTATTTCATACACAAAGTTAAAAAAAAAAATCGGTCACTTTAAACTTTAACTTGTTCTATCTTTTTAGGTTACTTTACACGATGACTTTGAATTAGAATAGGTACAGGAAGAAATTTATCTTACTTTCTGGACAAAATTAATGTACGTGTGTTAAAGTAATTGATTAATTCTTGAAAATGTATTAATTTATTTATTAATTCGCGAAAATCTTAAGAATCGTGTAATAGTCGATGCGGCTCATAAACGTGCTGTTCTAATATCATTACTATTATTCTTCCATGCTGGTCTGGGAGTAAAGAAAAAACATAGAATGTACCAGTTGCTTCCCTTCCCTTATTCCTTAAGGGATAGACAGAGCCTAAGGTAACGAGACCTAAAGGCCACGTTTAGTATGATTGTGGGCGTATAGGAGGAAAGGAGAAACAAAACAGTGATGAGTTGCTAACCGCATCGCCTATAAAATGATTCCTAAGATTTTCCCCCATTCCCTCGATGGGCTTTTACCATCTGCGCGAAAGAGAAGCAACTGGTACATTCTATGATTCTTCTTTACTCCCAAACCAGCATGGAAGTTATTAGTATTTATTAGTAGTAAATTAAGTTATAGACACAGGAGACCGGAGAGCTGGCGCTTTCCTCGCACAATGAATCAGACTTGTTCTATTGTTGTACCAAAAGTGTATTTCCAAACAAGTAAATATTGGTTTATGAGTATTTTTCCACAGGATTATTTATCTCAGATGATTATTGTGCTACTGTCTGTATGATTCTTAACAAAGCCTTTACGTATCTGGCGGCTTACTTCTGTATCCGATAACCATCGAGATCTCGTTATAATACTGGAGATAACTTGTCTGTAACTTGAAGCATCGCAGTCGTTTACTGTTATTTTATGAGTAATTTGTTGAATGAAAAAATATTGTTGTTGCGGTTGTGCTTATGGAAATCTCTGGGTTGGTGCTTCAATTCCTCTTGCAAAATGTATTAATTTTATCAATTTACAAGGATTTTTACAATAGTCTTAATGAATTTGGAAATAATTAGAAAAATTTGGTGCGTTGGCTAATCGTTTCGAAAACAGAAGGAAGAGAGCAAAAAAAATGTACGGTCGTTATACGAAAAGTTTCTTCACGTTGTCAATTATCGCGATTGCAACGCCCCGCGCGTTGTCGCTTGACATCTCCAGAGGGCGTCAACAATTGTTGTAGCATTATATTTCTCATGCCTCTTTCCCACAGGGCTAGGCAGACTACTTTGTCCCACTTGCTACGATTCTGGCGTACTTCTTTCGCTTCATCCACATCCATCAATCTCTTCATACATGCTCGTCGATTTCGGGTACTCCTGACCTGGCCTTTTTCCAAAACGTCTCCCATTTGGTCTCAGAACGTCCGTCTAGGCCTTCCCCTCACAACGCAACCATTCACACTCCCCAGGTAGAACTGTTTAGTTCTCTACTTTCATCCATCTGCTCTACGTGACCAAACCAACTAAGCATTTTTTTTTCTATCGTAGTCACTTTATTCTCTTTCACACCCGCACGTTCCCTTATCACACTATTCCTTATTCTAGCACATTAACACACCGTCGACGTCTGTTACGCACTGGTGTGGCCGGACCTTTAGACGGTCCATGACGCTTTACATTCTCTCTCTTCGATACATACATAAAACTACATAATAGGTACACTCCAAAACCAAAAACTTACTCCAAATCCTTCACAGTTCACTCTGCTGGGCTGTGTAATCGGTTACCGACCTCCATCAGGCAGTCTGCCTCCGTGCCGTCGTTCAAGGAAGGCTTGAGGAAGATAATTGTGGCTCACACCATCTCCTTAGATATTGTGTGTGTACTCTTATTGTATTTTGCATGTGTGTAATGATATTTAGTAGTTTATTTTATGTTTTGTTTATGGTACTTAGATATATGTACGCTCTATATTGTGGCTTTCACTTGGAATTTGAAACTTACACTTTGTCGGTCCCTCGTTTTATGCTCCTCTCATCTTCTCAAAGGTTAACTGGTAGAGATCCCTTATAGGGATAAGTTCGCCTTTGTGCATATATTAATGTTATTTTTATATTTTTTAGTTTTTTTATATGTGTACAATAAAGCATTTACTTACTTTAGGTACTTACTTACTTACATAAATCACGTCTTTATCCCTTACTTGTATACAGGGCATAAGGTAACAAGACCTACAGGCCACGTTTAGCGTGGTTGCGGGCGTATAGGTGGAAAGGGGAATCAAAAAAGATTAAGATTGTACGCACCCCATCAAACTCCAACGTAGCTTACCACCTCCTGAGCAATCGCGTTGTTGGGACTTGTAACGCTCTACCCGAAAGTGTTGTTACTGCTCCGTCATTAAATACCTTTAAAAATAGGCTTGACGCTTGGCTTGTTACACAAAATCAAAGACTTTTTAATGAGTGAAGTGTTAGCGAACTTTTAGATATTTATACTGGACTGATTTAAACTTAAACTTGGACTATGAGATAGGCACATCAGCAACTCTGCTGCTCGCCTATAATTCAAATAATAATAATAATAAAATAACCAAGGGTTGCTAACCGCATCGCCTATAACATGATTCCCATACGCAATAGGATTCTCGCTGCAATTCACGCTTGCAGACTTCAAGTGCAAGCCCCTCATAAAACTCCAATGATTCATGTAGCCGGAACGAAAGTGATTGCGTTGCGTACTTCGTTCTCGTCCTGATAATTCTATTTATAGAACGGCGATTCGTTATCGTGTCAATCTCGAGTGCTCTATCGCCCACTGGCCGCATGACTTCTGATAACCAATTGACAGCCGTGACTCGGTGCTTCAGCTCTTGATTTCCACACGCGAGGAACAAAGATAATATCTTGGTATATGGTGCGAGTGGATTTCAAGGGAAATCATTGAACAACGTTGTAAGTGCCAGTTTATTTCATTACTAGCTTCTGCCCGCGACTTTGTCTGCGTAGAATTATACATAAAAACCTTCCTCTTGAATCACTCTATCTATTAAAAAAAACCGCACCAAAATCCGTTGTGTAGTTTTGAAGATATAAGCATACATAGGGACATGGGGACAGAGAAAGCGACTTTGTTTTATACTATGTGTAGTGATTATACATACTACTCAAAGGAAACAAAGGTTCACTTGAGTTTTGCCCGTAAATTTGAATTGAGAAATGGACATGTGTTTCTACAATACTCTCATGTAAATTGGGGTTTTTAATGCAATAGGTATACAAGGTACAGTTAGCGTACGTAACATCAAAGGTGACCAAAAAGTTCGTCACGCCATACTATTTCTATGGTGTACCGAACTATTTGGCTGACTGAGATGCTTCAAACTTTATGACGCAGACTGTACAACGCAATACAAAATACTCATAATACCCACAAGGGATAAAAACGTTATTAATAATGTATGTGTTTAATAGTACATTACTGTCTAGGCCAGGAAGTAGGCAATTGCTGGCTGAGTATTGGTTTGAACGGACGAGCTTGCGAGTCCGTTTAATAATACGAAGCCATGCAGCAATGCTATTCTGGCCGAGATAATTATAGTGCTTTTCTCGAAAATCGAAAAAGAAAACAACAACAAAAATAAATGAAAATGTAATTGAAATAAATTATTAATTATTTTTGCTTTGCCGCCTTTTTCTGTCAATGGCATTTGAAGAGAGTATTTTTCTATTCAGAACAGCTAAAGCTATTTCAGACACAGTTAAACACGTTGTCGTACTAGCTTTTTTTTTAATTTGGTGTTTTAAGTCTTGTGCCTTTATATTTTATAATGGTGATTTGCAATTTTAAAAAGTTAATAACTAGACAGTAATGGAATATGTATGCAATATTACTGGAGAATTTAGCGCGACAGTAATGTTTTTTTTATTTTTATTTTGGACTGATCGGCAACAATTAACTTCCTGTTCTGATAATGTAGTAAACAATGACGACTTTTACGGACATTTTTGAGAAAAGTATATTACTACCTGCATTGTACGGTCTCATAGTCCAAGGGAAGACGGGCCCAGCGTACAGGCCCTCCCTTTATTGGCGCGGTCCTGGCGGAAGCTGGGGCCACCGGGGAGGCGTTTATGGTGTAACCCTAGTGGCATCCCACTGCATCCCCATCACACCGGATTGAGGCAACGCCGGAGAGTTTTTAGTTTGGGTATACTCCCACATGACCCTAGCCATCCCCGTGCCTAGGGCATCCATTAAGATTTTCCTCTCCGTTAAAAAAAAGGCTAATATTGTTAAGTAAAAATATGTGTCAAAACTTTCGTTTGATCCATCTCATGAACTTTGTTTTAGTCGGGTGACTTTGTTATCAAAATTGAACAAAATAAATCATAATTCAGTGGAACGCGACAGTTTTAATTTAATAAATATTTCGTTATTACTAGTCTGCCTGTCGCTCTGTCGATCTCAGGCACGTCAATCAAATATAATGGATCAACTCGATCGTTACTCGAATTATTGTAAAGAAAATTATTTAGTGACATTATAGACCGAGCGAATACTGAACTGAGAGCGAAGCATCTTTGTTTCAGGCATGTCTAACACGAAACGCACACGAGTCGCGTCGCGCGCGAGAAATTGCGTGTGTCTTTCTTACTTCTCGTTATAGAAAGAAACGGGTGGTCTATCTAGCGCGCGCGAGAAATTGCGTGTGTCTTTCTTACTTCTCGTTATAGAAAGAAACGGGTGGTCTATCTAGCGCGCGCGAGAAATTGCCCGTGTCTTTCTTACTTCTCGTTATAGAAAGAAACGGGTGGTCTATCTAGCGCGCGCGAGAAATTGCGTGTGTCTTTCTTACTTCTTGTTATAGAAAGAAACGGGTGGTCTATCTAGCGCGCGCGAGAAATTGCCCGTGTCTTTCTTACTTCTTGTTATAGAAAGAAACGGGTGGTCTATCTAGCGCGCGCGAATAATTGCCCGTGTCTTTCTTACTTCTCGTTATAGAAAGAAACGGGTGGTCTATCTAGCGCGCGCGCGAAATTGCCCGTGTCTTTCTTACTTCTTGTTATAGAAAGAAACGGGTGGTCTATCTAGCGCGCGCGAGAAATTGCCCGTGTCTTTCTTACTTCTCGTTATAGAAAGAAACGGGTGGTCTATCTAGCGCGCGTGAGAAATTGCCCGTGTCTTTCTTACTTCTTGTTATAGAAAGAAACGGGTGGTCTATCTAGCGCGCGCGAGTAATTGCCCGTGTCTTTCTTACTTCTCGTTATAGAAAGAAACGGGTGGTCTATCTAGCGCGCGCGAGAAATTGCCCGTGTCTTTCTTACTTCTCGTTACAGAAAGAAACGGGTGGTCTATCTTGCGCGCGCGCGATGCGACTCTCGCGGCCTCTCGTACCAGCCGAGCAGCTCCGAAAGATTTTCGCGCGCGAGATAGACTATCTACTCATCTCTTTCTAGAAGAAACGGTAAGAAAAAGATGAGTAGTCTATCTCGCGCGCGGCAATAGCTCACGCGTGCATTTGTGCTGGCCGTGCTGGGACAAAAATGCTTTCGTATATGTCCTCCACAGGTTGCATTTTTCAATCGTTTCTCGTGAATATTTTTAAACGGATTCGATACATGCATGTTTTTTTTAGAATTAATTTTATGTGTTTTTTATGTTTTGGAATTTAAAGGTAATAATTAAATATCAACTTTTTGTTACTTTTATTTTCTAAACTTTTTTTCTCGATAAACTTTGCGTGATTTACATCTCAAAGAGCCACTAAATATAATTAATCGACTTCTCAGAGAGCCACAGTTAAAGTTCACTGAGAAAGACTGTGTTGGCTAAAGACGAAATTAACAGCCTTTCGAAAGAGGCATTTACTCGTCAAGAAAATTTTACTTTATTTTCATTGTCAACACAGACGAAATTAAACTTTAAGAAGGTACGCGTAAGGAAGTAATTACAGATATTTTAATATAATTGTTTTGGGCCCTAACGTCTACGCAGAGTATCTTAAAATTAACATGGTACCGTCTAGTACTGTTTTGTAGTAACCACTTCGAAGCTTGACTCGGAAAATCAGCTTTGATACATTCAATATAAAGTAGATTTTATTAGAAAATATATATTAGACTTAGGTCATTATGAATAATAAATAAAAATACAGTTATGTCACTCTTCCCGTTTATTGTAGAAGCAATTTTCAGATTTCATTATAAATTAGATTTTCCTGTAAAATCAACCCCAACATTGGCCTTTCTAATTATTACGGAGATGAATAAAAACACAAGACAAGGATTCGTCCAGAGTGCCAAGGGACCGCATTTTATTATTTTTATCATTATAGAGAGGTACAATTGCTCGAGAGAAGCTCCAATGTCTTTGTCTTCTAGATAACCGTTGCCAGATTATGGAATTGTTCCCCGATTAGTGGATATCCACGATTTTTGAATGAGCGAATTTGAAAATGAGCGTTTAATATTTATATACCCATCGTTACGCACCCGTTAGAGACGTAAAATCACAGAATAAAGAGACGTTTTATTCTGTGAACGCTTGCAATAGCGGCTTATCTCTCAGTCCCACCCCAGAGCTCAAGTCTAGGTCTCGGCGCTTCAAACAAGTTAAGACCGTGATTAATGTCTTTCAGCCGACATGAGGCGTGTGACAAGTGAAGAACAGTTTCTCAAATACTTATATTAAGACTAGCTTTCGCCCTAGCATATGTATGTTTAGAATTGGACCCCGTAATGCGTGAAACAGAGATTTTTAATATACTAAAGATTGTAAAAAGTAACTTAAGGTATGATGTAAAAAAAAACTTTAGGGTGATGTTCACGTCTGATTATCAACGACTATTGTTTTGAGCGTTTTAAACCGGTTTGGAATAATATCCGTGTCAAAAATTTCCAGGTTATTCCAATTATATCCTACTTCCTACTTATATCATAAATTTGAAAATGAGTGAGTATGTCCGTCTGTCCCACTTTATTCTTATTTTATTTTCACGCTTTTTTTTTACTAATTGACCAGTGATTGACCTCTATCTTACTTCATGGAAGGTGCAGATGAGGCCAAAGGGGTAACTCACTGGTTCAGTAATAGCCTATTCACTCTAGCCTTGAAGAGCCCTAGGCTGTATCTGTCCGGAAATACAGACTAACTAACTAGTAAGTAACTAGTTGGGATTCCAGTCAAAAATATGAATTATTAAATTTATCATTCAAAGTATATTATTACAATTTTATTGTTTGTTAAAATTCAAACATATCTTTTAAATTTCAAGTTTTTATTTCACACTATTGGGAAATAATAAAATATCTAGTAAAATGTAATGTCAAAGACTTCCAATTTTCCAATAAGAAATTCCTCGAACTGTTGAAGCAAAATCTTAATACCCATCCAACATTCTCAGACATGTTAACAAGTTGTAATTTAGTTGGTATACTTCAAACTGTCAGAAGATCCTTGTAAACCTCATGTGTGTTCAAGAAAACTATGATCAGACATCGTAAAGTTTTAATAGTTTTCCAGAGTTTATTAAATTTGCGGTTACTTATACGAGATTCTGTTTTCATTTAGAGAAATAGATTCATTTAATCAGTTTCTCTTAATAAAAGCTGTTCCAAGTTTCAATGATTTTTGAATAAAGGTGTTATGTATCTGATTAATTTTAAATATACACCTTTTTATTACCATTACATTTAACTAATTACGTAAACATCCATTTAAATGGCCGAATTACAGTATAAAAATGGATACAGTCTATAATTCAAAATAACCTACTCGGATCGACGGTAGACAATATTTCGTGAAGACTATGCAATATTCTGCACAGACCTTAGGTAATTTTAATATTTAATTGAAGTATCGAATTAATCTTTATTAGAATTTTACTTATCTTTTGTAACATCACTTTGACTATAATTTCAAGTAGGTATTTCACGATCAAATTATTTTCACGTTTCTATTAAGTACACAAGGGTCGATTTCACCAACTTATACTAAGTCTTATTATCAATCGTTAATTTCTTGAGTTTCACCAACTTTCGAACAAAGGATAAAATCTCTATATCTACTAGAGTAAAATCTTATACCGCCGATTTCGGTGCTGTCACAGTCAAGTCAATCTTATTCTATTCTCCCTTAGTGGCGGCCGTTAGGCTTGGGCCAATGTCAGTTTAAATGACAGGTGTGCGGATGATTCTGTCCACGTCCAAGTCACTCTTAGAAAACCTTTAAAAATGTCACATCTTCAAGTTAGCATATTAACCAAACTAATTAAAAAATATGCAGCGTCATTGCTCAGGCATAGGACCATCTGTCTATCATAAGTGGGTGCGTAACTATTCACTCCTTTCATTTGTTCAACGTCACAGAGTAACTATGCGAGAGTAAAATATCCATAGACTAGCGTGGTGAAATGAAATCGAAGGTAACCATCGATTAAATTATACTGGGGTGGATTAAAAGTTATACTGGGGTTGCTACTCTCGTTTAAATTCAATGTTGGAGAAATAGACCTTAATCCGAGTAAGTTATGTAAAGGTATAATTAATCGTCGAAAATAATTATTTCAGATAATGAAAATTGTAATAGTGTCCGGATTGTACCGATTATCGCAGAGTTAATTAGTTAGTATAATTTCAATTTATGTGGATAATTACTGTGCCTATTTCTACAAAGAGCAGCACCTTAACAAGAAATCATCTCGTACAATCAGTTGGGAATTCAATGAAAAGCGAACAAATTAAATACAAGGCTTAACAAACATTAAAATACGCATTAATAGAGAAATCATAACTTAGAAAAAAAAATGATTGTATGCCAAAAATGTCTTACATCATGTACGAAAAGAGCAGATACTCTTCAAGCTACAAGTCCCATATCAGTTCTGTACACTACTATCCACAACAGGTCATGCAAGTTCAAGAATAGTCAGTAAAAAGTACAATCAGAAATAAGCTAGCATTGAAAATATTTCTTTATTATTTAATAATGGTTAACCTACTTATAAATTCAACTTTTTATTTTATTAAATTTTTTCACGATGACAAAGGTTTACAGAGTCTTGCTTAATGGATTATATTCAGCAGATTCAATAAAAGTTTTTTGATAAAAGTTTATCTGAAGATAAAAGGTGTTCTTGAATTAATTTGTGGGCTTGTTCTAATGTATTCTCCGTCACAGCGATTCCTAAACCAATGAACATAATAAATTGAGGTCTAAATATTCTGACGTACCTATTGAAGCGTAAATAATACGAGAAAATACGTGTCATAATTATAATTTAAAGGGAATAATATGAATGAGAGAACACTGAATTTTGGTGTTGATAAATACTTGAATTTTGCGCATCTATAATTAATGGCACCTGCCTTAAGATTTTTCATCGTAACTATCGTATTTAAATACATCGCATTTTCACAATTGAACTGACTCAATTCGAAATATAGACGTTCCAATTATAAATTTTGTATGCTTTTTTTGGCAACGTTACAGTCAATCAACATGAATATATAATTTTTTATTTTATTTTCTTATTTTATTTTCTTTATTGGGGAAAAAAACAGATACAGACATAATTTAAATAAAATATTAAGAACGTAGTGCAGTAAACATAGCCTGCACCCTAAACCAAAGGCCACCAAGAGTTTGTGGTAGATGTGGCAATGAATCAGAAACAATGGGCAGCAACATGGCCACTTGACCATATTTGACTGTTGTTAATTTTTACGTTGAACTCCTGATCATTCTTTAAGAGATTTTTGTTCATTTGACATTCAAGTTCCTCAGAAGATACAACTTTTTTAAGTTGTCCTGTTTGAAAAAAATACCTACACAAACGAAAGCTACATCTGAATAAAGCTTGAAAAAGAAACCTAAGACAACTGAACGTTACAAAAACTGTTTTAAAAAGCAACAAAAATATTTTCATATCTGAATTCGGATATCAAGAGAACGTCATTCAATTTCCGAAACGCCCGTGGCAGAAATACCTAACAGTAACAAAAGACAATGTTGGCAGACACCACTGCTGTGGAATAATGAAATCGAAGCTCGTGACTTTGCTGAGATATTACTGTATTACTGCTAGTACAGTCAAGGTCAAATATATTTCAAGCAACAGCTTTAAGCCGACTATCAAGGTATGGTATAAGTACATATTTTTGTGGAGTTTGTAATGTATACATATTGGTTACCTTGTTTGTACCTGACATTTTGTTGTAAGGTAATGTCATTTTACAAAAGAAAACTATGCTTTCAGCTTATGCTTTATTTATTATGGTCAGGTCAGGAGTACCCGGAACCGACAAGCATGTATGAAGAGATTGATGAATGTGGATGAAGCGAAAGAAGTATTTTAGGATGGTAGCAAGTGGAACAAAGTAGTCTCTGCCTACCCCTGTGGGAAAGAGGCGTGACGGTATGTATGTATGTAATTATGCTTTTTTTATTGGTATTTTAAACGAAAGGCTTCGCTCACATGAACGTTAAGAAGTGAAAGTTGAAATTCTGGGATTTTATTAAATTAGCTGGTTTAATCGGCAGTTCATGTCTTGTTACCTTAGGCTCTATCTACCTTGTAAAGGATAATAACGTGATTTATGTATGTATGTATATACAATATTAAAGTCTAGCTAACCAACCAAAGTGAGACTGGAATCACGCTGCAAATTTTAAAATTATGTGTGATGTGATTTGTAGAAATACTGTATTGATCGTTTCTACTATTCCCAACACCAATCTTCACCATAATAATTATATACATACAACATAAATATATGCACGTAATATATACGCACAATATTATAGGCCACAACGCCCAGAGAGTACGGGCGAAAATCTTAGGAATCATGTTATGGGCAATACGGCTAGCAACTCAGTAGCTACCCATCACTATTTCGATTCCCCTTTACTCCTATATGCCCACAATTATGCTAAACGTGGCCAGGTCTTGTTATCCTAGGCTCTGTCTACTCCGTAAGGGATAGACGCGATTTATGTGACTCTTGTTGCCTGATTAATCCCTTTTTTTATTTTCTTTTTTGTGTATAATCTGTGCTATTGCTAAGCGAGTATTATCCATTGTTCACTGCGCCTTTTTATATGTAGATCGCCGAAGTCGGAGACACTCAAGCTCAGTCCCCCAAGACACAGGTTTTTACCTAGTTTGGGGGTCGGATATTTTGACACTTCATGTGACATCTCGGTACATTTTGATAGTCCCTAAGAACTGTACTTGCTTGTGTTTTGATTGTACAATAAATCATTTTTATTAATATTATTATTTATTATTATGTATGTATGTAAGCAACTCCCAGAATTTTTAATTTTCCGCGCAGTTCCAGTTTCAACTTTCGCTAGCCAGACCCTCTTTTAAGGTGCACAAAATCAAACACCATTTTGAAACAAAATATTCGCAAAAAAGTTTTTCACATTTTCTGCCTCACAGTATAATTTAACTTACAGTCAGCTCTCTCCTTCGCTGTGACAAGTCTATAGATATGTCAGAAAACCCCAATTTGTCATACTGAATGCCGCGTATTGAGATTCCTGTAGTTGTGAGTTGGGTACGCTGAAACGTTATTGCGTGTCAGCATTATATATAATTAATAATATATAATTTTATGTCATTTAATTATTGTTATTTTTTTTTTTTTTAGTTAATAAATTTTGATAATTGTAATTGTAATGGGATTAATGCCTAAGTAAATAAATATATTATTATTATTATTATTATTATTTGTATATTTATTTTCATCTTAGGTAGGTTTTTACAATATTCATATAAAAAGTAATAAAACAATATTAATACAAAATATAAAAACATTATAAAAACCTAACCTAGGGTGCCGCCGGCAGCAAGGCGAGGCCTAGGCTACCGGTGGTCAGGGCGACAGAGAGAGGAATCTCCTGACTATCCGAGCCGTGTCCAGGAGTACCGCCTTCTGTATCTGGCTCTTGACCCAACCACCTAGCGAGAGCCTTTTAAGGTGATGGTCAAGGCTCTTCGCTATTAGACCGTTCGTCGAAACGACTATCGGGACAGTGATCGTGGAATCAACAGGCCACATGGCGGTAACCTCGTGAGCCAAGTCAAGGTACTTGCTGACTTTGTCCTTCTCGGCCTTCACGAGGTTCACGTCATGGGGGATCGTGATGTCTACGAGCACAGCCTGGCGTTTCGATCGATCTAGCAGCACGATATCAGGTTTATTGGCGACAATAGTCCTGTCCGTGATGATAGATCGATCCCAATAGAGCGTGACACGACCATTTTCAAGAACTGGCGCAGGTGTGTACTTATAGTAGGGTACTTCAAAGTTCACAAGACCGAATAAAAGAGCAAGTTGCTGGTGAATAATCCTGGCTACAAGGTTATGTCTGTGCAAGTACTCGCCGTTAGCAAGACTAGAACAACCAGAAATAATATGCCTGAGTGACTCTCCAGGACGGCGGCATGCCCGACAGATGTCGACCGTACCGTCCTTCAGGATATACCTCCGGTAGTTATTAGTCATGATAACTTCGTCAGCAATTGCACAGGCAAAACCTTCGGTTTCCCCAAAGAGATCCCCGAAGCGTAGCCAGTTCACCGACGCGAGCAGGTCTACATCGGGCCCCATGAGGGCCTTATAGAACCGCCCGTGTAGCTCCTTACTCTCCCATTCAGTCTTGCGATCCTCGGTGCTCCGTACCTTAGGTCTGCGCCAGTTCTCTTTTGCCAAGGCGAGAGGGGTGAAGGATTTGTCCACCGCCACTACATCACGATGCATCCCACATTCGTTGTTCAGGAAATATTCCCTAAGACTGCACACCTCACGGTTGTGGAGGTCCTGAGCATTTAAGAAGCCTCGGCCTCCACATTTCCGTGGGATGTACAGTCTCATAACAGACGAACGTGGGTGTAGCATGCGACGCGTAGTGAGCAATGAACGAACCCTTCGATCCAGGGCATTCAGCTCAGTCTGATTCCACCTTAGTATGCCAAAGGAGTATATGAGCAGGGGCATCACCCAGGCGTTGAAGGCACGCACCTTGTTGCCTCCTGACAAAAGACTATCAAGTACTTTTGTCAGGCGCCCAAAGAAACGCTCCCTCACCATCTGTTTGATATCCCTACCTTCAATACCCAAGGACTGTGACATACCAAGATATTTGTAGGTTTCAGTTTCGGAGATAGATCTGAGGGACATTGTCTCAGAAAGTTGTAAGTTCGGTGAATTTACAACTTGCCCCCGCTGCACATGTATGACTGCACACTTATCTACACCAAACTCCATTTTGATGGCATTACTGAAAACTTCTGTTGTTTTCAATAACTCCAACAAGTTGTGGTTGTTTGGTGCAAATAGCTTAAGGTCATCCATATAAAGCAGATGAGAAATGACCTCACCCCCTCTCCGGAGCCGGCAACCTAGCCCTGAATCCGCCAGTAAAGTACTGAGCGGATTCAGTGCTAGGCAGAACCATAATGGACTTAGACTGTCACCCTGGAAGATCCCGCGTTCAATCCTTATGAAGTCCTGCGGACCAGGAGGGTCATCGCTGCCACCCGGTTGACGAAGGACTGTGGTCCACTGCCCCATGCACGCGATTAAGAAGGATCTTAAAGCTGCATCAACTTTATACAGCTCTAAGATCCTCCTCAGCCATGAGTGAGGCACTGAATCATAGGCCTTCTTGTAGTCAATCCAGGCAGCAGAGAGGGTCCCTCTGTTCTGCCGGACTCGTTGGCAAATAGTCATGTCTATGAGGAGGAGCTCTTTAGTACCACGGGACCCAACCTTACATCCATTTTGAGCGGGGGCCAAAATGTTGTTTGCAACGATGTGCGCGTTAATTTTTGCTCTCAAAATGGATGTAAGGAGTTTGTACAGTGTTGGTAAACACGTAATGGGTCTGTAATTTTTTGCTTCCATGGTACTACCGGACTTATAGAGCAGGAAGGTGATACCAGTTGTTAAAAGAGGTGGCAGGGAGCCGAGCTCGAGGGCTTGCTGGAATTGCATTGCCAAACGTTCATGTGAGCATCGAAACCACTTCAGCCAGAAGTTGTGCAATCCGTCCGGACCAGGACTTTTCCAGTTCTGGGCTGTTCGGATACCACAACTAACGTCCTCGGGGGTGATGGTAACAGCGCCCATAGGTTCGATAGACTCACACTCACGTTCAACAATATTCATCCATTCACCCTCGGTGTGTTCGACGGGCGCCGACCAGATACTACGCCAGAAGTTACTCATAGCAGTAGTATCCGGCAGTCGTCCGTCAGACACACACTGGTCGGTTCCCTCCCACTTCCGATATACCTTCCTTTGGTCACTTTGGAAAAGGCGATTCTGCTGGAATCTGTCCACACGCTCTCTGTAGCGACGAATACGGCTTGCCCACGCATAGACTTTCTGCTTCAGAAAGTCAATGCGCTCCGTGACACAGGCCATATAATCACAGGGTCTGATACCAGTCCCCGCAAAGGCCTGGTTCACAAAGCGCATGACTCGGGGGCGGTTATTGCCCCCCCTGAAACAGATCAGCTTTGCGATGAGAGTCCGAAACGAACCGATACGCCGCTCAATCCGTAGTTGCCATGTAGGGACACCACCAGCGGTCCTAGGTGCACGATCAGCGTCCGGAAACTTGACTTATTATTATTATTATTACTTTTATTAGGTTTGGAGTTATTAAAGTTTAATCTTATTTTAAGTATATAATTATCAATTTTATTCAAAGTTTACGTATTGTACCGGCCTGACACATTTTTGAAAAAAAAAAAATTTTTATTTCATGGTCATCCTACAAAATGATCACTACATAATACAAAACAAAGTCGCTTTCCGCTGTCTGCCTGTCTGTCCCTATGTATGCTTAGAACTTTTAAACTGCGTAACGGATATTGATACGGTTTTTTTAATAGAGTAATTCAAGAGAAAGGTTTTTTATGTGTAGGATTCTACGCAGAGGAAGTCGCGGGCAGAAGCTAGTCATAAATAAAAGTAACCTACTCCTAAAACCTCTTTTATAGTATTGTTTTGGAAAAGCTCCAATTCGTGTTAAAAAAATAATTAATGAAAATTATATTTTTTTATAAACTTGCTCCTAAAAACAGCAGCCGTGGCTTCTAGCCATTCTGCACCTGGTTAACAATAAATCTTACGTTTTCATTATAATCATAACGAAAATTTATCTTGCATCTGTCTATTTCTGATCTCTCCGTATTTTATGGATTTAGCAAAAATTGCTTTAATTCTAGGAAAGAGGTTGCTCTCTTAGTCGATGAAATATTGCCGAGAGGGATAGCCAGCGGGCTACAAAGGCTTTATCGGGATGGCGGTAGATTCATCCCGCATCAAAGCAAGGATTAGGTTTATAGAAAAGAGAGCGCGAATGTGTCACCACATAAGGGCATGCTTCCATACAAATAGTGCACGTGCAGAATTAGATGAATGACATTAGTTAAATTTGGGTGGCAAGGCACACGGGTGCGGTGGTGGTGGTGGGTGGTTTTGCGGGTGGTAGGGCCTTGTGCAAGGTCCGTCCGGATCGCTACCACCATCTTACTCGCTAATCCTGCCGCTAAGTAGCACTGCTTGCACTGTTGTGTTCCGGTGTGGAGAGTAAGACAGCCGGGGAAATTACGGGCACAAGAGGCATTTCATCTTAGTCCTCTAGGTTGGCAACGCATCTGCAATCCCCCCGGGGTTGCGGGTGTCTATGGGCAGTGGTGATCACTTACCATCAGGTGACCCACTTGCTCGTTTGCCTTCCTATTCACATAAAAAAAAAAACACGGTCGTTACCACTGTTTTACTCGCTAATCTTGCTAAACAATTGACCAAAAGTACTTCCTTGCTGGTCTGGGAGCAAAAAACATAGAATGTACCAGTTGCTCCTCTTCTCGCGCAGATAGATGCTCATAGGAATGTGCGGAAATCTTAGGAATTATGTTACAGATGACGCAGTTCGCAACCCATCACTTTTGATTCCCTTTTACACCTTTACGCCAACAATCATGCTAAACGTGGCCTTTAGCTCTTGTTACCCTAGGCTCTGTATACACCGTAACGGGTAAAGACGTTATTTATGTATGTCTGTATTGACTAAAAGCAATTGGCGGTGACAATATTAGTAGGTATTGTCGCCTTAGGCTCTGTCTACCCCGTAAAGGATACAGACGTGATTTGTGTATTGTATTGTGCATTGTAATATTAGTTAATTGATACAATAAAAACTTTTACTTTGATACTCTATGACCGCAATTGAAATAGATCTGTCATGTATAAAAGAGTTATTATATTTTGCCATCACTTCTATAATATCTACCTTGAGTTAAGCTCGGTGTTTGCAATATTAAGAAAAAAACATTTACCCTGAGATAACACAGCCAAGTCGCTTGTTCGCCCTTTAAAATCTTTACATAACGCGTGTCGTCGAAATCGTTGGAACCCTTTTCCAGATCCCTAAAATAAATAAACAAATATACCTACAAGAATTTCTCGCTTAAAGGCATAAGATAATATCAACAGCCTTTGTCAATTTCCCGCCTCACATCGCGATGCACTGAGATTTAAAAAAATCTCAATCTGCGTAACATGTTTATCCTAATAGGTGAGATTGCCATCGCCATTAAAACGAGATTAAACGAGATTATCCGCTGTTGCCGGGTCATTTCGGACATGCGGCCGAATGGAAAATCCGTGTGAAACCTTTATCCATTTACGTAAGTGATGTGTAAACATAAACACTTAGTAAATAAACTATTAAGTGGACTCGAATCACTACGGCTCATAGTCTTCGCTAATTAAGGGAATGTGTGCTAGTCGATTACTGGCAACACGGGTTATGTTAGAGCCACATATTCGGCGATTGGCGTGGGAAATGGTGAAGAAAGGAGATAGAGTTACTGTTACTGTGTCATAAATAAATTATGCGATCGATTCCAGATACGCGATTTTTCCTACTCGTGATTGACCGTACCGCCGCGTATACCTACGCAGTGACGTGTCGTAGGTGTCACGTTTTCTCACTGTTTTTTGATACATTTTGTTTCGTAAACGCACCATCAACGTCTTTCTTGATTTCTTTCATAACATAATGTCAATATAGAACGAATTTCAAGTACCTATTATGTCTTATACAAATTTATTGGCTAATGAAAATGAAGCTCACGTGTTTAATTAATTAACTTAGGTTTCAACGATCTTAATAAGTTTCAATGTCAGAGTTTGAGCGACAAACACTATGTTATCTGGAATAATTAGGTCAATTATGGACTAGCTAAATGAGTCACCATCCCATGAAAATAAAAAAGAATCGAATTTTATTGTTCGTGTATTAAGGCAAATAGTCTGTAAGCTAAGATAAAAATTGCGTAATTATCTGCAAATCGTTCAATAAAGACCGTTGGTTGTGACGTACAAGAGAAATTGCAAATGACAAAATAATTATGGACAAAGTGAAATGGGAATGCTAGAAACGTTACCACAGAATCCGTAATAAAATTCACGCTATTGGCATTTACAGACGAACAAATTCAAGTTGTGAAATATTCGCTGTAACTCGAATTTTCACTGAAAATTTTTAAAGTATTATTTTTCTGTACTTATGGAGGGCAAGACAGTGTTTGTATGAAAATGTACATGGTGTCGCATAGATATAGCTGTTATAGGTGGCGGAGTGGTAGCAAGATGGCTTAGGTTTACTTTTACTAAGGGGGCGTTCAAGTATTACGTAAGCGCTTGAGGGGGGCGGGGGGTCTTTACTTTGCTTATTTTTGATGACATGGAGGGTGGGGGTCGATAAGGTGATTACGTCAGCGGTTTCGATTCGCACTGCTGCTCACGAATCAATAAAAAACAGAATCCATTAAAAGAAAAATGCATATAGGTACCAATGATGACGTAAGCATGGGAGGGGGGGGGGGGGGGTAAGTTGTTTGCTTACTTTTGCTGACAAGGGTAGGGGGAGGTAAATAATTGTAAAAAATCTGCTTACGTAATACTTGAATGGCCCCTAAGGATCATAAATTTCACCAATACTAGATTAGTAATATTTTTGTCGGAAGAACTTAAGGTTGAAAAATACTAATGAGAATTTTAATAATGTTTCTGAACGAACAACAGTCCGATTGCCAGATAAAATTGTAGTGTCAAAAAAAGTGCATTAATATAGGTACTTAATTTTTAAGTAAATTATTATTCGCCAAACGTGGCCATTAGGCTATGTTGCCTCTAGAACGGATAAAGACGTCATTTATGTATGTATGCATGATGTATGTATTATTTCGTAGCTTACTTTTTGTAGAGTTATTTTTACTTGTGCTAATATTTTATCATCTGTCTTCGGAGTTCAATCTTTATTCGGTACTGGTCCGGTTGCAATATCACAGTCAGTCAAGATTAAAGCATATAAGTACTTTACAGAAACGACACACTAACGTTTATCGCTAACAATAAAACCTCTCCCTTTCTAACACTCACTTGAGGAAAAGGGACGGTTGCTTTACGTCAGAAATAAACCCTATCTCGGTTGTAGGTGGTATCGCGGACCTCTATTTAAGAAGATGACGCAAGTGGAGCTGTCTTTCGTGTCATAAAAAACGATCCTAACTTTATAATGTTGTATCAAAATTTAGTTGGCTTTAACCAAGCCTACTCTCGTCCCTGGTGAGGAGTAGATGTTCCACGAAAGTTTGTAATTGTGTCGTACAGACACATCATTCAAACAGATGACGCTTGGCGACAAAAAATCGCATAGTAACAAGGTCACGTGACAGCTAGTAAAAGATAGAAATTTTTTAAGGCTTACCCACCTGCTGTGGTGTAGGGGTATAGCATGCGTCACGGAATGACGAGGATCCGGGTTCGATTCCCGGCTATAGCTTTACTTTTCGGATTTTTCTGTATTCCATTGGGTGCGGGAAAAAATATATAATGGTTCAAAAAATATGCAAAAAATCTATGAAACGTGTAGAAACGTTAACATACATATACAAATCATATCAATATCCCTTACGGGTTAAACAGGGCCTAAGGTGACAGCATGACTGTAGGTGTATCGGTGGAAAGGGGAATTAAAATAGTGATGGATTGCTAGCCACGTAAAATTTACGTACGTGTGTAGAAACAACCTTGCCTTAATATACTTAATTTACTCGTAATATAATATTGTAAATATAAGATTTAAGTTTATTTTGCACAAGAAAGAGTTTACATTATACTAGGCGGCACACAATTTGGCCAAGTCTATGGAGACTTTTAACTATATTTACCTACCTATATCTTAAATAAATGATTTAAGGATAAAGGTGTCAAATATCACAAAAACAAAAGCGTAATCTGGCCTTAAGCGTTCAATTCCCGATGACGCCTTCGCCTTAACTTAACAAATGAGTAAAACTTATTTTCTTGCCGAAAGGAAAGAAAGGATATTAATTGGGAGCCATTAACTATGTTTTTATTAAATTCTTGCTTCTAAATAACGTGCATGCCTAAAATACTAAACGTTAGGAAATCTCATTACAACTGTGCTGACAAATTGTTTGTGATGTTGCTTTCAGTATTCTGCCTGCTTCTAGTGGCATAGGTAAGAGTGAGACACAGTATAAAGTTTCAGTTTTACTTACTTCAAGCATACAGACCCTGGGAGGCAAGTTTTAAAACCAAGCGTTTGTAAATAATTGTTGAATATCACACATCCCTTCCCCTAAAGCGATAAGTTCGCCTTTGTCCATGTATCTTAAAGTTTATCGATTGTTTGTTTATTGCTTTCAGTATTCTGCCTGCTTCTAGTGCCGTAGGTAAGAGTGAGACAGAGTAAAGTTTCAGTTTTACTTACTCATTATTGGATACAGGCCTCCTTCCGAGTCGCTGCCACCGTCTTACGTATGGAGAGTAAGACAGCCGGTGGAATTACTGACACAAGAAGTATTCTACCCTAGCCCTCTAGCAATCCTCTAGTGCCGCGGGTGTCCATGGGGTGCTCGCTTACCATCCGGTGACCCACTTGCTCGTTTGCCCTCCGTGTAGTATACAAAAGAAATACATTACAGCAATATTAGCGCAGTGACGAAAACTTTACCAAGATACATAGATTTCCTTAAAGGTTTTGTTGGATTTACGCCACATTACAAGCTATTTAATTGTGCCTCTCGATGTCAGTATATGTATGTATGTATGTATAGTCTGTTTCTTTTAAAATGACGAAAAGTACTTAAAACCAACATCTATTGTTCAATTGTTAACTTCAAGTGGGGTTGTAAAACCATTAGCGTTAGCTAAAAGTATACCGTGAACAAACAATCTTGATAGTTTTGATGTTGTTGGTCGGTATTACACTAGACGACGTGCGTTTCTAAAATAATAATTATATACTGTGTCAATATGACTTTTAATTTTTTTTATAGTATGTATAAGACATTTTTACCGGAGTGTTAGGCGCACTGTAATTGTATTTGGAAAACAATACACCTATTATACTTAAAAGGGTCCAGTTCAGGTAATATGAAATTGAAATTATATTGAATGTTAGCCATAAGAATATGTAATATGTATAAGTGTTAATTTTTTGTATATTAATAATCATATTTTAAATAAAAATTAAAATCTTTCATTTCAAAGATCATGAAAGGTTGAGCTACTCCAGTACACATACCATACTGCGGTCAGTTTTTTTACGTCTCTTTGTTATTTTTTCCTTTCATATTCAGCAACAAAAGAAGTTGTAAAATCCCGCGTTAATTGCATTTTCGTCATTTTAAAAGAAACAGACTATATAACTCTTTATTGTACATAAAACGCATTCAATTTTACAGGTAATGAGAAAAACAGATATACAACGCGAACTTATCCCTTAAAGGGATCTCTTTCAGTTAACCTTTGAACTATTGACAGGACAACAGAAACCAGAGTATGGAGAGTACACATACTAAAAAGCTAAGACCAAAGACCCTAACTTAACCTAAACAAATGAAGCATTCAAATAATAATAATAAGAATACACCTACACAACATTACAGGTACACCCTAATACATACAAAAATATATATATACGATAAACTAATATGCGTATATGCGTGTAATAAATTACCTTAATACTTTAAAATGTTTAGATTGGCGTAAGTAATGTATTATTTGATAAAATATTTACAATAATCGCTGAAAGCGTAAGCTTTTAAAAAGAACTATAAATATAACCACATAGTTATCACGTGATATAGCTATTTATTCTTTGTTTCTTCATAGAATTTGGTGTTTTGTTTGTACTTATTAAGAAATGTTCCGTATAGTTTTATAATATATAATAAGTATTTTCGTGCGAGCTTCCTCGTAATACAGATTGAGACGTACACGAATTATTTCACTTTCAGTGAAGGAAAATATCGGGACAAAACTTGCAATGTTTAATCAACTTCAAAAAAGGAGGAGCTCAATTCGATTGTATTTTTTTATGTTTGTAACCTCAGAACTCCGTCAGTTGTGATTGTGAACCGGTTTGGAAAATTATTTTTTTGTTGGATAGGGAGTAAATTGGAGAAACTGAAGGCAGTCTCCAAATCTATAGGCATAGCGATAACGATTTAGGTATACTTTAATGTAACTCATGCATTTCCTTCGGAAAGCACTATTTGATGAGTCGGAACCTATTATGAAGAGTGGTCTATTATATGTGGATATATGGTCAACGGATTCAATAAGTAATTCAGGGATTGCAATTCGATTACTGTAATATGCTTGCTAAACACGTCATACTCGTAAAATATATAGATATTCCACATTACCGTATATATATGAAGGAAGTAAGGAAGGAAGGAAGGAACTGATGAAGGAAGTAGCTACAGAGAGAATTCCTCCTCAAGTAACTAAAGTTATTTCATCGGGAAAAGTAATATTTAGTAAAAAGTGATGAACAGTTAGCATTAGAGCGTATTACTCATGGTCCCACTATTATAAAAATCCTCACTAGAAATAATAAAATTTGATTAGGTTCGTTAGATATCTTCAAATGCCCGAAGAGCAAACCGCATAGAAATAGGAGCCCCGCAAAAGTGGAGTGTTATTCGACATTTTTGTAACAGTGCGACCACGAGTTCGTAGCGGGTATTAAGCATTATAAAATAATAATAAGGCATAGGCCTCCTCCTCCGTGTATTGGAGGGTTTGGGCTATAGTTTCCCAACTAAGCATTATATAAGTTGGATAAATTACAAAACGATTGACTAAAACGCGTGAAAAAATAAATTTAAATAAAAAATAAAACCGCCTTCAAACGTAGCTTAAGTCCGTCTGTAGACTTTATAATAAATTGTATTAATTACGTTCCTTTAGAAATGCCAAATTAACCAACTGAACTAATTATTAATTGATTAAATTAACTGCATTTGCAGTCCCTAGGACATTTCTCGCCCGAAAAAGTTAGGGACTACTGTAGTCGCTTGGACGCTTGACGGGTTAAAAATATTTTTCGGCGAGTACTTATTTATATGTGTGAAGTCAGTGCTTCAGCTCAAATGGTTCCAAGCCGAATAGGTACTATATAGGCAGATAGACTAGGTCCACTTCAGCCACGGATGCCAACGAAGTTATAATGGGACTATGCGTGGTGGTGCGTGCTGAGGCACCGATTTCAAACATACAAGTAAATAGATAACGCACACCGAAAAATAATTTTAATTTGACATTACTGAAGTAGCGTAATTAAAACAATTTATTATGAAATCTATAGGCGGATTTAGGCTACATTAAAAGGCGGTTTTTTTTTATTTAATTTGTTTTTCATTTATAATATTTATCCGCCCCGAGCGGTGATTGAACGTCAAATACAGTGACTAATAAAAATAAAGAGTCACTTTCCATACGAAGTATGTATGTATGTATGTATGTAAACTCTTTATTGCACATAAAAATTTAAAAAATACAGAAATTCAGACAAAAAAGTACAAAGGCGAACTTATCCCTAAGAAGGGATCTCTTCCAGCTAACCTACAGAAAGGAATAGTTGACAACAAAAAGGCAAGCAGTCATTATGCGCAAATAAGTAGTATTAATACTTAATAAATTAACAACTAAAGTACAATACATTATAAAACCAATACAATATAATAAAATAATATATAAATAACGGAATAAAATTTAACCAATAAACTTACATAAACACTATCAAATAGCAAATAACATAAATAAATACTCGAACTAAAATAAAATATGAAAGCAGCTACCGCCTCAGGTGCCAGTGCTCAGCCACAACTATCAACGAATACAACAAAGTTGTATGAAAAGCAAGTTTTTGGTTTTGCTCGTCGGTAAAGATTCAGTTTGTTGCTAAAGTTCTTAATTACTTCTCAGCTGCGCATAGAAATATAAGTTAATCTTTTGAGAGTCAAAGCTGTGACATTTTTGGCGTCAATCTTGTTTTTAATTAAACTCGGGTACAATGTCGCAAAATACGACATTCCATCACAGTCGAGCAGCTAGCCTCTTTCAGTGCCTACGAAAGATATATAAAACCTGTCGTTTCTTGTTTTTCGTTCCTTGCAATTTCGGCAAGTGAATATAAATTCCAGTGGTTGGCAGAGCCAATGCCAAATGTAGACAGTGTGAGGTCATTTTATATGACTTACTAAAACAGACATAATAGTACATTATGATACAAGTGTGCTATGTTGGTAATTACACACGAGGCGTATTGTACGCGCGAGCGACAGCGAGCGCGGGTAAGAGAGCCGAGATGTGTAATTACCAAAGCACACGCGTCGCATACGACGTTTTTCAACACATTTGCGAGGAAAAATAAATAAAATTTAGTTAATAAAAGGACTTTAAGAACTTTAGTTTACCTTTGTTACTAGACATTGCTTACCTGGAGCTGCTTTAGAACTTTACTTTATCATTTGGTAATTAACACCTTGGATTTCTTACTGATATAACTGTCCGAACATTGTCCGAACATATTTTAGTATTTCCAGCGACGGACACTACATTTCTTTATTACTTGAACTCGTAATTTTTAAAGTAATAAAATTAATAACAAAGTCTGAATCAACAATATCAGTGAAAAATGGCGGCAGATATTATTTCTCCGCGCCAATCCGCGCGCAGCACTCGCGCATGCGCGCTGTGCACTTAGCACGCGCGTGACGAAGACACTGACACAGACTCCTAAACAGCCTAATATTAAAATTATAATAAAAAATAGTTAATCAATGCCTGAGATTGCAAATTATGTTCAGTTTTAGATAAAAATGAATAATTTGTCGAAATTAAATGTTTATTTATCATCTTTTCCCTAAAATAGTTTAATATTCACGAAAATATTCCTTGTTCCTATAGATAACTGAACTTTTTGCTGAGATTAAAAAATATATATATTACCGCACTCGTGCGGTAATATATTACAGCACTTGTGCGTAATAAGCTCAATTATGAGCTTAAATGCAGTGCAATAAGACTCACTTTACGAGCAAGTGTGTTGAAAAATTATTTTGTTTTTAGTATTTGTTGTTATAGCGGCAACAAAAATACATACATACAAACCATAAATCACGTCCTTATCCCTTACTACTAAACTACCCTTCAAAATACTCTTTTTTAAACTCACTCGTCCATCCCTAATATAATACTCCTTTCATCCACTCAAAGGTTGACTGGAAGAGATCCCTTAAAGGGATAAGTCCGCCTTTGTGCATGTATCTCAGTGTTTGTCAATTGTATTTGTCTTGCTTATTTTGCACAATAAAGAGTTTACATACATTCATACATACATACTCTTAATAAAGGTACCAAATTACATTTGTGTAACGATGAATTTGTCGAATGTTGATTGGTAAAATGATTGGATACCGTACGCGGGTGAGCGGTTGAAATCCGTCACATATATGTCACTGACAATTCAGGAAATTTCACGGACGGAAGATTTACGAGCATTGTCAGGATAGATGACCACAGAATCGAAATGTTAGCTGACGTGAAACTCGAATGACAACTTGTCTACGTAACAAGATACATGTCTAAGTTGCAAAAGTGAGTTTTCTTTGCTGACTCTAAATTGTTTAAAGGATCTTTTCCAGTAAACCTTCGATCGATTGACAGGACAACAGAAACCAGAGTATAGAGAATAGTTATTAATTTGTCTCTCCGTTTTTTAATGACCATTACAAATTAACCTCACATTGCCAGCATTTTTCTTAGAAGCAGGTCTCTGCTTACACTGGATTTTCACTTGCCAAGTCTGTACGGAACCCTCGGTGTGGGAGTCCGACTCGCACTTGGCCGGTTTTTTGCCAGGAGTTGCTTATTTTGTAAGGATTTGCAATCTCAAAAGAGTCACTATTCCTTGCCGCCCTATATGAGATCAATGCACTCTATTCTTGCAGACGCTGTCATCGTGGTAAGTTCGGGAATAATTGGAGAAGAATAAATTCCACAATGTCAAATGTCTAATGAGCTCTTTGACTGATCTTGATGAGCTTCTCCTTTTGTTTAAAAATAAAAATTAAAAGTACTTTCTCGTAGCCAAAGCAATTTCGAGACTATCCCTCTTTTCCACCACTAATTGGAGTCCTTAACAAGAAAACTTTGTTGTAATACCTAAGACATCGTATAAGTTTTCCTTATTAACATTTCCTTCCATGTTAGGACAGATAATTAGCTTATGTAAAGGTATAACATCTTCGAAAAGTGTTAAAACTTTCTCCATTATTAATTGGAAACGCGAGCGCCGGCTGCGTTTGATAACTCGAAGGGGATCTTGATTTACGATATTTACGAAAACTCATTACAAAAGCTAAAATTTATGAAAAAAACATTTCAACCAAACGTACCCAAATAAATCCCCGCTCTGTCAAACGTCACTCAAACACACACAACACAAGAGTTTATGGCACTAATAAAATGTTTTCCAACTTTTTCACTGCGACTACGAACGCGGATTGCACGCGGATCAAAGCGTCCTCCCCCTACCGCGTATCAGAGCGTACTGAAGTCTGAAAACAAAAACAATTTACTATGTACGTCCAGAAAAGCCACAAAACTTTTTCCGTCACTTCACATTAGGCAAAGGCTGAAAGCAGTATGCCCTGCGCCTGTTTAATCGCGTTTGCCAACCGAAAAGGAAAATTTGAGAACGCACCCGTCGATATCTCGTATCACAGATAAGATAAACGTATTGAATTGAATAAAATAAATTAATATAGTGCGCGATAAGGGCCTTTAATATATTACCTTTTATCACTATTCGAGTAGATATGAAATTCGTAAATAGAAATACGTCGTGATTTTTCAAAGATATAATACCTAATATAACTTAGAGTGTGGCGTTTGTCGCATCATTGCGCTTTTTCTTTGTTTTTTTTTAAAGAAGCAGATGATCGAACGTTGTGATTAACAACCATGAAATATCGCTATCTTACGTACTTCAACTGAACATTGTTTTACAAATAAATGTATCTTAAGAGATAGCATTTGACCTATATCTCGGATTGATTAGTTTCGCATGATATTTTACTGCGACACGGTTTTTATTGATGTTGTCATTTTTTTATGTGTTATTAAACTCAATTGAGGAGCGCCTTTGCTTTTTTACGTACCTAGACAAAACGTGAGAGGGTTTTCTTATAAGTCGGGATGGAAAACGTGCAAGTGGGTCGAGACCAGGTGCAAATGCGTATCCAGCTGAGACGGCTACAATGAAATACCTAACTTAGGTGCACCAAATCAATACTTAAGACGACTAAAAGCGAGTAAAATTTTACTTGCAAGATTTGATTTTATCAATTAATTAACAGGCCAACGCAGTCCTTTTTTGTGAGGAAACCTGTCAAGCAATTCAATGGTATGTGTGAAGTTCCCAATCCGCACTGGGCCCGCGTGCTTTCTCGTACTGAGAGGAGGCCTCGTCTCAGTACGTGCCCAGGAGTGGGACGTATATAGGCTGAAGATGATGATGATGATGAAACAGGCTAAGTTAAAAACAATAAGACGGAAAAATCCTTAACAAATTTCCTCTTTAACTCTCCCTAGACTTCTTTATCTGCTAGCTTCAAGATCTCACTCGGGTCATTGAGGCGTAGTATATAGAATGACCGCTTAAATGAGTCTTCGCCCGCACAGCACAGGGGCGCGGGGTAGGCGCGGGGGCCGAGAGAGGTGCGGGCGGCAGGCGCACTACCTGCCCGCATAGCTCTCGGTCCCCTTTGTCATCCTACCCTGCGCCACTTTACCCGCGCGGGCGAGGAGTTATTTAAGCGGTCGGTTTATTCTATAGTAATAAACATGGATAATTATGTTTTTGTAAATTACCTACAAACGCCCGGGTGATAATTAGATAAAGAAGGGTAGCACTAACGTGGTAATAACACCCGCCGCAGGCACTATACTTGATGAAAGGTGATATTCCGTGTCGTAAAATAAGATCATACGAGTCTCTTACCTTCCTGGTGTAATTAAGGGTTACGGTTACCTATTTATGATCCTGTTAGTTGTGAAAATATACAACATAATATTTATCAAGAGCGGGTAGTTCAAAAAACTGGTAAACGACTGTGACGACCTGCAGTCAACTGGTGACCAAAGAGAATATAATCACTATACGTCTGGTGACCGTGGTCGCTGCATCGCGCCCGAAATGTCGAGGTGACCATCAAATAATCATATTTCTAAACTATGCTTGAAACCCAGAACAGAAAAATCCGAAGAGTAAAGCTATGGCCGGGAATCAAACCCGGATCCTCGTCATTCCGTGATACGTGCCTTTACCCCTACACCACCCATAGCAGGTGGGTAAGCCTTTAAAATTTTATTATACTCCTCGCGGCGAATCGTGATCCCTATGACAGTTTCGCTGACATTTCTATTTCAACAACTCTACAATTGTTGGTGACCATTGAAAAAGGGGTGCGAGTCGGGTTACCTCCACGTGTGATTAAGAGCTGCGGTTCGTTTTTGGATCCGTCCGGGGGGAAGAGCAGTGCTTGGTCCGGTGCGCCCTGGGCATCGGCGAATGATTTCCTGGCAGTATCTTGAGGGATATCATTGACCGTTGGCTAAGAGCCCGACAGGGGGGGAGGGGGGTCTTTGACCATTACCGTACAACGTTGCCGACATTTTGTCACAAGATTTTTTAATAAAATTTTTTACATTGACATTGGCGAAGTTGTCGTCACTATAACGACTTGATACGCCACAAATAAAAAAGAAGAAGAAAAAGACCATTGACAATTCGAAATGCAATGCATATTCCATACGAAGCCAACTGGCGTGGATTCTTGTCGAGTTTGTAATGTAAAGAGAATTGTCACTTGTCACCACAATTGTCGTATTGGTAAAATAGGGAAATGTTAAGATTTGTCTATTGTCAGGCAAAGATAATATAATGACTTGCGTTCAATCAGGTCTTTTCACATAGTAAGGTTAATCATAACAAAGCGTTTGTTTTATTTTTGCCTAGCCCCAGGACATTAAATATAATATGAACAATAAATTTCCATCCATTCCGTTCAGTCAACGACATCTGTTTATCGATATTCCTAGTCATGCTTATCGATGTGCCTACTCCTTAGTCGATACAGCATAACGAAGAAACCGTTGCAGTACGTCAGCATGTAAGTTTTGATGAATTTATATCCATCAAATACGAAAAATACTTCTTCTTCTTCTTCTTATTTGTGGCGTATCAAGTCGTTAATAGCGACGCCAACTTCGCCAATGTCAAAGTAATATAAATATAATTCAAAAATCTTGTGACAAAATGTCGGCAACGTTGTACGGTAATACGGTCAAAAGACCCCCTCCTCAACTGTCGGGCTCTTAACCAATGGTAAATGGGTATCCCCTTATTTGCTATAAAATCAATGGCTATAAAATCACATTCTATAAAACCATTTGCTATAATGATTCACTTTCTATAAATTCAGATGCTATAATCATTGCTTGCTATAATGCTCACTTGCTATAACACTTAAATTCTCTAAAGTTACTTTCTATAAATTCAAAATCTATAACATTCATTTGCTATAATATTCATTTGCTATAACATTAATTTGCTATAATATTCATTTGCTATAACACTCATTTGCTATAAGGATTAGATAGTATAACATTTGTTTTCTATAACTATTGAAATCTCTAAACTTTACTTAGGCAGCGGTACTACAACTGAAAAGTCGCGGAAAAGGGGGGTGTGGGGGGCAGGGCCCCCTACATGGGGGGCTCGGGGGCGCAGCCCCCGGCCATTAGAAAAACACGTTACCAACATCCAATTTAAGACAGATAGGTTTGTTAGTTACCTTGTGTCCTTCAGAGCAGAAAATAGGAGCCCCGCGCCCCAGCCCCGCCCAGCGGGGCTCCGTCGACTTTACATTTGAACACCTGGCTCTGTTTTATAGATTTTGATGCTTATAGAATGTGAATGTTATAGATTTTGAATGTTATAGATTATGAATGTTATAGAAAATAATCATTATAGAAAACAATTTTATAGATTTTGAATGTTATAGATTATGAAATTATAGATTTTGAATGTTATAGATTATGAATGTTATAGATTTTGAAATTATAGATTTTGAATGTTATAGCATGTGACTTTTATAGCAAATGAATGTTTATAGCAAGTGATTTTATAGCATATGAACTTATAGATTTTAAATTTATAGCTTTTGATTTTATAGCAAATAAGGTAGACCCTGGTAAATGATATCCCTCAGCAACTGCCAGGAAATCATTTGCCGATGCCCAGGGCGCACCGGACCAAGCACTGTTCTTCCCCCCGGACGGATCCAAAAACGAACCGCAGCTCTTGACCACACGCGGAGGTAGCCCGACTCGCAACCCCCCAAAAAACACTTAATAATTTCATTATGTATTCTTATTCAAAACGTTATATTTCTATATATTATGACCTGCTAGACTTCAAGCTTCGCCTCTAAACGATTCAACGGGACAGAACTTCATTACAAGGTTAGGTAGGTATATAAAAGTGAACCTAATAAACCGTCACTAGAAGTGTCATAGGGATCGTGATTGGGGGTGCGAGTCGGATATTTTCAAATTGGTCATGCAATCCAAATTCCTAGTCAATCCGACCACAGGAACTGATTGAAATTTGACTTACAAAATTTGACCTAAACCAATAAAGTAACAAGCATTGTATGCTAAATAAAAATACTCTGACAAAAGAAAGTTCATACGTCTAAATTGAATTCTCACCTTTTTTCGATTCGACGCGCTACGCACCAATGAACAAGAAATAGGGTGATATTGTCAACAAAAGATAGGTACATAGTTAATTTTCTTCCTCACTGCGGCTCAGAATGACATAAAATAGCGAGGATCGAAATCCGAAATGGGTAAATATTGTGCCCATGTTATATTTGTGCATTCACACATAAAAACCTAAAGGCCACGTTGAGGATGATTGTGGGCGCATAGGTGGAAAGGGGAATCAAAATAGTGACGGGTTGCTTGCATCGCCTATAACATGATTCCTAAGATTTTTGCCCGTTCCCTCGATGGATTTTTACCATCTGCGCGGAAACCAAACCAGCATAGAGCAGCCAATGCTATTTTATATGCAGTTATTAAGTCTTATGAGTTCTTTGACAAATATTTTTCCGAAAAATCCTTTATCTACTTCTCAAAATTCGACTTAAAATAAAATTTTAAATTTCAACGTGAAACTACCGTGAGACTTAATCATCATTACACATAAACGGATAACTCACGTATAAAAAAGTCGAGTGATGAAAACGAGGGTAGTTGTGCGCCGCTGTCAGTTGCGTCGAACGGCCGCGCGAGCAGAGCGCTGGCGCGCAGTGTTCGTGTCGCTGCCGCCGGGGCGAGCGCTCTTGGAAAAAGGACTACGAAATAGTCCGAAACATGTCGAGCATCACTCGACTTTTTTATACGTGAGTTATCCGTTTATGTGTAATGAAAATTTTAAATTAACGATATACGACTAAGAGTCTTTGTACCGGTCACCGCCGAGACAGCGGGTCCCTGGGGCTCGGACTTAAAGGAGCTATTCAGGGAGCTGGGCCGCAGACTGAGAGATAGGGGCTGCGATCCCCGCTCTGGTTCGTGGCTGGTTCAAAGGGTTGCCATTGCTGTTCAAAGAGGCAACGCGGCCAGCATAATGGGAACCTTTGAACCAGGCACGAAACGGGGGGATTTTTTAGGTTAATTTTTAAGATACCTACTTTACTTTATTTATTTATTTTATTTTATTTAAAATCAACTTTAAATCAACTTTCCTAGTTTTAGTGTTCTTTATTGTTATTTCGTTTTTAATAGATTGTATATTAATAAAATCCAATTTGTTTGTTTTTTAACTAACGATATTCCTTTATTTGTATATTAGGCTTCTGTGTTTTTCTTAAACAGAGAAAGTAATTGCGTGACATCATCCTATATGAACTGGGCCATGCTCTCCAATTCTGAGAGGAGGCCTGTAGTACCCAGGTGAGGGATGTAACTATATTGGCTAGAGATGGCGATGATGGTAACCCTAAATAAAACCAAAACATTAATAAAACCATTTTTATCTGACTGCTAATACATCGTCTTTTTAAATTAAAAGTTCTTTGTTTTACGTATCGTAGTAGAAGATGTTTCATAATACTGTAATGAAAAAAGTTTGTCGGTGTGCTCAGCAGAATAAAATTAGTTAGGTTAAAGTAAACGCCTTTATTTAACTCTTTAATTAGGATGTGAGTCACCTATCCTCTTCGTGCCAGCTTCGTGCGCTTGAATTACAGCTGATGCACTCTAGGCAACAACATTTAACATTTTTATTTTTTTTAAGGTCTGGTTATAGTTGATTTACCGTAAAACAGCCTACTATTGTATTTCAACTGTCTTTTCTTTTTTTAAATTGTCCTCCTTTATAAAACAAAATCATAGTCAATTAACATGTAGACACACTCACACGTTAAACTTAAGCACCCTTTTTTGCTATCGCTTGTTAAAAACAACTTATAATAATACACATGTTCCATATAATAATAGTTTTATTTTAGTTAGAAATTTATCTTGTATTACCAACGAGATGGACAGATGACCTGGTTAAAGTCGCAGGCTCACGGTGGATGCAAGCCGCTTCCAACCGAGGCAACTGGGGGTCTATGGGGGAGGCCTATGTCCAACAGTGGACTTCCTACAGCTGATATAATGATTAACATTTTTATTTATCTATAGTTGCTTTTTATTCTACAATTATTAGTTCTACAACGGGGAATGCTCTGAGGAACTCTTTGACCTCATTCCAGCTGCGGGGTTCCATTACAAATCCACCCGTCGTAAGCGCTCATTCCATCGACATCATGTTGATGAATGGCAGTCTTCGACGGTGCGGTTTAATCGGTCTTTTTTGCCACGAACTTGCAAAATCTGGAACGAGCTTCCCGCTGAGGTCTTCCCATCGAGTTACGACCTGGGTGCCTTTACAGGCGAGTGTACAATTTTCTGCAGGGCCGACAACGCACTGGTATCGCGTAAAGCGCTGCGGGTGTCTATGGACAGTGGTGATCATTTACCATCAGGTGACCCACTAGTTCGTTTGTCTGGCCTCTCTAACATAAAAAAAAATACAATTACATTCCACTAATAATACAATGGCAAGAGTTCATATACTTGCATTTATTTACCTGCTCACTTGGATACTCTTTTGCTGTATATTATCGAAGAAATACGCGTCTGTTAAGGTTCAACGCCCTCAACTTCTGCAAACTGCCCGACCTCAGGTAAAATTCAAATTGGTTTTCTCTAAGTACAAAGCATCTTGTTTTACATTTTAAGCGAAACGGTGGAGAAAGCAATTTTACTTCTTTTCTATCTGGAAATATTATGCATGACGGACTGGAATGATGAGAAAGGAAAGGACACTTCAAGAGGAGCCCTTACAGATACAGTCCCGGGATGATACCTTACCATTTCAAGTTCCATAGAAAACCAGAAAAAAGTCAAATCTATTTTACATTGCAAAGTAGAACTGAGAAAGAAACACACAATACAATACACAAATCACGTCTGTGTCCCTTACGGGGTAGACAGAGCCTAAGGTGACAAATACTACAGGCCACGTTTAGCAAGAGTGTGGGGCTAGGTATAGATGGAAAATGGAATCAAAATAGTAATGGGTTGCTAGCCGCATCGCCTATAATATGATTCCTATTATTTTCGCCCATTCCCTCGATGGGCTTTTACCATCTGCCCGGGAAGAGAAGCAACTGGTACATTCTATGTTTTTTCTTTCCTCCCAGACCAGCATGGAAGTAAGTAAGAAAGAAAGAAAGAAAATAAATCTAATAACGTTTATTGCCACAAAAAAATAACACATTAACAATACAATACAATACAATAACTCTTTATTGGACACCATATTATATAACAACCAAAACAAAAAAAGGTAAACAGAATATTACAAGGTAACAATAGGCAGTCTTATCGCTACAGAGCGATCTCTACCAGGCAACCATAATGGACTGGAGAACAGAACAGATTTGAGCAGGTGGTGCAATTTAGAATCTATATTTATATACTAAGTACTGAAATACATAATCTGTTATACTACATGAAAACACATCACTACATAGTATAAAACAAAGTCGCTTTCTCTGTCCCCATGTCCCTATGTCCCTATGTCCCTTTGTATGCTTATATCTTCAAAACAACACAGCGGATTTTGATGCGGTTTTTTTTAATAGATAGAGTGATTTAAGAGGAAGGTTTTTTTTATGTATGATTCTACGCAGACGAAGTCGCGGGCAGAAGCTAGTTTATGATAAATGGAGATATAAATAGACACATACACACACCTAAAAAAGCCAGCTACAAGATTCATGCACAGATAGTGCTCCTTCAACATAGATTTACACCAAAATTAACCCATAGATTAACAAAACAATAACGAAAAAAATGTACAAAGAAACATTTCTATGGCAAAATGGACCCTCAGCGTATGCCGAAGCCGCACAGCAAGCCGTGCGGTTCCATCTCTGAGCTAACATTAAACCACGCTGGGAGCTAGAGACAGTAAACTTTAACGATAATAAGAAGAAATAACTTAATGTTTGTCTAAATTAAAATAAAACAAACAAAAAAGAAGAGACCCCGCGGTGTAGTACCACGAATGCTAGAAGCATTTCACCTTTGGACAGCGATATTAGTATCAAGGATGCGTGTCAAGTTATTTTTTATTTCAATAAAAATCCGAACAAATTGAGAAAGAAGCCGGGCAAAATCGGACTAAAGCGAAAAGTCCGGAAACGACCCGACAATCCAGACGTATAAGTACGTAAATGGTACGCGTGTGGCAGTGAAAGAGGTTGTGAATAATAACTAATAATTTTTAAAATGCTTGCTTGGGGGTTCTAAGTCCAGCGAGACATTAAAAATTGAAAAAGAACTGCAGCTATCTTTGGCTTTGCTCTCCAATATTGTGAATTTCTATAATGCAAACGCTTTACAAATTTCGTTGAAACATGTAGTAAGTAATTACTCGTATGCGTGTTGTCTAAGAGTGAGAAACAAATCGCCAGCACACCGCTCCTAAACCACGTTCACAGTAGAATACATTTCACCAAAAGTGCAATAAATTCGTCGTGACTCCTTTGGGGCTTTAATGAAAAGTTGAACACATGCTTCGAGACAGCAAGCGCCAGTTGGTAATGTTTGTTGAACGTGAAAGTCCCTTTTAAAGTCAATTTGGACCAATGTTTGGACGTCACGAAAATACAATTTTCAAAATGTTGCTCGATGTCATTTTTTTCTGGCAAAAATTAGGTAAGTACTTAAAAAATTAAAACAAGGATACATGTCGCATGTCAAATTTGCCTAAGTGTTCATAATTTGAGCGCTACACAATTTGCCACGTGCAGTCACAGATTTTTAGCAGAAAAGCGAAGTGGAGGCTGCTGCTTAGTTTGTTAACAAAAATAAAAGAGTGATAACTGTGGCGTTTGTTCTTTATAATCGTGTGAATATATGTATTAAAGACTTATGTTATTAATGGATATGTATTGAAGATTTGCTAAACAGTGAGTGGGTAACTAGTTTTAATATTAACTTCAACAATCCTACAAATCAAGAATTAAGTAGTTATATTGCTGTATAAAATGTAGTGGTTTTTTTCCGAAGTAAACAGTTAAAATTTTTAATTTTTTTTTTTATTAAAGATTTTTCTTCAATTTTAACAAATTATTACTGAATATTGTACGAAAAGAAAATACATTAAGGCTTAGTTAGATTATTAGGTAAATTAGATTAGTACATACATTCGATTCCATGCTGGTCTGGGAGCAAAGAAAAAACAAAGAATGTACCAGTTGCTTCTCTTCCCGCGCAGATGGTAAAAGCCCATCGAGGGAATGTGCGAAAATAGGAATCATGTTATAGGCAATGCGGCTAGCAACCCATCACTATTTTGATTCCACTTTCCACCTATACGCTCACAATCTTGCTAAACGTGGCCTGTAGGTCTTGTTACCTTAGGCTCTGTCTACCCCGTAAGGGATAAAGACGTGATTTGTGTGTGTGTGTGTGTGTGTGTATTTGTGTATTATTGTACATTCGATACGTATAAAGAGCTACAGACATCCGCTACGTTTAGGTAAGTTAGAGAGGCTTAAGCTTTGGCGGAATCCAATACAACAAGTTAGAAGGTTATGAGTTTTTTAACAATGGAAAACTCAATTTCTAAACTTGAGTAAAGCTTGTATAAAGTAATATTAGAAAAACTTTTTGGTGCTGCGAATGTTTTGTGTAGTTTACAACGGAATGGAAAACATGTATTTTTCCAGTTCAAATAGAGTGATGCTAACGATCAGTGAAGAGCAATAAAACACAAAAAGTAGATTTTATAATTTTTGTCTGCCTGTTTGTCTGTATGTGTGTGATCATTAATGTCTGTATTCGCTAATCTCCAAAGCTACTCAACGGATTTTATTGCGATTTTCACAAATAGTTAAAACTTATATCAGGGCATAATATGTATTGAAATCTAAAATCAGCAAAAAAAGTTATCGTCATTTAAAATTTAAAGTGTTTAGCGCCTTTTTCAACATGAAACTACCGTGAGATTTAATCATAATTACACATAAACGGATAACTCACGTATAAAGAGTCGCAAAAACGAGGGTAGTTGTGCGCCGCTGTCAGTTGCGTCGAACAGCCGCGCGAACAGAGCGCTGGCGCGCAGTGTTCGTTTCGCTGCCGCTGGGGCGAGCGCTCCAGGAAGAAGGACTACGAAATAGTCCGAAACATGTCGAGCATCACTCGACTTTTTATACGTGAGTTATCCGTTTATGTGTAATTGGGAATGGATGATTATTTTGAAAGAGCTTGGTGATTTTTTTATTGATAGGAATAACCATCCTTAGCTACGGAAAAAAGTTTCAGATTTTTCCGTCGAGCCATATATTTTATAAAAATAAAAACATTTTACTCAGTCACTCGGCGGGGTCTATACGGCAGTAAGCAGTACGCCAATGACATATCAAATTAAAAAAAAAAAATGCTGCTTGAATCTGTGGTACACGATGGCATTTGTAGCTAAAAGAAGCAACGGCTAAGTGGCGCCGTCTGTAGATTGTTCGTGTTACTAACCAAACATGGGGAATTTCAATAAAAATGACCATAATATGTATTTTTTTCTCAGATTTTGGAATTATTGGGTTATTTCTACTCCGAATCAAAAACACTACTGAAAGTAATTATGAGAAATTTATGGTAATTTTAATGAAATCCCAAATAGGTGGTTTAGTACCAACAACAATCTACCGACGGCGCCACTTAGCCGTTGTTTTTGCTTGTTTTAGCTTCCGAGTGCGGTGCTATTAATTAATGTCAGTGACAAAATGACATTGTGTACCACAGATTCAAGCAGCATTTTTTTTTTAAATTTGATATGTCATTGGCGTACTGCTTACTGCCGTATAGACCCCGCCGAGTGACTGAGTAAAATGTTTTTATTTTTATAAAATATATGGCTCGACGGAAAAATCTGAAACTTTTTTCCGTAGCTAAGAATGGTTATTCCTATCAATAGAAAAATCACCAAGCACTTTTAAAATAATCATCCATTCCCAATTTTGTTAAGCGCCTGTTTAAATATACATACATACACACACAAATCACGTCTTTATCCCTTACGGGGTACACAGAGCCTAAGGTGACAAGACTTACAGGTTTAAATATGCAAAGCAAAATCTGATTTCCAGTGACATTTGACCTTTTGGACAGTCGTAGCGTTAGAAATACATAAATGACGTCTTTATCCCTTACGGGGTAGAAGTTACCCTCAATACTAATTCCACGCAGACGAAGTCGCGGGCAAAAGCTAGTATTATTTAAAAAGAAAAATCCTGACTATCTGAGTGAGTGACTTATCATTATCAACGCCCTTGTTGCTCTTTTATTTATTTTAGTATTAATTACTTGTTGTATTTAGTAGTAATTATTATGGTAGATTTTATGTTCTATTAGCTTTTATATTGTTTTGAGGCTTTCACTACTAGTAATTTTAAACTCAACCCCTATTAAATGCTTCTCTTAAGGTAGAGAGCCCTTCCATTAAAGAAAGTTCACAAATGTTTTTTGTATTTCTTAATTTTTATTTAACAAAACATTTATTTACTTACTTATTAAACTGCAATGGTCTGTCCTCGATTACTATTTTTCCCTCGTCATTTTGTCGAGTGTCTCACGATGGACCCTCATTCGGTGAACATAGCTGGTAATCAAACTGATGGAGCGGTCGTGTGAACCGCTAATAGGGCAAAAATTGCCCTTTTTCGATCCCCCGCAGAATAAAGGATCAAAGAGTCGCTGAGCCCTTAGGTGCTCTGTAATAAGCCTTCTGTAAGGGAACACAAATAAAAGCCAATGCGCTGCGGGCTGGGTCGCGTCAAGTGGATTTTTGAACCTTTTGAAATTCGCAGAAACAAACATGTTTTGCTATAGGGAGACAATCGCAAAGGTTGAAACGTGATTTTTCGATGTTTTTACGGATAGTAAGACATTACAATTCGGCCTTTGAAGTTGTTCAGGAGTATGTCTACCTAGGACAAATCAGTCAGCTTGGTAGAAATAACTTCGAGAAAGAAGCCGATAGGAGGATTCGATTGGGCTGGGCAGCATTTGGGAAGCTTCGTTATATCTTGACGTCATCCCTGCCACAATGCCTTAAAACTAAGGTGTTCAACCAGTGCGTTCTACCAGTAATGACTTACGCGGCAGAGTTTTGATAATAATGAACAAGATTTCTTCGAATAATAAAAGATTTACTTCACTAAATCAACTTGCACAATAGTATTCTAGTTCGCAACACACAGATAGTAGCGACATCTTCAGAACAAACTATAATAAGAAAAAAATAAAAGGCGCAGGGAAATACTCTCACAGCCAAATAAAATTTAATTCTAATACTCCCACTAAAATTTTATATGGGTAACTTCATACATTTAAACTTAACATTCTTTCCCTGCATTATAATCATAACACAAATAACTATTTAACAAAACTAACTTTTCAGTTTAATACTTAAAACAAGCTAACAATTCTTTTAAGTACTTGAATTATAAATAACTTAACAAATTTACTACATAGTTGATAGTAACTCATCTCTTAAACATTTGAACTTACATGCAGGCAAGGCCTTGGTAAAAATATCAGCAAGCTGATCAGAACTTTTGACATATTTAATTTCAATCAATTTTTGTTTAACCTTTTCTCTGATAAAGTTAAATTTAATATCAATATGTTTTGTTTTTTTATGATATACCGGATTATTTATAAGTTTGATTGCACTTTGATTGTCCAGACATAAAGTAGTGCAATTTTGATAGACATCAATTTCTTTGAAAAACTGTCTCAACCACAAAAGATTCTTTGCAGCTTCACATCCAGCTATAAATTCAGCCTCAGTCGTTGATAGGGCAACACAAGACTGTTTTTGACTAGCCCATGATATGGGTCCACTATTTAATAAAAAAACATACCCAGATGTTGATTTTCTTGTGTCTAAGTCCCCACCAAAATCTGAGTCTGAATACCCAAGTAAACTCTGTTTTCCTTGATACTTTATACACAAATCTTTAGTCTCAATAAGATATCGCAATATTCTCTTCAACTGGACAACATGACATGAACCTGGTTTATTAACATAACGACTTAGCAAATTGACACCATATGAAATGTCAGGCCTGGTAGCCATAGACAAAAACAACAAAGATCCTATAGCCTCCCGGTAAGGAAAATTGACTTTTTCATTGTCATCATCATCATTATTAACATTACTTATTTGGACATTCACATCAATAGGTGTATTACAGGGATGTGCTGTATTCATATTAAATTTATTGATCATTTGCTCAATATACTGTTTCTGACTAATACATATGAAGTCTTTAGTTTTTAAAATCTCTATGCCCACAAAACGAGATACATTCAACTCTTTTATTTGAAAAAATTGTTTCATGTAATTTGTAATCTCATTTAATACTACATTTGAATGAGACATAATTAAAGCATCATCGACATATAGAATTAACCAAGCTTTAACATCATTAAACTTGCCTACAAACACACAATTATCTGCTTGTGACTGAACAAAACCAAATTTCAGCATAAAACTCGTAAACTTAGTGTTCCAGCAACGAGCTGCCTGTTTTAGGCCATAGAGGGATTTGTTCAATTTACATATTTTATTCGTAGGGGCTTTAACTCCATCAGGGATTTCCATGAAAATATTTTCTTCCAGCTCTCCATACAAAAAAACTGTTTTAACATCAAATTGTTTAATATTCCAGTTATACTCAGCAGCAAGAGACAACAATATTCTTATTGACTCATATCTTGTAGTAGGTGCAAAAATTTCACTGTAGTCTAACCCTTCAATTTGTGTGAAACCACGGGCACAGAGTCTTGCTTTATATCTTTCAATTTCACCTTGCTGGTTCCTTTTTACATTAAACACCCATTTGGAAGTTATAAGCCTTTGATTTTCTCTTTCAACAAAGGACCAAGTATTATTACTTTCATGAGAATCCAGTTCCTCTTGTATGGCTTCCAACCATAACTTGTATTCATCACAATGAATAGCTTCTTGATAAGTAACAGGAACATTAAATTCCGTCAAATTTGCCTCAAAACAAACATTTCTTCGTCGTCTCAATGTAATATTTGACTGAGCCAAATCATCAAGATCAATTTCCTGTGAGGGTTCATATGTTTCATCATTTCTATCAATAGCTGTGTGTACACTATCATCACTCTTATAACTATCATCACTGGATTCTGTACTATCTGTCACTTCTGGAGACTCTGGAGGTATCTCAACTTCTCTCATATTTGGCATTGCACTTTCTTCACTACCAATAAAAATCTGAGCAATATTCTTTTCAAATTCAGGACTTTTATCCTCATTAAAAATAACATCTCTTGACACTGTTATGGATTTTGTCTTAGGATCATACATTTTATAATTAGTATGGTCATAGCCTACTAACATCATCTTGCGACTTTTGCTTTCTAGTTTTCTTCTCAACTGATCAGGCACATGCACAAGACCCTCACATCCAAATACTCTGATGTGATCTAAAACTGGTTTTACGCCACTCCATAGCTCCAGTGGTGTAATGCCTGGTGTTTGACTGGACGATGTACGATTTAACAAATAAACAGCACAGTTAACCGCTTCTGCCCACAGACATAGTGGTACATTACGGGCATAAAGCATGGACCTCGCACTTTCTACAATTGTACGTATTTCTCTCTCAGCCCTGCCATTTTGCTGTGGCGTATATGGAGCTGTGAGCTCATGAGTTATCCCTTCAGTGTCAAGATACTCCTTGAACTGTTTACCAATATATTCTCCGCCACAGTCAGTATGTAACACACGCACACTGTGTTGAAATATGTTCTTAACCTTTGTGTTATACTTTTTAAAACACTCAAGCACATCACTTTTGTTCTTTATAAAGTACACATATCGAAAGCTTGTAGTAGCGTCTTTGAAAATAACAAAATATCTCATACCTTGTACTGATGGCTCGCTGAGAGGTCCACAAACATCACTATACACAATATCACCTGGGTTCATTGATCCCCTATCAGATTTCTTGAAAGGCTGACGAGCATGCTTACCATAAGCACAACCTTCACAGACAAACTTGTCACAATCTGATAAGTCAACACCAACAATCACATTATTTTTGCACATTTTTTCTATTTCTTTGACATTCAAATGTCCCAAGCGTTCATGCCATATCTTAAGGCTTAATTTTTGAACAATGTTGCACACTGGATTCTGGCTTGTTTTCACTCTCAGTTCATATAAATTATTACTCTGTAAAGATGCACACATCACTATATCATTACCCTTGTAAATCAATGCTTCATTGCCTGACTTCACAATCTTATATCCTTGTCTTGTCACTACACCTTCAGAGAACAAGTTTCGTCGCAACTTGGGTACATAAAGAACATTCTTTAGGATACTTTTCTCCCACTGCCCATTGACACATTTGCTGATTGAAATATTTCCATAACCAGCAACTTCAATGATTTCTTGATTACCCAATTTCAATGGAGATCCAGTGTATTTATATAATTCTACAAAATTCTCCTCTTTGTAGGACATGTGAGCAGAGGCACCGCTATCCAATATCCATTTATTACTTTCATCACTATCATTACAATTGCTGCTTGTAATGTTGAAGGCTAACATGTTCTTGTCACTTTGTCTTTGTTTCTGTTTTGGTGCTCTGCAATCTCTAGCAAAATGTCCCCGTTTTCCACAATTGTAACAAACAAATCTGTGTTGTTTTTCACTTGGATATTTATTATCTGCCTTCGCTGGTGGAAATGACTTCTTCTTATTATTTTGTTTAGACACTAGTAACGCCGTCTCACTTTCCTCTTCGTTCAAGCTGGCCTCTTCATCTAATAAGCGAGCTGTCAAGTTTACAATACTTTGGTTTTTAGGATCAAGAGACATCCAGGCCTGACGAAGGGATCGGAATTTAGGAGGCAGAGTGCTCAGTATTTTTGTCATTATCGCTGTGTCACTGATTTCTTCTCCACATTCTTTTAATTGTTTGGCTAAACTTTCCACTTTGGCAATATGCTGAGCAATGTTATCTCCAATTGACATTTTGTATTGATAAAAACGTTCATGAATTATCATTTTAGTCAACTCCGACTTCTGTTCATAGATGGACTCCAATCTAGTCATCATCTCACACGCTGTTTCACAATTTTCAATAAGCGCAATTTGATTCAAGTCCATAGCCGAAGTCATGACAAACATCGCCATTCCATCATCTTTATTCCATTGCAAAGCATCTTGATCCGGTTTTGGCGTGTAAATATTCAACCCCTTTGCACGTAGGGCACATTTTATTTGGAATTTCCACTGTTTGAAATTCGATCCGTCGAATTTTTCAAGTTTGCCGACCTCCATTTTTGTTTTTTAGGTTAGGTCGCGGTGTGCAATTTTCACATCCAAACAAAACTGTAATTACTATTGTTTTCTTTGCTCTTTGTTTATTATCGAAACGATGGCATCCTGGGCCCATAACCAATTGGGTTTTGATAATAATGAACAAGATTTCTTCGAATAATAAAAGATTTACTTCACTAAATCAACTTGCACAATAGTATTCTAGTTCGCAACACACAGATAGTAGCGACATCTTCAGAACAAACTATAATAAGAAAAAAATAAAAGGCGCAGGGAAATACTCTCACAGCCAAATAAAATTTAATTCTAATAACGTGGACACTCACAGGAGGACTAGTCCATAAGTTCAAAGTCGCCCAGCGTGCTATGGAGAGGGCTATGCTCGGTATCTCGTTGAGATATAGGGTCCGCAACGAGCATATCAGACAATAGACGAAAGTCGTCGACATAGCCCGAAGGATTAGTACGTTGAAATGGCAATGGGCTGGTCACGTTTGCCGTTGGAGCAAAAGTATTCTAGAGTGGAGACCACGTTTGGGAAAGCGTAGTGTGGGACGCCCTGCGACGCGTTGGACGGATGACCTTAGGAGGACAGCTGCTTGCTGGCAGTGGCTGGATGAGGGAAGCCCAGGATCGCGAAAGTTGGCGCAATATGAAGGAGGCCTACGTCCAGCAGTGGACGGACAATGGCTGTAGATAGATAGATAGAGAGATAAGACATTATGTAAAGTTCGTCCGGATCGCTGCTACCAAGCAGCCAGTGATGATGATGCTGTGTTTCGTCGTGGAGTGACTGCCGGTGAAATTACTCGCATATTAGGTATTCCATCTTAGCCTTCTAGGATGTTCTTTGGTATTGCGGGTGTCCTCGGTGATCACTTACATACATACATAAATCACGTATTTAGCCCTTACGGGGTAGACAGAGCCTAAAATAACAAAATCTTCAAGCCACGTTTAGCATGGTTGTGGGCGTATAGTTGGAAAGGGGAATCAAAATAATGATGGGTTGCTAGCCGCCTATAACATGATTCTTGATGGACTTTTACCATCTGCGCGGGAAGAGAAGCAACTGGTACATTCTACGTTTTTTCTTTCCCAGCCCAGCAAGGAAGATACCATGGATATGGTGATCACTTGCCATCATTAATATTGATATTATTGTACAAGAATTGCCTGCATAAAGGTACTGAAGATGACCAGTATGAAAATATAGTACAGAAACAATTGACTGCGGCGAAAATTAATAGTGATTCAGAAAACTCGATACGTAAATGTATGTACACGCGCGAGAAAAATCAGCGGTCACTTTCCTCACAACTTTGGAAAGCGGCCCGTTTCTTTTGCTCGAAAGTATACCTCTCTGTCATGTTTTATTTAGCTGTGATATAAAACAGTTTTAAACTAACGATATCGTTTGCAAGCCTAGCACGTTTCTTGTCAGGCTTTTCATATACAAAGCAAACTGAATTTTTAATTTATTTGACGCAACGCAGAACACAGGGCACAGATTTTGCGCAGTAGGAAGAAGAAATGTGTAGAAATATTGCAAATTAGCAAACTGATCTATTTCTCATCTGATTTTTAGCGTGTATTAGAAAAATTTACTAGTCTGTACAGTCAGTACTCAGCAGAAGTTACTGAACGCATTAAATGCTCTAAAATATTTGGACAACAAGGTCTTTGGTTTCCTAACACCTCGCATTATTAGCATAAGACCATTCTATAGTGAAAATCTTCCTCGAGTTTAAGTTCTGTTTTCAACACGTTCACTGTTAAAAATACTCTACTAATTAGCAATCAGGCTCAACGGGGGTTGCATTTCGATGTAATGAAGTCGATTTGTCTCTTAAAATTAACCCCCTGTACTCTTTATCGTTAAGAGGAATTTACTTACGCCTAAGGAATTTTTAGGAACACGACTCTTTAATTACAAAGGCGAATTAATTTGATCAAACATTACCGAAAGTTATTGACAATTTAGCCTTACTTGATATTGAAGCGATGGATGGAAGTTATTGCAATTTGCTCGTTACTTATTTGGGCCGCTAGTTTGTAAGGTTTTTTTAAGTTAACCGTCAGAACTTCAGTCCAAGTAATAAGAGCATTCTGAGCAATAAATCTGTGCCTAAGAAGTGAGGCGTAAGTAGACTGGAAATGGAAGAAAGCACAGACGAATGGTGGTTTCAAAAGTAAAATCATATTTTGTTCCAAAATACATAATTTAATAAAAAATAAAATTAAAACAACAATGGCAATTGTGTTAATAATGTTCACTTTACACTTATTATATACGTGCACGTAATCTTTTAAAGAATTTTACTACATAATTACAAGTATTTATAATAACTATACACTTAGGATTTTTAGACATTATTGTTTAAAATATCAAAATTGTCTCATAATTTTCAAATTGGGTACATTTTAAATTACCCCTATTTAATGGCACAATGTTAAGTCTATATTAGTTTATAATACCATTTTTTGCTATACGGAATGTGTGTCTGTTAGTTGCTTCCTGTTAAAAGAAATTCGGACAAGTTAGCACCTTTTAAAGGAAAAACATATGTACAACTTTGTAGAAAACTATCTTATATCTATAAAAAACATTAACATATTTATATCCTTCAGCTTTTCATTTCTAATGAGAACAAGACCTACGTCAAGAGAGCAGAAAATAAATAATTTATTCTTTCTCAATCAAAACTGACAAACAAATCGAACATTTAAATCACAAACAAAACTTTTTAACTCAGCTTAACGAGAACAAAAAGAGACTTATAACTTTACGAATTGATATTCAATTTTTTTCTGAGCGAGTTATCTTTTTGTACAATGTTTTCATTATTTCTTTCTCGTGGATGTTAAATCGATTTAACTATGTACGAGCGGCCAAAAATAGACTACCACTTTTACCCAACTTCCTATCAAATAAAAATGTCGCTAAAAGTCGAACTTTCAAGATGACAGCCACGTCTTATCGACATAAATAGTGACGTGCAAAGGATTTTTAACCTCAGCGTGTTAGATCACACATTTGGCTGATGGCACGTACATAAGTCACCGACAAGTACCTACGTGTAAGTTATAGCTATAACGAATAGCTATGTATGTTTTAAAGAGGTTTTTGTAACGCTACTCTTTGTTTTCGCGACACACAATACTTAAGATGGAATTTGTTTTGACCTTTTACAGCTCTTCTAATTTACGAAAGCGTGTGTTGCAAAGTGCGTGTCTTACGGAGCAATTTTCGAGCGAGATTTATCTTTTTTTTTATGCTTACCATACACGCTTTCGCTCTCACGCACACTTTGACACGTACGTACGTGTTTACCACAAATAAAGCTCACTCGTCATCGTGAATTGCAAGAGCTTGACAAGTTACAAACGGTATCACGTAAGCTACTTCCAAAACGCGTTTAAACAAAGTTGACTTGTTAGAATTTACTTTAACGCCAAAGAGATCTCTTACTGTACTTTTCAAACTGAAAACAATTTTTTTAGTAGGTAAACGCACTACAGTAAAATTTTCAAATGTTATTAACAGGCGTGCGCCACGCTGCTAACATCATTGCGTCTCTTTCACTTCGGCACACCAATAGTATGTGTGAAGAGTGGCACTACTCATGGTGTTGATCTTCTTCATCGGCGCTTATCAGAGCGTCATAACTTAAAAACCAACGTAAATACAAAGCACTTTGTCAACAGAAACCAGGGTTTGTATGTTCAATGACACATCGCTTGCAGTATTTCTTGACAGCTCTGTAACCTCGCAGCGTGACTGGTGTGTCCTGGATGTTGAGTTGTGTCAAGCCCCGGCAGTAGTAGGCCACGGCTTCGAGTCCGTCGTCGCCTATCAGCTCGCAGCCACGAAGGGCAAGCTTCTTCAGGTTTGGACAACAGCGCGCGAGGATCTGCGAAAATGGAATATGATTCATGATTACTTTCTTAGTTTGTCTTGTGGGACGTCTTGCCGAATGCCATATTTTTATGCCTAGATACTGGAAAATTTCCATGTTTCAAAAGGATGTATACATTCCTTTTAATCGCCTGGATTTTGAAACTTTGACCAAGTTCTAACTACTATATGTCAATGAAATAAAAAGGTAAGTATCTTTAACAACAAATCGCGTAACAAGAACAACAAAAACTTATATCAGTCCAGTGCCTCAAAATACTGAAAAACCATGTTGCAATCACCCGTATTTTTCACAGGTACATATAAAAGCACATTGAAATGATTTACTCAGAAATGAAATCACATCCCTCAGAGATCCCTTAAAGGGATAAGTCCGCCTTTGTGCATGTATCTCAGTGTTTGTCAATTGTATTTTGTCTTGTTTATTTTGCACAATAAAGAGTTTACATACATACATACACATTTTCGTTGCTAAAAGAAATCCCAAATACCCTGTTAAAAATGAAAAGTCGATCACCTAGCTTCAAACACTCGTTTCGACTCTACAACACTATACTTCCTAACTTAAAACGTGCACAATAGATGCTATTTCCGTTTGCCGCCTACGCTAAGTGTACAATTTTGGGGGGATGTTTTATGATTGATCGATTCATATTGTGATGGATGTCTACACTTTAGAACCGAACGTGGTAACTATGTACTCTATTGATAGCTGAAGCATCAGATACAGAAATAGGTTCGAAAATCTCGACGGTGTTCTGTATTTGCATACACCTACAACCGAGTTTCATTGTCGGATACCCGCATGGGGACGTGAATTGTATAGGATTCTGGAATACGGAATGGTATTTGCATTTGACGCAAAATTCAGATAGATTTCTCTAAACTCAAAATGTAGTCTGAAAATGTTGTCAGCCTTTAGTTAAATCAAGTATAGTAATAATCAATCGCATTATAAACTTAATGTGTAATTACTTAAATATAATTGTATTAAAAGATAAATTAATTAAACTAAAACTAAAATAAATCTAAAAACGCGCATTTAGCCAAAGATGCAGGCAGCATTTCCCCGCTGTATTGCAATACTAATTCGCTGTGCGAGGAATTATAGTTTAGTTATAGTTTTCATCTAGAGATCTTCTAGGGAAAGAGTAGATCATAACTTGTTTAGGGTCGAGTTGTTTTATCGACATAAGGTTCAATGTCAGTTGCGGATTAAATGTGAAAATTTACTAAAACAAGAAAGACTATATTTCACTTACTGGTAAATATTAAGTATAGTTAGTTCCTGTGATTAAGGAAAAATAAGTATAATAATAATAATTACTGATGTAACCGCTCTCCTGCACTATAAAGTTTTGTTTCAAGTTTCAAAAATGACGTTTGTTAGCCAACTGAAGGGATGAAATGAGGGACGTGGGGTGAATTTTTGACTCTTGAAACTTTAAACTTAAGTAATGTGTAATAAGAATGGCATTTACATCATTCTTTCGTATAAGTTTCTATATGGTGCCCAAATAACCCAATTAGTTAATTATACCAGCGCAAGAGGACACCAGGGGCACCACAAAGTACTCTGTGGTTACTATGATGTCATGCGATTAAATTCCGATTCAGTTTAGGTTCGCTCGCTGTCAGATTCATACTAAAAATGACAGCTAAAACCTGAACTGAGTCGGAATTGAATCGCATTAAGACGTCATGGTAAGCCCCCGAACAGAATCAATAAATAATTTTTAAAACACGAGGGAATTACAAATTACTGAGGTGTATATACATCTGTGCACGTTCAAAGGCGGGGTCTGTAATTAGAGAAAATTTAATGAGAAATTTAATCAAACGAACCTTTGTGCGTAGCGTAAAGAAAAGGGTACTCTTTGCCTTTTAAAAGATACATGACTACAAAAGACTGTTTCAATCATAAAGCAACAAAGGTTTTAAGGTCCCATAAGGGTGTCACTGAATAATAACCAAGGCATCTGTCTGTCTGTCAACGTGCTTAAACCGTAATTATGTGGACACTTGGAATCGCTGACAAATACTACGGAGGTAGTTTTTCAAAGTTTGCGTAGGCGGTGGCAACGACACGGAGGCCATCTGGATGATGTTATTTTTAAAAATTAATATGCATTAGTTTAGTTCGTTCAATATAAAAAATACATTGGTTTACATAAAACGTCAAGCAAGGATAATTCATATTGGAGTCGTCAGAAATATATATAAAAAGAATAGTAAATATAACAAAAATAAAGAATAAAAATACAAGAAAATTGAATATCAAATGTCACATAATCAAGTACATTAGTAAACACAATAAAAAATAGGTATTTAGAAAGAAAATTAATTAGGTAGCTTGTTACTTTAAGCCGCAAGTAAACATATATATCAGTAGATTTTACACTAAGCTGATCACAAGTTTTTAGACGGAAAATTCGCAATAAAAAAATCATATGAACCAGTTTTTTTATCAATCACATGGTGGGAAAAGGCTGCTATGATTTATGCTGAGATTTAGGCTTCTCGTGGTCCATTACTCAGGTGTCTGAATGCTGACTGCTCCGATATCGGTTCGGTCAAAAGGGGCAAAGATCAAACAAGAGAACATTTTTAATCTTATACCGAAGTATCTACATGTAACAGAAAAGGATAAATCTTTATTGAGCAACAGAAGAACATCCTACTAATATTATAAATGTGAAAGTTTGTGAGTATGTTTGGATGTTTGTTACTCTTTCACGCCAGAACAGCTGGACAGATCTGGATGAAATTGGCTACTTTTTATCCCGGAAAATTGCGTAATTCCTGCGGGATAGCAATAAACGAATTCTATACAGACGGAGTTGCGGGCAACAGCTAGTTACAAATATAAAGGTAGATATATAGAAGTAGGTAGACTTCCGGGTTAGGGTGGCATAAGTTGCGTGCAGGGTAGTGGCGCACCGTCGCTGAAGTCGAAGAGTTGTCTTAGTGACTTCTTCTTCTTTCAATGTCAAAGTAGTTACGAGGGTCACACCGAAATGATCGGGAATAAAAAAAACTACACGCATATTGTACCTAAATTATATTTTATTGTTTTTAAAAGTATTCTCCCCTGCAATTAATGCACTTTTGCATTCTTTGGAACTAATTTTTGAAACAATAATTCCAATCGGAAGTAGCTGCTTCATAAATGGCCGATTGATAAGCTTCTACTGCCGCTTCAGGGTCTTTCAACCGTTCACCACGCAACATATCTTTAATTCTGGGGAACGTAAAAAAATTGTTTGGACTCAGGTCGGGCCTATATGGAAGATGAGACATCAACTCAACTTTTTCCCCGTTTAAAAAGTCTTTTGTTTTGCGAGCAGTATGGGAGCTCGCGTTATCATGATGCAAGATGACCCGACGAGTAGTGTTGCCTCCACGGAATTTGGCTAATAATCCTGGTAAACAAACCAAGGTGTACCAATCTGCTGTAACTGTTCTGCCTTCCTGTAGTGGAATTGTAGTCACCATGTCCCTTTTTGGAATCAAACGATGCGCTCATTTTCTTAGAAACGCTACGGGAACGCATCACTTTCGTTGGTTTCACCTCATCTTCGAAGACCCAAACTGCCGACTGACGTTTTGTTTCGGGTTCATATGAATAAATTCATGTTTCGTCATCTAAGACGATGTTATAAACGGCTTTTGACGTTCCTCCACTAAACCGTTTTAAAGTAAAGCGGCACCAATCAACACGAGCCGCATTTTGCTCTTTAGTCAAATTATGAGGCACCCAGTAAGAAACAAGCTTCTTGACACCTAGTCCATCGTGCAAAATCTTTTGAATTGCAGTCATTCCATTGCCCATAGTCGCTCGTATCTGCTCATAGGTAATATGTCGGTCCTCTAAAATTTTTTTTTGCACGGCCGCCACATTTTCGCCCGTTACCCCTGTTTTTGGTCGACCGGTAGGAGGTACGGTGCTGAGAGAGGAACGACCTCGCCGAAACTCTAAATACCAACGATATATTGTTGTTTGGTTTGATACGTCATCATTATAAATAAACACAAGCTCAGCGACACACTCATCCTGCAATAACCCGTGACGAAAGTTGTAATAAAAAATTGGCGCGAAAATTTTCTCGCGTGAGGTCCACTTTGCTCATCGACTTGTCAAGTTTAAATGAGAATAAAAAAAACAAAACACTTTTTTTTAATGTTATAAACGTCATTTTGATCGTAAGTAGCCAATACTCACGTCACCAAAAAGGTCTTACGCTAACTCAGTCCCAGGTACTCAATTCCCGATCATTTCGGTGTGGCCCTCGTAATACAGTATTCAAAAATCTTGTGACAAAAATGTCGGCAACGTGGTACGGTAGAACACGGTCAAAGACCTCCCCCCCTGTCGGGCTCTTAGCCAACGGATAACGATCCCTCAGAATCTGCCAGGAAATCATTAACCGATGCCCAGGCTGCACCGGACCAAGCACTGCTCTTCCCCCCGGACGGATCCAAAAACGAACCGCAGCTCTTGACCACACGCGGAGGTAACCCGACTCGCACCCCGTTTTAGCGACTTGAATTTATGTCGTGTACCGCGGAAGCACATGTAACAGTGTCAAGAATCACCACAGAGGAAATAAACAAACAGAGTAGCGATAAGAGCGTCAAGTCAAGTGTTTTTCCACTTACTACACTAACATAGATTCTTTTTGTTATTACCTACTTGGAACAAGACTGTTTAAGTACTTTTTTATGTTAGAGAGGCCAGACAAACGAACTAGTGGGTCACCTGATGGTAAATGATCACCACTGTCCATAGACACCCGCAGCGCTTTACGCGATGCCAGTGCGTTGTCGGCCCTGCAGAAAATTGATTGATTGTTGGTTTTTATGAAACTAAATCGAGTTTCATTCACTATGCCACACAACGACTAAACATTCAAACCACCCATAACGGCTTGGTCTCCGTACATAACCAAGTTACATAACCGGCACTGGTAAAACCAATGTGGGATGATTAATTTGGATTAATTTAGGTTTAGGTGAAGCGGGGGTGGCTCTTGGGCCGACATGTTTGTTTTAATTGGACGTAGTTTAGCAGAAAGGATTCAATCCACGATGAGTTGCACTTGAGTAATTAAGGTTTGAAGTTTAAACAGTGTTTCATGAATAAAGCCTGCATTTTAGTTTGATGTTTTTATGCAAATATATGCGTATCCTATTACTTTTCTAGTTTATATATACTTACTCGGGTATATTGTTATAAGTCTTAAGATATTTAGGCTAAAGTCCATTTGGATCCGTTTTGATAAATTGTATCTTAAATGACACTTACTTGTATTTATTTTCACCATAAGGTTCCACATGTAAAACAGTGGTGAAAAAAAAATGTTTTTAAAATAATACTACTAATCTAAGCATTAATCACTTTTATTTCTTGTTAAAAATAATTATATAATCGTATTAAATTATGAGATCAACTTTATTTTTTATATTTTGTGGCTATCTTAGCATATATAAAACTTTAAAAGAATTCAATATTTATCTCGTGTGTATTTGTTATTTTTTACTATTACCTGGCCATTATTTATTAGCCTTTTAGTCATTATTTATGCTGTGATAGATGCTAAATATTTTAAAATACTGAAAACAAAACAAATTTCTCAAAAATAAACTATTATGTCAAAAATAATAAAGGTTCAATCTTTACCTATCTAATTATTAGCTTCAGGAACACTATTATCAAGTTCGTCTTCAATCATTTCAATATTAAAATCAGGAGGACCCCCAAATGCTTCTACATAATTTGTTCATTCTTCAACATAATTTGTTTATTTTTCAGCCAGTTAGTTTTAGTCTTTTTTACATACGTTTTCCTATTAACTATTTTCTTTTCGATTTTTTCTGTACCCAAAAAGTCTTCATTTTGTAGATACACTTGCAGTGGATTTTTTTTCTTACAGCTTTTTATGACATTGATATATTCATCAGCTGTATAAATTCTTTCGTGGAATTTTAGATGGGTTTCTATTTTGGAAAAATCAGTGTCGTTTGGTAAAAATGTGTGACCTGATTCTGGATAGTTCAGTGTTATTGTCTTTAAATTTACTATACGTGACATTGAAGTTTCAGAGATATGTTTATAAATAATTTTCAAATTACACCTAAGAAAATTATACTGAACTATCTAGAATCAGGTCACACATTTTTGCCAAACAACACAGATTTTTCCAAAATATAAACCCATCTAAAATTCCACGAAAGAATTTATACAGCTGATGAATATATCAATGTCATAAAAAGCTGTAAGAAAAAAAAATCCACTGCAAGTGAACAAAATGAAGAAAGAAGACTTTGGGTACAGAAAAAATCGAAAAGAAAATAGTTAATAGGAAAACGTACGTAAAAAAGACTAAAACTAACTGGCTGAAAACTAAACAAATTATGTTGAAGAATGAAGACGTATATGCTATTTTCATGAAAACTAATATTATGGAAGACGAATTTCAAGAGCTCAATATTGAGAAAAAAAAATAGAAAAAGATCTATCGTAATATCGGAAAACGACCTATCACTACTGTGGCCAAATGGCAAAGAAATACCCCAGGCAAAGCTAGACGACTTGATATCCATGTTTGATCTCATTCCAAAAGACTGTTTAGGATTTTACAAGTCTTTGAAGGGAAATCGTGAACTTGTGGATGATCTAGAAGCATTTGGGGGTCCTCTTGATTTTAATATTAAAATGATTGAAGACGAACTTGATAATAATGTTCCTGAAGCTAATAATTAGATAGGTAAAGATTGAACCTTTATTATTTTTGACATAATAGTTTATTTTTGAGAAATTTGTTTTGTTTTCAGTATTTTAAAATATTTAGCATCTATCACAGCATAAATAATGACTAAAAGGCCAATAAATAATGGCCAGGTAATAGTAAAAAATAACAAATACACACGAGATAAATATTGAATTCTTTTAAAGTTTTATATATGCTAAGATAGCCACAAAATATAAAAAATAAAGTTGATCTCATAATTTAATATAATTATAAAATTATTTTTCAACAAGAAATAAAAGTGATCAATGCTTAGATTAGTAGTATTCTTTTTAAAACATTTTTTTTCACCACTGTTTTACATGTGGAACCTTATGGTGAAAATAAATACAAGTGAGTGTAATTTAAGATACAATTTATCAAAATGGATCCAAGTGGACTTTAGCCTAAATATCTTAAGAATTATAACAATATACCTGAGTAAGTATATATAAACTAGAAAAGTAATAGGATACGCATATATTTGCATAAAAACATCAAACTAAAATGCAGGCTTTATTCATGAAATACTGTTTAAACTTCAAACCTTAATTACTCAAGTGTAACTCATCGTGGATTGAATCCTTTTTGCTAAACTACGTACATTTATTGGGATTAAATGACATCCATTATTTTGCTATAATAGGTACAATGAATCAAGGAAATAATAATAATAAAAAAATATTTTTAACCTAGGGTCTTTTCTGGCATTTTGAATAAGTTGAGATATGAATATTGACGAATTAAATGGAAACAATTCATGTGTTTTGGATCTTTTCTGCTGTTTTTGTCAATTTCCGTTTATGAAGCACATGAATTCATCAGAAATGATTCACGCACTTTGGATCCGTTTTTAGTTTAATTTATTTTGAAAAGCTCATAATAACAGAAGGGATCCAAGTAATCTGAATTACTTTTGAGTTTTCACTGGAGTATTTAAATGTCACAAATATGTTTTTTTGCAAAAGAATCCAAGCAGATTGAATTACTTTACTTAAGGTATTGCGCACCTGGTTCCTTGTAGTGATAAAAAATCCATAATGATCCAAAAGAGTTGAATCCCTACTATTGAATTAAAATATAAACCTGTCATAGATGTGGGATGGTAACACTATGTGGTTTAAACGTTATGCGTTGTTATTTTTGCTGGATCTTTGTTGCTAATCGAAAGTATTGGCCTTCAGGCATAGTTTGGTATACTTAACTCATATTCCGGTTGTTTCGTGGATTGGATCCTTTCTGCTAAACTACGTCCAATTTAGAAATAGTCTTTATTTTACCTTATAATAATAATAATAGCCTTTTTATTCCGAATTTGCTACAATTTCAATAAGTATGTTGTTGTTATTGTTTTATTATTAAATTGTCGCGTAATTCGGCGTGCCTCATGGCATAGGCCTCCTCCGTGTATTAGAGGGTTTGGGCTATAGTTCCCACGCGCGCCCAGTGCGGATTGGGAACTTAACACACACCATTGAATTTCTTCGCAGATGTGTGCAAGGTTTCCTCACGATGCTTTCCTTCACCGAAAAGCTCATGGCTAATTTCAAATGTAATTTTCGCACATAAATTCCGAAAAACTCAGAGGTGCGCGCCCGGGATTTGAACCCACGACGCTCTGCTTGAGAGGCCACAGGTCAAACCACTAGGCTACCACGGCTTTTTATTACCTTAGTAATGTAAAATAGTTATGTACGGAGAACAAGCACCCAACGATCACAGCAGCAGCTTGCTCAACTTGACTGGCCTGCTTGTCAAGTCTATTAGTTGTTTCGTCTATGTGATTGACTGACTGACTGACAAATTGCAGGTTAACTGAGTAAATTGAATTATAAATTATAATTGGGTACGGCCACAAGGCGTCCCAACCGCCATATCCCGTGTGTTAAACATACATAATTAATCAAGTCTTTATCCTGTGTGTTAGGATTACAAATCCATACTAATATTATAAATGCGAAAATAAATCGGTCCGTCTGTCTGTCTGTCTGTCTGTCTGTTACACTTTCAAAACCACAGCTCCGATTTTAATGAAATTTGGTACAAATATAGACTAGATCTTGGGGAAGGACGTGAGCTATTTTTATTGCGAAAAAAGCTCAAAGTCTATAAACCAAAACCAATGACACTCCTAATCCCTGCGCGCGTGTTGGTGTGTGATCGATTGGACATCCTTACCCAATTTTAAAACATCTTTTGTCTGCATTTATTTACAAACGAAACAAAATATACTAAAACCACAGCAAAGCATAGCCGCCGCAGTTACACATTCATAATTTCCCGAATCGAATAAAACAATCCATCAATTAATCAGCCTGTCGAGACCTGCCGGGATTCGTTAAATCCTTCGAAATACCCAGTGGGTTTATATATTTAATAAAGCGATGACACATATGGGTGATAGGTTTATTAATATATTTGATTTGATTAAATCCATATCATCAGAACATAACGAGACTAAAACCTCATTATTGCCGCTTTATCTGTAGCCGTATCAAAATTTAATATAGCTATCTACGTGATTGCATTTCTGTATCTATCAATAGTGATGATTTAATCCAGCATATTATATTAATCTTTATCCCTATTTGACTATGACATTGACTGACTCTGAACGACTCTTTTGATTTATTTTATTTATTTATTCCTACAGATATACACAGCCTTACAGTACTTATCGACTAATCACTGTGAAACGACAACAACAAATATAATCAGGTAAATAACAATACATCAAGGGACGTTACCCAGGGACACTCGATTCTCTATCATTCATCCTCTCACAAAAATATAAAATTTGATTGCACACAGCAGCCCGCCGCCCCGCCAGCAGGTCACTCTGGTGCCGACACCAAAAGGGCATTTAGCTGCGTCAGTGCGCGGATCAGCGGCGAGTTCCTGTGCGCCACGGTGCGCGCCGGTGGCACAGCCAACAGAGAGCGAACACGCGGTCTCAGTCGTTGATCAATTTTTAAAAATGTGACAAGGGGGCTACTATGTCGTCTTAACGCCATTCAACCGATTCAGTTTAGGTTCGCTCGTTGTCAGGTCCATACTGGGGTGCAAGTCGGGCTACCTCCACGTGTGGTCAAAAGCTGCGGTTCCTTTTTGGATCCGTCCGGGGGGAAGAGCAGTGCTTGATCCGGTGCACCCTGGGCATCGGCTAACGATTTCCTGGCAGTTTCTGAGGGATATCGTTGACCGTTGGCGAAGAGCCCGACAGGGGGAGGGTCTTTGACCATTACCGTACAACGTTGCCGACATTTTGTCACAAGATTTTTTAATTCTATTTTTGTTACTTTGACATTGGCGAAGTTGTCGTCGCTATAACGACTTGAAACGCCACAAATAAGAAGAAGAAGAAGAACAGATCCATACTAAAGAAAATGACAGCTCAAACCTGAACTGTTGGAATTAAAGCGCATTAAGACATGGTGCAAATTCGTTCACAAGTTCAGAGGCCATGTTTTCTAATTATTTCCAATTAGTTAAATTCACCGCTCTTTTTAGGCAAACGGAGTCCGATACTTAATAGATATAGTGTTACCTGTAAGCCAGCTTCCAAGACGTCAGTGGCTCCCAAGTCGAGGGCTCGTAGCCCTGAGCAGCCCCTCGCGACTGCTTCCACGCCGTCGTTTCCCAAAGCGCCGCAGCCGCGCGCGTTTAAATACCGCAGCTTGTAGCAACGACGGGCAAGCGTACGTACTCCGGAGTCCGACACTTGATAGATATAGTGTTACCTGTAAGCCAGCTTCCGAGACGTCAGTGGCTCCCAAGTCGAGGGCTCGTAGCCTGGAGCAGCCCCTCGCGACTGCTTCCACGCCGTCGTCCCCCAAAGCGCCGCAGCCGCGCGCGTTTAGATACCGCAGCTTGTAGCAACGACGGGCAAGCATACGTACTCCGGAGTCCGACACTTGATAAATATAGTGTTACCTGTAAGCCAGCTTCCGAGACGTCAGTGGCTCCCAAGTCGAGGGCTCGTAGCCTGGAGCAGCCCCTCGCGACTGCTTCCACGCCGTCGTCCCCCAAAGCGCCGCAGCCGCGTGCATTTAGATACCGCAGCTTGTAGCAACGACGGGCAAGCGTACGTACTCCGGAGTCCGAAACCTGATAAAAATATGAGCTATCTACATAACTGTCAACGATCACCTAATCTAACTTGAGTGAAAATTGACTGCGCCAACATGAAACTAAGACCAGTAGGCTTATTACCTAACTCGCTCGCAATCGCCATCGCGTTCATTTTGACAGTTCTTGTATGAATGTGACAGCTAGCTGATTCCGATGCCAATTGTCAGCCCATACATGAACTGTCAAAATGAACACGATGGCGATTGCGAGCGAGTTAGGTAATAAGCCTACAGATGATAAATGAAAACGGTCCAGCGCCTTAAGCGTGAAAAAGGTAAGAGATAGACTTTCGCATTTATAATATTAGTAGAGATTATTACCTGAGTACACTTGGCCACGGAAAGGTATCGCAGCGCGGGGCCGAGCTTCGCCAATTCGTAAAGGCCGAAGTCAGTGACCCCGGTACAGTCGGACACGCTCAGCTCTTTCAGCGCACAGTACGAAGGTATCCATCGGACGCCCGCGTCTGAAAAGAGATACGTGTATTAAAAAAAACAGTGGTAGAAAATTATGCAAAGATACTCCAAACATTGACAATGTATTGGACTGTATTGGATAATGTAAATAAAATTAAAAAACCCTAAAATATCTCCTGAAAACATTCGTTTGAGGCAGTCACAATAAATAAAGCCTTTTCATTCAGTACAACTAACTAAACACGGTACACATATAGACCGACCGCCATAAATGAGTCCTCGCCCGCGCGACATGGGGGCGCGGGGTAGGACGATTAAGAGGGGCGGGCGGGTAGTGCGCCTGCCGCCCGCACGTCTCTCGGCCCCCTTTGTCGTCCCACCCCATGCCCCTGCACCGCGCGGGCGAGGACTCATTTATGCGGTCGGTCTATAGCAATTTTCTGTTTCTTTTTAACACACACACACACACACACACACAAATCAAGTCTATATCCCTTACGGGGTAGACAGAGCCTGAGGTAACAAGACCTAAAGGCCACGTTCAGCATGATTGTAGGCGTATTGCTGGAAAGGGGAATCAAAATAGTGATGCTTTGATGGCCACATCGCCTATAACATGATTCCTAAGACTCGCCCATTCCCTCGATGGGCTTTTACCATCTGCGCGGGAAGAGAAGCAACTGGTACATTCTATGTTATTCCTTTGCTCCCAGACCAGCATGGAAGTGGTATGGTTTCTTTTTAACATTCCCCCAAAAGTGACAAGTTTAGTACATACATAGAAAATTGTGGCGAATCAGACATACTAACTACAAATGATGACATGTGACCTTAATTGGGGTTCCATTTGCCTTTTGAACTCCGAAGCCCTACAATTAAGAAAATATTGGAATAGAGCAACAATATCATACATCGACAGCATTTTAATGCCACTCTGATCACGACAACCCTTAGAATATACGATCCATGATTGGCCAGAAAATTTAATGTTATGCTCCCTCTTGTTATAATTAACTAATTAAATCGTCTGTAATTACCGATGCGGCAATATAAATTCCGTGTAACATAAGGCCATGGCTGGGTTTGTCCTTGGTCCAAAATAGGTCAGCGGGCGTGAGACAAACACAATATCAAAGCTAATAATGGCGTAGTATCGCCATTCAATACATTGGAGAAGTTAAATAAGTTAGAGAAATACGCAACAAATTTGATTATTATAACGCCTAAATTCTCTAAGATACCTCGTCATTTTGAGATATAGTCATTATGAAACCACGCCAGTTTGCGATTTCTTGTTGACATTATATACAGGACTTGACGCAAGATAATTTTGTCGCAAAAGTAATGGCTGTATTTCGTCGCTAGGGAGCAAAATTCGCCATTCTGGCGACAAACTAGCTAAATTAGCATACAACCATTGGCACGATAAATCTGAGGCAATTCAAGACCACGGCTGCTTAATATAGTATACCTGTGACAAGGGTGCATCTCCGTAGATACAAGTACTGCAGCGAGGGACAGGTGTGCAGTAACGCGCAGAGCCCTGCGTCAGTCACAGCACCGCAGTCGGTTAGGTCTATGTACTCCACCGGTGGCCGGCGCGTCGCTAGACGGCTTTCCAGCCACGCCCACTCTGGCCAGTCCACTGATGGGCAGCCTGGAGAGAAGAGAAGGAGCCTTAGTATACCCTTTTAAGACCTAGAGAACCACGTTTTACTTTGAAATAAATTTGAAATTGGACTGTGGAATATGTACAACTATTTGTACAGTCAAGGGCAAAGATATATATGCAAGTAAAGTGAAAGAAAATAAGTAATCATATAAAGTTAAAAAGATATATACTCATTCAAATGGTAATAAATATGCAAACTACACTGGCAACATAAATATGTACCTAGCAAGGCCAAAAACTTGTATACAATCAAAATTCCAATATTAGTATCCTGCAAATAATGCAAAATATTATAGTCATACTTGTGTCATTAAATATAGATTCAGTAATTGCCACGAAAATATGTATACAAAATGTAATCTGTGAATATCAACTTTACGGCCTAGTCACACGAAACAAATTTGTAAAGTATGTTTTGACAATTCACGAAAACAGTACAGACTTGTCATTGCATATGTTTGTCGCATGTTTTGACCTGTCACCACGACGTTATCAATCGGCATGTTTAACAGATTTTACAGATTCAGATTTCGTTGATTTTGATTGAAGATGAAAGCGCTAGGTACATTCAGGGACAAAAATAAATATATACCCAAAGTATCGAAATATGTATACATAAAAAGAAGGCTTGTGTTATGGGTACTAGTTACGAGTAGATGACGATATACATACCTATATAAATAAATACATACGTAAATATATAGAACATGGAATGTACGTATGTATGTATGTATGGATGTGTGAATGTATGTATGTATAGGAAAAACATAGAATGTACCAGTTGCTTCTCGTCCCGCGCAGATGGTAAAAGTCCATCGAGGGAATGGGCGAAATTCTTTGGAATCATGTTATAGGCGATGCGGCTAGCAACCCATCATGTAGAACATCCATGACCCAAGCACAAATATTCGAGTTGATCACACAAACATTACCCTGGCCGGGTTTCGAACCCGGGGCCTTCGACTTAGAAAGCGGTTGCTTCACCACTGAGCCATCCGTGTCGTCAATATCAAATCATACAGTAATTGGCGATTTACACTATTTTCTAATTTTTTTTACTTAATAAAAGGCAAAGTATACTTAAAATAACTGTATAATAAAGGTGGTAGGGCCTTGTGCAAGGTCCGTCCGGATCGCTACCACCATCTTACTCGCTAATCCTGCCGCTAAGTAGCAGAGCTTGCACTACTGTGTTCCGGTGTGGAGAGTAAGACAGCCGGGGAAATTACGGGCACAAGAGGCATTTCATCTTAGTCCTCTAGGTTGGCAACGCATCTGCAATCCCCCCGGGGTTGCGGGTGTCTATGGGCAGTGGTGATCACTTACCATCAGGTGACCCACTTGCTCGTTTGCCTTCCTATTCACATAAAAAAAAAAAAAAAAAAAAAAAAAAAAAAAAAAAAAAAAAAATTAACATGTTTAATATTTCTTACCGTGATGACTAATTCGTCAGCAGAGCTATATCAGGCACGTATATACCTTCCCCGCATTAGGCACCAATCCTATGTTTTAAATGATCACTTAAACGATACATTTTCTCCTTCAAAATTAATGAAAAGCCGCAAGAAAAACCATAAGAAACGGTAAGTCAAATGTAATTAAAAAATCCAAAAGTGACACATGACACATGCACATGCACAAATCACGTCTTTATCCCTTACGGGGTAGACAGAGTTTATGGTAACAGGTACCTACAACCTACAGGCCACATTTAGCAAGATTGTGGGCACATGTCATGATCACTAGTCTACATAGTATAAAACAAAGTCGCTTTCTCTGTCCCTATGTCCCTATGTCCCTATGTATGCTTATATCTTCAAAACTAGACAATATGGATGCGGTTTTTTTAATAGATAGAGTGATTCAAGAGGAAGGTTTTTAGGTATAATTCTACGCAGACGAAGTCGCGGGCAGAAGCTAGTTTTAAATAAATAGAGTAATTATCAGTTAAAGAGTTTGGAATAGCAGTTGTTGTATACGACTTGAAGCTTCAAGTGGCTGATTACATTAAGATTACAGAGTTCGATGTTACGCAAATACGTTCATAAGCTCCTGACAATAGAGTTGTGTTAATAGAATTTTGGATTGTTTACATATTTTTGGTTATCATATTAGATACATAATTAATGGTTAAATAGTGTATACATATTTTTGAACTTTACGGTGTTTCTAAGTTTATGGCCTAATACATGAGGACATATTATTGCAAATGTTGTATACATAGTTATCTCTCAAATCATGTATACTAATTTATGTACTTTTATATGTTGCCAAATTTATGACCATTTAGATGACCATGCTTTTTGACACTCTGTGGTGTATACATATCTTTGCCCTTGACTGTACGCAGGGTCTGCGGAGGATACAGGCGGCACAAAAATGGGGTTCATTAAATGAGGCGTTACTTTGCGGAGGTCCATTTCGATGAAAAAAACATTTACCTTGCTACTACTCCGCTAACACCACGCGTGTGGTGGTTACTACGCTCGTGATAGTGAAGTAGCAAGCAATATAAAAAAACGGACGGGTTGCGCTCCAGCCCCGCTAGCACGAGAGCGCACGAAAGTCGCGTCGCGCGCGAGTTGGACTACCCGTCTCTTTCTTGTTGGTACAGTAAGAAAAGGACGGGCAATCTATCTCGCGCGCGACGCGACTCTTGTGCGCTCTCGTGCTAGACGTGCAGGAGTGACGGCAAAAGTGAAAACTACACACAGGCACACTCGCGCAAGATGAAGAAAACAAAACGCGCCGCCTTAACGAAACACAGCGTAGATTTAAGTGTGTAACATGTTAAACCTCCATGACGCTCAAGACGCGTACCGTACTGGCCGCTTAGAAAAAAAAAACTAGGTACACACACGCACTAAACCTCTTACTATAGGCTGATGTCCTGGTAGGTACTCGCGCAAGCCAAGCGCCTTGCGTTGTGTACGCATTTTCGATCAGGGTCACTTGACCGTCAGACCTGACGCGATTTTAACATTTTTTACCCATCCCAATAACTGCATAGAGCCGCTAAAGAAGTTTTCACTTCAAAAAAAATTAACATAAGGGAGGCTGCTTTTCGTTATTTGACTGTTTTATTTCACGAAGTAGCAAAATACAGTTATCCACTTAGTTTTGCCTTACAGTATATCAGAAAATAAACATACTTCTCCTTTGAAGTAAAATGTTCTAAAATTGTTCAACCGCGACAGAAAACACTTTCTTGTTCCAAATAACGAGTCTGTGTAAACACAAAATGTTATTTAGTCTTATTAGCTCAGTCTCGTCTGAATAATATGTACGTTTCAAACACCACAAAATTAAACGAACTTTAAAGAGCGTCTTTGCTTGTTTCATCTAATTTTATTAATTTGGGTAACATTTTGCTCGTGTATGAAAACTTAATAGAATTCTCTTGTATCTATTTGGGTAAATATCATCTAAAACGGTTAGCACAGGCGGTCGCGACTCGATATGTCACTCAATGTACCTTTTACTACAATTTTTTTGTTAAAATACAAAGTTTTTAGAACTAAATATCAATAAAGAACATTTAAACTGGTAAAGTTGATTTATAGTAAAGTAAGTTGAAAATAATTGAAAATTTGCCTAAAAATCCATCTCTGCTTCGTACCTAGCTCAAAGGTTGCCGGCCGCGTTGCCTCTTTGGATGGCAAAGCCAACCCTTTGGGCTTGGCCCTATGGGCTTTTACCATCTGCGTGGGAAGCAACTGGCAAATTCTATGTTGTTTCTTTCCCAGACTAGCATGGAAGAAACCCAAGATACTAACTACATGATTATGTCTACCACGTAAAAAATGTGTCTCTGACGATGTAGTAGTAACATTAATATAAATGTGTTTAATTACATAAAACTCTACGCAATTTATATAACGGGCAAACCTCTTAGCGCCTCGAGATGCGATCATATATCCTCATTGTAACTTTGTTCAGATGGTGTACTTACAATTTTAGGGTAACATAATCTCAGTTGAAGAAAATTTTCATAACTCAACTTAAAGCATACATTTACTGTACAAGTTTTGAGCGCAGCGTTATTCCCTTTCGCTGTAATTATTTGAACTAACATTTATTTTGCTGCCATATAACTCAACTCAGCATTCCTGGCTTTATTTATTTTATTGCCACCCACATTTTCGAACCACTGTGATCGCATGCTTGAGTATTGAATCAAAGTTATTAAAATGTTTTTATTTCGTTTAATGCTTTTATTTACGTTTAGCGCAAGCGCGGTTAATTCGCGTAAATTGAAATCATTCCTTCGCGGATGACCAAAGTCAGTTTCTCTATTTATTTTATAACCTAACTCAATTCACCCATTATAAATAACTATTCTTAATCACGTCTTTTGCTGACCCGGCAAACTTATTTCACCTTAGAATCAGTATCAGTTTTTGTCATGTCATCAGAGAGATGAGAAATGTTTCTTTTTATTTCGTATTTTTTTCTTAATTATTTGTTATATGTTTTGCGGGTGGTAGGGCCTTGTGAAAGGTCCGTCCGGATCGCTACCACCATCTTACTCGCTAATCCTGCCGCTGAGTAGCAGTGCTTGCACTGCTGTGTTCCGGTGTGGAGAGTAAGACAGCCGGGGAAATTACGGGCACAAGAGGCATTGCATCTTAGTCCTCTAGGTTGGCAACGCATCTGCAATCCCTCCGGGGTTGCGGGTGTCTATGAGCCGTGGTGATCACTTACCATCAGGTGACCCACTTGCTCGTTTGCCTTCCTATTCATATAAAAAAAAAAAAAAAAAATGTGTGCATCCATGCAATCCAACCACTTGCATTTGATTGCAGACAGACAGATGCGGGTGAAAGTAAATAAAACTCTGTAATAACCATGAAAAAGTTTTGGTCTGCCAAATAAAGAAAGCGTATCGCTCCCGTGAGTGTCCTGTTCTGTAATTATTATTTGCTTGAGCACACATTTAGTCTCGACATAATCGGTCTCTTGTCTACGCTTATGGCACAGTGTTTGATGGAACTTAAGGGTCCATTTTGGAATGGCAAGCATGCCTGCCATTCTCGTTTCTCGGTCTCTCTTACTTCCGATACAGATTGTCGCGTCTAGTGCTTGCCCTGCTGAGTGATGCTTAAATATCATGTGTAGAAGTAGGCACTGGGCATTATCAAGATGCGATTAAATAAATCAGTAACATTAAATACCCCATTACAATATAAGTGTTTTTGTACCAGTACCTACAGTACCAGTTAGGTAGACAAGATTTAAAAACATCTGGGCAAGGTAACATCAGATCTGTCCTATAGCCTCCTATGGCCCTTAGTCAAATTTTGGTTGCTGGATTTCAAATCTAATGTCATTCATGTAAAATTCAAATTTTTCTTTGACAGTTCTCCTTTATTTAGGACATTGGGTGGCTGAAGGATAGAACTAAGGGGCCCTATATATATCACGAAATTTTTACTCAGAATGGCAAGTGGAAAATGAAACCTAATAGTTGGTACGTAAGGCCGATAAACCTTAGGGTGACCGTCGGTTGCAAACTTGCCAGCACGCGCGCGTCATACTACATGATTCTACGACAAGCCATTAAGCCCCGCTGTCACCATAATCCTATCCTTTGTACATGCACAAAAACCGACAAAAGAGGAATCAGTAGGCATGACGAGTAACGTAATCACTAAGTCTCTGTCTTCTTTCCTTACCGCCTATGCCACTCGTCATGTTTGTGGCTCTAGTATAATATTACCTGTAAGGTCAATATGCCTTAGGTCCACCAGGTCAGTGACGAGCGGCGCCAGCGCGCGCGCGTCCATACTGCTGGTTCCTGTGACAGCCAGGTGCGTCAGGTTGCGGAAGGTAGCTGCCAAGAGTTGGGCTCCCGCTGCTGTCACCTGCAATGAAAAGGTTACGTTTTAGTGATAAGATGGATTAATAAAGAATTCTTTAACACAAAAAAACGTCATGCGCTCACGTCCCAAATACTATGGAAAAATTGGCAGCGCCGCTTGTGGATCAAAACGGTAACTCTTCTCATAATATTTAGCCTTTTAACGCAAACACTTTCAAGACGTATTTTGAGACCGAAATCTTACACTAAGCATACAGGTCATTTCTCACCACAGAATTCTTCGCCCGCCACTCCTTAACGCCGTTGACGCAGGGCCCGGCCCGCGCGCCCGCACATCTCGCCGCCACCTCCAGAGGGCCAGCCGCTCGGATCTTCTTCCACACCTCGGGCCTGGCTGTCAGACGGGAGACTAGCCGCGCCCATCGCCGGCACACGCGCGCCATGCGGCAGAGGTCTGATATCTGGAAGGGTGTTCAGTCAGTAATTAGTAAGAGCGTTATTTGTAGAAGATATTTTTAATGGAGTAGCAAGGTCATCGGTATTTTGCTTTACACGGTTCGTAAGGTTACGAGTAACTATCCAGGGATCGTATTGACGCATTTGTTGGCAAATAACCTCAAGTTAATTCAATGACCTGGTAAAAGCACTGGAAGCTATTTGCCACGGGTAGCCCAAATTGTCGTGGAGATCTTTGGAAAAGACGTATGTTCAGCAGTGGATGTTTGTCATCCGTCATGATGATGATGAGGATGAATTAACATACAGATTTTTTTCCACCAAGTTTTTAATGATCTGTTCTGCTTAACTCCTACAATGTGCCTATTTTTTAAGAAAATCCTACAGAGTCTTCAGAAATTGGGTCGCTTGGCATGTTTTACCTTCGTCTTCCAGGCGTATTGCAGTCTGCCAGGGTATGATAACCCTGATCAAGACAACCAGGGATAAAGTTAGTTAGGACAACGACTGGCGATACACAACACTCGCATTAACAATGATCTCGGAAACCAGCTTACCTCTAAATGCGACAGAATCTTCAGCCAAATAGCGTCGCTCAGTGTGTTATCCCGCCGTCTTCTAGGCGGGCCGCAGTCGGCCAGGGTATGGTAACCCTGGTCAAGACTGAGCTCGCTCAGGTCAGCGGCCAGGGATAGGGCCGGTTCTGGCGGCGGCGGGGGACGGCGGCGCGCCCCCCCGCACACCCCGGGCCCGGAACAACTCGACATGGTGAGACCCTGGGACAAAAGAAGGGAAGTTACAATTGGGTAAACGTGTTAAATGTGCTATCGATCGCATAATAGAAGAACATTATCATACGAACGTCCGTCTAGGCCTTCCCCTCCCAAGGTAACCCTTCACCCCCCCCCCCCCCCTATAAATCTGTGTTTAGTTAGTCTACTTTCATCTATCCACTCTACGTGACCAAACCAACTAAGCATACTTCAAACCCGCACGTTCCCTTATCACACTATTCCTTATTCTACCTTTCAGTGATACACCTTCCATACTTCTTAACGCTCTCTTTTCTACTGCATTAATTCTACTTTCATGCTTCTTTTGCCATACCCAAGTTTCGCTACCGTACATTTATGTTGGAACAAGCACTTATGTACCATTTGGATTCAAATACAATTGGGAAAGATTTGGAAGTTCGGTGATGCCGAGAGACAGTGTTTTCTTTAATAAACCCTTTGCTGTACATTTATTTTTAACCAAGAAATATTAGAAAGCTAGCGTACCCTACATCGGAACCCATCTAACCGCGTTTATTATTGGTTTTCTCCTCATAAGTTATAGATAGTCAGGAATTATAATGTTGGATGTAGTGACCTACTGAATAATAATAGTATCCATAAAAGGCGTGGTAAATTACCATAAAATTCGCGGCGTTCGTTGTCATACGTATTTGACACGGTGGCCACGTTAATGTGATTGCATAAAGTAAGCAGTAGGCGAGGGTAAAAATATTGACACCTTACGAAAGATTTTTTTTTGTAAAAGCAGTTGATACTGTGTTTTTAACTAGTCCGGAGTACTTTAGCAGAGTTATTTTGACTGAAGATCCTAGTAAATATTTATCGGAGGGCGGTGATTGACAAAAAATTTAATGTGTTGAGACATTGGTTAGTGTTCAAAGTTACGATGAAAAACCTCTACAGAAGTAGTCAATTAACTAACCGAACCTGCTGAAATAATCCGGATTAATTCTTAAACACATTCCTAGACTGCGGGATTACGATCCTTCCGGAAAAAAACCGGCCGTGCAAGTGGGACTTGCGCACCGAGAGTTCCGAACAAATAAGTGAATATAATTATCCAGTGCTAGCAGAGCTTTACTTTTAAGCAACATGTAAGCAGTGTAAAGTCATTTCATATTGGTTAATTACATAGATAGAGACATAAAAAATAGTTATTTGTTATGCAAGGCTGCAAAGTGTTTGTTTGGCGCGAGTGCCTGAATTGAAACCCGAGCAAGCGAAGGAGTCTATGATTGAACCACGAGCGAAGCGAGTGGTTCAAAAGAAGAATCCTGAGCGTCGCGAGGGTTTCAAGGCACGAGATACTAAACAACTTTGCTGCCGAGCGAAACACACAATTTTTCACCTCACTACAGCGAGAAAAATGGTGGATGAAAGAAAAACAGTCTAACAGTAAATCAGTTTTTTTATTCTTTCTCTTCTAAATAAGAAAGGTAAAAGGATCTAAGCCCATACAGCCTAGTCTAATAATCTAATAAGTAAAACTATTTTTTCTGATTGTTCAATGACATTAATTTCTTGTGTATTATACTGTTTCATCATAAACCAAGCAACAATTTTGGTCAACTTTTTGGTTTCCCGACGAGCAATCTCTAAAAACTTTTTTTTTTCTATTCATAGATATATTTTTAAAAAGAAAGTTAAAAAATCACACTAACTAGACTGAATTAAAAAAAATGGGGCGCGTTCTGAATTTGCATCATAATATCTGTTTTTTCCTGCTTGTTTGCTATTTTTGTGGTTAACCACAAATTAAAATAATTAATAAAAACCAATATCGTTTTTTTTTTTTAGCAACGAAAGTTAGCAAATCTTGAAAATAACTTAGGAAGTAACGGATTTTAAAATAAATTAATAAATGATACCGGATCGCGTTTCTGAACGTGACATTATGTTTTATTTTTATCGGATAAAAAAGTTAGGGGTCTGATAACAAGTTCGACATTTGAAGTTCGTATTATTCCGTCCTTCTCATTCACCTAATTAAGTTCTATTCGTATAAGCGAGACGACAACATACGAAGTTCAAAGTTCTAATTTCTGAGTATATAAGTAGGTGGGCAATGGTGGTCATCGTCACGTTCGAATTTCAAAAACCTTTTCCACGCAAGCGGGGAAAAATCACTTTTCCACGCAGATTTTGAAGGAGAAAGACAGCCTTTTCGAGCAAGTGAGGTTAAAATGTATTTTAGACTAATTTTAGATTTCAACTTTATACCTCGACGCGTTCCTGAACGAAAGGATTTTGACAGATTGATGGACGTGGAAAGTGATCCGATAAGAGCTCCATTTTTTTTTTAATGCACGAAGCTATAAAGACGAATGATGCTGAACTTATGGTGCGTAGTTACTCAGCCTGCGTCAACCTTCGTACGCAAAAGGAAAGCGGTGAAAACTGGCAGAGGCAGCCAATCAAGTTACTCGCTCCATTAATTAGTCCAGTATAAATTACTCTGTCACAGTGCTTAAGCAATGGAGCGAAGGGTACGAAGACTGACACTAGATAAACTACCATATAATTTACTAGTTGGTAAACGTGCTATGTGAAATAGAAGCGGTTTGAACGTATGAAATGTGCTGAGTACCCTGCGAGCTGCAACTGTAAGTACTGTAACTGCTGCACGTTACAGCCTCCAGAGAAAAGTTCTTGAGTGGCGACCACGAACCGGAAGACGCAGTGTTGGCAGGCCTCCCACTAGGTGGAACAACGACATCGTGAAACTTGCGGGAAACCGGCAGATGCAGATGGCGAGTTGTCGTTCATTGTGGCGTTCTAAAAGGGAGGCCTTTGTTCATAGTGGGCGTCTTCTGACTGATGATGATGATGATGATGACAGTAACGAAAAACCCTAGGGTGCCAATAGAGACGGAATGTATTCTGACTGCAACGTAACCGCAAATGCCAAATGCACATACATTTCAATCGCAGTTAGCGTGCAGTTGTGCTGACTGCAGTTGTCAGATTCGTTGCAGTTGGAATGCAGTCCGTCTGTACTGGCCCTTATTACATACACCTCGTAAATGAGTACCTGGCTTAAATTTTTGGGAAGTTTCAGATCACATTTGACACTTTGGAGTTAATTCTTGGATTTGTCAACTACTATATTTAGTGCGTCATGCAGGCAGAACCGCTGGTAAATGCTACTACTTATTAGCTAAATTTAGAAATTACTTGGAAAACCAACTATGGCCCAAGCCAAGACAAGACACCTGCAATCGTAAACGCTTAACGCCGCAGGGGTAATTCTGTCCCTCACTAACACATAGCTTGCGTGAAAGGAAAATAATTTACTGCGGAATAGCGTTCACTTGGTTAGGGCTCAGGTGGAGGAAATATAATCTACTTAGATGCAAATTTCCTACGACTTCCCTACGACTATAATATCGATGTCGCGCTGCGTATAGGCTTTCGAAATTCGATATTCGAAGTTCGTTTCAAGCCGTTCCGCTCACACTTACAGACATTTATAGGAGAATGAAACGGACGATAGAATACGAACTTCGAATTTTCAATGTCGGTGTAGCCCTCGTGGCCTATACTGTCAAATAACGTAGAAAATCAAGCACATTAGCCTTTAGGAATTCTCATCAGAGTACCGCATGCAGAAGGTACCGAACAAGTAGTGTCTTCTTCAACCTCGACATTGGCAGAATCATCGACAGTATCGATGGAGCTATATCTGTAAAAATTGAATTGAATTGAGCCTTGAATCAGAATAATTTTTTGATAGTACGGTGTTCTTCCATGCTGGTCTGGGTGTAAAGAAAAAACATACCTAGAATTTACTAGTTGCACTTCTTCCCGCGCCATGGTAGCCTAGTGGATTGACCTGTGGCCTCTCAAGCAGAGCGTCGTGGGTTCAAATCCCGGGCGCGCACCTCTGAGTTTTTCGGAATTTATGTGCGAAAATTACATTTCAAATTTGCCATGAGCTTTTCGGTGAAGGAAAACATCGTGAGGAAACCTTGCACACAATTGCGAAGAAATTCAATGGTGTGTGTTAAGTTCTCAATCCGCACTGGGCGCGCGTAACTATAGCCCAAACCCTCCAATACACGGAGAAGGCCTATGCCATGAGGCACGCCGAATTACGCGACAAATTAATAATTAAAAAAAACAACACAATAACAACAACAAAACTAAAATTGTAGCGAATTCGGAATAATAAAAAAAGGCTATAATAATAATAATAATAATAACTTCTTCCCGGCGCAGATGGTAAAAGCCCATCGATGGATTAGGTGAAAGCCTTAGGAATCATGTTATAGACGATGCGGCTAACAACCCATCACTATTATGATTTCCCTTTCCAGCTGTGCGCCCTTAATCATGCTAAACGTGGCCTTGAGGTTTTGTTACCTTAGGCGCTGTCTACCCCGTGGATAAAGACGTGTGTACGTTGTGACGTCATTAAGCTTCATGCAGGCTTCATGTAATTAAATCATTTATCTACGGTTATGGTCCCTGTGTGGCTAGACAAGTGTCATACGCTCCGAAGCGTATAGATGTCGCCATTCGCTTGCCAGTAGTATTACATTCATACAAACATATATCACGTCTTTATCCCTTACGGGGTAGACAGAGCCTAAGGTAACAAAACCTTAAGGCCACGTTTACGATGATTAAGGGCGTATTGTTGGAAAGAGAAATCAAAGTAGTGAAGGGTTGCTAGCCGCATCGCCTTTAACATGATTCCTAAGACTTTCGCCCGTTCCTTCGATGAGCTTTTACCATCTGCGTGGGAAGAGAAGCAACTGGTAAATTTTTTGTTTTTTCTTTACTCCCAGACGAGCATGGAAGAAAAGTCGAGTAAGAATACCTTTTTTTTTATGTCTTAGGACAATAAAAAGCACGGTAGCTTGATTTATTATGGACACTGAAGCACCAACTTACAAAGTAAACTATAATTAAACCGTCCCAATATTTCAAGAAAACAATACAATAAATTATAGCCATACATAATCAATGACGATCATAAATCGCGTCAGTTTTTCGTTGTGGTGCTTATAAAGCTGTAATTGCAGGTTTCATAGAGCCAGTTGACCTTATTCCGCAATTAAGCTGCACAATGGTGGTATAAATCAAACTAGTTTGTCATTCGACGTGTCTGTCATCCGATACCTAGTTTCATGACCACTTAAAACTGCACTCTTATGAGTAGAGAGCAGGGTTTGGTTTTATGACAGTGTTTAGTTTCGCGGTATCTTGTCTTACTGGATTCCTGAAGTTTTTGCCGCGTAGGTTTTTTATGACTCAGGTTTGTGTTCTCATAGAAATTGGTTGGGCATTTGAAGGCTTTCTAAGGCCATTCGTTTGTGCCTGGCAAAAAGTTAGGTTTAACTTGGTCTTTCCGAAACGATACTAGCATAATAATCTGATTAGCGTCCAAAGTCTAAGGTCGGATCAATAGGAGTACCCTCTCTCGTTTGGCAGCTCTCTCTCTCTCTCCCTCTATAAGCTATAAAAGTCTAATACCTACAGTCAGAAAAAACCGCTTGAACTGTCAAATAGGACTAATCCAATGATTGCAGTATTAAGCGGTCCCATTATGTGGATATATATTATTAGTGTGGATATGCCTCCCAGATGCCGAAATTTTCGTTAACATTTTTTTACGAGTATCAAAGAATTCATAGGAATTTAGCGCTGTCGGCTCTACTTTTTATTCCGGATAACTGCATAGTTCAACAGGCTAGTTACTTCATAATTGTATTTTTTCGCTCTATTCGTACAAAGGTCCGTCCAGATTGCCACCACCATTTTCCTCAGTAATCCTGCCGGTAAACAGCAGTGCTTGCGCTGCTGTGTTCCAGCGAAGAGAGTAAGCAGATGAGCTATTCCATCTTAACCCTCTAGACTAGCAACGCATCTGCAAACCTTAGGTAATGCGGGCATCTATGGTTGGTGGTGATCGATTACCATCAGGTGACCATTTGCTCGATTGGCACCCTCTAGTACATTTTAAAGTATTATAAGGGGCATAAATTTATTATGTACTTTATCAAGACGTCAAAAAAATCTATACAACTTTATGCCCCAAACAATAAAGTCGGTGACATGAAACTGTATCGATATTTATGCCCAGCCTTACCATGGGGTACATATTAAAATACATAAAGTTTAAAATGTATAATGGGTTAAAATACATAATGGTTTATAATATATAATGCGATTTTCTCAGAAAGTTACAAATTAACAGGATTGTTATAAAACAAACCTAACCTAACCTAAACCAATCTATAGATTACGATATCAAAAAAGTTCATTTAGCTAATAGTTTTACAGAAAATTGCGTTATATATTTTGAACCATTATGTATTTTAACCCATTATACATTTTAAACTTTATGTATTCTGATCCGCTCCCCTTACCATGACGTGTTAATGCGATTCAATTCCGACTCAGTCCAGGTTTTAGCTGTCAATTTTTAGTACGTATCAGACCTAAACCGAACCGGAATGGAATCGCACTAAGACGACGTCATGGTGACAGGCTGTTCGTAATAAACATCGCGTTATTTTCTTGTAGACGTGCTCTGGGGTCAGAAACCTAAACGTCCAAAAGCTTTTGCAGGCAGTATACGCATCTTAGCCGTTTTATAACCTGGTACATTCCTTTGTGCAATCCGCCCACGCTAAATATCGTCGGCTCCATCAAATTACAAAGCAATAAGCCATAAATTCCTACGTGAAGAGGTGGTGACTAGAGATCAGGATAGACCTTGCGGTCCTACAAGGCACGTGCCTTTTCAATATATCTTGAAAAGTAGCTGTACTTTTGTTTTATTCAGCACCATACGAGTAAAAGAAGTTATTTAATGATGCACGTCTTTGTCAGCTAATGTAAGAAATCCACAAATTTGGCATTCTCAAAGAATATAAAATAGTTAACGAGCATTTTTAAGAATTGTAATTAATTTTCAGTTTACACACATTACACATTTTTGTAATAATTTTAAAGTAGACCTAAAAGAGTTGGAAAAAGCGTATTATAATTGTTTTATCTGTTTGGAAGGAAATGTCAAAATGGTAAATACAGACGAATGTCGCATTTCCGAAGATCGATGAACTTGAAATTTCGTGTGTGTGTATAATTGTAAATCCTATGACAACGCAATATTGAAGTATCCTTAACAAAAAAGGGGTTTGAAAATAATATTTTTTACCTGAAACTTAATCTTAGCCTCAAGTTAGCCTCAGTAAAAATCACAATTTAATGTCAAGTTCAGAAACAATAGTGATACGAAAGGAATTTAGAGCGGTTGGCATTGAGGTGTACTCTATGCTCCGAGTACGTCTATTCAGATTGGCGCCAAGGCGCCACAAACTCGACATCTCTGCATAATCTATATTATGTAGTATATGGTATATTACGTATAATAAAGCAGTAGATAGGAATAATCTTTATTTTAAAGATATTTGAGAAAAACTACTTCACAGGATATGTTGTTTGTTTATATTTCTACAATATTTAGCACTACACTAGAAAGAAAGAAAGAAAGAAAGAAGACATTTATTCCTTTTTGCAAGACACACAAATATAAGATTAAAGTATAAAATAAAGTCGCTTTTTTTGTCCTCATGTCCCGATGTATGCTTATATCTTCAAAACTACACAACGGATTTTCATGCGGTTTTTTTAAATAGATAGAGTGATTTAAGAGGAAGGTTTATATGTATAATACATGCATAATATACCGTGCGAAGCCGGGGCGGGTCCCTAGTATAAGATAATACTACTCGTATTGAACTGAATTTCACATAGATACATTCACAAATTACGTCTAATATCCCTTACGGGGTAGACAGAACTTAATTCTGGGCTAAATGATTTTCATCACAGGCATATTAAGCTTAATCTACAACAACAGTTATTAAAGTCAGCTTAAAACTCGTCGCTCTCTTAAGAAGTTAAGTCCACCCTGACGAAGTTGCATGCTAGCCAGTTTGTGTAATACTCGTATTATGGTTCTAGTATTACATGGGTATCTCGACATAACTTAATTAAATTTAGTACCAGTCAAAGAAACGTTTAAATTACAGCCTTTATTGTAAGTTTTTGTCGCAGTGAACATTTCAAACTTGTAGCGAATATTATGAGAATAGTTTGTTGCCATTACGCGCCGGTAGTGGCGCTGTAAACGGTCACAGTACTTAAATGAGACGTCAACAGGAATGCGTTCCACAATGTCTATCAGAATCCTTACTAATATTATAAATGCGAAAGTAACTCTGTCTGTCTGTCTGTCTGTCTGTCTGTTACCTTTTCACGCTTAAACCGCTGGGCTGATTTAGTTGAAATTTGGTATATAGATAGTTTGAGTCTCGGGAAAGGACATAGGATAGTTTTTATCCCGGAAAATCGCATAGTTCCCGCGGGATAGCACAGCCCAAACCACTGGACTTAGAGACTTGAAATATTGCACATAGATACCTTATACTATGTAGGCATCCACTAAGGAAGGATTTTTGGAAATTCCCACGGGATAAGGAAAAAAACGGGATTTATATATTCAGTTCTTACGGGAACGGGAAAAACGGGAAGAAGAAGGTAGTAGAGAATATGCCCCACAGCCACCCCGGGATGGGGTTCCTTCTTAGCGGCACCAGTGAAATGCAGGTTTGGGAGTTCCCGCGACTGAAAACCCCTTCAAAAATTCATATATGTCTACGTGTTCCTGAGAAAAACGGTCTTGTTGGACAGACAGACGGACAACGAAGAGTTCTTAGTAGGGTTATTTTTTTCTTTAGAGGTACGGAACCCTACAAATAAATAAGGCTACATCATAAAGGGAAACAGAATAAGCCCCCAGCAATTGTTTTACAATAGAAGCTAGTACTAAACAAAGCACCATCACATCGTAAATTATAGGGTCTTAGGTGACATTATGAAACTAGCCAATAAGGAAGTTTCGAAATGATCGTAAAACGCTTGAACAAATTGATTTAGCAATGAATGGAGTTTACTGCTTAGAGTAATTTCAACCAAAAACAAAGAGGATCACTTATGCCATTATGCTCTCTTAAGAAACCTCTGTTTACGTAGACACCTACGGCACTAACTGGCGCCCACTCTACACTGCATCCTAAATCTAATTCTGTATACTTGGTACTTTAAACTGGGGTCTAGCTTTGACGTCTTAATTCAATTCAATTCCGAGCTGTCATTTTTGACAGTACAATACAATACAATAACTCTTTATTAAACACCGCATATAACAACCAAAACAGAAAAAATGTGTACAGAATACTACAAGGTAATAGACGGCCTTATCGCTACAGAGCGACTACCAGGCAACCATAATGGAATGGAGAAAAGAATATAACCTGAGCTGGTGCAATTTAGTGGTACAATATATATTAATATACTAAGTAGTGAAAATACATAATACATTATACATGAAACACACCCTTCCTTCCTTTTTCACAATCATGCTAAACGTGCCCTTTAGGTCTTCTGTCTACCCCGTAAGGGATAAAGACGTGATTTGTGTGTGTGTGTGTGTGTGTGTAATTTTTATTTTTACTCCATATCACATAAAGGGAACGAAACACGAAATGGTATACTTAACACTGTGAATTAACATAACATAGAATGTTTTACTACCTTTGCATTAGCATAAACAATTTTAATAAGAATGAATTGCTATTTCTATTAACATTTTTATGTTGATCGTTTTAAAATAACGGTTGTACAGCGAGATGCAAATAGTGCAGTCTGCGTTCTTCACATAAGCTGTAATTACTTTGACGGCATGAAATATGATTGCTTTAGTACCTATTTGATTAATTTAACTACGAACAACCAGCTAAGCGCGAGTCGGACCGCATATAGCGAAGGGCTCAGTTGTCAACAAAAATCATTAAAATCGTTAGTACTACAAAGGAAGGAAGGCTTACAGGGCGTCATGGACTGACTTACAACAATGTTAACGTCTTTATAATGTGCTAGCTTCTGCCCGCGACTTCGTCTGCGTAGAATTATACATAAAAACTTTCTTCTTCAATCATTCTACGAGTATCTATTAAAAAAACTGCATCAAAATCCGTTGTGTAGTTTTGAAGATATAAGCGTACATAGGGACATAAGGACATAGGGACAGAGAAAGCGACTTTGTTTTATACTATGTAGTGATGATGTACATGACTTGACAATGAATAAATAAATAAATAAATAAGGTAAACAAAAAAGGAAAAAGAAAAGACGAAGGAAAAAGAAGGAAAGGAGAAAGAAAGGTAGAGATAAGTTCGTCGTTATACTTTGTTCTGTTTAGTGCTTTGTTATTTATTTGTTTTTAATTTTACTTACAATAAAGAGTTTACATACATACATACAATCTTGACATGTCTTTTTATTGAAAAATCTTTTTATATAAAAATGAATCCCTATATCCGTTGCTCACGACATCACGCGCAAACGGCTGAACCGAATTCGGTTATTATTTTTTGTCGTGTTCGTTATTGCCAGGAGATGGTTCTTATATAGGTACAAAACTGTGGAAATAGAAGGGAAAATCTGGAACGGGGCGAAGCCGTGGGCAACAGCTAGTACTTTATAAAATAGTGATTAGTTTTGATTTGTTTTTATTACGGTTAAAAAGTCAGCGATTTTCAAAAAGTGCTTTTTATTTTTCAGCTTTCAGATCAAGTGATGTGTTTTTCAAACAGCCACAGGTATAGTAAAAATAATCCCAACGGCTTAACATTTATTATAAATCGTCAACATTTCACACCTTTTTACTTATTAACATTAGGTATAATCTACCTGAGCACAGCCCTTTAGAAAGGACATTGTGGTAACGCCATTCCCAACTGTAGTCCAGTTACATTAGATTCAAATTTCAAGTGTATCAACAAAATGGTTTGGCCGTGACCGAGCTTGAGTTTAGTCAGCTGCGGTGATAAGATATTAGAATTAACCCTTGTTCTCTAATGCTGGCCATACACCTTCCTTCCTATCGTCCAATCGGGATGACGCTGCCGATTGGGTCAGTTAGAACTGACCGTGTATAGGAGTGGATTGGCATGACATTTATACTGACGACATAATCGAATTTCGATTCTTTTGGCTTGATCATGGCGATTGGATCATGCCGATTGGATTGTGTATGGCGGTCGGCGATAGTTTAGTCAGGTCAAGTTTTTTTTTGGCGTAATCCTCAATTCTTTAAATAAATTTGTATTAGTAAACTGTTTTTTTTCACTAACCAGTGTTTGCACCAGTTTTTTTTAAGTTACGTAATTCTGAAACGCAAGTTAAATAAAGCTCTCAAAATAAAGAACACCATTATAATACCTACATAATAATACGAAAATCTTAACCATGTCATAGGCGATGCAGCTAGCAACCCATCACTATTGAATCCCCTTTCCACCTAGACGCCCACAATCATGCTAAACGTGGCCTTTTTAGGTCTTGTTACCTTAAGCTCCGTCTACCCCGTAAGGGATGAAGACGTCATATTTTATGTATGTACATACATACATACATACATACATACACAAATCACGTCTTTATCCCTTACGGGACAGACCTTACATTTATGTATGTATGTATTATATATATAACTAGCTTCTGCCCGCGACTTCGTCTGCGTAGAATTCTACATAAAAACCTTCCTCTTGAAACACTCTATCTATTAAAAAAACCGCATCAAAATCCGTTGTGTACTTTTGAAGATATAAGCATACCGCATATGACGACCGGATAGCCTAGTGGTTAGTGACCCTGACTATGAAAGCTAGAGGTCCCGGGTTCGAATCCCGGTAGGGGCAGACAGTAATATGATGAATACGAATGTTTGTGCCCGAGTCATGGATGTTGTATGTATTTAATTATGTATTTATCTACATTATATAAGTATGTTTATCCGTTGCCTGGTACCCATAGTACAAGCTTTGCTTAGTTTGGGGCTAGGTCAATTGGTGTAATTTGTCCCAAGATATTTATTTATTTATTTATACATAGTGACATAGGGACAGAGAAAGCGACTTTGTTTTATACTATGTAGTGATGATGATACCGAGAAAAAATCTAACCCTGCGACAAAAAGGCGACGTGTGAAAAAATTCGTAGTCCTGAAATTCCCTCACATTTAGACAGAACTTGTAAAATGTCCAAAAGGGGTCAAGTGCAGAGGTAAGTGGCGGAGCGACGTACATTATCATAAAGAGGCGAATGGGCTGGTCCTCCGAAGTGGCAAACGTCCTCGGACTAAAGTATGTAGTTTGTGAAGTGTTTTTTTTACGGCGAGCCGAGAACGGTTGTGAAAAGCGAGATGAAGTTATACCAATAGAGAATCCGTAGGCCGACCTTCGCCACTCTGATAACCGGAAGAAAACTATTTTAACAAAGGTAATCTTGTAATTGTCTTAACATCTTACTCGCTAATCCTGCCGCTAAGTAGCAGTGCTGGCACTGCTGTGTTCTGGTGTGGAGAGTAAGACAGCCGGGGAAATTACGGGCACAAGAGGCATTGCATCTTAGTCCTCTAGGTTGGCAACGCATCTGCAATCCCTCCGGGGTTGCGGGTGTCTATGGGCAGTGGTGATCACTTACCATCAGGTGACCCACTTGCTCGTTTGTATTCCTATTCATATAAAAAAAAACGGTTTTGCCGTTAGAAATTAAATTTCTAAACGACACAGAAAAATCCGAAAAGTAAAGCTATGGCCGGGAATCGAACCCGGATCCACGCGTGCTATACCGCTACACCACCACCCATTATTAATGGTTCCCGGCCATAGCTTTAGTTTTCGGATTTTTCTGTGTTCTAATTTTCAGTGTCGTTTAGAAATGTAATTTTAATTTAACTTTGATTTTATATTTAATTTTGATTTCTTTTCAATTTAATATTGATTCTATTTTTATTTTTATTGTGATTTAATTACCAAATTAATTATTTATACTTCCATGCTGGTCTGGGAGCAAAGGAATAACATAGAATGTACCAGTTGCTTCTCGTCCCGCGCAGATGGTAAAAACCCGTCGAGGGAATGGGCGAGTCTTAGGAATCATGTTATAGGCGATGCGGCTAGCAACCCGTCACTATTTTGATTCCCCTTTCCACCTATACGCCCCCAATCTTGCTAAATGTGGCCTGTAGGTACCTGTTACCTTAGGCTCTGTCTACCCCGTAAGGGATAAAGACGTGAATTGTGTATGTGTATGTATTTTTTTATTATTTATTTTATTTTGATTATTAATTCTGAATTACTAATATTGTTCTCAATTTGATTTCCTCGTTTACTCTTTTAGAGCATTGGTATGCAGATTAATGAATTTGACTATAAATTTAACGCATATGGGAAATCGCGACCGTAACGCATCAACAAACCGGTTAATTAATGACTCATTAAAAACACGCTCACTTTTATACTCGCACGAAACGCCGATGAAAACAGCCCTATAATGTTTTTTTTTATATTTTGTCGTGCCTATATTTCACAGAATACATGTCAAATATTATGTCAGAATTGGCTAAGTAAAGTTTTTTGAATAGTTAAAATTTTTTTTTTGGTAGTTGACGTCTTAATAATCGGGAAACTGCAGCTCTTTTATTTTTATTTCCTATTAATAATTAGAAATATTTTTTTAAGTGGTCGATATGACATTTCTGAGATTTAATGGCTGATAAGCTTCGAGCCTAGAGCTGGCTTAGAATTAAAAAAAAACTACGTCAACTGTCACTTTTACATTGTCAAAAAATAATACCACGGTTCAGTGTACGGTACAAAAGCATTGGATTACATACATCCTTGTAATACTCCATTTCCTCTGCAGTGCTTTGGGGATCGTCCAAATCTATTGTGTGTACTCGTGTAGCAGTCCAAAAGTCAAGGATGGGGTTGTCGTGAAAGCTGGAAAACGTTGTCCAAGAAGCAGTGCCTAAGTCGTCAAAAGTAGCTGAAATCGTAGTCTAAATATCGTGCAAAAGTCGAGGAGAAGTGCGGTTATATCGAAAGTCAGAAGGTTCTGCTGAGGTCATTGAAATATTCTTAATAAACATGCTGCTAACACTGATTATACGGAAACGCAAATAAACAAAACCGCAATATTATTTTTTGACAATATCAAAAGTGACAGTAGACGTAGTTTTTTTTAATTCTAAGCCAGTTCTAGGTACCATACATTCGTACTTCCCGCCCTTACCAAATTAGCTAACCGTAATTGCTTTGCAACAATTCACGCTTCCAGCGTAGAAACGGACTCCTCATACGGAACCAGCTGCGTACCAAAACCTATACGCAGCAAATCTTCCATAAAAGTCTCTTCGAGAACAAAACGCGGACACCGTCTCTCCCAGAACCACAATCAGAAAAACCTGCGAACTTAAACAACACCCAGCTGGTTCACACAAATGAAAGCTCAGACGAAGATGAGGGTTGGCAAGAACAAAGAGACAAAAGAAAAAGAACTCTACCTAGCCCAGAATCTACATCACGAATATCTAAGCAGACTAAGTTAAATACATACTGGCTAAGTAAGCCGATAGAGATTTTCAACAGCTTCTCACCACTTGATAGCGAACCAATACAAAACCCAACCCATACGGATGAACAAACAAATAAAAAGGTCATTGAAAAAAATCCTAGACCTCCTCCAATATTTGTGGACAAGGTAGAAAACTTGGGACCACTACGAATGCTGCTTGACCAACATGCTTCAGAAAACTACGAGCTAAAAGCTCTGAATGACAACAGAGTTAAAATTCAAACCAAAACGACCGATACTTTTAAAGAGATAGTCAAACAACTAGAACTTAAAAAAACTGAGTTCTACACATATAGACCTAAGCAAGAACGCCCCTTTAAAGTTATACTGAAAAACATACATCCATCCATTGATACACAAGATATAACCATAGCTTTAAAAGAAATCGGTCATGATACCGTGAACATATGGAATGTCAAACAGAGAGTAACAAAAAAACCCCTACACATGTTCATCATAGAACTAGTTCCAAAAGTTAACAATAAACAGATCTATGATGTACGCAATATTTTAAACTGCCGCATTAAATTTGAACCGCCGAGACCAGTGCGTGACTCACCCCAATGTGCAAATTGTCAGCAATATGGGCATACAAAAACTTATTGCCATCGAACACCCAAGTGTATTAAATGCGCTGGAAGCCACACATCTGCAAATTGTGCGCGAAAAGAAAGATCTGCGTCAGTCAAATGCGTCCTATGTGATGGAAACCACCCGGCAAATTACAAAGGATGTATAGTATTTAAAGAACTACAAAAACAAAAACACCCTCCTTTACGTGCTAAGAAATTAGAATATCAAGAAAGCAGACAAAGTACTAGTGGGCCAAATAAACCAACTAATACGACTACAAATGCGCCGCTTAATGCAAGAACCTACGCAGATGCAACCAAAACCGGTACAAATGAAAACAGCTCAATCCCAGAAAACAATTCAAACAAATCTAGCGACATGAAGGAGCTATTAGAAATGTTTAAGCAAATAATGAACCAATTGTGCATAATGACAAATCTACTAACAAACCTAATGACAGTGATGTCGAAGCATTCGATCAGCTCAAATTAGTCCTTTGGAATGCCAATGGCTTGACACAACACTTCTTAGAAGTTAAAATGTTCCTTACAACAAACGACATAGACATGCTATTAGTTTCTGAAACTCATTTTACAAATAAAACATACTTCAACATCCCAAGATATACAATGTACCACACAATGCACCCTGATGGTACAGCACATGGGGGTTCTGCTATATTCATCAAGAAAAATCTGAAACACCACGTTGCTGACGCATACTGCACGGAAAAAATACAAGCCACTAGCATAATTATTGAGGATCCTATTGGTTCCCTGCTCGTCTCTGCCGTTTACATGCCTCCGAAACACAATATGAAGACTGAGGATTACACAGACTTTTTTAAGTCCTTGGGTCCACGTTTTATTGCTGGAGGAGATTACAATTCCAAGCATACGGAATGGGGTTCAAGACTCACTACTGTGAAGGGACGTGAACTCCTAAAATCGGTCAAAGATCTCCGACTTACTGTGTCTTCTTCTGGGGAACCGACATATTGGCCTACTGATGTCCATAAAAAACCCGATCTTGTAGATTTCGTCGTTAGTAAGGGCTTGTGCCGCACTTCTATAAAGTGTAACTCCTGCTTCGAACTGACATCGGATCACTCACCAGTCAAAGTGCAAGTTAGTTGTAATGCCCAGAAAGTCAATAATCGATGTAAGTTACATACAAAAAAAACAAACTGGAGTCTCTTCCGCACCCTTGTTACGAACAATCTAAACTGTCACATACCTCTCAATTCAGATGAAGACATAACGAGAGCTGTAGAATATTTTAACGAAACCGTACAACAAGCAGCCTGGGGTGTTACACCAGATCAAACAGTAAACGAATCTGACTTTTACTACCCAAAAGAAATCTTAAACCTAGTAAACAAGAAACGTCAAGCTAGAAAACTTTGGCAAGTAACGCAGTTTGCAGAACATAAAACCATTTTTAATAGATTGGCAAAAGAGCTCAAGCAAAAACTAACTGTTCGCAGAAATAACGCTGTAGAAAATTATCTTAAAAACCTGGATACAACGTTGGCCACTGATTACTCACTGTGGAAGGCGACAAGTAAACTTAAAAAACCAATAGCACACTGTCCACCTATTAAGAAACCAGATGGAACATGGGCAAAGACCGATGATGAAAAGGCTAAAACTTTTGCTAAACATCTTACTGGGATATTCACTGCAAATGACGACTATGGATCTACCAAAATTGAAGAAACCGCATCAGTATTAGGCCAAACACACCAACTAGACATCCCAATCAAAAAATTCACAAAGGCGGAAGTACTAGCTGCAGTCAAGAAACTGAAGGTTCACAAGGCACCGGGTTATGATCTTATTACTTCCAAAATCCTAAGAGAACTACCGGAAATAGGAATCAAGTTCCTAACTCAAATATTTAACGCATGTATCCGGAGAAATTTTGTACCACCGCAGTGGAAAGTTGCCGAGATTATTTTAATTCCGAAACCTGGGAAAGATCCGTCTGATGTAAAATCTCACCGCCCCATCAGTCTTCTTCCAGTTCCTTCCAAGATTCTGGAAAGTCTATTCCTAAAACGCATGATTCCAGAAATCGCAGCTTCCAAACTTATACCCGACCACCAATTCGGATTTCGACAGGCCCATGGCACTATTGAGCAGGTTCACAGGCTGGTAGAAGAAATAAATCGGACGTTTGAAAGCAAATCCTATTGCTCAGCTGCCTTTCTGGATATCTCACAGGCATTTGATCGTGTCTGGCATGATGGGCTCTTGTACAAAATACGCAAGAGACTACCTATAAACTACTACCTTTTTATACAGTCGTACCTAAGCCAAAGACACTTCTATGTTAAGTATGGTGATAATGTTACATGTCTACATAGAATCCAAGCTGGTGTCCCGCAGGGTAGCGTGATGGGCCCGACACTATACCTAATATATACCTCAGACTTACCGAACACACATGATGTACTCACGGGAACATTTGCTGATGACACAGCAATACTAGCAGTTGATGAGACCACCTCTGGTGCCTCAGCGAAGCTACAAAGAAATTTGACGGAAATATCAAAATGGTTGAAGGACTGGAGGATAAAAGCCAATGAAACTAAATCAGTCCACGTCACTTTCACCTTGAGACGGGAGACTTGCCCAGAAGTAGAATTAAACCAAATTAAAATACCACAGTCCAACGATGTTAGATATTTGGGTGTATATCTAGACAGACGTCTGACCTGGAAAAAGCATATATGGACCAAAAGAAAAGCGCTTGACCACCAACAAAGGAAGCTTTACTGGCTTATGAGTCGCAAATCACAACTTTCCTTGGAAAACAAACTCCTCTTATATAAATGTATCCTGAAACCCGTCTGGACCTATGGTTTGCAGCTATGGGGTACAGCATCCACATCAAACATAGAAATTCTGCAACGATTTCAATCCAAGACTCTTCGTATGATAACTGGAGCACCATTTTATATGACTAATAATCAACTACACCGGGATTTAAAAATCAAAAAAGTTAAAGAACAAGTCAAGGACTCTTTGTTTTCCTATTGTGAAAGAATAAAATCACATCCTAACTTACTGGCAAAAAACTTGATGAGGACTCAACCAAGACACACATTTAAAAGATTAAAAAGACAAGCCCCCCAGGATCTTCTGTAAGAAGAGATGATAAATGACTATATGGCCATATCACTGGATGTGGTGCCATACACGCCATCTTTAAAATTGCTTAAAATCTAGTTAAATGTCGATAAGACAGCTCGCTAGAAAAAGAGAACAATAAAAAAAAAAAAAAAAAAAAAGTTCTAGGTACGAAGCTTATCCAGCCATTAAATCTCACAAATTTCATAACGCTCACTTAAAAAATATTTCTAATTAATAATAGGAAATAAAAATAAAAGAGCTGCAGTTCGTCGATAATTAAGACGTCGACTGCCGGAAAAAAATATGATTGGAACCTCTGCAAAAACCTTCACTTAGCCAATTACCTTTCTCTTCTCTTCTCTCTCTTCTTCAACCTTGATCTACCCAATGCTGAGTAAAGGTCTCTTCCATTCTAGACCATTCTGTGCGGTCTCGAGTTTTCCGCATCCAATCCTTCCCAGCCGCTCTCACCAAATCGTCCGTCCATCTTGCCGGCTGTCTCCCCACATTCCTGAACCCCCTTCGTGGTCTCCACTCCAACAACTTTTTGCCCCATCTTCCATCACCCCTACGGCAAATATGGCCCGCCCATTTCCACTTCCTAGAGGCTATGGTTTTTGCTATGTCAGTTAGTCTCGTTTTCTTGCGGATTTCGGTGTTCCGGACGTGATCGCGTAGAGAAATCCCCAACATAACTCTTTCCATAGCCCTTTGGGAGACTTGTAGTCGGTGGATGTGCTGCCTAGTCAGCGTCCAAGTCTCGGCTCCATAAACCATTACGGGCAGGACGCACTGTTCGAATGTGCGGCGCTTGAGATTTAAAGGCACTCTTTTGTCCCTGAACACGTCGGAAAGTTTGCCGAAAGCCCCCCAACCCAATTGGATACGTCGCTTTATCTCACGTTCCTGTCCGCTCCTTTCGAGACTTATAGCTTGACCCAAATAGACGTACTCGTCAACACTGTCGATCCGCTGACCGTGCATGGTCACATATTCAACGTCGGCATTGCAGCACATAATTTTAGCTCCAGTGCAGTGGTTTGAGCCGTGCGTAGTCTATCAGTAAGCCTATCACGGTACAGTTTCATAAGTCCATTATTACCTTTATAGTTAAGTTATTGTTAAGGTAACTTGAAGCAAGTCACACTAAAAAAAAGATTCGGTCTGACAGCCCAAGGCCAATACGTTAACTACGAAAAAACACTTAAGAAAATACGTTTCTCTATTATTAATGAACTCTAAAGTAAACATTAGCCCAGTTGCCGTTATTCAATAAAACACCAAAAGAAGTTCTCAACCAACTTCATTCGCGTAGACGATTTCTATAGAAAATCCATCACAATCGTCTTCCCGTAATTGGCAACATTGTCTCAAGGAACCTGTCTCTATTCTCTTCTATTCTTGTAGGAATACATAATTACTGTATTGTCTTTGCTGATTATAGTAAAAGATTGCATAATTACCCACAAGCTACAACTACCGCATAACTGACTACTATACCGTGATATAGCTTATCAATTTGTCTAGAATTATGCAATTATTCGCTGCTGATTTTGGCTGGGAGCAAATAAAAAACATAATGTGCCAGCTTCTCGTGAAAGCCCATCGAGGGAATGGGCGAAAATCTTAGGAATCATATCATGTAAGGCGATGTCGCTGGCAACCTGTCACTATTTTGATTCCCCTTTCTACATATACGTCCACAGTCACGCTAAACGTGGTCTTTAGGTCTTGTTACCTTACGCGCTGTCTACCCCATAAAGTATAAATACGTGACTAATATGTACGTAAAGAATATGTAATTACAGCTTAACATGCAACGTTATAACTATATTTCCCTTTATATTACTCAATATCGTGCCGTGTCACCGCGACGCCCCACGACCACCCCGGGATGGGGTTCCCTCTTCACGGCACCTGTGCAATGCAGGTTTGGGAATTCCCGCCCTCCCCCGCTGGTGCCGCTTGGATTTTTATAGAGGTTGTCTCCTCGTGGCCCCCGTCTTAAAAAAGACAGCGGCCCACGTTCCCGGCGCCTACGGGCCGGGGGTACGTGTTGACCGACAATGGCCGAAGCCACGCCGCTCCACGATCGCGTCCACGTCTCACTCACTCGTCTCACGTCAGCTCTCACACCCTCATGTACCACTCTGAAAGCAGAGCGGTACCGAAGGCATGATCGCGTCGGAGTAGACAGAGCCTAAGGTAACAAGACCTAAAGGCCACGTTTAGCATGATTGTGGGCGTACCTATACGTGGAAAGGGGCATCAAAATAGTTATTTTCGCCCAATCCATCGATGGGCTTTTACCATCTGCGCGGGAAGCTAAGCTACAGGTACATTTTGTATTTTCTTTACTCCCAGACCAGCGTGGAAGAACTGGATCTAGGTATATTCGTGAGAATTAATTGGCACGCGTGGGTAACTCTTTCAAATCAATACAAAATTTTATTTTTTCAAATTGGCCGCCAAGGGCTCTTTTGCTTGTCTTTTTTGAAACTACCAACCAGCGCATTCGGAAAGACCATCATTGCTAAGAAACTTGGCAGAGAGTCATTTTTTCAAATTTGTAATCATCGCGGTAATTATAATAAGAGATCTGTATAGCCTGCAATTATCATAGCAACGGCCCTAAGCGCCGACGATTCCGCAATAAAATTATAATAACAGATCGTATAATTAAGAAACTAAACCTAAGTCTTATCTTTAACAATTCACACGGATTGCCCCATAAATTACGTCCCTTATATAAGATATGGCCACACTTTAAATTGGAAATCGTATCACTTCATTGCATAATGGGAGACTGGTGTCAGTAGATGTTGCTCCATTGTCATTAAATCTAGACTTTGATATATAGCCCACAGCTATTTTAGAGCCAGAACTATTATGAGGCATTCGACAACTCCACTGCTCCGCTATGAAACCATGAAATGCGTCTGTCACCCTCGCTCTGGTTCCGTCTGTCATACGCTAGTAAGAGACGGCGCTAATAAGAAAAGTGGTCCTGTTTCACAATTCTGGATCTGTGGTTAATGATCCAATTAGTTACGGGAACGTAAATTAGTCATCTAGTTATCATTATGGCTGGTGATAATGTGCATTATATACGAGAGCCGTTAATCAATGAGTTAATGGAGCTGACATTATTGGTATTTTGTGTTGGTGTAATCTGTCAATAGCATTATAATCAGTTGGAGGAAATTTGTTTTCATATACCTTGGCAGAAATTTACTGTCACTGCATACTCGTACTGTAGAACAAAATTCTCTGCCGCGTCTTTCTGTTTGTTTGATGAAAAACTACTGAACCGACCTGCAGGCGGTACCCTACTAATATTATAAACGCGAAAGTATGGATGGATGGATGGATGTTTGTTACTCTTTCGCTGGACAGATCTGGATGAAATTTTGATCATATTTCGATTATAGTCTGGAATAACGCATAGGCTACTTTTTATCCCGGAAAATTGCTTAATTCCTGTGGAATAGCGATATACGAATTCTATGCAGACGAAGTTGTGGGCAACAGCTAGTTCACTAATAAAGATAGTGATTCATGAGGAAGGTTAAGTATACAATTTGTCAAGATTTTTTTGGGAATAAAATTATATTTTTATTAATATACAAACTATTAAGAACTAAATAACAATAAAGAACACTAAAACTAGAAAATTTGATTTAAAGTAAAGTTAAAAATGATTAAAAAATTAACCTACAAAATCCCCCTGTTTCGTGCCTGGTTCAAAAATTCCCATTATGCTGGCCGCATTGCCTCTTTGAACTGCAATGGCAACCCTTTGTAAATTGGTTGAAATGTGACGACTGTGGCAGCGCCGTTTTAGTGAGTTGCAATTGCAAATATAGTAACAAACAATTATTAGTCAAATTAAAAAAAAACGGCTGAGAAGTAGAATAAAAAAAAACACCAGATTTTTGCTAACTGTACTTTTTGTTGGAATCCACTCAATGTGGTCCAAAACAAATTTTTGCTTCCAATTTTTTTATTCCATTACCTACATCCGCCTATTTAAAACAATCACAAACACCTAGCGAGAAAAAAAAAGTAAGCTGTCAAATATTATCTCTCTTACAATAAATAATTGTGACACTGCTAAAGGATTTAATGCACAACTTAAAGCGGAAATCCCTGCTGACTTATTGACTAACATCGTTCATAACTTATGTAACTTAATCCTATTGAAAAATAGTGTTTTATCTAACACAGCAGCGCCATTATAGTCGCGGTCACACCAACTAAACAGTATGCTTTGTGCAAGTTTTCGGCTACAAAATACGTCTACACAAACACATTTTCTGTTTCTTTCTGTCAAACGATATTATGATGAGTAAAGAAATACATTTTCCACCTTATTCCCATACGCACATCTATAATAAATCCTGTAAACACATAAAAAACATTTAAAATCTGACAAAAAACTGAAAAAAGAAACTGAACGCTGGCTAATGAGTTTGAATCATGACGATACCTAAAATATTCTTACAGCCTGTAATTAAATGCACTAACACTCACATACTACGCACACGCGCGCACACACAGACACACACACAAATTATTTAGATTTTTATGTTAGTCCCTTATTGTTATAACTGTCTCTAGTCTCCACGACACAGGCCCTGAGTCTAGTGCGGAGGCTGCCGAACAAACATGTTATAACTTTTTGAATAAGTAATTAATAAATACACTGATTAAGTAATTAATAAATACGTCGTTATAGATTGTATAGGATATGTCATCAGAATTTCTCTTTTTTCTGTCACACTTTGACAGCTGTTGATAATCCTCAAGAAAAATGATGAAGCGCCCCGAATAGCTTCCTAGGAACTCATTGCATTCTCAACCGTTATGCTCGGCAAACTGTCATTTTGGCGACGCCTTACAGCAAATTAAACGTTCGCGTCTGCTAATGGTTGATATTATCAGTTTAACTTAGCCAATCATCTTACCTCCTTACTTATTAGCTAGGTACGGCTGGTATGAACCTGGCAGTTTTAAGCGGAAGCAAAGAATTATTTGATAATATATGAACCTGTTTTTCACCGAATGGCAACGGCTTCACAGATTTACTGCCACACCGTTACTCCGAACAACTGGGACAGTTACTTTTTACAAGTGTTTGTTTTATATAATATATGACTGTGGCATGTCAAGATAACACGTTTAAGTCAACGCCGTAAAACCTCAACAAGGCGAAGATTTTTGACATTAACGGTAAGATAATAATATTATATATTAAAGTTTTAGAGCGAGCCTGTTTATTAATTTACATATATTATATTACTATTTTTATTTAAACAAAACTGATATTTACAAGATCCAACATACATCCTACTATCCTACTAATATTATAAACGCGAAAGTTTGTAATTATGGATGGATGGATGTTTGTTACTCTTTCGCGTAAAAACTACTGAATGGATGTGGATAAAATTTGGAACGGAGATAGCTGATACCCTAGATTAACACATAGGCTATTTTTTACCTCGGAAAATTGCATAGTTCCCGCGAGATAGCGAAAAACTATTTTTTTGCAGACGAAATCGCGGGCAGCAGCTAGTAGATACATATACATAAATCAACATTACATTTAACAAGATATAAAGGCCATGTTTACCATAATTGTGGGCGTACTGGTGAAATGAAAAGGGTACCTAATCAACAGTTTTTTATTAATTTGAGTTTCTAAATTCGATTAAAGATACTTCATTTTTTTCATACAACCAGTCGTTCTCTGGGTCTCATTTAGACAAACAGATAAGCTAACTGATTTTAATCGCATTTTAAAACTATATTCCCGACTTAAAGTAAAAAGAATTCCCCTTGGACACGGTGTCGGAGATACTAACAGCTTTCCCTCTTTGAATATCTAAGCGCATTCTTTGTCCGAGGAAGCTGCCAGCTCTAAGTCCCCCGTGACGTCGACTAGCCTTTTTGTAGTTTCTTTATTGTACGGATAATACAGAAAAGTCACAAGATGAAAAGGCGAACTTATGAGTAATTCCCATCTTCCAACCTAGCAATCCCACCCAGGTTGGATATTGGGAAATCACAGTGCCATCTTCCAACCTGCCTCAGGTTGGATAGTGGGAACAAAATTTGTTATTATTTTTTCTTCTTACTTCAAATGTACAAACCTACATAAATATAAACGTATAAACATACCAACTACTTGTGACTGTACCCTATTCAGTACAGGTTGGATGGGAAGAAAAATAAATAATAAATTTTGTTCCCACTATCCAACCCGAGGCAGGTTGGAAGTTGGCACTGTGATTTCCCAATATCCAACCTGGGTGGGATTGCTAGGTTGGAATATGGGAATCACTCGAACTTAACCCTTAAAAATATCTCTTCCTACGAATGAGAAACATTATCATATAGGTACGAAACAAAAGTAAACACACAAAGGCTACGAGCACTGAAACCTACGCAACTTTAAAGTATTAGCTGCTATTCTGCGGGAACTATGCGGGATACAAACTATCCTATAGCCTTCCTCGGGACTGAAACTATATTAATATCAAATTGCAGCTAAATATGTTCAGTGGTTTAAGTTTCAAAGCGTAACAGAGTTTCTTTCGCATTGACATTATTAGAATGAATTAAAAAACCGATAGAAACAGCATGTCATAATAATGATACTAAAATATTGACTTAACAAGATACCAATTAGTAAAATCGAATATCAAAATATAGCTACTGGGTTTGAATTGATTCTCAGTACACTTCCTGTAATTTTGACAAGTACTAATCTCCGCAGTTTGAAATTTGAAACTAATGCGTGTCAATAAATACGCTAATTAGAATCAAAGCGCACTGACCGCCATTACTGGGAATAATTTTAATATTTAAGAGCCTTCAAAATAACGCGTGGGTGGTTGATAGTACGGAGGTGACTAGTCATTGAATATCGTGGAGATGCCAGTGGAATCTGTCCGTAGATTTTAAGTGTGTTGCACCAAGTTACGAGCTTTAAACATAACCGCCGATTTCGACATAATAGTTCATATGTTTTCGGTCACAAATCGTTGATTATGGTTAAAGTTATTGTCAAAGTAAACTGGTGCTAATCACGCTAAGTTACTAAGTTGCTATAGATAATAAGACAGACTATTTCTGGAAATTAAGTAGGAAATTTAAACGTAAATACACCCCGAATCAACCTCATTGTAATGTACAACGTGTGACATACAGCAATTGTAAAACAAAATGAAGGATACATATTTAATAGAATACCAGCTTTCAGTTTTCGACTCTCCACTACAAAGTCCTACTTTTAAGGTTTTTACAACTGAATAAGATAGTAATACAATTTTAACCTTAAACGATTAAAATAAAATTGCAATTAGACTTCAAATTATCATCTTATTCTCATTATTATATATTATTGCAACATTGTATTATTAATTGTACAATGATTTGGCTCTCTTCAATCGGGGACAATTAATTAACTGATAAATTACAAAGTAGCGGATGTGAACAGATGCCAAGCGCCGAAATATGTCGCGACAGGTGCGCATGCGATGGTTGATTGGTAATTGCTACTGTGGATAGTTTGAAGTTATCTAAAGTTGTATCGTCTCGTTTTTTAATTGTAACGAATTAATTACTACTGGTAGAAGGCTTTAAAATTTGTAGTTAGTACATGGTAGGAGTAATTTGGTAGCTCTTTTATTAATATTATTTTTAAATGGAGACATAGGATCTTTTTCTAAATTCAGATATTTCTATATACCTATGCGATAAAAATGAAAAACTTATTCAGACGGTATTTCTTTGAGTTCAGTATATATAAGTATGTATTACAACTCTACACTATTCTGTCAATGTAGTCAAATCGCTTGCTAAAGTATAGACGACCTACGTAAGTGTTTTATAACTTTCTTACAGTTCGTACCTCAGATAGAAAAATATACTCAGAGGCAAAAATTCGGCCCCCATTTGTATGCAATATAAGTCTGACGAAATAGCCTTGAAAATGTTTTACATGGTTTTGAATCATAGTTTCCATACATTGATCGATTTTCAAAGTGAACCGCGTCAAAGGCGGGACTAAATTTTGTAAATACATACATACATACCTACATACATAAATCACGCCTTCATCTCCTACCGGGTATACAAAGCCAAAGGCAACAAGACCTTAAGGCCACGTTTAGCATAAATTTACCTAGGTAAATCAAAAGTATTTGTTGGCTGTTCTATTAAACTAGTCCAACTGCCTGCTGGAATATTTTGGCATCATTCTGAAAGATCTTGTACTACAATACAATACAATACAATACAATACAAATACTCTTTCTTTATTGAACACCACAAATCAGTACAAACATACATACATACGTCTTTATCCCTTACGGGGTAGACAGAGCCTAAGGTAACAAAACCTTAAGGCCACGTTTAGCATGGGGCGTATAACTGGAAAGGGAAATCAAAATAGATACGGGTTGCTAGCCGCATCGCCTGTAACATAATTCCTAAGACTTTCACCCATTCCTCGACGGGCCTTTACAACAAAAAACAAAATATACAATAGGCGGTCTTATCGCTTGTAGTACTGTGGCACCTCCGCGGTTTTCTGGCCCCGCGCTGTCAGTCAACCCGTCCTATACGTCAAAACTCGGCCGCACTATAAAACTTATGTTTTCTAAGTGGATACCATGATGGCCGGCTTATTTATTTAAATAAATGTTGGACAGTTAAAACGTCTCCATATATGGGCGAGCGGCTTTTCGAAACACTTTCAGTTTGATGCTGGGTTTTACAAACAGTATGCTTAGTGTAAGTTTTCGGTCACAGAATACGTATGAGAACAGTTTGTTGCCGTTTCGATCCGCAAGTGGCTCAGAGCCTCTAGTGTAAGTTTTCGCATATAAAAACGTCTCGAACGTAAACGCGCGTTCACGTAAACGTCTCAATTACTATGGAATAATTGGCAGCGCCACTAGCGATCGAAACGACAACAAAGTGTTCTCATAGTATTTGACATTTTAACGTAAACGTGATCGAGACTTATTTTGGTATCGAAAACCTACACTAAGCATACCTACAGCACATTATTTCATAGTAATTGAGACGTTTACGTAAACGCGTTCGAGACGTTTTTGTATGCGAAAACGTACACTAGAGTAGGGGTTCCCAATCTTTTTCAACCTGCGGCGCAGTTACAAGTTTAGTATTTTGTAACGGCGCCCTGCCTTAGCTAAGTTGTTAGGTTAGGCTACTTAAAGGGAGATAGTAAAAAAGAGTGACACGACGCTATATTATTTACCGATGCGAGCGCTCAAATAGGTACCCGCGAATATTTGTGGTTTCGGATAATGATAGAACTCACGGCGCCCCTCTTTACTTTCTACGGCGCACCAGGGCGCCGCGGCGCACACTTTGGGAACCCCTGCACTAGAGGCTCAGATAATTCGTTGTCCATACAGCCGCACTTAGCATGATTGTGGATGTATAGGTGGAAAGGGGGAATCAAAATAGTGATGGGTTTGCTAGCCGCATCGTCTATAACACGTTTCCTTAGACTTTCGCCCATTCCCTCGATGGGCTTTTACCATCTGCGCGGGAAGAGAAGCAACTGGTACATTATATGTTTTTTCTTTACTCCCAGACCAGCGTGGAAGAATAATAGTAAAGATTTATACTACGTATACATATAACTAGCTTCTGCCCGCGACTTCGTCTGCGTAGAATCATACATAAAAACCTTCCTCTTGTATCACTCTATCTATTAAAAAAAACCGCATCAAAATCCGTTGTGTAGTTTTGAAGATATAAGCATACAAAGGGACATAGGGACATGGGGACAGAGAAAGCGACCTTGTTTTATACTATGTAGTGATAGTGATTGCACGTTTAAAGGTATTAGATAGATATATGTAGTGATGGTGCGGCGGTCTTCGTTGCCGCCTAACAGTTTGAAACCTAATAGCCATCTTGAAGCTCAAACAGTAGACACTCGAACAGCCTTGGACAAGCCTACGCAGCCAGTTTATGCCTTATAAGTCCTTGTTTTAGACGTGATAGATTAATGTATCTAATACCAGCTGTGTTGGCAGGGTAACGTTTGAGAACCGAAGTCGTGAGTGCTAACAAAATAGCTGCAAGTTTATCTTAAAGATTTTAAAGACGAATAAAAATACCAACTTTGTGGGATTTTGTTTTATATATATATATATATATATATATATATATATATATATATATATATATATATATATACTAGCTTTTGCCCGCGGCTTCGCACGCGTGAACCATGAGCATTTCAAAGAAGCAAGCAATCAAGCAAGCGAGCAAGCGAACCTGCAAGCTTTCAAGCAAGCATGCAAGCATGTAAGTATGCAAGCAGGAATGCAAGCAGCAGGCATGAAAGCAGGCAAGCAAGCATGCAAGCAAAGATGCAAGCAAGCATGCAAGCAAGCGTGCAAGCAAGCACTCAGCGAGAATGCATGAACCTGAACATGAAGCAATCAAGCAAGCGAGCAACCAAATCTGCAAGCTTTCAAGCATGCATGCAAGCATGTAAGTATGCAAGCAGGCATGCAAGCAAGCATGCAAGCGAGCAAGCGAACCTGCAAGCTTTCAAGCAAGCATGCAAGCATGTGAGTATGCAAGCAGGCATGAAAGCAGGCAAGCAAGCATGCAAGCAAGCGTGCAAGCAAGCACTCAGCGAGAATGCATGAATCTGAACATGAAGCAATCAAGCAAGCGAGCAACCAAACCTGCAAGCTTTCAAGCATGCATGCAAGCATGTAAGTATGCAAGCAGGCATGCAAGCAGGCATGCAAACAGGCATGCAAGCGTGCAAGTAAGCACGCAAGCATGCATGCAAGCAAGCATGCAAGCATGCATGAAAGCAAGTATGCAATCAAGCATGCAAAGCAAGGACTCAAGCAAACATGCAAGCAAGCCCCCCGCATTGCCCCGCTGCCTTAATTTTTCTGAAACTAAATATTGCAGGATTTTTATAAAACAAACCTAACCTAACCTATAGGACTGTCCTAAAATATATCCTAAATTTTTTTTTTATTATTATTATGAACTGACCAGTGATTTACCTCTATCTCACTTGGTGGAAGGTGCAGATGAGGCCAAAGGTGTAACTCACTGGTTCAGTAATAGCCTATTCACTCTAGCCTTGAAGAGCCCTAGGTTGTTTCTGTCCGGAAATACAGACGATGGGAGCGAATTCCATTCCCTAGCAGTTCGCATTAGGAAGGATGAAGCAAACCGTCTCGTGCGTGCCAGTGGTATATTGACAACAAATGGGTGATAGCTTTATCTAGCTTTATCTTTATCGCTATCCCGCAGGAATTACGCAATTTTCAATGTGTTATTCCAGACTATAATCTATCTATGTTCCAAATTTCATCCAGATCTGTCCGGCCGCTCTGGCGTGAAAGAGTAACAAATATCCAAACATCCATACAAACTTTCACAATTATAACATTAGTAGGACATATTTTACTAATTTTACTAATAATTTTATTTCTTACCTGCAATCACAAATCTCAACGTAATAGTAGTAATAGTACCCACTTAGTAGTAATATATTCATCACCATCATCATCATCATATATCCCTCGGGAACCGTTCATTTTTCCGAGATAAAAAGTAGCCTATGTGTTATTCCAGACTATAATCTATCTATGTTCCAAATTTCATCCAGATCTGTCCAGCCGTTCTGGCGTGAAAGAGTAACAAACATCCAAACTCACAAACTTTCACATTTATAATATTAGTAGGATATCATGGGACAAATTACACCAATTGACCCAGTCCCAAACTAAGCAAAGCTTGTACTATGGGTACCAGGCAACGGATAAACATACTTATTTATAATAATATAATGTAGATAAATATACATACAACATCCATGACTCGGGTACAAACATTCGTATTCGTCATACAAATGCCTGCCCCTGCCGGGATTCGAACCCGGAACCTCTAGCTGCATAGTCAGGGTCACTAACCACTAGGCTATCAGGTCGTCGAAACATCGTCGTTTCCGGTTTTCTGCTCATGCATTTATTCCATACTAATCTGGGAGTATAGAAAGAATATAGAATTTACCAGTTGCTTCTCTTCCTGCGCAGATTGTAAAAGCCCATCGAGGGAATGGGCGAAAGGGTTTACTAATGTTTGGTCAAAAAACATTTCCCAAAGTATCACTTCGCAAACTATTTTACGCAAATTTTCATTTCCCAAAAAATCATAAGGCAAAACAACTTTTAACAACTAACAGCTGGCAAATTTTTTTTTGGCAAATTATTGTTTACCAAGGTACACAAGGTACACAAATATAAGATGAAAAATAGATCATCAGCGTTGTGTGTGTCTTCGCAAAAGTGAAACGGTCGCTGGCTCAGCATTACACTGATTTTTAGTCAGAACCGTCTATGACTCACGAAACGATACAGAGATAAAATATACTACATAATCCATAAACTTTTACGTAAACAAATCAATAAATAGATAGAACCCGACTTATGTAACTTAAAAAAAATACATAAATTAATTAAATAATTTACAATAAACAAAAAATAAAAGGAAGGAAAACTAAATTGTTTAATAACAACAGGCTGGCATATCGAAGTGCAAAGTGCTGGAGGACTATTGTAAGGATTTTTGGAGCGTCAATAAGTGATCCTTCAGCTTGCGCCTAAACCTTGCAGTATGCCGTGTCAAAATGCCGATACTTATTATAATTCGCCTTCAAATACCAAGACTTAATTACACAGACTAATCGCCGAGTTGGCGTCTCAACGAGCAGTTTGCATATAGATTTGGATAAGTCCAAGCAATGTAGATTTTTTATGGAATAGAGCTAACGTTTATTCATTGGCCAATTAAGTGATGGACTGAATAACTAAATACTATGTACAAAATTAACCTAAACCTAGCCTAACTCAAACTACAAATAAAACACCCCTCCCAGGTCACTGTCACTGCTCATTGTGCCCAGAAGGCTGGCAGCATTGCCGCGTTGAATCGCGAGGCTAATTCTTGGCCCAAAGTAGCTGCCAGCCTGCTGGTCACCAGAATCATCTATCAGGCGCGTAGATATTTTCCTGGAGAGATCTCGCACGCCTGGACCCCACGGTCCCAAGGTCTCAACGCCAAATAACGGCGCAAAAATAAAGCCCTCCCCAAGAGCTGCATATTTTATACGTTTGAGTTCTAATTAAGTTAATTTTGATAGAAGTATTCTCGGGGCGAGTTACATCGACGTTTACATGAAGGATTATCATCGGGTTTGTCAACGGTGAGAACGTATTTCTTTATTCTGTTATTATATTCGTCATTTTGATTGTCAGAACGCTCCTGGTAGGAATTAGGATATATTGTGTAAAAGTGTCCTTTTTTTTAAAGATAAGTTAAAGGAAACTTCGAACGTAACTCATTTGGGTTTGATAGAATTCGTCGTTATCCACTCGCTAACTCAAAGAGATTTCTCTGCGTTCGAAGACAGAGCAGAGCAAACGATGTCAAAAGTGCCACGTGACAAACACTGTTTATGCGATATAACGGCTTTAATTGCTAATAGTTATATCAATTGGTACAAGTAATTTGCATAGATATTTATTTGATAGTAGGCAACTATTCTATTTCTAAACGATTTCATTACACCGCTTTATTATGCCATTAAAACTAAATAGGTACTATTTCGTTTATATAAATTGCTACTGCTCGTACCTTATTAGAAAATGATCTATAAACACTATGTATACAAATATATAGTGTTTATAATAATCAAAGTACGTATACCTAATGTGGTTGCCAGACGACAAATTAATATCAGGATCTACATCTACGTTGACTGGACTACAAATGCGCAAGGCGTGGGTGGATGTTGGCGCCGCTAAGCCGTGTAATAGTACTATTAGGGACACATTAACTTATTGTTAAAGACAGGTGGCGCTAATGGTTTAAGGGAAGTTTTGTTTCATATATTCTTGCGCTTATATTCGTGTTTTTTTTTTTAATTATCCAGTGCTTGGCTCGAAACACAATACGTGCTATCACAACGCTGACAACAATAAAAATTCATTTTTTTCACGCAGAATTTGTTATTTAATTGAAAATGTATGTAATTTTACTAGACTATTTACTGGACCAATCTATTTTAACTACGACTAAAATCCCTTCGCTGCTGCAAATGCTGGTAAATGTCAACATCTTGTAAAATATGGATGTCAAAAGTATTTTTAGTAAAATGTCAGTTATACAAAGTGTAGTTCCAATCAATTTCTATGCAAATAAGTAAAGTGATAAATTATAGGGTTTACGTCTAGAGTTGCACAAGCAAAGCCGGTATTCTTACAAATATCCAATTTTATACCTATGTACTCAAACGTCAAAGTTTTAGTTTGATTTGTGGTTAGTTTTATAGTGGCCAGCCACTTTGAAGTTCACTAATATAAATATTTTATAAAATGGTACGGTTTATTCATTTTTGCTCTAAAACCATTTTGTTTTATTACATTTTAAATATACCTTTAAGTCTAGTTTCTTTGAATGATGGCCAGTGATAAAAATAACATGGAATAAGTTGAGTACTTTTTTGTAAAATAAAAGATAATAAATGCGTGCAGACTTTAATTAACTGCTTGTTTTACCTAATCTCCTTGCAAATTTTATTATCTATAGTTATCCGTCGCTAAGATACTTTAGCTTTATAAGTTATCGAGTCTTCAGAGCAACGTTATCTTGAAGATAAGAATATATGTATATTGTGTTTCTACTTTGCTAAATGAGACCTCGTAATAAAATGAACTAGTAAATATGGTTTAGGTCTTAGACTAAAAATGTATATGTTTAATGTTCGAGTGCTAGGACTGTGCGGAACGCTAGACGTCTCATTTTGGATCCAAAATTAAGTCAGTTGACGCTATACATTATGATCATCGACCAACGTACTGAGATGTTCAGTCGTACTTAGTCATCTGCTAAGTTATTTTGGTGTAATTATAAGACACAGTCAAAACACTGCAAATATTACGAGGGCTGCCTTTTAAGTTCTGTCGTTCGCAAACCTCCTGTGATTATTTAAAAAAGAAATAGTATCATATTAAAATATTTGAATTTAGAATTCGAAAACAAAAGAATGGCTCGAGATTGGCCGAACCGTTTTAATACAGCGTCAGTTCAAAGTTGACAAGTCAGTTGTGAAAATGGAAATTTCGAAGGAAAATTTACGTGCGATCATTTTTTACAACTTCAAAAGGGGTTTAACGAGTCTTCAGTGCTTTGCGGAGCTGACTACGGTTTTTAATAATAAAGCACCATGCATCCGGACTGTGGAACGCTGGTATTTGGAATTCCAACGTGGTTGCTCTCATCTCAGTGATAGGCATCGTGAAGGCCGACCAAAAACAGCCGTAACCTAAGAGAACATTGATGCTGTACGGCAACTGATCGTCGAAGATCGCCATGCGATATACCGTGAGATAGAAGCTTCATTAAGCATTTCAGGGACCAGTGTTCAAAATATTTTACATGATCACTTAGGTGTAAAAAAATTGATCTCACGCTGGATACCACATTTACTTAGTGAAGATCAAAAAACGGCTCGCGTTAGAAGGTGTCGCAAAACTCTGCGGCAATTCAACCGAGGAGACTCTAAACACGTTTATGATATTATCAGTAATGACGAATCATGGATATATGCCTACGATCCAGATTCTAAACAGCAGTCGACTGTTTGGGTGTTCCAAAATGAGCCAAAACCGACCAAAGTAATGCGGTCACGGAGCACTTCGAAAAAAATGGTCGCGACGTTCGTAGCGAAAAGTGGTCACGTTGCCACCATCGTGCTTGAAGATCGTAAAACAGTTCATGCTGACTGGTATACCACTATTTGTTTACCAAATGTTATCGGCGAGTTCCGAAAAAATAACCCAAGATGTCGTATAGTACTGCACCACGATAATGCGAGCTCGCACACCGCTCGGCAGACAATTGCGTTTTTAAAAGACCAAAACGTCGAAAATCGGGAACACCCGCCGTACAGCCCAGATTTAAGCACTAATGATTTTTTCACTTTTCCAAAAATTAAGCAACGACTTCGTGGTCAACCGTACCGAACGCCTGAAGAAGCGGTTGAGGCATACAAAACGGCCATTTTCGAGACCCCGACTTCTGACTGGAATAAGTGTTTCGAAAACTTTTTCGATCGAATGAAAAAGTGTATTACATATCACGGTGATTACTTTGAAAGACAATAAATACCATTTAACACTTAAATTGTCTTTAGTTTTTCCAAACGACATAACTTAAAAGGCACCCCTCGTATTATTGCTTTAATTACCATAGACCTGCCAAAGAAACTATTGCAAAATTATACGAGAAAAGCTTCCACAGATGTACCTAATTCAGTTTCTTCGACCGAACACGATGTGCTGTTGTTTTTTTATAAATGTACGTAATGCGTGTAACCGTGTAAAATTGTAATGAAAATAATCGTCGCATGCCTTTACTAAGTTTGCATATCTGGTAGCTATCAGGCTTGGATGTTCGGTATGCAGAGTAGCTTGTAGCCATAATTGAATTCCATCCCCAGGTGTAAGGATGGCCAGCCTGTTGCGTAAAATAAAGCTATCAGTATACGTGTTTATGCAAGTTATTCTGTTTCGAGTCGTTTGAATTTTGATGTGATGTGGCCGGTCTTCATGTTGGGCCAACGGTAACATTTTAAATATGTTATCTTTTAAGTAAATATTCATCATCATCATCACCAGCCTATATACGTCCCACAGCTGGGCACAGGCCTCCTCTCAGACTGAGAGAAAATATTGTCAATGTACAACGTTTATAAAAATAAGTTTAAGGCTTTCTTGCTGAAGAAGTGTTAACAGCATTAATTAAATATTTCGAGGGTACAATTAGATGAATAAAACTTATTAAAAAGTAGATATTTCATTGTTAAGTATTTAATTGTTTGCTATTTGAATTGTTTTTAAAATATGTAACTTAACGGTTCTAATGTAGATCAAACGCAATAATTGTATTTATGAAATAAATAAATGCAATGAATGAATGAATGCCATAAGACTATTCAAGAGAAAATATTCATATTTGGCCCATAACTATGTGTTCCAACGATAAAATAAAAAAATATGTGGACCACATTTTTGCCGATAAGTATTATTCTGATACTCGTAGTCACAGTAAACTATTGTAAAAACGAGAGACAAAATCAACCCTGAGTCTTGTTCTAACTTGACCACGTTGCTGCGACTTATTCTTTGTCCATTCTGAATCGTCATAACGGGGTTTTACTGTATATATAATTCTTTCGTACTTGTGAACGTCACTGTGAATCTTTAGATAGTGTACACTGCCGTAGGTGGTGATAGTATTAGTACAAATTTCAAGAGAGGCCGTAAGCTACAGGACATAGAGTAGGCTTTCGAACGTATATGGGACGGAGATTGGTTACAAGTGGTCGATGTCTACACTTCTATGTCACATAGCCTGTATCCTATTTTTGTTCTTGATTAATCGGAGATTCGCCGTGGTGGTACTAGACTCCACTTCAACGGAGAGCCTCATCCTAGCCGGCGTACCACAAGGAAGCTACCTGTGCCCAGTCTTGTTTTCTCTCTACACTAACGACATTCCGGTGATCGGAGCTAAAATAGTTTCGCTTGGGTAGAAGCATGCTACGGCTACAGATGAGTATAAAGACGTATGGGAGACCATTTAAATAGACATTGCAAGTAAGCTGATTTATGCAAGGCTATACTTAATACTCAAGTACAATTTCACGCTCATTTAAAACCCATTTCTATTGTGTTCCAATAAAAGCATTAATAAAAAAACTTACTCGTAATTACTTAAACATGCTTCAAAACCGAACTAGACAGATCACAGCTCGGCGCAAGCGCAGTAATAATAATATTTCGTACGGCAGTCATAATAAATACTGTACGTATCCGTTGCAAAAAAGGAGAGTCGTGATCGCCCTTAATCGGTCCCCGGTTGTATCTACATCTTAAATGGCGGCTAAAATGCTGCATGGGAATGTTATTCAGAGCCATAAAATATTTTTATCTACTGACCGGATTACTCATATTGAAAAAAAAATATTTTGTTACCTACAAGCTTCCAATATTTCGACGCATTTGTTTGGATCATAGGTAGAATGAAAAAAGAATGTCGCCGTGTATCTTCCGTAAAGAATAATTATTATATCTGATGCAGCTCATAAAAAAAACTTTTATAGCAGAATGTGTATTTTGTCTGTGTCTGAAAAAGGCAAATAACAAAGTAACAAAATAAATTAGCTTAACGAGCGTTTATGAATAAAAGGCCATTTGAAATAGTAGTAGAGTAAGCAGCTTTTTAGCCACCCGTGCCGATACCACGATTTTCCCGGGGCAAAATTGTAGCAGAACGTTAAGATATTTTTTAATCGTAATGCGTTCCATAGTTGCCAGGAGCAGGGGCTTGTCCAATGGGACCAAATTAATGTTGTAAAGTTGCAGTCACTGTGGCCTATGGTTTATAGCTACTAAAATGCTATAAAGAGGCTGAACGGAGCGACCATGGCCTTGATTTGAGATCTTTTTAATGTTTTTTTTTCCAATTGTACATGATGAATGTTAATTTTTTTTTTTTTTCTGTGTCCCGCTGCATCTATCTTTCTGCTTTTTGAGGGGTGTTTGAAATTGTTCAATTTGTTAACGAATAAAAACTATCTTATGTCTTCTTAGCGTCTCAAACTGCCATACCAAATTTTATTATGATCGGTCTAGTAACTCTAGTAGTTTACGAGTGAAATCGTAACAAAAAAGTCACATTTTTAAATGAGAAACGTTTTTAAATCCTACTATATATCCTACTAATATTATTAACGCGAAAGTTTGTAAGTATGGATGGATGGATGGATGTTACTCTTTCACGCCAGAACGGCTGAACAGATCTGGATGAAATTTAGAACACAGATAGACTATAGTCTGGAATAGCACATAGGCTAATTTTTATCCCGGAAAATCGATAGACGAATTCTATGCAGACAAAGTTGCGGGCAACAACTAGTTTATCTATATTTTACAAACAATTATGACCGGACTGAGGCCAAAGACACAAAATAATTATACAACTACCATAACACTTTAATGATCATTTAAATATTTCACTTACACACATTAGCATTCAGTTCATTGTTGGAAAGGTACAGCATGTCTTACACCAAAGTATGCCCATAAAGACACTAAAAGGCACGTAAAGTTTTATGTCCTCTACAAGGCATAGCGGGACACTAAATCCTACAAGAAAGTGTACGGTGACCCACGGGTCACATTCCTGGCTAAATCGCGCTGGCAACTAATGGCCGGCCAGAACAATACGTCTGAAAACTGAACATTAATCAATGACACTGGTTGGAGTAAATGATGAAACACATGAGAAATATTGCAGGAGTTAAGTTATACCCCCTTATTCATAAATGCTCTAGGCTTCTGCTAACTTAGCAATCGTTTGTCCTTATCTGTGATAGGTAAAAGTCAAAGTATGTGTGTTTTTGGGTGGTAGGGCCTTGTGCAAGGTCCGTCCGGATCGCTACCACCATCTTACTCGCCAATCCCGCCGCTAAGTAGCAGTGCTTGTACTGCTGTGTTCCGGTGTGGAGAGTAAGACAGCCGGGGAAATTACGGGCACAAGAGGCATTTCATCTTAGTCCTCTGGGTTGGCAACGCATCTGCAATCCCTCCGGGGTTGTGGGTGTCTATGGGCAGTGGTGATCACTTACCATCAGGTGACCCACTTGCTCGTTTGCCTTCCTATTAATATAAAAAAAAAAAAAAAAAAAAAAAGTGACATATAAGGACAAACGATTTTTTTAAAGATTTGGATTAAGACACTTCAAGGATTGGAACTACTTTAGTTTTTTATTCTTGGAAATTTATTAAAATAAAGTGACACCATATCATTAACGTCATTTAGTTAAAGCTATTCATCAGGTTTAGGGCTGCGAGTCGGGTTACCTCCGCGTGTGGTCAAAAGCTGCGGTTCGGTTTTGGATCCGTCCGAGGGGAAGAGCAGTGCTTGGTCCGGTGCACCCTGGGCATCGATTAATGATTTCCTGGCAGATTCTGAGGGATATCATTATTGGCTAAGAGCCCGACAGGGGGGGAGGGGTCTTTTGACCGTGTTCTACCGTACAACGTTGCCGACATTTTTGTCACCAGATTTTTGAATACTGTATTTATTACTTTGACATTGGCGAAGCTTGGCTGGTGTTAAAGGGTTTTTACTCAGTTACCGAATACTTTTCTTACTGTGATCAATAATAAATTGGGTGACATTTATCAATATTAAATTAGGTGACATTTTGATTATTATAATGTAAAATTTTTAGTCAAAAGTTGTGACATTTTGCATGCCAGATGCTGGTGAAATATGTGACCCATTATCATATTTTAACACCTTTTGTACCGTATTTCAAGCGAAATAAAGTTATTTGTATTTGTATTTGTATTTGAAATCATCGCATCGATCAATACATAGATAGATAGATAGATAAAAACTTTAATCACCACAAAAACATACATGGCCCAAAACAGCATTGGTAATTAACAAAAGTGAAAGTAAACTTACAAAATAACATGCAACACGGTTCCAAAAGATATTTAAAATTAACATTAAAATAACTAATAAAAAAGGGAAAGCAAATAATTTGGAATATTAGAGAGCCATGTGATGTTGTGGGGAATAGGCGCTGACTCAGCATGGACTGCAACTACGAGTAGCTGCAGAGCTGGTATTCTGTCAGAGACCTGAAAGAGTGCCAGCGTGTTTCTCATCAGAAAATTTGTATTGTGTCATTATGCCAAACATTAAAAAGAGTTATTTTACTTACAAACTGTACTGACTGAAGAAGTGGCCAAAATGTAAAATTAGTAATTTAGGATTTATGAATTTATGCCGAAATGCCAAACAATTTCAATTTCAAAAAACAAGCCAAATATTAAGTGATGATGAATGAGGAAGGTTCAGGACATTTGTATTTGTAGTGATAGAAGATGTAATTTATATTTGCTGCGAAAAGTCGATCTTGATTTAATATTTCGAATAGGTGGAGGTATATTGTTCCAGCATTTTGTTGCTTGGTACCTGAAACTTCCCCGAAACGCGCACGTTTTGTGAGGGTACACGCTCAACACCAAGGCTCGCGAGGCTCTAGCTTTATGATAAGAAGGAGACCATTTAAGCTTTGTGTACATATAACTGGGAGTTTCAAATTTTATGCAATCAAATAATAAGCTAGAGAGTAATAAATTATAGCGACTTGACATTTTCAAAATTTTTGCGTTATTTAAATATGGAGTAATATGAGTACGAGGCGGAATCTTAAAACAAAACCTAGCGCAGGAGTTTTGTACTCTTTGGATTAAACGTCGTGAACGCTCCAGAAGACAAGGCCAGTAAACAGTGAGACAGTAATCTAGTTTAGATAAAATGAGAGCCTCACACAGTCTGATTCTTAATTCTACACTTAAAAAGTCACGGACATTATAGAGCACTTTTAATCTATAAAAACAGTTTCGAGCAATATCATTCACATGATTTTCGAAGCGAAGATTTTTGTCAATTTGCAAGCCCAGATTACGCACCTCATCTACATGCTGGATAAGTACGTCGCCAATTGTTATTTTGGGATCTAAGAGCTTTATTTTAGATACTTGTTTCTTGGAACCAAGTAATATATACTTGGACTTATTCGGATTTAAAACCAGACAATTAGCATTCGACCAATTAATTATTTGTTTGAGATCTTTATTAATGTTTGCCACGGCCCCATCTGTATCATTTGGATAAAAAGAATGATATATCTGAAGGTCATCAGCATAGAGATGAAATTTACAGTGTCTTATACATTGAATAATATCTGTACTGTACAATATAAACAAAAGAGGACCCAGAATTGAGCCCTGTGGCACGCCTCTATCAACTGAACAAGGATCAGATGTCAAGCAGATACCATCAGCATGTTGAATTTTGACCAGTTGACGTCGATTTTCAAAATAACTACCAAACCACCGAATTGTTTACAGACAGTTTATTGTGAACAGACTACTGTATAGTATTTATTGGCGAGAAAGACTTCACTTCTACGAATGATTATGTTGGTTTGATACACTACATAAGAAAATCATTGCAAGAGATATCTCACACAAATGTAGTATTATGTCTACCTACTTATAAATATAGCGAAGTCAGTAAAATGTACAATTGGAGGATTGAAACATTTAATAATCTTCTTCATCTAGATATCGAATCACATCAGTACGCGTATCTCTTCGACTCGAACTCTACTCTATCCTACGACTGGAGAATGTTTGCAAGAACAACGGGTACAGTCAAAAGCCAAGGAATGAGAGAAATATTTAATCACCTTAAAATAAATTTATGGAGTATTGGGTATGAGCATAGAAGCGAAATCAACTTTCTAGACAAGTCATTTCAGCAAGATGAGTTGGAACAGAACAGCGTCGCAGCCGCGGGTACTGTTTCACCCAGCACCAGTAATTATCCCTTTCGTGAATAGTTTTACTTTATTTCATCAAAATATCTGCGGGCTCCTAAATAAAAGAGACGTGCTAGAAATATGCTTGGAAGAATTCCTGGAAAGAGGCATCTACATTGATGTTATTTGTTTGTCGGAGACTTTCGTTAAGCTTGGGGAAGAAAAAAATATATACATAAAAAACTACGAGCTAGCTGCGGTCTTCTCACGACGAGATAAAAAACGCGGAGGTGTAGCAATACTCTGCAAAAGAGGAATTGAGTTTAAAAATGTTACATTTCTTGGTTGCATTGCGTCTGAATACAATTTTGAATGCTGTGGTATAGAAATTCCAGAACAGAAAATAATAATCATATGTCTTTACAGAATACCTAAGTACGAAACAGTAAACATTTTCTTAGGAAGTCTCGAGAACCTCTTACATAAATTGCATAATCGTAAAAATCACAAAATCATTTTAACGGGGGACTTCAATATAAATACTCTTAAAGATTCTAAAGACAGTCGTGAGCTGCAAAGAATTGTTCAAAACTACAACTATAATCTTCATGTTACTGTACCGACTCGGCTCAATTCCTGCATTGATCACATTGTGAGCAATGTTCCAAATGCTTCTGTAGAGGTTCATGAATTGGGGCTCTCCGACCACAACACAGGTCAAACAATTAGTTTTCATACAAAAACAAAAGCTCCCACCGTCGATAAATGGTACATTACAAAGAGAGATTTAAGCCAGGAAAATATTGCAAAATTTTGTTATAACTTAAATAACTTAAGTTGGACTAATATTTACAGTCAAACAGATTTAAATACCGCCTTTAATGAATTCCATGACATGTTTACATTACTTTATAAATTATCGTTCCCGCTAATTAGAATTAAAATATCTAATCAAAATAAACATAAAAATTGGATCACTAAGGGTATAAAAAAGGCTTGTATAACGAAAAGAAAATTGCGATTCCTCTACTATAAAACTAAGAATCATGCAATAAAAACGAAATATCATAAACACTCAATGTTACTTAAAGCTTGTATTCGATACTCACAAAGAAAACAAAATAATAATTACTTACGTGATTCAAAAAATAAGTGTAAAGCTGCATGGGACCTAATACAAAATAAGGCCTTTCGAAAATATAAACCAAATCATATCACTAAAATTAAACAGGAGGAAAATGTCATTACTAACACAGAAGAGATAGCTAATGTTTTCAATGACCATTATATAAATCAAACTAAAAATAATTATGACTACACAAAGCATCGCCTAGACAAGGTACGCACTGGTATTTCAACCATGTACTTACATCCCTGTGATGAATATGAGGTAATAAAAATTGTTAAGGCCTTAAAAAATACCAATGCAGTAGGGTACGATGAGATATCGACTAAGGTCATAAAAAAATGTGTTGGAATAATTGCGCCTGTTATAAGTTTTTTGATAAATCTGTCTTTTGTAAATGGCGTTTTTCCTAACAAACTAAAAATAGCAGTCGTTAAACCTCTGCATAAAAAGGGTGATAGGGAGGTTTTGGGTAACCATCGTCCTATAACCTTGGTACCTATTCTATCAAAGATATTTGAAAGGGCCATGCACACGAGAATTTCATCATTTTGTGAAAAATACAATATAATTAGTAGTGACCAAAATGGATTTCAGAAAGGAAAATCCACTACATTAGCCGCATTCATGTTAATCAAATGTATAACTGAAAACATAGATATGAGAAAACCAGTTTGTACCGTTTTTTTTGATATGACCAAGGCATTTGATTTTGTCTCACATCAACGCCTTCTACAGAAATGTGAAAGATATGGTATCAGAGGTGTAGCCTTAAGCTGGATAAAGAGCTACTTAAATAATAGAACTCAGTGTGTCCAAATAGAAAATATTGAAAATAGAAATGATATTGGTTATATCAGATCTAAGTTTAAAAACAATGAAGTCGGAGTACCCCAAGGTAGCGTCCTGGGTCCTTTGTTATTTTTACTGTATATTAATGACCTTACGCATGTGACAGATAATCAATGTATTTTATTTGCTGATGACATTTCAATTATTATACCATGCAATAATATAAATACTTATAATGATGATATCAATAATTTAGTTCATAATGTAATTAAGTGGTTAGAATCAAATAATTTAAATGTAAATCTTGACAAAACAAGTTACGTACAATTTTATAACAGAAAACAAGGCATGGATCTGAATATAAAATATGGTGGGAAAGAGATACGTGAAACTGAAGCATTGACATTTCTGGGTATAATGCTGGATAAGAATTGTTCTTGGAAACCTCAGATAGAAAAAAAAAGTAAAATGGTCAATAGTTTTGTATATCCAATAAGAAAGCTTTCTACACTAGTAAATAAGGAAACGGCTCTTCTAGCTTACCATGGTTACGTGGCATCCGTGTTAAGATATGGACTCGTGTTGTGGGGCAACTGTTGTGAAGTTAATAGGCTATTTATAAGCCAAAAAAAATGTTTACGGGCTATTTGTAACAAGCACCCACTAACATCCTGTAAGCAACTGTTCGATGAACTAAAACTACTTACTCTTCCATCGCTATACATATTGGAAATAACTAAATTTGTGAAATTAAATTATCATCTCTTTAAAGAACTGAAGAGTGCATGCAATTTTAACACGAGATATCCCACAAGACTGATTCTACCGAGAGTGGCTTCTAAACTCTGCAGCAAAAATTGTTATTGCATGGCCATAAGAATATTTAATCACGTCCCTACAAATATAACTGGTCTGCCATATAGATTATGTGTACGAACATTGCATAGTTGGCTACTGCAAAAAAGATTTTACACCATTAATGAATTCTTGTCTTGTAAAGAGTGACTTCATCGATATAGTATAAGTAAAATAAATCGCTTGCATTTGTAGATGTAGTGCTTGTTTGGAAATAATTTGCATACTACTGTGTAGTGAAATAGTTGTGTCATTGTTATTCCTGTTTATCATCTTATTGTACACTATTTTCTGCAAATAAATGACTTATGACTTATGACTTATGACTTATGACTTATGACTTGTTGCCATAATAATGTAACTTAGAAAGAAGTAGATCCACATTGATACAATCAAAGGCACGTGAGAAGTCTAGGAGAACCATAATAGTGCCAAGACCGGAGTCTTGAGCAGCGAGTACCTCATCAACGACGTCGTGCAAGGCGGTGGTTGTACTTCGTTTTTTTCTAAAACCTGATTGCAATTCGGGTAAGATTTTGTTGGACTCCAAGTATATAGAAACCTGGTCATAGACCACCTTCTCCAGAATTTTGGACATGTACGGCAAAATACTTATGGGTCTCAGGTCTTTAACATCGACTGGTTCGGATACTTTGGGCAGCGGTCGAACAACGGCTGTCTTCCAAACCGACGGAACACATGAACTCTGAATTGAAAAATTTATTAAATGGGTAATGATTTTTAAGGTCCGAGGAAGAGTCATTAAGATCATATCGAAATTTATATCATCATGCCCTAAAGCGTTTGATCGTATACTAAGTAGATGTTTGGCTATGATATTTTCGGTAACAGTAACTAACCTGAAATCAGAATCACTATGCTGGTGGCATTCAAAATAAGTAAGGGTGGCAAGATTTACAAAATTATTACCAGGCACGCTAAGAAAATTTGTATTTATAGCCGTTGGGTTATTAAACTGCTGGGGCAATTCAGGTTTGTCATTGAAATTCGTTAAGTTTTTTTTTAGTTTTTTCCACAACTTTTTGGGATTATTTAAATTGCAATTAATGTGTTGTTCGTAAAAAGCCTTTTGCTCATAATATAAACTGGAATTTACGAGGTGTTTTAACATTTTATAATTTTCTTTATTTGCTTGTGTTTTGGTCTTACGATATTTATTATAGGCTCTGTTACGAATACTCATAATGTAACGAACATTACTGGTTAACCATGGTTTTGATTTTAATTTTGTAGTGAATTTACGCACAGGGGCATGTCTGTCAAATAAGTTAAGAACGTAAGTATTGAATAAGGCAACTTTATCATCTACCGTCTTTAAGTCGTATATATCCTCCCAGTTAACAAGATCTAAATCTTTATTGAATTTGGACTTATCAATATCCTTCAAAAATCTGCAAACTATGGTCCTCGGTGAGGGCTTACTTTTTTTTACATACAACTCAGCAAAGACCATTGCATGTCCACCAAGCTCCGCTACATGATCGATCTCAACGCTATGAACTTTAGCGTCCGTAAGAATGAGATCAATAAGAGTGGAACTGTGATCGGTGAAGTGCGTAGGCTGGGAAATATGATTCTGCAAATTGTTATAATTAATAAATTCTTTCAAACGCTTGGTTTTCGTATCATTAATGTCCAAAAGATTAATATTGAAGTCGCCTCCTAGAACAATATGGTCGTACCTGGAAAAGGAGGATAAAGTACAATCCAAGGCATCCAAAAAAACCTCAGTGCTAAGCCAGGGCGGTCTGTAAGCTGTTCCTATAATGACAACCAAAGAGTTGATTTTTATTTTAATCCATAACTGTTCAACATCCGAAACAGAAGGATATTTACACATTTGGACATTTATACCTCGCTTGATGTAAAAAGCTATACCTCCACCACCCTTACGTGTGCCTAGCTTTCGCGGTACGTGTTTTAATCTGTAACCAGGAAGTGACGGCGCGCGAGCCTCCTCTCCTGCCTTCATCCATGTCTCATTAATAGCTATTACGCAAGGTTCGTGGCGCTCTACTGCCACAATAAACTCGCTATGCTTTCGAGGATTGCAAATAGATCCAGCATTAAAAAGACCAAATTTAAAATACTTTTTACTTATTCTTCCAACCGCCATTTGATTATAGAGAAAATAATAAATATATGGAAGACAGTATAAGAAAGATAATAATGCTTGCAATGACTTAAATAGCAGCGAGTACAAAGACAAGGAGTATAAGAGGCTGCGAAATTTTCGTTAGTTATAATTATGGATGGCAATGAAGATTTCGTTAGTGAAAATTGGCCTATCAAGTCAGATATTATAACTAAGCGAATTCCCAAAGAACACATCACATGGCTCAAACTGTAACCACATATTTCGGCAAAATAACAAACATATACTACTGTAACAAAGCAATGATGTAGACAGCAAAAACTTATATAAAGTAATTCCACAGGCAAGACAACAAATAATAGATCGGTGTTATACATTGTTTTTTGTGTAAGAAACTGCTTCAAAAACACGGGTTAAATCATTTTCCGTTCGAATATGATACACCTTAGATTTTTCCGTTTTCCTCGCAAGAATTCGGCCATCCTTGGTCCAAACATACGTCCAGTCCTGTTTGCCACCCAGATCCCGCGCCTTCCCGAAGATGATGCGGTTTGTCCTCGTCAATCGCTCATTGATATACAATTTGCGCGACACGTGCGCGGGCAGACCTAAGTCATCGGTGGTGGTTCCGCGCCGAACTCGCGAGTTTTTTATAAATTCATCACGGAGGGCTCGCCGCACCAGCCGCGCCACGATAGGGCGCGGACGGGAGGTCGTTTGAGTGTCCCCAGATGATACATCCTGTGTGCGCAGCGGGCCGACCCTGGCAGCGAACACTATGTCACGGTCTTCAATCGCCACTCCCAGCTTCATACCGATGCTCACGACGATATGCATAGTCGACTCACCCTTGGTCTCAGGGACCCCAGAAATTTCAATGTCGTTTAATAGAGCTTGTTGGTCCCGTTCATTGAGCTCACACTTAAGCGCGGCAATGGTATCACACATAACTCCAGTATCACCGGACTCCCCGCTCAAACCCCTCATCTGGGCCAATTCAGCCCTCAACGATGAATTTTCCGCCTCTAGTGTGTGTAATTTTTCTCTAACCGTAGAAACGTCGCTCTCCAACGCGGACAGCCGAGAAGTTAATAGCTCTGTCGTTTTACAGAATTCAGACTTGAGATTCTCAATTTCTATCTTAATATTACTGTTAATTGCCTCTTTCATTTCCGACAATTTTAAATCGAGAAGGGCCGCAAAATCCTTGTACGCGATGGTCGCGATGGCATCGTGACCGGCACTCTTAGGTGCATTTAAAATTGTGCTATATTCATTGTGGGCCGCATTAGAAACTTCTAAATTGTTCGTGATGTCGAGGAATGATTCATCGCAGGACATATCGTCTCCGTAGAGCGAAAAGTCACCAAATCGCAAAATTTCCAAAATTTAGTTAAGAATGTCATCAAAATCATATTTTTTTTCTGCAAATTACAGTCTTATTACCGTAGCCATAAGTGCCATAGTTTTGATTTTAAAAAGTTATAAAAATCTTTAAACATAGACTTTGTAATCTAATCATAAGGAAAGAATTGCTTAATTTATTTAGTTACTTTTAGTCTCCGTTAAACCTTAGTAATGTATACATCTAAATCAACTTAGTGTATTTCTCCTTTAATACCAAATTCTTTTATCAATAACTATTTATTCGTTAAGTAACGAAAACGACTTAGTTACTTTCAGACCAAAATATTTGTTACAAATCGTGAAAGCGAAAACTAACTAAGTCTAGTTAATGATTTCTCGATCGTCATAAAAAGGCTGTCTGCACAGTTTACCATAAGCGACAAATAATTAAACTGAGTTAATTAGTAATACGCTCTTAAATTAGACCACAAAAGTATATTTATAAAATTAATTATAAAACGTTGATGATTATTTGAACAACTTTGACCTGCGAAGATACAACATGGTTGATTTTGGAATGCGATTTAGTGAGTTTTATTGCAATTGCGATGCCGAGCTGCCATCTAGTGAAGTTCATTTTCGCTGCGTGCGTCGAAGTGAGCGTACGTGCATTGGATTTTGTTTTAGTGAATACGATAGGTCATGAGTCGACAACGTGCTAGGGTGAATCTCTTCAAGCTATTTCTTTTGTTGACAACGTCGGCGGACGTTTGAGACCTGGATCCAATCTGATCCGGCTACTCTCTTCACGTCTCTTCACGTCGTATTTACAGCGCAGTTGTGGTCTTTCCTGAGGACGCTTTTTACCTCAGGGATTATATCTCGAAGAGACTTATGCACCATGATTTCTCATTCCAGGCAACTTTTCCAGCCTATTTTCATTTCAGATGTGCTATTCTCTTTGTCACATCTGAAACTCCGCTTTGCTCTCGTAGCCATTTGTTTGTTTTGGTGTCCCTCAGTGTCAATCCTGCCATCTATCTATCTACAGCCATTGTCCGTCCACTGCTGGACGTAGGCCTCCTTCATATTGCGCCAACTTTCGCGATCCTGGGCTTCCCTCATCCAGCCACTGCCAGCTGTCCTCCTAAGGTCATCCGTCCAACGCGGCGCAGGGCGTCCCACACTACGCTTTCCCAAACGTGGTCTCCACTCCAGGATACTTTTGCTCCAACGGTTGTCAGTTCTACGGCAAACGTGACCGGCCCATTGCCATTTCAACGTACTAATCCTTCGGGCTATGTCGGCGACTTTCGTCTTTTGTCTGATGTGCTCGTTGCGGACCCTATCTCTCAACGAGATACCGAGCATAGCCCTCTCCATAGCACGCTGGGCTACTTTGAATCCTGCCAACTTTCTCTCTACTACCCTCCGAGCCACTTCCAGCCAGTCTTTTGGTTTCCTTGGTGAAAGCCCAGGTTTCAGCAACATAGGTGGGCACCGGTAGAATGCTCCCTGTCAAATATTCTGTCCTCAGAGATTTGAATTTTGAACGCAAAATACAGTTTCGCGTAGGCTGCTCACATTATCGTTATTCGTCTAGGAAGCTCCTTTTAGTTTGGTTTTGTTTGCCCATTCTGATCTTCTGGCCTAGGTGTAAATACATGTAACGTTTTCTCTACTTGTTCTATGGTTTGGTCGATGGTTATTTGCCATCCTTTCCATCTACATTTGTCATCATCTTGGTTTCATACAAATTCATTTTCGAACCGACTTGTAGGTAGGCCTCACCTCGCTCCTGAATCATTATTTGCAATTCCTCCGGGTTATCTGTGACAAGAACTAGCTATGTAATCTGCCAATCTTGGGTTATACAATCTAGCTCCTGCTATATTTAGACACGTTGCTCCCTGAAAGTTTTCTAGGACTGAAGTGAATTAGTATTAGTTCCGTTGATTCAGTTAGGACTACTTTCATAATTTTGTACATCGATGATCTGTTCGAGCATTTTGCAAAGACTGAACAACTACCCACGATTCCGTACCTGTAGAATGTCTTCCTGTAATCAATAAATGTAATCCATAAACACATCTCGTATTCAGTTATTTTTTCGATTACAATTCTCATTGTGAGTATGTAGTCCACGGTGTTGAATCCGCGTCTAAATCCAGCTTGTTCGACAGGCTGGTAGAAAACAATCTTGTTCTTGTCGGAGACAAAAGCCAATGACTAACTACTGCCGCAGTAAGGTTAACGAACAAAGATGTCGGTGATGATACTGTGGCACTAGTACATGATTACGTATATCTGAGGTATGGTCTACCGTTTGGCCGGGATAGAATCAAGCGAAGGAGATCGCTAGACGAATCCAGCTTGGATGGGCCGCCTTCAGAAAAATGGAAATAATGTTGAAGGCAAAGTTACCACAATGCCTTAATACCAAAGTATACCAACGTGGTTCTGCCCTTCCTTTCTTACGCATCAGACACATGGAAGCTCTTGAGAAAGCAAACATACACTAACTAAAAGTCGCAAAAAATACCATGAAGCAGGCCATGTTGGGGATCTCACTTCTCGACCACATCCCCAATTCCGAAACTCGAAAACGAACTATAGTTGTGGATGTCGGAAGCAAGATAACACAGCTGAAGTAGAGATGGGCAGGGCTTTTGGCAAGACGGACCAACGAGAGATGGTTGAAGGCGTTGAGAGATTGGTGGCCAAGATTTGGTCGAAGGACTCGAAGGTTAGTAGGCAGACCACCAGCCCGTACATCAGGTGACATCTGGCAGTCGGTTGCAAGCTATGGATGAAACTGGTGCAGGACCGGGAAAAGTAGCGTGGAATTGAAGAGGCCTTAACGCAGCACTGGGTGTTCATGGGCTGATTAGACGAGAAGAAGTGAAAAAAAAATCATTATTGGCAACAATCGTCATTGCTCTTCTATATACAGTGCGATAGTATTTAAAAATAAATTTGGGTCCGTCTTGCTGTCTCAATCGATCTTATGGGTTTGATATTTGAATCGGCCGATGGTAAAGAAACCCGAATGTTGTTCTAGGAGCTCACGGACTGTACTTTATCATTATTAGCAACAGGCGTCATTGTCGTCTCTTGCATTGTTGCTGACAATGATGTTGCCAACAATGACGAATTCTAGAAAATGTTACTCCGCAATGAGAATTTGTAAGTTACTACAAAACGCAAGACGTCACAGAAGATGGTGGAGAATATTGTGACTAAAGCAACTGTTTGTTTAATTTTCATTATGCTGTCTTGTTTTTATTTTTAATAAACTTAAATTGCATTTTCATTACTGTGTTAAATCTTAATCCTTCACAAACGCAAAGTAAAATAATAAAATAATATACGTAGAAATTACTTAATTCTGCTTTAGTAACTTTAAATTAAGTCGTACTATAACTACATTGAATTAATTCCTCGTGTAGGTAGCTGAAAATAAGCGAAAATTCACCAAATTCATTCTAAAAATCACTAACTCACAATTAAGATATATTGTTAGAGGGAAAGAACCAATTAAATATTAAATAATGAAATATCTCTAAAAACAGTTAACTTAATTGTACTTAAGCAATTGCAGCATAGACTTTGACACATTTTCTATTAGATAAGACATTAAAATCGTAAAAATGTATTACCAAAAACCAGTTATGATTTTTTTTATTTTTTTTTTATGTAATCCCTCGTATCTCAAAATGGCTAAAATGCTATTTGGTGACTTTTCGCTCTACGGAGACGATATCATTGACCTGAGACATTGCAGTATGATCGAAACAGGCACCGGAGGCGATATTAAGATCGATGGCATTCATGCCCAGTGGCACGGGCTCGTCGATCAGGCTTTCATTCGTTCTCCTCTGATGTATGCCCCGAACTGGGGTGTTTTCAGCACCCTTTCTTCGTGATGTAATATTATTGCAAGATGGACATTGCCAGCTTCTCTTCAGTTCTTGTAGATTAGCCATATAATACGGACTAGTCATATTAATGCAGTTGTGGTGGTAAATTCCCTTACATAATACACAAGCCAGTAATTCGGTGCCCCCCACGGGCATAAGGCAACCAAGGCAATTCATCGTGAAACAGCTCAATTTGCGCAGATATTCAATGAAAAATATTATGTACTGTAGGGTAGACGATAAATGCGTGCAGTCGCCGTCCATACATACATACATACACAAATCACGTCTTTATCCCTTACGGGGTAGACAGAGCCTAAAGTAACAGGTACCTACGGCCACATTTAGCAGGACACATCGATCAATGGGTGCATTAAAAAAGAAGAAGACGACCAGGTTTACTTGGTAGGGTTGAAACATGCAGATTTTTTCACAAAAAATAAATAATCAGTATCTCAGAAACGCTTATTAAATTTAACATAGTTAATTGGTGAAAGATTAAGTACTAAGGCTGAACTCCCCGTTTGCACTAAAGTCGCTCGTTCAGTTCCACGTTTGAATGAAGCTATTTATTTACAACTACAAGAAATTTGATGCTAATTCGGCTCCAATTATTAGCGACGGAAGCGATTTCGCGTCCTATCGAAGTGACATCGTAGAGTCAGCCTTAATTGGGATTGTCTAAAAAAAAATACCTATCCTTTTTATATTTTTTTTGTGCAGAATAGTCAATTATAAGAAACCAATTTCAATATTTTCTCATATAACTCGGTATTTTTTTCACTATTAATTATTGAAAGTATTTTGGTTGATGACGTCAGAGTTTCCACTGCCGGTGTCACACATCTGCTTATTGGATAAATTGATCATAAAACGTATGTGAAGCGCCGCCATTAACGTCTTTTCTATCTGTGGTGAAGTTGGCAAACTGTCAATACTGTCATTAGTATCAATGTCAACATGATTCAACAATAACACAGGAAGATTCACGCGATCTTCTCCTATGAATTTTATATTTTCACAGCCGTTACACATACCATAACATTCTGCGCGAAGCAGAAAGGTCCATAAACACATACCAGGTATGATCAAGACAAAACAGGACCCGGAAATAAGACAGTAAACTCAGTAGGTGAAAGTAAACCGAAAAACGTAATATTTCGCTATCCATTAGAATATTTAGCGGAAAATCTTTCATGTGAGCGAAGCACATCGCTGTGCGGATACACTCTTGCCTAATTATCTACCGAAAGTGCTTCTAAATCTAAACTATAATACAACAATATGAAAGTAATCAGTGGAAAAAACAAGAATGACAGTAACAAGATTGTCATTTTGCTTGTCAGCTGTCATAAGATGAATGAAATGTCAGATTGCGGGTCCAAATTGAACTCCGTAGTATAATCCACGCGTAAATAGCATAGAATTTGTAACATTTGCAAATAAAGTACATTTTGGACCGTCTACGTCATGTCTGGGAATGTCAAATGAAGGTCATTGCTTATTTTTCATGTAATAAATTCATTATAGTAAAATAAAATAAAGTAAATACAGAAAACGATTTAAAAAGCATTTATCTCGAAATGGTTTTCGATTGACTATACATTGTAAAAAAATAGACAATCCCAATTGAGCTACTTTCTCAAGATAAACCACATACCTAGACGTTTTATGCGTAGCACTAGTTTGGTATTACGGGTTTGCTCGTGCGAACCAGGTTTTAGATTTATAATAATAAAAAAAATCAAAAAGTAAAATTCTTGGTTCATTTGATAGTAAATTAACTATAATCATGCTGTGCGTAAGATAAGGAGATAAAAAGAAGACACATAGTTAATTAATAGGTGGCATGATACATACATACAGAAATCACGTCTATAAATATCCCTTACGGGGTAGACAGGGCCTAAGGTAACAAGACCTAAAGGCCACGCTTAGCATGATTAAAAGCAAGGTGGAAAGGGTAATCAAAATAGTGATGGGTTTCTAGCCGCATCACCTATAACTATAATAATATGATTCCTAAGAATTTAGCCCATTTTCTTGATGGGATTTTACTATCTGCGCGGGAAGAGAAGCAACTGGTACATTCTATGTTTTTTCTTTGCTCCCAAACCAGCATGGCATGATACGAACTTCTTAAATCAAATTTCGGAGTAGCACCCTTGGCCTCGGCGTCTTAGGTTGTCTCCATCCGTAAATACAGACGATGGGATTGATAGCAGCAAATTTCTTTCCCATCTTTATGCTATACATACATACATACAAAACACAAAATACATACAATTGGGCGATAATCTTATGAATCATGTTATAGGCGATGAGGCTAGCAACCCATCACTATTTTTGTTTCCCTTTCCACCTATATGCGCCCACAATCATGCTAAATGTGGCCTTTGGGTCTTGTTGCCTTAGGCTCTGTCTACCCCGTAAGGGAAAAAGACGTGATTTATGAATGAATGAATGAATGAATCTTTATGCTTAGTGTAAATCAGTCACAAAATACGTTTCGTGCGTTTGCGTTAAAATGTCAAATACTATGGGAATAGTTTGTTGCCGCTCCGATTCCCAAGTGGCACTGCGGATTTTTCCATTTTGGATTTTTCCATAGTAGTAATTAAGATGTTTGCGTGGACGTTTTTTCCGTGTTAAAACTTACACTAGAAGCTAAGTTTGCATAAGGAAGTAAGAATAGGGTTTTTAAGAAAATATAGGTTTTTTAAGTCAAGCAAACTATGTCCCACAAAGCCGACCAAAGCTGCGCAATAAAAATGAAAATCCAGCACCAAACAAACAGTATCGCTACCAAAATATCCCTCATACATTAAAATAATTTAGAGACACAATTTATATCTTTATTTTGTCGTTGAATTTTCTTCACGGAAGTTTTTGATAGATAACATTTTTTATGATCTAATACTTTTATGGATAAATTTGATAGTTTGGAACACGGTTGTAAAATTAAAATAACAACTTTATCCGATGGAAGTGGTTGAGCGGTACCTGTGAATTTTATCACCTGCGGCGAGTTCCTTCACCTACGTAAAATACGTTGTACACTCTTAAGACAACTTGCTTGAGTGGGAGAATGAGAAGTTTTTTTTGGAGAAGATGGAAATAATTAGTTACTACAACAATAGGGGATAACTAACAATACAACAAGGGAACACACACACACACACACACACACACAAATCACATCTTTGTCCCTTACGGGGTAGACAGAGCCTAAGGTAACAAGACCTACAGGCCACGTTTAGCGGTTGTGAGCGTATAGGTGGAAAATGGAATCAAAATAGTGATGGGTTGCTAGCCGCATCGCCTATAAAATGATTCCTATTTTCGCCCATTGCCTCGATGGGCTTTTACCATCAGCGCGGGAAGAGAAGCAACTGGTAGATTCTATGTTTTTTCTTTGCTCCCAGACCAGCATGGAAGTGGAACAGGGGAAAAGCACTATAAAACTAAAGAATTGGCTGTATTTTAAGATTAAAATGTTAACTTTCGTCTCTGGGGCGATATGACATGTCACACTTAACATATCACTTAAATATAATACACTGACAAGAAAAAATAACGGGTCACTTCCCATAGAAAGTTATATGAAGAGTGACCCGATATTTTTGCTCGTGAGTATAGAATTGACAGACGTTAAAATTTATACGCGACGTTACACGTGTGAGAAATTATAGGCAATGTGTCTAGCAACCCATCACTATTTTCCTTCCCCTTTAAATACATTTGTCCACAATCATGCTAAACGTGGTCTTTAGGTGAACAAAAAATTTTACCTTGCTACTCCGCTACTCACGTAGCGGGTGGTAGGGCCTTGTGCAAGGTCCGTCCGGATCGCTACCACCATCTTACTCGCTAATCCTGCCGCTAAGTAGCAGTGCTTGTACTGCTGTGTTCCGGTGCGGAGAGTAAGACAGCCGGGGAAATTACGGGCACAAGAGGCATTTCATCTTAATCCTCTAGGTTGGCAACGCATCTGCAATCCCTCCGGGGTTGCGGGTGTCTATGGGCAGTGGTGATCACTTACCATCAGGTGACCCACTTGCTCGTTTGCCTTCCTATTCACATAAAAAAAAAAAAAAAAAAAAAAAAAAACGTGCAAGATAACCAAGCTTGTGTGAAATATATATGTTTTTCATGCAAACCCTCCCTCCACTGCTGCCAATAAAACACATATAAATCCCACAAACTTAATTATCCCTTACACCACACAAACACTGACGCGTTTCGATCCCTCTACGGGATCATTATCAAAGTTTAATGAACACCACTGTTACACATGCAAACCAACGTCGTACGACGTTTAGTACGTAGTAGTTACTAGCTAATTCCTGTGGCTTATTTTCCCGTGGGAATTCCTAAAAATCCTTTCTTATTTTACTTCTATTTACGCATACAAAATCTTGGAACACCAATGGCTAAGTCTAGAGACATGGAATTTTGCAGGAATAAGTATTTTTTATGCGACATAAATAAATACACTGCAATGAGATAGTTAGGAATTCCTTTAGTTTTTTTAACACCTATGGGAATTCAGTAAAATCCCGCAATTTCTACCGCCAGGTCCACGCAAAACCGCGGGTAGAAACTTGTTTTTTTTTACATACAGCTTTGAAATTTTAGCTTTAACGGGCCGTAAATGATTACACTTGGACAGCCCTGATCTAGACCCAGTATTTATCTAGCCCGATCGACAGATAAAGCGACAGAATGATAAAAACATGTTTTACATCATAGAGACAACTCTGAGGGAGATAAACTGCCAATAACTAACGAGCCACTTTGATTTATGAATGTCTAAAAACAGATCTGATTATTCGTAAAAAATGTTTAACTAGTATCACAATTTACTAATTTAATCACTAGAATGATATTACAGAAAAAAACCATTCCAATTTTTTATTGTTTTCAAACATTTATTACGCGTGACGTTTTTAAATAAATGTGTGTTTAAAACATGACGCATAAGTCGCGTCACTGCGTTAAGCGCTTACAGTACGTAACGCATTTTACGTATTGGTATGGTAGGCATACGTTTATAACGTGATCATAAGTTGCGTTTACGGTGTTTCAGTGCATATCGTCGGTGAGATAGCTAATTCCGTTATGTGCATTCTAGCATCTTACAGAAGAGACAGAAAACTGATTTATGAAATAACTGACCAAAATCATATATTATATTTTTATATCAAAATAGTGTCAAATAACAAGAAAAACATTGGTTAAGAATAAATAAAGATTCATCTATTGTAAATTCTGATATGATTTTTTCCCAATTTTTGTGCACATATGGGTCTTGGTTTTGCTTTTACTGAACACATTATTACGCATTGGTATAGCACGTATGCGTTTAAAACGTAACGCATAAGTTGCGTCACTGCATTAACGGTGTACTAGCGCATTTTACGCACTGGTATGGTAGGTGCGTGTTTAAAATGTGACGCATAAGTCGCGTCACATTCAAAGTGCATCAATTCAAAATTCGTATCATACCGTTCCTCTCACTCTCCTATTAAACATTATTAATGTGAGCAGGACATACGATATTTGAATTACTAAGTCCTGAGTATTAGACTAGATTTTCTCTTTAATACTAACGCCTGAGGCTATAAGCTCTGAGTTAATCCACTGTAACCACTAATTGAACTCATATTAAAGTACTTCATTAATCTAGAAATCGACATTTCACTTCACGTTTCACTTCATACTACGTGGCAGGTGAGATAGGCCAAGAGCTAGAGGTTAAGTTAATTTACCAGTTATTTAGTTAGTTATTACCAATCGAAAATACTTTTTCCTTATGTTTAGATTTTAAAAATATAATCTCTTCTTTCATAAAAAATAGAAAAACCTTGCCCCACAACACTTTACTAGCTTACACACGCGAAGACGCCTCCATGGCAGAGCTCACTATCTTATCCCATAACTATATCACTATCATCACTACATAGTATAAAACAAAGTCGCTTTCTCTGTCCCTATGTCGCTATGTATGCTTATATCTTCAAAACTACACTAATTTTGATGCGGTTTTTTTAATAGATAGAGTGATTCAAGAGGAAAGTTTTTATGTATAATTCTACGCAGACGAAGTCGCAGGCAGAAGCTAGTCATAAATAAAAAAAACTCAATGCAGAATTTTATTTTCCACGTCAATTATTTAGAGAGCGCTGAGGAATCGCTCGTTCATTTAGCGTGGTTTTTTTGTTACAAAATAAGATTTTCCATGCATTTAGCTCTTTGACTATAGAGTAAAGAGCTGGGTGCATGAACAAACAGCTCAGATCAAGATTAATCTTGCGCCGGACAAGTTTAGATCAGTTGAAGTGGATGTTTGTATTAGCCTAATGAATGTGGGGAAGTGAAACGCGTTTAACATTAACTTATGCGGTTTGCGGTACACGACTTGCCATTTTCGCTTTTTATCTCTTTTTTATTAATGTGATTAGAACGAGAGGTACTGTATTGCGGTATGAGCGCGAATCTCTCTTTTCTAACAAAATTCGATATTTTTAACGTTGAGCGTTACTATGTTTTAAGAACAGTTAAAGAACCATGCATGAAATTGAAAGTTTTAGGATGTTTTCCATGAGACGTGTAGCTTACCAAATCTTAAAATGTAAAAAGATAAGTAACTGACTGACTCATCAACGTTAAACTCAAATCCATGGATTTAGGAAACTGACATTTCGCATTGACGTTGTCTTTGCGATGTATACAAAGAATATAGAAGAATTTTGCAAAATTATTACGGACTAGAGAGTTCTGCAACGGCAGTGAAACCACGGGCATAAGCTATGCCAATCACTATACTATCCCTATCTCTATTAACAACCATACATACATACATATATCATGTCTATATCCCTTACGGGGTAGACAGAGCCTATGGTAACAAGACCTAAAGGCCACGGTTAGCATAATTGTGAGCATATAGGTGGAAAGGGGAATCATAATAGTGATGGGTTGCTAACCGCATCGCCTTTAACATGATTCCTAAGAGTTTAGCCCAATCCCCTCGATGTGCTTTTACCATCTGCGCGGGCAGAGAAGCAACTGGTACATTCTTTGTTATTTCTTTGCTCCCAGACCAGTATGATATTAACATCCATACTAGTATTATAAACATAAAAGTAACTCTGTCTGTCTGTTGCCTCTTCACGCTTGCCCCTGAACCGACATAAATGAAATTTTGTAAGGAGGTAGTTTAACTCCAAAGAAAGAGAAAAATTGCATAATTACCGCATGATGGCTATCAACAAATTCTTTGCAGTCGAAGTCGATGACAACAGTTAGTATATTATACATTTGAAGCATTGTGACACAGCTCTTGGCCTATAGAGCAGAAAGCTGCCTGCATAAACAAACGGCTCACATCTAGATAAATGCACTAGACGAGTTTTGATCAATTGAAGTGACTGTATTAGCCTAATGATGTGAGGAAGTGAAAAGCTTTTGACATAGAGTACGAAAACATTATAAATTGAGAGCGTTTATTCCTATTGAGCTGGAAACGTCGCGTTTTTAGTGTTTTGTACGATTATTTCACAAAAATTGAATGAAATTTTAAAATGCAGTCTATACAAGTTCTTCGTTTTTAGTGTATCAATATGTCCAATGCAATAATTAGTCATGATTGACTTTTATTTTTGTGTTATTGGGAAATAAGTATATATCTCGTTTAATAAGAAAAAAAATATATAGGTGAAATATACCACTCGAAAGTGGTGAAAATTTGTGCTGAATTTGGAACATGAGTAGCATAGAAGATACTTACGGATCTCATTAATCTTGTAAACTAGTCAAAAATTTGATTAGAGCTGTAGTTTTGAAGATATAAACAGATTTATACCACTTACGAGTGGTACTTTCGAGTGATGTGCTTTCAAAAATCAGGCCCTGACTCTTACATTGCCATCTTTTGAGCATTCGCCATAATTGTACCTACTTAACCCTTAAATGCTCGAATTGTTTTTTTTTGGCTAAAAATACCTAATAGTTTGTTAGTTCTTCCATGCTGGTCTGGGAGTAAAGAAAAAAGATAGAATTTACCAGTGGCTTTTCTTCCCGCGCAGATGGTAAAAGCCGATCGAGGGAATGGGCGAAAATCTTAGAAATCATGCTATAGACGACGCGGCTAGAACCCATCACTATTTTGATTTCCCTTCCCACCTATACGCTCTTAATCATGCTAAACGTGGTCTTAAGCTTTTGTTATCTTAGGCTCTGTCTACCCCGTAAGGGATAAAGACGTGATATATGTATGTATTGTTGGTTAAGTAAGCTGCGTTCTACACAATGCAGTTAAGGGTTTTAAATAAGCAACATCACAATTCCACAAACAATCGCGATCGCGTGTTCTATCATTTCGCAACTCACGCCATCTCGTGGGAAACGGGTAAACGATATCTAAGAATCGATTAGCTAACGTGATTTATTTATTTAGTATCAGATCTGATATGGTGATTCTGTGTAGTCACGACCGGATAAACAATGGAAGAAAGCACAGTTTTGTTATTATAGCCGGCTGCGGTCACCGCGGCATCATTTGATGTGACCTTTCGGTGACTTTTGCTTTGTCAATTAGGATCGTTTGTTTACAGCGTAGATAATAAAGTATTACGAATAAAAACATACGTATACTGTGACGCCACAGCCGAAATTTTGTGACGGGAAATCCATGCCGATCCAAGACACCAATGCTCCGGCCCCCTACAATGGGGGCTATCGCGTGTGAATTTGCCGATAGAGGCGCTAGTGTCGCGTGAGGTCCAATAACATTCACTTTTTTATGGTTTTGGCGGGCTTCGTGACATAAATTATAATTTCTTTCATTTACCTGTTGACAGTGCCGTAAATAGGGCGGTGCCACCGGTGCCCAGGCACAGGGCGTAGACTCTGGGGAGCGCAAGAATTAAATGGCCAGACCAGGCTGGACTATTAATTTTTTGGTTTGCTCCTGAGCTGAGAAGTCCCCGCTGCGCCCCTAGTGCTCGATTCCAACACATACGTACCTACATGCCAGTATCATCAAAAACGTCTATTAAATTAGACAAAACATAAATCTTATGCATCAGGGTGGGTCGCATTTGCACTAGTGAACTTGCGTTTGAGTTTTAGTGAGTGAGACAGTGGGTGGTATAATAGGCGAAGGGTCCACTTAACATCAGAAGGTTCGTCTGTTTGTTTGCACACATCAGTTCTTTAAAAAAATAGATTTTTCTTTCAAAATATTATATAGTTGGTCCACCAACATCAAGTTCCTTGTGCTTTATTTTATCACCCTGAATGAAATAAAGTAGGCCTATACATAGCATTGCTCTAGGGTACCTATAATATCTAAAAAAACCAAGGGCGCAGTTACAGAAGCTCGCACAGGGCGCAGAAAAGGCTATTTACGGCTCTGCCTGTTGAAATTGATCTCCTTCGTGAACACACACACACACACATACAAATCACGTCCCTATCCCTTACGGGGTAGACAGAGCCTAAGGTAATAAAACCTTAAGGCCACGTTTAGCATGATTAAGGGCGTATAGGTGGAAAATGGAATCAAAATAGTGATGGGTTGCTAGCCTCATCGCCTATAACATGATTCCTATGTCGCCTATTCCCTCGATGGGCTTTTACCATCTGCACGGGAAGAGATGCAACTGGTACATTCTATGTTTTTTCTTTGTTCCCAGACCAGCGTGGAAGTTATCGTTCCTTCGTGAAATTATCGCAAATATGGCTTTAACAGTTTTCAACACGTTTTCATTTCAATCAGTTGAAATAAATATTAATATATACGGAGGACTCCTAACGTGATCCAATTTATAAAAAAAATTGAATTTCTGAGAACATTCCATTAAAAAATCGCAACTTTGGTATCACTCTTCGGTGCATTGCTAGGCTCACAACATGACCTTTAATGCGTATGTTTGACACTCGCTCTACTTATGATCAGAGCCTCTAGTTTTGCATATAAAAACGTCTCGGACGCGTTCAAGAAAACGTTTCAATTGCTATGACAAATTGGCAGCGCCACCTGGGGATCGAAACGGCTACAAACTGTTCTAATAGTATTTGAAATTTTAACGCAAACGCGTTCGAGACGTATTTTGTGACCGAAAACTTACGCTAAGCATACCGCCAGCTCGGGCTCGCGACAAAGCTCTCACGCGCTGTTGTGCTAGCTGTGTTGTACGGAACACTCAGTGCGCGAGTCCAAATCTCACTTTTTTTTTATGTGAACAGGAAGGCAAACGAGCAAGTGGGTCACCTGATGGTAAGTGATCACCACTGCCCATAGACACCCGCAACCCCGGGGGGATTGCAGATGCGTTGCCAACCTAGAGGACTAAGATGAAATGCCTCTTGTGCCCGTAATTTCCCCGGCTGTCTTACTCTCCGCACCGGAACACAGCAGTGCAAGCTCTGCTACTTAGCGGCAGGATTAGCGAGTAAGATGGTGGTAGCGATCCGGACGGACCTTGCACAAGGCCCTACCACCCGCAAAACTTGGCTCACTTGGCCGGTTTTTTTGCGATGCCTTGCGATCGAGTGACTAGCAGATGTGTATAAAATTAACAAATGATTTTTATTAGTTACTCGTTCAATTTAAAAGTTATCTTACGGCGAATCTACATATTTATTATTATTACGTTTGTTCTAACACTGCTGTAGCACCACTTTTATGAGGCGGGTAAGTAAACATAAATGCTGTTTCCATTTTATCTTGCCAGTAAAATAGGAGACAAGCAACAGTTTTATTGCAAGCATAAATAAAAGGATAAGTGATAAGACAAGGTGGTTTGTTATTAATTATGTTTTGATTAACTGTTGCGTTGCGATATTCGTTGTTAATTGTTATTACGTTTAGATGATCATTGGATGTTTAATAAATGCATGGATTTTATATACCAATTGCAAATGCAAATGTACCAATTGCTTCTCTACCAGCGCAGATAGTAAAAGCCCTTCGAGGGAATGGGCGAAAACCATAGGAATCATGTTATAGGCGATGAGGCTCGCAACCCATCACTATTTTGATTCCATTTTCCACCTACACGCCCACAATCTTGCTAAATGTGGCCTGTAGGTACCTGTTACCCTAGGCTCTGTCTACCCCGTAAGGGATAAAGACGTGATTTGTTGTATGTGTGTGGATTTTATATTAATTCGTGAAACGAAAATTGGAAGGGAAGAGCGCTGAATGCAGTTGAACAAGCTTTTGATATAGATTTTATTTTTAATACGCACTTTTTGATGTCGGCACTTTATTATTCAACTGTCATTGAAGGTACAATCAAATGAATCAAGAATTTTACTTGTTAATTTGTTTTTTGTTAATATTACGGCTTTACCAGTTAGATATTAACCCCCTTATTCATAAACGCTCTATAGGCCTCTGCTAACTTAGCAATCGTTTGTCCTTATCTGTCACTTTGACATTTGCCTTTCACAGACAAGGACAAACGATTGCTAAGTTAGCAGAAGCCTATAGAGCGTTTATGAATAAGGGGGTAAATTACTAAACGACACTGAAAACTAGAACACAGAAAAATCACAAAAACCCACCCATACCCGCCGACCATAGTTTTGCTTTTCGGATTTTTCGGTGTTCTTTTTTTTTTTTTTTTTTAAATGAATAAGAAGGCAAACGAGCTAATTTTCAGTGTCGCTTAGAAATGTCGTCGACGCTCTATTAAACTTCAAGTCAAACGTACCACTTCAGGTCGTAAAAAATATAGTTGCGCGATTTGAAAATATTATTTGTTAGCCCAGGGGAGACGAAATTAGATTTTCGTAGTTAATTTCATGCTGTTTCACTCACATTAATAATTATTACTATCCGAACTTTGAAAATAGAATTTCGGAGTAGCCCCTCAGCTTAGACAAGAAAAAGCCTGTAAGTTTACGTCGTTGGCGACTTAACCCCTTCACCTCACATGTGAATGAAATTATATTAGCTCTAGGCTGGTATCGCATCTGCAATCCTCTAGTGCTTGGGGTGGTGGTGACTAAATGCTCGTTTGCCGACCTTGTCATATAAAAAAAAAATTGATGATGAAAATCTTTTACAAATTTGCAGTTACCTAAGTTAAATGCTAAAAAAAAACTAAGAATTGGCTAATTCTTGAAATTTTAAACGGCCGTTAAACTCTCGGATAAAACATAAAGCGTGTCACTGAGTTAAGGATCTTAAAAACGTCTTGAAGCGCTGCAAATCACTCTGACGCTAAAAACGTCTAAATGGACACTTAGGTATCCAGTTTCGCAGATACTTGAGGTTTTAGAATGTCTACTACAAGCTTGCGAAGCTATAAATATGTAAAGTAAGGTTTAATGTACATACTTGGAAAGTTGGCCTTATGCTCCGAAGTTAGAGATTCGAACTCTCGTGCCGTCCCGCTTGCACTAATTGTTATTAATAGGACAGTGATAGAGGTGGACGGTTAGATACGAATTTAGAATTTAGAATTTGAAAGTTGACCTCCATTGTTTTGGCCGATTTTTTATATTTATAAATACGTACCTACCTGTAATGTACCTATCCGATACCTGGTATCTACAATTGTGTGGAATTTTCCTATAGTGATGATTCCAAAACGAGAAATCTTAGAACTTCCACATAATAATGGCTCTTACCTGCCAGAAAAGAACTTAAATAATATAAAATTCACTTTATGCCGTCTAACATTAGTATTCCCGTAACATCGTTGCACTGTTTCTGCTTTTTTATGTTTCCTTGTAAACCATTATAACCTGAGCCCCAGTATGTAGGTCGTTTCATACACTTGTATCCTGCCTCGTCGGTGGTTGCTAATAGTTTATTGGCACAGGTATGCAGCATTGACCTTATTGTCTGTCCGGATGTCCATCCTTTCATTGTCCTTCGCAAAAGCGAGATTTGTGCCAGTTTCTGCTAGTAGGTACACGTTTATGGAACACAATAGAGAAATAGAGTTGGTGACTTTTTTTTCTTTTTCTATCAGGTACATTATCTTCCATGCTGGTCTGGGAGCAAAGAAAAACTTAGAATGTATAACCACCAGTTGGTTCTGTTCCCGCGCATGTAGTCAAAGTCCATCTAGGGAATATGCTTAAATGTTAGGAAGGTTTCAGAGTCTGTTTGTTTTGTGGGAAAAAATAACTTTTTTCCCTATTTCGCTATTTCTTCTCCATTAAAAGTTTCTGTATATTGCGACGCAAAAAACTCTAAAAGAATTGTGTCCAAAAGCATCGCACGAAGAAAAATCTGTGAATCTTTTACCAAAACTTTGTACGTTCACGATTGCATTAGACTCAAAGTTAAATCTACACAGTACAGAAACCTATTGCCATATTTTCACCACTTAAGCGAATTGCGCCCTATTTCTCCACGTAAAGTACCTTACTTTAACGTATTCAACACCAGCTTCCGAAATGCCGCTCAAAAAGGGGCAAAAAAGGGTTTTCTATAAATATTTATCGCTTGCACTCAAAGCGTGTTACTTGGTTGCCTTCGCTCATTTCCTATTGTCCGCGTTCTATTCTTTGCCACTCATTCTATAACTTTTATGAACCAAATATGGAATTGCTTTTATCCGTCAATAATGCGTCGCTTTTAATGCTGTGTTGGTAGCTAAACTGACTTATTTCTCAACTTTTATACAGTCAAACTTGAGCTCTATTAAAAAAGCATTTTGTTCAAATTTTATTAAACTGTATTCGATATCTCCGGAGGCCATTAAGGTATTAAGAAAATAAAATTTAAATATTGCCTCCGAAGTTTTATGTTGTTTCTTGACTATTTTAACTCGGATCATAAAGTAAAAAACCCTTACTTCATAATTAAAATTCAATCACTACATTAAACTTTTAGCAACAAACTCGGAATCCGTAAGCTGGAAAATAATTACGTAATAAAATCATGAGGGTATGCCTCGGGAGCCTTTTCTGTTTCTTCTCAAAAATCTATACATATAAAATTCAAAGTCCTGACTGACTGACTGACTGACTGACTGACTGACTGACTTAACTATATATCAACGCACAGCCCAAACCACTGGACTTAGAGACTTGAAATTTTGCACATAGATACCTTATACAGTGTAGGCATCCACTAAGGAAGGATTTTTGGAAATTCCCACGGGATAAGGAAAAAACGGGAATTATATATTCGACTCCGAGTGACGCTCATCATCATCATCATCATCATCAGCCTATATTAGTCCACTGCTGGACATAGGCCTCCCCTAATGAGCGCCATAGCGCCCTGTCTTCAGCTTGACGCATCCAGCATCTGCCTGCAGCCTTTCGCAGATCGTCATCCCACCTGGCCGGAGGGCGTCCTACACTACGTTTGCCGAGTCGCGGTCTCCACTCAAGAACACGTATAATAACTACTCTTCAAATTTGATACAAAAGTAGGTGATTACAAAACGAAGAAACTAATTTCAGGATTTTTGGAAATTCCCACGGGATAAGGAAATCAACGGGATTTATACATTCAGTTTAACGAAATCCTATGAACTATGATTACTAGACTCTTCAAATTTGGCATAGAAGTAGGTGATTATAATAGTAATGATTTTTGGAAATTCCCACGGGATAAGGAAAAAAACGGGATTTATATATTCAGTTCTACGGGATCGAGTTTTCGTTTTACTGGTCGTATAAAACTGAAATTTGGCCTTCAAGTCCCTTGGGGAGTGTAGGGGAGCACTAAAAAAAGGATTTCCCGAAATTCCCACGGGAACGGGAAAAACGGGACTTTTCGATTTACTGGTTGCAAAAAGCTGAAATTCGGCATGTAGGTTGCTTCGGGAGTGCTGAGGAGCATTAAGAGAGTACTTTCCAAAATTCCCACGGGAACGGGAAAAATATTTGTTTACAAAGAAATACTGCGGTAGGCATAATATGGCTAGAAACTTGAAATTTGGCACACATATACCTTGAGTATCCTAGAGGTGCACACTAAGAAGGTATTTTTCGAAATTCCCACGGGATAGGGAAAAACGGGATTTTTCGTTTTACTGGTCGTAGAAAGATGAAATTTAGCATTTAGCTTCCTTAGGGAGTGTAAGGGAGCATTAACAAAGGATTTCCTAACATTTTTACGGGAACGGGAAAAACGGGGATTTTACGTTTTACCAACTGGACATAAAAAGTTGAAATTTGTCACGTAGTTTTATTCGGGAGTGTAGGGGAACACTAAAACGAGAAAAAACGGGATTTTATGTTTCCAGACGAAACAGCGGAAGAAAGAGACTTAACATTTATAACGTGTGTTTCTTTAGTGTACTCCGAAAGCACTCCCCAAAATTTTCACGGGAACGTGAAAAAATTTATTTTTTCGTTTTACATCTTAGCGCGTACGAAGTCGCGGGCAAAAGCTATTTAGGATAGGTTAGGTTAGGTTTGTTTTATAAAAATCCTGCAATATTTACAGGTTCAGAAAAATTAAGGCAGCGGGGCAATGCGGGGGCTTGCTTGCATGCTTGCTTGAGTCCTTGCTTTGCATGCTTGATTGCATACTTGCTTTCATGCATGCTTGCATGCTTGCTTGCATGCATGCATGCTTGCGTGCTTACTTGCATGCATGCTTGCTTGCACGCTTGCTTGCATGCATGCTTGCTTGCACGCTTGCTTGCATGCTTGCTTGCCTGCTTGCATGCCTGCTTGCATACTTACATGCTTGCAGGTTTGGGTGCTCGCTTACTTGATTGCTAGCTTCTTTGAAATGCTCATGGTTCACGCGTGCGAAGCCGCGGGCAAAAGCTAGTTATCAATAATCGTCATTTATTTTCTCAATAATTCGACACGATACCAAAGTGGAACTTCGCAATTGAGTTTTCAAGGTTCAATTTCAGTGAAACTCGCAAAGAGACATACAATCTTGTAAACTGAACCAGGAATCGGGATGCGCTAATAACGTTGTCTGGTCTTAATTGGCTTCTAATGTCCCTAGGGCTGTGAGACTTACACTCACATTGACAAATCGTTAAGGACATTTCTGTACGTATGTTAAAGTATCTATTGGATCGGTTGTCCGCTACCACACGTGCAAGCCTGTGCGAAATATGATTTTTCATGCAAACTCAGTGCAGGTTTCTGCTTCCGCATAAACCATACATATTTATTTCATTATTTTATTATATTTGGGATATCCCACAAACCTAACTATCCCCTACACCACTCAATTCACTGACGCGTTTCGAACCCTCTATGGATTAAAGTACGAGTACACCGTATTCAGTATGCTTAGCGTAGGTATTCGGTCACAAAATACGTCTCGAACGCGTTTGCGTTAAAATGTCAAACACTATGATAACAGTTTGCTGCCGTTTCGATCCGCAAGTGGCGCTGCCAATTTTTCCATAGTATTTGAGGCGTTTACATGAACGCTTTCAACGTTTTCATATGCGAAAACTTACACTAGAGTCTCAGCGTGCACCACTGTCTAGCATGCAAATGCAAACCAAACCAACGACGCAAGCTGTCAGTCATTCAGTCACAGCAATGTTTAAAAAGCTAATATACCTCTAAAAATAACGTGTCTTTTATGCCGTTGGTTGGTGACAATTTTAATAGTCTATAAAAGGGATACTGCTTTGAAACGGCCCTGGCTTGTTAAGATGAGTTTAAGACTATTTTTACTAACAGTTTATGAAGTGTCTCGCTACACTGATCCAAAGTGAATTAAAGACTATTGCAATTTCAACTAAAGTTTTATTGGTAAACAGTTATTGTGCCTTTTTATACCATCTATCCGTTGTACTGCGTTACTGATAGGTATTAAGTTTATTATAGTACTATAAATAGTTTAGAAAAGTCTATCATAAATCCAATAGCGCTTTTCTGTATATTTAATTTTATAAAGGGCTTCGCTGCGCAGCGTTCAGCCATGTGATCCTCTGTTCTCCGCTCCAACCTATTTTATCGTCTTTGTAAACAAACCAATATCATTAAGGTACTCACACGATCACCAGAATTTTAAAGGATCATATTTTTAAATTTAAATTTTATATAAACTTGGAGTAATTGTATGTAAAGGGTAAAATGGATTGGAATGGACCATAAAAAATACTCTTATCCGGGAAATGATGCACAGAATCATGCCTAATAAGGATTCAAAAACGCTCTATAGGCTTCTGTTAACTTAGCAATCGTTTGTCCTTATCTGTGACAGGTAAATGTCAAAGTGACAGATAAGGACAAACGATTGCTAAGTTAGCAGAAACCTACAGAGCGTTTATGAATAAGGGGGTAACACTCCAAAAGTTGAAATTTGCACTGTCTAAAGGACCCTTGTTGAGGTATAACCTCTTTTGAACGATGTGATACTTACCACCATTATGACAAACGTTAGTTTTTTTCTAATGCCATGTGTCTTGTCGATAATGTCGAAATAAAATAATGTCCCAATAAATAATATTGGCGTGCTCTTGGTTGGTCTTGGTTGTCTTAAAATAAAGTTTTAAATTTTAAACTGCAGACTGCTAAGGCTGTTAGTAATAAAATAATGTCCCAATAAATAATATTGGCGTGCTCTTGGTTGGTCTTGGTTGTCTTAAAATAAAGTTTTAAATTTTAAACTGCAGACTGCTAAGGCTGTTAGTAATAAAATAATGTCCCAATAAATAATATTGGCGTGCTCTTGGTTGGTCTTGGTTGTCTTAAAATAAAGTTTTAAATTTTAAACTGCAGACTGCTAAGGCAGTTAGTAATTCTACATGCTTTAAAACCCCTTACCATAGATACCGTCAGGTTGTACAAACCATATGATATTGATTTGCGGGTGGTAGGGCCTTGTGCAAGGTCCGTCCGGATCGCTACCACCATCTTACTCGCTAATCCTGCCGCTAAGTAGCAGTGCTTGCACTGCTGTGTTCCGGTGTGGAGAGTAAGACAGCCGGGGAAATTACGGGCACAAGAGGCATTTCATCTTAGTCCTCTAGGTTGGCAACGCATCTACAATCCCCCCGGGGTTGCGGGTGTCTATTGGCAGTGGTGATCACTTACCATCAGGTGACCCACTTGCTCGTTTGCCTTCCTATTCACATAAAAAAAAAAAAAAAAAAAAAAAAATATCATACAAAACACAGACATATGAAACTCCGTAGGGCGCTGCATTTTTAAGGGAGTGAGAAGACCGAAGTTACATATCAATAATTAAATATCTACGTAGTAAATTGATAGATAAAAATAATATCAACAAAGGAAATAAAAATTAATTATTGATACATACACATACACAAATCACGTCTTTATCCCTTACGGGGTAGACAGAGCCTAAGGTAACAGACACCTACAGGCCACATTTAGCAAGATTGTGGGCGTATAGGTGAAAAATGAAATCAAAATAGTGATGGGTGGCTAGCCTCATCGCCTATAACATGATTCCTACGATTTTCGCCCATTCCCTCAATGGGCTTTTACCATCTGCGCGGGTAGAGAAGCAACTGGTATATTGTATGTTTTTTTCTTTGCTCCCAGACCAGCATGGAAGTAATTATTGATCGTTTTCCAAAAAAAAAGGCTACATGATATTTTTTTTTCAGAATTTAAATATTTTGGGTTTTTCTTATTCAGAATCGTTTACCCTACCGATCCTTGTACAAGAAAACATGTGTCCCAAATTTCCATTCCAGTTCGTCACTTTTTTGAAATAGCTATGTATGGAACGTGACGAACAGGACAAAAAAATCCAAAGTAAAATCTGGGACACATTTTTTCTTGTGTGAGAATCGATAGGGTAAACGATTCTGATTAAGAAAAACCCAAAATATTTAAATTCTGGAAAAAAAAACATGTGGACTTTTCTTTGGAAAATGCTCTATTGCAAATAAACATGTCAGACAGTTATACAAACGAATGTCAGTACTATATTAAAATAACATTACAAATACCATAGTCTTATTAGCCTATAAATTAGTTAACATAAATGGAAAAATATAGGGTACGTATTAAAATACATAAAGTTTGAAATGCATAATGAGTTAAAATACATAATGGTTCAAAATATATAATGCGGTTTTCTCAGGAAATGGAATATTAATAGGATTGTTATAAAATAAACCTAACCTAACCTAAACCACTCTGTAGCTTACACTATCAAATAACTTCATCTAGCTAATAGTTTTACAGAAAATACCATTATATATTTTGAACCATTATGTATTTTAACCCATTATACATTTTAAACTTTATATATTCTGATCCGCACCCAAAAATATAATATTGGAATATCTATCTGTATAATGCAAGAGCGTCAAATTAGTCTTGTAACTATATAACTTTCGCAATGTCATAGTCCTAACATATAAATCAATAATATATATTACTAAGACGGTTTATCAACGTTTCTATACTAAAGATACCGAAACTAGTGGTTAATTTCGACCTTATAGACGTTTAATACCGTAACGAAGTCACTCGCTAGGAAGTCTTGTTTCAAATAACAACGTGGTACAAAATGCAGCATGTAAACATAATAGTACATTATACACCTAGATAGACACCGATAAAGTATGTAATTACGTCATGTTTTACCAATGTTTAGTACTGGGCTCACCTATTTACTGGTCCCCTTTTTCCTCACAGATTTCACGTAGAAAATGTCCCTCCACATATTTCAACTGCACAGAAACCCTGCCATAACACTCAAGTCACCACACCTAGTTAACTGGCACTCATTTCACTCAATTACCACAATTATAACTCAACTCAAATAACTTAACTCAACACGTTGGAAAAATGCGTGACAAATATCACCGCAACTTAGAAAGTTGAACACTTTAAAACTCTATATTTTGTCAAAACGCACTCTTTCGTTGTTTCGGTTGGAATTTTGAACGATTTAAATTATTTGTCCTTTTAAAGATCTATAAAGCGTTTGATGACCCCAAAAGTAGCTTTACAACTGAGGCTTCGATGCAAAACGCAACGTTTCTCTGCTCCGGCGCAGGTCGGTATGCGGTGCGGTGGTGTGCGTGTGTCGGTATGCGCGCACACACACATTGATATGCTGCACGGTTTTTGTCGATGTCCACAGGGCAAGTAACGTCAGTGGTGTGCTGTTGTAACTCGGTTTGGTTTTTAGGTCGTATTTATAACTAGCTGACCCGGAGAACTTTGTTCCGCCATAAATTTGAAAAATTCCTTTGTAAGTGCATCTTTATACTAATCAAGGAATAATGTGTAGGCATGCTAAATTTAATGTCTGTAGCTTTATTAGTCCAACATTTCGGAATGTACCAATCCCGTGGGGAAAATCCGGATAAAAAGTATCCTATGTCCGTCTCCTGGTTCTAAGCTACCTCCCTGCCAATTTACAGCCAAATCGGGTAAGCCTTTCTTGAGTTATAAATAGTCGTATTTTTATCCCGTGGGAAATTTGAAAAAATCCTTTGTAAATGCATCTTTGTACTAATCAAGGAATAATGTGTAGGCATGCTAAATTTAATGTCTGAGGCTTTATTAGTACAACATTTTGGAATTTTCCAATCTCGTGGGAAAATCGGGATAAAAAGTATCCAATGTCCGTCTCCTGGTTTTAAGCTACCTCCCTACCAATTTTCAGCCAAATCGGTTCAGCCGTTCTCGGGTTATAAACAGTGTAACTAACACGACTTTCTTTTATATATATAGATGTATAATACCTACCTAGGGCACAAAGATACACATTAGAGCCCTCGCGGGCTTTAGGGGTAGTCTAACTAACCTAACTTAAACTAACATAATGAATGTCCTTGCGTTTCTCCTGTCTATTTGTTTCCGCCATCTACTTAAACCGTCTCCGACTTATTTCTTTTTTTTGGCTGTCTGGTAGAGAGCGCTATTAAGCGATAAGACCGCCTATTGTCTACCTTACAATAAAGAGCATTTGTATTGTATTATATTGTACTGCAGAGGATATTCTTTTCTGCAATCATCTGCAAGTATAACCTAATGCCTATGATATCGTTTTTTTTTAATTCAGAAAGTTTTACAACCTGAGTATAAACAAATAATAGACATACTGTAATACAAGTAAAGGACATAATTATAATAGTCAGCTAATTTCGTTCTAGGTAGTATACTTACCTATTTAGGTAAAATTATAAGGTTTAATATCAGTCCGGTGTCTACACATATTCATATTATTTAATACTAGCTGTTGCCCGCGAGTCCGCCTGCGCAGAATTCGCTTATCGCAATCCCGCGGGAACTATGCTGTTTAATCACGATATTTTTAAAAGTTGTGTTGTGGTTATAATTGCACTATTATAGCATATTGCTCTTATTACAGAATAAACAATACACTATATATTAATTATTTAATAATATATTTTATTTTATTTAATACTTATCGATTTCCGAGTTACAACTCTTTGCGTCGCAGTCAAGTTTTTCTGAAAGCTGCTGGTCGATGTCCCGCTAGCAAGACTAAAGCCCCTCTCTCATACACAAGCCCTTCGCCATACAAAGGAGCGAGACAGCCATACATTAACAACTTCACTTAAAGTTTGCAGAACTTGAAGTGGTTCTACTGAGGAGTTATTAACGATAAGAAATACGGTCGTTTAGGTGATATGCGGGTGAATTAAAAAGTATTTCTTGCCGGGTGACGTGGTGTGGGGAAGTGTGTTCTCAATTTGGTCGAGTTGGCGACGGTTGGGTATCGTTCGTTACATGGATAGGGGGCCGATTGGCTCTTGTGTAACGCGACGCAGTGAGAACTGTCAGCTGGGCTGTCAAAACAGATCTTATGACGTACTTATGAGGCTGAGTTACGTTAACAATTAACACACTTTTAGAACCTTAGTTTAAAAATGTGCATTTTTTTTCTAATGCAACGTACGTCCTGAAATTAAGTTTGGAATGCCAATGTACGCGTCGCAATACGGTTCCTGCATTTTTTTTTAAATATTTGTTTTCAAAATAAATAGTACGCCTACTTGTATATTATGCATTTTGTAAAACAAACAATTTGGTTAAATTTGCCTTATTGTATTTTTTTCACTTAAGACAAAATGCTCTCGCTACTGAGGTGAAAAATTGTATGTGTCCCACGAGACACAAAGTTTTTTGAATCTCGTGTCTTTAAATCCCTTGCTCAGGATTCTGCTCTAAAACCACTCGCTACGCTCGTGATTCAATTCCAGGATCCTTCGCTTTCTCGGAATTCAAAATCAACACTCGCACCAAAACTCAACATTGCTCTCTTGTTGCACAAATATCTATTACAGGGCTAAAAAAATAATTTCTACACGTCACTGAAAATTAGAACACAGAAAAATCTAGTCAAACTAAACCATATACACCTGCTAAAATATTCTGAAACAATACATACATACACAAATCACATCTTTATCCCTTACGGGGTAGACAGAGCCTTTTTTATGGTGTGGAAAATGCCGTGGTATGTGGGACTCTCCCGCGACCGCAGGCATACCCGCTAAAAACCACACGGATCCCCTATTCGGTCGTATGTGAGGCGTTACGGGAGCACTCGGTGTCACCACCTCGGGGTGGGGTTCCCTCTTCGCGGGGGTAGACAGAGCCTAAGGTAACACGACCTGAAGGCCACGTTTAGCACGATTGTGGGTGAATCAATATAGTGATGGGTTGCTAGACGCATTGCCTATAATATGATTCCTAAGATCTTCGCCCATTCCTATGGGCTTCAAAATCAAAATAGTTTATTGCAAATCACATTACAGGCATAAGATGGAATATTTTGATTAGATCTACATGTGACACCCTGCAAGGGCACGGTATTTATACACCTGCGCGGGAAGAGAAGCTACTGGTACATTCTACGTTTTTTTTAACCGACTTCAAAAAAAGGAGGAGGTTCTCAATTCGTCTGTATTTTTTTTTTCTTTTTTTTTATATTTGTTACCTCATAATTTTCGACTGGGTGAAGCGATTTTAATGATTCTTTTTTTATTTGAAAGCTGGTGCTTCCCCTGTAGTCCCATTTCAATTTGGTCCAGTTCTGACAGTGGCACCCATGAGAAAACCATATAAGTCTGAAATTAGCGTTAAGAATGTGTGCGACAAATCGTCCGTTTCATTTAAACGGCGCTGCCATAAAAAAAATTAACAAAAAAAACCGACTTCACTCGGTTTTTTTTTGTTAAAATTTTTGTTTATTTACTCCCAGCATGGAAGACGCAATATTTTATTCGGCATCAATCCTTTAAGCGACGGTTGCTAAGTGGCCCACTAATGTAATAGCAGTAAATCAGCTCAATAAGCGGTTGTCCCGCGGAAAAGGAGCAATTTGTTAACAGATTTAAATAAAAACGCTTCGTTACATCATGCGGCTAACTAGAGATTTACATCCATCACGCACTGCCCACCCCGTTTAGCATGAGAGCACGCGATACAGACCCCTCTCTTTCTAATAATAATAATAATAATGCTTTATACAGGTGATAATAGTTAATTGGTTCACATGTCTAGCCATGAGTGGCATGTAAAAATTATTTATCATAAGTTATGTTAAAAATTATTTATCATAAGTTATGTTAAAAATTATTTACAATAAGTTATGTTAAAAATTATTTATAATAAGTTATGTCAAAAAATATTTATCATAAGTTATGTTAAAAATGATTTATCATAAGTTATGTTAAAAAATATTTACCTATAATAAGTTATGTCAAAAAATGTTTATCATAAGTTATGTTAAAAATTATTTACCTATAATAAGTTATGTCAAAAAATATTTATCATAAGTTATGTTAAAAATTAATTAATACAATTAAAAAGTAAGTTCATGTCTAGCACACAAATTCATCTCTAAAGTCTAAAAATACATTAATTGTATAAAAACATTTTTCTATTAGCCATTTCCTTAAATTAATCACAAATAATAATGTCGGATAACTTTTGTATTTCATTTGGAATTTTATTATACACAGTAATAGTGATATGGCAGTTCTTCTTATATAATGAAGTCCTACATGTGTAGGCATCAGTAATTTAGACTCGTCCCTTTCTCATAGTCAGTTGTTGATAGCTGGTTTCTTAAAATGTACCGGAAACCAACAGTAAGAAAAAAAAAAGAAATACAGACGAATTGAGAACCTCCTCCTTTTTTGAAGTCGGTTAAAAAGACGTACAACCTATCTCGTGCGCGACGCGGCTGTTGTGTTGTTGGCTCACTCGTCCGTCCCTAATATAATACTCCTCTCATCCACTCAAAGGTTGAGTAGAAGATCCCTTAGAGGTATAAGTCCACCTTTGTGCATGTGTTTGTGTTTGTCAATTGTATTAGTTTTACAATACAAACAAACAATACAAATATTCTTTATTGGACACCACAAATCAGTACAAAACAATACAGAAACAAAGAACAAAGTAGACAATAGGCGGTCTTATCGCTTAATAGCGATCTCTTCCAGACAACCAAAAAGCTAAATAAGTTGGAGACAGTTTAAGTAGTAGTTTTATGTTTATTTTGCACAATAAAGAGTTTACACACATACATAACTTGGCCAACCGTGCACGGTTAGAATACTTTGGTCGACTGTACAGTCAAGGGCATAAAACTTCAACATCTATACACCTTTATGCCACAAACAATAAGGTCGGCGACACATAGATATTATTATTATTATTTTTCAATTAATTTTGATCTCGACAATGTTGTCGGCTTTTTTTTTTATTTTAATTTTATTATTATATATTTGTCATGATCGCTGTATCGATATTTACGCCGTCGACTGTACCTCCAACACGCCCCTATTGGTCATTTCCTGAGCCTTAGAAGTTCAACTTTTGATTGATACTTTGTGGTCCCTCACACCATGCGGGTTACGTTGCAGCAGTATTTCTTGTAACCACTGCACTTGCTAGAAAATATATAAACATATTTTTTTGTATATTGCATCTGCAATCAGTGCATTCACTTGTAGCAGATCTGTTTCATGCTTCTCTCATTCAGAGCGTGTCCAGTGAGGACATCTAGTCATAGTTCTCCACACTACAAGAAGTCTTTTCTTTTAAGGCGTTAAACTTAGCTGGTAATTGTGAGCTGTGCAAGGTTATTGGGGTGGGTTTCTAGCCATTCCTTGTGTTTATTCTGGACATTAGTAAATTCTTCTCTCACTGAGAGCATTTCTATGTGTTCCTGGATCTCAGCATTGGTGACGTACCAAGGGACATTACTGATTGTTTGGAGGAAATAACATTTATTCGTTAATTCTACTTTAATCTGGGCAGTTCCATTTATTTTAACACAGGTTGGCCTAGTTGGTCAGCGTCCCGGGTTCGAATCCTGGTTAGGGCTTATACTTGTGTGAAGAGCACGAATATTCGTTTCTGCTACCTGCTACTGCTAAAGGCTCCGTCTACCCCGTAAGGTATAAAGACGTGATTTATGTACGTATGTAAACAGGGGGCTGCTACCGAAATCGATTTTTGAAGTACGTATCATCCCGTCCCTCTGACTCTCAAATTAATGACCATTAGCGGAAGCAGAACGGCACGCAACCATAGATCGACCGCCTAAATGAGTCCTCGCCGGCTCAGCGCAGACGCGCGGGGTGGGACGACAAAGGGGACCCAGAGAGCTCCCCGCGGTCATCCTACCCCGCGCCCCGCAGCCGCGCCCGCAATTACTCATCTAAGCAGTCGATCTATAATTTCGGAGTCTAACCCCCTTATTCATAAACACTCTTTAGGCTTCTGCTAACTTAGCAATCGTTTGTCCTTATCTGTCACTATGACATTTACCTTTCATAGATAAGGACAAACGATTGCTAAGTTAGCAGAAGCTTATAGAGCGTTTATTTATTTACTAGCTGGTTCCCGCGACTCCGTCTGCGCAGAATCGCTATCCCGCGGGAACTGCAATTTTCCTGGTTAAAAACAATCCTATGTCCTTCCCCGGGACTTGAACTATCTGTATACCAAATTTCAGCTAAATCAGTCCAGCGGTTTAAGCGTGAAAAGGTAACAGACAGACAGACAGTTACTTTCGCATTTATAATATTAGTATGGAAGTATGGATTAGTATGGATTTATTCCTACAGTTACACAGCCTTACAGTTTATGAATAAGGGGGTAAGACCAGACTGTTACAACACGACAAATCAAGGAAAACCCATTTAATTGTATCCTATTGAAATGGAATCCAGCGGCGTCATAGCACTAAGGTATATTTACAGTCGTATAACATAAATGTTTTTACAACAGCCGTAACAATTATGCTGGAAGAAATTAAATTACATCTCAGCCACCTACGCGTAAATCCCTTAAGAGTTGATCGCTGGTGCCGGCGCCCTTACAAAATATACTAAAACTCTCTTTCCATAAAGAAGCTATCTTCCATGCTGGTCTTTTTTAGGGTTCCGTACCTCAAAAGGAAAAAACGGAACCCTTATAGGATCACTTTTTAGGGTTCCGTACCTCAAAAGGAAAAAACGGAACCCTTATAGGATCACTTTGTTGTCCGTCTGTCCGTCCGTCCGTCCGTCTGTCAAGACCCTTTTTCTCAGGAACGCGTGGAGGTATCAAGCTGAAATTTATATCAAATACTTAGGTCTACTGCCCCTTGGAGCTGTGAAAAAATCAAAATTCTAAGCCAACGCAATCAAAAGATACAGCCGTTTATGCCGCAAATTTCCGCAAATTTTCAACTCTCAAGGGAATCAAAACCTACAAGGTAGTTCCCGTGAACGCAGAATTTTGAAATTTGGTATGAAGGTAGGTCTTATAGCACAGATTAAAGAATAATTGCGAAAACCGTAAATGTGTATGTATGTCTGTATGTAGCAGTGACCAATATAAAGTAACCCCACACTGCGTACATTTTGCTTTGGAGCAGGGCTCTGCTTACACTGGTTTTATATATTTATAGATAATGATACGGAACCCTCGGTGCGCGAGTCCGACTCGCACTTGACCGGTTTTTTTATGTTAGAGAGGCCAGACAAACGGACTAGTGGGTCACCTGAGATAGTAAATGATCACCACTGTCCATAGACACCCGCAGCGCTTTACGCGATGCCAGTGCGAATCAGTGCGATGTCAGTGGTCTGGGAGCAAAAGAAAAACATAGAATGTAACAGTTGCTTCTCGTCCCGCGCAGATGGTAAAAGCCCATCGAGGGAATGGGCGAAATTCTTAGGAATCAAGTTTTAGGCGATGCGGGTAGCAACCATCACTATTTTGATTCCTTTTTCCACCTATACGCCTACAATCATGCTAAACGTGGCCTTTAGGTTTTGTTACCTCAGGCTCTGTCTACCCCGTAAGGGATAAAGACGTGATTTGTGTGTGTGTGTTTAATCCACGTAATTCAACTAAGTACTTTTTCCTAACTCACTAACGCATTCACTTATCTCTGATAAAAAAGCAGCCTTAAAATAATCAGAACGCATTTGTATGGGACATCGCCTTTACCCGCCGCTTAAACAAGCAAAAGCACAGACAATATTTTAAAAAGTCATCCCACATCGAGCGATTCATCGTTAACTTTCGATAAATAATATAAATGCGGTACGGGACATTCCTGGACAGCGCCGTCTTACTCACACCAACGTGGGTACTACGGTGCGAGAGAGACAGCGACGTCGGAGGAAGTCCCTTATCGTCCATTCCAGGAATAACTTTCCCATAGATTAGAGATGCGCGTGGAATGCAAAATTGTGTTCCATTTTGATTTGTTTCTAACATTACTTCCATTACGTCCCAATGCTGGGCACAGGCCTCCTCTCAGAATTAGAAGTGTTTATTTTATGAAAGTACCTTACCGAAAATAAATAAACCATGTCATAATTTTTCGTTGTACGGTTTTGGTCCTTCGAGCCGGATTAAAAGAGTTTTTTTTTTGACACATAATTAGCCAGCCAATATTCAAAAATACTTACCTGTTATATTGTTAGTGTAAATTACGTATGATGGTCCTTCTAACCGGATGAAAAAGAAGTTTTCCTATTTGATAAATCTTTGTGCGAACTGTTTTGAACCAATCCATAGTCCAGAACAAATGCCAAAAAAACAAAAGACAAACGTTCTGTGAAGGACTAATAATTAGTTCTAAACATGTCGAGCTGCACTCGAATGTAATACGTGAGTGGTCCGTTTATTCCAATGCTTGAATCCCACGGTAGTCCAACGTTGAAAATAAGTATGTTTGTCAAGTTACCCTTGTTAACTTTCAATTTAATATATCTTAGCCATTTTTACGACCTTTTCCATACAAAGTCTTCGACGTTACGTCATTCTGCTCCTGCGCAAGACGTCGTTAACCTAATTATAAAATTCCCTCAAATTTAGCACGTTGAAAATTCACCCGTATTTGTGTAGTGCTAGGGTTTGGAGTAGAACGTAGGCTATGAATTACATTGTCAATTATAGTTGAAGGGATTTAGGTGTGTTGTAAAATGAAGCTTAAGAGTGAGAGAGTAAAGTGGAAAGTTTAAGAAAGAGTACTTTTGTGAGGACATAAGTCTGTTTCTTTCATGCTGGTCTGGGAGCAAAGAAAAAACATAGAATGTACCAGTTGCTTCTCTACCCGCGCAGATGGTAAAAGCCCATCGAGGGAATGGGCGAAACTTATAGGAATCATGTTATAGGCAATGAGGCTAGCAACCCATCACTTTTTTCATTCCATTTTCCACCTATATGCCCACAATCTTGCTAAATAGGGCCTGTAGGTCTTGTTACCTTAGGCTCTGTCTACCCCGTAAGGGATAAAGACGTGATTTGTGTGTGTGTGTGTATAAATCTTAAAGTGATTTGATTCTTAGAAAACTACACCAAAATACAAGTTTTGTTTGGCTTGTTTCACCACTCAGTTAAGACCCTGATATTTTAAGTGTCGGTTATCTATCATGTCGTCTTGTCTGTTTCGTAGTGAGAAATGGAGAGGGAGTCATAGATAACTGACGATTAAGATATCAGGAACTTTACAGAGAGTGATGAGACAGGACCTTAGCGGGATGCGGATATTAGGTACTCTTTCACGTACAAACTACGGAATGGATTTTGATTGGCACTTGGATAATTTAAAAACTGGATTAACATTGATACTTTTGTCCCTGAAAATTGAATAATTCCCGTGGGATAGCGATACAGTAGTACTTTAAAAAAACATTTTTTTTTAAAGAAAAAAAATTTTTGGTAAAAGTTTTTTTCGCTAACTGTACTTGCACTGTCGTCCGTCCTACATATGTGTACCAAATTTTAAGTCAATCAGACCAACCGTTGAAGAGTTCCCTCCTGCGGAGACGACCCTGGCTAGGTCACCAGAACTCCACTACCAAATTATTGTATCGTCATCCAACTTATATAAGTATGCAAACTTTCAGCTCATTCGGTTGAAGATATCTGCTTCAAAATTGCAAAAAAATAAATACGTTGCAAGTTAAATAAGAGCTTGTAGTAAAATATAGCTAGTTTGACATAAAATGACAACTTTGACCAGGCAACCCGCTCACAGGCCGGGGCTGCAGCTGACCAGGCCCAAGTTCTCAAGCGCCGCAAATACTCTTCTCTTTTAAAGGATTATGAATTTGCGGCGCTCGCAGTGGAGACAATGGGTCCCTGGTCGGCTGACATGAGGGCCTTCATGAGAGCTTTGTCGACCCGGCTGATAGAGACCTCAGGAGACCCCAGAGCTGGCGCTTACTTCTCCCAGCGAATTTCTCTGGCTGTACAGAGAGGTAATGCCGCCAGTGTGTTGGGGTCTATGCCGCAGGAGGGCCTTTTAGATGGTGTTTTCTTTAGTTAGGAATGTATATTTAGTATTAAGTTTTGTATATTTAGTGAACTTTTAGATTAATCATGATGTAGTATCTATTGAAATTAAACTTTGACATAAAAATATGATAACTATGTCAAATTTTAATTTGTAACTTTTATGATTCTTGTAACTAATTCGGCTTACTCCTTGCATAAAAATCAGGCGAAACCACGGGAAAATACTAGTCTAGAATTATTTGATGCGATCTTGGCATTAACGTTTAATTAATCCAGACAGTAAAAATTACCAATTAAGCTTGTTGCGCCCAACCACTATATTATTATTGTGGTTGTTACAAGTAATAGTAATTTAGGATACTATGGGTTATATTTAGATACATACACAAACCACGTCTTTATCCCTTACGGGGTAGACAGGACCTAAGGTAACAAGACCTATAGGCCACGTTTAGCAAGACACTGAGGGCGTAGAGGTGGAAAGTGGAATCAAAATAGTGATGGGTTGCTAGCCGCATCGCCTATGACATGATTCCTATGATTTTCGCCCATTCCCTCGATGGGTTTTTACCATTTGCGCGGGAAGAGAAGCAACTGGTACATTCTATGTTTTTTCTTTGCTCCCAGACCAGCATGGAAGTATTTAGATATACTTTAATATTTTGAATTTAGATGTTAAGCTAGGTGACTATTATATATTTTTTATTTAAAAAAAATTGGTAACCGAATTAAATCTTTAGATTATAGTATTGTCATGGGCTTCATGTATCAAATTTGAAGCAAATAAACAAACGAAGTGAAATTCAAATAAAATATTTTAATGCAACGTCTTTTTTTTTCTTTATAATTATAATTTACTGTTTTCTTCTTGGCACTTTTTCTACCACAAATATTTATTTACTTTTTTTAAATACTGTAATGCACTTCATTTATCCTTTAAACAATACTAGCTAGACGATGACGATGGAAACGAGGGTAGTTGTGCGCCGCTGTCAGTTGCGTTGAGCAGCCGCGCGAACAGAGCGCTGGCGCAGTGTTCGTTTCGCTGCCGCCGGGGCGAGCGCTCCAGGAAGAAGGACTACGAAATAGTCCGAAACATGTCGAGCATCATTCGACTTTTTATACGTGAGTTATCCGTTTATGTGTAATACTAGCTTGATTTAAAACAGCTTAATTTAAAATTAAACAACACGTTTAAAATAAGTTACCAACATTCAGATGCGCGCCCGTTTATGTCTTTTATATGGAGCGTGTCAAATTGCTCCCACGCTTACAACGAATCCGAATATTGTATGTAAATAGATATTTATAAATGAGACGTTTTAGGAGCCATTTAAATTGTTCACGTGGTTATTTACAATGTTATTTTAATTCACATAAAAAAACGAAATGGTCCTTCGAACCGGATTATTTCTTATGTTTTTTCCTGGTCTTTTTATATATGACAAGGAAGTTAAATGAACATGATGGTCACCTGATGGTGACCACCACCCCACACCCGCGACACTGGAGGATGGCATTTGCCAGTAATTTATGTCAATTGATGTCAAAATGCCTCGCATACCCAGGCGTATTGATATAAGCAATTGACACGTCACCCCTTTAAGTTAAAAAGACGCGTTAAGCAGAATCAAGATGACAACTTCAGGGTTAAGTCAATAAGTAATTATCACGCGCCTAAACAAACCAAAGGAGTTCCAGAACGTTCCCGGGTTCCAGTCTCCCGATTTTTAGGGTTCCATACCCATTTCCCAAACCTGCATTGCACAGGTGCCGCGAAGAGGGAACCCCCGGGGTGGTCGTGGGTCGCGGTGACACCGAGTGCTCCCGTGACGCCTCACAAACGACTGAATAGGGAATCCGTGTGGTTTTTAGTGGGTATGCCTGCCGTCGCGGGAGAGCCCCACATACCCCCGGTAAACCCGTACCGGGCGGATGCATAAGGCGCATTTTCCACACCATAAAAAAAAGGGTTCCGTACCCAAAGGGTAAAAACGGGACCCTATTAGACTTCGCTGTCCGTCTGTCACCAGGCTGTACCTCATGAACCGTGACAGCTAGACAGTTGAAATTTTCTCAGATGATGTATTTCTGTGGGGGCAATAACAGCAAATACTAAAAACAGAATATTTTTTATGTTTGCCTGTCTACGTCAGTAACCAACATAAAATGACTTAACCTTGCATACATTTTGCTTAAGAGCAGGTCTCTGGTAACATCGAATTTTGTAACAACTTTTATGTAGTATATTTTATTTATTGTGTATTAATTTATCGTATTTATCTATTATGGCATGAAAACGGGTACAGAAAGATAGAAACAGTTTTGTAGGTACATGACCGTAACCTACCATATTAATGGTGTACAATATTGGATAAAAATAATTAAATAATTACATTTCAATCACAAACTGATGTATTTTTTAGAAACTAGCAGTTGCCCGCAACTTCGTCTGCGTAGAATTCGTTTATCGCTATCCCGCGGGAATCACGCAATTTTCCGGGATAAAAAGTAGCCTATGTGTTATTCCAGACTATAATCTATCTATGTTCCGAATTTCATCCAGATCGGCCCAGTACTTTTTGAGCCTATTCATTACAAACATACAAAAATAGGTACAAATCTTTCCTCTTTATAATATTAGTATAGATATAGATATAACACCTTAACACAATACTACTTATCTTGTATTCATCTTTTTCGTGTTTTACGTACAATAAAGAGTTATACATACATACTTGCCGAATTTGTACGAAACCCTCGGTGCGCGAGTGTTACTCGCACTTGGCCGTTTTTACAACAATAATATGTAGTGATTTTGCGATAAAACATACATGACTGTTTTTTATTGTTTTCATTTTCTTTTTCAATAAATCACCTGTTTAGGATTAGTTTTGATATAAATTTATTAGTATGTGCGTAATTTAAATTAGTTTTAGAGTTTCTGGGTTTGGTTGCTGTTCCATAACTCGTGTATCAGCTTATGCTCAGTCGGACCAGCCGTTATGCAACAATTGCATAACACAAAAGCTGCGCGCGCAGCCGGCTCTATTGTCGTATACTAACGTGTACCAAACCCTTTATTGCAAGATTTTTATCGTATTTTTTTCTTCCATGCTGGTCTGGGAGCAAGGAAAAAACATGGAATGTACCAGTTGCTTCTCTACCAGTGCAAATGGTAAAAGCCCATCGAGGGATTGGGCGAAAATCTTAGGGATCATGTTATAGGCGATGTGGCTAGCAACTCATCACTAGTTTGATTTCCCTTTCCACCTACGCCCTTAATCATGCTAAACGAGTTAAGGTTTTGTTACCTTAGGCTCTGCCTCCCCGTAAGGTATAAGGACGTGATATATTTATGTATTTATGTATCAATATTATTCACAATGCAAGTTCCATCAGGAAATACTTTTAGTAATAATATTTTATACTAGCCTTCCGTCCGCAGCTTCGCCCGCGATAAATTAATTTTCCCGTAGGAATAGGTATTTTTCTGCGGTAAAAAGTAGCCTATGTCACTCAGTGATAATGTAGTTTTCTAACGGCAAAAGAATTTTTGAAATTGGTCCAGTAGTTTCGGAGCCTAAACAAACAAACAAACAATCAAATTTTCCTCTTTATAATATTAGTATAGACAAATATTCATACAATCATAACTAATAATTTGACACTGTAATTGCTTGATCCTAGACCCGGTATAACATTTGTTAAATAAACCATTACGGTAGTTATTCAACCAATTGCTAAATCTCAACTAGAACACTGAAATATATGAGTATTTGTACATTTACGAGTTATGTCTGTCATGTTTTACAATCGCAATCAAATCAATGGTCTAGATAAGTTCTATAGATAGATTTTATCACTACTATTAACTATTAACTATAAACTTATGGATCTGTTAAACTCTAGTTGAGGTCTAAATACATACATCCTTACTATTAATTAATTAATATTATAAATGCGAAAGTAACTCTGTATGTCTGTCTGTCTGTCTGTTACCTTTTCACGCTTAAACCGCTGGGCCGATTTAGTTGAAATATGGTATACAGATAGTTTGAGTCCCGGGAAAGGACATAGGATAGCTTTTATCCCGGAAAATTGCATAGTTCCCGCGGGATAGCACAGCCCAAACCACTGGACTTAGAGACTTAAAATTTTGCACATAGATTCCTTATACAATGTATAGGCATCCACTAAGGAAGGATTTTTGGAAATTCCCACGGGATAAGGAAAAAACGGGAATTATATATTCGATTCCGAGTGACGCTTTTGATTTTGAAAATTATTTTGCCAATAGAAAGCCACAGTATTTGTGAGTATAGTATCATAGGCTATATTTATAATAATTCTGCGCGGACGAAGTCGCGGGCAACAGCTAGTACATACATAAATCACGTCTTTCTCCCTAAGGTCTAAATGTGATAGTTAATTACGAAAACTTGTCTCAAAATGCTCTTAGTTACCATAAAAAAGTTAAAAACATTTTTATTTTACTCATAACTGTCGTATGCGCATTCTTCAAGCCCAACGAGGTACACGGAATACATAATTACTAAGCGCTTTTGGTAGTGTTTTAATAATTAAATCGTTATTTCGGAACAAACGTTTTCTTAGGAAACCCGTGTAATTGTTGTCACAATTAGTGGAGCGAATTAGTCTCGGTGGAGCGCCGTGTGTGGTTGCCTTTATAATGGTCGTGAGTCTCTTCGCTTGGATGGTGACCAATGCCTGGCCTTCGAAATTCGAAATTCGACGTTCGTATTCAGTCACACTGATAGCTATCATTATGAGAGTGAAAGGGACTGTATGATGAAGTTCTAATTTCGATTTTTGGAGTAGCCCCCCGTTAAAGGGCCGTTTTTTACAAGAAAGAAAGAACAAGACCTTTCCTTCCTTCCTTTCCTTTTTGCAAGACACAAATATAAGATAATATACACAATTTTATAGAAAATAAACAAGGTAAAACAAAAAAAAACATAGACATGAAAAATTGATCATCAGCGTTGTGTGTCTTCGCAAAAGTGAAACGGTCGCTGGCTCAGCGTTACGCTGAGGTGTTAGACACCTGCAGCACTGATTTTCAGCCAGAACCGTCTATGACTACAACGAGAAAGGCAAAGGAAAGTTGGCCACAGAGTATTCAATAATAACCTAGATAAGGATGACCTTTATTATTTTTGTGACCCCCTATCTATAGAAAAACATCGCTAAAGGAAATTGAAAATTAAAAAATGCACAGATTGCTACTTTTACGCGCAGATCGTAAAAGGGAGGGATGAACTAAAATCTTAGGAACCATAATACGTATATGCGGCTAGCAACCCATCACTTTCCTGATTTCCCTTTCCACCTACGCGCTGACAATCTTGCTAAACGTGGCCTCTAGGTACCGTGGAGGATACAGACGTGAATAATTATGTATTTTGATTAGCAATTTATACTATCTTACATTACGTCGAATATATTCCGTGAGCCGGCATAAATGCAGTTGGCCTAAAGTAAAGCTAAGAGGCAGAGTAACGTATTGAATACGTGCTTTATCATAAACCTACCAACTCTATTGGCTGTAACTTACAAGCTTAATGACTGATGGAACGTAGTCTGCGTGTACGGAAACGCAGCGCCCTCAGGTGGCGTTTCTGAGAACTAATATTGACAGCTAGCCTCGAGACGTACTTAAGAATATGACTTATAATCTTGATATTCTTTACCTCCAAGTGTGGTCAAGAGCTGCGGTTCGTTTTTGGATCCGTCCGGGGGGAAGAGCAGTTATTGGTCCGGTGCACCCTGGGCAACGGCTAATGATTTCCTGACAGTTTCTGAGCACAGCATGTAACAGTTGTGTTCATTAAACTTTGATAATGATCCCGTAGAGGGATCGAAACGCGTCAGTGTTTGTGTGGTGTAAGGGATAATTAAGTTTGTGGGATTTATATGTGTTTTATTGGCAGCAGTGGAGGGAGGGATTGCATGAAAAACGTATATATTTCACACAGGCTTGGTTATCTTGCAGGTGAGTAGCGGAGTAGCAAGGTAAATTTTTTGTTCATTAGTTACCTATGCCTCAGTAAATTATTAACAAACCCGCAATGTACTGCATGCATTCAACGAAATTGTAAACCTTCCAGAAGGGTCCAGAAACTGTCCTGCGTCACTTATGATTGATAGTCGTCAGTGACTACCAATGTACATTTACACCTTAAACAGGTTAAAACACGCCGTACTGCGACTATCTAAAGTCTTTTACATGTGTAATAAAACTTTGGAGCACAGTATGGGGTTCCTCAGGTTTTTTTTTTGGTACACATAAGTATTTAATATTGTTGTACCAAAATTTTGTTTTATACAGCATGTTTAACTTATGAGAGGTATATTTAATTGTTAATCGCGGTCTTTGAAGTTTGAGCCTTAGACTATTTTCAATTCAGATGTAAATTTGGCTAATTTATTAAAGAAACATAAAAAATTCAAAATTCTTGGTAAAATTAATTAAATCTATTTTGGAAGAAATCGAGCGTGTCGGTAACACCCTATATTTTTAAACATTATAAATTTATTTGTCATCTAAGTACCTAACTACATCATACGCCGGCGCCGATTAATGATAAAGAAAAAAAAATTTGATGCATGAAAATGTTCACGTTCGTTGTTGTGTATTCTGTATTGCATGTTCGCATATAAGTGTGTTTTAACGATACGACGCCGTGTCGTAAGCATTTACGGTTTACGTCGTAGATGTCCACGACACGACGTCGCAACGTGATACGACGCGACGTCGTGCCACGTTACGACATCGCAGCGTGTAATTGTGTTTTGGCCCATACTCTGATAATTAGGCACAGACATCATAATCACTTACATAGTTGCGAGGAGAAATGCTGAATACCTACCCAAATAATAAAAAATCTAAATTCCTGGAATAAAATCAATCCTGCGTCCTTATCCGGGGCTGCAACTTAGTATAGCTAAGTTCACTTTGTCTTTATACAACATTTCGGGATTTTCCAATCCCGTGGGTAAAACAGGATAAAAAGTAGTAGATACATTGTGCTATTCCAGGCAAATAACTTTACATGGGCATTTAAAAAAAAACATGTACCCTTGACTGACTTATTTTTGTAAAGAAAAAAAGTGTCCATTGGTTTTTTTGTTAGTTTTGTGACACCATTTTCATACATGTCACAAAACTGACACGAAAAAGTTGCATGGGAAATTAAGGTAACCTTGTCGGAAAAGGGTACACGTTTTTTTGAAAATGCCCACATACCAAATAACATTCAAATCTGTCCAGCCCTTTTAGCATGATGAAGTAACAAGTACACACACTTTCACATTTATATTCCGTAGAAATGTCCAACATGCATTAAGCTCTTACAGGGGCTATTTGATTAGTAACACCCTGTAGTCTCTTGATACAGATGTAGATAAGATCAGCCTTTGTATGCACCGGAGTAATATATTACGGTTTACCATTTAGGCGTTCGGCTACCAATGGCTTTGGGAGTCCGAAGATATTGATCAGGGATAGTTTGAAGTCGTGTAAATCGTAGATACGTTGTAGACAACTAAGGATGCATGATTTTGGAATTTATAGGCTACAAACGGTTGTCCGCGACTTCGCCTGCGGAGAATTGGTTTTTCGCGCGCCTGCGGGAACTATCCAATTTTCTGGGACGAAAACTACCCTATTTGTTTCCTAGGACTAAAAACTATATCCATACCAAGTTTTATCACTATCGGTTGATTTTTTTACGCGTGAACAAGTTAAAATCAAGCATTCAAAGCCATACACATACATACACCAATCACGTATTTATCCCTTACGGGGTAGACAGAACCTAAGGTAACAGGTACCTACAGGCCACATTTAGCAAGATTGGCAGAAGTGACAAAATAACACGGGCCCCTACCTCTATGGGGCCCCGAACTGGCTTGGTTTAGAGCACAGAAGGGAAGCTGATGCACTTCTTTATATTGAGGAAGGAGCCCCATCTGACGAATTTGCCACGGGCCCGAGACGTTATAGTTACGCCACTGGGCGGTCTTATCGCTTATTAGCGATCTCTACCAGACAACCAATAAAAGAAAGAAATTAGTCGGAGACAGTTTAAGTAGGTGGCGTAAACAAATAAGACAGGCGAAACGCGAGGATAATAAAAACAACAATAGTAACATAAATATAATGATGATGACTTATAGGTACTAATATTTGCACACTTAGTAGCTCATTTACGTCAAAAGTCATAAATCATTCGCGAATTGTACGGAACTCGTGCGGTATCCTAGCCGACCACACACCTGACCGCCAGAGCCAGGCAATGTTCTAATACATTGCGTGTGACACACATACACCGCTGTGCAGTGTACGTGTTAACTGAGCAATGAAAAGAGTATGCGCCCGTCGCGTCGCCAGTCATAGGTAGGTATTCGTGGACGGGTATTGTCTGAGCGATTTGCAACAATGTTGCTGTGCCCAGGCGCCGCCCGCCGTGCTTTACGACTGACGATCGCGACGCACTACCCACACTACTGCAGTACGACAGCGGGCCGAGTTAAGAGTACAAGCCAAAATATTAAACTGTTAGAAAAAAAACCTAAGCCGCGAATTTTCTGAAGCAAATCACTCAAAAGCCCCAAAAAATGACGAAAAGGTTTTGTTGAATTTTAAATGCTACTTGCTGTAAGGTAACTAAGAGTTGAAGAAAATTATAGCTCTAATTAATCGTTTCAACTACCTAGTGGAAAGTTAGTTCATTGATTTCTTACCCTTTCGAATGGCAGTTTCGAGTAATGTGATTTCATAAATCGGTCCTCAAGTTCCAAAGACCGTCGATTATCGTTTCGACTTTATTAAACACTAAGGTGCGATGGTATCCAATTAAACTTGTGGTAACCTACAACTCACCTACTTCAGACTCATTGTTAACCAGGACACTTTAGAGCAGATCAAACCTCGGAGGTCAAACTGATGTTACTAAGAACAGAAAACAACGGTGCTACTTGAACCACCTGTTCAAGTATCTTTGGACCAACCAAGCGCTCAAAAATATCTTCCTAAAACGGGAAAACCGGTTTTTTTGATAATATACCTAGGTAAGGTAAATTTACGAACGACTAGGCGCGGCGAGCAGTTTCACCACGCGGTCGGCCCGAAGCGGTTGGCCTCTTCCTTCATTACGCGGACGGCTAAAGAGTGGAACTCTCTGCCGAGGTCAGTTTTTCCGGAACGCTATAATCTGAACATAATTCAGGCTAAAGTGAACAGGCACCTTCTAGACAAACGTGTACTATCTTAGACCTCATCTTCTCCTTCCACCAAGCGAGATTGAGGTCAAACGTAAGCCTATATTAGTAAAAAAAACAGTTTTTATTAATTATTGGACTTTGATTGGAATATTAAATCTAGTTCTAATTTCTAATTTATAGCAGCGCCCTACTACAAACGATTCGTGTTAAATCAATGAAAATAATATCTACATTAGATTTTTCTCTCCCAAAGTATCATGTGCGTAAACATGCTTCGCTGACCTGTGACCTGAAAAGTAACCTTAACCCGTCAAGCGTCCAAGCGACTACAGTAGTCCCTAACTTTTACGGGCGGGAAATGTCCTAGGGACTGCATTATGCATTCACGCCACTGGCCAGGTGTTCCTCCCTTGGAAGAGCCAGCGACAACTCGCTATATATGCTTCTCGCTCTCTCTAAGCCTCCCGCCCGAAAAAGTTAGGGACTACTATAGTCGCTTGGACGCTTGACGGGTTAAAAGGTTAAACGCCAAGTCCTGTCCTCTGGTAGCCCTTTGCATACTGTCTTCAGTCGATTTACTGCGTAATGGATAAAAAGACCACACTGTTGCGGTGTCGGCACGGCCAGGATGGGAAAAATATGTAAGTTTTTGTCAAATAATGATTTAATGATAATGATGCATCTAATGACAGTAATGGCACGTATTTAAAAGATAAGTATGTCACACGACGCATAGGCATGCCACGAATGCTATGATATGAGCATCTAGAGGCTTAAGTGGTTTTTATCAAATATGGTAGCTAAAAGGCTGGTACTTAGTGTGTCAAGTTTCATAATGTAAATATTTGACAGTTGCCGTGTTCCGAATAAACATGAATGAAAAATAATATTGCTAAGACCGAGAGAAGTGCAACAGAATCGAGCACCACTCTGGCCAAACTACTCGCTCTCATCCCCAACAATGTACCTACCTACATTTTCATTCATGTTTAAGTATTCCAAGCAGGGCATTTGACATAATTAAAAACAATACCTACATACATACATATATAAATCACGTCTTTCTCCCTTACGGGGTAGACAGAGCCTAAGGTGACAAGACCTAAAGACCACGTTTAGCATGATTGTGGGCGTGGGAAAGGGGAATCAAAACAGTGCCACATCACAACAGTTGCTAGCCAGATCGCCTATATGGATAACATGATCCCTAAGATTTTCACCCAATCCCTCGATGGGCTTTTACCATCTGCGCGGGAAGAGAATCAACTGGCACATTCTATGTTATTTCTTTGCTCCCAGACCAGCATGGAAGTACCTACCCATTAAAAACAATGGGTCAAGCAATACAAAAAGGTATTCTTAGAACTTTTCTTTTTCTTCTTTTTTGTGGCGTATCAAGTCGTTATAGCGACGACAACTTCGCCAATGTCAAAGTAACAAAAATATAAATAAAAAATCTTGTGACAAAATGTCGGCAACGTTGTACGGTAATGGTCATAGATCCGTCTATGTCGGTCGCTTAAGGGATAGTTGAAGCTTTAGGTAACAATACCTCAAGGCCACGTTTAACAAGATTGTGGGTGTATAGTATACCTATGTGTGAGTGGGGATCAAAATAGTAATGGGTTGCTTGTCCAATACTAGTGCACATTGCCAAATTAAGGGTTAAAGGTATGGTTGCATGGTGCACAGTACAACTGACCCACGGAGTTGTAAGTGTAGGTAACGTACCTGGTCATTTTATCCATAATTATAGACAAACATACACACACAATATTCAAGTCTATATCCCTTACGGGATAGATGAAGCTTAAGGTAACAAACCTAAAGGCCACGTTTAGCATTATTTGAGGGCGTAAAGTGTAAAGGGGAATCAAAATAGTGACGGGAGCCGCATATAGTTAACATGATTCTTTCTTCGTCTTTTACCACCTGCGCGGGAAGAGAAGCAACAGGTACAGTCAAGGGCATAAATATATGTACGTTACAAACAAATTGCCACAAACAATAAGGTCGGTGACACAAAGGTGGTATCGATATTTATGCTCTCTCTTTTGTTTTTTTCCTTTTCTCTCATACCAGCATGGAGGCATACAAACTTCGCATATTTCTTAGTAAGTGTATAAAAATACTTGTAGTTACACGTCGCCATTTGTAAACTACAAATTACTGCAAATAGCTGACTAAATAACGACCCGACTGAAACGCAGAAGTTCTTATGTCACTGATTTATTAAAGAAGATTGGTTGCCTCGCTGCGAGTTAAAAATAACCCTTAACAGCTTACCCGCAAGGTTTGTTTATAAACATCGCGATCGTAAATTTTACATACTTTGTTGCATAATCGGCATTCTGACCCCAATTGCAATAAATATCGAAAATAAGCAAAAATAACAACTTAGCAGCAGGAGATAAGGAACTATTAGTAAGAACTACTTTTGCAATTGATTAAGTACCTATTTCTACACTAATATTATAAAGAGAAAATATTTGATTCGTTGTTCACATTGAATAGGCTCTGTAACTACTGAATCGATTTTAAAAAATCTTTCACCATTGGAATCCTACATTATCCTTGATGAACATAGACTATATTTAATTCTGCGCAGACGAAGTCGCGGGCAACATGTTAGGTTCAATCCATGTGCAAGCAGGAATATCATTACCTCAAATAATCGTTATGGGTGCTTGCAACACTTTCTAATTGGGTTTTGGCGGCAAAGCCGATATACTTTTGACAGTTGCTGGCTTGGGGCGATTCGGCGATTCTGGATTAGGAACTAAGCTAACGATAAAAAGGTTGCTTTAGAAATAAGGAATGAATATTAGTATTGTATGGTTGTCCTGGAGTGTGTTTTATTATAAACAGATAGCACGATGTAAAATTTAATAATAATACGTTTCATCTTTTTAGTCTTGACTGACTGACTCGGCCAACCCAGCCAAAATTTTTGGCTAGGTAGCTGACAAGCAGGGGTTAGGAAATGTTGAAAAGGGATGAGGATTTCGCAAAATTCCCACGGGACATGGAATTCCGCTAAGGAGACTAAGCTGAAAGAAAGGTATGCGTATTTACCTCCGGTTAAGTTAAATAAATGTCTTAAGACTAACTTAACTTCACTTAAGATAACTGGAACTTAACGGAGTGGTGAAACAGCCTCTAAAACTCTTATATTTTGCGTATTTTTTACCGATATTGCTCTTAATTTCACTTTTTGTCATCTGTTTCACGATTATTTTATTAAGAAATGTGATTTTTAAATGCATATTTCCTATTTATTGGTTAACTAGAATCATGTCAACTAATCAGTACCTTGTTGATTTAACATCATAAACCTTCCCCCTATGAATAAAGTTAGTCGACTTAAAGTGACAAGGTTACATTACCAGTTAGTTTTCCACTACATTGGGTTAAATATGTAAGGTAAATTATAAATTAGTAAACGATATCTTGATTTGTCAAATATTAGGATTCTTTTCCTCAAAACGGAAGCCTTGTAGGATCACTTTGTTGTCCATCTGTCCGTCCGTCCGTCCGTAATTGAATTGCCGTGTTCCCAACAAGTATCGGGTAGGGTTACAGCTGTCCTAGAAATTTGGTATGAATGTAGCGCTTCTAACACTCCTAGTGAAATAAATTAAAAAAAACCTTGTCTATGTAAGTAACCAACTTAAAATGACCTAACACTGCCTACATTTTGTTTAGAAGCAAGGCTTTGCTTATACTGGATTTGCACGAAACCCTCCGTCCCACTAGGCCAGTTTTTATTTTGAATCATATATCAAAAATCAAACACAAGCCTCTAACTCTACACATATATTTCTAAAACCTTAATTAAATCTTAAATAAGCGACTACAATGGGAACCATCTCTGCGCCCCATCTAGCCTGATCACTTCTCCGTTTAACATTGGGTTCTCTACGATACTGGAGACGAGATGAGCAAACTCTTCAGGTTTTCCAAGTCTCGATGGGAAAGGCGTCTGTCGTTTGATGAACTCTATCAACTTCTCTGGCAGATAGCCTACTAGAGGAGTGTCGAAGATACCTAAAAAAAACAAAACACTATTGAGTAATTCTCAAAAAAAATGCCACCCAGTGGCGTAACTATAGGGTGGCAGGGGTGGCAAAATGCCAGGGGCCCCTAGCTCTACGGGGCCCCGAACTGGCTTGGTTTAGAGCACAGAAGGGATGCTGATGCACTTTTTTATATTGAGGAAGGAGCCCCATCTGACGAATTTGCCACGGGCCCCAGACGTTATAGTTACGCCACTGACTGATGCCACCCCTCAATTTTTTACTATCTACAAATTACAGGCTGTTTCCACTCAGAATCACGAACTCTTTCCATGCCTGTACAGAAGACGATTTTTTTATGTTCTTCCTTTTCGTTACGCCGTACTAAGTTTTTTTTATATAAATCAGGCTTACGTTTGACTTCGATCTCGCTCAATGGCAGGCGAAGATGAGGCGAAGGTGATGAAGTGTACGAAAATAGTTACAAAATAGGAAAAAAACCTTGGGATTTTTTTTGTCCCATCAACATTGAAAGAGCTTGTGATTCTGATCTGACTAGGAACAACATAAAATTTTTAGGAAATATAAAAAATAGCATTTTTGGCTCTATTAAACTCCTCACAAAATAATAGGTCCGTTTTGACAGTTCACGCCCATGAAGTTCTCTATTTTTTACCGATCGAAATGTTCTGAAGGTAATTACATTTTTCATTGATACCGTCGGGTACCGTCTAATAATAACGGCGGTTTTTGAAAACGTGTAGGGTGGGAGGAGCCGGGGTATAAACCATCCACCAAAGGACTCAACAACACAGTAACTCTCTCATGAGGTTAGCGAAATTGATATCCACGATCTGAGACATGATGAAATAACTCTCAGTAAATGCTACTATTTTCTACCACCAGTTTCTACTGCAACGCTACTGGCTCTTGGTTGGTTTCATTCATTTATACATAGTAACACGCAACACAGCACGTCAAAGGCATGGCGCCAATTTGAATGAAAAATCTGTTCAGTCAGACGTGCTCAAACTTTTGAGGTAGGTAATATAACCTAGACAAATTTTATAACAACTTGTATTTACTTACTCAAAATCTACCCAACGAATTTTTATGCGGTTCACACCAATCATGGGGAAAGTATAGATATACAATTTGTCGCAACGCCACTTTAGTATCGGCATTGCACCCGTGCGAAGCCGGGGCTGCTCGTTCGTGTTCGTCATAAGCGCCAGTACAGACGAACTGCATTCCGACTGCAACGTAACTATCAACTGCTGAATGCCGATACATTTTTTACTGCAGCTCCATACTCAAACATTTATTTGCTATGATACAAGATACAAGATCAAACCCTGTAAGGGCACTGCAGATATTACATTTTTTTATTAACACTAACTGTTCATACATTATATGTAATGCACCGTCACACTAGCACTACATTTGTGCATTACGTAGGTACATAAGTACGTTTCTATACTTTGATCACGCCAAACATCAAAACATTCGTAAGACGCCCGAGTACTCGCAAAACGCCCGTACCCGCAAGACGCCCGTGTACCCGCAAGATGCCCGCGTACTCGCAAGACACCCGTACTCTCTACCGATAGTGTCTATTTTACGCATCGAGTCGCATACTCGTAAATACTCGTGAACTTAGTCTTTGGATCTAGTCTTTTTGCAGACGCGTTTTGCCTAGTACGTCTCACCTCTAGTGTTCACAATGCTTACATCTAAACTAGGGTACTAGGTACGAGAGATGTCGAGGAAGACAACAAATGCGCTGGGAAGACGAGCTGAAACTTACTGCGGGACCCAAATGGAGGAGAGTTGCTCAAGACAGAAAGCAATGGAAACTACTGGAGCAGGCCTTTGCCAAGAGGCACACCGAGTTGAGAGATATCCTATAGCCAAACGAAAAAAACTAATACGCCTACATACAGAACATAATAAGACAACAAAAACAACAACTAAAATGGCAACAACAACAACAAAAACCATAAAAACAAAGGAAATACAGAAAAAAAAAGACAATCTAAAACCACAAACAATTGTCTCCCACCATGGCTGGTCCCCACGGGAGCACTAGACCAAACCCCTCCAGCAAGCTGGAGGAGGCCTATGCCAAGAGGCACGCCGAACTATGCGTTTTTATAAATATATACCGAAAAAAACTAGCAATTTCGGAATAAAGGGGCTATATTATTATTATTATTATTACTAGGTACTAAATACATAAATCAGACTCAATTAAATTACAGTTGATACAACTGCACACTAAATGCGATCAAAATGTATGGGTAGTCGGCAGTTTTCAGTTACGTTGCAGTTGGACTGCAGTCCGTCTGTACTGGCCCTAAATGGATACACCTAATATACTAACCAGTAGCAATAGTAACAACTCTGATGCCTTTTGGCGCGAGGTCCCTCGCGAGTGGCAGCGTCATGCCAACTATAGCCGCAGTCGACGCCGCAATGGCTGCCTGTCCGATGTCTCCTTCATACGCTATCGTGGACGCCGTGTTGACTATAACTCCTCGCTGACCTTCTGGGTCTGGGTCGTTCTGCCCCATCAGCCCAACTGCTAGTCTGATTATGTTAAATGTTCCTACTGTGTTAACCTGTAAACATTTTTGATTTATTTATTGGGTATGACGAATGGAAGGCGAGGTACCAGGAGGGCTGCTCAGCTAGGGGATATTGCGGTGGTCTAGTTCATATACATAATCATGTAGGATAGATGACAATGCAAGTACAGTCAGCAAAAATGCTTGTATTAAAAACGAGATTTTATGCAAAAGCTTATTAAAAAGTACCTCTGATTGAAGTATCAACAGAAAGGCTTTCAGTTTAGCATTCAATCAAAGATGTACCACTTAGAGCAGAAAGAGTGAAAAAATTCTAAATTACCTTCAAATTACTCATAGAATTAAGTATAAGTATAATACTTACATTGACACATTTCTGAAAGCCTTCCAACTCGCACGGTCTGTCTTTGTTAAAATTGTACACTTGGTATGTACTGACGTGCCCCGCACAGTTGACTAGGGTGTCTAGGCGGCCAAACCTGTCTTTAGCAAGCTGTAGGGCTTTCTTCACGTCTTCCTCTGAAGTGATCTGAAAATAAACAAAACGATGATAATGAATGTTTGAATTTAGCAAATAAAATCTTTATATATAAAAATTACTCCCCATTTCCCTTGGTCACGGCATCACGCGTGAACGGCTGGATAGATCTCACCGATTCTTTTTTTATTGTGTTTTTTATTGTCAGGAGAAGGTTCTTATGTAACAATATACCAGGTGAAGCAGCCGCGGGTAACAGCTAGTTATTTATAATAACAATTTATGAAGTTTTATTTATATTTAAAAATGATATAATTAGCCATTTATTCAGTTCATCATCACTACATAGATAAAACAAAGCTACTTTCAACTGTCTGTCTATCCCTATGTATGCTTAAATTTTTAAAACTGCAACGGATCCTGATGTGGTTTTTTTTAATACATAGAGTGATTCAAGAGGAATGTTTAGGTTTTGTTACCTCAGGCTCTATTGACCCCATAAGGGATAAAGACGTGATTAGTGTATGTGTATGTATGTGTGTGTATTGGTATTTAATAAAATTTTATATGACTTCGCTCCATCTTTGAGTTGATGACATTCATTTTATCAGTTACACTGCAATGAAGTAATTGCATGATTGACCTTGTGTTACAGCAACAAACCTCCATATCAAGCTATTAAAATCAGTTAGACAAGAATGTATTCTAGATTTTGTAGTTTTTGTACAACTATTTTAAAGCAAATATTATACTTACACAGCCTGGTGAAGAAACTACATCTTCGCCAAGTTCTTTGGCAAGTTGGTCCGCCCTTGTGCCTTGAAGATCTAGTATTATAACTTTTCCACCATGTTTCACAAATCTCTTCACAGTAGCTTTGCCCAGACCTGACGCTCCGCCGGTAACTAAACTGACCATACCCTGAAACGTTCAAAGTTAGGTTAGAAACTTGCTTCTCGAAAAGAGCCCTGATTAACTTCAAGCTAATGATGCTAGTTTTGTTAACCTTTAGCATTTTCAATGATGTGCTTATATTTTTTGTGTGATAATATAAACTTAACAGACGAACGAAACCAGACGAAATGCAAATTCGGTTTCTATCGGTCTCGGCCACTTTTTTGAAGTTTATAAACTGTCAAAACAATTCGGGAAGTTCGAGACATTGTAAAGAATTGTATTGTGAACACAAGTCGTTAAAATTTAGGTTCATCTTAGCAGCAAGGTTTAAAACATTTCGAAAAAAAAATAACTTGCTTGGTTTTATGGGTTTTGTACCCGAGCCCACCATCCAGCCAATCAATCCAACCAACATTCAATCCATCTCTTTCCCCCCCACCTCTTCACTCCTACTGTACCCCACTCGCTTACGTTTACGTGCGTGCGTTTGTTTGTTTGTGCGTGCAGTTTATCCGGTTTATTATTTGGTTTTGCCGAATAACAAAGTGTAATAAAAATAGATTCTGAATAACCGCGACAATAGCACAGTATACTAAAATACGAAAACGAAATGGCTACGGTGGAGCAACCGATGTTTATATTGCCGAAAAAGCGTAATGGAAAGAAGCAAAATTCGATAGCCGGCCATGTAGATCACATAATCACAGTTCAGGTTTGTATTCTTTAGTTAACTGTATAATCGGTAATAGTGTTCGCCGATGGATTTATATGACCTTTTTATGATAGTAACTCGCATAGCATCAGATTGATTGTTTGTAAATAAAATAGTCATCATAATTGTATTGATAAACATCTGCATTCTTGACACTCGAATTGCCTAACTGTAGGTACTAACAAATTACTCTAGGTCGACTATATGCTTCATTTGTTTTTTTTACCCTATTAAATTATTGCACCATTGGGCAAAGGCCTCCCAGTTTTTTCGTCACTCGCTGTAGACATTTACATTGATTAAATTAAAAATGATTTCCTTACAGGGAGTTGAGTCTGATTTGCCAACTAAATACAAGAATGGTCTCTCACCAGTCACAGAACATGTTGTTAATGGCATTATTCACTCCACCATGGAAGGGCTCAAGTCTAACATGAAAATCAATCTACCTATCATCACAGATGTGAATGATGAAGAAATGAATGATGCCACTATGGAGCCAGAACCACTAAAATCACAGAAGAATGGCTACCAAGCCCTTTCAATGATGAACAGCCGTGAAATCATTGACCTGTCACCAATTTACGAGAACTCCTCAGATGCATGCTCAAGTCATGATGATCTTAGAGAAGCCACTGATAATGAGTTGCAGAAAAGCTGCAAATTCTTAAATGAACAAAATGAAAGCTCTTCTGCAACTCCAATTAGTTTGTCTCAAACACATTCCGAAAACAGCTTTGAAATGGGCCCACTTACAGACAGCCTCAAAAACAGTGCTAAAAGGAAAAAGAGAGTTAATATTGTACAAGAAATTATCGAAACTGATAACACTGATTCAGAAATAACGGCTCTAAGAATTGAGTCTGAAGGATCTACTCCTGACTGTTCTCTCACTGACCATTCAAGGGATTCTTATTTGACTATGACTGGGACTATCAAAAGGGGAAAGAAGAAAGGCCAAAATGTTGATGTGAAACTCAACATTTCCAGAGAAGAGCTTGAAATTATTGAAGCTGCCATAGTTGCGGAGGAATACAACAAGATGGACATATCTAAATGTTCCGTGTACAACGGTCCGCACATTTTTCTCTTCAGCCTTCTATGTATACCGTTTGTGGCTTGTGTATCTGCACTGTACTCGTTTTACATGGGCACAATGACTTGGTACAACATATTTACTCATGTAACTGAGGATCTGAATTGGATGAAAAAGGCTATGTTGGCTCCTATAGTGATATTGTCTTATCCGTTTTTGATAGTGATTTTTACTGTAGGTTTGGGGCTGTATGCTGGTATTGTACAGCTCACATTTAGTGGCGCTAACTGGTGGAAGGATGTATGCGATTTTGAGAAAGGTTTTTATGGATGGCTTTGCAATACTCTGGGTATATCGGAGTGTAGTCCTTACGAAGTAGTTATACTTATGGACGTAAAGCCATAATCGGATTGTTCTTAACACAAGTTCAGTTTCAGATAGTAAAAAGTAAGTTTCATGATAATATGAATGTATTTTCAAAAATTGAGCTGTCAGTGAGATGTTTAACTTCAGGTGAAGTTTTAGTGAAATATTTATGATATTACAGAGCCACTGTGTCTTAACTTGTGGTGATTGGTTCTGTAAATAATCATACACCTTTCTAGAACAATTTAAATCAGCAAGACTCCAGTTTAGTGATAAATGTTACTTATTTAAAATCAGTAAATGCCTGCTCATGGTCACAAGTCTGGCTGGAGCATTAGGCACTATTAGATTCAAATTATTAAATTAAATTAAATGACAATTTAACTCTGTTCTCAACGAAATAAAAAGCCTTTTTGACAATGGTCAAACTTTGCTTTGATCTATAGTTAATTCTAAAGGCTGTAATATTTTTAAGCTTTGGCTTTGCTGAAGTTTTAAATATTGCCAAAAATCTACTGCCATAATTTAATCTTGTAGTTTGTAAGTTGACTGATGTGTTTTATTTAATAAGCAGTCTTAGTTAAGTTTAAGGGAATTTAAATTATCATTCATCCTCTGGATTGAAGTTAATTGAAGCAATGTAATCTAAAGCTGCTAGGAGCCATTATTTAATTTTTAATAAGGCAGTCAAAAAATGTGTTAAGTAACATATTTTTGAGCACCTTAACTGGTTTAATATTGTATCTGTGTCTGATGTGAATATATATTTGCTATAACTTAGCTAGATTATAAGTTTTACAGTGAATTATCATTGCATAGAACCCATATAGGTAGAATCTCATGTGAAATTGCAGCAATGTATATTCTAATTAGTTGATAATGTTGATGTGAAAAAACCACATTTTTTTACAAGTTTCTTTGTTTTGTGAATCAAAGGATGGAATCTTTAGTTGCTCAATTTATCTTCCATTTTTGATACTGCTTTTTATAAACTAGTCATATTTTATTTTATTTATTATTTTTAATTTTATACAAATAGCATTTTTAAGAAATGTAGCCATGATTAATATATGTAGGTAATATTTTTACATATCCATAAAATAAGTTATTAGGTTAAAAAGCAGTGAAACATTCCAATCATATGCTTAGGTAAATTTATTGATTTCTAATAATAATGCTAGTTGTTTGTGAGGCAGTATTATGTGGACATGTAATTTTTTAAAACATAATCAGCATTGTAATGAAGACTGATGTATTCTAGTCACTATTGTGGTATCCATTTTTATGCAATAAAATATTTTACAAAAACAATGTTTGTTCTAAACTAATTTAACAATCATTCATTTTGTCTACAGCATTCAAGAGGTATCTCTTGCTTGTCTTTGGTCAGGATCTGGCTTTATTTGTTTAAATTCGGTGTCTATCCTTTCCTTCGCTCTTACTATTTTGGACTGTAAGTAGAAGGATCCTCCTTTCGATTTGTCGTTGGTCGAAAACAAATGTTCATAGTTTTTCTCCACTTTTTCCAGATCCAGTTTATCTACGTTTAAAATTTGCATAGCTTCTTCTAAAGTGAGCCCTGTTGAGGCATTGGCTGCAGCTCTTCGGGCGCCTGCTTCGCCACCTCCAGCTCTTTTTGCGGCTTCTTGAGACGCTGCTATTTCCTGCTTCAATGCTCTCGCGAAAGCTCGACCGACAACTTGAGCGCCAAGTACTATTATTTGCGCTATATATTTCGCCATGATTAATTCGTTTTCTAAATTTTTAGTACAACATAAAACAGTTGTAGGTTAAAGCTATTTCATAACAAAAATAATCATGGAATATTACGACATTAAAAATTGAAGTTGAAGGATAGATAGAGAATAAGAAATGTCAAAAAACTTAGAATTTTGAGGTTATGGCGCGTTCATTATTTTCTTAGTGGAAAATCAGCTTTAAAGTTAACCCGTCAAGCGTCCAAGCGACTACAGTAGTCCCTAACTTTTTCGGAACTTTTTTTAGGGACTGCATATTGCAGTCCCTAGGACATTTCCCGCACGAAAAAGTTAGGGACTACTGTAGTCGCTTAGACGCTTGACGGATTAAAACATTAAATTGTGAACCATCTTTTTATAAAATTTAATAATTTTATAAGTGTGGAAAACCTATGTATTTAAGTAATATAAAAGAAATATTACTAAAAAAGTTCGATAGCCGCATGTCATATTTTCATCTTTATTTTTGAACGCATTGCTAAAAAGTTTTTCGACTGTTTAAGCTACAGTGTAAAACGTTAGATAAAATACAAATTCAGTCTACGAAGCGCTTCAATAAGACGCTCAAATAAACAAACCGATATTCGCGCGCATTTTGACAATTTGCTTGCTTTTAACCTGTTTATTTTTTTGTGGCATCGTGTTTCGCTGTTGTTCTGTTGCAATTTTGTTATATTTGTATGTTATTTCTGTGTTAAACGTTCATTAAGCAACTGAGACGACCACAAAACAATGGTAAGTTAGCTTTTACTTCATATTTATCGCTCAGTTTTATGTTCCATGCACAAGAATCCGATTCCTCGGAAACCTTTAACTTTGGGGGTTTGTGTTTGTAGAGTTCCCCTGCCCCTGACTCGCCGGCCGAGAGAGATGGAGCCCGGTCTCGTATGACGTCACCGGCTCGAGACTATGAGATGTTTGAGGATGAAGGCGCTATTCTTGGCGAAAACCCTTTGGAAGAAGAGGAGGAAGATGGCGAGGAACTGTTCAATGATAATATGGAAGCGTGAGTTCTATGTGCCTACTTACCTGCCTATCTGGAATTCTGGATGGAGAAACAATGCAATACCCTCGGAACATAAACTTTGTGCCATCAAGTTACAGCTTTTTTTGTATTGACTGATTCCAAAAAAATTGTAGATTTGAATACTGATTTTCGGATCATATTTTTAGTGCAGCTAGTATAAGCTATTAGAGGACTTGATATAGCCTCTTTGATATAGTTTTAGCTGAATATATCATTTTTAATAAAAAAAAAAACTCATTAGATTACTACTGCATTCACCTTTATAAATAATGCTAACTAAAATTCAAGTGAATCGGACCACTACACCAAAACTTACAAACTTGCAGGAATTCACCTTACAAGCATACAGATTTACATAAATAATAAACATGCTTCAAACACTGCAGGTTACACATAGCACCAATTTGAACCTATTTCCTAATATAACTGATTATTGTCAATTGTAAATTTAGATTGCAGATGTTTTGCCTAACATTGAACAACCTTAACAAAATAACTTGTAATATCAATGTCTTGTCTTTCAGGGACTACCGCCCCATGCCAGCACTTGATCGGTATGACAATGAAGACCTGGACGATGAGAACTATGACGCCATGTCCATCGGAGACAGGAGAGCAGCTGAGCAAGAGCTCCGGCGCAGGGACAGAGACGAAGGCCGTAGGAGGGATGACCGGGGGTTACTGTATGGTAAGCCCAATATAGTGTCTTGTCTTACAGTTCCTGTTGGGGGGGGGGGAGATTTTTGACCCCCCCCCTACCCCTTGGTGAGATATCGTAAGATTTTTCTCGACCCCCTCCCCCTACCCCAATCTCACGTGAGATTTTTCAAAACTTGTACTTTGGGTATAAAAGTATTGGATTTATTAAAAAACATAACACTATTTGTTTAATTACTTTTATTTAAGACTAGCAAGGACTAGTATTTGCAAATGTTGCTGTAATCTTAAATTATTAATTTAACTTAATTTTCACGCAGTTTTACACCATTTTCTGCTAAAAAAAAATTACGTTATATTTGCCAAGACCTCTCTCCCCCAAGTGAGATTTAGTAAGATTCGGCTCGACCCCCCCCCCCCCCCCCCTAAATACCTCACGTAATTAATGGACGCCCCCTTAGTCACAACATACTGAAAGATTACTCTATGAAATTGGAGGAAATGGCAGGTAAAGGCGCCCATTTTAATCATATCATGAAACCACATATATATGTAAATACATAAATCACGTCTTTAAGCCTTACGTGGTTGACAGAGCCTAAGGTAACAAGACCTAGAGACCACATTTAGCATGAAACCACAACCTTCTTAAAATATATACTGCAAGTTGTTATTTTAATACGATCTGTTGCTAATTCTATTAGGTCTTACCAGGATTTGTGTTAAACCAGTAAGTAACTAAAATTTATTTAATCTGTGGCAATTTTCTATTCTTTAGGATACTAAATAATTGATTAAATATGATTATTTTCTACTACACATGGCCCATTAGGCCTTTAATATTGAAACCATAACTCCCACTCTCTCTGGGTTTACCTATTTGATTACTTGTTTTGTAACTGATCTACTCTGAAGTAGACCCCATCTAAGGCAAGCCATTTAAGTCAAGGCTTTCTTGCTGAACTATTTACCCCCTTCTTAGTAGCCTATACACTCCTAAAAGCACCTACAGTCCAAATTTCAGTTTTCTAGCCTTTTTGAAATGCTAGATAATTTTTTTTTGCCATGTTTTGGCATTGCATATCCTTTACACTCCAAAAAGCACCTACAGTTCAAATTTCCGCTTTCTAGCCTTATTTGAAATGCTAGATTATTTTTTCTTTGCCATGTTTTGGCATTGCATTGATTATCAGTCAGTTAGGTAGGACTAGGACGAACAATTTGCTGAGCAATTGATTGAATCCTTGAATTACATTGTTGAGGTCCATTATTAATTAAAAACGTAAGTATAAAATTTAAAATAATATTTCCAGATGATTCCGACGAGGAGAGTGCAGACGCGCCGCGCGCTAAGCGCCGTCGTGCCGCAGAGAAGGCGGCTATGGGCACCGAGGAGCAAGTTGAAGAAGGCATTGAGAGCATAGAGAACTTGGAAGACACTAAGGGATATACTACCAAGGAGTGGGTGTCCATGCTTGGCCCCCGTACTGAGATTGCTAACAGGTACAGTGTACATTTTTAGAGTTCTAGAACTTGAAAAAACCGGCCAAGTGCGTGTCAGACTCGCTCACTGAGGGCTCCCACAATTGTATGACTTTACTTTGCTATCTCCACAATGTAGCAAAGTCATGTGGTTAGTAAGACCATTTTTTTAAACAATTGATGGATGTATGAGAGTGGCCACAATAGTCATCTAAGCTAGCAAGGGAGCGTTCAAGTATTACGTAACGCAATTATTGAAGATTTTTGACCCTCCCTCCCCCCCTTGTAACGCGCCGTAACGTTTTTCTGTACCCCCCCCCCCCCCCTCTCTAAACGTTACATAACACTCAAGTGACCATTTTTACCCAAGTGTCAAAATTTATGTTGCATAAAGTACAAAAAAGTCGCTATAATATCCGTGTTATAGTTTTAATCGCCTTGGCTGTAATAATATTAAATAACACCAGAGATGTTTAACCCGCAATACATGCGTAGTTTGTTAATTTGGCAGTTTTAATTCCATATTTTTTTATTTAAAAAAAGAGAACGTTACGTAACGTGTTGTAAGAAAGACCCCTCCCCCCTCCCCGCCTCTGTAACGCATCGTAACGTTTTACGATACCCCCCTCCCCCCCAAATTGCGTTACGTAATACTTGAATGCCCCCCAACTGAGTGAGTTAAGCAAGTGATTATAAATTCAGTATTAGCAGAGCCCTACTCTTAAGCACTATGTAGGCAGTGTGAGGTCAGTTTATATTGGTTATTTACAGACAGACAAAAAGTTTCATTTTTAATATTTGTTGTTATAGCGGCAACAGAATATTTCCTGAGATACAGCCTGGCGACTGACAGACAGACAGTGATGTCTTAGTAATAGGATCCCGTTTTTACCCTTTGGGTACTGAATTTTAAAATTGAAACTCTTATAGGATCTAATAGGATCTCTTATGTGTCTATCTGTCTATCACAGCAAATGTTCTCACTTGAAGTACCTCATGTGTGTCTTGTCACTATAAAATTGACAATATACTCCTTTACAAAGCTGTTAGTATCTATTGTATGCAGCATTCCTTTATTATCAAAGTGTCTGGACCTGGGAAAGGGATGCTAACTACATGAATTTTGATCTCGGATCTTGAGTCCTCTCACGAGGCTGACGCTGTCACCAATTTGTTGACAGTCTCTAAATATAAGTTTAAAAAAAAGAAGTTTTGAGAATAAAAACTAATTATACCTTTCTCTCCACAGATTCAAAAACTTCCTCCGCACATTCACAAACAGCAAAAGCCAGTATGTTTACAAGGACCGCATCCGTCGCATGTGCGAACACAACCAGGCCTCTTTCCACGTAGAATTCGACGTACTAGCTCGTAGGGAACAAGTCCTAGCTTACTTCTTACCAGAGGCACCGTTCCAAATGTTACAAATCTTCGATGAAGTAGCCAAAGACGTTGTCCTGCAAATGTTCCCGAGCTATGAACGGGTCACATCAGAAATCCACGTCCGAATATCGGACTTGCCTCTGATAGAGGAGTTGAGGACTTTCAGGAAGCTGCATTTGAATCAGTTGGTGAGGACTGTGGGAGTGATTACAGCGACTACCGGGGTATTGCCTCAGTTGTCCATTGTTAAGTACGATTGTAACAGATGCGGGTATGTGTTGGGACCGTTTGTTCAGTCGCAGAATTCTGAGGTCAAGCCTGGGTCTTGTCCGGAGTGTCAGAGCGCCGGGCCGTTTATGGTAAGCATTTTTTTTACTTGAACTGTTTGCGTTAGAATATTGAATTGATCATCATTAACATAATTAATTGTTTTGTAAAATCCTATACATACAAATATTATATGCGTAAAATATTATATTTTACTTCCATGCTGGTGTGGGAACAGAAAAAACGAATATACCAGTTGCTTCTCTTCCCGCGCAGATGGTAAAAGTCCATCGAGGGCCAAAATCTTAAGAATCATATTATTGGCGATGCGGCTAGCAACCCATCACTATTTTGATTCGCCTTTCCACCTATACGCCTTACCAATGCTAAACGTGGCCTTTTGAACTAGTTACATTGGGCTCCGTCTACCCCGTAAGGGATAAAGACGTGATTTATGTATAAAAATATATTCCAGGTCAACATGGAGCAAACAGTATACAGAAACTATCAGAAAGTCACGATCCAGGAGTCTCCGGGCAGGATCCCTGCGGGTCGCATCCCACGCTCTAAGGAGTGCATACTGTTGGCTGATCTGTGTGACAGATGCAAGCCAGGAGACGAGGTCGACTTGACCGGCATTTACACTAACAACTACGATGGCTCGCTTAATACTGAACAGGTAGGACTATTGCTGTTATCCTCTAGCTTTTGCAGCTTACTGGAGAGAGAGTGAGCTGCCAGATGGGCGTCCGCCAGAAATTCTTAGAGTCAAAGAATGGTCCCACTGAGCCGACCTTAAGGGAGACTGAAACAAGCAATCAGATTTTTGTCCTACCGATGTTTTGGAAAGTCTATGCTAAACCTGCTTGAGAAGAAACAACGAGAAACTCAGTCGCTTTGTGGTCTGATAGATCTTCCTGTGGTGCCTCTTCTGCTAGTGAAGGTTGGCAATTAGTCCGTGGCAAGGCGAAACAGTTCGGAGGCAGTCGTGATTCCCATCCATTCCTGGATGTTCCTCAGCCAAGAGTTCCATCTGTGGCCGGATTTTCTCCTTTTGACTATTCATATCAGTACTAGTTGCAGGCAGGATTTAGTATCTTGTGTTATATGCAACTGTATGCTGTTTGACGGTCTAATAAAGCTTGCGTTTCAGTCCAACCCAATATTCTACGTGGATGATTTTCTTAATTCAAGAAATGGAAGTATTTCATTTTAATTACTATGTATTTTCAGTACTTGAACATTATACGTTCCTAAAGATCAATCGGCGCCTACCCGACGTGCACAATAGTCAGTTTTTTTGTAACAATATAAAGAAAGAGGACATTTATTTCTTTTTTCAAAACACAAATATAAGAGAATATACACAATTTTACAAAAAAGAAACAAGATAAAAAAAACAGACATGAAAAATAGATCATCAGCGTTGTGTGTCTTCGCAAAAGTGAAACGGTCGCTGCCTCAGCGTTACGCTGAGGTGTTAGACAATTGCAGCACTGATTTTCAGCCAGAACCGTCTGTGACTCACAAAACGATACACAGATAAAATATACTAAATATACTTTCTCAACTTCCAGGGTTTCCCTGTATTCGCGACAGTGATCATAGCCAACTACATAGTTGTGAAGGACTGCAAGCACATAGTGGAATCTCTGACTGACGAGGATGTGGCTAACATCGTCAAGTTGTCCAAAGATCCACGGGTTGGTGAGCGGATTGTACAGAGCATGGCTCCCTCTATATATGGACATGATTATATTAAGAGAGGTTTGGCACTGGCACTGTTTGGTGGGGAGCCTAAGAATCCAGGTATTTATGACTTTTTTTTATATACTTTGGTATCCGGATAGCCTAGTGCAGGGATGGCGAACCAATGGCACGCTTCAACATAATTTTGGCACGCCAATAACAAAAAAGATTTATTTTTGTCCATTAAATCACTTACTTAAGATTCTTTTATTATGAAATAGGGCGGAAATCGGGCAATGTAGTCATATGATGGTAAAATAACAACACACTCTTAAGACAACAGGGTCTTTGATGACGGGTCAGAGCCAAAATATTACTTTATTTCTGAAAAAATGGCACGTCCACCAAAAAAGGTTCGCCACCCCTGGCCTAGTGGTTAGAGAACCTGACTATGAAGCTTGAGGTCCTGGGTTCGATCCCCAGTTAAGGCAGATATTATGTATCGAAAATACTAATGTTCTTTCTCGAGTATTGAAAGTTTAATATTTATTTAAGTATGTATTTATCTAAATAAGTAGTTTTGCTTTGGATTAAAGCAAATCAATACATCCACGTTCTATAATAAAGTACACAATAACGTCTATTCGTTTTGCGTTAGTCAACTTTTAAAAAATTATACTTTTACTCCCTAGGGAGTAAATGATGTGTTTTACTCCCGCTTCATGAGGCTATTGACGTAATCACAAGTGTTTTTATGTGTGATGACTATTAACAGGTGACAAGCACAAACTAAGAGGCGACATCAACGTTCTTATTTGCGGCGACCCTGGGACAGCGAAATCTCAATTCCTCAAGTACACTGAAAAGGTATAATTTAACATGCTACTATAAAAAACTTCCACGCTGGTCTGGGTGCAAAGAAAAAACATAAAATATATCAGTTGCGTCTCTTCGCGCGCAGACGGTAAAAGCCCATCGAGGGAATCGGCAAAAATTGTAGGAATCATGTTATTGGCGATGCGGATGCAACCAATCACTATTTTGATTCCACTTTCCACCTATACGCCCACAATCATGCTAAATGTGGTCTTTAGGTTTTAAGGGATAAAAACATAATTTATGTTTGTTTTGTTTGATTGTTAATATCAAAAAGGCGGAGTAAAATATAAAAATATGAATCTGCTCTCTTTAGTACCTACAGTCAATCCATTTGAATCCTGAGCCAACTTTAGAACGTTCTCACAGTAAACGTCTGTCCTTGTCAATTCAATGTAACGTCACTAACATTTGCTGAGAGCGGGTTATATTGACTCGGGGATCAATTTGTTCAATGTTAAATTTTATTTATGATGGTGTATTTGGTCCAGATTGCTCCCAGAGCCGTGTTCACGACAGGCCAGGGCGCCAGCGCTGTAGGTTTGACTGCTTACGTGAGAAAGAACCCCACTACCCGGTGAGAAATACGTTTTATTTTTTTAAATAACCTGAAATAAAAATTACATTTTTAATACAAAGTTTTTTGCATTGTCATCTGTCCTGCATGTGTATACCAAATTTCAAGACAATCAGACAAACCATTGAAGTATTAAATCAGAAGTGAAAAAAATCGCTGGAAACTTGTCAAAATTTTTTTGCAAAGTTCCCATATATAACCAAAAATTTATAAATTGTACACCGGAAGCGGTATTCCTTGCTGTGAATCCACACGTGAATAATCTCTCCCTTTCCGCCCTTGTTAAATAAAGTCCTATTACTCTCCCAGAGACTGGACTTTAGAAGCAGGCGCGCTTGTGCTAGCGGACCGAGGGGTGTGCCTTATCGACGAGTTCGACAAAATGAACGACCAAGACCGAACATCCATCCATGAGGCTATGGAACAACAATCCATTTCCATATCCAAGGCTGGCATTGTCACTTCTTTGCACGCTAGGTGAGTCTACTCTACCATAGAAATAGTATACTAGCTTTTGCTCGCGACTTCGCCCTCGCAGAATTAATATTTTTGGTGAAATAAATGAATATTTTTTTTAATAATTTCGTCCATGCTGGTCTGGGAGTAAAGATAAAACATAAAATTTAAAGGATAAAGACGTGATATGTATGTATGAATAAGTATGCACCTATACGCGTAGAATCATGCTAAACTTGGTCTTTAGGTCTTGTTACCTTAGACTGTATGTATATCACTACATAGTATAAAACAAAGTCGCTTTCTCTGTCCCTATGTATGCTTATATCTTCAAAACTACACAACGGATTTTGAAACGGTTATTTAATAGATAGAGTGATTCAGTCAGCAGACAAAGTCGCGGGCAGAAGCTAGTATGTTATATCTTTACAACTACGCAACGGATTTTGATGCAGTTTTTTTAATAGATAGTGATTCAAGATGAATGTCTCTATGTATAATACATGCATAATATAGTATAGAAACACTGATTGCACCTTTACGAAGCTAGCGGGTCGCTAGTATAGAGTACAGAATTCGCTTATCCCGCGGGAACTATGCGAGGATAAAAACTATCCTATGGCTTTCCTCGGGACTGAAACTATCTCTGTGCCAAATTTTACTAACATCGGTTCAGTGAAAGAGTTACTTTCCCATTTATAATATTAGTAGAGTTTAAAAAAAAAACAAGCTAGAGTAGTTTCCTATTCCTCTTTCTTCTGCAGGTGTTCTGTAATAGCGGCGGCCAACCCGATAGGCGGACGTTACGACGCGTCCTTGACGTTCTCGGAGAACGTGAACCTGTCCGAGCCAATCCTGTCGCGTTTCGACGTGCTCTGCGTCGTGAGAGACGAGCCCGAGCCAATGAGGGACGCGCATCTCGCCAAGTAAGTACATTACCCGACCATAAAGATAGCACATCGGTTTTTCGGCTATAGATCGACCGGTTAAATCAGTCTGCACGCGTGGCTGCGGGGCGCGGGATAACGACCGCAGGGACGTCGGTGCGGGCGGGTAGTGCGCGTGCCCCCCGCACCTCGGCCCCCGCGGTCGTCCCACCCCGCGCGTTTGCACCGCAAGGACTCATTTGAACGGTCAGCGACTTATGCGACGCTGCAGTTTGGCGCCTGTTTATTTACGAGTGAGCGGCGAGATTACAAAGAGCGCGGCGTTGCCGACATAGAATGTACCAGTTGCTTCTCTACCCGCGCAGATGGTAAAAGCCCATCGAATGGGCGATTGTAATAGGAATCATGTTATAGGCGATGAGGCTAGCTACCCATCACTATTTTGATTCCATTTTCCACCTATGCGCCCACAATCTTGCTAAATGTGGCCTGTAGGTACCTGTTACCTTAGGCTCCGTCTACCCCGTAAGGGATGAAGACGCGATTTGTGTGCGCGTTGGTACTGGTACCGAGGAACATATACCCGTTTACAAGGCCACGGAATCGGTTCTGAAAAATACCGGTATTGCAATCCCTGTCTAGGTACGGTCAAGTGCAAAAATAAATATCGATAGGAACTTCTCAAAAATATGTCCCACGACCTTATTACGCTGGCGTAAGAGCGTATGGTACTTATTTTTGAAACTTTGTCTAGATACATATTATTACACTTGACTGTACTTAGTATTTATTTTGTTTTCTACTATTTTTTTTTAGGTTCGTGGTGGCGTCCCACATCCGGCATCACCCCACGCAACGCGACGCGGCGGTGCAAGAGAACGAGGTCGCAGACCCCGAGTTCAACATATCCCAGGATCTGTTGAAGAAGTATATTGTCTACGCGAGAGAGAACGTGCACCCTAAACTACAGGTATATGCTTACCCATGGCTGCCCAACCTTAGGCCCGCGGGCCAAAATGTGGCCCACGAACGAATTTTAAATGGCCCGCCGCCCGCGTGAGTAAGTTTCAACCTAGCAAAATCATTCTGCACTAAAAACCCTTTTTTCAGAAAAAAAAATCTTCAGTCAGAAACTTCTTCAGAATAATTTGTAGATTTCTGGAAATTGGTACCAAAAAAAGGTGATTTGATAACATAAGAAACAACAAAACTATGAACTGTCAGTGGTCAGTGGCCCGTCTGTGATTTTTGAATCATCCAATTTGCCTGACTGTTGAAAAGGTTGGGCACTTGTGCTACTCGATGCTATTAGATACATTAATTGCGGAATATACTATCAACATCAGTTCTCAAGTCTAAATCTACGCGGACGAAGTCGCGGGCAGAAGCTAGCTATTCATAAATGTCACATTTTTTTTGTCTTAACTATTTTATCTGATACTTCGCTAAGTGTAATGGAGAGTTAAAAAAATTTTTGTGCTCAATTTAGAACATGGATCAAGACAAAGTGGCGAAAATGTACAGTCAGCTGCGACAGGAGTCCCTTGCTACAGGCAGCTTACCCATCACCGTTCGTCATATCGAATCTGGTAAGTACAGTTGACACAAATAACTAATACAGTGATGACTCAATAAATGAACTCGATCATTCTCCTTCAGTTTAATGTTTTTCCACTAATAATATAATCCTACTTTCTATATTTTTTTACACATACATAGATCACGTCTTTATCCCTTAAGGGAAAGACAGAGCCTAGGGTGACAAGACCTAAAGGCCACGTTTATTTAGCATGATTGTGTGTGCATAGGTTGCTAGCCGCATCGCCTATGGTATGATTCCTAAGATTTTCGCACATTCCCTCGATGGGCTTTTACCATCTGCGCGCGGGAAGAGAAGCCACTGGTACATTCTGTTTTTTCTTTACTCCCAGACCAGCATGACAACAAAAGTTATTCTAACTCTACAACAGTTTTTCTTCATTGATATCTCCGCAAAGTAGCGCCTGATTCACAGATATCAAATATACATATACCATAGATTATGCAAATAATACGTTTTGTATTGAAACCAGGCGTGCCAACTTTTCACCACTTACTGTGACGTCACAGACGAAATTTAGTGACGGGAATTCCAAACCGATTCAAAATTAATGATCGATGCTCTGCCCCGCTACGATTGAAAAGATTCAGCTCGAGCCGTCGCCTTTCAAAATGTCTTTGTGCTTTCAAAAAGGGAACAAAATACGACGCTTGGCCGGGGTTCGGACACGCCAAGTAGATATATCACGGTTCTTTCCCATAGGGGTAGGAAGCAGTGGCGGATGTACCAGAAGGCTGAGTAGGCTCGAGCCTAGGGCGGCAAATTTGGGGATTTCGGGGGCGGTAAATTTGGGGAACGAGCTTTTTTTTTTACCTCCTAGAAATCAAAAAGATTTTTCTATAACGGTTTTCTCAAACGACGAGATATCTTGGAACACAGTAGCATGCCCTAACTAAAGCTAACTGCTATGCACTGCCGGCGGAAAAGCTGACTTATTAAGGAGCGAGTGTCAATGGAGACGCGCTCCCCACGGCTTGAACTACCAACCAACACATCTGCTTATAGTCAGAACGACTGATCGTAGATAATATACGAGAAAAAAAAAAAAAAAACGGTTTTCTGATGTGTTACAGATAGAAGTCTGCAACAAATTTTGCAAGGGCGGCAAAAACACTATTCAGCCTATACCTTGAAAATTTGTAAATCCGCCACTGGTAGGAAGATACTTTGTTCCACTTGCTACGATCCTGACACCTCTTTCGCTTCATCCACATTCGTCAATCGTCACATGCTCGTCGGTTCATGTAGCATATCTGATAACTGTGGCCTGATTCAATTATTTGTTACAGTTATTCGTATGAGCGAAGCGCACGCCCGTATGCACTTGCGGGGCCAGGTGGCTGAAGAGGACGTGAACATGGCCATCCGGACAATGCTGGAGAGCTTCGTCGACACGCAGAAGTACAGTGTCATGCGAGCCATGCGGCAGGTACGTATATCGCATTGAGAATGGAAAAGAATGGCATTCCAGTTTTTCTAAAATTTTGAATGGGGAGGTAGAACTACCGTTTTGACGTAAAAAATATGATGATTTCGTGTTATTCGCATTTATATTTAAATTAAATAATTACGAAAAACAACTACATAAAAATATATAAGAAAAGTTAATATCTAAACAAAAAATTATGCTAGTAACATGTCCTTGCTGTATCACAATACTGATTTGTTCGAGGAAGCTGCCAGCCTTCGGTCGCTAGTAGTGTTGTGTAAATTTGTAACAGTTTCAACATTTTTGAAATAAACGAACACTGAATACTAAAATTCTGGTGTCATTTTGTTTTTCAGACATTCCAAAAGTACCTGTCATACAAGAAGGACCACAGCGAGCTACTCTACTACATCTTACGACAGCTCACAATGGATCAACTGGCGTACATGAGAGGCCTCCACAACCACTCCCAGTCCACAATCGAGATATCCGAGCGAGATCTCATAGAGAGAGCGAGACAGATCAACATCACAGACTTGAAACCCTTCTACGACAGTCGCATATTCAAGATGAATGATTTCACCTACGATCAGAAAAGGAAGGTTATCATTCACATATTGCCTGAGGCGCCCGCTGAAACGACATCATAATAATTGTGTTATTATAAGGAATGTATTGAAAGCCAACTGGCTTAATATTCAGTCACTATCCACTCAGTATTTTTTTATACAAGGCAAATGAGCGAGTGGGTCACCTGGCGGTAAGTTAGCACCACCACCCATGGATACCTGCACACGAGAGGGCTAGGCTACCTCATGTGCCAATAGTTTCATTGGCTGTCTTACCTTGCACAATACAGCACCGCAAGCACTGTTGCATGGCGATAGGATTAGCGACCCGGACGGACCTTACACGAGGTCCTACCACCCGCTAATATTGTTAAGAAATAGGAGAATCATGATGTTCGACCACAGCGATTAAAACTATCCAATATTCAGTTGTAAGCGGACTTTAAGGATTCCACGTCACGGTAGTTTAAACTCTAATCTGGCGGTTATATCGTCGCGTGCTTTGCGATTTGCTTCAATCCGCTGCTTAATACAGGAGGCCTGTGTGGCAGCTTTAAGTGTTGCAAATGTTATCAATTTGGTCATCCCCATCAAATCATCACCAAAGGAAACTGGAATAGTAAATTAGATTTACAAATTAAATCACAGTATATTGATCACGTCATCACATTAATTTACAATTAATTATAAGATGCCGTTAACGATCTATCTTTGTTTTATTATGCTGGACATAACGGAATTTTAGAAATATTATTACCCACCTTTTTGTAATTTTTTAAGAACTTAATTTTACGGAACTCAACTGGACGTCAATTGCTCGTTATTTTGTCTAATTGGGGTCGTATGATCGTTTATAACCAATAGAGCAGTTGGATCGCGTCAGAATCATCCTATTTTTAAATTGTGTATCACTAAGTGTTAGTATATGTAAGTGCCTTACTTTTATAGTACAAAATGAATCTGTTCCCTTCTAATTTTGAACTGTTTGTATGCAGGAATAAACACATTTTTTCTAAAAGCATATATTTATTTCAAATTCTTTGCTTTTACTTGTATGAATCCCTTTACTTAAAACCTTTTCTTCTTATTAATTGGATAGCTCTTAGGTTGTATTTTCTAGAATCTTTAAATTCTAATTTTGCGTACGCAAATAGGGGCATCAGCCGCCAAAATCATTAATACATGCGAGTTTTTTTAAAGTAATTTATACTTAATTTAGGCTGGAGAAATGGCTTTCTCCTGGCCACTGAAAAAAACCTTAGATGGACTCTTGATGGACTTCGTGAAAATCAAATGAAACAAGAAGATATTTTTCAATCATTGAATTTATTTTTTATCAAATTTTATCAGGTGACATACATGACTCAAAACAAATCAAAATGAAATTATAGTAACAACTCGAAGACATTTATTTGATCATACAGGTCTTATAAAATATGCATACATACAAATAATCTAAACACGTATCTACTGCGATGGCTAAACTACTTCATATCTATTGCATGAAATATACAAAGCATTTGAACAATATTACACTAACATTACATGTCATGAGTAGTATTGTGGAATCTTAAGTTAATTGAAAGGTACAGCAAATAAGATTATATTCTTTATTCTAACATATTCTAATTCCATATTTAGATCTGTCGGACGCGAAGAGTGCACATCTAAACATTTGCATGAATAATTTAAAGATTTCTAGGTTTTTAAGATAAATTTCAATAAGAATCTTTGAAAACGTAAATATCATCAACTACTCATGTAAATATTCAGGTGATTTATAAGCATAGCATCACTAATATTAATCTAAATAACGGATTTATCTAAGATTGATTCTTCCATACAATACTTAACACAATAAAAAGGAAGTGCAAAATGTATCTACCTCACTGAGCGCTGACATATCGCCAAACAACGTTAAGATACAGCTATGGAAAAAAGATGATTCCACAAATGTCAAAGTCGAATAATAGAAGTTACTAATTGTTTGTCCAGTTATCTTCAGAATTAATAAGTTACGCAAATTAGATCCTAGGTATTATTACTCTACTGTCTCAATAATTTAAAATCCTCTTATAAAATTACCCTCATCACCAATAAACAAATTACAAATGTTTCAACAATTTCACAACTACACGAACTAACTCACTGAAGTCACAATTTAATTGTTTATTAGCAATTAGGTAACAGACATCACAAGTTAGAAACTACACATTTATAGAACCTTACATCTAGCATCATATAGTAATAAGAATAAAATAAAAATCACACTTTAGAAAGTTATCAATCAAATAGACAAAAAATAAACTTTTTAATTAAAATATGACCAGCATTCTTACCTGCATGTTCTTCTTTTCACAGTAGCATTGAGTGTTGAAGGCTTTTGAACTATTCCTAGCTTATAGATGGTAGTTTTCCATGAGAGAAATACCAGGCAATCATTTGAAAATATATTTTATCCTAAAAGACTTCACTGTGCAAAATCCCTTATAAATCTAGCCATTGTTACCTAGTCTTGTCTCATTGGAAAATTACCTTTTTTGCTACAGTTACCATTGGCTTCACAACAGATAACCTAAAATGGATTGTATTTGAACTTCTCATAGTTTTTTTTTAAATTGTACTTGGCCATGCGGATAGTGCTTCAGCCAAGTGTCTCATACATTTTTTGTGTTGCGAGTGGTAATGCAGCTTTACTGTGAGAAGGCCCTACACTTAAATTTATTTAAGAATCACTCCCAGAGCCAGAATTGCTGCTCTCTCCACTGTCGCTTTCAGAGTCGCTGCTGCTGTCACTGTCGGAGCTGGAACTATCTGACGAAGAATCAGAGGAGCTGTCTGATGAGCTATTATCCGAGCAGCTTGACTCCTCGCATTTCTTTTTCTTGTTCGGAATTTTGCAACTGCCTCCGCTGAAGTGAAAAGGTTGTAATATAGCAAAAAGTACTGGAAATAACTGTTACTACAGAAAAATGATTCTAAGTAAAAGTTTGTAAGTCTCGAGCATTAATCAACCATCATTTTTTTTTTGTAATAAGGTCAAGGTACCTATCCTTTAGTAAGCATTTCTTGAGCTCTATGCAAAACACATTTAAAATACAACTATTATAGTAGTATTAAAGATCTTCTGTAAACTGTAGTCAATCAATTATTTAGTATAAAGCAATGAGTAGGCATTATAATGTTTCATTTCAAAGATATTTAAAATCTAACTGAAAAAATATTTAAAACCCTTGTATTGAGGGTAGGACAAACTACTTTGTGCTTAACAATTGTTTAAAAATAAATGCATAATCCGAACAACATGAGCTACAGCAGCTATGGATAGAGGATAAATAAAAATAAAGTGTCAGTGGCCAGTTTTTCCTAGCTACAAGTTAAAATTTTACAAACCTAAGACTATTAGACTAATGTTGCTAATTTAGAGTTTAAAAATCGTAACCTTTGAGAAAAAGACCATGAGATGACCTGAAGTAATTATAAACAGTACTTGCCTGCAATGTGCTTCTTCCTTGGCCTTTAGATTTTTCTTGAGCACCTGTGTGCGTGAAGGACGCACTAGAATCTTACGTTTCCCCTTGCATTCGTAACTCCAGTGACCAAACTCAAGGCACTTCTGACAACGAATGCCCTGAGGAAAAGCTGCGGCTAAAGCTGCCTGTCTGTAAAAAAAAAAGTAGGTTTAAATCCCGAGAAACAAATGAATCTTCCAAAACGCCTAGAAAGTAATCAAAATCTCACTTCTTCCTGTCGGATTGATGCCTGTTGTACGGCCCCAGAGTCATCTTGCAGGTCGAGGAAACTTCGAGATTAGAATCAAAGGACCGTTACTTTCGGTGCAGGTAGTTGCAGACAAGAACAGACCAGCTGTTTAATTAAGAGTACCGGCCCTCGTGCTTTCCAAAACAATAATGATTACACGAAATCTCCACAAAAATAATAGAGCGTGGAAAACGTACGACAACATCAACGTCAAAATATTTACGTTCTGAAATGTTTCGTGGCATAAACAACTTTGATTTATGGTTATGACATCAAAAATACAATGACATACATAGACTTTACGATGGCAGTAAAAATTTAAATTGTGATTGAATATATAAATGGCACACTCATATAGTTTTTTCAATGTTACTTTCTTAAATTAAGAAACTTGTCGAAAAAACGATTTTTTCATTCTTAATTTCAAGTGACTGATGTTTCCAAACGAAAATGCTTATGAATTCTTGCGGCAAATGTATTGAAATACTCATAAATTCTCACTATATTGATAAATAAGATAAACTTTAGACTGTTACACATAGGGTTTAATATTAATTGAAGTATTTTTTGTGATGTCGTTAAATAGCGTTGTATAGTTTTGCTTCAACAATCTTTGTTGACAGTTTACGTCAATTACGTGGACGTGCCCGGACTTGCTATGCCGTATTGTTCCGGCGAAATTAGACACTTGTCGACATATTTCCACCAATTGTAACAAAGTAAAGTTTTATACGATTGGTTGCAATTGAGTAAAAATAGAGAATTTTCAGTTCTTGCTATTCTTCAGAGAAACAGAAGTGACACTGACAGTTATTGTGCTGTGCGAGAGCCTACGAAGCGAGGGTTGTAATTTTAATTAAAGTTTCGTAATAACAAAAAAATAACAGCCGTCCAGTTTGAAATGTCCGAAAATAGTTTTACACTAGTAAAATGTCGGATTGGTTTTGGAAGGTTATAGCTTTGAAGACCGCATTCGTTCTTACATGCTTTGTAAGTTCCATTCGTGCCCAAGATCCAGTCCAAGAATTACCGTTTTGTAATCCTCACAATGTAAATACGGACAAAAATGAGTAAGTAGGGTTTGTTTTCTATGTGGACTATCTTTTGAGCATGTTCAGACGTGTAGTTTTATGATAATCGTTGGTATAAAGTTGAAAAAAAAAAAGTAAACAAACCTTGGTACACTTTCATTTGGTTTCTTATGAAGGTTTCTTCCGTCTTTTAAATTGGCCCGTAATATTGATTTATTTTGATACTACATCTAGAATTTTTTTATGAAGTTGATTGATTAAAAAATTGTACATTTCTTTTCAAGGAGTTCAGTTAAAAGTTTGTTTTCCTGCTATTGCTCAACTTATTACGCATTATTTGTAAACATATTGATTATTTAGTTTATACCAATATTTTTGATATTTAATTGCATACCCAAACTTAAATATTCAACAAAATTATATTAAGTATATTTCTTTTAGCCTTATGATAGTGAGTACATTGGATGGCAAGTTGACGGCATTTTCAACTGAAAGCGGCAAAAAGGCATGGGAAATACAAACACAGCCACTACTGTCATCTAATTTACATCATGTTGAGGTGAGATGGAAAAGTTTAAGGTCCTTTATTTCTGCACTGCTACAACAAAATTCTGTGTAATGTGTAACTTCTATTCTTTATGCTTCCTTTCCATTTTAAGGCGACTAGATGGTCCATCATAAGCTATTTTACGATATTCAAGCAAGTATTCCGATTTTTGTGTTTATAAAAATTCCTTTGGGCTTCAATTAGGGTTGCCATCCGTCCGGGTTTCCCCGGATTTGTCCTAGTTTAGAGGGCATCCGGGGAGCGTCCGGGGAAGGTTTCATTTGTAGACCGGGTTTTAAAAATAAATAAATAAAAAAAATTTGGGCCGCCCGCGAGACACGCACTATGCTCGCACACCACAATCAACCAACGAACCAAGTATATTCACCGTTCCCCCACCCCTCCCGTCACGATCTTGTTGACATGTCCGGCTTTCGGACTCTAAAATCCGGGGTTTTCACGCTTCTTGTCCTGTTTTCAAAATTTTTGAGATGGCAACCCTAGCTTCAATGAATATTACAAAACAACTTATGAATAAATTGGTCCAACAATCCTAGAGCTTTGCATGTAGCAGCTATTCGCCTTTATTTATCTAGAGGTATATTTTAGCTCACCGCTGGAGGCAAGTGGGTGCGGCTGGTGCCCTCGCTGCGAGGCACGCTGTACAGCCTCACTGGTGACAACATCGAGCCTCTACCATTTGATGCTGACCAGCTCTTGTCATCTTCTTTCAAATACTCCGATGATCTTGTCATAGCTGGTAAGTAGTTTTAATGATAAAGAAGCATACATACATACACATACACAAATCACGTCTTTATCCCTTACGGGGTAGACAAGAGCCTAAGGTAACAGGTACCTACAGGCCACATTTACCAAGATTGTGGGCATATAGGTGGAAAATGGAACCAAAATAGTGATGGGTTGCTAGCCTCATCGCCTATAACATAATTCCAATTATTTTCGCCCATTCCCTCGATGGGCTTTTACCATCTGCGCGGGTAGAGAAGCAACTGGTACATTCTATGTTTTTTCTTTGCTCCCAGACCAGCATGGAAGGATAAAGAAGTATCGTATATATATATATATAGTAAATCAACTAAGATTTTGTGATATTTGTTTATATCACTATTTGTATAGCCATTAGTGCATTATTAATTAGATGATTTTGAGTGCCTTTTTCGATTTGATTTCGTTTTTATCTTCTAACTAGCTGTTGCCTGCGACTTTCTCCGCATAGCATTAAATAAAGCCTATATTCATCAGGGATTATGTAGGATTCTAAGAGTGAAAGAATGTTTTAAATAGGTCCAGTAGTTTCAGAGCCTATTCAATGCAAACAAACAAACAATCAAAACTTTCTTAAAATATTAGTATGTATAGATAAAAATTATGAATTTGCAAATAGTGTTTTTTCTGTCAAGGTTGTTAGGCTAGGCCAGCCTTTCCCAAAGTGGGCGATAACGTCCTAAATGGGGGCGTTGTGTAGAGGCTTGGGGGGTGAAAATGGGGGCGCTAAAAAATAAATTATTCTCAAAGTGGGCAGTAGACAAAATAAGTTTGGGACTGAGCTAGGCTAATACTAAAATTTGAAAGTATTTTTGGAGGCTAGATTGAGGGGCGTTTGGCTAAGTCCCAAGGGCGTCATTGTACAAATAAGTTTGGGAAGCCCTGCTGTGTGGCAATGTTGTTGTAGTGACCATGACTAAATAGCATCCAGGATATTCCATACTGGTATGGGAGCTAAGAAAAAACATAGAATGTACCAGCTGCCTCTCTTCCCGCGCAGATGGTAAAAGCCCATCGAGGGAATGGGTGAAAATCATATTAATCATGTTATAGGCGATGCGGCTAGCAACCCATCACTATTTTGATTCCACTTTCCACTTATACGCCCACTATCATGCTAAACGTGGCCTGTAGGTATTGTTACATTGGGCTCTGTCTACCCCGTAAGGGATAAAGACGTGAATAGTGTATGTATGAGATTCTTGAGGGAGTCTAACCCTGTGTCCGGCAGACGTCTTCTAGCTGATAATGATGATGAGACAATACCTGCATGCAACTGTACACATTTATATTTGTTTGCAAAATATTCTTTATCAGCATTCTGTCGATAAGAGTAATCCGAGCGCGTGTGTTTTAATTGTTTATCGCTCGGAGTATAGGTCACATGGCGTGATTCAGACAATACGATTAAAGTTCGTCTACCGTAGCGGTTCTCAATCTTTTTTGGTGACGGAACCCTTTTGGAAAGCGAAATACTTGATGGAACCCTATAATAAAACAAAAATAAACAAACATACGCGTCAGACCAAATAGGAGACGTTTTGGAAAAAGGTCAGGTCAGGAGTACCCGAAACCGACGAGCATGTATGAAGAGATTGATGACTGTGGATGAAGCGAAAGAAATATGTCAGGATCGTAGCAAGTGGAATAAAGTAGTCTCTGCCTACCCCTGTGGGAAAGAGGCGTGACGGTATGTATGTATGTATACGCGTCAGAACGGTCGACCAGACAGAGGTGTTTTAATTTTTTTTCTAAATTCTTGCGGAACCCCTACAGGGGTATCGTGGAACCCTAGGGTTCCGCGGAACACACTTAGAGTATGGTTGGTCTAGTCCAGCGGTTCTCAATCTTTTTTGGTGACGGAACCCTTTTGGAAAGCGAAATACTTGATGGAACCCTATAATAAAACAAGGATGCAGCAATATGTGCGACACGTATGGAGGTACCTCCATCTCACACCATCGTATCGTGATACGCCGCGTCAGAACGGTCGACCAGACAGAGGTGTTTTGATTTTTTTTTCTAAATTCTTGCGGAACCCCTACAGGGGTATCGTGGAACCCTAGGGTTCCGCGGAACACACTTAGAGTATGGTTGGTCTAGTCCAGCGGTTCTCAATCTTTTTTGGTGACGGAACCCTTTTGGAAAGCGAAATACTTGATGGAACCCTATAATAAAACAAGGATGCAGCAATATGTGCGACACGTATGGAGGTACCTCCATCTCACACCATCGTATCGTGATACGCCGCGTCAGAACGGTCGACCAGACAGAGGTGTTTTGATTTTTTTTCTAAATTCTTGCGGAACCCCTACAGGGGTAACGTGGAACCCTAGGGTTCCGCGGAACACACTTAGAGTATGGCTGGTCTAGTCAATTTCGCGTGTCTTCCCAACTTAGAGCTGTTACCATAGCCGAGGGCGTCACCAGCGGATGAGCGGGGGGGCTGTAGAAGTATAGCGTCTGATGATGATGATGATGATCCTTCCGACCGATTTCGGCCATGGCGACCACTTCGACTCCTAGTTATTATGACGCTCATGCGCCCGAAGATGGCTTATAGCCGATCTTAGCGGTGAAACCTCGCGCACAATGAATGCACGTGAGCACACCGTTGACATAATTGTGGCGAATGGCAACCGGCTGGCGAGACTTACCGCCTTATTCATAAACGTTCTATAGGCCTCTGCTAACTTAGCAATCGTTTGTCCTTGTCTGTGAAAGGTAAATGTCAAAGTGACAGATAAGGACAAACGATTGCTAAGTTAGCAGAAGCCTATAGAGCGTTTATGAATAAGGGGGTAGGTCTATCGGGAAGTCAAACAGTATGGCGGCACGTGTGTGTCAAAAATGTGGCTTCCTGCCCCCCCTCCCCCCATTGGCAATGCCCTTGACCAAAGCCTAGGCTAGTATAGTACAAAACTTATAACTTAGAGATCTCTATAAGCCCCGGATCCACGATTTTTTCGAACCGACTCCAAAAAAAAAGATATTGGCGCCCTTCTCTTAACTGGCGCCTGGGGACAGTGGCGCGCAGTGGAGTCAAAAATCAAAAATAAAGTACATACATACATATATCACGTCTTTATCCCTTACGGGGTAGACAGTGCCTAAGGTAACAAAACCTAAAGGCAACAGTTAGCATGATTGTGGGCGTTTAGGTGGAAAAAGGAATCAAAATAGTGATGGGTTGCTAGCCGTATCGCCCATAACATGATTCCTATTTACGTCCATTCCCTCGATGGGCTTTTACCATCTGCGCGGGACGAGAAGCAATTGGTCCAGCATGGAAGTAAAAACCATCATTGCAAAGAATAATGCGCCGCAAGAAACTTGGCAGAAAGTTATTTCTATCATAGCCATATCAACATACGTTTGTTTGTTACGTAAGCCATAAAACCCTGTTAGAAAATTACATAAAACTTACGACAAAACACGCTGAGCTATGACTAAGATACCTACCGCGTTAAACAGCCGTCCAGAAAGCCTTTGCCGATGAGTCATAGCTAGGAGGCAGTTAAACGACGTGACTCGCACGTTTCATGTATTCAAACATTTCATGCTTTATTATTGGAGTTGGTTTAAAAGGGTTTCACATCTCTAAGATCATTGTGTGTCTGTATCAGGGTTGTTACGGATGCAAAAATTTAGACATGATGCGGATGCGGATTATTAGAAGTTCATATCGGGTGCGGATTTGATGCGGCTGCGGATGTGATGCGGATGCGGATTTTGGGATTTTAAAAGGATAATTATTTAAATTTTAAATGCATAATAATACTTATTTAGTGCATAATAGTATTTATGTAAACAAACGCGAAGCACGTGCCACTCTGGCTCCGCCCACTTTCTTAACATGTAGTTACTTGTCGAGTCTTGTTGACGTGAATCTGCATCCGTAAAAACTCCGCATCGATTGATGCGGATGTGAATGCGGATGCAGATGTCTGAATTAATGCGAATATTCCGCATTTACGGATGCGGATGCGAATATTCGTGACACCCCTGGTCTGTATGTCTGCTTGCATGTATTTATAGGGTTCCGTGTCTCATTTGACAACAATGGAAGCCTTATTGGATCACTTTTCTGTCCGTCCGTCCGGGGCCTTTATCACCAACATGACAATTGTCAATCGACAATTCTGTTTACATTATAAACTCAACCAGTATCTGCGCCGGTTGCCTCCATATTGACTACGCCTTGCATTTTGAATTGTCATAATGTCGGCGACAATTGTCAAGTTCAATTGTCAAGACGCTTTTTCTCCTCAGTGGGCTGCGATGCATCTGATAGCGAGTGATCAAACTCATGTACTGATAACTCTATAATCATGTTGTTTTAAAAAAATATGGCACGGACCGTGTCGAAGTAAGACAGTTATTATAACAGGTCCAACATTGTATTGTACAGCAAAAAAAAAAGAGATATACCTCCATATTTAATTAAGGGTATTGCGGATGAACGATGATCTAATCTTTATTTTGATCTCCACTTTATTGACAAACACATTGACACCTACCAATAACTAATATATTGTTCCCTTAAAATCCCGGCAACAAACCGACAACTCTCTTGCGGTTGCTAGTTCTCATGAGTGGCGGTGATAGTTGATCAGGCTGCTTACTAGTTTCCCTCTCTCTTTTCATAAAAAAATACTAAGATTGTCGATGGCCATTTCTGTCCAGGTGCGAAGGAGACGCTCTGGCAGGGCATAGACACGGCCACGGGCAGCGTGCTGTACGAGTGCAGCTCTAGCGGCTGCAACAGCGAGCAACAGGCGACCGGCGCCGGGCGGCACGTGCTAGTGTTGCGTCGGCACGCCAACACGGTGCGGGCGCTTGACCCGCGCTCCGGACAAGAGAAGTAAGCATGCATGAATAAAAGTGAAAAAAGTTTTTTTCATCAAAAACGCATTTTCAATACAAGATTTTTTTTCTGCACTTGCATTGTCATCTATCCTACATATGTGTACTAAAACAGACTAAGAGTTGAAGAGTTTCCTACTGCGGAGACGGTCCTGGCCGGGCCACTAAAAATTTCCTATATTATTGTTTTGTCTTCCAATTTGCACAAGTTGTTGGCAACCCCAACACTATTATTGTTAAGTTGGCACTACAGCCTAATCTTCTCTCTCGCTCTGTTTTTACCAATGGCGAATAAACGCGTCTTGATTATAAATTACGGTGCTTTTAATTGTTAAATCAGTGAAGTTCCCAAAAATAACCAGCTCTCCAACGAGTTCTCGACACAAGTATGCATTTTTGTTCAATGGGTTGAAGATAATCTGCTACAAAATGGAGTCGCAAGATTCAACTCGGACGTACATATAATAAAATTACACAAAATAAATGCTTGTAAATTAACGGCATTGTTTGTTTCGTATAATGCCAAACGTAGTTACAATCAGAATAGAAAAATGGGGCTCTTAATTTAGCCCAGAACGGCACCGAGAAACATGAAAAGTACCGCGTTAATATTGACCATCTAATGCATACCACCGAGTTTTTGCAGATGGAACTTCAGCGTGGCGGAGCACCAGCTGGCGCTGTCTGCGAGCCCGGAGTGCCTGGGCCCGGCGGGCGGCGGCGCGGGCGCAGTGGCCGTGCGCGTCGCCATGCCCGAGGGCACCGTGGCCGTCACGCGCCCCGGCGACAACACGCAGCTGTGGCAGCAACAGGTAGGGAAGCTTCGAGAACACAGCGCGGGTTACCAAAGCGCATTTGGACACCGTTGGTTGTGAACGATACGAATACGATGTGTAAGCAGATGATTTCAGATATACCATAGATTATGACATTTACACTAATGATAGATTACACGCGAATTGTCGCGTGTCTTAACCACGACCAAGCATCGAGGTTAGTTCTACACATTTTGAAAGCACGGAGACATTTTGAAAAGCGGCACGCCGCAGTGGCGGATTTACACTCCCCGCCAAACTTTGCCATAGATAATTATGTATTTTTTTATTTCTGTTCGAGAAAAATTTGGCGTTCTAGGCTCCTGCTACTCAGCCTGCTGATAAATCCATCCAGTTGAAACGTTTGAATCGTAGCGGGTCAGATCGGCATCGGTGTTGTTAAATCGATTTGGATTTCCCGTGACAAAATATCGAATGTGGCTTCACAGTAAGTGACATTTACACAGCGCACAGACATTTATCATCAATCAACAATCACGTGTCGACGCAGCGAGCTTCAACTCATTGCCATTGTACTGATGTTGATATGGCAGTAATAAATGGTCTGACACTGTACCACGGGAGTACTACATTATACATAATTATGTTTTAATTGTTACAGCTGGAAGCGCCAGTAGCGGGCATGTGGCGACTGCAGGCTGGAGCCCTAAAAAGTATAGACGTGCTCTGGGAATGCACGCGAGCCCTAACAGACGACCACGCGCCGCCTCCATCGCTCTACATCGGAGTACATCATACGCAGGTATCTACTTGCTAATTTCAATATCAATCTTACCAAAACAAGCATCCAATTATTTCTTTGGAACTTTCTAACTCAATTCAACATTTTCTCTCCAATACACAATACATTATTGATTCAAGATAGTAACCTTACTGCTATGCTATGTTTGTGTGACACATGTGGATCCAATTATGTATCACCGTCATTGCACAGGACTCTAGCACGTTTCAAATACTACGAATTCACTCTTATACGTCATGATTTAACTTTGTTCGACTGTAAATATATCGGCTTATTGCCCTACTTTCAGTGGACTTTGGGAGGCAACCGTCAAAATAGCTAAAAAATTCATCAAACTTATTTTATATAAAAACTATTTGTTGCCTTTACGTCTCGTTACTTTAGATGGATAAAGGCGTGATTTATGCATGTATGAGTGTAATGGAATAGCAGTTAATTTGCTCCTTTATTCTCAGCTATATATCCAAGAGAGTCAGCTATACGCTCAAAAGCTGGAGACTTCTGTGTCGACGCAGCCGCTGCCGTGGAAGTTGAAGCAATCGCGCCCGCTCATACAGGGCGCTGACACCGCTCTAACGTTACAAGACTCGCCGCCTAACACTCTGTCGCTCATCACGCTGTACGGAGCTACGGGGCAGACTAGTAAGTTTTAAAAATATATTTGTCCCTTTCGAACACAGCTCACACGATTGTGCGGGTTAATAACAACTGAAATTTAATCTTGTTCTTTTTAAATTCAGTTTGTTTGAAGCCTTGGATCACCTTGTTTTCCGTTCGTCTGCCAAGACCCTTTTTCTCAGGAACGCGTCGAGGTATGAAGTTGAAATTAATAACAAACACAGGTCTGCGACCTTTTAGAGCTCTGAAAAAATTAACCTATCTACATAATCTATTAAGTCAACTCAATCAAAAGATACACTCGTTAGAACAGCTGTTTCGATACAAATTTGCCGTGGTCCCAAAATATGGCGTGCTTCCAATTGTCCTAGAAATCTGAAATTTGGTATGAAGGTAGCTTAATGAAATGAGTCTAAAAATCAAAATTTACTGTGTCTCACTGGTTATGTATGTAACCAATATAAAGTGACCTCACGCTGCCAACATTTAGCTTACGAGCAGGATTCTGCTGTCACTGGATTTTGTATTCACTGCCGAATTTGTACGTATACCTCGGTACGCGAATCTGCCTCGCCCTTGGCCGGTTTATATCTTCAATTAAAATGGATTATTTAGGTCTGACAAGGATATAGCTTGCACAGCAGAAACCATTTAACCATTTCAACCCCCAACGCAAAAACAAGGGTGTTATAAGTTTGACGTCAATGTCTGTGTGTGTGTCTGTTTGTGGCATCATATCTCTCAAGCCGATGGACCGATTTCGATGCGTTTTTTTTTCATTCGAAAGCCAGTCCCTGCGGTGGTTCTTAGACATGTTTGATAAAAATCGGTCTAGCAATGTGAAGAATATCAGCTATTCCATAGTGTTGTAAGGCATTTTTGGCAAAGAAATGTTTTTTTTTTTATTCTTGATGTTATTTCTTCAAGTTGTCATGTAATGATCCTGGAATATTTCACCAGGTCACGCGATAATATATTTACCGTCTAAATCCCTGGGTACCTAACCTGCCCCGCTAGCACGAGAGCGCACGAAAGTCGCGTCGCGCGCGAGTTGGACTACCCGTCTCTTTCTTGTTGGTACAATAAGAAAAGGACGGGCAATCTATCTCACGCGCGACGCGACTCTTGTGCGCTCTCGTGCTAGGGTAGCGTGCGGGGGTAAAATCGGTTTTTCATGGGGGTCATGAGCTGGTTGGCTGGATGAATTCCTTACCTTAAGAACGAACAATAAGCTCGTCTGTGGGGGGTAAAATCCGTGACCCTAGTTAAAATAGGTTATAAGGGTAACGGAACTGAAAAGGTTAAGAGCCACTGATTAGTTACTAACCCATGCCATTCGGTTTCTTTGACCGTACAGTTTCGTCGCTCAGTAATAACCCTATCCCCTCGCTTCCAGCTAACCACGGTTTCTTCCTCTACCTGCAAGAGACGTGTGACCAGGCCGTCCAGGTGACCGAAGAGTTGGAGACGGAACCGCCGACCGTCACCCCCAACATCGATGGTGACCACCATCACATACATGTGCACGTTTACTCGCTCTGGTTCTGGTGGAAAGAGGTAAGTTAATATCTTAGACCAGTTGCGAACCAAGTCTAGTAAGGCACTATAGTAAAGCTTTGCGTTTTAGCTCAGTGTTTAGCGCAAGCTCTCACATTCTGAGAGAAAGCCTGTGCCCAGCTGTGATACCTACATAGGCTGGAGATTATGATGACGATAAACTCTGTTCTTAAGGACCCATCTACAAATTATATCCTACTAATATTAAAAACGTGAAAGTTTGTAAGTATGGATGGATCGATGGATGTTTGTTGCTCTTTCACGTCAGAACGGCTGGACAGATCTGGATGAAATTTCGAACATAGATAAATTACCGGATAGCCTAGTGGTCAGTGACCCTGACTATGAAGCTAGAGGTCCTGGGTTCGAATCCCGGTAGGGGCAGACAGTTGTATGATGATTACGAATGTTTGTGCCCGAGTCATAGATGTTGTATGTATTTATCTACATTATATAAGTATGTTTATCCGTTGCCTGGTACCCATAGTACAAGCTTTGCTTAGTTTGGGGCTAGGTCAATTGGTGTAATTTGTCCCAAGATATTTATTTATTTATTATAGTCTGGAATAACACATAGGCTACTTTTTATCCCGGAAAATTGCGTATTTCCTGCGGAATAGCGATAAACGAATTCTATGCAGACGAAGTTGCGGGCAACAGCTAGTACATACATCTTCTTTATGCCTTACTGGGTAAACTGCGCCTTATATTTATAACAAGACCTAAAGGCCACGTTTAGCACGATTACAGGCGTCTAGGTGGAAAAGTAAATCAAAATAGTGATGGGTTGCAAGCCGCATCGCTTATAACATGATTCCTAATTCACACGAAATATGCTGATATTTTTTAGCCTCCCAATTATTTGCTAAGCGAGTATTATTCATTGTTCACTGCGCCTTTTTATATGTAGATCGCCGAAGTCGGAGACACTCAAGCTCAGTCCCCCAAGACACAGGTTTTTACCTAGTTTGGGGGTCGGAATTTTTGACACTTCATGTGACTTCTCGGTACATTTTTGATAGTCCCTAAGTACTTTACTTGCCTGTGTTTTGATTGTACAATAAATCATTTTTATTATTAAAAAAAAAATTGTTTGTATGGCATTAATCGCTATACCCTGACTTCGAACCCCGCGTAAAACTGTTAATATGTATGGAACTATCATCCCTACGCCAAAGTTGGTTTTAAACGTGTGACTTAGTCTATGGTAGAGTTTAGCGAGGTTCCTACACGCCTAGCTTCATAGCTGAGGTCAGTGACCGTTGCGCCTTCTGTCCTGTCAGGTGTTGCTGATAGCCGTCAGCTCGGCGCTGCTGATGAACCTCATGATCTGGCCGAGGTTCTTCGCGCCCAAGTTCCGGCCGTCCACTCCGCTGCCGACCAATCATCAGGTTAGTTATTGAGTGGATCAACAATTTTTTTGTTTCACCACTATTAAGTTCCAGTTGTCTTAAATGTCTGTTATCTATGATTCCGTCTCTATTAATTACTACGTAACAGACAGTGACTTCATCATAGATAACTGACACTTAAGATAACTTGAACTTAACAAATGGTGATACAGAGGCCCTTAGTCTATGATTATTGTCGGCCTGTTTTTTTTTTAATGTACTGTTTTTTTATGTGTTTTTTTTTTAAATATGAATAGGAAGGCAAACGAGCAAGTAGGTCACCTGATGGTAAGTGATCACCACTGCCCATAGACACCCGCAACCCCGGAGGGATTGCAGATGCGTTGCCAACCTAGAGGACTAATATGAAATGCCTCTTGTGCCCGTAATTTCCCCGGCTGTCTTACTCTCCACACCGGAACACAGCAGTGCAAGCACTGCTACTTAGCGGCAGGATTAGCGAGTAAGATGGTGGTAGCAATCCGGACGGACCTTTCACAAGGCCCTACCACCCGCAAAATCAAAAACCCCCCGCCACCCGCAAAATGTGTATCTAATATCTGTAAATGTTTAAATATCTCTCTCTCTCTCTCTCCCTCTCCCTCTCTCCCTTCCTCTTTCTCTCTTAAGTTTAATTTTAAACGGTATCTATAGAAGTGCTCCCTCTGAGCTACAGCCCTTACAGTACCTTCTTCACCCTGGCTAGGTTTAATGGTTACTCGGAGATGGAAGCACGCTTCTAGAAACCAGCTGGGTGCTTATTCAGAGCTGGTCTCTTTTGCCACAACAATGTTTGTGTTTTTTTAATATTTAACTCATGGTTTTCTGTCCAGGAGTACATAGTGGTGGAGCGCCACTACGAGCGTCCGGTGTCCAACGGCGCGGAGTACAGCGGCCGCTACGAGAACGACTTCACGCCGCTGCGCTGCCTCGGCCAGGGCGGCTTCGGCGTGGTCTTCGAGGCCAGGAACAACATCGACCACTGCTCGTACGCGGTCAAGAGGATCACGCTGCCGAGGAGGTCGGTTCATTAATGTCAGCCGCTCGAAACTGTGCCGTTAAAACAGGTCTCCAAGAGCCTTGTTCGACACTGTCTGATTAATTCCTATTTTTACGTATCTCTCTCTCTCACACACACACACGCAAACACACACACACACACGCACACACACACACACACACATACACATAAATCACGTCTTTATCCCTTACGGGGTAGACAGAGCCTAAGGTACCAAGACCTGAAGGCCACGTTTAGCATGATTCCCCCTTGAATAACCTACGCCCCCCAAGTGGAGCGCGCCCCACCGGATGGGTGCCCCTGGAGTAGAAGGATCCTACGGCCATACCTAATGGATTGGAATGGATATAGTATCGATAGGTGGCGCTAGGGTCGTTACAACATTATGTCTGTTGCAGGGAATCTAAACGCGAGCGTGTGCTGCGCGAAGTCCGCGCGCTGGCCAAGCTGGAGCACGAGCACATCGTGCGCTACTTCAACTCGTGGGTGGAGGAGCCCCCGCCCGGCTGGCAGGAGCTCCGCGACGCCGCCTGGCGACGGTACGTGTCATCACAACTGACAATGCTTGTGTTAGCTACTTGTGCACCACCGTAGGGTTTTCCATCGATCCAATTTTTACAAGCTCTCATAGAATTATACTGGAATGTTTCGGCATGTGTTTGGTTAGTTTGACTATTAAAAATATAAAGATTACTTTTATTTATTTAATAAATTTGTTTTTTTTTTCATGACTACTCCACTGCAGTCTTTAGGCGGTTTCCAGCGTGGCGTCGTGTCTTTACTTCTAATGATCGTATACAATTGACATTAAACATTACTGCTACAAAATAAGGTTGTTTGAACGAATGTGATAATGTTATCTGTACACACACATACACAACGCCGCTCGGACGTTACTTGGGGAACTTTTGCTAGCGATTGGGAATCTAGTTGTTTTATCGTCAATGACCCCCACAAAGATTTTTCAAAGATCAAAATAAGGTAGCATTTGTCAACTGCAATTCAAAAAACCTGAAAAACGTTTACAGGACTATTTGGTCCTACGAATAATAATAAGTCAAGAAGCGTAACTAAGCCCGAAAAATCATTCCACGCGAAGTGCACCGCAGGGGGCGTTGCTTAAAATATGTACCGCGCGGCGAATTAGTTCGGCCGGGACGCTCAAGCCGTTATCGTGACGTTATCATTGTATTTTTGCGCTAATACATTAGAAAAATATGCCATCGTGTTGTGTGAAGTGGTGTAGAAGCCATTCAGATATGAAAAATAGAGGACTCACCTTTCATATGTATGTAAATAAATATTTTAGGACACCATACTTGACGACTCTGGATGCATGCGATCCACGCACCCTTCCCTTACCGCAAGTAGGCGGACACAATCACGGCGCGCGGACTAATCGCGTGCAAGTATTGTCTGTCTGAGTGACAGGTGTCACGTTTGCATTGCTGTTAGTTTGTGTGCGTAAGTGGAATGGCAATCGAAGCGGCAACTGTTAGGGAATTACGCTTCTTGATTTATTATTCGTAGATTTGGTCAAACTAATCCAACCTGCTGCAATATTCCGAAACAATTTTGAAAGACCCAGTAACTTTTTTCGACAGCGAGCTGAATGTATCTTTGGACATGTCTGAAGATTACACAGTGGAGTCGCCCACGCCTGTCAAGTCAGCCAAAGACGGCAGCGTTAAGTTGACGCTGCAGAAAACAGTTGACGACTGCATCGATGCGCTCGACTTCGAGAAACAACTGACTGCCTCGAAGAGGAACAGGTAATTTATAATCTATCATAATGCTAACTGCCATTGTTCACTAATATAATATCTGTTCCTGCGATCTGGGTCATTTTTTTATTTTACTAACCTCGGGGGGTGAAATGTACTATACTATCCGACCCGGAAACTTCGTTCCGCCTTATTAAATAGAATCAGTTTCTGTCATGTCTGTGTGTATAAATGAATGATAAAACGCTTTTTCTTTACTACGTAATTTGGAAACAAGTACGGTCTCAACACAAGTAAAAAAAAAATCCAAAAATGATTGATCCGCAAAAAACATCTTTGTTTTTCATAGAAATACGACGAGGTACAAACTTATCTTTTGCTGTTTTTTAACAATGTTATTTTACCGTTCGAATGGCAGTCAGCGAATGACAAATAGCTGTGATGGGCGTGTTACAAGGCCTACACGTGACCAAGTGATATGCGGTACCGACGAATCGTCGAGGTAAATGAAACATGTGTCACGTGATCCACTATACTACTGTTTTACTAAGCCAACGGGAGTGTTTTAATAACGATCTACATCATCGATCATTTATACTCAAGATACATGTACAATATGTTTCACCACGCACTGAAAACCAAATAATAGTAGTAGTAGTAGTAGTAGTAGTACAGTTTGACAACAAATATAATGCGCATCGGCAGTATTCGTTTGTGCAGAGAAGCGCAGACCAGTTTCCGATGGTAGCCGAACCTGTAAATAATCTATGGCGGCATTGGCGCACGGCCCGGCCGCCATGTTGGTACGAAATCGATCGACCAATAACAGCGCCAGAGTTTAGCGCGCGTAGAATTCTATTTTATCATTGGTGTGTCGTAATTTCCCGCGCTACTAAAATTGGTCTACTGCGCAGGTACATCGTGGAGCATTATTTTTGTTGTCAAACTGTAGTAGTATTAGTTCATAGGCCTTCCAGTTCAGGTTTTAGCTCTCATTTTAGTATGGATCTGACAGCGAGCGAGCAAAATAAAAATCAAGTTTATTTTGCAAATAGACCGCCAAGGGCTCTTTTACATGTCTTTTTTTCAACGACCAGCGCATTCGGAAAGACCATCATTGCCAAGAAGAATGCGCCGCAAGAAACTTGGCAGAAAGTCATTTTTCAGCATAAAATAGATTTACAACAGTACTTTAATTCTACTTAACTTACCTATAATTTTATAAAAGGAAAGAAAGAAAGAAGACATTTATTCCTTTTTGCAAGACACACAAATATAAAATAATATACACAATTTTATAGAAAATAAACAAGGTAAAACAAAAAACATAGACATGAAAAATAGATCATCAGCATTGTGTGTCTTAAAGGGATGTATAAGGTCCCCAAGTTAAGTTCGTACCTTAAATTATATGGTATCAGTCTATAGTAGAGATGTATAAAGTCTCTACTGGTCAAATCGATAAAAAATATGAGATAAGAAAAAGAAAAAAAAAGTAATAAAAATAATTTAAGTTCAGTGGAGGTGTAAAACGCCTACACTGAACCTAAACTGAATCGGAATTGAATCGCATTAAGACATCATGATAACCCCCCAGAATCGAGAGTAGAATCTCCGAGTCAGGTGATTTCAGTAGGTGGTGTAGTTTCCGGCAAACATCTTAAGACTGACCTTGAATGCGCAGGATCTTACCACTTGTCGCTTTAGCTCAAGGAGTTTGCCGTAAGCTGTAACACGTATACCATCAGCCGCTCGAAAGTGTGCCGACAAACGGTTCCCAAAGTCGCTTTGAGAGCTGTTTTCAGTGCAGTCGCGCGTGGACCACCGGTGCTACACGATGATTCGAAATATTTAAAGATAATAAAATTGTAGGTAATGTTGTATCTAGAGTACAAATGATCGAAAGGCAAATGGCTAGTAAAGTAGAGGTATAGTTGTTTCGTTATACTGTTCAAACTTGGGTATATGGTTGGAACAGGAGGGTTTACGGTCGCTTTTGATGTTGGTGACAGTCTTTATTGTACGATACTTAGCTAGTGTAGAGCTGAGGGCTCTTAAGTAAATATTACTATTTGTTAATTGTCCCTTATGTATAAAATGTTAGTAGAGCTTATCTTGCGCTAGGAAAAATACAATGCACTACTAGACTACAAGCCCATGGACAAAAAATCATGTGAAATGAACCAGTGTGAAACACGCTTAGAAGGCTGTTACTATATCATAAAATAACTCTGAGCGCTATGCCGTCTTTTCTGAGCGGTACAGATTTTTTCCCATACATTGAAAAAAAAATGCACTAACTTCCGGCACCACCACTTTAAAGCGGCACTAGGTCTTTCGACATTTATTTTTAATCATCTATAAGCTATAAAAACGCCGTAAATTAATAATTAGTCGTAATTCCTCACTTGTACCTGAGAAATTCCATAAATGTACCGCTCAGAAAAGACGGCATAGCGCTCAGTTATTTTATGATATAGTAAACAGCCTTCTAAGCGTGTTTCACACTGGTTCATTTCACATGTTTTTTTTGTCCATGGGCTTGTAGTCTATACGTGTCAGATTCACGTGCCGATATGTAGGTGCTTAAAAATGTGTCTGTTAGTGCGTATTCAGAAATGTTTACACCTGTGTTTAATCTTAATCTAGTCCACTAGTCGAAAATTGATTTAATGTGAGCTGTATTTTTCAAAATCGTTTCAACAGTATACAGATCTTTCCCACTTTCGAGTAACGTGCTTGCAAAAATTGTTTACCAGTGCAAGTTACATCAAAGCTTGTAGTTATACGATTTACCAGCTGTTCTCTGCGACTTTGTCGGTGCAAAATTCTACCAACCTCAGTTACTACATTAGGAGTTGAATTTTTTAAAATTCTTTCTTAGTAATTGCTTGTGTTATATGAACTGCCTATTGTGAAAAACACAGCTATCTAGGTCAATCGGTTTGGGCTGGGCGTTGATTTAAATTAGTCAGGAATATATACAAGGTGTTTTAAAACTATTCTGCAATATTTCAGAACACTTCTATAATTGTTTATCGTAGTTTTTGTTTCAAAGTTGTCTTGGAGGCCGCACTTCACTACAAATGAAACGAAGGGCTCTATGCGCCACGGGAGAATACGACAAACTACCTTGATTTTTAATTCCATTGAAGTGATTAATTTCGAGTTGAATGATGGTCATGTATGGATGGGATGACATTAGCGTGTGAGTCTTGTCATTGGCTGTCACGTCTGGATGACTAAGGTGGTACCGATTTATGGAAATACTTGCTTCTTCTTCTTCTTCTTTTTCTAATATGGCCCCATCGATCGATGTGATGATTTCGCCAATGTCAATAAATACAGTATTCAAAAATCTTGTGACAAAAATGTCGGCAACGTTGTATGCTAGAACACGGCCAAACCCTGTCGGGCTCTTAGCCAACGGATAATGATATCCCTCAGAATCTGCCAGGAAATCATTACCCGATGCCCAGGGTGCGCCGGACCAAGCACTGCTCCTCCCTACGGACGGATCCAAAAACGAACCGCAGCTCTTGACCTTACGTGGAGGTAACCCGGCTCGCATCTCTGGAAATATTTGTCAGCCACATTAAAAAAAAACAACCTCACTCCACAAACTGCTGAAGAATTCTAGAATAATTTTAAGACACCTTGTATATAATTATATGTAGATTTTTAACACAACTTTTCTTTTTCCAGATCATTAAGCTGCAACGATTCATTCAGCATTGTTTTCGATGATCAAGCGCCGACAGTGCCGTCGGCCACGCCCAAATCCAACGAGGACTCGTTCATAGTCTTCGCCAACGAGGACGAGTGCAGCAAGACTGGCTCCAAGGGCCTGTCGGAAGCCAGGAAGGACAGCTCCGTGGACAAGAGGCTCGAGATGGTGAAAGAGTGCGACAGCTATGTTAAGAGTGGGAGCACTGGGAAGACGAAAAAGGTGGGTTTCTTTTCTATTTTGGTGTGTAGGGTGGATCAACTTTTTCTTGTCACTCGTTGCTATGATTACAGGGGTTCCCAACCTATTACCCTATGCTATTTTTTTTAATGAGTGTTATAAAAAATCCCAAAAATAATTACTCGTACCTACTTATTCATCAAAGGCCAAAATAGTGTCAACCCTATTAAACACCCTCATATAGGAATATTAGTCAACTTTTATTGGAATAGAGCAGGTGTTCCCAACCTATTACCCTATGCGCCACCCTCAAGTTTACGCTAAAATACTACGCCCCTCTTGTCACAACTGAAGTGTGATGGAAATAAAACAAACGATGAAAACTTTAACGGACTTCATTAATGATATGTCAGTACCTGTATAATCAAATCTGAAGTACAGTCAAGGGCAAAGATATGTAAACACCACTGACTGTCAAAAAGCATGGTCATCTAAATGGTTATAAATTTGGCAACATACAAAAGTACATAAATTAGTATACATGATTTGAGAGATAACTATGTATACAACATTTGCAATATTATGTCCTCATGTATTAGGCCATAAACTTAGAAACACCGTAAAGTTCAAAAATATGTATACACTATTTAACCATTAATTATGTATCTGATATGATAACCAAAAATATGTAAACAATCCAAAATTCTATTAACACAACTCTGTTGTCAGGAGCTTATGAACGTATTTGCGTAACATCGAACTCTGTTATCTTAATGTAATCAGCCAACCACTTGAAGCTTCAAGTCGTATACAACAACTGCTATTCCAAACTCTTTAACTGATCATTACTCTATTTATTTTAAATCATGTCATGTGCCCACAATCTTGCTAAATGTGGCCTGTAGGTTGTAGGTACCTGTTACCATAGACTCTGTCTACCCCGTAAGGGATAAAGACGTGATTTGTGCATATGTATGTGCATGTGTCATGTGTCACTTTTGGATTTTTTAATTCCATTTGACTTACCGTTTCTTATGGTTTATCTGGCGGCTTTTCATTAATTTTGAAGGAGAAAATGTATCGTTTAAGCGATCATTTAAAACATAGGATTGTTGCCTTATGCGAGGAAGGTATATCCGTGCTTGATATAGCTCTGCTGACGAATTAGGCATCACGGTAAGAAATATTAAACATGTTAATAATAACGTACTATAGAAAATATTACTCTCTAATCACTTTGTCTTAAGTTTAAGGAGTGGTTTTCTTTATTATACAGTTATTTTAAGTATACTTTGCCTTTTATTAAGTAAAAAAGTGGACTTGTAATGGCTGAAATGATGATGATGATGATGGTGATGAAGTAAAAAAAAAATTGAAAATAGCGTAAATCTCCAATTATTGTATGATTTGATATTGACGACACGGATGGCTCAGTGGTGAAGCAACCGCTTTCTGAGTCGAAGGTCCCGGGGTCGAGACCCGGCCAGGGTAATGTTTGTGTGATCAACTTGAATATTTGTGCTTGGGTCATGGATGTTCTACATACATACATACATACGATATACATATATCACGTCTTTATCCCTTACGGGGTAGACAGAGCCTGAGGAAACAAAACCTTAAGGTCACGTTTAGCATGATTGTAGGCGTGTAGGTGGAAAAATTAATCAAAATAGTGATGGGTTGCTAGCCGCATCGCCTATAACATGATTCCAAAGAATTTCGCCCATTCCCTCGATGGACTTTTACCATCTACGCGGGACGAGAAGCAACTGGTACATTCTATGTTTTTCTTATACATACATACATTCACACATACATACATACATACGTACATTCTATGTTCTATATATTTAAGTATGTATTTATTTATATAGGTATGTATATCGTCATCTACTCGTAACTAGTAGATACCCATAACACAAGCCTTCTTAGGGCAGTCATTGAAGCGAAAAATACGGTCTAACCTCCGAATTTTTTTACTGTGAACCGATTTGCATGAAATTTTGGAATTAGGCTCATCTTACCCTTAACTTCAAAAGTGAAAATGATCTGAACTCCGCCTATTATTTTTAAGGGGTGTAAACAACCCCTTAATGGAAAAATTGGCATTGAGCCATTTTATCGCTAGAAAACATGTCTAATAGTAAGTGGTGAAATTGTAAAGTATTTTCTAACATAATTACCTCATATTAAAATCATTTTCAACCCCTTGAAAATCTTACAACCCTTGCAAACAACCCCTAAATTGAAAAAATCACAAAAAAATACTTTGATATGACATAAAAAGATGTAAGTATAGAGTAAGTAATATTTTATATTCTCTATAATAATTATCAAATTTTTAACCCCCTTTCAACCCTTGAAAACTACCCCTTGATATTTTTTTTTTTTTTTTTTTTTTTATAAAATGAAAAGGATTTAAATATTATTCAACACTCGAAAATGATTATCATATTCTTACGCTTTTCTACCCTTAAAACTACCCCTAAATTAAAACAGTAAATATATATGATTACATATTTAAAAATAATTTAATTTAGAGTAAAAAAATTGCCATTTATTGAATAAAACATTTACAAATTATACAAAATTGTACTATTATTATTAAAATACAATATTATTATTCATGACTCAATGTCGGAGTCGCTGTCACATTCAACATCTTCTGGTTTAATTGGAGGGCTATTTTGGCAGTTATCTCCACTGCACGTTCCACAGGTACTATTACAAAACAGACCAACTTTTCTGCATCCGCAAGACGCTCCACACGTGCTCATTCCTTTGCAGACGGAAATATACTGGTCACATTATAACGAATAAACGGAGCACGCACAGCTGATCACATGGCTTTTTCGTTGGCCCCTTCACTCAAATGTGTTATATATACATATAAGAACGTTGGTATATATTCATGCCTACGTTTCCAAAATATGTGAGCCATATTATGTATATATATACACATTACAATAGTTGTGGGTCTCTATTATACTGCGTACTTTCACATTGCTCCAAATATTCACACTCTGAAATTTTCAGTTTTTGGACCATAACTCCTTCAATTTTCATGCTATCACAATTTATAAAAAACCATTGTAAAGATAATTAAGAGAGCTACAACATCCTTCTTTGCAATATATAGTAAAAAACCTTTTTCTAAAACGGTGAAGGGTTAAAGGGCTTAAGAGAGGCTGTGATTGCGCTGCCGCGCGCTCTCTAAACAATCATATCTCCGTCAATTTTTGTTTGACAGAAAAAACAAAATAACCAAATTGTTTGTCAGAAAAATACCTAAATTTTTAATTCATACACTTTTGTACGTATCTGTCGTCATTTTTGAGATATTATGAAAAGAAAGTGGGTTTTTTTTTAATTTGAAATTTAGTTTTTTTTAAAATCGTGACTTTTTTGAAAAATATGTGTCCTGAAGCAGCCAAACTGATACTATATATCAAACTCTTCATAATTAAGTTAATTCTAGGCGGAATACGATTAATTTTAATTTTTGTGGAAATGGCACTTATGAAACCCATTGATTTAAAAGAAAAAACATTAGATGCTCCCCTTATTTGCAATACAGCTCACTTATTTTACGTGCAAAAGACTTTTAATAGTGCTCATTTTAAAGCTTATTTCAAGCACTACAAAACTCTTTTGTATTAGAATTCATAAAATGCATCTGCTCGCCGCTAGATGGCATTGACCACATCGATTAAATTTCAGACACAATAAAAAACGGCTTTGATCTTTAATATCTAGCTTAATATTGCACTTAGAATACTTTATAAAAAACCAAATTGTTTATTGTTTTACCTGCTACAATTTTGTTTTTTATAACATTTTCGACAAGACGTATATTTTTGGAGATATTTGCAAAAAACCGATGAAAAACGTGAAAAAATTGCGAATTTTCAATTGCCAATAACTTCAAAAGTATTGGATTTTTTGAAAAACTTTATAGATGATTTTTGCTTAAAATTAGGCCTTCTATCGATATCCCAGGTTATTTTGAAAAATAAATAATTCACCCCCGAGAAGGGGTGGCAACCACCCCCAGGGTGGTTGCGGAGTTCAAATCATTTTCACTTTTGAAGTTAAGGGTAAGATGAACCTAATTCCAAAATTGTATGCAATTCGGTCCACAGTAAAAAAATCGGAGCAATAATGCTTCAATGACTGCACTATCTTGAGTTGTCCCTGAATTTACCTAGCGTTTTCATCTTCAATCAAAATCAACGAAATCTGAATCTGTAAAATCTATTAAACATGCCGATTGATAACGTCGTGGTGACAGGTCAAAACATGCGACAAACATATGCAATGACAAGTCTGTACTGTTTTCGTGAATTGTCAAAACATACTTTACAAATTTGTTTCGTGTGACTAGGCCGTAAAGTTGATATTCGCAGATTACATTTTGTATACATATTTTTGTGGCAATTACTGAATCTATATTTAATTACATAAGTATGACTATAATATTTTGCATTATTTGCAGGATACTAATAATGGAATTTTTATTGTATACAAGTTTTTGGACTTGCCAGGTACATATTTATGTTGCCAGTGTAGTTTGCATATTAATTCCCATTTGAATGAGTATATATCTTTTTAACTTTATATGATTACTTATTTTCTTTCACATTACTTGCATATATATCTTTGCCCTTGACTGTACAACATACTATTAATGATTAGTGAGAAAAATTGTGCTTGCACTTTATCAACCATTTGACGAATTTTAACAAATACCTAAGCCGCTCGTTGCGCCCCCCCCCCCCCTTGGTCACCCTACGCCCCCCAAGCGCGGTGCGCCCCACTGGTTGGGAACCCCTGGTTTAGACCATCAGTTTATAGGATTCATATTTGCCAAACTTGCATTTTGTGGTAGTTCTAAGCCTCTTCCACAATTGGTCATCTATTAAGAATGTTAGTATAATGTGACACAACATTTCTCTGTACTGTAAACTTTTAAAGGTTTTGAAAAATGAATGGCCATAGCCATGTCTTCAAATACCTTCAATTTACAAGATTGAAAAACACTTTTTATTCCTAATACAGTCATTTGCAAAAAACGGACGCTTATGTTTTATTCTGATTTTTAGGAATTTACTAATTTTGACAAAAAAAATAAGGTAACTTCAATTGACTTTCGCCTTTATTTAGTAAAAGTTACAAACAAAAAAATAAAATAAAAATATCGTGGCCTCCACTTTAAATAACTGTTGCAATTCTTCGTGTCATGAAAAGTTTTGTAATCCTTTTTTTTGCAAATATGTATGTATGTATGTAATCTCTTTATTGTGCAAAATAAATATAAAACAAATACAATTGACAAACACTAAGATACAAAAGGCGGAAACTTAACTTTGCTATCTCCGCGAAATAGTGACGTTAAGTCATGAAGTAGGTTTACGAACTGTCTCTTGTCCAGAACTTTATTTTCGTCAGAGTTCAATGAACTATTTTTTTTTAATAATATTTAACAGAAGGGGCACACCCGCCACTGGTCGCTGGACATGGTGGTGCGGGAGAACGAGCCGCCGGCAGCCAAGATGTACCTCTACATACAGATGCAGCTGTGCCGGCGGGACAGCCTGCACGACTGGCTCCGGCAGCACCGTAGCCGCGACTCCCGAGGGGAAAAGGTCACATATACAGAGTGTTTGGTAGCTAGATACAAAGCTTTAAGGGGATGATAGCCGAGGTATTTTTGAACATTTTTAGCCATATATGTCTTAGCCGAAATTTGATTATTTTTTTTAATTGAAGACTTAGAAATTTTAGGAAAATACCCAGAATTCGATAGTCACGAGTCAATATTGCCCCAATGAGCGTTAACAAAACAAAACAAAATCTTTTATTTCGGATAGTCTAATGTGTATTGGACCAAATGAAATAAATTTTAAGTGTCTTTCTTGCCACAAAAACAAAATGGAGGCATTTGAAATTACTAAAAATGTCTTAGGTTGGAACAATCATTTTTCTGTGCCATGAAAAAAATTTTAAAAAATTTTTAGAAACATGCCTGTTTATTGTTCTTTCTTTTAAGTTATCACTCATTCACATTGCTTGCTAAATCTGAGATAAAAAGTAAAAACCAAATTCAGGGAGCACTGGCTAAGAGAATGTACTAGTCTTGGAATTTCACGTTAAAGGTACTTAACTAGTAAATTACATGAAAAAAAGATTAAAATTAAATCATTAATCTTCGGTTTGTTGTGATTTGAATAATAAATTAATTAATTTTACATTTGTTTTTACATTAATAAATCAAATGTATAAAAATTAAAAAAATATATATAAAATTTCGGCTAAGATATAAGGCTAAAAATGTTCAAAAATACCTCGGCTATCATCCCCTAAAAGCTTTGTATCTAGCTACCAAACACCCTGTATATCCAAAGAAATTAAGCATCATCATCTTCAGCCTATATACGTCCCACTGCTGGGCACAGGCGCTCAGAACGAGAGGGCTTGGGCTATAGTTCCAACGCGGGCCCAGTGCGGATTGGGAACTTCACACGCACCTTTGAATTGCTTCGCTGATGTGTGCAGGTTTCCTTGATGTTTTCCTTCACCGAAAAGCTCATGATAAATTTCAAATGTAATTTCGCACGTAAATTCCGAAAAACTCAGAGATTCAGGTCATTCCACTAGGCTGATGATCTAGAACGCTAAGCTCACTATCAGTGGCGTAACTATAGGGTGGCAGGGGTGGCAAAATGTCACAGCTCTACGGGGCCCCGAACTGGCTTGGTTTAGAGCACAGAAGGGACGCTGATGCACTTCTTTATATTGAGGAAGGAGTGCCATCTGACGAATTTGCCACGGGCCCCAGACATTATAGTTACGCCACTGTTCACTATCATGCTAAACGTGGCCTGTAGGTCTTGTTACCTTAGGCTCTCTACCCCGTAAGGGGTAAAGACGTGATTTGTATTGTATGATGTATGTATGAACAAACTAAAGAGCATTTTCTTTAATAATTCTTAAGTTTATAATGCTGTATGAGCTACACCGTCCCGTTCTTTAGAGAGTGAAAAGAGGAAAGAGGACTAAAGCTTATGGGTTACTAGCTGTTGCCCGCAACTTCGTCTGCGTAGAATTCGTTTATCGCTATCCCGCAGAAATTACGCAATCCGTTCTTAGAGGATGCCTACGTCATAGTAGCTTTATGCATGCAAAGTCTCAGCCCGGTCGATCTAAAATTGACAAAGTTTCATACAAACTTTCATCCCCTATTTTATCCCCTTGGGGGTAGAATTGATCAAAATCCTTTCTTAGCGGATGCCTACGTCATAACATCTACCTGCATGCCAAATTTCAGCCCGATCCGTCCAGTGGTTTGGGCTGTGCGTTGATAGATCATTATGTCAGTCAGTCAGTCACCTTTGAGTTATATATATTTAGATTTAGATTAAAACGTTATTTTGACATCGTTGTTTTTTTTTTCGCAGATAAAAACTCTTTTCAGCCAGATAGTGTCGGCCGTGGAGTACGTGCACCTAGCGGGCCTGATCCACCGCGACCTGAAGCCGAGCAACATATTCTTCGCGCCCGACGGCCGCGTGAAGGTCGGCGACTTCGGCCTGGTGACCACCATGACGGACATCTCGCAAGACGGCGCGCCCGGAGACATGGACGTGCACGCGCGTCATACGTATAGAGTTGGTGAGTTGAATTGAGATAAAAGATGCTTTGGTAAAAAAAAAATTTACAGTAGTTTTTGCTGACTGAACCGGGTCATCATGCCGTTGAAAAACATAACTCTATTTTTGACCTACCTGGCCGACGGGTGATCGGATGTTCTCTTCTACAGATTGCGTTGCGTGAAATGAACAAAAAATTACCTTGCTACTCCGCTACTCACGTGCAAGATAACCAAGTCTGTGTGAAATATATATGTTTTTCATGCAATCCCTCCCTCCACTACTGCCAATAAAACACACATAAATCCCACAAACTTAATTATCTTTCAACATGAAACTACCGTGAGACTCAATCATAATTACACATAAACGGATAACTCACGTGTAAAAAGTCGAGTGATGCTCGACATAGTCCGAAACATGTCGAGCATCACTCGACTTTTTATACGTTTATGTGTAATTATAACTTAATTATCCCTTACACCACACAAACACTGACGCGTTTCGATCCCTCTATCATTATCAAAGTTTAATGAGCACATGGGTTTGCATGGTCATCGAATGTATGAGAAATGAACTATACCTCGGCGGGAAAAGGGATTGTCAGCCTCAACTATCCAGCCTCGCTCACGCGTTTGCGCTGTGCAACCGGCAACTCCTTACTTCCCGGCCTCTGTAGTAATGTACTATTTTTGTTCCAGGCACTCATCTCTACATGTCTCCTGAGCAGCTGGAAGGCCGCCCGTACAGCTACAAGGTGGACATCTACTCGCTGGGCGTGATCCTGTTCGAGCTGCTGCAGCCGTTCGACACGGAGGCGGAGAGGATCGCCAAGCTCACCGGCCTCAGAGCGGCGCGGTACCCCACTAACTTCACGGAGGAATGCCCCAGCGAGGTAACTCATTTATAATCATAGCTGGGCACAGTTAACCCTTAATCCGTTACTTAGAAGTTTACTTCGATAAACGGCAGAGCGTAAAATTTTTGAAAATTAAAGTTTTACATTTTTTTTTACATATATCACGTCTTAATCCCTTACGGGGTAGACAGAGCCTAAGGTAACAAAACCTTAAGGCCACGTTTAGCATGATTGTGGGCGTATAGGTGGAAAGGGGAAACAAAATAGTGATGGGTTGCTAGCCGCATCGCCTATTAGACGATTCCTAAGATTTTCGCCCATTCCCTCGATGGGCTTTTACCATCTGCGCGGGAAGAGAAGCAACTGGTACATTCTATGTTTTTTCTTTACTCCCAGACCAGCATGGAAAATTTTTAAAATTTTAAAAAAAAAAAAAGTTAACCGTCAAAAATTAACCAAAAAAAACAAAAACAAGTAGAAAGAAGAATTAATCACATATGTAAATAATTTGAAAATTAAAATTGAAGATTGAAAATTGAATTGAATCCATGAGTACTAGATGGAATAGCAGTGTTATCACTACATAGTATAAATTAAAGTCGCTTTCCGCTGTCTGCCTGTCCCTATGTATTATTATTTTGTAAACTCAAAAACTACTGAACGAATTTTCATGCGGTTTTCACCAATAAATAGAGTGCAGATTGCCTCAAATTTGTTTTTGTTACAGAATAACTATAACGTGTCTACTTTATATTATACTAGCGACCCGCCCCGGCTTCGCACGGTATATTATGCATGTATTATACATATAAACCTTCCTCTTGAATAACTCTATCTATTAAAAAAACCTCATGAAAATCCGTTGTGTAGTTTTGAAGATATAAGCATACATCGGGACATGAGGACAGAAAAAGCGACTTTATTTTATACTATGTAGTGATTGAGTGTAAGATTAGGAAACCTTTGGTTTTAATGATCAAACTGCACTTAATAAACTACTTTTCGTTACTATTATTTGTAGACGGAGGTCCTAAAGCTAATGCTGAGCGAAGACCCTTCCATGCGACCGACGGCAAGCGGCGTGCGCGCCAGAGCACCACTACACCAACAAACCGAAGAGAAATACCATTTCAACCTACCTACCCCGGTTTCTGCGTAAACCGCGTTAGCACATTTGCATAGCGTAGTAATAACTAGTGAGGTAACTCGGCAGTCTAATTGGGGTGACGCGGTAACGCTGATTCGCAGCCGGTCCGTCCGAAGTGAAAGCGCGCCGGGACTCGGTCGATTGTAGGCAATTTAGAAGCTCACTCACTATTGCGAGTTAATACGCTATGACTATGATAGTTGAGTTAGGAATGTCTTTGCAGAAGTGCTTAGTTTTTCTTTAGTGAAATTGTCAATTTTTAACGACATTTCCTAATATTTTAAGTGTAACTAGTAGTCGTGTTTGACTGACGGGAGCGGATCAGAATACATAAAGTTTAAAATGTATAATGGGTTAAAATACATAATGGTTCAAAATATATAACGCAATTTTCTGTAAAACTATTAGCTAAATGAACTTTTTTGATATCGTAATCTATAAATTGGTTTAGGTTAGGTTAGGTTTGTTTTATTTAACTTTCTGAGAAAATCGCATTATATATTATAAACCATTATGTATTTTAACCCATTATGTATACCCATTATACATTTTAAACTTTATGTATTTTAATACGTAGCCTTGACTGACTCGTCAACGCCCGCCTAAAGCTTAGGGCCGGGGGAGCTGAAATTTTGCATAATATCCCCATTTTGATATAGACGAGGATTAAGAGGCCACGTTTAACATGATTGTGGGCGCATAGGTGGAAAGGGGAATCAAAATAGTGATGGGTTGCCAGCCGCATCGCTTATAACATGATTCCTAAGATTTTCGCTCACTCGATTTTCCCTCGATGGATTTTTACCATCTGCGCGACAAAAGACAATGATGCATTTATTGGAAGTGCGGTACGTTTTGGCGGTACACTTATATTTTTAAGTTTTTCTATTGGCTCGTTTACAAACAGTGGAATAGTGTTACGTTGCGTCACTAATCATAGATACTCGTATCTCAAAATTGATGATCATGTTTACTGAATTTTACTGAGTACGCTTTAAGGTTCAGTTTACTTTACATTATTGATTTGAGATACGATTTTTTCTAATAGCCGTGACGTTTCTATTTTGACCATGGGAAATCTTCGTGTTTCGAATGTCGTCGTGTTTCTAGCTTGGGCTTCTCATTTGATTCATACCGGACCGACACTAAGATGTGTAAGTAACTTATTACGGCTAGAAACACCATGACAGCCAAAGCACAGATGTTGACCTATGGCTGTTGGTAAAATAGAAATACAATAGGTAAATAATTATAATACATCGCTTACATACACATACGCAAATCACGTCTTTAACCCTTACGGGGTGGACAGAGCCTAAGGTGACAAGACCTACAGGCCGCGTTTAGCATGATTGTGGGCGTATAGGTGGAAAGTGGAATCAAAATAGTGATGGGTTGCTAGCCGCATCGCCTATAACATGATTCCTATGATTTTCGTTCGTTCCCTCGATGGGCTTGTACCATTTGCGCGGGAAGAGAAGCAAGTGGTACATTCTATGTTTTTTCTTTGCTCCCAGACCAGCATGGATGTAATATGTATGTATTAATATAATTTACTATTTGTTTGCTAAACTATAAATCTAGTAGAAAAGTCGGTCGTTTTTTCCTCTTTCTACTGAAACATTATTTTATATTATAAAATAAGTAACAGGAAGTATCAATGAAATAGGAATGAATGCGATGTCATTTGTTTTGTTATCGTTATATAAGTAACCGCCGCTTTTGCAAGCTTTTTTCAACAAGACAGATCATAAACAACCGTTTTGTTTTTCCTATAAAAAAAACATTAATTTTAAAAATTACAAAGAGTAATCCAAAACGTTTAGTGGTAAGCGTAAAAGTATTTGTTATGCATTTTTTTAAATACATTTTTACATTTATTGATGATGGGAATGTTAAGTGTGACAAGTTAATTTAGATTGTCATAATTTTAAGTGCATTTTGATAATGTGTGTCGAGGCTTCGATGTACACTTAGTTTAAGTTTAAAGCAATAAGCGTGAAAGAATCGTGTATTGGTAAAAACTCGAAATGGGAACTCTTAGGGTGTTCCAATCGATCGACCAACGTCGATCGATTACGATCGATTAGTGTGGTATAGTTGGTCTAGTACAGGGATGGTGAACCAATGGAACGCGTGCCAGTGTTGGCACGCTTCAAAATAATTCGGGCACGCCAATAAAAAAAAAAGTGTGCAAGGTTTATTTTTGACCGTTAAATCAGCAACTGGTGGTGGAAAACTGGCAATATGGTCATACTAGCTTCTGCCCGCGACTTCGTCTGCGTAGAATTATACATATAAACCTTCCTCTAGAATCCTATCTATTAAAAAAACCGCATCAAAATCCGTTGCATTGCATACTTTTAAAAATCTAAACATTCATAGGGACAGATAGACAGACAGCGGAAAGCGATTTTGTTTTATACTATACTAGCTGTTGCCCACAACTTCGTCTGCATAGAATTCGTTTATCGCTATCCCGCAGAAATTTCGCAATTTTCCGGGATAAAAAGTAGCCTATGTGTTATTCCAGACTATAATCTATGTATGTTCCAAGTCTCATCCAGATCTGTCCAGCCGTTCTGGCGTGAAAGAGTAACAAACATCCAAACATTCTCACAAACTTTCACATTTAATATTAGTAGGATGATAGTAATATACCAAAAAAGGTTCGCCGCCCCTGGTCTAGTAGAAACTATCGATCGACGTCGTCTGTTCCATTCTGCCATCGATCGACAACCGATCAATCGGTGTGGTAACACCCTTATATCGCGTGAGCTGTGTCGGGCGTGAGATATACCCGTCTCTTTATAGAACAGTGAGAAAAAGAATTGTAGCCCGTCTCACTTGTGCTAGCAGTTCTATACGGATTACAACAACCCTGTTTGAATTTACTGATCGTGTAAAGCAGACTCGCTAGCTATAACTGTAACTATGTAACCTCAACAATAAGGGTCTGTTTTAGCACTCTGTTAAGTTCCTGTTATCTTAAGTGTCAGTTATCTATGATGTCTCTGTCTGTTTCGTAGTAATAAATAGAGACGGAATATTAGTGAAACTTAACAGTGGTGAAACAGGCCTTAAATATAAAATGAATGAAAATGAAAATGAAAATTTATTTTTGCAAATTGGCCGCCAAGGGCTCTTTTACATGTCTTTTTGAAACTACCAGCACATTCGGAAAGGCCATCATTGCCAAGAAGAATGCGCCGCAAGAAACTTAATTAGAAATAAATATACTAGCGCCCCGCCCCAGCTTCACACGGGTTATTGAACTATACGTACAAACCTTCATCTAGAATCACTCGTATCTGAGTCGTTTTCAAAAAAATGTACATAGTAAAGGGTTTAATCACAACAAAAAATATTTGATTCCTCTGTGTCACGGCCGTTATTCCATTGCAAGAAGGGTAAAAATATCGTAACACAAAGGAAACAATTAACTTTTGTTTTAATTAAGGCTTAACTATGTCCATGTATTTTGGAAACGACTCATCTATTAATGAAAACCGCGTTAAAATCCATTGCGTAGTTAAAGGGGTTTAACAGTGGTTCTCAACCTTTTTTTTTTATACGGGCCACAAATACGTTTTAGTCATAGTGTCGCGGGCTACAAGCAATAGTACATTACTGCAGAGGCCGTGAAGTAAGGGATTGCTGGACGAGTTTGGGGTAGGTGGCCGAGTCGAAGACGAGGCCAGATAGAACGAGTCCTGCAATCCCTGTTCCGGCTAAAGCTTGTATAGTGCTTTTCTCAAACAATGTGAGGAAATATTAAAATTAAAATAACTACTAGACAATCAAGTAAATCATAGTTTACTTTTTTCCGGTAGCATATTTTGCATAGCTAAATTTGCCTCCTCTTTTAAATGAGGCGGAGTACAGTTCATAAGTTCCCCGTCACTTTCATCACTAGAAGTCATTTTTATTTCTGTTAAATTATAATAACAATCACTACGAAATACGCATAAGCAGAAAAAAAGATTTTCGATTTGCCACCTTTTTTATTTTTTAAATGTACTAATTTGATCCAGCTATTTGAGCACCATGTTTAACCGCACATAAATATAGTACCATAGATTTTTTTTATGTCGCAATTATGCTTAGGTACAGATTGTGCTGGTGGTTGGCTGTATGTAATTTTTTCCTTTGCCAATTTAATTTTAGTATAGAAATTTAAAAAATTAGAGCAGCGGACAAAAATGGATTTTCATACTAACTTTTGTGGCCTAAGCCAAGAAGTAATGTAGGGAGCCATAAACGAGAAACTTCATGTCCTCATATCGGGACATTAACGCATACATTTCCGAGCATGTTTGAGAAAAAATTATTTAGGGGTAGGTTGTAGAGGTAGGTAAGTTAAGGCGGGCCAATCACAAGGGCCGGGCGGGCCGCTTGTGGCCCGCGGGCCGCAGGTTGTGTATGAGACTCTAAGCGGGCATACAGACGGCGGGTAGTGACTCTGTTTTATACTTTGTAACCTACGATATCTTTACGACTAATATCGCGCTATAATGAGAACTATCTTGAGTTTTTATCCCATATTTAAATTGTAAGACTGCATCTGGTATTAGAATGAATGTTATTTTTGATAAAGTTCTGATATTTAATTTCGATTTGTGTAATTCATTAATATTGTAAGGTTTTTGTAAATGTACTCGGGAGCTAAAAAACCGGGTCATTTTCCGTAGAAAGTTGTATGAAATGTGGCCTGGTTTTTTTGCTGCCGGGTATAGTTGGTTAACACTTGTTAAGGATGATCAGCATCACATGCGTTTATAATTTAGCCGTATTTGTAAGATCTAAAGCATAATTTGTGTCAGACATAATTAATAAATTGATGTTGACGATTTTGAGTTTTATTTTATTCTTTACCACAAATTTATCGCTAATTTTCCAGGATAAAAAGTAGCCTAACCTGGCCGGTGATTTTCTCAACGTATTAGTAAAGTTTGTATCAAAATCCGTTCAGCCGTGTTCACGTGATGCGCTCGCACATTTACAGACAAAAATTCTAAAAACTGTTGGAACGTGTTCTGTGTTCTTATCGATTCAAAGTATCCCCAGCCAATTCTTTTTTAAATATCTTCAATGGACAGACTTTCGATCCTCTTCAGCTTTATAATATGTATAAGAAGTGATGCCTCTTAAAGTACTGCTAAGCCGATGTACACACAGACTACTGTTGAGCCACCATACAACCGTATCATAGTGAAGTAACGCCATCTCAACAAACAATTTTCAATAATATTTTTACATTCACATTTTGCGACAAGGTTCTATATCATAACATTCGTTTTCGTCCCATCACACCACTACTTCACTCGCAGCGTTACTGCTCCGACTGTCTGCATTTAGCGCGGAGACAGGAGTGCACTCACTATTTGTTTATTACATTATGCCTCAGCGTCCCGTCGCTACTCGAAATAGAATAGGGAACTAACTTAATGTTTGGGGCCGTCCATTAATCACGTGACGCTTCGAAAGGGGTTCGGCAAAAATCACGAAACATCACAAGAGGGGCGGGGGGTGTAAGATATCACGTGCATTTATTTATTCGTCAAACGCGCTATTTTAAAACAGAAAAGTATTCCTTAATTTTCTAGAATAAAATTAGATTATACTTTTATAACTGCATTTAAAGATAAAAATCTAAAAAAAAAAATTCTTTGTAGGTACTAAAAATACACTTGATTTTGGATGGGGAAGGGGGGGTAGTTTTAAGCCTCACCACGTATCACCCAAGGGAGAGGGGGGGGGGGGGTTAAAAGTGCTAAAAAAACATCACATGACTAATGGACGGGCCCTTTTAAGCGAGTGAATCAAGCGCGTTTGGACCGCTCGGCTCATGCGTTGTCCCAAGACTACCCAACGGAAGGACAAGTCGCAGCAACTTAACACGACTGTCCGTCCCGTGTGGGGCCAAGGCTAACCCCTATTACAAAGGCACAAGGTTCACACGTCACAAGACAGTGAACGTGATAAAACAAATGTTATGCCTGGGGACTGAAGTCCGAAGGAAGAGATTTAGTTGTATTATGCATCCGCGTCGAGAAACTTCGTTAGCTGGATGTGGAGCGATGTGACAGCTGTCATTAGAACTGGCGCTAGCTACTCGTGCGTCGTAGAGTTATGTAGAGGCCAACTAGGTGGCGCTAGGGTCGCTACAAAATTATACCCGGCAGCCAGAAACCGGGTCACTTTTCACACAACTTTCTACGACAGCCATACTCTAAGTGTGTTCCGCGGAACCCTAGGGTTCCACGATACCCCTGTAGGGGTTCCGCAAGAATTTAGAAAAAAAATTAAAACACCTCTGTCTGGTCGACCGTTCTGACGCGTTTGTTTGTTTATTTTTGTTTTTATTATTGTTTTATTATAGGGTTCCATCAAGTATTTCGCGTTCCAAAAGGGTTCCGTCACCAAAAAAGATTGAGAACCGCTGTTCTACGGGATGGATTTCGTTGTGACAAAAAGTCTGAGCATCATCTTTCGACGGTATGAGCTAAGACGATAATGACAAAAAAAACGCCGTAAAAACGCCGAATATTCGATGAGGTAAAAGTTATAATAACGTAAAAAAAGCAATTTTGTGTTTTTATTTATTAAGTACAAACTCTGGCACTAAACTACACAGAAGCCAGGCCCGTTGGGCGGCTGGGCGGCCACGCCTCGTCGAACCATCCTGCACGCTTGTTCCTCGATACGATGCCTGATTCTATCAATACCGTCTATATCTTGGTCCTGCTTTGTGTCCAAGCTCGCGTAGGCCCAGAGACGCTCGGCGATACCACTCGCTCGCGGCCACACCCTGTAACACAAAAACATGACATTACAAAACCCTTGACCTTATTTAACCTCCTGTCTACAGTTCAAAAGTCTTAAGTTCAAAATTAACTTTTTATTATGTCATGTATGTTAACGCATCCGTTGCCTGCTGTCAGATCCGATACTTCGTCAGATGCCACAAATGCAGATGCACATTTGCGTTTAAATGGATACTAGTCCCCTCATTCATAAACGCTCTGTAGGCTTCTGCTAACTTGGCAATCGTTTGTCCTTATGTATGAAAGGTAAATGTCAAAATGACCGTTAAGGACAAACGATTGCTAAGTTAGCAGAATCCTACAGAGCGTTTATGAATAAGGGGGTTAGTATTAATTTGAACGCACATGTCATAATTTACTCCTTACTGACCTGCTGATAAAGTTCCTGTCATCAATGTACTCCCCCCACATGCAAGCCTCTCCCCCCACCACCTTATGCAACAGGCTCCTGTCGTGCACATCAGACCGAGGATCGTAAATGTAGAACTTCTCCCAGTCGCCTCCTAACGCTACTTCGCTGAGGTACCACTCCGATGAAAATATGACGCCTAGACCGCTTGACAGCACCTGAATAGACCGACAGATATCAAGCTAGCATACCAGTCTTTTAACATATTCTCTGCCGGGAACACTCGCGTAAGTATTACGTCTGACGCCGGTGGCAAATTCATCAGATAGGGGTCTTTCCTCAATATAAAGAAGTATCAGGGTGTTTCGATTAATTTACCGAAAATCGAATTTTACTACAAGCGATTATTCCATAGATACCTACATATACCACGTCTTTATCCCTTACGGGGTAGACAGAGCCTAAGGTAACAAAACCTTAAGGCCACGTTCAGCATGATTGTGGGCGTATAGGTGGAAAATAGTGATGGGTGCTGGCCGCATCGCCTATAACATAGCTGTTACCATCTGCGTGGGAAGTGAAGCAACTGGTACATTCCATGTTTTTTCTTTGCTTCCAGACCAGCATGAAAAAAGAATTGGGAAATTTTGCGAATGGAAAAAATCGCTTGCAGTAAAATTAAATTTTCGTAAAGCGATCGCCACACTCGTCCACACCCTATAGTTACGCCACTGCTATTTACTATTGCGGTAATTTGCCTATCTGTTTCACAGTGAAGTCATCTAGACGTAAAACGAACGTAAACATGTAAGCTAACAATAACGAAGGAATAATATAAATGTGGATTACATAATACAATAAATAAACAATGATATTACTGACTAATCGTGCACGCACTTCTATTCAAGTTTTTATTTACCTTTTACCTACAGTCAAGGGCGTAAATATATGTACATTGCCAAGATGTCAAAAACATCTATACACCTTTATGCCACAAACAATAAGGTTGGTGAGGGGTGCGAGTCGGGGTGCCTCCGCGTGTGGTCAAGAGCTGCAGGCTTATTACCTAACTCGCTCGCAATCGTGTTCATTGTGACAGTTCAAGTATGGGCTGACAATTGGCATTGTTCATTTTTTTAAAGCTGTGCTTTTAACACCTTTATTTGATAAAATGGACTATTTCAAGAAACTAATTTGAATATTATGCTTTTAAGTAGCTTTGTTAATTAATAATAAATATTTTTTCGCTGTTTGATAATTCGTGAATTTAGACAGAATCCCAATCGCCTTCGTTCGGCTGGCTATAAAAAAAAAACGGCTTTGTCTATGGTTTTGTAGATTTGACAGTGACACGTGACAGTTGCCGTAGCCAAACTTTTTTTTTCATTTTTGTGGCAAACATTCGATGCTGGATTCTGTCTAAAAACCCGGTCGTTCGGTCAAACAAAGGTTCAAAGTACTTTTACAAAAATATCTGCAATCATAAAGTATTTTTGAAATCGGACAAGATAAATCGGATAATTGATGGTTTTCCTCGAAATGGTTTTCGAATTGGAGCATACTAAAAAAAATTAACAATGCCAATTGGCATCGGAATCAGATAGCTGTCACATTCATACAAGAACTGTCAGAATGAACACGATGGCGATTGCGAGCGAGTTAGATAATAAGCCTACTGGGTTCGTTTTTGGATCCGTCCGAGGGGAAGAGCAGTGCTTGGTCCGGTGCACCCTGGGGATCGATTAATGATTTCCTGGCAGATTCTGAGGGATATCATTATCCGTTGGCTAAGAGCTTGACAGGGGGGAGGGGTCTTTTGATCGTGTTCTACCGTACAATGTTGCCGACATTTTTGTGACAAGATTTTTGAATATTGTACTTTGACATTGGCGAAATCATTGCATCGATCGATGGGGTCATATTAAAAAAAAGAATAAAGTTCGTGACTCGATTGTACAGTCAGTATCAACACATACATATACCATGTCTTTATCCCTTGCGGGCTAGACAGAGCCTAGGGTAACAAGACGGATTTTGAGCCTTTCAACTGTTTATCAATTTCTGATGCAGACTTACTAGGTATACAATGTACAGTACAGTTCTTTAACTTCGTTTCGTCATTGTAAGTTGAACACAGCGAGTTAGACAGTAAGCCTACTGGACAAAGTTATATGTATAAGAAGAAGATTAAAAATGACATTTTAAGCAAAAAAAACGCGCCTACTTACAGAATTCATTTCTTTCCGCCATTCTGATTTCCAAACTTGGACCAAAGCATCTTCCGGTAGAGGCACGTACTCGTCGAATACTTCCTGAACATTGAAAAGTTATGTTAAATAGGAAAATATGCTAACCATAGTACGGATACTCACGAAAGACAAAACCTTTCATATATAGGTGTGGCGTCAGAAACGTCACCCATTCCCAATGGATATTGTAATTAACGTATTGGCAACACTGGCCCGGTTTTCTAATGAAGATCAGGCTGATTGGTATTGCTCTGTAAACGCTCTGTAAGATTTGCTAACTTAGCAATCGTTTGTGCTTATCTGTCACTTTGACATTTACCTTTCACAGATAAGGACAAACGATTGCTAAGTTAGCAGAAGCCTATAGAGCATTTATGAATAAGGGGGTTAGTATGTAGGGTGTCTGATAATTTTTCTAGAATATATAGAATAGTTGGTTACACACATACACACACAAATCACGTCTATATCCCTGACGGGGTAGACAGAACCTGAATTAACAAAACCTAAAGGCCACGTTTAGCATGATTGTAGGTGCTATAGGTGCTAGCCGTATCACCTATAACATGATTCCTAAGATTTTCGCCCATTCCCTCGATCGGCTTTTACCATCTGCGCGGGACGAGAAGCAACTGCTACATCCTAAGCAGGTGGCTGGGACAGGTTAATTGATAGAACACCCCAGTAAAGAATTTTCATTGATTTCTTATTCAAAATTAATAAAGCTGTTTTAATTTCTAAATGTCTGTGAAAATCAGAACACAGAAAAATCCGAAAAGTAAAGCTATGGCCGGGAATCGAACCCGGATCCTCGTCATTCCGTGACGCGTGCTATACCACTACACCACCCATAGCAGGTGGGTAGTCTCCGAATTTTTCTACCTGTTACCGACCGTCACGTGACCTTTGTTACTATGCGAATTTTTTGTCGCTAAGCGTCATCTGTTTGAATGATGTGTCTGTACGACACAATTACAAACTCCCGTGGAACATTTACTGCTCACCAGGGACGAGAGAAGGCGCTGTTGAAGGTGTGTAGTGTTCAAAGCTGTTTTATCAAAGTAAGCCACCTTCCTTACAAGTATTCTAAATTTTAAAAATACGATGTAGGTATACATATCTATATCTTTCATCGCAGGAAAATATAGTGCAGACTACACTACAAAGTGAGATAATCCCCCCGACAATGCTTACCTGCCACACAATAGCTTGGGATCTGGTCCCCAGAATAGAGAGAGCTCTCTCCATGAATATCGCTTGGAATTCCGACACAGACGACACGTTGTTATGCAGCATGTAATCCAGAATATATGGATTTGAAGCCCTGTCATACAAAAAGGCTGTTGATGAGTGAAACTTGGTACAGGCGTGGTCCAAAGGGGTGGAAGGGGGGGTCAGACCCCCCATCCCCCGCCTAAAATAACATCACGACGCGAAAATATATTTTTTATTGTTTATTAACTACTAGCTTTTGCCCGCGACTTCGTCCGCGCAGATAACGTCAGAGTGACGACATAATTTTTTTTTTAGTAAAAAGTATCCTATTTTACTTCTAATACCTCCAAGAACATGTGTACAAAAATTTTATGATGATCGGTTGAGTAGTTTTCGCGTGAAACCGTAACAAACAAACTTACTCGATTATTAGCTGTTGTCCGCGACTTCCCTTGCATAGAGCATAATGGGTAATCTTCACTGTTTTTGCACCCTTATGCATTTAAAACTTTATATACCTAAGTAACGCCTTTTGATACGTACCTACCTTTGAATTTCCAGAAACAAACCAGAAACGTTTTAAATATCTAGTTATTAAGACTAACAAATCAACTGGCAACGTAATAACAAAAAAGAAATGTAAAATAGACCACCGAATTCAAAATCATACATACGTACCGTCACGTCTCTTTCCCACAGGGGCAGGCAGATCCTGACATACTTCTTTCGCTTCATCCACATTCATCAATCTCTTCACATGTTCAAAATCATTCTTCTCATTATACTCCTTACCAGCACTCCAAGTCCACCTCGTCACCCCCCACGTGGAAGAATTCGTCCGGGAACCACTCCTGCACCTCGCGTACGAATTCCCCGAGCATCTTGTACGTGAAGTTGCTGATCGGGTTCATGGGCCCCAGACCCACGACCTTGTTGTCCTTGAAGCATTCGGTGAGCAGTTGGGGGTACGTGATGCCCCACGAACGAGTGTGTCCTGCAAATGAAAGTCATTAGTTGGCACACTATTGCATTGAGTTACCAGTAATGATAGTGTTATGTTCTTACATAAATAAATAAATAAATATTTTAGGACAGAGATTGTATGATTAACTAGCATGTTGCTCGAGGCTCCTTCAATCATCCTAATCCGGCCCTGTCACCAAATCCTTTCTTAGCGGATGCCTACGTCTTTCAGCGCAATCCGTTCAGTGTTTCGAGCTGTGCACTGATCGATCAGACAGTCACGGTTGCTTTATCTAAATACTAGCTTCTGCCCGCGACTTCGTCCGCGTAGAATTATACCTAATAATATATTATCCACATAAACCTTCCTCTTGAATCACTCTATCTATTAAACTCTTTTTTCTCCGTTGCGTAGTTTTAAAGATCTAAGCATACATAGGGTAGGGACAGACAGCGGAAAGCGACTTTGTTTTATACTATGTAGTGAAGCAGACTAGCTTTACCCGTGACTTCGCTCTTGTGAACCTTCAGATCTGGCGACTAGATTTTGCACGAAGAACATTCGAACTAGAAACAATTTCAGGGGCCGACGTAAAAAGATACTTAAAATTTTATTGTTTTAAAAATTTATTAGAGAACGTTTAAGCGCTGTGTGAACACAGTTCTCAAAGCGACTTTTTGAGCAGTTGATGTCATAACTTGATTATAAATGATCTATGACTAGAAGTATTCGTCTTAACAGTAACTATAACTAGAAGTACTGACCAGGGACATCAATTTCGGGGATGACTCGAATGCCGCGATCCCGCGCGTAGTCTACGATTTCTTTGATATCGGCTTTTGTGTATACCATTGTCGGGTGGTAGGCTCCTTTCTCACTATACGAAAGAAACAGAACACTAGTGTACGGGCTGAGTGGACGCTCGAGAGGAGTATGCAGCGGGGCGTGCAGTTTTCATGTTATAAACAAGTAGTAAATGTATGTGAGCGATTCTGAGTGCACGCTGCACCCATCCCTTTGCCGCTGCCCGCCCCGCCAAACGCTCCGCTCGACGCTCGCCCCTCAGTTCCTACACTTAGTTTGTCTTTATTGGGCTTACTCGTATTACGAGAGATACCACCAACCAACCAATTAGAGATAGGGTCATTTTTATGTACTCAGTGCCCAGTGCACTAGCTGGTCCGATAATGGGGCCTTAGAGATTGACGGGCAAATGAGATATCTATACTAAAGTCTACATTTATTCAACTGTTACTTTTTAAAGGCAGTGGGGCCTAAGCTTCAGACACTTGCCTAGTTGGTCCAGTGGAAAGGGGGAAAGGGGTAGTAAGTTAAAACTAGTGTCGGTGAAAACGGGATATTTTGCCCTTACGCTCCGTTTAAAGGTCCTGCCACACCAGTGCGTAAAAGACGTCGACGGTGCGTTTACGCAACAAAATGTATGAAGAAACGGTGAGAGAACGTGACGCATGCGACACGTCACTGCGTATACGCAGTGGTCGCTCCTTAATAGTACCTAAGTAAAATCGGCCTCAGATATAGCCGAACACTACCACTTTGTCACAATAACTAACCATATCGTTAAGTTTGCAATGTGTCGCAGTATTAAAGATGACAAGGTACTAATGTTCACTTCTGAGGCTGACCGGACGTCACACATCTTCGTGGCATGATAGTTATCCTAATGCTGTAAAAAGGGCCATTATTTCGTAATTTTAGTGACTCATAAGTACTTATGTGCAAAGTTATTCACAAATAAATCGTTACGGTAGCAGTTAAGACTGTTAATCTAAACGCCTTTCGTCATCGTTCTGATGGCAAAGCAAAGCGCCTATTTTGTGCCATTTAAGCAAGAATTTTTAAATTCCTGACCGGCTGATAGTGATAACAATGGGATCATTAATTAGTGTGTACAAAATGCCATGAGTTCCGGTAGCCATTTTAGAATTTATACTTTGATGACGCATGATTTATTATCGGTAGGTTTGCATTCTGATATACCTACAATACAATATCGGATACGAGTTTTAACATTAAACTACAGTGAGATAATTATTAGGTACACAAGCGGATAGCTCACGTACAAAAGTCGAGTGACCGTTTCGCTGCCGCCGGGGAGCATCACTCGACTTTAAGGCTGCGGCTCCACTGAGGCGGAGACGAGCGGAGCGGAGAGGAGACGTGTGGGGATCGACCAATCATATTACAGAGCGGAGACGCGATGTGGATTTCATGTAATATTTTATTGGTCGATCCCCACACGTCTCCTCTCCGCTCCGCTCGTCTCCGCCTCAGTGGAGCCGCACCCTTATACGTGCAAGCTAAATATTTTTTGCATAAAATTTAATTTACTACTCTTTTGCATCCACCTGTATATCTACCAAATTTCAAGTCAGTGGGTCATGTTTGTCTCATAACTCGACAAAAAAAATTGTTTCCAAAATAAAAAAACTTGTGTAGCAGTGACTCTGCCGTTCTAAAATCCTTGCGAACAACAAAGGTCGGCTAGAATCACACCTTGTCAACTTATTTTTCTTTTTATTTTCATATTTCCAGTCAAAAGCATGCTTACCTCAACTCGGGAAACTTCTCGCTTTGAAAGGGGAAGCTCTGATCATCGACAATGTGCCAGTGGAATATGTTCATTTTGTTCATCGTCATAGCGTCGAGGTTCGCTTTGATGTTGGCGACAGAGATATAATGGCGCGACGTGTCGAGCATCAAGCCTCGGTGAGAGTAACGAGGATAGTCGTATATCTCTGTCGCGTTTACTAAGAGCCCCTGGAAATGTGAGCAAATGTTAACAAATTTAGTTAGTTAAGTGACGGTCAAGAATGAAGGATCACTTAGTATAATTTTCGTCAGGCATTTTTTAAGTGATAACTTCTTATGGCAGGGTGGACCGCTTCGTAACGTAACGCGTTACGGCGCCAGTCTGTCTGGCTTCCTTTTCTGACGCATACGGCAGCGGTAGGCAGGCTCTTCCTCTCTCACTCTAACCCACAGCGCTGTCAGCGCTAGTCGTATTTCGGACAGACCTTACCCTCTCTCAGTGTTTAGTGTGCGATAGACATATACTATTAGTAAATTAGATTAGTTTAAGTTATCACTTCTGTTGGGCGTCCCGAGACGCACACGTTTCTTTTTTTTAATTTTAATTTCAACACAGTAAATTATGATAACTTTTCCAAGTATCAAAATACATGGTTTCCCGAATTAGCTATAAAGGACTAACGGTTCATGATTCCCTCGTTTCTATCTATCAATAGGGGCTAATGGTTATATTCCTTACATTATAGTTGTCAGACGGGAAGAACAGCTGAGCGAAGGTTTCCAGGCCGCGCAGGATACCCCATATGGAAGCGCTTCTCAGATGCGACTGTGCCTCGACAGTCAGGTTATCTAAAATACGAGCCTTCATTAACCACTTCACAAGCTTGCCCTTGCAATAATACATATTTTTTAACTAGCTAGACTTGAAATCCTAAGTCTGCACGTCGCGCGCCGTGGATCCGTACCGGCAAACAATAACAACTTTGGTAAAATTGGCGCTAACTACATATGAGGCGCATTGAAACCAGTGGCGTAACTATAGGGTGGCAGGGGTAGCAAAATGCCAAGGGCCTCTAGCTCTACGGGGCCCCGAACAGGCTTGGTTTAGAGCACGGAAGGGACGCTGATGCACTTCTTCATATTGAGGAAGGAGCCCCATCTAACGAATTTGCAACGGGCCCCAGACGTTATAGTTACGCCACTGATTGAAACGTAAAGAAAAGAAAGATCGATGAAAACTAGCAGTAGAAAACACGAAGCAGTATGTGAGTGAAGTCACCCCGATTCCTTAATAATTTTAACCCTGGAGTCTCCCATATTTAACAATTTCACGCATGGAGTCCCCACGTTTAATAATAAAATTTCACCTATTGACTGGGGCGCGGGCGAGGACACATTTAATAATGTCACCCATGGAGTCCACACATTTAATAACGTCACCCATGGAGTCCACACATTTAATAATGTCGCCCATGGAGTCCACACATTTAATAATGTCGCCCATGAAGTCCACACATTTAATAATGTCGCCCATGGAGTCCACACATTTAATAATGTCACCCATGGAGTCCACACATTTAATAACGTCACCCATGGAGTCCACACATTTAATAATATCACCCATGGAGTCCACACATTTAATAATGTCGCCCATGGAGTCCACACATTTAATAATGTCACCAATGGAGTCCACGCGTTTAATAATGTCACCCCTGGAGTCTATGTTTACTTATGTACAACTTACAACTCTCATCCATCCCTAAGTAGGGATACGCTTCGCACGGCTTCGTCAGTTCGATGTTGATATCCTGCAACAACCCAGTGACATAGGTCCGGCTGCGTCGCCTGAAGTTCCTCCGGAGCAGCTCTTTTCTTATAGCTCTAGTGGCGTCCTGTTGCTGGTGAAGCAGCTTCTCGTATCGGACGACAGCGGCCAACAATATTACGCACGTTTCGCCTATAATCTATGGAAGGAAATTTTAATTCACCTCGAAGGTTTGGCCAACCCTCAGATGGCAAAGTAGCAGTTGCAATTCAATAGAAATTTCGTAGTAGAAATGTGACCATTATTACGTGAGGTTTTTTAATCCCCTCTCCCCTGGTAAGATGTCATGAGATTTGGCTCGACCCTCTCCTCTCCTCAATCTCACATAAGATTTTTAAGTACCTGCTAGATTCAATTGTTTCGTTTGAACATTATTACGTCAGTAAAATAAACAAAAAAAGATTTCTAGTAATTCATCTGTAACGGTCGAAGTTTCAAAAAAAAACTTGTTAACTTACTTGCTATCAAGTTAGCAAGTTAGTTAAAAATAAAAATTAAATGTAAATAAGTAGGTATACAATCAATAAAATAAACAAAAGTATAGGCACACTAGATAAACTGTATCCTATTAACACGAACAGGAAGTTATGAATAATTATAACACCAGATAAAAGTTAGATATACAGCTCTACACAAATTAACACCAAAACTGACCTTAAAACTGAACTGCGCTTTGTCGAATTTGTACAAGACGTTTTCCTTTTCCTCATACTGCGGCTTAGGCCACACTTCGCCCTTCGTCGGTGGATATTTCGGTCCAGGGTCCACCATGAACTCCCCTGCATGGCACACCAAAACTAAACTGAACGCAACCACACAACTTCTCATGACTGTACACTCAAATACACTGAATCAGTCAGAGTGTATAGTAGGTATTTTGTGAGGGTGACTAAATTGGAAATCGGACGTTTCCTGTGTTATTATTCGTTGTTTCCGTATCCGTAGAAACGTATCGAGCCGACTAAAGTGACTTCATGCAACTGCATGCGTGAAACGACTTCACACCGCATTGACAGTGACACCAACTTTACGATTTGATACGTCATCAGTGTTGCCATTGCAAATTAACCGGCCAAGTGCGAGTTAGATCAACGCACTAAAGGTTCCGTAAAACTTTGGCAAGTGAATCTATAGCCAGTGTTAGCAGAGCTCTGCTCCAGAGCAATATGTAGGCAGCATATGCCATTTTACATCGGTTTATAGACGGACCGACAAAAAAAAATGTTTTATTTATTAGTTGAAAATAAGACGATAAATAGTTGTATGACAGCAAAACGATGTCAGCGGCAGGTTGTTGGGGCGCCGATATCTTAGCTACGACACAGCACCTCTGACGTCCTTGGCAACGGACGAAAATATGAAGACGAAAATCCAAACAAACCAGAAAAAAGCAGGAACTTGCGTGCCAACAGTGTAGTCAACGGAGAAAACAGTGTTGGAGTTTAAATTTTAACCTATCGCTTAATGCGTGATGTCAGTGTATTAATTTATATGAATTAATATTGTTTTTTTTTGTTTATACTCTTTCTTTATATGACTTTTCACTTCACAGTTTTTTTATCCATATTTGGTATTAATTTCAACAAAGCTAAAATAAAAACATATAGTCAACATTAAAATAACTTTAATAATCAATAAATTAACCCCTCACAAAATATATCATTGGGAACCTTCTAATATACAGTACATTTTCAAAATCACAAATATAATACTTACAAATTAATACTTAGTACATTTCCATTAGTAACTTACTTCAGCTCCTATACCCATATATTCCAGCTTTTATCAAACACTACAAAGTTAATTTACAAGACATAAGACAAGAGCTGATGAAAGTAACAAATCAGACATGTTAAATATAAACTAAACAGTTGGCTATGAAATGAAGCTTAATTTCAAACATATTCACCATTAATAAGGCTTAGTCGTTCACAATGTTCATATTCCATACATTTGCTAAAACATGCTGTCAAATTACATTATGTACAAATATAGTATTTAATTATCAGTGTCAATTACATTGTATGTTTTCATGTTTTGGTCACACTTTAAGGCTTAAATAATCGAGTTCTTCATGCAATTTAAATTTGAAAATAACTGAAAAGATAACACGTTTTTTCTTCGTAAACAAATTGATTTTCTGCAACATATTTTTACATTCTGGTCACAGTTTAATACTCAAATAATAAAACTATAACTATAAATATTAAAAACTTCGAACCCTCAATGCAATTTAAATCTGTGAATTATTTGGGCTCTAACTCACTGGGACGTCTCGGCGACGTCGCCAGCTACCATATCCAACCTTTTATATTGACATCTACGGCAGCAGATCTAATTCGTATAGGATATGCAGCTGGCGATGTCGCCATGGCGTCCCAGTGGATAAATCCCTTTATTACAGGAGACGGTGGAATGTTTTTTTTTTTTTTTTTTTTATATGAATAGGAAGGCAAACGAGCAAGTGGGTCACCTGATGTTAAGTGATCACCACTGCCCATAGACACCCGCAACCCCGGAGGGATTGCAGATGCGTTGCCAACCTAGAGGACTAAGATGAAATGCCTCTTGTGCCCGTAATTTCCCCGGCTGCCTTGCTCTCCACACCGGAACACAGCAGTGCAAACACTGCTACTTAGCGGCAGGATTAGCGAGTAAGATGGTGGTAGCGATCCGGACGGACCTTGCACAAGGCCCTACCACCCGCAAAAATGTATGATTTGAATTGAAAATTTGTTCATAGTTCACATCTAGTTCATAAATAAATCGCTTATTTGAGTTCATTTTAAAGCTATAATAAAATAGAAGGCATCACGTGACCTTTTCTTAAATTACTTTCTTAGGGCCCTAACCCACTGGCACGCCAAGGCGACGTATCCTACACAAAGACGTTACCTAACCGTCACCAAATGTGCTAGCAGCCGTAGATGTCAATATAAATGGTTGGATAGGGTAGCTGGCGACGTCACCAAGACGTCCAAGTGGGTTAGGGCCCTGAAAGGTACCGTCAACATTGGATATTTCTGTCAATTAAAGATGTTTAAAATATAGTACCTACTCAATTCAATAATCCAATATTGCACTTTTTATTACTGTCCAGTCCGTAGTACATATCCAATGTTAATTCTACCGTTTTGTTACTTAAATCAATTCAATTAAAAGTTCGATTCATACAAAACTTTATCAAACAGCGGTTTAAGGCTGGAATAACATGTGCAGTGGACCCTTTTCAATCATTTTTCACTATGAAACCATGTCATAATTTATTCCGCAGACATAGCAATGACTGTCAAAGAAAAACATTAGTCATTTTTTCTGTAAAAACGTTCTATCGTGATTGAAATGGTTCGACATTGCAAAAATTACATTTTAATACTTATAACTAACAATTGCATATTTTAAAATATAACTTTCACGTTTAGAACGTAAAATTATAGCGAAAGAACTTATCACAAAAGCACACTATGTACATATATTATTGTGTATATTTATTATCACGCAATATAACGAGATTGCTATATTCACACCAATTTAGCGTCAGGGTTGAAGCTGACGTAAACATATTATCTAGAGTTAGTTGGGAAGAAAGTTAAGTTTTTTCCCACTTATCCCTTGAGAAAATCTCGTCTATGTTAGTCCAGTAGTACAGATTTAACTTCAAATTGTGTAATTATATTTAAAAGCCGCATATTTATATAATTTAATCAAAAAAGCATATTCCAGCTGAGTAATAATAAAGTTTTGAATATTTTTTTTGCGTGTTCGTGAGTATAAATAGGAACAAAATGTCAAAATACACGTTTCAACTAAGATCAGATCTATTAAATAATATTAGATTATCTAATTTCGAATTACTTTTTTCAAATAAAAATACTTAGCGGCAAAAAATATGGCCCTCATATGTATGAAATATAGATAATTTTGTATGGAGACTGTGCCAAATATTGTGCCACTGAGTATATTTTAATAACAAATTGTTTTAAACATTTACCTGGCGACTGTACTTCAGTTATATTATTATAACTACTGAAGTACTGACTAAAAAATACGTCAGATTTTAATTTGATTGTCCAAATGAGCCCGAAATCTATTTGTTCTATGAAAACTTGAAAGCACACATACATGTCAATATTACTCGATCAAACATCAAATATTTTCACAAAACTTTTCTCTGTGCCAATAATAACAAACTGCCACTCTTAGTAGTTTCAGGGCAAAGTCATGGGCTACCTATTTACGAGTACATGTCATATTAACTATCACTGTCAACTCCTATTAAAACAATGCGTAGTATTATTGTTCTGTAAAAAGCTAGGAGTCTTACCCTCCTTGACTACTCTTAAAGCTTGCAGCACCCTGGCCGTATCCAATTCCTTAATAGAAGCCTTCTCATTATCCAAACAAATCTCCTCCATTCTAGTGTTAAATTGTTCCAGAACTTTGACCCTGTAGTCTATGGTCGAAGCCACAGGATTAGCAGTCAACCATAAATATTCTAAGCAAGGCAATCTACTTATGTATTGGACCTCTTCAACATCTGTGACGCTGTTGCAGCTCAAATCTAGACTTTCTAAGGAGTACAATCTAGAAAAACCTTGGAGAGAGACAACGTTGTTTTGCGACAAATCTATCTTGACTATGTTACCTATTTTGGAGTGCCAACTCTCGCACAGTTCGAAGTTGTTCATAGACAAGTTGAGGATTCTCAAGTCGTGGAGACAAGACACGTCGCACAGCTCTGCAAGTTTGTTTGAGGAGAGGCTCAGCTGTCGCAGCTCTGGGACCAGTTTGATCGCCCAGTCCATGTCTTGAATGTTGTTGCTGGCGAAGTTTACAGTGTTCAGTTTTTTCCACTTCTGTGAACGACCAAATGTTGACATTAAGATTTTGATAAATATTATGAAGCCTCGTGTTTAAATGCACCTGTAATTAAAATTACATTAAATTTCGTCAACTGTAGCGCAGGGTACTTCGACAATAAAGCCCCTAATCCAATAGGACGTCTTGGCGACGTCGCCAGCTACTATATCCAACCATTTATATTGACATCTATGGCAGTTAACACACTTGGTAATGGTTTGGCAACGTCTAATTTGTTTAGGATACGTAGCTAGCGACGTAGCCATGGCGTCCAAGTGAATTAATGAGTTTCACTTTCTTTGCAACTGTCAAATTTACGACGTTAAGTAAGCGCTTACACCAGTGGTTCTTAACCGGTGGTCCGCGGACCACTGGTAGTCCTTGGAACCATCAGAAGTGGTCCGCGGGGCTATTCTAGTAAATAATTAGATAAGTGTCAACGAGTCTTCACAGCGCGTAAAGGTGCAATTCAGTCCATTACGGTCGATCGAAGACATTAGGTAATATTATGTATGTAGGTGGTCCATGGCAAGACCGAAATTTTATCAAATGGTCCCACATGTCTAAAAGGTTAAGAACCACTGGCTTACACTCACACAACAATGAAATTTTAGTTCCTTTTTATCCAGTTCGTAGCTTTACGGAGTCTTCAAGCGTTTCCAATATAGCACACACAAAATAAATTAGAAATTATCAAAATCTACAACAATCATTTTATAATTTATAAATTACGAGCTGGATAAAATCAACTGGGATATTGTCGGATTGTCTGAAGTGAGACGTCGGGGTGAAGAGAGTCTCAAGCTCCAAAACCGACATAGTTTCTATTATAGGGGATCCGACACAAATAAACACGAACACGGTGTGGCTTTAATAATAAATAAACGCATTAGTAACAACATAAAGTCCATAAACTCAGTCTCGGACAGAGTCTTGTATGTGATACTGCAAGTGTCCAAGAAAATCACTCTGAAGGTTGTCCAAGTATACGCTCCCACCAGCACAGGAGCAGATATTGAAGTTGAACGACTCTATGAAGACATTAGTTCTTGTCTAAGAGACCAGAAAACCACGTACACAATAATCACTGGCGACTTCAATGCCAAAATTGGTTTAAAACAGGATGACTCTGAATCCGTGATGGGTAACTTCGGTTATGGCAGTAGAAATTCTAGGGGAACCATGTTAATGAACTTTCTAGAACAGCAAAAAATGTATCACATGAGTTCATTCTTCAAGAAGAGACCTGACAGAAAGTGGACGTGGTTATCCCCGGGTGCAAGATTCTGGAACGAAATAGACTATATGTTTAGCAGTCACAAATGTATAGTAAAGGATGTCTCCGTCTTAAACAACTTTTATACAGGAAGCGACCATCGTCTCATCCGTGCAGTGGTACAGATCAATACAAAACTGGAAAGGTACTCAGCAATTAGAAGAAGAAAGGCCAAAGTAAACCCTGAGTGCTTAACGATCAACAGAGATATATATCAGGACAAAGTAAAGGATCAGTTGAATTCCATCGACGCTGATACATCTGATGTAAATGAACTGCTCGACCATCTAAGCAGTTCGCTCTGTAAGGCGGCTAAAAGTGTTGCATTAAAAAATACGACCGGTCCAACACGCAAGCTACAGGGTGAAACAAAGGCATTACTGGAAGAAAGGAGGACCCTAATCAACCAAGGGAAAAGCCACACAGCTGAGTTTAAACTAGTTTGTAAGGAAGCACGCCGGCATCTTGAGAGGGATATTGATGCATATCGTGAAAAAACCGTGCAAAACATCATTAAGAAACATAGAGGTCCAAAAGTGTTCACAAAGGCTCTGAAACCTGGTACTCAACAAATAACAAAGCTATGCGACAAAGATGGAAACTTGGTTACTGAGCAGAATAAAATACTGAAAGTTATAGAGGAATACTACCAGCTACTCTATAGTTCTAGGAATCCTAAACCAGTAAATATCGCGACCCGAAAAGTAACAAATGTTGGATCTGAGGATGTACCAGAGATAACAATAGCTGAAATACGGGCCGCCCTATCCAAGATGTCAAACGACAAGGCCCCTGGCGAAGATGATATCATCGTAGAAATGGTCAAAGAAGGTGGAGAAGTGGTCTTACAGTTCCTCCTTAAACTCTTTAATAAGTGCCTAGAAGAATGCCGAATACCGGAAAAATGGGAAAGCGCTATAATCATTCTACTACTCAAAAAGGGGAACAAATTAGACCTTAACAACTACCGTCCCATCAGTCTATTATCACAGCTGTATAAATTGTTTACGAAAATTATCACCATTCGTTTGACTAAAAAACTTGACTACTATCAACCAATCGAGCAAGCCGGTTTCAGAAGTGGTTTTAGCACTATGGATCATATATTAACTATGCGAATCATTATTGAGAAAACCACCGAATATCAATTACCACTGTGGATCGCATTTATAGACTACAAGAAGGCCTTTGATAGCATCGAAACCTGGGCAGTAGTTCAGTCCCTTCAGAATGCCCGTATTGATCATCGCTACACTAATCTCATTAAAAATATCTACAACAATGCAACTTTAAAGGTTAACTTACCACCAGAAACTCAACCTGTCCAGATTCGGAGAGGAGTTAGACAGGGAGATACACTTTCCCCAAAACTGTTCACCCTCGTACTGGAGGACATTTTCAAGAAGTTGGATTGGGAAGAGCGTGGCATTAATATAGAGGGCAAGAGACTGAGTAACCTACGATTTGCGGATGACATAGTATTGTTCTCAGACAACCCTAGCGACCTTCAAGCTATGATACAGGAACTCAACCAAGCATCTGAGCAGTGTGGTTTAGAAATGAACCTCGACAAAACCAAGATAATGACCAACATCGAAAATAGTACCGCAAACATCAGCGTAAATGGCACTCTCATCGAAAGAGTAGATAAGTACGTGTATCTTGGTCAAGAGGTGGTAATGGGAAAAGACAATCAGGCTAACGAAATTGACAGACGCATAAGACTGGCGTGGGCAGCTTACTCCAAACTCAGGTTCGCATTCAACATGAAGATCAGTGCTGAACAAAAAGCCCGTATTCACGACCAGTGCATCTTGCCAGTGCTTACGTATGGGGCTGAGACCTGGGTTTTTACTAAGGAGATCCTCCACAAACTTCAGGTGGCTCAAAGGGCAATAGAGAGAAAACTGGTGGGAGTTACGCTGAGAGACCGTAAAAGAAACGAATGGGTCAGAGAGCATAGTAAAGTGAGCGATGTGACTAAACGGGTTGCCAAATTGAAGTGGGAGTGGGCTGGCCATGTCGCCCGCAAGCATGGCTCGTGGTGCAAGGCAGTGGTTGAATGGAGACCGTGGGGCGAGAAACGCCCGAGAGGAAGACCGCAGATGCGTTGGTACGACGACATCAAAAGACTGGCGGGAACAAAGTGGTTGGAGACTGCTCAAGACCGAGAGGGATGGCATAAGCTGAAGGAGGCCTACACCTTAGAGGTTGAGAACGGCTAAAGAAGAAGAAGAAGAAGTTATAACATTAGACCCACATACCTTTCTTTCTTGCACTCATTTAATCCATTAATCCATTCCAACCTTTTAAATTACGTCATTTAAAGCTTCATACATCAACATTCTGCCTATGTCAAATGCGAGATATATATAATGCCGCAATCATATCAATGTCTATTTAATTTTTACCAACAGCGACGTCGTTACCAGATAACTCTCGTGGCACTGGCAATCGTTGTCATTACATTAAATTAATGACTAATTTGTTGATCAGATTATGTCATCGTAAACATTTAATGAACTAAGCCAGCAGTTGATAACGCAATCTGAGTAGAGTACAAGTCATGACCCATTTAGTGTAATTTATATACGCTTCGGTAAATGTCACTGGCCACACGTGTAGGTTTATCATTATATAATGCATGGCGTTTACATACATAACTAATTCGAAACGTTTTTTAATTCTCAGATAAATTGTCCTATTGAATCATACACATATTCGTCCATATTTTCCAAAACGAATGTCAAAACATTTTGTTTTGCATATAGGCTCCTACGGGCACCGATTTTTGAAAGCTCATGTGTAAAAATACCCCTCGAAAGTGGTGAAAAATTGTGATGAATTTTACATAGGAGTAGCTTGGAACATACTTACGGCTCTCATCAATCTTGTGACCTAGTCAAAAATTTGATTAGAGCTGTAGTTATGAAGATATAAACAGATTTATTATTTAGAAAGTGGTACTTTCGAGTGATGTGCTTTCAAAAATCGGGCTCCTGCGCACACGGAAAGAACATCATTGCGATGAAGAATGATTCGCAAGAAACTATTTAAAACACACTTACAGGAAATAACCATAATAGATAAGGGACTTAAAACAACATAAAAACATTGAAAAAAAAATATATAGTTGTATATACAGGGCATATTTACTTGAGTAGGCAGGGTATATATACTTGGCATTACAATTCATATTACAGTGCATATTATATCCATAAACCGAATTGTAAGCCAATCCGACCACTAGAAGTGGGTCAAATTTCACTTGCATGATTCGATTGATTACAAAAGCCCGGAAAATACCGTAATTCGACTAGCGATAAACGGATTTTTCAGACGAAATTGCAAGGGACAGCTAGCTTTTAATAAATTACAAAAATTTGTATTAATTTAATGGATATAACTACGCTTTATTTACAATGCTCTAATAGTTAGATAGATAAATAAGTAGTAGCGTGATACATTTAAAAGAAAATTAGTTAATATAAGTTAATATCGATCGTACATTGTTAATGGCCAAGGTTGTAAGGACGCCCATATCGTATCAACGACCTTCGCTAAACGCAATGACGCGTAGAAAAAAACGTACATTTACATATTACAATATGTTTGCTTTAGTCACGGAAATTATCGCGAAAGATAAAATTGATACCAAAACAAAGCCTGATTTTCAACAACAGAACCGAACAGAAACGAATTAACAAACTTTTTTCAACTCATCCATTATTTTCACCCATGGCCTCACCCAAGTAGAGGTAGCTGGGTTCAAACATAGGCTTGCACAATAGGTTTCATACTTTAATCATTTAAATTGCCATGACCTATATGGCGAAGAAAAAAATCGTGAGAGTACATACCCACACCTGCTTTATACCTAAAGTTTAGTTTTACAATTACGTTTTTGAACCCTAAAAATTTTTTTTTTTATAAAAGTTACTAACAACTGCCCATATGCATATCGTCAGAGTGCAAACAAAATAAAAATAAGGTTAAATTCTTCCTTGTCTCAAAAAACTAGTTTGGTGGCTTGTAAAATTAGCGGTTGTTTATTTTTACTTAAAAACTACTATTGCCCGCGACAACGTACGCGCAGAATTAAAATTTGTATGGCAGGTGGCTTGAATTTTCCCGACACTTCCAACAATAAAATTATTGTTACATCCAACACAAAGTCTTGGCAAATTACATATGAAACCTTCCTTGTGTATCACTCTATCTATTGAGTGAAAATCGCATGAGTATCCGTTCAGGAGTTTTTGAGTATAACGCGAACAGACATACATAGTGGATGACTTTTGTTTTATAATAAGTGATGATACTTACAACAGTGTCAGCTATGCTGGAAGGATCCTTGTGCAGAATGTCAACAAGGAGGAACTCATTCATGGAGACAACACTTGCAACCAACACTGAGAGGCTGATCAGAGTGTCTCGGAGGCTCCCTGAAAAAATAATCATAGTTTTATATTGAGTTATCAGTTTTAATTTTTAATACATGATTTTTTTGTTGACTGCACTTGCGTTACCATACACTAACTGTTGCCCACGACTTCGTCCGCGCAGAAATAAATTAAGTGTAAGAATTTATCAAATCAAATCTTTTCTTTTTTTAATATTAGTGTAGATAAACATGTCAATCTGGCTAATAGAAAGCTTTTGTTTTTTTTTATGAACTGTCAAAACTGCAAATTCGCCATAGTCCCATTGAGTTTGATGGTGTCATTTATTTGTCAACTTAATTGACTAGATATTTACTTATTTTAAAGCAGCTAAAATTCACAACTTAATATTGATTTGAAAATTTATATTTTTAGGGCTAATATAAAGTTTTTAAATTAATATTATTAATGTCTTACGAGTGAAAACACTTACCAACACTCTGTATACATCCCATAGGAACACCTAGTATTGTCAAGTCCTGCAATGTCTTGAACGGTATCAGGTCAAATTGTAGGTTATTGGGTACAATGTTGCTGGTGCCCAGTTTCTCGTAGCTCCCCTCAATGCTCAGGCCTCGGAGCTGCGAGCAATAGTCCAGGATGTGGCTGAAGTCATACATCTGGTCTTGCTTCTCCATCGGAGGGCAAGCCATTTTTAGACGCTCACTTATTGCGTGTAACTGGAATGAAAAATTGATATCTAAGTGGAGCAAGGTTTGTAACAATGTTATATTATCCATTATTGTCAGTTTGGATTTTAAGCGATGTGGAATTCAGTGTATCTATTTTTAGAACAAACAAAACATCATCATCTGTTTTCTCTTTAGTTGCAGTTGTTCCGTTGATATGTCCGGGGACAAACTATTGCCACACTTTTAGTCTCATTAGTTTGGTTGTGACATAAAACCGAACCAAACAACTGCAACTTTTTACAGATTGTTTTTTTTTGCAAAACACATCACTCTTTACATAAGGTGGTGACTGTTCACAAGACTAAATATGTTCTCTCTCTTGTAACCCATATAACTGATGTGAACACCAGAGATGATACATGTGAGAGCTATGAGATGAGTCATTGAGTTTATAAACACTCATTATAAGTCCACAAACCTCTATTGGAGTAAACTTATGCGATTTTCCATTCTGCAGCATCTTATCGCCTTCTAAGAACAAAGTCTTTGCCAAATCTTGTAACAGGAAAAATATATCGTACAAATGCATGTCAAGGAAGTGAGCAAATTCGGACGGCATCGTCAACTTCACATAGTTAAAAACATTTTTCAAGTATATGTCCAACGCCTCCCTTCGCTGTTCGACAAACTTCGGTGTCTTGTTTCGTATAACTTTTTTAGGCGGCAATAGCTCTTTGGCGACGCCGTGGTTAGACACAAGCTTGTCGTGGAGCTCCACAAAGTCATTGTAGCGATGCAACACGTTCCAATGCACAGGGCCAACTCTAACAGTTATTCTATAGTACGTCACGGTATCTTTAGAGCTCGTTTCGTCGACGTTTACAGTCGCTTCGTTCCTATAGTTCACGAACGACGACATGTTTGGTACTACTGCGTTGCGTCGCTGAATTACACTAGCGTTATTTAAATAATTATTTTGTTATTACATTTCGCGTGACGCAATATACCAGGAACTTCCTTCCGAACAGTGAGCAGTTTGTTTGACAGTGACAACTTTGATTTGACACTTGTTTGACAGTAGCATTCGTTCTTTATCTTTTCCCTGTTCGTGGTGAGGACGTTTAGCTCATACAGCCAAGAGTTTCATACCCTAAAATATTCTCTTTCCCAAATTTGTTTAGCTATTCTTGTAGATATTTCACAAAATATACCCTTTATACTTAGAGATACATAATAGGACAGACGGTTATTAATACAATACAATCTTTAACCACTATGATTTTTGGCGGAAAAATCACACTAAGCAGTCTTTATTGTAGGTACACAAATTAGCTAGCATTATTTGCTTTTCTGCTCCATTAGGGACAAAAAAAATGTAATGTCAATGTTTGAGCTGCTCAGACCTGCAAATATTTTTTGATAACAATGTAATTTATTATGTTCATTATTTAAAGCCCTTTGTCTTCTTTTATTACAATAAATAGAGGCGGTATCATAAAATTTCACGCATTCTTGATACTGGAAGAGTGGTGCCCTATGCCTTTATTAAAACTTTTGACAAGCACATCCACATACAACCCACTCAAAGAAGTTTCTCCATACCTACCGAGCGTGCAGAATTCAATAAGAAATATAAAACTGAAATGTTTTCCCTTCAAAACGTCTCATATACATAGACCAATCTTAAATTTGTTATTATATTCCGGACACTCAGGCAATTTTTTTTACTGCTTTCACATTTTCGGTTTGAGTTGTCAATAATTTAGTTGCAAGAAATAAAACAATGACAGTTTTCTAGTTCTTTTATTGACATCAGTTTCGTCCTTGACTATAAAATCCTTATGTAAAAGTGATGTAGAATACAAGAATGAATATGCAGTTTACAAGTTGCAAATGGGTTTAAACAGGTACAGTCAGCATCCGAAATATACCGTAACTTCGTAGAAAAATCAACCACATATTAAGTAGGTCTACTCTCACCGGGACTAATTAAGTAGGTAATAGGGCAATTGTTATTTTATTTAGGTATATGCGAATTCTATATTTATTAACAAATATCACCAGACTCATGTTTGTGATGTTAAACATACATTAAAATACTATAAGTCGGTAACTAATCATATATAATACCAGTGATGACTTAAATAACTTCAAAGACACTTGACTGATTGCTCTCATTTTGGGTTTAAGTATTAAATATTGTTTTATTTTTCCATTTCTTAAACTCACCTTACATGCATCGTGAAGTTACGAACAATCGGCGAGCAGACAGACAGACTTACGAACCTGTACATACGAGTAGTTCGCACGAACACGCACCGTCATATCACAAATTCAAGAATTAAAAAAAGATTGTAGATTGTATGACAATCTGAACAGTCTGGTGCTCTAGCTACATACTAAAACAACTATTCATGGGACACAAGTTTAAAGTAAAGTGTATGCTTGTTTTCTTTACAGATACTTAACAACAAACAAAATGTAAATTTTAAGATCATCAAGGGTTTATGAATAAGTGATTTACCGAGCACCACAACATTTTACGCGCAATTTTTCGTGTACTTGTTTTGGTTTCAACTAAAGGATTCATAGTGTTATGATGGACAATAGTCGGACCTAACACATAAGTGCCTACATACCTACTAAAGGTATTTAAAACTATAATAAATTTGCGCCAAAACTATCTCATACTATTTTCGTATAAAAACTTTTGCATCCGTTGGACGGAAAAGGACGTTACGTAAAAAGGACCAAAGCCTTAAATAGTCCTATAATCTTATAATTTCTGCATAAGTATAAATACTGAAAATCCATAAAAATATATTAAATTAAATAAAACACAATATAAAATGTTCGTTTCACGAAAATAACCCAATAATTGTAGGAATATAACAAAAATAATTATACTAAAAGATGTCAAAATTTCAAACAAGGGTCAATCAAAACTTTAGCAAAACACTCGGATTAAAACAATAAAAAGCTAGCACAGACAATGAAGATAACGAAAGTATTTTCTTATAATTAATAATTGTTAAGTGTTAAAACACACACGCCTACTGTACTAAAGTTATCGATATTTTTTATAATAGGTATTTACAATAAATAATATCCAGCTTTGAACATCACAGAATCACAGTTCAAAATTACTTTCATGGCATTTACTACTCTACAGCGTAGATACTTACAATTAAGTGTGATGCTTAATTAATAAAAAACACAGTTTAAAGTTATCACTGAATGTTAAAAAAGTAAAACATTTGATCGTTATCAAAATTAAAATACAAAATTTAAAGCGATTTCGTTCCAATTTTATTTTACCTACATTACTAAAAAAATAATTATGCTACGCTCCATTTTGGTAAAGGCAACGATTTTTATAGATATGTTTTGTATTACAACGGGAGGATTACGTCTAATAATAAAGATTATTTTAATCATTAGCAACATCAATGCAAACATTGCCAGCTTGGCCGTAATAATAAAATTACTTTTGCCAATAAATTCAGTATTTGAGCATGTACTTTTTAATATTAATTCGTCCTATTATAATACCAACATACCTACAGTTTGAAGTTCCAATTGAATCTTCCTTATAGTACCAAATGCATCCCATACATCATGGCTCTTCATTTTTCATGCTGGACCAACGTTGGCGAACATCTAGAGTGGGCCTTGAAGTTATAGATAAAAGAGGAAGCCACACTCCCTACATCTACATAAAGCAACTTTATTTCTCGCTCTATCTCTTTCACGCACACTGTGACTTAGGTTCCCCTCCTCTCCTTCTAACACGCAACAAATGGTCAAAGTTCAATGTAGGTCAAACTTTTAGCTTCAAAAAAGCAAACAGTGATTGACTTCCGGTTTAACTGTAACTCCATGGAGCAGGCATTAACATAATTATTAGTGACAAATTGTGTCTTTGTACCAATAGGAGTTTGGCCAAAACTGTCTGGTATGAAAAATACTTACTAGGTATTTTTCTTAGTGGTAGACAATTTTGAAAAGCGCCTATTGGTACCAAAGCATTACAAGTACGTATTTGTTATTCTACTCTCCGTTAACGAAATATGAAGATGGCGACCTATGTAATTGAAAGGCACTTTTAACTTATCGTAGTGCTCAATTTCAATAACGTACAAATAGTCAAACGTCCGTTCGACTCTTCTTTGTGATGGACACCCTAGTATTGCTATTGTTTGAGCAGTGATTATCAAAGTTTGAGTTTTTCTGTACTTAATTATGGCTAAAACGTTAGATAGCGCACCATAGGTCTAAAATCCATGAAGTCGCTACGTGTTATTCGATAAACATTTTTCCAATGTCAATGTTACGATTTATGTAGTTTTATCGCCATGTCCATGTTAAAATTCATAAAAAAATATACAAAAATTCTATGCTAATATTTTAAATCAACGTAACGCTGTATTTTTGTGATATTACATCACACTACACATTTACATATAATCTTTGAAAATAATTTTGAACATATAGCGACTCAATGGATTCTAGAACCCAAGTTCTAACCCTTAAAGTCTGTTTCAACAAGGAAGGTGTGGCTGTGACATTTAAATTGACAACTCTAGAGGTGAGGCTTCATTGTGACACAAATATAATTCCTATTTTACGCTTTTTGACAAGTTGTACTTTAACCGATTACTCAATTATACAATGTCACCTATCTAGTTTTAATGACTATAGAACGTAACCTAGCAAACGTCTCTTAAATAATGACATATTGAATTTTGTACGTGAAAATTATGTAAACGCAAAAATCATCGCCGTGATACTTTTTAGAACGTTAATAATGTACAGTACCAACTATAGAATAATTTTGTATTTATTCTGTAACTTTCGTGACCGCTAACAGTTACATTCTATGGATCTGTCAGCCATACCTTCCGTATTGAAACAGACCTCAGTCATGTTTAGTTTAAATACAAAAACCACCGAAAAGTTCAGGTACTGGAAAGGTTGACAGCATTAACAACCAAGGTAATGCTGGCAACCTCCCATTTTTTTAGCCTGTTACGAATAATTCCAAATTTCGATCATTGCTCTCAGGCATCAGCATAGTGCGTCCATCACACAGGCGTGTCATTGACCCCGTAGCCTTTCGCACAGTTCCGTGCATTCGCCGCCAGTCATAAGGCAACAGTTCTCAGGTACGTGTCATCCTCATAGTTCGCTGCCAACCTAAGGGCGTGCTCTTCGCAGAGAGCCGCTAACTCTTTCAGCCATTCGTCTAGTATGACCGCGTTGAGTATCGACCGCAGGGCTATGGATTGGTTCCAGTACGCTTCCTGTGTGAACACCGGCCTTTTTTGTGGGGACGGCGCCTGCTGTATGCTGTGCGGTTGTGATGGAGACGCTAGAGTACAAAATTAGGTTAGAATTATTATTTTTATTATGAGAAATTAAACCGCAAATCTACGGAATCATCCATAGATCAGGAGTTTTTTTTATGAGATTTTTGCTGCTCTGCCTCTAGCGCCAAAGTCACGTGAAGTTTTTGCCACAAGACAGTTTTAAAACTATAAAAAAACTACACATTTACTCACATAAACATTACGAGTATCTTATCGTTGATACTTGATTTTAGTCAAGAACCTTATAAGAACTTCACATGATTTATGGGCTTTTAACTGAATGATTCTTATTCACTTAAAGAAAAAATATTCTGCGACAAGTCTCGAGAATATTCCAGATCAGTTTTGAAACAGTGTTTTATAACAACGAACACTCCATAACACTCACCAGAGAGCCGTCGTCCGAACATGTTGGAGAAGCTGGAGGACAGGCTGCGGCGCTTGTTCTCCCCGCGGCGCAGCGGCGACTCCTCGCCGCGCGGGCTGTTGTTGGCAACACTGTTGTTCTGTTGTTGATCTGAAAAACAACAATAACTTAAGCGCCACCTACATAGTTTAACTACTACGACGCACGATTCCTCTCTAAGAGAGGAAGAGTAGCGTCTGAATCGATGAACTTTGAACAACAACAGGTTCAGCTGTTCAACAACAACAGCATGCAACATTGGCCAGCGCGCTGTTCATCTCGCCAACTATAACCCTATACTGACCTGCGGCAGGTGCGCGAGCCTTGACGAGCAGCATTTCGCGCTGGATGAGGAACACGCGCGCCTTGTCCAGCAGCTCCGGCGTGTTGTCCAGCCCGCTGGTCAGCTCGTCCAGCTCATCTTTCAGCTTACTTAATATCTGCAAGTAATTTTTCAATTAAGAACAGGACAAAAATTATAGACAAAACAAGATGCTACGCTGCCAGCGTTGTTTTCGGAATTCTCTTTTCCCAGTCTGCATTATTTGCCATTGTATTTTGATTTTATTTAAATAGATTTTTGAAAGCCTCAGTTTTGAAGATCAGTATCGAGAGGTTGACATAATTCTGCCTTTTTCTTAATAGGTTTACAACTTAAGTGGGTGATAGACGGGCGAGTAAGTTCGCGTACTTACGGCTCGACTTTACTCTAAAAGTACGCGTACTTAGACTGACACACAGGCGAGTAAAGTCGTGAAGCTGTAAGTACGCCTACTTACTCGCCCGTCTGTCACCCACAGATAACTTTCCGACCAATTCTTTCAGTAGGCTGCCGAGTAGTATTGACCTGGTAGAGTGAAGGCACGCTAGGCTGCAGCGCTCTCTCCGCCGGCAGCAGCAGGGCCGGCAGCAGCGCCGTGGGCGCGGCGGCCAGCTTGGACACCACGCACGTCACGAGGCAGTTCGTGAGCACGTCCGACTCCAGCAGGGCGGCGGCTTTCTTGAGCAGGCTGCTGAGTAGTGGGCCTAGAAGATGACATTTTTAAATAATAGCTTGGAAATACTTGAAAGCAGGGATTTTGAAAGTGGAAGGCGCGCAACTCAAAAGGTAAGTATCAAATTATTACTAACGGCATGGATTAGTTAGACGGTCAATATGGTCGTGATACTGGGCTGTCAATATGGGATTGTGGATTTCTAAACAACCGGTCTAAGGTTAAAATAGTCTGTGCTGACTTACCGACGAGGGATTCGGCACTAGCTCTCCAGCTCCTGATCAAATTCGGTTCGCCGTCATACTCTCGCTCCTCCTTCGAAAAGCACATCCTAAACACATCTTCCACAAACTCTTCATTCTTATCACTGTCACTGCCTATCGATATCAAACTATCCCGATCTTTCCCATCACTATTCTCATTATCTACATTTTCAGCTTCGTTGAGCGACGTGAGACTGTGTGGTTCTTTTTCGGAGGTGTCACTTGTTTTTAACGTGTCGTAGCCGCTGGTGCAGATGGATATGAGGCTGTCCTGCTCTTTCGTGGGTACGGGCTCGTCTCTCGTCTCTTTCGTGTTGTTGTTGGTTTCTCGCTTAGGTGTGACGACTGCGTTGTATTTGGAGCTCCATCGGGAGCAAGCGAGAGAGCGCGATACGATCTCGAATCGAGCGTCGCAGAGGTAAGCGTGATAGTTCCCTAATAAAGTCTCGTTTGGATTCTGAAAACATTTGATTTACGTTAAAAAAAACGAGAGGAAAGAACTATATTATTCGCCGCATTCTGTTCTTAACACTGTTGAATCAAAGACAAACTATAGGCTGTCGCAGACAATGGCAGCGACGATTCTTTGGCCCATATTTGTACTCCTCAATCTCAATAGTAAAAATACACCGAAAAAGATCTTTGTTTAAACATTCAAGTTTCAAGTCAACTATGAGAAATAATGTCCTTTGCCTTTAAAAAAGGGAAAAGCGGAAATGAATAATTCGAAAACATCAAACGATTATCCGACATCATCATCATGGAGCAATAATTTGACCTGGTCCCCAAACTAAGCAAATCTTGTAATATAGGTACCAGGCGACGGATACGCATACTTACAGTACCCGGCCATAAAAATTGCACTCCGGTCTTTGGAAAGAGACAATTGGCGTCACCTGAGTTAGAGCAAGACAACGCTCTACGAAGCCGAAATTCGTCGAGAAGACCGATGTGCCTCTATGGCCGGGTAGTGTATATACCAGTGGCGTGGTGTCCATAGAGCTCGATTCCCACCGGCTTGCCTATTTTAAGGCAGTTGGGTACTTTATTGTGCAGAATTACAGGAAAAGGCTAGCTAAATTCCCTTCGGCTTGCCTTCTGACATATTTGACTTGACTTGGTATATACATAGATAAACATACATGCAACATCCATGCGACGAGCACAATACTTCATATACATCATACAATTGTATAGCCTAAACGGGATTAGAACCCGGTACCTCCAGTTTCATAATCAGGGTCACTAAAACAAGGCTCTTCGGCCATCAACACAACACCTAATTACAATCATTACTTACTCCATAATTAAACTTGACCTCCTGCGCCAAACTGTTCATAGCTATTCCATTTTCTTGTACCCCATTGACCCTCTCTTCCTCCCTCTTAAAGTCTAGCACCCTTCTTCCACTGTGAGCCAATTCCTCCGTCCACTCCCTTGTTTTACTCAAAGGCCTAAAACAGCACTCTGGGGTGAGGCTCAGGAAGGACATAGCAGCCTCTCTGTAGCATTCAGGGTCGTTTATTTTGTGTTTTTGGGAGGACATTAGGTAGTTTCCGCTGAGGAGGTGTTTGTAGACCAGCTCTAGCATTACGTCTTCGCTGTTCAGGTCGATGAGGGTCTCCATCAGTGATAGAGAGACTAGGGAGAGCTGGAATAAGAAATAATATGTTTTTCACACCACCTACTCGGCAATGGCTGATTATACATATATCATGTAAACCTTACTCGAAGTAAGTCGTTATAGCCCTTGGCTTTAGCCGGGTAGTAATATTGTACTGAATTTCATTATAACCCGTAGGTTAGTAATATGAATATGATTCTCACTTTTCATAATTCTTATTGTTACACACTTAAAGCCCAATTTCGTAAAAATCGCACGGCTCCGAAAATCGAGATTGCCACGCCACGGCAAGCGGCGTTCGATTTTCAAACGAATGAAACAAATTTCAAATTAAACAAAAACCGACAGTATTTGCTGACGCTGTAATATTATACGCATTAGAAAAAGATTCCAAATAAAAATGTTACTTTACCATTGTAATATTTTATAGACATCTCGTAGTATGGACAATGATATGTACCTACTCCGTTATTGTCGTGTATACCACTAATGTATCATTTAATAGTTTCTATGGCTCTATGATGTTGATGTATTGAATAAATAAATAAATAAATAAACAACTGGACTAATGTCTCAAACATATTTTTATTTTTTTAAATTAATTATGTTTCACCATTGTTTTAATTGAACTCTTCAAATCTTCGTCAAATCTAGCATTTACACACCTGAGTATTACCATCCAGCCGTCTGAGCATTACGTCAATCAGCTTGACCCCATCATACTCGTACGTGAAGAGGAAGTGGAGCACCGCTCTGAGCAGCCCCCGCTGCGTGGAGCATCGCAGCACCAGCTCGAGGTACGCCATGGCGGCGGCCTGCTCCGGCGCCCCACTCTGCAACGGCCCGGGTTTCGTCTACGATGGCGCACGTTAGTAGGGCTTTAATTAGTACTCGATACACGATTGAGTGATGGTGCAATTAGTTTTTTTTTTAATACTTATCATGTTTATTTTGTTTTATTTTTATTAGTGGTCAAGTATGTTGTATTGCGTCACGATAAAATACCTGTCTGCCAAGTTTGTTGCGGCGCATTATTATTGCCTATTGCCAATGATGGAGTTTTTAAAAGAGCTGGTATTGTTTAATTAAAAAATGACATGTTAAAAACATGTTTGATGATACTTTCAAAGCTTAAAATATTATATTTAAAAAAATACCTCCACATACCTCATGTGCCAGTAATTACATCGGCTGTGCTAAAAAAAAAACCAGCTGTCCTAAATTTTGGAAGTAGCGTATACAAATAGCATCCCAACTACATACACTAGGTACTATACGTATCCAAATCATACTCATGTAGGCATTTTCTTAAAACAACTGCTCAATGTATTTTTTTCACAACAAACCAACCGAACGCTGCGATTCGTCACAATAAAAGCTCAAAGTAAAAGCGACTTTATCACTCAAAGCATAAAATGGTATTTGCGTACCGTCACTCAACCGCCAGGAACGCCCACCGGGTGCTGGCCTATCCCGTGCGAGTAATGAAAGCCCATTCGTGATGCCACCGATTAATGTCATAATCATAAACCAAATAGAGATACGATTATGACATTACAGCGTACAATTAATAAATATAAATAAACAAACAATGACAATACACATACCATGGAACAAAACGAGGTTAGCATTCACAAGTGACTTAAAGGTCTTTGCCCACTACACCGTACCGTACTATGAACGTAACCGTCACTAGTACACCTTGCTTTGTCTAATCGTATTAATGAGACAAGGAAAGGTGTACAGGGTACAAGGGAAAATAGAGTGCTTCATTTTTGCTTTTCAAAATTAAAAAACAAAACTTCCCTACCTAGGAGTAAATGAAATGTACTAAAATCCATTTTCTCCCGCTTCGTTAACTTTTTAAAACTTCAAACAATTGCATGTAAAATTGAGAGGACGATAGAATAATTCCCTGTATGGAACAGGCCAACCGCTCGGTTTTCATCGCAGTGCGTGTGTAAGTTTTTTTTTTTTAATTTTCTGTTTATAATGTCTATGATTTGAAGAAAGTGTTTAAACACGGTAAAATTGTGTTCTGTACGTGGTTGAATCTATTTGTTTCCATTGTTTTATTTTATTATTTATTATTATTTCCTCCTATTGTTTGAGAAAAGCGCTATACATTCCTCGACGGCATGAATTGCCTGTCTCGTCACTTCACAAGCCTCGCGTTGCTCAGCTTGCAAATCGCCTTATCAAGCAATTCCCGACTTTCCAGACCTCGGCAGTAATGTACTATTAATACCAATATGCACTGGCAAGAAAACACGTGTTTATGCCAAAGATATTTAAATTTGGATAATAAGCACAATTACTTTTCCTTTTAACAAATACTTTATCCTCTTCTATTCCATGCTACATAACATACAGTCCAAGACGAAACATTGTTACGTTTCTCTTTGACTGCATTCTGATATTAGTTTAAGAAATTGTTTCCCAACGGTCGCGATAACTCTTAAAAAAAACAACATAAAAATAAAACTTCACTCCTTTCATTACGTTGCACGCGCTGTTGTAAACAAAGTTAACAACATAGCACAGTATAACCAGTCTGTGATTGCTAATTCAGCGAAAGATTACATGCTGGTTCATACTGTGCCTCAAAGTCGCGACCGCCAGGTAGACGTACCAAAAACGACTAGTTAAAACTATACACTTTTTTTTTAAATATCATATCCATAGAAACTTCATCTGGTACCACTGAAAGAAAGATTCATAGTTAGTACAACTTTCATAGTTTTTTTGTTATTAAAAGTTGTGCAAAATAGTTGAGTGCTCGCATAGATGTCATCGATAGATACATAAAATATTATAATAAAAAAAAACATTTACCCAAAATACCTAGATCAAACAATAAAAATAGATACATGTAAATATATTAAAAAAACCCAGTTGTATGTATTATTTTTTAAGATTCACTCATAGAAAAGCAAAAAGGGATAAAGTCAAAAAACTGTCTTAGTTTTTTTTTTCTTTTCATAAAGGATTTAGACAGCTAATGAAACACTCGATCAAGAACCGCTGCATTTTAACACTACGTTGCCAACGCATCTGCAATTTACCGTTCCAAGTGTCTATGCACAGTTTTTGTTTATGTGAAAGGGGGAAAACTAGCAAGCGGGTCACCCGATGGAAAGTAATCACTACCACCCTCAAACACTCACAGCATAGGGAGGGTTCTGGGTGCGGTTGTTTAACCTACCATCAGTTTCCCCACTTGTTTGTGCGCTCGATTTCATAAACCCACGTGTAGCTTTAGTACCAGGACAAGAGCCTTAAAGTGACGTATAATTTAACCCTTTTTGCTTTTCTAAATCCAAAAAGACACTTTAAAAACCCCACAAAGCGATGATCCCAAGTCACTCATCCCAAAACCCATGATAACCGGTCTTACCTGTAAAAGCGCTGGCCCCATAACGGGCACAAGGAACCCCTGGTAGAGTAGGTCCAGCAGGTGTTTCTTGATAGACGGATGAGCGACCTGTAGGTAAACATTATAAAATAATCGTACATTACTACAGAGGCCGGGAAGTACAGGTTTGCCGGTCGAAAACATATAGACGACCGAGCGTGAGCGAGGCTGGCAATTGCCGGTCTTGGCCTGCAATGTTGCATGAAATACCATTTAAGTCCCAATAAAGATCAATATTACATAACATGCGTGAGAAAAATTAAATATCATGGGATAATTCACACCAAGTGACTCACTCGTAGTCCCGAGCAAAGCCTGTATTTGTACTATGGGTACTAGGCAAAGAATAAATTCGATTTTCAAAGTTATCACTCTCAAATTAAGGACCATAAATGTGAGAGAAACGGCCGAAACGACTTTCGAAAATCGAGATGGCCAATAGTATGTTCTCTTTCTCACCTGCGCGACAGCATTGCAAAATTCCAAAGAGTCAATGAAGAGAGTCAGCTTGTGAACCTTGTTGACGTCGTCCGGAGTGAGACGGAAGATGTTGTCGCCCAGCGTGCGAGGGAGCAAGGAATACAGCCCGCTCAGGCCTGGAATAATAGTTATGGGGTAATTTCTAGGATAGAGTGAGTACAATAATAGAACGTTTTTACTCGGATAAGTAGTAAGTAAAGTTAACTATAAGACAATAGCGCATTAAATTAGTATATTTTTAAATAGGTTGGCAGCACGACCATACTGATGAGCGTCATCTACCACGGGCAACCGCAATTTCAAAGCTTTGTTGCCGGCCTAGGTTATGACGGAATAACTCATCTGACACTTAATTCATTGGCCGTCTGACTCTCAACCCTGGACGACAGCAGCGCAAGCACTGCTGCTAACCGGCAGTCGTATAGGCGAAGCCTTACCTTATCACAGCCATCCTTTTTCACGGTATTAAAAATATTTATTTATGTGACTGGTGAGAGGCATTAACACATGAGCGTGGTTTTAAGAAACGAACGAAAGGTGAGTTTCACAATAAGATCACACGAGTGTTTTAATGCTTTATTATGTACAGTTGCATATGTAGGTTTATTGTAACATGATGTAGGGAAGTCACGATATGGACATACATATATGAATAAAATTGTGTACAGTTCGTGAGCTCTTAGAATGCCATTCGGATGTCTTGCCGTTTCAATCACTCTTGTGGGTTTGATATTGGAATCGGCGGATGGTACCCGAAACCCGAATGACATTGTACGAGTTCACGGGCTTTAGTATAGTTACCGGTGGCCAGCACCGGGCAGGTGAGCCCCTCCAGCATGCAGCGCGCGAGCTGCGGGCAGCGCGCGGACATGTTGGCGCAGAGCAGCAGCGCGTCGCGCGCCGCCGCGCCCGCGCCGCCCTCGCGGTGCACGAACGTCAGCAGCAGCCGAGCTATTATGAAGCTACAACAATTGTACATTATTTTATCTACATCCATATCATAACTTCCCTACAATTTGCGTTCAGGAACGATTAGCAGCCTAGCCTACATTAAGAAACCTGTGTCTGTGCTTGTATAATAATGTTTAATTAAGAGTATCAATAACGATACTCTAATGTGTGGTTGTATTATAATGTTTACATTAGAGTATCGATAGCGACACTCTAATTGAGAATGTTACTAGGTATGCCAAATCACTTGAAATGTTGTCTCAGTAAAGCCTGTATGTATACAAATACACTAGTTTTTGTTGTAGTCAAAAATACCTAGTAGTTTTGATTTTATAGGCATTTAAAGTTTCAAAAAATATCGAGTCCCGCTAACAGTCTCGTGACCGCTTGTGACGTCATATTTCAACACGCCGCGCGGGCCGCGGGCCGCTTAGTATCAATTTGTTGTATTTTGTTGTGTTTTCGTCCGCGTATTAAGTTAATTGTCTAATACTACTACTACTTTTGTAAATATTACTCGATTAATAAAATGGATGAAGGATTCGAAAAAGGCAATCGGATAATCTACCTAAAATAGATGGATTAATGGTTGCGAGGAATAAAAATGCAAAGGTTATTGAACTTTCCGTGCTACTAATGTAACTCAAATAGTAGAAGTACCTAGTTACCTACCATTAAATCTTTACGTTAAAGACAACAAATATGTACTATTATAGTTTTGTAGCTATTGGTAGGTACGTATGTATATATAGGTAGGTACCGCTCTTCTTAATAAATTTAAATGAATACATACATTGACTTATTGCAAACTAGCTTCCGCCAGCAGCTTCGCCCCCGTTTCCCTTGGGAACTGTACATTTTCCCAGGGTTAAAAGTAGCCTACGTGTTATTCCAGTCCAGACTTCGTCCAGATCCGTTTAGTAGTTTTTTCGTGAAAGATAACAAACACACACACACTCACAAACTTTCGCATTTATAATATTAGTAGGAAGTAGGATAGGTTAGGTACTTAGGATGTAGATGTAGTGGGTTGAACGTTACAGATGTAGGTACTAAACCTTGTTTTTATTTGTATTTTTTTTACTAACAAAATACGTAAGGCCATTTATTTTTATTTGAAACTTATTTCAGATCGGTCTTCACAACAATAAACTGTACTTTTATCTCCAAGTGGATCTGACCTCTTCATAACTTTTATCCATTTTTTTGTATCGCGCCATGTTCGCGGAGGGGCGAGCGCCGGGCTGGCCGGCACTGCTGCGCGCGAGGACAGCTTCCGCCAGAAAGGCAATTTACGCCTCCTCCAACGCTCTGCTTACGGCGGTGAGGGAGTGGGACGCCAGCCCTCTTCATGAGCGCTGGAGGACATATCACAAGCCAATCGTCACGGGATAGGGGTAACCCGCGATGTTGGTTGGTACCGAATGTAAAATAGGTTCATTTTAATTTTAATTTTGATTTGTTTTAATTTAATTTGATTTAATTTGATTTTATTTTATTTAACTTGTGCTAATTTATTTACTGATTTATTATTATTGATTTTAAGACATTTAATTTAATTTAATCTTTCACTTAATGTTTTATTTTGTAAATTCGATTATGGATGTAAATTCGATTATGGATGCAAGTCTGGAATAAAAACATTTCATTTCATTTCATTTCATTTCATTTCATTTCATTTCATTTCATTTCATTTCATTATATCTTCAAACTACACAACGGATTTTGATGCAGTTTTTTTTTATAGATAGAGTGATTCAAGAGGAAGGTTTATATGTATAATAACATAGTGGAGAAGTACTGCTATTTTTGAGGTTTCTAATGTGATGTCGTAAATAATTAATTTTTTTCCGCTTACATAGCAAACGCAGGCTGAACCCTACGAGATTTATCAAAACAATGTACTAAGTATTGTACACATTGAAAAGGTCTACAGAAAACTCCGCGATGGTATATGTGTATCTCTTATGGATATCCCACAATAAAACATTTTTGTCATTTACTTTTTACGACAAATAATGGCTAATTTTCAAAGCGATTTTAACCAATACAGCATTAATCCTTATCCAATTGAATACCTTAAATAAATTGTTGATTTAATATAGATCTATATGGCCCTTTACAGCATATGATTTAAATGAATATTTTCGAAGATATTACAGATTTAAAAATTGCGGGACGTAGCGTTTGCGGCGGTACCGGCCGGTAATGTCCCTATGTATGCTTATATCTTCAAAACTACACAACGGATTTTGATGCGGTGTTTTTTAATAGATAGAGTGATTCAAGAGGAAGGTTTTTATGTATAATTCTACGCAGACGAAGTCGCGGGCAGAAGCTAGTTTAGGTATAATTTCGATGGCACGGGCGCGCGGCTGCGAGCAGACTTAGTGAGCCAGACTGAGCGTGTTATACAATGACGTCACACCGTAACCGGCGGCCCGCGTCGTACGGTTACAACTTGTTTTACTTCTAAATCGGAAACTAATTGACGTATCGAAGTAATTCTTTCACAAGTATTTTTTATTTTTGACAGAGAATATGGAGTGCTAATAATCAAAATTAGGTAACATTCTCAATTACATTCAAACTTCGAACATCTTAAATAACAAAATCTCCACCCCACTGTCCTCCAACTTATTTCTCTTATTGGTTGTCTGGAAGAGATCGCTATTAAGCGATAAGACCACCCATTGTCTACTTTGTTCTTTGTTTCTGTATTGTTTTGCACTGATTTGTGGTGTTCAATAAAGAGTATTTGTATTGTAAAATTTCTCTGTCTACTGTCTTAGAATTTAAGAAAAAAATATAAATGTCAGTCGTTTCATCTGTTTCGAACTTTCGAAGAACAGAAAATAATGTTACCTACGTATTTTCATGTGAAAATGTTAATTGTAGAAAATGTATGATATGAATGCAGATAAAGTTATGTATGTGACTGTACATAATTAGGCATTATAATATATTCACAAACTACTAGTAGAGGACGGCATGTGACTAAATTAAATAATAGATAGACGAAAATTAAGTAAAAAAATAATAGTATTTTCTTAGCTGCCTGTTTCATTCACTATAAAAAAAACACAAACGCGACGCGATTAGATGCCCATGTTCGAATTTCCCTTACAGGGTAGACAAAGCCTAAGGTAACAACACCTAAAGGCCACGTTTAGCATGATTGGGGGCGTATAGGTGGAAAGGGGAATCAAAATAGTGGAGAGTTGCTAGCCGCATCGCCTATGACATGATTCCTCAGATTTTCGCCTATTCCCTCGATGGGTTTTTACCATTTGCGCAGGAAGAGAAGCAACTGTCATTCTATGTTTTTCAATAAAAGTAAACATACTTATTTTCTGAACGACGATGTACAGTGCTGGTAATACACATTGCAGCACAAGAAAAAAAGGCTCCTGTACACGTTGAATTTTGTACAAACTTGATCTAACACTAGAAATAAAACGTTACACAAACACTAGAACAGTATCTTTATTTTTAAAGTATTAATATTGAAATAAACGCGGACATATTTAACAAAAAATTAATTATAAATATCACAGGGTAAAATCCGTATGTCCAATTTCCGGTACGGCGGTAGTAGGGTTATTATGTCTCAAATAAGGAAGCCAAAATTAAGGAGGCCTACAAGGGCTTTTTGAATTTAGAAAAGTAAAGGTAGGGAGAATTCCGGCTGAACTGCACACTATTAAGGAAGTCGAGGCACGTATTAAGGTAATAGGATCTAGATAATTTTCGCTATGCATACGTGATAGTTTTGTGCGCACAATACCAATAACGTGTTAAAAAAATAAATCACCTAGTGCAAAGGCAAGTCAGACACCTAAGCGTAAATTCGCTATAGTTAACTTAATAAATATGCAGTTGTACAATAACCTTTGGAAACCTTGGGTGGAACGGTTTTTTAAAAGAGAATTAATGGGATGAATACACGGAATGTAACACGAAGCTCGTCGTCTATGCGCTCCTGGCGTAAACTCCGGGTCGTACAATCGAACCTCGTCGGTCGTCACGTACTCTCGTAGAGTTGAACGTTTTCGCACTCAGCACGCAGCAAATCCCGGGAACCTCAGTCCACGAGTAAATTTATTAAAATACTCTCCGTGTGGAAAAAACCGAAATGGAAAAATCCGGCTTCAAGACCACGATTTGTGGTATCTCAGTATCTTAAAAAAACTCAGCACCAACGAATATATCAAGCGGTTTTATGAGCACTCCGCACCACAAAAACAAGCCTCCGGAACTTGAGGAAAAAAATCACTACTCGGAGTATCTTGTTCGGCCTGGGTAAATATTTCCCTCACAGCAGGAGAATCAGATCTCAATCACTTTTTTCCTTAATGTCAGTTCTGAATTTTTGATACCGAACACCAATTTTAAAATTCAAACGAATCTGCTCAAAAGAATGATTAATAACCAGTATGAACGGCGGAAAAAGGTTACTAACAAAATAATAAATAAAAAGGCTAAATCACTATGCAGCAAAAATAATGCTGCAGACATCCCCCTACCAAAAGAAATTTAAAATCTAAATCAAGAGAGAACACTGACATTCAAATACCATGAAGTTGTAAAAACTTGACAACCCTAATCAATAATGTTTTGTCAACCCTGAATATCCAAAACCTAAACAGCCCTACTACAAGCTTGACGAAACTCCAAAGCGTAAGCCGAAAAGGATATCACCGCAACATCTATAATGAAATCGCAATGTAAATTACCACTGAGTTAAAACAAAAATCACGATACCCTAATATGTACCGATACCCACTTGAAATCAAAATGTTTCTAGAAACTTGGATTGGAAGAATGCGGAAACCTAAAAACAAATAAAACAACTCAAACAAGCCGCTGAAACTACTGGACAATAATAGCTATAACCATTATTGAACGTTAGAAAAGCTAACTCACATCCACACACACAATCGCACCATAAAACAAAACAACCGCATATCTAACTGAAAGACTTAACCCAATACCGTACGAACCAAAATGAACCTTACGCATAATGACTAATTAAAAGTTGCGCCATCTATCAATACACCGAAGCACTAACTACTGGCCATTGAAACAAAGTGAAGCTCAAACTGACAAAAAAAACTGTCACATGAAGATTTCAACTTGTCAACGCCACCTATAAATAATATTAAGAACAAACTTCACGACGCCATCTATGTGACTAAATCTGAACCAACACCCTCTGTCTGAGATAAAATTTCAGAACAAAATTTAAAACGCCCACTGTCGGTGAAACAATAGAACCACATAAATACAGTCAACTACATAAAATTGAACACACTGCCGCTAGTACTAAGAACAACACTTAACTGCAGTTTAAATCCTAAAGACCAAAACTAACCTATCTTCCTAACTACCGAAGCACGAAAACTGGATACGGACGCGACGAAGTTTGAGGCGGCTCTACCACAACTTGAAGCGAACCAAAATACCAGAACGTGGTCATCGTAAAACGTAACCTAAACAATCTAAAAATATACAACGAATGAATATAATAGGTTGAAGATAATTATACGAGTCCTGGCAAGTCCGACTCTTGTCAAATCCACAAAACTCGAGTCTGACCCAGCGCCAGTTTAACACCTATGCCTATGGTACAGTCGGCGAAAAAAACGTCCACCACATGATAAGGCGAAATAACGTCGAAACTGGGAAAAAAGGAAAAGGTAGATACAGTCAGACTGGAAAAATCGTGACAACCTCTGGTACAGACGGCGAAAAAAAACGACCACCACATGATAAGGCGAAATAACGTCGAAACTGGGAAAAAAGGAAAAGGTAGATACAGTCAGACTGGAAAAATCGTGACAACCTCTGGTACAGTCGGCAAAAAAACGACCACCACAAGATAAAGCGAAATAGTGTATAAACTAGGAGAAAGATAGGTATAGTCAGCCTGGAAAAATCGTGACAACCTCTGGGAACAAAGAAACGATGCATATACGTCTTTTAGAGAAAACATCACACGTTTAAAGATCCACTTATATTTAGCGGATAAACACGCGTATTTTTATGAAAGCGTCGTCAGGGCTCGAGAACCCATAACACGTTTAAAAAATCCACTTATATTTAGTGGATAAACACGCGTATTTTTATGAAAGCGTCGTCAGGGCTCGAGAACCCATAACACGTTTAAAGATCCACTTATATTTAGTGGATAAACACGCGTATTTTTATGAACGCGTCGTCAGGGCTCGAGAACCCATAACACGTTTAAAGATCCACTTATATTTAGTGGATAAACACGCGTATTTTCTCAAAGTGTCGTCAAAAACGATGCACCAGCGTCTTTAGAAGAGAAAAAAAAGGAATAAGGTGCATTAACTGCTGAATGACTGGAGACCAGAAAAGAATATCCTACAAGATAGCGTATAGGAAAAGAAAAAAGGTATGACGAACGATCCGCCTTCCTACATCAAATGGTTGGAGGTCAGAAAAGGATAGGACGAATAGGATACCGGAAAAGAATAGGACGGACGATGCACCTTTCGGCATTTAGGGGAAAAATTATATATCAGTGAAATGAAGTACATTATTCGTCGAATGAGAGACCGGAAAAAATAGGACGGACGATGCGTCTTTCGGAATTTAGGGGGAAAATTATATATCAAATAAATCTCCATACCACAATAGAATAGCATTATTTTAAAATGTCTTTCACGTGATAAGTACCAATGTGTGGAGAGTCTAAATCAGCTAACTCGTAAACTTGAGATGAAACGCGCCGAATTACCCGACACGCCGTGAAACGAGGAGCAAACTTACCACCCCTTTCAATATCTGGAGTACCCCTTTGGAAATTCCTACGCCATACAACCTGACCAACTTCAAACAAAACAGGAATACGATTTCGGTTGTAGTAACGGGCGTTTCGCACGAAGGCTTGCGTCAACGCGTCGGCCACTTTTGCGTAAACTTCCCGTAACGATCTGAGGTTTTCCGCACGATCGTTCCGACTGTTATCCAACCCAGGGTTAACAGTCTGAACTCTTCTGCGATTACAGAGAACATCAACCTCACGTCCGTATATAAGGAAATTAGGGGTATAATTTGTAGCCAAATTAACGCAAGAGTTTAAATATAAGGCAACCTTAGGAAGTTGCCTGGCCCAAGTACGGTTATCATCAGTCACAAGTATACTTAAAGTAGTGACCACAGTTTGATTAAATTTCTCAGCTACGTTCGCATTCGGACTATAGTAGGGAGTGAAAATAGGTGACGAAACATGATACGACCTAAGGAAATCTTCAAATTGACGACTCCTAAACACAGTAGCGTTATCACATAGGACGTTGAGTGGAGTTCCATATCTCAAAATTACCTCAGACTCTAATGCGTGTGTAATTGACTTTGCATCGGACTTCTTCAAAGGTGCTAACCAAACGAACTTCGAAAAGACATCTACCATCGTGAGAATATACTTGTACCCGTAATATGCGGTAGGTAAAGGACCAACCAAATCGATTGAAAGCAAATCAAGAGGAGCACTTACGGCACGCGGATATAACTGTTGTCCTCTTGGCTGAGTGTTAGCGATCTTAAAAGATTTGCAAATCTGACACAATGAGAGACGTGAAGCAATATCTTTGTACATGTTAGGCCAATAATACAGATCTCGTGTCTTAAAATAAGTTTTCATAATTCCAGGATGGACATTAGGAAATTCATTGTGGATTTCGTCTATCGCTTCGCTCGTTTTAGAAGCAGGCAAAACTATCTTCCAAGGGTCATCAACAAGTGGGTTATCTACCGACACCCTGCGGAGTAAAATACCATTGCGCAAAGAATACGCCGGAAAAAGTTGTGGAGTAGACGAAACACCTGAATACACTCTCTCATACCAAGGATCACCAGTAGGGGCCTGACCCCGTTCAAAGGCGATAAGGGACACTTGGGGCCTAGATAACACGTCTGGTACAACATTTTGAACGCCCTTTCGATGCTCTAGTTCAAAATTGTACTGAGAAAGGATAGTAGACCAACGAGCTAATCGACCTGTTGGGTTATCTAAAGTTAGGAGCCACTTTAAGGCGATATGGTCTGTGATGATCTTAAATTTTACGCCATCTAAATAACCACGAAAGTGTTTTACGGAATCCAGCACAGCTAAAAGTTCACGCTCCGTGGTGCTATAATTACGTTCTGCCTTAGAGAAAAGACGGGAAAAATATGCGATCGGGTGTTCGATACCGTCAAAAACCTGTACCAAGACCGATCCGAGTCCGACTTGGCTAGCATCACACTGCAAAATAAACGGCTTCGTAAAGTCCGGACAAGCCATAACCGGTGACTCAATAAGAACCTGCTTCAACCTTAAAAAGGCGGCTTCCGCGCTGTCATTCCATTCAATAGGATCTTTTCCTTTCTTCTTGCCAATCAGAGCTGTCAAAGGCGAGATGATTGTAGAGAAATTGTCGACGAATCTACGGTAGTAAGAACACAGACCGAGAAAAGCTCGTAATGACTTCGCTGTAGTCGGAGCCGGGTAATCGCCGATTGCCTCCAATTTCTTTGGATCCGTTTGCAATCCCTTCTCATTAACAATGTAACCTAGATACCTCAATTCGGATTTACAAAATTCACACTTCTTTAGATTGACTGAAAGACCTGCATCCATAAGACGATCCCGTACCTTGCCGATAAGCTTGAGATGACTATCAAAATCACGAGAGACGAGGATCAAATCATCGACATAGCCAAATACGAAGTCCTCCGAATCATGAGTGTATTCAAAATTAACTATCATGTCTGTAAGACGTTGCATTTCGGACGCCGCATTTGTTAGACCAAAAGGCATTCGGACAAACTCAAATAAACCACGCTGTGGTACTATAAAAGCGGTTTTCTCACAGCTGGCTTCATCTGCCAAAGGAATCTGCCAGAAAGCACTACGAAAATCTAATGAAGTCAAATACTTCGCCCCGCGGAGATTATCCAAAATATCCTGAATTCTTGGTAACGGGTACGAATCACGAATAGTGACGTTGTTCAACCGACGACTATCAACGCAAAAACGAACTGAACCGTCTTTCTTTGTCACCATTACGACAGGGCTCGCCCACGGCGACCTAGATGGCCGAATAACACCTACCTCCAACATCTTATCAATCTCCTCATTTAAAACTTTCAACTTAACCGGTGACAGAGGATAATATCTTTGACGGACGGGAGGTCCTACCGTTTCAATCTTATGTGACAGCCATTTAGTACATCCGAGACCAATCTTATCAGAAGAAATAGCGGAAAAATCGTCAATAACTTTCTGAAGTTTGACCTCTTGTTCTGGTGTGAGAACTTCACGAGGATGGATATAACGAACTTCACTAGAATCAATGGACTTGTCCACCAGTGTCGGAGCCTTTGGCACAAAAAGCTTGCCGCTCTTGTCGCCAGCGAAAAACTGACTTAAAACCGACGTGAGACCAAAATAATTCCAAAACTCAATCCCTAAAATGAATTGAGTTGGTAAACCAGAACCAACAAGGCAGGGGTGCGGAGAAGACGAACCATTAAAAAAAATTGGAATATCCACACCACCCAGAATTTTAATAGGACTGTTATCAGCGGAAACAACTGAAGGCTGAATTTTCGAACTATATTTCAAACCGAGTTGATTTAGCAAGGAGACATCGACGAGTGACATCTGAGCACCAGAGTCAAGAAGTGCTTTTACTTTACAACCAGCTGCTGTGATTTCGATAAAGAGACGATTGTCAGGTGAATCGTTTACGACTAGAGGCGACACGGTTGAGCCGAGCCGTATAACCTCGTCGCTTAGTTTTTTGAAGAAGAGGGGTTACATTGGGGGCAATTTCGAGTAGATACCCCTATGCGTTTACAGTTGAAGCATACGATACCAGGAAGTTTCGGACATCCCCGATAATCGTGTCCAAATTCATCGCACTTCAAACACTTGGGATAAGTTTCGGTGCTAACAGGTGACACAACGACGGGACAAGTAGACTTATACTGAAAAGTTTCAAAATTTCTAGCAATTTCCAGGAGGATTTCTAGTTAACGATCGTGCGGAAAACCTCAGATCGTTACGGGAAGTTTACGCAAAAGTGGCCGACGCGTTGACGCAAGCCTTCGTGCGAAACGCCCGTTACTACGACCGAAATCGTATTCCTGTTTTGTTTGAAGTTGGTCAGGTTGTATGGCGTAGGAATTTCCAAAGGGGTACTCCAGATATTGAAAGGGGTGGTAAGTTTGCTCCTCGTTTCACGGCGTGTCGTGTAATTCGGCGCGTTTCATCTCAAGTTTACGAGTTAGCTGATTTAAACTCTCCACACATTGGTACTTATCACGTGAAAGACATTTTAAAATAATGCTATTCTATTGTGGTATGGGGATTTATTTAATATATAAATTTCCCCCCTTAAATTCCGAAAGACGCATCGTCCGTCCTATTTTTTCCGGTCTCTCATTCGACGAATAATGTACTTCATTTCACTGATATATAATTTTTCCCCTAAATGCCGAAAGGTGCATCGTCCGTCCTATTCTTTTCCGGTATCCTATTCGTCCTATCCTTTTCTGACCTCCAACCATTTGATGTAGGAAGGCGGATCGTTCGTCATACCTTTTTCTTTTCCTATACGCTATCTTGTAGGATATTCTTTTCTGGTCTCCAGTCATTCAGCAGTTAATGCACCTTATTCCTTTTTTTTTTTTTTTAAAGACGCTGGTGCATCGTTTTGACGACACTTTGAGAAAATACGCGTGTTTATCCACTAAATATAAGTGGATCTTTAAACGTGTTATGGGTTCTCGAGCCCTGACGACGCTTTCATAAAAATACGCGTGTTTATCCACTAAATATAAGTGGATTTTTTTAAACGTGTTATGGGTTCTCGAGCCCTGACGACGCTTTCATAAAAATACGCGTGTTTGTCCGCTAAATATAAGTGGATCTTTAAACGTGTGATGTTTTCTCTAAAAGACGTATATGCATCGTTTCTTTGTTCCCAGAGGTTGTCACGATTTTTCCAGGCTGACTATACCTATCTTTCTCCTAGTTTATACACTATTTCGCCTTATCTTGTGGTGGTCGTTTTTTTGCCGACTGTACCAGAGGTTGTCACGATTTTTCCAGTCTGACTGTATCTACCTTTTCCTTTTTTCCCAGTTTCGACGTTATTTCGCCTTATCATGTGGTGGTCGTTTTTTTTCGCCGACTGTACCAGAGGTTGTCACGATTTTTTCCAGTCTGACTGTATCTACCTTTTTCCTTTTTTCCCAGTTTCGACGTTATTTCGCCTTATCATGTGGTGGTCCTTTTTTTTCGCCGACTGTACCATAGGCATAGGTGTTAAACTGGCGCTGGGTCGGACTCGAGTTTTGTGGATTTGACAAGAGTCGGACTTGCCAGGACTCGTGTAATTATCTTCAACCTATTATATTCATTCGTTGTATATTTTTAGATTGTTTAGGTTACGTTTTACGATGACCACGTTCTGGTATTTTGGTTCGCTTCAAGTTGTGGTAGAGCCGCCTCAAACTTCGTCGCGTCCGTATCCAGTTTTCGTGCTTCGTTAGTTAGGAACTTAAGCTAGCCTAAGTCTTTAGGTTAATTATATTATAAATGCGTGTCGTTTACAGTACTTGCGTCAGTGCGTTCAATTTTGTGAAGTTGACTGTATATATGAGGTCTCGTAGTTTCACCAATAGGGGGCGTTTTAAATTCTGTTCTGAAATTTTATCTCAGACAGAGGGTGTTGGTTCAGACTTTGTCACATAGATGGCGTCGTGAAGTTTGTTCTTAATATTATTTATAGGTGGCGTTGACAAGTTGAAATCTTCATGTGACAGTTTTTTTTGTCAGTTTGAGCTTCACTTTGTTTCAATGGCCAGTAGTTAGTGCTTCGGTGTATTGATAGATGGCGCAACTTTTAATTAGTCATTATGCGTAAGGTTCATTTTGGTTCGTACGGTATTGGGTTAAGTCTTTCAGTTAGATATGCGGTTGTTTTGTTTTATGGTGCGATTGTGTGTGGGGATGTGAGTTAGCTTTTCTAACGTTCAATAATGGTTATAGCTATTATTGTCCAGTAGTTTCAGCGGCTTGTTTGAGTTGTTTTATTTGTTTTTAGGTTTCCGCATTCTTCCAATCCAAGTTTCTAGAAACATTTTGATTTCAAGTGGGTATCGGTACATATTAGGGTATCGTGATTTTTGTTTTAACTCAGTGGTAATTTACATTGCGATTTCATTATAGATGTTGCGGTGATATCCTTTTCGGCTTACGCTTTGGAGTTTCGTCAAGCTTGTAGTAGGGCTGTTTAGGTTTTGGATATTCAGGGTTGACGAAACATTATTGATTAGGGTTGTCAAATTTTTACAACTTCATGGTATTTGAATGTCAGTGTTCTCTCTTGATTTAGATTTTAAATTTCTTTTGGTAGGGGGATGTCTGCAGCATTATTTTTGCTGCATGGTGATTTAGCCTTTTTTATTTATTATTTTGTTAGTAACCTTTTTCCGCCGTTCATACTGGTTATTAATCATTCTTTTGAGCAGATTCGTTTGAATTTTAAAATTGGTGTTCGGTATCAAAAATTCAGAACTGACATTAAGGAAAAAAGTCATTCAGATCTGATTCTCCTGCTGTGAGGGAAATATTTACCCAGGCCGAACAAGATACTCCGAGTAGTGATTTTTTTCCTCAAGTTCCGGAGGCTTGTTTTTGTGGTGCGGAGTGCTCATAAAACCGCTTGATATATTCGTTGGTGCTGAGTTTTTTTAAGATACTGAGATACCACAAATCGTGGTCTTGAAGCCGGATTTTTCCATTTCGGGTATGTATGCTGTTTTGGTGTCTATTCGTTTAGGGTTGTGCGCGTTCAGGCATTATTTTTCATTGTAAGTTTTATTTCCAGTTTTTTCCACACGGAGAGTATTTTAATAAATTTACTCGTGGACTGAGGTTCCCGGGATTTGCTGCGTGCTGAGTGCGAAAACGTTCAACTCTACGAGAGTACGTGACGACCGACGAGGTTCGATTGTACGACCCGGAGTTTACGCCAGGAGCGCATAGACGACGAGCTTCGTGTTACATTCCGTGTATTCATCCCATTAATTCTCTTTTAAAAAACCGTTCCTCCCAAGGTTTCCAAAGGTTATTGTACAACTGCATATTTATTAAGTTAACTATAGCGAATTTACGCATAGGTGTCTGACTTGCCTTTGCACTAGGTGATTTATTTTTTTAACACGTTATTGGTATTGTGCGCACAAAACTATCACGTATGCATAGCGAAAATTATCTAGATCCTATTACCTTAATACGTGCCTTGACTTCCTTTATAGTGTGCAGTTCAGCCGGAATTCTCCCTACCTTTATTTTTCTAAATTCAAAAAGCCCTTGTAGGCCTCCTTAATTTTGGCTTCCTTATTTGAGACATAATAACCCTACTACCGCCGTACCGGAAATTGGACATACGGATTTTACCCTGTGATATTTATAATTAATTTTTTGTTAAATATGTCCGCGTTTATTTCAATATTAATACTTTAAAAATAAAGATACTGTTCTAGTGTTTGTGTAACGTTTTATTTCTAGTGTTAGATCAAGTTCGTACAAAATTCAACGTACAACGAACACTAGAACAGTATCTTTATTTTTAAAGTATTAATATTGAAATAAACGCGGACATATTTAACAAAAAATTAATTATAAATATCACAGGGTAAAATCCGTATGTCCAATTTCCGGTACGGCGGTAGTAGGGTTATTATGTCTCAAATAAGGAAGCCAAAATTAAGGAGGCCTACAAGGGCTTTTTGAATTTAGAAAAGTAAAGGTAGGGAGAATTCCGGCTGAACTGCACACTATTAAGGAAGTCGAGGCACGTATTAAGGTAATAGGATCTAGATAATTTTCGCTATGCATACGTGATAGTTTTGTGCGCACAATACCAATAACGTGTTAAAAAAATAAATCACCTAGTGCAAAGGCAAGTCAGACACCTAAGCGTAAATTCGCTATAGTTAACTTAATAAATATGCAGTTGTACAATAACCTTTGGAAACCTTGGGTGGAACGGTTTTTTAAAAGAGAATTAATGGGATGAATACACGGAATGTAACACGAAGCTCGTCGTCTATGCGCTCCTGGCGTAAACTCCGGGTCGTACAATCGAACCTCGTCGGTCGTCACGTACTCTCGTAGAGTTGAACGTTTTCGCACTCAGCACGCAGCAAATCCCGGGAACCTCAGTCCACGAGTAAATTTATTAAAATACTCTCCGTGTGGAAAAAACCGAAATGGAAAAATCCGGCTTCAAGACCACGATTTGTGGTATCTCAGTATCTTAAAAAAACTCAGCACCAACGAATATATCAAGCGGTTTTATGAGCACTCCGCACCACAAAAACAAGCCTCCGGAACTTGAGGAAAAAAATCACTACTCGGAGTATCTTGTTCGGCCTGGGTAAATATTTCCCTCACAGCAGGAGAATCAGATCTCAATCACTTTTTTCCTTAATGTCAGTTCTGAATTTTTGATACCGAACACCAATTTTAAAATTCAAACGAATCTGCTCAAAAGAATGATTAATAACCAGTATGAACGGCGGAAAAAGGTTACTAACAAAATAATAAATAAAAAGGCTAAATCACTATGCAGCAAAAATAATGCTGCAACATGTATTCTTATTGGCCAGATAGTAATAATGTGTTACCAAAAGTAAACTCGTTTAAGTGTTTGGTTGAATTGATCGCATTTTGTAATAAACTGTACAACAATAAAAACAAATGACCAGTATGCTGTAGCTTATTATGTAACTCGCTCGCAATCGCCATCGTCTTCATTTTGACAGTTCTTGTATGAATGTGACAGTTAGCTGATTCCGATGCCAATTGTCAGCCCATACATGAACTGTCAAAATGAACACGATGGCGATTGCGAGCGAGTTAGGTAATAAGCCTACAGTTTGCTTAGTTGACCTGTTTTTCAAATGTACAAGAATTTACTATTTTGCAGCTAGATATAAGACTATCTTTGCCCACATTTCCGCACAGTAACTTCAAAATACTATTGCATAAAATCACGAGGCAGAGTAGCTAGATAAAAGCATGCGTTTGCTTCCAATTAACACTTAATGTTGTGTCTCTCACTGACCGAACGCGTGCCAGACAAAAGGTTATCATTATCCAACGTATTATGCGCCTTGAACTGTATCTAAGTATGTAATCGGTTAAAATACTTATACTTATAGAAAATAGGCCACGATTATAAAAGCGATGCTTAGAACAATGGGGGCTATCGCGTGGGAATTTGCCACTAGAGGCGCTAGTGTCGCGTGAGGTCCAAAAACATTCACTTTTCACTGGTTTTGGCGGGCTTCGTGACATAAATTATAATTTCTTTCATTTAACTGCTGAAAAGTGATCTCCGTGAAATCGCAAATATGGATTATTTGGCGATGAATGTGAACGCTTTGAAAGCGGTTTTTTTTCCAACAAAACGGAACTGCACAACATTGCGGCATAGCTACTCGATATGATGATAGTTTTATATAACTAATAAAATTAATGAGATTCAAGATTTACAACTTTGTTTCGGCGCCGATCTTATAAAGTCGCCTTTGACAGCTATACCTCTGGACCTTAGTCAACAGTGGCGCCAACTGGTGAGCAAAGAAACGGTAGTCCCCATTGAGTTATTAGATGATGAGTAATTTATTTTCATTATTTATTTACTCATTTGGAATGACGCGCGGCCGTTCGTTATTTACCTTTTGATAAAAGGGAAATGCGTCAAAAATCTACGATGTATGTTAGCACATTCATGTATATTTTTTGTTGTAAACAGCAGTGGCGTCGCGTCAAGTATGTCAGAAGGCAAGCCGAAGGGAATTTAGCTAGCCTTTTCCTCTGACTCTGCACAATAAAAGTGCCCAACTGCCTTAAAATAGGCAAGCCAGTGGGCATCGAGTTCTATGGACGCCACGCCACTGGTAAACAGTAACATACACTTTTTTTACTGTTAATTCTTTAACATATAGTTAAGTAAAATGAACGTATTTTTTCATATAATAAATAATGCCTGTTTAATATCGTGGTATCACTAAGCTACCTGTTTCCACTAGTGCTAAACCAAGTTAAAACAAAAAAAGCCCTAATCAGTGGTAAATTTCAAATGTAATTTAAAACATCGCGAGGAAACCTGCACACACCTGCGAAGCAATTCAATGGTGTGTGTGAAGTTCCCAATCCGCACTGGGCCCGTGTGGGAACCATAGCCCAAGCTCTCTCTGGGACCTATATACGCTGGTGATGATGAATTAATATGTTTGTAGTGTATACTTAAAACACGTCTTTATCCCTTACGGGGTAGACAGAGCCTAAGGTAACAAAACCTAAAGGCCACGTTTAGCATGATTGGGGGCGTATAGGTGGAAAGGGGAATCAAAATAGTGGAGGGTTACTAGTCGCATCGCCTATAACATAATTCGTAAGATTTTTGCCCATTCCCTCGAGAGGCTTTTACCATCTGCGCGGGAAGGGAAACAATTGGTACACTCTATGTTTTTTCATTACTCCCAGACCAGCATGGAAGGTCTGGTGTATATCTAGCGGAAATACCACCGGAATCGTGTACAGAAAAGTATGAAACTTAATACTTACTCAGCTTTCGGCTCGCTCTCATTCGTATGGTTTGTTAAGAAAAATAGGTCAATGAACTTGATGTTCTGCATCAACACAACGCACAGCTGGTTCAACACGGACACCAATTGATCTGCAAAACGACACAATAATAAAATTATTTAATTACTAAGTAGGTCATCTTAAATTTATAACGCTATAAGCCATTGTACATTGAGTAAAGAAACCGGGCCACTTTTCATACAACTTTCTAGAATAAGAATAAGAATAAATTCATTTCGTAAAAAATACACCAGCAGTATACAAAAGGGATTATCTGGCAGACCCCAAACTAGGCAGAGCCTGTATCTTGGGACCTTGGAGAGCACTATACAAGACAAATTAGCTTACAGTAGTTAGTAGACGTCAGTTACAAGTTAAGGTAATTTCTAGCTTAAAATAGAAAATAAAATTAATAAAATAGAAGCGAAACACAAAATAAAACAGCTTTAAGTACGCGTTTGCGTGTGAGTGTGCGTGTGTGTGTGTGTGCGTGTGTGTGTGTGTGTGTGCGCGTGCGCGTGTGTATTTGTGTGTGTGTGCGCGTGTGCGTGTGTGTGTGCGTGTGCGTGTGCGTGTTAGGAGTTGACGCGAAGTAGACGAAGTAGAGTTCTACGGGAAGCGACCTAGTTTCTTTGCTCCCGAGTATTACTTTGCTTGACGTTATTTTTATCTTCTGTGTATACGAGGTCTCTTAGAATTATTTCGGAATAATTCAACAAGTGGTTAAATTAGTGTGATTGAACACGCGTACAAATTTTTCAATTTATTTTTGGATTTAAAATCAAATCACCACTTTTACGCCGTACACTTTGAACATCGACAAATGTATCAGCCTATTGTACGCCCCACTGCTGGGCACAGGGCTCCTCTCAGAGCGAGAGGGCTTGGGCTACAGTTCCTACGCGGGCCCAGTGCGGATTGGGAACTTCACACACACCATTGAATTGCTTCGAAGGTGTGCGCAGGTTTACTCACGATATTTTCCTTCACCGAAAAGCTCGGCCGACCGACAAATGTGTGGAAACGATTTTTTTTACGGCAATATGTATACACAATCAAGGACTGACTGTGTTAAGTATGGAAACGTTTGTGAAGCACAATTGAAAAATTCTGAAAAACATTTACATTTGATCAGTGGAACTAACCCAACCACCGAATAATTCTGAGATCTTGCATAAAAGGCAACCGTGACTGACTGATCGATCAACGCACAGCTCAAACTGGACAGATTGGGCTGCAAAAGCACGCAAATAGTTCTTATGACGTAGGCATCCGCTAAATGGATTTGGCGACAGGGCCGGATTAAGATGGGTTATAGGAACGCGACTAATTTTAATTTTGCGCGATGTCGCGGGAAACCGCTAGTATGTACTGTCATATGGATTTCAGTAATGTGGACATACATTCAAAAACAAATGGTAAGTTCCCGAAGTTATTGCTTATAATAACTAATTATTTGTAAAGAGCAAAAAGCATTTCTAAAGAGTGTTAATTAATTAGGAAACTAGATTTAATAAAAAGTCGTTATTTTATCTATTGACTACTAATAATGCTAGAAATTATGATAAACTTACTTTCAAGATTAATTGGCGTCAATTCGTTCCTAAACCCGTTGAGGAGTTTCAACAGCGGTCTGAGAAACGGTTCTGCTGCTATTACCTTCGAATACAAAACAACCTGTTTTAAAATTTTGATATAGCTTTAATAGATAAATTAATAATAGAAAACAGCAAATAATTGTTAAAAATATGATGAAATGCTAGGGCTAAACTAGACTTACGAGTCTAGGATAAAAGTGGTGGTGAAGTATAATTCAAACCAATTGGACAGACGAAAACTCGAATACGTTTGTGTCCTTTGCGGTCCGCTTGCAGAATATAAATTCTAGAGATGCGCCGAGTAACACTTTTGCCGAGTAACGAGTACCGAGTTTTACTCGGCTCAATTTTTTTTCAACCGAGTACTCGGCCGTACTCGGTCGAGTTACTACTCGGTTCAATCAAATTCGCATTTCGTGCGCGTAAACAAGTACAAACAGGTTTGCGCCGGTCAAGACGTCGGCTCGCGTTGATACACCCCTCACCCCGCCCACGCCTTTCAACTACTAGTCACTTGATTGTTTGCAAACAAACACGTCACGTTGCGCGTCATAGTAAATAAATATAAATATATTGCTTTTCTTAAACAAAAGTATGTATACTCGTTACTCGTTATCTAATAACCGAGTTATTCGGCCGAGTACGAGTATCAAAAAACCCGCCGAGTACGCAGAGTACCGAGTATCAAACGAGTACTCGGCCCATCTCTAATAAATTCATAAATTAAGTATTTACTTGTGAACTGTAATGGCTGACCAGGATCCCGAACAGCTTGAGTTGCTCCAGTCGTACGGCATTTTCGTACCTGCAACAACATCAATCGTATCAGTAGAATTCTTCCAAGCTGTAGGCTTATTACTTAACTCGCTCACAATCGCCATCGTGTTCATTTTGACAGTTCTTGTATGAATGTGACAGCTAGCTGATTCCAATGCCAATTGTCAGCCCATACATGAACTGTCAAAATGAACAATATAGCGATTGCAAGCGAGTTAGGTAATAATAATAAGCTTACAGGTTTAGGAGCAAAGAAAGAACAGAATATACTAGCAGCTTCTCTTCCCGCGCAAACCGCAAAGCCCATCGAGGGATTGGGCGAAAATCTTATGAATCCTGCGATGATGCGGCTAGCAACCCATCACTATTTTGATTCCCCTTACCAATACGCCCACAATCATGCTAAACGTGGTCTTTAGGCCTGTTACCCTAGGCTCTATCTACTCTGTATAGCATAGACGTGATTTACGCTATGCGTATGAATGTACGTATGTAAAAATATCCTAGGACAACATCGTCATTTTTTTCCTTTTGCAATTTCCTTGAGGGACATTTAATATTTATTATTACCTACTTGTTTATTTTTCATACTTCCACGGGGCCGTGTACGTGAGCTACTATTTATCGTTATATAGATACATATACGAAGACCAATATACATATTAGTAGGTATACTAGGCCTATAGATGTGATAAGATTATTGTATTAATTGTCACCAATATATGAGATATGGTATTTATTACAGCTGATAAAGTACGTGGGACGCAAGTACTCGTCGCAGCAACTTATTAATTAAAAAATAGTACGCCCCTTTTCGTTTCCTGATGCCTATATCAAAGTCGATACCTATATTTATTATAGAATAATAAATTCCCATGATGATAATATACTTTTGAGAATAGCTAAGTTATATACGAAATTCAAAATTCAAAAGTTTATTTAGCAAATATATTTTAATTCTTCCATGCTGGTCTGGGAGTAAATAAAAAACATAGAATTTACCAGGTGCTTCTCTTCCCGCGCAGATGGTAAAAGCCCATCGAGGGAATGGGCGAAAGTCTTAGGAATCATGTTATAGGATAGGCGATGCGGCTAGCGACCCATCACTGTTTTGATTTCCCTTACCACCTATACGCCCCTAATCATGCTAAGCGTGGATTTAAGGTTTTGTTACCTTAGGCTCTGTCTACCCCGTAAGGGATAAACACGTGATATATATGTATGTATTTTGCAAATAGGCCGCCCATGTCATGCTTTGAAAGCAGAGCGGTACCGAGGGCATGTATCACTTCCGTTGCGTTATGCTATGTATAAATAAAAAAAAGATCAAGAAGTGAAAATAGGGAAAGAAATCTAAATTTCAATAGGTACTCAGCTAAGTTACAATGTGTCGTAATAAGAAGTTTTTGCCGAACGAAACATTTATCAAATGTGCTTTTGACAAATGACTGGATCACAGACAAAAAACATCAAAATCTCGATTTCTCATACTAACAATTCTAGAATGAAATCTAATTGATAAGCACTCGGCTTAAGCGATAATAAAGCAATGGCCGATTACTAATACGTGATCTTGATCATATAATGTGAAGACTTATTTCAAAACAACCAATTGTCATCTAAAAATGTACCTTAGTTCCTATGGTTCTCCATTGGAATTTGTTTACACGTACTGCGACTTAATACCTTATTTAAATAGGGTTTGCGGTTCGCACACGCTGTGGTAGTGTATAATTATTGATCGCATGTTGAATATCAATTACAAAGTACGGAATTACTATGATTTGTTTGTAAACACTACGGATAGATCACTCTTAACATTTTCGCAGATGCTAACAAATTAAAATCTTCTTCAAACGCCAGAGACGCGCATGAGCGTTCAAACAGTTCAAATGATGGCAGCTTCATTCAGCGAAAATCACCGCATATGTGGTGCGTTAAATTGTGCTTACATAGATATGAAATGCTGTTTAGCATACTTATTCGAGCCAAATATCATACAAAACTTGATGACCTCCCTTGAAAATCAAAATGATAAAAACCCGTATCTATAAGCATAAAAATATACCCAGGGGCGCAAAATTTAGCCCGGTCTCCACACAAAATTACCTACCTATATTTGCATACATGTGACGGCAAAAATTTTTGCCACTGAGTATACAGGTGACCAATCCAAATGGGTCAGTAGGAAGAAGTCTAAAACTATAAGAGATAGGGCGATATGTTCTTAGGAACCATGGCGTTGATGGTAGATTTCAAAAATTTCAGCAAACAATGTCATAAATCGGTATTTGTGTTGTGGTAATTGGCACCTTTTTGGACGAGGAAGAATGACAATAAGCACTCAAAGTTCGAAAAATAACCAAGCTATATGGAAATTCGGAAGAAAAACAAGATAATTACGAACTTTACTGTTGCGTTGTAACAAACTATGCAACACAAAAACCTTTCCTATGGCTATGACTCATTTGCACAACAAAGCGACAGTATAAAACGTTGTAATGCGTTATCACTTGCAAAATGAAGGCACTTATTATGTATGCCTGACAAAGTGATCTTTGGCTGGACATAAATATAATGGTAAATGCGTTACTCAGAAGTTTTATTTCTGCCTATGTTTAATTTAAAAAACGTGGTCGCAGATTTTTTTAGACTCATAATGGGAAAGCAATTCCGTAATTTCAACCGCCGTAGATCTAATCACTCCAGCGAGCGAAGTCACGGGTAAAAGCCAGTAATTGATAATTTGAAGGTATTTTTTTTCCAAAATATCGTCTCATAAATACTTGACAGTAACGAACATAACAAAATGGACCCATCAGCAGACCAAAAACCATACTCCCATCAGACCACAACCCGACTGAGTATCTTGTCGTTTCTTCTTAGTCAAGCTTAGGGCCTGTCTCACCGCTTCCTGTAAAGTTCCGGTTATCTTAAGTGTCAGTTATCTATGATTGTCTCTCTATTTATTACTACGAAACAGACGGAGACGTCATCATCACTACATAAAGAACTAGAGAACGGATTTTGATGCGGTTTTTTTTAATAGATAGAGTGATTCAAGAGAAAGGTTTTTATGTATAATTCTACGCAGACGAAGTCGCGGGCAGAAGCTAGTCATGCATAATTGACACTTAAGATAACTGGAACTTAACAGGAGAGTGGTGAGACAGGCCCTTAATGTAGTATTTCCGAAACGATGGTAGCGTTAAAGATCCAGTTCCTTGTAATTTATCTCCTTAGCGTTGTCTAAACTCCGAGGTCAGCTCAATAGAACAGGAGCACACTCAGAGATAATATATATTATGCTAAGTAAAATTCCCCTTGCTGAGCTGCCCGTCCAGCAGCTGGCTTTCTAAGCCATCAGAGGCTATTAAGCAGTAGCCAGTTAGAAAAAAAAAAGAATTATCTACTTTGTTCCAGTCATTCTCGAGTTTCGTGCATTCAACACATTAAGCAATTAATTATTATTTATACAGATTTTTTTTGTTTAGTTTAAAAAAGTGATTGCTATCACAAGAGCACTCACTTGCCGGTACAGTTGCCCCATTCATACAGCTTGTCGAGAAGGTTCTCTGTAAGCAGGTGTTCAAGGCACGCTCCAGAGCTGGGCACCGTACTGATCTCTCTCGCTCGGCCTTCCAGCACCAGCAAGGTAGCCAGCTGCTCCAGATGGTTCACTACTCCAAGAACATCGTCATGGAGATGTTGGGGCTAAAAAAAAAACGTTTTACATACTATTAATATTATTATTTATTTCTGTTTCAGTGCCGTCTTAAGGTTTTTTATTTTCTGACCACTCTCTTGTCCTGTATGAATACTAGCTGTTGCCCGCGTGATCTGTACAATTTCTAGGATAAAAACTATTCTATGTCCTTCTTAAGGCTGCGGCTCCACTGAGGCGGAGACGAGCGGAGCGGAGAGGAGACGTGTGGGGATCGACCAATCATATTACAGATCGGAGACGAGGTGTGGATTTCATGTAATATGAATGTAATATGATTGGTCGATCCCCACACGTCTCCTCTCCGCTCCGCTCGTCTCCGCCTCAGTGGAGCCGCACCCTATGGTCTCAAACTAGCTCCATATCAAATTTTAACATGATTGGTTGAGTAGTAGATGCTTGTAAGCACTCATATTCACAATTTTATATTAGTTAGGAAGCTAGGATACTGTCATATTGCCTGATGTCTAAACTAAAACTATAAAAAAATTAAAAGCAGTTTTGCTACCTGAGAATTCAGTATAATCTCGTGTGCCTGCTGCCAGTGCTTGCAGAAGGAACTGTAGCAGGCCTGGGGCTCGTAGTCGTGCCGAGGGTCGAGACTCCGGGACAGCTGTCGCGCGAACGACAACGACGTAGTCTTCAACCAGCTCATCGTTGCTGCTTTACGTCATTTGGTATTCTGAATATTAAAAGTTTTTTTTAGAAAATTAAGATAGTGTAAAATATTAAAAGTAAAACGTCTGATAAAAATTTGTATGAAACAGTCAAGTTTAATAATAAATCCATACATTCTTATACCAGTGTAATAAGGTTGTGGGACATACTTTCGAGAAGTTTGTATCAATACTTATTATTGCACTTGACTCTACCAACTTTGAGATACATATGATCATCATCATCATCAGCTAGACCAGCATGGAAGTAATAATAATTATTCACATCAGAATTGAAAGGCTTAATAAATAAATGAATAAAAAACAAGGAAAAGTGTTTTATGCCAGCAAGACCACAAGCACAGTAAGTCAACATTAGAAAACAATAATTTGCTAACAGAATAGGTATTACCTAATAGTCTAATATCAAACAGTCTAAAATCTAAGACCAAACCCCTCCAGCAAGCTGGAGGAGGCCTATGCCAAGAGGCACGCCGAATTACGCGATTTTATAAATATATATTGAAAAACTGTAGCAATTTCGGAATAAAGGGGCTATATTATTATTATTATTATATTATTAATCTATATATATATAATTCAAAGGTGACTGACTGACTGACTGACTGACTGACTGACTGACTGACTGACATAGTGATCTATCAACGCACAGCCCAAACCACTGGACGGATCGGGCTGAAATTTGGCATGCAGGTAGATGTTATGACGTAGGCATCCGCTAAGAAAGGATTTTTGGAAATTCCCACGGGATAAGGAGAAAACGGGAATTATATATGCACAGCCCAAACCACTGGACGGATCGGGCTGAAATTTGGCATGCAGGTAAATGTTATGACGTAGGCATCCGCTAAGAAAGGATTTTTGGAAATTCCCACGGGATAAGGAGAAAACAGGAATTATATATGCACAGCCTAAACCACTGGACGGATCGGGCTGAAATTTGGCATGCAGGTAGATGTTATGACGTAGGCATCCGCTAAGAAAGGATTTTTGGAAATTCCCACGGGATAAGGAAAAAAACAGGATTTATATATTCAGTTTAACGAAATCCTATGAACTATAATTACTAGACTCTTCAAATTTGGCATAGAAGTAGGTGATTATAATAGTAAAATAAAGTTCTAATGATTTTTGGAAATTCCTACGGGATAAAAACGGGATTTATGTATTCAGTTCTACGGGGTTCGATTTTTCGTTTTACTGGTCGTATAAAATTGAAATTTGGCCTTCAATTTCCCTTGGGGAGTGTAGGGGAGCGCTACAAAAGGATTTCCCGAAATTCCCACGGGAACGGGAAAAACGGGACTTTTCGTTTTCTGGTTGCAGAAAGCTGAAATTCGGCATGTAGGTTGCTTCGGGAGTGTAGAGGAGCATTAAGAGAGTACTTTCCAAAATTCCCACGGGAACGGGAAAAAAACAGGATTTTAGGTCGTAGAAAGCTGAAATTTGGCAAGTGGGTTCCTTGGGGAGTGTAGAAGAGCATTATGAGATAATTTCCCAAAATTCTTCTTCTTCGTTCCCGTAAGATATTCGGGAAATGCTTTATTTGGCGAAATTCTTACGGAAACGGGAAAAACGAAAAGCGGGGGAAAGTTGAAATTTGTCACGTAGGTTTATTCGGGAGTGTAGGGGAACACTAAGAAAGGATTTTCCGAAACGCCCACAGGGACGGGAAAAAACCGGATTTTACGTTTCCAGACGAAACAGCGGAAGAAAGAGACTTAACATTTATAACGTGTGTTTCTTTAAAGGCTTTAAGTGTACTCCGAAAGCACTTTTTTTTTTTTTTTTTTATGTGAATAGGAAGGCAAACGAGCAAGTGGGTCACCTGATGGTAAGTGATCACCACTGCCCATAGACACCCACAACCCCGGAGGGATTGCAGATGCGTTGCCAACCTAGAGGATTAAGATGAAATGCCCTTGTGCCCGTAATTTCCCCGGCTGTCTTACTCTCCGCACCGGAACACGGCAGTGCAAGCACTGCTACTTAGCGGCAGGATTAGCGAGTAAGAAGACTTCCCAAAATTTCCACGGGAACGGGAAAAAACTTATTTTTTCATTTTACATCTTAGCGCGTACGATGTCGCGGGCAAAAGCTATTTAGGATGTATTTTAGGACAGCCCTATAGGTTAGGTTAGGTTTGTTTTATAAAAATCCTGCAATATTTACAGGTTCAGAAAAATTAAGGCATCGGGGCAATGCGGGGGCTGGCTTGCATGCTTGCTTGAGTCCTTGCTTTGCATGCTTGATTGCATACTTGCTTTCATGCATGCTTGCATGCTTGCTTGCATGGGTGCTTACTTGCATGCATGCTTGCTTGCACGCTTGCTTGCATGCATGCTTGCATGCTTGCTTGCATGGGTGCTTACTTGCATGCATGCTTGCTTGCACACTTGCTTGCATGCTTGCATGCCTGCTTGCATGCATGCTTGCATGCTTGCTTGCTTGGGTGCTTACTTGCATGCATGCTTGCTTGCACGCTTGCTTGCATGCTTGCTTGCCTGCTTGCATGCCTGCTTGCATGCCTGCTTGCATACCTGCTTGCATGCCTGCTTGCATGCCTGCTTGCATGCCTGCTCGCATGCCTGCTTGCATACTTACATGCTTGAAGGCTTGCATGCCTGCTTGCATACTTGCATGTATGCTTGAAAGCTTGCAGGTTTGGTTGCTCGCTTGCTTAATTGCTAGGTTCTTTGAAATGCTCATGGTTCACGCGTGCGAAGCCGCGGGCAAAAGCTAGTAGTCTAATAAGACTCTACAAGGTGATAATGAGGTAAGAAAACAATTTAAAAATTGTGAAACCATAAGTAAGCTACTGTTAAGCTATGTTTAGCTAGAATCTAGCTGCTAAACATACATGTTTTATCAAAACTACACAAACATACCACACACCTGCAACACTAAAGCAATTTCAGATAACTTTAAGGTGATTAGGTAGCAGTCGCGTGGCGTCCATAGAACTCCATTCCCACCGGCTTGCCTATTTTAAGGCAGTTGGGCACTTTTATTGTGTAGAATTAGAGGAAAAGGCTAGTTACATGCCCTTCGGCTTGCCTTCTGATATAATTGACGACACAGTTAGGTAGGGTACCTACCAAAGGTAGCACAAATATATAATTACATAAATACATTTGAGGTATTTTCTCTCTCGTTGTCCAGTGCATCCTTTTCAAACTGACCCAATAAGAAAAGGACGTACCAAGTGATAAGTGACACGACAAAGGATAATAGCAGATACACATTTTCTGTTCTGAATTAATTATGATTTCTTGTTAGAATAGGAATCTCAAATAAGTAAATACCCATTGCAGTGTTTTATTGTTATTCAATATGAAAAAAGTGAGGTAGAAAAAAGTATTGTGATTGAATATGAACTAAGGATGCTTAACAATGGCTCTTGTGATCATAGCTTTGATTCTAATCAGAGGATGTAATGTTTGTTGTTTGTTTGTTCAAAACAAGACTAGTCCATTGATGTACTTGTCCACCCTAGTCACCCCAATGGTGGGCATCCACTGACCATTATAATGGGACAAGAGAACTTGCCATTAATCTCACCCAATAACAATAAATTTCTGATTGAAATTGTTTTGTTGTTTTACCTACCTATTTGCTGAAATTTGGAACGTGCTGGTGTGAAAGAGGATATAGTGACTAGGATAGAAAAAAGTATGCTTAGTTGGTTTGGGCATGTAGAGCGGATGGATGAAAGTAGACTAACTAAACAGATCTATATGGGGAGTGTGAATGGTTACGTTGGGAGGGGAAGGCCTAGACGGACGTTCCAAGACCAAATAGGAGACTTTTGGAAAAAGGTCAGGTCAGGAGTACCCGAAACGAGCATGTATGAAGAGATTGATGACTGTGGATGATGCGAAAGAAATATGTCAGGATCGTAGCAAGTGGAATAAAGTAGTCTCTGCCTACCCCTGTGGGAAAGAGGCGTGACGGTATGTATGTATGTATGATCATTGTGATGCTAGTTCTACTGACTAATCAGAGTTTAGGTACCTTGGCCAAAATGGATTTAGTCACCAGTTTAATTTTTGGGGAATCCCTGAACTGTGTGAGTAAACAACACTACATGGGAAAGTCCCATTACAGTTTATGGTTGGTTTGTTTGCAGTAAAACTATTTGATGTTTTTGTGATTTAATCTCAGAATAAAATGCAGTGCAAATAAGTATGAACAAGAAGGTTTCATCACAATATTTTTAATTCAGTTACAGTTACTTAGGTACATATTAAAAGTTCTTTACGAAAACTTATTTCTAACTTGCATATCTGATTTTCACAAAAATATTTGAGTGTTTTCTTAAATTTTTGCTCAGATATTTAACATACTTTTATTATTACATAAAAATACATAAAAATGTTTTGTTGCATATAAAGTAAAACAGGAAATAAATTATACCATTGAACGATACCAGCCTAATGAATTGCAAAATAAAATTTTAATTACACCGTGCAATACTTTCACTGGCCACAATGAAGGGAAATCTGATTATCTGTGTGAACAAACAAACAATACACTAGCAAAGCAATGGAAACACTCTTTCTGCTCTATTCTAATCATATTCTACAGCACTACGTTTTATAATGCTAATATGAGTAACCAACCATTGAGTAATTGTAATAATTAAAGAAACAATATGAACAGTCTTTTTTTTGTCATTTGATGTACCATGTTTATCATATTTTTATGAGATATGTTAAATAGATGACTATATTACAATTTCCAGTATTCATTATCATGTTCCAAGCTTCCAAGGGTAAGCATAACTACTTTGTGAACCTTGACATTACGAATTAACTTGTCTTTCCGAAGTTTTCCAATATTTCGATTTATTAGGATTTTCACTCGGCTTACGTACACATTCAGTAATAAGGACTAAAATAGTATAATTATACAAACCTTAGGAAGATACTCGAGTCAAAAATAGATGCAGCAGGCCACAAAATAAACCACAATAACTACATGATACGCAATATGAAAATTATGTCACCAGTCACAACAAGGTAGTTATTCCTGAGCACTTTTTAATAACACAGAAGTAACGATAGTTGTCACACGAATTGCTAAACGCAAAGTTTCATTTAAAAATTGTGCAAAGTGATTAGTTAATCTGCGATTCGTAGAAAAAAGGAATGCAACAAAATACACATCAGTCAGCCCATGACAGCACTTCAGTTGTTCACAGATAAGATACTTGTGTTGCCATGCCAAATAAAATTGCCAATGTAAGTAATTGTTGCTACACCATAAAAATATTTTTTCCCAGTGGCTGTAGAAAGAGAAGAATACTATAGAATGCTGGACATCTTTCTTTCAAAAGAAGAAAAAAATACTAATAGGTAATGACAAAAAAGGACGGAGATGTTGTTTGTCCCTTATCGCGTGCCGGTTACTTCTTGTTTAGCCATTTAAAAAGCTAAGCTCAGCTAAAGCTAAACAAACTTTGACGTTTCTCATGCGAGACTCAGGCGTTCGAAATAGTTAGTTTAACCAGAATAACCAGATTAAAATAAACAAACCGCCTACCCTCTAGGGCTACGTTCAGTAACTAAAGTGTCAGTGTGATTATCGTCGGGTGAAAATCGTCCGATCATGAACACACTTACTGAACGACTTGGGGCGTTCTTCTGTCAAAAGTGTCAATTGAAGTATGATTTCGTATTCGTAATAATAAGTTTATATCCCCAGCGTTCGAATTATAAATTTTGCCTCATATCAACTGTCTTATGACCATGTTCTACCGTACAACGTTGCCGACATTTTTGTCACAAGATTTTTGAATACTATATTTATTACCTTGACATTGGCGAAATCATCGCATGGTTCGATGGGGCCACATTAGAAAAGAAGAAGAAGAAGTTTATATCCCCAGCGTTCGAATTATAAATTTTGCCTCATATCAACTGTCAAAGTGACGTCTGTGCGTTTTTTACCCATCTATTTTACGGGGTGACCGGTGCGATCGCCCGACGACGCCCGACGATGTTACTGAACGACTTGGTGTGATCGTCCGATGATCGCACTGACTTACTGAACGGGCCAGTGCGTCGTCGGGCGTCGTCGGGTGATCAAACTGAACGCACCCTAGGTAGCTACGCCACTGCTGATGGATACTGATTCCGATGCCAATTGTCAGCCCATACATGAACTGTCAAAATTAACACGATGGCAATTGCGAGCGAGTTAGGTAATAAGCCTGTCGTGAGTTCCGACTCACGAAAGGTAAATGCTTGAAGATTAATAGTTTATTATCTGTAGCAACACTAAAGTAGATTCAATTTCTTATCTCTAGTATTATTTGTCTATGACAATTGTCTGTGGTCACAGTTAGCGCCTAATAGAAATATGTAAAAGTTTTCTCACAAGTGCTTATGTGTAGTTGTTTCGAGTAATATGAAAGTGAAATATAATCATCAGTAATTCACAGGCCGCAATCTCCCAAGAGCTAAGTATTCAAAGTGTCTAAGTATCCCTAAGTATCCCTATGTATCCCTGAGTATCTTGTGTCTTGAAATTCGCACTTATCTATCCTCATCGATAGCGGGATAAATGTAAAGTAAATTTCACCATTAAACTTTGTATGTTCAGCTTACATAAGCCAAGCACGTCCAAGAAGAACCCTAAAGCGTGGCTCCTGACCGTGGGTTCAGGAGTCTGTTCTGGAATTCCAGGTAAATCCCTTCCCATGTGTCAACATCACTGGGAGCTGCTCAGTAACGTATCTCTGGGTGCTAGCTCCCGATAGTGAGGCCACGAGACAAATCTCTGACCAGTTGACACCCTCGTTGAAAGCTAGGCAATGAAATTCTGCCTATGAAAATGGGACAAAGCCAATGGTGGCACCGGGATCAAAGTAAATCAGTTGTGTTGTGGCACAAAAGGGTATAGCCAAAAATCATCTGTAGTGGCTCAACGTTAGTGCTTGGGCGTAGGACTTAGCATACAAGGCTGCCGCCTTAAGCATGGCTCTGATAGTAAAGAATATAAAGTAAAGTTCACTTCAAATTTGAGAGTTCAATAAAGGTCAAGCTGTTGACTACATTAAGGCACAAGGTACACATGAGCGTTGTGGTCTTATGTGGCTCTCTGGTCAGAGAGTCATATATCAAATCTATCCTACAGGAGGTGAATGGAGTTTGGTGCTCCGGGGGTTGCCAATTAGCGAAGCAGACTTATATTCCTGACTAATTCTATAAAGAGATGACTGCGCGGGATTGATAAACCTCAGGTATGAACTTGCTCTCTAGTTGCTCTAATTACACTTGGTATAATTAGTGATTGTTCCTCATACAAACATTGCATTAGCCGATAAGAATAAAATTACTTTATGTGGTCATGGTGAAGTTGGCCACATAAATTTGGTGACAGATGCTGGGATAAATTCAGTTTTAATGGAAAGCTGTTAAACAAAATAAGAACCGATTAATCGGCAATTGAAAGAGGAAAAATCATAATTTTTGTATGAAAAGAGCAAGTTCATTACCCGTGGCGTCATCTGTTGCATTTAAGGGGAAAGTAAACTTTTGTTCTGAAAAACGTATCTAATAAACATACGACTTATTTAAAGTATGAGTTTTTAAAACAAGTGATTAATATGAATAAAAGACGAAAGGTCAATTCATATTTGCCTACATTCAAAATGCGTTCCGTAAAAAACAAAATTATTCCTTATTCGAAATGACGGAAATGGCTGCCCCACTGTGAGATTAAATTTCAAAATTGCATCGAAATAAATCTGTCTTATGTTTCATAAATAGGCGAAAATATGCATTTACGTATTTACTACATAATATTTGCATTGTGAGAAATACTTATTTTAAGCCTAAATGTTGTAATCTAGGTAATCTAGTTTTTTAAAATTGGTTCGAAATTGGCCGAACCGGAAGTTACGCCATTAGCAATGAAAATGAAATTTGAAATAAACAATCCAAAATTGCTTCTTTTAACAGCAAGAAAACAATTGATACACAAATAGATTGTGGTTTGTTTTAGAAAATAGATTATAATATTATTAAGTGCACACTGAGTGATATCGTGCGTATTTCGTGGTTTAATAATTACGAGTTATTTCGCAAGTACGCCATTACGCCATATTTGTTTTTTCTCCTGTGTTGTGGATTTAAAGTGCGCAAAGTTAAATACATTCGGTAAGTAATATTGTTTTTTGGTGTCTAAATATGCATTTAATCGGTGTTAAAGTGGATGATGAATAACATATTATGTAGATTTTACGCAGTTCATGGTATTTACACAGAAATAATAAGTTTTAAATGAGGCACATGAAGCCGTAAGAAAGTTAGTCCAAATATGTTTAAAACTTTTGTTTTCACTAAGATTTTAGTTTTATTTCCTTAAAATAAGCTAACCTTGGCCATTAAGTGCTGAAATAAGTGTCAATACTCGCATAGATTTGTTTTTTAAGTGAAGAAATACATGATTCGTAATTTTGTACTTAGTTGTATTATAACATGTTGGTTAAGATTACACTAGTCGTGACGTGATCGAAAGATTCATCATAATTGCAATGGTACGGAGTACCTACCACAAAATGATAATATTAGCATGTAAGTAATGTTGCTTATTTGTGCTAAAGGAAACTCCGGTAACGAACGTTACGAACGTACTGTGTTCGAATTGCACCGCGGGAATCGCGGGGCAGTTTGAACTGTTGCTGCGACCCGCGCGTTTTACAGCTGTCGAGTCGAGTCGAGGCTGACAGCAATCGATTTTAATACATAAATAACTGCAATATAAGGTATGTTTTCTTTATGTTGACTACTGAATTTTGTGTCAAAATGTGCCAATTATATGTAAAATTTAATCTGCTTATTTTAGACAAATGAATAATGTTTCTATTGAATTTATTTGATAATTTAATTTTAATTTCAATGCAAGTAAAGCTCTACACTTTAAGTATGTACTTTAAAGGGTAAAGGTCTCAACACATGGAAGTGTTTTATTTTATAAACAAACATTATTTTAATTTCATTGATTATTTTGCATAAAATGAACTGTCGACAAAAGTGCATTCACAAAGTCTTATTGATATTTGATAATTGGGGGCACGGCAGAGTTTTTGCCAAGTTAATTTATTTTTCATTTTAATTAATTAAAATTATTTTAAATGTTTATTCAAGTTTTGATTGCATTGCTAGGTACAGTCGCGAACATTAATGATAATTAATACAGATATTCATGTTATGTTAATTGATTTTCTAAGATTTTGTGATAAGCAACTAGTGAAGTATTTTATTGGAATTCATTCACAGGATGAGACATTTGAACAAAAATGGATAATATATTACTCAATAGGCTTTCTACCATAGCAAGTAGTATTGATACACTTGCTCAATCTGAAATATGTCGCGATATTCAGAATTTGGAAGCGGCTAAGATTCATGCTGCTAAATTGAAATCTGTGTTAACTCGGTTTGAAACTGAATTATTACAATACTTCAACCTGTCTAATGAACCTGATGCTGATACAGTATCCAGTCTTACTACAATTCAACTCAAAGGGGAAGAAGTATTAGCTGAACTAAACACCAACATCAGTATCAAATCGGACACTAGCAGCACTCGCACTGTGATATCTGAAAAGAGACTTAGTAAACTACCAGAGCTGAATATACCTACATTTAGTGGAAATATATTGGAATGGCATCCTTTTTGGGACCAATTCTGCTCCGGTATCGACCAGAGAAACCTAAGTGATGTTGATAAGTTGATGTATTTGAAAGCATCACTGAAAGGTGAGGCCAAGAAGACTGTTGAAGGATTGGACACTACCAACAAGAATTATGGGATAGCTATATCAACTTTAAAGGAGAGATATGGCAAAGAAGATCAGATTATAGACGCTCACTACTCGACTTTGTATAAGATCAAAAGGGCTGAGAAAATTGAAGATTGTCGCAAGACCTTGGACGAAATAGAGAGACACATTAGAGTTCTTCAGTCACTGGGAGAAGACACCAGTCATAATCATCTTAGATTTATGATTATGGAAAAATTCCCGGAAGATATTGTTTATGAAATAAAAATGAAAGTCAAGGTTGAAACTATTGAAGAGTTAAGAAGACAACTTGCTATTGTTATTACTGCACGAGAAGATGCTAGCAGAATTTCCTTTGACAGAACACAACAAGAAGCTACACAGTACACGGTGGAAACACTACATGTGAATAATAAACCAAACTATAGTAACAGACATGTTATGAAGGCAAGACATCAATTTAATAATCAAGGCTTTAACAGAAGCAAGCAAACATTTCAAGGCCTTAGCTCAAGTAATTCAAACTTTAATAAGAAAATTACACCTAACAAGAGAAAACATGATGCAGTAAATAATAGAAAACATTTTGAGAATAAAAGATTCAAAAGACAATGTATATTCTGTCAAGGACCGCACTATAACGATGAATGTAAACAATACAAATCCCTGGAAGAAAGAAAACAAAGGATCAATGACCGTTGTTACAAATGCTTTCGAACCGACCATTTTGCTAGACAGTGCAAGTCTAGCAAAGTTGAATGTCCTCATTGCAACAAATTTGACATGCATAATCGTGCTTTATGTCCTACATTATTTACCTCTGTGAAGGAAAACACTTCAGAAAATGCATAAAATATCCATACCAAGGTGCTTGATAAACTCCCTTAATCATAATAATTGTCAATTACACTGCTTCACCGACGCATCTACAAAAGCCTACGCAGCGGTCGTCTACGTTGTTTCTGGAAACTAAAGGCTTTGTAATTGGTAAATCCAGAATTGTACCAATCAAAGAACAAGCGGACTTAAAAATTCCATGGTTAGAATTACTTGGAGTTCTGATCGGCAGTCGTTTAGTACAGTATGTAGGTATTAAAGTTCTTTAAGTTTAATGTAACACATAAATTCCTTTGGACTGATAGTCAGATTGTAATTGATTGGTACAATTCTCATAAACTGTTGTTACCATTTGTTTTTGAGCGAATAGAAGAAATCAAGAAAACCAAGAACCTGACCATCAGATATTATGTTCTATCTGAATCCAACCCAGCTGATATTGCTACAAGACCAAATAGCTCCAAAGAAGATCACGCTAGATGGTTAGCTGGACCAGACTTTATAGTGCAAAAGCCGAGTGAGTGGCCGGCTGGCACGGTAAGGATGCTGGACACTTCGCTTCTGGCTGCGGAGGGTCCTGCGGATTCGAGTAACTTCGATGTAGATAAGAATCAGTTGCATGTTTCTGAATCGCTGGATATTGAACTAAACACGGTTAAAGACACAAATAATATACAAGGATTAGACAACATAACTACCCGACTGGACAAAAATAAAAAACCAGATTGCACCAATGTTCAGGATTATATTTTGGAAAAAGTTAAAGCTTTACAATTTGAACATTTCAACAACGAAGTAAAAGAAAAAGAACCTAATCTGAGTCGTAACTTAAAGTTATTTTAAGATAATTAAGGTCTATTGTGTTGTAAAGGAAATAGAAGCTGAATTAAACACTCGACCACTTACATGTGTAGACTCTGAAGTGGAGTATGTTCTGAAGCCAGCAGACTTTCTAAATTTTGGTAGATGCATCACCATGGAAACATCACAGGAAGATCCATTAGAGCAAGGTACTACGTCTAAACAGACTTAGTAACGACTTGGAGGCGAGCTCGTATATTACTTGAAGAATTTAAAGAAATGTTTTTTAACCGATATTTAGCAAGTTTACGTGAGAGATACAACAACTCTCATAAGAATCCTCGCGTCACTTCAAAGGAGAAACCTGAAGTAGGTCGGAACGTTCAGATAAAAGGTGACAAAAATCGTGAAGGATGGAAAGTAGGGAAAATTATCTCTCTCATCAAAGGATCCGATGGACTAACAAGAGTAGCAAAAGTAAAAGTAGGTGACAAAGTGTTCACGCGTTCGATTGCTCATCTGTATCCTTTGGAAATGGATGACTCCGATCGGCAACATAATGTAATTCTTCGGGATACAGAACCTTCAGACCAAACTAAACCTTATGATGAAGATTTGGAAAATTCAATCAGCATACCAACTGCTGTAATTAAGGACAGGGTTGAAGTTGAAGTCGATGAATTCAGACCTCAGTTAACATCTGAATCAACATGGATAGACACTACTAAGAGCACAGATATGAGAAATAACAAGGACGCGACTGATGAAAGCCTGGATATGACAGATAACAATATGGATGTGAGAAGTAATGATAATGCCTTGAGTAATGATCCTGACATGAGTAATGAAGTCATGTGAGGAGACTGATCAAAACAAGAAACGTCAAGCAGCAGTTCGAGCCCTGGAAAAGATCAGGGAGTGGACTCGCGATTTGATGACAACTCTACAATAATCTTCCTCGTGGGGAGTGTCGTGAGTTCCGACTCACGAAAGGTAAATGCTTGAAGATTAATAGTTTATTATCTGTAGCAACACTAAAGTAGATTCAATTTCTTATCTCTAGTATTATTTGTCTATGACAATTGTCTGTGGTCACAGTTAGCGCCTAATAGAAATATGTAAAAGTTTTCTCACAAGTGCTTATGTGTAGTTGTTTCGAGTAATATGAAAGTGAAATATAATCATCAGTAATTCACAGGCCGCAATCTCCCAAGAGCTAAGTATTCAAAGTGTCTAAGTATCCCTAAGTATCCCTATGTATCCCTGAGTATCTTGTGTCTTGAAATTCGCACTTATCTATCCTCATCGATAGCGGGATAAATGTAAAGTAAATTTCACCATTAAACTTTGTATGTTCAGCTTACATAAGCCAAGCACGTCCAAGAAGAACCCTAAAGCGTGGCTCCTGACCGTGGGTTCAGGAGTCTGTTCTGGAATTCCAGGTAAATCCCTTCCCATGTGTCAACATCACTGGGAGCTGCTCAGTAACGTATCTCTGGGTGCTAGCTCCCGATAGTGAGGCCACGAGACAAATCTCTGACCAGTTGACACCCTCGTTGAAAGCTAGGCAATGAAATTCTGCCTATGAAAATGGGACAAAGCCAATGGTGGCACCGGGATCAAAGTAAATCAGTTGTGTTGTGGCACAAAAGGGTATAGCCAAAAATCATCTGTAGTGGCTCAACGTTAGTGCTTGGGCGTAGGACTTAGCATACAAGGCTGCCGCCTTAAGCATGGCTCTGATAGTAAAGAATATAAAGTAAAGTTCACTTCAAATTTGAGAGTTCAATAAAGGTCAAGCTGTTGACTACATTAAGGCACAAGGTACACATGAGCGTTGTGGTCTTATGTGGCTCTCTGGTCAGAGAGTCATATATCAAATCTATCCTACAGGAGGTGAATGGAGTTTGGTGCTCCGGGGGTTGCCAATTAGCGAAGCAGACTTATATTCCTGACTAATTCTATAAAGAGATGACTGCGCGGGATTGATAAACCTCAGGTATGAACTTGCTCTCTAGTTGCTCTAATTACACTTGGTATAATTAGTGATTGTTCCTCATACAAACATTGCATTAGCCGATAAGAATAAAATTACTTTATGTGGTCATGGTGAAGTTGGCCACAAAGCCTACTACTACCTCTTAAGATTGTGGGACAGTTATGATCTCAAGGTGGCACCAAGTATTGTCAAGCTCATAAGTAGTTAATTATAACCGAAATTACATCCTCTATGACAAGCATAGCAAGCTATGTATAATCTGTAGGTAGTTGCCGTACTATACCTATCAAAAAATGCGTCATTGGCATTGAATTGATTAGCGTTTAGGTTATTTTGTCATTTTAAACCACTATATTTCTCTAATCTGTTATTTAAACTGAGCCTTACAGCCGCCATTAAGGGATAAAAAGAAAAAGGGGGAAATTAGGTTATTTTAAAATCACACTTCATTATTTTAATTTATAATGATGAGATCAGCGTCTCGAGTTTCAGTTAGTCGAGTCGGGGAGTCGAAAAAGGTTATTTCTTCGAAATCAGCTTCGAAGAGGGCCGTCGATTCATCCGACATCTTATCCAATACCGTGAGAACAAAAAGTTTCACTCCTCAGGACTTCGAACACTTTGTTCCTTGGCTCGTGAAGGAATTGAATGGCTCTCAGTTGGTGGTCGTCAAAAGAAGACTCCAAGGTGATATAAACTATCTAATTAATGTAGACTCCGACATTAAAGAGTATTGAGGGCGCCATATTCGTACGCAAAAGTTTTATTGAAGCTACATTGTGAGACTAAAAGTTGCGGGTTACTTTTTTGTAGGCTGGTAGGTACATTTTGGCTTTGTCACCGTCGGTCCTAGCCCTTGACAGAGTAGAGCGAAGTTGTTTTTAGCGCCGTTGGGTCAACGCTCTGTACATACGCCTCCCCCGCCAACTTTCTTTTCACGTCCCATGCTACCTATCCCAAGTCCAACGAGGGAATGTGCGAAAATCATAGGAATCAAGTTATAGGCGATGCGGCTAGCAACCCATCACTATTTTGATTCCGTTTTCCACCTATACGCTCATAACCTTGCTAAACGTGGCCTGTAAGTCTTGTTACCTTAGACTCTGTCAACCCCGTAAGGGATATATAGAGGTGATTTGTATGTACCTATGTATGTATGTAGGCTATCTAATTTTGGCACCATTTGCCACCTAGAGCGGCCGATCCACTTGCTCTACCCTAGGGCCGATCGGGCGTCGTTTTAAACCCCATAAAGATACTGAACGAAATCAATGACATTAGGTATTTTAAATTTTAATTTTATTGTCATTACGTAACTAATGAGCCGGGAGTGTCGGGGTCGTACTTACCTAATCGTAGGTACTAACCATTTCGCCAACTCATAGAGTATATTTTTTTACAGCGGATTATTCCCAAAAGGGTAACAGGCACGTCCGGTTTGTACAAACCCAAAAGGGTTCTGTCAACTTTTCAATGGCTCGACTCGGCTCTTCTGGGGCAGCTGGCAAGGACTTAGCAACAACGGATTTTGACGATGAAGTTCAAGACGCCATACAATTGATTGCGATTTATGACTACAGTGGACGTTTAACGGAAATTGCGTTTATTGACTGCCCTCTTCCAATAAATAGACAACTGATAAAGATTATCTCGCTGTGTCTCCCATTTCATCCGTTGCTCACGAAACTAACTATTAAGGAAAGAAGATTAAACTGTGGTATTTTGTACGAGATCGCAAAGTTGCTGCCGTTTTCAAATTTAACGAACATCTGCCTGGACAGTTCTTACGTGCGTCAAGGAAATTACTACATTCTTCTGGATCAGACTACTTCTTTAAAGTGCCTGTCGTTAAGTAATTGCAACATAAGCGATGTCGTCTGCCGAGAGATTGCGAAGAGGATCGAGTACCACCAACCTGCTTCCAAGAATCTTCTCTTGCTTAATCTGTCTTTTAACAGGATTACGGATGTGGGTGCTGAGGCTTTGGGGCATTCGTTGAGAACCAACCGTCGCCTTTTACACTTGAACTTGTGCAACAATAAGTTATCCGCTGTCGGAGCTGACCACATTTTGGTACATTTGTCCAAATTTCAGTTAACTACAAGTGAAGTGTTAGACATGAAGCGACGTGGAAAGGAATATTTTGAGGAAAAAGCGGCGGTTCTTGATAGGTGCCTGAAAAAGATTCACCATAATCGGTCATCAGCTAAAAGTGCTACAAGCGGCCAAGCGTCACACACACATTGTCACCCAGCAAAGAGGCAAGCAATCATGGGTGAAGCCAAAGGAGCTTCGGATTATGAAAATGCCCTGATGATGGCATCGGAGATAGTCGGCCCATTCGAGTATACATTCACGTCCGAGAATACTTTTGTTAAGGATGGCATTAGGTTTTGCGTAGGCAACTTAAATCTATGCTCCTTGAATCTTGGATACAATAATTTAAATTTCTTTACCGTAACTAAGATACTTGATATACTCGCGTACCAAAGACTCGTCGAGAAGAGTGGAGGTACTGGTTTAATGAGGTTGGTGATCGAAGGAAACAACTTGCCTAAATGTTGCGTAGAGTATAATATGATAAACACGTATTTGAAGATGGTTACGGATAACTGTATGTCGCGTGCGCCCACGGGATCGAGGAAGCGCACTGTTGATTCTTCGTCAACCCTAAAGGTGGCGAGCAGGTCGGTAGCTGCGCAGAGTTTGAAACGTGGCGTAAAAGCGTAGGTAATTTCTTTCCATTTATTGCTAATACTAATAGGTATATTTATCCTTCTGAAATTACCATTGAAAAGTTTGATTTGATTTTGTACCTACTAAGTACTCATTTTTTTTTGTCATAGGGCTAGATGAGAATTTGGAGGCGGAAGTACTTAGGTATTTTTTTTAACTTTTCAGTTTTTATTCAATACCTACACTTGGATGTGCCAATATGGCGATATTCATTAATTCTCGTATTCTGCATGGTAGGTAAGTTACTTTTTCAAGAAAAAGCGATATTTTCATTTGAGTTAAAGGTAAATAACTAATAAGTCATTCAGATTTTAGTTTATAAGATGCAGCTGTTTGTGTTTTAGTTTTTCGTGTGAATTTTGTTCTATTGACTCCTTTTTATATTTTTTTCTGGGTTTAGGAAAGGTAACTCATATTGTAAACATACCTAGGTGTACTGCCTACAAAGAGAGATGAGGAATATTCGCAAAGCAAATAATGCAAACTTGCAAATTTGAGTGGTCCAAGTCAATTTATTTTTTCCATGGAGCGTGACTTATTTTTTGTCTTTCTTATACTTGACAGTTTTATTCCTCCGAGTGTCAAGTCTCGGAAAACAACACGTAGATAAGATTGTTTTTGTTGTTATGATAAGTGCAATGGCAATAGTATTTTAAGTTAAACTAAAAAAATATCTATTGTTTCATAAGGTGATTCTGATTAGTTAATTTAGTTATGTTCCTTTTATACCTACTCTGTTACATTATTGATACATACCTAAGTCATACATTTTTATTTTAATAAATTAAAAAACAATCCGTTTCGTTTACATTCAACCGATTAATGTAGTTATTACATATTCATGACCGGATAACCTAGTGGTTAGTGACCCTGACTATGAAGCCAGAGGTCCTGGGTTCGAAACCCGGTAGGGGCAGACAGTTGTATGATGAATACTAAGTTATATAAGTATGTTTATCCGTTGCCTGGTACCCATAGTACAAGCTTTGCTTAGTTTGGGGCTGGGTCAATTGATGTAATTTGTCCCAAGATATTTATTTATTTTTATTTATTTAAGTTTAGGACGTTTTGAAAGGAACGCTTTTCATTGCGTTTCCATTATTTTATTTGAAAACGTCCATAAATCGTTACATAGTTCTCTACGAATAAGGTTTTACATTTATTTTATTCTTCTTATACATTCTTCTTACATATTCGTACACATTTATCTCTAGTGACCTATTGTGCGCTGGTCGAAATCAGAACTGCGTTGGCGTCTGCTTGGGACAGATGGCCACCAATCGCAAAGGTCCCCCTGTCCCCTTCGCTATCTTCATCGGAAGCGCTATTCCTGTGCAACCATATTCTGCAACAAAGGTATTCATCATCATCATCATCATCATCATCAGCGAAATCGTCTTAAGAGTTCTACCACACTAGATCGCCATAATGAAGTCACCAGCTACATACCTACACAAATCAGACCTCGCCAAGTGAGCAGTTAGTAAGAGAAATATCTATATAAACTGTATAGCTATGGCGCCATGGCGAGCGTGACGCAGTGCATTAAATCAGTCAACTGATAATGAAATGAACTTAGGCCCCCAAAACGGCACCCTGTCCTCAATACCGTCTTCATCATAAGGGTACACGGGGCCAGTGCCGAGGGCCCCCATTCTCAGGGGGCCCCGAAGGACCGACAATTTCTCAGACACATTTATTCTTAGTAAAAAAATGTTATTATAATTAGCTTTTTTTACTTTCCAAAAGGGTTCCAAATTCTTGTGTGCCCAAGGGCCCCAGCCTAGTTTAAGACGGCCCTGCCTGTCTTATCGCTTATCGCATCTATAGATTGTGTTAGCGATTTTTCCCAAACTCTCATTCCGCGAAACAAGAGGGCGTTATACAATAGGTACGGTTGCTAACTCGTCTCCCCTCAAGGATTCGGCGGCAGGGGTACCTATTGGTCTGCTCTGCACATATGGTAAAGAACACTGAATTAAAGAAGTTTTCTTCATCATGTGCTGACGACCAAGGCCAAAGTAATACTAGCTACGATCTGACGTCGACATCCGTGTGAGAAGACATAGTACATTTAGGAACCTGGATACAACCATTTTTTCTTGATATCGTCGTGATTTAATAGTTCATGTTGCTACTGATAGGTCTATGAATATGAATTTCTACCGCTATAAAATGTAACAAGTGTCTAAACGCCTATCGAGTAAGACTACGTAGCATTAGACCTTGCTCAAGATCAGTAGAGTAATTCACTTTTACACGATCACTGTGAGCTTCCGTATTTACTAAGACTTTGAAACCCAAATGGTCCGGACCATTCTCTCGACTATCTCTTCTAACGGGTCAGAGCCGTGTGTCGGTACATCGTTGGCACGGTCCTGGTTACGGTATTGTTGATAGTATCACCTGGTACATGAGTGTCAAGCTTGACATTTTCCATGCCGTACAGTCCAGCGGCCAGCAATCGCTGGTGGACGGGGAAGACGGTACTGCTGCCAGGGTCGAGAGAAGCGCTGTCCACTCCTACGCCCACAACGTTCTTGTATGACGTCGCTATCCACTCGCCTATCTCTTCGCTAAGACCTAGAAAGGAACATGGACAGCATTAAGTTTCTTAACTGACAATAAGCGTCGCATGGTTTTGGTTTACATTTGAGACATAAAAAGCTACAGTACTGTTATTAATTTCCACTCCAGTGCTACGATTACGGTACCCCCTAAAATGTAGAGCATAGGTACTTAGTTGAAATACTTGAAGTGCCCACATAATTGGGACTTTAAAACGAATATGAGTAACTATAAATATGTAGTTTACTCGTGGGTAAAAGCTCTGGTGTCAACTGGGACGATGTTATGAGGGATTGAAAATGCTCGTATGGTATGCTACCCTATTTTTTTTACCAAGAGTGTTCAGATATTTCTAGTCTTTTTCTATCGTTCCCATGCTAGTAGCTTACCAGGGAAGTTCAACGTTCCGTCTGTCTCATTAGTCCCCATGTATTTCGACCTGTCGGTGTAGAATTGGCTCCATCCGAACTTGAATATGATCATGCAGGGTTTTCCATCGTTGTTGTTTAGCATGTAGTCCAAATGATGCTTGTAGAGAACGAAGTTGGGGTCTCCATTGACGCGGGAGCTTATGTCCACTATGATTACTGGAAAAATATGGTTTATCTCTATAAAAATAGGAATAGCATTGATTAAAAGGTTATTTAATTTTGATTTCCAATTTCCTTACAGACTCTTCAACTACTGCTAAGGTCTTTTAATTTTCGCGCCGCTTTGTTACGTAATGCTGATGGCTAACTTACTTGGTAATTTATTTATTAATTTACTTAGTTGATTAGGCTACCTGGGTAAAAGTAATAAAGGACTAAAACGGAAAGACGCCGCTGCCCGACCTTTAAGAAAAACATGAACAGACTAATAATTTTTTCTTGTCAAATACGTACGGGGCACAATCAGGTTTTCAAGCGGTAACTCTCCAACGTATTTCCCTGGCCTGTAGAAGTGGTACGGGGCATCCATGTGAGTGCCGCCGTGCTCTCCGGCCTCGAAATCATTGGCTGCGTACCTGGAAACAAACAAGTAGGTTCAAAAACGTCTCTATCAATTGTTCAGTGTGAGCGCAGTCAGCTTTTTTGCATGGAAGGCAGAAATGCTCTGGCACTCCACGCTAGGTAGTTTAGCGTTTATAGGTTTTTTTTATTAGCCTGTGTTTGTTCCCACTGTTGGCAAAGCTACCTCCGATCTTCACAACTCCCGATTGGTTGATCGGTGGTCGATTTTATGGCGCCTAAATACTACGAAGTTAACAGTAATAGGTCGACCCTGACATTTTAAGTGCCGGTTATTTATGATGTACCTAGTCTCTGTCTGTTTCGTAGTAAGAAATAGAAAGGGAATGATAGATAACAGACAATTAAGATAGCTGGAACTTTACAGAGAGTGGTGAGACAGGCCCTAAGGCACACAGGACGGAACCATAGTTTTAAATTCTTACAGCAAAATTTACAGGAGTGTTCAAACGGACCTTCACGTGAAGTATTTAGGAAAAGTTTAGATCAACCTTGTATCATTTTGGGCTGTCGCCCGATATTATAACTCTAAATCAGCGCTGTGTGTGATTGCATCAATTTAGTTACTGAGCTTAGTTTAGTTTTTTTGTGGTTACTGTTTGTTACTATATTTATTTTTATCATTTTCTTGTTAGTATGTATTTGGGCCGAAAACTTTCTATCCGTTTCATGTCGTCACTTTATTCTGGAATATTATGTGATAATAATCAATAAGTACATTAACCTTTTGATCCGTAGGTAAACATGCGGCGCTTCGGTTACGTCTGCCGCCCCCAATGTATAGGTATACTTTTTATTTGGTTTCACTTAATCTTTTATACCTTGTTTTATATAGGACTATAACAAATGAACAATGATCGTACCTATTTATATAAAGAAAATACGGTAAATAATATTCTTACCAAGAATTGTTTTCTCCAGTGATCCCAATTTTCTTAGTGAAATCGAAGGGCTTCATGTCAGGCCAATGAATTGTATGTTTGTCAAACTGATGGGATAAGTCGAAGAAATCATAGTTGCCGTTAAAAAGGACGCTGTTTAGTTTGCAGTCGTCGGCGCGCGCGCCGGCAGAGAGGAGCACCGACACGACGGTTACGAACAACATTTTAAGATAGACTGCAGACAACCGCGTTAGTCTATAATATTATTGGGGTGCGAGTCGGGTCACCTCCGCGTGCGGTCAAAACGGACCTTCACGTGAAGTATTTAGGAAAAGTTCAGATCAACCTTGTAGGTATCATTTTGGACTGTCGCCCGATATTGTAACTCTAAATCAGCGCTGTGTGTAATTGCATTAATTTAGTTACTGAGCTGACAAACTTTTTGGTTCTGGTTTAGTTTTTTCTGTGGTTTCTGTTTGTTTCTGTCTTTATTTTTATCATTTTCTCGTTAGTATGTGTTTGGGCCGAAAACTTTCTTTTCGTTTCATGTCGTCACTTTATTCTGGAGTATTATGTGATAATAATCAATAAGTACATTAACCTTTTGATCTGTAAACAAGCGGCGCTTCGGTTATTATCTAATTGAACGAGTTGCTCGAGTTGTCATATCTATAAATAACCCACAATAACATAATGTGTGTCTAAAGCCCGGTTTAGACTTGCGAGGAAAATCTTGTAGGTAGCATTGCATTGCGGCACTGGGTCTACGACTTCTATCCCGTTTGCATCACGGCCTGGCAATGTAATGAAAGTCTGCCCGGGACTTGCCACTGTAGAACCTTGTCAATCAACGTGGAAGTACTTTAACACTGATGGATACAAATAACCAGACGATCACTTATTGCGATAAGGTAATACGTGGTCCAGCCAGGGTTTCATTTGGTTGACCGTACATCTCACGACAAAACGAGCTCCATGTTTAGTTTTGTACAGTTAGCGTCATAAGTACGAAACATTCGAGGTGACCAACAAGTTTGACACACCATAGTTACTAGTTCTATGGTGTACCGAACTATTTGGCCGACTTACATACATGCATACATATATCACGTCTTTATCTCTTACGGGGTAGACAGAGCCTAAGGTGACAAAACCACAAAGCCACGTTTAGCATGATTAAGGGCGTATAGCTGGAAAGGGAAATCAAAATAGTAATGGGTTGCTAGCCGCATTGCCTATAACATGATTCCTAAGACTTTCGCCCATTCCCTCGATGGGGTTTTAGCATCAGCGCGGGAAGAGAAGAAACTGGTAAATTCTATGTTTTTTTTTGTCCCAGACCAGCATGGAAGAAATTTGGCCGACTTGGATGCTTACAAACTGAGTACACGTGCGACCAACTTTTCTCAAGCAAACCTAAGCGAGCATGAGGCGAGGCATAGCCTTCTACATTCCTTCGCTCCCAAATAGGAGGGAAAGAATGGAGGAGGAGAGTCCCATACACACCGCCGCGTCATCCAAACGGCGTGGTGGATAGTGCGTAATGCATTTTCCCTCCGAAAAAAAGCATAGGTTTAACCGGCTTCACTTTGCCGTTCTCAGGACTCCAGTAGAATAGGTAGGTATACTTTTGATTTAGTTTTAGGTACTTAATATTTTAAACCTTATTTTATATAGGACTGGAACAAATGAACAATGATCGTATTTATACAGGGTGTTAGGTAATGAGTGGATAATCCTTGAACTGTGGATAGAGGGCACTTAGGACGTTATAATAAAGCTAAAATAGGTTTAGTAAAAGTGGCACGGTTTCCGAGATATTCGGACTTTTAGGTTTTTTTCGAAAATGAACACCCTTGTTCAATGTTTTGATCATAGCACCATTTTAAACTAACTTTTTCAAATTTTTATTTTTGCTCAATATTCTTGAGTACTTGTATTTTCAGATAGGCATTACTATTTTTGTGAGACTACATGGGATTTTTTTTTAAAAAATCGCAAACTTAATTTTTGCCTTTTCAATCGTACATTGATCGAATTTTCAGCTCTCACGGTGAAAAAAAAATACACTACAGCCTAGTTGCCAATAAGCTTAAAAACATGCCGGTTTAGTGACAATTTCAAAATGGTAATTACCTTTTGAATTTAAATTCAAAATGACAAAATAATAAAAAAAAATACACGCTCACCCACATTTTTCCCGATTTACTTTTTGTATCACGGGCGTAGTACTTAAAATTGTTTGTTGCAAAAATAACATTATTGGCCACTTATTTAAATGCAAATGGCATTTAAATAATTCCAAATATAAAAAACATGCTGACTGCCTTTTGTTTTTTTTTTCTACTTCGATTTTGAATTTCGCTATTATTGCATAATGAATGGTGAAATTGTGCCTTGGAACTCACCATAAATGTAATGCATTTGGGCATATTCTATCAGTGTGTATTATATTCGAAGCAGTATTAAAGTAAACAACTTCAACACAACGATCTAAACGCAAAATTAACCATTCATTAAGCAATCATAATTAGCAAAATTCAAAATCGAAGTAGAAAAAAAAACAAAAGGCAATTGGCATGTTTTTTGGTTTTGGAATTATTTAAATGCCATTTGCATTTAAATAAGTGGCCAATAATGTTATTTTTGTAACAAAAAATTTTGAGTTCTACACCCGTGATACAAAAAATAAATCGGGAAAAATGTGGGTGAGCGTGTATTTTTTTTATTATTTTATCATTTTGAATTTAAATTCATCGATTTTTTTTTTAAAAATCCCATGTAGTCTCACAAAAATAGTAATGCCTATCTGAAAATACAAGTACTCAAGAATATTGAGCAAAAATAAAAAATTGAAAAAGTTAGTTTAAAATGGTGCTTTGATCAAAACATTGAACAAGGGTGTTAATTTTCGAAAAAAACCTAAAAGTCCGAATATCTCGGAAACTGTGCCACTTTTACTAAACCTATTTTAGCTTTATTATAACGTCCTAAGTGCCCTCTATCCATAGTTCAAGGATTATCCACTCATTACCTAACACCCTGTATAAAGAATACGGTGAAATTTTATATTCTTACCAAGAATTGTTTTCTCCAGTGATCCCAATTTTCTTAGTGAAATCGAAGGGCTTCATGTTAGGCCAATGAATTGTGTGTTTGTCAAACTGATGGGATAAGTCGAAGAAATCAATATTGCCGTTAAAAAGGACGCTGTTTAGTTTGCAGTAGTCGGCGCGCGCGCCGGCAAAGAGGAGCACCGACACAACGGTTACGAACAACATTTTAAGATAGACTGAAGACAACCGCGTTAGTACCTATATAATATTTAAGTCTCTCTAAGTTGTATCATATTGACATGTAAAGTATTGGCAGAGTGCAAAGCGGGTGGAGGGGGTAGCCTAAACGATCACAGCGCTCGCTACGGCTAAAATTGTCATTTTTGTCGCTGACTTGAGCTGTCAAATCCATATTGCAGGAAACATTTTCTAATCGTTTTTGAGATAAAAATATGGTCCTGGCAAGATGTGTTGTTGTGAATTGTAATAACACCAAGAAGAATAGCGACTGTAAATTTTACCAATTTCCAAGACCATGGTGGAAACGAGACCAAAGAAATAAGTGGATATTTGCCGTAAGAAAAAAAAAATTAGTTACCTAACCTCTAAAATTTCACTGAAAACAACAATTTTAATATTATTGGCAATAATGTTACTGACTACCATTGTCCAAAATTGTGTAATATAGTAAAATAACACAAGATTTCATTAATATTTTTCACAATATTTACTTACTTCTTGTTTGACAGCGGTGACAATATTGTCCATAATGGCCGCCTATCACGTGGCGCTGTCGTCGCGCACGGTCCCATGCAGTTCAATTATTTAAAACAGTCTAAGTATCTGACTGATTGAGTTATTGTTTTACCAGTGTAGTTTTTTTTCTGCTAAATGCTGTTTTGATAATTAGGTAGGTACCTACATAAACTTTAATTTTTAAATTTTTGCTTGCCAGGTGCTGGAGAAATGTGTGAGACAAATTACCTAAGTATGAGACAAATTATGTATGAGATCATTGTAATACACCACATTTTATGCGAAATAAAGATAATTTGAATTAGAATTTGAAAAAAAAACACAATAATAATTATCAGCGCTGTCGCATGTACAGTGTATATACACCTATAGTACAAGCCTTGCTTAGTTTGGGACTAAGCTATAGGTGTCAGCTGTCCCTTTTTTTACGGTCAACACCCGGAAAAAATCGCAATACGTTTGATAAAAAGAAATCTTATGATAACAGTTTCGTTCGTTTCGTTATCGCTATCGTGACCCTTCTATTATGTCACCTCTAACGTTGCTCCGTTCTGACAAACTGCCCAGCGACGAGATAAATTGTCAATCATCTACAACGTAGAAAGTGATTGGTCTAAGATTTACAAGAACTCCTTTTTACTTTTTCTTTAGGTACTTAAATTTCTAAACTTTTTTTTTTTTTATATGAATAGGAAGGCAAACGAGCAAGTGGGTCACCTGATGGTAAGTGATCACCACTGCCCATAGACACCCGCAACCCCGGGGGGATTGCAGATGCGTTGCCAACCTAGAGGACTAAGATGAAATGCCTCTTGTGCCCGTAATTTCCCCTGAACTATAACTATAACTACACTGAAAATTAGAACACAGAAAAATCCGAAAAGTAAAGTACCTAAATCGATCCCGGATCCTCGTCATTCCGTGACGCGTGCTATACCCCTACACCACCCATAGCAGGTGGGTAAGCCTTCGAATTTTTCTGTTACTAGCTATCACGTAACCTTGTTACTATGCGATTTTTTGTCGCCAAGCGTCATCTGTTTGAATGATGTGTCTGTACGACACAATTACTAACTCCCATGGAACTTCTACTGCTCACCAGGGAAACCCGGCCCCTATGGGTGGTGTAGGGGTATAGCACGCGTCACGGAATGGCGAGGATCCGGGTTCGATGCCCGGGCCATAGGTAGCTTTACTTTTCGGATTTTTCTGTGTTCTAATTTTCAGTGTCGTGTAGAAATTTAATTTCTTGATTCATTTGATAGTACTTATTAGGTACTTTATAATATGACTTTTTTGAGTTAGTTAGTTGGCTTTGCTTCTAACACGGCAAATGTGTGGTAAACAGTTCGTCAACCACAGCTAAGAAAATATTTCCAGGGGAGTTCAGTTTAACTAATCCAACCACCTCCTGCAGAAACCGGATCAATTCGTAGACACAGTGTACAGTACTAATTACTCTGAAACCCAAACTATACTCGGGAGCAGAGAAACCGGGTCACTTTTCATACAACTTTCTACGGGAAGTGACCCGGTTTCTTTGCTTCCGAGCATACTAAACTAACTAAAGGTCTATCGACTATGAATTCGCCGCTAGAGACGCTAATGTAGCGTGAGGTATACTCGTAAATATTGAAACGTCAATTTATCAGTAAAAGTTTAATTTTCCGCCTATTTAGTGTTGTAAAGATTGTTCCCGTTTATTATGGCAGACATACGATATTATTATTATTTTCTGTATATTTATATTCATCTTAAGTTAGGTTCTTACAATATTCATATAAAAAGTAATAAAACAATATTATTACAAAATATAAAAACATTATAAAAACCTAACCTAGGGTTATTATTATTATTATGAGCCTATTGTGTCCCACTGCTGAGCAAAGGCCTCCCCCCAACGCTTACGATAAGACATACGATAGACTTATAATATTGATAAAGAGATAAGAAAAATAAGTGGCAAAATTAAGCGGTACAAACAAATTCGGAGAGTGAATATAAAATCCAGCGTCAGAGCCCTGCGCCAGAGCAAAATATAGGCAGCGTGAGGTCATTTTTTTAAATGGATTGGTTACTTACATTATCATAGGTACAGACATAAAAAAATTGATTATTAGACCAATTTAATAAGTTGTGCTTTAAAAGCAATCTTCGTACCAAATTTCAAATTTCATGGACCAGTTGGAAGTAGGTAGGTACTCTTTATTTTTTGAGATCACGGTAATTTGTGGAACATACATACATACACAATTCACGTCTTTATCCCTTACGGGGTAGACAGAGCCTTAGGTAACAGATACCTACTTGTGTAATTTGTGGAAACACCTTTTAATGACTGTATCTTTTAATTGAGTTGACTTAGAGAGTTGATATTTTCACAGCACTAAGGGGACGTAGTAGACATCCGTATTTGTTATTAATTTCAATTTCAGATCATATACACTTCCACGCTGGTCTGGGAGCAAAGGAAAAACATAGAATGTACCAGTTGCTTCTCGTCCCACGCAGATGGTAAAAGCCCGTCGAGGGAATGGGCGAGTCTTAGGAATCATGTTATAGGCGATGCGGCTAGCAACCCATCACTATTTTGATTCCCCTTTCCACCTATATACGCCTACAATCATGCTAAACGTGGCCTTTAGGTCTTGTTACCTCAGGCTCTGTCTACCCCGTAAGGGATATAGACGTGATTTGTGTGTGTGTGTGTGTGTGTGTGTCAGATCATATAAGGGTTCTTTTTTCCCATTAAAGTACGAAACCCTAAAAAACGGCTAGAAATACATACCTTGCAGACGGCTTTTAGAAAGTAACTTAAAGCACCCCGTTTTAGATACCTAACACCAAAAGAACATGACAACATATTTACCAGGTAATATTCTGTCCGGAGCTCGCACTTTTCTTAGTGAAATCAAAGGATTTAGAGTTAGACCAATAAACTGTGTGCTTGTCAAACTCGTGAGACAAGTCGAGGAAATCATGGTTGCCGTTAAAAATTACGTTGTTTAGTTGAAATTCGTCGGCGTTAGCGCAGAGAGAGAGCAGAACGAACAAGAGGGCTTGGACCAACATCTTGAAATCAACTGAACCATAGTAACGTATCAAATGAACTCACGAATATGTTGATAAAGATAACATTCTGAGATCACAACCGCTATTAGACTTGATAGGTAGCTACTGATACCTACTGTAAGTACCGTAAAACTGCCCACCTATAATCCAGTACTACGGTCCATATCTTCAAGGCGACTTTAAGTATCCATACCAATATTCTTTTTTGTTTTGTCCAAATTTGACATACAACAACATACAAAAATCACGTCTTTATCCCTTACGGGGTAGACAGAGCCTAAGGTAACAGGTACCTACAGGCCACATTAAGCAAGATTGTGGGCGTAAGGTGGAAAATGGAATCAAAATAGTGACGGGTTGCTAGCCTCATCGCCTATATTATAGGAATATAACCCATGCGATATAACCCATCAGTTGATTCCCCTTTCCACCAATGCGCCCTACCTATGCTAAAGGTGGGCTATTACGCAGGAGCAATGCAATTTTCCGGTATAAAAAGTAGTCCGTGTTTTAATCTAAAGTATCAACTCTCTCCGTTCCAAATTTGATCCAAATCCATCCAGTAATTTCAGCGTGAAGAAGGAACAAACGCATACACACTCACTCACATACTCACAAACTTTCACATTTATTATATTACTAGCCTTCTGTCCGCAGCTTCGCCCGCGATAAATTAATTTTCAATCAATAAATAAATTAATAAAATTTAATATAAAAAGTAGCCTCTGTCACTTAGTGATAATGTAGCTTTCTAACGGCAAAAGAATTTTTTAAATCGGTCCAGTAGTTTCGGAGCCTATTCAATGCAAACAAACAAACTTAACAAACAATCAAATTTTTCCTCTTTATAATATTAGTAAAGCTCAGAAAAGACGGCATAGCGCTCAGAGTTATTTTATGATATAGGTTGTAACAGCCTTCTGAGCGTGTTTCACGCTGGTTCATTTCACATGTTTTTTTTTTTCATGGGCTTGTAGTCTACAAGGGCCAAAGCTCAGATCTCGAAAATAACAAACGCAGTACTACCTAGTAAAAAGTTTCGTATACCACGGTGCCTCACCCGTCTAGATAAAAAAATGCGGCCTAAATATTTGACAGAAAAAGCAAGACACTTCATAATGACTTTAGACGACGACTTACCAACAGTAGATTTTTTATTTATTTTTATCCTTTATATTACGTATTTTTCTTTTGATATTGTTTTAATCCGTCAATCAATGAAATCTAGCAGATCATTGTCTTTGAGAGCATTATCAAGCAGCTCGCCGAAAGATAGGGGTGGTTCCACCAAGCCGCTCTTCCATGAGCCTGACCTGGACTTCGAGAAAGAGCTGATGAAGGCAGTTGACAAGTACAATTGCTCTAATATTGTCGTGAATAAAGGAGTACAGAATGGTATGTAGGTTTAACCCTCTTGTTTACTGCCTCCATGTAACGCAAGGGAACGAATTAAACGTCGGAAATATCTCTGCACCTCCCTAGGTATTTAGATTGCCTCATGTTAATGTTCACACTATCAGTAGCAACGCAAGCGAGGAGTATTGTCTGGTGTTGTTAGCTATCTTATTGAATCAAGCGTTATTCTGCGGAGATCCATTTCAATGAACAAAAAATATTTCAATATTATATCCTTAAACTTCTGTGCCATTAAATGCCCAGATATTTCCAGCGTATTGTATGTGCGTTTCCCTGGCTTTCTTTGGAGATATTTGATAGGAAACTCATGGCATCGTTTGCGGGACTTGGAGAAGTCTGCGTCCTGTACTGGCTCTAGCAGGCAGCCGATGCTTTGACGTCTCCTAACAGGATGTTTGCCATGGCAGTAATGTTACTCCTGTCTCCTTTTTTGTTCATCCCAATACATGTTTAGATATTACTGAATCAAACTTGACCGAGACCAGTCTGATGAAAGTGATGAATATTGGGGTTTTGTTACTTAATAATTGATTTTTGTGCCAAGTTTTTGTAAGTACAGTACAGGCAGAATGGCATGTTCGAAATTTATGACAATTTTATGGCCTTCAATTTCAATCTTTGTCATGCTAATTCAGTGACCAGTGATCTGCCGCATGAGAATTATTGAAATAGCACATGCAAATTTGTTTCTGTTGTGCCGAAATAATAACTTGGTCACTGGCAGACTTGGTTTTAATATTGAATACTTATTCAAATCTATTTGGTCATGGGTTTTGACCGACGTTTAAGATGGCCTTAGTGGTTTTGTCCTTGTGCGGATACATAAAGTTAAATTTAAAATGTATAATGGGTTAAACATAATGGTTCAAAACATAATATCTAATGGCATTTTCTGTGTAACTATTAGCTAGATAAACTTCTTTCATAGCGTACAATATACATTGGTTTAGGTTAGGTTAGGTTTAGTTTATAACAATTCTGTTAATTCGCAATTTTCTGTCTAAACCGCATTATATGTATATTTTGAACCATTATGTATTTTAACCCATTATACATTTTAAACTTTATGTATTTTAATACTTACCCATTTTGTCCAGTTTTTCTGTCTGTTTTTATTTAGCTTTACATGCCCTTGTCTAAATGGATAAAGTTACTTGTCGTTTACTATTTTATTTATTAGATGTTTACTTTTAAATGTATTTTATATTTTTTTAACAAAAGTATTTTTTTGTTTTTTATAGATGAATTTTATAAAAATCTTAAGTCTCAAGAACCTCAAAAGAAAGTCATGCTGTCTAGAAGGACGAGTACGACAGCAGTTTCCACTGCAGAAGCCGTCCATGACGAATTTAAGAGACCTGATGACATTACAGGTTCTACGAGCACCACCTTCTTCAATGATGACTCCGCTTTACTAGTCGTTGACGCCTTGTACGACAAACAAAACGAATTAGTGGAGATAATGATCTCCGGAGCTAAAGACATCCCAAGACAAGTCATACAATGCATGGGCCTCTTCTACCCTTTCTTTAAATATCTCACTAAATTATCAATCACTAAATCATGCCTTAACGTCTACACTCTTCATGAGTTAAGCAAAAGTCTACCAATGTCGTATCTTACTGACGTTTATCTAGACGAGTCATTTCTATGCGAGGCCAATTACGCTGTACTACTTAATGAGAAAACTAAACTGCGAAACTTGTCCCTATCAAAATGCCGTATCAATGATGAGGTGTGTGCACTGATAGCGTCAAAATTAGTACTCACAGCTCCCACTGCAAAAAGCCTGGCACTACTAAATTTATCGAGTAACCACATAACGGATAAAGGAGTGGAATCTCTTGCACAGGCGCTTAGAACTAACCGGTGTCTGCGGTATTTAAATCTCGCGGACAACCGCATCACTGACATTGGCGCCTTGCAATTGTTCAACGTGCTGGCGGAATTCCCACTAACGAATGACGAAATCAGCCAGAAACGCTTGAGGCACATGAATTACTTGAGACAGAAGAGAGCCATTTACATGGATTATTTCGATGACGATACGAGATCTTTCGATGAATATAACCGGAAGGCTGTGGTGGCTAAACGAAGTAAAGCTAGTGTCGCTTCATCCAGGAAAATTAGGAAAAGTACAGGCGATGTTGACGCCGCAACCAGAGCCGAACTTATGTCTCTTGAACTTTTAGGACCTTACGTCGATCCGTACAGCCCCGATTGTACAAAAATCAAAGATGGTTGGTCTTATTGCCTGGGTAATGTCGCGCTTGCTTATTTAAACTTGGCTTACAACAGTCTATCGTATCTAGTTTTGAAGAGGCTTAAAGCTGTGCTGCAGTACCAGTCCGATCTTCAGATACCTAACAGTGGTTTAATGAAGGTCATGTTAGACGGAAATCCGTTCCCAATTTGCAGAGAGATTGACATTATCAGCCAACTGCTCATGGCAAATGTGTTACGCGCAGTGCCTGAAGGCAAGCGAAAGCAAAGTGTTGTGGGGAAACCATTAAAAAAGTAACACAATTTGCTCACATTATATTTTATTGTACTTCCAAAGTGTATTTACAATACTTATCATAGAATTAGGATTTTATACTAGGCAGTGATGTGGTTTAGTAATAAACAACACTTTAGATTACGAAAACTAGATTTGGTAACTTTCGTTTACAAAGATCACATTTTTACGAAATAATGATTTTAATTTGAAGAAACATGAATGTTTAACAAAAAATACCGATTTAATCGCATCACACAGCGAATAATTATGTATAAATGTAGGAAGAAATCTTAATTACGGAGATTAGAAGACGAAAAACTAAATAGTATAGATGGATTTTAAAAACTAAACTTACACTAGAGATTAGGCAGCACCAACTTTCGTTTGTCTACTTTAGTTCCCTAAATGAATATACACGAAACTGTAACACAGCTTGGAACATCGTGCCTGTCGTTTACAACTGGCAACCATTCGTTGCTCTGTTACACCCTTGTATATTCAAAGGGCGTTAATGCTCTTATTGGCTTTTAATTTAACATTTTGGCAACTAGTACTCTCGTCACGCGACTACGATCTAAAGTTAATTAACAAATCTAAGTCTTTTTAATTCGGTTATGCTTGTATATCAGTAGATTAGGATGGCTCAATTTCTGGGAGGCAGATACTCTCTGTTAGGTTGTTGCGAAGGGTAGTTGTCGTTAGAAGGCCGTTGAGATCCACCTGTGCTGCCTCCTGTAGGGAAGCTTGGACCAGTGGGCTTCCCTGATGGATAGCCCTGGGAGCTTCCAGGACGAGAGCCAGGGTAACTCGACGGAGCTTGTGACCCTGGGTAGGATGCTGTGGGTCCTTGCGGGCTGCTAGAGCCTGGGTAACCAGAAGATGGACCCGTGCTCCCCGGATAAGAGGCCGAAGGACCTTGTGGTCCAGAACTACCAGGGTATGACGCCGAAGGCCCTTGTGGACCATTGCTACCGGGGTACGAAGCGGACGGACCTTGGGGACCGGTGCTACCTGGATAAGAAGCTGATGGTCCTTGAGGACCAGTGCTGCCTGGGTAGTTTGATGTAGGTCCTTGGGGTCCTGCGCTGCCTGGGTAGTTGGCCGTGGGTCCTTGAGGTCCGCTGCTTCCTGGGTAATTAGAAGAAGGTCCTGTACTGCCAGGGTAGGAAGCGGGGGGTCCCTGCGGTCCTTGCGGGTAGTCATTTTGTCCAGAACCAGGAAACCCACCTTGTGGTCTGGAGCCAGTCACTGAGTAGTCGTAGAGGTTAGCGTTGAGGTCATAAAGGCCGGGCGCGGAGTTGCAGTCGAATTGGTTCCACCAAACGCAAACGAAGACTTGCTGAGAAAAAATAGTTCCATTGGGACAAAGGAAATCATAGGTTCTGTTGTTGGAGCAAACATGGAAGGCTTGACAGCGGGTTTCAACATCGGCGTAGTACCCTGGATAAGCTTGAGCATCACATCTGAAGGACGTCTGAGGGACTTCGGTAAGGATGGGGTAGTCCTTATCAGGTTCGCCGGGAATCGCCGAGTAGTCTCCTCCTTCGTATGCTCCACTGTCATCGTTAGAGCCGAAATTTTGCGAACCGGGTTGCGAGCCTTGCTGTCCTGGATAGTTTTGACCTTGCCCAGGGTAGTTCGAACCGCTCTGGCTGGGGAATCCTCCTGTGGTTGGTCCCTGTCCTGGAAATCCGCCTGTCGTCGGTCCCTGTCCAGGGAATCCTCCGGTCGTTGAACTCTGTCCGGGGAATCCCCCTGTTGATGGTCCTTGTCCAGGGTAGCCACCAGTTGAGGGGCCTTGTCCAGGGAAGCTACCAGCTGTAGGTCCTTGACCGGGAAAAGATCCAGGATATCCGGAACCACCTTGTTGTCCTGGTTTCTGGTTGTTAGAGGGCGGATAGCCTTGGTTAGGGCCGGTAGGGTAGTTTGGAGCTCCTGGGGTAGAACCAGCGCCAGTGTTAGGGTATTCGTCGCTCTGGGGTCCGTTAGGGAAGGTCGGTGAGGTGGGAGAGCTCGGGTAGCCGTTCGAAGAACCAGGGAAGCTAGGTCGGTTGGGCGTGGTCCCCTGGCCGAAGGGTTTACCCGGTTTATTGTACTCGTAGCCATTCTGGGCCAATGTTAGAGCCAGTAAAGCTGAAACAAGAAAAAATAAATTTGAGCACAATAGGTTCATTCAATTTGCGTTCTCGGTTCAATGGGCCGGCAAAAAGACAGGCCAGCAGTTGAACGTAATCTTTCATCTCGCCAGAGACAATGTGAAACATAATGTTATTTCAGAATCTACGGGTCATGTGTAAAGACACAACACATGATAGAAATCATAGTAATTTTATGTGTATGTCCTAAGTCGTCATTTCAGACATATGTTCTAGATTGGGTGTTTCTAAACAGCTCTAACATTGTAGTCGTGTTTACTTTGTTGACCAGCGCAGAAAAGGTGATTAGGACGTAAAAATACTGCGTTATAATGAAACGTCGACGCACACATAATTAACGAGATGCAGACAATTTTAGGCGTAGTTTGCAACATCATTAACATTTTTAAGGAAACCTTGATCTAAAAATATCAAAGTTAAACGGTTTGGTACCCAACTCGGAACAATTAAATATAAACAGTATTGTCATAATCTCCCACGAATTAGTCGTTTCTAGATTACAATGCACATTGGGATCGCACGTTTTTGTCAATATTTGGCCTTAATATGGCCACTATACTTAATTGTAACAATACGATGATTTTTCGTGAATTATACTAATTAATGTCATCTTATGTTGTTGTTTAATTATTTCCTCTCCTATTTAGTTCAGATTACAGAATGTCTTGATTTAGACAAAATAAAATTACTTTTTATTAGCTAGGCCTATGCGTTCGATGATTTATAATTATGATAAACCTAATGGCTTACGGCGAATCTAATCTAGCTTGAACATCTTTTGTTTACCATAAATAGACGACAGCACAAAATATTGCTGCAGTAGAATCCAATCTCAAAATCACAAAGGTTCCAAATGTTAGAAATTTTACGCATAGGCTTGGCAAGCTATCTGATAAGTTGCAAAAGTATCACGCGATTGTTTATTTAAAGTTATCGAGTATAGTTTAACAAATGATCCCCTTGTTCGTACTATTGTATCACACGGAAGAGCTATCCTAGTGTAATGGCGGCTTAAGGTCATCACGGGTTATGTATCCTATTAATCATCTCAGAAGTTTTTACTAATCTAGAATTACGCTTTCGCTCCATTAACGAAACGTTAGGAGTTAATAAAAAGTTTATTGCCACTGTTGTTGTGTCTGCCAAAAATGTTAACGATGGAAACGATTGTAACGATTGTTCTAGTTCAACTCGCTATTGTTCAGCTGCATTATTAAATTGTATAACAGTAGCCAATCTTTCAAGGCTGGCCTTGATACACTTGTTTTTGGGTTTGTCAACACACAATAGGAAACAATACTGAAAAGACGTCCGGTCCGGTGTCATATGTTTTTGTCAAAACATTTATCTCCCAAAAACTTTCAGAAGGTACTAATAGAAAACGTTGATGTATTTTCTATTAAAAAGTCAAATTAAGGTTACCTTAGGTATTTTCTTAATTAATAATATCTTTTGCATTTTGACGGTATTTTTCCCACTCGTCGTAACATGACTAAGTCAGTTCCAATTTAAATTAATAGTTTGTCGAGACTGGAAATAAGATCTTATTCTTATGATTATGACGTTCAGCCGTGGTGTGCTATAAGCACGCTGTCACAGTCATATTCCCCTTCCGTTAGTCTCCCGCATCTGGTCAGTGGATTGCCAGATCCACTGGCACTTCTGTTTGGTTGACTCCATTGCTTGTGCTGTCTTTCTGTCAAGACACTGCAGCACCAGATTTTTCCCAAACAAATGTGTTTATCATCAACTTCGATAAGCACGTGGACTGAAATATAGTCATTAAGCCATTTTGTACCATAAAACTGTTAAACGAACGTTCAAAACTGTTAACCATCTTTGAACAAAAGCCAAGGGAACCACAAAGAATGGAAGTCACCTACAAGAATCCAGCCGTAGTTATAGAGTAATAAAGTTGTAAGTTAAGTAACATCAGCATGTTGTTCGGACAATAGGCTAACCGCAGATAGAATCGCGTGAGAAGAAATTTCGCAAAATGTAGGAAATTGCCGAAGAACTGGCTCATCATTAATTGGACTATGAGTGAATAAGTGATCCAGTTCCAGAACTCAGTAAGCACCAACTTGGAACGTTCAATTTCCAACACAATAATTTTGGAATAGAATCTATTGTCGATTTGGATGGTGGTTTGTCTTGTGATGTTTACTGAGGGGTTGTTTTGCAAAATTTTCGATGTGCTGTGGTTTACGCTGTATCCCTTGAAATTGACTTGTGACCTTGTAACTATTGTGTTAGGAAATCCTTTTATTGGCTGTCAGCGCTTTGGATTCCCAGGTCATCTTGACCTAGATTTCGCAAATTAAATTAAGATTTAATCTTAGATAGTACAATGAGCATTACAAAGGGCTATATGCCGAGTGAAATTAATTTTTTGAATCTTGCTTTACGTGGCCCAGACTTGGCTTACTGTAGCTTATGGTTTCTTCTCGCCGGGTAAGCATGCTTTCTTTTGACACAACTATTGCTCTAGTAAGTATAGTTGATCAAATAAGTGCTTTACCATATTTCATGACATTTCCACCAACAGGAAGAAACAATAAGGTGATTTAATTTAAATTAATTATAAGTGAAAATAGTTTTTGATGTACGAAGCCGTGCAAATGATATTGGACCATAAGGGATGAGCAAACATCTAGGTTGACTGTAGGTAGTAACCCTTTAGATATTCCCTTTATAGTGGTCGTGACCATTTAGAAATCCTCACTGCTTCGGCTTTATCTTGCATCTCATTTAATTTATTCAGGGCATCCAAAATTAAGCTTTGTTGGAAACGATTTGTTTCATCTGATACGATCTACAGTTTCGAGGAGGCGCAGAGCGTTCAACGATTTTCAGTGAAGCAACGATGTATCCGGTAGTTAAGTGTATTTTTAAATTGTTTTAAACAAATGCGCTTTCAATTCAAAGAAACGGTGCTGGGGGAGCCCAAACCCACTGGACGCTGTGGTGACATCGCCAGCTACTATACCAGCGCTATACCAGCGCCTCTAGCGGCCAATTCATACGAGACTACCGGTCTTGCGGTAGCCCTCATTTTGCTTTTGTACATCAGCCGGCTTTTTACTGACAGTTCGTGGCAAAGGAGCTTAGTCCCATACAATAATGAAACAAAACACTTCCGAATGATCATGTCCGTGACACCTTAGAGGCGATCTTGTTAAAGTGTCGTTGCGATTCGGAGCTCGGCCTCTGCGGACGGCGATTTGCGAAGCTGGGAGCGATCAGCTGATTGTGGCGTTCCCAAGTGCCGCAACTTGACATTGGACGTTGCGCAACGTCATAATGAGCTAGGCAGGCGTATTTGTATTCGGACTTCAATATGTCACTATCTGCTGTAGATTAACTTCTCAGGAAACGGGTGATAGGTCACTGTGCAAGGTCCATTCGGATCCTTACCTGCTAATCCTGCCGCTGGGTAGTCGTGCTTGCGTTGCTATTTTCCAGCAAAGGGTAAGAAAGTCATTGAAATTATTGACAATTGAGGTATTCCATCTTAATCCTCTAGGCTGGCAACGCGTGTTCAGAACCCTAGCAAGCCCAGTTTTTTATAGCGCAATGTTAGATGTAGCTAGGGCACGGGGTATTAGTTGAACATGGTCAGCTGATAGTTTTCTACGCTGTATTCCATTACATATACAAGTAGGTTATCTTTGAGACAATAGTTAATAAAGAAACAAGAGTGTGTTTACTTGCGTTTTTCCCAAAGAAGAGAAACAGATCGCTGTGATTTTTTTTCAACGGTTCCTGGAGGTCCGGTGAGTAACCACGTAACTGTTTCAAAAACTGAAAGGCAAAGGCAGCGTGCCTATACAATAAAGTTTTGACAACATGACATGGCCTTGACTTGGAGCAATTGACAATTATCCGTCCTCGCGTGACGAGATCTTTATAACAGCGGACCACAAAAAGCATAATTATGATAATTTTCTTAAAGTTTTACTTCCTTCATAACGTTTAATGTTAATACAGTGGCTCCCAAGTTTACTTAGTTAATGGCGGTCCCAGACACGATGTGAAGTTTTAGACAAATGTTGTAGAAACATTTACTCACTTGGTGACAAAATCAGGAAAACTCATTTTCCGAGAGATAGGATTGAACTAGGTACACTTATCCCCCAAATATACCCCTAACAGTAGTAATGCCGAGAGTCCTCAAAAAACGATTTATCCGGAAGGAAGGGGTGGGGGGATGCATTTTGCCATTTTTACTACGGACCCTAAAATAAAACAATCATTTGGTCGATTATTAAGTTGCTTACTAGAGTGAAGGTCCGAATTTTAAGAAACAATTGACGTGTATTAATTGTTTCTTTTATCGTATTATTGCGAAAGGAGATCTCATAGCGATAACCATTTTGCCATCGCCTAAATTGTTATGGTCCAAATCTATTCCCATATCACGCTAAGGTCAGTGTTAATTGCAGAATTGCTTCTAATAACTAAAGTCAAATATTTATCGGACAGTTATAAAAGGTAGTTGGGTAACTGATGAGTGTAAAGGTATTACTTTTGCAATAATATAACTTCTTCGAAGGTAGTGATTTTCATCGATTTCTTAAAATCGCAATGATGAAACTGACTTCATGTCAAGTGTGAACGTTTGCTTTTGTAGTTCTTGTCTCGTCTGTCTAAGGTTCGGTTTCTTGCTGCAAATTTTAACGATCTAGCTCAGGGCATAGATCTGTAATTTAGTTTCTTAGCGGCTTCAAATGCCGGTTGATGGTGGGTCTTTCGAAGCTTTGAAAATAATTAATATTAATGAGACGTTCACTTGAATCGATGGATGAATGGTGCAAAAGATGTCGTTATGATTGTAGAATAGGTACTTAAATCGACTTAAATGCATTTGCTGATGTTAAAAATGTAGGGTAAGTCTGTCGATCTGAATAACCATTTCCTAATGTTTTAATAGAAGTTGTTATCGACAAAATCGTTATTTAAGAATGTTTGAATGCCTTATCTTCATCATTTATTAAAGTACTGGGTACTTTTTCAGCTTAATATTACTGCCTACTTAACTGGTTTGTGAAAATTAGGATTCATCAAATGTCTTTGAACGAATTATGTTTTGTTTAGATTTCTAGCCCAAGTAAAAAGTAGATAATATTTCCATTTCATTACCAAACTGTCCGTATTTACAACATCCAAATACTTTTACTCAATATGCGGAGTTTTAATTTAACATTTAAACAAACTAAGATCAGCTTCTGCACTTATTCACCAATTCAAGTGCCTGCCTAAGTCTGGCTCAAACTATCCACAGACAAATCGGGAACTGTTCCATTTTTGAAATAAAAGCCACGCAAGGGCGCCACTCGTGCCCAACTGTCACGAAATGGCACACAAAACGAGGAAGCTAACATCTGAACCCAGTTTACACTTGGTGAACCACCACACCTTATTTCCTTCATCTTTATGGTGTTAACTGAAAGGCTACATTGGTATGACGTGTAGAGTTTGCAAGCGCAAATGTAGTTCCGTCGGGACACCACGATAACGTGCGAAGATGTTTATTTGCCTCAGTTTGTCACTGTTGTGTAATTGAGATTTTGTGAATGCAGTGAAGTGTGATAGGCTGGGAATGTTCGCGTCGACTCACGAGGATCCTACGTAATCTTAGAGTAATGTAGAAACCTAATACATAATATGCCAAGCAAACGAAGGTTAATAAAGAGGTACAATATCTTTATTAATCATACGTCAGACTCAATGGTAAGCCAATAATAAAAATTTGTAAAGCATGCCTTGCCTGGTGTAGCACTTGATATCTCTGGTTGCGTGCCAGCAGCTGGCGAAATGTGTGCGACTGCAAGTACTAAGAACCATAATGTACCACATTTTATGCTAATAAAGAACTTTGACTTGACTTGAGAACAAAGCTAAATTTGCTTCAGATTAAAAAGATGCAGGACTTTTAAGAATATTTTGTATGGTTGTCCCCAGAATACTTACTACTCGTACCTTTGATCTCTGAAGTATTAATAATTTATAACATTATTAATCTCGGAAACTCTGTTGACATTGAAAATGAATATTGGGAATCTTAATCGTAATTAACCCAAAATCATAGTTAAAATTACCCCTAAATAAGCGAAATTGAACCGTGATTACCCCTAAATCTTAATATTAGTAGAGAGTACTTTTGGTTTAGTAAATAATCCTCAACCCATTAATTAGCGACTACGGTAGCTTTAGTACGGTAACATTAAACTATTAATAAAACAGCATTGTCTTGCACACGCAGCGTAGGGTAATCGAGTATTGAGCAACTAAATAATACATATTCCACATAAACCCATTTGTAATTGAGACACGATTACATTGCTTGGGTTCAGTCTAAGTTAACGGTAAGTCAAAGTTATAGGTAACGGGTAAAGTTATTGGGAAATGCGAGGCAGAAGTGCAAAACGTCATGTTATTCGTTAGTTCAAATTGGTCACGAGAATGATGCCCGCTCCCTGTAAATTGTGGGAGATTGAGCATAATTGAGTGATTAAATGTTTAAGTTTGAGATGCTGATTGTATAAGTATTACGAAGCAAAATACAAATACTTATGCATGGTAAGCATTCAAATAACTACAATGAATAAAGCAGAATATCATACATACATACCGTCACGCCTCTTTTCCATAGGCCAGGGGTAGACAGGTACTTTGTTCCACTTGCTACGATCCTGACATACCTCTTTCGCTTCATCAACATTCATCAATCTCTTCAGTCATGCTCGTCGGTTTCGGGTACTCTTGACACCTTTTTCAAAACGTCCCCATTTTGGCCACGGAACGTCGGTCCTTTCCCTCCCACTCCCCATATAAATAATCTAATCTGTTTAGTTAGAAGAATATTATTTTACAATAACGCTTGATGGGTAGGTTCCATCAATTCAACGTGATATCCAAGCAATAGCGCGCTGGTGATTCTGTTATGGGTAATTTTTTGGGGAGTGAACTATTCTTTTACTAGTTGGTACATTAGGTATTATTAATGTTTAAATTAGCTTAGCCTTTCAAATATCATGTAAGCTGAATTCTTGTAGCTTTTGACCCTTCCCTGATCTTGTCGGTAAAAGTAAGCAAAGTGCTTATCCCGTTTTTCTCCTCAATTCATTGTCCTATAAAGAGTCAGTAGAAAATGATCATTCAATCCCCTCCAGTCAAAAACTAGCAAAACATAAAAACCCCATACCCTTTACTGTTACGAATTTTAACGCCCCCCTAGACCATGGATGGTAGAAAAGCTAAATTCAACTAGTATCTGTTACAATAATAACATTTTTTATTTCAGACAATGTCCATACAAAATCATTTATAATTAAACTAAGATAAAAAGAACGGAGGTGACACAAAATTTTAATCCATTATGTATTTCACGCGGTCTATTAATAGATAGGATATTATGGTTGAATTAAGTTCTGCGATATGCTCATTACTTCAAAATAAAGGGCTATATCCTTCCTCAGTTTCCATTGTCTATTAAATTGTTAAATATTATTGTTTTTATTACCAAACCCGTTGAATGTACGCTGTACTGGAAAAAAGACTAATGCTGAAGCTAGAATTCGGTAGAGAATTGGGATTGTCTAAAAAAAAATACCTATCCTTTTTATATTTTTTTTGTGCAGAATAGTCAATTATAACAAACCAATTTCAATATTTTCTCATATAACTCGGTATTTTTTTCACTATTAATTATTGATTAAAGTATTTTGGTTGATGACGTCAGAGTTTCCACTGCCGGTGTCACACATCTGCTTATTGGATAAATTGATCATAAAACGTATGTGAAGCGCCGCCATTAACGTCTTTTCTATCTGTGGTGAAGTTGGCAAACTGTCAATACTGTCATTAGTATCAATGTCAACATGATTCAACAATAACACAGGAAGATTCACGCGATCTTCTCCTATGTTTTATATTTTCACAGCCGTTACACATACCATAACATTCTGCGCGAAGCAGAAAGGTCCATAAACACATACCAGGTATGATCAAGACAAAACAGGACCCGGAAATAAGACAGTAAACTCAGTAGGTGAAAGTAAACCGAAAAACGTAATATTTCGCTATCCATTAAAATATTTAGCGGAAAATCTTTCATGTGAGCGAAGCACATCGCTGTGCGGATACACTCTTGGCTAATTATCTACCGAAAGTGCTTCTAAATCTAAACTATAATACAACAATATGAAAGTAATCCGTGGAAAAAACAAGAATTTTGACAGTAACAAGATTGTCATTTTGCTTGTCAGCTGTCATAAGATGAATGAAATGTCAGATTGCGGGTCCAAATTGAACTCCGTAGTATAATCCACGCGTAAATAGCATAGAATTTGTAACATTTGCAAATAAAGTACATTTTGGACCGTCTACGTCATGTCTGGGAATGTCAAATGAAGGTCATTGCTTATTTTTCATGTAATAAATTCATTATAGTAAAATAAAATAAAGTAAATACAGAAAACGATTTAAAAAGCATTTATCTCGAAATGGTTTTCGATTGACTATACATTGTAAAAAAATAGACAATCCCAATTGTCAGGGAAAGGGCAATATCGAATGATTTAAACTTAAAGATCATCAAAAATCCTAATCCGAACGTCGACAATCAATCTAAAGATGTGAACAAAACACAATAGGTACACAAAGATGATCATTATTTAACTTACCTATGTTCTATTTGCGTCATTAGCAATTTATACATTTATACTTACAGTTAAGTACATGCAAACAATGAATATTTCAAATTGGATATTATAAGTTTTTGTACCATAAGGCAATAATGCCCATCATTATAATATTAACGTCTTTAGGCAAACAATGCTCCTTAACATCAAAATGACCCAAAATTAACCGGACTTTGGCTGACCTTTTAGTTCAATCAAGCGAAAAATTATTGAGATTGTTCTGACATTTTCGAAGTAACAATAGTCAAATTGCAAATGGAGAAAATTATCTCATCTAACAAATTGTCGTACACAGAGCGTTGTTAGCGTTAAAGCATTGACTTCTACTGACGGTAAGGCATACGTACAGCCAGCCAAACGGAACCTTATAGGCCACTGTAGAACCTTTTCACAACCAACATCGGACTACTTCGACGATGACAGACACAAATAACGAGCCGATCACTTATTGCGATAAGGTCATACAGAGCCAAGGGTTCCATTTAATTTCGTTGACCTATTTACTTACTACTTTTTATACACTTTTTCAAGCAACGAAATTTTTAGAGAATTTTATGAAATACATTTGAACCCACATAGGTACCTATTCCGTTTTTTTCCATATAAGCCTAATCATATTGAAGAATCGACGTTACTTCCGTGACTTAGGTTTTCGATTAATCTTCAACAGATAAAAGAAAAACTTTCAGACATCGGAATTTGTTGAGACACCATTATGACGCAAGTTATCAGAAAGATAGATATTTTGGGTTAAGTTCCCAATCCCACCTTTGCGATACTTTTAAGTTTAATCTCCAAAAGTTTCTTTTTTCCATTCCAATGTAGCTTTTCCTTTAAAAACTGTTCTTTTATTTGTTGTTTCTTCTTTATTAAACTTCGGTCATCAGTATCATTCAACGAAGGTAATAGGAGCAATGCAATTTCCGAAAGATTCGAGACAAAAACTATTCTACGACCTTGGGTTACCCCGAGTTCCCCGGGACTCAAAATATTTCCATACCAGATTTCATCTATATCGGCTCAAGTGCTTAAAAGTGAACAGGTAACAGACAAGGGGGGACTACTCCGAAATTCGATTTGCGAAGATCGTATCCTACCGTCCCTTTTACGCTCAAATGAATGGTCGTGAGAGCGGAACTGCACAAAATGAACTTCGAAAATCGAATTTCGGAATGTAAGGCGGGCTTTATGCGCACACGCAGCAAGCAAAGCCTCCAAGCCGCGAGCGCAGCGAACCAAAATAAATCAGGCTTCCATTATGCGCGGCACGACGGTCACGCGACCTCGGCTGGTGCACTCGGGTCAATGGAGACGCATGCCAATCTGTGGTGTATCAATAATGCAATGTGATAGTTTAGGGACGTAGCAGTAGAGCAGAGATGTAACGGAGGTAGTTTTATCGGAACCGAAGGCGGAGTCGGAGTTTTTAAATTTGCTTTATCGGAGTCGGAATCGGAGTCAGAGGCAGGGTCGGATAATTGACGATAGATAGAGTGCACGTAGTGGGAGTCGGGGGGATTCCCCGCGCGACATGTATGTACCTGTTCATAACAGTCGACACAGGCTGCCGCCGCCGCTATGTTATGCTTCGACCTCCGATTAAAACCTTCGATTTAAAAGTGTCGGAGCCGATGTCGGAACCGGAGGTGTAATTAATAATCGGAAGTTCCGACTTAACGGAACCGGAGTCGAAGCTCCGTAACATCCCTGCTGTAGAGCTCGTTACTTACTGGAAGAGTGTGACACATATACTGTGTGATTTGTGTGTATTCGTGCCTTCCTGAAAGTAGTGGTCGATGCACATTCGGACGTTTTATGAGTTGTTGACTTTATGTAACTGTGGCTCCGTACCACATCGTTTAATTTTAAGTTCTCAATTAAATTGTGTAACAGACGTATTATTACATTGTACGCATTAGATCAACGAGATGTACAAGTAGGTATATAGGAGCCTTACCATGACGTCCTTTTTTTTTAACGTGTGACAAATGCGCCTTATGCATTCCCGCGCTCGGGGCAGCAACGGGGGTATGACGGGCTCTCCAGCTCGCCGCTGCCTTCCCTATGGAAGAAAGGGAGAGGCCTACCGTCTAAAAACACACACGTTCCCTCCTGGCCATGAACTGTGGGCGTTGCAGGAGCACTACGGTGTCACCGCTGTGCCCACTGGCCGCCCCGGGATGGGGCAGATGGCAACGGCACCGTTGAATGCGGGTTCCGGATTCCCCGCCCTCCCCCGCCGGTGACCGTTTGTTTTTACCATGACGTCCTAATGCGATTCAACTTCTACTTAGTTCAGATTATAGCTGTCATTTTTGTTATTATTGATCTGATAGCGAGCGAACCTGAACTGAATCGGAATTGAATTGACGTCATAGTAAGCTGTACAGGTAAGTAGGTATATGACAGCTAAAGGTTCTCATAGGTGCCAGTCCAGAGGTAAAACAATTTTTAATCTAAGTATAACAACCTCTAACACTTTTGTCTCTTCCCTAAGTTATGAAGTTTCTTGCGATTGTAACTTTGATTCGTTATAATGAATTAATATTTTTTTTGCGGATTTTGATGCGGTTTTTTTGATAGGTATAGTGATTCAAGAGGAAGGTTTATATAACTCTACGCAGACGAAGTCGCGGGCAGAAGCTAGTTCTATATGAAATAAAAGCTGACTACCTACCCATTTGTAACGTAATGTAATGCACAAAAATCTGCTGTTGCGTCGGACCCTTTTGTAAAATTATAGTGCGGCTCAATTTCGAATTTTCATTCATGGCTTTACAATATTCGCTTTTGCCTCTGAACAGCGGTTTTACTGGTTTAACCGTCGTACAGTAATATTGACGACGCGGCCGCAGCCACCACAACCGCGATTGATTTTACAATTCATACGTTGCATTCAGAACTTGCTTGCACCACAGGGGCCCGATTTTTGAAAGCACATGTGTGAAAATACCACTCGAAAGTGGTGAAAATTTGGGCTGAATTTGAATGACGAGTAGCATAGAAAACAATCGCAGCTCTCCTTAATCTTGTGAACTAGTCATAATTTTGATTAGAGCTGTAGTTTTGGAGATATATAAGCTGATTTATACCACTTTCGAGTGATGTGCTTTCAAAAATCGGGCCCCAGATTACAACACGAACGTATCTCCAATGCTATTTATATGGAAAAATCGTATAAAAATATGTACGCGATAGTTAAAAAGTCTATTACTAGCAATGATAAACTGTAAAGTTTTTGGGGATGTTGTAAATAGAAAACAGTTTAGAGCGAAACATTATTAAAGAGTTGCGATGAAAGATGAAATAGTACCTATGTTAGAGTATGATGAAAAGTAATTGAATTCAATAGATTTAGGAATTCAATTGTCTTTATTCATCAGTATCAATATTATTCTGTTGTTCATCCTCTTCTTGGTTTAAGCTTTCAGCACCGCGTCGTATTGCTTCTCTCGCTTATTTTACAATAAAGTGTCTGTATTAACTTGAACTAGAGTGTTTTCATATTGTGAATGTCTTAACGGTTTTCCGTATGTTAAGAGTTTATAGTTACCCAATGAATAATCTAAGACCACAAGCCTGTTTTAATAATAAACAAAAGGATCAACATCGATTATCTTTCGCAACGCAAACTCATAAATATCTAAGAAAATTGATCTCTAATGGTTTATACCATATACGATGTTCCCAGCCGAGTTTATGGACGTGGGTAAGTTACTTTAGCGATGGGGCGTGGCTTCGGGCATTGCGAGATGTGAACTAGTAAACGTAGTAGTGTTTGGATAGATGTGCAAATTCAGTGACCCGTTTCTAGAACCTACAAGCTACAATTTTACAAGTACTAGCAACAATAGTCCGATCAGCCAATCCATGGCAGAGTTTTACCCATGTTGCCAGTTTAGACTTGTAAAATTGCAATTTTCAGCTTCGAAAAACGGGCTACAGTCAAACAATGCTTAAACTGGCTGAAAAGATATGTCTGTTTCTAATGTATGTCATCGTGTTCAATTCGAAAAAAAAGCAAGTACCTAACTAAAACAAATGAATGAATTTGCGTCGGTCTTATCGCTAGTTTACGAAAAGATGGTAACTGCAGACTCTGTAGCTGTTGACTCTAATTAACATTAAAAATAATAACATTGTCATTGAGATCCATCTTCCACTTTTGGATTAGTTGAAATTGGCACTAGCATCTCGCTTATATTAATTCGCAAAATATTGATTCTGGTTCATTATCACAACTTTGCGACATAGTGATTGTTTGTAATCTTCAATGAATTCATTACCACAACTTTTCAGTCATAATGACTTTATAATCCGCACAGATGTAATGAAGTGCTTAGTCACCGATCACACGACAAGTCTGTATCAATAGCCATTGAGAAAAACACGCAACAGTCATTCTGCGGACAGAATTGCGGTAGACTAACGCTCTCTGACCCCGTGTCATTACGGCCCATCGGTAGGTGGTATTATTAACATACGTGGCCCAATAATTGGTATTGCTTTCCTATATTCGAGACGATGTGGGTGATTTGATGGTTTACTTTAGCGTTTGTGTAATAAATACAGAGCGCGGGCGCCTTGTCCGATCTGTCACTTGAAGATTGATAATTTAATTTACCTATTGACGGTTCTTGACTTGAGTATTTAAGATTCAAACGAACTTTTCATGAAACGACAATGTGAAATAAGTTTATTAATGTAAGTTAAGACCATGGTTAATTTGCTTCGTAGCTAAAGATAATAAAACTAGTCTATAAACAGTTATTTTAATTAGTGTGCAAATTAAGAATTTAATAAAAGTTAAAAGCGTGGAACGTGACTATTAGCCACATTAATTTAGAACTGCATTAGTTTCCTAGGATTCACTGCTACCTAAGATATCTTGTACAAAAAACTTTATTCATTAATATTATTCAGATGTAGAGATATAAACCAATACACTGTACTTATGTATAAAAACAAGAGAAAACTAACAAAAAATATTTTTATTAATACTGTGTAACATGACTGGAAATTATGATCCGTGAAATCATTTTATTTGCGGTTAGGTGTTAGGCGGTAAGTCAGCAGGGGCGGTGAAAGCCTTACACTAACCATCTAGGCGTGACAAACTGACATAATGTAATTAAAGTTACGCTCCATATAATTAAATAAAGCCTCGATTTTGATGCTGGCAAGTTTGACTAGCTAGGCGAATGAAAAGTATTTATTGTTATTTTTTTTGAGCATTTTTTGTGTCTCACTGCTAAGCAAAGGCCTTAGGATAGCAAATTATGTATACATGTGAAATCGGGACCTACTTAAAACAACAATTTAAATGTATTTGAGCAGCGTAGGTTAAAGTCTTTATTCTTTAAAAATGAATAGGTACTGCAAAAAAAATCGCACACCGTTCAACAGTGACAGTATCAAATGGTACGGGTCAATGTAATCATGATAAGTACCGGTTATAAAAAAAGTACTTTCATAATACACCTCACTACTAATTAAACACAGAGAAACTGATAGACACGATTAAATCACGCTTAGTAATTAATACAGTTATAATACCTAACGATACGCGTCTACAAACAATAGAATGTCGTTCAGAGCACTTTCGATTTAAGTGACCCGAAGTTTTATCAATAGAAACCTATAATTTAAGGCTTTCCAGTTGTCAAAAGTTATCACGACAGATTTCTATTATGTCTGTTGCGATATCATAAATCTTGGGTTCATCACGTTGTATGTATTTGAAGACTGTAATTACTATTTGAACTGTAAAAAGCGATATAGTTTTTCGAAGCTTTTATTTAGCTTCTGGCCCTGTTTGTTAACCGACTTCATTTATTTATTTGTTTGTTTGGGTCAAATCTAGTATTATTGAAATTTGGCACACATGTAAATCCGGTGACAATACAATAATCTTGGAATGAAATTCTGGTGCTCATCCAGGACCTTCACCGCAGATGGGAACTCTTCAACGATTTGTCTCGTTGACTTGAAATTTGGTACTCATGGATGCCAATGCAAGTACAGTCAACAAAAAGTTTTTTTTTTATGTTAGAGAGGCCAGACAAACGAACTAGTGGGTCACCTGATGGTAAATTATCACCACTGTCCATAGACACCCGCAGCGCTTTACGCGATGCCAGTGCGTTGGCGGCCCTAAAGTACAGCCAGCAAAAAAAGCTTGTATCAAAACTGAAATTTTTGGGTTAGGTTATTATAGATCAATTTAATGGCAACCCTCAGGTAATTTCAACGCTGGTTTAATACTTTAATCTTGAGATTATAATCAGTAACGTAAAGCATATGCCTTTTACATATACTATTGGTTAGAAAGAGTTATACGCTCTGTGTCCGCGACAAAGACTGTGCTGCTGTGTTCTGGCGTGGAGAGTAAGACAGTGAAATTATTAGCCTTTTAGGCTGCCAACGCTTCTTGCAATCCTATAGCGTTGCAGGTCCAAGGGTGGTGGTGCTTGTTTACCACCAGGTGACCCATTTGCTCTTGTGCCGTCCTTGTTGTATAAAAAATAAAAGTTTTTTTTTCGATGCAACAATAGTGAAAACTTACCAAAAAAAGTTGACAAACGTAACATCTTGCTGGTGCTGCTTTTAAGAACTTAAGCTATATCTGAAACAACAGTTTGATTTATTAGATAAGTACTTAATTTTTAAGGATGATTGGGGAATCGAGGGAATTGGCGAAAATTTTACGAATGATATTAGATATAACGTAGGAGAGATGTTTGTGGGGCCATTGTATCCTGTATGATTGCGAGAGTGGATGCGGGTCGAATTACATTTTAAATTGTGCATTCATTTCACACTTTATGTATTTTAATAAGTACCCCTGGGAATGCGAGAAGACGTGTCCTCTCATAGTTTTAGTTTTATGTAACGTTGCGAACTAGATTAGAGAAAGTCCTAAGATGGTCCCACCGATGGCTCGACGGACGGTCGCCCCGGGCGGTCACTCGTCCAGGTTACTCTACAATTAGCGGACTACATTAATACCCTAGTTACGACACACAGTCACGGTATTGTAACTTTGTAGTTATCGCCTTCAGGGTGTTTTAATATTCATGTTCCATGAAACGTGTGGAAGGTAAGTTCAGAGATTATCCCTCGAGCGTCAGGGTTGCGAATCCTCGCAAAAATGCACGTACGGTCAAGTGCAAAAATAAGTATCGATACGAACTTCTCAAAAATATGTCCCACGACCTTATTACGCCGGTGTAAGAGCGTATGGTACTTATTTTTGAAACTTTGACTAGATACATATTATTACACTTGACTGTACAACACATTTTTGGTTATAATTTCTATTTGATCATTTGTATTTTGTTGTGTGCAATCATTAGTGATGCTATGTAGTTTTGACTATGTTTTACTTATTTTTAATAACTTTACTTCTTAGTTACTATTCAATATTATAATTTTATTTGATTTCTGTGTGAATAAAAGAATTGCGATTGATTAGATAGAGTTCTAAAAACAAAAAATTACATGCAATTTTAAACAAAAAAGTACGCATGAAATGTTTTCTTAAATTTTGGTAGGTATACCTTTATTTAAACAGTACCTAAACAGTAAAAATTTAATTAAGCTTGTAAAAATCCCTGAAAGCTCGGAAAACACGTGTTCTTAGAAATTCTAAAAAACCTTTTTATAGCAATTCAATTCATTTTTGGGAAATATAGCTGCATCGATACTATCGATGATTCGACCCCGACGGTCGAAGAAGACACTGTTTGTTTTTATCAGCCGTTGTGCGGTAGCTTCGGCGTGTGGTACTCGGATGACTTTTTGTAGCAAATTTCATCGAATCAACTTCATCAGGATATAATCTCTTTTATTAAATCGGCGATAGTAGCTGATCTCTGACATAGAAGCGCGTGCGCAACTAATAGCTCACGGTGAACGCCTGTCATTTTGAGCACGAACATGAATGCGAGTTGACGTGGATCTAAGACGCATCTTTGGTATGTTGAAAAGATGACTTGCAATTGTTCTATTCGTAACTTTATTAAATTTGTAGAATCGTGTAATTATACATACATACATACATATATCACGTCTTTATCCCTTACGGGGTAGACATAGCCTAAGGTAACAAGCCGTAAAGGCCACGTTTAGCATGATTGTGGGTATAGGTGGAAAGGGGAATCAAAATAGAGCTGGGTTGCTAGCCGCATTGCCTATAACATGATTCCTATGCCCGTTCCCTCAATGGGCTTTTACCATCTGCGCGGGAAGAGAAGCAACTGGTAAATTCTAAGTTCTTTCTTTACTCCCAGACCAGCATGGAAGAACCAACATCGAACACATCTTGACATTAAAATCATCTTGTGAATATACCACATATCTTCAATTAATAAATTATGATTATTATGAAAAAAATCCTAGATTATTTGTTATTCGTCCTCAGAACACGAACGTGTTAAGGACACAAACAATCCCAGCATCCAATTGAAACAAACAAACACTAATTACGTCCAATAATTGAATCTGGGCTAAACTAAACATCCTTGCAGGCTCTAAAGCAACTGAGCCTAAGGCCAGCATTTCCATGTTACTGCGGCCTGAAACTGTCGCAGTGAATGGGACGCGTGACTGGGGGTTTCAAGAGGCTATTAGGGCTGATGAGACCTATCGGATCCTATTTAAGGATGTCTAAGTACCTAAAGACAATGGTCTCCTTTTCATTTGTTAACTTAAACGGAGAACTAGACTATTTAAGCGTTCTATGGTATTGGGTTAGGGGTAATATTTCGGAAACAGAACTGAAATTATACAATAATCAACTGTCCGTATCGCTTTGAAGTGGGAGTTTTCAGGAAAATTTGGCTTGTTTTAAAGCTGTCACAATTTGGTTTTAGGATAGACAACGAACGATTTAAGGATATTTTTAAAGGTTTTGTCTTAACTGTACCAAATAGCAAATTACTTTCAATAACATTTTTGTTGGTATCACGGTAGTTAATCAAAAATCAAAGAAAAAATAGGGTAGTAGGTAATATTGCCTTGGTTGTAGTAAATAATTTGGAGCATTTCCTACTAATTTTAATGTCTTCATTTTCTAATATATAGAATTGTAATAAATGGCAAATTATATCCTTCCCTGTACCTGCTCCGCCCCTTCCCATTCCTCTTGTAGTTCGTACAATGTATTTTAAAATAGTTTTGGATAGTTATTACATCATAGTGTTTGTTGTATAGTAGTTAGTGGTGAAGGCATGTTGTTTGTGTTTTTTGTAGATGGATTCTGGCTGATACCCAACCGAAAACTGGCAGCGCTACCGTACAACAGGACTAAAGTCTATTGGCCGTGTCTTATCCAACCCCGGCATTGGCAGAATCATCAAAAATTTGATGGAGCCATATTCCCAAAAATGAATTGAATTGAACTTGGAGTATCTCGCATATAGTACCTATTTAATATCGAGAACTTTAGAAATGATTAGGGGGATGAATTTATGTCACATTAGCTCAGAGAATGAATCGAAACTTGACGAGAGTGGCTTTAATGCCCATGCAAACAGATTGTAACAATGGGCTTTAAAATTTTGAGGCAACTCGTTACTCGTCGAATGATGTTACAGTCGGTACTAAACTATGTTATCCCACGGAAGAAGTGATATAACGAAACTGAATAACATTATGTTGTTCTGAGCAAATGTAACGGTTTTAATTAGACGTACAGATGATATCTGGGAGATGTACTGCCGCACAACCGATGGATTGTTCAAGTCTACGTACAAAAAGGTACTAACAAGGGAAAAAACGTACGCGTTCGGCTTTTGGTCTAATATCGTTTTGCCTAATATTTTTTTCATAGAATCGTAAGCTTTTGGTCTTTTTTATTTAGCCTCGTGTTTGAATTAGATTTGTTGAGATTATACAATTCCTGAAAGTACACTGACGAGCAAAGATAACTGGTCACTTCCCATAAAAAGTTGTATGAAATGTGACCCGTTATTTTTACATCGAAAACTGATTTGACCGATTTGATAAATTTCAGTGTAGTTATTTGCTGAAAGCTCACTCTTATGTTCATGAAGCTAAGGAAAATTATATATTTTAAGATGGCCAGATAATTGATGTACTATTCTGGTTATTAATCTGTGCCTAAGTTTGATGAATGCTCGGTGGACAGGGCATTGTTGAATTTGTCTGTATGTTATTAATTTGATGAAATCCACGACTCAGACTTATAATTGGGCCCCTCGATTATTCCTAGGTACTCGCATTGGATAATTATGGTGCGCTCTTTGGATTGGTTGTTAAGGATTTATGGCTTGTATTTTTAGTGAAAATTTTATTATGAGTGAGAGTTAACACGTTTTCAAAGAGATGTTATTAACCTGGCTTACAAAAATAGATTAACCTATAGTTAGGGCATTTTGATGTCACTTTTGTAGCTATTGGCTACATTTTGGCTAAAAGGTCATATCTGGAATTTATATATAACCAGTTTTTAATAGGTGCATATTATCAAAAAAAAAGTTACATGCAAGTTTTACTGAGTTGTGCTCAGGGCGGGCGGGCGCAGCTTCATACCTACTCATAATGAAATAGACTGGGTTAATTAAAAAAATATAAATTTTGATATGACGTTCGATAGTATTATCAAATTATCTACCTACCTACATTATGTATTATTAATTAATAAAAAAAAACAATTCGATTTTTAAAACCTAAAATATCACTACGATCCACACGCAATTCCACTCAATAAGTATACTATACCGTATAGTATACACCCTAAAACACTTTAAAGCACTAAAATGGCGTTTGTAACTCACCGTGTGCGTACGGAGCGCTAGCGGGTGCGCACTGCACGGATCTGCGTCCGCGCAGGCTTTTATGCGCGTTGCCATGGAGACGCGAAGGGATGCGCGCGCCGCCAACTGGGTCACTGCAAGGTTCAGATGTTACAGTTCATTGTTTATCTTTATCACCATCGTTTCTAGTATTTTTTATATTGTTTTTAAATCAATTTATTTTGTCTTATTTGTTTTAGTGTTTGCGTTTTTTAAGGAAGGTTAACGAGCCAGTGCATGTGCCAGTAATTTCACCGGTTGTCTTACTCTCCACGCCAGAACACAGCAGAAAGTTTTCATTTGTTTGGACTGAAAAAATAAAAACTTTCTGCTAAAATTCTTACGGCCCATTTTTCTTGACCATTGTTGTATTTTTAAAAGCGCTGGTTAAACAAAGAAATACCATGTACCTAATAGACACACACACACACAAATCACGTCTTCATCCCTTACGGGGTAGACAGAGCCTAAGGTAACAGGTACCTACAGGCCACATTTAGCAAGATTGTGGTTACCTTTTTTCATGCTAAATAAACCGAAGTATAGGTAGGTCAGACTGTTTCTACGTAGCTAATAGTTCCGACAGTAAATTTAGTTAGGGGCGGACATTTTTATATGATGGCTAAATGAATAATGATATAGTGAACTGATTTGTTATATATATCGGCCATATTTCAATCTGGATTATATAAGACCTTTTTGTGTCTAAAAGCCGCTGTCAATATGTTCGTCAGTTGATTCAATGGACTCTGGAAACTGGTGGCAAATTCTATGTCCACTTAGTAGCTAGACGGTACACTCTACAGGATGTCCCGTTAGTAGCTAGACGGTAAATTTAAGATGCACTGCATGGGCGCTGTGGGCAGATCATCTACAATATGTAGAGAAATGACTTTGGTAAATATCTTACCGTTTTCAAGATGTGTATTTTGCTTTCACCATGAAAATACCGCGAGACTCAATCATAATTACACAAACGGTTCGAGTGTTCGCTATGAGTGTTCGTTTTGCTCCGAGCTGAAAGTCTATGAACTAGTCCAAAACATGTCGAGCAACACTCGACTTTTATACATGAGTTATCCGTTCGTGTAATTATGTGTATATTTTATAAGGCTTAGTTCAAACTTTGACCTCTCTTGAGTAAAATTTGGTGACACTTTAAGGTCACTTTTTTATATTTGATAGATCACCTGCCCAACTTTAACCCCCCTTATGTTTTTCGTACTACGTACGGGACACTATGTTTATCTTAACAATATTATCTTTATTAACGAAAGTAAAAAAAGTACGCCTAATAATGTTAGGTATCAAATACCGTTTCGTTGGGGCAATGAGTTTTCGAACAATGCGCCAGCACTGCACTGCCTGCATATTTAACTCCTGAAGAATCAGTTTTTTAGGTTTAGTTGTAGACGTACAGCATATCCCTTTTCAACTAAGCAAGTGGGAAAGGGATGAATGCGTTCATGTCTACGTTAACAACTGGACAGGGATCTACGTAGTTTCCTACCTAACGCATTGAATTCCTAATTGTGACTTGCCACTGACAACCGTCGAGATTGTGGAATAAGAGCCAGTTGCCAGACAATTATAAAAAGTAAAACCTCCAGATCATCAAACTTTCGATAGTCATCCATTTCTGTCGGTCTATAAATCGGACGTCGAGATGTCATTGCGATTACGGAGTCGATTCTTCGATAATTGTACGGTGACCGAATTGCAGATGGCTCGGTATGCAGCCGATGGCATCGATTGTAGGTGAAATGGACTAGAATGCGGAAAGGAACATGTAGCTGCAGAATTAGATGTTTCTGAATGAATGAGGGTTTCTGACAGACGAATTATCGCTAGCTAGCAAAACAAGGTTATGGGTGCAACATGTTTTTTCAATGTTTATTTTCCAATGATCTCAAGCCTGTTAATGACCAAATTTGATTTCAAATTAAATTCCAGAGGCCTCATTTATGTAGCAGACGTAAATTCTATAAAAAAACTGGCCAAATGGCACCAAGGCTTGCGTTTAAATTCGGCAAGTGAATATAAAATCCAGTATTAGCAGAGCCGTGCTACTAAGCAACATGTAGGCAGTGTGAGGTCATTTTATATTGGATACACACAGGCAGACGGACAAAAAGTAAGATTTTTAGATTTATTTCATTAGTTGCGCTATAAGAGCTACCTTCATACCAAGTTCCAAATTTCTAGGACAACTGAAAATATCCCCTATCATTGGGAGCACGATATGCTTGGATTTTTTTTCAAATGACTATATCTTTTGACTGAGTTGACTTAGAGGGTTGTAGACCTTAATATTTGGTATTTATTTCAGCTATATAAAATAACGTTTTCTTGAAAAAGCGCCCTAACAGACGGACGAACGGACAACAAAGTGATCCTAAAAGGGTTCCGATTTTCTTTTTGAGGCACGGAACCCTGAAAAGTACTAATTAGTACTAATAACCACTAAGTTTTCCTAACTCCTAACATTTTGCATGTCCTCGATGTGTGCTTAAAATTAAAACTAAGCATCTTCAATCTAAAAGCTCCCCGTTTTAGGAAATTAAATGAATTTAAATATTTAGTAAGTATTGTAATACAGTAGGATAAAGTCGTGAGAATATACCACAGTTTAATACCGCGAGGAAAGTCTGGGATAGCACGTGAACTACGGCGCGGGCGCATCACGTCGCCTCGTTAGGTAACGCATATCTTTCAAATTACATTACCAAAGCTGAAATCGGGACCGGATTGTGCAACGACTAGCCGAGAAGCGCAGGGATACGGCACACAACTACACTCACGAGCAGAGAAAACTGTACATTCCGACATCTAATCCGTTTTTATTGCTCACCATATTGCTAGGAGCTGATTTTTGTGACTACATACATAAATCACAGCTTCATCCTTATAGGTCGCGTCATATAAAAAGAACGCTGGAAAAAAGTAGAGGACCCCCCCTCTACTCGTAATGTACCCATGCGCAAGCACCCCCTCTCCACTTTCTTCCAGCGTTCTTTTTACATGACGCGAGCTGTACGGAGTAGACAGCAGTGGCGTGACGTCAAGTAGGTATAACGTTTCGTCGCCTAAATAACATTTATTTATTATATTTTTTGAATTTTATAGCGCATTGGTTTCGACTGTAATGCTGTAATTTTTTATTGACTAAATAAATAAATAAATAATATCAGAAGGCAACCCGAAGGGCATGTAACTAGCCTTTTTCTCTAATTCTGCGCAATAAAAGTGCCCAACTGCCTTAAAATACGCAAGCCGGTGGGAATCCAGTTCTATGGATGCCACGCGTCTGGTAGACAAAGTCCAGGGTAAGAAGACCTAATGGCGACGTTTAGCATGACTGTGGGCGTATATAAGTGGAAATGGTAATCGTAATAAAATATTGATGGGTTGCTAGCCGCGTCGCCTGTAACATGATGCCTACGATTTGCGCCAATTTCTTCGGTGGGCTTTTACCATATGCCCGGGAAGAGAAGCAACTCATCCATTCTATGTTTTTTCTTTGCTCCCAGACCAGCTTGGAAGTACCATGCATGTTGATACTACATTTTTAACTCTGAGTGTCAATTTTACTCGGCTTTATACCTATACTAAGGGTTGCCCGCAACTGCGTCTGCGCAGAATTCGCTGATCGCTATCCCGCGGGAACTATGTCCTGGCCTGAAACTATTTCTGTACCAAATTTCATTAAAACCGGTTCAGTGGTTTAGACTTGAAAGCGTAACAGACGGAGTTACTTTCGCATTTATAATTTTAGTAGGGATATGCCCTGGTCCGTGCAAGCCTTAGGGAAACTAGAATTTACGATCTGCTTGGCACAGTAAAACCAAAGAGCCGTTATTTGAAAATTAATTTCAATAGTAGATTAAACTCGTCGGTAGAGGTCGTGCCGCACGCACAGTCTTCTCTTCCGTCTTTCTACGCCTTTAAACATATCTATCCATTAACAAAACTAAAATACATATATACATATATCACGTCTTTATCCCTTACGGGGTAGACAGTACCTAAGGTAACAAAACCTTAAGGCCACGTTTATCACTAAGGGCGTATAGGTGGAAAGCGAAATCAAAATAGTGATGGGTTGCTAGCCGCATCGCCTATAACATGATTCCTAAGACTTTCGCCCATTCTCTCGATGGGCTTTTACCATTTGCGCGGGAATAGAAGCAACTGGTAAATTCTATGTTTTTTCTTTACTCCCAGACAAGCACAGGGTAAATACATAAATTGCGTATTTCCTTTGGGCATGACAGATAACCAATATTTACCTACTTTAAATTTTCTTGAGCCCATTCAAAGTTCAAGGAAAAGGCGGCTTGTGTCCCTGATTCTATGTTTGATCCAAATAAAAAAAGATTATTATTTATTATGTATGTCCCAATGGGTAATGATAAAATCTAACGCGTGTCTAAAGCTAGCTTCATAAAGATATCAAATTTCATTGATTGACCTTCGCTTGTGCCTCAAAATTATTAACACCATCAAATGCGTCGAGGCGACCAGTGCGTTTAAAGACATCAAAATTTATTGTGATTATTAAGAAATTCTTACTCGGCCCTCTATTTTATATTTATTTTCTTTTGTGGGGCCTTGAAGCCGAAGCATAAGGTGTTCGGAAGTCCCAGCTATCACTTTGTCCTCGCTCGAGGACGACTGAATTATCCTCATCATTAGAAATAATGATTTCAATGGTAATATCGATAAAATGTTTAATTATTTGAATTGAGTACCTAATGTAATGGATGTAACGTTTCACCACCAATGGCATGTATTAATGTTTAAGAATTTATTTTAATTGATTGAATTTAGTTTAATTTTAGATAAATATTAATTTACTAAACATTTTGCAGTACTGTGTGTGCTAAGCAAAATATTGTACGCCGCAAGGCACAACGTGAAGGACTATTTTTTTTTCTCTGCAACATCTCTATGTTTATACTACTCATGTTGACAAATAAAATATCTTTATCTTTATCTTTATCTTTATCTTTAGATTTTTCCGGCCGGGTGTTTGGACTCTACTTTGTACTGTTGATTTTACGAAAGCTTTTTAATAACAGTAAAGAGACAGGCGAAACCCAGTGACCCCTTTTACAAAGTATCTACGTTTGACAATTTGTTAACATTAAGTTGATTGAGGTTGACAGTAATTTAATGAAAGGTAATCTGTTAAATTATATTACGCCCGTCACTCACACTAGGACTAGGTACCTGACATGTCCTAAATATCTCAGTTCTTGACGCTTTTCAGTTAAGCTCAGATTAAACTTAAGATTATACATAATTTCATTATTTTTTTATAGCAATGCTCATTGAGAATCGTAAAATTTGTTTTCTGAGACCAGGCGCACCAGAGGATTGCAGCGTTGCCAGCCTTGAGAGCTAGGATAGAATACCTCTTGTGCCAGCAATGTCGCCAGCTGTCTTACTCTCCACGCCGGAACACAGCAGTGCAAGCAATGCTGCTTGGCGGCAGGATTAACCAGTAAGACGGTGGTGCCGATCCGGACGGACCTTGTACGAGGTTCTACCATCTGCTAAAGCACGTTTTGTGTTTTAGTGCTTCATGCATCTTATTATTTCAGGCTCACCCACATCACAAATGGGGTACATGTTTAGAAGTCCGATGATAAAGCATTATTGGGTAGATCTCGGTATTTATTTCCTTGATTGTTAATTGGACAAGAATCATCAGTAAAGCCGGGTATATAGGTGAAAAACTTGAGTAAAGTGTATGTGTGAGTGTGAGTAATGTGTGCGAATAGACAAATTGACGTTCCAAATTAGAATAATGACTTAAGTCCCAATCAGTTCTGTACTACATACAACAGGTCATTTACTTAAGTTTCTCACCTATACTCATCTGTGCGCTGTAACCGTAACTGTTGCACGTTACAGTAAACAAAAACTCTAGTGTGGCCATCACGTCCCACTCGCTGCAGGGCTGCAGGCTCGCAAGCTGCCTGTCGATCAACACGTAACCCCGGCCCGTAGGCGCTGGGAACGTGGGCCGCTGTCTTTTTCAAGGCGAGGGCCACGAGGAGACAACCTCTATAAAAAATCCAAGCGGCACCAGCGGGGGAGGGCGGGCATTCCCAAACCTGCATTGCAACGGTGCCGCGAAGAGGGAATCCCATCCCAGGGTGACACCGAGTGCTCCCGTAACGCCTCGCATACGGCCGAATAGGGAATCCGTGTGGTTTTTAGTGGGTATGCCTGCCGTCGCGGGAGAGCCCTACGTACCCCCCGGTAACCCCTTACCGGGCGGGTGCATAAAGCGCATTTTCGACACCATAAAAAAAGGTTCGCAAGCTGCACTACACTAGGGTTTTTGGTATTTTGGTTACTGTATCATGCAACAGAGTGACTGTTACTCATCGTTGAGCATTTAACGAGAATTTAACTAATAGTTATTATAGGCGTGAGAATTAATAAAATTATGCATTTAAATCTGTTTATACCCTTTCATAAATCGTGCGTGTACCACTTTTGTCTATGAAGTATGAACAAATTCCATGATTGACGCGTTTTAAAAGCAATTGTCTATAGCGAGTAATAACGCGTGTTTACGTCAGCAATGAATGCTTGTCTGTCTTTTGTGTGTATCAATGCAACGTTAAACTCGTGACTATATTATTTAATGAAGGGATAATTTAATTAAGTAAATTTTAACTGACGTGCGTTAAGTTCTTTAGACCGCTAACTGCTTTTTGAGACTGAGTCAACAAATAAAAATATGTTTATAAGTAATAAGTTTTTGTTAAAAGAATCATATTTCAAAGGATAGGATTTTAGAATTTTTCTTAGTGCATTTTTAGTTGACTGTACAATCTAGTTACCAAGTCTAGTTACGACCAATCTAGTTACGTTACCAAGACGTCAAAAACATCTATTTCACCTTTATGCCACAAACAATAAGGTCGGTGATACATATATTTGACAGGATAGCTGTACCTATCTATATATTTATGCCCTCCACTGCACTTGTATTGTCATCCATGTCATGTTAAATTTCAAGGCAATCTGATCACTGAAACTAAGTTTCATTCTGTCAAACGGTAAAACGTGAGGCTAGAAGAGGAAGCCTTTGTTTTAAAAACATAATTGAAGTTCAATAAACAGTTTCGATGTAATCAAAGGTGTGGAAAGAAAGACGCAGTAGTTTTATCGCGCGATCGAATTTAAATGTTATCAATTTAATTTAAAGAAGTCACGGAACTATACATTCATAGCAATAAGGAAAACTATAAGATCCAATATTTGTGATGGCATTGTAATAGCTGTTGAAGGTACAGCCTAAGGCACGATGGATCCACGTCATTAATTACAGGAAGATTTACATTAATTGTGCTATTTGTCTCAACTTACTGGTTTCTTTGAAAAATTACCTAGTAAGTATTATGTCCTTAAGAAATTGATCGTATCCTTGGCAGCTTGACGAATGGGTGATGCTCAAGGTGGACTGTAGGACTACGATTAAGGCACGAGGAAGAACCACTCTGTACATTCTACAGTAGCGCTTGATTTAAATCAAATGTACATATCCTTTTTTTTATGGTGTGGAAAATGCGCCTAATGCATCCGCCCGGTACGGGTTTACCGGGGGTATGTGGGGCTCTCCCGCGACGGCAGGCATACCCACTAAAAACCTCACGGATTCCCTATTCAGTCGTTTGTGAGGCGTTACGGGAGCACTCGGTGTCACAGCGACGCCCCACGACCACCCCGGGATGGGGTTCCCTCTTCGCGGCACCTGTGCAATGCAGGTTTGGGAAATAGGTAAATGTACATATACTAACTTATAACCTTAGGACGTAGTTGCGTGTCGGGTCGACGCCATCTAACCCGTGTTCTAACCCGTTCGCATCACAGCTCCCAGCCGATGAAATTAGTGGCACAAGAAGTATTCTATCGTAGCCTTTTAGGCTGGCAGCGTGATCCTCTAGTGTTGCAGGTGTCCATTGGGTGGTAGTGCTCGCTTACCCTCAGGAGACCCACTTGCTTGTTTGCCTTCCTTGTCGTGTAAAAAAAGTTAATGACAGGTGATTTGATGAGGTTCCGTAGTCCACTGAAGGTCAGGTTCGCATCGCACGACAGGTTACGTCAAATTACACATAGATTTGACCTCTAACAGTTGATATGAAATACCCAATTTCTGGGTGCAATCAAACGTAATTAAGGTTCGATAATATTTTAAGGCACGCGATGGCGGATCTTACTTAGGGCTTTAGTTTGATAACTCTTGACCTCCTACTGCTGCATACGTACATAATTCACGTCACTATTCTTCTACACTTTCTTCTTTCTTTCTTTTTCTTTCTAGGGTAACAAGAACCAAAGGCCACGCTTAGCATGATTGTGGGCTTATAGGTTTGAAGGGCAAACAAATTTGTCCCAGGCCACCGCCGGAGGGTGCCCTTAGGCTGGCAGCATTACCACGATGTATGGCAAATGCTTATTCGCTTAGCGAAGTATTGACCAGCCCTCTGGACAAAGGTGATATTATAATGTGTTCACAAAGACAGCTCGCACGTGGTTCATATCTCTTATCTATCTTGACAGCTCAATAATCGCCAGAGTGGCGAATGCTCACGTTTTTTCCCGCGGAACACTCCATTTGTTTCGTCGGTACTTTGTATGATTGTGGCGAATGTCACACCTTTTTGCAGTCGCGTGAGTGCGGTTTTAACTAATTGGGTATTCATAGCGCATTGAAGTAGGGACTTTTCATTTATAACATTACTAGCTTCTGCCCGCGACTTCGTCTACATAGAAATTATACATAAAAACCTTCCTCGTGAATCACTCTATCTATAAAAAAAAACCGCATCAAAATCCGTTGTGTAGTTTTGAAGATATAAGCATACATAGGGACATAGGGACATAGGGACAGAGAAAGCGACTTTGTTTTATACTATGTAGTGAAGCGTGAGTTGTACCAAGTTACTTTAACGATAAACTGTAACCATAACCAGAGATTTTCTCATAATCCCTACTAATATTAGTATACCTATATAGGTATTATAAATGCAAAAGTAACTCTGTCTGTCTGTTTATTACCTTTTCACACTAAAACTGCAAAACCGATTTAGCTGGTATTTAGTATACAGATAGTTTCAATATAGGGAAAGGACATATGATGATTTTATCCCGGAAAATAGCATAGTTCCCGCGGGATAGCGATAAGTGGATTCAACGTTCAAATTTTTATATTATATACGTATAGGTACATATACATTTGCTGTCAAAATGTACGTCAAAAGCATCGGCAATAGTTATCGTTAAACTTAGTGCAACACTAAATATTATTACAAAAGTTTACAGCCGCTTGCAGACGTCGGTTGTTTTCACCGGATAATGGAACGTTTTTATTATAAAGAATGAGTGTAGCACCGGGGACACCTGTCCGGCGAATTATTTACGCCGGACACATCGCTGCCTCCTCTCGACGCGACGGACACTGTTCCGGCGTAAGAAAGAGGGCACGCTGAATATTTCTAGTTGATCCAAGAAAGTGTTAAAAATCTGTGTTTCCACAAAAGTATGGCTCAAATAAAATGTACGTCTGATTGTTTAGATTAATTACCCACCAGAGCAGTAATTTCCGTCTACTCAAACCGTATTTCGAATTCGATTGATGTGCTTTCAAAAATCAGCCCCTTGGTACTGGTAATTAAAATTATAGTTACAGAATGTTGGACCTAGTTATAGTTAAAGCTCGGTTTTTCTTTAAGGGACAAAGTCACTCGCTTTCGCACGTCGTGTGTGCATTGATTACGTTTATTTTTTGCTTGCTTTTTTTTATCAGGTTATGGGCCCACCCCAGGACGCTATTTAAAATTCAAAAATGAATCATCGAAATCGGTTCCATATGCGATATAGGCGGATATGAAAAAACATTTCAATATACTTTCCCCAGAGAGCTTCCTTCTTTTATGAAGTCGGTTAATCTAGGTGGGCGGAATGACGTAGTTTTATAAAGGGCATAAGATGACGCACTATAACACGTCACCGAGAATTAGTTACCACCTAGAATTACTTCAGACTGACCTATGAGACCACTTGCAAAATGGATATTAGTTTATGAGTCATTGTTCCATAATACATAAGATATTAATTAGGTAAGTTCTTGAACAATATTAAGTGGCATTGCAGCGAGGGATCCCCTTTCCTGGGTGGTCGTGGGGCGTCGCGTGCTGCCGTAACGTCTCACATTCGACCGAATAGGAAATCCGTGTGATTTTGGTGGGTACGCTTACCGTCGCGGGAGAGCCCCACGTACCCCCGTAACCCTGTATCAGGTGGATGCAAAAGGCGCATTTTCCTCATCATAAAAAAAATATGGTTTCCCCTGGGCTACAAAACCTAGGTACTAAGTTAAACAATATATATAGATTAGAGTGTAGTGTCAACTTTTTGTTTTACTAGTGATTACGAGTAGTATTACTAGTGACTCAATACCCAGTCAACGTTCTATAGTGACATTGGGAAAACAGAAGGCATTATTATTCTGCTAAACCCATAGCGTTATTAAGTACATTACTCTACCAATAGTCGAGTCATTACTCTTTGCATTCGATGGCATATTAAGAGTATAGTAAGTACATCCAACCCAACACTATGGCGCGTAAAAGCTTGGCAATATAATATGTATATTTGTTAAAATACCGAACGATATTGGTCGTGTAAAACTGTAGACTTGCAGAAAAAACCCTACAGGAGCTTAAAGGATTTTTCTAGCGTGTCTAAACTGGGCTTTGGGTAGACGGTACAGGGGCCTTACGTCTTAATGCGATTCAATTCCGACTCAGTTCAGCCTCGATCGCCTACATTATATCTAATATCATTCCTAAGATTTTCTCGATTCCCAATTTCTCCTAAAGAATGAAGCACTTATCTAATAAATAAATCGGTTGTTTCAGATATAGCTTAAGTTGCTACGTTTGTCAAGTTCTTTTAGTAAGTTTTCATTTATGTTGCATCGAAAAAAACTCTTACATTTTTTATATAACAAGGAAGGCAAACGAGCAAATGGGTCACCTGGGACCTTACCATGACGTCTTAATGCGATTCAATTCCGACTCAGTTCAGATTTTAGCTATCATTTTTAGTATGGATCTGACAGCGAGCGATCCTAAACTGAATCGGAATTGAATCGCATTAAGACGTCATGGTAAGGCCTATGTGTGGTAAGTTACGCATAAAAGCAACTCGCTGGGCTATAAAAACCTTTGCTAAGGTGACCAAAGGTGACCGTAGATATCTGTGTAACATGTGTTCTTGAAGGACAGCCATTTTGAAAAGTGAATTTCATCAATGGGTAATTAGTCGAGTTACAGAACATATTTCCAAGCATGTCATGTGTTACATCACGCTACAAATTCGAGACCTATGACACGTGGACGGCCGGTCGTAAGATCTCACATTAAAGTATCATTTGCGTGCGCATCGTACAATTACACGATGCCGTTGATGATGACTGCGACAGCGGCGGAAACTGCGGGAAATGGCGTGGAGGGTTCAATTTTACCAAAGAGCTTAGTCTCAGAATTATCATGGAAGTTTTGAGCAAATAGTTACAGTAGCTGGTCATAAAGATTGCACTTCGGTCTTCGGAAAGAAACAACTGGCGCCACGTAAGTCAGAGCGAGACAGCGCTCTACGAAGCCGAAATTAGCCGAGAAGACTTGTGCAATCTTTATGACAGGGTACTGTATATTAGTTTGGTTGAACTCCTGGGTAGGGTAGGAGTTTCTGCAGGGTTCAACATCGTTACTACCCATCTTGCCTCCAAGCCAAGCAGTGCTTGCGCTGCTATTCTGGAATGGAGAGTAGGATAACCGGTGTAATTACTGGCACTTGAATATTTTATCTTCACCCTGCTATCATCATTGTCAAATAGTAGTCCATTGTTGGACACGTCATCTTATCTTATTTTAGTCTACGGGTCCCTACGGATACACTTCGACCCATTCGTGGATCTTTTGTCTCATAGTCCTCTCCTACACACTGATATAAAACAAATAATACGTCTCTGGAATTTGTCAGTTAGCATTCTTAGCATCAGTATCATCGATTTATATTAGAAACGTCTTAAAGTAACGTAGGAACCCTAAAAAACCGCCGAAATCAATCATCTGGCATAAGTACAAGCAATATTGAACCGCAGCCTACCAAATTTAAGAGTCGATTTTATTCATTTCGGATTATTATACAACTTCTAGGAGCCCCGCGTATTGGTCATTTATGTCCGTGAAATGAGTTCTTTGGCTACTTACTATTATTATAACCCAACTTAATAAATAATATAACCGTGAGAACGTGTTTGTCTTTCAATTATCCGTTTCATTTTTGAAACTATGCTAGTTACATGTGCTTCTGAATTCGCACGCAAAGTTCAAAGTTTTTGCAAGAGGCGTAATAAAACAAAATTCGGAATAAAGTAGCTGTTTATTAAATATCTATGACGGTGTAATGAATTAATTTTTGAGCTTGGCTTTGGCTGTAACTATATTATGTAGTATAGCAAATAGGAATAATAATACTTTCGCTGTAACCAATGTTCTGACTTCTTTAGTCATCTTTAGTTCTAGCTTGCAACTTTATCAGCGTTCCACAGACAGGAGACAACCTTTTTATTATAGAGGACCGTATAGCAAATAGCAACGTAACGGTTAGAGAACCTGACTGCGAAGCTTGAGGTCCCGAGTTCGAACACCAGCACCAGATGAGTACAATTTTTTGAAAATGTTCTGAGTTATGAGGCCAGTTCTAACAGTAGTACAGTTGCACGCACAAAAACGCAGCCAAACTTTGTCAAGCAAGCAATTGCGACACGCACACGCGCGGGGCAAAGCGTAGCTTATACCGGCTCCACTTTGCCGTTCGCAGTTCTCCGTCTTCACTTTTTACTTGGTCTATGATCGCGTGTGAGAGCTTAGAATATTGTTTTCGACCTAAGTATATTCATGTGAAACACATAGTGCAATCATCTTGTCATGACAGGTGTATCGTGACGGGTTTTTTGCCAAACCGTATTAAGAATGCTTGTAAATAGCACTCGGCCTCTGACCCCTACGTAATCGCCAGCGGCCATATTGCTCAAAAGTGTAATTAGATGAAAAGTGATACGGTCGTATGTAAAAGTTTTAATAGGTACCAAAATATACAATGCCATTGGTCTGGGAGCAAAGAAAAAACAGAATGTACCAACTCAATTCAAACTAGTTTAACGTGAGATACCTGGGTACTAACTACTTTTTTAACATTTACATGGACGATTTTATTCTTCCTGTTTCCTTGCATTTTATTACAATAATGAGTTAATTAAACAAAAGCATGGAACAAGGATTACAAAACACGACATGTGGCCTTATTCCGTCGTCCTTATTAAATTGGGATCTGCGAGAGGTCACGAGATCGTCGCGTGCGCATCTGAGATCCACTTAGAGGACCCTGCGGCATTCCGGCGGCCCTACAAATGTTTGATAAAAAATTATGTGGTAAAATCAATTAAATACCTTGCGAAACTCATAAGTCTAAACATGCGACGCGCATCAGTATACATCTTCATGCAAACTCATCCACTAACCACTTCGATATAATTTTACTCACATAAACTCGTTGCACACACACATGCACTCCAATGTCTCTAATATACGTTTTGACACCAAAAATACTCCTTTATAGACCTTGTAGACCTTTACTTTAACGCCTTAATTATGTACTCTGGGAAAATGGATAGTGCTGATGAAACACATTGGCTATCAACAATCATCGCAGGTTCGTGGGGTCCCGGCGCACATTTATCTTACAAAAGCGCCTGGTCGACGCAACTGACGACCAAAGGGCGCTATCTCTCCTAACGTAAGTATAGCGATTCAACGAGGGAATGCTGCCAGCCTTTTGGGCACCATGCCACGGGGGCTTTATTTAGTCATTAGTTAGCTTTAAGAAACTTCCAATTTTAATTTGTTTGTTAATTGTCACATTTTAACACGAATTCTTTAGATATGTATTTTTGTTGCGACAACACACTGAGCTATAATAACTTACACCGAGTTTACCATTATAGACAATTAATTATTACTTTAACGGACGAGAAAAACGTTAAAATGCTAAACGGGTCATCTATTAATTATGATTATTTCAAAATAATGCCAGGACGATCTGTGCGTAAAAAGTTGAATCAGTAGGTATAAAATAATTTATTTGTGTGAACCAGCGGTTTTGGGAGTTTTTTCATTGTGTCCTATTAAGATGTATTACAATATTATTATATTTGATAATAGCTTTAATGGTATAATCGTGGGGTCGTTACAATAAATTATACCAATATTAATGTGTGAAAACAGTATGATAGTTGTTTGGCTAATTTATTGAAAGACGTGCCAAACGTTTTGGCATTTATGAGCTGATATTTCTTTTTATTAGAGAAAGCCGTTTAGAAATAGGAATATTACTATTATTTCTTGTGTACACGTTATCTTAGGTGCTTTTGCTTTGCTATGAGAGGTATTACTTATAAAACCAGGTGCCCGATTTCTAAAAGCATTTTCACTTCAAGTGGTTAAAACTCTGAACATTTTGGTCAAACTGACAATGTACGAATGAAAAATACGATTAAATTACAAGAAAAATACAGCTCTATACTTAATCTTGTCAAGTATTCAAAAATTGTATTTGTGCTGCAGTTTCTTAGTTATACACAGAGGTTTGTCATCTATACTAATATTATAAAGAGGAAAAATTTGATAGTTTGTTTGTTTGCATTGAATAGGCTCCGAAACTACTGGACATATTTCAAAAATTCTTTTGCCGTTAGAAAGCTACATTATCACTGAGTGACATAGGCTACTTTTTACTGCGGGAAAATACCTTTTCCTACGGGAAAATTAATTTACCGCGGGCGAAGCTGCGGACGGAAGGCTAGTGTTTTATAAATCGGTACTCTGTTAACACACGGCCGTTTGGACAGCGGAACCTTAGTTACCATTAATAGCCTTTTGGCTAGGAATCCACTCTAACCAAATGCACAAAAAATATTTTTTTTGCTCTCTGTTCTTTGTTGATCCAATTTACCGTGAGACATGTGACAGCAAGCGTGAATGGGATAAACACGAAAACTAGAGATTAACATGTACCTTAGGCATGTGTGACCTGAGTTGACCTTCGAAGTAAAAGCAGCTCATTACCGGTTATTGTTGATTTTAGTAAAAAGCGGAACTAATCTAATTTTACGCCCAAAATGCAGTGTCACACGTTCAAAAGTAATTCTAATTAGGTATTATCAGCGGGTGGCCGCAGCGTTGAATAAAATAAACACATCACTGTGCTGAGACAAGTCGTTCTAAAGTTGAATAAACATGTTTACTACTAAGTAGATACAGTCAAAGAAACAGGATTTCCCACCTCTTTATTTTCTTTTTTTACATTAGAGAGAATCTTGACATGTCTTTTATTGAAAAACACTTTTAACAAAAGGTAGGTACCGAACGTACCGATAAGAAAGTACCGATTCAAAACCGTAACACAAAAATTACAATGTAACTTGATGATGTTATTTTAAAAAGTATTTTCAATAAAAATACTAGTCTAGATTGTCTACTTCCTTTCTTATTTAAAAAAACGAAGTATACTATTTTGGATACTATACTATTGGGACTCTATACTCTTTGTTCGAGGCAACAGGGGTTGCTTATAGCGCATTTTTCAAACCGTAAATAAACCCTCCGTTAGGCTTCGCCGTAGTTGATTAAAAAGGTACTACTAGTTTTCACGAGATGTTAGGTATTTATTCGCGTTTTTAAATACCTTCGGCGGTTTCGAAATGGTACGCATTTTTTTTTATTTGTGAAGTAGGTAAGCGCCTGACTGTTACGTGTTTCACACTACGTTAGTCAATAAAGCGTAAGTTCTCATTAGTCATTACACTTACGTAAAGCACGCAAGGATTTTGAAGCTTTTAACTTATTTGAAAGCTCGTGTAATCAGAAGCTGTCAAGCTTTAATAAGCCTACCGCTAGGCCTACCCGTTTATCTGCTTTAACATTTAGGTAGCTTTCTAATTTTTAAGTGGCAAAACTGGCAAAGCTACGATTTTGGCTATCTTTGATCGATACTGTGATTATGGAAGAGTAATGTTGAATATTGCCAAAGAGTAATGAAAGTATTAAAATTGCAACGGCGATAAAGTTTCGTATTGAGAATCCTTTATCATAGTGCGTCTTGCTGTAAACTTAATTCTCCTAAATTTTATACTCAAAACGTAAGTTTTAAACACAATTCAGACTTTGCCGATGAACGCTTATAAAAATTACATAGGTACCTACATAAATTACGTCTACGGGTTGGATCGAGCCGTGACAATACCTAAAGGCCACGTTTAGCATGATTGTAGGCGTATATTTGGAAAGGGGAATCAAAAAAGTTAAATATTTTTTTTTAGGTAAGGCGGTAAGCTCAGTTTGTTAGTATAAAAAATTAATGGAACTGTTGTTCACATGAGAATTACAGAGTGCAAGATTACAGTGCTTTCCCCAAACCACATTGTCATCAAGATACAACTCTTCATTATACTAGGGACCGTTGCGACAAGGTTAGCTTTGGATTTATAGCAAGTGATACGGTAAAGTCAAGAGCGGGCATTTCACGACACATCCTTCGAATCCTTCGGAGAGGCTGACAGTTGGCAAAATGGACATAATTCAGGGAAGATAGTAGTTATCTGCTATGCTTCTTTATGGCTTGTACTTTGTAAAAATGACATTAAACGTACAATGGAATGATTGTAAATTCGTCTTAATTGGACGAGTATTTAATGGTCCAAGTAACGTAAGAATTATGGACTCTGACAATATAGGTACATGGAATAGAAATTAAACGAGGGGTGTGTGCAAAATGTCATTCGTGTTCCCCATTTATACATGGCAACAGTTTAGGTAACGTGGCCTTTTGATCTTGTTACTTTAGACTCGGTCTTCTAGCTCCTTTTTAAAGCGTTTCCTTATCTTTGTTGTCTGAGTTTGTTGACTCTACATTTTTATACGACTAGGATCCAAAACGGGCAAGTACCTGCACGTCTAGCACGAGAGCGCACGAAAGTCGCGTCGCGCGCGAGATAGATTGCCCGTCCTTTTCTTACTGTACCAACAAGAAAGAGACGGGTAGTCCAACTCGCGCGCGACGCGACTTTCGTGCGCTCTCGTGCTAGCGGGGCTGATGGTAAATTGGCATCTTCGCCCATGATGGACACGCGCAACACGAGAGGGTTACTGATGCGTTGCCAGCCTAGAGGGCTACGATAGAATGCCTCATGTGCCAGTAATTGCACGGGCTCTTAGTCTTCACGCCGGAACACACCACCACAAGCTGAGATTTTAAGGTGTTAGGTTAGATTAGGTAAATGAGGAATTTATTCTGAAACATTAACCAGCTTCATAAACAAATGACATCATCTGTTTTCAACAAGAAACTACCGTGAGACTCAATCATAATTATAAACACTCAAGTATACCTAAAAGTCGAGTGATGCTTGACATGTTTCGGATTAGTTCGCGCTCGCCCCGGCGTCAGCAAAAGAGGAAGGACTACGAACTAGTCCGAAACATGTCGAGCATTACTCGACTTTTATACGTGAGTTATCCGTTTGTGTAATTATGACGTCATCCGTTTTGTTTTATTTATTACCCTTAATTGTTCTCCATTGTGTTTCTGATGAATGTAGGTAAAGGTAACGAAAGTAATGGTCACAAACAATATAGTACCCCGTCAATTACTGATTCCCGCTGATCTGCAGGTTGTAAATGTATCATCGGTGTCTTTGCACTGTTGCAACCTCTAAACTTACCTTGAATAATAACTGAGGTAATGCCTATATCATGATTATCATACAGTCGGGGACAAAAGTCTTATTTTTGGAAAGGCTACATGTTTTTTGTGGAATTCCAAATTCGGTATTCACTAAGTATGTATCTGATGCATAGAATTGATTAGCTATAAATGTTAATAAAAATTATTTGTCGAGTAAAATTGTTAACAGAAGAGTTTTTCGATGACGTGGATGATACTGATGAGAACGCGATATATATCACAAATTCCAGAGACGTATTACCTATTTGTTTTTATAGCAGTGTGTAGAGCGGCCTATGTCCAGCAGTGACTGCTACAGGTAATCGCTGCGCTTCGATTTCTTTTTTATTAGGGGATCCTTGATACTGTGACTGATTTCCTAGGGGTCCGTGACCGAAAAAGGTTAAGAGACATTGCACTAGGCTGTAGTAGGTATGCTCCCCCCACCACTTTCACATAACCGTCTCAGGCTTCCCCGGGATTGGGGGTACTCTTAAAGAGTTTCCACTCCGTAAGAATAAAAAGAGCTCTACGCATCTGTCGGCGAGTGTCCAACACGCCGGCTGTGGTAAGATGCGCCGGCGCAGCGCAGTGTAATGTATAAAGTGGTGCGCCATTTGCAGCGACTGCGATTGATACTGCGCGTCACTCTTCGCTTGACACTTGCGACATGCCGTTGGCGCTAAAATATCGCTTTTAATCGGACTGTGGTTTCGTGCACGGAATAGAAATGTTTGGAAGGGCCCTATACCCAATTTCTACTAGAACCTAAGGGGCTAACTTAGAGACATCAAACTAAAATATGTCCTTATGTTCGGCAGGAAGACACAAAGATTTGCTGTGTGGGAGCGCTGCTGGAGTGCTGAGACAGTAGCCGGCGGCTTCAGCCAAGGGGAACTGGGCTGAATGATCGCCACAGCGGATCGACAGCCCCCCTGATCCAGCTAGGCATCCCCACAACATCAACATCAATCAAGGGGCTATTCCAAGCGTTGTCCCTTTCAATCTCTTATTAATGGTTATTAGTAGGTATGTAGTTGCAATATACGTAGGTACATTGACAGCCCGTGATGCAAATGGGATAAGTCGTCGACCCAGGTCTACGTCTCTAAAGTTGCGACGTCGGAAACCTCCTCGAGAGCTCTAGCGTTACGGTTCTCTTCTAACAGAGGCTCTTGGCCCCACGGGGCTTCTCGAGGGCGGCGTCTTTGGGCGCCTTTTTGACGGAGGCGAACCTGAGCCAAGTACCTGCAGGGGAAGGTGAGGGCAAGCCTTATTGGACGGGGGCGAAAGCTCACAGTACAATGAGAAGAATTGCCCACGTAATAAAAAACTCGGTATTCGTGGGACTAAACACTAAGGAAACTGAGTTTCTTTCTAGAAGGGCGATCATAAACTTGTAAAAGAAAAACCATAGTGCCTTATAATCTAAATTGACGTGAAAAAGAACATTATGCGTGTGATAAATTTAAATTAAGTTCTTTTTACATAAAATTACGATAAGGAGTCTAGATCCTACTAATATTATAAATGTGAAAGTTTGTGAGTATGTTTGGATGTTTGTTACTCTTTCACGCCAGAACGGCTGGATAGATCTGGATGAAATTTGGAACATAGATAGATTATAGTCTGGAATAACACATAGGCTACATTTTATCCCGGAAAATTGCGTAATTCCTGCGGGATAGTGATAAACGAATTCCATGCAGACGAAGTTGCGGGCAACAGCTAGTCTATTATAATTTATTTGCAACTCTTAATTTGGAAATGGCGCCATTTTACCGCCCGTACATTAACCCTATAAAGTACACATAAACGCGTGCAATTTGCGCATGCTCATCCGCGATTACCATTAAGATGCATGTGTAAATAACACACAATTACCGTGTGTGAACTGGCGAAGTTAGAGCCGTATGCGAATAAATATTTCATACGGTAAGCTCTAGAGTATATAGAACTCGATACAACCCTTTAGATTGAGAATGCAGCAGGTTTTATAGGGTTCACGTAAATAACTATCAATATAAAACTAAACTTGCAAGTTGATTTGTTTTTTTTTACCTTACCTTACCTTATTTTGATGGTTTTGGCCGTTATTTGAAGTCTTTGCTTGTCATTTTTAACTCTCATATTCCTTGAGGATTATTTTAAAATGGCGTTTGTACTTATAATATTTTTTACAATATGCAGCATGTTTTTGTGTAAGTATTTTGGGAAAAAGAAAAGAGCTTTGTAGATATAAAATTTTATTGTAGAGTCAAAATTAAACTCATCGCTAATAACAAGGAAATATACAATAAAATACAGGTATTAAGGCGACAAATGGTAGGAAAATATCATATGAGGAGCTCTTATCGATGAACCTAAAAATAAAACTTGCTTAAGCAATTTGCGTAACTTGCAAAGTGTAATTAAAATGAAACCACGATCTAGAAAAAGGGAACAAAATGGTTTTCGCGCCCGACTTTGTCTTTGACTTCACTTAATATAATTAAATAGACAGTACATTTTGTACTCTTTTTCTACTTCGTGGCTGTTTAGATAAGCCATGATTTTATTATTTAAACGTCAAATTATGAAAATACACATTCGATCCGGATAAATCATCTTAAAATTTCGTATGACCTACATACACATACTTCTAAATACAGATGCATTCCATTAAATAATCAAATTACAATATCAACATTATTAAAACTAGATTGATAGTTCTTAGTTATGGTAAGGCATCTTACGTTATGTTACGATAGTACATATTCCTGTAAGTATTTATATTCATTCAATCTTTTATAACGTCAACCATTCACTTTATTCATTTAAGTATCACCAACAAGAGTTTCCACTCAAACTCAAAAGATAACTTTTTAAACTATACATGAGAAAATTTTAAAAGCGTTCCCTACTTATACTTGTTTGAATGAATTGTATACAAAATTTCACCTTTTCAAAGCTAGAGCACCACTATTTTACCGTGTCGAAACCAAGCTCCTACGTCTAATTATATTTATAATCATGACTATTTTACACATAAAAATAGTTCTTTGAATATTGTTACATTATAATCAAATGCGATAAGGCCTAAAGGTGGGAATTTAGAAATTTTGGAAGAAACATTCACCTCGCAACCAACCCTATTCATATTAGACAATCTTCAGTAAGTTCAAGCAAAAAATATATCACCAAACTCTTCATGTAAGGTCAAGTGCAAAAATAAGTATCGATATGAACTTCTCAAAAATATGCCCCACGACCTTATTACGCCGGTGTAAGAGCGTGTGGTACTTATTTTTGAAACTTTGACTAGATACATATTATTACACTTGACTGTACTTAGTTAGTTCCAGACCAAACATCATTTACAATAACATAAAAAAAACAAATTTTGTTTACAGTTGTACAGTTGGGGTAATTCTAGACTAAATAATAAATTTGAATCATTTGGATAATCGGTCATTGTTCTATTCACCACTGCATTGGTTATAAAAATTTCAAATTTACCCGTCTTCATAAAATTTATTCACCGAATCTCACTTACTTAACAACAGATTTCAGTTATCAAACATCGTCTAAAAATGATCAACTTTAACAGCGACCGTATTCAAAGTGGTAGTGGCAGGGAGGTGTATTTGGTCCCAATCGGTACTGAGGTGCGCCTCAGTGTCTGTAGCCTTGATTGTGAGGCCTAGGGAGGGGACTGCGTTGGCGCAGTGCGGCAGCCGAAGCGTCACAGGCCGGAGGAACACCAGGCCTTGCGGACCGCACATCACTAGTGGGGATAGCATCGCTTCACCTGTTACATAAAACACGTTACAGTTTCTACGTCCAAATCTCCCCTAACCGAATATAAAGGATTTCCAGCAGATTTGGATTCGATTGTGATGCTTTTTATATAATTTGCACAAAAGATAATTCTGATTAAAAGAAATTTCAGAATTATTGGTAATTAAAAGGTTACTCTCAACTGCAAGTAGGTATTTACGTGAATAACGGTTCGTATAGAATTCCTATGTCTAAGAATTCAGGTTAGAGATCCATACAATCATTTTGATCGAAGTGTAGTAAATGTTATTAATCTTATAGAAGTAAAAACTTAACAAAATGTTTGTATGAGAAAACTATTGTAGGTCAATGCTTGTGGTAGAGATTCATGTGCAAAAAGAGTATGAGTTTGTAAAGGTCACGTGTGAAGATGCTTGAAGTAGGCAATTGGACAAATTAATAAAGAAGTTGTGTCTTGAATGGAAATCGATTAAGAATTTTAGTGTTCAATCAATCGTGTATTGGTAGTAACGTCAATCGTATTAAAGAATTAGATCAACATTAGAAGTGTACAATGTAACACACAAACACAAATCGCAACATTTTAATGCATTATGTTAAGCAAGCAAAGCAATTGATTAGAATGAGCAATAAACGCGGACCAAGAGCTGAATTTAAAATGAACCTTGAACTATCATATGTACCGAATGTCAAAGTATGAATAGATACGTAAAAATGAGAAAGATACGTAATATAAGAACGAAATAAAATATGTTCAGACAATAGTAGAATGATTATTGAGGAGTATAAATTTTAAGACTGTGATAATAAAGTTGATGCTATAGTGTGTGGTAATACATGAAATGTTTGTCAAACATACAATCACATGGTCTGTTGTACGTAGCACAGACGACGTCTTCTCTCCTCAATCTCTAAGTATGAGTGTATTGTGTGGTAGAAGCTGCGCAAATAAATAGTATATGATAAACCTTGATAATGAAATAATAAAAAATAATAATTACATTGTCATCAACATAGCTGATATAAAATGTGATACAGAATTTTTTGATGCATTCATTGGTGAAGTGAATTTAGTGAATAATTAAACGGTTAAGGATAGTCATCCTTATGTGTTGTATACGACATTAAACTTGTAATAAGAAATTAACAAGAATATATACACAATGATAAAAATAACCGTTACCACATTTCCCCTGACATGGTCCCGTGTACCGTCGCAACTACTACTATAAAACCGTACACATCAATATTTATATTATAATAATACATATAATAAAATGTTAAATAGTTGTAATTATAAATGTCCGAAAACAAGTATAATCAGTACGTGTGCAAATACTATTTACTATGCACATGCTTTAAACAACAACTCATGCATATCTATAATTATTTCCTATAAATCAAACTACATAGCTAAACAGTGGGACAATCACAAATTCCATTTCTCGCTCTTTCATACGCAATCATTAATGCCCAATTAGTATGTGCAGTCTACACTACAGGCGCGTGCTTCATTACAAAAAGCTTTACCATTGTCCATATCGATCGGTGGTCCCCCCACGCGTTGACTCAGTCTCGGATCCGACACCGTAAAGTAGATTTTTTGTTTGATGCCAGGGGCTATAGCTTTAGGCGGAATAATCAGTGAAACGCCCCATTGTCTGTCTTCTAATATACCCCCTTCACTATCAAATATGCCCCAAGTTGTATGTGGACCATCAGGCCGCACTTCTTCTTTTCTCTCCGAGGCACTTTCCTCAGACATCGTCGCCTGTATTACTGTATTCTGATTTGTAATAACAGTCGTATCATTCTGACTTGCTGACATGTTTTCCGAATTATCTTGACTACTCTCAGGACTTTTTTCCAAGATTTTCTCGCAGAACGTTACAGTTCGATTCGTTTTTGGTGTCCCTTGTTCCAAATCTTGCGACGTATAAGGAGTGCTTTGAGGTTTGTTCTCAAAGTTCATGCTGCACTCTGAAGCATAATGAGTTTCCATGGATGTAGTCGATTCATATGGTACAGGAGATGTAGTAGCTTTTAAAGCACTCGATATATGATCAGTTTTGCCGTGCAATCGTGGTGTAAACACAGGTTCACCTTTTAGTACGCTGTTTTCTATATTCAATGACTTTTCCTTTTCTGCATCGGTTTTAGATTCAGTTAATCTCAATGTTGAGAAATCAATTTCATGGAATGTTTCCGTTTCAGTGCTACCTTGTGCCTCTGTTTTTGTCTGATATATGGGCTCTCGACGGGATAAATGATTAGCGTCACTTAGCTCATATGGACTACTTCTAGCACTGCTTTCTTGTGCCTGTACCACTTCTTTATTTTCTTGGTGGGATTCGTAAATAACACTTTCTTTCAGTTCTCTTTTAGATACGTACAAAGGTTCTCTCATTTTTGCAGCGTCGCTTTCGTTAGCTTCCTTCCTAGTTTGGTAAATCATGTCTTTTTTAGCTTGGTTCCTTTGTTTTATCATTTCCAGTTTCTCTTCTAATCTAATACCGTAGGACGACTCTTTGCTAGCCAACATTGCGGCTTTCTGAGATAAAATCTCTTGTTTTGAAACATATGTACATTCTGCTGACGCTGGTCTAACTTCTTGTCTGGTGTCACTTATTTCACTTTTCGTACAATAGTTAGACTCTGAACAGCTAGATTTCATTTCACATCTGGTCATGTATGGTGATTCACTTTGTTCTAATCGGGCCATCATTTCTGTTCTAGAAAAATACGGTGGTTCACTCATACATTTACTCATGGGTGAAACTCTTGCGGGGTAATTTACTGGCGTTTCAAGCCTTCTGTCAGGACGAACACTATACATATTCTCGGACCAAGAGGTATTTGGCGGTGGATCATATGTCCTTTTACCATACAAAGGCTCTTTAGCAGTAAAGGACCCATCCATTCTTTGCTTCAGCATCTCTTCCTTCGTATTGTAGGGAGACTCAGAAAATCTCGATCGTAACATGTCCTCTTTAGTGGAATATGGGCTTTCGGAGATCATTCTTTGTTTTAACATATGCTCTTTGCTAGAGTACGGTGATTCGCTGTACAAAGATTCCGATTGTTTAACTATGTCCTGTTTAGTGGCATACGGATTATCATTTATTATTTCGTTTCTTGTAGCATATGGACTTTCCCTTATGGACTCAGATCTTGTTGCATATGGGCTTTCTTGAACAAAAGTCGTTCTTGTTCCGTAAGGGCTTTCCCTTAAGCACTCTGATCTTGTCGCATAAGTATTTTCTCGATAGCATTCTGCTCTAGTCGCATAAGGAGGATCCATAAGGGGCATACTGACTGTCTGTCGGTTTCCATACGGATTCTCATAACTTTGATTTGTAACTTCAGATCTGCTGGCATATGGGTTTTCACTTGAAGTATCATATAGAGAAGCGTATGTTCTTCTCGGTTTAGGAATAGGGTCGTACACAAGATGTTCTTTGGTTTGGTATACTGGCTCTGGGGGTAGTGGCTGCGTGGGGTGGAATGGTTCATGTTTTGTTTGCTGCCGTCTTTGGTAAATGGGGTCTATTTTGGTAATCATATTAAAGCTGGGCGACTGGCCATAAATGCCGCGTCTATTATACTCTATGAGGGAATTCTGTCTACGTAACAGTGGGGTAACTTTGGGTTCAGTTTCTATTTCACACATGGAATTCTGTCGTCTAAGAGTTTTCATGACAGGTTTGGCATCATAATCTCTGACTGTGCAGACTACGCCGTTTCTGTCGTCGCAGAATGAGGTCTGCCTTTTTAGAATTGGTTTCATAACAGGTTTTTCACATGAGGAAGAGTTGCTACGTTGCAACATTTGGTTCCTGATTTGCGTATTTCTCATGTGCGTATTCAGATCGGATAGGTCAGATTTTTCTCGTCTGAGCATTGGCATTTGCTGTTGGTGTCTCTGCAGTAAGTCAGTATCACATAGTGACTTTTGACGAGACACCTTTTGCGAATTTTTCGTTTTCGAACGGAACAAGTCGAGCACGGCGTTTTTAATGAACGATGGTTTTTTGGACAATTTCTTTTTTGTTTTTGGCGAGAATGATTCGTCGCGCTCCACGCTCGAGTTCATGGCGTCAGATGAACTGCGGAAACCCACAACCAAACACCCACTTAGTTACGCTATGAATATAAAATCTGGACATCTCTGATGAGTTCTATTTTTTTTGTGTGCGAAAACGTGGTGCTATATTAGGGAAATAAACTAGTGAACTATCTGAAATGTCCAAATTCAATGGCATTTTCAAGAGGTGAATTTCATTATTCTTTAAAAAGCATATTGAAATAAATGCCATGAGAAAGGAGTTATAAGAAAAAATGGAAACATCATACATGACCATTTAGGAAAATAGAAACTTTCGAAGAGGACAGTAAAGCCAAATGCCAAAGACATTGATCCAAATTTTTAAGTCAGAGATTAAGAGACGAGGAAGACAACTTAATTCAATATGCTTTTATAGAATTTTCAAGTTGCACTAAAATGCAGACACGCACTGCCAATAAAGTTGTCATTACAAACAACTCTAAATACTCTAATATACAATGTTATTACAATTTACAGACTTACCCCGATAAAGAATATGTATATGTTACAAAATATGTATTATGTATATTTATAACCACATACAAGACCGAAACTAATACTGTGGCCCGACAAGACATTGTTAGTCGTTTGTGAAGCGATTGGTGTTTGCATGTTAGAGCAAATTGTACAGGGCTGATATATACGGGACCGAAACTGCTGGAGGATCTTGAAAGACATGACTTTTTGAAACATGCAATTTCAGACAGCGATTAAGACAACAATTACGTATATTTCTGAGAATTCTGGATGTATTTGTAAAGTGGGGATTGATCATTGTAGTGCAATGAAAAGTACGTGTAGTGAGATTTCTTACCTTATATTGTGCATGTGTTGAGGTTTCCTATATAATTCAAAGGCCGATCCACGTTGCTCTCGACTACCTGCTAAATCTGTGAAATTAAATTGATTAGTTTACGCAACGTAATAGTCAGCACATTAATCGTTTTGTGGGTATAACATGCTAGCTCTCGTTCGTTCTGTACTTGTTCATATTAAATTAACATTTACCAGACTCAGAATTTCTATGAAGATGTATTTCATGAAAAGTATTTCAACTACCATACAAATAAATACACTTACCTATAAGATGAGGGTTGTGTGGTAGGTTTATGGCGCGATGGTGAGACGGCGGCCCGGAGTACGGCGGCGACTGCGGTGGCATTTGACCGCCATATGACATGTTATGCTGTTAACAGACCAATTTGATATTTATTGGATCTTAGGAAAGCATTTGACCAAGTAGGGTTGGCGAAAATTTTATAGACGGATGTTATCATTGAAAGCGAAATTTTGAAGTAATATTATGGATCGCTGAGTGTAGACCAAAAGTTTATATATAAATATCCAGAAATCAAAAATTAAGACGTTAAATCTGAGCCAGACGTGTCAGTTTCTGCGGATGATTAAGTAATTCCGCAAGGGACTATGCTAGTTCCAAGGTTTTTGTTAGGTGCTTGGATTTTAATCTAAATAGTATAATAGACGCTATTTCGAGGACTGAATAAAAAAACTTCAATAAAACAATAAAATTTGAGTGTTCTTTTAATTATTGAGTCATTCCAATCGAATAAGTACCCTAACACACCATTGATACTGAATTGAGAGAGATTACCTACGGTCGATAGGGATAGATAGGTATGGCATTATACAAATGCACGTCTAAAACTATCAATTTCTGTCAGTTTTGTCTTTAATGACCAAGTATGTGTTAAGGAGTACTTTCGTGTACGTGTACAGGAGTAGTAGAGTGCTGGTGCGAGTAGTGCGGGTGCGGCGGCGGGCTGCATGCCCTGTACGTGTGTAGTGCAGTACCTGCGGGTAGCTGTTGTGGTGGGGGCGGTGGTGCGGCTGCGACAGCGAGTGCTGGTGCGAGTAGTGCGGGTGCGGCGGCGGGCTGCATGCCCTGTACGTGTGTAGTGCAGTACCTGCGGGTAGCTGTTGTGGTGGGGGCGGTGGTGCGGCTGCGACAGCGAGTGCTGGTGCGAGTAGTGCGGGTGCGGCGGCGGGCTGCATGCCCTGTACGTGTGTAGTGCAGTACCTGCGGGTAGCTGTTGTGGTGGGGGCGGTGGTGCGGCTGCGACAGCGAGTGCTGGTGCGAGTAGTGCGGGTGCGGCGGCGGGCTGCATGCCCTGTACGTGTGTAGTGCAGTACCTGCGGGTAGCTGTTGTGGTGGGGGCGGTGGTGCGGCTGCGACAGCGAGTGCTGGTGCGAGTAGTGCGGGTGCGGCGGCGGGCTGCATGCCCTGTACGTGTGTAGTGCAGTACCTGCGGGTAGCTGTTGTGGTGGGGGCGGTGGTGCGGCTGCGACAGCGAGTGCTGGTGCGAGTAGTGCGGGTGCGGCGGCGGGCTGCATGCCCTGTACGTGTGTAGTGCAGTACCTGCGGGTAGCTGTTGTGGTGGGGGCGGTGGTGCGGCTGCGACAGCGAGTGCTGGTGCGAGTAGTGCGGGTGCGGCGGCGGGCTGCATGCCCTGTACGTGTGTAGTGCAGTACCTGCGGGTAGCTGTTGTGGTGGGGGCGGTGGTGCGGCTGCGACAGCGAGTGCTGGTGCGAGTAGTGCGGGTGCGGCGGCGGGCCGGGGGCGCGCGGGGACGCCGCGGGCGCGGGAGGGGGGCCCGGCTCCATGCCCTATACGTGGGGATGACAAGTACTACATTATTAAAACACTTTCAAAGAGTATAATTTCTACTACTAGCTTCAAGCGAGTTAAGTCTTATATTTGCCAAAATAAATGACATTCTGGCAATCAATAGTCTTCGCGATTAGCTGGTTTCAATTGCTGTACGGTTAGAGGTTTAGATGGTTATTCCCTTACCCCATTCCGGTGGTGCGGGTTGTCGGGCGGGCGGTAGTGCTTGGGCTTGGGCGGCGGCACGGGCTTGTAGGGCGGCACGGCGCCGCGCCCGCTGTAGTCGGCCTGCGATGCCGAGTTCGTGCGGCTGCTGTTCACAAAAATACAAGATAGAAGGGAACTATAAGATACACACACAGTTTAATAATCTTATTTAACTGTGTGTAATAATAAACGACGATAGTGACGCCGACTGCCGCGAGGCTTTGCGTTTAGTATAAGTATAACCCAGCCACTTGCTGCGGAACAATTTTAACAGACCTTCACGTGTAGCACGCGAGAGTCGCATTCCACACGAGATAGATTGCCCAACTTTTTCTAACTGTTCGTTCTTGAACGGCTAGCTGACGGGTGCAACCCGTATAGTGGGGACTATCGTTTCTTTGCTCACCAGTTGGCGCCACTGTTGACTAAAGTCCAGAGGTATAGCTAGAAAAAACAGCTGTTACCTGGGCAAACAAGCATACTTTTGCCAAAAAATAAGTTTGTAAACAGTAAACAAACCTCTGAATTAGTTGCTCTTTGAGACCGCTTATTTTTGCCCCCCTTTTCCACTTTCAAAGCATTCATATTCATCGTCAATTAATCCATATTTGCGATAATTTCACGAAGGAGATCACTTTTCAACAGGTCAATGAAAGAAATTTTAATTTATGTCACGAAGCCCGCCAAAACCAGTGAAAAGTGTTATTGGAGCTCACGCGACACTAGCGCCTCTAGTGGCAGACAGCCCCCCTCCCTGTGGTGCGTGCTGACCTGTACTTGGCGTGGTCGCCGCTGGGCACGCTGGGCAGCGAGGGCCCGCGCGCGTGCAGCGGCGCGTGCGGGCTGCTGCCGTTCACGGGCGGCGGCCGCGCCTGCGCCGGGCTGCGGAAGTTCTCCGACCTGCGGCACATCGCATCACCGGTAACAACACATCTCGGAGAAGGGAAGCAGGAGACCAAAATGGCGGAATATTGTTAAGGAGGCCGAGAACCAATAAACTGCTGAGTGAGGGTCGGACTCTCGCTTCGAGGGTTCCCAGCGATAAAATATAAAGTCCAGTGTCAGAAGAGCCCTTCTTCTAAGCAAAATTATTCTGAGCCAGACAAAAATATTCTGATTTTAGTATCACGGTTCGTGAGATACAGCCTGGTGACAGATAGTCGGGCAGAGGAGTCTTAGTAAGAGAGAGAGAGAGAGAGAGAGAGAGCGAGATAGTGTAATAACAATATCCTGGGACAGTGAGGGAATATGTATGATTTTTTTGAATCACTTTTCTTAACCCTATATTTGAAGAAATTCATACTACTAATTAAATAGCGATTAGAAAGGGAGATCCGATGTCATGTAACGTCAAAAATCACTACGCCCATATAACCTCCGCATTAAATTCTGTTTTCCCAGAAACAGATAGAGACAAATCTTTGATAGCTTATATCTGCGCAGTTACAGTTATTTCAAATTTTTTTTTGTATTTTTCATTACATACCTACGAGTAAATGAAGTTTTATTAATGCAATCTTAAAAAACATGCACATCCCTATTATCAGGTCATGCTTCAGAATACTGATTGTCTTATTACGTCCATGTCCTAATTCCTAAACCATCCTACCCCAAGGAAAAGTTACATCATTTTCCAGACTTTGAAAAGAAACGAAAAAATTGCGTATTAACAAGAAATAATAGCTTATATTAGTTTAGGTACCTGTAGTTGTTATCCGAACTTCTGTATTCCAGCGAATTATGTTCATGCGAATTGGAATTTCTCTGTGGACTCTGCGAAGACATTGCAGATGGGTTTGGAGGCGGCGGGGGTTCAATTTTACTGTAAAATAACGAAAAATTCCAATGAACATCAAACGAGCTTAAGGATGTGCTGCTATAGATGTAAAATGAGGGTGTGCTGGTTAAGTTTCGCTAAACTGTACGCTCTTTAATGGTCACAATCGAGAGGAATTTTTCAGGACTTTCAAACGTGTGCCAGCGGGGAATCCGAGAACTCAAGCATCGTAGTCAGTATCTCTAACCATTAAGCTATGGGTGTCTAATAAAAGAAAGAACTTACTTAGATGGTGGTGGTGCTACTTTGAGATCATCCGGAGCGTTTGGCGGCAGCCTGCAGGACCCCATGGCGGAACCATTGTTAGAGCCCCCGTAGTCGTACGAAGATGTGCCGTCATACGAACTTTGCTGTTGATTGGAGATGAAGAAATGGAAGTTCTAAGAAGATACTTGAGAGAGTCTATAGGGTCCGTAACTAAATTTATTATTGGCAGGAACCTACCGTGGTGATTTTGATAATTTTGGGACTACTTTGATCATTTAAAAATTGGTATAAAATCGATATTGTCCATATGCGGTGAATGTTTGGCATGTAGAAAGGTGATCGATGAAAACATCGATTTGAAGCAGTAAACGCAAATAAAAAATGATTTCGTCATTATAAGTACTGAAACGCGTCACGGAATGACGAGGGTCCGGGTTCGATTCCCGGCCATGGCTGTACTTTTCGGATTTTTCTGTGTCCTAATTTTCATTGACATTTAGAAAATTATAAGTACTTTTTAAAGTCACACCGGTTTGCATATATGTAGTTATGTGTATCCTACTCGTATTAAAGATTTCATCAAGTAATAGTGTGGAATGTTGCTCGTTATCTTACTATTTGAAATCTTGCAGTAGTTTTTAGTCTTACCGGGTTCCCTGGCAGTCTGTGGCGATCCAACGAGCCCTGTCCTTGTGTCGGCTGTATGATCATGCTCGTCGGGCGCGCAGTGTACGTGGCAGTTTCATCCCCGTTGGCGTCCTTTGGGGGGCCGAACAGACGCTCTTGAGCGCTTGGGCGGGGGTTCTGTAGACAAATAACGTTAAAGTGATACTGAACGTGAAAATTTGAAACTTTAATTATTACACTTAGTACCTACGTACAAATACCATGGTCGTCAAAAAAATAATAGTAAAATTGAGAGACTTTTTGAGTTTCATATTTCGCAGCACAATTTCAACATAATATTAGTTTATTAGCAGATCCTTTCGAAAAAGAAATCTTTTCTCTCTCTCTGCGTGTGTGTGTCTCTCCAGCTGTGGCATCGTAGTTCGCAAGCGGATGGACCGATTTGGATGCAGTTTTTTCACTAAAAAGCCAGTTTCCTTGTGATGGTTTAGGTTTTGGAAAAAATCGGAGTAACATTTTTATCTCTGCTAAAATGATGTCAGGCATAACAATTTTTTTTTTATTAATTTTCAAGGGACGTTTCTAAGACTACAAGTCTATTTTGCGTGATAGTTTTTTATAAATTTAGAATAGTTATTAGTAGTTGATTTACCTGCGGGTTGTGCCGCAGCGTGATGGGCGGGCGGCCGGGCGGCGGCGCCGGCAGCAGCACGCCGCCCGCCGGCCGCCCCGCAGACCCGCGCGGCGGTAACTCTGGAACTGAACAGTAACACTACATCATCATCATCGTCTCCGGCCTACGCTCGACCCACTGCTGGGCACAGGCCTCCTTAGTACGGATTGGGAACTTAACACACACCATAGTAACCTAAAGAGCTTAAACAATGTTCCACTCATAATGAATGACCTCGATATCTTCAGCGGACACGCCCTTCACGAGTAATACAAACATTCGTTTTTTTTATATATATATAAGAGGGGGCAAACGAGCAGACGGGTCACCTGATGGAAAGCAATCACCGTCGCCCAGGGACACCTGCAAGACCTGGGGAATCACAAGTGCGTTGCCGGCCCTTTGAGGAACAGGAAGGCTCGCTTTTTAAAGATCCCTAAATTGTACCGCTCAGGGAATGCTGCAGCAGGAAGTTGGTGGAAGTTGGAAGAAAGAAATTGCGTTTAAAACGCACGGTGCTTGACTGCCAACCATCAAGATGTTGAGGATGGAAGGACAGACGGTTCCGCGTAGTACGGTAGTGGAATTTAGCCGCAGGCAGCAATCCGAAGAGTTCGAAACATTCGTACATCAGTATAATCAGTTAAAAGTCTCTCACCAGTCCCGTAGAGCGGTGAGTGAGGAGGCGAGTGCGCCATAGGATTGCACTGGTACGGCGGTGCCTCTTGTCCCATAGGCGGTCCACCCTGCCCGTTGTGGCTAACGCCGTTGGTCGCTCCGGTCCCGTTGGCCGCGAAGCCGTATTTGCTGTCGTAGCCTCCTTGCTGTAGGGATAGTGAAGATCAAGATCTATACTACCAAAAACATCGCCTAAGTTGCAGCGATTTAAATATCTGGTACAGCTCGTGAGCTCTTAAGGTGTAACCACACCGATAGATCGGCCGTCGATCGATGGTAGAATGGAACAGTCTAGGTCGATCGATAGTTTCTACTAGACCAACGTTACCACACCAATCGATCGATGTCGACGGATGGTGTCGAGCAACGTCGATCGATGGTATCGAACAACGTCGATCGATTGGTTTATCCGTCGATCAGCCAAAGCTACCACACTAATCGTAATCGATCGATGTTGGTCGATGACATCGATTGATGGTCGATCGATTGGTGTGGTAACACCCCAAGGGAGCCCTTTGTGGACAAACAAACAAAGATAAAATGTAACATCAATACTAGCTTTAATTATTAACTGGTTAGGGGTTTTCGCTATTAATTTTATGCAGAACTTGTGATGTCTTAAAGTAGGACTAAATGTGTTAAAGCAAAAAAGTAGTCATATTGCAGATGTAGGCATTCAGAAAAGTGACTCCAAATGAAATAAAATCTACGGGAAAATGACAAACAGATATACTGAGTGGTATAATGCTGCTAGCCGTTCAGTAACATACAAAATTTCATCATGAAACTTAGATCTGTAAGGTAAAAATTAATGGCACAAAGGGACATAGCGTCACAGTAACATAAGCAATGGAGGATACCAACCGTGTAAGGCGGCGGTACAGCGTCGGCCATATGGTTCATATCATCATCTCGATCCATGTTGTCCTGGGTCGTCGCTATAGACGGATCCGAGGAAGATTTGACCAGTCTCGGCGCCGGCGGGGGGCTAACTTCCAAATCACTCTCAGGACTCGAAGCGTACGAGAGCCGGTTCTCAGTACTCGAAGACATTGAGAACAAAAAGTCGTCCGACAACGGCTCGGGCCTCTGTTTCGATCCACCATTTTGTTCATCGGCCATTTTGTTGGTGTTTGTTGATATTCGAGCAGCGTCCGGTAGGGTGGGTTTATGGAATGGGGTGACAAGACAAGACAAATGAATGATTGCAGTAAAATGTTACAGTCACTAACTTTCGTTTAGCGTCTGAATGATTAATGGGTATACACTCGGCAAATAAATATTCAAACTTATGGAAATAGGTTTAAAAGCCATCAGTTTGAACGTTCATTTGTTTAACAATGTGGTATTCAACACTGGTAAGTGAAAAAAAAAGTTGCCAAATTTAAAATTTCAATCTTTGGTAATTTTGAAAAGCACTTAGATTAAACAAAACTAGGTATCTAAATAATGCATACAAACGTAAATACACAAAGCAAACAATCATTGCAAATTATTTACATGCAGCAAAATATACACACATAAGCAACTTAAGCAAAAAGCGTAATAAAACTAAGGTCCTATTGTGCTTATAACTAATAATTTGGTAACTCCCTTGTAGGTATCTTTGTTAATAGTTTAAACCTAAACATACCCTAAATGCAGCTCAGAAATAGGTTTACTTATAACACTGATGTCTCTCTCTGCTTGTGTCATATCACGTTTTTCTTCAAAATCGTGTTCATCTAATTTTAAAGTCGGTAAAGACAAATTCTTAATTTTATGAAGAGACCTCTCTGTGACTGTTGGAAGAGTCCGCACTTCACTGAATCTTGCGGGATCCACTGCTGGCTTAGAACTGCATTTACAATTTGGAATACGGCATATCTGCCTCAAAGGTTTGTCTAAAGTTTTCAAAGGAGGCATCGGCATTTCTTTCTGTAACCTAGCCTTCCATTCAGGGATCTCCTCTTTACTCTCCATTTTGTTGTTTTGGAAGAAAACTGAAGCTGGACGGAACTGTTCCGTCATCGGAACAACTGAGGACGGCCTTTGGACATTCGGAATCGGAGATTTCGCGGAAGTTTCTAGCACGCTATAAGGTCTGAAACCTTGCAGCGGATGCCTATTTGTCTTAGCGAAGATCTGAGACATTTCTGGACTAGCGGCTGGTCGAGGGCTCAAATTTCGTCCTGAATAGTACTGTCTTTCCATGGGATAGTTGGCTACTGTGTGTCTGTTTTTGTTAGTGAAATACGTGTTAGGTACGCTGTAGTTATTGTTAGGCGTGCAAGGAGTTAAAGTTTCCGAGTAGTAATAAGGCACTACGTGATTCCTGTTAGCGTCATACAGTTGATTGTGATGCTTGGTTGGTTTAGCGTAATTAAATGGCATGTTCGGTGGTGAGTGCACAGGCCTCAGAGGGGATTGCGGGTAGTTGTTAATGGGGTAGGAGATAGGGTAAAAGGCTGGGTAAGGGGACGGTGGGATCGGGAAGTAAATGTCCGACACCATTTCAACGTGCTACACCGCCGCAAAGACAGAAGAAACGAAATAGGTTAATACATTTATGCTTATTGTAGAAGTGACCGAACAAATTATATATACGAGTACAGATTTTGATCGAGCTCCGTATAAAAGTATTATAAGTCTTGAAGCACAATTTAACGCATAAAGAAAGTAGTATCGAGCATTACACTATGATCTTATTTCTTCGGTCACTTATTAAAAAATAGAAAGTTCTGTTTAAAGCACATATATAATTTACCAAATGCACCAATTTGCCTTTACCAAGCAACCATCTTGAAGCATGATGCGACATACTGTTGTAAATAGATAAGACAGACATAACTATTAAGACATCCTTCCCATATATATAGTCGTGATCAGTTACATCGGAGCGGTCTAGATGCTCAAAAATATCTAAAATAACTTCTTTCAGATTATTATGAGCACCTATAGCTGTGATGTATCTGATGGTGAGTCCTATATTGAACAAAAACTTAGTTTTTCTAAAGTCTTTAACAGATCCAAATTATTTCCAAACAGAATCAATACAATACAATACAAATACTCTTTATTGAACACCACAAATCAGTACAAAACAATACAGAAACAAAGAACAAAGTCGACAAATCATTACTAGTCATTGGTGAATTATTTAAATATTTAAATCTCTTCAAAGACTTTAGGATACTAAACCCAGAAGATTAGCGTAAATATCATTATCTGATTTCCCTTCACCATTATGTATAGTTTAGTTCTCACCTTAGTCTCCGATACCCATAGCTGTTGCTGCTGAGTCCTCTGTATGAGATCAGTCAGTTTGCTGAACCACGTGTTCTGATTTGCCTCGCTGAGTGTGATTGTGTGCGTGAATACGTGTCCCCACACACGCTCCATGTGTTGGCACTGTTCTAGAAGCTTCTTTGATGATTTATGGGCGGACCTGGTAAGAGGTTTGAATACAAATATTAAAAGTATAACACCATATTAGCTGAAGAAAAAACGAGGAACTCTCTGTCATCAAAAATGCTATCTTTATCGATGACATTATGATTGGGTTTCCATCTAGAAACAGGTAGGGTAATAAATAGAAAACTAGCAAAACCAAATATTATAATTAATTATGTCTTACTTTGGCAACCCAGCCCTCAGCTGTTTGATAATATGTTTATTATCAGCTTTTAAGAATATGACTATGGGGTAGAATTGTGCGTAGTTCAGCCGATCCACGGCGTTAGGCGTAATATCTAGAAGTGCATGTTTCCCTCGCTCCATGATAGACCTAATACTGGATAAGCGAATGATGCCCGCCGATTTGGTTTTGTTGTCTTCTAGGGTGCTGTCCATTTCTGGAAAACAAAGTTGGCTTGAGCATTCGATGAATGGAAATTCTGTGTTCAATGGCTCAGTGGAAGGTCTGTGGTTTTATTTTTCCTAGTGTGTGTCCATTTTTGACAAACAAGGTTGACTTAAGAATCTGATTGAACAGCTATGTACCATGATTCGAGCAAATAAAAACTTTGACTTTGACTTTGATGAAAGGATTTTCATCGGTGGTTCCGTAGAAATATCACAATTTTGCGCCACAAATAACCCATTCAATTGCCTTAAAAATTAAGTAGCTTGCTAGTTCCATCCGATAAAAGTGGAGTTATTTGTGGAAAATCTATTCAAGAATCTTACAGCTGATATGATATAAAGCTGGAATAATACTGAGAGCAGCAAACTCGTTGAACAACTTGTCCTGACTTCACCCACTACAATCAATCGCACGAACTTGTGTTATGCTGTCAGATTATCCCAAGTTAATACTACTGTAATTAATCGACTTACTGGGAGAAGCGAACTTGTCAGGCGACTCGTTGAGCAACTTGTCGCGCGCGATGTCTGCCACGGCACCCAGTACAATGACTGGTCGCACGAAGCCGGGCTGTTTGAGGGCCACACGCTCGTACGCTGGGAACTTGCTGATACTATCTGATAATACTACTTCATCCCAGTGCTCCTGAAAAGACAAGTTAACATCAGGCCGAGTTAAGTTTAATAATATTCTATGATATACTACATTCGTTAATTTCGATCATTTCTACTCCAGATTCAACATGGCTTAATAACATTTTTTAAAATATTTTGAGGCATGGTTACTTTGGGGATTTTTTTCTCCAAAACGTCAGTATTCCCTGGGGGCATCAAAGGCTCATTCTCAATAGGACAATTTACATTTCCCACTGTTTCTAACTAACCTTGCCAAGACTCTTGCTCCGCCGATGCGTCGACCGCCGTCTCCTGAAGAAGTTGGTCTTCCCATCGTTGCCCGACATCTCCTTCTTGGTCGCGTTGAACTGGGCAGTTGCTAATTCCTCCGCTCGCGCCTTGTTGGGGATTGTGCCTTTCTGCACCTCTTGGTTATTGCGACCTGCAATCAAAATTATGAAGTTTATTAAATGTATAACTTGTGTATGTCGAAACGTCATCAGGTATTTATGAAATAAAATGTCGTGAAACGAATTTATTTAGCTGAAACATTACATTATCATTATAACGTTTTTTGTGATATGGTACCAAGGTGTAATAATTCAACTGATTCCACAATTGCGCATTCGTAGGTAGGCGTGTACTGCTGAGAAACTACAGACTTAGTACATGGTCCTTCCAAAAGAGACGATAAAAGTTAATGTCTGTGGCAGAAGTAAAAGAAAAACCCACGATTAACGCCAAAACTCAAGTAGGTATGCTGTCAGTCATTTCACTACATTACGAAGATATTTAAAATTATGTATGTATATCTCCTGTAGTGACTCACCTATCCTGTAGACCTGCCAGGCGCCAACAGTGCCGTTGTGCAGAGTATCCACGACATGGAACACGTCTCCGCAACGGAAGGACATCTCTCCATCAGTAGGCTCCGTGTAATGGAAGTGCGTCTTTATGTGGAACGAGTCGCCCGCTGAAAAGATCATAAAGAAATTGGCGAAAGCACGAAACAATTAATTGCTGGTATGCAGATTATCTTTAATGACCTGCCAATATTTTGACGTAGTTGCATGCAGCATGATCTTGGGTAGTAATTAAATGTGAATAATTTGAAGCTGTTATTACAACTGCCGTTAGTCAAGCATGACCTAGCGGTAATAATCTTCTAGATTATAGTCTACATGATGATCACATTTCATTCCCAAAATAGAAAACAGTTTATAAGATTAAAATAAGGGTATTCAAAAAAGTAAGCTAGTCTTTAATAATGCAAGTTCTCGGTTCAAATAGGACGTTTTGCACCCAGTTCCTTACAATTGGGATTGTCTATTTTTTTACAATGTATAGTCAATCGAAAACCATTTCGAGATAAATGCTTTTTAAATCGTTTTCTGTATTTACTTTATTTTATTTTACTATAATGAATTTATTACATGAAAAATAAGCGATGACCTTCATTTGACATTCCCAGACATGACGTAGACGGTCCAAAATGTACTTTATTTGCAAATGTTACAAATTCTATGCTATTTACGCGTGGATTATACTACGGAGTTCAATTTGGACCCGCAATCTGACATTTCATTCATCTTATGACAGCTGACAAGCAAAATGACAATCTTGTTACTGTCATTCTTGTTTTTTCCACTGATTACTTTCATATTGTTGTATTATAGTTTAGATTTAGAAGCACTTTCGGTAGATAATTAGGCAAGAGTGTATCCGCACAGCGATGTGCTTCGCTCACATGAAAGATTTTCCGCTAAATATTTTAATGGATAGCGAAATATTACGTTTTTCGGTTTACTTTCGCCTACTGAGTTTACTGTCTTATTTCCGGGTCCTGTTTTGTCTCGATCATACCTGGTATGTGTTTATGGACCTTTCTGCTTCGCGCAGAATGTTATGGTATGTGTAACGGCTGTGAAAATATTAAATTTATAGGAGAAGATCGCATGAATCTTCCTGTGTTATTGTTGAATCATGTTGACATTGATACTAATGACAGTTTGCCAACTTCACCACAGATAGAAAAGACGTTAATGGCGGTGCTTCACATACGTTTTATGGTCAATTTATCCAATAAGCAGATGTGTGACACCGGCAGTGGAAACTCTGACGTCATCAACCAAAATACTTTCAATAATTAATAGTGAAAAAAATACCGCGTTATATGAGAAAATATTGAAATTGGTTTCTTATAATTGACTATTCTACACAAAAAAAATATAAAAAGGATAGGTATTTTTTTTTAGACAATCCCAATTGATAACTCTATGTCAATAATAGAATAGAAGACAAATTTATTTAGAAATACTCCACTCCTACTGCTTCCAAATGGTTTACCCGATTACTTTAATCGTTCGAAAGTGTGATTCCCATCAGGACCTACTTGCTTGTTTGCCTTCCTTGTCGTATAAAGAAAGAAAAGAAAATTGTAAGGCAATACGACTAAACTCAATTTGTAGATGAAACATTTCGTTCTCCTAAAAAATATTACTTAGTTGATGTAAAGTTTGTACTCACGCATTTGTCCCCCTGCAACGGCGCTGTATTCAGCGGGTGAATGTTGCACTATAAGGTCGATCCTCTCTTGAAGACTCAGCAGAAACAACACAGCTTCCTCTCGCGTCACACCTTTCATTTCCATATCATTCACCTAAAACAAGACAACATTAAATTGCATACCCACTTCTTCTACGTTTATCATAAGAGGCTTGTTTTTCGTTACCAAGTCTTAGAGATGGGCATATTCTCTTTCGATTTCTTACTTCAATCTTTTCTAGTTTAGGGTGTCTCACTCTGGCGAGGGCATTGTAATCACAGTAAGTAAGAGTAAGTCAGTAAGAGTAATCTCACCTTGAGAATTTTATCAGCTGGCTGCAAACCCTGCAGGGCTGCTGGACTGGTTGGCTGGACTCCCGATACGAACACACCGGAGCGGTTTCCTCCGCACAGTCGTAGGCCCACTGAGCCTTCCTTTTGAAAGCTGATTAGTCGAGGCTCGCTTCTAGAAGAGGGAAATATGTTTAGAGGTAATAATGAATTGATATATTCTTGCGGATTCATCCAGAACATGTTTAAATGCTGGAATATTTTGCTGACTGTTCGAAATTCTTGGAAAATAGATTCCAACAACAGGTTTTAACAAGTGTCTAAAGTGAAAACATCATCATGAATTCGACTGTTGATTTTTATTCCTCCTTTCAATGGTCAAGTTGAATACACATTCAAGCATCTGAGCTCGACATAATATAACCTAAATTAAAATGGACGGCGCTGGTTCTTAGTATTCAATAAACTTGATCTCGCTAAAATATATCTATAAGTACCAACTTAATTTTTAAACTAAAGCCTGTTTAGTAGAACTTACGGTGGCTTGTTTCGTTGATTGGTCATCCCGTCTTCTTCGTACAACTGTCTTCTGCTGCTATAATAGTCTGAAAGTGAATCAAAATTTTATTTTCAGTCACATTTTTAGATGTTGTTATGCAATAAAGAATACTATTACAACCCGTACCCCAGGCCTACACAAACCCGGTGAAGATAACAAAAAAAGAAGAGTTAAAGATGAGATCCAACCTTTGAGAAGTAGGCTCTAAAGTAGAACAGAGGTTCATCTTTGATTAATCGCGTATATAAAATCAAAAGATGTCAGTAGAACAATAAGAAAGACAAGACATCAGTATCGTATTGCCCCAACTCAATTCCCCACCGGGTTCCTTAGATATTGTTCGTATGGTCACCCGTGTTTTTCCTCTATCAATCTTCTCGTTTTCTCCCTCCCTCGCTGCTTTTACGAACGTGTTTGTTTTTGGTCCGGGCTAAAGCATTCTTTTACGAATCGCCACTGCAAGTCATACTCATACCATCGTTTCTAGGCGGAGGCGGTCTCGGAGGCTGCTCAACTTCATGCGACATCGGGCCCCGTCGGTTGTCTCCGCCGGGACCGCCGCGGACCGGCGCCGCCACGTACAAGTTCTGCCCACTAGCGGAGTAGGCTGAGGAAAGCGGCTCTGCGCCCGCATACACGTTGTGAGAGCCATCTGGAAATAGTAGTAAAATTTATAGTTATAAGCTTAGATACATCCTTTGCTTCATTTTACTCCTACTCCTACTAATTTGAGAATTTACAGAAATCAGTCTAGGCTGGGTTATCATTCAGTGGTCTCCTTTCTGTCGACAGTTGACTTATTATTATTGTAAGTAGTTAAATAGTTGTTGCAAGTGTATTTGTTCAAGTGTTTCGATATTTATTCTAATTAATTACACAGACATGTTGACTGAGTTGTAACAAATATGATTGAAGTAATTAATGTTATATCATTTCACTTGAATACCTATGAAATTAAGAACTCGATAAAATACGAAGAACCTTATGAACACATCATATAAAATCTACCTAATGAAGAAGAAATAAATAGACTCACCTAAACTATTATAGTTGTTCTGATAATTGCCGTTAGTGACGGTCTCTTCTCTAATCAGTTCTCTAGTCACCACCAAGTTAAGGCGGTCTTTGCAAGACTCAATGAGTTTCCTCGCTTCTTTCAATGTTATGGCATCCGTGATTGCTGTGTTGTTTATCCTGGTGACGACGTCGCCTTCGCAGAGACCCTGGCCGGCTTGGTTGAGCTGTTCCCTCGCTCGTAAAGTCAGTTCTTTGACGTAGAGTTTGCATCCGAGAACTATGCCGAAATCTGAAAATTTTATCAGGTAGGACTACAGTGCTGTCTTGTCAAATCGGGTTTGTTTCAAGATAGAGAAGATATAGTAGGAATGTCTACAACTTATAATAATAGTTGTTACTATGGTACCGTGTTTCGCTTCTCATTTCTTTACATTTATGATTTAGGTACCTTAAGGTTAAATCACAGTAAGAGCATTAAAGCCATTGATGTTGGCTAAGGTGTGGCCACTCACATTCACCATGTCTTACAAACCTCATGCTATACCTTTACTTTGATAATGATCCCGTAGAGGGATAGAAACGCGTCAGTGTTTGTGTGGTGTATGGGATAATTAAGTTTGTGGGATTTATATGTGTTTTATTGGCAGTAGTGGAGGGAGGGATTGCATGAAAAACATATATATTACAGGCTTGGTTATCTTGCACGTGAGTAGCGGAGTAGCAAGGTATTTTTTTTGTTCATTTCATCCTATACCGTTTGAAAAAAATAATCATTGAATGCATAGGCATAGATGCTTAAGCCTAGTTTAGACTTGAAAGATAAATTATCATTTAATCACATTGCAAATCCGTGAAGCGAAAGGGTTAGGAGTCATCAACCCAATGCCGCAATGTAATGCGACTTTCAGAATTTTTCTCGCAATGTCTCTCATTTTCATCTCACACCCACCTTCCTTCTTCCCGTTCCTAGTGAGCGCTAGTTTGATGGCTGTGGGCGCGGTGGGCGGCGGCGCGGGAGCACGCCTCCGTACCACGAGGGACACAGTGGCCCCCGAGTCCCTCAGCACCTGGACGGCGCGACCGTACTCCACGTTCTCCAGGGGAACCCCGTTGACGGATACTATACGGTCATTTACTCTGAAAATGGAAGGGTTTCAACGTAAATATTGTATTCGGAAGCATTACCATACATACTTACTACATAAAGTCACATCTTTTTCAATTCACACACAGACAGACAGACAGAGCCAGGTTACAAGACTTAAAGGCCACGTTTAGTGAGACTGTGAGCATTTATAGTACTTATAGGTGAAAAGTGGAATTAGACTAGTAGGTATTAAACTTGTTCAAAAATGGGTATATATACCAAGTAAAGCGCTACTGTAGAATAGCATGCAGGCTCAGCAGTCCAGTAAAAAATACTAAACAACCAGATAACATCAGTATAATGGTCGAACCGATTCCAGTTTACAGAAGCCGCAAACATCGACTGATAGACAAACGAGAAACATGTGGCCGAATTGAGAACCTTTTTTGGAGTCGCTTAAAAAAGATCAAAGTTACTTGAAAAACGGTTAGCAACTTAGCACAGTTAGATCCATGCGATCGCTAAACCCACGTACGGGCTTGTCAAACCAAGATGGCGTACTAAGATGAGGCAAACATAATCGTTGTCTGATAGTTGAATTGAAACTTTGATGATTCTTAGATTCAAGATTGCGAAATTGAGATGATTATATTTACTGACTTTGGTCCACAGATATTTAAAAGACTTTGTGAGAACCTGCGTATTTCTTTGACTAGTAGGTAGTCCTGTTATTTTCCGCATGCTCACATCTAATGGCAATGACTGCATTGGAATTTCTAATAATTAACAATTTAGAAAAACGTTAACAACAGAACAACGTCAGAGCAACGTTGCATTCCTATTCTAATTGAATTATTAACCGTAACAAGTCTATGAGATGAAATAATTCCGGATTATCACGTCAAAACGTTTCATCTCACTTGCCTAAGAAAATATGTTTGTATTCATCCATGCGAAGATGAAGGAAAAATAGTTAACTCTGACAGTTAACAACAGTCGAAGCGACAGATCTGTTCGTGCGTATGATAAATAGAGCTTTTGTTTTACAAATCCTGTTCCCCTACTTACAAAAAGCGCCTATATTGACTGCTGGCAGCATTTAAGGTGACGCCAATGTACGTCCGGGAATGAATATACGGCTTGGAATGCGCAGTTTTATACATGGGGAGCACGAATTGTTACAGGGCTTACATTGTTAAGTCACGCATTCCAGGAGACCATACATTGAGAGGCCGTATTGGTGCCATGCCACCCGACCTTTATAAAAATGTCTAGAAGATCAGACATAGCGAAGCGGATAGATTTGAAAACATCAGAACATACGCTGGCGTGGTCGACATTAGTCGTGTAATAAGAGGTTACGGGCATATTGGTCGATACTTTGTATTGTATTTAAAACTGACTATATATGTTCAATGTCATCTGATTAAGCACCAAGGCTATACTCAAATAGGATCAAGATTACTTCACCCACACTTAGTATAAAAATATCATAATTAACCTACCTGTCAAGGTTCATTAACCTCAACACGCCAAAATATGTGGCTCATGCAGTTTCTAAGTCAGAAACGTGCCAACGCTCGTATTTCACGTCATATGGTATTCAATAGTGTGTAAGTAGGTACCGCAATATTTACTAGCTCACAAGAACCTATAGCTATAATCTATCGATAGCAGACCTAGTATACATAAGGCACATGGTTTAAAATGAAACGACGTTGAAAAGAAAACCATGTAGGATGACACGCACTGTTTAGCGGTAAGCAAATACTCGGCGAGTAGTGAAGTGACAGTAGTAAGGAATGTTTTGATTACGTAATCACAACGCGTTACTGCCTACCTGTCTGTCTGTGGATAATCCAGATTAAATCGTGAATTACACGCATTAGGGACAAGGACGCTTAACGGTGTTTATTATTAGCGATATATTATTTTATATGCATAACTAGTAAAAGAACCATGCGTGTATCACATGAATTTTGTTGGATATTGTGACTAAAAAAATGTATCCATACATACATTATGTATCTACCTAATTTTATTGAATCACCAATTGATCAATGGTTTAAGACTTTAGGGTTTTGAGTGATCAAAAATATTTATGTACTTAAACATAGGCACACACACACACACACGCACAGTTCTACTGTTATCAAACGTATCAGTGCGTGATTAATATTGTCAATGTCAATATAATCTGATGACGACTTTGTAGAGAGAAAGACCATGTAGCGTCGATGGCGAGTGTCGTCGTCTTAAGTATGGGCCTGATTCAACATAAGTTTCTGATATTATATCTGACTGATATCTGTGACAACGCATCTGTAAAGCAAGTCCTAAGCCTTTTTACCCGTTTACAAATAAAGTTAACTTACTGTAATTTTTCCTCCGCGGGCCCTCCCCTCAGCACATCCGACACGGCTATGGAGGGGTCTCCACTCGCGAAGTGGGGATTGTCCCGACCCCCGGACACAGCGATGCCGAAACCGTAACCTGGTACACGGTTCAGCCGGACCCGGTGCGTCTCCCAGCCGCTGTTGCGGTCTGCCGTCTGAAAAGGGAGAGATAGAAGTTGAAGTGATGGTGGAGCTTCGTATTTGCAGGTCAATTGGTTGACTCTTGTCTGAAAGAGGATGTCTATAAATAACGTGCTTTGATTTTGGGAGCGGTGTGTGGGAAAAAGGCACGAAACATTACCTAGAAGGAGGGATTATGATGTCTTACTTGGGCATTTTCTTTAAAAACCAAGTGTAACAGAAAATTATAACGCGCCCAATCTATAAACCTCAAGTCAAAGTTTGACATAATGAGGGGGGGAATTCACGATGGGACGAATTCCACGGAGAGACGCCCCCAAAGTAGTGGATAGGCCTGAGAAACTTAATATGGAAGCGTGCTGGGCCCATAACCTGATAAATTAAATTAAAAACTGTTAAGGTTTGAATTGCGTGTACTCTCGCTTAGACGTCACGGAATGGACAAATATAGAAGAGTAACAAAAAGGTAAAGGCACTTGGATTGTACTGCTAACAATATTTATGATAGATCTTGTGCATTAATTAAATACAATAAGTAGGAGACAGATCAAGAAACGAAAATAGTTTCTTCTGTGGCTTAGAATGAATACTTAGAGCTAAGTAGGTATAAGCGGAGAGAACCACTTCATTATTAAGACGCTTATAGGTACAGCGTAGCCCGTGACATAGACAACCAATCCAAAAACAGACTACCAATCTGCAGCGCGCAAGTTGAAAAATATTGAATATTTAGTATCTTCTCCCAATAATTATAGGTACGGACACAGTTGAGTGTTTAAACGCAAATCTATAAATATACTTAGAGAATCCGAGGAAACCAGAAAGCTACCTTAAGTTAAAAGACGAAAAGCCTTAAGTCTTAGAAGGTAATTGAAAAGCAATGTATTGCGTACCAAATACAAAACGGCCTCGCAAAATCGATACGAGCCGTGATAAAATTGCCGACCACGATACACAATAGCTTTGTTTGATGGACAATGCAAAACATTGAACACCGATTTTTCACACCACATCCATCCGAGTACAATATGCTGATGTTGAAATTTGAAACCACGTGATTGGCACCGGGTTAAGTTACTTAGCAAAACTAGACAAGTCGGTTAAAAATTATGTGAAATTTTTTGATACAAAATCCATTTGCTAAATGTCTGTATGCAAAAAAAAAACAAAAGTGGTCCTAAATATTTTTTCTCTCAACGTGTTTTGTTGTAAAAAAAAATATTTTTCTGCTCAAAGTTATAACAACAACTTTACAAACACTGTTTAATTAATTCAAGTTTAATCCGTATCCAAGTAGTCAATAAACTTGTTCAATGAAACATTGTAAAACGGATAGAATAAAATACTCTAAAACGACCCACGATTCGATATTAACGAGATAGTTGGCCAATGTTTCTTACCGAACCTAGACTAAGACAAGTTCTCACGAGGATTCGGGAGTGGTGCGACACTCCTTATTACTACAGGTTGGATTGTAGTGCCACCTTTATTTATTAGGTACTATTTTAACTCGCGATTTAATGGCCAGTGTAGTAATGTTCAAACAAGATTGCAGTGATTTATTTTACGTGCAATTATCAAATGCACAAGAAGCTTTGCAGGTGTTCCAATATGGTCAAGGGTCAGGGTAGGTACCTACTATAGGTAACGCAAGAAGTTTACATATACACAATAGAAGGCCCTATCTTGGTCGATAAAGACGCTTATTCTTTACAGCTATTACTAAGAGTAACTTGTTTTTATTAATTTCGAGGATTTTGTAGTACCTACCTGATATATTTATGTACATACCTAGTATAAAACAAAGTCGCTTTCCTCTGACAGACGTCTGTCCCTATGTAGGTACGAGTATGCTTAGATCTTTAAAACTACGCAAGGATTTTTGATGCCGTTTTTTTTACAGATTGAGTTATTCAAGAGGAAGGTTTATATGTATGTATAATTCTACGCAAAGTCGCAGGCAGAAGATAGTTAATACATAAACCCTTTACGACACAGCAAATAAGTTTGCTATAAATACAATAGACTTTGATTTCACACTAACAACCATTTAACACTTGAAAGTTACAAAATAGCTTATACTGATGCAATTTAATACAGAGACTAGTAATAATTTATATACCTTATTTGGACAAGCTTGAGATTTTTGTTAGTGTAAGTCTAACCAGTTAAGACGACATGTGGGTTGCCCACCCACGTTTAAGCCTTGACTCCTAGGCTAACATGGTAAGTAAACTTTAAAAACAATGTTCTTGTTGTTCCGCACCCAAGACTGCTGATCCCTTTTACTAAGGCTCCAAATTTCGATACAAAATTTCAAGTTCGAATCACGCCATCTTGCTCACACTAATATTGTTTTCTATTAACGAGAGAGACGGTATGAAATGGACTTCGAATTTGAGAGACCCCTAGTATCTATTGTTTGATCCGCAAGAGACAGACGCTCAAAATTTTCATGTGTAAAAAACACGTTACTGAAGAAAATGGTTTTTTCAGTAACGTGTTTTTTCGGCATTATCGATCGATTTTATAATAATGACAATTGTTAGATGATATTTTGGTACGATACGCACTTGGTCGACTCCCTAAGTTGTTGCAATTTCTTTTCATGTGTCGCTCTTTCATCATCATGGTGTTTATTTACATTTTGCAAAGGGTCTCACATTCCAGCAAAATGACTCATCGTCGGGCTTATAAAATTCTTTGTCTGGTTTTATGCGCGCGTCTGAACTTGTCCGTCCTAGCTATTATATCAAATTGGTAGAGTTTAGTTTGGTAGAGTTGTAGTTTAAGCAAAGTCAAGATAGGTACAATGCCACTGTGTATTCGAACTAGCCGATTATCTGAAAAGGTAATATGTACATATAAATAAATATGTTAAGTAGGTACCTACAAGGTGCAGTGGCGTTTAAGTTGAGGAAGCGTTAGAGATTAGCTAATTTATCAAAAGTGGCTCCGTTGCCATTTTAGTTTTGCTGTAATTAGGTATCTGTGACTCAATGACTAATTGTTATCTTACTCCTACTTTAGCACAATTCCCAGCATTACAATTTGGAATCAGATACTCAGATATTGCATCCGCCCACTTGTTAGTTGCGTGAGTTGATAATATACGCCACTATAATGTTTCTTTCATCGATGTGACTCATCGAGGACCTTGCTGTTTTATAATTATATTATCCTTTTGGATCGCCGATTGGATTGCATTTAAAAAAGGTTGGTTTAATCAAATTAAACCGGCCCAGCTTTATAGTCGACCCAAATCAGGAGAATAAAAACATTTTGGAAGGAAATTAAAGTGAATAAAATAAATATTCGTTGATGAACCCAAGATTAGGAAATTAAGAACAGGCCACTTTTGAATTAAAAAACTTCCTTGTTTCCTTTACAATTTTACCTTCTGGCAGACTTTCTTTGGTGAATTTGGACCAGAAATGTTAATAATAATAATGTAGGTATCTTAAACATTAGTTCTTACTCCTTATATACCTACCGAACGCAAATTAACCTAATCCGTTATTCGCATATCCTTCTAAGCCCTGCAGCTAAGTTATTACGTTGAGGTCGATATGTTTTGTAACCCAGTAGTTTTTGGACAGAAATCAACTAGATAGTTTCTACAAAGAATGTGTAGGTAGGTGTCATACTTATCATAATCCCAATACAATATAAAATAGACTGTTTCTAAAAGCCCGGAAATCCTGCTCAGTTCTATAGACTCGTATTGAAGCGTAAACCACGACCTCCCAGATTTCAAATTTGTCTATCTTTAATCAAGAATGAAAAAATAGTCGAATAATGAACTCTAGCTATCTCGTTAACCACACAATCGTCAACAAAGATGCGTTGGTTGTCACAACATTAGATGTTATCGAGATAATAATGTGGGCGTATTATGCATCCTACTGTCCCACTATTATAGGTAAGCGAAAGTATGTGTTATGTTTGTTACTTCTTCAAGCAGAAACGGCAGGCCAGAATTTTGTATGAAATTTGGAACAGAGATAGCTTATACCCTAATTTAACACAATACAAACATAGGCTACTTTAAAGGGTATCAATATTGGGTAGGATCAGGATTTACACAATGAAAAATACCAAAATCTCAACCATAAAGTCTAGAATATGTGTGTAGTTACCTACTTAAAAAAATCCTTTTCATATTCATTAAAAAAGTCCCGGAATTTCGACCGCAGGGTCTGGAACTTAAATTAAAAGACCACAGTGGAATTTTATGGCTTGCTTGGTAACTTTTTGAAATACCTACTAAGATTCACGCAAGTAAACCCACTGGCAAAATCTAGTGATCTAACAATCACGAATATCATGCCACTGCAGCTGATGACTATAATGACCACTTTCCCTCATAATCAGCGGTTTCTAGCGATCATTAAATTCAGTGGTGTTACGAATTATGAATTAATTCTACATTATGGAACATTATACAATCGGCGAGCTCACAAACAAACGGGATGACGAAAACAGCGGAATAAAATGTTGCGTGGTTATTAGACGTTTCGGTTTCGAAGATTGGCGTGGCTAAAACTTTGTTATTAATAAATAAATAAACTTGCTTATTGAGCCGTGATGAAATCGCTTTGTTTCGTAAAGTAATAACAACTTTGCTCTAACTGTATTTAGAACAAAGTACCTGCATAAATAGGTAGGTACAATATAGATATTTTTTGGGCTTTATCGATCATTGAATATTCTTTAATATGTTAAACACTTTGCTTGTTGTCCAAAAATAAAGAAAGTAACACAATTGACAAAGATACAAAAAGCGAACTTATCACTAAAAGAGATCTCTCCCAGTCAACCCTCAGTTATTTAAAGACAGCTTTCTGAGCACTTTCTGGGTTCTAAGATACATGTGCAGTACCTTCATAATAACTTTAGGTACTAACTTGAATCCCTGGTCTGATAGTCACTTAAATTAATACAAAAAGTATGTCCCTTTTACTTAAAAGGTAAATTAACTTAACTAACTTTTGACTCTTCATTCGGTTTTTATTGATGAAATATTAATTACTTAGGTAGTACTTAAGTTTTAAAAAGTTCAGAGTTCGGACTTGTCTATATTCGTATGTACCTTCCTAACTACTACTTCCTAAGAACTTAAATTTTATATTAACTGTAGTAAAAAGGTGTTTTAGATCACGAAAAGAAATCATGAGCCATATTTAAGAAAAGCAAATAACTACATACTTAATAACTCTCCTTAACTCCTTTTTTCTTAAAGTTAACGGTAGCTAAAGTAGGGGATTCTAAAACATAAATATAACACACGAACCTGTAACTTTTCAAATCCAAAGTTATCCAATTTCATTGTACCTCTTATAGCGGTGTCAATAACTCACTTCACGTGTTCCGTACACATTTTGATTATCAAATATCCGACTTGTATGATTAATAAATAAATTTCGTTCACTGCAGTTTATTAATTGATCCGATCAGCATATTAGCATAACAATAAAATCGTTTTTTTAAAACACAAAAACACGCGACGACCGATTATTAACTGCCAGTATTGAATTTTGCCACGAGCATATTTCTTCGTCTATTTTATAGTTTTAATTTAACTTTTTTTTTATTTGATGCCGGGTGAAGCTGTCGTAGGCGTCCAATGATGACGCAGCCTACTGCCATATGAGATTACAGAACCGCCTTGTTTGAAATCAGAAGACACAAAACTGCTTACATTGCCAAAGTTAGAAGTGCCCAGCGCGCGAACATCTGAGTGGTTTTAAGTTATTTTTGAAATGGTCGGGTTAACATTACTAAACACAAGCCTGCTTACAGTACTGCTATGTAAATCGACTACTGTTTTGTTTATTCAGAAGTTAGCGGGCCTTCGGTGTCAAGTAGACCGTATTGACTAAACATCTGTAGAAAGCCGGGAAACATTCTTAAGAGTATTGATTCGATAAGCCCTTGTGACCTAGTCTTTGTTATCTACTTTACTTATGCGTAAGGTTTCCAAAGATTAATAGCTATAGTAACTTATTGCGTTTGAAACCAACTGAATATAATATGGCGGAATGTTTGACCTAATTTTTGGAAACATTTCAATAGGCAGGGACGATTTGCGGCAACTATACTTAGATGCAGAGAAGCTTCTATATACCTACGTCCTACTCTTCTTTTCTTCCTCTTTTTTAGACCCAATCATCTCAATCGAACTAATGCCTGGTTTAAGATAATCAGCTCACAATAACTGGTTAGAAGCATAATTGGCTGCTAACTTAATACCTATTAAGTTAAAGTTACTATCTATCCTGATTATACCCATGGAATGGAGTACATTATCTACTACTGAGGGGAAGCAAGATAGAATAGCTTACATTTGACCTCTCAGTTGCACAATATAACTGCTAGGTTAACCGGTCGGTCGGTCAAAAGTGTACAGTGAGGGAAATGTGTAGGTATTCACGTACCGCCTTAGAGCCCTGTCGTAATGACAAGCCGCAGTCATTCGAACTCGAGTGATACGTCACCTTATTGCGATAAGGTTCTACGATAGACGTGAATACATTTTCCTTACTCTACCTACCTACACCTAGCTATACCTACATATAGCCTGTTTCAGATGCTTAAGTAATTATGTAGAATTGCAGATAATAGAGGCACAGAACCCGAATTACGGTGCCTCTGCGAATCAAAATTCCAGTAACTCCATAAAGCCGTCAAGTTCCTAGCGAACGGTATGCGGCCACATCATTATTCAGACTGCAATATGACCACATGCCACATTACACAATACATTAACAATTAACATTTTGAAAGCTCTGCGAACCTAACACAAAGGCGCAAGGCACCTATTCGATTGTTAAGTAATTTCGTCATACGCACATCCAATTTGGTATCATTGAAACCAGACAATGGTCATTCTATACTTTGTGGTGTCAGATATTATAATTATTTGCTTGCTGTCGGCGTAGTGTTTACGCTCATATGATTAGAGTTCAGTTTAGTTATAGGTGGTGTAATTGGGTGGTTTTATAATAGAGTGGTATTCAAATTATGTCATTATGATGCTACACAGACCTGTGACAGGTAAATTTAATAAATATTCGTGAATTCAGAACATCTAAAGCACATATTAAAAGCTCTTGTATTAATTTTATTCAGTAGAAACTATTCAAATAATAGCACTAGATAACAGCTGCTTATTGGTCTAAAATTGTGGATGATTATCAATTTGTCCGTATTTATTTTAGTAACTTAACTACCTATATGTGTCCCTGGCTATAAATAGATTTCAATGTTTCTTTGTTTTCATATCAATTTTAATTTTATCAATATTGGCTCATTACTTTTATATATTATAACTTTATTCACATTTGGAGTTTTAGTTGATTGTGTTCTTGGAAAAAAAGTTAATCTATGAGGCTGTGTTTATACTTAAGTACCTATTTACTTTGAATTGAATTGATGGAATCTAATAATTACAGCTCTCTCTCTATGCTAATTGTTAAATAATTAAAATAGGCAAATCTTCATTGAGGAAATATTATATTACGAATGTCTGTCAAAATCATAATAAACGGTAACTAGGATACTAAGTCAAGTATATGACACGCCTCCGCCGTGATTCCATGGATAAGTGGAGCGGGAAGCAGCTGGTCCAGGTGTCGGATCCACAGAAGTCCGCCGTCTGTTCTGACTTCATAATGTAACTGTCCCAGACGACGGGTCACAGTGCCAAACTCCCACTTCGTCCTTGATACAGAGTAATTTCTAGCTTGTACTCTGGCTCCGAGAGCAAACTCTCTGACTGGTCTCTCTGTGTGGTGCCGCGGCTGTTGGTGAAGTGTCTTAGGAGGTGCTCTTATTTTAGCAGCCAGTCTCGTCCGTATTTCTCTCCCGAACATGAGCATATACGGGGAGTCTCCCGAGCTAACAGGTGTAGAACGAAGCGTACGTTTGACTAAGTGGATTTTATGCAAGATACTACCACTCTCCCCCTCTAATTTATGCAATGAACGCTTGGTTGTCTGCACGAAACGTTCCGCTTGCCCGTTTGTAGCCGGGTGATAAGGAGCAATAGTTTTATGTACGATACCATACGTAGATAGGAAATTTTTGAATTCTTGGGACACAAATTGTCTGGCATTATCTGAGACAACCGTACATGGTAGTCCGAAAGTATCGAATAATTCATCTAATTTTTGAATGCAGAACGAACTTGTAGTCGTTTTTGTTGGAATTATTTCTACCCATTTGGAAAAGGCGTCTACTACAATCAATAGTTGATAGCCAGATATGGGACCTGCGAAATCTATATGGATTCTTTGCCAAGGTCCCGTCGGGTCTTCCCAGTGATGTAATGGGGCTTTAGGTGGTTCGTTCTGTTGCAACCGACAAGTTCGACATGATTTCACTTTATTATCGATATCCTTATCGATATTTTTCCAGTAAACAAAACTGCGTGCAAGGAGTTTCATTTTTAAGATTCCAATATGACCAGTGTGTAGTTCTTCTAGAATTTGTTGTTGTAATTTTTGAGGGATAATCACTCTCGTGCCTTTAAGAATGCAGTCATTTTGAAGTGTTAATTCATTGTCATTGTATCCTGATTCTCTTAATGGATGTCCAGATTGAAGTGTCGTTAGCAAATTTCGTAATTCGGGATCTTCTTTTGTTTCTTTTGAAATTATTTCCGGTGAAATGTTCAACGAGTTTATCTGTTTCAGTTGAAATATGCAATGTTGGTCCATTTTATTGTCATTGACTTGTTCAATAGGGAATCGTGAAAGGTAGTCTGCATTAGAATGCTTTGAAGAACTTCTGTATTCAATATTGTAATCAAATCCAGAGAGAAAATGTGCGTAATGGAATAACCTCATAGTGCTCAATGTTGGTAGGGTTTGATGTGGATGAAAGATTGACGTCAGTGGCTTGTGATCGGTGACGAGGGTAAATTTTCGACCATAACAGTAGTGAAAGAATTTCTTTAATCCCCAAAAGATGGCAGTCGCTTCTTTGTCAATTTGACTGTACTTCTTTTCGCTACTACTAAGAGACCTAGAAGCAAATGCTATCGGTCGGTCCGAGCCATCTTGTAATCTGTGACTGAGTACTGCGCCCAGTCCCGTTGGAGAAGCATCTGTTGCTAGAATTAATGGTTTATTCTGGTCGAAGTGTAGTAGGACTCTTTCACTAAGTATTTCTCTTTTGATATTCTTAAAACTTTCTTCGCATTTCTGAGTCCAATTGAATTTAGTTCCTTTCTTCAGGAGCGCGTTTAACGGATTTGTTATAGATGCGAGATTAGGTATAAATTTATTGTAATAATTTGCCATGCCCAAGAAGGTTCGTAGTTCGTTAACATTTGTTGGGCGTTGAGCGTTCGAAATGGCTTTGATTTTATCTTGATTTTTATGTAATCCGTCTTTGTCAATCGTGTGTCCCAGGTAATTAATACTTCTTTTCATAAAGTGACATTTTTCTTTATTGACTCGAAGGTTACTCTCTTTGAGTTTCTGCAAGACTTGTCTAAGTCTGAAAAGCAATTGTTCTTCCGTAGAACCTTGTATTATAATATCGTCGAAAAAGCACTTTACGCCGTCCAGGCCCAGTAACAATTGGTCCATAAACTTTTGCCAAAGGCTCGGAGCCACTTTAACTCCGAACATGAGCCGGTTTACCTTGAAAGTACCCTTATGTGTGCTTAAGGTTTGTAAGAGTGCACTTTCTTCATCCATCACCATATTCAAGTATGCCTGCGTGATGTCTAAGGTGCAGAATAGTTGTCCGCCATTCATTTCTGCCAGAATGTCTTCAATTATGGGAATTGGGTACTGTTCGTCTTTAATTACTTTGTTTAAGGTAATCTTGTAGTCGGCACAAAGTCTGATGCTTCCGTTAGGTTTCACTATTGGTACGACAGGTGTCCCCCAATCTGAGTGCTCGATCTTTGTGATAATACCTAGTTTTTCAAGTCGATCTATTTCATCATCTACTTTAGTTCGCAAGGCGTAAGGAATTCTGCGGGGTTTTATAAATATAGGTTGTGAATTTTCTATAAGAGTAAGGTGGCCTCGAACTTTCGGAATTTTGCCCAAATTTGAGTTGAAGACAGTGGAATCATATTCTTCAAGTAATTTTTCAAGTTTCGGTATCTTTTCACAGGCTTGGACGATTCGCATATCGGCAAGTGTGATGTTGAATTCTTTCATCCAGCTTCTGCCGAGAATTGGGTCAACGTTCTTGTCTATTATGTATAATTTTCCATAAAAAGTCTGAGTTCTATAGCTGCATTTGACGTAAACCACGCCAGTGGGTTTGAATACTTCTCCAGTGTACGTTCTTAATTTCATGTTGGTCGGGAAAATTTTCTTGTCAATGTTAAGCTGTTTATAATCTTTTAGTGAAATTGTAGAAAGTGTTGCGCCCGTGTCAAATTCCATATTGACGCGTTTGCCTTCGATTTCAACCGTTATTGTGTATTTGTCAGAAATTTCACTCTTTATCAGGTTGATCTCAGCCGTGCTGTCGGCGCTGAGGCTGCTTGATGAGTTGTCCAATAAGTTCGTGTTATTCAATCTACGTGTTTGTAGGCAGACTCGAGCCAGATGCCCTTCCTTCTGGCATTTGCGACACGTGCTCTTCGCAGCGCCACATTCATTTGCTTTATGATCATCTCCGCCGCATCGGTAACATTTGCCCCTCAGATCTTTGATGGTGATTTGCGGAGTTTTTGAACTGTATCTCGGTGAGAATTTCGGTTTATCAGGCAATTTCGATATTTTATTCATATTGTCAATGGATGTATTACGAATTGATGTTGACATGGTTGAATTTTCACTTTTTCCTTTTTCCATTAAAGTAGCTGTATGTATTAATTCGGAAAATAGTGTTGTCTCTTTTTCTTGTAATATTCTTGTACGTATTTCTCCGTCTTTTAATCCACGTATGAATTGTAATGATAGGAACGACTCAAAAGTAGGTTTCTTGCAGTGTAAACATTTGAACTCACAATTTAGAGACAACTTTTTCAGTTCCGATGCGTAAATAGCGATTGTTTCATCTGCTTGTTGTAAACGTGATATAAATGTATGTTGAGACGCCCATATACTTGGCTTTGGGTCGATAAACTTATCCAAAATGTCTGTAAGTTCTTCAAAACTCTTATCGATCGTTTCGTCTGGAGAACACAAGTCATGTAGTCTTTCATGTATATCTGGGGGCAAAGTAGTCAGCAATGTATAAACTTTTGTTTTAGGGTCGGTTATATTGTTGAGCATAAGGTATACAGTCAGCCGTTTTATGAAATTTTTGAATGATTCTTTCTCTTGAAACGGTTGGAAGTTTATTCTCGGTTGCGCTCCGCGCTGGGTACTCGGGCCGGGAGATGTTTGGGTCACGGGAGGTACGTTGTTTGACGATTCAGTTTTTTTGTATATATTTATGAGTCGTAAAATTTTTGTTCGTAAATTGGTATAAATTTCTTCAACTTCATACCTGTAAGCGGCTTCTACCTCAAGATCGTCGTCCTCCGTCTCCTCCTCTATTTTGGTCTGTATGTTCTGTAGTAAATCGTAACTATTTTGTAGCGTTAGAAGTCGTGTTTCCAATTCTTCGTAAGAGTGTAAATGTAGTTCATCTTGAAACGCGTTGTTCGTTTTAGTGAGCACACCGCGCAGGGTGGCTCGTGCACGTTTGCCTTTTCGTAAATCAAACGACATCGTCGCCAATTTGTTAAATAATTAAAATAGGCAAATCTTCATTGAGGAAATATTATATTACGAATGTCTGTCAAAATCATAATAAACGGTAACTAGGATACTAAGTCAAGTATATGACACTAATGTATGACTTCTAATGTAATGTAATGACTTCTAACTAGGGGTGCGAGTCGGGTTACCTCCACGTGTGATCAAGAGCTGCGGTTCGTTTTTGGATCCGTCCGAGGGGAAGTGCAGTGCTTGTTCCGGTGCACCCTGGGCACCGGATAATGATTTCCTGGCGGTCTCCGAGGGATATCATTATCCGTTGGCTAAGAGCCCGACAGGGGGGGGGGGGGGTCTTATGACCATGTTCTACCGTACAACGTTGCCGACATTTTTGTCACAAGATTTTTGAATACTGTATTTATTACCTTGACATTGGCGAAATCATCGCATGGTTCGATGGGGCCATATTAGAAAAGAAGAAGAAGAAGACTTCTAACTAAAGTAATCTACCCTTGTAATCTTTTACTTTCAATAAAAGGTGTTCAACTGGAATACTAAGCAATTAATGATGAAATTGTTACATAAGTGTTATGTTATGTTCTGGTCTGTTACCATTAAATTGGTGTGCATAATGTGTAAGGGCTAAAATAAAAATGCTTTCTATATAAACTTATTTATAATGAAGACAATTTTGTTACATTTAAATTTGGAACTTACTTGAAAGCAGTAAGTATTAAATTCTATACATCAGCAAGTAAATACAGTCATACCTATGATACTTATTATGTATGTATGCAATGCTAGCTATAAAATGAATATTACACAAATTTTTACAGCCTCTAACTAGTCATAAGATGAAAATTTCTTTAAAGAATAATGTAAACAAAATAGTTGACAGTGAACTACTTTACCATACCAGTCTGATAGTATGTCAGTTAAATAATGTGAAGCTAACATGTGGATCAAATAGTTGTATGTTGTATACAATTGTGGTGAATGCCAGTGAAAATTATAAAAAAAGTTACATAACCCTTTGAACACCAACATTAGCTACAGCTAGGGTTGCCATCCGTCCGGGTTTCTCCGGATTTATCCTAGTTTAGAGGGCATCCGGGGAAGGTTTCATTTGTAGACCGGGTTTTAAAAAATAAATAAATAAAATAAATTTGGGCCGCCCGCGAGACACACACTATGCTCGCACACCACGATCAACCGACGAACCAAGTATATTCACCGTTCCCCCACCCCTGCCGTCATGATCTTGTTGACATGTCCGGCTTACTCTAAAATCCGGGGTTTTCACGCGTCTTGTCCTGTTTTCCAAATTTTTGAGATGGCAACCCTAGCTACAGCCGACAAACAGTAGAATACAAAAAAAACTATTAACACAGTTGCTACACGCTATGCTTCTAGCCAACTTGGTAGCAAAACCTGCCTCCAACAGAGAACTCTCCTAGGGAGTTCCGGGCTCTCAATGTGTTTAAAAACCAGGCAAGGACATAAAGTTTCCCACTAGCCACTAGCTTTGAGCTGGCTTTAGCTTAAGCTGGTGTTCAAGAAGTTAAGTTATAAAGTATCTAACTTATCAAACTATAAATAACCAGGTATTGATTCAAAATTAACACCTTTGAACCCTAATACCTGACTAGGGTCTTGTTTGACACTCTGTATTAATGCTGGCCGATTAAATCGAATCTCTTGGTTATTGTCGAATTTTATATTATTCATCTTTTGTAGAATTTTGTTTCTGTTATGTAGGCTTAACTCAGGATCATGGAGCATTTTCGATAGTGCCGGTAAATCATCAGGTATTGTGGATATGTAATCTTCGAAATCCTCTTCAATATCACACTTTTGAGCCGGTGCTTGAAACAATTTCTTGGGAATCATAGGACAAATATGATCCTCATCTGGAACCTCTATTGTGTGTTGAGTTCCATCATCATCAAAAACAATTTTTCTGTTTTTAGTGCAACTGCAAACTTCTTTATATTCAAGTTGCCTATTTTGCTGCATTCTGCTACAGCCAGGCTTTTCAGTGTTTAGCAAATGTCCATACTTATTTTCTATCTTATTTATAACTGTTAGGCACTTCTGGTAAATTGTTCTGAGCTCGGACAAGTCACTTTCACTAATGTGGGTCGCATCACTGTCTTCCTCTGAAGTCACGATTTTCCTTTTCTTAGATTTCGTCTTGCTTTTTCTTTTGTAATTTTCCGCTCTTTCGTCTAACTTGTCTGTGACCAAATTATCATTTGATTGCTCGACCTCGCCTTTTGGAAGCTCCCTTACGTGATTACTGACCATAACATACTTTTTGGGCTCCAGGATTGCGGGTTTCCTGATGACCGATATTTCCACGGGTGATTCGCTTTCTTCGTGAATTACCATTTCGACATAATAAGAGACACAATATTCCAAAATACAGAACAATAGTAGCGAAGTTTCATACAGAAAAGGCTACAATTCTTTGTAACAAAAATAACAACACGTGCACAGGATTCAGTTCTCTCACCTTGTCAAATTTTGACATTTGACACATCGACTTTTGACAGTAGGTACTAGTGTTGTGAGTAAACGATTTAGGTACTTTACTTGCAATAACTGATTCGATGCGACGTACAATCGTTTAGGGATTTTAAGGTTAAACTTAGCATGCGATGTCTTGTTTATTCAATAATGATAAAACACTTCACTGTCTTTTGCTTTTAAAGTTAAACAGTTTTATCCAGGCAAAACAATCACAACTTTGCAATAACTTTATTTTTATTTTAATAACTTGCACAAGGGGCACCACTATACAAAACAATATGGCTGCCAAGTCGGGGACTAACGAAAGGTCATCGCGCGCATGCGATTCAATATGGCGGTCTGGCACGTTCCGATTTACGTAAATTTTTATTACGGTTGAAAAAAATCTTAGTTTCGGCTGAATTTTATTGTGTAGAATTACAGCTATAATTTCTATTCAGCGAAATAATTTAAAAGGGTGCCCAATAACGTTTAGAGTACTTTACCAGAACAAAAGAAATGATTAAATGAAATAAAATAGAATTACTATTATTATTTTTTATTTTTCTTCTTTTTCTTCTTGGGAACATGATCTTGATCTACATCTTCATTAATAATTTCTTGTTCTTGCATAGAACTCTTCTTATTTTTAGATTTCTTTTTTTTGCTCTCATCTTGATTATCAACAGCCACAGGTTCATTTTCCAGTAATCTTTTCCGTTTCGACTTTTTACTTTTCTTAGCAGTTTCTTTGAGAATCTCATAGGGGGGGATACAGTTGTCATTGTCACTATATTCCGCATTCAAAGAAACATTATTGGTATTAATTTCCATGATAATACTGTTATCATTTTTAGACTTCTTTTTTTTCTTCTTTTTTGGACTTTCGGAAGTTTCCTCAGAGGCTTTCATATTTTCGTCAACGTTTTGTACTACAGGTGCATCAGTTCCACTATTTTTTTGCGTATTTGAACCATAGAATGAAAATGGTTGAAATCCAAAACCAACACCAGCAATGTCAGGTTCCTCTTCATCATTGGCAGTTCCAGAGAATCCTTTGAATCCACAATCAGCCTCACTGTTATTACTGTTTTCATTTGTAGTCAAGGGCACTTTATTTTTAGAGCCCAAAACTTTCATTTTACTTTTAAAATAATCTGCCATGCTGCCTTTCTCTGTGAAAACTTGTTCAGTAGTTTTAATGTCTTCTTTAAGTATTTCTTCTTTTGCTTCTTTTGATTTTAAAGTTTTCTTTCCAAAAATGTTGGCTAAATCTTTTTCACTGTAGCGGGACAGGTCTTTCGCTCGTGTAAACTTGTGAAAGTGAACTCTTGCTTTACTTTTCTTTGATTTAACTTCTAATGACACACCACTGTGCAATGTGGAATCCTTGTCATCACCTGAAATTATTTTAGTTTAATGTTTTGAACTAATAATAATAAAATAGTGCTTACATAGGAATATATAAACACAATTAACAACCACAACTTTAATGCAACTTTTAAAATGTGTAATATGGACTGCTACGAATTTGATAGTTTTTAATTTTGGTGTAGAATCGTAAATAGAATAGAATAAAATAGGTATTTATCTTCCTAAAAGCTACAAAGTTGGAACATTTTCATCATGTCAGTGGTAAAAGAATTACATGAATGCATGTTCCGCCACTTTGTAGCAAGCAAAGTTGTGATAATTATTATAAGCAAGAATATTAATAACTTCTAAAACATAAGTTATTACTGAAATTATCAAAGTAAATACGAAACTACTTGAAGTTTGTATGGACACTTACCATTCGACAAATTCGCAAGTAAAGCGTTAAAATCATCTTCATGTTTAGTCCATTGATCGTTCCGGTCCTCAAAGCCCAAGCCTCTGTCATCGTTTTTGTACCGCGCTATAACATGTTCAACAATTCCGTTTTCGTTCGCACCTAACCCCTTGCCGGAACTCCAACCCATTTTCTCCAACATACGCTGTCCAAATTTAGTCGAATCATTACTCCACGCATTGTTTTTGGCACGCAGATTAATCACTTTCTGCTTACGACGAGGCTCCGCTAGCATAGCCATGGTTATTTAATTAAAACTATACTACATTCTATCACACAACGTGATAAATGTCAAAATGGACGATCGTGACGTGAGGCAAGCAAACCACGATCGGATCGGAGTTAAACCAATCACGGAGAAGGTTATTTGAACGCTGCGCTGCGTTCCGTTTCACACTTTACGTTCAACTCGGTGGAATTTACAATCAGATATTATAAATAGTTTTGTTGAAATTGTAAACAACGTCTAATGCAATTTTTTTTATTGACAGGTTTTTTTCAAACGAATTAAATAATAAAAAATAAGGGCATAAATAAAATAAATTAAAGTATCAACTAAGCTGTTTAGCGTAGTTTGGAACACGTTGCCCGCGTAGGAATAGGTTGTGTGAAATACGATTTGTTCCACGCAGGTTATGGTTTGATTTATCTAAGGAGGTAACAATGACAAAGAGCCTATAATTCTTAACTTTGATTTTTAAAATCTTGTGCAATTGACTTGTAGATAGAAAATAGTTTTGACAGGAAAACTTTGGAAATAAAAACTAAAATTGGCATTTTTTTCTGACAACTAAGTACACCTGCTTAACAAACATTCATGAAATAGTTTACTGAAATTTGGAACGCATTTGCCATTCATTAAGCGCGCTCTTATTTAAAAACTATGGTGACTCAATATTATTTTCATTTCAATATTATAAACCACTTCTGCTACAACACGATTCTGATCGTTCGTGATGGATGAGATGATTGTCTTTTTTTCGTCACGGGCCAGAAGCGTGATGGGAATCAAAGGGAGTGGCGTGTTAGATAATAAGCGAACAAGATCCTGGGGTATAAGCTATTAAAATAATGAAATATTTATGTGATGCAAAGCATTGAGTCAAGCTCACGAATGATCTTAGATGCTACCGATACTGATACTTACTGAGGTAGGGGTAATAAAGAATGATTATGTTAAATATTGTTTGAGAAATGTTAAACAATTTAAACGACGGGAAAGGTAAACTAAGTACAGACCGCTCGTCTTATACTTATTCAGAAATTAAAAATTAAAATCACGTTGGTATCGTGCTAATAAGTGACAAGTAACTATAGACCGACGCCCGCGCGGCAAAGAAGCGCGGGGTAGGCGACAAAGGGGGCTGAGAGAGGTGCGGGCGGCAGACACACTACCCGCCCGCGCCGCTTTCGGTCCCCTTTGTCGTCTTACCCCGCGCCCCTGTATCCGCGCGGGCGAGGACTTATTTAAGCGGTCGGTCTATACACTAATGTAATGTAATGTGCCGACGCTCTGGGTCTAAATTTTGATCAAAGATTTTTTATTGCGACTTGTCCTTTCCTAGTGGAATTGTGGCGAGAACAATACTAACATTTGATCCGATCCGGGTGGTCAAAAACTTATAATAATCAGCCAGGTAAGTACCTAAGTAGTTAAGTGAGGTATTATACATTTTAAAAAGTACATGACATGTTATGCTACCTACCGAATTATTTATCAACTAAACTTCGTGTTACGTTAACTTCTTTCGTAGTTTCAATTAAAGTGCCGATGGAGTCTTGTTTTTGACCCGTTTATATGCAATTTAGATAGAAGTCTTATAAATATTCAGTGAGTAAAGATGTTGGGTTCAGGCCAGGTGCGTTAGACCGGTTCGAAGAAAAGTAAAAGTTGGAGTTTTCAAAGAAACAGCATCTATTATGTCAAATTATCTAATGTTACCATATTGTTTTCGAATACATATAGGTATTAAGTAGGTAGGTAAGCCTAAGCACCATTGTTTCACGATAGCCTCTATAAATGTATAAGTGGATAAATGTTGTTTTTTTCTAAATACAAAAAAACTCATCACGATATCTTTTGAAACTAGTGAAAAATTCTTGCGCTAATTAAAATCTGCAGTCTATTTAAGTTCAATGAAACTATTATTGTTGAACAGTGAATTTCTAAATTATTAAATCTTTTTTTACTAGGTAATAATATGCGCATTACGTATTAGTTTTTTTTAAAACGATTAACATGCGCATTGGCACGTAGTTTTTTTTTTTAATTTCACTCAACGAGTTTTGGGTTCGAGCGTTAATAATTAAGTCTTACTGCCGCATTAGGAACATTCAGTTATTGTTTAATTTTACTGTATAGGTACAAACAGGAACGAGTTCGAGATACATTACGGTAGTCTCCGAATACAACAGTTAATATTCGATCATTTGACAATATAAACTCGCTTTCTACGAAGCCGTAGCGATACAATACTTAGGTATTTTATCTAACACTTGAAAGTGGACAGTACAATGTGATGCCATTAGGAAGAAAGCTACCCAACTCGCTTCAAGCGAGAACACGAGAAGCATACGGCATACGGCATACCAACCTCACGAACTAAACGAGTACGGCAAGGTTGGAAATTGTAAAGTTGGTACTTTACTACATTTCATTACATAACACACAAATAACAGTCAATTACACTGTGGAAAACCAGATATCGGCTCAGAGTTGGCTTGGTAATTTCTGATATTAGACTTCTAAGGCCGACTACATTTTACTGCTTCAAATAATAATTTTGTGTTCTGTATTCTGAAATTACGTGGTTTTAATAGTGTTTATGCTAGTAGGTAAATCTTATTTACCTACAATCTAACGGCTACAAAACAATACAAATACTCTTTATTGAACACCAGAAATCAGTACAAAACAATACAGAAACAAAGAACAAAGTAGACAATAAGCGGTCTTATCGCTTAATAACGCATCTCTACCAGACAACCAATCACGGTACTGACTACTTGACCACTTTTATTCACAGCAATTTGTTCAACTTAATTAGTTCTCGCTAGACGCGCTATATCTTTCCAGACAACTGCGTGTAGAAGAACTCGAACATCGCGAATCAAGTCCATTTATGACCATGGTGAGAGTTGTCCATTCAGCCAGAGTGCAATGGCTGAACGCGTAAGTTATGGTCAGTGAAAACGCGCGAAAACGTTAACTGTCAAAGATGGCGGGAATGGTAGCGATGGTCATATATCAACTTTTAATTTTAATCGTAAAGTACCTATAAATGCAACGCAACCTATTACTAACCAACCATTAAGTACATGTGGTTAATTATAAAAACACTAGTGAATAAAAAAGGAAATTTTGTTTATTTTGACGTACTTACTTAAGTTACACTTATAAAATTGCAAGTAGATATAAACTTACGTCGTTGTTAAAAAAACGGGTGCATCATGGTGCGTTCTTATTTTTGCCGACATTAGTACAGCATATTACTGGCTGAGACGTCGTGTTAATTAAGTATTTAAATGCGTTCTGTTTTCAGGAATATCGCATTCTATTTTCAGATTAAGACGGGAAGTACCACAGACGACCTACTAAGGTATCCTATATTTAGCTTTCAGTCCTGCACTAACCTAGGGAATTAACTATACCTAACTACTTTCGTTAAAGAGAAAGGTCACTTCGACCATTAACTGCGACATGACGCCACTTAACAGTAGAAATTGAATTCAAAAGGGCACAATGCGCTATCGAACTATTTGATTCCAGACCAGACTCACCGTAAAACGTTCTCACAGTTAACGTCACATGAGTTTTCATGACAATTCAATGTAACGTCACTATTACCTACTGTGAAAGGGTTCCACAGAGGAATCTATTTGTTCGATATTACAATACAATACAATACAATACAATAACAACCTAACACACACGATAATAACCTAAGACTAAAAATATTTTATTGAATCAGGCGTTACTTTACGGAGGTCCATTTTAATGAACAAAAAAAAATTTTTTTACCTTGCTTCTTAAAAAAAATTGAAGCATCGTAATTTTTAAGTCTATTCGTAATACACTAATAGGCCAGGGTCGATAATTTTTGAGACAAAATAAAATTATAGTAGGATGAAACCCACCAGGAAAGGTAGAGAATATTACAAAAATGAAAGGAAAAATAAATTACGGTCGATCTGAGGTCGGGAAGGGGGGAGGGGGGAGTTTTTAAGGGTGAAAAACGGTTCATCTCGATTTCCGGCAAAACTACAAGTCTTATGAAAAAAAGTTAAATGGCAAAGTTGTAGGTAATAAAAAGGTCTACAACTTTTGTTTTTACACTTTTTTCACATAACCTCAAAATTTATGAGAAAAATTCAAATAACCAAGTTTTTGGTTTTTTATTTTTATCTTTTGCAAAAATAATTATTTTTTCACGAAACTTGGTGAAAACTTACCTTTTTATGTCCCGAACATACAGTAATTTTTTTGATTTAAAAGATTCATTTTTTCACCTTATTTTGACTTAATATCGAAAAAGCACCCTAATTTTCAATCGAAAATTCTCACGTCAAAATATCTGCTTTTTAAAAAAAGTCGGTGCCTGTTTTGTTCGTTGAAATCTCTACTTTCTGATGGTATAAAAAAATATATATATTACTATGGTAAATGTTCTCAGAAAATGCAAATAAACGAAAAGAACATTATGTTCATTTTTGAGCTATTTATTAAAATTAAAACTAATTATTCGTTAAACGTAAGATTTCATGTTACATTAGTAAACAAAAAAAATTACGAATCCATAAAACATAAAGATTGCAAAAAACATTCGAAAATTGTTTTTTTAATATAAAAAAAAATTGGATTTGAAGGGGATTTCATCTAAAAAATGTGACTGCTGCGATTTTTTTCAGTAATAAAGTTGATTTATTAAATTTTAATTACATTTATGTCATAGAAAATCTCATAATATATAAATATACATGTAAATCGTACTATTGAATTTCGATACTTTATACTGGTTACGTTATTCATTATAATTTTCTTAAATACAATAATCTTGTCACTTATAAATACCTTGTCTTGCATTCTAATCACTTCTCTGTTAGTTTTTGTCTCTTTGATGGCATTTCTTCATCGTTAGATTCGAACACACATCTTTTGCCGTACTTTGTTCGGGGTGGACGCAATATCAGATCATTCGTAAATTTTATTTGCGTATGAATTTTTTTATATGACACTGAATTAAAATGCAGGTGTTGTATGTATACGGTTGTGTTGTATTTAATAACTTTGTTTTTTTGTATATTTTGTGAGAGGAAATAAGATAGTTGTACTGAAACAGTGTTTTTATTAATTTGTTTTGAGCTATTTGTAATGGTTTGAGGTTAGTCTTGGCGGCTGTACCCCAATACCCCAAACTTCGATAAGGTAGTCTAGGTGAGGTTTTACTAGCGCATTAGGTATATCTATAACCGCACGTGTACCGCACTTGTTGGGGAAGAAATCTAGCAATACCACGGAGTGCTCCTGTCAAAGAGGTAATAAGTCATTTATTCTTGAAGGATTATATTCTGTTATTTTTTTTTATATTTTTTATATTTTATATTTTTTTGCTAAAAATATAATTGTGCTTCTAAAGTTTTCGAGTAATTAAAGTGTAAATTTTAATAAATAGCTCAAAATTGAACATAATTATACAAAAAAAAATTTGCATATGAGTTTTTTTCGTTTATTTGCATTTTCTGAGAACATTTACCATAGTAATGTATATATTTTTTTATACCATCAGAAAGTAGAGATTTCAACGAACAAAACAGGCACCGACTTTTTTAAAAAAGCAGATATTTTGACGTGAGAATTTTCGATTGAAAATTAGGGTGATTTTTCGATATTAAGTCAAAATAAGGTGAAAAAATGAATCTTTTAAATCAAAAAAATTACTGTATGTTCGGGACATAAAAAGGTAAGTTTTCACCAAGTTTCGTGAAAAAATAATTATTTTTGCAAAAGATAAAAATAAAAAACCAAAAACTTGGTTATTTGAATTTTTCTCATAAATTTTGAGGTTATGTGAAAAAAGTGTAAAAACAAAAGTTGTAGACCTTTTTATTACCTACAACTTTGCAATTTAACTTTTTTTCATAAGACTTGTAGTTTCGCCGGAAATCGAGATAAACCGTTTTTCACCCTTGAAAACTCCCCCCTCCCCCCTTCCCGACCTCAGATCGACCGTAATTTATTTTTCCTTTAATTTTTATAATATTCTCTACCTTTCCTGATGGGTTTCATCCTACTATAATTTTATTTTACTTTTTATCATTTTCAAAGGTATCGACCCTGGCCTATAACCCAAAGAGATGAGACAGAAAACTATTTGCGATTTTATTGAAGTTGAGTCATGTAAAATCTTTTGTGTGGCTATTTTTTCTTTGTGTTCAGCTCATATCATAAAAAATAATAAATTCTACATCATTCGCGTATATTTTTTGTACGAAAGCGACGAGTTTGACCGGAAACTATAAGACCTATACAGGAGCCCACAACGTGGGAACGCTGGAGTGGACGCGTATGACTCATTTAACCCGCCCGGCATTTACTAGCTATAAAAACAAAGAAAATGCTTGAAAGTCTTGAAACACCTCGATTTAGAAGGCTAAGCATAGTTTTATCTCTGGTAACATTATAAAGGATCTTTTTAGAGCTTTTTATCGTCCTGGCAATAATGACCGCAAATTTGGAAGCGTATGCAAATTTTGGGTTAGAAAGAACTAAAATACCTTTTGTGAATCATCAAAATCAACGTGTGCAGTAAACTGGTTTGGTTGGGATATTGTATCTAAAGTACCTAAAATGTACCCATTTAACCAAAGTTACATTTTAAAAGCAAATTCATACATTGTAATGTTAACTTAGGTATGGGATTAAGACAACTATCTCATTACATTACCCTTGAATTTCAACTGCTTCTCTGTTAGAGACGCGTTTCATAATTTACGTATGTTATAAAAATCCATAATTGCAAACCAAACCAAGTATAAGTATAATACACAACTTTTACCGAAAATATTGCCGCAAACTTGCTTTTATTCTCAATCGTCAATATTAATTAGTATCTAGGTATGATGTCAAAATGCATGAAGAGTAAATAAATATTATTTTTACTTTCACTGAAAACAACCACAGACTCATGGCATTTAACTTCGAAAGCCAAGTAAAATTTAAAGCTGGTAATGTTCCAATCCAACCAACTGGAAATCATGGTATAAATAACTCGGCATACACTTCGACAGTCATAAAACGCATTAAACGCATAGAGGTTAACCTTAGCATAAATACGCGCATGGCCAGGTTAACGGTGTATCACGGAGGCTGAACGCTCTCGAGCCCCAAGCCAAAAAAGAAAATAAAAAAGTAATTATTCGCAACTGGCCGACAGCTGCGAATTGGCGCGAAACAGGTTTTTGGCGGGAACAGTGACGTCACGTCATGTGGTTCGGCTCTTTGATTTCGGTGAGCAAAAAATTGAGATGAGAGTATCGTTCGATTTTACGGCGGCTTATTGTTAATTTGGATATTGTTTTGTTGACTTTGACAGGAATAATTTGTGGGTAACCCTTGTGTTGCGAACCAAGCCCAAGAGCGAAAAGGTAAGGTGCTCAAGTATAGAATAATTAAATATAGGTGTAGAATAATTAAATATACCTAGGTAGGTAGGCTTAGTTGGTTTGAGCACTCTTTCTCGTGTTCATTTTAGGATCAAACTTATATATGTCATCCCTTTGACGGGTAACACTGTAATTTTTCTATTTACATATTTACCCAATACTTGTTAAAAGTTTAAAACACCCAAACATTAGGTACCTAATTAATAAAATTTCTGACCAGACCGCATGAACAAAGATCATTAGAATACCTACGTACCTACTTACATCACACAGACACATTGTTTTGTAAACCGCTCTAATTACTTCACAGTTCATCATTACCCGAGAAGTGATGGTCGGTTTCATCATCAAAGTTTAGCACAACGAATGTCAAAATTAACGTACTTTTTAAACTAATTAGCTCTCTCTCTCCACCTAAACCTGTAAGCCTATAACATATCATATACCCGTAAGGGTAGACGAACTTTGGGGCCTTACCATGACATCTTTAATGCTATTAAATTCAGGCTCAGGTTTAAGCTGTCATTTTTAGTATGGATCTGACAATGAGCGAACCTAAACTGAATCGGAATTGAAACACATTAAGACGTCATGGTAACCCCCTGGAGCTAAGAGATATTGAAGTAAAAGATGTCCTTATGTTCGGCAGGAAGATAAGAAGATTCGAGGAGAGTTGCTGTGTGGGAGCGCTGCTGGGACAGTAACCGGCGGCTCCAACCAAGGGGAACTGGGCTGAATGATCGCCACAGCGGATCGACAGCCCGCCTGACCCAGCTAGGCGTCCCCACAACAACATCATCATCAACCCCCCTGGAGTGAAAACCAAGTCTCGGAAGACGTAGTGTGGTGTGGGACGCTTCCCGGCTAGATGGTGTGATGGCATACAGCTGCCAGTATCTGAGCCTCTAGTGTAAGTTTCACGTATGAAAACGTCTTGAACGCGTTCATGTAAACGTTCTCATAGTGTTTGACATTTTAACGCAAACGCGTTCGAGATGTATTTTGGGACCGAAAACTTACACTAAGCTTACCTACTGGATGTGCAGAGCCTAAGACTGGGCTCAATTTTATTCTCGTGGAGACCTATAGGATTATGTTAATGCGGATAATGATGACTAAACTTAATAACTGTTTTTCATGCAAAATGTATGTATTTATGTTTGCATGAAAAACATATATATTTCGCACAGGCTTGGTTATCTTGCACGTGGGTAGCGGAGTAGCAAGGTAAATATTTTTTGTTTATTGAAATGGTCCTCCGCAAAGTGACGCCTGATTCAATAAAATGACTAAACTTACTATAAATACATGAATATAAGTACGGGTGCTACAAAGGCAGTTGTGAGCTAAGCTAGGCTTTTAGTTTAGGAAGGTACTGTCTGGTAATTATAATATCTAAACTGTCTAGAACTTGATATGGATGTGGATTACCCTGTAACTACAATGTAAGCTTATGTTTAACAATGGCGACAGAGAAATATGGTATAGATAGTGCATTGGGGTAAATTCGTAATTGGGGGAATTTCGAAACTAGTAGATATCCACTAAACGGGGATCAATTACAAAATCTAGCAACACTTACCTAGAAGCTCCAATGTCTTTGTCTTCTAGATAAGTGTTGCCAGATTATGGAATTGTTCCCCGTATAGTGGATATCCACGATTTTCGAAATTCTCTCAATTTCGAATTAAGCCCAATGCACCTTAACATAAACCAGAACCTACTTAAATACTTAACTAGATGCTGAAATGGCTGTCTTCGATTATAGTCGCTTAATTTTTAAATTGAATTCAAAAGACTTGAACGCGCTGGGAAACTTGGCATTAATAATTAAGCGAATGACTACGTACCTATTGTACAACTTCATTATACCTATAGTAACTAGCTATTTAACAATTCATATGTGTATGTAATGTATGTAATGAAGTGACATTAAAATACGGTAGTCGAAATGAAACACGTAATCTACCCACACAAATCGAGTTACGAAATTGTTTACTTACAACATTTTGATGTTTTTTTTTATTTACCCAGTTCATCATAGATTTCTATGTGTGGTGATTAATTTATTTAGCTAGTGACCTAACACAGCAACTCTATCAAATATAGTAAATTACATCTACTTGATATCTGCTGCTAAAGAAACAACTACAAAACAGACTAAATTTACAATTGATATCAGATAATGTTTAATGCTAGCTATCGCAAAGCTAAACAGGCTAATCTATCAAAGTTCTTTAACTCCCGTGAAACTTAATATCACTAAAAAAACGTTTAAAATATGATAGCAATCTCAAACACAGTCACGGCATCTAATTTTACGACTAGCCCGTGAAATGTATCAAATGATTGAGAAGTCATTGTACTTATCACAAGTAGGTAGGTATGCAATGGCAAACGTGTTTTGCCTCATCGATACCTCGAGCCGGCTTACCTGGGAGTCAGTCCGGACATGGTTCAGATTGTTCACTACCGCACCGTTGTCTGCTGCCATAGGATCCATCGCAAAAGCATTATCCACTCACAGTTACAGAAACATAACACATCTCTTTGATATAATACAACACACGTTTCGGAGTCAACTTTCAAACTATTCTTCCGCGTTGCAACACAAACGGCACGAGCTAGTCACTTCAAAACTCCTAGACACAGAAAACAGTTAATAATGAATGACAACACTGCCTCTCCAGTAAGGCTTCACTGGATTACTTTAAACAAACGAGTTGCACCACCGCTCAATCGATAAACCGCATAAGTAATGACATTGCGGCCACTAATATTAAATAACGAAACTAACTTTAGCTACAATCTTGTCCGGAGACGTCTGGCCGGCCCAAAGGACGCCTGGCGGCGAAAAGTTTCAACCGTGCGTGATTTCTGGGCGCTTTCAAAACCAAATGGTCATATAAGCTATCAATCTTTGCATACCAGTGTGGTGCGGTGAAACGGACGGTCTCGTTTGGGTTGTTTCACGGCGCGGGGGAAAGGGACGGCGGTAGGCGCAGGTACTCCGTACCGAAGTGGACGAACAGTATCTACAGGTTTTGCTCTCCCACTACAAGGAGGCATGGCGCGGACTCCGAGCTTGAAAGTTGTTGTTGAAAAAAACATAACAAGCACTGCATAGTCGCTCGGCCGGCTCCTAGCTAGACATCGGCGGTTTTTTACGCGGTCCGGCGTCCGTTGGTCCATCGAGATAAGGCGTTTAGATGGTCATCGCCATGAATCATCTTCGATCTATCGAAAACATCAAGACTCTAATGATTCAATATCGGCCATTACGCTTACGTCTTAACATTAATGCTGGCCATTTTAGCAAAAATTTTGCCAACACAATTAAGTCGACTGTAAACGCCGCTAATAAACTTTTAGATAACGGTAAAAAAATAAGCATCATTGGATCCGGATCGACTAACAATCGTTAAGGAAGTTCAAGACTCAATAGTGCTGTAACTATCCGACAATCGTAGAAACGATCGATCCAATCGATAAATCAAACCGGTCCCAATGCATCTCTGGTGAAGGCCGCGAGAATTTTAACCTCTACATGGGACACTCCTGCTCAGGGATCTACGCACACAGACACAGTCACCTGCGTGTACACTACACACGTACACAGCTCTCGAGAACTGTCAGCTAAACGCACACAATGTTGAATCGGGGATTATTTTTACCTGGACTTGTCCAAATGGCACAAATAATTGGCTTTTTTGAGAAAATTCCATTGCTATAAATACAAACAGTGCACAATCAATAAAGAGTTTATGGACTGGACAGGTGTGGACATGTTTTTAAAGCAAAGAACGTTATTGATGGTTTCAAGTAAATACTATGTGATTTTAAATTGACTCTTACATAAGTACTTAAGCCAAGGGTCGGGGCCGTTTACCCTTTTGAAAACAATTATGGTAAACTGGTTTGCCTAGCTTACGCAAAAATAACGATATCCTTGAAAAACTCCAATGAAATTAAATTGGTATTGTCTTTATTAAAAATCTGGATAAAAGAAAAATCGGTACGTAGGCAGGTAAGCGTATTAGTTTTATTAACTTGTGACTTGAGGTCATTTTATGTCTAGTATTGTAAAATTACACAATTTACATTCAGTGTTAATCTTGCGCTGGTACCTAGACACTTTGAAAAAAAAAATATTAAACCGTTATTTAAAATACAAGATTCTCTACATTTTATAATTTTAACTTTAACTTAATCATTAAAATTCACACGACAGGGATGTGGTAGTTAATGCGAATAAATTAAATTAAAATTCAGTTTAAATTTAATGTCGCAGATATGTTAACTAACCATTTCATATTCATAACATCACAAAACTGAACCATTTGAGTTTAATAGGCGAAATTGATTTACTATTTACTACCCATAAATGCAAACTCCATGATAGAAATGAAAACTATTTGCTAATTCACATTCCGATAAAAATAATGGCGACCAAAAGGGGATTTAAAAACTTGACGTGAACGTCACATAATTACAGAATGTCATGAACCGGCAGCAATTATTATTCTTCGTAACAGTATCCGCGGTAGCCTCCTGTATTGGTACCATATGGGACAACGGCGGCAGAAAGCGATGGCCATGAAGGTATACTACTTTCTTGTGCAGTTCACTTAATTTTTTGAAGATATTATTCATATTGTAGCCCTTGTGGTACTTATAGTCAAGAAAAAAAGGAGGACTCCTTGCCAAAATAAAATAACACATATTTACGATGTACGAAATCTATCGTCATCAGTCTGGGGCTCTGGGTATGAACTGAGGTCGGTACTACTATCAGGGCAAGTAACGTAGCCAGCAACAATAGGCATGGTCATATTATTTATAATGCCAGTCGGGTTTAATCGTTAGAGCATGCTCCGAAATCTGTGAGCACTTTGTCAGCTCATATTTATTTGTAAACTTACTAGATTATTTTTAATAATCTTTTCCGCCAGGCCTCATAACTCTCCAGTACAAAACATACTCCATGGTCCCCAATCCACCGCAGTAATGGGCGCTTATCAGGACAACAAATTTATCCAAAAGCTAAGCACCTCATCAAAATGATGCGACGATAAACCAAAAAACAATGCTCGCAATAGATTAACCATACAGGCCTACTAGTCAATCCAAAATGAATAACGGAATCAAGCCAACTCGTCTTTGGCATTTAACTGGGAAAAAACACTTCATGAGAATGATCAAAGACCGCCATGAAGCTGTAAAACATCCCCACACCGCCTTAAACAGGAAAGACATGTGGATGCTAATAGGAACAACATTGATCTCCGCGATTGGCGTTACATACTCAATTGGATTGATGAGTCCTAAAGTACCCGATTTTAAGACATGTCACCCGCCAGCGATGAAGAAATGTGCCACGTCAAAAACGAAGGACCCTTGCCCGCCTGAAGAGCCATCGGTTATGCCTCGCTGCCCCATCCACAATCCTGGACCCAAGAAGTAAACTCACAGTATCATGGAACAGTAATAAAACGTTTCAAAACAATGAATTATTTTCATTTATAGCGCTCCACTCTGAATTCTTGAAAGTTGTATAAAATTGAGATAGAAGCAGTCTGAATAATTCGTTTAGTAATTCAAATTTAGTAGTTAATTATTTTCGTTTGTTCGTAATCTCTTCGTAATGCATGGCCGCGGATATAAGTTGCGACATGCGCTTATACTCGTATATTGAACTACCTTTAGTCCGCAACTCCCGTCTGCGCAGAATCGCATATCGGTATCCCGCGAGAACTGTGCTATTTTCCGGGATAAAAACTATATCCTTCCCCAGGACTGAACTGTCTATACCAAATACCAACTAAATCGGTTCAGCGGTTTAAGCTTGAAACGGTAACAGGCAGACAGACAAAGTTATTTTCGTAATCATAATATTGTACGGATAAAGATCTAATTTTATTTCTTTAACTACATCCATTCATAACTTCACTACAATATGTTCAGGAACGATTAGCAAATGGCCTTACATCAAGAAACCTGTCTATGCTTGTATTACAATGTTTACATTAGAGTATCATCTATAGTTTAATTATATTCAAACTTCTAATATCTAAAATAAATAAAAATGAATTGCTGTTCGTTAGTCTCGCTAAAACTCGAAAACGGCTGAACCGATTTGTTTAATTTTAGTCTTGAATTATTCGTAGAAGCCCAGGGAAGGTTTATACGGTGAGAAAATATTGAAATTTAGAAGAAAAAAAACGGGAGCGACGCCGCGAGCAACAGCTAGTCTTAAATAACAATATCTCTGTCTATTGTCTTAGAATTTAAGAAAAAAATATAAATGACAATCATTTCATTTGTTTCGAACTTTCGAAGAACAGAAAATAATGTTACCTATGAATTTTGATGTGAAAATGTATAGTGAAGAGAACATAATGATATAAATGTAGATAAAGATATGTATTGCGACTGTACATAATTAGGCATTATGCACCAGCCACATAAATAACTATTATTGTTCTCATTTAAGTATGTGCAGTGTAATTAATTAATAGTACCAATACTGCCGTCCTAATTCAAAAAGGCCGCATACGTCTAAAAAAACGTTTAGTTTTTTTTATATTTTTGGGTAGATTGTCTGTCAATCTATGATATGATAAATGTAAAAAAACTAAATATATATTTTTAGCATGCATCCTTTTGAATTAGGACGGCAGGATACACGTTTAGTCAGCTATTATGCATTCACATTCTCACTGTGCCCACTTTTTTTTTAATTAAAAAGGTAGGAGCGCGAATTTGACACACGCGAAGAAAAATCAAAATAATAGAATGTCTATGATTTACCAGTCAGATATCAACTTATTGACAGATTTTGGATGACATCAAAAGACATGTAAAAAAACTTTTTTATTTCGCTAATAATTTCAAGTGGTTTTATAGCAAATGGAATACTTAATAAAAATACTGAACAATAGAAATGGATAAAAGAGACCAACTGAAACTCATTTGTGTGGTAATGTCAATGGCAACTGGTATAGCTTGGTCCTACGGGATGTTCAGGAAACCCTCACCACCAGACAGGCACATTGCCACAGTGCATCGGACAACAGAGACACAATCCAAAGACAAGCGGAACGACGAGACGATATCTGCAACTACGGTTTCACAAATTGACAATATCAGCTAAGTTTTAAGTGGCTGCTTCTGACTTTTAGTTTTGAGACCGTCAAGTGTATCTTCGGCATTTTTTAGAATAAAGTCGCACGCGGAAGACTAGTTTTAATTTTTTACACATGTGCCATTAGTGACTTTAATCTAAGCTGTGCTTTATAAATGGAGCTAATAGAAGTAAACAAAGGAATGCCTTGACAGCGATTGCCTTGGATTCAGAGATATTCACAAGAGCTTGCAGGTGCTGAAATCGAAGAATTGCTTAATCGTTTCTTCAATAGCAATTGAAACATTTCGATTTAACAGATAGCATCTAATAACACCTGTATATCTTGTTGTATATGTAACATGCTCCCATTTACGTACGTATTTAGCTAAATACTTAGTGTAATTGAAGTGTTATTAAATTTACTCTCATTAAATGTTATAATTTATAGCTACGACCTTAGGCATTTATTCCGTCTTATTGATTTGTCTACTAGTGTTTAATTTTTGACAATATGGTCAATAAACCAAATCGGTTTCACTACGTAGTTCCTACAGGAATCAAAAACTAAGATTAAAATAACTAATAATTATATTTATAGGTAAATACTTAAAGTACTAAGCTCTGTATCGTAAAAAAAAACTAAAAAATATCAGGAAAGGAACAAAAGAGGAACTTTTATACCTGTCTTAATGTAAAAGCGATTAAGCTACGAACTTCACAAAATCGAGTAGGTAGTTAGGTAATATTCAAATCGTTATCAGTATCGCGAAATGTACAACAGATGCATTGACGCTTGTAGCTCTAACACATGGCGATAAGACTATCACTTAACCAGTTCAGAACTATGTTAGTCAGCAAATTTAGTCACATTTTTTACATTTTAGGTTATTTGGTGTCCCGTGACCCAAGTGCGCATGATGGTTCACCGCCAACATAGGCTACATCAACCGCCCCATGCACATCATCGTTATAATAACATTAAATTTAAAAAAAAACCCCACGCATCAATCGAGGACCTAATCATAACGTAAATAAAAAAAAATCTTATGCCAAAAATGCCTTACAACATTTTGGAAAAGAGCTGATAAGTACTTCAAATAGTTCGACCGATGTTTACCAAAAAATATGTCTAAGAACAACCAACCGCAAGAAAACTGGCTTTCCATCCGCTTGAGCGATACGATGTCACAGACAGATACACACACACACACACACACACACACACACAAATATCGACGTCAAATTTATAACATTAACACGCCTCTTTTTACAACGAGGGTCAAAAAATTGCAATTACATAGAAAGTGGCGCCCTAATTTAATTTATGCTATTAAGGTATTTATCGTGGCATAGTCACACGCACACAAATCACGTCTATATCCAGTACTTACGGGGTAGACAGACCCTAAGGAAACTAGACCTTTAAGGCCAGAGTGTGCGTCTAGAGATTAAAATTATTGAATGCTAACAGTAAGTTACGTACAATACAAGTTCTTCATAAACATTCATAGGCCATTAAACTTCATTACCTATTAATAACTTTTATAAGAATTAATAAATATGACTTTCAAAGTTGTCTTACATAAAAATACAGAATACAAACTTTTTCAAGCGTTTTCTAAAACACCTTTCTCACTCTCTCACTTCTCATAAGAGAAGCAAATTCGGAATTTTTTCTCATTCATTGGCTATGCTTTTAATCTGCGTGCTTTAAATTGAAAAGAGATTCATCCTTTTTCTAGAGGATTAACAGGCGGCCCACGTCCATAGACAATAAAAAAACATGTAAAGCAAAAAAGTAAAAAAATAGCGTAAAATCTTATTTATTGTAGGTTATTTTATATTCAGGTTATTTTAATCTAATCTAAATAAAATATTCGCAATGGGTAGAGGAAGGAAATTTTTGTTTGATGTGACGGTGTTTTCGGTCTCATTCTATGTTTCATACTCCTTGATGTCTTACTCGATAGACAAGTTTGGAAGCAAAAGTCTAATATTAGAAGATCTCGGGAAGGAGGTGAAATCTTAGCATATTTCTAGGTAAGTTCACGTGTGGTTTTGTGTCCTGTATCGAGTACCTATTTAGCAGTGATTTCCCAGTTGCACTAACGTTGACGTTATTAAAAAAAAACTCAGGCGGACGATTTCTGAAAGCACATGTGAAAATACCACTCGAAAGTGCTCAAAAACTATGCTGAATTTCAATTACAGCTGTAATTAATCTAATCAAACAGTATGTAATTATTTGAGCTGTAGTTTTGTGGCAATACACAGATTTATATCATTGTTTCATAAGAACCTTTTCATGACGAAAACAAAAAAAGAATTAGCGGAATCCAGCCATTCACGCGTAATGCCGTGACCAAGGAAAATACGGATTCATTTTTATATAGGTGCATATATGTACTCATAACAATAAAAACTTTTTACCCGATATTTATATAAGTAGAGTTAATCAAATATACTGGTCTGGGAGCAAAGAAAAAACATAGAATGTACCAGCTACTTCTCTTCCAGTGCAGACCGAAAAAGACCGTCGAAGGAATGGGCGAAAATCTTAGGAATCATGTTTTAGGTAATGCGGTTAGCACCCCATCATTGTTTTGATTCCCCTTTCCATCTATAATACGCCCAAAATCACAACCATTTTACACAACTTAACCACATAAAACACCCCCTTGCAAAAAAAACGGGCACCCATGGTTTTTGTATTTTATGTCCATAAAAGCTTACTTTCTAAGCTTTAATGCTTAAAAAAGAGAGCAATCGAAGAAACTGTATCACGTATTCGTGTAATCTCATCGAAGTAAATATCATTTAACACACCTTACATCAAGCAAAGAAACCATTATGAAATTGCTTGTGAAAAGAATCCTCAATGGTATGAGATTCAGTTTCATGCACACATGGATTAAATTAAACCCGCCTAACATTTCGTGGTGTAAGTGGTGAAAAGGAAAGAGAAACGTTTATGGCTATTGCATTGAGCACACAATAATCCTACGACATTATGTTAAGAAATAAAACTTACTTTTTCTCGTTTTCGTCTTTTTCTACCAGGATAAGTGTTCAATGGAGGCGGCGGTGGTATGTGGTAGAAGTAAGGAGGCGTAAACAAGATATCTTCAAGACCAGCGATGGGCGTCGCCCTGGACGCAGCTAGCGACCGAACGGTGCCGTACATACTCCGATTTCGCCCCTGACTATACATAATTACAACACTAACACTGGCTGATCACCTATCAACCATGCACTACGATTTTAAAAGTAAAAAAGCGCGCGCGAACTTCCAAAATGGCGCCCCATTTCGCGAAAAACTCAAATGAAGAACTTATTTTGTTAACAAAAATAAGCCTTTGAGTTTTGAGCCGGTCACAAGGTTTCTAATAGACAAATATTTAACGAATATTTTTATTAGGACCCCGTTTTGGTTTTATTTGATGCGAGCGGGCGTTCTGGTTAGGAGCTGCACTGAAATGCGCATCCTCTCTACATTGAGATACAATCACGCGCAGCACATTTAATTATCATAGTTTATCTGCTTTTTCCAATAGGCTACGTGGAGCGAGACGTATCGACATTGCTGTGTTTGAAAATGGGTGAAAAACATGCGCACACGCACCACTACGCGCCGATACACATGGGCGATTTTAAAAAGTTTGTCATTGCATTTTGTCGCTTGCACCGGAGGATGCAGTTATTATGTTATCAACGATTTTACAGTGTAATATCGACCCAAATAAAATAATTTAAGATAGAAATTATTTTTATTGCTATTTTTGTGCCCGTTAAGTTTAATACCTACTCGGCGGCAAAAATTTGGCCCTCATATATATTTGTGCCGCTGGGTTTTATCTAGAATACGTACCTACCCCGTTTCTACGAATTATTTTAGATACTTTTTACTTACCTACTGAGTTTTTTATACCTACTTAATTTTGAATCTAACAAGTTATAGTTTGTGAAGGTACCGTACTGGTATTTACGGTAATAATAATAAATCCAGATAAAATTGATGATTAACTGCAGCTAGTTAAATTACCATCCTATCAAGTAATGCTTTTAAGTTTTAACATAAAATACTAGATTGTATTTAAGACCGGTTATGTCACCTAGCGAACAAATCACGAACTAAAACGCCATCTATTCATTTTAGCTTTAGAGTGAGCGACCAAACTTCAAGCTTTGGTGCAACTGACACAGATGGCGCTACACGACTCAAATCGTTCGTGACCGTTCTGAAATTCCAAATCAAACTTCAAAATCAACACAAATCTCTATGGATGCATGTCAAAAATCAAAATTTTAGTAATCGTCAAAAATGGCCGTGCAACGGAAAAGAACAACAAATCGTTTAAAATGTAAATAAACTTCTGCATCCGGTCGGTCCTCCTCATCCAATTCAAACCTCCCAGTATCTAGCATAAAATGCCGACTGGTGCTTTGGCGAGAGCGATCTTCGGGTTAGTTTTTGACACAGTGCACTGCAGTAGCAGAGGTCGGGACAATGGGTTTGGGAACGGCTACATATGGGCCAACTCGCTGGAAGCCGGTAAACAGATGGCCCAGCACCATAAAAAGCCGGTGATGGTGATAATTCACAAGTCCTGGTGCACGGCATGCAAAAACTTGAAACCGAAGTTCGCGACCTCTAGTGAGATCCAGTCGTTGAGTCAAAACTTCGTTATGGTCAATTTGGTGGACGATGAAGAGCCCGAAAGCGCTCTGTTTGCTCCTGACGGTACTTACATACCGAGGTGAGATGTAAATTTAATATTTAAAAAAATATTCAACTCTTAGATTCAGTATGGCTTTTTCTATTCGGTGCTTAATAACAATAACCACGCGACGAGCGATGTAACCTATGCTTGTAGAACGCAAAGGCTTCATAACAATAACAACTAAAATATATTCAAATCCGCTCATTAACACGGCGCGTAAATCCCACGGATTAACCGACAGACAAAAGATTTAAAACATGCAACCGTTAATTCTCTGACAGAGGCTAATAAATCACGGGCTACTAGTACTACTAGCTTATTCGGTGTCAAATGTTATTGGGCCTTGCTATTTCTCTTTTCCTTCGTTACTTAAAATAACCCTATGTTTGCCAGCTTGTACTTATTTTACTTAAGTATAAGTCACGACAGGCAAATTCGATCCACTTATATTGGTCGTATTGATTTGAAGCTTCGCATACCCACAAATGTAGGATGATTGACAAGGCGGCAGTCACCAAAGAAGCTGGTTTTGGTATTGAAACTTTCTCAAACTTTTTAACCTTTTCAACTTCTCTCAAGGATTGTGTTCCTGTCACCGAGTGGAACGGTAGACCATGAAATTTATAACGAAGACGGCAGCAACCAGCACAAATTCTTCTACAGTCGGCCGGAACAAATAGCCAAGTCCATGAGGAAGGTCTTACAAAAATACGAACACCAGCAGTTCGACGTATGAAACTTGAGACAAATTCTAAACATTTCTACGCCTAGCCTGGAATAAGTACAGATTTTCTGCACTTTTTTCAGTGACGGAATAATGTTTGAAGCATTTAAATGTTTACAGAATATTTGGTTACTCCGGGTAAGTTAGCTGAGTGATGTAAATTAATCGGTTTTAACGAGAGCATTCAATATACTCAATAAATAAGTGGAACTGAGCTATTTGTTGTTTTAGCTGTTTTTGCGTACCTTAATGGCAGTCTTTATTTTATAGCCGCTTTAAAACAACGTTGTGATATAAAACCCATCACTATTTTGATTCCTTTTTCCACCTTTACACCCGCAATCTTGCTAAATGTGGCCTGTAGGTACCTGTTACCTTAGGCTCTGTCTACCCCGTAAGGGATGAAGACGTGATTTGTGTGTGTGTGTGTGTGTGATATAAAATTATCAAAGGCTACTTCATATAATTTTGCTTGTATAATACTGCACTACTGCTTGTATAGTAATGCTTACTATTCTCTTGGATCACGTATAAAGCTTACGTATTAAATGTCAATAGTAGTGAAAAGAAAAGTCATCATCTATGACGTAGTAATATTAGGTCTTGCCTTGACTGAGATACTGACTGACTTTTTCCCACCCAAACCAAACCAGCCCAAATCGTTGGTACTAGAAAGCTGAAAAGTTTGCACAAAGATACATTTTACGATAGACGTGGAATGCGTAAGGATGGATTTATCGAAATTCGAACGGGATAGTTCTCCAAAAGCGTCACGGAAATAATAGACAAAATACAAGTTCTACAATATTTCAGCAGATGGTTGAATTACTTTGATCAAACACTCTTAATAGTTTTTATATATATAAGAGGGGGCAAACGAGCAGGCGTAATGTAATGCAGCCAGTCATTAGCCGCCGGTTTGACAGTTTTTAGTTCAGTCAACGGAGCTCCGCTTCACTTCGCTCCTATTTCCGCTCAATTTGGGCCTTCGGCCCTGACGCAATTCTAACCTATCCACTAAAAAAAAAACATTTTTATTATTTGGTAATAGTAGTATACGATGCGGCTAAACGTAGGCTGCCTTAATGAAGAATGACAATTCGGCTAATCGTTGATACGTCGCATTACAAAGCGGCCCTGTCATTCAAAACGGCTAGGCGTAATGTAACGGGGGATCACTACAATCCGCCTGCGACATATATATTCTTTACTTACATCTTCGACGACGGGCTCCACGTACATCTCCATGGTGTTGTTGAGTGGCGGCAGCTGCGCGGGCGCAGGCGACGCCGCCACCGACGACCGACGCGACACGCTGTTGCACGAGCATTGCGACACTGAGCGACGGGATCGGGGAGATTCTCTGTGGACAAGGAGTTGGATTAATGCTGGATCCTTTGCCTTCGACATGCAATTCATAAAGAAGTTTAAAAAAAAAATAAAGCTTTGGATATTTGAAAAGAGTTCACGTTTTGTGTGTACAATCTGGTGACAGTTGGTGGGAGTGGCCTACGTTGATGTAAAGTAGGTAGGTAGGTAGGTATGTGGAACCATGAGGCCGGATCCACACGTTTGGCAAACTGCGTCCTATGTGCTTGCCGAAGTTTGCCAAACGTGTGGTCTGGCCTTAGGGCTTTAGCCCTAGGTTTTTGCAGAGAGTAAATGTGTCGCACAGACGGTACAGTCCGTGAGCTATTGTCATTCGGGTTTGTCTCGCTGACTCACTCACTCTTAAGGGTTTGGTACTTGAATCGGCCATTGGTATCTACCCGAAACCCATAATGCCATTATAAGAGGTCACGTAGACTATGTAGATATCTCGGACTTGTAAGCAAGATGATTGGTTACAGTTCAGGAAGTTAGCTGTTGGAAAAAAAATGACTTCACTGGAACTGGATCACAGATACATAAATCACGCCTTTATCCCTTACAGGGTGAACAGAGCCTAAGGTAACAAGACCAAAAGGCCACGATTAGCATGATTGTGAGCGTATAGATGGAAAGGGGAGTCAAAATAGTGATGGATTTCTAACCTCATCGCCTATAACATGATTTCTAAGATTTTCGCCCATTCCTTTGATGGCTTTTACCATCTGCGGGAAGAGAGGCAACTGGAATATTCTATGTTTTTTCTTCATCTGAACACTGCACACTGATGCACCGGATCATGCATGTTATTTTGATTATTTTATTCGTATTTCAAAATTAGCAGAATTTCTTAACATTTTCGGGTGGTATTTTGCACAGATGTGATTTGAAAAGGCTCCCTCAGGCTAATCCAACTATACATGGAAGCTGATAAAAGTTTTGAAAATGCCAGACCAGTTTATCATCTATCCTTATCTAGCAGACCACACCAATACAACTCTCTGTTAATGTTAATATGGAAAGATAAATGGTTTATATTAGAAACAGACGCTCTTACACAGCATAGTCTCTTCTTTATGATGCTTATGCTACAGCGCTTGTAGATATTAATATTGGCAAGTCACAGTTAAGTATGGTATCTTCGTGCACGTAGCTCAAGTGAAAAGTCAATATGGGTTGTACTCGTAGGTACAGTCGAGGGCATAAATATCGATACAGCCAAACCGACCTTATTGTTTGTGGCATAAAGGTATACATTATAGACGTTTTTGGCGTCTTGGTAATGTATTTTTATGCCCTTGACTTACGTCGTATCATTCAAAGCGGTATATAAAGTGTTACAAAAAGACGACTTAAAACGAAGGAGCGTTTGAATTCTTGAAAAATAGGATTGTTTAGGTTTTTTTTGTGGAAGTACTTCAGTGGTCCATTTATTTTTCTTGGGCGTAAATAAAATAAAATCATACAAATTCAAAAACGTAATAGAAATTACGAAACTTGTTTTTATCAATTAAATATTATAGTAGTCGTATAACCAAATTACTGAACTAATTAAAATTTAATTTAGAGCAATCTGTGGCTGGTATTGTCACGTGAACTTGTCATCATTGATTTATATAACTCGCGGGAAAACATTATTTTTCCGTAAATTGTACTGTTGTATAAATGACTATTAACTAACAACCTATGGTACCTATGGCTTAGTATAGCCTATATGGATCCACATGCATGATTTGCCCTAGCCGTTTCGTGCGGTAAACTTACTTGAACTAAGTTTTTTCCATAGAAGTAGCAGCTTTCTCCAGTGAAAGAAAGCATTATTAGGCAAGACACTTTAATCATTATTACACATACATACATTTACATATTGAAAAGACACTTTAATATTTACCCCTATTTTTTATTTTATTTTTATATTTTCATGTTGAAAAGACACTTTAATATTTACCTTCGTCTTCTCCTACACACATGGCTGGTCGCTCGTTCGCATCTGCATCGTACTGGCACAAAATACCCCAGCTGAGGTAACGGGCCTGGTTCAGAGTCAGTAGAATCGCTCCACTCTGGCTGGCTGAATGGCTCTATTTCCATGGCTGACGGCATTATTAAAAAGTTACGATATCGTCTCTGATTTTTTTGGCAGAACGCACTGGCCACTCGTGTTTGTCACTTCTAAGAAAAAAAAACGTTATTCTGCCATTGTAGTTTTAGGTAACCGAACGCTTTCACTCATGATGCACACTTCTGTTAATGTTAACACTTAACTGTTTGCTTACTTTAAAGTTTTTTTTTAAATAGGTACCTACACGTCCAACCATTAGCGGTTCTGCAAACGTATTAACCTCAATTCTTTTTGAGTTGTAAACAAAACTAGCAGATATGAGCAAGAATTTCGGGTGCGTCTACCAGCAATTAGATCTAGAAAGATAAGATAAGATATTATAGAAATTAGGCAGGCAGTATCAACAGGAAGGGACGCTTAATGGGTTTACTCAAAATTGTTCGAATCAAAATGTTTTTTCTTGTGAGGTTTTTGGTCTAAGGTAATAAGGTAGGTAAGTAAGTATAAGTAATTACTTAGGTATGTTTTTTATTTACATAGTAAGGAAATATGTGGTTTAACACTTTGAGAGCTGTTATTGTGGTGTGTTTATGTCGGCAGCGCAGTACAGCGCGACTTGCACGATTTTTCTATTAAGCTTAAACTGAGCTTAAGCTTCAGAGTAGACTTCCATTGAAATTCTCCCTACTTTTTGGTACAATCAAAACTACTTAACGGAAGTTATCAATGTATCTAATACATTATTCAGCTCAAGTGTGTTTTTATCGCATTTTTTACAGTCGGTCAACGAATCCGTATGGCGATCCGAAACATAAACATTCCCTGTTGACAGTTCGTACGTGTTTAGATTTTTGTACACTGCATAAAATATCGCTTAAAATAACTTCAACTGTAAGCTGAATTATTCTGGCACTTGCCCAAAAATTGTCTCTGGAACTTTTGTTTCCAACTTGTTCTGATTGGACAACTAGACATCAGAAGTGAATGAGACAAAGTTCTACCGTTCATTGGCGACTGCGACAGGAAGCACTGTCATTTATTTTGTAGGCAGTACAAAAAAGTAAGTACTTATTAAATGACCTATCGATATCAGTTTTTATCGACATATTCCCGGCACTTTTTTTAATCTCATCGTAAATCCTCTCTACTTTTTTATCGGTCACATGAGCGAATGAAGTCACATCAGGAAATATAAACATAAGTTAAAATTTAACGCTAGGTTATCTGAAATCAAACAAATTTTGATTCAATCTATCCCATCCAAACCACGATAATCAATAAAGTTCAGTCGGTAAAAAAAATACAAAGGGAATTCGCAAAAAGTTTTCGGCACCCAAATAACCTAGTCTTAATCTGCAGAGTGTAGTGCCTACCTTTAATTTTTTTAATACCTGACTCCACTGCTATCCTGTCGTATTCCTGTGTTATGTGTGCTACTGATTTGGATTACTGCAATTTATGTTACACATGAGAACGCTCTTCATAAATCTAATCCTGTGGGGAAATTAAGTGTGGTGTGTGGGATTGTGTGTTGCGATAAACTTGTTGTATTGTAAAGAACGACAAAGCTCAGCGTCAGTTTTATTTACAAAAGCTACAATCTCATATTGGTATTATAAACTCTTTGTTTTCTTTTACACTTAGCGCACCAGTTTAAAGTACGACTCCTGATGATCAAGTTTCGTTCAATAAGAAAGCCCTTTCGATCCATACGCTACCTATGCCCAATGAAAGTCGAAAAGGGTTCACATTTCTTTAAAAAACAGGGCCTCAGTCGTGAAGGAATGCGCATTCCTCAGGGGCTCGTGTTTTTTGGACCCCTGGCTCACAAAGGGACCGACGCTAACGTAATTATGAATGAAGCCTTACGTTTACCTTTTTGAAGTTTTGTGCCGCGCTTTATCGACATTTTCATTGAATTTTTATAAAAGTTGCACAACACTACTGTGAATATGGCCAATGGACCTACAGCTACATAACTATTTGTACTATAACATATTAATTATGAAATAGAAACGCACGATCGAAACCCTTTAACAAACAGTTTAATTTGTATCATATTTAATTTAATTTAATTTATTAAATGAGAATGATTTTCATTTTTTTAAGAAGGTTATTGAAATGAAGGTCCTAAGATACAAACCGTTATAATATTAGCTCTATTTTTCTTTTAGATGTTAAAGAAAGTATGTAATTAAATCACAGTTGTAGTTAGAGTCACCTACAGTGGTTAGTTCCAGTTCCAGGACAAGTTAAATCCCCTTATTCATAAACGCTCTATGGTCTTCTGCTAACGTAGCAATCATTTGTCCTTATCTGTCACTTTGACATTTACCATCCACAGATAAGGACAAACGATTGCTAAGCTAACAGAAGGCTATAGAGCGTTTATAAATAAGGAGGAAAGACTTTACCGTGAGAACTAATAACGACCATACAGTGTACTCTTACCAGGCCGGCTTAAACTGTACCTAGTTATTACACTAATTATATCCATAAACCTTTCGGTAACGAGCCCACGTCGATCATCTCACAGTGATGAGCAATTACCTAATTGCTTAATACAACTTAACTGTATTTTGTAGACATTAAAATTACAATAACAAACATTATTGGATCATTTTTGTAGAGCTTTAAGCCGGGTACTCATCTGCGAGCTGTAACGTAACGTAACTGTAACGTGCAACAGCTAACGAGCTGTAAGCATCAATGAGTACCCCGCTTTACAAAACAACACGCCTAGAGTGATTTGATTTGAGCTATGGCCTTTTAAACAGAGGATTGTGAGTTCAAACCGAGGCTCGCACCTCTGAATGTTTCGGAATTTATGTGCGAAATCTCAACAAAAAATTATCATGAGCTTTTCTGTAAAGCAAAATATCTTAACCTGCGTACAAATGCGAGGCAAATCCTGTGTGGGATGGGAATATTATAGTTCAAGATCTCATTGTGAAAGTAGGCCCGTGCCCAGCAGTGGGATGTATATATATAGGCTTGAAGCTGAAGATTATTGTAGAGTGACCGCTCGGAGCGCTACTCTACAAATTGAAAGATAAATAAGTAATTTACCGTCTTGTTAAACAAAATTCTCATTCATAAGAACTTAAAGAAAATGTTTAAATGATGTTTACATGTTTATTCGGGCACAAACGGCACAATAATACTCACATATAATATAACTAAATGTATTCTAGACAACAAAATGAAATAAGAGTTCAGTCATATATGAGTCGCTGTTATCCTTTATTTATATTTTATTCCATTACCGTTATTACATTTTCTTCCTATTGCCGCTCTAGACAGTCTGTGCAAAACCTCACGTACTCCGGTAATCTATTTAGTGCTTGGCAGCTCCAAACCAGTCAGAAGCATCCCATCGTATCATAAACCTCGCAAAAACCTTACAAAGCTTGTGCCGGCTACACACATGAGACGCCAGTAGAATAAGCAAGGCAGAGTACTCGTAATAGTCTAAAAAATTAGTCCACATTCAGACCACTGATTCTTAAAAAAATAATTGCCAACATTAAAAAGAAAAAATAATACAAAGGAAAATGGGATAGAGTGCCAAAAAACTGGCAGTAGAAAACTTTATTATACGTACTCGGAAACAACTGTTGTGCGCTCCGAAAAATGTTATATCAAGGTTATATACGATACTTATTATTATTATTATTTATTTGCATAAACTATTCAAAACAAAAATTAACAAAATCATCTATTGTATTTGTAGTTTCATTTGCTTTACCTATAAATTAATAAAGGGTCCGTATAGGAGAAATTCAAGCGCAGAACAAGATAAATTTGTCGTTTATTTGCTAATTATTAGGTATGTATTATAATCATGAAATGATTTATTTACTATTTACAGTAGAGTAGACACGCCTTCTGTTTTTTTTATTTGACTGGACACAACACACGGTCTAAATCTATTCGGCCGCATAATCGTGTGTAGCTAGCATTATGGAGCACTTGGCACCGCCTACGTGGTTTCAAGGACCTTTTTTGGACCCCACACAATGCACCATTAAGTTTGGAGATGTGTCCTTGGCGTTATTTTCTCAGAAATAAAGGAGGCTGTGCTAGTTTCCTCTAAATTTTCTGAGAATGCGTCAAAGTCATAATAATATTGATTTAATATTGTGCTGAACGGGTACACTACATCGAATTTGTTCCAGAGGTTTTACCTTAAAGAGGTAACAATAAACAGACGGACAGATGTAGAAGATATTACAGGTATTATTACTTCGACGACTTTGTTTGCTTTTTTAAAGTATCTTCGAGCAAAGTTTTGTACCTAAGTCTCTTTAAAGATCGAACGGGGTGATCATGATCACGGGGTAATATTAAAAGTCATCTGTCAAGTTCTCTACTAACTAGGAAGGAAGACTTGTCGTTTATAGCCAAACTGGTAGACTAGGCGGGTTTAAAAATAGCCATTCAACGCTTTCATCAGTTCCACAAAAGGAAGTTACAGACGGCCACACTACTTTAAATGCGTGCAATGTGTCAACTATTCAAAATAGATACCGTGGAGGCGCGAGACGCATACAAATAGAGGCTAGACATCACATAGCTAAGGATTAGAAATGCGATGTTCACATGTCCCATACCTTTACGGAGAGCTCCATACAGGATTAGGAGGAAGAAGCCCTTAGTTGACTCTTAACCCGTCGTCTTTTAACTGTTAAAGGCTTTCGGCATTTTGGGATCATGGTTAAAATTAATAAGCGCCCAAATTTTGAAGTCTTTTTTTTAATAGAATGTTTACAACCATTTAAATTGATCGCAGCTTGTTACCTAGTACTATAATTTAACCAGAGATGTTTGTTCTCAGCAGTGGGACGCATATGTATATGCTGGAGATGAGGATAAGGATTATCGTTATAGCATTTTAGATATCTAATTCAACCGTATAATGCCTAAATTAGGAGAAAACTAAATTTATGACAAGAAAACTCGTTAAAATTCAATATTTCATAATTCTTAACCTCAAACACCTACACTACAGGCATTTCAAGCAAACAAATCAGATGTTACCATCGTGTTTACCCCAGGGAGCACACATAGGCCGTAACCTTTTCCCTTTGTTCACAAATCGTTAAACGCGACAATTTTACCTTAACTACTCACTTAGCTCTTATAGTAATGTGCGTGAGTTAAATTTAGCCGTTTCTTGTACTCTAGGCGCCGATGATTCACCGAACGTTGACTCGGTTCGCGATTGTTAAGCTTTTGCATCTAGCTAATGCATTTCCCAAAGTCCTTAGAGACTCTGAATTAGAGTCTGCTTTGGAAGATCTAAAAAGTGCGAAGGTAGAAGCAGTTGGTCCAGTTCTGACCATTCATATGACGAAATGTTGTTTTCGATAATTGTTTTGTTTGAAATGCTCCAGTTTCAGCGGTAGCATGGGCTAGTTAACGTTCCTTTTCACATCAGAAAAGACTTACTGATAAGTACTTAAGGTAAGTTAGGCAAGTATTTACTGTTAGTTGGACACTATTCGGAAATTAAGCTTACCTTTTTAAGCCATCTTCTAAAGTGTCATTCTATGAAACTTGCTAACTATGTAAACAAACATCACTAGTAAATTCATCATTCAGAGACAATTTCAATATGGCAGTTTGTTTACATAGTGTGCAAGTTCCATAGAATGACACAGGTCAGGTTTGTCAGATGTGTCGTGTGCTTATGGTACCAGTATGTGTACCTTACTGAATAAGTATACGTTCTATGCGAGGACTTCCAGATTTTTTTCGGGATAATTCAGTAAATGGTTGGGTTACTTAGTTACTTTTGTTTGATTCGAAAATAAAGTCCCACCTTTGACGCGGTTCACTTTGAACATTGATCAATTTCCTAAGATATTAGCTCCATCGATACTATCGATGATGAGGTTGAAGAAGACACTTCCTAAGATATTTCAACAGAATTTGGATGATAAGTCTACTATCCATACAAAATCCACCTAGCAAATTCTAAATACATAAATATATTATAGGAGTAGACTTGTCGTAAGTTCGTAACCAACAGTAAAAAATACTTTGCTTCATACTAAAATGGCTTCCATAACATAACGCAAAGATTGAAACACACGTGGTATCGACGGAGTTTTTTGTGCAGTGACTAATGGCAATGACAATGACATTAGTCAAGGACAAGTGAAGTGATTAGTGACTAACTGGCTAAGGATGCTTCGGACGCTGCCAACTTTTTTAATCGGTTTAATTTAATTCCCACTTTGCCAAAAATTATTAACCATTCCTTACAACCCGAGACGGCTGAGCCAAATAAGTTCTTTGTAACCAGAAGTAAATTATGAATTTTACGGATGCATTCTCAATCTATAATTGCAGAGAATGGTAGAGTGTAACAAGAGTATATTGTTTGCTTGTGATTGTTTACTGATTGATCTATTGTCTGAGGAAAAATGGTGGCTTTACAAAAACATTGATACAAAACAAATATTTCCAGTAACTTTAACGTTATGACGTAACACAACAAAATTTCGAGGTTTTTGATCGAATAGCCTGCAAACAATAGTTTCAATTCAGAACGTGGATTTCCATGAGTTGGATTTCTATAAGTAGTAGGGACCAGGGGCCCGATTTTTTAAAGCACATCACTCGAAAGTGGTATAAATATAAACCAGCGTATATCTCCAAAACTACAGCTCTAATCAAAGTTTTGACTAGTTCACAAGATTAATGAGAGCTGTGATTGTCTTCTATGCTACTCGTATTTCAAATTCAGCATGTGCTTTCCAAAATCGGGCCCCTGGGGTGCAATTTCGAAAGTAGAAGTTTGTATCATAGTCCCGCTCAATCCTACTAATACTATAAATTTATGTGAAAGTTTGTGAGTATGGATGTTTAGATGTTTGTTACTCTTTCACGCCAGAACGGCTGGACAGATCTGGATGAGATTTGGAACATACATAGATTATAGTCTCGAATAACATATAGGCTACTATTTTATCCCGGAAAATTGCGAAATTCTTGCGGGATAGCGATAAAGAATTCTATGCAGACGAAGTTGCGGGCTACAGCCAGTCTTCTATAAATCACTATTAGTATGAGCAGTACGGCCCGAAACGACCTCTTAATTTTTAACAATGAAGTAGGCCTGCTGTCCCTAAAATCAGGCTTCGTTGACAACAACGGGTCTGAGATTATTGCTATGGCCAATCACAGCGAATTGGTTCTAAGCCGGGTAAACTGTGGATCATTAGCCATGATTACGATGTTAGTCACAGTCTGCAATGCCTCTCGAGTTCCAACCGTCCGGCTGACCGATTTTACAGGCCGCGATCTCACGTATTGTGATCGTGACGATCGAGAATAGTGTGAGAAAGAAGGTATAGGTATACTTAATTCAAGCTTGGAGGACTTTTTGACGAATTCTGGGCGTTACCATGACGTTTTAATGCGAGTCGATTCCGACTCAGTTCAGGTTTAGCTGTCATTTTTAGTATGGATCTGACAGCGAGCGAACCTTAACTGAATCGGAATTGAAACGCATTATGACGTCATGGTAGCCCCCCTGATCCCTAGCAAAATCTCTACGTTCCATATGAACTCTACACTGTCTTAAATCTGGAATATTTCGGCAGGTGGTTGGGTTAAAGTAAAACTCCTGTGGATATTTATCAAGGTTTTTAAATTGTGGTTGACAAATGTTTCCATACATTATTCGGTGTTCAAAGTGTCAAGGCGTCAAAGGGTGATTTAATTTTGAATCCAAAATTACGATGAGAAATCTATACAGGACTGTTCAATAAAGTGACTAAACCACCGGCTAAAATATTCGACAATAATTCTAAGACACCTTGTATTGGTTTAAATAAGTGAGACATTTCTAAATATACTAGACCCGAGTACCCGAGTAGATATAGCGTAATTTGGCAAATGATATTTTTAAGTCAAATATTGACCCTTCTATTTCCACGCCTCCAAAAGCCAAGCGACCCGTGGTATCCAACCTACGGTTCATTACACACTTTTTTGCTCTCAGCCTCTGACTCGGTATTACCTAAAGCACCAGACGACAAAGATCTCCCTCGCCCCCCTCAGAGCAAACAAAAAGTGCTACAAGTAGCACAGTAAGTGTTACTGTAGAGATCTTTGCTCGCTGGTCATGCGTAGGCGTCAAGATGTTATTGCGTCTTAATTTTTGACGGTACAATAAATCAATGTTTTTATTTTGTCATTTCATTTGTAAGGTGTCGAACCTGGGATTAAATATTCGTATTGTATCAACGTGTTCCTTAATGGCACTGGTCTGTAAGTATTAGAATTACTAGGTACTTAAGTAGAGATTACATTTGTAGATATTTTAAAGCTTAAATGGCCGTCCCGTAACTTTCTCTTTTCTTGTTCGGATTTCAGTCATTTTACGGTCGCTCAAGTGAAAAGCGATTATAATAGGTATCCTTCAATCTCGCAAATTGCGCACACTAACCGCAAAATCTCAGTATCTCTGCGAAGTCTACTAACCACAGTCAGGGTTTTATAGTCATACTTCATCAGCAAGTCTTCGAAGCCCTGATCTCTATCCATTTGCTTGGCTATCGTGAAGACTACTTTAAGCAACAACTAAGAACAACTCAACACCTTTTATGGGAGCGCTGACAACTCAATTCCATTTAATTTTACCAAAACCTCGTGAACTAAAGGAATTAATAGCCTCCATGAATTTTCCACGTCTATTCCTTACCCGGGTTCATAACTCTCTGTCGCCAGAAATGTTCTACTTAAATGACATCAACATCCAGTCGTTATGTCAGTATTTTTAGTACATTCCATGAGCTGAATTGACTTCCCCAAAAATGTCCTGTGGTGTAATTTTAAACGTGATTCATTTTATTTTTTGGTTCTCTCTTATTCTGAACAGGTAGCTTTGGCATATTAAGTCATCTTAATTTAGTTGATGCATGACAAATATTGACTGTGAAAAAAAAAATTATAATTTACATTCACTAATTGATCCAAGGATGTCACATTGGTTTGGTATTTACAATTCAAGATCAGCGTAGACTTTATAGAGATGTACAACATTTAGTTTTTAATAATAACCACTCTGAAATTTAAGCTGCGTTACATAAATTATATTAACACTTAGTTGGATGGTATTCAATTACAATATAAAGTTCCAAAAGGGCCTAGTTAAATTTTGTATAGCAAAAACAAATGAGGATCCCTCATAGTTCATACGAATAAAGGATCCTCGTTTGTTTCTTTTTCAAAACCATTGCCATAAAATTTCATAATTTCCTATGTCCATTTGTTTTCATTGATACGTCACCCGCATGCTAGGTTATAAATCTCCACAATTGATTCCAATTTTGGCATTCTGTCGGCATAGCTGGTTCATTGAAATCTTGATGGTAATAAAGTTTTATTGTCCTGTTATCTTCTTCAAACAATCTGTCTGTCGTTAGATAGTTTCGGAACTGTTGCCGTTTATCTTCAGTTGGGACATCAACATGATCATAACATTACGTACTTGGTCTGAACTCGATGTTTAATGATTCTGACTTTCTATTGTCTCATGATTCAGGCTCTCTGTATTAACAAGCGTTGTCAAGGCGGACTTTTCAGTATTATTACCGCATACTTACCGTTTTCAATTCAGGACTGTAATTAATTACTACTAGACAGATAAACTTCCATGCTGGTCTAGGAGCAAAGAAAAAAACATAGAATGTACCAGTTACTTCTCTTCCCGCGCAGATGGTAAAAGCCCATCCAGGGAATGGGCGAAAATAGGAACCATGTTATAGGCGATGCGGCTAGCAACCCCTATTTTGGTTCCATTTTCCACCTATACGCTCATAATCTTGCTAAATGTGGCCTGTAGGTCTTGTTACCTTAGGCTCTGTCTACCCCGTAAGGGATAAAGACGTGATTTGTGTGTGTGTATAGACAGATAAACAGTTGTGAATAGTCTCAAAGGTGCTATTGAAATTAACACAAATTTAGATAAAGTAAACAAGCGCCACATTTCACCACTTACAATGTAATGAGTAAGATCGTATCAAACTCTGTAAGGAAATAAACTGTAATAACAAAGTTTATCCAAAAATCTTCCCACCAACAGCCCTTTCCAAACTTCGAACTGCCAAACCAAATCAAACGAACATCGTGGGAACATCCAACACTACAGTATCATTTAGATAACAAACAGTAATCTTGCTAATGGGTAATAATACCGAAGTGTCAGAATTTCCAAACTCAAGCTAAATCTCATGAAGTTATTCTTGTCTCTATCTGACGTCGTTAATACGGGAGAGAGGGATAGATGTTGTAGTTGAAGTATGTTGACTGTTCGTTACAAATGTTGAGTCAATAATGCTGTTAAACAAATATGTTACGCCTAGGTCTACGTTACTCGGGTTGCTCGGAATTTGTTGAAATGTAATTGCTTCTTACAAAAATGTAACATGTACATGCATGATAGAGATTAGAGGTTATAGGAGTATGATTCGGGTTTTCGTTAAAGTTTTTTGGTTAGAGTATGAAAAGAGGGCGGTGTAAACAAATAAAAAATAATTAAAAAATTGCGGAGATAACTAAAAACCGAGCTAAAAAGTTAAGTTAAGCCTTGCTTCGTGACTAAGTAAACGAGAATTCGCTTAACACTGATCGTATCCGTAATGCAGGTCATTTACTTTTCATATTCAAAAATTGACATAAAGAAACTAATTTGCACTTGAATCCGTCAATTAGTAGGGCAGACGGCGCGCACGCAGCGATCTATATCCGGCCAGTGACAACTGGCGTATGGCTGGCCGAAAACATAGCGATCGTTTTGTCAACCTCGTATCTTACAAATTTAAGTAGTTTCAAAAAGAACTCTATGACAAACTGTGTAGTGGTTGTAATATAAATAGATGGTGCGTGTAGATACGAGGTTGACAGAGTAAGCGGCCGAATACATAAGTCGTGTCTGGTAGAATTAGAAAAAAAGGGTCGGACTAATTTTTGTGTCGTAGAAGCTGAATTCGGTGAAGTGACACGTGTGCTTAGGGAAAAGAAGTGGTAAATTTATTTGGTTACAAAATATTCTGAGCTTGTTTATTCGCCTTTTTGATCGCCTACGGGTGAAATGGTAAGTAAGTAGATACCTACCTCATCTCGTTTAGTTAAAATTTTACAGCCTCGTCTTAAACAGAAGATTATGAGTTCGAACCCCCTGAGTTTTGGAAATTTTTGCACGAAATTATTTTTGAAAAGCATAAGTTTTTCAATGAAGTTAACTATTCCAAAGTTCCAAATCACATTGGGCCCGCATGGAAACTAAACCCAGGCTCTGTTGCTCTGAGAGTGACAAGTGCCCAACAGTAGGACATAATGGCATATTGATCAAACATGAGAAAAGTAACAAAGCTAAAACTGCAAACATATTCCCTCCTAAACTAACAATAAGAGGTTCACTAGTTAATTCTCCAGAGACGACGGTTAGTTTCATTGACAGATTTATTGTTATGGCCTGTTCTGTTGTTGACCAACTGTTGCTTAACAAATTAACAGCTACGGTACCAACGGGCTTAACTAGCTTAGGAACTCGAAGCACAAACTTAAAAGGTAACTACGCTTTGTAATGGTAAAGAGTTTAATAAGCGCACGGTTCGTTAATTTAAATGAGCGGTCGTCGATAATTGTGGAACTGTGGAGCGCGTTGAAGACAGGCTTGAACCTAAACTAAAGTCATAATTTAAAGAATCATTACCCTTGTACTGTTATTCGTCTTAAAAATCAATTAATTGAGATTTTCATGAATTGATCATTCTATGAAATGAAAACATGAGAAACAATTTCTGTGGAACAAAATTCTATAAAAATATCGTCTACAGTATATAGTGTACAACGTACAACCCACCATGACACCTTACCTTTGCCAGACACAGTTCGGACATAATTTTAGCAATAACAGATCTGTATTTTTTTTCTGAACGAAAGGAAGAGTTTCCTGGCTAGTTATGATCCCAGGCACTTCCATTATATCTAAAATATGTAGTAATAACAGAGTTAGATACTTTTCTTTTGTAATTTCAAACAAGTAATCGATAATTGCCAATAATCGACCCATGTTCAAATCCATCACAGTACTGTGTCGACTACAACGGTTTCGAAATATTCCGTGTGTCACCTGCATTTTCAAATCTAAGTCAGTCTCTGACACAATAGTGAAGTGAAAAGTCTTTAGCGAAACGGTTTCAGTTGACCTGATTGCGGTATTCCGTGTCGCTATCATTCGTTCATTCATTCAATTGGCGCGCATCGTAAACACAACGCCTCCGCTGGTTTACTTCGACATGCGATCTTGTAAACTGGATCAGATCAGATTTTGTTGCACTGTTTAACGCTTGATGGAAAAAGTTCGTTTGTTTCTGAATTCTGTAAGTAGCAGTGAGTTTTAGTTTGCTTTCACACATTTTATTTTTTGTTTTTCTTCTTATGTATCTTTAAAACCCACTTGAGATAAATGACCGAATCATAAAAGCGCATCTAGTGTGGAGTTTATGAAATTGTTATTTTACTTACTTTTGTTGTTATTTTCTAGTAGATTCTTGATCAAAAACGATTAAGACTTATTAGGTTTATTTATGCTAAAATCGAAAAGCGTTGTACATCTTCGATCCATCAGCATATTATCGCTAATACCCAAATATGGCAAGACTTATTTCAAAATTATTATTCGCGTCGCCCGTTTTAGAACTTTAGTAATTTGGTATCACGCTGAAAACTTAGAGCAAATTCTGAATTTAGATGCGACAAGCTCCTTTAGTAAGGATTTGATTTTTGTATGTCATAACCAAAACTGATATTAATTTGATTCGTCATAGCAAAACACTAACTAGATTGAGGTATCACAAAAATCAACAAAATTTCGTAACAATATTTCACAATTGTGTCAGGTTAGTCTGAATACCCCTGCAAAGTCTCTTAGTCTTATTAATACCGAAATACAAATAAACTTTTGTTAGCTAGAATGTTAATAATTAAACCTATAATGCGAAATTTTGCAGGAATACTCGGTCCGACTAGCCAGACAGGTGTAGCGTTAGCTATAGGTTTAAGCTAAATTTTTAACTTCTTAACTTGAACAAAATGAAATTTACTGCAAACAGGAAGTATGCATTAACTGCATAAGCGACATTTACTTACGTCAGCTGTTATTTGTGTAACGTTTGTGTGTAAACCTAAATAATCTAGTGTTCTAAAGTAGTCAGACAATTAGCTCACAATTACCCTCGTTGTGTTATTGGTGAATTCCGGTGAGAATACGCGGGTCAATGTATTCAGTTTATTTATACATTAGCGCTTTTTTATTGCCCGTACCAATTTCTTCGTTTTACTTGACTTTGGAAACTGAGTGACGTGAATCAACAGAATATGAGTTGTGGATGGTTTATGATTTTGGGATCTTTTGGGAAATGCACGTCCCACTTCTGTGCTCAGGCCTCCTCTCAAAATGAGTGGGAATTATAGTCAGATTACAAAAATAAAAAGGTATGGTAGACGACAAAATATTAATAACAATTAATATACTGATCATTCTTTATCTATCTAAGATACTGGTTATCAAGCACACCTTAGCCGCCAGATAATGGCAGTAGTCTGGGGAGTAGTTAATGAGTCTGGCCCTAGAGTCCGCAAATGAAAATAGGGAATAGGTAGACGTTATCTACTAATTTGTACCATTGTTGTGATTTTTTAATCGACGTCATAAAATATAATTATCAATTCAGTTGTATTTTTTTTCATGAGACACTGAGCAAAGAAATGGAAATGGCGACGTGAAGATTAATGTCGCACTGAAATTAGGCCATGACTTGAAATGTGGGCTTCTAAAGTTTTAGAATTACGAGCCTTCACTTTCGAGTTACAGCTGCACCATGCGGTATGAAATGTCATAATAAAATTTTGTTCACAACTCAAAATATTTTAAAGCGATGATTTTTTTAGTCAATTGAAGAATAGTAGCTGATTTATTAATACTTTATCCTGCCAGCAATCCTTCAAAGCTACTTAAATTTCACACTTTTAGTGATTCACAGGCACTGCACTTTAACTACACTAATCGGTAACATTGTGTCGCATCACTACAGTTCTACACTTTTTAAATTTTTAGTTCAAAATTCGTTTTTTTTTTAATTTCGTAAAGTTTTTTGAATTTTCTTCGCGCCAGTCTCCGTGGACCGATGCGTCGAGACGCCCGCGTCGACTGGGCGCCATTCGGCCGCCTGCCAAGCACGCTCGGTGAAAAGATTTATTTATATAGATATGACTATTTATTTTAGCTTCAGATAATTTCAGTTTGAAGTTAGAACTGTAATGTTTTCTATCCATAAATTGTGCTATTTTGGCTCTAGTTTGGGCGGATAGAAATGGGTTAATGGACCTATAATTGATTGTGTATCTTTGTATTAAATCTACAATAACAGATGATATCTGTTGTAGCACTGCGAACTTAAATCATTATTATAACAGCACTTCTGTCTCCGTCGCAATCGACATTTTCGATTAGTAAACGTCTATCAAATAAATCAAGAACTTGGCTTTTTATGTTTAAGAAATTAAATTTCTAAACTATGCTATGGGTGGTGTAGCGGTATAGCACGCATCACGGAATGATGAGGATGCGGGTTCAATTCCCGGTCGTAGCCTTAATTTCGGATTTTTCTGTTTTAAATTTTTCAGTGTCGTTTCGTTTAGAAATTTAATAAACTTCTGTTACGATACAATATTATAAATTTGAGTCACATTCCCGATCCTAATTACTTCTGTTTCAAGCAAGCCCGTTTTATATAGTTTAACTTAAAAGTTAGTAGGTACGGCTGATAAAAATAATGCAATTGCACGTGTTAATTAAAACAAATGTGTAGTTAATGCGATGTAAACAAAAGTTTTCCAAAAACGAAAACAATAAGAGAAGTATTTAGTGCTGGCCACAGGTGACCCTAGGGCCGGCGCTTACCTCTCTCAAAGGTCAGGAATAGCAGTTCAGAGAGGCAATGCGGCCAGCGTCTGTGGCAGAATATTTTGACGACATTATTTACTTTATAGTTTTATAATTAGTAGTAGTTTAGTTTTTGTATTAGTCTGTTTTTACATAATTATCTTTATTTATTTTATAATAAAATGGGTCCTATTGGTTTTAGCGTTAAGCATTTTAATATTCTTGCAAATTATGAAACTTAATGGTATTTTAAAAAAAGAGAAGTATTAATTTATTTAAATTGTAAAGTGTTTTTATTACGTTTTAAAATATTGCAGAAAGGATAACTCTACATTTAATAAACATAACGACTATTTTCAATTATTTCCACACACATTTTTTTTATTGTCTTAGTTACCTACCTACAATAGCTAAATATTTTTTACTGCATTGCATAACATACTTTTCCGAAGCAGACGAACCGCTCGGCAGCGAAACATCAAACCGAAACGAGCGGATTGCGGATTTATATAGAATAGCAATAAAAGTTCAGGCGCATACTGCATTCGGCTGCAGCAGAACAAGAATAAGTGAACAGATACGAGTACAAGCCAATGGAAGAAAAGATCTCTTGGATCCTCTTAGTTCACTGACTGATTTAGAACTTGTATACGCCTCAGGCTTCCTCGCTTCTCGCCTGATAGGTATAAATCATATACATATATCAATATATTAATGTTAGGCATTTTTTTTGTGAATTGTATCTGTTTCTTTATATTTTGTACAATAAAGCATTTACTTACTTACTAAATCAAAAAGTAAATATTTGATGATAAGTCGGTGAAAATAAGGGAAAGTACTTTTAAATATGGACTTTAGGACGTACAGTACTCCTTCTTTTTCATCATAAATATATGTTCGGTAAGGTACTTACTATCCTCGTCCATCTGACCCATTTCTAATATACCTAAATCAGCATCAATAAATATATAAAGGAAGGTGCATGCATTTTTTTACAAAATACAATAACATTTTTTAATCAAAAAATTTGAGATACTGTAGCCATACCCACTGTACCTACTCAGGTACGCTTCTTGCACTTTAATTTACTCTCTGTTCAGGCTATAACCACCCGCAATGCTTAAGCAATACAGTTCAAAGTTGCGTCAGCAAGTTGGGATGTAGAACATCGTGGGTGGGAGATAGATGGGGAAAGGGGAGCAAAATGGACCTAACTTAATCTAGGTTTAGTGGAGATTTAAATTGGTAACTCATGGGGAAACTTGCCCGTAATAGCTAACGTCAAGTTTCATAATACAACGACAACTGCGGATTGCACATGTCTAAAGGTGGTTTTATGCCGAAAAACATAGAATGTACCAGTTGCTTCTCTTCCTTCGCAGATGATAAAGGCCATCGAGAGAATGGGCGAAAATCATAAGAATCACATTATAGGCGATGCGGCTAGCAACCTAGCAACCCATCACTATTTTGACTTTTCCACCTACAGTCTTGCTAAAGGTCTACCCCGTAAGGGATAAAGACGTGATTTGTATATGTAGGTATGTCTAGGTCAATTGTTGATCTTTTGGGCATCAATTTTTTTAGGTAGAATCACAGATATCACATTGTATTGAAACCGAGCGTGCTCTTTTACCAACTTACTGTGACGCAACAGCAGAAATTTAGTGTCGGGAAACCCAAACCGATTTAACACACAACTGGAGTCGCCCTTCAAAAAAACTCTACAAATCTACACCTTATTTTTAGTCAAAATTAATACTGCTGGGCGAAAGGTGAAATATGTATTCACTGTTCATTACTTTGTTCTTGTAGGGATGAGTTTTGTATAACTGGTATAATCTAAACCCAAGTCATGGTGGTTAAAAAAACGACGAAGCGCTACGAGAAAATGTAGATAGAGCCCTTGCGTTTTGCTAGGCTCGTCTTGGTGGAGCCACTACCGTGTGCCTAGATTTATCGCAAAGTAAAATTTATCTGCCTCTAATTTGATTAAACATCTAATTGGACGACTGAAATTGATCTGAGATCTCATTTCAATGACCTCATTAAGATTGATATCGGCTTTCCAGTTTAGGGTGACCTACATGCCGAGAGCTGCGGTGCACTTCCGACAATATCGTCGTGCCAAAACCCCGCTGCCAAGCTTAGTTATGCTTATGAATTATGGAGGAAGACTTTAACTTATTTTTAAAGATTAGTAACTTATCAGCTAATCGTATAAATGAAGCAAGGAAACCAACTCAAAGCCGCAGGGCTTACCGACTTGTGTCACTGCTAAGTAGTATAGTATTGCTTAGCTTGTAGGCATGCAGTACCGATAATTCAAAGTATCGGACCTACCTATAGTTTCGTTAGAGTGTTTTTCAAACTTTTTCACGATACGACCCCCTAGTATGAAAAAAAAATTTCGCGACTTCCCCTTCTTTTTTTCATGTAGATATTTAATTTATGTTACAAATATTCAATTAATACGACACATTTACGCATTTGCATAGTTAGCAACTTTTTTTTAGAGGTAGTGTTCGCGACCTCTCGCGACCCCGTTGTCGAGGCTTTGCGACCCCCCAGGGGGTCGCGACCCACATTTTGAAAAAGACTGCGTTAGAGCGTTAAGAAGTATGGAAGATAACACTGAAAGACTAAATAAGGAATTGTGTGATAAGACTGGTGATAAGGGAACGTGCAGCACGGCTAGAACGGGAGCGCGCGAGTGCTGTCACACGCGAAATAGACTACCCTTCTCTTTCTGAAACGGACACGACGAAAAAGACGGATAGTCTATCTCTATCTCGCACGCTCCCATGCTAGCTGCGCTAGTGTAAATGGCAATTAGACTATTATAGAAAAAAGTGTGCTTAGTTGATTTAGTCACGTCACGTAGAGAGGATGGTTGAAATAAGTACCTAACTAAACATTTATATGGCGAATGTGAACGTGAATCAAATGGGTGCGTTAGGAGGGGAAGGCCTAGACGGACGTCCCGGGACCAAATTGGGGACGTTTTTAAAAAAAGGTCAGGTTAAGAGTACCCCTAAACCGACGAACATGTATCTAGAGTTGACGAATGTGGATGAAGCCAATGTGGTAGCAAGTGGAACAGAGTAGTCTCTTCCTACCCACATGGGAAAGAGTCATGACGGTATGTATCGTATCTTGGACCTTGCTATCTGTAGGGGTAAATTGTTTTGTACCGTTTCGTTTTCCTCAAAGCTGACCCCAGGCCGAATCCTAAACGGGCTGTCAATAAGTTCATCCGCCGGCGCAGGAAGTTTACGCTGCGGTTGCATTACATTTAATTTCCTGATTGCACTTCAAAGGGCTACTATCCGTCAGGAGCCGGGTCCACACCAACCAGCCTGCAGTTCACGTTCACGCCACTTTTGCGCGGCGCGCAATGATTTGATTTTAGAGCGTGTTTGACGAAGTTTTGATCATGTGCTTCGTAAGCCTAGTAAGTACTTTAAACATTTCATAGAGTTATATTTTTACCTTGCCTAAAAAAAGCAGAACTACTCTCTCTACCTACTACTACTAGAAAGGGCCGGCAACGCACCTGTGATTCCCCAAGTCTTGCAGGTGTCCCTGGGCGATGGTGATTACTTTCCATCAGGTGACCCGTCTGCTCGTTTTCCCCCTCTTATATATAATAAAAAAAAGGCTTACTCATTCCTACTAATCTTATAAACGTGAAAGTTTGTGAGGATGTACATGGAAGATGATGAATGGATGCTTGTTACTTTCTCACGCCAGATTGGCTGAACAGATCTGGATGAAATTTGAGATAGATTATAGTCTGGAATACATAGGCTACTTTTTATCCTTTTGGGAACGGTTTTCTGCACGGAGAGGCGTGGATCACCGAAGTGAAATGATGTCTGAAAATACCTAGCTAGAGCATAAGGCATCGAAGCTAGCGATCCGTACGGTTGGTCAGTACCCGACTGATACTGTAAGTAAACACATTAAACTGTATCAGATAGTTTGTTTCGTTGAGGAGTTTTGATTGAAGCATTAATTTGCCGCTTGGATTTTATGGCCTCTTACTTTGAAGGCGTTAACTATTATGGTATCTCTTGTAAGTACTATATTATCTATCTTATATGGTGGTCAATTAGACTTCTTCAAAACAAGTGAATAATATAAAAATACGTACAAGAATAGGAACAAGAATAATGGCAACCAAAAGAATAGTCATGTGAAAAAGAAAGATCCCGTAGGAGATGCGCGCCAGGAACTTCCACAGCCATAACAAAAGGAACCAATTGTGCGGACCACTGTGACAACTTAATCTTCTCTCCTCTGAAGACATGCAAGATGTACCCGAATAACATGCCTTGACCGCACCAAAGTGTTAATGTTATGTTATTTGCTAATAACTACACTTCAACGTTCCCCGTAGCTGCCCAGCCTTCTTCAAAAAGAAAGTAAACAGGAAAAATCAACACAGACATGAAAAATAGATCATCAGCGTTGTGTGTGTCTTCGCAAAAGTGAAACGGTCGCTGGCTCAGCATTACGCTGAGATGTTAGACACCTGCAGCACTGATTTTCAGCCAGAACCGTCTATGACTCACGAAACGATACACAGATAAAATATACTACATAATCCATAAACCTGTACGTAAACAAAGCAATAAATGGATAGAACCCGACTTATGTGTAATTTAAAAAAAACATAAATTAATTCAATAATTTAGAATAAACAAAAATCAAAAGGAGGGAAAACTAAATTGTTCAAAAGCAACAGGCTGGCATATCAAAGTGCAAAGTGCTGGAGGACTATTGGGAGGATTTTTGGACCGTCAATATTGCGCAGGATTAGAGATATACTTGACGCCACGCCACTGGTCTATAAACTGAATCTCAGAAACTGCTGCAATGATTTTCATGAAATTTGGTATGCAGAGGGTTTTGGGGGTTAATAATACGATCTAGCTAGGTTTCATTTTGAGAAACGTACTAAAAATAAACGAGCAAAGCTCGGTCATCCGGGTACTCAACATAATATGCGGGGTAGACAGACGACAGACTCATTAACACTCTCCAGGTACAATACCTACGGTAGGTATCCTAAAAGTTTACTAGCATACAGGCAAACTGAGAACATTATGTTTCGATGTCGGCTAAAAAAAACAGAACAGGATCCATAGATTCGCAACGCCCATATAACCAGTGACCATAAACTGGCCATTCACTATCGAACCAGACCATTGTGACATAAACAATGCCTATTCACTACCAACCATGGTCACTGTGTTATTTGTTAGTCATTTTTAATTGAGTTACTTTGTTTATCAGTTCATTATGTAAATTTGTGTTTCATACATTCAACCAATTTGAGAGGGACGCCAATTTAGAACATTGTCGCAATAAACTTCTGAATATATAAAAGTAAATACCTACCAAATGTTGTGAAAAATTATGTGACGCCGGTTCAAACTACGCCTTGTCTAATGCGCATGTGCGTAGCTCGACCACTTTGCTGTGTTTCTATTCTCTGCCTGTATGTGTGTGCGTGCGACTGTTATACATGCATACATCCTGGAGTGAGGCGTAGTTTAGAAAATATTGGCACAGCATCGGCGTTTTCTGACAAAGATCATTTTTTTTTATATAAAAGGGGGCAAACGAGCAGACGGTTCACCTGATGGAAAGCAATCACCGTCGCCCAGGGACACCTGCGAGACCTGGGGAATCACAAGTGCGTTGCCGGCCCTTTGAGGAACAGCAAGGCTCGCTTTTTAAAGATCCCTAAATTGTACCGCTCAGGGAATGCTGCAGCAGGAAGTTGGTTCCAGATCTTTACCGTGCGAGGAAAGAAATTGCGTTTAAAACGCACGGTGCTTGACTGCCAACCATCAACTTAAATTAGTCGTTGTGCGAAGACGCATTTGGAAATATGTGGTGGTAAATAAAATATACAAACCTATTTAGATTATGGCTCATAACCATGTTTTCTTTGGCACTGTCCGCTGCACTGTATCCTGCAACAAAAATGGCTTGTTGTAATATGCTGATAACTTGGAAACTTGGAGAGTGCTCTATCTAGAGCTAAAAACGGGATTAACAGTGAAAAACTTAAACTGTATGCGCTTTTATAATTTAAATGAATACTTTTGTACGAATAATTAAAATATAGATAAAAATAATTTATAATAATAACTAGGTATAGTGCATTGGGGTAAATTCGAAATTGGGGGTGTTGCGGACTCTTTGTAGTTTTATAATGAATTTTACTAAACGTCTAATTTTTGAAAGCAAGGTTTTGTTTTTCTAATGTCGGTTGCTTAAAAGTCATCTCAAATACAGCAAACCTAAATTCTTCAAGAGTTTTATTTCCAACAAGTGGCGACCGTGAACATGGATAGATTAAAAAAGGAGAGAACAGTGGCGCGCTGTTTATTTACAAAAACTAAAAATGTATTGGAAGAAAAACTGCGCGACTGCGACATCGACGACGCGACTTCCGCCTTCGTGCTCCTCGAACATAAAGCAGAACAGCTGTTCGGCGTCGACGAGCGCATTAAAGAACAGTGGCTTAATTCCGAGGATGATATAGACGAAGAAGCATTCTTGCAGGATAGTGCGACTAGTGATAATTACCGCTACGACTGGGAGCGTATGAAAGTAATGTATGACAAAGCTCTCCAGAAGTACGGACACATAAAGAGGTCAAGCGAATCCAACGGAAGCCAAGTGTCAAACGATACGGTGAAATCGCAGCAGCCGGCCAAGTCAACGTGCAGCTCTAACTGTCAGTCAAGGAGATTTCGTTTACCAAAAATCGAATTACGCAAGTTCGATGGAAATTTAAAAAATTGGATCGGTTTTTGGGGGCAGTTTCGAAAAATTGACAGCGACGAGACTATTGACGACGAGGATAAATTTCAATATCTATACCAGTGCACTGTTTCAGAATCTCCAGCTCGAGAGCTTATCGATAGCTTCCCTCCCTCAGGGGCTAACTACAGGAAGGCGATCGAGCAGTTGAAGTCCAGGTTTGCCCGGGATGACTTGCTAATTGAAGTATACGTACGTGAGCTCCTCTCTTTAGTACTTGCTGAAGCTAAAGGTAATACTTTGCATAATCTAGGCCACTTATACGACAAGTTAAATACGCAATTACAAGCGTTACAGAGTTTAGGCGTAACGATGGATAAATACGCAGCTTTACTATTCCCATTAGTTGAGTCCGCCCTGCCCGAATCTGTACTTCGTGCCTGGGAGAGATCTCAAACTCAAGGAGTGAAGACTGAAGACCATCTCGGCCAACTCATGGCGTTTCTGAAATGCGAAGTGGAGACGGAGGAACGTATTCAGCTCGCCCGTAGCGGTTTGTCTTCGGGTGATAATTTAGTTGGTGCTCCTGCTCAACCCACCGCAGCTTGCCTGGTATCCACAGAAGACCCGGCAGGTAAGAAGTCTTGTATTTGGTGTGATAAAACCACTCATAGCAGTTTGGAATGCTATAAGGCTAATAAAATGTCGTATGAGGAAAGGAAAGAGTTACTAGAGAAGAAAAGAGGTTGCATAATATGTCTAAGGACGGGGCATAATTATAAAATATGTAAGAACTTTTCGAAGTGCCTTATTTGCCATAAACGTCACTCAATTTTAATGTGTCCTGACACTAAGACAAATAAAAGTGAAGAACCTGTCAACGTCAGTTCACCAAAAGTAAATAACAATGTGTCACAAAACAAAGGCAATAAAACTACGTTACTCCAAACGGTTATAATAAAAATCGTGAATGGTGATAAATGCGTAAAAATTCGAGCCTTTATAGACACTGGTTCACAGAGGTCATATATACGTCGCGATATAATTAAAGAATTAAGTCTGAAGTCGGTGAGTACTGAATCTTTATCGCATTGTCTTTTTGGTGGCATCGAAACTAAACGGCAGCAATATAAATGCTACGAATTTTGTGCCAGTAGCCTGGATGATGAATTCAAACTAAACATGACGGCTCTCGATAAGACTATAATCTGCGGACATATTCCTCGTGTACCTAATAATAACAATGCCATTTTGTCGCAGTTGGAAAAGCATAATATCGCTCTGAGCGACGTCAGCGAAGACGCGACGCCAGAAATTGGACTGTTAATCGGCGCGGACTACGCTGGCTTATTGCTCACAGGGAGTCTCTTACAGCTAAACGACAATTTAATTGCAATAAAAACTAAATTCGGATGGACACTCCAAGGACCCATCATGAACGTATGTAGCACAGTTACGAATGTGGTGTCAGTAAACTTTCAATTGACGAATTTAAGGGATCTAGAGTCAATAGGAACTAAAGACCCAGCCGAAATTGCGAGCAAAACCAAGGCGGACTCTATAATAAACATGGAGGGGCGTCACGAAGTGAACTTACCTCGGATACCAGACAAATCCACAATATCCAAATGTATTACCTGCAAACGCCAATCAGCAAAGCACGCCGAAGCACCAGCAGCGCCGCTACCTAGAGATAGAGTGAAATCTGCGGCTGCGTGCAAAGTCACAGAAACTGACTTAGCTGGGCCATTATTTTTGCTGTCTGGAGGGAAGGTCTGGATAGTTTTGTTTACCTGTGCGATTTACCAAACCATACATTTGGAACTAAGGTTGGACAGACGGCTAAAATACCTGCACAAGAGGGACAGAGAGATGGGCACTCTTTTAAGGGTAAGCGATGTTGTTCCAGTAGAGCGTATTAAGTGGCCTTTAGGATTAATACTAAAGATTTACTCGGGAGAGATACTAACCCTCGAGTGGCAAAAGTTCGGACCATGGCCGACGCATACACAAGTTCCCATCAACGCCTATACCCCTAGAGATCGCGACCAGCACAGTGCACAGTGGTTTGTGGCTTTCGCCCCAAAGGCGGGAGGATGTTGCGGACTCTTTGTAGTTTTATAATGAATTTTACTAAACGTCTAATTTTTGAAAGCAAGGTTTTGTTTTTCTAATGTCGCAAACCTAAATTCTTCAAGAGTTTTATTTCCAACATGGGGGAATATCGAAACTCGTGTATATCCACTAAACGGGGAACAATTACATAATCTAGCAACGCTTACCTAGAAGCTCGAATGTCTTTGGCTTCTAGATAAGACAAGTGTTGCCAGATTATGGATTTGTTCCTCGTTTTGTGGGTATCCACGAGTTTCGAAATTCCCCAATTTCGAATTTACCCCAATGCACCTTACCTAAACATTGTACGTCCGAAATGGACAAACTTTTGAAACTTACAAAAATCATGTTATAACAATTGTACACGGTTTTATACAATAAACGTTTTTTATTTCTTCTTCTTACGAAATTCTTATGAAACATGTCGAGCATTACTCGACTTTCATACGTATGCGTTTGTGTAACTATGACGTCGACTGTACCTACAATACAACAATACAATACAAATACTCTTTATTGAACACCACAAATCAGTACAAAACAATACAGAATCAAAGAACAAAGTAGACAATAGGCGGTCTTATCGCTTAATAGCGATCTCTACCAGACAACCAATGCGACAGAGACCATCCGAAACAGTCAAACGATTATCTGATATTCGTAAGTAATTCGGTGTCTTTAATTAATAAAGTTAATTGATCTAAATTAAAACAGAAGCATACTGACAAAGTCGATAAATAAAGCAGGGTATGGGTGCGCGTGCGCTGTTTGTTATTCATTTAGCTTGTTACACAAGTGTCGGGTTGCATGGGGAACGGGTGTAATTAAATCTGGACATTTGCCACCCATTGTGGTACTGAGCTTACCATAACAGATTTGACGCATTTGCTGCCAGCTGCCAAACCCAATAAAAAAGATAGAATGTACTAGTTGCTTCTCTTCCCGCGCAGATGGTAAAAGCCCATCGAGGAAATGGGCGAAAATCTTAGGAATCATGTTATAGGCGATGCGGATGCAACCCATCACTATTTTGATTCCCCTTGTCACGTTGCGTGGAGTTCGGGATTTAAGTCGGAGAGAAAATAACACTCGGGATAGACGGTGTTTAGTAATTTATTTTTTGTAAATGAAGGCACCTAGAACAAACATAGGTACGTGTTAAGGAAAAAAGGTACATATTATAGAAAAACTAACAAAGGATGGAAAATATTATGGGTGAACACTTACAATTGTGCCTTCTGCAGTAGGTATATAAAACACAAATTCGAGACGTTACACAAACTGTTGTATTACACTTTAAAATAATGTTCTTGTAGACTTGAAGACTAATAAAATATAATGGGCAGGCACGACTGTGCGCTGGCAGAACTGAAGAGCGAATGAAAAGGCAGCTCTGATAGATTGAAAACAAGAAATGAATTTGAATTTTGAAACAGGAGCAGAATACGCTTTATTTAAAATATTATGCTTTTTTAAAAAAGTTAAGTAATAAAAAGGTAAAGGTCAGTACCGAGCTATAACAGCCTCGTTACACCCTTTCCACCTATACGCCTACAATCGTGCCAAACGTGGCCTTTTAGGTCTTGTTACCTTAGACTGTCTACCCCGTAAGAGATAAAGACGTGATTTATGTATGTATGCCAAACTCGAGTCTCCATATGCCTCAGACGCACATGTGCGTTCAAAAGCCTGTAAAATTATGACGGCGGCACGGGCCGAAAGGCGTCGTTGGCAGTGAATGCGTTAAAAGATTCACGTTTAATACATACAGACATAATCAACATATATATATCACGTCTTTATCCCTTACGGGTCAGACAGAGCCTAAGGTAAGAAAACCTTAAGGCCACGTTTAGCATGATCGTGGGCGTATGGATGGAAAGGGCAATCAAAACAGTGTTGGTTTGCTAGCCGCATCGCCTATAACCAGTGGCGTAACTATAGGGTGGCAGGGGTGGCAAAATGCCAGGGGCCCCTAGCTCAACGGGGCCCCCCAACTGGCTTGGTTTAGAGCACGGAAGGGACGCTGATGCACTTCTTTATATTGAGGAAGGAGTGCCATCTGACGAATTTGCCACGGACCCCAGACATTATAGTTACGCCACTGCCTATAACATGGTTCCTAAAAATTTCGCCCGTTCCCTCGTTGGGCTTTTACCATCTGCGCGGGAAGAGGAGCAACTGGTAAATTCTATGTTTCTTCTTTACTCACAGACCAGCATCTAAGAATTATAATCAACGGGATTTACAGTTCGTAATCATGATGCAACTCCGGCGAAATGTCGAGAGCTCTATAAAGGTAATAGTGTTCTATATCCCGTTGATACTATGTCTGCGTTAGCCTACGACAATGTTGAACACTTTAGTACTTTGTCATTACACAGTTGAGGTAGTTATTACACGTTTCAAATGCCTAATGTAATCGAATGTTTTTTTTTATTGAAAATGACAAGGTTCTAATTGTGCTCAACGTTTTCATAGGCCTATTGTACATGGTAGGATGTTACAAATCTATACTGGGCTGTATTAGAGCCGGCCATAGAGTAGAGTGATTATAGAGTCGCCGCACTAGGTGGAACACGTGTAAAAGAGCCAAAATTTTATTGTATTCTACGCTCAGAGATCTTCAGGGTATTTATTTATATACCGTATTGGACAAGAAGTTTTGAAATTGCATATCGACGCAGCATTTGACTATTACTGAGCATATAAATAATTTTGTATTATTTTTTCGTATTTATTACTTAACTAGCTTCTGCCCGCGACTTCGTCTGCGTAGAATTATAGATAAATAGATAGATAAATCGTTTATTTGATACTGCAATACACACAATCAAGATAAAAATAACAATAAAAAAAAGAAAAACAAGAAATTACACATTAGACTTAACTTAACTTATACATAAAAACCTTCCTCTTGAATCACTCTATATCTATTAAAAAAACCGCATCAAAATCCGTTGTGCAGTTGAAGATATAAGCATACATAGGGACATAGGGATATAGGGACATAGGGACAAAGAAAATGACTTTGTTTTATACTATGTAGTGATAGTCACTAGCAAACCAACTCCGTAAGTACGAGTTTGTATTGACGTATTCACATGATATATCATAGATCCGATGGCACTGCCAACCGCGCGGCGAATCGTTGGTAACATTACACTCCCCGCAGCAAATTGCTCCAAGTATTCCTATTAAATTCCAATGCTAATGCTAGCAAGAATATCATGACTGCCGTTACAAAAACGGACGTACGTGCACGTATAATGTGTTACAGATTGACTCCCATCAGTTCTGGTATCGACTCAGCCTGACATGCGATATGCTGCATAAAAACCTAATGTACGGGATCAATGTCATACGAGTATAAAAGACATGGAGTGTAAGCCTCAAAATACCACGCTATATTGTACACTTGGGCTCGTCTATTTAGTTCTCTACATAGGCCATGTACAGTCAATGGCATAAATAAATGTACGTTACCAAGACCCCACAAAAAATAAGGTCAGTGACACATATATTTGACATGATGGATGTATCGATATCGATATTTATGCCCTCAACTGTGCAACTGAAACAGCTGTATGACGCGAGTGACATCCCACTCTTACTGTGCTTGCATATAGAAGCGAAAACAGTTAATTGAGACAGCTGACTCGATCATTAGATCATTTAATGGATAAATCGTTAAGTCAACCATCATTATTATGTGTTTGTTTGACTGTTGAGTAGTTTTGTAGCATAACACAGATATTTATCTCTTTCGAGTGGTATTTTCCTGGTGCGCGGTAGACCCACAGATCCTAACGATTAGACGACTTCAATTGTCGTCGAGTGAGGTATGTATGAAATATGAAACATCAATTAAACCTCTCTTTCACCTTTTGTTTTTCACAAAGACCTAACGGACCACCTGTAGAATTGAGCTTACAAATATAGACACTAATAGTGTGAGAAATATGCTAAGTTGTACTAATGAGTGACATGGAAACCATTACTATACCTGTCTCCTCCTTATACGGCACAAACCGACAACCTGTCGGGGACAGAATGGTTTTGATGAATGATCGCGTTTAAAATGTATTTAAAACATTTTGTAGAGACGAACGGTCAACGCAAGTTTTGGATTACGAGCTGTTCTCTGCATTAAAGCACAGCAGTCCACTGGGCTTGTATAGCCAAGGCTATACTATAAAATATTGGGCAATAGTTTACAATATAAATTTTATTTGAACGCCTCTGTGTTGCTAATCGCGCCGCCTCTCTGTGTAGCCTTAGCCTTAAAAGTAGGGACTTTACCTGGCTCAGTAAAACCGAATTTTCTCAGTTCCTCTTTTATTGTGTGAGCTTTGTGCCTTTGCCGCTTTTCATTTGTTTTTATCATTTACATTTTAAAGCGTCTTTTCGTAAGAACTCACAAAGCATTCGCACGGGAGTTACCTTTAGATCAGATTTATATTTAGAAACTTCCTTTTTTACTAATGCAAGAGACCATAGGTTTAAGTTCAGACGTATATTTCATATCAATTTCTACTTGATACTTTTACACTTAAGAAAAGAAGCTGTTGACAAACAGACAGAGAAAATAAAGGACGGACAGACCGACCGGGCAACAAAGTTATCGGAACCCCAAACAGAGATGATTTATGACTCTACATATGATTTTCTATCGAGTCTTGTGGTAACTATCCCTTCCCCTGTTATTGCCTAATGGCGGCGGATGTCATCATCCCGCGGCCATTTTTTCCACCCGCAGTCGAGGGGCAGGAGCAGGACACGCATTCTCGGGCTATTTATAGATTTCTGGTGGTTTTTAAAACAATAGTTGCGAGCTAGGTGCGGCGTTTTGGGGTGGGTCATGTTTATGGCATTATAACTACGAATAGAACTAATTCAAATTGGACACAGCCGCGCAAGAACTGCGTCTTGGTAGCAGGATTTGAGATCAAGATGGTGGAAGCGATTTATTCAGACCTTGTGCCAGATCTTACTACCAGCAAACTCTTCGTTCATCTCTAACTTGAAAAGAACTAGAGCATTATAATTACACGTTGCTCGATTGACAGAAGTTCAGGAAATATTTTAAGTAGATAGGTTTAATGGTACGTAGGTAACCCAGGAGTTAGGATATCATTGTAACACTTAAGTTGATACTGAGCTAAATGGATTAGAATGTGATTTTATTTGTGTCACGAACGCTGCATGGCCACGGTCGCGGTGATAAAACTACAGTTCAACGTTGCACCCACATTCTCTTATTATTTTTGTGGATACCGTACGTTTGTGAACTTAATTAAGTTATTTTTGTGATCTCCAAGCTGAATCTTCCATGCTGGTCTGGGAGCAAAGAAAAAACATAGAATGTGCCTGTTGCAGTTACCTGAGGCTTCTACCCCGTAAGGGATAAAGACGTGATTTATGTATGTATGTATTTTTGTGAAGTTTAAAGGCGTTTTAGGTACTTTTAATTATAAAGTTGCGTCGGCAGTTTCAGTTAAACGCAAACATAGCAAGTTTCAGAGGTGTACCAAAAGGGTAAAAACGGGACCCTATTACTAAGTCTTCGCTCTCCGTCCGTCTATCTGTCTGCTTGTCTGTCCGTCTGTCACCGGCTGTATCTCATGAACCGTGATAGTTGAAATTTCCATAGATGATGTATGTAGAAAGAATGACGTTCTGTGCGAGTTTCTTGCGGTGCATTCTTCTTGGCAATGATGGTCTTTCCGAATGCGCTGGTAGTTTCAAAAAAGACACGTAAAAGAGCCCTTGGCGGCCAATTTGCAAAAATCAATTTTATTTTTGTTTTTTTTTTTAATTTCTGTTCCCACTATAACAACAAATACCTACTAAAATAGAATATTTTTATGTCTGTCTGTCCATGTAGATCTCACACTGCTTACATTTTGCTCAAGAGCAAGGCTCTGTTAACACTGGATTTTATAATAACTTGCCATCGAACTACTATAAAAACTAACCTAACCTAGCCTAATCGGCTGGCTTCCGATTATCAGGTCGCGATTTCCATACACGTGAAATATCACCTCGGTACTAGAGCGTACCAGGCTGATATTTAGTGTACCTGGAAATACCGACTAGTTATTCCGTGTACATTTTGGCTGCCAAATATCTGGTCGGTTTTTCCAGACTGGGAAATACGGGACGGTATTTACTGCCGCCCCTGGAAGGGTGAGACCGGTAGGCTTATTACCTACCTAACTCGCTCGCAATCGCCATCATGTTCATTTTGAGTTAGGTAATAAGCCTACAGTTTGGGAAACTATAGTCAGTCTAGACTAACCTTCTAGAACAGGGTTTCTTAAACTGGTAGGTGTCGACGCACCGATTTGGGGTCCCTAATACAGTACTGTGCCAGGATTCACCAACTCAGTTAACTTCACCATAATATAGTTACTTAAAAAGACCTCTAATATCAGGCTTTGTTTTTTTTCCTGTAATAAGCTTAGACAAGGGTCCATGGACATTGTGACATTCTGAAAGTGGTCCGCAACCGCTAAAAGTTTAATAAACACTGCTCTAGATGATCTTCAATGTCTTCTGGAGTTCACGTTTTAAATCGCAGTACGGAGCGTCCTCACTGTGAGCATTCGCATGTAATGTAATGATCATTCGGTATCGAATATTCGAGTGGTGTGGACGTTGAGCCGAGCGTTACAGAGCTTACAATGATTGCTCGTTTACAAATGCTCGGGTGACAAAATGTGACAATATTCATTTGTCTTATAACTTGCAACTGCCACCTCCAACCTACATAAGTACGTATAAGTATCAAAGCCCGTTTCTGTCTGTTTACCCTTACCTCGTTAACTCGGAAAGTAAAGTTCGTCGAACTTTAAGGTGTTACGTTTACATTAAACAGATCGCGTCGTAACTTTTGTTCAGTATTTTCTGTATTTTATGAAGTAGATGGCAAACGAGCTATTAAGTCATCTGATTGTAAGCAGCCCATGGACAACCACAAAAGTAAAGGATTGCAGATGCGTAGTCAGGGCTAAGATAAAATCAGTCCTTACCCGTGGTCCACCTATAATTTGTTCATCTAGTTTTCGACGGAGCTCCTTTTTCTGGGCATTTTGCCCTTCGGGCAACTGAAGATACCTAACTAGCCTAACTACCTACTACCTATATTTGCATCAAAATATTACTTATTGAGTGATTCAAAATATTGGCAGCATTTTTTCCGGGTGGACAAATTAAGTGGACCACGGGTATGTCCCTGATAAAATAAGTACGGTCGAAGAAACTGAATCACGGTACCTCTGAAACCTTTTCTCATAAAATTACGCATTAGTTTCTTTGGCAGGTGTATGTGTACGTATAGTACGAATCATTAAGATATTTGCAGTGAGAAGGTTCCACAGCGGAACGCAATTCAGTTTCTTTCACTGTACCTCACGTGCCAATCTACCGGCTCCAATATTATAAGTTTCTAAACTCAATATCCTGCTTGACCTTCGGCCAGCCAGTAAGAATAAGAGTGCAGCAAATGCTGTACTGACCTGGTGTATGTTTTTCTTACAGATTGTATGACCTTACCCCTCTTGGTTAAACACTCTGTAGTTATTCAAACGCAGTAGGTACTTAGTACATACCTACGTACTTTGTGCTTCGATAGGGTGCCTACTGACTGTTTGTCGTAATATTCAGCTAGTCGATAACACCGGGTAAGTGCAGGGAGCGGATGCTGCGGTAAGAACATAAAGAACATCAAAGGTTCTCGGATTACCTACTTCCATAGAGCTAGCGTAACGTAGGATAATTCTTATAATTATCACAGGCATTTATTACTACCTGAGCTCGTGTACACTGGACAATATCTGTCTAGGTACAGTACCTAGTAGAGGGCATTAAATATCGATACAGCCATCATGTCAAATATGTGTGTCATCGGTCTTACCTTCCATGCTGGTCTGGCTGGGAGCAAAGAAATAGAATTTACCAGTTGCTTCTCTACCCGCGCAGATGGTAAAAGCCCATCGGGGGAATGGGCGAAAATCATAGGAAGCATGTTATAGGCGAAGAGGTTAGCAATAGCAACCCATCACTATTTTGATTCCATTTTTCACCTATACGCCCACAATCTTATGTAGCCTGTAGGTACGTTCATATAAAAAAATCAAGACTTCTTTTTGTAGGTATTTAATAAAAGATAACTGCAAGAACTATTTTTTCATTAACAGCCTTACACCAAAGAAATTGTCGTAACAAGCAAACGTTTGCCGTGTTTATTTAAATAAATCAACGTTTCGATCTACGGGTCGTGTCGTATCCACCCACTTACTCATGCCTGTCTAAATCAACTGGTTAATTATTCATTTACATACGTAATGTGCCATCATAATAATCAATCAGATACGGGTACTCATCCATAGCAAACTTTGAAAGTAAACACGTAAATATTCGACTAGTACCTAGTACCTACTAGTAGTTGTGCTTCGCGGTTTACTCCGCCTTTTTAAATTAAAATAAATTGGGTCGGCCCATTCACCGATAAACTTTATTATATACAAACAAGCCTAGCAAATTATAGGCTTGCCTCAACATTTAGACTGAAAATTGCAAAAAAAGACTGGAATAAAAAGGGGCATTTAAAAAAAACATTTGTGGGAGTGAGAGGAATGTCAGAATAAATAGCTGAGATGGAAGAACGAGTCGAAGCGAAGGGAGGTATAAGAGTGAATGAAGTTTTAGTTAAAGATCAAGAGGGCGGTGGGAGAGTGATGTGTTTTAGATACCTATATGAGTGTATTTTTGTATTTAATTATAATTAGAGCCATTGAAGCTAATGGAGACCCGTCGCGCCAAAAATTTTAAGAATCGCGTGACACAGATCTCTTGCGCGCATTTATGCTAGCCGTGCTGAACTTTGATGGACTAAAGCCCTAACCAACATCGAACCTAGTAAAGTAAGGCCAGCCACTGCGTTTAGCATCAATAGGCATGCTATGCAGCCACTTATGTCATCCTACATACATCCATAACCAACGAGTTATGTTGCTAATTTACTGCAAATACATTACGTTGACGCCCTCTGGTGATGTCAAGCGACAACAATGCTGCTGCGTATGAAGATGCTCCGCGCGGGGGCGTTGTCATCGCTACAATTGACAACGCCAAGAAACTTTTTCTTACAATGACCGTACTTCCACTCGTACTTCCACTTGACGTTTTCACTCTCCTTCTATTTTTCGAGATGATTAGCCTATACGCACTAAAATTTATTGTAATTATGTCCAAATTTGGTATGGTAAAAATCTTTGTAAATTAGTAAAATAAATGTATTTTGCAAGAGGAATGAACGCATCCTTCTAATTTAAAGTCAACCCGAAGATTTACGTTTGAAACTTAAAAATATAGAGATATAGCTACGAGAAAGCTCTATGGCCGTCTGAAATGTGATATCGCTATCAAAGAGATCAAAATAACTGAAAGTCCTAAATACGGCCCCTTGCCGTGATGTGTAATAAATTGACAAAGTTTATGTTCTTAAAAGATAATGAATGATGCAATAATATATTGTACAAGTGTTATTTAAAATTATTTTTGGATTTGTAGATACTACTACTGTCATTGCATCAACCATGACGCACCGCACGGTAGTGCAACTGGCCAAAGTGCGAAACAAAAGCTGAACCGAGGTAATAATAACTTTAGATACATTTTATGAATAAGTTTTTGAACAGTACTTATTAAATAGCATATTACTAATACTAACATACCACATACCTAGTACCTAAAGCTTGAAGTAACGCTTGATTATGATTAATTAAATAACGATATTCTTAAGTGTCTTTGCCTACATTCTTAAATTCCACAAAATTCACTGCTTATTGGAATCCCATAGTGAAACAAAACTTAATTACCAGTCAGAGCTATATTTTTTCCTGTAGCCCGTTCGTGGGATAAGTGCCATGGGAAATTTTTACACCCATAGACAACAATAAGAGCTCGTCTGATGATTCCTCGAAATTAACAGCATTGTGTTGTTCTGGATTCATTAAAAGTAAATTAAACCTCGAGGTTACAATTAAACTGGTTAATACCTTAATCTTGCTATTTTAAAAAAGTATGTAAATAAATAACTGTACTTACAAATTTATTTTTATACATAATTAATTCCGTTAGGTGCATGGGAAACTGAAAAATATATTAAAATCTTAACATCTAATTTTAAATCAACTCAATGACATGTCATGCAAATTGCATTATATTACTCGTATCGGTCAATCCCTTATAATGCATTGGCACTATGATTCTGCTATACTATAATTCTAGGAAAAGTGCTGGAGATATATGACAAGGTTGAAGTTTAGATGACGTGGACATCTACAAGAAAATGTTCAAACCAAAGCCAAAAACTCCAAACCAACCAATGATGGATGTTATACTGCCTTTACTGACATGACATCTAAAAGAGGTGTTACTCAGTTGCGTTCTGATGAAAGACGGCAGGATCACTGTATCAGATCTCCAGCCAAAAAACTTTTCACAAATCATGATCCAAATCTTTTCCACGCATGGTATCCCTATGAAATTTATGGGAGTTATTGATTCGAGAATTAGAGCCTTTAGAAATTAGGATTCCTCTTAGCCAACAAGGCAACAATGCTTCGCTAATTTAATCACGAGCGTGACCTAATCACTCGTCTCGTTGTACTCATTTACAATTTGGGATCGTTAATTCAACACACTGGACCGTGATCTCATTTTCAATTTATTAGTACATAGTAACTGTTTTTATATCAAGTTGCAGAATGCTGGGTTTTTTAGCGTGCAATGCAGTCAAATAGTTTTTCTGAAAGCAGTAGTAAGTACCACATTGAAAATGCCCGCTTTATTTAACTTATAATTTATATTTCCAAATCAATTTGCAGCCCTATACATATTATGCTAGTATCAAATTGATTGTGTTACGGTATTTGACATGAGTGAGATAGCGCGTAAAACGTTTGTAAGAAAACAACCAAGAGTCTTTAATAACTTTCTCCAGTTCAGTCGTTGATAATTGCACAAAGTGACAAAGATGAATCAGAAAAACGTATTCTTCAAGACATTTTGACCCTTATACTTATTCTCATAACTTAGCATAACTGAATTTTAATCTTCTCATTGTCTTCGGGTAAAAACTTTCTTTTGGGACACAAATCAAGCACGGCTGGGTAGGCCTGCTTTTTTGCCGTAAAACTAAATCAATATTACAGTTAATCACAAGACACCAAAGCCAAGCCTGTTATAGTACTAAATGCACCGCGACCGTTTCGAGCCGATCCAATATTGGTAAGTAATTGGACATTATTTTTAATTTTCTTGGCCGAGACTAGGGTATTGAACTTCGCGCACGTAAAGCCATCAGCACCTTGTCAAATAGTATTTTATGGTTTAATGCAAACGTTGTTGTGACGGGACAAGCTTAAGAGTGTATTGGTTGGGCATTTGAGCACGTATTGGCTTTGTAAGGTGAACCGAGGTCTTATTCCGGAAGCGATAAAAAAGTAAAGAAAAAGTAGTGAACGCTGCTAGACGCGGTTTAACAAATTTCGTAGTTTCTCGACAAGTTAAGTAATTGAAATAGACTGTTTTGAAAAAAGTTACTGTTTCACATAAATTTCCTAATAGCGTCTTCTAAGCGCAGCAGGTATCTAATTTAAACGTGACGTGAAGTGTTAAGTCCAAGTTTTTAAAATTAATTGGCCGTCAGAGGAGTGAAATTAGTAATTTAACTCTATAGGCATGTAAAATTTGTAATTTCACATGCCCATTATCATACCTTTATGCTGTTTATACCTAATTGTAGCAAACAATCATATACATTGTTATTATGTATGTACGCAGGAAACCATAAACATATCAAAATACCTACTTAGACTAACGCACATTTACAACGTTATTACTTTCTCATTATTTTCGATTGACACTAACTCCTTTCAGATTTCTGTGGTTTTACAAAGACTGTTTTCACTTTTGTTACCGCAGCTAGATTATCTGTTATAGAAATCACAACACTGTTCACGTTAACTTGTTTCAAACTAAGGTATATTCTGTATTTTCCAGGCACAGTGCTTCTATTTTCTTCATGTTGTCTCTCGGCAAACTTGGCAAAGTTCGTGTTTCTCCAGTTCACACGCCTGTCATTCGAACAGAAAATAGAAGCATCGAACACAAAAAAATCAAATTAAAAAATTGCACAATACTCAAAGCTATTCCAGTGATAAGGAATCCCAAGTTCAGTATTATGTCATATCTCAAGCATGTAACAAAAAGGCTTGATAAAAACCCCTGGTTCATTATCAAAGATGTTCCCATGGTAGATTCACACGAGCCGTTACACCTCGTGAACACTGGCGTTGTAAAGCGTTTAAATGGCCCTAGACAGGGTTGGGCGGCCTTTGACCCGTCAGTCAGTGGACTATAAAATTCTAAGGTTAAGACCGCGTTAAGACAGCAGGAATCTTATTTAAATGACCTACAAAAATATAAGGTATGCATTCGAAATTTCACGACAGATAATTTAGACGATAAGAAAGTTCTTTATGTATTTTGAATTAAAATTAGAAAATGATTACCTCTGAAATGTGGGAACAAGTATGAAATGAACTACTTAAGAAATCCGATAAATTATCTACTAATACCTACGTTGATATATCAACATCATGAGCTTCAGCATACACATGCAAGTTAATCGTTGATAGCTCGTTTCTCAAACAGATGTAGAACTAATTGAACAGCTTGTCCTTAATCATAGTGACCTTTCAAATAGGTTTCTCTACTTATCTTGGTATTCCTCTCGGAGTTAAACAGGCTATTCCAGATAAGAACTGAAGAACAAAATGTTAAACGAAAACATGTGCTCGAATGCACCTGCGTGACACGTGCGCTGGTAAAACAATTTTACCAATGGCCGGACCCAGTATTTCGCAAGCAGCTGCAGGGATCAATACCGATGGTTTTTTTTTATTAATGATATTTTAGAGAATTTGGCGATGTGTTACGAAAAAAAAACTTGCGACTGTTATAATATAAGATACCTATATCTTTACACCCACACTCAGTTGTTTAACAGGATTATTATTGTTTGAGTTTAATGTAAATTCGAGGTCAGATCAGGCAAGAGGAACATTTAAAATTTTACTTACTAGTGTGCTTATTGGAGTAGTTGTAACGAAGTGTGAATTGTCAAACTACTACTGATAAAAATTCATGCTTACGCCTTATTTTCTGCCACAAGTTATAAATGGCTACTAAGTCAGAAACTTTAGTCGACTAGCGCTTTGTTACAGCTCTTTGCTAAGTTATCAAGTCAGCCAATCTGCCTCTGTGACCCTTTCGCAGTAACCAGAGAACAGTGGCATTACACAAAATTTCTTGGAATCATTACAAGAACAAGACTGTCGCAAGGACATCGGTAAGTACCTACTTACATAATGCTTGTGCCCGGTAGTAGGTATAATAACAAAACATTATTATCAAAGTTTACTTTTCTTACAACGCTACAAAACGGCATTGTCATTCATTGTACAGCATAATAATCTTAAGTAAAAAACATTATTAACCTTTATGACCTCTACTTTAGTATGACTTTTAAATGGCTGTTGGATCGGCAACAAAACGTTAGTTAGGTACTGAAATACTAAGATATTTTTTGTACGTAGATATGTATTATGAAAATAAAATACGTTTACTTTAATTTCTAGGCAGTCCTAAACAATGACAACTGAGTAAATAAGCGAACGATTTATTCCCACGGTGACAGTGGGGTCAATTTCCTTACGTACCCGCATAATGTTTTACGCACGTTCCTTCAGCTCATTTTTGTTTAGATGGGAGGTACAGGATTTTTTACTTTAGTGGCTAGTTTTAATAGCATGGATCAATTTTTTTCATTAATTACTCAAAATATGCTAAGCTCCTTTGTTAATCCTCATTACAATTATTAATGATGCAAAAAGTAGAAAAGTATGAATAAAACAATAATGGACATTACAATATAGAAATTATATTTTTGTACTTACTTATTGTTTGTACACAACGATTTTATATTTACAGTTAGGTGCCTCAATATGACCTTGTTAAATTGCAAATTGAAATGGCTTGATATGAAGTATGATAGGATAAAAGCAATTTAAGAGCACTAAAGCTCCCCTTCTTTTGGACTGTAGTCATGTAATCTTTCAATCAAATTTTTATTTCGTGATTCGCGGCAATTATACGGATCATAAGGGATTGCATTCGAATAGTAGTCAAAATACGGGTATTAAACTAAGAAAACTAATTGACTACAAAGTAATAAAATTAACGTCATAAATAAAATTACTAAAAAAAACGCAAGTTAAGATAAGATTGTAGCTAGGTACCTAATTGAACATTTAGTGGTTATCTAAGCAAGCATTATAAAACATATTCGAAGAAGTAGCTAAGTACAATGGAAAAATCTTTTTAAATCAAATAAAATTTGAATTAAACCCCACTCCGGCTTTTTTTTAGTATTTACTCACCGTTAACTATGAATCTGTGCCTGTCATTCATCAGTTCCTTAGACAACTTAGGGCATTCCCGCTCAAGCACCGAACATAACTCATTCAACTTAACACCACTTTGTTTACTAACAACTTCAACGAAATAATTACACTTATCAGTGTCCGAGGCACCGGTTATTAACTCATGGTCACTCAAACTGAACAGCCCCTTTTTAACAAGCACGTCCAAGATATGCGTATCACATAATTCACGAAGCAAAGTAACTTTGTGCCGTATGAGACCGGCACACACATCGCCCGCCGCCGCCATCGCTCAACTAACCAAACAGAACAGAACCGACGGTGAAAAAAAAAGGTTGCCATTGCCTTGCCATTGAGTCGGCCCGTAGTCGGTCCATTCAAAGTGGGAACAGATGCAGACGTGCGCGGCTATGTTCACTATAGACGGGTCACGTAGCTATCAACTATCAAGCACAGCACGACCCTTGTTTCGACACAATGTGCTTCGGGCCTAATGATACCGGCTTGGCGGAGCCAGTTTGTTCTTAAGTAGACTAGACTACAAAGAGATTGGAAGTAGGTAGGTAATGAAACCCGGAAAATATCTAAGCCGCATAAAACTATCTCAAACGGTTTTGTGTTGAGTAGTATAGTCGGTCTACGAAAATGTTGAGCACTTTAGTACTTTGTCTTAGCACACTTTAACATAGGTACTTATTACACAAGTCCAATCTCAATTTAACGTTGAAAATGGTTTTGTAATTTCAAGTGACAACGTTCTATGTATGCCTAACATTTTCATGGGCCTAATGTACGTTATCTTTGCGTTATTTGATTCCTAACCCGTCGTTTATCAGCGGGATTTAAAAAAGATTTGTTAATCGTTTAATCGTGCGTTAGTATTAATATCGTTTTACTTACTGTAATAAAAATAGGTAGGTTCTTAAACCTTCAAAGTTAACTATTTTTTTTTCCTTTTATATTTAGTTACTCTTTTATCTACATCTATACTAATATTATAAAGAGGAAAAATTTGTTTGTTTGTTTGTTTGTTTGCATTGAATAGGCTCCGAAACCACTGGACCGATTTAAAAAAATCTTTTGCCGTTAGAAAACTACATTATCACTGAGTGACATAGGCTACGTTTTACCGCGGGAAAATACCTATTCCTACGGGAAAATTAATTTATCGCGGGCGAAGCTGCGGACGGAAGGCTAGTAAAAAATATCTATATACCCAAGCCAAAAACAATGTAGTACAATTTAAAACCTAACCCTTAAACCTGTTTTCACTAGTGGTAGAGATATTATGCCACTAGATAACGCTAGTGAGTATTCCGGTGAGTTCTCCGGTTTTCTTTTCAGTATTAAACATTTCGGCTTTGCTTCCATTAAACGTTTTTCTTAGATTTTTTATTTTTAATTACGTTTATTAATAATAAAATTGTTAAAGAAATATTAGTAATTAAACTTGGCGAAGACACTACCTTACAATAAAAGAAAGAACTTTGAAGTAACGCTCTCGTGTCACAAAAATAAGACTTTTTTTACAGCAAACTATGTTTTGTGTCATGTCGGCAAAGTTCATTATTGCTAAACGCAGATCGTAAAAGGATTATGAAAGATTTTTAATATTTTGCATCTGTGCATACGTTGCAAGTTTGACGTTTGTGTTTGACGTTTCAACATAACCTCACAAGCTCACAAACTAAACTACGATTTATTAGAATAGTTAGTATTAGTATTAGTTTTGTGTGAACACTGCTTGGCGCTGCTTGTTCCATAAATGGTCATTTTAGTTCAGTAGCCACGGTTAAAATAAGTGCTTAATAATATTGTGAAAATGGCGCCCGTGGCGCAAAACGTTTTGGAAGGTAAGTGATATTTTAACAATATTTTTGTCATTCGGCTGTTGTTTTCCATTACTATCAAGCTTGTTTATAAATAAAATCTAGTTGTTGAATGCTTACAATAGTAATTAGCATCAAAGATAATGCTTCTACTAAAGTAACACTGATATAAACTATTTACTTTCAGTAAGGTCTCGTTCAAAAATCTTATGCCGATCTTGTGGTGATTAACAGCAACTCGGTCAAGGGGCATTTTTGAATGCGACTCACTCTTAAATACCTCATTTGATAATGGCAATATCTGTGTATTGCCACAAAAATACAGCTCAAGTTATAATTTTCACCAGAGTATTTCACTAACTTACAAATTGTGACATTTCTATAAGCAATGCATAGTCAATATGAAGCCGACCAGCGTAGATGCTTGTTGAGTTTGTAATTTAAACAAAATTAACACTTCTTGCCACCAACAATTGTAACATTGGTCAAATAGGAGCCAGTTGACAAGATTAATAACAACTATCAGGGTGTTCCAAATACAAATCATTCAGTGTTAATATGCCTACTTTGTTGTAACCTCGTTTATCAATAATTAACTACAAAAAGCCTAATTAAAGCCTAGATAGCGAAATGCAAGTATAAAATTAAGAGGGTTCATTCCTACTGAGCCGGCAATGTGGCATTTTTGGTGTTATTTTACAATTATTTCACAAAAATTGAATGAAAATTTGAAATGTGTGTCTGTTGTGTTCTTAGTTTTTAGTGTATCAATGTGTCCAATCCAATAACTAATTGTGATGGACTTTTATTTTCTTATTAAACAAGATATATTCTTTTAATTAAATTATACTAACAGTAAAAACTATAATCTGTTCCAGACACTGATTCTGGGTCGGACTCGGATAGTGCGTCGAGTGCCAGCAGCAAAAAGAGTCCCAGCCCAGCTCCTTCTGGCAAAGAGGGCAGTCGCTCCAGGTAAGAAAGTAGTTTATATTAAAACATACTGAGAAATACATCTCACAGGTTGCAATTTGTAATTAAATGTTTTTGGGGTTTTTGGTCTTGCCAGCATACCTTGCTTAATTTTGCCATGTTGCATTGTTTTGCCAAGTTCTAGAGTAAAAGCTTCCTTTGACTAAATAAGAATTGAATTTGAAATTGTTTTGTTATAAATGACTTACGAGACAGTTACTTTCATCTTGCAAATATAAAAACTTGGGAGATTGGTAACTCATTGGTTCTCTTGATGTAATACCTTTTACTTTTTAGGTCTGGCTCCCGAAGCCCAGCTAAATCAGCAAGTGGATCCCCCCAATCCCATCGCTCTGCAGCTTCCAGAAAATCTTCCAACGCTTCGAATGCGTCTCGAAGCAAATCAAACTCCCCTGCTGCCTCAAACAGGTCTCGTTCAGGTTCAGCTCAAAGCAACAAGTCCTCATCCAGCAACAAGTCACATGTATCGGGAAGCCCTAAAGAAAGAGCTTCTAAATCCAGGTCCCGGAGTGGATCCCGCCGGTCGAGATCAGGCTCGGCCAGCGCAAGGTCTCGCTCAGGCAGCGCCAAATCCAGATCGGCTAGTCCAAAATCGAGATCCCAAAGTCCAAAGTCTCGATCGCAGAGTCCGAAAACTCGATCACATTCTTCCAAGTCAAGATCACCGAGCCCTAAGTCGCAGGCCAAAAGCCGGTCGAGGTCAAAATCTGCGAGTGCGAGTCCTAAGAGTAGGAAGTCGAGGTCGAGGTCTGGAAGTGCGTCGTCGAGGTCTAAGAGCCCCGAAGCGAGGCCCGATGTTCAGGATAGCAGGTCCAATTCGCCGAATCTCATGATTGATGATGAACAGACTAAGGCTAAGAGTAGATCCAGGTAATTATTTTTATATATTTTCACTTAGGCTGATGAGAGATTGAGAGGAGTAGGTTAGCGCAACTTGTTGAGGATAATGATAACTTTTTTTTAACTTGCTTTTGATTATGACAAACTTTATTTTTCCAGATCGGGATCAAGGCAATCACGTTCAAAGTCTAGAAGTAAATCTAAGTCAAAAAGTCGGTCACGTTCTCGCTCCAAAAGTTCAAACGCTTCAGAATCCAATGTTGGTAAGTAAAACTAAAATATATGTATCTTGAATTTGAAAGCCATCCTTCTACTTCTAACTTTTATGTGAAACATCATTTTTCATTAAGTCATTGATATTATATGCACAATTATAGCCTACAAGCAGATGCTCCGTTAGGTCATATTGCTTGTATAATGATTTTCCTAATATTGCATACCATCATGATTATTGAGTGACCTTTTCTCCTTACATAGCAGCAGAAAAGAAGAAACAAGCAATCATATCAGATTCTGACAGTGATGGCGATAAAAATGTGTCTAAGCGTGTGAAACGGAAGGAGGGATCTGGCAGTGACTCCGATACCAGCGGGAAACCCAAGAGAAAGACCAAGAAACTTGTGGACTCTGACGATGACAATGAAGACAATGATAAAGAAAAGGCTGATACAGGTGACTTATCTCTGCTTACTATAATTAAATTACCATAGTGTATTTTGGATATCAATTAAAGCGGGAAAAAAAAACTCTTTAAACGGAAATCTGGGACTTAATAACGGATCTCAATTTCTAAAACGCCTAATAATTAAACATTATGGCTTATAAATATTAAGTCATTGACTCTAGTCTGTCGTCCAGCATAACGAGAGATTAACATTCCATTCTGATTTCAGTGACTGCGGACGCTTTATTCGGCGACGCTTCTGACATCAGTACAGAGGACGAAGCCGACAAGCGTTCGGATCGATCTAGATCGAGGTCGCGGTCGAGATCCAAGTCGAGGTCGAGATCGCGAAGCCGGAGTGGCGGACGGTCGGATGACGACCTTCGGGATGGAAACGAGGCTCGGCGAGGCAGCGGTGACGAGGTGAGTGATGTGCGAGTGAAGGTGTTTACACCTCTACTGAATAAAATTTTGTTCTCGTCACTTAGATTAGTACATATCTTAAGATGTTTATTTAGTCTTAGTCGACTTGGGTACTTAAAACGAACCAAAACAATTGAAACAAATTTATTAGTGACCCACCTAAGAATTTTCTCACTGTAAATTTCACAATTACTTCCAGTGGTTGCATTAGCTTGACATTTGGTATAGGTATTTAATGTAAATTTGATAACAATGCATGCACCTTCAATAAAAGTACAGTCTGCAAAAAAAAGCTGTGTCAAACTGTGTGTTCGTCTTGGCAATGATGGTCTATCCCAAAGTGCTGGTAGTTAAAAAAAAACATGTAAAAGAACCCTTGGCGGCCTGTTTGCAAAATTCATGTTTGTGATAAATTTTTTTACATACATCGTATTATTCATATTTGTAGTCAAATAAATGTGTTGAATTTGTTATTGAAAAATTTTTGACAGGGATGACTGCATACCAATGTGGAATAGGAAAATAACTAGATTTAGTTTAATTGTCTTGGCATTTTAGTCTCTTAGTTTAAGTGTCTATGAGTAGCATATACAATAGAATGAGAGGGCTTGGGTTATGGTTACCATTGCAAATTGGGATCCCTTACCCTGTAAGTCTTTAAATTTAATTCCTAATGCAGGCACAACGGGACAAGCCCGAAGAAGAGGAAGTAGAGATGCCTGAGACCCGTATAGATGTGGACATGCCCAAGATCTGGACAGAACTAGGCAAGGAACTGCATTTTGTGAAGCTTCCTAACTTCTTGTCTGTGGAAACGAGGCCTTACGACCCATCTACTTACGAGGATGAGATTGATGAGGAGGAAACACTTGATGAAGAAGGTCGATATAGGTCAGTATCAAAGGTCTCACTTGTTACATTCCGTGAGCACTTACCCCCTTATTTATAAACGCTCTGTAGGCTTCTGCTAACTCAGCAATCGTTTGTCCTTATCTGTCACTTTGACATTTACCTTTCACAGATAAGGACAAACGAATGCTAAGTTAGCGGAAGCCTATTAGAACGTTTATGTATAAGGGGGTTAGAATGCCTTTCTGGTTTCCGTTTCGGGTACCATCGGCCGATAGGTTAGATTATTTTTTACGCAAGCAACTAAAACATGGTATTCTAATAATAAAATACATACACATGCATACATCATTCACGTCTTTATCCCTTACGGGGTAGACAGAGCCTAAGGTAACAAAACCTTAAGGCCACGCTAAGCATGATTATTGATAATAAAATTAACCCCATAAATATCCTTCCGCAGGTTAAAACTAAAGGTTGAGAACACGATGCGTTGGCGCACCAACTTCGACAAAGAGGGCAACGCGATAAAGGAGTCGAACGCGAGGATGGTCAAGTGGTCAGACGGCAGCATGTCGCTGCATCTGGGTTCTGAAATATTTGACGTGTACAAGCAGCCTCTACATGTAAGTTACACTGAAAGATATTCGCGTACCACTGTGGAACCTTTTCACTGAAAATCTCATAATGACTTACCATACACCTACCGAAAAAATTATTGCGAAGTTGTATGAGAAAAAGTTCCACAGAGGTACGTGATTTAGTTTCTTCAACCAGACGTTTTTGGGCGAGGGCCAAAAAGTTACACACCGTTAAAGTTGCGTTAGTAAGGTAGTTAAAATTCGCTAACTTTTTCCATAGTGACACGAAAGTTATCCATATAAATTCTGGTAGTTCCAAATAATGACACGTAAAAGAGCCCTTGGCGGTTATTTGCAAAATAAAAGTTGATTTTTGTTTTTTTTTCTCCGCTATGACATATCTTGTAAACACGTAACCCTCAGGGCGCTAGTCTAATTCGTACTTAACCAGCTGTTTTTCCTCAGGGCGACCACAACCATCTCTTCGTCCGACAAGGAACCGGTCTCCAAGGGCAGGCGGTGTTCCGCACGAAGCTCTCGTTCCGTCCGCACTCCACCGAGTCCTTCACTCACCGGAAGATGACGTTGTCTCTGGCGGACCGCTCCACCAAGACCAGCTCTATCAAGATACTGTCGCAGGTCGGCGCGGATCCAGACGCCGACCGCAAGTACCAGCTCAAGGTAAATTATGCCCCAACCAGCGTATTTATACAAGGTTTTATTTAACCATTCATTTTCAACCTGTACGCCCACAATCTTGCTAAATGTGGCCTGTATGTACCTGTTACCTTAGGCTCTGTCTACCCCGTAAGGGATGAAGACGTGCTTTGTGTATGTGTGTGTGTTTTATTTAACTTGCAATGTATGTACGCATGTTTGTCCGGGTGGAATCTTGCGACTCAATTACCAAGCAGATATCTTCAACCGATTGAGCTGAAATTTTGCATACTTGAGTAAGTCGGATGACAATACAATAATCTGGTAGTGGAGTTCTGGTGACCCAGCCAGGATCGTCTCCGCATAATGAAGCACTTCAGCGGTTGGTCCGATTGGCTTGATTGAATTTGGTACACATATGTAGGACGGATGACAATGCAAGTACAGTCAGGAAAAAAAGCTTGTATTAAAAATTTAATACAACATCTAGCACTAGGTAGATTGTGACAGTGTTTTGTTTTGCCGCAAAAATTCCGGGCTTCGCTGATGTCTGTGAGTGTATCTCCAACAGAAAGAGGAGATGGAGCTCCGCGCGGCGATGCGGTCGCGCGCGTCCACGCGGCCCAAGCGGCGCGCGGGCGGCGCGGGCGCAGCGAGGCGCGACGACTCCGAGGACGAGGGCGGCGTGTCGCTAGCCGCCATCAAGAACAAGTACAAGCAGGGGCAGAAGGGTATGTACCTATACACACAAGGTTTATTAAAATTATTCTGAAATATTTCAACTTCCATGGTCTGGGAGCAAAGAAACATAGAATGTACCAGTTGCTTCTTTGCGCAGATGGTAAAAAAACATCGTAGGATTATATCGACCGTCTAATGTAAGGCAATGTGTGCCAAATAAAAAAAAAACCGTTCATCTGCAGCGAGAAACCAAACTTTAAATGTGTAGTATTTTTATTGTCTTTTTATTTATTTCACAGCTACGGCCGGCGCTGCGATATACTCATCAGAATCTGACGGTTCGGACGTAGAGACGCGTCGTGCTCGTCGTTTGGACAAGGCCAAGGCTTTGAAGGACTCTGACTCAGAAGGGAGCGACGCGCCCGCTCAACGCACGCCGCAGCAAAGCGGCAGCGGCAGCGGCAGCGGAAGCGGTAGCGGGAGCGAGTAGACTGTTCCATTGTTATTATAAGGGGTGTCAAATAGAGCTTTTGATACTGAACTGGCGCGTTCTTTGATATGAGCTTGGTGGGAATCGCTCGAAATGATCCTGTGTTGTAAGTTCAAGTGCTCTGTATGTGCCTGAGTAATCCGAGTATAACGTTTTAGCGTTTAGAACTGACTTTGGTCTGTGAGAACTGTAATTTTATGGAAGTTAAGCAGGATAGAGATGTCTCTCTGTAAAATGGCGAAGGAACCTTTGCTGTGCTCTCGTCGGGCCTTTGAAAGAACGTTGAAATAATGATTTTGATTTGAAATAAACTACTCCGTAGCATAAAGCCTTCAAACTAACTTAGAAATGTTTACAGCCTTTAACGGGGCACGTGGACTTTGTGGATTTTTTATTGTTGTTACTGTCATATTTAGATCAAATTCAAAGTGTTTATCACTTTCAACACATTTGCTTTTCTCTTTTATGCTGCTAATTTTCATATCTAACCTTGCTTACGAGCAATTCTATTTTGGATTTAACACTGAAATTAGTTAATTAATTTTCTATTTGTACCAAATACGGAACCGCCAAGTATACGAGCAACGGTGCGACCACACCGCCGCGTATACGCAGTGACGTGCGTAGGCGTCACGTTTTCTCACCGATTCTCAGGGGCGTGCAGTGGAATTTGACAGAGGGTAGGCATATTGCCAACAAAATCCGTATTGGTGCGAAGCGTGTCGGGCACATTAAATGTACGTAAATTTTACGTATGCTTACAAGCACTGCTTATATGCCTGTAAGGGATGAACGCGTCTGCCGATTCTTCACACATTTTGTTGCGTAAACGCACCGTCGACGTCTTTTACGCACCGGTGTGGCCGGTCCTTTAATGTATACTTGAGCTAGTCCTAAGAAACAATTTTATTGTGAATTACATAATTACTGTTAATTTTTTAATTCATCATGCAACAATTTTTAGAGTTACGAGTCTACTTCAACCGTGACTGATTATCTGAGCCTGTGGTAATTTTTGTCCTTTTTGCCCACAAATTATTTACATTAAAGTTATGATTTACAGGTTTCAAAAGCGCTGTTTAGCTCCTAGGTCTCTAAGAGACTGTTATTAACAATATTTAAATCTAATGATGTAAGGTATGTTTAGACTTAAGGATGTAAATAATTCTCTATGAATATAGTGACTTTACATGACTACAATAATGTTTTTTACTATCGTCACTTACTTTCCAACAAAGTAGTTTTACTATCACTATAAAACTGCTTGATCGGTGTTATAGTTCAAAGTCATTCCTAGTATTATTCATCAGAAAATCGATGTTTGTACAGTCCTACATCATGTTTATACACGCCTGAACATTGCGAGATATTTGAACAGAGTCCTTGGTAGAGTTATGCGTTTATAAATTCATTTTGTGTTTGCGTCCCATAATGTCGACCGTGCCCATAAAAAAAAATTTGAAAACTCATAATTCGAAGTGTTCATATAATTTTTTTACTCCTTATGACCTCAGGAAAACACTGTTCAAATCTCTCCAATGCACCTGCACAGCTTGTATAATTATTATGAATAATGATGTTCCATCATGCCAGGTTCTAAATGGATATTATGACATTTTCTCTGATTTTTCCCACCCTATTTATACCAACGTGACAGATAGTTTAGTGGATTTTTATTGCTCACGTCTTCTACTCTTGTGGTAGCGGAGCTATTTTTTAAAGCACCATATGAAAGTGGCGGAAAATTGTACTGAAATTGATACACGAGTAACGTGGAAGAAAATTATCTACCAGTCGAACATTTTATTTGGGCTGTAGTACAATACACAAGTGGTTTATCAATTGAGTGTTTTAAAAAAAAGTCTACATGATAATTTTTCAGAAATTAACTTTTTTGGGTTTTTCTTACTCAGTGTCCTTTACTCTATCGATCCTTATACACGAAAAAATGTGTCCCAAAACCTCCATTCCAGATTGTCACTTTTTTGTTCGTCGTTTTTTTTTATATGTATGGAAAACGGAAAGTGACGAACAGGAAAAAATTACATAGTAAAATTTGGGACACATTGTTTCTTGTATGAGAATCGATAGGGTAATCAATCCTGAGTAGGAAAACCCCAAAATAGTAAAATTCTGGAAAAATTGTACATGTGGGCTAGACTTTTTTTTTGAAAAACGCTCAGTTGCGGATGGTACTCTCGAGTGATTTGTTTTCAAAAATCGGGCTCCTTTGTGCTTCATCAAAACAAGGTCTTGTCTCAAGTGACTTTATTCCTCACTTTCAGCAGTGCTCGCGCTTCGTATACTATCCTGCCAACGCCTCGTATCTCCCACAGGCCCCCGTCCTCTTCTGTCACGTTGTATATTGCGTACGCGCAGTTGTAGCTTGAAGTTAGCTCGTAGTACCTGTCACAAGTTTAGTAAAGGAACTGAAAATATTGTAGCGTAGAAGCCTTGTAGCGCATCGCACCACTGAAGCGGCCAATATTTCGACAACTAATACATCAGGTTGTCCCGTAAGTAGGGTAATGGCACCAGTGTTGGACACTTTTATTTACTTAATAACAGATGATCCATTTGCTAGTGTATAGAGGATTCAATGCTGGGATCCCGAATCTCCCGGTCCTATTTTAGTCCCGAAATTTTTGGCATTACATTTAACAAATCCCGGGATTTTCGGGATTAATACAATCCAGACTAATATTATAAACGCGAAAATGTATCTGCCTGTCTGTCTGTTGCTCTTCACGCTTAAACTGCTGAACCAATTTAGTTGGAATTCCTTCTATTCAACTATAATATTAGTGTATCCTCCTTGTTGTTTATATTACCTGTCATAGCTAGACTTGGGAACAGTAAGCTCACAAGTTTCCAAGTGCTTGATTGGATATGCAAAGCTCAGCTTGAACGTGTCCCCTGGGTTCAGTTTTTGGAAGAAAGACTCCGACGGGATATGTTCTGTAAAAATAACGAACGGTAGTTCAACAGATTGAATCATAACTAATTTATCAACAAATCGTGCGTTCGAATTGTTTGCTTAGGCGGCAACTCGAGGCTCTGAGGTCTGAAACTAATTAACCATACCTACTCACCAATAACTTCAATGGTAATAACTTGAAACATCTCGATCCATGTACCATCTTCACTATAATACACGCTTAGAACCCAATTTCCGTGGTCCTCTGCCATCATAGGCCCGATAACATATTCGTTTCCCTTCTTTTCAAACTCATCTTTGGTTCTCTTCTCAACAAATTCATCTTTCATCTCAGAATCAATCTTGTACGAGTATAGTTTAACTACTCTAAAACTTGTTTTGGGAAACATTATTCTGTCTTCATTCTTGATTACTCTATTGTCGATGTAATTGTCGTACTCTTCACTTTCTTGCGTGGAAGAGGTTATGTTTAGTTGTGTGACGTCACCGTTTGGTCTATGTAGATAGTATAAGGCCTTGTTGTATCGGATTTTGGGTGTTGATATTATCACAACGTTATTGAGGTTACATGATATAAGGAGAGGTGTTAATTCTTCTTTGTATTTAGCTGAAACTGAAACAGAAAATATCCAATAGGTACTAATTTACTCTATGCAATAAAGCTACCTACCTAGTTGACCCCGCACCAATTCCCAAGCAAATTTTACGGTCACTTTCATGCTTTTCATGCGGCAATATTTTTTCTCGGCTGTGTATTTACGCATCTCGTAGTTATGTACCTACAATTTAATTGTAGGAGTTTTTATATTTAAAACACATTATTATGCCTCGTCTAACCCACTAAGTATCATTATAATTTTTATGCCAAAGGGTGACCCAATAACGAATTTATTGAAGAGTAAACTACCGTGACACGCGAATATTAATTATTAAAACGGACAACTCACGTGCTTAGTTAAAATTAGGTCGACATTTGAACAATTCGGGGTCCAGAGGGAGGTTTGCAACCTTGGATCTACTACTTACATAACTACTACATATGAATACATTTTTTGACGATTTTTTAAAACATCAATAGAGCGTCTTGAGTATAAGACCTTTAATTCTGGACCCATTTAGGGTTGATACAGAATATTATACATAGTAATAAGTCAGTAACGCGAAAGAGCGATATAATACGCGTATGTTAGGACGAGATAGAAGATAACATTTTTCTTACAGCTGTGAATCTAAGCGTGAACCCAGCGACACTCTTAATTGAACTTAGTAATGCTTCTTTGCTAAGCTGTCAAAATTTCGCTCACGGCAATCTATTCTAACGCAGGCAAGTAGGTAGTTACTATATCTGGTTGAACAAGTATCTGTCATCTCGTATTATGATAATCCAAAGGATATTTGTTGGTAAAAAGAAATTTCATTATGTTCTTGTATTATTGGAGCTCTCGTCTGATTCTCTGAGTCTGATTACTTATTAACCTGCTTTATACTAACTAAAATGAAATGGCTAACTCACGATTTCCGAAACAGCTCGAAACTAGTCGGATCGTTGAGCATTTTCCAAAAAAAAAGTCTACACAATTAACTTTTCCAGAATTTAAATAGGTATTACGGGTTTTTCTTTCTCAGACTCGTTTACCCTATCGATCATTATACACGAAAAAATGTGTCCTAACTTTCATTCCAGTTCGTCACTTTTTTGTTCGTCGTTTTTTTATATGTATGTAACGTGACGTACAGGTAAAAAAAACCATAGTAAAATCAGGGGCTTATGTTTTCTTGTATGAGATTCGATAGGGTAAGTAGGCTTATTACCTAATTCGCTCGCAATCGCCATCATGTTCATTTTAACAGTTCTTGTATGAATGTGACAGCTAGCTGATTCCGATGCCAATATTGCCAATTGTCAGCTCATACATGAACTGTCAAAATGAACACGATGGCAATTGCGAGCGAATTAGGTGCCTACCTACTGAGTAAAAAAAACCCAAAATAATTCTGAAAAAATTGATTATGTAGACTTTTTGGAAAATGTTCAGTTACCGACTAAAAATCGTGAGTTAGCCGTTCGATTTTTAGTTTCATTAGTAGGATAGTAGGTACCTACAATTTGTTTACATATCACGGCTGGAATAGATAAACGATAATGTGCCCACAAAACTGATAATTTCGAGGAAGTCGCAGCATAACTTAAACCAAATTAGTTAGGCATATTAGATAACTGCAACTATCACTTAAAGATAAAGTTTTTTGGTCTTTGGTACACACATCCGGTTGCAACTTTGAACATTGGGAAGTGTTTTTTTATCACCAAATTTTCGAGGACACAAAACCATTAAACATTAAAATGGGTAGGTTAATTAAAAGTGTTATTAAACACGAAACCTTCACGCATTTGTTATTTAGAATCATGTAGGTAAACACCGAATCTCAACAACATTGTTACGAACTCGATTATACTGCTTCTTTCAGCCGTATCGAAATAAAATTGATAAGTTTGATAATATACGTACTAGTAGGCTGTATACTATACCGGCGCACTGTCATGCTCTCCGATAGCCCGACGTATAGTAAAAACACACACGCGAACATAGCGGCCGTTGAAGGCGAACTGATAGTGTTTGCAGACAAGACATGGTGTTGCTTACAAACAATTTCCAGTTTAGATGTTCGAAGCTATGCGTTTTTCGTGGCATTAGGAAATATCAAACAATCAATCGTTTATAACAAGCATGGTATTTAAGATGGTCTTATTATTCTATTAAAATCATGGATCATGTTATAGGCGATGTGGCTAGCAACCCGCCACTGTTTTGATTCCGGACGGATTAATGATACGCTCACAATCATGCAATAATGGCTTTTAGGTCTTGTTACATTAGGCTCTGTCTGTCCCGTAAGAGCTATGAAGTTGTGATTAATGTAAGTGTTATTATTCTAGCCAGTACATACATGGACTCTAATAGGGCGTAGTAAAACTTAAAAACTAAATCTAATAATGAATAACATATTCCTAAACATTACCTGGGGTACCACGGATCGGGGTGTCTTCTAACTGCGGGGTAGTTTTTATTCGTGTTTGCTGCTACCAATCGATAATAATAATGATTAGGTATTATAATCCAATCAGCCTATATTTGTATCCCACAGCTGGGCAAAGGCCTACCCTATTGACCTCCACATCTCCCTATCCAGAGCTATATTCGACTTTTCAGTCAGTTCGTCTTCCAGGTCATCTCCTCAGCCTGCCTTACCGCCGGTAGCCGTCGGGTGGTACGCACCATGTTGCCAAGTGTGCCCATATCGCGTTCGTATGGATCATAATAACTTTTGTATCGATTATAATAAGACTATCAGAATAACAGCCATTTTTTTAAGTCAGCCCATTGGGATTCCATGTTGGACTTCCGTAGTTCGTGCGCTGCTGTCATGTCACTTTTTTCAAGCGAACTTGGTTGGTACTTTATGTCTACTAAACAATCGTTAAAACTTTAGATACAAAATTGCTTTAGTTTTTAAATATTTTGAGACATAATTTCATATTGGTGGTTCACACGCTGAATTGCGTGCGTCACATTAACTTCCTTATAAACGCGAAAGTTTGTAGGTGTGGATGGATGTTTGTTACTCTTTTACGCCAGAACGGCTGGACAGATCTGGATGAAATTTGGAACATAGACAGATTATCGCTAACTACCTTGGGGCTCAATTGTCGTATAAGCCAAAAGTCGACTTTTCAGGAGAGCCAAAAAACTAAAAAGAAAAACATCACCCCAAATCACCCCCCGGACCACGGAAAGAGAGGGGTTTGCAACCCTCGATTTTGTCCCCTTGTCGCATGGTTTTTGTACGGCGTTGCGGAATAATGGATTAGAAGCTGTATTGAAACAGTATGAAACTGATGCCGTACAGAATGAAATGACCAAATTTGTATGTGTGTATGTATTAACTCTTTATTGTACATAAAACACAAGAAAAAGATGAATACAGGATAACACACATGCACAAAGGCGAACTTATCCCTAAAAGGGATCTCTTCCAGTTAACTTTTAATTTACCCTGGAAATTGTCAGAAAATCAAAAAAAATTACCGACTTTGTGGCGCACCATTTTTTTACGGCACTGCGCGCTTTCTTATTATTTTTCATGGATCTATCGATGGTAAAAATGCCGTACAAAAATATGTGACCAAAATATACTCACTCTACCTGCACTTTTGAATTCTCGCCAGCACTCAGTTGGACAGTTCACAAGTGACGGCATAGTGCTGAATCTTATTATTTTATGCTCTTATATCGTCCCATATACGTCACCTGGTGGTTCATATGACCCACATTTTTTGGACATGGGCCTGTAGTCTATAACGAAACCGATCGACATAGCCCAGGTGACCGCCTACAGAGTGGTAGTGGACAAACCAGAATGTATGTATAATTCACATTAATGTACAGGTGATGATGATGATGATGATGATGATGATGGATATGCCACAGACAGTCCTGTGACAGCCTGGATAGAAGGGTGCTTAAGTGGAGGTCTAGAGCAGGACGGAGGGCACTGCGCAGGCTTTAAGGTGGACGGAGAGAACTGTATTGCGAAAGGCCACATGACTGGCAGAAATGGCATGCATTGGAAGAGACCTGCAATCAGCATTTGGTTGGAGAATGATTGAAGAAAAAGGAGGGGAAAGGTACTTTAATACTTACCTAACTATTACCTTCGCACGGGTGGTACTTACTCGAAGGATTTTCTTATCACACAGGTAAGATTTTTATTTCGATGATTAAATGGTACGTGCCGAAATATAGGTGATAAAGTGATAAATAACAACAATTATAGCTTAATTAGATAAGAATATATTGAGATCACGTATCCACAATCTTTTTATCTGATAGATAATATTTGAAGAACATGTATTAGCTACAAAAATATCTTTATACTTAATTACAAATTTTATTGCATTGATTAAATACACTTAAGCGTTAATAGTATTTAGTGATAAAATCTATCAATGTCTCGCTCTGAGTTGAGCGACTCATTCACCGTAGACATAATTTTGAAAATGCTCAATGATGGTGATGAATGAGGTATTTAGCAACAAGTGATTGAAAAGCTATTTTTTTTAATAACCATCACAAGCAGCCATCTTATGATGACTCAGAGTTACTACTATTTTTGATGCGTCGTTGACGGCTTTTTCTTATCTTATAATTGGATTGGATGAATACATCTAGTGTTTGTAATATAATGAATAACAATCGCCTACTCCATTCATTTAAGACGATAGCGAATAGCGTAATTCGTTAGAAACTGTATTATTTATTATAGTTTGTTTCTTTTAAAATGACGAAAATGCAATTAACGCGGGATTTTACAACTTCTTTTGTTGCTGAATATGAAAGGAAAAAATAACAAAGAGACGTAATAAAACTGACCGAAGTATGGCACGTGTACTGGAGTAGCTCAACCCTTCTTGATCTTTGAAATTAAAGATTTTAAATTTTATTTAAAATATGATTATTAATACTTACACAAAAAATCAACACATATACTTATTACATATAGCTAGGTTGTAAAAAAGAGACTATTTTTGCAAATATAACACATGTACTAAAAGAGCGAAAGCCAGTTAGACACTAACAAAATATTGCAGCCTAGAAAGTATCCCCTCCTATTGATTATTGTTTATTACCTGAACTGGACCCTTTTAAGTATAATAGGTGTATTGTTTTCCAAATACAATTACAGTGCGACTAACACTCGGGTAAAAATGTCTTATACCTACAATTAACAAATTGTACAAAGTGATATTGACACAGTATAATTATTATTTTAGAAACGCACGTCGTCTAGTGTAACACCGACCAACGACATCAAAACTATCAAGATTGTTTGTTCACGGTATACTTTTAGCTAACGCTAGTGGTTTTACAACCCCACTTGAAGTTAACAATTGAACAATAGACGTCGGTTTTAAGTTCTTTTCGTCATTTTAAATGAAACAAACCATACTTGTTTGTATCACTAAAATTAACCCAGTATGATCCACCATGGAACGTTCTCGCAGTAAACGTTACAATGATTTTCCTTGCCAATTCAATGTGACATCGTCATGAAATTTACTGCGAAATGGTTCCGCAATGGGGCAGGAATCAATTAGTTTAATCAATTAACACTTTATACCTACACGAGGCAGTTGCCTATTCATTCATGATTAAAAAATATTTGAAGTGATATTTTCAATTTGCCAAATTTAGATTTGACAGTAGTCATACAGCTTATTGTAACTTACGCCACAGTCATGATCAATAGTCTACAGCCTAGCTATGCCTCATCAAGTCCTCGATCCCAATTCATGATCGTTGACAATCGGCGACCTGGAGATGCTGTTCCTGAAGCTGGATCGTAGTCTGTGGAATCTTTGGGTGCTCCAGTCCCTACTACGTTTGAAGCTCATGACACCGACACCAGCGATGATCACGGCAAAGAGCAGCGTGAGGCAGACGATGAGGGCCGTCGAGTTGAAGGATGAGGTGGAAGGCGGACCTGGAAAAAGGAAGTCCTTCATGTAATTTTGTTACATTCTTAATTCTGTTGACAAACATTAAGTGTAAATCACGAAAGGACAGGTGAAGAGCTTGCAGGCAAATAATGGAGCATCTTATTCGGAAGAGGGAGATTGTGAGCAGTATCTTTAGATTAACACTAACACTAACACAGTAGATATATTGTGATCCGCAGAAGTACGAGTATGATGAAATGAGGGGATTGTTTCATTCCAAATACTAACCTCAAAATAATTGTGACTGAATGCGAACCATCTCAAACCTTGAAGGCAGAAGGGAAAGTATCCTTGGCGAGCAAATACCATTGAGAGGACAATGTGTTGGTCCTAACAAAGAATTAAAGTAACGACCAAAAAGGTCTTTCTATGCAAGTTTTACTAATAAATGCAGTAAAATGTATCACTAGGTTGTATAATATGCCAGTCGGTATTAGTTTCGCCTTTAGACAGTTGTATAAATATTTAACTGGATCATATTCATATTGTTACAACAAACAGTGGAGGTTGAATGCTTAATACCACCTATTGTCTTTACTTGATATTATATAGCATTAATTATATTTTTCTTGTTGATCAGATTTCATTATTAATTGCTTTTGTATTTAGCGTTAAAGTACGTAAAATTAATTGCTGACAGACTATCATTGAAAGATGAAATTGGAGATTTATGATCGTACGTTGACGGTTGAAACAAGGTAATAATGAACAACTTACTTCCAATCACTAGATTGAATGGCTGGCGATCCTCGTGTCTGTTTCCGTTGTCGTTGAACCTGGCTGCCAGGACCCAAAGACCACGCATGTCGCTATCTACGGGTCCGAGCTCCACGAAGCATGATGTCACCCTGTTCACTCCCAAATGAGTGATGCCAGGGAATCTGAAGCAAATAAAACCGATTTATCTAAATCCTTAACAAAATAATTGTAAATTAAAGACGAATAGGAGTATATTTTATGTATAAGCACTTAAGCAGAGTTTGCGTCATTGACATCATGGTTTGGGAAAAGTCGCGAAGCCAGGGCTCCAAAACACTTCATTCCGTGTATTACAAAAATCAACGAATGTGTCCGTGAATTGAAATCAATTTCCTTGCTTCTCGCGTCCAGCACACTACACGTGCTTGCGGAGTAGCTATGTTATTGGTTTTATTTCTAGGACATATTCGTATTACATTGAGGCCTCGCGCCCTAACCCGATTACTGGTCTGGATACAGTCCTACTCTGTTTCCTCGACTGTTTGAGTATTAATTACTCTAAGTATGGGTACATTCTAATTTTAACGCGTGCGTTAACAGAGAAATCTAGTAAGATTTACCTCGTGTAAGGGAAGACGGGAAGAGTGGTTTCATCAGGTGTCGTGATAAAACAGCCTTCAAAGAGATGGTTCAGATTATCTCTTGGGATAGAGATTTCGATGCTTCCGCCGTAGTCTACATATATGGGTGTTTCTGGGCTGGTTCTGATGTCCCATACTTCTGCTGCATTGTCTTCGGGGTCTAAAAATAACAATAATGACATGCAATTATTCTCAAAATTATAAACAAACATTAAATGTATACTAATATTATGTTTGAGTACTTACTGGCCCAAGCGATTGTAGCAGGCTGCTCTCTCAAATGCGGGTCATTGAACTGTTGTATGAGAGTCCAGTCTCCTATCAGATCCTCAGTCATTGGACCAATCATTACTCTGCAGGAGACGAACTTGCTGCTCTCAAGAGCCGTGATTCCAGTAAGGCTGTTTGCATTAGCTAAAGTGTACTCCTGTCCTGAAGGTATTCTAAGGAGGCAGTTCCCAGTAACACCCGTTTGGTTCAGACTGAGATCGAATAATCCACCGACGTTCGTCACGTGCTGCAGGACTGGTAAAGTCGTAGTTCCACCTAAAAGATAAAGGCTGAGTAGGTAAATTAATTCAAATAGTAAGCGTAGTGTAGTGTGGGATGTCACTACAACAGTTTCTGCATGCACAGTGGGTCATAATTCGGTAGTACACAGTTGGAAATAGTACTTACTACTGAATTCAATGCTAACGGGCACTTGCGATTCAATCCTTTCTCCATTTCTGTTGAATCTGGCTCTAAGCGTCCATAGACCGACCATACTTTCAGTAATAGGCCCAATGTCTACAAAGCATGTTGTTATTCTGTTTGCTCCAGCGTGCTCGATACCGGGATATCTATCTTCCCCGAAGATTGGCATTGTTAGTCCGTGAGGAGAGGTAATGAAGCAGCCTTCGGGTAAGGCTGCATCTTCTCTGGCGGCTGCTATTGTGAGAACAGTATTTGGATCGACGACAATATTTTCTACGCCTAGTCTGATCGTCTGGGCTGGTTCTTCTGGATTAGATGGGTCTGAAAATTTATAATAGTTAGAGTGCGTTCGCTGCAGATAGTATTGTAAAAATCAGAATATTTAATTATAATACAAGATGACAGAAAAGAGGGGGAATAAGTTAATATATTTATAAAAGTACTCACGAGCCCATGAAATTGTTGTAGGTTGTCTTCTATCTGTAGTTGCGGAGTCCTGTTGAATAAGGTTCCAAGTGCCAAGCAACGCTTCAGTCATAGGCCCGATCCTCACGGCGCACGACACAAACTGGTTATTGCTCTGTACTTCTACTCCCGACAACATCACCGCATTCTGGAGTAGATAAATCTGACCAGCTGGGTTTAGTAGACTGCATGAACCAGTAATAGATCCTGTTTCGTTGAGACTCATGTCGACAAATCCTCCAGTGTGGGTAAAGAACTCGCGCCTTGGAAGATCCTCGGTAAGGAGTGTTGTGTCCTCTGAAACAGTCAGTAACTTAGTGCATGGTTTTTGGGACGTCCTAAAAAGACACTTAACGGCCTGTAGCATACCCAAGGATGGTTGGGAAGGTGAAGCGGATAAAAATGAGTGGACTGTATAATTAAGGATATTGTGAATGAAAACCAGTTCCTCAGCTCAAGCCTTGTACGGTCAAGTGCAAAAATAAGTATCGATAGGAACTTCTCAAAAATATGTCCCACGACCTTATTACGCTGGTGTAAGAGCGTATGATACTTATTTTTGAAACTTTGTCTAGATACATATTATTACACTTGACTGTACTATCGAACAGCAAAATACTAACAACTGACAAAAGTCATATCAAAATCAAAATCAAATTCAAATTATAAAAACATAAAAGTCATAAAAAAGCAAAGAGTTCGCAACAGAAGGGAACTCTGTTCATAAGGCAGTCAACAATTTTGAAAAGCTCCGTGTTGAAGAAATCGAAGCCGTTTGCCTTCACAGAAAAATCCGCCCTAAGCTTTCCTACACCTACACCTCCGTGGGTCAGTTTACTGTACGCCGTGCAACCGTACCTTTAAAACCAAATTTGGTTTCGCCAACTATTCTCGCTCTCACCTCCGGAGCTAGCAGGGTTCGCCGTTGACGGATACGTCAAGGAGGACATAAATGAATGAATGAATGAACTTAGTGCCAAGAAACTCTCTCATGTTGGTATCTTATACGACGACGATTTACTTACGTAATTGGGAAACTTGAATAGGTATCCGTAATTCCGTACGCACTCCATAATTGTTTGTCCTGGCGCTCAGGACCCAGTTCCCTAATTCTTCAGCATCAATAGGCCCTATTTGCACGAAGCAAGCGGTTATCCTGTTGGCACCAGCCCAAATAGTTCCGGGATAGGCGTTTGTTTCCAAGACTGGCAAGATGGTGCCATCTGGGGTCGTTAGGAAGCAACCCTCGAACAAACCATCTTCTCGTCTGATTGACGTTGATATGATAGTACCCATGCGAACATTGTACGACTGTTGAGCTTCCGTTGTTATTGTTCTTGGTTCAGCTGTTGGATCCGCAGGGTCTGAAATTAATTTTGTATTTACTCATTGTGAAAGAAGAGACATTTATGTAAAATTAAAGAGATTACAATACAGATAGGTAGGATACCTAAGATTTTTTTTCAAAAAGACTAGTTAGACATACAAAACTCTAAATACTTACTGGCCCAAGCAATAGTCATGGGTTGAGTGCGTTGAGTCTGGTCTGACCCCAATAGAGTAAGAATCCAGTCACCCAAAAGTGCTTCTGTCATTGGTCCAATAGTAACTCTACAGGAGACAAATTTGCTGCTGGGCCGTATGGCAACTCCAGGAATGCTAGTTGTTGCACCTAAAGTATGTTCCTGTCCATCAGGAGTGGTTAAACTACAGCCTCCTCCGACACCGGTTTGATTTAAGTTCAGATCAACAAAACCACCAATATGTGACAACTCGTGTATGGCTCGAAGATCAGCGTTACCATCTGTAAAGAAAATTGCAGAAATTTTGACAATCGATTCATGCTGGTCTGGGAGCAAAGAAAAAACATTGACTCTGCCAGTTGCTTCTCTTCCCGCGCAGGTAGTAAAAACCAATCGAGGAATGGGCGAAAATCATAGGAATCATGGTATAGGCCCATATGGTATACCCATCAATATTTGGATTCCCCTTTACACCTATACACCCACAGTCATACTAAACGTGGCCTTTAGGTCTTGTTACCTTAGGCTGTTGTCTACCCCGTAAGGGATAAAGACGTGATTTATGTAGGTGTGTATGATTTCGCAAATAGTGTTAATAACTTAGCATGCCTGATGATGTATTTTTACTGGGGTAATACGCTCTCTGCCAATCATAATTCTTAATCATAACTCAATAAACACTTACCACCGAGTGCAACGTTCATAGGCAATTGTGTTTCCACCCTAGTCCCAGCATTGTTAAACCTTGCGGCTAAAGTCCATCTTCCAACCATATCAGCATCCATAGGTCCCAAATCCACGAAGCAAGCAGTTAGCCTGTTCAGACCAGCATGAGCGATGCCAGGATATCTCATATTAGGGAACAAGGGCAAGATAGCTCCATCAGGGGTAGTAATGTAGCAGCCTTCGAAAAAGCCTTCTTCTCTGCTTAAGAACACGTTTACTATTTCACCAGTATCAGCCACTATTTCTTGTTGGGCAGCAATCATGAGTCTTGGTACTGCAGTAGGATTTGAGGGATCTAAAAAACATTGCATTTTAGATGGCTATTTTCCTAATTCCATGCACTAATAGTCTAATTCCTAATCACGTTTTAATTATTGAGTAGCGGTGTGACTCTGGCTTCAAATAAGTACCTACTTACATGTGTACGGTAAAGTCTAGTTAACAAAATTAGGTACTTTAACACTTATACAAACAGAAGGCTATTTAGATCTTCACTTACTTGCCCATGCGAACAAAGCTGCCTGTCTCCTATGAGTCTGATCAACGTCGTGCTCGATAAGTGTCCAAGTGCCCAGCAAATCTTCAGTCATCGGACCAATAGTGACTCTACACGAAACAAACTTAGTACTTTCGTGAATTGTCACTCCGGGTACATTCAATTCTTCATTAAGCAAGTGGAATTGCCCATCAGGTGTTAATAAGCGGCAACTCTCAACTTGTTTGTGGATGTTATCAAGACTGAGATCAACCATTGCTCCAATGTTAGTCAAATATTCTAATGCCGGTAGTTCCATTTCGGCTCCAGCTAAAAGCAAGGAAATATTCTATTAGAATCTTTATATAGTTTTCGAAATATTAATTTAGCATTGGTAACTAAGCCACTTACTGTTACGGCTCAAGATTATAGTCCGCTGTGATTCAAGCAGAGCACCATTGTCATCAAAAAATGAAGACAAGGTCCATCTGCCCATCATTGAATCATCGAGGGGTCCAAGGTTAGCACCACAAGACCAGAGACTAGTGGACCTAATGAACTCGAAGCCAGGGTAAATGTTGGTAGCAGAGACAGGCATGATAGTGCCATCAGGAGCGGTGATGACGCAGCCCTCGTAGAATCCAGGGTGCCACGGCACATCCACAATGACTATATCACCAAACGCGCCGACTGTGTTTTGTTCTGGCGCTGTTATTACTTGTCTTGAAATTTGCGATGGGTTCCATGGATCTACGATAAAACAATGCGTGAATACAGTGAGATTGTACCACATAATTAAGACGCCTTTATAATCATTGATGTTAGAGTATATTTTCACTTACTCGCCCATCTAATGGTGGCGTGAATACGTCTCTCCCTTTGACCAGTGATTTGATGCATTAGAACCCATTCCCCAAGCAAATCGGTTGTCATAGGTCCAATGGTTACTCTGCAGGACACGAATCGACTGCTTCTCTGTATATTGACTCCGGGTTGGTTTAGTGTCGAGTCAAGGACAAATATTTGGCCAGCAGGGTTCCTCAGCATGCAGGTGCCGACGTTTCCAGTTTGATTTAAATTAATGTCAATAGTTGCCCCAATATGAGTCAAATGGAAAGCTGGTGCGAAGTTCGTGATTCCATCTGAAGATAAAAGAAGCAGCATCATTATTGTCATTTAAAATCTATCTACCCACATTTTTATATTATTTCTATGTATTTACGTGTTTCTTACCATCTTGTGAAATAGTGAAACTCTTTATAGATTCCGTTCTTGTTCCAACATTGTTATTGTAACCCGTCAACGTGTAGCGGCCCATCATATCAGCGGTTACAGAACCAATCTCCACAATACAATTGACCATCCTCGTGGCTCCAATAAGAGTAATATCCGGATAATGGCTGTGGAACAGCATCGGAATAACTGTCCCATCCGGAACGGTTAAGAAACAACCTTCGAATGTTCCCATCTCGCGGTTCACGTCTACAACAACTGATTCACCCAGGTTTATAGGGAAATGTTCTTCAGGAGCTATTATTTGTTGTCTTGCGTCCATCGAGGGATTTGCCGGATCTATGAAGAGAAAAACGGACTTGGTATAAAAATCGGTCATTGAAGACTGAGAAAACTCTGTCTTTATTGCGAAGCAATTTTAATGTTATCTGTATGTATTAGAAAATTCCTTTTAATATTTATGACTTTACTCATTATCATTAGTCAATTTGTATGAACTTACGCGCCCATCCAATAATGACAGGTTGTCTGCGCTGCAGTCCAGTACTCTGCTCCACCAAAATCCACTCTCCGAGCAGATTCTCCGCCATCGGTCCAATGGTCACTCTGCATGACACAAGCTTAGAACTGGAATGTACAGTAACACCAGCTAAAGGAGTTGTTCCAGGGGTGATGCTGAATTCATTTCCGTTAGGAGCTTGCAGACGGCAGATTGAAGTCACTCCTGTTTGATTTAGGTTGATGTCGACAACGTCTCCTATGTGTGTCCATTGTCTTATTCTTGGTTCTGTTCTAATTCCGGCTGAAATATTGTTCGTTAAATGTTACAATATTTTTCATATGAAGAAGCTGAAGTAGTAGCAACGTTATTAGCAACAGCTTCGTGACTAAGCTTTTCCAAAAACCCACTAATTTGATAATGAAGCTGATTTCTTCTGCCTTCGAAAACTTACTGTCCTGTGCAACATGGAAGTCCTGTTTTAATTCAATAGATCTCCCCTCCACATCGTGTCTCGCAGATAGTGACCAAGTGCCCCACATCCCAGCATCCAAAGGCCCCAGCTCGACAACACAAGCTGAAACTCTGTTCGACAGCACGTGTTGTATATTAGGATAGTTCCTTCCGTACATTGGCAAGTGAACACCATCTGGTGTTGTGAGGTAGCATGTCTCGAAGAACCCAACAGTTCTGCTGATCAGTATCTCTACTGTCGATCCGGAAGTAGCCCATATGTTTCTTGGCATGTCTGCAGACACGAACCAGGACTCTTCGGATGGGTTTAATGGATCTATAAAAAATATTACGTTTAGTATACACATTTAGTGACTGAACAAGTTTAAGTTTTAAGCTCAGGTTCTAAGTCTTAAAACTTAGACTAAAATGGGATATTCGAATAAACTATGTGCATCGCTCTTCAATTTTATTGATCTATTTCGTTTTAAATGTAAATTTCATCAAAATAATGACCGTTGAAATCTTTTTTTCCATACTTACTTGCCCATTGAAAAGTGACGGGCTGCACACGTTCCGTGTTATCTAAGTTCTTCTGAATCAAGAACCATTCTCCGATCAAGCTGTCTTCCATGGGGCCTATAGTCACCCTGCAAATGACATATCGGTCGGCGTTCTGAACAATGACTCCTGGTATGTTGGTAGCGGCACTGAGGGTGTGCTCTTGGCCAGCGGGATCTCTCAGAACACAGGTGGCGGTGTTGACAGTCCGGTTCAAACTGACATCATAGGTTTTACCGGTGTGTGTCAAGTATTCTAGGGCGGGCATATGCGAAACGCCATCTGGGAAGAATGATTTAATGTCAAGAGTTGATTTGCTTGTACGGCTAGCTAAAAATTAGTCTATCACTTTTCGTTCAACTTCCTATCAAATTGAACTGTCGCTAAAGTTGAACTATCAAGTTGACAATCAAGCCTTATCGGGATTATTTTTATGACGTGCAAAGGACTTTCTACCTTATGATATTTACTGCGAAAAGGTCCACTATGGGCCAGGAGTCAATTTGTTCGTTAATACGTGCTGGTTTAAATTAAAGGGCTGACGACATTGCACACCACTGCTAGTATTTGTAAGGTCCGTTGGTAATCAATCAAGCCTAACAAAATTGTTTTAAACTACTTAGAATGTAAGGGTGAATATTTTGAAGTCGTACATATTGGACTGTTGAAAAAAAAGTTAATTACGGAGTTTTTTCGTTTCAGCCTGAAGGTTAATGTAATAATATTAAAATAAAAGTAAAGGCACACTTTGGCATTAATATATAATCATATATTAAGAATGTAAAATTTACTGCGAATGGTAATGAAAAACCGTACACACGGTAATGATGAAAATGGTAATTAGATATTGATAATTTCCTGGCCATATATTAATGAAGATTTTTAAATAGATTACATCAATATTAATGCACAAGCGACCCAAAGGTACACAATTAAGTGCATTTATTTGATTTAAATAGCAAACACACTTTGGGAACGCCGAATAGTGTGGAGAAAAATATCGACCAAAACTCAGTATTTAGCCCAATGTTGCGAAATATTTCGCCACGTGATTAGTTTACGAATGTGTGGCTAACGCAGTTGGCTCCCACAAATTTAAATCAAGCCAAAGCTTTGACAGCTGACCGCCAGATATGGCGGTATTTTTTTAAATACATCTTTCATTCCAACAAATAGTACGTAGTGAGTCTTGAGTCTTGGGACAATTTTTGCCGCGATGACAAATGATCTAAAAGTATTCTTTAAGTTGTATAGTTATAAGGTGAACTATTATGATTTTTTGCCAAAAAATACGATCTTCAACGTAGAAGTTTAATAATATGAACTTACACTGTTCAAATTTGGGATTTCGGACATGACTGGTAATGAGATTTGACGGTTAGATGGATTCATTTATCACACATCTAATTAAAATAGATGGATATAGTTTATACGCCACGATAACAGACAAGTCATTTGATATAGTAAAATAAAAAATAGTTTGATTTTGACCATTATAAATAGTTCTTTAGTGATCGCCGCGTAATTTATACGTCTCCAATTATTCACCCGTAATTAACCAAGAATGTGTTTAATACAAGTTTTTATCCGTGCCCTCACTTGATTGAACTATTAGACCTGGCAATTGTAAATCCGTAATTTTTCTGAGTTCCGTCGGAAGTTTGCAAAAATTCCACATTATCTCCCAAAAAATTCATCGTTTTCTTAATTAACTCATCACACATCATCCGTGTAAAATACCACGCCTCAAGGCTACACGGTTGAGATTTCAGGATTTTATATGCTAACTCAATCCCGTTGTACCTACTATTAGTTATTCGAGATATCTAATATAACGTTATCAGTCCATCCAAACCCAGCCCGTATCGCTATTAGTGTGAAAAATTACAAACGTACAGAAAGTCACGAATTTTCGCAAAATAAAGTGATAATACTGAACGTCTTTGTATATAATTTGTATCTATTCATGACCTCGGGTTAGCCGAGGAGCAGGCCACTATACATAGTTTGTCATTATTCTATTAGGTAAACCATAACTCACCCTCTTCATGGATATGTATCGGCTGCTGAGCTTCAATGAGGTTGCCATCATGCAAGAACCAAGCAAGCATGGTCCATCTCCCTATCATGTCTGCGGTAATGGGACCCAGCTCCGCATGGCAGATGTTTATGCTGGTGGGCCTTAAGGTCCAGGAAATGCCGGGGTAATTCGTGTTCTCTGACAAAGGTAATGTGGCTCCATCTGGAGTGGTGATGAAGCAGGCTTGGAAGAGGCCGGTCTCTCGTCGCTGGTTCGCTACGACGTAGGTGCCTAGGCTAGTCTTGTAGTGTTGAATGCCGGTTAGCACTCTCTGCCGCGCTGTAGCACTAGAATCTGCGGCATCTAAAATGAAAATTGTTATCGTGGAATAAATAATCACGGTCATCATCATATCAGGCATAGGACGTCCACTGTTGGACAATAGGCCTCCCCCATAGACCTCCAGTTGCCTCGGTTGGAAGCAGTCTGCATCCACCACGTGGAATAAGTAGATACATGAAATTATTCGTGGTTGCGATTTGCGATGCTTCCTTGGAGATATTTATGTTGATTCCGAAATTTCTACCAGCTACTTCCAAAAGAAATGCTCCTCCTTCTAATATTGGTTGTCTACCTCGTCTGTTTGAACTCACTGAAAACCCCCTCTAAGGATTTGGCATAAATGAATAACTTTACTTTGGTATAAATCTCCGCAATATAGTGAAGTTAAGTCATAGTAAGACCATTTTTTTAAACACGAGACATTGTTTAATTTATAAGGTGGTGAACATACCGGCCCACTCAATAATAGCCGGCTGGCTTCTCGTAGTAGCCCCTACAGTTTCAATCAGCATCCAATCCCCTAGCAGCGCCGGCGTCATCGGTCCAATGGTCACGCGGCACGATACAAAGCTGGTGCTGGGTTGGCCGTTGACGCCAACGGTGTTGAGCGACGTCAAGTCGACTTCGACACCGCTGGGATGACGCAAGCGACATGTCCCTATGACCCCGGTGTTGCTGAGGTTGATGTCTACGGTCGCTCCGATGTTGGTTTGGAAGCGGATTGTTGGGAGCGTCGTTTGGGCTGAAAGAAAGATCGATTTTAGTCGAGAGACTTTGGGACTCTGTGTGTATTAGTGCTACGTTATCCTTGTACAAGTAAGGACTTTAACATACACAGGTAACTTAGAAGTCTTAGATGATGAGAACGAATTTCGAGCTTTAAAAAATATATTATTCTTAAAATATTGGTAACGTTATTACGTTTATTTACGTTTACTATTTTGATTCCCCTTTCCATCTATACGCTCACAATCATGCTAAACGTGGCCTTTAGGTATTGTTACCTTAGCCTCTGTCTACCCCGTTAGGCATAAAGACTTGATTTATGTATGTATGTATGTAACGTAATAATTAAGATACCTATTGAAATTAATCCAAGTCAAAAACAGATCAAGAAAATTAGTTCCATGATATCTAAGATAAGGAAACGTCTACTTTTCCAACATGATGATAATTACAATCTGCTTCTAGTTAAACCTACTTAAGTAATTTAAACTTTTTTTCATTGTGTAATGTTGTAACTGCTTCGTTTCAGTAAGGGAAATCCCGTTTTACTTAAAATCAGTTGATATCGAGGAGCGTTTATGATTGGGTCAATTTGGTTTTCCGATATTCATTACAACTAATGATTCCCAAGATACTGGAAGATTTTACTCTCTTGAACAGTTGTATTAATGGAAGTATCATAATAGTACAGCCCGCCAATGTATGTAGTTTATTGAATCAGGCATTATTTTGCGGAGGTCCATATTTATGAACAAAAATTGTTTACCTTGCTACTCCCCTATCAAGCAAGGAGTAGCAAGGTAATTTTTTTGAACAATCCTTCAGAACACCAACTCCTGAAACGCTCCCCCAACTGCCCACTTGCCTTGAACCCACTTCCATTTTTACCTTTAGGAGTGGAATTTGCTCTGCTTCCGGCAAATATAATCTAGATTATTATTGATGAGTCAAGGCCAGAGTGAATAGGCTGTTACTGAAACAGTGAGTTACACCGTCGGCCTCGTCTGCACTTTCCATCAGGTGAGATGGAGGTCAATACATAAAAAAACCTTCTGCATCACTCATTCAATCACTACAACAGCTTTATCCTAAATTTACTGAGTAGATAGACAATCAATCTTCACACCCAAATTTAAAACAAGGAAAGACAGCTAGATTTGACAAAGCACCCAAGATGGCTTCCATTTGATAATTGGTTAATTCCAAAGAAGCATGATAAAAACACTAACCATCGGCATGGTTGGCAAGGAATATCGTCACTAGGCACAAGAGCTGCCACCGCATTTTGTGTACACCACGCCGCAAAAGTTTTCACAAACTACAACTTAGAGACATGCATTTTCTCTATATAACCCAGTAATATCTAAAGCTGATGATACACTACGGCGCGATACGATTGTGCGAGCGATAATCAATAAATATTTTTGTTGGCGCTACACTACGCGCTTTGGTTAAATTCAGTTTGCTTCATCGTGGGGATAGAAGTCGCAATCGCAAAGAACCTCTCTTCAGGCAGATGTGACTGGATATTCTGAAGTCCAAGGAGTTAGGGTAATGTTTCCTTTGTCTATTCGATGACTGTGGCTTAGGCTCGCTACTCACTGCAATTACAGCTTCATGTCGCAAGTCAAACGAAAATGCATCGTTTTCCTTAACAAAACATCTAAGGCGAAGGCCACACAGGAGAGGCGGGGCGAGGCGAGAACGTGTCGCGGGCACAGCAGTGATTTCGACGCGACGCATCCTCACACCGTCTTTTCTGTTATGTTGTATTGTCTTCATACAAACAAAGTATTTCGCATTTTTAAATAAACTGAAGGCTTATTGCTTTTTGGCTTGATTTAATTTTAGTAGGTAATCCTTACAGCCGTGCTGGTCTGGGAGCAAAGAAAAAACATAGAACGTACCAGTTGCTTCTCGTCCCGCGCAGATGGTAAAAACTCATCGAGGGAATGGGCGAAAATCATAGGAATCATGTTATAGGCAATGCGAATAGCGACCCATCAATATTTGAATTCCATTTTTTGTCATCTTATCTTATCTTATTATTATAGAAAGAAATAAAGAAATCTTTACGCCCACAATCTTGTTAAACGTGGCCTAGGTCTTGCCACCTTAGGCTCTGTCTACCCCGTAAGGGACAAAGACGTGATTTGTGTATGTATCCTTACAGCATTTTCATGCCGTAGTTATCGTTCAGTTAGTAGCTTTTAGTGTCCTGTTGATTTAATAAAAAAAATCGTGATATGGCAAAATTGTGTTACAATCATTTGTTTACCTCGTAAGTTGGAAATCAACTTTTTTAAGTTCCCCTGAGCAGTACAATCTGGCTTATAAATAGGTACCTAATACATATCTTTATAAAGTTTTATTTGGTTATCGACATAATAAACATTACTCGTATATACCTTCCTACTAAGACTTGAAAGAATATGTAAAGTGAAACATTTAGAAACAAAGAAACTAATGCAAGTATTTCTTTTATTTTTATTTATCATTCACTATTTAAGTACCTAGGTACCTGAAACCAGCGTTAGCGTGAAAATTCCTAATAATGGAAGAAAGAAAAGATTAAATTAACGGTGCATTTTATTTTAAAATCTACATTCTGCTTTTAACTGTAATTAAAGGCAATGAATTCTTAATCTTATGTCATAGAACCAACTGTAGTGGGCCAAGTCTGATCCTGAATTATGAAGAATTTTTCATTTTTCATCAAATTAACTATCTTTAATTGTCCTGGATAAATTGACCTTATTTTTCCACAAAGCAATGAAAGGTAATTAAACTCATGAAGACTTTATTATCTAAAGCTGCGGCTGGTCACGTAGAGATTATCGCGTGCCTGTTTGGCTGCGGTTGTAATCAACGTCTCGTTCGTAGGAAACTACTAGAATAGTTTTCTTCCGTCGTGATGTGCCCATCTCTCTTTTTTTTAATTCAATTTATTAACAAGCAAACGCCTGAGGGAGTCAACAGGCGACCCTCGCGCCGGCAGCTTTCTCGCACAAAGACTCGCAATTGCGATACAACGCGGGAATGCTGCCTGCGTGATGGGGACCCTACCTAAGGGTCCAAATTAATTTTAATTTAATTTTTTTAGCCCAAGTTTTTTTTTACTAAGCTATTTTTAAGGTAGCCTTAGTTTATATTTTAATTAATACTTTTGTAAACATTTACAAAATAAATATAAAAGATTGATCATACAATAGTACAATTAAAATTTACAGGGAACGTGTAGGCTTATTGTCTAATTCGCTTGCAATCGCCATCGTGTTCATTTTGACAGTTCATGTATGGGCTGACAATTGGCATCTAGCTGTCGCATTCATACAAGAACTGTCAAAATGACACGGTGTCGATTGCGAGCGAGTTACCTAGTAAGCCTACTGGTCGACCTGGTGGATCGGTGCTCAATTTTATTAATTCCGTAGACTTTCTACAAGTTGCCTTAGAAATTGTTCTGACTCGGCAGATGGTTGGGCTTATTTGATCGAACTCCTTTTAGGAGGTTTTTTTCTTTATAATTTTTAATTCAAAATTTGAATCCGTACTCTTTGAACATCGACCAACGTAAAAAATATTTTTTCAATCACAATAAAAAATTCTGAAGTACATGAGCTACATAAGAAGCTCGGCTGATGCAGCCATTTGCTGGGTCAGTCTCTTTGTGGCCATAAATGCCTTTTTTTACAAGACACGTAGTATTATACATAATGTTCGTCAATAACACTATCAATAGAGCTCCTAAGTGCTCTTTGGACTGAATGACAAAGAAAAATCAGTACCTACTCGACTACTACTTATGTTTATGGTGCAATGTAAAGGACCGACCACACCGGCGCGTATACCCAGTGATAATTGTGACCGTGATTCTTATTAACCCACGTGTTATATATCTATCACTTGCAAAAAAGCGCCTTCTCTCGTCCCTAGTGAGCAGTATGTTCCACAGGAGTTGTAATTGTGTCGTACAGACACATAATTCAAACAGATAACGCTTGGCGGCAAAAAATCGCATAGTAACAAGATCACGTGACAGCTAGTAACAGATAGAAAAATGCGAAGGCTTACCCACCTGCTATGGGTGGTGTGGGGGTATAGCAAGCGTCACGGAATGACGAGGATCCAGGTTCGATTCCCGGCCATAGCTTTACTTTTCGGATTTTTCTATGTGTTCTAATTTTCAATATCGTTTAGAAATTTAAATCGTATATTGTTAAACGTTAGTTTTGATAGATTCACGTGTCTTCATGGATGGCACTATCTATAGCCCTTAATCAGAGTTGTGGGCTGACCCTATCTGTCTAAGAACCGATAATCGTTGGGGTGAACGAGTTTGAGGCAAGCGTAGTTTGGGATGTCCTCCAGCTAACTGGAGTGACGATTTGCGAAAGGTGGCTGGCAGTGATTGGATGCTACAAGCCGAAGACGCAAAATGGCGCGTTTTAGGGGAGGCCTGTGTCCAGCAGAGGACTGCTACAGGCCGATGATGGCGCTGATAATCGGCGTAGAGCTGAGGTTGTCTTTCGGCGCCGTTCGGTCGACGGTTTTTACGTCTGCCCAAGATACTTTAGGTGTGCATGATTTTGGTGCCCTTTGCTCCTTGGCTCCTAGAGCGGCCGCTGCACTTGCTTTACCTTAGGATCGGTCTAGGTGTAATGCGATAGAGTTCGATACTTGTTGAAATATCGCGTGTTCGTTTTAAACACTCTTTACCTAATCGTAATTGTGGACATCTTTCTTTACAACTCTTATACATGTTTTTCAGGAATTAAATCAAAACGATAGGCGGCAATGTTTTTAAAAACATTTATTTATCAAAATATTAAAAACACCTAACCTGATATATTTAGTAATTAGTTTATTTTGGTAGATACATATGTAACGGGGTCTGGATATTTGGCATAAATAGGTTCTTATCCCAAATACCTTGTCCACCCAAAACTATTCCTATTGTTTTTATGTTGGTCATTACAATTTTGCGTTTGAAAAAACGGTGAATCCTGAATGTCTGGTTGGATCCCCACAATTTACGCAGTAGCGGTGGCGATGACCCAGTTGATGTAGGGAGTCAGACGCGTGTTGATGCTGGGGTACCACCCGTCAGCACAGCCTTGGACCCACGAGTGGACGCCCACTATGAAGCCGTTGACGAGGAGAGGGCTGCCGGAGTCACCCTGCGAGACAAAAGAGGATAAAGCAAGACTCCAAAAAAATTACAGATGGATTCTGTCTGCTAATTGATCCAGCGCACGTTGATTGTGATGGTCAGCTAGAAACTGATTGACTTGAATTAAGTAGTCAATGTTGAACCTTTGTTCATAAATTAAATAATGTTGAAACTTTGCAAACAAGGCTGTTTGCAAAGTGTGGCTAGACGGCCACTTTCGTTACTAAATACGATTAATATTTGTATTGTGTTCCTAAACAGAGAGGAAGGGAGGGGGGGGGGGGGGGGGGCACTGGTAGGCCGCCATCTTTTACTAGTTATTCTTTTCTCATGAATGGAGGGCTAGTCTCCTGGGAAGCGCGCAAACGCTAGACTGTTCAAGTTTCAGAATATCGGAGCAAAAGTACAATCGCACCTGGTCGTGTTTCGATATAAAAATGACAATCATTTAGAGTCGCTTCATATTCTTAGTTACCTGGCACTGTCCTCTGACACCAACGTCGAGCCAGCCAGCGCAGACCATGTTGCCGGTGACAGCGAAGTTGATGGTATTGTACCGATTGGTGCAAGTCTGCTGCGGCACTGTCCAGATCTGAACGTGGCGAAGCTCCGACGAGATGGAGTTGTCTGTTCCCTGCAGAACGATGTGCACATGAGTATCACGGTCATCTATAACCGTTTTTGGCTTCACCGTAGTCGAGCAAAGTCTATTTATTTTTGGTAATTTAACTAATGGCAGCTCTTCGCGTTGCACAATGTTCTCCAACCAATAGTTTTACCATGAGCACCATGTGTTCTTAAGTTATTGCAAAGTATAATTATGTCCTTAGTTGGCGAAGATATAGTTCAACGTAAAGAGCCGTCTGAAGCTAAAAACAAATATTACAGTTAGAGAGCGAAAGCTAAAATGCCAGTGGTGACATTTAGGTGTACCTATTTATATTATAACAAAGCAATATCACTGTGTTCGTCTCTTCGTCTTCCGCTAACTCCGCGGGTATGCCTACTTAACCAAGTAGCGGCTAGCTATGCCGAGATCATTTTAATATTCAGAAGAACTCTTTTAACCAAAGGGTAAAAGCGGATCCTTTTTAGTAAGACTCCCCTGTCCGTCTGTCTGTCTGCCTGTCACCAGGCAGAGGTTGCAGCTATAACAACAAATAGGTAGTAAAAACCGAATATTTTTGTCTGTCTGTCTGTCTATGTTAGTGACAATATAAAATGACCATACACTGCCTACATTTTTCTTAGGGCTCTGCTAACACTGGATTTTATGTTCACTTGCCGTATTTGAACGGAACCCTCGACGTGCGAATCCGATTCACACTTGGCTGGTTTTTTTAAATTCATATTTACCGAGAACGCTCCCCATCCGATAGCCCAGACCTCCTGGTTCTCAGTCAGCGTGTAAGAGCTACCGGCCAGGAACGCGGCCTGCACCCCGCCTGGGGCTAGATTTATGTTGAGGGTAGTCCGCAGCACGGCGATGTCGTTATCAAGGGTCGCTGGCACGAAGTTGGGGTTCGCTGTGATGCGGTTGATGATGTAGGTGAGGCCTCCGCGGTTGCTGTATGTGGAACCAACGCGGGCTCGCCACCAGGACACTGGGTCCGCACTAAAACAGGGAAACATGTCAACAGGCATATTTTTGGGAAAGACGATCAATAATACGATCGGCTTCCGCTATTTCGACGCAGTTGAATGCAGCATGATCACGGGTAGGGAAGATGGGGTTGTTTTAGGGTTGTATGCTATAACTTTGTATGTATTGCACACACACACACGTAAGCGATCGCTTTTACCTTAGTCAATATATAATAAGATAAGTGTTCCATGGTTTTATAAAAGAACTAACTATTTAGAAATTCAAATCGCAGCAAAAAAAGTGCTCTCCTGTACCCCGCCGTCCCCTAATTTGATAGCTCGTAGAAAATATATTATGTTAAATTTAAAAATATGCCGTTAGTTAAATAATAGTTTCTTGGTCCTGAAGGCTTTGCGGCAGTTAGATAACAAACTAAGAGAAATTATAGGGTTTGTCCTATTTAGCATAGTAAAAAGCTCTCGCAAAGTTTTTGAAAATAAATTAGGTACCCTTTTAACTGATGTTTAAGGCAGGCCCTTGGTTTTTGGTTATCTCTTGATTCTCATATAACGTAGGAAAATGATAAATTACGAGTAGTATATCTTTCGGATTACATCTAGATGAATCATTCTGAGGTAAAGCTTGCGAAGCGCTAAGCTACTTAAATGCACAATAGCGTTCATCAATACAAGATGGTGCTGTAATCGATACAGGCATTAAATTTCCCATTGCCTCTACGAGATGGCGCTGTTATCAACTTACACTCCGTTAGTGTAGAAGCAAGACGCGGCGGATAGTATGGCGTTGGATGTGAGGATGGCGCCGCCGCAAGAGTGCGCGTACGCACCCACGCCGACATTGGTCACCAGAGAAGTCGCGTACGGGTACGAGTCTATGGTCACAGTCTCACCGCCGGCTATCCTCCGGACTCTGCCCGCTGAAATTCATATATAAAAACGAATGAATATGTGGGATATTTCATAAGCATTCGCAATCTGGACAGCCTGTATTTAAGAGCCGAAAATAGAACATGTCAAAACTGTCTGTTTGTGTGTGGCATCGTATCTCCTAGACAGATAGACCGACTCGGACTCATTTAAAAAAAAACTTACAGCCGTTTTACTGTGATGGTTTTTAGCTTAGTGTTATTACATTAATATCGGTATAGCCAGAAATGAGATATTGGACTTTTCAACTGTATGTATAAGTTATCTGTTAGTTAATATAGTAAGTATTGCAAAAAATGTAGAACAAAGTAATCTTTCATTGGGTATGGGTATACAAACGGTCTGCTACAATCTAACTATGCAAATCAAGTAATTAGCTCCAATCATAACCTTACTTCTGGACGTAGCTATGTTAGCACAAAAATACAAGTTAGTACCTACCTATTCGAAGGAATGGATCTAGATAAACATGCCCCACTTACCCCTGGCATCGGCTCCTATTAACAAAGCACTTAATAACACCAAAGCAAGCATTTCAAAAACTAATATGTAACACACTTCTACCAAAATGTGTACGAAATGTACTACAACTCCCTTATCAGCCCTATCCGTTTAAATATCTATCAAATAACTTCGTAGATAATACCGAATTAATTGCAGGTTGACCTTGTCCATTATCTACAAAATATTGTTTAAAAGAAACTGCAAGTATGTGTATTATTCAATTAACCAATAGAAGCTCTGCTAGCTTCGGGGTATCCCCCTTCAGAATTAAGATGAATTATATCATAACATCGCCAGAAAACGCGGCCACTTCTAAACACATGCCTTTCCCAAGATATCCATGACGATCGGTTTTGTGCCACCCACAACAATGGCTTCCTATGTTAATTAAAAACGTCTAACTCCTCGTCGGGAACAACCCGACCTCGTAAGTCCTGGCTTTTGATAACAGATGTGGCTTGAGACCGAGGCACTGAGTCCCAAGATCAGTGGCGTAACTATAGGGTGGCAGGGGTGGCAAAATGCCACGGGCACCAACCTCTACGGGGCCCCCAACTGGCTTGGTTTAGAGCACAGAAGGGACGCTGATGCACTTCTTTATACTGAGGTGAGGAAGGAGCCCCATCTAACGAATTCGCCACGGGCCCCAGACGTTATAGTTACGCCACTGCCCAAGATTGTAATTTTCAGTCTAATTTAAGCACATTTAAAGTACTTCTTTCATTTTAGAGTTTGTACTCTGTACAATACTTTTGCCAGTTGTTCTGACTATTAGTTTGCACTTAGGTATAAGGACGCGAGGACTTAGGAGGTTATATTAGGCCCATTTCGGATTTATAATCGTGAGTCAGCCTTTTAATAAATAAATAAATATTAGTCCGAATATTTTTGGGTTGTGTTTGCAAACTTCAGGTCAGGTGCTCTTCAATGAATTGTTCTTATTTTTAATTTTATACGATGACTAGCTTTTGCCCGCGGCTTCGCACGCGTGAACCATGAGCATTTCAAAGAAGCTAGCAATTAAGCAACCGAGCAACCAAACCTGCAAGCTTTCAAGCATACATGCAAGTATGCAAGCAGGCATGCAAGCCTTCTAGCATGTAAGTATGCAAGCAGGCATGCAAGCAGGCATGCAAGCAGGCATGCAAGCAGGCATGCAAGCAGGCATGCAAGCAGGCATGCAAGCAGGCATGCAAGCAGGCAAGCAAGCATGCAAGCAAGCATGCATGCAAGTAAGCACCCATGCAAGCAAGCATGCATGCAAGCAGGCAAGCAAGCATGCAAGCAAGTGTGCAAGCAAGCATGCATGCAAGTAAGGACCCATGCAAGCAAGCATGCATGCAAGCAAGCGTGCAAGCAAGCATGCATGCAAGTAAGCACCCATGCAAGCAAGCATGCATGCAAGCAGGCATGCAAGCAGGCAAGCAAGCATGCAAGCAAGTGTGCAAGCAAGCATGCATGCAAGTAAGCACCCATGCAAGCATGCATGAAAGCAAGTATGCAATCAAGCATGCAAAGCAAGGACTCAAGCAAGCATGCAAGCCAGCCCCCGCATTGCCCCGCTGCCTTAATTTTTCTGAAACTGTAAATATTGCAGGATTTTTATAAAACAAACCTAACCTAACCTATAGGGCTGTCCTAAAATACATCCTAAATAGCTTTTGCCCGCGACTTCGTACGCGCTAAGATGTAAAATGAAAAAATAAGTTTTTTCCCGTTCCCGTGGAAATTTTGGGGAGTGCTTTCGGAGTACACTTAAAGCCTTTAAAGAAACACACGTTATAAATGTTAAGTCTCTTTCTTCCGCTGTTTCGTCTGGAAACGTAAAATCCGGTTTTTTCCCGTCCTTGTGGGCGTTTCGGAAAATCCTTTCTTAGTGTTCCCCTACGCTCCCGAATAAACCTACGTGACAAATTTCAACTTTCCCCCGCTTTTCGTTTTTCCCGTTTCCGTAAGAATTTCGCCAAATAAAGCATTTCCCGAAATTCTTACGGGAACGAAGAAGAAGAATTTTGGGAAATTATCTCATAATGCTCCCCTACACTCCCCAAGGAACCCACTTGCCAAATTTCAGCTTTCTACGACCAGTAAAACGTAAAATCCTGTTTTTTTCCCGTTCCCGTGGGAATTTTGGAAAGTACTCTCTTAATGCTCCTCTACATTCCCGAAACAACCTACATGCCGAATTTCAGCTTTCTGCAACCAGAAAACGAAAAGTCCCGTTTTTCCCGTTCCCGTGGGAATTTCGGGAAATCTTTTTGTAGCGCTCCCCTACACTCCCCAAGGGAAATTGAAGGCCAAATTTCAATTTTATACGACCAGTAAAACGAAAAATCGATCCCGTAGAACTGAATACATAAATCCCGTTTTTATCCCGTGGGAATTTCCAAAAAGCATTAAAACATTATTTTACTATTATAATCACCTACTTCTATGCCAAATTTGAAGAGTCTAGTAATTATAGTTCATAGGATTTCGTTAAACTGAATATATAAATCCTGTTTTTTTCCTTATCCCGTGGGAATTTCCAAAAATCCTGAAATGAGTTTCTTAGTTTTGTAATCACCTACTTTTGTATCAAATTTGAAGAGTCTACTTATTATAGTTACTGAGATAGTGTCACTCGGAATCGAATATATAATTCCCGTTTTTTCCTTATCCCGTGGGAATTTCCAAAAATCCTTTCTTAGCGGATGCCTACGTCATAAGATCTACCTGCATGCCAAATTTCAGCCCGATCCGTCCAGTGGTTTGAGCTGTGCGTTGATAGATCACTATGTCAGTCAGTCAGTCAGTCAGTCACCTTTGAGTTTTATATATATAGATTTTTAATTTTATACTTTTGTACATATATTTTGATTTTAAATTAGAATTATACAATGCAGTGTCTAAAATTTGAGTGAATGATTGTGCCAATCACGGCGATTTTATATTGAGAAGATGAGACGAGTGATTGAAGCAACGTGTTGAATGTAAAGCCGCTTGCTGCGCCCCCTCGCGGCCGGCGTCGTTAAGCTTTTATTCTTCGCGTTACGGCTAGATGGCGTTGAAAGCATAAACTAAACACCCAAATTAAGCGCTAGTAAGGCTTGTGTTAGCACTAGACAACGATCTACATAGCTACTTAATACATATATATCGAAAAATACATACTTAAATAGTATGAAACTTCCATGACACACAAGAGCTTACATAAATCTTACATAATATTTATTTTAATAGATACATACACAAATCACGTCTTTATCCCTTACGGGGTAGACAGAGCCTAAGGTAACAAGACCTAAATACCACGTTTAGCATGATCATGGGCATATTATGTGGAAAGGGGAATCAAAATAGTGATGGGTTGCTAGCCGCATCGCCTGTAACATGATTTTCAAGATTTTCGCCCATTCCCTCGATGGGCTTTTACCATCTGCGCGGGAAGAGAAGCAACTGGTACATTCTATGTTTTTCTTTACTCTCATACCAGCATGGAAGAACTACTAGAACTAATAAACAAAGGCATAGTTACACTACAAACCAAATACACAGCGCAAGTTTGATCGGAGAGCTTTAAATATGATAGAGATAGCCTTTATCTGAATTGAAATCCACTAAGTATACCTACCATGGCGTCAGCAAAAGAAATTCCCAAATCGAATTTTCCTACTTAAGTATAGCTAGTCATCTCCAACCCATATACGTCCCACTGCTGGGCACAGACCTCCTCTCAGGCTTGGGCACGCGGGACCATTGAATTGCTTTGCAGATGTGTGCAGGTTTTCTCGTGGTAAATTTCTAATGTAATTTGGCACATAAATTCCGGAAAACTCAGAGGTGCGAAGCCCGGGATTCGAACCCACTGCCCTTGAGAGGCCACAGGTCAAACCACTAGGCTACCACGGTTTTTACACCTACGCACACCCCAATAATTAATTATTAATAAGCAGGAGGCTTTCAATGCCTTACCAGATGCCTTCAGAGTGCTGTTAGGGGTAGTGCAGGCAAGCAATAACATTCACAAGCATGCATACAGGCAATCGAGTATGCAAGCAACAATGCCGCGTCAACCTGATGACGACATGATTGGAAAGAAAGAAAGAAGACATTTAATTTTATTCCTTTTTGCAAGACACACAAATATAAGAGTATTATACTCAATTCTGTAGAAAAAAAAAACAAGAAAAAACACACATTAAAAATAGATTATCAGCGTTGTGTCTTCGCAAAAGTGAAATGGTTGCTGGCTCAGCGTTACGCTGAGGTGTTAGACACCTGCAGCACTGATTTTCAGCCAGAACTGTCTGTGACTCACGAAACGATATACAGATAAAATATACTACATCATCCATAAACGTTTACGTAATTAAAGTAATAAATAGATAGGACCCGACTTATGTCTAAATAAAAAAATGCGTAAATTAATTAAATAGTTTACAATGAATACAAAATAAAAAGGAGGGAAAACTAAATTGCTGGCATCAACAGGTCACCACTATACTGAGCTTAACATTAAACCAAGTTTTATTTTTTTCATCAATCAATCATGTTAAACGTGGCCTTTAGGTCTTGTTACCTAAGGCTCAGTAAGGGACATAGACGTGATTTGTGTATGTTTGTATATATTTCTTTCTAGCAAGTGGCCATTACTGTTAAACGATACCTCCTTTGACTTCGGAGACGGGAGACCATAATTGTTTAACACACGGGCACTCCCAAAGCACTCATCATATCTTTTTCTGGAATACGCTAAGACACGGATAACAAAGTGTATCTTATTGACAATTAATACTATCTGATACCGTATAGCCTATCATTCGACTTTCCTCACAGACAACATGATTGATCTCACAAAGCCAAGCGATCGATAATCGGTACGTGACCGAGCACAGCTAAAGATAAGTACCGTTTAATTTTAGTGAATACCTAAGGGATGCGTCGTAATTTTACCAAATATATATCGTAAACTTCTAGACATTAGGTAGAATTTAAACCTGCATGTTGAAGAGACAAAAGAAAAAGATTATTACGGTATATTGTCAATGGCGTGCTTTTTAAATTAAAAAAAATAAGATTGACAAGTACCTACAACGTATTTCATAATGAGCTAATGGAAGGGAAAATTCCCTTCAGCCACGTGGTTCGACAACGAAGTCCGACATGTCGGACGACGAGGAATATTAATTCCTTGCTGTCCGACATGTCGGGCAATCAGGAATTTAATATTCCACTTGGTTGGACCATTGGGCCACGAGGATTTTTAATACTTCACTTGGTTCAACATGTCGGAAAGCTAGGAATTAAAATTCCTCGTCGTCCGACATGTTGGACAACGTTGTCGTACCACGTGGCCGAAGGGATAAAACCCTTCGTATGCAACCTAAATTCTGTATTCTACCGATACAACTTCACAATGGTCTTCTTCTTCTTCTTTTTCAATATGGCTCCATCGATCGATGCGATGATTTCGCCAACGTCAAAGTAATAAATAGGTACAGTATTCAAAAATCTTGTGACAAAAATGTCGGCAACTTTGTTCGGCAGAACACGGTCACAAGACCCTCCCCCCCTGTCGGGCTCTTAGCCAACGGATAATGGTATCCCTCAGAATCTGCCAGGAAATCAGTAACCGATGGGTGCACCGGACCAAGCACCGCAGCTCTTGGTCACACGCGGAGGTAACCCAACTTGCACCCCTTCACAATAGTCAAAAGGCTAAACTGGCCGAGCGACACCCACGTGACACCACACAAACGCGCACACCTTGGCATGGATACGAATATTATCGTGATACCAGTATGTCAATTGAGGATCGCGGATTTCAAAACAACCGGAATCGCTGCGTTACGCATCAATATTTCGTGATATGGATCCCAATTCGCAATATGCGTGTATCATACGACATGCAAATAAACTAATCTACTTCATAGCTACTTTTTCTCTTACAGTGTGTCGCCAGCTTTAGATATAGCACACATAAAACCATCTCCTTCGTGTCCTCTGTCAGAGTCATCGCTCGACAACGAAATGCGGTGGTACGTGTTGCTGTGTGTAGTGCTGTTCAACAATGGTCAGTTTACCAAACAGTGTTCAGACTTAATGTTAAACTGAACGTGGGAAACAGAGTTAGAGTGCATGTGAAAGTGGGTAACGTAATCAAGAGCCTCTAGTGTATCTTTTTGATTCAAAAATGATAAAAAGAAAGAAAATGAAAGCATTTATGTCGGACATTGATACATCTATATTATTTGATATTAAAAATTCGAGGTAAAAGCTCCGCTAACGGCACGTAACGGCGATAAACTGGGGGGTTACTATGACGTCTTAATGCGATTCAATTACGATTCAGTTGAAGTTCGCTTGCTGTCAGATCCATACTAAAAATGACGGCTAAAACGCTGCAGCTATAATGCGTTTTAATGCGACTAAAACTTGCACTAAGCGCTCAGTCAGAGCATCAAAAAGCCGGTAAAGTGTGACACAGACCTGCGCACTGAGGGTTCCGAGAAAATTTTAAAATCAAAATAGTCCCGTAATCTTATTTTATTTTAGTACAAACAAACTTTGTTTGTCATAGAAATCACTCTATTTATTTGAGAATCAAAATGGAACTAACGTGGGACACTAAATCAAAAGATGTGAAATAAATTTGATTCATAGGTAGGTACTCATAATTAGTACCTAATCAATTAAACTATGCGCCTTAATCAAATACTTTAGTGGGTTGTACAGTCGACGTCAAAGATATCTTTACATTTTAGAGCCTTGTCGCTCCAAGCACTTTGACAACTTCTTATGAAAGTTCAAACATGAAGTTACAACGACAAAGCATTAAAATCTTTGACGTCGACAATTACCTACTAAACGGGTGTTTTATTCTTCAAATCAATCATTTCATTCAAATGACATCTCTTGGTTTGACCATTTTAAGTTTACGGTCAAAACTGAAGAACAGCGTTTGTAACGTTTGTTGTTAAAAAAAAATTCACACAGACTTTTTTGCTAACAGTTGCGGATGTACACAAGTCAATTTTCTTGACGACTAAAGTGGTTCACTATTCAATTGCAAGATTTGAAGCAAACATGAAGCGAATCTTCTAGATAATATTTATAAATTCCTACCGTAAAAAAGTCTGCCAAAAGCGTGACAGATTGTTTTCTATAATTATCTATATCTCCGAATCAGTTGAAGACCACCGGTTCCTTTTGAGGAGCAACTCTTAAAACGCTTAGGAACATGCTCGATATTTGATTTTTTTTTTCAGCTTACGGCCAGCAAGTATGGCAGTTGAACTCTGCCGTATCGGACTTTGCCGTCGGCCCCACGGACGCCGTCCACTGCCGCCTGGCAACACCAGGGGGCGCCACGGTCTACGACGGCTTTGGCCCGTGCCGGGTCAACATTGACCGAGTCACGGCAGAACACAATGGAGTTTGGACCATGAACGTCATTCAACCAAACAACGTGCTGGCTGCCATACAGACTTTCTCTGCCCAAGTTACTACTGCGGGTATGTATTGCAATCTATCAGTAGAAGAGTAACGTAACTGAATGACTGACAGACAACGCACAGCTTAAACCACTAAAGTTACAGGCTACTAAAATTATCCATTAGAAATGTGACATTATTGGATGAAGGACTCTGACGTTATCTGCAAGGACGAAGTTAACTAAAACGCCCAATCTAGTAACTACGCATTTTAACTTGCCACACAATGCCCAAGTCTGAACTAAATTTGCTATCGATAAATGTTGCTCATAATTTTTCTGTGAAAGTATCAAACGGGACACAGCCAAGAAGTAACGTTAGCTTGCTCACTTCTTAAATTTTCACAAGCATTGACGTAGCTTCTAAAACTATTCCCAGTGCCCGCAGGCACTTCAAATACAAGCGAAGAAGCTAGCAAAGCTAAATTACGAGATTAAGTATCTCATTCTTAAACGTGATAATTTCATCAGTGCACTTAGTAGCGCCGTGTAGCTTTCACTCTAGTCGGCATTTAGTTTACGCCCGTTGATGTCGTATTTAAAAAAAAATACATCACAAATATTCCTCCATTAAAAAAGTGGTGATATGCCCAGTGGTTTGACCTATGGCCTCTCACCAGAAGTGGGCCGTATATAGACTGCAGAAAATGATGACAATGACATACATTCCAGGCTCCAAGCCCACGGTGACCACGCAAGTCCAGACCAACAAGCCACTGGTAGACCTCACTTGCTCCGTGGTGACCTCCGACGTGGTGACCGCCTGTGTGTTCCGTGATCCTTCAGGACAAGTGCTACAGGCAAGGCAGGGCGTGGCGGAAGACCGGTACAGCTTCATCGAAAGGTACAAATCAAATAAGTGTTTTAAAACAATTCGTAGGGTAAATCTCTCTTGCGCTTGCAATTTATTAAAGGTCGTCGTGACGTGACATTTTGAACATGCACCTTCAAACAGCCATTAAAACAACTCCGTTATTTGTTGGAAACGATAAGTAAATATGGTGTCTATTGAAATTAAGTAAAGTAATGTTTAAATGTGTTTCTTCCATGCTGGTCTGGGAGTAAAGAAAAAACATAGAATGTACCAGTTGCTTCTCTACCCGCGCAGATGGTAAAAGCCCATCGAGGGAATGGGCTAAAATCATAGGAATCTTGTTACAGGCGATGAGGCTAGCAACCCATCACTATTTTGATTCCATTTTCCACCTATACGCCCACAATTTTGCTAAATGTGGCCTGTAGGTCTTGTTACCTTAGGCTCTGTCTACCCCGTAAGGGATAAAGACGTGATTTGTGTATGTATGTATGTTTAAAGTAGTTCTTTAAACATTATTAACAGCCTCCCAGTCTGAGTAACTCTTCAGAGTGATCAACTCAACCAAAACACAGCTTCTTTAAAATTCTACAGAGCACCTAAATCTTACCTAAAATAAATTCAAAATTCACAGTTCCCAAACGGGCATACAGAGCTGCGGTCTTCAAATCAACGAACCCCTCACATCAGACCTCGGTCTGTGGCGCTGCGACATACAAACAGCCTCTGAGACCTACTTCGGACACCTGACTGTGCTGTGCCCGTGGGCCATGATGGACCCTGAGGTTGCTGCCGCCGTAGTCTCTGGTAATTTCTAAGCATTGCGCACTTATGAAATGGTCAACTGTTCAAAGGCAATTACATAAGAACTGGGTCAATAGATTAAAAGTTGTTACGAAAGTAGGTATGTAGATTCTACACTGAGTCAAGAATAAAACGAGTAGGTAATTAAAGTTTTCGTTCTTCCTTCAATGTCAGGCCAATGGCCCAAAGTCATTTCTTTATAAAATTTAAGCTTGTGAAAATAACTGACGAAGATAACGAAATTATGAATAATAATATACTGTAAAAGGAAGTAAAACTATGCAATAATGTAATGTTCTTTTGATAACCACAAACTGTTTGCTTTGTAGAGCCCACTCTGTCCAGCGAGACTTACGACATAGTGGCGCATGAAGGCGAGAGCGTGACCATGTCTTGCTCTGTTCAGTCCGCCATCCGCTACTGCTACTTCAGAGCCCGCAATGGAACCATCTTCAACGTTCGTCCTGGTTAGTAACTTCTAATCCTCTGATTTGCACCTATTGTACATAAAACACGTTTTTTTACTGGATCTTGATAATTACTAAATATTCTTTGAGTTCAAGGAAAAACATTTTATTGGAGGGATGATAAAATAACAAATCAAAAACGACAACTTAAAAACTTCCTTCTTGAAGACCTAAAAAAGGCTAGTTATAACATTCCTCCCATCCCTAATTTAAAGCCTAGTTCTTTACTAGTATATTTACGCGTTACACTTTCTTTTTTTTACTTCAACGTAGGCCTCCTGGTTTCTTTGGACGGCGGTGATCGCTTATCGTCAGGTGACCCGACTGCTCGTTGGCCTCTCTCTTTCTAAAAAAATACATAAAAGAATGGAGCAAAATCATTATCTCTGTACTATATTTTCAGGCTAGATAAGAATCAGAATCTTAGTGAGTCATGCCTACTTAGAGTAAAACTGGGGATATGCAAATGCTACAATAAAATGTATAATAAAACAAGATAAATATCCAATCAGTATCGATTATCTATCAATGAAACCTCACGACCGAAGTAGTCAAAAAATTTAATTCAGCTGTTTATGTAATCCCCATTTGCAATCAGAGAGCTATATTTCTATTAATCATAGTCATAAGATGTAATAAAAAGAAAAGTATTGAACTGACTGACTGCTTCATCATCGTCAAGGATTTTCAATGTCAATTAACATACAAGGGAACGAGAATTTTCAGATTTTTTCCTATTATAACTTTCCTGAAAATTTGGCAGTTTCGGTAACTTTCCAACGGTTCATCACTATTCCCAACGTAAAGAAATACCATATCCTAGCTTAACCTCAAAAGAAGAATAGTATGTAACATACAATGACTTCATCACCTATCTCATCTTAACAGGCATGTCCTCCCCTACATTGGAGTACGTAGGCGCAGGGCTGGACGCCGGCGAGTGCGGCGTGCGCTTCTCGCAACTCCTGCGCACCGACAGCGGCACGTGGAGCTGCCATGTTGGTTTTCCGGACAGCGCGGAAGCCGAGCAACGCGTCCAGTTGGCCGTCGAAGTCCAAGGTACTATACACTGCAACTGATTGAACGAGGTGTTACTTTTCGAAGGTCCATATTTATTATGGACAAAAAACATTGATCTTTGTAATACTCCGCTGACTTACTACGCGTGCATGAGTCCATGCGTTAATTTGGAATGATGATGTGGATTTACCATGACGTTCTAACGCGATTCGATTCCGATTCAGTTCAGGTTTAAGCTGTCATTTTTAGTATAAATCTAACAGCGCGCGAACCTAAACTGAATCGGAATTGAATCGCATTAAGACGTCATGGTAACACTCTGGATTGGCTATATGTACCTAGTTAACAAATGTTTCCATGCGGTCGATGTTCAAAGCGTACTTTAAGAAACCTAACCCACTGCAACGCGAATCAATTCTGAAATGCAAGTATAGTTATAAATTTGCTCATAATAAAAATGCAAGAACCGTCCGGATTGATATTCCAATCTTACTTGCTTATTACTTGGATTACCAAGCGGCAGTAAGTACCTATTTGCCCTGTTCTGTTCCGGCGCGGAGAGTAAGACATCTGGTGAAATTACCAACTGGCACATAATGAGATATTGTATCTCAGCCTTCTAAGCTGGTAACGCATCTGCCATCTGCATCAGGTGATCCATTTGCTCGTTGGCCATCCTTGCGGTATAAAAAAACAAAAACCTATCGCAATGGATAATTGTGATTTATCATTTCGTTACTTGCTAACAGAAGTTCAAATTGTTGTGGTGTTCTTAGACTTCGCATCTTATCTTAGCATCTCCAGCCTATATACGTCCTACTGCTAGGCACAGGCCTCCTCTCCGAATGAGAAGGCAGCTATAGTTAAAGTTCACATTAATAATTTTCAGAAGTGTTGTCTGCAACCCAGTACGTGGAAGGCCCGGAGCTGGTGGTGTCGGGCATCGTGCGTGGCAGCCCAGCCCTGGACTACTGCAGATTCGTTCGCATCGACGGACTAGGTAAATATCAACTGTACCTCTATAACGCCTATGCGCGATATTTAAAGAAACCGAGAAAGAGTACTCCCAAAATACAAGAATAAAAGTGCCTCCTCTTTCTTTTTGTGTTTTGTCTCGAGCTGTGACAGTCGTGTTCCTTGCAATCTTTGGCTTTGAAACTTAGAAAACTATTAAGAATAGGAGTTGCTTAAAAAACAGTTAATTTTTAACCCAGCTGTATGTATAAAACATTTTATACAGTGCTGGTGAACTCGCTCAGATCACGAAAGAATCAACTAAAGAAGAAAAAATATATAAATCCTCTGCAGTAAGGTTGAGAGTGCGGAGAAGATACTGTCATTTTATGCATGTAGGGTGTAGGGCGTATTTAATTTTTTGTGGTAAGACGTAAGGGCGTAAGGACGTAAAGGCACAATACCTAACTTAGCATGTAAGCGTAAAAACATTAGAGGGGAGCTACCTCCTAACTACTATAAAATTTGTTATGATATTCAAGGTTTCACATCAGAGAGCGTTCCTACTGGCTACTCCGATAGCAGTTCTCTAAGTCATGGCGTGTGCAAGATCCGCGTGGCTGATCCCACCGTTCTGGACCATCATCCTTGGACCGTGGTGGCCATGGTTACCGGGCACAATGAGGAGCTGTCCCAGTCCACTGATCACACTCTGACCATGCCGCCGTCCATGCTTGATGGTAATTAAATTGACACTGAGAATTCGACGGAAATAATCTGATATTTTTTTGTATAAGCAAGCAATTCTCACAAAATTTATAGCCCCGATTTTTCTATTTTCAACGACGGTATTACTATTTCCATCGCTGTCATAAAAGAAGAGGCGTCCCAATAATTATGTCCATACGTTTTAGATGTCCTTTCTTTGCGTTACGCCGTACAAAGTCTAACAAAATTAGGAAAACAAACTTTGTAGCGTTTTTTGTCCCATTGAGATTCAAGAACCCACGATACTCGATACTGAGCAAAAAAAAATATTAAATTGGTAGAAAACATCACAATGTTAAAAAGTGATATTTTCATTGAGAAATCAATCGCTAACGCTACCAATCTTTCCAGATCCCAACACAAGATGGTGGATCTACGTGCTAGTGACGCTATCGGTCGTAGTACTCGTGCTGGTGGTATTCTCTTTCAAACGCAACCGGCGCTGGGCCGCCGAGCGAGCTTACGGCATGCGCAGTAGCATGCGCAACAGCATGCGTAAGGAACCAGTTTTTGACGAGAAACCTCCCCTACCCGCATAAAGGTCAAAAAACTTTTAACCTTCTCAACGCCAAGAGAAATATGTAAGCTAATTTAAAACTTATGCCATTGTGTAAAAGTTAGGCCCATTATGTTCTGCGACTGATTTATCGGTCATTGGAGTTGAAAAGGTTAAGGACTCTACGTAGGTACGCGGAATTAGTATTTATAGACTGACCGCTTAAATGAGTCTTACCCCACTCCCCTGTGCCGCGCGGGCGAGGACTCATTCTCACTCAGCGAGGACGCGGGAAACCAGTACCTACTCAAGATATTTTCGAGAACCATGTAAAACACCCTGGGAAAACGAAACGACACAATAAGGATCATATGCCACTGCGACACTATGGCGACCTTGCCAGCTACGTAGCCTAAACAAATTAGACGTTGCCGAACCATTGCCTTGTGTATTATATTAGCTGCCTTTCGATGTTAATATAAAGGATATGGTAGCTGGCGACGTCGCCATAGCGTCCCAGTGGGATAGGACCCTTAAAATACAGTAGGTACTTAGAACACAGCCACCCAACGGTACCAACTAAATAATACTTAACTGTTTTATGATCGTATTATGTTAATGGTGTGCAAATTTGTAATGGCAATATGGTCATTGTATTTCGATTTGATTTTATTATCGCTTCCTGTATTTTTTTTAACCTGAAACTGTGTAAGCTTGTACTTTAAAAATATAATTTAATATAGAGTAGGTATACCTATACTTAACCACACGTTTTTTCACCTACTCAACTGTGATATGTTAACAACTTCCAAATATAAATGTTTTATGTTATGTCAGTGTGAATAAATGAAATACCTTCATACTAAGTTTTTTTTTTATAACTATAGAACTCTATCTCGCAGCGTCGCTTCCTAATTTGCCGTATTTCAATTTGAGGTCTTACAACGTTGGTAGTAGCAATGTAGTAAGCGTTTTCAAAAAAAAAGTCCACATGATTTTTTGCCAGTATTTAAATATTTTGGATATATCGATTCTCGTACAAGAAAAAGTGTGTCCTAGATTTAATTATGGAATTCATTTTCCTGTTCGTCACGTTCCATACGTATTTATATTAAAATAAATGACGAACTGGAATGGAAATTTTGGAAAAAATGTTCATGTGGATTTTTTTTGTAAAACGCTCAAGTAACCTACCCTACCCTACCCTACCTACCTACGTATAGCCTACGGTACGGACGCCTGCTAAAACAGAAATACGAACGAGGCGCCTGGAGTAAAACTTTTAGCCAAAAGTCATACTAGGCTAAAAACATACTGGACCACAATGGAGTCAGTGATACGCCTGTGCTGTGTGTGGTCCTGATATAGGTACAGGAGTCTTACCATGACATCTTAATGCGATTCAATTCCGAACCAAAGTTGGATTGATCGCTGTCAGATTTATACTAGAAGTGTCAAAAATTACAGCTAAAGAATCAGAATCGAATAGCATTAAGTCGCCATGATAAGGCCCCAGGAGTTGTTAAATATGCAATGATGATGATGTTCCATATTTAATATGACTTTTATTTAACAGGGGGAACTTTTCCCCAATCTCAAGTAAAAGATTTCATTGTATTGAAAATAATCGAATAATAATTATAATTACACATAAACGGATAACTCATGTATAAAAAGTCGAGTGATGCTCGACATGTTTCGGACAATTTCGTAGTCCTTCTTCCTGGAGCGCTCGCCCCGGCGGCATACATTTGACAGTAATAAAAATGTCTATGAAAACGAGGGTAGTTGTGCGCCGCTGTCAGTTGCGTCGAGCAGCCGCGCGAACAGAGCGCTGGCGCGCAGTGTTCGTTTCGCTGCCGCCGGGGCGAGCGCTCCAGGAAGAAGGACTACGAAATAGTCCGAAACATGTCGAGCATCACTCGACTTTTTATACGTGAGTTATCCGTTTTTTGTGTAATTATGATTGAGTCTCACGGTAGTTTCATGTTGAAAGGAATATAGAATTAATTATGTAGGTACATGAACTAATTTCACATTTGTCAAAGAAGTAATTTCCAACTTCTTTGAGAACGGTTCCTCGGAGGTATCTACCTATTTACACAATTCAGTTTCTTTGGCCGTAGGTACATCAAAATAAGCGTCAGTACAAAAATGAGTCGATATATTCTGGGAATATTTAGATACCCACTTGTAAGGATAACAAATATCATTATAGTCTATTAGTTCTAAATCGATAACATCCGAGGTACTCAAAACTATATTCAAGTATTGATTACAGTACCTACTAGTACGAGGGGCACACCGAAATGATCGAGAATAAAGTACTTTAAACTGAGTTACATTAAATCCTTTTTTATCACATGCGTACTGGCGACTGACAGTCACGATGCCGTTTTCACAATTAAAAAAAAATAACGTCATATTTTTTTAATTCCATTTTCAAATTGACAAGTCGATGGACAAAATGGAGCTCACGCGTGAAAATTTTCGTGCAATTATTTATCACAACTTTCGTCGAGGGTTATCTCCAGATAACTGTCTTAATGAGCTTGTTTCTATATATGAAATTGAAGCACCTAGTCAAACGACAATATATCGTTGGTATGCAGAGTTTCGACGGGGTCGTGCCTCTCTCAGCACCGTACCTTCAACAGGTCGGCCGAAAACAGCGGTGTCGCCTGAAAATGTCGCGGCTGTGGAAAAAATACTAAAAGAAGATAGACATGTGACATACGACCAGATTCGGGCAACCATAGGCATTGGAATGACTGCAATCCACACTATTCTGCATAGTGAGTTGGGTGTCAGAAAATGGATTTCCCGGTGGGTACCCCATAATTTGTCAGAAGAGCAAAAGGCGGCTCGTATTGATTGGTGCCGATCTACTCTAAAACGCTACAATGGAGGAAGGTCAAAAGCCGTTTATAATATTGTCTCGGGTGACGAATCCTGGATTTATTCCTATGAGCCTGAAAGAAAGCACCAGTCGGCAGTTTGGGTCTTCGATGACGAGGTCAAACCAACGAAAGTTGTGCGTTCCCGCAGCGTGTCGAAGAAAATAGTGGCTTCGTTCGTTTCAAAAAAAGGACATATTGCCACAATTCCTTTACAAGAACAAAGAACGGTTACCGCTGATTGGTATATTACAGTTTGTTTGCCAGAGATGCTGGCCGAACTTCGCCGAGGGAACCCCACACGACGTGTCATCTTACATCACGATAATGCGAGTTCCCACACCGCCCGTAAAACAAATCAATTTTTGAACGAGGAAAACGTTGAGTTGATGTCCCATCCTCCATACAGCCCTGACCTGAGTCCAAATGATTTTTTTACGTTCCCTAGAATTAAAGATTTATTGCGTGGTCAGCGGTTTGAAAACCCAGAAGCCGCCGTGGAAGCCTATAAATCGGCCATTTTGGCAATGTCTAGTTTAAACTGGAATTACTGTTTCAATGACTGGTTTAAAAGAACGCAAAAGTGCATTGATTGTAACGGAGAGTACTTCGAAAAACAATAATATATAATTTGTGTATCAAGTGTACTTAGTTTTTTAAATTCCCGATCATTTCGGTTTGCCCCTCGTAAAGTGATCCATTCAACCTGAAATTATAGTTAATTTGGTAGGAAGCATGTCATATAAGGTTATAACTACTAGTCATACGAATGTTTTGTTACTTTTTAGTTTGTTTTATGGTTTATCGAGGGTTATGTGATACATTACAATATCAAAATTATTGAAATTAATAATTAATTCACTGCAATAGCCAAATCAACGTTTGGCTTGACTTGTTTCGGTTTAATTGGTTTAATGCGATTTGAACTGATCGAGTGTTGCCATACATACTTCCTTATATTTGTCAGCTTGTTTGTATAGTGCTTTCCACTGGCGTTCGTGTCGCCACAGTGTATGTGTCTTTTATATGTTTAGTTTTAATTTTATCTGGGTCCTACTGAAAAACAGCGTTGCGGCTTGCCGCAATATTATGCTGAGTGGGGCCCATTTTACACCATATCGGTACTATTGCTAAGTATATTGTATTTCTTCTTCCTATTATATATCTACGTGTATCGAATGTGTGTAAATAAATGTTTCTCTCTCTCTCTCTCTCTCTCTCTCTCTTATAAGGTCTTATAATTGTGCAAATGTCCACAATTCACTGCTTTTGTGAGATGATATTGAGAGTTTATGTACCGTGAAATTTGTGACTAACGATTTTAATATGTACTTACACCACATATATCAACTTAATTATACCTACTAGGTACACAACCTCTTCTTTCTCGATCGTTACGGTTCCCTTCTGGCAGTACCTTCTGGATCCGTGCACCCTGGGCAACAACGGTTAAGCAAATTCCCTTGTATTAATTAGCCGTCGGTTTGTATCAGACTGATATCAGAAGGTTAGGTTCGTTTTTTTTACCGTGCGGTGGTATTTTACTCGACAATTCATAAGCCAAAAAACTAAGCTAACTTCACATGCCGCACAAACGCTGTTGCCTTGCAGGTGTAAACGGAATTTAAGGAAGTATCTTTGGTTTACCGTAGGAAATGATGCACTTCCTATGAAGCACTCATAGACCACTTGAAGCCATAACACCGATAAGAATGATGGAAAGTCTTTATAAATAGTGAAGTTGAAGAGCTGGCTTAGTCATAGTTACTTCAACCGGCAAAATGTTTATTCCCGCCATTGTGACTATCGTTTTTGCGACATCATGTGCAGGTAAGTAAGTTTTGCTGTTATAGACCGACCGCTTAAATGAGTCCTCGCCCGCGCGGTGTAGGGATGCGGGGTAGGACGACAAAGGGGGCCGAGAGAGGTGCGGGCGGTTAGTGCGCCTTACGCCCACAATCTTGCTACCTGTAAGTACCTGTTACCTTAGGCTCTGTCTACCCCGTAAGGGATAAAGACTTGTGATAAGATTTGTGTATGTGTGTGTGTATGTGTATAATTCAGTAAGTACATTTGAACCAGGCACGAAACAGGGAGGATTTTTTAGGTTAATTTTTAATCATTTTTAACGTACTTTACTTTAAATCAACTTTCCCAGTTTTAGTGTTCTTTATTATTATTTAGTTTGTATATTAATAAATTCATTTGAATCAATTAAAAAATGAAAGTAAATTCAGTAAACTTTAAAAATGGAAGGAATGGACGGAACGACTTGAAAGTATGAGTAAGTAAAAAACTGTCGTGAACTGAATTTTAAATAGATACATAAGGCCCGCATAATGTGATCTCTGATCATCATCTTTAATTCAATGATTACTCAGGCGTTAGCGCTCAGCTGCGCGTAGCATCCAACGCTACGGCATCCATCCAGAGGTTTCCCTTCACGGCAGCCATTTTGTATGGCCCGACGGAGCTGATATTCCGGCAGACATGCGGAGGCTCCATACTCACCACGACGGCGATCTTATCCGCTGCCAGCTGCTTTGACAGCCAGGGCAGGTCAGTGAGAAAATCGAAAACTAAAGGTTCTTCTTTCGTCGTACTTTTGACGTACCTCGTTTTAAACAAGGGGTTGAGCTACTGTTAATAAAATGGCGCTACCTGTCTAGAAGGGGGCAAGGCGTTTACCTTCCAACTAACGCCTACGACACCGGTTGTAACCGGTAGCAGCATTTTTTCGCTTCGTAGCGAAAACTGCTTACGAACTGAGAACCCAACAGAAATTAAGTGAACTGGCTCTTGGTGCTGAATGTGTTATTTCTTTTGAAAACCGCGTTTGACACTTTTACATGCTTTTGTTTATATTTCTAAACAATACTGAACACATAGAAAAGCCGAAAATTAAAGCTATGGCCGGGAATCGAAACCGGATCCTCATCATTCCGTGATGTGTGTGATTCTACCCCTAGTACACCCATAGCAGGTTAACCAAGCAGTAAGGCCCCACGAAATGATAAGGATCCGGGTTCAATTCAAAGTTCAGTGTTGTTTAGAAATATAATTTCTAACGGGTAAACCGTAAAATCAAATACAAAATCCGGAAATTCTGGATTCTTTGATAGTAATATTTTTATTTGCTGCCATCTCTTTCGGTAAGATCTTTACTCAAAGAAGATTGCGCGGCAAAAAATTCTTCTATTTTTATAAACACACAATAAAGCACCCTTGTGTTTATTGGTAAACCTTAGCAAAGTACATATTGTTTGTAATATCGTCACACCATACCATCTCACACCATCCAGTAGTGAGGCATCAAAGCATCGTTGACTTAAACAATAGTTTTATATCTTCTTTCAGACCAAACCCAACGACCCAGTACAGAGTTCGCGTCGGCTCGGACCAGCCCAACGCCGGAGGTTCCGTCCACACAGTGCGTCTGATCACTCTGAACCCGGCGTTCGACTACCGGACCAAGAGGGCTGATGTCGCCGTGCTTCGAGTCACAACCATGACCTACTCGCCCACTATCCAGCCTGTGACCATCGCTGGAGTCAATTACAATGTATCGGACAATGATGCCGTTTTCGTGATGGGATGGGGACAGAATCAGAGCGTAAGAACATTGTCAAACCTTTGCTTTGTCTCTCCTATGTGCTTTAATTGGTAAATTTATTCCTTTTGATCTAAGAACTGCTCAACCTCTTTGGTCTATTAAGCCATTTTTAAACTACTAAACCAGATGACTCTTCCATATTACTCAGTAGGTACATACTCGTATTTGTGGAAAGATTGCGTTTGAATTAACTTGGGAGTATTCGGACCGCGCCTTTAGTGATTAGACGACTACTCTGAACCAGCTCTAAACTTTTTCAGGTGTCAATTGAGCACCGCAACACGCTCCGCTACGCGAGGCAGAACATCATCAGCCAGTCGTACTGCACGGCTGTCCTCGGTTACGAAGGTGTACCAGTGTCTGAAGACATGTTATGCACGAGGCGAACTAGTGAGGAGTTCTGTGAGGGAGACTACGGGGGCCCAGTAGTGCACGCGTCTAATTCCGTGCAAGTGGGGGTAGCTTCATACAGCTACCAGTGCGGGGTCAAGCGGTATCCGAGCTTAAGCGCCAAGGTCGGGTACCACGCGGTATGGATAGCTAATTCAGCTAGATAATATACTACCTATATTTTTATGATTTATAAGTCAAGTACATTGTCTTCGTTGAACATTGGGGGCTTCGACGAAAGGTTAAAAAACTGTTTTACGTTTATTTTAATGAATTATCTAAATTAAACACCATGATTTAAAATTGAAAATACATTTAATTCAACAGAATAATACCATTGTTTGTTCATTTTTCCTATATGGTTAGCACGACTTGCTACTATTGTTCGTCACTAAATGCATTTAAGTTTATTGAAACAAGCCGTAAGTTGCGATAAAACATTGGTAGCAACTATGCCAGCCGTTATAGAAGAACATAATGTAAGTACCTACTTACATCGTAGTCCTCACGCAGGAGGGGCCGCGACGGCTTAGCAATAAAAATAATTATAAAGTGATGGAATTCCGTTTGTTGATTATCTTCAGAGTCGATCGTGACGTAGCTTAGACCTAAAGTAGTTGACTAGGTCAACTTGCATGCTGAGCTTTTCGCGGGGGTTGCGCTGACGCAACATAGGCACCAGCGACAGCGCAAAATGCAGGTCTTGGTCGGCTGCCAGCAATCCCGGCATCTCCACCATTACTCTGTCGGGAAGTGGCTCTAGAAAAAAAACAACAGGTTGCACTTCGGGAGCGCCGGTAGAAGTGAAAACTATACACACGCACACTCGCGCAAGCGCCCTGTGCGGTAGAAAGAGTGGGGGTATTACTTTTCGATCAGGTTACGTGTCCTGACGCGAGTTTAACATTTTTTACCCATCCCAAAAAGTGCACAATGCCGCTAAACAAGTTTTCACTTCAAAAACAACATAATTAGTGTAAACCAAAAAAAATGTCGAGTGAACTTGTTACACAGATTCCATGCCACGAAAATGCCGAAATAAACACGTTTATTTTATGTTTTAACAGGGCCATAGTAATTTAATACGCACACACTACCACTATCACTACAAATGATATAGATATACCCCAAAAATAGACGGGCAGATAAGGCCTTATATAGTCTCAGGTTTCCTTTGCCCTCTTTTGCATATGAGAAAGAAAAAAAACTAAATCCTTTGACTAAATTTCAGACCGGCATAACGAAACTCAATGGATTCCGCTTTTGTAATTTCGACTCTGCCACCTTTAATTAACCCGTAATTTCTTACGGAACTTTACTCTATTCACACTTGTGGGTAGATTTTTCACCTGACTGCCTAATAGGTGCATTGTTTTTGCTACCGTTACTGGAATAGGGTCGAGTTGTAGTTGAGGAAGGCGATGGCGTGCTTGTCATGTTGAGACGCCAATCTTGGGAACCTGAAATGTAACAGAGGGCCATGGTTATTTTCGTTCCGATTAAATTAGAGCTCGGTCCTTAAAGAAGTTGAAAAAATCCAATTTAAAAATCGAAAAAGCAGAGTTAATTTTACTTGATGGTTTAATAGGAGCATCACATGATGGTGTAGCTAACTTGGTTTTATGGCGCAAATATGTCTGCAAATGTTAGCTAAAAAATAAAAGGTCTGTTTTATGTAGCATATCCAGAGTTTGAGACTAACAAAAAAATACACATGCTCCGGGTTGGTTATGACCAACAGTTTACTGATAAGCTTGTCTTGTCAAAAAGTCCTTAGAATTTTAGAAAAAATACATATTTCCTAAACTAATGACCTGATACGTGTATTAGTATCCAAATGATTTTTGGCCGATACCTTTGACGATAATTTTAAACGGGAGACGTCGTTCAATGCGCTCAGAATTCCTTATCTCCCTGGCAATTAGCATCCAATCTCCGATAACATCCTCAGACACTTTAACGTTTACACCGCATTGGATATTAGATCCAGTGACTATTTCGATTCCAAAGACGTTTATTCCTTCCATGAACGTATACTGCAGGCCTTCCGGTGTTCTTATGTGGCAACTTTGTACCGTATTCAATAATGGTTGTGTAATTGCGACTCTTTCGTTAGCTCCTATATCTGTATAAATTAATTGGTCTGGCAAATATTCGACTAATCTGTCTTCTTCTTGTACAGGATTGCGCGGATCTGTAAAATGCACATTTGGTATATTTGAAGTGATTTTATATTTTACTTAGTTGATCATTTTTAAAATTTAAACGAACCTTCTTGAATGATGTCAAATCTTTGTCTGATTTCTGTGAAAACGCCATGATTACTGAATCTCCCGATTAGGAGCCAGGGTCCTATCATATCTTGCGTTATAGGACCTATGGATAATCGACAGGCTATTCTGTTGTCGATAACAAATGATACGCCGGGTCTCGGTCTCGGGCCATGGTCGAAGGTGTTGTAGGACATTCCCGATGGCATCGTGAATAGGCACACGACAACAGCACCGGTGCTGGCCACTTTTACTGCTACTTTACTGCCTATGTTGACGACATGTTGGGTGGCATTAAAGTTCGTAACGTTGTACGCTTGTTCATAAGGGTGGTTCTTGTCTAAAAAAAATAAACAATGAAATAGATACAATGATATAGGATGTTTAGATTGTTCTAACGAAACAAAAACTCGATTCTTGTTTTCGTGAGAAATGATAATACACCAATAAGGTTCAAATAAATTTGATCTCGGAGAACCTATTCGATTATTGACCTTGACTTGTAGAATTATGTGTGAGAACTTCAAAGGGTCTGAATTAAGGTTTTATGGATCGCACTTTGAGAAAATCATTCGGAACACAGATTTAATTGTAATCAGATTTCCCACGCGACCAGACTACAATAATGTAAATCGACAGATATTCTGGTGATCAGGTGGTAACTGACATTATAATCTATCTACAACATTACTTATACAAGGTATTTGGAGCCTAGGTAGGGAGTTATAGTCGTTAGTGGGTTTAATGCTACAGATTATCATTATTCTTACTATATAAATCAAGGTTCATCGGAAGACGAACTTCATTGAATCCCCTTAGTACGGAGTTAAATTTTCCATAAATGGCCCAAGATCCTAGATGGGACTTCGCTATTGGTCCAATAGCAATACTGCAGACTGAGTCCGTGTCTTGCACCAACTTAATATTTGGATATTTCGATTCTCGTGTAACAAATAAGTCTTCATTGTTAGGTGTAACCAAATGGCACGAGACCACTTTCCCAAAACCGCGCACACCCGGGCTGAGAATGCCACGAAAGTATACCACGTGATTGAAAGTTGGCTGAATTGTTGTCGGCCACATTGTATCAGGATTCGCGCTATCTGCAAGCGAGAATGATTCATATTAGGTTTCAGTCAAAAATTTAATTTGTTGGTACAACCTTCTTTGCAAAGAGTAAATGCGTTATTTGTTGACTATAATTGCATTGTCATCCATCCCACAATAGTTCAAGTACGGACCCATCGTCGAAGAGTTCCCTCCCGCCGAGACGATTCTGGCTAAACCACCAGAGCTAAATGCCAGATTATCGTTTTATCTTTTATCTTACACTAGCTTCTGCCCGCGACTTCGTCTGCGTATTATACATATAAACCTTCCTCTCGAATCACTCTATCTATTAAAAAAAACCGCATCAAAATCCGTTGCGTAGTTTTAAAGATTTAAGCATACATAGGGATATAGGGACAGAGAAAGCGACTTTGCTTTATACTATGTAGTGATGATGATAGTGATAGTGATATCCATACCTACTTAATCTTAAGTGATTCCACCCACTCGAAGTTACTTACTTCTCCAGGCAATATTAGCGCTTTGGCATCGTTTGTGTTCGACGTTGTCCTCTGTATAAGCACCGCATACAGCCCAATTCCCAATAAGACTCTGTTCCATCGGTCCTACGACAATCCTACAGGATACGTAGTCGCTGCTACCGTACGTCGTCACACCAACCATATTGTTTTCCTCTACATTGATAGCTCTATTGTCTGGTGTTATGAAGGTACATTTTACTGTGCGATTAATTCGAGGAAGATTAATGTCCACGCTTAACCCTATCCTTGTTATAAATTGTTGTTCATTGAGCCAAATAGTAGTATTCTCTTCGGAAGTTGAATAATCTGCAAGCAAAGATAGTAATTTAAGTAGGTACATGTCATCAGCATCATCTTCATTATTAACCGTTACGTATAGCTGTACCGTTAGTCTTTAAACAGTGGTGAAATATCTACAACGTGGTGGTGGTAGTGGTGGTAAACATTCACATCATATAATTCCCAATGTCTCTGTCTACTCCGTAAGGGATAAAGACGTGATTTGTGTGTGTGTGTGTGTGTGTGTATGTATGTCTCGATAAAGTTATGTGTGTGAACTTTAAAATAAATATACGATTAAATAGCAATTTAGAAGGTATTACGGTACATTTGTTTTGTTCTGAGAATTTAATAGGATTATTAAATTATAATAAACAAATAATAAAGAATGGGTGATGGGCACCCTGCCAAGAGGTCCACCTCTCTTTTACAATGAAATTTAAAGTTTATTTACCTAGTTATTTTAATTTAATAGTAGTTTCAGTTTTGTATTTACATTTTAAGTATCTATTTTTTCAAAAATAAATTAATTATTATAATCATATTATTTTATTTACACAAATAAGATTTAAAAAAAAAATATTACTACGAATCTCGAGGACTATTTAATTCCATATGTTTGGTTTCTACGGCGATTGTATGGAAACACCTTCTCTAATTTTTGACAAGAAATAGATAAATAAATAAATAAATGACTACCTATTTAAATGTGTGGACTTAGAAGATTCATTTTTTCCCTGCTCCAAGAGATGGCTCAGGGTATTTGATATTAATTTCAGCTTGATGCCTGAACGCGTTTATGAGAAGGGGGTCTTGACAGATGGACGGACGGATTGACAAGAATGTGATCCAATAACTGTTCCGTGACAATTAAGGTACGGAACCCTGAAAGTGGTGATTAAAATAGTGATTTTGACTACGTGAAACAATAAGCTCAGTAAGTTAAAAGAAAGAAAGGAAGAAGACATCTTTCAAAGTAACAAAAATAGTGCAAACACACAATTTTACAAAAAATGAAACAGAACACAGACGGGAAAATAGATCATCGTGTATTTAATGAGTGTGTCTTCGCAAAAGTGAAACGGTCGCTGGCTCAGCATTACACAATAAATAGAATAAGTTACTTAATTACTTACTTGCCGTTGACGCTGTCGTCCGAACAATATACTGCGCACCCTGGCAGCCGCCTGCGTATTGAAATTTATATTTTGAAGTAGGTATAATCGACACGGTAAGTGCATTACCGTTTTTTGTAACAGTTCCTACATCAGAATAAAAGTCATATCTTTGTTAGTGACAACAGTCTTTAATGTTTTAAGCCGTACAACTGAATTGAGCCTTAGTTAGGGCGGTAGAGGAATTTCTTGGTTGACTGTAGGTACTTACATTCTGGACAAAATATACACTTAATAGGTAAGTTCACACAATTAGTACGTTCCGAAACAAAATAGACTAGATACGCTGCCTTACACTAAGAAAGTAAGTGCTTGAAGAAAGTTAGTTCTTTAAATGTTGTTTCCTATATCGTTTCCGTACAAAAAAAGTCGATAGTGTTAAAGCTAACTTACCCACGGCGCAGGCGCAGAACAGCGCAATGCTAAACAACAGGCTACTATTCATGTTGAAGAAGCAATATTCAGCGTCGAGGAATATCCTGCCTTTTATACCGAGCTTTTATCCTGTGACTACACCCAAACCATAATAGTATTTAGGCCCGATAGCCCGAAAGGGCTACTTTAGCGTGATCCCTGTTCATTGCGCGGCTGGTTGCTACACTGTGCTTTCCAGCCAGCATACGCAAATTACGCTACGCAATGAACTGTGAAAATGCCGCCGCGTTGATAAACGATACCATTTATCCCAACAATACGTGCAAGTTTAAACCCTGCACCAAACAAACAAGGTTACATTTAGTTAACCTGACATGTTAAGTAAACAGGATATAGTGCTAATTAGGTAGGTATCTAACTGTGCGAAATAATCTTTCTTACTTGATTGGTATAATCAGTGGCAGAAGTGGTTGAAACTATAACTATTATGAATCACCAACTAGAATCACTAATTCAAAACGCACGATCATCAGATACTGAAAAGTATGAACGCTAAGATGGGCAAGATATTTGGAAAAAATGGGTGGTGACACAAGACTATCTCCATCCAACAGTAACGAGAAGGTGGTGAAAGGACTGTGCAGACGAGGAATGAGGATCTAAAGCCTATAGAATAGAAATCTTGGAGAAGAAAGGTCAGAGATAGAGCAAAGTGAAGGAAGGTTTTTGAGGAAGCCCACAAATAGTAAGTAATAGAGAGAAATCGATAAAGTTTAAGTCATTTTGAGATCTATAATGGCTCATACACTTTTGCTGCTGACTGTACAATCAAACTAATTTACTCGTGACTATCATGAATATAATGGAATCTAAATATTTGACAATGAAACTCAAAATTCTACGACGGGTCACAATGATGCGAGTGTACGATCAAAGAAAGTGATTGCGTACCACTGTGAAACAATTTCACTGCAAATAATATAATATTGTCATACCGTACATCTGCCAATGTAATGATTGTAAAGTTGTGTGAGAAAAGGTTACAGACGAATGAGATTCATTTTTCTCGACCACACATTCAGTTAAATTCGTACGATTCCTTAAAATTTCTACTAGACATATTAAACTTTTAGGAAGTTCAAAGGATAAACAACATCGTGCATTCAGATTATAAACTACACCTTCATTATGTGTGTCAAGTTTGATCATAACCCGTTCAGATATTTTAGCGCCAAAGAGTAAGTAATAAGAATCAATAGATTTGTGGCTTTGGTAATAAAGCAATGGTTGAATTCTTAATTATTAATTAGTGCGAATTAAATTAGGAAGTTTCAGTTTAAGAGTAAACAGGAAAACCACATGATATTATACATGGTTGTTTTAGTACAAAACAAAAGGCGATAATAGTAGGATTGCCAAAAAACACTAAAAAACATATAAACTCACTGCACGACTTGTTCAAGTGGCTTAATCAATTAAAGAAAGAAGAAAGAAAGAAGGCATTTATTCCTTATTGCAAGACACACAAATATAAGATAATATACACAGTTTTATAGAAAATAAACAAGGTATAACAAAAATAAAACATAGACATGAAAAATAGATCATCAGCGTTGTGTGTCTTCGCAAAAGTGAAACGGTCGCTGGCTCAGCATTACGCTGAGGAGACACCTGCAGCACTGATTTTCAGCCAGAACCGTCTATGACTCACGAAACGATACACAGATAAAATATGTATGTATGTATGTATGTATGTAAACTCATTGTGCAAAATAAACAAGATGTGTAAAATATACTACATAATTCATAAACCTTTACGTAAACAATGCAATAGAACCCGACTTATGTGTAACTAAAGAAATACATAAATTAATTAAATAGTTTACAATAAACAAAAATAAAAAGGAGGGAAAGGAGGGAAAACTAAATTGTTCAAAAACAACAGGTTGGCATATCAAAGTACAAAGTGCTGGAGGACTATTGGAAGGATTTTTGGAGCGTCAATAAGTGATCCTTCAGCTTGCGCTTGAAGGTGTAACTACTTGACGCTCCTTGGATAGGGGGAGGAATATCATTCCAGCACTTGGACGCCGCAAACTTGAAACTGCCTCGAAATGCCGCAGTCCGATGCTTAGGTATGAGAACCATTGCGCTCCTGCGCTCACTCCTTGACCAAACCATCTTGTTAAAGAGGTATGATGGGGTCTCGTGACGTCTCACACCGAACAGCAAAGTGGCTAGGTGCATGCGCCTGCGCGCAGGCATGTTCAGCAAGTTGGCGGCGTTCAGGTATGGGGTGATATGGGAGCGGGGAGGGACTATAATTATAAGAGTTTCTGACCAGCCTAAGTTTTAGAAAAACGTTTATTTAACTTTGTAGTCGAAAAAGAATATTACTCTATCCTAGATTATTGGAAAGACTGTAAATTTGCATATGTAATGCAGATTAAAATCGAAAAGTGCATGCCATCCATTATATTGTCTATTTTTATGCCACATTGCGCAACATAGTGGTCCTAAATTACGCATAAGATCTCTGTATATGTATGTATTTGCTTATGTTTTGACAAATAAATTAATTTGAATTTGAATTTTTTCGTCGTACTTTTTGACGCGCTTTGTGTTAAGCATTGATGTTGAACAACTGTAAATATAATGCCATTACCTGTCCAGAACGGGGAACGGTGTTAACCGCCTACAATAGCAAAACTCATTCGCTGCCACGCATTGCTACGCGCTACGGTCGTAACCGGTAGCAGCATTTTTCCGCTTCGTAGCGAAAACTAGCTATGAACTGAGATCTCAACTGAAACGAACTGAACTAGTTCTTGGAGCTGAATGTGTTATTATTTAAAACTTTTAAATGCATTTTTTATGCTGTCGTCTCTTTTGGAAAGATGAATGTCCTCACACCTCACCGGACATCTCACAACATTCTCTAGTCGTTCATCAAAGCTTCGTTGAATAAAACAATAGTTTTAGTTATTTTATACCTTCTTTCAGACCAAATCCAACATTCCAGTACAGAGTCCGCGTCGGCCCGGACCAGCCCAGCGCCGGAGGTACACAGTGCGTCTGATCACTCTGAACCCGGCGTTCGACTACCGGACCAAAAGGGCTGATGTTGCCGTGCTTTAAGTCACTGCCATGACCTCCTCGCCCACTGTCCATCCTGTGACCATCGTCGTTGTCAATCATTAATGTGTCGGAAAATGTTGCTGTGTTCGTGATGGGATGGGATGAGAATAGAATCAGAGCGTAAGAACATCGTCAACGCCTTTGCTTTGCCTCCCAAGTATTTTGATTGGTAAATTGATTATTTTTGGCCGGAGAACTTTTACGGGCGGTAGAAACTTGTGCAAGGGCCATCTGAATCCAGACAATCGCTTACTATTTCGCTCGCTAATCCTACCGCCAAGCAGCAGTGGTGCAGCTGCCGTGTGTTCGCGTGGCGAGTATTTAAAGCAACCGGTGAAATTACTGGCACATAAGTACGGAAGGCATGACTTTCGATTAATTTAGGAGGTTTCGGAGCACGCCTTTAGAGGTTGATCTAAACCAGCTTAAATCTTTTATAGGTGTCAATTGAGCACCGCAACACGCTTTGCTACACGACACAGAACATCAGCCAGTCGTACTGCACGGCTGTGCGCGGTTACGACGGTGAACCAGTGTCTGAAGACATGTTATGCACCAGGCATACCAGTGGGGATTTCTGTGAGGGAGACTATGGGGGCCCAGCAGTACACGCGTCTATTCATTAGTTCTGCAGACTAAAATGGGATTTTATGTGTTACCTGTTTTTTACGTCTTATAAACAGTGATGTGTGGAACCTTGGGTGCTCGGGTAAGGTACTTTTCGAAAGATTATATAAAAAGCTGTTTACGTTTATTTTAATGAATTATCTAAATTAAACTCCATGATTTAAATTTGGAAAATACATTTAATTCAACAATATAATATCATTGATTGTTCATTTCTCCTATGCAGTTAACACGACTTGCTACCATTGTTTGTCACTGAATGCATTTAAGTATATCGGAACAAGCCATAGGTTGCGATTGCGACAAAGCCAATGGTAGCAACTGTGCCAGCCGTTTTAGAAGAACATAATGTACAAAGCTAAGCGATGTTTTTTAAACTAGTACATCGTAGTCCTCACGCGATGGAATTCCGTTTGTTCATTATCTTCAATCATTTTCGATCAAGACGTAGCTTAGACCTAAAGTAGTTGAGTAAATCAACTTGCGTGCCGAGCTTTTCGCGCAGACTACGCTGGCGCATCATGGGCACCAGCGACAGCGCGAAATGCAGGTCCTGATCCGCCGCCAGCGATCCCGGCATCTCTACCACCACCCTATCCGACCGTGGCTCTAGAAAAAAAGATCATAATTTAGTCTATTAACCAAAAAAACAGCCTAGAGGGCTGGTGTTGGAATGACACACGGATTCCATTATCAGATCAAGCAAAAATGCCTAATGAAACACGTAGTTTTAATGTTTTAACAGCGGGCATAGTAATTAAATCCACACACTGCGAATTGAGGCACAAAAAGCCCTATGAAAAATGGACAGGCGGATAAGGGAGCTGGAGCTTTACCATGACGTCTTGATGCGATTCAATTACGACTCAGTTCAGGTTTTAGTTGTCATTTTTAGTATTGATCTGACAGCGAGTCAAATCTGTTTGGCAAGCAGGAATGAAAAAAACTGAACTGTTTCTGACTAAATTTCAGACTGGCATGACGAAACTATTAGGATTCCGCTTTTGTGATTTCGGTTGCGCAACCTTTAATTAACCTGTAATTGCTTACGAGACTACTCTATCTACACGTTGTCGGTAGATTTTTTTACCTGACTGCCTACTAAGTGGATTATGTTTGCCAACGTCATGTAGGTAACTGAAACTTACTGGAATGGAATTGACTTCCGTCTGTAGTTAACGAAGGTGATGGCGTGCTTGTCGTCATACTGAGACGCCAATCGTGGGAACCTGAAATAATTTTACATAGTTTCATCATAAAAATAGTTTTAACAGACTTTGTTGCTCGGGAGTTTGTCTACCTAAAATTGTTAATCGCTATATTATAGGAATCATCCAACGTTTCTTTATTCTGCGTCAAAAAATATCCACATTAACATTATGTCTAACATGCTAATTAACAAAAAAAAAAATTCCTTCTTTCGCTGTTTCGTACTGTCGCACAAGCATTGCTGTCTTAGACGCATAGTAGCACAGTTGCAAGTTAAACGTTTTTTGATCTTAGCGAATTCTTTTTAATTCAAATCCTCACTCGCTTGTTCTCTTAATAACACACATTGACACTTTGTCAAATATTTCTAAAAGTTTGGGTACTAACCGTAAGCACCATAAAATGTAGAATTGAAGAGCTCGCGCCAACGATCTATAAAGAAAACACTAACTTGTATATTTTATTTATTATTTTTATTTATATAACAGTTTTTGGGATTCCGTTGGCGAACAAGCAACCCTTTCCTTTTGTCTATATTATGTCTGTCCGCAGTTTAGTTCGGAGATTTATAGTATTAGAAAGTTGTTATTTTGCAATGGTGGACATTAATGATGCTGAAAAGTAGTGGAATAAATATTGATAAATAAAAATTTGGGCGTCTTTCAGAGATATTACAATTTTTGAAAATCATTTTTGATTAATTTGTGAATTTTTAAGCTTCAAAGCACATTGCTATTATCAAGCCCCCCCCCCCCCTTCCTCTACTAGTTAAACGGCTTTTTTTATAGGTACATGAAACCGTTTGAAGCGAAGTTAAGAGTAGTATTGCTCTTTTCAATTTCTCTCGAACTATCCACATTACAATAAAACACACATTAAGTGAAATGTATGTATGTATGTAAATCATGGAAGCATAGTTCAGATGAATATTATTTTTTATCTTTACTGATAATAGTAACAATAATCTCTAATGTCACAATCCAGGGGAGAAACCGTTGAAAGTTTTTTGACCTAAGAATACATTTTATTTAGTTGAGTTAATTAATGATAGCATTTTTATAGCAGTTTCTAATCACATCACTTACCATTGTCACGGGTAGAATTTTCTGCTCCCCACAAATCTGTAAAGCAATAAAAGTAACCATTTCAAGAATAAATAATATTTCGGCTCTATCCGGAGGCACATTGTGATTCGCGGGGATTTTTATTTTCACGTGTGTTTGTGTGTTCGTGTGCGTGTGTTTCGTGTGCGTGGGCGTGGGTTTGACATTTTGTTTTGCTTGTTTTTTTACAGAAAATCATTTCAACTGTATGTACTCGTATGTAGGTGCTTACCATAATCAATAGTAGAATTGCGGTCTTCTACTTCAGTTGAACTATCTGTAAAAATTAAAAAAAAACTTTAAAAATATGTATTTTTAAAAAGAGCTTACTTAGATGCTTATTGTAATGTAAGACAAATCACTTAGAAAAGAACCTACCCTATAATATAGATTTATCATATGAATACCCAGGTATAATGTAATTAAATCCAGAGTTGGGACTTACTTAAATAGATAGATAAGTTTCCAATAAAAAAAACATGAATAAGAAAACGTTCTACGAATACATTTCACTAGAAACAAATGGGGAAAATTTAAACCAACACACTGAAAAGTAATCGTCTTGTTGTTGTTGTTAAAGTAACCGTGTTGTGTTGTAATTTAATTGTTTTCGTTTTTTTAAGTGTAAGAATCCCCTAAATAAGTAACAGTACGTAACAGTATTTATGCTAACTGCTTTTTGTTGAGTGTCATCCATTGTTATCTATCCTACAAATGTATACCAAATTCCAAGCCATTCGGACCACTAAAAGGGAGTTAGGTATTTTTCTCTGCAGTTTACTGTACCTAGAAGATAAGATTTTTAATCGATTTATTAATAATACTGTATACAACTTACTATAATGGGAGTAGTAAGCTTCCGTGCCTTCCTGTTTCATAGGAACAACTTGCGTGCTCTCTGAAATTCAATATAATTTGCTATAGAAAATATTCACGATTATGTATACCAAGAATAACCGAGTTCATATGTCATATCGGATCTCTCTTTCTAATCGCTGAGTAATTAGTAGTTAAAAACTTTTATATCTTCCGTATTTGATCGATATTACTTTTAATTTCACTTTTTGCATCATTGTTTACGCTAATTTCATATTTTATTAAGATACGTTTAATTTTTTTTAATAAGACACATACACAAATCACGTTTATATACCTATCCCTTACGGGGTCGACAGAACCTGAGGTAACAAAACCTAGGCCACGTTTTGCATGATTGTAGGCGTATATATGTGGAAAGGGGAATCAAAATAGTGATGGGTTGCATCGCCTATAAAATGATTCCTAAGAATTTCGCCCCTTCCCTCGATGGGCTTTTACCATCTGCGCGGGACAGAAGCAACTGGTACATTCTATGTTTTTACTTTGCTCCTAGACCAGCATGGAAGCCAAATAAGACGGCGGGATGCAACCGGAACAATCTGTCATTACGAGACCCTGTCATATAGTAAGTATGACTTTGTTGCAGAGTAATAGACGCATAAACACTTCTAAACATAAACTTTCATATTTAAAATAATTATATACTTCCCTTTTCCTCCATGCTGGTCTGGGAGCGAAGAAAAAACATAAAATACCCGCGCAGATGGTAAAAGCCCATCGAGGGAATGGGCGAAAATCACAGGAACCATGTTATAGGCGATGAGGCTAGCAACCCATCACTTACTTTGATTCCATTTTCCACCTATACGCCCACAATCTTGCTAAATGTGGCCTGTAGGTACCTATTACCTTACACTCTGTCTACCCCGCAAGGGATAAAGACGTGATTTGTGTATGTATGTATACTTCCCAGGAATTCTTACTTACCATGGAATCTAGGGTAGCGTGGTGTAGTTAAGTACGGGAGTAACGTGGACCCTGGCGGGTAAAAGTGATACGACGGGTATGAGTGCCGTGATGGGTATGGGACGCCAGTACCCTGTATTACACTGGGGTATGGGTGCCGTAAGTGTCGGTATGGGTGTGAGCCGGAGAAGCCATTCCAGTGGGGATACGTCGGGTAGGCAGGCCGCTGGGTTGTTGAAGTGGCCGCTGCAATCAGTACAAGTGTTCAGTTCAATTCAATTTCTCATATAGCGCCTATAGCGATTCCGCCAAGAAGAATTGAAGAAGACACTACTTGTTTTTAATCAGCTGTTGTTCGGTAGCTTTAGTACAAAAACGCTTGTAGATTAAGGTTCATGGATGATACTTTGACATTTTCTTTTGCCAGACAGAGAAAACATAAAATAATAAGTACCTATAATAATTTATTTATTTCAAGTGAGTGACTAAGACTCATAATTTTGGTACGATCCGACAGACAAGCATTCACAAACAATGTTCTTGATTTTTTTCATTAGTTGTGCTACCTATAGGTTTATTTACTTTCGAATTTCGAGGACTATTAAAAGTACCATTAGATGGAAACTTAGAAGATTGTTTTTTTTTCACTGCTTCGAGAAGTGGCAGTCCTGATATCTATTTGATAATAATTTTAGCTTGATGCCTGAACGCGTTTACCAGAAAGGGGTCTTTATAGGCGGATGGACAACTATGTGATCCTATAAGAATAAAGGTTGCCAGCCGATTAAGGTAAGGTACCGAGCCCTAAAAGTGGTGAATGTAATAGTGAATTTGACTACGTTAGACAATAAGCCCAGGAATAAACAAAATGAGTTCGAATTACGAGTACCTTCCAACAAATTTATTCCTGGCCTAATGTGGAACCCTCTCGCAGTAAATGTCATAGTGACTTTACATTGAATTGACAAGGAAAATCATGTGACGTTTACTGTGAGAACGTTTTATGGTGGGTCAGGAACCAAATGGTTCGACTGTACTTACCTGCCGTTGACGCTGTCGTCCAATCAACATACTGCTCGCCCTGGCAGCCGCCTGCGTTTTGAAATATATATTATTATATTGAAGTATACTGCCAGGTAAGTGCTTTCCTACTTTTTGTGACAGTTTCTATATAAGAACGAAATATAAGGTTGATTGTGACATTGGCTTGTCAGTGACAATAGTCTTACCCCTTATTCATAAATGCTCTATAGGCCTCTGCTAACTTAGCAATTGTTTGTCCTTATCTATGAAAGGTAAATGTCAAAGTGACAGAAAGGGACAAACGATTGCTAAGTTAGCAGAAGCCTACAGAGCGTTTATGAATAAGGGGGTTAATGTTTTAAGCCGTTATACAACGGATTTGATGAAGTGGATGAAGCGAAAACGGTCAGGATCGTAGCTAATGGAACAAAGTAGTTTCTGCCTACCCCTATGGGAAAGAGGCGTGTTGTATATATACAACTTACGTTGAGCCGTTACAGTGAGCCAGTACATTTCCAGTTACGTTACATTCCGGACAAAAATATTTACTTAAGTACCTAAATATGATATACCTACAATTATTATGTTCGAAAAGAATATAGTAAAAAGTTCAGGGAATAAGATTAGCAGTAGTACCCACTCTAAAAAAGTTTCTTACATATGTTGTTTCCTCTATCGTTTCAGTAGAAATAAAAAAAAGATAATTATTGCTAACTTACCCACAGCGCAGGCGCAGAACAGCGCAATGCTAAACAACAGGCAACTATTCATGTCGAAGAAGGAATATTCAGCGTCGAGGAGTATATCCTGCCTTTTATACCTAGCCTTTATCCTGGGACTACACCCAAACCATATATTAAGTCCCGATAGCCCGACAGGGCTACTCTTGCGTTCATTGCGCGGCAACCAAGCTCGCTACACTGTGGTTTCCAGCCAGCATACGCAATGAACTGTGAAAACACCGCCGCGTCGCCGGCCATGCGTTTTCCGACAGAACGATACTATTTATCCCAACAATACGTGCAAGATTAAACCCTGCACCAAACGGACAAGGTTTACAAACGGACGTTTAGTTAACCTGACCTATTAAGTAAACAGGACATTGTGCTAATTAGGTAGGTATCTAACTGTGCGAAATAATTTTTCTTGATTAGTACAATCGGTGGCAGAAGTGGTTGAATTTTTAGCTATACTGCCAAGGCGACAAAAGTGTGCAGTTATTTTTAAGAATGAATCGTGAACAGGAAGCACTAATTTAAAATGCATGATCATGTCATCAGATAGGTACTGCAAAGTATGAAGGGTAAGATGGACTGCACATTTGTACGCAACAGGCATTTACGATGGCCGGAAAGCTGGTTTAGGGACAGTGTTGAGGAGGAAGAAGGATCTAAAGCGCTTAGAAAAGAACTTCTTGGAGAACTAAGGACAGGGATAGAGCAAAGTAAAGAAAAAAAATTGATACAGGTCACAAATAGTAAGTAATAGAGAGGGTGAGAAAGTTTAAGTCATTTTGAGTTTCTATAATTGCAGATACACTTTTGCTGCTGACTGTAAAATCAAACTAGTTTACTCGTGACTTATTGTGGCACCTTTTAATATTGAATATCATAATGGAATCTTAATATTTGACAACGAAACTCAAAATTCTACGACGTTTCTCAATGATGCGAGTGTACAATCAAAGAAAGTGAATTGTGTACCTCTGTGGAACCTTTTCACTGCAAATATAATATTGACATACCGTAAATCTGCCAATGAAATGATTGTGAAGTTGTCTGAGAAAAGGTTACAGACGTATGAAATTCATTTTACTCGACCAATTCAGTTAAATTCGTACGATTCCTTAAAGTTTCTACTGGACATTTTCTCGGATTTTATAAGTTCAAACAGATTGAACTTAATATTAATAATTCCTTAAGGAAGTTGAAAGGATAAACAACATTACATGTTAATTCAGAATATAAACTACACCATGACAATGTGTCAAGTTTCATCTAAACCAATTCAGATGTTTTACCGGGAAAGAGTAAGAAATAGGAAACATTCAGACAAACAACCTTCTAACTAACTTTCAAATACATATAATATTAAATATCAGGAAGGATTTGTGTCTTTGGTAATAAAACAATGGCTGAATTCTTACCTATTCATTAGTGCGAATTAAATTAGGAAGTTTAAGCTTAAGAGCAAACAGGAAAACCACATACATGATCGATTAAAAATGGTTGTTTTGATACAAAACCGAACCGAACCGCATAACCGAAGAATCACTGCGAACAAAGCTTTGATAAAACGAATGACTGTGAGATTGAAAATGGTTTATTTGCCAGAGTATATACAGTACCCGGCTTTTAAGATTGCACTTCGGTCTTTAGAAAGAGACAATTGGTGTAATTTAGAGCGAGACAACGCTCTACGACGCCCAAATTAGCGGTGTACAATCTTAGATAGTAGAATACAGGGACAAGGTGCTATGGTAACGCTGTTGCGGTACAGTAGGTGTCAGTCCACATAAAAAACGACGTGACAAATGTGACAATTTTCATTTGAACGAACTGAGGTCTACACTATGAATCTTTTTGTTTTGTTTTTAACCAAATGTCAATATATTTTTTGCTATGGGTCCCATTCTTACTTACATGAAGCTTGCGCTGTAAAAATGGGTTATAAATTTGAAATCATTTGGAGGGAGTTAAAAAAACAATATTATTGTGCAATTTTAAACATTATATGTATATTATACATTTTTAAGCGAATAACATAGGTATTTAAGAGGAACAAAAAGGTCTAATGTGACATACTTATTATGACATAATTATCCATACTAATAATACGTAATGGTCGTTTTAACGCGAACGTGTTGTTGCGACTACAAACTTACACACTAAAAGCCATGAACAGAAAATTCGTTCAACGCGCCGCCAGCCACTATTCAGGCGTGAAAGAGAGAGAAAATTTTTGCTAAGAGTGTTGTTTGTTCATGCCGGGTTTACACGAGCTAGTGTTTGAAATTAGCGGTTCTTGGAAAGGGTTAGCTGTTTTCAGGGTTTGCAAAAAGTTGAAGATAGCTTAATTGAATCCCTACTAATATTATAAATGCGAAAGTAATGTCTGTTACCTTTTCACGCTTAAACCGCTGAACCGTTTTAGTTGAAATTTGGTATAAAGATAGTTTGAGTCTCGGGGAAGGACATACGATAGTTTTTATCGTAAAAATTGCATAGTTCCCGTGGGATAGCGATTCTGCGCAGATGGAGTCGCAGGCAACAGCTAGTTACATGCAAAATTATTTTATTGTTTCTTCTATTATTCTTTAGCCTTTCTGCTACGAGCTTTACGCCGTCAAAACAACTTAATAAGAATCTACGGAATGTTATTGGTTATAGGTAATTGAAAAGAGATAATTAGAATAACTGATAGTTATACTTATTATTACAATTACACGGAAACTTTAGAATAAGTAGGTAAATAAAAAGCTTAGTTCTCATCTTTAACTCACTTCAACGTAAAGTTTTGCATTCCTTTAATATTTATTTTCAGGTGTATCCATATTATTATTTACACTTTACATTAATGACGTAAGAATAGCTCACCCTTTCGTGTGCTAATAATAATCTTATAAGGCGTCTAATCGCCAGTTACTTTGGACCCGAAGTAGGTGAGTATGTCAATCTGAGTGTTGAGTTTGTCGCGCAGGCTGCGCTGGCGCAGCATGGGCACCAGCGACAGAGCGAAGTGCAAGTCCTGGTCCGCTGCCAGCGATCTCGGCATCTCCACCACCACCCTGTCCGCCTGCCCATATATGAAACGGCAAATCCCATTTGTGCCGGAAAGTGCTAGAACAATTAATTACGTTAAAGCTTATGCACACAGTGTATTATTCAAACAGAAAAAAAAGTCTAGAAAACTGCTTTTGGTGTAGTTTTGACCAATTTGGTTTCGTGATTTCCTGCCAGCGCAATTTTTATTCAGTAATTAAGTAAGTATAAATAAAAAACAACGTCTTTGTTGATGATGATTTAGTTATAAAGTATGTATGTATGTAAACTCTTTATTGCACATAAAAAAATTAAAAAAAAATACAGAAAATACAGAGAAAAAAGTACAAAGGCGAACTTATCCTTAAGAAGGGATCTCTTCCAGCTAACCTGCTACAGAAAGGAATAGTTGACAACAAAAAGGCAAGCAGTCATAATGCGCAAATAAGTAGTATTAATACTTAAGTATTGCTGTCATTAATAGCTTTTTAACCCCTGATGCAAAAATAGGGGTGTTATAAGTTTGACGTTAATGACTGCGTGTGTATGTCTGTCTATGGCATCGTAGCTTTCAAAAGGGTGGGTCGCTTTCTTCTTTCGAAAGCCATGTTTCCTTGCGGTAGTTCTTAGCCATGTATGGTAAAAATCACTTTGAAGATCACAATCAGTTTGAAGAGTACCAGCTATTTTTAAAAATGAATTAAGGCATTTTTGGCATAAAATTGATGCGTGGGGGCTTATTACATTTTATTATAGTAATTGACACGTTTACATGAACTCGTATGAGACGTTTTTTGTATCAAAAACTTATACTCTGTCAGTTTGTGTTTCAAGGCCTTCCAATATACACAACAGTTGCTTTTTTAATTTGGTAGGAACTTACCGATTGAAGCCTCATCAGTCTCCATCTTTTCAGTTTCTCCATTCACTTCCTGTGTTGTAGTATCTGTGTAATGAATTTCAGTCGTTCCTGAGACATCTGTCACTTCTTCCGTTGTGGTTTCTTGTTCTGTTGTTGTTTCTTCTTCTGTTGTTGTTTCTTCTTCTGTTGTCATTTCTTGTTCTGTTGTTGTTTCTTGTTCTGTTGTTGTGTCTTCTTCTGTTGTTGTTTCTTGTTCTGTCATTGTTTCTTGTTCTGTTGTGGTTTCTCCTTCTGGCCAGTCTTCTAAGTTCTCTGTCAAGACAAATCAAAACGTAATTTATTTTAAGAGAAATTGTGTCCAATAATGCCAAAACTTTTAAATTTATATTTAAAATCATCACCCGTTCACCATAGCAACTACCATAGTAGGTTACTAAGCTTGATTCTTACTTACCCACTATTATCTCAAAGCCGGTTTGACGATCTTCACTGTAGTAAAATTGGCCTATTAAAACCCAATTGCCTTTTATACTATCAATGTCGCTTATACGCTGAATTGTGATATAGCAGGCCTCGTTGCAGTCCACGACGTCTAACTCGACCCACGGCTGGATGCTACTACAATATATGGTAGTCCCAACATTGTTTTCTAGTCTGCAGCTGCTGTAGCCCAAGTTTGGCAATTTGTCCGGCCTATATTTAACTCTTCTGATTATTGCGGGCGCAAATGAATCGTCCACTAAAGAAATAAAATTAAATGTTGGTAATTTTGGAATTGGCATTGTTCATTTTTTTTAACCTGTGCTTTTAACACCTTTATTTGATAAAATGGACTATTTCAAGCAACTAATTTGAATATTATGCTTTTACGTAGCTTTGTTACTTAATAATAAATATTTTTTCGCTGTTTGATAATTCGTGAATTTAGACAGAATCCCAATAGCCTTCGTTCGGCTGGCTATAAAAAGAAACGGCTTTGTCTATGGTTTTGTTAGATTTGACAGTGACACGTGTCAGTTCCCATAGCCAAACTTTTTTTTTCATTTTTGTGGCAAGCATTCGATGCTTGATTCTGTCTAAAAACCCGGTCGTTCGGTCAAACAAAGGTTCAAAGTACTTTTACAAAAATATCTGCAATCATAAAGTATTTATGAAATCGGACAAGATAAATCGGATAATTGATGGTTTTCCTCGAAATGGTTTTCGAATTGGAGCATACTAAAAAAAATGAACAATGCCAATTCACACAAAAATGTACATAATGGCGTTTGGTGATGATTCGGCAATATTTTTCATTTTTACTTACTTCGATTGATCTCAAAGGCGGTCTGCAATTCGACGTCATAAATCGTTCCTATTAAATTCCATATGCCAAAAACCCTGTGGTTTACTTCATGTCTCTCAATCAAACCCGTAGCATAGTGTAAGCATTCGTCGTTACAATCCTTTATGTCATTAACATTCGAATCTTTGCACGTGAAAGTTTCACCCGTCCTCGAGTTGTTTAGCTTGCAGGATGAGTACGAGCTTTCTGGCAGCTTATTGGGTATATTTATCTCAAGTTCACCTCGTGTAAAATGTAAATAATCACAAACGCTGCCTGGAAAAATAAAAACGGTGGTATTTGAGAAAACAAGTTATTCAGTTATAAACGATAATGAAAACTAGAACTCATAAAAACCCGAAATAGTAATATATAGCAGGGAATTGAACCCAGATCCTCATCAATCCGCGATGAGCACTTTATCCCTACACCACCCGTAACAGGTATCGTCGTGATTAGACTACAAGCCCATGGAAAAAATTAACCTGAGAAATGAACCAGAGTGAATAACGCTTAGAAGGCTGTTACTGTATCATAAAATAACTCTGAGTGTTATGCCGTCATTTCTGAGCGGTGCACATTTTGCTGGTGAAATTATTATTTCATCATCATCATCATCATCAGCCTATATTCGTCCCACTGCCGGGCACAGGCCTCCTCTCAGAATGAGAGGGCTTGGGCTATAGTTCCCACGCGGGCGCAATGCGGATTGGGAACTTCACTCACACCAATGAATTGGTTCGCAGATGTTTGCAGGATTCCTCACGATGTTTTCCTTCACCGAAGAGCTTATGGTAAACTTCAAATGTAATTTCGCACATAAATTCCGAAAACTCTGAGGTACCCGGGGTTCGAACCGACGACCCTCTGTTTGAGAGGCCACAGGTTACCACGGCTTCGATTATTACTTGCATACATAAATACATTCTATATTTTATCTTTGCTCCCAGGCCAGCATGGAAGAAGAATAAATAATTTAGAGGATGATTATATAGCCTCAAAACTCTTTTTCTTAAGTAACCTATCCTTCCGTGCTGGTCTGGGAGCAAAGAAAAACAATGTACCAGTTGCTCTCTTCTCGCGCAGATAAAGCAAAGCCCATCGAAGGAATCATCGAAAATCGTAAGAATTATGTGAAGTGGCTAGCAACCCATGACTATATTGATTCCCCTTTCCACCTCTCGTAAAGGATACGGATGTGATTTGTGTATGTATCTTCAATAAAAAATCTTAAGCTGAAAATTTGCTTAAAATTCAACTTGCCTGTGATAAAAGCGCAGACGCCGAGCACTACGCCCAAGCTATACGCAGCCATGTTGACCGGGATGCAAAATTGCTCTAATGAATTGTTAAGCTGGTTGGTACTAAACTAACTAGCATCGTACCATTCAGTGGCCTTTTATACGCATTTTTATCTATTACATTTTACTACCTGTAGCTCGCGACTGGTTTTGTCCCGTGGGAATATTTCAGTACGCAATTTTACCACAGTTACCACAAAGATCACGTGAGTGTTTGGTACTTTTAAAAACGGTTGTCCCGGATGCCCAGGGCTACGTTCAGTAACTAAAGTGTCAGTGTGATTATCGTCGGATGAAAATCGTCCGATCATGAACACACTTACTGAACGACTTGGGACGTTCTTATGTCAAAAGTGTCAATTGAAGTATGATTTCGTATTCGTAATAATAAGTTTATATCCCCAGCGTTCGAATTATAAATTTTGCCGCTTATCAACTGTCAAAGTGACGTCTGTGCGTTTTTTACCCATCTATTTTATGGGGTGACCGGTGCGATCGCCCGACGACGCCCGACGATGTTACTGAACGATTTGGTGTGATCGTCCGATGATCGCACTGACTTACTGAACGGGCCAGTGCGTCGTCGGGCGTCGTCGGGTGATCAAACTGAACGCACCCCAGTAATTTGAGTAGGTTGAGTTTTGTTGATGGATAACATCACAGGAAACCTGTACACCTGCGATCCCAACGGTGAGTGGGAAATACTTCCCAAGGCCTTTCATTCTGGGAAGATGCCTATGCTAAGCAGTGTGACGTATGGAATCTGGAGATGATGATTATGATTGGGTAATTATCCGTGTAATGATTTCTCATCGGAGGCTTTGATTTAACGTACTTTTTGCATAAATGCGTTTGTTTTCGCACACAATAATCGCGCTCTCTCATGCTGGTGACGATAAAGCCCGGCAAACTCTACTGTAACCGAATAGCCCTGGTAATAATCCTTAACGCATTTCTTAATATGCTCTGTAGACTGTAAAAACTAATAAAATAAAACAATTGAAATTATATTGAAAATTCAACACGCAACGCTGTCAAGAGCAATGACACGACTACTTTCTTTTGTTTTTCTTTCTTTCAGCGCTGCGTGCAATTAAGTTTATTTGCGGCCAGTGCCGAAATAGGTTAATTTTATAAAAAGGTTGTACCTAACTTGAGCTTTCTAAATAGGCGCGTCGCCTACATGCTCTATGAATCATTACTTTCACATACTATAGTTAATTTGAGCAACAACGCATACTCTTGACGATTTAATTTATCACTGTTATAAGTACTCGTAGAGATACGTAAACCGCGTCCTGTTTCCTGTATATGATTGTATATGATTGTATGTTATTTTACAGGTTTTAAAGCAAAAAGAAAAAGCGTAGAATAATAAGTAAGTAGGTAAAAATGTGTAATATTCTGCATACCTTTTTCTGTTTTGGTTGTTATTTTGTGGTGTTCAATAAATAGTTATTGAATTGTATTGTAAAACACCAATAATAGTAATGTACCTTAAACCTCCTTGTACCATATGTTATTGTAATGTATCTTGCTAAACGTGGCCTGAAGGTCTTGTCGCCTTAAGCTCTGTCTACCCCGTAGGGGATAAAGACGTGATTTGTGTATGTATGGGGCCGTCCATTAATCACGTGAGGCTTGAAAGGGGGGGAGGGGTTTGACAAAAATCACGAAATGTTCACAAGCGGGAAGGGGGGTGTAGTAAGATATCACGTGTATTTATTTTTTTATTATTTTTTCAAACGCGCGATTTTTAAATGACAGTTACATGTATTGTAGTAAAATTACACAAAAATATATCATGACATATACGATACCAAATTAATATATACCTAAATTCAACACGCGCGCTTGCGCGCGCATGACAATTCTAGTTCTAAAAAATTTTAGATTTTTTGTAGATACGAAAAATACACGTCATGTTGGATGGGGGGTGGGGGGGTAGTCTTAAACCTCACCATGTATCACCAAGGGGGAGGGGGGGTTAAAAAATGCTTAAAAAAAGATCACGTGATTAATGGACGGCCCCTATGTATATGTATAATAATGTAGGTACTAGTGGCTTCTCTTCCCGCGCAGATGGTAAATGCTCATCGAGGGAATGGGCGAAAATCTTAGGAATCGTGTTATTAATTCTTAATGTTGGCCATTTGCAAACCTTTCCTGAACATATTGTAGGGAAGTTATGATAAGAATGTAGATAATACATATTTACCTATTGGACATAGAATGTACCAGTTGCTTCTCTTCCCGCGCAGAGGGTAAAAGCCCATCGAGAGATTGGGCGAAGATCTTAGGGATCATGTTATAGAGGCGATGTTGTTAGCAACCCATCACTGTTTTGATTCCCCTTTCCATCCATACGCCCACAATCATGCTAAACGTCGTCTTTAGGTCTTGTTACCTTAGGCTCTGTCTACCCCAAAAGGGATAAAGACGTGATTGATGTATGTATGTACCTATTGGCCTAGTTTCTCACGCTGCCGCCACCGCTGAAACCGCTTATTTATCAGAAAAAACGGTCAAGTTTGAGCCGGGCATGCACTCGACAATGCCGTGGTAGCATAGTGGTTTAACCTGTGGGCTCTCAAGCAGAGGGTCGTGTATTCGAATCCCGGGCTCGCACCTCTGAATTTTTTGGAATTTATGCGTGAAATTACATTCCAAATTGACATCCGATGAACTTTTTCTATTCATGTATAAATGGAGCCTTCGTCACCGTCATGTGGTCATGCTCTCGCAAATGAAATGACGGGAGCTTTTTCGATCCTTACCAAAGACAACTTGACATTTCATTCCATTCTTTCCGTCCTTGTCGTATCGTTCAACGTCAATGTGTTGTAATATGGCAATGTCGTTTTATATATATGTGATGATAAAATGCTTTGTCACTGTCATTGTGTTGTCATGTAGATTTTTGCTAAATAAAGCCTAACAACTGTCAAAATGCCATTCTATTTTTGCTCATCAAAATATTTCCTATGTTAAGTGTATACTCGATCAAAATAATATAAAATATACAAATGAGAGTGAAAATAAAGTATGTGAGAAATGTTTATTAGGAAAACAACATCGTGGTGGGCAAGAAGCGAAAATAGAGCGCGTGAAAGGCTATCTTTGGTTCATGCTGATGTGTGCGGCCCGATGGAGGTAAGTTCGATTGGTGGAACAAAATATCTCTTGTTGTGAAGACGATTACTCGTCGTATCGCTTTGTATATTTTCTAAAACAAAAGTCCGAGGTGAAACGATGTATCGAAGAATTTATTCAGTCAGCCGAACGGACGACTGGATGTAAAGTTAAGTGCTTGCGATCCGACCAAGGGTCAGAATTCGTAAATAGTCTGGCACAACCGATGAAGGTGTAACCAGACGGGTTAGTCCTACATGCACCTTAGAAGGTTTCAACTCTTCCAAGATGGATGTAGCTGCAGTCATCGATAGTTCTTCAGGCCATTCACTGGACGGCAAAAGTAAGAAATCAGGTCCAGAGAACCATCGCGATAAATTGATTCGATCGCGATTCTTAAGTCTTGTTGCGTCATCTGCGACATTCAAAACACCTGGAACAAATTTCCAACTATCGGCATTTGTTATTTCGGTGATTTCACCCACACGATTTGCTACAAATGGTTTGAATGTCCGCGCATCGCTGCGAATCCAACTTAGAACTGTGCTGGAATCAGACCATAAATAAATTGAATCCGGGTGAATTTTATGTCCAGTACACACAGTATTGGCAAAACGAGCAGCAATCAGGCTGGCTTGGAGCTTGAGACGTGGTATGGATGTAGGTTTAAGAGGGCTAAGGCGCGCCTTTCCACCAATGAGGGACAGCTTCACCGAGCCATTCCTGAATGTAAAACGCCAGTATGCGACGCATCATGGGACCAGTGTCACATTATCTTGGTATGCATAATATAACTCAAGATTTAGCTAATGATGCAATAAAATTAAACCAAACTGTTTATTTGCAAAATGTTTTACAAAAATATGATATGCAAGTTTGCAAACTTTGCTCTTCTTTGGCCTCAGACTAGGCAGATATTCCTTAAGCCACCTGCTCCAAAAATGTTCAGAAAGTCGAAGAACCTTTTGCCATTCTATCCTCAATGAGAATGCTCCATCTTCTAATCGGGCTGGTATTAGCTGATTTGAAGAGGTGCCAATCAAGAAATGGAGTTAGGCTTTCGTACTTTCCGTTTTCGGTAACATAATGTCAAGGGACGGGAGTTCACTAAAGCTTCTGCTTCTAAAAGTAAGGTGTGTAGCAGCTCTTCTCTTGGGGATCGTTCTTTTAATGTTACAAGGAGGGCGGACTTAACTGTTTTTACAAGTCTTTCCCAACAGCCTCCCATGAACGGTCCTGCAGGAGGAATGAATCACCATTCTATGCATTTGCTGGCGGCAAAATCTTGCACGCCATCGCTATAGAACTTGCACATTTGTCTGTTAGCTCCGACGAAGGACGTGCCACTATCGGAGAGAATTTTATTTGGAAGTCCTCGACGTGCAGCAAAACGACGTATGCTCATGATGACAGAATCGGCTGAGAGACTCGTGACAATCTCGAGGTGGACTGCTCGTGTCGTCATACAAGTGGAAAGAGCAATCCATCGCTTTTCTCTGCGCCGACCAATCGAGACCTCGACGGGACCAAAGTAATCTAGGCCAGTGTTCGTAAACGGGCGCTGATGGTGTTGCAGACGAACATCTGGCAAGTCGCCGGTTGGTGGAATATGTGGTGTTGCCTTTCTCTTGGTACAGGTGGCGCATTGTCTTGAGGCCATGCGCACTTCGCTGTGGCAACGAAAAATCCAAAATCGCTGCTTGAGCTCATTCGTGACCAATTCGTTGAATGCATGGGCAGCTTTCACGTGGTAATGGTGAACGAGAAGTCGAACAGCTGGGTGTCGGCCATCCAGAATAATAGGAGAAGTAGTGGCGTAATCGGTGTTCTTCATATGCTTAATACGACTGTCCAGTCGGAGTAGTCCATCTTCATCGAAAATTTATTCAATTTTGAAGACGCTTATGATAAATTTAAGTGGCGACTAGTGATGCCAAAGTCAGGAAGGTAGTAAGCACTTTGTTTGGCAGTCGACGTCTTACAGCTGATTATGATGATGATGATGACTAGTAGACTCCACTAGTACTAGTGATACTTAAACGTGTATACCGGTGGCTCCGGCAAGCTGTGTCCCGTGACGCGGGCTATTTCGCCCCTGCCCCGAATCTTGGCGACCACCGTCCAGGGGTGTAAGTCTTCTGCCGAGTGAGCCACACGGATCCGACATAGACCCTCGGAAAGGATACTCTCATCCACGTACGGGAACGGAGGGTTGTCAGATGTGAACCCTGTTGGTAAAATTTCAAGTTACATTTTTTTTACATATAAGGAGTAGATCATGGACATACATAATACCAAAAGATAGATAACAGAGGGCTATGATAGATAACTCCATGGGTCAAAAAAATTCAGCTGCTCTCTTACTCTCCACGTAGGAACATAGCAGCGCAAACATAACTACTGCTTGATGGCAAGATTAGCGAGTAAGATGGTGGTAGTTATCCGGACGGACCTTTCACAAGGTCCTATCTAACCTAAGATTTCTATGTTACTTTAATAATTATTTTTATGTCAAGAAAAGGCTTTAGTTTAGCACGCCGCACTGCCAGTTGCGCATTGTCGTGGCAGGGTCATAATGTCGTCTTCATTGTTTCACTCACCAAAGCCGTCAATGCGGACGAATCTGCAGTACTCCAACTGCTGGTTCCCAGTCACTCTGCCCTCGACCACGAGGCGCGCGCTGTCGTTGGAACTTGACACGACAAACTCTTCTGCAACACAAAGATACAACCAATTGTGATGAAACGCATGAAACTTTAAGCCAGGCCCAATACAGGAGGGTTTTTGGTTAGTTTTTTATGAACTGCATGACCAGCATGGAAGTTATGTGCTCACCAGCCTTAACGATAGCAGGTGCTTCTCTATTTTATTGAATCAGGCGTTACTCTGCCGAAGTTTATTTCGATGATCAAAAAACATTTAAACAGGTACCTTAATTTGTTCATTGAAATAAATTTCCGCAGAGTAACGCCACGAAGGTTTCTACTCCTACTGGAAAGGAGTAGAAAGGTTTCTACTCCACTACTCACGTGCAAGATAGTTTCATACATTTTTTGGGAGATAATAATATATTAATGTGTACATTTTATGTTTATTTTGGATTTTTTCAAACTAGTAGTATATCGTTGGTTTGCATGTTAAATAGTTGTTCTCGGTGTACTCTTAACTTTGAGGATGATCCCGTAGAGGGAACGAAACCCGTCAGTGTGTTGTGTGGCTTAGGGGATAGTTAATTTTGTAGGGTTTATTTATGTATGTTTCATGTGGCAGTAGAGGGTGGGATTGCATGTGAAAACGTATATTTCGCGCAGGCTTGGCTATCATGCACGTGAGTAGCCGAGTAGCAAGGTAAATGATTTTAACCCCCGACGCAAAAAGAGGGGTGTTATAAGTTTGACGTCGATGTCTGTGTGTGTGTGTGTGTGTCTGTCTGTCTGTGGCATCGTGGGTCTCAAGCGGATGGATTTTGACGCGGTTATTTACACTCGAAAGCCAGTTTCCTTGCGGTGGTTTTTAGCCGTGTTTGGTGAAACTCGGTTCAGCAGTTTGAAAAGTATCAGTTCTTTTCCAAAATGACGCAAGGGATTTTTTGGATGAAAACGTTTTTTACGAATGCGTGGGATCTTTAAATTTCATTTTTTTTACGTTTGCTTACCGTCAACGAAGACCGCGATCCGGTGCGACTGTTCCGGCGCACCTCGGAATCCGGCGTGGCAGCTCCAGATGCCGGCGTCGCGGACCGCCAGGCTGTTCACACGCACGCCGCACTCGCCTGCGTCCAGCCCCGCGCCTGCGTACTCCACGCTGGACAACGATCCTGCAAACACAAGACGTTATTTTGTGGGGAAAAGCCACAATAGAGATCTCTCTCCAGGCACGCCTACGCATGTTACGCCTGGGGATTGAAGTCCATAGGAAGAGAGTTGGAAGTTATATTAAAATATACATCCGCGTTGAGAAATATGGTTGTCGTGATGTAGAATATTGACAACATTACTGGCACTAGCTACTCGTGCGTCGTAATAGTTGTAATCGATGTCTAGGTGGCGCCAGGGTCGCTACGTCTTAGCACAAAGTCCTCAATAAAAATAACATAAATAGCAATAGGTACGCCTATTTTTGTAGCCGTGTGACTTTCAAACGTTTCGCAAACAGATAAATCTTTGAGATTGTCGGACAAAAGACGGAGAACTACCTACATTATTTAGCTTATCCTTTAAATTCCATCTTGTAATTAGCAATATCATGGACCTGGCCTTATACTCCGAAATTCGGTTATCGAAGTTCGTTTCGTGCCGTTCCGCTCACACTAATAGTCATTAATTGGAAAGAGACAGGGAAGGTATGATACAGACTTCGAAAATCAAACTTCGTAGTAGCCCCCCGGTCTAATGTAGGTACTTACCAGGTCGTACATTATAGATGGTCGCGTTCGGCGCCCTGAAGTAACAATAACGGAGTGGCGCGCGCGCCGAGCACGCCAACACAGCTGGCTCTTGCTCTGCCACCATCAACGCCGGCACTACCGGCGTCAGAACTGGTTCTGAGAATAGCAAGAATACACGTTAGTGTGGGTACACCACTACATACAAAGACAAACTCTACCAAGCTCAAGGATACCCGGAGGGCTTCTACGTTGCCACTTTGTCGTTTACGATAAAACCAGTGAATGAGAAGATAGTTGATTTCGTGGAATCGTGGGTTCACGGGTGTTAGAGCTTTGTGCCAATCGCTACCACTTTACTCGCTAATCCTGCCGCCAAGCAATAGTAGAGAGTAAGACTACGTGTGAAATTACTGGAACATGAGGTACTCCATCTTAGGAGTATAATAGGATGGTAACGCATCTGCAATCCTTTGGCGGTGGCTCACTTACCACCAGGTGAGATACTTACTCGTTTGCCACCCTATATTATAAAATAAGTTATCGCCACTACGAATACCTACACTTAAGTTTAATTTTGATATTTAATTAGAGGAAACGTGGTGTCAACATGAGCTTACCAGCTATAACAGATGCTGCTACCTCAGGGTCTCGCATAGCCCACGGGCACAGGACTGAGAGGAATCCAAAATAGATGTCTTCTTCAGATTCCAAGTCACAGCGCCATAGGCCAAGGTCTGACGTCACAGGGTCTGTGATCTGGAGGCCACAGCTGTAATAGAACTCGTCGGATCCAGACCTGCAATACAAATATTGCTAAGTTAAACTTTGACAGGACCTCTGTCAACGCTGGTTTGGTTTCATATATTTTTCGCCCAAATCTGGTGAAATACTCATGAGTAAGGCGAGTGAACTTTTTTTTTTTTTTTTTTTACTACGAACTGACCAGTGATTGGCCTCTATCTCACTTGGTGGAAGGTGCAGATGAGGCCAAAGGTGTAACTCACTGGTTCAGTAACAGCCTATTCACTCTAGCCTTGAAGAGCCCCAGATTGTATCTGTCCGGAAATACAGACGATGGGAGCGAATTCCATTCCCTAGCAGTTCGCATTAGGAAGGATGAAGCAAACCGCCTCGTGCGGGTCAATGGTATGTTGACAACAAATGGGTGAAAACGCTCCCCCCGCCTGGAAGTCCGTTGGCGAAACGGAGATGGAACTATAAGGTCGTGCAATTCCTGCGCACACTCACCAAAATGTATCCGATAAAAAACAGACAGACATGCAACTCTTCGACGGTGTCCGAGACTCTGCAGTCTGTTCTCGGTTAACGAGGCATCACCAATGAGCCTACGGGCTCGCTGCTCTACCGAGTCCAGCGCGGCCAACTGATACTTGGCAGACCCGTCCCAAAGGTGGCAGCAGTACTCCATACACGATCGAACCTGTGCTTTATATAGAGTAAGAAGCTGTTCCGGCGTGAAGTACCGCCTCACCTTATATAGGACACCAAGCTTTTTAGCAGCAGTTTTCGCCCTGGACTCGATAGCCGCGCCGAAGTTCAGATTGGATTGAAGATCCAATCCGAGAAGCTCAAGGTGGTCTGTCGGGGGCAAGGGAACATTCTGGAAAGAAGGAGCCAAGGTGAATGGACTCCTCTTTGCGGTGAACAGACACGCCTGTGTTTTGGATGCATTGAACTGGACCAAGTTGGCAGTGCCCCAGTCGGACACAGCTTCCAAGGTCATATTTGTTCGCTGAACCATAGCCTCCCTGAGAGACCTGATCTCGTCACTACCAGCTCGGCCATTAGCTAGGTACCTGTCCGCAACTGTGCTGTCATCGGCATACCCAAAGATACCTGGTATGAGCAGATCGTTGATATGCAGCAGAAAAAGAGTTGCAGAAAGAACCGATCCCTGAGGCACCCCGGCATTAATTGCCATGAGATCAGACGAGCACCCGTCAATGACGACTCGAATAGATCGGTGCCGCAGGAAGTCTGCGATCCAGCCGCACAGGCCGGCAGGAATTCCATACGCGGAGAGCCTACTACGAAGGCCCCCGTGCCAGACCCTGTCGAATGCCTTGGAGATGTCAAGAGACACAGCAAGAGCCTCGCCATGCTTCTCAACAGCTTCGCCCCAAAGGTGAGTGGCATACACCAGAAGGTCCCCAGTAGACCGATTTCGGCGGAACCCGTATTGTCGGTCACTGAGGAGATCGTTACCTTCAAGGTACGCCAGGAGCTTAGTGTTCAATACACGCTCCATAACCTTACACAGTATGGAGGTGATTGCGATAGGTCGATAATTCGAAGGGTCGGCACGACCTCCCTTTTTTGGCACTGGCTGCACATTAGCAACCTTCCACGAATCCGGAACTTGGCCCATCTCCAGGGAGAGCCTGAACAGGCGTGTTAAAACAGGAGACAGCTCAGGAGAACTTTCTCAAAGGAGGGTAGAAATTAAAGAAGAAATTAGCCTCTAATACTTGTACCTAATTTAAAATTAAGTGGAAAAGTTTATCAGGATATCAGTCCTGTTGAAGAAGTTAATTGTTGATCTTTTATGAAACACTGTCATACATCTTAACTAGTACCTAGTTTTAAATGGGAATTCGAGTTTGTTTGTTACGCTTTCACACGTAAACAAACTCAACCGATCGGAGATAGTTTGAGACCCCGGAAATGACATAGAATTGTTTTATCTCGGAAAATTTTACAGTTCCCGCGGGCACGCGCTAAATTAATTCTCCGCAGACGAAGTCACGGGCATGCATACATACATACGTACATATATCACGTCTTTATCCTTAACGGGGTAGACAGAGCCTAAAGTAACAATACGTTAAGGCCACGTTTAGCATGATTAAGGGTGTATAGGTGGAAAGGGAAATCAAAATATCGATGGGTTACTATCCGCTTCGCCTTTAACATGATTCCTAAGACTTTCGCCCATTCCCTCGATGGGCTTTTACCATCTGCGCGGGAAGAGAAGCAACTGGTAAATTCTATGTTTTTTCTTTACCCCCAGACCAGCATGAAAGAAAAGAATTTCGTCTGCGTATAATTATACATATAAACCTTCCTCTTGAATCACTCTATCTATTAAAAAAACCGCATCTAAATCCATTGCGTAGTTTTAAGGATCTAAGCACACACAAGGACAGACAGCGGAAAGCGATTTTGTTTTGTACTTACTATGTATTGATGTACATACACCGTTTTATAAAAATAATTGGTACTAATCTGAATGAAAGTTACCATATCAATTGTTCGACTAAATTCAATGTCTTTATAGGATAAAATCACCTGGTCTGGTTGACATGGAAAGCGAATCGGTCCTCTCTAACCCCCTGACTGGCCACCAGCACTTCACCCTCAGGGTTACGGAAGAGGCACCCGGTCTTCTCTTCAGCGCTCTTCAACTCGCAAGTCAGCTCCACGATTGGCTTATCCTGCCACACGCTGGTTGTGACCTCCGGTTTCTTATCTGAAATGTATTATCAAATAAAACTACTTTGAACGGATAAGAGCTAAATGTAAATATACAAATTAATCATAGACGCAATGTCTCTGCCTGTCCCTTGGCTCACTTATCGCTGAAAACCACTAATCCGCTGGACATGTAGGTACTTCGTCAACTTATAATATACTTACGACTACGATACAATGCTATTAGAGTTAGCCAGGGTTCAAGGTTTGGTAAACATAGGTTTTAAAGATATTTGTTACGTAAAAAAATATATAACGTAAATGTTTTCTCTATATTTTAAAGATAACGTATCACTGTCCTTTAATTGGAGTCCGGTTCTTTAAAGCATATCACTTGAAAGTATTACTATCCAAACATGGTGAAAAGATGTAGAGTAGAAGAAAGTTACGGTTCTAATTACCCTAGTCAAGTTGTACCCACGTTTTATGGTCTATTGTAAGGTAAATCCATCAATCAGCAATACAATTTTAAATGAGTCCAGTCTTCCATCTTTTGTGCAATTTCTAGTCATCATAATATTTTATATATTATGAACATGCAAAATTAAAACGCTTAAATCTGTGTTTTATCCTCACCTTACGAAAATCCACGTGTAACCGCAGCCCATACATACATTCATACACACACTTACGGGATAGACAGAGTTTTTCCATTTTAGTATAACTATAACGGTTCGTCTATAGCGTGGGTCTATAGCGTAGCGCATATTGCGACGTGATGCATAAAACTGACTATATTTCAGGTAAGTCTAATAACTGAAATGGCTTTGTTCAAGCGAAAGATAAAAAAATTATAGCAAAAAAACTAGTGCTAGTATGGTATAAACCACTAATATGTTGCATAATTAGTAACCCGAGTTACTACCCTGAGATTAATGTGACTGAGAGATTTTATACCCACATTTGTACTAACCTTCCGCTTTCACGTCCACGTAGAATGTGTGTCTCTCTGTCACAATTCGACCAGGTAGGCCGACCATCATCGTCCAAGCACCCGCATGCTGGTCGAACAATACGGTATCCACGTCAACGCGACATCTGCCGAAGTCGTCGAACACCACCGCTCGCTTGGGGCTTATCACTCTACAGTATACAGCGTCTTCAGGCCCGATGATTTCGCTCACTGAGCTGTATTCTAACCAGTTGAGATGCAAGTCGTCTTGTTGAGACCTCGCTACAAACCAAATGACATAAATTAGTTACTTATTTAAATAATTTACCTAGGATCTACAGTGTTTGAAGATGCTTTACGCGATCTTTCTTAAATTTTAAAATACTTTTCTGGAAAATGTTTACTTAATCTGATTTTAGGAAAGCATGTTGTGATTATTGGGTAGTTCAAAAAAAGTTTCACTTACAACATAGAACGAACCATCATCGGGCAGTGTACTTCATCGTAAGATTATACATATACTTATGCGTCGAAATTTTAGTAAACCATTTTAATGGGCTCTATAGCTATACATCCATTCTGTTGCTGAGTAGGTACTCCCGATTACTATAAGACGCTTTCTTAAAGAAACAAAGTTTACCATTGACATTAACGAGCACAGGAGCTTTGTAGATAATCTTTGTTCCATAGACAATATTCCAAGTTCCGTTGTGTTGAGCATCGACCGACGTGACCACAAAGCCACAGGTATCAGCGTGGCGTTCGTCGCTGCTGGCCAGCGGGCTCTTTTCATTGTCTGGACCAACCAACTCGCAAGTATCATGAAGACTCGTCGGGTTCGCCAGACGGACGTGCAGAGCGTTACCTTCAGTGATGGTTATTTCGTTAGGCAACGCATCAACGTGTTCTGAAATTTAAAATGCGAGTTTAAAAGCTTCGATAACAATTCAACGCATGCGCATCCTTTCTCCGTTGTAATGTTAGGTATTTCTATACAATTAGCGTTTTAACTTATCATTTTAATAATCTTTCCAATCGTCCCTCTTTTAATCTACTAAGGATACCTACTCCTTTAAATATACTAATTATATTCTAATTTTTCACTATCGGTAAGCAAATTAATCTTATCTTCAATACGTGACCATGATACATGTATTAGTATTCAAATGATTTTTATCCGATACCTTCAACGTAAATTTTAAACGGTAGACGTCGTTCAATGAGCTCAGAGTTTCTTATCTCCCTGGCAATGAGCATCCAGTCTCCGATAACATCCTCAGACACATTGACATTGACACCGCATTGGATATTAGATCCAGTGACTATTTCAATTCCAGGGACATTGAATCCTTCCATGAATGTATACTGCAGGCCATCCGGTGTTCTTACGTGGCAACTCTGTGTCGTATTCAAAAATGGTCGTGTTGTTGTGACTCTTTCGCTAGCTCCTATATATGTATCAATAAATTGATCTGCCAAATATTCGACGGATCTGTCTTCTTGACCAGGATTGCTCGGATCTGTAAAAATCACATTTGTTATAATTAAAGTCATTTTATATTTTATTTGTTTGATAATTTTTGAAATTAAAACAAACCTTCTTGAATAATTGTAAAGCTTTGTCTCCTCTCTGTAAAAATGTCATGATTACTGAATTTCCCGATTAGGATCCAAGATCCTATCATATCTTGCGTTATGGGGCCTATGGATATCCGGCAGGCTATTCTGTTGTCGTTAACAAATGAAACGCCGGTTGGCATGCCATGGTCGATGGTGTTGTAGGACATTCCCGATGGCATCGTGAACAGGCACACGTCGACAGCACCGGTGCTAGCCACTTCGACTGTTATTGTGCTGTCTAGGTTGACGACATGTTGGATGGCATTCAAGTTCGTAACGTTGTACGATTGTTCATAAGGATTATTCTTGTCTGAAAAAACAATGAAATAAATACAATGATAGAGGATGTTGAGATTATTGTAACGAAACAAAGACTCGATTGTTGTTTTCGTAAGAAACGATAATACATAGTTAAGTTTCAAATAAATTTGATCTCGAGTTACTGTTTGATTATTATCTTGGACTTGTGGAATAACGTGTGTGAGGTATGCGAAGGTTCTAAATTATAGTTTTCCCATAAATAAAAAGCTATGAAAATGGGTGGTATTTTGAGCAAAGTCATTCTGAACAAAGATTTCGTTGTAAAAAGATTTCGCACCACACCCGAACAAGGTAAATTGAAAAATGTCTGTTAAAACTGATGAAGTGGTAACCAACATTCTCATCAGCTATGCAGTAGTACAAGATACAAGGAGCTCTAGCTACAGAGTTAAGTTCGTTAACGGATTGAACGCTACAAACTGACATCTTACCATATAAATCAAGGTTCATCGGAAAACGAACTTCATTGTAACCCCATAATGCGGAGTTGAATTTTCCATAAATGGCCCAAGATCCTAGATGAGATTGCGCTATTGGTCCAATTGCAATACTGCAGGCTGAGTCCATGTCTTGCACCAACCTTATATCAGGATATTCCGATTCCCGTGTAACAAATAAGTCTTCATTGTTAGGCGTAACCAAATGACACGAGACAACGTTTCCAGAACCGCGCGCTGTCGGGCTGAGAACGCCACCAAAGTGTACCACGTGATCGAAAGTTGGCTGAATTGTTGTCTGCCACATTGTATCGGGGTTTGCGGTATCTGCAATTCAGAATGATTCATATTAAGTTTCAACCAAAAACATTTTTTTTTCTGGTATAACCTTCTGTTTTATTTGTTGACTGTAATTACATTGTCATCCGTCCCACATAATATTTGCTTGCATACCATATTTTAAGAATGGACCCATCGTCGAAGAGTTCCCTCCTACCGAGACGATCCTGGCTAAACTAGGTACCGGGATATCACTAAGTACCTACAACCAGATTATCGTATTGTCATTTAACTTACATATTCATAGTCTACTTTATCTTAATTGAATCCGACCACTGGAAGTTACTTACTTCTCCATGCAATATTAGCGCTTTGGCATCGTTTGTGTTCGACGTTGTCCTCTGTATAAGCACCGCATACAGCCCAATCCCCAATAAGACTCTGTTCCATCGGTCCTACGACAATCCTACAGGATACGTAGTCGCTGCTACCGTACGTCGTCACACCAACCACGTTGTTCTCCTCTACATTGATAGCTCTGTTGTCTGGTGTTATGAAGGTACATTTTTCTGTGTGAGCAATTCGAGGAAGATTAATGTCCACGCTTAGCCTTGTTCTTGTTATAAATTGTTGCTCATTGAGCCAAACAGTAGTAGATAAACTTGAAGATTCTGCAAGCAAAGATAAATAATAAATTAAGTAGGTAGGTAAATGAGTTCATGAAAACAGCAAGTGTTTCATTGTCATTAACATCATCTTCGTTATACTTCTTATTACTTCGTTATTGTTACTTCCTTATCCTTATTATTTTAGCTGCGGTAACATACGTACTTATAATGTCATTAAACATTTAAACTTTTAATTCCCAATAACTCGGTAAAGTTATGTGTGTGAATTTTAAAATAAATAAACTGTTAAAAAGCAGTTTAGTTTAACGGTACTTAGTGTTTTGTTCTGAGCTAAGTATGTTTGAAAGTACCGAAACACTTTTTCCTGCATGTACGTATGTAGGTAGTGCCCGTAGTCAAAAAGCTCGATTTGTATTGCGACTACAGAAATATATAGCAGTTCACAAATGATCTCATACAGCCCTTATAGTATTGTAACAACCTTTTTGTGACATAAGTGCGAATAAATTGAGAAGCTACAAGGGTTCCAGTTTTCACATTTTGGCTGAGGAACCCTAAAATGATACAGCAACAAGACAATTGGGTAAATTTGTTTTACGCGTGTTCATTCGAAATTTCATGTTGGTATGTTATTAGGAAATCGAACAATCGAACTTTTACACGTGTTTAATATGTGCAGTGTTCGATAAAGACACAGGATAAGGAATATGTTATACCTAACTTTTTTGTTATGCATTGCGCGTCTCGCACTTTGAATTATAATGCTTAGCTTCTCCTCACCTGTTATACAGGGTGGCACATTTAGATCATGTTAAAGGCGATGCGGCTAGCAACCCATCAGTATTTTGATTCCCCTTTCCTCCTATAGGTACGCCCAGGATCATGCTCAACTTGGCCTCTAGGTCTTGTTACCTTAGGCTCTGTCTACCCAGTAAGGGATAAAGGCGTGATTTATATATTTATGTATGCATGTTACACGAAGTTAACGGTAGCCTTGGTCCCAGGACATCAGGGAGTGACAGGCAACGAGGCAGGATCGAGCCAAGCTACAGGTAGCAGACATTCGAATATGATGCTGAAAGGCATAATCCGCAGAAGAACTAGGTATCTCCTGAATCTAGGTAAGAGTAGCTTAAGAACTATAACTGGCATCATCACCGGCCATAACATGCTAAATAGGCACTTAGGTATAATAGGTATAAAGAACGACCCCCCACACCGTGGGAAGGAGGAGACGAGCAAACACGTCCTCACCGAGTGTGTCATGTACGCGACAGCGCAGCGTGATGCATTCGGGAGTGACAAACTGGAGGACGACGAGCTAAGGGATGTCGAACTTAAAGATGTCCTTCTGTTCGGCAAGATAATAAGAAGATTCAAGGAGATTTCCTGTGTGGGAGCGCTGCTGGGACAGTAACCGGCGGCTCCAACCAAGGGGCACTGGGCTGAATTATCGACAAAAGGATCGACAGCCCGCTTGACCCGGCGGTCCCCTTCCAACATCATCAACATCATCATGGTTGTACATTTAGATCGGTCAGTATGGGAAAATGTGAAGCTTTAAGACGTACCTACAAAGATCTGTTGTCATGCCATTGATTTTAGTAACAGGAAAAACTGCATTCATACATTAAAAAAACTTGTACTCAGCTCAGGAATCGAACCCGGATGTTTTGAAAAGTAAAACTAACACTATCTCTATTTATATATACCGAGATACTTTATAACACGGTGTTTGAAAATAAGGCAAGTCTACCTGATGACTTTAACTCTGAACTGTTTTCTTCTGGGGCTTCCTCCTCGTCTGATTCTTTCTTAGACGTATCTTCTGCTGTTGATGAATCAGGTTCTGATGAGCTATTTTCGTTTGATTTCTTTTCTGATGAACTTGCACCATCAATGACTATATTCAAACGTGCTACTGCTTCTATTGAACTCATTACGGCATGCAACGACCACAAGCCTTCATCATTCTTATCCAAATCATTTATTCTTACAATACAACTAGAAATAATATTGCTGGGCATTCGTTCATATTTGCCGTCGCCTTTTGTTAAATCGATTTCTGTATTTTGTGGATTGACAAGGTAACATTTCGATGCTGTTGACGGAAAAGTTACTACCGAAATTTCCGCAAAATCTCCCTTGTCAAAATGTTTCGTGTTATCATAATCAGTAGCGTTTATTCCTATGAAAAAAAAACTAATTTAAAAATTTCATTTACAGATGCAGTTCACTGATTATTGCCCAGCGAATCTTTTCTGTGAATAAATAAGTTGAATTCGTGCTAAATAATCGATTTAAACCACGATATTTTAGTAGAAGATTTCACATTGCATGTTATGCAGATCCTTGGATGTTTGTTACCTGCCAGCAGTACTGTGAGCAGAAAAGCCTTCAGAGACGAGTGCATTTTAGCGCTTCACTTTCACCACTGATTCCTACTCAATTAGCTAATCATTAGCCTCGTCTATCCACCGATAAGATTGGTAGTAACAAAAATTCCTATAGAAAAATAATATATTGGTGAAGGTAAAAAATCAATGCCAACGAAAAAAAAACACAAATATCGTTGTTATTGTTAAAAATATTGTTCAAGTACCACATAAAACGGTAAAAATTAAAAGTAGCAACAAGAATAGAGAATAATCTCTTTCAATTAAAAACAATCTTTTTTATGAAAGATGTGTTTAACGCTCGTTTTACTCCAAATGTATTTTTTGCTGGCGTTTACTGCCATGAAATCAAACGCCACTGCAGGCCGCACACCAAACTTAATTCTGTTATTGGAAATAATTCAGGTCGTATTCACCAAAGTGGTTTAGTGGTGGCTTATTCATCTTAAAGATGAAACGTAATTGCAGGTTGTATAATAAACTTTGTTCATTTTTCAGAAATCGTTAAGGTCGTATACGCCAATTTTGATAAGCAATGTCCTTTATGCCAATTATAAATCTTGATTTAGGGTCAATAATACCTTTGCATTTTTTACACTGAATAGCTGGCTTTTATAGCTCGTTTTTTTTTTAATTTCCTGTTTAGAGTAACAGAAAATTGAGGTTGTATTCGATATTTTCTTGGGATTTGGAGAATTTCAAATACTCAGATCGATAGAGAAAAAAAAACTGAACAAGACTGCATTCAAATCTCATTTTCGTCAAAATGGCTTATACAACAATTAAACCCCAAGGTAGCGATATTGTTTAATCTTATGTCTGTTGAATCTTTCAATGTTTTAACTTGCTAGCTTGGCCGGTAATTTAACATAGGAAGCCGCGCCTCGCTTAGTCGATATTATGCTTCTCCCTTTCTTATCAAACCGACACAATAGAGACGCAGAATTGAATTGATGTTTTCCTTCTCTGTAAAGCTCTTGGTAAATTTGGAATGTAATTTCAGAGGTGCGTCCCTAGATTCGAACCCACGACCCGCTGCTTGAGAAGCCATGGTTCTATCAAACCACTGTGCTACCACGGCTTTGTAATATAATAAATTATTGAATAAAACTAAAAGCTTTGTCAACTGATGTTATGATTTATTGTTTAAAAATTAATAAGTATACTGCTGTAAGTCAACATTTGGTTAAAATTTTAATTATATTGAGGGACACTAGACACTTACATTACAATGATAAAAATTAAGTTTCTGTATCACGTCCTAAATTGTTTTATCTTGTCTTCTGTTATTCATTAGATTTGCTTAATATTCCTTGCTTAAGATTGTTAAGTAATAGCTCTACTCGATAGGTCCTAACTAAATTTCTTCAAAAGTCGTTTTCAGAGGAAATGTTAATTCTAGGTTACGTAAGTAAGTAAGACTTTACGCTTAGTTAATTATTACTTCGACATATCGATGTTACATTTGCTTACCGTGCAGACCCTAGACAAGACGCGTACTAATAACCGAGGCAAGGGCCGAAAAACCGCCTGTCATTTTCATCAAAACCTAAGACTATTCCGAATAGAAAATAATTCCTCATCCTCATTGACATCCGATGAACTTTTTCTATTCATAAATAAATGGAGCCTTCGTCACCGTCAAGCTCTCGCAAATGAAATGACGGGAGTTTTTTCGACCCTAACCAAAGACAACTTGAAATTTCATTCTATTCTTTCCGTCCTTGTCGTATCGTTCAGCGTCAACGCTTCGCGGCATCTAGTCTACTGGCGCTTACGACCCGGCCATGACTGCGCGCGACCGTTGCTTGTGTACTCGTAATACATCGTGTGTGTGGTTTGTTACCCGCTGGATGGCAAGCGTGGCGACGGAGCAACGTACAGAGAATTTGCTCGCCGCGTCGAAAGTCGCACGTAGTCGTGGTGAGGGTGGTGTATGAAGCAGACCAGGCGCCATTACTACGCAGCTGGGTTGGTTTGTGCGTGGGGGAGGGGCTTCTTTCGGATGCTTGAAAAGCGACGGAGGCTCGTGCGCAGACTCGAGGCGCGCTCGGCGGCCCAGCGGCGGTTCTTCGCCGGCGCAAACGCGGCCATCAACGCCAGGGTGAACATGAGGATCATCACGAACGGCAACCACATGTACAGCGAGTTGTCTGCAACAATAGACCAGGTTATAAAGTAAATGCTCAAATTTTGTTACACCATTTCGCTTTTTCAAAAGAGAAAAAAGAAAAACAAAACCGCTCAAATTGATTATTTGACTGGTGGACTATATATTAGTGCCCCATCTAATTAGGTTAACGATACATGCACAGGGTGCAATTCTCGATCGGGCGGGTAGCTGGTTTAACCGGTTCAACCCCTACAAAGCAGTAATGTTGCAAGTATTTATGATCTTTAAAACCCGGTACACAATGTGACTGAGATTCAAGTCATTTATTCAATTTTGAAGATGCTTATGATAGATTTTAGTGGCGAATAGTGATTCCAAAGTCAGGTAGTAGGCAGTAAGGACTGTGTTTGGCAGTCTTACAGCTGATTATGATGATGATGACTAGTAGTCTCCACTAGTACTAGTGATACTTACAAGTGAATACCGGTGGGTCGGGCCAGCTGTGTCCCGTGACGCGGGATATTTCGCCCCTGCCGCGGATCTTGGCGACCACCGTCCAGGGGTGTAAGTCTTCTGCCGAGTGAGCCACACGGATCCGACATAGACCCTTGGAAAGGATACTCTCATCCACGTACGGGAACGGAGGGTTGTCCGATGTGAACCCTGTTGGTGAAATTCAAGGTTAGGATTTTTTTTGTGTAAGGAGTAGATCATGGACATCCATAATACCAAAAGATTGCTAATAGAGGGCTGTGATAGATTACTTCATGAGTCAAAAAATTTCAGCTGTTATCTTACTCTCTACGTAGGAACATAGCAGCGCAAGCATAACTACTGCTTGACGGCTAGTTTAACGAGTAAGGTGGTAGTATAGCTAACCAGACGGACCTTGCACAAGGTCCTATCTAACCTAAGCTTTCTATGTTATTTTAATAATTATTTTTATTTCATGAAAAGGCTTTAGTTTAGCACGCCGCGTTGCCAGTCGCGCATTGTCGTGGCAGGGCCGTAATGTCTCTTCCCAAACCTGCATTGCACAGGTGCCGAGAAGAAGGAACCCCATCCCCGTATCGGGCGGATGATTATGGCGCATTTTCCACACCATAAAAAAAGGGCGTAATGTCGTCTTCATTGTGTCACTCACCAAAGCCGTCAATCCGCACGAATCTGCAGTACTCCAACTGCTGGTTCCCGTTCACTCTGCCCTCGACCACGACGCGCGCGCTGTCGCGTGAACTTGACACGACAAACTCTTCTGCAACACAAATATACAACTAATTTGGAATAATAATTGTGATGAAACGCATGAAACTTTAAACCAGGCCCAATACAGGAGGGTTTTTGGTTAGTCTTTTATGAACATGTTTATTTTTATTTTTGATTTAATTAACTCCTCGCCAATCACGGCCATGTTTTGCGTACTTATGGACAGATGTGGACAGGGGAATCAAAAGCAGCAAGCAAGCAGTTTGAAAGGCATCAGTTCTTTTCCAAAACGCCGCAAATGATTTTTGGATAAAAACGTTTTTTTTACGAATGCGTGGATCTTAAAAATTTTAATTTAATGTTTTTCGTTTGCTTACCGTCAACGAAGACCGCGATCCGGTGCGACTGTTCCGGAGCACCTCGGAATCCGGCATGGCAGCTCCAGATGCCGGCGTCGCGGGCCGCCAGGCTGTTCACACGCACGCCGCACTCGCCTGCGTCCAGCCCCGCGCCTGCGTACTCCGCGCCGGACAACGATCCTGCAAACACAAGACGTTACTTGTGAATAGAGGCCACAAAGAGAGATCTCTCTTCAGGCAGATGTTACACCTGGGGAGTGAAGTCAATAGGAAGAGAGTTGGAAGTTATATTTAAATATGCATCCGCGTTGAGAAATTATGGTTGTCGTGATGTAAAATATTGACAAAATTACTGGCGCTAGCTACTCGTCCGTCGTAGTTATGTAATCGATGTCTAGATGACGCCAGGGTCGCTACGCTTAACACAAAGTTCTAAAAAATGAACCATAAATAGCAATACACCTACGTTTGTAGCCGTGTGACGATCAAACGTTTCGCTTACAGATCAATCTTTAGGACTGTCGGACACAAGATGGAGAAAGAACAATTTGAGAAAAAATCACGATGAAAAACCTTAAGCGTAGTCAATCAAAATAACCCCAAATCCTGTTGAAAGATCCCAGATTAATTTTAACTACCTACATTATGTAGCTTATGCCTTTAAATTCCATCTTGTAATTAGCAATATCATGCACCTGGCCTTATACTCCGAAACTCAATTATCGAAGTTCGTTTCGTGCCGTTCCGCTCACACTAATAGTCATTAATTGGAGAGTGACAGGGAAGGTATGATACAGACTTCGAAAATCAGCCCCCCCCCCCCCCCTGTTGTAATGTAGGTACTTACCAGGTCGTACATTATAGATGGTCCCGTTGGGCGCCCTAAAGTAACAGTACCGAAGCGGCGCGCGCGCCGAGCACGCCAACACAGCTGGCTCTTGCTCTGCCACCATCAGCGTCGGCACTACTGGCGTCAGAACTGGTTCTGAGAATAGCAAGTATACACGTTAGTGTGGGTACACCACTACATACAAAGACGAACTCTACCAAGCTCAAGGATACCAGGAGGGCTTCGATAAAATGGTGCCAGTAAATGAGAAGGTAGTTGGTAGTTGGTTCGTGGAATCGTGGGTTCACGAGTGGTAGAGCTTTGTGCCAATCGCTACCACTTTACTCGCTAATCCTGCCGCCAAGCAATAATACCTGCGCTTTTGTGTTCCAGCGTAGAGAGTAAGACTACCTGTGAAATTACTGGAACATAAGGTACTCCTTCTTAGGAGTATAGGATGGCAACGCATTTGCAATCCTTTGGTGTTGGCTCACTTACCATCAAGTGAGATACTTACTCGTTTGCCACCCTATGTTATAAAATAAGTTATAGCCACTTCGAATACCTATACTAAAGTTTAATTTTGATATTTAATTAGAGGAAACGTGGTGTCAACATGAGCTTACCAGCGATAACAGATGCCGCTACCTCAGGGTCTCGCATAGCCCACGGGCACAGGACTGAGAGGAATCCAAAATAGATGTCTTCTTCAGATTCCAAGTCACAGCGCCATAGGCCAAGGTCTGACGTCACAGGGTCTGTGATCTGGAGGCCACAGCTGTAATGGAACTCGTCGGATTCTGACCTGCAATACAAATATTGCTAGGTTAAACTTTGACAGAAGCTCTGTTAACGCTGGTTTGGTCTCATATATTTCTCGCCCAAATCTGGTATAATACTCATGAGTAGCGCGAGTGAACTGCCTCAAAGGAGGGTAGAAATTAAAGAAAAAATTAGACTTTTACCTAATTTAAAATTAAGTTGAAAAGTTTATCAGGATATAAGTCCTGTTGAAGAAGTTAACTGTTGATCTTTTATGAAACACTGTCATACATCTTAACCAGTACCTAATTTTAAATGGGAATGCGAGTTTGTTTGTTACGCTTTCACGCGTAAACAAACTCAACCGATCGTTTTAAAATTCGGTATGGAGATAGTATGAGACCCCGGAATGACTTAGAATTGTTTATCTCGGAAAATTGTACAGTTCCCGCGGGCGCGCGATAAATTAATTCTCCACAGACGAAGTCACGAGCAACACCTGATAATCCATAATGGGCACTACTAATCTCACTGAAAAGTTACCATATTTATTGTTCAACTAAATTCAATGGCTTTATAGGATAAAATCACCTGGTCTGGTTGACATGGAAAGCGAATCGGTCCTCTCTAACCCCCTGACTGGCCACCAGCACTTCACCCTCAGGGTTACGGAAGAGGCACCCGGTCTTCTCTTCAGCGCTCTTCAACTCGCAAGTCAGCTCCACGATTGGCTTATCCTGCCACACGCTGGTTGTGACCTCCGGTTTCTTATCTGAAATGTATTATCAAATAAAACTACTTTGAACGGATAAGATCTAAATATAAACATACAAACTAATCATAGACGCAATGTCTCTGCCTGTCCCTTGGCTCACTTATCGCTGAAAACCACTAATCCGCTGGACATGTAGGTACTTCGTCAACTTATAATATACTTACGACTACGATACAATGCTATTAGCGTTAGCTAGGGTTCAAGGTTTGGTGGGTTAGTTAGGGTAACATAGGTATTTGTTACGTAAAAAAATTTAAAAAATATATAACGTAAATGTTTTCTTTATATTTTAACTAGCTTCTGCCCGCGACTTCGTCTGCGTAGAATTATACATAAAAACCTTCCTCTTGAATCACTCTATCTATTAAAAAAACCGCATCAAAATCCGTTGTGTAGTTTTGAAGATATAAGCATACATAGGGACATAGGGACAGAGAAAGCGACTTTATTTTATACTACTACTAGCTTCTGCCCGCGACCTCGTCTGGGTAGAATTATACATAAAAACCTTTCTCTGCATTGCATGTACATTGCATTGGAAACATCCAATAGAATGCAACTATGAATTATCCAATGAGGAATTAACCAATTAAATGTGTGGAAATCAATATAGCGGGCGAGGACTCATTTAAGCGGTCAGTCTATAGCGTAGTGCATATTGTGACGTGATGCATAAAACGGACTATATTACAAGTTAGTCTAATAACTAAAATGGCTTTGTTTCAAGCGAAAGATAAAGAAGTTATAGCAAAAAAAACTAGCGCTAGTATAGTATAAACCACTGATATGTTGCATAATTAGTAACCCAAGTTACTACCCTGAGAATAATGTGACTGAGAGATTTTATACCCACATTTGTAGTAACCTTCCGCTTTCACATCCACGTAGAATGTGTGTCTCTCTGTCACAATTCGACCAGGTAGGCCGACCATCATCGTCCAAGCACCCGCATGCTGGTCGAACAATACGGTGTCCACGTCGACGCGACATCTGCCGAAGTCGTCGAACACCACCGCTCGCTTGGGGCTTATCACTCTACAGTATACAGCTTCTTCAGGCCCGATGATTTGGCTCACTGAGCTGTATTCTAACCAGTTAAGATGTAAGTCGTCTTGTTGAGACCTCGCTACAAACCAAATGACATAAATTAGTTACTTATTTAAATAATTTACCTAGAATCTACAGTGTTTGAAGATGCTTTACGCGATCTTTCTTAAATTTTAGTCTAATCGATAAACTCAAAATAATTTAAGTATTGGTGACAGAATATGACTCCGAAAAACTACGAACTACTTACCTAAAAAAATAGCTGTAACTTTTCTGGAAAATGTTTACTTAATCTGATTTCAGGTTATTTAAAGCATGTTGTGATTCTTGGGTAGTTCAAAAATAGTTTCACTTACAACATAGAACGAACCATCATCTGACAGTGTTCTTTGGCGTAAGTATATGCGTATGCGTAACACATATGCGTCGAAATTTTAGTAAGCCATTTTAATGGGCCCTATTACTATAAGAAGCCTTCTAAAAGGAACAAAGATTGATTACCATTAACATTAACGAGCACAGGAGCTTTGTAGATAATCTTTGTTCCATAGACAATATTCCAAGTTCCGTTGTGTTGAGCATCGACCGACGTGACCACAAAGCCACAGGTATCAGCGTGGCGTTCGTCGCTGCTGGCCAGCGGGCTCTTTTCATTGTCTGGACCAACCAACTCGCAAGTATCATGAAGACTCGTCGGGTTCGCCAGACGGACGTGCAGAGCGTTACCTTCAGTGATGGTTATTTCGTTAGGCAACGCATCAACGTGTTCTGAAATTTAAAATACGAGTTAAAAGCTTCGATAACGATTCAACGCATGCGCATCCTATCTCCGGAAGCTTATCTTCGGAGCTATGAAACTTGCACTACTAAAATTTAATTGTAATGTTAGGTATTTCTATACAATTAATAGCGTTTTAACTTATCAATTTAATAATTTTTACAATCGTCCCTTTTTTAATCTACTAAGCATACCTACGCATTTAAACATACTAATTATATTCTACTTTGTCATTATCGGTATGCAAATTAATCTTATCTCCAATACGTGACCTGATACATGTATTAGTATTCAAATGATTTTTATCCGATACCTTCGACGTAAATTTTAAACGGTAGACGTCGTTCAATGCGCTCAGAGTTTCTTATCTCCCTGGCAATGAGCATCCAATCTCCGATAACATCCTCAGACACATTGACATTGACACCGCATTGGATATTAGATCCAGTGACTATTTCGATTCCAGGGACATTGAATCCTTCCATGAATGTATACTGCAGGCCATCCGGTGTTCTTACGTGGCAACTCTGTATCGTATTCAAAAATGGTTGTGTTATTGTGACCCTTTCGCTAGCTCCTATATCTGTATCAATAAATTGGTCTGCCAAATATTCGACTGATCTGTCTTCTTCTTGTATAGGATTGCTCGGATCTGTAAAAAACATCATCATCATCATCATCATCAGCCTATGTTAGTCCACTGCTGGACATAGGCCTCCCCTAATGAGCGCCATAGCGCCCTGTCTTTAGCTTGACGCATCCAGCATCTGCCTGCAGTCTTTCGCAGATCGTCGTCCCACCTGGCCGGAGGGCGTCCTACACTACGTTTGCCAAGTAAAAAACATATTTGTTATAATTGAAGTGATTTTATATTTTATTTGTTTGATAATTTTTGAAATTAAAACAAACCTTCTTGAATGATTGTAAAGCTTTGTCTCCTCTCTGTGAAAATGTCACGATTACTGAATTTCCCGATTAGGATCCAGGATCCTATCAAATCTTGCGTTATGGGGCCTATGGATATCCGGCAGGCTATTCTGTTGTCGTTAACAAATGAAACGCCGGTTGGCATGCCATGGTCGATGGTGTTGTAGGACATTCCCGATGGCATCGTGAACAGGCACACGTCGACAGCACCGGTGCTAGCCACTTCGACTGTTATTGTGCTGTCTAGGTTGACGACATGTTGGATGGCATTCAAGTTCGTAACGTTGTACGATTGTTCATAAGGGTTATTCTTGTCTAAAAAAACAATGAAATAAATACAATGATTGAGGATGTTGAGATTATTGTAACGAAACAAAGACTCGATTATTGTTTTCGTAAGAAGCGATAATACATAGTTAAGTTTCAAATAAATTTGATCTCGAGTTACTGTTTGATTATTATCTTGGACTTGTGGAATAACGTGTGTGAGGTATGCGAAGGTTCTAAATTATAGTTTTCCCATAAATAAAAAGCTATGAAAATGGGTGGTATTTTGAGCAAAGTCATTCTGAACAAAGATTTCGTTGTTAAAAGATTTCGCACCAGACCCGAACAAGGTAAATTGAAAAATTACTGTTAAAACTGACGAAGTGGTAACCAACATTCTCATCAGCTATACAGTAGTACAAGATACAAGGAGCTCTAGCTACAGAGTTAAGTTCGTTAACGGATTGAACGCTACAAACTGACATCTTACCATATAAATCAAGGTTCATCGGAAGACGAACTTCATTGTAACCCCATAATGCGGAGTTGAATTTTCCATAAATGGCCCAAGATCCTAGATGAGATTGCGCTATTGGTCCAATAGCAATACTGCAGGCTGAGTCCGTGTCTTGCACCAACCTTATATCAGGATATTCCGATTCCCGTGTAACAAATAAATCTTCATTGTTAGGCGTAACCAAATGACACGAGACAACGTTTCCAGAACCGCGCGCTGTCGGGCTGAGAACGCCACCAAAGTGTACCACGTGATCGAAAGTTGGCTGAATTGTTGTCTGCCACATTGTATCGGGGTTTGCGGTATCTGCAATTCAGGATGATTCATATTTAGATTCGATCAAAAACATTTTTTTTTCTGGTATAACCTTTTGTTTTATTTGTTGACTGTAATTACATTGTCATCCGTCCCACATAATATTTGCTTGCATACCATATTTTAGGTATAGACCCATCGTCGAAAAGTTCCCTCCTACCGAGACGATCCTGGCTAAACTATGTACCGGGATATCACTAAGTATAACCAGATTATCGTATTGTCATTTAACTTATATATTCATAGTCTACTTTATTTTTATTGAATCCGACCAATGGAAGTTACTTACTTCTCCAGGCAATATTAGCGCTTTGGCATCGTTTGTGTTCGACGTTGTCCTCTGTATAAGCACCGCATACAGCCCAATTCCCAATAAGTCTCTGTTCCATCGGTCCTACGACAATCCTACAGGATACGTAGTCGCTGCTACCGTACGTCGTCACACCAACCACGCCGTTCTCCTCTACATTGATAGCTCTGTTGTCTGGTGTTATGAAGGTACATTTTTCTGTGTGAGCAATTCGAGGAAGATTAATGTCCACGCTTAGCCCTGTTCTTGTTATAAACTGTTGTTCATTGAGCCAAATAGTAGTATCCTCTTCGGAACTTGAAGATTCTGCAAGCAAAGATAAATAATAATTTAAGTAGATACTAATGTTTGATTGTTTTAACATCATCTTCGTTATAGATTGTTACGTCCTTATTCTTATTATTTAAGCTGCGGTAAAATACGTACTTATAATGTGATTAAACATTCAAACTTATAATTCCGAAATAAACTGTTAAAGAGCAATTTAGTTCAACGGTACTAAGTGTTTTGTTCTGAGCTAAGTATGTTTGAAACTACCTAATCACTTTTTTCCTGCATGTACGTACATATGTAGTGCCCCTAGTCAAAAAGCTCGATTTGTATTTGTATTGCGACTACAGAAATATAGCAGTTTACAAAAGATCCCATACAGCCCTTATAGTAGGTACTGGAACAACCTTTTTGTGACATAATGCGAATAAATTGAGAAACTATAAGCGTTCCAGTTTTGACATTTTGGCTGAGGAACCCTAAAATGACACAGCAACAAGACTATTGGGTAAATTTGTTTTACGTGTGTTCATTCGAAATTTCATGTATGTTATTAGGTAATCGAACAATCGAACTTTTACACGTGTTTAATATGTGCGGTGTTCGATAAAGACACAGAATAAGGAATATGTTGTACCTAACCTTTTTGTCACATATTGCGCGTGTAATATACGCCTAAATTCATACAATAACCGCGACTTAACATTACTCCCTGCAACATGTGACGCACGTAATTGAATAATAGCCAGTAAGCATTAATTAGGTATTAATATGTGTAACTAATCTTTAAGCACGCTCTTATACTTGGTCTACCGAGAATACAACATCTCTGGTACTATGGGTGTTTTTACTTAAACCTCCTCGTCCACCCTCAACCTATCTCATGCGTCTCACACTTTGAATTATAATGCTTAGCTTATCTTCACCTGTTATACAGGATGGCACATTTAGATCATTTTATAGGCGATGCGGCTAGCAACTCATCACTATTTTGATTCCCCTTTCCACGTATGCCCACAATCATGCTAAGCGTGGCCTTTAGGTCTCGTTACCTTAAACTCTGTCTACCCGGCAAGGGATAAAGACGTGATTTATGTATTTATGTATGTATGTTACACGAAGGTAACGGTAGCCTGGGTCCCAGGACATCAGGGAATGAAAGGCAACGAGAAAGAGGATAAGTTAGCGAGAGAGGGAGCGGACTGGAAATTCATAGGAGATTGCACCAAGGGAACAATCGATAAATTGATAGGGAGTGACGAACTGGAGGAGGACGAGCTAAGGGATGTCGAACTTAAAGATGTCCTTATGGTCGGTAAGAGAATAAGAAGATCCGAGGAGAGTTCCTGTGTGGGAGCGCTGCTGGGACAGTAACCGGCGGCTCCAACCAAGGGGCACTGGGCTGAATTATCGACACAAGGATTGACAGCCCGCTTGACCCGGCGGTCCCCTTCCAACATCATCGACATCATCATGGTTGTACATTTAGATCGGTTAGTATGGGAAAGTGTGAAGCTTTAAGACGTACCTATACAAAAATCTGTTGTCATGCCATTGATTTTAGTAACAGGAAAAACTGCATTCGTACATTTAAAAAAAACTTGTACTCAGCCCAGGAATCGAACCTGGACGTTTTGAAAAATAAAACTAACACTGTCTCTATTTAGATATACCGAGATACTTTACAACACGGTGTTTGAAAATAAGACAAGTCTACCTGATGACTTTAGCTCTGAACTGTTTTCTTCTGGGGCTTCCTCCTCGTCTGATTCTTTCTTATACGTATCTTCAGCTGTTGATGAATCAGGTTCTGATGAGCTATTTTCGTTTGATTTCTCTTCTGATGAACTTGCACCATCAATGACTATATTCAAATGTTTTACTTCTTCTCCTGAACTCATTACGGCATGCAGCGACCACAAGCCTTCGTCGTTCTTATCCAAATCATTTATTCTTGCAATACAATCAGAAATGTGATTGCTGCTTAGTTCATATTTGCTGTCGTCTTTTGTAAAATCGATTTCTGCATTTTGTGGATTGACAAGGTAACATTTCGATGCTGTTGACGGAAAAGTCACTACGAAAATTTCCGCAAAATCTCCCTTGTCAAAATGTTTCGTGTTATCATCATCAGTAGCGTTTATTCCTATGAAAAAAAACTCATTTAAAAATTTGATCTACAGCTGCAGTTCACTGATTATTGACCAGCGAATATTTTCTGTGAATAAATAAGTTTAATTCGTGCTAAATAATCGATTTAAACCGCGATATTTTTGTAGAAGATTTCACATTGCATGTTATGCAGATCCTTGGATGTTTGTTACCTGCCAGCAGTACTGTGAGCAGAAAAGCCTTCAGAGACGAGTGCATTTTAGCGCTTCACTTTCACCACTGATTCCTACTCACTTAGCTAATCATTAGCCTTGTCTATCCACCGATAACATGCAATTCAATCCTTCATCCTTCGTTCGATTACAAGATTTGTTCTATTTTGTTAATCTTATCTTTAGTACTTTGTCTTTGGTAATGTCCGATAGCGAGGCTTGAGCAGGATCTCCCGCAGCCGACGTAAGACTGACATTCTATATGTTGTTTAATCTTATGTCTGTTGAATCTTTCAATATTTTATCTCGCTAGCTTGGCCGGTAATTTAGCATAGGAAGCTGCGCCTCGCTTAGTCGATATGCTTGTCCCTTTCTTATCAAAGCGACACAATAGAGACGCACTTAACCACACTTGAGAAAAAGCAAGTATCAGTAGCCGTCCGTAAAATAGCGCAGCAAGTAAGTACATAATATTATCATTATAGATCGTAATGCATTTATTTATTGCGACAATTGCTTACATAATTAATAAAGGTGTTGTAATTTTCAGACAGATACCTACCATGACTGTCAGATTATTACAATCATTTGGAACTTAATCTAAGTGTCACAAAGAAAAGGTACATTTTAGCCAGTTGGGCGTAACTCAACTAAGACGATCCAACCCACTACATAAGAACAATTATTTAATTCCCAAAATGTTGCAGGCTTCTAACACCGAAAGTATAGCTCGCTTGGAGGCAGTTATATATTTGAGCCGTTTGGAGTCGAAACTCTGGGGCCATGGGGGCCAAACGCGCGCCGTGTGTACAAAGATATCTCGGCGCGCCTTATAGAGGCCTCCCGTGACCAGAGGGCTGGCCAATATTTCGCTCGCGTGGCAATGCTGCCAGCCTTCTGGGCACCCTCCCCATTGGCGCCGTTTTGGGAGATTTTTTTATCTTTAATTTAATAATAGTTTTAGTTAGGTTTAAGTTATTTTTAAGATTTGATTGTTTTTTATTATGATTTGTTTTCTTTTCCAATAAAATTGATAAGGTAAAGCATTTCACTTACCTACGTTGCTCACTAAATGATGTTGATCCTAAATCAGAAGTGACTTGCTTGTGGGTTGATTTACTGTAAATTCAAACTTAAAAAGAATATATTTGGAATTTACAATGTTAAATATTTAAGTGTCGGAATAAAAAAAAATTGAATATGTATAATGAATGATTACAGATAACTATGTTGCGTCAGTTAAAAAATATCTGTGCCTCGAAAGAAAAAATTGTTACTTGGTTGATCGTTTGTAAGTCTGACCGTCGTCTGTCTATCCCTTATCCCTTTTTCTCAGGAACATGTCGAGTTATCAAATCGAAATTAATATGAAACACTTCGAGTTATAATCTTTTTCAACCATAAAATGAAGTTTCTAAGTTCACGCTATCAAAAGATACAAAGAATGTGAATTTTCCTATAAAAATCGTGGGAAGCCTACGGAAAATCACAATCACAGCACCACTAAAAGAAAGATACCTTTGTTTTTTATAGAAATACCTACTATGAAGTACAAACTTACTTTTAGCTGGCTTTTGAATGTGTAAAACACTGACTGCGTGAGTCTGTCTCGTTCTTGGCCGGTTTTTTAAACTTAGATAAGTATAAATATTTCTTCTAAATTAGGAAAGTCCTACAATAACATGAGTATGCCACTAATATTATTTGTAAATCATATTACCTACGTAACATTGATAACTAATCGAATGAAATCAAGGATTTTCTATGACTCAATCACATCTAACATTCAAATATCCGATTATTACACTAAATAATATAGATTAGAACTTCATAATGAAAACTATTTTAATTTAAATACCTGTTTCTTCTCGTTCTCAAAAACGTACATACATATGTCACGGCTTTATCCCTTACAGGGTAGACAGAGCCTAAGGTGACAAAACCTTAAGGCCACGTTTAGCATGATTAAGGGCGTATAGGTGGAAAGGGAAATCAAAATAGTGATGGGTTGCTAGCCGCATCGCCTATAACATGATTCCTAAGACTTTTGCCCATTCCCTCGATGGGCTTTTACCATCTGCGCGGGAAGAGAAGCAACTGGTAAATTCTATGTTTTTTCTTTACTCCCAGACCAGCATGAAAAACGCACATTTATGAGTTATATGCCATTTTAGGGCTTCATACATTTTTCATTTCATTTCATTTATTTGCATAATTTACATTGTTAAAAATACAATATGAATAGCCCTGGGAGGGCATTGCAAAATTAAATAAATAATTAATAAAACTTAAACTTAAACCTAAACCTAATCTATAAACTAACCCGAACCATAACACAACACAAAACACAACATACCCCGTACGGGATAAAACGTGATTTATGTAGGTATATGTATATATGTATGTATTAAAGGTGTTCTTCCTAATACATGTTACGTTTAGTACTAACGAATTTATTTTAGAAAAATATAGTCTGGATATTATTAAAAACCACCTTTAGGTATATTATGTACTCGTAGAAGGGCGTATCTTGTATGTACATAGCTGTTCTATACACAAATGTTTGTTTAAATGTTCTACACGACAATGCACTTCGTGATGCACGCCAACCAACATTGCATTATGTCAATCAACTTACAATCTCTCATTATACATTACGTATTTAATTCAATATGTTACGTCTAGTCAACAGCAAAGAGGATCACATTGTGTTACCTCGTGAGCAGTTTAACTAAAACAAAAACATTTCAATGATGGAAAGATATGCCTCCTACAAAGTTCATGAGAGACGCAAAAGAAGTAGCAGCCAACAGAATTCAGAGTTGGAAAATTTTAATATTTTGACCTACTTAGTCATATACTTAGTTTTTTTGTGACTAACTCACTCGCTTTTCTTTTGTTTGTCGTGGGTGCTATGATTCATTTTTTATAGCCTTTTTAGGCCTCCCCTTTCTCTTTTCACCCGTCTCTGTCTGTTGCAAGGCTTCCCCAGTCCACCTCATAAGACTCCAAATCATCCCGCCATCTCCTTTTTGGTCTGCCTCTTAAGATATAATTAACTAGCTTCTGCCCGCGACTTCGTCTGCGTAGAATTATACATAAAAACCTTCCTATTGAAAAAACCGCATCAAAACCCGTTGTGTAGTTTTGAAGATATAAGCGTACATAGGTACAGAGGGACAGAGAAAGCGACTTTGTTTTATACTATGTAGTGAAGTGATGATAGTAGGTACAAATGTGGTTCAAGGTGCAATAGGAGTATTACGATGCCCCATTCTAGTAAAAGTAAAAAAAAACTCTTCCACAAATTCCTTTTAAATCAAAATGTACTCCTTATATTTTTGAATAGCAACAAGTATACGATAAGAAACTACCTACACGAGTGTGATTAGGAACCACTCGTTCCTTCAGAGGACTGTAATACCATAGTGTATACACTTTTGCAAGTCGGCCCATTGAAAGAGATAACAGAACTGTGAAATATTCAGAAAGAAAAGTGTATATACCTACACTCTGTTACTCTGTACCCTTTAAGTTTTGTTTTCTTTGCTACTGGACTACAAGCCCATGGACAAAAAAAACATGTGAAATGAACCAGCTTGAATGAAGCTTAGAAGGCTGTTACTATATCATAAAATAACTCTGAGCGCTATGCCGTCATTTCTGAGCGGTACAGATTTTTTCTCATAAATTGAAAAAAAAAATTGCACTAACTTCCGGCACCACCACGTTAAAGCGGCCATATGTTTTTCGACGTTTATTTTTAATCATCTATAAGCTATAAAAACGCCGCAAATTAATAATTAGTCGTAATTCCTCACTTGTACCTGAGACATTCCATAAATGTACCGCTCAGAAATGACGACATAGCGCTCAGAGTTATTTTATGATATAGTAACAGCCTTCTAAGCTTCATTCACGCTGGTTCATTTCACATGTTTTTTTTTTCATGGGCTTGTAGTCTATACCAGACCAGCAATGAAGTAAATACCTAAACCTTACAGCTTTAGATATAATGTGCCAATGTGAGCAAACAGTACGACGAATATAAACAGTCGAGATTAGTGGTCGGTGCCTGATCACACGCACGTTAAACGTAGACCTCCCGCGTCCCGCGCACAGTGACCACACAATGCGGCTTGTAGATAACATGTCATTGTATTTTGCTAATATTCGTGAATCTTCAGGAACAAGGAAAAAAGATTAGCCGTTCTCGACATTCTTTTTTATTTAACTATATAGATAGCTATAACTTGGTTCCGCGGCTGCTACGTAAGTATCCGTTAAGAAAAAAACGAAAACCTACTTGAAAAAACATAACCTCTTACCCAAAACGCAATAGCGTCTCTGTTCCGTTTCGTACATTGTGGGTAAAAAAGCGAAGATGTTAAATTGGTACATTCACACAAAAATATGCACTAGCTACCTACATGATAAGTTATTAGTCCATCGGATGTTCCGTTTCGTACATTGTGGGTAAAAAAGCGAAGATGTTAAATTGGTACATTCACACAAAAATATGCACTAGCTACCTACATGATAAGTTATTAGTCCATCGGATGTTGGAACTGTCAAAAAAATAGTATAATACTTACTGAGAGGAGGCATGTGCCCAGCAGTAGGACGTATACAGGCTGGACATGAGATGATATACTTACTACTCGCGACTCTACATGTCAAAAATTATTACGTACTTTACTTTAGTAATTTACAGACTACGAGAAGGTATGTCGTTAAAGCGTAAACTTTAGAACGATTCTTCGAACTTTTAGTTAGTATTCGTCAAAATCTCAGGATTATTTAAGAATAGAAATAAAATAGAAAAATTGGAATAAATTGCTCAGAAAAATATAAAAATGGCCTTTGACAGAACGATATCTGTCGGGTCAACTAGTTTAACGTACATACATACACAAATCACGTCTTTATCCCTTACGGGGTAGACAGAGCATAAGGTAACAGATACCTACAGGCCACATTTAGCAAGATTGTGGGCGTATAGGTGAACAATGAAATCAAAATAGTGATGGGTTGCTAGCCTCATCGCCTATAACATGATTCCTATGATTTTCGCCCATTCCCTCGATGGGCTTTTACCATCTGCGCGGGTAGAGTAGCAACTGGTATATTCTATGTTTTTTCTTTGCTCCCGGACCAGCATGGAAGGCAGCTAGTTTAAACGTAAGATAATTAACGAAGGCTTGTCAATATTGTCGCCCTAAAACTACTAAATACTACCCTTTGATGGTAATCTTTTTAAAGGCAAAAGGGCAACCTTTTGAGACCCGTTCCACCGAAATCGTGGGCGCCCTAACCTCTCAGGCGATTAGGTTTGTCCACCGCACAATGGGCATTCAAGCGGCGGGTGACCGCCCATGTGCGTTACAGCCACCCTGCGAGGCACTTTGTACCTTATTAATTAAACTATTATTAAGTGACACGGTTTCTGAGGGTTTACAGTTTATGAAGACACGGGTAATGTTATACAACATACGTCCGCATCACTATTATCTTCTCTATATATTATAAAACAAACTCCTTCGTCACGTCTGTCTGTTTGTAAACTGTCTGAAAACTACTGAACGGATTTTCATTCGTATTTCATCGATAAATAGAGTGAATAACGAGGAAGGTTTAAGAGTAAGTGTATGGTCTGTCAGAGTTTTGTATGAGTATATTATTTGTTGTAATACTGCGATAATTATTGGAATTGTCGTGAAGTCTGCCTGGGATACCAATTTTAATTCTGTGTAGACGAATGGCAACGGCTAGTACTCGTTAATTCTTGCTAAGCAGCAGTGCTTGCACTGCTATGTTCCGGCGTGGATAGTAATAGACGGCTAGTGAAATGACTGGATTATGACTATCAAGCAAAGCAGTTTAATTTAATATGTAGGACAAGAGAAACATCAAAGCGTTGTTTATGATTCATGTGACAAGTTCACTGTCTCGCCCAAAACGATGCCTCTTTATGCCTAATTTGATGTTTAATTGGCGTTTTTCGTGACCCGTCGCATTTAGTTCATTACTTTAATTTTGCTTGGGTCGATGTATTCACAAAAGATGGTTATGTTGTAAGATCCGGTAATCAATCAAGATAATTTGATAATCAGGGGATTACCATGACGATGCGATACAATTCCGATTCAGTTTAGGTTCGCTCGCTGTCAAATCCATACTAGAAATGACAGCTAAGGTCTGAACTGAGTCGGAATTAAATCGCTTTAAGATGCCATGGTAAGGCCCCAGCACTAAATAATGTAGTTTTGGAGAAAAATATTTTCTCTTTGGCTATTTCCTCCTATTCTCCTCAATTTAAGGTTAGGTACATAACAAACTAAAGGTGATTTTTACCGTGCTAAATTCACAATAGCATTACAAATATCAGACTTAATGGGATGCGAGCGATCACGAAGCTCAGTTATTACTTCCTAAAATTAGTTTGTAGGAAGTAATTAATAAATTGTATGTATGATGTCACCCGGCAATCGCGATCGAACGACGTGGCGCGGTTGTAACCGCACGACGGTTACAACGTGTCCTTTCGACTTTTCTCCTCCAAGGAAACGATGCACATAGCGAACAATGTCGCATGTGGAGCGAAACTAAAGAAGCTCTCGCTGGAACATCATGCCAAAATAAATGTAATCACTTAGATATCAGAAGTAAGATTGTTGTGGCAGAGTAACCAAGCCATAAGACCTTTATGACCCCCGTGCTTAAAGCGGCCGGTGCAATAAGCAGCCGACTTCACACAGTCAAGTCAGTCTCTCAATTAACCGCGTGAGGAGAGCACGTTTCTCTCACACGAACTACAAACTTTAGTTAAAAAATAAACACAATAAAGCAAACTTTGAATCAGTTGGAAGTGTAAATACAAATTGTGTTAACTCTGTGCAATATTTGGATTAGTAATTTGAGAGGAATTGTGTTTCTATGTGTAAGTATTTAAACGTATATTGATTTTTCTCATGTTTATTTCTTCGAGTTAGCGTCGGGGTCCTATATAGTTAGGTTACGATAAGTTGCTACGTTAGGAAGTCTTTTTAATTGATTGAGGTTGTTAGGTCTGTGGGAAGCTTGGGCAGGTCGCGATTCCGTTACTGCGATAGTTTTTTCAACTCGTCTGACAACTCTGTAGTCTGTATCTGAACGTTCACATGACGGCGGGAGAGCATATTTAATTTCTCTTTCCACATGAATATTTATTGACTATCGTTCAGCTTTAGCATAACTATGTCCTCGTTATGTTAAACCACAGCCCCACAAACAGGAAACATTTCTACAATACGTTATTTATAAACAATATGCCGCTCTACGTGATTAAGGAATATAGCTGGCAGTCAACTGTCACATAATTCCTGTAAATTATATTACTTTTGTTAGTGTCGTAGTTGCTTTCACTGTTTATTTATGAGTGATAAACAACTCGACATGCTTCAAAAGTCATGTCTCCTTCATAGCATAGTGCTCAAATACTTTTTAACATTGCTCTATGCTCAGGGATTGAAGATATTATTACGATATATTTTAAATCATATTCGTTCAAAATTGGACGTGATGATCGTATAATTGCTTAGTAGATACTTTATTTACTTAGTTCTTTGCCTAAAAAATTATTCATCACTTGTCAAAAAATTGATATTTTCATTGAGACCTAGGACTAAGTGAGAAGTAAGGCAAATTTCTGTTCCTTATAGCTATTTATTCATTAATTTAATAATGAGAAGGCTGCTGGCAACTTTTCTTAAAACGAGTCTACAGTCGATACCTGTCTCTGTTCTTATAAAAAGTTGGCGCTACATGTAGTGTAAGTCCTTTCGCCAACCAGATATACATCCACGACTTTGGAATTGTATCGACCGGTTCCCATAGTCCCTTACTTTTCATTCAACAAGAACTTTACTATGCAAATCATCTAGAGATATACATATTTACACGAAGGCGTAGAGCCAGATTTACTACAAGATAGGTACCTATTTTATAATATTTTTTGAATGGCGAATTAGCTCTTTTGCTGTCACACATTTTATTTTAAAAACACTAACTTTACTGTACATTAAAGAATTAGACAGATATCTTATTTGTTTACTTTCAATGGAGCTTGTACTTATTTACGATATCTAGTTTCTAAACGGGTGGTTACAACAGCTTATAAATTTAAACAAATGAGAACAATACTTAATTGAATTTTTGACTAGCCAAAGGTCGAGCCTGCCAATAGGCGTACCCGGTATCCTTTAGACTCTTAGACCGATATTTTGAGAATGTTTTTAATTACTATAAACCTTTTGAATCGCTTTTAGATTCGACTAGGGACACTCAAGCTTTAATTAGCCACAATTAATTGTTGAGTACCAGTTATAACATCATGATTAATCAGCATTAAGCCCAGTTAAGATCCGCAATACATAAATAAATCACGTCTTTATCCCTTACGCGGTAGACAGAACCCAAGGGCAGAACAATAAGGCCCAAAGGCCACATTTAGCATGATTGTGGGCGTATAGGTGGAAAGGGGAATCAAAATAGTGATGGGTTGAAGATCCGCAATAAAAATTCTGCAAATTGCATTACAATGCGACACTGAGTTGCCGACTCGTAAGTCGTTCGCATCAGGGCCTGGCAATGTAATGATAATGATACTTGCTGGATTTTTCTTGCAAGTCTAAAGGCGTTAGATCTGCCGACCGCAACCTTGCTAGGTTTAACCGCATGATGAGAACTTTATACTTCTACCAATCCACTGTTTAGTAAAGATTTAAACCTTACCAACCTTTAATTAAGCTTCGGTGCATTGGAAAAGCTGCCAAAAGGCTAGCTGATGACTTAATGAAAATAATGGAGTTAATTAGTGGAGGTGGTTAAATGAAAAAGAATAGACGTTAAGGAAAGACTCTGGTCTTTAAACAGGTTATCATGTCCATGAGTCGGAACTGAATCGCATTAAGACGTCATGGTAAGCCCCCAGGTGTTTTATAATTAATGTCAACCCACGACCTACATCAAGACATCAGATTCCGTACAATGCTTCCTAGCAAATGGGTCATAATTTAAGCACAGTGAACACTTCTTGGACGAGTTTTGTTTAAAGAACCACCACTTCAGAGCTCGTAGACAAAATGGCTACAAGCATTGAGGAGGAGGCTCTCAAGGCAACAATTTTATAAAATTAGTATTATAAACAAGAGAGCGCAAGTTGCTCATGTTTATATACGTACTTAAGTATTAAAGTGGAATCATATGTAAAGAATCTTGCGGTAGAGTCGTATTTATGTACCTAATTCAGAATACTTTGTCCGTGCCAACGTAAACGATGCATGTACATTTCATCGAAAACAATGCAGCAGTCGGAATTATGAATTAGTTTATTGAAGCCTATCTTAATAAGGATGTCCTATGGCATACGTGGCTTGAATCTTAAACACAATTCTTTGTAACTAGTCCATTTGATACCGGTTTTATCAATAGTAATAAGAAGCCACCAAGCTAAAGGATCAAGGTCGCTCAGCGAGATATGGAAAGCTATCCACGAAGTTTCTCGTAGAATTCAAATCGGGAACTACGTTATTCGTCAAAAAACAAAAGTTACCGACATACCACTGTCCATCTGGGCAGATCACATATGCAGTAGAACTTATTTCTGTTGGGGTAGACTGGTCCTTACGTGGACGCCTATCGGCAAACGTAGTGCCGTAGTCCTGCAGGTACTAGTTAGGGCGATGATATTCGGAAGACAGCTGGCAGGGATTGGAGGAGAGCTGAAGATCGAAATCAATAGCAGTCGACTGACACAGGCCGATGATGAATAAGAAGCCGAATCTAAATATACGTTCGAAGGACGGATGGCCAGGTAGTAAACATTTTTAGCCATAAACGTGTTACTGCCGAATCAATTAGCTATTTCTCTAATGAGCGACGACAGCGGCGGAATGAACTCATTTATGTTCCAGTCCGTTATTTTATGGTCATTAGCAATCATCAAAGTTCATGACTCATGATAACTTAACTTGCATCTTTATCTATACAGTTTTATTGACGCGGTCCCTCACGTTGATTCTGAATCTCACTCCAAGCCTCATAGTTGTAAACAGATACAGTTAGCAAGCTTATCTTAATATGACATTATAAATGGGAAAATTTGTGTATTTGACGCAAACAAACAGGTCTGGGTGAAATTTGGCACAGAGATAGATTAATTTATAGTTTACAATAGCTATTTTTATCCCGGAAAATTGCATAGTTCCCGCGAGATAGCAGACGAAGTCGTGGCCAACAGGTAATACAATATAAATGGAAGTAAAATGTAGGACCTGCGTTGATTGGGAATATTGTAGCTCTTGGTAACTGAAACCACTTTTGAAATCGGTTCTCTAGTTCCAGACTTAAATTAAGTACTTACGTGCGATGCGCAAAAGAAGAAACAGACTTGTATGTATTTATTTACATTACTAACGATACTGTTATAGAATAATAGAAGAAGTTGTAGAAAAAAACTTAAACTGAAACATTAAACCTATACCTAAAGTTAAAGGCGAAACGAAATAAATATTAAAGAGTAACGCAATATCTGTACTGTTTGCAGAAAGGAATAAATATGTCTTCTTTCTTTCTTTCTACTAGTAACTGTACCACTAATTAACATTCACGCGAATACTGAATACTTAAGTGCTCTAAGTGGCTGTAACTCGCGATTTACCTAAAACATCTTAAACGCGACAGTTCATTCTACGGTTTATTCCCACTTAGCAAGCCGTTTTTTTGTTGGGCAACCATATTGGTATGAATGTGAACCCCATAGTCACGAGTAGGTCCCATTTTTTGCTAGAGGTCATTGTCCTCGGTTTGAATGATTCATGGTTACTATTCCTTGAGGCAAATACGTTTGGGTTTGGCACAACACAAGGCGGCCATCACCGTGAGGGTTCATGTCTTACAAGTATTATCTTCCACTTTTAAGCATGTTTTCCTTAGAAAGCGGTGATGTGTGTAATAAATTGGCTTGCAGAGATAAAGACAACTTAAGCGTGGTTATTGTCAAATGTGGGATCAAAAAATATACCTAATATCTAATGAATAAGACTTTAGAATTTAATGAACTAAACTTACAGTAGAATCTGTATGCCACTTAATGCTGTTTAATGATGCTACTTAAGTATGTTATAATGAAGAAAGATGTTTACATAGTAATGATCTACTTAATTCAAAAATCGTCTGGAAATTCGAGATTGTTTATTTCGACATCCCAATATATGTCTACGCAGCGATGAATAGCCATCGAGCCAGCACACTGGCGATCCACCGACTATTGACCAATACATACCTGATTAAACAATTAACAGAAATTTGAGAATATTTGCTTATAAAATGATTAGTCATGAGATAATTTCGTAAACACGACATGGACATTTAAAAGCAGTTTATCTGTAAAAATTTTGCAATTGTACATAATAAAATAACCTTCCTTACAAGGTGAGGTTTTAATTCTATAATTTGATTGCAATTATCGTCTTACTGATAGGGTTCAAGGAACCTTATCGTACATTTATGTATGTAAATTTTGCAGTACGTATTTATTTGAAGCTAGCTATTATGAAAGTTTCGGTGGCATTCACAGCTTACGAACTAGTCTTGACCTTAGGTACCATTTGTAAAGGTCTCTAGTCCTTGATCTAGTCTCTTTGAAGTTAGACAGTCAATATAAATTGAGGTCTGGTGACGAATGGATCGTTTTGTATTGTGATAAGCGTAGGTGATTAGTACTTTGTCAATTATTTTATCAGATTTTTACGAACTCCGTGATTTACTTTCATAACTAGGTACTACACTGGAATGTATCACGTGGTATATATGTTTTATTTATCTCGAATTTTCAGCCGCCCTGTCACTCCAGCATCACTATTTCCTATCAAAATGTTTCACGTGCACATAGGTAACGATTATGCTGAACAATATGCCATAAAGAAATAGTAAAATACTCTACCAAAATCTGAACAAAGCACCCCTCCAAAGAGTTTAGTTTAAGTTTTTTGTCTCAACAGGATTTTGAACGCATTTGCGTTGAAATATCAAATAAGATTTATTGAAATAAAATAATAAACAGACTAAGTCAAATTAAAAAAAATACAACCAAAATTTTAAATTACCTATCAACTACCTTACATGGCGATGGAGAATATCTGCACCAGGAATGATCCCGACCGGGAGTCCAGACCACGCTCTCGTAACCGGCTTCCCACGTCTTTAAAAAATAGCTTGACCAAATAATAAACCAGCTCAAATAAGTAGTATGAGATTAATTTGTCGGTTAGCGTTGTCAATTTTTACAACCTGCTTAATTGAGAATTTTGAAAGACTAGGTACTTGCAAACGCGATCGGGACGTTTTGTTGAGTCAAGATTTCTCAGCAGACAGTAGCGTAACTATAACGTCTGGGGCCCGCGGCAAATTCGTCAGATGGGGCTCCTTCTTTTAAAAGAAGTGCATCAGCGTCCCTTCTGTGCTCTAAGCCAAGCCAGTTCGGGGCCCCGTAGAGCTAGGGGCCCCTGGCATTTTGCCACCCCTGCCACCCTATAGTTACGCCACTGTCAGCAGACCTACTATATAATATTGTATACCTATAGGTTTACCTTATTCATTATTTTACTTTTTTTCAGACTATCCAATCAACATAATGAAACTTATTACAGCACCCACAATAAGTGCATTGATTAAATTTTACACGTTCTTGCGCATATGCTGGTATGACAAAATTTATGAAACAGTAGGAATCTGACAATGGCAACTCTGACGTGCCTTATAATCGGCCATTGTCAGCTGAGGATGACGTCAATCGGCTTATTATACTAAACTATATTGTAAGACAATGGCAAACAGTTTGAAATGCAAGTGGTTATGGGAGTCAAATGGTCTTTTTGGTTGCGTCTTGTGATTTTATTCGTGTTTTTTTATGTTTGACTTACGACCTGCAATAGTAACAAATGAATTTTAAGCATTAAATTGCAACGCAATTTCTAAGGACTACCTGAAAAGAAAGTGAGTATTTAGCTTCAAACTAGGAACCAATTATTAATTCACGTTACGATATATAACAATCATCAAATATTCTGTTTAATATTTTATTGCGTTTTATTCTTTTAATAGGTAGACACTTTATTTACGTCAGACATTAAGTTAATGTTTTCGAAACTTGAATCAAATTGTGCAGCTTAGCTTATAATATTGTTTTCATAATCACTCCTATAGAAATAGAACACGTTTTAGTTCCTACGCAACGCTCTCTACTGTCAACAAACTTCTTTGCACACGTCGCTGACTCATACCACCGACCAGTGTAAGAAGACCTACAAAAGTCTTAATGTGATTCAACTTCGTAGAAGCATTGGCGGTCGTAGTAGATCTGCGGTGTCTAAGCAACTGGTCGTGCTATAAAACAAACGAATAGCATTATCTTGTTTGAATTTAGTATGCCGCGCGTCGTTTGTTTCATTCTCGATGCTCGCTTTTTATTGGTCGTGTATAGCATGGCTGCGAGGGGGAGGCCGGCAGTTTTTCCAGTGCTACATTTATAAAAATCTGCAGAAACACAATCTTCTACACAATTGAAAGAAACGAAATGTCTAACAAAAAGGCACGACGACTCAACTGAAAACAGTCATGTCTAGTTGTGTCAGTTCGTCTAGTTCTGTATTATCTTACGATAGAGTGAAAGTTCTCTTCATGGGGTGTGATTGCGATATGTCTCAGCCCCTTTATCTCCTAAACATAGGTACTTCAGTGTCATTCTTGTTTTAATTGTCACCATTACAAACAGTGGATTCACCCTTAGCTTCTCATTGGAATGGGTTGGGCAATGGGCAATTAACTAAAACCGATTATCTAATTGCATGTTACTCCACGATAACACGCAAGACAGCTAAGTCTGGTGCGACACGAGTGTGTTTTCAACCAAAAACCCACCCACCTACCGCTTTCACAAAGCTTCATAATTCAATATACGCACTGACTTAGCTACCTCCAAATCCCGACGAGACAATGGCAATAAGCAAATGATAAGTGTCACACAGTCGTTTGATAATTGATGAAACTTCTAAACTCTTTTTTATCGGGTCACTAGTAAAAGTCTGGTTGACATTATCAGCCACGTTTGGGATTGGTTTATTCACCATTCATCCAATTTAACGCCTTTTTAGACCAATTTCATCTAATTTCCCACACAGTGATGATGTAATTTTATATTGAATGATTAAATAAACATAAACATAAACAATCACTATTTTATGCAATTAGCATTACATCCACCGGAATGTTAAAGAATCATACTTAATATCTCACATTTTATAATAATTATATGTTCTATTACTGTTATATTTAAATTTTATACGAATTCGAGGGTCTCCTTGTTTGTTTACAAAAGCATTTAATTAGATTGGAAAGAACTATAAAACTTAAGCAGCCAATCCCAAACGTGACAGATATGTCAATCGGACGTCTCTATACTAACTAATGCTATCCAGCGACATTGTGCGTCAGAAAACGCTCATTAGGAAGTTCCTAAAGTGTGACGCGTGGAACCCACTAAATAACGACTCGTTTTTTTTGCACACTCGTAAGCAACATAATCGAGCAATAACTTTTGGGTTTATAACATTAAGATAAACATCTTACCTGACCGCCTATGAGTTGTTGATGACTGTAATAAAAATCCAGCGTAATCGCACTCTACTTGACCCGTGACATCTCACACTTTCTAACGATCGGCGAAATCAACACAGTCGTATATGTGTTAGTAAGACACCGTTTTGCTAGAAAAATACCCAGGCAACCATCCATTGCGGTGTCGAGGGTTCAACGCATTGGAAGTGGTTCTTCACGAGCCGCAACGTAACGCTACCTGCAGAATTTTTATCGCAGCATGCACAGAATCGTTACCGAACGGCGGGTTGTTCTTAAGAGCTAAGATCCATCAGGTAAATTTGGGACTGCAGTTATGAGTACAACATTTATTACCTCTGGTTTGCGGGGTGGCCTGAATTACTGCTACAATGTAACATGTCATGTTACGGCATCGGTTTTACCTTTGAGACTTTGACAAGATATATTCGTACAAGTAATTGGTTCATATAAACCGACGTCCGAGGATTGACGACTAGATAGTGGTTGGAGAACCTGACTATGAATTTTAGGTCCCGGGTAACGCAAATTTGATCCTCGGTCGAGCAAGATTTTATATATGAAAATTCGATTAAAAAATATGCACATTTGACTGGCTCAAAGAAATCGAGTCACAGAAATTAACCATCCTATTGAACTTGAAGCGCTCTGATGATGTTCCCCGAATCAAAAGATTTTAAGGCTCCATTGAGCCAAATCAATCAATTTATGGATGAAGTGATTAAAGTGAATCGATTGGGTTGCATTTGCTGCAGTGGTCTAAGATTTACTCTTCAACTGGTGTAAAATGCCCAGTTTGTTGGTCTTACTCATACAGCGTGTTCTAGGCGGGTAAGAACCGTTGCCATGGCGACCGGCCGGCGGCGCCCGCGCTATTTCCAGCCCGCTTTCATCCCGCAACTGAATTCCTCCAGAATTACCCGCCGTTTCGACACACGCGTCTGTCTGGGCAAATTTTGATTTACATTTGGTACTATTTTAAGCGCAGTGCGGCAATAGACAAACGCATGTGAAAGCAATGTGGAGTGCATTGTTGGCGGCGAACAGATGAAGGCGGATAATGAAAGATGATACTGGTAGTGATACAGTCGACCAAGAAAGTTCTTTACCAGTATTTAAAGCCGCATTGGCCTTTTCCTACAATACCTTCATAATAGTCATAGTACCTATTTTATATTGCGCCAATTTTTCGTATTGGGCTGTAGGCATTATTCATAGCAGTCAAACTTCAAAAAGAAGCCCAACAGACCCTTTTGAAATTGAAATTGAAATTCTTTATTTGCAAAACACACACACACACACACAAATCACGTCCCTATCCCTTACGGGGTAGACATTTGCATAACATTATGTCCATTTAGATGTACGTGTATGTTTACGTTGCTGAAGACTTCCTCGAGCGACCCCGCATACCGCATACCCGACCATGTAATTCGCTACACAAGACCATTGCAGTAGGATGTTGGTGGCCGTTTCTTCCGCTTTCACGCACGCTCTGCGCAGAAGTCTGTCTTTGACACCTAACTTATGTTAGTGTTAAACCTTAATGTCATCGTCATCATCATCCATATCAGTCCATAGCTGAACATAGACCTTTCCATTGGCTCGCCACTGAAGTCGATCTTCAGCTCTCCTCCAATCTCTACCCGCTGCCTTACGAATATCAAGGTAGCCCCCTCACACTAAGTTTGCTGCCACGCGGTCTCCACTGTAGTGTGGTTTAATAATTTCTTGGTCAACTGTTCTTACTGTACGTATACTGTATCCTTGTATGTTTTGTGGGGACAGTGCGCGTGCGCTATCGCCGTGTGCGCAGTGAGTCAGTGCACGGCTGAGGTAACGCTTAGCGGCCAATCAGAATGAGGACACTGCCTGTTTAGTGAGCTGGCATCACGAAGGCTCTTCAAAAGTCTTTATTGTGATTCTGTTTTTCTTTTGTAAAGAGAACTGTGTTTATTACCTATTTGCCAAGAGAAAAAGGAACACGATTTTCTATAACATACCTAACCTACACGCCAATGTCTTATATATGTATTTAATGCTAAATACCGTTTGACGTTGAATGTAATCTGAATCTGAGTAGAAGAAAAGATTCCTACTCGTACTTAAAATTAAGGGCAATTTTTTACCACTTTCAGGTTATGTCCTTTCAAAAATCGGGCCCCAGGATTTAATTTGAAATATTGTCTATTTTTTATAAAATCACCTCCCATAAATTTCGCCTATAATAGTGAATCATTCAAATGCTCACCAGTTTTTCGATATGTAGATTTCGGATGTAGACGTACTAAAGAGATCCAAATACATAGCCATTCACACAGCTCGTGAGATCCACATCATGGGAACACATTCAATAACGATGGCGCAAGAAACCCAAGACCAAGCATCTCTACCCAATTTAAACTCTACGTTTCTCGTTCAAAGGAACGTTTTGCTCGTAATGTTGTAGTGTCACTGTAAGCACTAATGCAGCGTGGTAAGGTCAGGCAAAATGGAAATTAAATTACAAATTCGATTACCTCGCGTGGTGCGTTAAAGCGTGGCGGGCCTGTTCAGTGGCGATTACTAAGGCGGTGCTATTTTTTATTCGTTGACTACCATTCTGTACGCTACTTTAAAAACAATAGAATACACATACTTGAAATGTGCGGGTAGCACAATCTTTACACTGACTTAGGTTTCGGATTATTAACTAATAAATAATATTCATAATCCAATTTTAATTGGTTTCAAACGTAAGAATGGCCATGCCTACAAATGTGCATCTACATGTGTTGTAACTATTGTTGGTATATGCTTTGTATAAAGAGTCTTCACATGGAAATTTTTAACGATGTAACTAATCTAACCTTTTACACACACACACACACACAAATTACGTCTATATCCCTTACGGGGTAGACAGAGCCTAACCTTTTAGTCCACATTTTTCCATGCATTATCACACTAACTTTTTAAACACTGCTAAAAAGTGCGTACTTAATGTTTATTTATTCAGTTATCATTAGATTCCAACAAAAAAAACAGAAATTTCTATCTGTGCCGTGGCTTATTTATGAAGTTTCTTTTCAAGAATATATATATGTCTATACTAACTGCTTGTGCGTATCTGTCCTTCTAACCTTCATGATGCAACTTTTTCTAACAATAAAATAGCAATCACTTAAAGTAAGGCATTACCGCGGCTCCCATTGTAGCGCTGAGGTTTACGAAACGTTTAAGTTATCTCCTTAACGATTAAATGGATTGTACTGTTGTAAGCCCTAAGTGGAGCAATGGGACGGGAACTTCAATGTCGGGTTATCTGATGGAAGATACAGACAGAGAGAATTGAATTATCTTTCGTAATCAGTATCAATCTGTAGATTTTTTCCTGTTTTGTTGAATTTATCATTGAATTGACATATTTTTTGTTTTTAAGCTTGTTTATTTACGCAGATTTAAAATTATCACGTCACATATTTACAATGTGTTTTATGGACATAACCTATTGCCCTAGTCTTTAAAGACATTTCTATGAATTATTAATAGGATTACAATAATTAAAATTTCCATCCGTCAGTCCAATTAATACCGCTGTAGGAGCCATAAAAACGGTGAAATATCAAGGTACTTTCTACTGATAAAATGCATCAGAAGTAGTTCAATCTCTAAGAAATATTTTTATTTGAAATTGTATGTGAGGTGTGATTTAGTGTCAAATAATAGTTTACGCAATCGGACACAAGCTAGTAAAATATAATCATTTTTGTTGAATAAAACCATCACTTGATTTTTATACGCTTTATTTAATACCGTTTTGACCGCTCCGTTCTTGAACTAAAAACAAACTAAACCCTTTCTAGTTTGTATCCGGTCTTAAATTTCCCTACTAATATTATAAATGCGAAAGTAATTCTGTCTATCTGTCTGTTACTTTTTCATGCTTATAGATATAGATACCGCTGAACCGATTTAGTCGGAATTTGGTATAGAGATAGTTTCAGTCCCCGGGAAAATCGCATAGTTCCCGCGGGATAGCAATAAATAAATTCTGCACAGACGGAGTCCCGAGCAACAGCTAGTTATTTATAATTTAACCTGTATGTTACTTACGGCGTGGTTGGCAAGTACTGTCATGTTCGCTATAGCAAAACATACTGTGTCATTGTCAGTGCTATTGCTATAAACTTTACTGCTCATGGCGTTGTGAATAGTCGTCTAGGGGCCTAATACGAGTAGGTACGTTGCTCTTGTCAAGAGGACGTAGACCATGTCCTTATTTGAAGAACGACATGGCACCTCTCGAATTATAACATCGCCACAGCATGGCTTGGATATACAGACTATTCGATTTTCCTACGCATGTCACAAGCGTCTCTTTCTAGGTACGAGTAGTTCGTTGAATGTATATGGAATAAAAGCAGTGAGCGAGCGAACCACACGTCAAAATAATTAAGTAAATTGACAAGTATTCATGATTTGCATCGTGTTCGTGCTCCAACACAGTTCTTTACGTCGATTTTAGTACAACTTTTCGTACCTCTATTTAATAATATTTACTGTCTTTGTCTTCATTATCTAGGACTGGATCAAAAAAGTTTCAAATCAAAAAAGTCAGTTTTAAAAGTTTAAAAATCTGTGCACTGTTTTCATCTAAGTATGTAACCTAATCTACTTCGTAAACCTACACTTCTCTAGTTAGAAAGAAGTAGCGACGAACTGCGAATTCTCGCACTCGCATTGCAGACGGTCTGTCGCGCGTAAACAAGCTAATTCATAGGTGTTTTTTTGCTTTGTGAATACCGCTTGTCACTTACCATCAGGTGACCCACTTGCTCGTTTGCCTTCCTATTCATATAAAAAAAAAAAAAAAAAAAAAAAACCGCCGTTTTACGACTTTATTTCGTTCGTCGCTCAAATTCCTGTCCCTCATATCAGCGTAAGCAACTAATTGGATAATATTTTTTAACTTCCTAATTAAATTTGAGATGCCAATTGCTTACTCGTGATTAAAGTAAGAATAACAGGTGTGAAAAACCGGACAAGAACAAATCGAGCGAAACTAGTGTGAATAAATTTCCGTTATTATTTAAGAAGAAAAAAAAATATTCTTGTATGGGGGCGCTCCCTTTAACTTTATTTTATTTTCATTTATGTTGTTACGCCCATTTACTCTGAATGAACGTTTCTATGTGAAACCGCAGATCTGCTCTGATAAAACCCTCAAACAAGGGTTCCTTGTACTCGTGCTTATTTATATACTTACTGTAAACAGCAGTGACTAATGTTGACATCCAGTGGTCGCCGTTACTCATTAGCTGGAATCGTTATTGCCTTAAAAACAAGTTGCCTCGAATTCAGATGCAAATATCGTTTTCTTAGTAGGTATTAAGTGATGAAAATACGGAAAATGATGAATGCGCTATGTTGAGAAGTGACTGAAGTTAGTAAACCTGACTAAACTAAGAAGGTTTACCAAGTTGTTGTTTTAAGATTTTATACTTCTTAGAGGTTTACTTTGTGTTTTAAGATTTTATTCACTGACGACTAAAATGTTTATCACAGTAGTTTTGGAGAAGAGGACAAAAGGGGAAAGGAGAATGGTCACATTATATTTATTAAATGCTTTAAAACGCTACTTTGAAATCGTAACATAATACATCTGAGACCTTCGCAAAAAGCGCTTTTATTTTGATAAGTAGGTAAAGTTTGTATAAGTTTTGCATTTTCACTCATTGGCGTAATAATGATAAATATCCCTTAACCCTAAAAAAACTCGCCACAAGCAGAACAGATATCAGTGGGTCACATTGTCTGCTCAGAAGAAATAAAAAGCCAAGATAGAGATCTGCGCATTGCGTGTCTCAACTCAACTAGCTTTCTTGGCAAAATTTGTTTCCCCGTGTTCGCGTACAACTGTAAGTATAAGCGTAGTTTATATCGGCCTCACTTCGTCATTCGCAGGACTCTGTCTTAATTTTTTATCTTAGTTCTGTGATTTGTTCTCAACACGTACTGTCAACGCACCCACTTATCAAAGCTCGTTATTCACACGATGCCATCGCTCGGGATGCTGGATATTAATGCGTTCTATTCTTATCCCTTATCTCCCGCCCGGCTCACAAATACAACACCCGTTTGGGACTCGATGTAGGCGGACCCGGCTACGGCTACACTACGCGACGCAGCGGGCAATTCCTCTGTTCATTGCACTGTCGAGACTGCTAATACGCAGCAGTTAGTTGATATTGCACGCAATGTATTATAAAAACAATGGCTGGTCGCGAGTAGTCAGGGCCGGGCTGTTAGGGGAGATATCGCGACAGCAATCGTGTAAGGGGAAGAAATATCGCAGTTATTTATGCGCGGAAATTGTGCGTTCCGTTTCGTATTTGATAGAAACAAATACTCAGCTAGTGTAGCCATTTCGTTTTTCTCTCACATGCTTGGAAAAATGAGATATAATTAAAGTAAACAAAAAGTTCAGTCAGCAAACAAAACTTATATTGAAAAATCCCAACTTACCTAAATGCAATAGAATTTGGTTTCTTCGGTCGAATTACGTACGCATCGGGATGTATCAAAATGTTTTGATACCAAAGATAAGATTATATGCCGAAGAGAACCGGTTTATAATCTCTATCTAAAACAACCTTGCCGTGAAATTGAGGACAATCCACAACGTTCAATAAAATAATAAAAGTTAACAACAAACGCAGGAAACCTTAGATCATTTCTTTTGTTTACTGTGTTCACGTACTACGAAACAAAATTATTATAATGGGTTGGCACGAAGTACCTACCAGATAAATTATGGATACCCAAATATTCTAAACAGTTAATATTAGGTGTATGGTTTTGCTGAACAGAGTTGAAGGGTCAGTTCTGTTCTCAAGCCTCATTTCGTGTCTTGCTTAACTCACCGCAAATGTTCGCATTATAAAACTACCTAAATGCTCGCATTGTTATTTCTAGTTATTATAATATTTCGTGTTCTGGCCCATAGTGTTTATGTTTATGTCGTAAATTTCATAAAACTAACCGTTTTAAAGAAACACGTACGTTGTTGAAACATGTAGCTTGTGCAATATACGAAACGGCTGCAAACTGTGTTAATCGCAGTAATCGGGAATAGTTTAAACTCGAGTTGCGGAAGCCAAGCGTTTTATGTTAGAACAGTTTATAATGTAACATTTAACGTAAACTTTCTTGTAAGCGTTTTAATGTCTTCCTTGGCCCTAGGCTTGATGTCACCTCTTCCTGGCGCGGTGAAACACACTACGCAGAAAGCTGTCTGTAACTTTTGATTGAGTTGTTAAGACATGTTGGGTACGTTCGACAACCTTCCTTCCTTTTTTTGTTACTGATTATCGCTTTTACTGAGGAGTAAAAACTGCCAGACTGCACTCAGAAATGTTTGGTTTAAGTTTTTGCCAAAGTGTGTTCTCATTGAGCCAACCTCGGGCTTTACCGCTAAGGAAGAACAATGTAAGCAATTGGATTTTTAACCATCGTTACGGAAGGCCTATGAGTACGATGAGAATAAATACTGAATACTGAATACGTTTCGTCAAGTATCTCCCAACGCCAATTCTGGATCCGCCTCGGTGACATTCTAATAATCACTACAACAATTATCCAAACCGTTACATTTGTAGCATTTAAATTACATAAGCCAAAACAACGCTACAATCGTCACAAATCCATTTCACTAATTGCCAATAGAGCCGAAAGCACACCCGTAAATGAGGTCAGCCTAATAGGTCGTGACGACTCTGCGTTAGAAAAAGTGTACTAATTTCAAAGACTATTTGTCATATTGGTTTCTTTCTACATTATTTCTTTTCTTATTTTGTTTCGTAAGTGAATATCCACTGCCATTGCCAGCATCCCATAAATGTTATTAAAACAAGACAAAGAACAGCTCTTTTGTTTTTCCTTTGAAATTATCTGCTTTTCATTTGAAATGTCGGTCGAATTTCGAGTGAATTGTTTCAGCCTAGATCCAGATTATCTCATTTTATGTGACTACTACTCTGCATAGTGTAACACTTTGATATACTCATTCCGGACAAGTGCGTGTCGGGGACCGCACAGTGTAAGGTTCTGTATGTGGCAAACATTTAATAGGTAGGTACCTATTAAGTTTTGATCGACTATTATGATTTAAAATCAGTGTCATTGCTACTCCACGACAACGCTACTCATCAGAGTTTAAACTCTATAGCGAGATAGTCTTTCAACGCCCTTTTATCGACGGTTTCTACTCCACCCTGTCAAGTTGCCTTTTGCACCCCGTACCAACTCAATTTGGCGCTATTTGCCATCTGGCGCCAAGAGTGGCCGCTCCAATTGTTCTACCCTACCTTTCTACTATTATTCTTGATACACGCTATTTAATAAGTAAGTATTGTAATCAATGTAATCATATAACAGTAGTTCAGTATCTCGTGCAACATTACAATACTGTACGTCTAGGTCGCTACAGATTCATTCACCCCAGCGATCGGCGCGAATCGTCCACTTTCGCTCTCGCCTCCCGCACTGATCCTCCTCTGATCCGTGCTATACTTTCTCTTGTCAAAGCCCAATTAGTCAACTGATAAGGCGGCGGTAATTACTCGTTATCTACACTTGTCCCACGGACAAGAATGTTCGGTAATATTTTAAATGATCGCTTTCTTGTAAGAAGGAATCCGGATTGGTACTTTCGTGACTTTCGTTGCTTTTACACAGATCACGACGTTGTTTGAGGAGTAATATCATGTTTTACTAATATAGGTATCTAGCGACCCGTCCCAGCTTCACACAGATTGTCAAACTAAGTATACGCGCATTAACTTTCCTCTTGAATCACTATCACAATTGATGGAAACGGCATTAAAATCCGTTTCGTGGGTTAAAATACCTAAACGTATGTATACGCGCTGACGACAGGAAGTGGTTTTGTTTTATCATCAATACATAGTATGAAACAAAATCGTTTTCCGCTGTCTGTCTGTCTATCCCTATGTATGCTTAAATCGTTGAAACTACGCAACGAATTACGATGCGGTTTTTTTTAAAGATAGAGTGGTTCAAGAGGAAGGTTTATATTTTATGTATAATTCTACGCAGACGAAGTCCCGGGCAGAAGCTAGTACTCCATATTATAAAGATTTTCCTTGTTGTTCAGCCATTAACACAAACACCGATGTAAAAAAATTGCATTTAAGAATTTTAATATCATTGTTTTTCCCTGGTCTGTCGTTAGTTCCGATTAGCGTTTCAAACAGCTTTCTCTATTCAAATCAATAAACACTCCAAATTGTTACAGATCAGAGGCCAGTTTAATCAAAATAGTTTTCCTAATAGGTTGTGCGAAAGTAAATAATCTATTATGTAGGTTACTGAGTTAATCGTATGTGTTCAAAGTGTTTCACGCTCCGAATCGACTTGACACTGAGGTGCAAACTGGTTACCGGCCGCGGGATCCCAAGCGGAAACATTTCAAGTTGTGTGCATCCATTCCATACTAATATTATGTATGCGAAAGAAACATAATAGTTATCTCTGTCTTTCTATGCTTGCTGAATATAAAACCAGTGCAAAATCTTGTTAAAAGGCAAGCAAATAGCTTGAACAAAATGAAATAGGTCTACGTTCTATCCCGAAAAATTGCACAGTTCCCGCGAGATAGCGTATTTTTCATAGCCTTGCTATTTAATGGTTTAATTGCTATTAATATTTCGTGTCTCAAATGCCGTTTTGGGAGACAGTATTGTTCAAATATTCAGGATAATGCCATGTTGCTGCAACAGGCATTAGAGATTTTTCGAAAGGAAGAGTGACCAATTATACCAGGTAAACTAACATACATACATACATAAATCACATTTTAATCCCTTACGCGGTAGACAGAGCCTAAGGTAACAAGACCTAAAGGCCACGTTTAGTATGATTGTGCGCAGGTGGAAAGGGAAATCAATATAGTGATGGGTTGCTAGCCGCTTCGCCTACAACATGATTCCTAAATTATTCATAACAATCAAAAAACGGTGGACACTCTTAATTATTATGCATTAGACTGTTTTTTTATATAAAATATTATAGAATTTACCTGTCTCCTTCAGGTAACACAGGTAACAGGTTACGAAAAATGTCAAAACGGTTCATAATGAGATTTAATTTAATTTAATTACTAGATCAAAGTGATTTTGTCGGACATTTGTATTGTATGGTACTGCTACAAGATGTTACCCCCTGCAACGATCACAACCGCACCTGGCGTTTTATTCCGCTGCTGGCCGAAGTTATACACTTGGGTACCTATCTTCTTATTTGTCTTTATCGTAATTTTGCACAATATCCGCTGACGGACATCGCCCCGTATCGCCTCGCGTGACACTATCTGCATCTGTCAGATAATACTCCACGGACGGTCCACGTTGCTACTTCGCCAACAACACGCTTTTCCAACGACTTGTTTGCGTCTAGGAGCGGATGTAAAAGTGTTATAATAACACTATCATTGTGTAGCTCTTTCTTAAGTATATGTATATGCAAAGTTATTACCAACTCTAATAACATACGGGAGTGTTTCTTGGTACGTCTGCGCTTCGAACTGTTATGTTTACACCTGTCTGTGAAGTATATAGGTGTTCTTTACGCGTTCATTTAATGTTTAATGCGTAAAATAAGATCTTTGTTTGAAATTCTACCCCTTTATTCACAAAAAATTTCAGGCCTGTTATAACCAAATAATGTTTTGTCTATGTCTGACATTAACAAAAGATGTGACAAACAAAGACAATACAATTATTAAACTAATAGAAGCTTAACAGGCGTATACAAATAAGGGGGAAGTTTATTTTGAGGTTAGGGTGAGACTTTGTTACTTAGTAACTTTCTTTAGCGTCTTAAGCTTATAACGTGGAACAAAGAAAGAACTCGATACTTAATTTGTTTTTCAAAAGTGAAAGTCGCACGCAACCATAAAGTTAACATTATCATTTCTCCTGTTCCAGATATCGGCGGAATCATGCACTCATCGTTATCATAGCAGACGAGATCAGCCGTGCGGTGTTATATAAAGTTATCGGTGCCGAGAAAACTTATCTTAAACTTTTAAATAAATATTAGTGCTTCGTTCGCGCTACACTATAAAAATCAATCGTGTTTTTCGCGGACAACACTAGCTAGTACCCAAATTAAAAATTGGAAGAAAAAATAAAATAATAATTGGAAAGCTCTGAATACAAAATCGCAGCCGCGTTTACACGCGCTAGTGACTTATTGAAGGACAGTGTGGACTGTTTAGTTTTTTAAAATGGCCGGCAACGGTGAGATCTGGCTGCAGTGGTTCGCGTGCTGCTACCAGCCGGCGGCGCAGGCGCAACGCACGCGCCGGAGAATAGACCGCTCCATGATTGGAGCACCCACGAATTTCCAGCACACAGGACACATAGGTATGCTTAATTTGTCTTTACTAGATCTGTTGTTTTTTTTGGACGTTTTGACAAAAGGTCAGCTCAAGATAATTTTTTTTTTTTTTTTTGTATTTGAATACGAAGGAAAACGAGCAAGTGGGTCACCTGATGGTAAGTGATCACCACGAAACCAACGAGCATTGTATGAAGAGATTGATGAATGTGGATGTCGCGAAAAAGGTATGTCAGGATCGTTGCAGGTGGAACAAAGTAGTATCTGCCTTTCCCTATAAGAATAAGGCGTTCGTGACGGTATGTATGTGCCTATGTATGTATTTTTATCTACACTAACGAACAAGATTGTATAAATTCCCATAGAGTTTTATAAAAAGTGGCCTGATATTCTAGCTCATCGGTATATATAAGTATTAAAGAATTGCTATGCAACATGTACAGGTTGTGCTTCTGAGTAAACAATTATAAAACGGTGTATAGTTTGTTAACTGACTGTTAAACTGATTTGCACAATAGGCTTTGCTGCAAGAGCATCGTTTCAATCGTATACAAAATTGTAAGATTTTTGTTATATTCTTGTTACTAAACAAAAACGTAAACGTGAACTAGAACGCCACCGCCATCTGCAAAACCCAACTCCGAACTAAGTCGGGAAATTTCACATTGGTTTGTCTGTATATCTCGATGCTTCGAGACCAATTTCAATCACACATTCATGAAAGAAGTTGTTTAACTGTGTCTAAATGGCTTGTCTTAACAGTGTCAGATAAGAACGAAAATTTGTTATGTAGCTATCTTGAGATATATCCATTAGTATCTTGACATTGCAGCCATATCGACAGAAGTCGCGCAATTTTTGAAGATAACCTAATTTAACATCCTCCGTGAATTGTTGGAACTAGAGAACGGTCATTTTAAGAGGACTTCGTTATAGTACAGCCATAATAATGACAAATGACGGTTATCGACATATAGGGCGTAACCAACCACAATAGAGCTTATCTTTCTATAATGCCACTTGATGCAATCTACGACACAATCGAGTAGTCGATAAGTTCCGTCAATCAATCGATTTCGTTGATAGCGTAGCTCACAGTGACCTTCCCAAAAGCCAAGGTGAACGACCTGTGGCTGTCGATATGTAACCACGGCTCGTCGGCATGCTAACCAAGTGGGCAGACACGTCGTAATGTCTTTTACCTGAACGTGAACATGGAAATTCTTAAAAAGAAAGTTTATAGTCTTAGTTTTAAGCACTCTCCGCTCCGACAAACTTATGAAATGATATTAAAACGAACGATAAAAAACTATGTCCTGTTCCAACACCAAGTTTTATAGCAATTATGTAACGCAAATGAAACTTTATGCAATTGACATAACGATTATGCTTATTGCATCTTGTGCTTGCGCTCGCAGCAGAAAACTGTTGGTCTTGTTAGTATGCTGCGAACACACGTGCGTTCCAAATTCGGAGGCGGACGGGCAGCGGCGGAGTGGCCACCACCCTTTATGGGCCGCATTCGCAGCTCTTTTCTGCAACTTAATAATTTGAATGTATAAAATTGCGAAAAATCGGAAAGTAATCTCTAGCTAAGTAGGTACTTACTGCCTACCTATCGACTTAATATCGTGATACAGACGTTAATTAAAAACTTTAATCGAATCAAATGCTAATTCGTGGGCACTATCTATCATTCATTATTTTTAGATCAGATTAAGCATTTAGTGCAGAGCATTAAGCATTCCTCTATAATAAATTTATCGATCTAGACAGTTGAAAGTCTTCGCAAATGGAATATGTCCCTCGTTTAATTTATGATAACGACTGCCGGTGTGATTACTAGTGGAGCTTTTAAAGTCGCTGTTTTAATGCGAAACTGTCAGTATCCGGCCAGCGAGTTATATTATAACAGAACAGTTACAATACTTTTTAATCTACAAATGCCGGCTTCTTGTAAATAAAAATCAACCTGCTTTGATGTCTTTGAGAAAATTCTGCTCATTGCTACTTACGCTTGAAAGATTTCTAATTGCTTCCAGTAAAGAAAAAACCCGCTGCCACCCGGCTTTACCAATCTTGGTTGCACCAATCAAGAGAATGTGGGTCAGACGATCGGGAGCGAACTCTATTCGGCTGTCATAATCAGTTTTACAGATCTCGAAAAGTAATGTTATGCAACCGTATCTGCAGAGTTAATTCGATTTCATTAAATTCGTCACGTCATTGTCCGACTGTCGCCCGTTTGTTTGTAGGAACAATTATCTTGATGAGTGTTGTAACTAAAACAAAGTACAAAGCGATTACCATTTTCTAGGGTTACGTTGGGTCATATTTATTATATTGCGTTTGATATTCCAGTTCTAGACCTGGATAGTAGGTATGTTAATGTGAATTAAACCAGGCTAATTCGAATCGTTATCATTAATAACAATACGTATGCCTAAACAAAATACTAAGTCAGCAAGTATGACAAGGATGTAAAAACATTCAAGAGCAAATCACCATTATTTAGAGCCGACAACGCACTGGCATCGCGTAAGGCGCTGCGGGTGTCTATGGACAGTGGTGATCATTTAACATCAGGCGACCCTCTAGTTCGTTTGTCTGGCCTCTCTAACATAAAAAAAATATATACTACTTTTTACTAAAAAATCCTTTTTTATTTTAATACATTACGCAGTATAAGACGACAGAACACGCACACTAATTGATAAATTAACTAGTCAAGAGGCACAAGACCTTGAAATTAAAAGTATGTCAAGCAAATCTGACTTTAAAATTAGATGTTTATTTATTTCCTCTCCGCGTCCAGTGGAATTGGAGAGGCACTCGGACAAAGCATAGCCAGGAAATTATCGTAACAAATGATCACAACATTTGAATTCCAGACAGCAAGTTACCGTATACGTTTTCCCTCTAACATGGGTTCAAAAATAACTCGCAAAGTTCGCCGTCCGCCTCCCATCGTAGTGATCCGAATCCGTATTGCGATTAGCCATCTGTCCTTGTCTAATTCGTGTAGTAGAAGCGGGATGGTAGATTTATATGCTGGTGGTGGAGCAAGTGAGGGGTCGAGTCGAGTGAGTCATCCCCGTTTGAACGCGTCTGCGTAGTGTACTGGCCAGTAATGTTTATTTATTTTTTCTTTGACTGTTTTAGTACATGTTTTTGCAGTGGACTAAAGAATTTTATGGGCTTTAATTGCTAAGCATATAAGGGAAGCTTTTCTTAGGATTGTTTACATTGTATGCCAGTAATTTTTAGTAATCTCTGCATACCTCAACAATTTAATATATTGCTTAGAAGCCATAGCCATATCGTTTTCATTTACAAATTCGATACGAAACCACATCGTAATGTTTATTATAAAATAACGCAATAGATTGTATTATACAGTAAGGGTGTCGGGTTACCGCCGACCACTTCCTTTAGTATGTAGCACGCCATGTCAGCTGTACCTATTAATCATTAAGCAATAAATAATAGAAATGATTGTTTACTACTTTGTTATTGTTGCTTCTGCATTTTAGTTCAACAATTTCATCATAGAGGTATACTTTCATTGTTTTGTAAAGAGGACTCACTTTCGGAACTAAGTATAATATTATATTATTATAGTATACCTACATACGATTTTGAAATCACTATAGAAAGCCTACAGAAGACTGATTAATTACTAATTACTGATTGATTAGCCTTTTTATTAACTAATAAAATGTTAAAAAAACATAAGTAACTTAATTTTACATAAAAACAACTTATGTACAAATTGTAGTTATCCCCACATTACTGCTATTAGTCAATTGAACTTGCTACATTCCCTCGCATAAATTATGCCGATACCTACGTTGACCGAGAACCCGATCAAAGGATTAGGCTAGCACTTTTAATAACTGTTCTAAATGATTCATGGTTAATTAAAGTTGTCATTTTTTCTACGGGACATACCTAGTCCAAGTCTACCCGTCAACCCGTCTACGTCTAATAGATTTTTTACAGTAATGTAATGATTTTAATTTAATTTATAAATTAAAGATAAAACCAAAACGGTAATCCATCATGATTATTTCCGACTAGTTTCGATCTTTTCGGAAGGAACAGTCCATTTGAATCACAACGGTGCCGTTCCATTTTTACTTTTTAAAATCAATTCGCGAGAGTTTGAATAATGCACAGTATATTTTGTTTGGATCAGTCCTAAATGCCCAGCTAATTAGTTTACTTATAACCTGGTGGGAATACGTGGAGACTTACATTGTCCCGCCACATGCGCGTCTCCGGTGACTCGCCGGAAACACTATTTATAAGGCGTTTGAATTCCAGGAATAAATCAAAAGGAAAGCTGCGGGGCATCAGCGCGACAATGCTGCGGATGACCAAGTTTCGAAAATGTTTTGTTTTACTTTGATATTGTAAGAGGAGTCTCATCTCTTTAAATTTTGGAAACGGGAATAATTCCGTAAGCGTGTAAAGAACCAACACGTAAAAGGTAGATTTTTATGAACAGTTATTAAGTAGTATGCCTACTGTTATTGTTCGGTTATAGGTAAATCAAAGTACATATTTTTCTATTTTTTTATTCTAATGTTAATAATCACCAGCAACTAACTTCGTTTTGATACCGTCTTGTTTCTAGCACCGATACGTGAATTACGACGTCAACGGATAAGGTGATCATTTTAACTGATAAAAAGCGATACCAACCAAAAGACTTTAACTGTACTACACTAATTTTGAATTTCTTTATAACGTCGGCGCATGCAATAGTGTTCTTGCGTACCCCCTGTCGGATACGGCAAGAGCACTATTTGCCTTAGCGCGGCAGGCTATTGTTAATAGAAAAGTTAATCTGTAAGATATTTTATGCGTGTTGTAAATAAAGAAGCAACATGGTAGCCTCGGCGACCAAGCTCTTTAATAAAGAGAAAAAAAACCAAAAGACTTAGGTAGGTACGTACCAGTGGCGTGGCGTCCATAGAACTCGATTCCCAGCGGCTTGCCTATTTTAAGGCAGTTGGGCACTTTTATTGTGCAGAATTAGAGGAAAAGGCTAGTTAAATTCGCTTCGGCTTGCCTTCTGATATACTTGACGCAAGGCCACTGGTAGGTACTTACCTTCCTAGGATAACCATAATGATTTTGATTATAAAATCTTGGATATCCCAACGTAATTTTTTAACAATTACGCTCACGATAAATTGTCGCCAACCGCCATCGCCATGCTCATGTAGGCTTGTAGAGTCACTGCCATTGAATGTCCCAGAGGTCAGATCGTTTAGCATAATGGCTCAGCCTTATACCTCGGCCTTAAACTTTGGAGGCTCTGCTGCTTCCGATGACTCGGTAAAAATCTTAAATAACCAGTTTTTTCTCGCAAACAAGAATGGACGTCAAGTATTATTTGACAATCAAATGTCATATCTACAAATCTCCGGTGTGGCCGAGTGTGCGAACAGGATGTTGTATTAGTCGCAATTGTTTTAATGATGTCTGGTTATTGTTGTCACGATTAAAGTTAATAATTATGAGAGATAAAAGACATGACTAATAATAATTCAGTAAATCTTCACAAATTGATAAAAGAATATTTAAAAACGAGATAAATGAACATATTTTATTGAATCAGGCGTTACTTTGCGGAGGTCCATTTCAATGAACAGAAATAGTTACCTTGCTACTCCGCTACTCACGTGCAAGATAACCAAGCCTGTGTGAAATATATATGTTTTCATGCAATCCCTCCCTCCACTACTGCCACATAAATGTTCATTATCATTATAAATGGGAATTTAAAAAAAAAACGTGTACGTACGCTTTAATCCCTTTTTATTTACAAAATGAATAAATTATGGCTTTTTCAGAATCAGAATTACATCTCTATTCATTTTTGTAAAGAAAAAAGTGTCCATTGGTTTCTTTGACAGTATTGTGACACTATTTTCATACGAATTATGTGGGCCAATAAGTACCACATTATCATACCTAATAATACATATACTGGTAAAGAGAACGCATAGAAGAATTTCAGCCGGCAACCTACTTAGGTACCTTGGTTAGTGTAGAGGTAAAGCAGCGTCGCGTATTTGGAGGATCCGGATTTGATTCCCGGCCGTAGCTTTATCTTTCAGAATTTTCGGAGTTCTAGTTTTTAGTATTGTTTAGAAATGTAATTTTTAACAGGTTAACAATTAAAATAAAAAACTATACACAACAATAATTGTCTTAGCCATAACGTGAAAAAGTCAAGAAATGGCGTTAACTCAACAGTGGCACTGTAGAACACCCAATTGAAAGAACTAAATGGAAACCGTACGTTAGTTTTGACATCTAAATAGATCTTAATTATGGATTGGCACCCGAAGGACGCTATCGCAGACATAATGGCCATTTAGAGAGTGACTCACAAACAGACATTTGACAGGGTCACGCCTCTCACGCAAAGGTCGCCGGCATTCATAACTGCATTATTAATATTTGTTACAATATCGTTACGTATAAATCACTTGAACAATGGGCAAAAACTATTAAAGAAAATTGTAGATATTCACGTGTGTATATGTTTAAACGTTTCGCATCACCCCCAAATAACCCTAAATACATTAAAATATAGAAAGAAGAAAGAGACATTAGACATATTATTTACCTAAACCAACCAACTGAAGTTAACAAGCTCTTAAATTTTAAGTAGAAGTAATTCCGACTGACAACGCTAGCTGTTTTTACTGTCAGATATTAATCCATTAATATAATTACGTGACAGCTATGCTGGAGGTTCGGTTCTACACAGTTTTCACTATTTGCCTGTTTTTTTTTCTATTACAAGTTTAAAACTAATCCAAAGATCGAGAGCCTGTTTCTAGCAAAGTCAACAATAGTGTTTTTTTCGTTTTATCCATAAGGCACATAAGTCTTTTACGCAGACTTTAATTGAACGTACTTAGAGCCATTCCAATCAAGTTAGATCTCACGGTTTGAACAATGAGATTAGCTATAGGTAGGTACAATACAATATTTTTATACAGAATACTATACAATATCTTTGTTTCCACGACTTATTGTTTTCCTCAGAGCTTCTGTATTGTTATTTGTATCACCTGTTCTTTATTTTCTAAAGATTGTCTGGGAGAGTTCACTCCGAAGTCATATGATCGCTTATTAGTGTTTGCCTTGTTTTTCTTCTGTGATGCTTATTTTGTGGTATTTAATGCATATACATTGAATTTATATCGTATATGTAATTAACTAACGTGATTATCAAGCTCAAAAGTATTTGCATATTATCATGCTTAAGTATAACATCAATACCATCATCAAGATGCGTAATATCAAAGAACTTTGGCCGAATATCGTTCTGTCAATGCTTTAACTCATGTGAACAGCGATACCGGGAACTCGTATATACATGCGGGTTCGTAACTTTCACCCAGTGCCACTGCCATAATATTGCAGCCAATTTGAACGCACATGTGCGTCTGCTGCACCTGAAAGTCTTGAGTTTGTGACACTCGGCAGCGGATGCGAAAAAAAAGAAAATGAAGAGCAGAATTATGAAAATTAAATGGAAACTTGCTGCAGAACTAAGTAATTGCACATGAAGGAAGAAAACATTCAAATGTATTGTATTTTGCATACGGTCGTTTATTACTACGTTTTATTGTTACTTTAAGTATCGTACGGAACCACGTCATCAAAATTTCATTAGTTAGAACCTTGATATTTGCTAGGTAACCGTAATTAACTTTTGAATCCTGTCAATTGTATCAAACCATAATAGTTTATTGAATGTTATGTATATTCTTTATTGGTTTAATGATACCATTAATCACTGATAAAATCAGAAGTAAAGGATTTCTAATATCAATGTAATTAATAATATTAGATAAGTTCACGTAACGGACCGACTACACTAACCCGAGTAGCCTCACTCGTAAACTACAATCTCGATGCATTACGTAACTATGTTTACATTACGTCTATTTACTATTAAAACGCTAACAATGACTTAAGCGACTTGTTTGCATTTACAACTAAGGAATAGGCCAAGCAATCCAATCATGCGTGAGAAGTGAGACCAAGATTCGGACCTATACATTAGACATAGTAAAGCAGTGCAAGACATTTTAGGCGCCCTTGCTCGTTTGCCTTCCTCTTTCCAACTTTTCCAACTTTCAGGTAGAACGTTAGGATTGTTAAGATCGGCCGTGTCAACGACTCCACTTGCTAAGCCGGAGTTTTGTAACTGGCGAATCGAAGACGGTTAAAAGTACGCCTTGGCATTGTATACACACAAGCGTAAACAAACTTTGGAAACGCGGCAAGGCTGTAGTTTAAACAGATCTCACTTTGCCGTTCATAGAAATACGTCTTGACTTGATTTCCAGAAATACCAATATAATAAACTCAAACTTTTATTTGCTTTGATACAAGATACAATATACAAGATCAAACCCTGTAGAGGCACTGCAAATATTACATTTTTAATGTACAAATAGTAGTACCTTACATTATAAATTTTAACTGTAAACAAGTTTTCTTAATTTCTAAAACATGTCTGCTTTTCATCAAAAAAATCCTGAAGGGTGTAGTAGGATTTCTCCAGCAAGTATTTATGTAGTGTATTTTTAAAAGGTTTAATGTCTTTAATATTTTGAATGAAGTTCGGAATTTTATTATAAATTTTTATGCACATTGCATGTGGTCCAGAATGGAATATTAGATAAATGACCTCATTTCATCATTGTCATATCACTTAAGGTTTTGTGACACTTTCTTATAGATATTTTATTGAATCACGTTCTTATATGTATGAAATTATTTCATACTACGTTTCTATCAAATTAAAGACCTTTCATGAACAAAGCACTGCGGTAACAAAATGGCTACTCAACTTCCAATTCTGCTCCGACCTTCTGACAGTCATTAGCCATTGCGTGGTGTTTTTTGGGTATCGCTTTTATTTATCTCAGCGGTCATTAAGCTTACTGCAGACTGACCTTTACTAACAGCTTAGAAATGGCGTGATTTATCATCGATTGCGCTAGGAATTTCGTAGACGATATTTCGTGTTTCGGAATCGTATTTGGAGCATTCAAAGGAAAGTATTTGTTAGATAGTGGAACACCGTGTCCACTACCTCGGCAAGATTGCTCCAGGCGAAGGTACACAGTGGGTTTTAATTGTTGAAAAAAAACAATCGTTGGATTTCTTTAACCCTCTTTAATATCGGCGTTTCAGGAATGGTATAAAATGTACTTGATTATGGGGAACGAAAAAAACGCCGGCCGCTATGAAAATCGCTTTTAGCTGTAGTCATTTTGGATCAGCAGCGGGCTTTTGTTTCCATTCTTGTCTAGGAACGAATTCTAAAGTCAGACAGTTTTAATGCAGGTTAACCTTTTTAATTGAAAATTGTGATAACTACAATCTTATACTTTTCATGGCCTGTCAATGAATAAAAAAATTACCTTGCTACTCCGCTACTCACGTGCAAGATAACCAAGCCTGTGTGAAATATATATGTTTTTCATGCAATCCCTCCTGTGCTCCTGTGCCATAGCCTGTCAAAACCAAACAGATTTTAGACGTCACTTATTTGTTAACTATAAATAACTATAAATTATATTAAAGTTCTAATTTGACTGTTAATTGATACTTAATCTGGTTCCCATTGTTATAATAGAGCATCTTATTGGATTCGGTCTTAGAACTGTTAAGAAAATTACGGTAATTGTCATTGTGTGTTTGTGATGTAATTAACATTTCGCTTGTCGCGTTCCAGGATCGACGGACGTGGACATGCCATCGTCGCTGCTGCACTCCATCCAGAACCAGATGCAAAGCAAAGGCGGCTACGAAAGTGCCTACGGCGTCAAGGTACTCACCGCTAATCCTTTTAACTCTTTGCGTAAAGATGATTCGATCAACGATACGTTAAGATACCAATAATTGTACCTAATTGTACCTATGCCTACTATAAGTTTTAATGATATGTTTCCTGAGTTACGGTTACGTAGAGTCCCAACTTACGTATAGACATTATTTACACCCAAGATTCATCAGCTGTGCGAAAGTGTGACGGCAAAACAGTTCTCGTTCAACACAGCAGTGCTTGGATTAGGTATAGATGTGAAACGAATAAAATTTTATTGTTGGTCATGTTGTATCTAGTGTATATATATTCTCATATATCCAATAAATAGAAGCGTGCAGACCAAATGGACGCTTGGGTATTATGTGACATTACTTTTATTGTTGTCACTCCAGCGCATAGGGCTGAATCATTGAATTATTGTTTCATTGAATGTTTAAATTCTTTTTATTTCTTCTTCCAGGTGTACTGATGCGCTCGCGCCGCCCGCACGGACGCTAGTGACAAAACTGAGTGAAATTATCGTGTGTTATGATCTTAATACTGTATTTATTTACTGTTAAGTGTTTAGTTGGTAGCCACGTTTTGTTATGTACATACAAAAGCCATTTTTCGAAATTCTAAAGTTACCTTCGCTGTTCCCCCTGTGTGGGGTTCTTTAGCTACTTTATTTCGTAGCCTGTTTAAGTCACGAGTTCTTATTTCTTAGTTCTATTTGACTGTTTACTATGTAACTTTTGTACTTATTTAAAGACTCGCGTTGTTATCCTACTACAGAAAACCTTAAAGCTATGACGTGACCAATTTTTATCAGATTACGAACTTGCTTTCATAATTAGTGTTGGTTGAAATTGCAAGCAGAATTGTGGACAAATTGACTTGAAAGTTACCATGCTTACTTAGATTGGATGACAATACAAGTCAATTCAACAAAAAGTACAAGAAGAAAAAAACTAGCAATGAAAATTAATATTATTTCAAGAACATTGTTTTGTCCACTCATTCTTTAGGATAACATGTGAGCTATAAAAGATTAGAAGAAACATCTTTAAAGAAAGGATTTGGTAATGATTAAAACTGTTTTATTAACATTGTGTTCCAACCAAACCGTGACAGAATATACATGTATACTCATGTTTTCTTGGGCCATAAACAAATCAACGTATAGTATCCTACATTATGTGTAATAGCTAGCTAATGGTACAACTCCACTGGGAGCAGTTGCGTGTAGAATGGCTTTCAGCAAAGAACTGTATAAATAAATTAAAGTTAATGCTCGGCGACGAATTTCCACCGCACGCAACCTGCCCCCGGTAGGGCCGCGCCTTTATCCAAAATGAATATAAACAAAATATTCTTAGGGACCCCTTAACATAATTTATTCTTCCAAGTAACTTTTTGTATAGTAGTTCTAGATAAGCAATATGTTGAACCATCGTGTATCAATATTGTAGTTAGTAAATATACCTACTCCTTAGAATTAAGAGAAAACGTAAACCTCGGATGTACTTCCAGTTGAATTATTCTATTAATAATGAAAGCTAGTAGGTATCATGTTGAAATTACAACAACAAGTGAAATTTTACGAGTCATAAACACTAAGTGTGCCTTGTATACCTTTTCTAATACAATTTCGCATTAATTTCTTTGGCAGGTGTATGGTTAGTCATTATGATATTTACAGTGAAAAGGTTCCACAGTGGTACGCAGTTTAGTTTCTTTCATTGCACTTATATTTTGTTCAATTATAGATGTTGTTGCACATGTGCTACCAAAATGTTTATAAATTTCTAGAGGCATTTAAAAGTATAATCTTTACTTCTACAATTATGAACTTTTACACGTCAAGTCATTGTTGGTTTTTGAAGTTCTCAATGCTCGTAATACCAGAACATAAGAGATGCTAAAGACCACGTTTTTGGGAAACACCTAAGTAAATTTTCCATAAATATATCGAATGGAGAAGTAGGTAAACGGCCCTACAGAAAAGATTTTAATAGATATTATGTTTTTGGTGGGTCTCAAGGGTCCGACGGCAGAATGATAGTTCCACTCCAATGTTGAGAAATATCGTCTTTACTCTCAGAAATGAATAATTAAAATCGATAGAATACATGTCGCTAGTTAGTGTTGTACGTATTCCGTCGACGATTGCCTTTGTAGATAGATTTATACTATGTTTAGCCGTGTTTTCTTATAACTATTAAGTATATACCTTTACGAAATTATAGTGCTTATATTATACCAAATATAGCCTGAAAACCGATTTGCCTTCACTAAAGAATTTACTGATAACTAATATTATACGCACAAGGAGGGCTAGTCCAAATTAATTTCGTACAAAATATGCTTGTTAATCTTATGATTATGATGGCTCGGCATTGTGTGCAGTTTTGAAATTAAATGTTTAATGATGTAGGTAGGTACCTATTGTTCACATTTAGTCAAGAAATCAAATAAGATTTCATTATCAAACAACTGAATTGACAGCAAAAATGGAATTCTACCTTTCATTTTGCTTGATTCTCTTAGACCTCTAGGATTGGAATTACAGAAAACTCAATACTAGGTATTTTAAACGTTATTTTTTTTACAATTGATAATGATAAGTACCTATTCGAAATATATGTAATTTTGCCTACTGGTTAGATATTGTACGTAGTGTAAAATGGATTATTACTAATTATCTCAATGTGGCAATTTCTTTATAACTAGCAGGGTGAGTTTGTAACGCAGTTGACATCAAAATCAAGCGCAAATGATATAAGAATTATTCAAATAAATATGTACAGATAACGCTTGCTACACATGTAACGATTTATCGATCGTGTGTGTGACAAATCGTTGCAGATTATCGTTACGATTTGTCATACACTCGATAAACCTGTGCAAATCGGTTTGCGCAGATTAATCGCTACGATATATCGTTACATGTGTAGCAAGCATAACTGACATTGTCTACGATGTCGATGGTGACTTTCACTATAACGAACTAGGTAGTTCTGAATCGAAATGACTCAAAGTAGCTACCTACCTACCTACTGAAACATAAAATTTGTGGTCTGTACCTAATGACAAGTCAATTGATTTTAGAATCTTTATAAACGAAAATGTAAAGAGTAAACACTGCCATTTTAAAATTAATTAGTGAATGGCATGTCATTTTCAATTATCTAAATATTACTGCATAAGCTGTAGGACTGTGTGAAATTCAAAATATTTATCTAAAGGAACAGTAAATGATGTCTCGTGCGAAAATTATTTATAGTCTCAGTACTAGTGCATTTCTTACTTAACAGAAGGCAAGATGGCATCTATAATAATAATAACAATGTCGGTTTGTATTCTTTTGTAGGTCTTCTTGCCCGAATTTGTTTGGGCAGCAGAATGACTGAATTAAAGAGTTCTTACAAGAGACTGAGTATTACGCTGATTCAATATTGCAGTTGTGTTTATTTTTTAGCGTAAGATATCTAAATTTTACCTTTTGACTCTTACTATAAGGTTCTGCTCTCATGAAACAGCACCTATGATTGTAAGAGATACCATTGTCTACCTTAAGAAGCAGTTATGCTCAAAGTCCACTAAATATTATAATATTATAATATACATCCATTAAGGTATAATTTTGTCCTTTTCCGGTTAAAATGACGAAGTTATCCTTGAATTATAATTATGGTCGTGTTATTATTGTAAGCATTGAATGATAGGTACTAGATTTGTACTGAAAAGATTAAAAAAGAAATCCTTTCCCACATATAACTTTCGTTTTATTTTGACCGATAGTTTAAAGTCCTTTTATTAACTAAATTTTATTTATTTTTCCTCGCAAATGTGTTGAAAAACGTCGTATGCGACGCGTGTGCTTTGGTAATTACACATCTCGGCTCTCTTACCCGCGCTCGCTAGCGCTCGCGCGTACAATACGCCTCGTGTGTAATTACCAACATAGCACACTTGTATCATAATGTACTATTTTCCGCGACCAATTTACATCTCCAGTCCAAGGCTGAGTGTGCGATTGTTTAACATTATTATAATCCCCTGTGGAAAAAGGTAAAACTCGGATCCACCAGTTTGTACAAGAGAGGTGCGGGCATACTAAAATGAATAAGCAAGAAAACACTCTTAATTCTTTAAGTATTATTCCTTACAACCAGCCCATTATTTTTTCAATGAAAACTCCAAACGGAATAACAGATCATGACATTGCATTCTTGCCAACATAACGACGCAAACTCAACTTCATCGTGAATTTAGCGGTGGCGATACGATATAAATAGTGCGTCGTACATTCGCATTTTTTTTTTCGATTTGACCGTCACGCAGAGGGGCTACTCCGAAATTCGATTTTCGAAGTTCGTTTCGTTCCGTTCCGCTCACACTAACAGTCATTAATTTGAGAGTGAAAGGGACGGTATGACACGAAGTTCGAAAATCGAATTTCGGAGTATAAGGCCAGGTCTTATCTATGGGCGATATTGATATCTCTTATGTATACACATATACCTAAGTATATATTATGTCACTCGCATTAGTAACATAAATTTTACGCGTTATAAATGATAGTTGGTTTTACAACAACAGTCAATTATGTTCACCTATATTGTAGGAAGTGCTATCGTAGGATATTTAACATTCTTTGTGTATTATAGGCTGTCAGCGGGAAAATGTACGTCAAAAGCAATGCTAAATAAAAAGGTAGTAATAGTGACCGGCGCCAATACAGGCATTGGATTCGAAACAGCAAAGGACCTCGCTCTTCGTGGAGCTAAGGTTATTTTGGCCTGCAGAGACCAGGGAAGAGGCAGAACGGCAAGAGATAAAATAATATCAGCTACGGGCAACAATGACGTTGTTTATAAACAACTGGACTTAGCCTCTTACAAATCGGTGCGAGCTTTTGCTGCAGATTTTCTTCAAACGGAGACGGCACTTCATATCCTCATCAACAATGCCGGTGCTGGGAAACTAGACAATTCACTGACCGAAGACAATCTTCCGGTAGAAATGCAAATCAACTATTTTGGTCCGTTTTTACTCACGAATCTACTTCTTCCACTGATAAAATCCTCGGCTCCAAGTAGAATAATCAATGTGTCTTCTATAATGCACAGATTCGGTACAATAGACCTGCAAAATATCCACAAGCCAGCAGCAAGCTGGTTGAATCATTCTAGAGTTTATTCGAACTCTAAACTCGCAAATGTGTTGTTTACTCAAAAGCTAAGTCGGGATTTAGAGGGAACAGGAGTTACAGTGAACTGTGTCCATCCTGGCATAGTTAGCACGGATATCTTCCGCCGAAAATCCAAACTCTTGCAGTTGTTGATACGCCTATTTTCCAAAACTCCTGCGGAAGGAGCTCAGACACAGATCCTTTTGGCGGTTGCTCCAGAGTTAAAGAATGTTACTGGCAAGTACTTCGTAGACTGCGTCGAACAAACTCCCTCCAGCGCAGCGAGGGATAAAAAACTTGCCGATGAGTTATGGAAGTTTTCTGAGAGAATAGTTACCAATTGATTGGCAACCCCATCCGAAGTAAAAATCCACAACGATTTATCCACAAGCTTTATCTTTTGTTTGTCTAAGATAGCCTGCTACATTATCGCACCATCCAGAGGTTTGCACAGGAAGTTTAACCTGACATAACCGCATTTTACGAGTTGGCGCGAAAATTTGTCAAACTCTTCACGGGGGTGGCTCTTATAATTCCCGGAATAATATATGGGTTGGAATGCTCGACCTAGTAATATACGCGCCGTTATTTCTGTCTTCCATGGATACAAGTTACTTGAAGGACATGACGGCGCGTAAATTATTGGGTCAAGCACACCAAACTGTACATTGTCGGGACGGGACGTACACAAGGGACGTAAGATGGCTTCACAACCGCAGTCTGTATAGTGACTATAGTCTATGGTAGAACGCGATAGACTTGTCGTCTAAGCGCTCATTTTATCAATCAATGAGCTAGCTGTCATTTTCATAGTCAGAGGCGTTATCTGTGGGTGTTAAAGATAAATTACGCAAAATTGCGAGTTTCATTTCGTTTTTTTATTGTTGTTTACGATCAGCATAAACAACTTAGAATATTATAATTTTATATACTATGTATGTTTATATTATTGGAAGCGTTATTGTAGGATATTTAACATTCTTTGTGTATTATAGACTGTCGTCGGGAACATGTACGTCAAAAGCAAAACTAAATAATAAGGTAGTAATAGTGACCGGCGCCAACACAGGGATTGGATTCGAAACAGCAAAGGACCTCGCTCTTCGTGGAGCTAAGGTTATTTTGGCCTGCAGAGACCAGGGAAAAGGCAGAACGGCAAGAGATAAAATAATATCAGCTACGGGCAACAATGACGTCGTTTATAAGCAACTGGACTTAGCCTGTTTAAAATCGGTGCGATCTTTTGCTGCAAACATTCTTGAAACGGAAACTGCACTTCATATCCTCATCAACAATGCCGGTACTGGGAAACTGGACAATTCACTTACCGAAGACGACTTGCCGGTAGAAATGCAAGTCAATCATTTTGGACCGTTTCTGCTCACGAAATTACTTCTTCCACTGATAAAGTCTTCAGCACCGAGCAGAATAATCAATGTCTCGTCTGTACTGCACAGAGTTGGTACAATCGACTTAGATAACATACACAAGCCAGCAGCAAGCTGGTTGAAACATTCTCGAGTTTACTCGAACTCCAAACTCGCAAATGCATTGTTTACTCAAAAACTGAGTCGTGATTTAGAGGGAACGGGAGTTACAGTCAACTGTCTACATCCAGGAGCTGTCAGCTCAGACTTCTTTCGCAATCAATCTGCATTTTCCAGATTTTTAATAGGAGTTTTTTTCAAAACCGTTGTGGAAGGAGCTCAGACGCAAATCCACCTGGCGGTAGCGCCGGAGTTAGAGAACGTCACCGGCAAATACTTTGTAGACTGCGTTGAGGGAACGCCTTCCCACCAAGCCCGGGACATAGAACTTGCTCAAAAATTATGTAATCTTTCTGATAGAGTTACGAATCGACAATCAAATTGAATACCTACAGGAGGTATACCCGTGGTTCACCAATTTCACCACCCAGAAAAAGCGCTGCAATAGAGGTTAGTTTTCGTGGTCTCACTGTTATAAAAATCCTCATTAAATATAGGTTAATAAAATTAAGTTAGGTTTGTTAGGGATCTTCAAATGCCCTAAGGGCAAATCGCATAGATTTTTTTTATAACAGTACGACCACGAGACCAAAAATAGATAGGCCAGGTCCAATTACTTAGATATCTCTAGTTGCCAAAAAGAGCAGCTCCGTCGAAAACCAGGTGGACAAACTGTAGATGAACCACGGGTAAGAACCGGAATACGGCACGCAATGTATTGTTTATTTAAATAAAATACACTTGGGGATTTTCGTAATCTTTAATTCCATTTCATGGATAACACATTCCAATAATAATTTCAAAGATTTACAATTTCTTTTCATTTTGTTACTGATTACTCCAGAGATTTACAAACAACAGAAATTTTTGCAAATTGGTAAAATTTAAACAAAAAACAATGATACTTACCTGAATCTTAACTTGCATTGTTTTATAAAGACGTAGGAATACAAAAAAGTCATATTGCTTATCCGATTTTATGATGAAAACTAGGTACATTATTTGTGCATATTGAAATTATATTGAAAATTTATCATCTCTTTCTGTGCCTGTGCTCGGACCGCGCAACACTCGGTTTGGTCTTCTCTTTGTATCTCGTGTCATCTGAAATAATAAACAAAGTAAATTTTAATACAACCTTTTTTTCAGACTAGTTTTTGTTGACTGTACTTGCATTGTCATCTATCCTACATAATACATGTACCACCAAACAAAGCAATTTGACCCAAACAACAACAAGCAGGTCAATAAAAAGGTTGTAGAAATAATCAAAGCAGGTACCCAATGTCTCCTCCATGTTATAAGACAAGAAATTGAAGGAAACATTATAATCAGTTCTTAACTAAGGAATGAAACTACCACAGCCAATCAAAATTTTATCCTGCCAACTAAAACATGACGTGACTTTTGACTACAGCCTCAGGCCTTAATTGGTATGTTCATTGATCCTTTAGGGGTGTACCTCGTTCGCGGTCCTTATGCCGGTGACGGCGGTCACGATCGCGATCGCGATCACGATCACGATCGCGACTACCGCGAGAGTCTGGCGACGAGCGGCGCCGCGGCGCAGGCGTCGACTGTTCGCTCCACCACCACGCGGGCGGCACGGACGCGCGCGAGCGCAGCGGCGAGGCTGGCGCTCCACCGGGGTAGCCGCCCATTGGGGGCATCTGGGAGCATGCGGTAAAAGTTGACAAATACTTCAGAACAAGCGAGGGAGTCTATTGTGTATATTCTCTTATATTTGAGTGTCTTGCAAAAAGAAATAAATGTCTTCTTTCTTTCTTTCGTTGGGGAACAAATTAAGGTCCCGGTCGCTAATCGCTATTTGCTGCAGGACACGTCTAATCTTGTTTTAACTCAGGGATCCTCAGCAACGAGGGAACGATTGAGAAAAGTTGCACCAAGTTTCTATAACAATAGCAATTACCCACAACCATAAACCAATTACTCATAACCATAGATTTTCACAGACATTTATTTAATTGGTTTTCTAACAAAATATACTTAAAAATGACAGTTAAAAAACTTGGAGCATTTCATATTATGTAGGTAACCGGCCTATGTGTTGTACATACTCGTATATGTATGTAAGTCAAATAAGACTGTATAGTATGATGTGTGGTACCGGTGGGTAGGCGGGTGGCATGCGGTAGGGCGTCGGCACGGGCCCCTCACCCTCTGCGCACACCGGCTGCGCAGGTACGCGGGTCGGGCTCTCCGCGGTCGCCAGCTGATCATAAAATAAAATAGTAACAACAATCTTACAGGACAAGAGCTTAACTTTTCGACTTGTCAGAGATCAGAAACCGCGAGCTCGCCTTCTTTAGAATTCATAAGTGAAAACAGTTTGGAATTAACGAGAGGCCTTTAAACTTCGAAATTATTTAATTCAGTATCGTGCTGTCTCACCTACACAATTTTATAGGATAGTAAGAAGGGAGGTTTGATGTGAACTTTCAAATAACGTGCTATACTCCCAAATTTGAAAAAAAAACGGGTTGCTGTGCTTAAGCTAGTAGTTGTTAATACATAACATTCTGAAGATTGAAGATAGATGAATGACGGCAAATAATACCTTTTGCTTGAGCTTGTCAAAGTCATTGCTCATCTCACGGTAGCGTTGCAGACACTCCTGCCACATGCCCGCCATTTCCGACATCTCCGAACGCTGCTTGTTGATCTCCTCCTACGTACACCGGCAATTCTTCAGTGGGTCGGTCGGAGTTAATGTTTACATTGTTTACACTTACTTAAATGATGCAGATGTCAATGACATCGCATTGTCTGATAAAAACTATTACCTATGACATATTTATATTTATTATGATCTGGGAGCAAAGCAAAAACATAGAATGTACCAGTTGCTTCGATTCTCACGCAGATGGCAAAAACCCATCGAGGGAATGGGCGAAAATCTTAGGAATCATGTTAAAGGCAATGCGGCTAGCAATCCATCACTATTTTGATTCCCCTTTCCATCTATTCACGCCCACAATTATGCTAAACGTGGCCTTTAGTTCGTGTTACTTAATGCTCTGTCTACCCCGTAACTAAGGAATAAAGACGTAATTTATGTACGTATGCAAATTAGCTAAGTAATGTGTTTACTACCAGTGGCGTAACTATAACGTCTGGGGCCCGCGACAAATTCGTCAGATGGCACTCCTTCCTCAATATAAAGAAGTGCATCAGCGTCCTTTCTGTGCTCTAAACCAAGCCAGTTCGGGGCCCCGTAGAGCTAGGAGCCCGTGGCATTTGGCCACTCCTACCACCCTATAGTTACGCCACTGTTTACTACGCACCATGAGCCTAGCGTCTGTGTCACCGACATCGCGAGCGACAGTCTCGTAGCGCTGCATACACTCGCGCCACAGACGCAGCTGCGCGGCGGCCGACTCCCGCGCATTGTTAGCTGCTGATTCCTAAGAAATATGTTTTTTAATAATAGTTACGTACACCAAATTACAAAGCAATAGGTCAACTGAAAATGGGTCGTATTTTAGCATGCTAATAGTTCGTCGACATTATTTTATGCCAGCGAAAAAACCTAGCGTTAGTGACAGTTAAATGGTTACAATGATTTATTACGTGAACAGCCTTCTCCGGACCCTCTGTCTGTGAGATTCCTTTAAAACATCGCATTAGTTCTTTCCACAATTTCATCATTTTGTCCATGGCTTCTCTTTGCTCGATTATTTCTTGCTGTAACCAAAACACTTATGTACAACCAGTAATGCAAATAATCGTTTGCAGATTTACTTTACGGTAATGCAACTAACCTTGACCACTCTCAAGTAATTGCTGCGTCCACTCACTGTGCTAGTCTCGCCATCAGCGACGCTGAGGCCGGAATCCCTTTCCCTTTCAGAATACAAGTCTTTATCTCTATAACCATCATCTTTCGATACGATTGAAACCCTATCAAAGCGATCCTGGTTTCTCCTACACCGACGATCTTTTGCGGACATATTGCTGCAATTGCGATCGCAATACTTGTCTCTTTGCTGGAGTTCCTCGTACCGCTTATCTCGGTCCCTGTCATCGTACCTCCTGTCTTCATATCGTTTTTCTTTATGAACATCGCTCGCCGCGCTTCTTCGAGTTCGTTCTTCGTCAATGTACCCCTCTCTATGAACATCGTAGCTCCTGCTTGTTTTTTGGTCAAAGTATCTTCTCTTTTCTTCATCATAGTTTCTTCTTCTGGCTGATTCTCTGGGATCATCATAGTCCCTATAGTCCCTGGATTCGTTTCGCCTGTAGGAGTTATCTAGGATGCTCCTAGTTGGCGCAGCGCGAGGCGTATAGTCGCGGTATCTGTCTGCGTTCGTCTGCGTTCTAGATCTACCGACATCGATTTTACTGTTGTATCTCGTGTCTACTTTGTCATAGGGGACGTAGCAGCCATATTTGTCTTTAATTTCGGTTTGAATGTGAGAGCGGGACATTCCGACGTTCTCCCGGCTCTGGACTCGTTCGCGACAGTTCTCCTGGCTGCGGATCCTAGACGACGGGATCAGCTCACGGGAGTTCTCTTGACTCCGGAGTTTGACCGGACGTTGGTCAACGTCCTGCATGCTTTGCCTTGATGTAACCTCGCATTGCAGAGACTTGTGGCTCAAAGAGCGGGGCTATAACATTTAAAACAAAACGCGTAGCATCTTAAGCCAATTATTATGCACAAGTAAAAATCAAATCGTAGTTTTATACTCACAACAACTGGATTAATTCCCGGAAGTTCAGCCGGCTTATTCATTGTAACACACTGTGCGCATATTTTGGCAAAAGTTTCGAATAGCGCCGTCTGATCGATTACGGGAGCCGGGGGTTCAATTTTTTGGGGCCTAAAGACAAAAAGTATTTACTTTAATAATTATTGAAGACCCAAGATCCCCCCCGCCATAGCAGATCTGTGCGCCAACCTGGGGGGCGCGCAGCCAACTTTGAAAATCCTTGGTCTACTAAGTGGCAAGCGTTTCTGCTCCGAACGGCAGACACTAAAATTTCCGCATATAGTTCAGCGCACCCAATCTCCAAACGATGACGGGACACCATAACGATTACAAAAAAATACTGAGAGTATGCTTTAGTTAGCAGTGATGGTACTTGTCGCGGTCCCGGGAGTGGTCGTCACGGCGGTGCCGGTGACGATGGTCGCGCGGCGACGGCGGCGACGCCTCACGCTCGCGGCTCGCGCGCTGCTCCTCGTGCCTTCGCGCATGACGTTGTCTAGCAAGCACACAAGGATTCACAGAACACCGGAAGCATTACAGTCTAACGCACTTGGCAACACAAAGGTAAAAGATGAGGGTAAAAAGGGCTGTCACCATGATCGCGAGCGCTTGAGCGTTAGACGATGAGGGCTTGGGTCGGTGCTGGGCCGAGTTCTCACTGAGCTATAGCGGAGGTGTTTATTCATATTACACCAGGCCAGCGTGTCCACAAGCAGCACGGGATGCTGCATTGCTCTACCTCACTATTTTGTTGGCGGGTGGATTCCGGGCACCCAGCGAACACATTCATATACTTAGTGCCCCGTCCGTGCACATGGTCAAATATTAATTAGTATAGTAGGGCTAGTGCTAGCGTATGCTACTCAGTAGGTACTAGCGCGGTCACAAATGATACTCAAGGGGATAGTAAAATCGTAATATATCTACCCACAAAAAGCACTGACTCTCAGTATTTACTACAAAATTATGCCACATAACATCGCAACTAGCACTTACTTCTTTTTATCCCTTTTAATAGCTTCTTCCAAAAAGGCATAAACGAAGGAATCGTGATCTTGGGGTAGGGAATCTATAATACCATCACCTGTCTAAACATAAGAAAAAGACCTGTTAGCGAACGGCAAAAATTTTGAAGGAAAATAGAAGAAAATAACGAAGTTTGCTGCCACGTTATTCAACCGTTTTACGTAAAAAATGTTACAGTTCTTTACAAAAAGAATTAATTTATAATCTTTGTAGGGCTGATGGGGCTAATCCATACTAATATTATAAATGCGAAAGTAACTCTGTCTGTCATCTTTTCACGCTTAAACTGCCGAACCGAATTTGTTGGAATTTGGTGTACATATAGTTTCCGTCCCGGGCCCCGGGGAAGGACATACTATAGGAGTTTTTATTCCGGGAAACAGCATAGTTCCCGCGGGATAGCGATAAGCGAATTCTTAGCAATAAACGAATTCTGCGCAGACGGAGTCGTGGGCAGCAGCTTAGTATTCAATATAACGTACATAATTAATCCCTTCATTACTTAAATAGGGTAGGTATTCAAGGTGCATCTTACTTGTGGTGGCGAACCGGACCGCGGCGTAGACACCATGCCGGCCTTCAATGCCAACGAAATACCTTCTCTCCTGCAATTTAACTTTCCTTTATCTTGGTAAATAAAAGATTAGAGCACGCCCCGCTTACTCATTAATGCACGTCTAGCACGAGAGTGCGCATGAGTCGTGTCGCGCGCTTGATAGATTGCCCATCTTTTTAGGGTTCCGTACCTCAAAAGGAAAAAACGGAACCCTTATAGGATCACTTTGTTGTCCGTCTGTCCGTCCGTCCGTCCGTCTGTCAAGACCCTTTTTCTCAGTAACGCGTGGAGGTATGAAGCTGAAATTTATATCAATTACTCAGGTCTACTGTCCCTTGAAGCTGTGAAAAAATCAAACTTCTAAGCCAACGCAATCAAAAGATACAGCCGTTTATGCCGCAAATTTCCGCAAATTTTCAACTCTCAAGGGAATCAAAACCTACAAGGTAGTTCCCGTGAACGCAGAATCTTGAAATTTGGTATGAAGGTAGGTCTTATAGCACAGATTAAAGAATAATTGCGAAAACCGTAAATGTGTATGTATGTCTGTATATAGCAGTGACCAATATAAAGTAACCCCACACTGAGTACATTTTGCTTTGGAACAGGGCTCTGCTTACACTGGTTTTAGATATTTATAGATAATGATACGGAACCCTCGGTGCGCGAGTCCGACTCGCACTTGACCGGTTTTTTTTTACTGTTCCCTCTTGCACGCTCACGTGATAAACACCTAGACTGCCCTTAGGTATAGGATGGCACCTACTTGTAACTACCTGGTTTAACTTTATTTACCAAAATTATTTCGACTTCTTGACCGTTTACCGAATTCCTCAAGGAAAGGGACGGTAGGTACCTATCTAAGCAAGATCGATATCAGGTAGCTGAGGTCAGACTCTACAGACTCAAGGGTCACGGGCCCTTTCAGTGCTGGATATAAAGATTTTTACATTAGCATTAATAGCTTTATTCGCACAATTGACTTATTGACATGTTACTTTAACAGCGAAATCTCGATCCTGCGCGTATTGGCTCGATTGCTTAGGTTAAATGATAGGTTAATGCCAAGTAAATAAATACGTCATTATTATTATTTCTCTTTAATGCCATTTAGAGGTTACCATCAGGTGAGATAGAGGTCAATGGTTGGTCAGTTTATAATAATAATAAAACAGTGCCTAAGAAGTAAAACTCACGTTTCTTGCTCCAAGTGCCAATATCCCCAGGCAAGATGCGTAAGTATAACTATCCCACACTTAGTTATACCTACGAGCAAAGCCTTGTGTGTGGAATAAGTTCGCTCGCGTCGAAAAGAGTATTCAATTGTTTGCGAAATAGTCAATAAATAATTATGGACTATAATAGTAATAATGGTCTACGAACGTCGGGCGTCGGTGGCGCCGCGGAGAGCGCGAGCCACGGCAGGCAGGACCAGGGGACCGCGACACTGACGGGCTGCTGTCCCTTAACGTAATTAACGTACATTAGTACCTCAAAAGGAGCCAATTATGTTAGTATAGTGTCGGGGTTATACCCATCTATTACCACCAATTTGTTATACCAGTGGTGACTACTGGGTATTTTCGTTTCGATTAGTTACCAATAGTAAAAGATGGGAAAAATTCCCAACTGTTACCATTGGTAACAAATTGGTTGCAACAACAGGTTAGAGGCAAAGAAAAGGTCAGAATTCAGTTTTCAATATAAAGATCTGCCTCTACGCATAAAAGAGGGAATAAGTCCATGCCGTGCCGTACAAGTGACGCTCGCGACTGTACTGAGCACAGGACACACCACACGCAACGTGTGAGAGTCATGATAGATGCAAGGTCCTATTAATACGCACCAACCACGTTCTGCTATACCCGGCTACGATGCGTTACCGTAAAACTACACAACTTGTCTGTGGGGAAAGCCACAATAGAGAGATCTCTCTCCAGAGTCTAGGCAGATTTTGGTAGTTTGAGTTGGGTAGTAAATAAGTAAATGCTTTATTGTACAAATATAAAGAAACAGATACAGGATAGGTAGTTTTGCGGTAATCAAAATTTTGCTGTCGTTTACTTAAAAAAAATGTATACCTCGTTATAGTTTTGCTATCGCGGATGCCATTATTGTGCGCCGAAGACATGTCCTGAAGGCTTGCCTTTGTAGATACTATGCAGCAATTATTCCCTTGACATCCCTGGAGCAAGTGTTCTCAACAAGTAATCCACTTAGACATGTATAACTAACATTATATTGTAACAGATCATACTCACGCTGGTGTCACTTGCTACCGACTTAACCTCGGGGCCCTCGTGCCTCCTTCGGACTCGCTTGCGCTTGGAGGCGTCGAAAACTTTGAACAATTTTTTACTATCGCTCGTCTGACACTCCATCGATAATACTCAAAAGGGTCACACATGGAGCCAAATCCTGAACTACTTACTAAACACTTTCTATTATCATAACTGGACGGTTGCGTCATATATTTTTGTTTTACTATGTACTAAAAAGTAATTTGAACAAAATTGTTAACCAAACATACACGGATAATTATGGAAGATGACAATAGTGTGAAGAGTTGAATAAAGAACAGCAATTTGTCAGCGATGTCATCAGACAGGTTCCAAATTCAATAGTCTAAAAAAAAGAAGTACATGTAAATTACACTGTGGTTGGGCTTTTATAAACTCTATGGTGACTTAAAGGTAAATATTGTGGTTGCGAGCTATACGTCCTGGAATTGGCTCAGAACGCGCGACCCAGTAATGCACGCCCTGATAAATAGTGTACCGCATAAAAGTCAAATGGGGGACATTAATTACGGGGCGTACATTCTCAGGTCTCGCATTCTTGGTCGTGCATTCGTAGTTCATACAATGGTCGTCGCACCTATGCAATTTTTTACATTTATTTTATTGTTTAACTGTTTTTCTCGCGAGCTATTTTCAATATAGTATATATAAAATATTTAAAAATATATATAAAGATAATCCGCATGAAAATTTGCACTTTCCCGTTACCAATGAAAAATAGAATGGTTACGAGTGCAGGCTACTATTTGCTAAAAATGTACCCATAGATGCTTGATAAACCTTGTGTTAAACAAAATCATGCCTCGTACAGCTGCCTGGCAATCAGCACCCGGCTACATCTGTGGGCTTGATTCAGTTTTCAAAGGGCATCGTAAAAAATCGGACTGCCGGCAGTAACATTCATTCTAGTGCACACTCGCCCTAAGGATCAGAATTAGATGGTGAACATTATCGTGTGATCCACGCATATTATCGCGATCCACATCAAGTAATACTAGTTTTGAAATTCACGATCCCATATTGACATACCAGAAAGTATCACGACAATATTGACCTGACACTGACCGTAAGTAAAATAAATAACCTACGATCAGTCAGTGTTTGGAATAATAATAAGGGAATCAATCGGTCTATTACGGACACTTCCTACCAATTTGTTCATTTGTATAATTCCAGAGTTGTTGATGATTATGACTCAAACAGTACTACCAAATCGATTATGACCATTAAACAAATTTGTGATTATGGCTATGAAACCAAAAAGGACATGAATGGACGCCTTGTGGCTTCAATGAAATAAACCCAAAACCTACCAAATTTAAAAATGCCCGATTTAGAGTAAGCAATTTCAGTAGTGAGCAAATGACGTAAATTTGGGCTTTTAAGATGAAAGTAACTCGAAATATTTAAATTCGGAATTGAGGTGTGCAGTATTCTTAAAAATGCCAATTCAAAAAATAAATAAAATTCAGATTCAATTTCAATATATTATAGATTATTGTAATAATTCACATTAAACTTAATTAAAACTTATAGCCCACATAAGCTCCTCACACTCCACTAAGATTTCTTTAATAGACAAAGGCGCAAAGGTACTCGGTATAAAATCTCCATCATAAAACCAATAAACAGATTCAAGTCCCATTTTATTATAAAAATCAAAATTACGAGTTATAATACATCTTTTCTCAATCGAACAGTAGAAATCGATTATAGCACATTGACATTCTTGTAAATAAATCATCGTGGACATAAATAACAAAATCGGATTGTACAGGCTAACACTCGTGTCACCGCGGAGCGGTCGGCGTCGGCGGCGCTCGGGCCGTATAACTATATGTACACATACCGACAGGTATACTCAGTCTCATGTCACTCACTCACTGGCTAGTGTTCGTGCGGCTGGCTGCAGTGGTAGAGCACGTCGGCCAGCTCGTGCGCCACCTTCTGGTCGAGGATCTGCGACATGACCAGCGAGAGCAGCCGCCGCTCGTGCCGGCGGATCAGCGGACGGTTCTCCGCGTGCTCGGCCAGCCGCAGCAGCGTGGCGGCGGCGCGCCGCAGCATGTCCAGGCTCGTGCCCATGGCGTCCGGGTTGTCGCGCAGCGCGGCCACGCCGTGCTGGTTGGCCACGCCCAGCGCCGTCTGCTCGGCGCGCTCGATGAACGCCACCAGCTGCGCCACGGCCGGCGCGTGCAGCGCCACGTCGCGCGCCGCCGCGCCGCCCGCGCCCGCCAGGTAGTGCAACAGGTTCACCGCGAACTCGCGCACCACGGGCCGCTCCGGCCGGCACAGGTCGCGCGCCAGCCCCGCGCACAGCGCGCCGATGCGGCCGCGCGGCGGCGTGGCCAGCACCAGGTCCACGTTCGCGTCCGTCACGCACAGCTTGCACAGCGCCTCCAGCGCGAGCCGGCGCGGCGACAGCGGCGAGTGCGGCGCGGCGCACGGCGGCGCGTCCCCCGCCACGGCCGCCGGGCACACGGCCCAGTGCAGCAGCCCGTCCAGCAGCGGCCGCGCCACCGCCTCGGGCTGGTGCGCCAGCTCCACGGCGCCCGCGATGTTGGCGCACGCCACGAGCGCGTCCTCGCGCAGCTGCGCCAGCGCGTCCCACCACCACTCGGGCTCGCCGCGCAGCGAGGAGCAGCACGCGTCGGCGTCGTGCTCGTCCCGCGCGGCGCGCTCGTAGGCGCGGGCGCGGGCGGCGCGCGGCGCGTGCTCGTGGTGCAGCAGCAGCAGCTTGCCGGCCAGCGCCAGGAACGCGCCCGAGCGCGAGAACTCGGCCTCGTTGCCCGGCACGAAGGTGAGCCCGCGCAGGATGTTGGAGAGCGCGATGCAGCGCTTGGCGAGCGCGTCGCGGCCCTCGCTGACCAGGTTGAGGCTGGGCTCGTCGCGCGTGTAGCACTCGTCCTCGTAGTCTTCGAGGCGGCGGCGCTTGAGCACGCCGGCGGGGTCCCTGACGGCGAGCGGCACGCGGCGCTCCACCTCGAGGTCCATGGGCTCGGCCTGCAGGTTGTCGTGGTCGTGGTCGGCGGGCGCGGCGGGGGCGGCGGGCGCGGGCTCGGGCGGCGCGGCGGGGGAGGGCGCGCGCGGGGGCGGCGAGGCGGCGGGCGAGGCGGCGCCGCCGGCCGGCATGAGCCGCACGCACGGCAGCGGCAGGAACTCGGCGCGGAAGCACGGCATGAGGTGGTCGGCCTGCTGCCAGGGCTCGAGCGTGTCCAGGCGGTGCTCGGGCGGGTCCACGGGCTCGGGCGCGAACAGGTCGGCGGCGGCGGCGTCGGGCTCGGCGCGGAAGGCGACGGGCGGGCCCCTGCGGCGGCGGCTGGCGAGCGTGTAGTTCTCGCCGGAGAGCAGGCGCACGCGCTCGGCGGGGTCGGGCGGCGGCGGGCGCGGCGGCGGCGGCGCGGGCGCGGCGGGCGGCGCGGGCGCGGCGTACCACGGCGCCGGGGCCGCGGCCGGCGCGTCGAACACGTCCGCCAGGCTGCGGTGGAAGTGCTCCAGCAGCAGGTCCAGCAGCCCGGGCATGTGCTGCAGCCCGAAGTAGCCTATGCAGTTGTCGTCGAACAGCAGGATGTTGAGGATGTCGAGCGCCCAGCAGGTCTCGGCCAGCAGGCCGGACTTGAGCGCCATGACGACGCGCCACGCGTCCACGGGCGCCACGTCGGCCTTGGTCAGCCGCCGCCGCTTCTCGCCGGCCGGCACCTGCCCCTCGACGCACTCCGCGGGGAACGTCATCTCGCGCTTCAGCCCGCCGCCGCTCATGCTCAGCCCGGGACCGGGACCGGGACCCTATGAACGTAACGACACACTCTCATTATTCGTGTTCCACTCAAATCAGTCTAGATAGTGACCGACGAGACGAAACGAGTGCTAATTTTACAATTTATTATACGAAAACTTACGGGTGAGGGAACGACACCAGGCGCGTAAGGATCTTGCGTTGGCGGCCGCGGTGCGCCGCCCCACGCCGATCCAGGTTGACCCTAGAAGTTTAATGAAGGGAACTGTTAGTATCGAATTATTTTCATTTTTTAGGTTTAAAATGCATCGTCATGGTTAAGTAGGAATAACATATCGGACAACGACGACCACAGGGAGCCAATCATTGAAGACAGACTAAAGTAATAGTAGTAGTAGTAGTACGATGTTGGCTTGCATGTGTACCAGATGAGCTCACTTTGAAAATAATTCCGTAGAGGAATCGAAATCCGTGTTTGTGTGATGTAATTAAGTTTGTGGGTTTTATATGTGTTTTATGTGGCAGTAGATGAGGGGAGGATTGCATGAAAAACATACATATTTCGCACAGGCTTGGTTGTCTTGCTCGTGATTAGCGGAGTAGCGAGGTGAATATTTTTTGTTAATCGAAATTGACCTCCGTAAAGTAACGCCTGATTCAATAAAACTATTTTTATCGACATTTTGGAAATTACCATTAACAAAAATTGTGATAGTGTTATTTTCTTCCATTTTTCGTAAGAGCTAATAAATTCCATCTATCTCGATTAACACCTATTCTATGTTCCAACCGTGCGGAGACAGGACGGACGGATGATGCGTGGTGTGCGATCACCCCCCGGTCTCGACACGGCTCGCGAGTAAGCCATTTTTGGTTCGATTTAGAGTTTCGTGTGAAACAAAAACAAATGCCGTACCTGCTGGTAGGGCTGGTGCGGCCAGGCGGGCGGCGCGGGCGGCGGGCGCCAGGGCTGCGCGGGCGCGGGCGGCGGCGCGCGCGGGAAGGCCTGCCCCCACGCGGCGCCGAAGCGCGCGCCCGCCTGCCCCGCCGGCCCCGCCGGGCCCGCGCCCGCCGCCGCGCCCGCGCCGCCCAGGTAGCCGTCCGCCTTGGCGAAGTCCGGGTGCCGCCGCGGCGCGCCCGCCGCGCCCGCCGCGCCCGCGCCCGCGCCCGCCGTCGCCGTCGGACCCATGCCCTTGCCTCCGCCGTACTGTGGGATCGAACGCGACGGTCAGTCGGGACGAACGGGACGAGCGGGAGAAGAAGCGCGAGACGCGGCTGAATACTTTTGAAAGGCGGCGCGACGAAAATTGTGTGACGAACGGCGTTCATCCGGTCGATAGGTTCTTTCAAAAATATTCAGAACGACAGGACCACGTTCGAAGCGGCCGTTTAGATTTCGTCCCGGGACATGTAGATGTTTATGAGAACGGCTGCTTCGAATGTGATCCGTGATATTTCAGAAAGCTATAAAAGGTGTTATTACTCTGGCCGTGATACCGAAATGTGAACGTTTAATAGAAAATAAAAATGGCAACGAATGAGATCGGTCGAACGACACCGGAGCGCGATCGCTCGCTCGCGGAAACGTTCGGCCGAGCCGCGTCGCAATATACAAAGCTACGACTCCGTTAAAATTACGACTATAGCTAAGCTGACATGATCCGTGTAAATGCATGCAAAATGATTTAGTGACCGAAGATTTATCGTAAAAGCCACCACCACACACTCTAAACCTTTACTTCCATGTTTTTATTACGTTTTGGTTAAAATTTTGAAACAGCTCACGGACGGGTTTTGGCCGCTGATGCTTCCACAGACCGGAAAGCCAATTAATAGCACCGCAAGCCGAATTTAGTCAAACGAAAAGAAGAACAACTTTACAGTGATAGGGCTCGAGGTATTTGTCAAGCTAGCTAGTGGTATTAATCGAATAAAAAAATGAAGCCAAAACCACGGATGAGATTATGCCTCGCGTCGTCGCATAAAGTATTCCGTCCGATCACAAGTACGAGACGGCAATACTTTACGCGCGCAAACGTGTCTGAAGCGAGCTCTTTAACGTCCCAAGAGCGTATGCGTATGGCTCTTGAGGACATAAAAGAGTGTTCTCGTATCAGACGAGGTCTGCGAGCGTTGCGGGTGTTTGTGGCCGTGCGGTGAGAATGAGCCCGGGTCGCCAATGGTCGGGAAGCGTGTTCGAGTGCGTGGTACAAACGGTCCGTACGTAGGGTCTCTGGCTGGGCGGCAGCGGCGCCACGAGCTGCCGCGCGAGCTGCGAGCTCATGAGACTACCGGCGCCCGCGCCGCCTGACATCTAACAACACAGACCACCCTCACTTGCTGCACTCTCGTCGCTGGTCGCTCATCACTCCTCATGCCCGTACAATGCGACACTTCCCAATTTTTCGAAACGGACTACATAATATTTTAGATATTTGTTTTGTTTAAAAGTCATCTATTTACCGCTGATGACAGAGCCTCTTGATTGTCTTGTGAAACCAAATTAACAATTCAAACGACAAAACCTATCTGTATTAAAAATACGTCTAAGCGTCGCATTGTACTAGCACAAAATTAACTGACGATACATGTGATAAGCGCGACTCCATGTTGATATAATTCGTACTTTTAAATTATAACAAAATGATCAATACACAAATGAACAGACGTACGATATTCAGGTTTAATTGTCATATCGCGTAAACAAACATGACGTCACAGGTAGATAGAGACCATCTAGCGAAGAAAGAGAGCGAATGCCATTAAAATAAACATATAAATCCTTACAGAACTCTTTGCTATTTAAGCTCCCATCATACTGATACTTATGTTCTGTCCCATTACAGTGATAACTTAGATATTCATAATGTCAAATGTGTGTCCAATCCAATTCATTTACACGCATTACGATTTTAAGGAAAATCTTATTTAAGAGTGTGGTTTTTATGGTGCCTTGTTTTTTTTTATAGGAACGTATATAAATTTCAATAGGTTTTCCTGTGCGACGAAGACTTAGTTTGTTTAAACGATAATACAGTTAAGCCGGAATGTATCTCAGGCAATGTATCTTGAAAACGAATAAGAGTAATGAGTAATGCCCAACTTTTAACTTAGTATACTTTAAATACCGGTTCTCCAGCCAATTGGGTATGAATTAGACTAAACTAGAGAATAGACAAGAATTAGAGCCGACTATAGACCCTCCGGTCGACATTGGCCTTTTCCTAACTTGTGACTTTATGAAACGTATATACCACGTGTATCGTGAGCAGCAGCTGTATCATATTATTCACGCGACTACGTATATCAATCTTTTAATTACATATCTAGGACGCATTTGTTCTGGTCATTAGGCCTAACCGCTGAAAGATACTTAAAAAACGCTACTGACATAAACATAGATAAATTATTGTTAACTATTTCTTTTGAATCCAGATTTGTGTTTGATATTTTGAAGTCTTTTGGCTGACAAACGTAAAAAAAAATCCCTGTAAAAATAATAAGTCATGCTAGTATTCTAATGACATTGGTTCAAAATACTTTAAAGGCAAAAAGGTTTCAAATTCATGCCACGGCTAAAAGGACAGACTCATAGTGTAGATTATACTAGAAGGCAATAGACGCAGGCATGAACTATGTCGAGGGACATTTAAGTCTCACTTACAGGTCAAGAGTTACAGTAACACTCAAGTTTATTGTTTTAAATAAATAACATTTAACTATGAAACTTGTGTGTTACAAAAAATAACTAGAAAACTGGCAGATACAAATAAGGCACAATATTTCATACACAATTAGGTACTCCTGTCATGCTAGTCATGCGGGTCGTATAGTCAGGCTGATTTATAATACTACAATAACATTCCGTTTCAATGTAATTAAGACGTAAAGTAACGATCAATGCATTCAATCCAAAAGTCGGATTTACATCAAATTTCTATAAGTATAATACCTAGGTTCCAAAAGAAAAAAACGTGAACATCATTTAGAACCAAATTTGTCCGAGCTTGATTACTTTGTTCAGTGACAGCTTTCACATTAGGCCTCTATTTATCAACAATAAGAGCGAATTGCATTTTTTGATAAAAATGACGAACCGTAGCAATTCGTAACATTTATTCAACAAGGTCCAAGTGACTCGGTCGACAGCGAGACAATGCAACTGCATGAGCCAATGTATCTGTAATTGCATTACAGGGCTGTTTGGTCCTGAAGCGAATGACGCGGGCGTGTTGCATTAATGCTCAAGTATTATAGGACCCAATAGATCAGGCAACCCTCGCGAGAGCGCTGCCACATACCTAATTAGACATCAACTCCCTCTTTCATAATATCTTATTTTCTAGCTCAATTACTTTTCGGCCACGTCTCGTGATAGCAAACGTCAAAGTAACCTGAGCTTAAAAATCGATTATGATTTATGAATAAGGGGATCAGTAAGAAACATGTCCGCGTTAATTATTATATGTTAGGAGATGGCAGTGTGTGTGTGTGTGTGTTACCTCGTGCGGCGGCTGCGCGGGCTGCTGCGGCGGGTGCGGCGGGTGCGGGGGGTGCGGCGGGTGCGGGTGCGGCGGCCGGTAGTAGTCGGGGTAGGGCTGCGCGGGCGGCGGCGTGCCGGCCGGCGCGGGCGCGCCGCCGCGGTACCCGCCGTAGCTGCCGTAGCGGTACTCGCCGCCGGCACCGTATCCTCTGATTAACAAATGTACCAGGATCAATTTCGCCAATCTCCCTGCCCCTCCAGACGGCGGGAGGATTTACACAAACTCTAGTGTTCCTTTTGTCGCTCGAAAGATACCTTTGAAGTGTGCAAACATCCGACGTCGATCGGGGAACACCCGAGCGCTAGGTGACAAGAAACTCATCAGAATGTCGTCCTTTGAAAGTTTTAACGCACGTACGTACGCATTTTAAAACTACAACCCCTCTCATTGTAATATTTCCGCTATGCCCTTGTAGAAGAAGGTGCCTGTGTGTAGCGCTTCAATGTGCTCAGGTGGAGCGTACAATTTTGCGTCGACACTGCGAACCATTTTTTTTTGATACCCACTTTTTTATATATACATACACAAATCACGTCTATATCCATTACGGGGTAAACAGTATCTGAGGTAACAAGGCCAAAAAGCCAAGTGTATTTTTTAAATGAAATATTATAGAAGTTACCTGTCTCCTTCAGGGCCATAAGGAGGATAAACAGGCCTCGTCGCCTGATATGGAGGCCCATAGTCGTACCCGTAACCTGGCTGGTAACCTGCAAATCAAAACCAAGTCCTTTTAGCATTTCGTCGAAGTATAAACATAGTAGTAAACAATAAATGTCTATCATGCTCCATGTAGGTGATGTTAAAATGTTATTCATCCCATGCGGAAGTATCAAAGCTCGAGAAAGGTGTGATAAGAACTAACATTGACAATAATTAAACTAGCAAAAGAAACAGACGATAACAAGCCAAAAGCGAACGGAACTATTGTTTCGAATCCAAAACATATTCTTTGTGCACTTGAAATCATCAGTGTTTATAAAGTTGACAGTAATTTGTATACCCTTTTAAAAACACAATCAACAAATCACTAATCAAAAGTTGATGACGATAATTAATATTCACATTTCTAAGTACACCGTGACTTATGTGAATATCGCGATAACATAAACATTGTTACCTAAACCCCGTATAGAATGACTGCTGAGTTGCAGGGTGTCAGTTACCGGACGATACTGTGTGAGTGAGGTGGTGTGTGTGATCGTGTGAAGTCGGGTGATTATTCAGATGTTTCAACCGCCATTTACCCGTGCTCAAAACATAGCGTGGACGACGACTAGCATACAATACATCGTAACAGTTGTGCAGTTAACCAAAGAAATGCTTTACCAGTATCAATATATTAGTTAAATTACTGCACTTACGTAGATAAATATAATTACTCTCACAGTCAGAGATGCTAAACACTGCATATTAGTGCGCGCTGGGATTGGAATGCTCAAGTCAAGCAACCATTGCTATTCAGATGCCTTAGGGTCACGTGTAAGAGTATCCTTCAATGTAATTGTAAATAATATTTCCAAAAAAATCAAAATGCTTGAAAATAATGTTGTTCTGCTTTTTAAATCACTGAGCAACAGTAATCGTCACGCGGCACGATGGTAAAGCATTAGTTTAGTAACGTGGCGTGACAGAAGGTATCAGTTGTATGTGGTCGCCACTCGCCGGTGCTGGTGCCGGTGGTTACCTGGCGGTCGGCGCGGCCCCGGGGGCTCGTCGAAGGGGTTGGAGGCGGCGAGGTTGTCGCCCGCCGGCCCGCCGCCTACAACCACACGTCTCTTGTACCAGGACCACACAACCGAGCGGGGACTGCCCCAGAGGAAAACTACCCGCGGTCCACGTTTACACAGCGGGCGGCGCCCTCGCGTACAGGAAAAGTTAGCGGCATGTTAACCCATTCGTTGCGGCGTACTTTTGACTGTTGATTATCTGAGCACGGTTGATTTACCATCCGCATTGAATGGGTTAAAAATACAGTGTTCGCGGGTCCCAGAATTGATTAAAAAAGAAGATAACTCGTAATGATATATGGGATCTGAGCGATTTTTACTGCTAGAACGGTTTTATAGAGACGGTAGTTAATGACAGTAACAGTAGGATTCCTCTAAGACTAGTCGAACGGTTAGGGTTAGTGAGAAGCGATCACATGAGCCAAATGGTTGGTTAGCTGTGATTATCTGGTTGTTATTAGAAATCAAGTTAGTATAAAATATTGCGTAAATAAAGAAAACAAGCACCGCACGCTGCAAGTCGTGTTCTTTCGAGCGTCCGGTCTCATCTAAGGCCAGGGTCGCGAAAAGAGGAGCCTAAAAACAGCCTTGAGGTTTAAACTATGAAATATTTGCCTGATCACGGCAACAAAAAAAGTTAGAAATGCTGCTTAAATGTACTCTTTTCGTGATGAATTCTATTGAGCTTAAAAGAAAATACGATTTAGTGCGTTCATGTCACAAGGTGCCGCTATGAATCTATTGCTTTATACACCACAGCAGTAATCGACAAGACTATGTTTGCATTCGTGAGTCAATTTCAAACTTGTTTGAGTTTCAACTAGGTGACATAGTTGAAATCGAATCACACTTTGAGCTAGTAGTACCACTACCGACGCAAAGTATCCAGAGTGCAAGGTGTCGGGAAAGGCAGGTCGAGGTACATGGGATCCTCAAGGTAGGTATGGTGTAGAGACGTACCTTGTGACTGGTTGGGCTGCGGCGGGTACCCGCCGTACTGCGCGGGGTAGCCGTCCATGGGCGCGCCCTGCGCCGGCGCACCCGCGCCTGGGAATGATTCTTGCGAGTTTGACGACCCTGCTGGTGATAATTAATAATAATAATAATAATTTAACACCAATTGGACCTAGCTCTTAGTAGCTACTAACCAAAGCTTGTACTATGGGTCAATAAATAAATACCCTAGGTTCCCTAACCACTAGGCTATACTGGCCGGCTATGGGGCCTAAGAAATTCAAAGGTTAGTATGGGAATGTAATGCGACTGTGTGAATGCCGTGTCAGAACCCATGAATCAGGAAGCTCTGTAATGTGATACCTAGACTACGGCTACTCGTCGTGTCCCTAATCGCACTAGGCTACGGTAGGTACGGTAGTTATACGGCTTAAAATATCAACTCATGGAAATCATTGCTTGTAAAATGATAATTCTTGGCTTTAAACATGTGTATAAAGTTTTACAGTTGGCTTTATTATACCTATTCCTGAAGCTAAACCATGGATCAGTAACAAATATTTCGTGCCGTTACATCTACCCGCAAGAAATATAACACTTCCTTATTGTTTTAAAACTGATAAGAACGACTAAGATTTATCGCGAAGTTTAACGGCGCATCCTCAGATCAAACTATCAAATGTAGAACTATATAATTATCTACTTGTTGAAATGTCTTACAAACATGGTTATGATTCTATTGGGAAAACGGTGCGGCCTAACGCAACAGAAAAGCTTGGAAACAACATAGTCGTTAAAAACCTTTGTAACCATGCTTTTGCGCTCTATCAGACCTACACAAATATTTACGTTAAATTTATACTTAGTTAATTCGCTACTAGTTACACACAAATGAAACCAGTTGGTATCAGTTGGAAACTCACCCGTGCTAGGCGTGCTGTTGGACTTGCCGCTCTTCTTCTTAGTGGAAGCCTCGACCTGGTTGATGATGGGCTGTGGGTCAATGCCCCCGCGATCGAAGTGGCACTCGTAAGCGAGCAGGTTCTTCGTGTAGTGCTTCCGCAGCGTGTAGGCGGCCGACGACGAGGCGCCGATGCCGAGCAGCCCCGCTATGTCCTTCCAAGTCTTGTTCTTCGTCACCTGAAAGCGCAAACGCACCGCAATCAGTCGGAGAGAGCTAATTGCGAGTCTGCGTCGTAAAACGCCTGCTACGATTTTATTGTCGCCGCACTCCGGTATTTGCTGGCGATGAAGAAGCGTTGTTTAGAAGTTTGTGCAACAACGAATCGAAAGTACGCCGGTCGCCGGTGTTTTTATTAATCGCGTGTACACGAGGAGACGTTAACGCGAACATAAATTAAATAAAGTGCGGAGGTTTAGAGCGGCGGGTGGAAAAGACGATAAGTTGGAATGTTAACGAGTGGAGAGCTCACCATGCCGTCAATTTTCCTATTAATCGCGTGGACGAGCGTCCGGCGCCGCCGCCTGCCCGCGCGCGTCTGCCGTGCAACATTGTTCGGCCTTTGCGAACGCTCCAATGATAAAAATTTATTAACTATCGTTAAAGCCCCGGCGAGTTTATGGTACCTATTTCCATAAAGCCGGTACATGCACTAACATAAATCCTGAGCGGAGCCCATTAGACTTGGTTGCATCACGAGCGCTGATCGTAAGTTTTACTGGCAGCGTTTAAGTGATATTCTTGAGTGCAAATGTTTACGTTTTCAACTGTAAAGCGAATTCAATTGCATAGCCAAGGCAGGCATTACTGGTCATATACGGAGATGATATAATAATAGTAGCACTGTGCTTTTAGCAATCTTTTAATTTATTATTAAAGCGATTTGGATTTGTCCTGTTCAATTAGTAAATAGATACCTATCACATATGAAAGACAAAAATAAAATTTACCGTCAAATTATAAATTTCATATTCGTTTAACGCTTCTGGTTAGGAATTACACAAAACGAATATGACCTTTATAATACGAGAAAAAAAAACAAATCCAGGTGATGTGAAATCAGCGCAATCTGGAAATATAGCATGGCACCGACATACAACGAGATAAGTTTTTACGAGTTTTACTAATTAACAGCACAACGCAATCAAGTTTGAGGCAGATATTTGCCATACACGTCTATGGCAAATGGGTTACTAAAATCGCAGGCACGCCGAGCCGTTGTTGAAGCGGCGAGGAGGCGCTAAATTGTGATGTTAAAATTGTACGATTTATCAAAATATTAGTATGAAAGTTGATGCACTTTCATATATTGAACGTGTAATGGGATCTAAATCGGTTTTTAAGGTATGCTTCTAAGGGACTGAGTTGACTACCCAAAAAGGTTGTGTATACCTGTGGAATACGAAAACTGACAACTGTTTGCCATGACACTTTCGACTTCGCGAATAGAGGCACCAAGTTAATTTAATGCTAAATGTCTCCAAGTGCAACATTCAGTGACGTCTATTATTTGCAATAGATAAAAATATGTCTGAAAAAAATAATAATTTGATAGTAGCCTAGCGATCGCATATAAGACCGAATCAAGCATAAGACTCAATTCAGGCAACTGCCTTTGGGCCCGTGGAAAAATAAAACAGTTCTTTCTCAGCGAGGTTTCGAGATTTGCATTGTCTTTAGGGCTTAGGCCCCATCCAGAGTTCTGCGAGGAGGCGGAGTGGTGTAAGGAACAAATCCACCAATAGGATTGCTTAATTTTCTGTTGTCCTATCGGTAGTGCATTGGGGCTTGATTTTTGACAGCACATCACTCGAAAGTGGTATAAATCTGTAAATCTGTGTATTGCTACAAAACTACAGGTCAAATAAAATATTCAACTGGTTAACTAGATTAATTAGAGCTGTAGTAATTTTTCACTACTTCCGAGTTGCATTCTCACACATGTGTTTTCAAAAATCGGCCCCCTGGTCTCGCGTAGTGGTAATAGTAACGTACCTCGACGAAGCCTCCGCGGTCGCGCACGAGCAGATAGAGCCGGTAGAGGTCGAGCGGCTGCTTGGAGATGGTGGGGCAGGCGGCGATGGGCGTGCGGCGGTCCTCCATGAAGGCCAGCAGGCGCTCCACCCAGCCGCGGCGCTCCGGCGCGTCGTCCATCTCGTACAGCTTGCCCAGCGAGTCCGACTTCTGGCGCAGGGACATCTCATCATACACCCGACACCACACGCGAGGTGCATCGCCGTACGCGGCGATTGGAAACGATTCAGTTTGAACCGCTCGAGTATATTCATTTGAGAGCCATATGGGTTTCAGAATCAAATTAGATGGTTTTTTGTTTGCTTCATGGACACCATTTTTTGGTAACTCAATAAATGAATAACATTTATTTTAAGCATAGTGATGAAAGATATCGAAATGTTTTAGTACTTGCTAAAATTTATTTAGACACTAATACTCCGTCACAAAATTATAACTCGAACGATCAAATTCATCCAATTCCCCGTATACGGACGATGTGCGCCCCCTTATAGAGTGAAAGATAATATTATTGTATTCACTCGATCGAAAGACAAATTCCAAGTGTATAAATTCATATTAAGTAGTCGTTATCTTTATTAAAAAATATGTTCTCAGAATCGAAATTGAATAAAATAAATCTACAAATTTCGATACATACACAAATTCAGTCTTTCAACCGACGAAATTACGCACTTTCCAGACGCAAATCAGAAGAATCATTAACATCTACACAACCACATAATATGTAAGTAACCAGCGTTCCTGCAAATGATTCTCACTAGTTAAGCATCTCTAGATTCATCTATGTGTGGCATGCAAAACTGTCAATTTAAAATAAAATATATGAACTAAACACTTTAGGAAGGCATTCTAAACTTTACAATCGTATCCATTTACTTACTTCTACTGTATAAATCATTAGCTATGGCAAATTATGTTCTCATCTTTCATCCCAAAAAATAATCGATACTTTCCAATTTACAGTTAACTGTCAGAATTTAAGTACAATGAACATGTCTAATTCGTGGAGTAATTTTGTTGACTCAAATAGGTAACAAACTTGTCTTGTTCACATATTCCTTAGAACGAGTCAGCGCCGCCACCCGCAAACGTGAGTCTAACTAAAACAACGAGAAAAGCCTTTGCGGTCGGCTTATGATAACCGCGCGACTTGCTTTGCGTTATTTTGATCGAGTACAATGTAACAAGGTTGAGTCACGCATGCGACTGAAATATAAATCTAATTATAAGCGGAAAATATAAACAATGCTAATCTGCGGTCTTATTTGGATCATAATCCAAACCGGGTAGAACTTTTATCTAATTAACGCATGAAAAAGTAGGGACGCGTTAATTGACGGTACACAAGATCTGTAGGCTTAATATCTAACTCGCTCGCAATCGCCATCGTGTTCGTTTAGACAGTTCTTGTATGAATGTAACAGCTAGCTGATTCCGATGCCAATCGTGAGCCCATAGATGAACTATCAAAATGAACACGATGGCGATTGCGAGCGTGTTAGATAATAAGCCTACTGGAGAATGATCGATTTATGCCATCGACTAAATGTTGAACAACCTTGTAACACAGGAAAAAGTTAAAGAACATCCTCTTAATGTCGAAGTACCGAATTATCTGTTGTGGTATCAAAGATAAAGAACTACTCTGCGTCAAAACTATGACACAACTAATTAAGTAAACAACAAATATACACATTATTATAACACACGAAGAAATTAGGTAGCAGAACCATTTACTTACTGTCACGAGTTTAGCAAATGTATTCAATTGTAAAAAAAGAAAACAAAGTTCAGAAAGACAGATGCATAACAATACAAACCACCTAGCAACACTTGTTTAGAGTATTTATTCTTTTTAATAGACCAAAAACCAATTACCAGGTAGTTTCTGTGAGTTACCAAGTAATGGTAAAAGTTCATGGGAATAAAAACAACACAACCATATAGGTGTGTACGTGCAAAAATATATCAACATGTTTTTATTAGGTATAAAATTTATCAAACTATGCATGGAAGTAATATGGATAACTCCCATTTTTTGGCATTATGTATTCCTACTTATTATTTAAAAGGGTTTGTCTTAGTGTCAGCTTGGTGCAAGGTATATTACAGGTCGATTCACAAGAGCTGGCACGTATGGAACAGCTGGAACGAAGTAATGTCACTTGTCACTGTGTGAGTGACGTTCTTGTACAAGGGCCTCCTAATATTTTGTAAACAAGTACATAATATGAAACTACCGTGAGACTTAATCATTATTACACATAAACGGATAACTCACGTATAAAAAGTAATAGTCCGAAACATGTCGAGCATCACTCGACTTTTTATACGTGAGTTATCCGTTTATGTGTAATAAAGTACATAATACTCAAGGAAAAATAAACCTCAACCTGTATTTAATCATTTTGTTACACACAAATAGTATTATCATTCACTGCATTTGTGCCAGCTCTTGTGAATCGACCTGTATATTATTTAAAGCAACAAGAGTTAGACTGAAAAGTGCTACAAGTGATATATTTTTGTCCGGTAGTTTACTTCAGAAGTTCTCAATTAAAAACTACTCTGTTTTCCCAATTTAAAATCATCGTAAACCAATTAAAGTGGCAGTAAATTTTTCCTAAAACTAAATAAATGCCAACACCAGAAAGAGAAGGAACAGCAGAAAGCAGAAACAATATTGACATTGACATACGACGAGAATAGGCACATTAAAAATGCCTAATCATGCATATTCAGTAACACAGAATCTTCGGAGTTAGTTGAAATAAATGCTCAAGGTGACAAAAATATAAGTGTTGGAAAAGAACGCTTGCGGTCGCCTCTGACAGATGCCGAGTCTACCATGCAGTTGCTAATACAAGCTGGCTACACTACAAGTGCTGACACTTGAGTTCTACTCATGCTTAATGATCTTTGACTTGATATAAACCTTTGATCTGAAGGACTCCGGCTGTATGTGACTGTTAAACACCTGAAATATATGATAGATTGGAATATTTTGCACACGGTCGAAGTCTCGTTAAATTTAAGTTAATATAAGTAGGTAATTTTGAATATTCTGAATTTATTGCAGGCGGCCCTGATTCTAAGCTTAATAAGTACGAGTGATAATGATAAGTGATCAATGTAGGTACCGCTGCGGAATACTAATTTTTAAACACTGAACTTCCCAAAACGTCACATTTACGCAATATACGTACACAACTGACGTACAGAATAAATTTGTGACAAACAAGGTGCTTTAAACAGATACCACGAAAAAAAAACATTATCATGCATGTTAACAGATTTTACTCGATTACCATACCTTAATATAATATGTTTTAGGTTTTTTTTACATCAATTTCTCGAGTAACCAATCATCATGCACTGTATAAAATGACGAGAAATCAACTGATACCCACACGAAGCGGTATCATACAGTGCTAACAAATGTCTCAACAGTATGGTGAACCTTCTGATGTCACCAATGGTCGCCTAAATGTCACATTTCAATTCATCATGACAAAAATAAAGAGCGTTTGCACATTAGGCGTGGTCGCGGGCTAAAGTAATGTAAAAGTACAAAATGTGACAGCAGCACAGTGCAGTAGCGAGTAGCGGAAACTGCTGTCCACGCCTTCAGTACACACTACCGCCTGATGTGAAAGCTCTCTATCCCAGTAGTGACTATGAGGTGTGCCAGTGGTGGCCTGGTGGCGATACTCACGGGACTAGAGGGCGGGCGCGGCCACGACGAGGGTGACGCGTCGTAGTCATCGTGCGCAGACGAGTGGCTGCCGGCGCCCGGCGAAGGCGACGGCGCTGCGCTGCCCGGCCCGAAGTCTTTTCGCCCCTTCGGCGTAGTGCACGGCTCCTCGCCAGACGCTGGAAACGGATACACGTTTGTATTATAAATAAATCTTTCATATTTTTGAACATGATTATGTTTTACAGTGAATATCTCATATCACTATGATGGGCAGTTTGCTGGAAAGAGACAAGTAGGTCGTCGAAGTCTCGGGAGAGAAAGATTCGAAAGTGAATCGGCTTCGCGAGCGCTGCTCATTTCTTGCGACTAGCAAGAGACAGGGTGAATATCCGCAGCTGGCTGCCTTTTGCTAGTAAGAGAGGCGTATTAAGCAGAAGCCTGTCGGGTTTCCCTAGAGACACCTAAAGCAACTCTCAATTCTCAGGCAATGCAGAGAGCGAATCACAATGCATTCCCCTAGCGATAGTCCAGTTTAAAAAATATCTAGCGACAGTTCTTAAACTAGATCCGTCGCGCTCGCCTCGGCGCGGGACATAGCCGTGCAGCGTGCAGCGTGCAGCGTGTAGCGTGTAGTACCTGCGGATGCGTTGCTGAGCGTGCTCTGCTGGCTGCCCTCGTCGAGCGGCGCGCCGTCGGGGCCGGTGGTGACGAGCGCGGTGGCGGGCGGCGCGGGCCCGTTGTCGTGCGCGTCGCCCGGCGCCGTCGGCGGCGGCATCGCGCCCTCCATGCCCGGCCCGCCCGGCCCGCCCGGCCCGCCCGGCGGACCCATGTGGCGCGGCTGCAAACGATAAACTGTTACACGCCTGTTCGGTATATAGATTAACTAGGATGTTTCGGGTAAGAAAAAATCAACTTCCTAAAATATGCACAAAGCGTTTTCGGTCGTCCTTTATTACCCGGAAAGCCGAGTGAATTCCCTTTATGTGTCTGTGTTTTGTTCCCTGAACACTATTTGACACATGAATATAGTATGAATGTGCTAACTACCATGCATCCCGATTAAAATACCGGTCTCTTCCGGTCTTTCACTCTTAAAAAAAACAGTTCGGCTATTTTATCGATGGAAAAAACACGAATTTTACGAGTGATATGGTTCCTGTGCGATTTTCCCATACGCCAACGTGAGAAGACAAAGACCGCACGGAAAAAATTAAGTTGTGTTCACAAGACACGAACATCCGAATATTAATTTACCTTGAAAACATGAACTATTGAAACGTGTTTTGTTTTTAAACTGTTCGGAGAGAAAAGACAAGGGCCTTCACAGAAATATGGCCATCCGGTTTTCTATAAATGCGCATGTCTTTCCACTCCCTTGACATTTATCTTATCATTGTTTTGAGGGATAGCGTTACGCGTCAAAATGATCACATAGAGCAGATATAAATCCAAGTCATGATGAGTAGTCATTGTATGCTAAACCTGCGGATGCTGTTAACCAAGCGGCAAAAACTTGCGCATACGTCATGCTGATTTTGTCATCACATTGTACGAAAAATTTAAAAATAGTCACTGGACATCAGCCACTCTCACGCCCGGCCTCTTGCACTGTCGTAGTGATGTATTTCCAAGTACACGTCTGACAATGGTTGGTCCAAATTTACTATGGGATGTACACTGCCGGATCTAGGCAATAGGCTAACTTTCAAGATTACTTATTAAGATGAGTGCAGGTGCTTACTTTGAGCTGCGGATAGTGTTGCGAGGGATGCGGCGGCGGATGAGAGGGGTGCGGCGGTTGCGGGCGATACCCGTAGCCGTACGGGTGGTGGTTCCTCGGCGGGTAGCCGTAGGGCTGCGGCGGGTAGGGCTTGTACTGGTGATGGGCGTAGGGCTGCGCGACCATGGCGCCGGGCGGCGGCGCGGGCGGCGCGGGGCCGGGCGCGGCGCCCGCGCGCGACGTCGGCCCGCTGCCGTCCGACAGGGACGACGACGGCCGCGGCGGCATCGGTACGTTCTGCGTGCCTGCAACAGTTACAACAACACATTACTTAACTTATAACTTACCAGTTACGACGACTAAAACAATGTGTCGGCACACGAGGTTTCACAGAAACAAAATATTTCGCAAGAGTTTGCATTTGCACCACATTTCAACGTCGAGGACATTTTCGTATTAGATTTTGACGACCGATCTCGCATTGGATTAATATTAATATAGAAAATGTGCGAATTAAATATCAATGGATCTGACTCGTGTTACATAAAATCAACAATCAATATTAGCAAGATTTTATCCAAATTTAAGAAAGACTGGTCTGTAAACAAACATTACGATTGTGTTATCGTTTCTAATTTTAGCAGATTACTATACCAATAGTATAACACGGCTTCATTAGCTAAACGCAAAGCAGGAATGCGACTATCGATATTTCTCGTTTTCATTCATTAGCAAATAACACGTCACAGTGATTAGGACTGGCAGCAACCGATAGCTGCCAGTGTCGAATTAAACCGGCAATTAGTGGGAAGTGACGATGAAACTATAGACAGATAAACGCAGACTTAATCGGCGTTAGTGTAATTAAGTTGTATCGAGAGTGCAAGCTGCATACGTTTTGGAGCATTGGATGTGATCGATCACCGGCTCGGGGCTCGGCGTTATTTGAATAACACGGTTAACGAGGGCTCGCCTAAGCCGGGCGCATCAATCGAGGGCGGAGAGACGCACCCGATTCACTTTCGTTTTCCGTCGGCACGTGAGCGGCATGCACCGCTAGCCTGCGAATTCTCGCTGCACTTTATTGCATCCGTATAAGTACATACGACATGCACGCAACGCATTGACCGAGGCAGAGATACGGGGCGGCAGTGATTTGCGACGACGAAAGTGGTATTGCAACTTTTATGTGGGTCGAATTGACATTACGAGGTCGTGTTAGTATTACGTGAGGGTTACACTAACGTTTGCCGCTGTCGGCTAACCGTTGTCAAGTTCTACACGTTCTCGTTGGAATCGTGACTTTTATCGTTATCGTGAGAGAGCTTTTGCATCTCAAGTCAATCGCTAGCAAAACTTCTGTGCGTGTTTATCAGGGTGATAAAAAAGGAGCGATGAAAGTACGCGATAGGAACGAGAGCAGAACACATACATTGCACGGTAGTGCATAATATAATTCAGACAGTTCGATTGCCTTTGCGGGAGCGTAAAAAGAAGCACGTGTTATGTCAATTTAATCTCATCAACAGTGGGCCATTATCGAGTGAGGGGCGCGATCAGACGGCCGTCAGACGGGTAGGCGCCGCTTAATCATAGATAACGCAGTGCCATACGCGCCCACCTATGTGCCGCCGTGCATTTGTTTACAAACCCGACCTCTAATCACCGACTAGTGCTTAATAGATTCCGGCAACTCCGCTTTAAATAAAGCAGACCGTTGAATAACACTCTCACTAATGCTGATAATCCCAAGACGTTGACCTAGCTAACAAAGTCCTAAGTACTTGGCATCGAGAGTTAAGTTCGAAAGTTGTATTACAAAGTTACGCACAAACTTTCCTCATAGACACACCTAGCTACATTAAGTTTGTCAAACTTCCTTAAATGTATTATTCAATTACTTCGCAAACATTCAAAAACACTCTACAGTAGATACGGCCGACCTAAGTTCTCGGTGGTTATTAATATAAATCATAAATGTGGTTATTAGTATGTACTAACTTGAGCTTGATTAGAATTTATGAATGCCGCCGTATATCTTGAACGGGCCAAAGTAATTCTAGCCCGACTGAATGTCAATGATTTCAATGTTGCACAAAGTCAACAGCTAGACAGAGAATTATTGCTGCGGATCGTAGTTCACTGGGTTGCATTGAATACGCCGCGTTGGGAAACTGCAGAGCGGCGTGCGCGTTCGTGTCAAACGTGTGTAGGGGATTATTCTACTATTTTTTTTTAAATTAAATTACTGTAAAATATGCACGTTATTTAATACTAGCTGTTGCCCGCGACTCCGTCTGCGAAGAATTCGCTTATCGCTACTGCAATTTTCCGGGATAAAACTATCCTATGTCCTTCCCCGGGACTCAAACTATCTGTATGCCAAATTTCAACTAAAAAGTGAATAGATAACAGACATACAGACTGACAAACAGACGGAGTTAATTTCACATTTATAATATTAGTAGGGATTTATACAATTTCGTGGTTTTACGGTACACTAACGAGAAGGTAATTTTGTAGGTACTAGAGCTTAACAACATGCTTTCTGAAGCTACATGTGTGCGTGTGTCAGGACCGGCGCGTGGAAGTAACCCGATTCCCCTCGAGTTGATTTTCAACGTGTTATTATATTCATCTTTAAATTAAGTTAAACACTCTACCAATCTCATTTAATTTAATATATAAGTTATAAAGTATTTAAAATAAACCTCGTATTACAAAATGTGTAAGAACACTAGCACAATTTTTTGGTGAAAATGAGAATTCCAAAACTATTATTAATCATAATCATATTCCTTGAAAAAAAAAACCCGAAACCAGGTCCGTTATCCCGGCACGGCCACGGCTGTATTTACAGTGATAATTGTACAAGCATCGAAAGTTCTATAAGGTGGGCAATCTCGTTACAGTCGAGTTGCAGTCCTGTAATTGGAATCGGCACAAAACCAGCTCTGTCAAGGGCAGCCCCCGTCACCGCGGCTGACTTGCTGCCGAGGTCTTTACTTTCCCATCTGTGATCTGACTCCAATATGCTGTCCCGCTCTACTGTACAGCAAACTAGTTAATTGAAGCGAGACGAAAGGACATTATGTTTTGATCCCACAACACGATTTAGTACCAACACAGAATAAAACGCAATTTAGACTGTTTCACCATTCTGTGTTAAGTTTCTGGTATCTTAACCATCAGATATCTATGATAACTTTATATCTCAAAGCAATAAATAGATAGACATATATATCTGACACCATAAGAATTCAAACAAAGTGGTGAAAAACAGCCTCTATGAGTAGTAAACTTTTTATTGCAGAATTGTGTAATGAAAATCATGTTAAATGATCAACAAACAAACCCCTTAATTCGGGAACTGGGGTTGTCAGAAGCCAGTTAAAATGTCATCATCATCATCGTCATCAAAATCCAAAAATTTAACCAAGACGTAGAAATACTATTAATAATAATAAGTGTAATAACACTTAATTTTTTTTTCTGTTTGCTGTTTTATTTTTATTTTCATTTTATTATTTTATATGCAATAAAGAGTTTATACATACTATTTATCAACGGTAACATTAGTATAACTCATTATAATAGCAAATAATGAATTTCTTTAGGATGTCAAATTAGTTTTACGATAAATTAATTTCTGTTTATTTTCGGTGAGACGCTTAAAATCCCGGTCTTTAGTTAGTTGATCAATTTACTGTTCGCAATTCATTAATTTCTATAAACAATCATCAATATGCCAATCCAGGAGAATGTTTCCCGCCATTTATACAAACTTTTTAATAAAACACTATCATATTTAGTGATAAAATAATAATCGCTTGTTAAGTTTATGTTAACTTTTATCTTGTCAGAACAGATATCTATCTAATAATGACAGTTTCCTACCTCGGCGTAGTATTTAAGCGTAACAGATGTTAATCCCTTGTCAACCAGAAAGAAGAATAGCGTCGTGAAAATGGGCTTTTTTGATGAGCGTCACAATGGTTTCCTTTTGTTTGTATTTCGTAAAAATAAAGTAGTGATTTGGATAACAGTTTTCATATAAAAATATATATTCTTTTCCAGTGTTTTTCAACCTGTGGGTCGCCGAACCTCTTTCGTAGGATCATATCCCTACTAATATTATAAATGCGAAAGTAACTCTGTCTGTCTGTTACCTTTTCACGCTTAAACAGCTTTACCGGTTTAGTTGAAATTTGGTATACATAGAAACCTAGTACATATAATAGTTTTTATTCAGGAAAATTGCAAATTTCTCGCGGGATAACGCTTCTGCGCAGACGGAGTCGCGGTCCCTAGTAAGTTATATGTGTATGGTAACGTAACAAAATTCACAAAAAGCAGAAATAAGTCAGAGGAGGTCGGGCTACGAAAAACATTAAAATTACACAGCTCTAGTCTATAGCTGTATAAAAGGGATGACTGTGATGTGATGTGATAATACCTAATCATCATTTCAGTACAGCTTGCATACCTATACTGTTTTTCTGTAATTTATTTTAATGAAGCGTTTTTTTATTGTACTTGGGAAGCGATTAGAAAATTTCTCGACGCCTGCACTAAAATATAAGTATCGTGCACGTATGCAGTAAGTAGGTACCGTTCGAGTGTTCGGAGCGCATGCAAGAGGTTTGCGAGCTATGCGCGGCGAGCCACGTACCGTTCACCGCACACAACTTCCCACAGACCACTGTACATTCCAAGCATAAGATCACACCCAGGCACAGAGCATTCCTAAATACATACATACATACATAAAACACCCTTATGGGGTAGATAGAGCCTAAGGTAAGAACTAAAGGCCACGTTTAGCATGATTGTGGGCGTACACGAGGAAAGGGGAATCAAAATAGTGGTGGGTTGCTAGCCGCATCACGTATAAAATGATTCATAAGAGAATAGAAGCAACTGATACATTGTATGTTTTTTCTTTACTCCCAGATCAGCATGGAAGAACAAAATACACAGCAACAATACAATCGCCTAATCAATGAAGATAGATTGCAATCAGATAACTAGTATAAATGAGTCTTGTAAAATAAATCATGGAAGTTGTTCGATTGGATCAGAGCAGGTCTGCTAGCGAGTCACCCTTGCAGTGCAAACAGAGCATAGACAATAGCGTTAACAAGAGCGGCCTAGTTGAGACAAATGGTGGCGTCACGACGACGGCCGTGTTTGCCGACCCATTTAGCTGATCACCACCGACGCTGGCGCCGGCCGCGCTGCCTGCCGGCGAGGTAACGTTATCAACACGACTCGCAATTCTCGCTAAATCTTATTTGTGTTCTATCTAATCTATTAGAGCGAGTGTTGCGTTATCCTAGATGAACGTTGTGCACCGAATGACGCTAATGTCTGACGACGATGTTTAGATACTTAGATGAGATGAGACAGACGATGACAGATTATTTACTAATTTCAATGTACTGACAGAAGTAGGCTTAGAAGTAACTCTTACAGTTGTAACTATAGCATGCAACATAAAGTTAATGCCAATAATCATGAATGGCGTGAACGTTGAGGGTTACCACATAATTATAAGGCAAGGGTCGACAAGGCGAAAGTAAATGGGGATATGTATAACTAAGTTGGGTAAGTCTGCCTAGGGTATGTTAAAGAATGTCCGCACCATTAGAGGGGGCAGACGGAACGGGGTGAATGGGCTGTCGAACCCTCCGGCGACCTTGACTCACTGAGATTTATCACTTTTCCGGGGTAATCTGAATACAATTAGGCGATGGGCAACGGGAGCGTGCGGTTCTGGCACGCAGTTCCGCAACAAGTCCCCATTTTTTTACCGCATATTTTTACTCGTCGAAGGGGATCTCAACGGTAGAAAAACATAATGTATTTAAATTTATATTTTTTTGTCAAAGTCTTACCTACATTTCATCGCTGTACATATTATGTTTCTTATAATCATCTCTGCAGTAATCATCATGCATAATATCTAGGCTTATGCTGATGGCAATGTATTTGTAAATTTCCTGAGATATAAAAACATCGCTCTAACTGGTCTGAACTGGAGTAAATAAAAATTTGACTTTACAAGAGCCAATTTAATTTGAATTGGGGGTATAAGAATTCATAACACGCCAGCGGAAATTGTGCTTACATGTTAAAATTAAAACGGCTCTCAAATGCCAGCTTAAGGTTTCCTTTATTCAACAGACACAAAACAAACAACTCGTAGTTTGCAATAGCAAATCAACAAATTCAATTCAACAACTGCCAGACTCGTTTGTAGATACGGATACAATTATCAACGGAATCATCCGAGCGTGGAAAAAAAGCTTTCAAAATTCACGACGACGGTTCGTTTACGTGATACGTTAACAACAAACGAGATGGCTCGTTTTACGTTACTCTCCTCTTTTTTATTTAGATTAGGAAGGTCGTTGGCCTTGCCAAGGACGTCGGGCACGTGGCCGGACAGAATGGGAGTATTTATGCGATGACAGATACACCGGGCACACAATTACAGTTATAATAGTGCCGGCTAAGGGTCGTAAACGGACCCCGATAATGGATTAGAACGAAAACGGATGTACACAAACACAACTGACAGTAGAGTTGAGATTTCTTAAACTAGTTAACGGAGTCTGTAAAACTTTTATAAATTTTAGTGACAATAAGTATACTGCCCGATATTGATGAAAAAAAGCCTATATAATTGCTCCTGATTAAGCTTAATTTACCTGTGAAAATACCACGATAATCTGTTCAGTGAGATTAGCGTGAATAAATAAAAACTCTAAAAACCCGATGAATTTTTCCGTCAACGTTTTAGATGCCCACAGAGTAGTTTTTCACAAATTAAAGTGTGTAATTTCTTTTTCTATCTACTGGTTTATTATGATGTAGACTAATTTCTCTCACACATACCTATGTCGTTACCAGTTTTATAATTTGACATTATACTTCAGATGACATAATTCTATCAAGTTTGCCAGTATACTGAAGAAACAATAGACCATACATGGCAGCGCAAGTATTAAAATGTCGTGAGACATCGGCTGCCGCGTTCGGCTCCGTCCCCAGAGCCAGCGTTATCTTGGTTGATGGCATTCCTGCGCTCGACCGCCGATACGCACGACGGACGACTGCGAAACGCTTTTAGCGCCCGTATACTATACAATATCCAAAGGACCGCTGCAAAAACGACCTAAACGAAACTAGCCAGATAGTCGAAAGTGTAATATCCCGCTAGGAATGTTGATAGCGCGTAAAAGAAACCTTATTGGTCGAAAATTAAAGTCGTTTTCGAAAGTCACGTTGCATGCGGGCGTCAAACAATACGCAATTCACCTTCGAACGCGTCGGGTTGCGGTATTGCGGCTTCATTGTGTTCAAATAACGATGGAACTTGGATTGGAAACGAGCACAATGCTGTCGATAGTGTCTATACTTCAAGAATCGATAACAAATGGCCTCTGAATCCAGTCGCAGCCTAAATGGAACGGCCAAGATAGGCTATTAAATTAAGGTAACCGGTGTCTGTTATGACCGTCGTATAAAGGCTATTTCTTTAATTACAAGAAAAATATCTAGGAGATATTATTACTATTAAAAGGCAGTCCATAACTTTTTAGTTATTTCTATTAAATAAGCATCAAAGACTCCTTACGATTTTAATTTCCTCAAGCGCTTGGTCTATAATTTCTGATGCGAGACTTCACATTATCTGAGTGTTTGTCGAGAGCCAAGAAGCCCGACGAGCCGAACGGTTGACGTCATACCGTCATGTAAACTTGTACCACTTCCCCAGCTCGCAACCAAGCCGGCAGAGGAAACCTCGTACACGGCGGCGTGTGCGAACCGCGCCTAGTTTTGATCTTGAACAAACCCAGCGTTGGGATCAGAAATAGCCGAGCATTTCGATACCATTTACGAATTGAAATGAAGGTATATTGCGGTCATATAACCGGTATTCGAGCACGGCGGCACAGTTGCCGCTCGCTCGCCCGGTCTACAATCCGATGTTTTGAGAAAGCCACGCTCAGCAATCGCCCATGTTAACAAAACAAGAATGAATTTTCGGTGGATGTTTTTAAAACTGTTCGTATATTATGTTAAATATTAGTTTCAATTCTAACACCGCAGCAATAGGGATTGAAAAAAAATAGGAAACGAAACATCTAAAATCTACGACGCAGTTACTCTAGATACTATGCTTATTTTCAAACACCTGTAAGTGTAAGAGACGCTCATATCAAATAGTATGAAAGCTACATCGATATAAATAATCATCTGTTGAGATTCGTTTTTTATTACAAAAAAATTAAGCATGAAATTAAACATACAAGTCAATAGTACTGTCCAACTTGAAAGCAATCATAAGTTGCTTTATTTCTAATTTCCATTCGATAAGGTATTACAGAGCAGCAGTTTTGTTTTCATTTCATTTTATGTGCAAAGTGTGAATGAATCATCGCGAGATGCTGAGCCCATGCGGCAGAATAGTATATAATAATTGAACTAATCGGCTTTATCTTTCATTTATGTAACTCATGTAATCGAAACGAGGAAAAGCAGTACGAGAATCATGAATGAATGAAGTTGTAGTAATACTCTCAAATCAGATAGACGTACCTATGTATGTTAAGCAATTCGTGTCAGTGGGTAAGTACATAAGGTACGGCGTCCCCGGTGGCGGCGGGTGAACTCGTCAAGGACACTTGGAGGGAAGCCCGACGAGGGCGTTACAGAGATCTTGGCATAATTGTGCCGACGGTCCGGCACATAAGACCGACGCGTCGGGGCTCCGGGGTGGAAGGTCCTGTTTTGCGTGCTCGCCCCGACAGTGGGTGTAAGTTTTTCACGAGGCCCTATATACCGCGACCACCCCGGCTCGTACATAAGGTGGGCGGGCGGGGTGGTTCGCGCCCGCAAAAGGGGCAAAATACGGCGTACTGTGGGAGCCCGCTCTATGTGGGTCAATGTCGGGAAAGCCCGTGTCTACTGGTGACGAAGCAAGCATGCACAACGAATCTGATCAACACGCCTTTGGCCAAATAAAGAATCTTATAAACTCTATACAACTAAACTTTGACCCTTATCACCACGCGTTAAGGTTCAAATCGACTGCGCTCACAAGACGTAATTCATTAAGAAATCACTCCCAGGGGGTTTGCAATGCCTCAAGTAATTCGTTTAATGTGTTTTATATAGCGTTTATATTCGCCTTGTGAAACGAGAAATGAGGTAAGTACATAAGGAATATATACGTAGTAGTCAAGGGAGTATAGGATATTTCTCCTTTTTATTTTCATCTTGGGTGCTGTAACGGTACATAGCGTATTTTACCGTTAATTTCACAAATATATGTTTGGGCGTTGCCCATAGTCAATTAATAATATTAGAATTATACAATTAATATATTATGTAAGCCTTTCCTTTTCCTTTTTATAAGATGTATGGACTAAATAATAATTAAGCTGGAATTTCTGTACGAGGGTGATAACTGGATGAGTAGGAATGTACTAAATACTACATAAAGGCTGAGTAGACTACACAAGTAGTATATGACATCAAAATGTTCGATAATTGCGTAAACAGCATCGTAAGTGCTTCCTTGCAACTAGAATGAATTGACGTAATTTTCATTGATCGTGTTGTTTCATGTTGGTTGTATCTGAGGTGCATTCTATCTCTTTCACACACTGACTTAACTATAAGATAGGTATGTATGTTGATGTTTGGTTACGATGCGAGACTCACGGAGAATAGCGAAATTCGACCTTATTGGGTAGAGCGTAAGGATCGTTCTTGTTCAAATGATGCACGAGACGCACGAGATGCACGAGACGCACGAGATGCACGAGATGCACGAGATGCACGAGACGCACGAGATGCACGAGACGCACGAGATGCACGAGATGCACGAGATGCACGAGACGCACGAGATGCACGAGATGCACGAGACGCACGAGATGCACGAGATGCACGAGATGCACGAGACGCACGAGATGCACGAGATGCACGAGATGCACGAGATGCACGAGACGCACGAGATGCACGAGACGCACGAGACGCACGAGACGCACGAGACGCACGAGATGCAGATAATGGGTATAAATAGAACGGCTCTTCAGGGAATCGGGATTAGTGATTTTCGAAATTTCTTCAAGCGAGGTCTTGCTGTTGGAAGCGATATCGGTTCGCAGTTACTTTACTTTGACAAAGTTTAATTATTTAGGTTAATTATTTAACGTAGTTTAATTGTTTAATTAATTATTGTGCTTCGCAATCAGTGTTCGTGAACCAATTACCATACCAACCTCACCAGTATCCTTGATCCTTCCCTAATCCGATTTCTCTGCGGCCAGGACACCTTTAGCCGTCAGTATCATGATCGGTGCCCTGAGTCCGGGGTATCGGCAGAGAAATTACCTCCATCATCGTCATTGTCATGACGTATGATTATTGGCCATGAATTCTGATTGTGTGTTCTAAATTTGTCACGCTTGAAGTAGGGACTTTACGGGACGAGGTTCCCGGCCCCAAGGCAACCTGGCGGTGTTAACAAAGCTTGGGGTTTAACGTCTTTCGGGACGGAGTCAGGCGTTGGGGATCGACCTGGCGCTCGTCTGCCGTATGGCAGTCGGGAAACTTCCCCCTAGCGTTATCAGGCTCTGTGTATCTGCTGGTCAGTGCATAGGACTGGTAGCGTTGGTCTTTATATCTATATATTTATTTATTCGCACAACTATCTCTCCGCCCTACTCCATTCGCAACCTGGTTTCGGCCAGCGGATGGGGTTATTACACATGGCGTAGGAAATAGGGTTAGGGACACACCGAGGATGCCACCTCAACCCCCTAGTTAGTTCAGATTAGTCACATTACACACCACGCAATTAATGTAAATGTGAGGTAACCATCACCTCTAGCTGTGAGAAATACAAATGTCGTATAGATTCTTATTAGACATGGTTAGGATTCATAGGTTATTAGGGTGTATATTTTCAGAGTTCCTGATCTACGCAGCTGTCACAGAAGAAATACTGAGTGAGTGTTTTCTTTGTTTTGTGTTACTTTAATTGTGATATGTGAGCTTAGGCTGATTTTATGCAGTGTCATTTATTCATGCTGTCTGTATTCAGTGGTCATATGAATTACTTGCTTTTGAATCATTTACTTTCGATAATTGTTAAATTTGCTTTGGCTGGTTTGTTTTGAGGGTATATTAATTAACACCTCATTTAAAACTAATTATACGTCGTCAAGACTCGCATGTAGTTGTTTTACCTAGACGGGAAGCGCTACAAATGCATTAAGAGTCGTCATCATCATCACCTGAATTATGTTCAATTAATAGTGGAAATGGAATCTGCTATCATCATCACACGATTGATTTACCTTGTGAAACTATTCTTTGCTATCGCAAAGTTATTTCAATAACAGTGTACATGTTATTTATTAGACTTGTGAATTGAAGTCTTTATTAAAGTGAGTAATTTCATATCACTATTGAATCATGGACGGGGAGACCATACCTCATCCGGTAGCGCATTGGTTTGGTTAGTTGCCTATATCGAAGTACAGTATGAAGTCATACAGTAGTGAAAGAATACTACTCGAAATCAAACTCAGACTTGCTGTTCTCTATTGAAGGGAACCCAAACTCATGCCTATTAAGGTCTACTGTGACGGTCGGGGATAAGGGGGGGAAATAAATAATATATCACATATCTTTTATAACTGTGTTTATAGCGTGCACTTCTATTTTCCACTGACAATCTGATTTTGTGTATTTATTTACTTCTTAACAGCGGATTTCTTTAAGCTGATCATAAGTTGATCAGTACCTCAGCATAACGTATAAAATAGACTGATTCACAGGTTATCCACATTCTGTTGGATCCATGAAAACACATTTTATCTTAAAGTATTAATATCTTAAATGCGAGCGCGTGTGTAATAAGGTATTTTGTGGTTACATTCCATAGATCTCCAAGAAACTTTCATGTTCACTTGCTACGCTATCAGCCATCGACTTACTTACTTTACCGTATACTACTACTTGACGATCTTTATAATTTATTAAATATGTTCGACTTGCTCAAATGATCACCTAACTATTATACTCTATACTTCATTAACTCGGCATAAACTTCCTTCCAATCAGATAACTTAATCGTCATTTCCTTTAGTCGGCGCAAACTAAAATCCTTTAAGTAATGTATTGCTAGCCGTCGCGTATATATATGTTAGTTTTACTTTGTAGGTAGATCAATCTTTACTCGTCACTAAACGTTCCCAGGGTTACGTAGGATGCGGACACAACGAAGGGTATTTAATTTAATTAATAGACGATTCACACACTAGACGATCACATGGCCATATCTTCAATAAATCACGTATCACGACCAGTATAGGTTTGTTAGGCTTTCACGACGTATATATTTTATTAGTAGGCGGCTTTATTTACCTCATATATTAAGTAAGCGTTGGATTGAGCTATGTAGCTTAGGTACGTTAGGCGCGTTATTAGGCGTTATTAGGAATTTATTAGAATTAATTCGAAATAAATTTAAATGTCAGTTTTTTTTAAACACATATTTTTAATATTTAAGAAAATTTAGAGTAGGGGGGGGGGGGGGGGTGTTTTGTTACAGTGGTTCGCGTGACCAGGATTTAGGATTATCTTAGGTCCTGGTTAATTTAGGTCGTATAGCAATACTCGTCAGCTGATAATACATAGCTCAATTTATTATTTCGTTATAATTCCTTATTGTAATAGGATGATACTTTTAGCTCGTATTTTATAAGTCTGTTAGTCTTTTAAACTTTCAACATAGGTAGGTTACCTAGGAATTGTCCAACAGTTGCTTTTTTATAAAAAGCAATTGTTGGACACAGTGTTGCCGTGTAATGGAAAAGTGAGAGTAAGGATTGGTATTTTTATAGGTTATTAAAATATATTATTAGCTGGATATAGTACAATAAAACAGTCACCTCTAGAATAAAATTTAATATTGACCTTTACGTAACTTTCTAAATTATTACTGTAGCATTTTATTTTCACAACACTTATTATAAGCATTCATAGTTAAAGTTCTGTTATGATATTTGATAGTCACTTTCGTCTCGATGTTTTCACATTCTCTTTGTTCACTTTGCACTTAACATTACCTTATCACTATTGACGTAAACTTTCATTGGTCCACTTCATTCCATAGTTCCATTGGTTCATGATATCGCTCATTCATTGCGTTCCGTGAAGATCTTTGCTATTTCTTATCCATTTCGCACCCTTACTTTTAGAATAAACAACATTAGTTGTAGATAGGATACTGCTATTTAACTAACAGCCATTCTTGCACTTCACGTTGTAAACTCTGTTCTTATTCGCAAAACTTTTAGGTTCACTTGTAGTTGATGTATGCACTTATATACCTATTACGTTCGGTCATTATTGGTGTAAATTTAATTTATCCACTTGCACTCTTACTTTAAACGACGTCCGTTGTAGGTAGGACACTGCTAGCAAACTAACAATAGTTAACATTTTACGTTGGTAGGATTATATTTTAAGGAACAATTACACTGTTGCGTTCGCCTTATTGAGTTGCCGAACTAGTCTCAAACTAGTTTAGCCAACAAAAATCTTGTATTTTTGCACTTACGTTATTTTAGGTTTATCTGATCTTAATCTAGGGGTCCTACGGTACAGTTTCACCCATTCGTGGATCTTTTGTGTAATTATTTTAGGTTTATTACTATTAGGATAGGTGCTTTCGATGTTTTTAGGTTGTGTTTTTTTTACTATCGTAGCATATTATGGTAATTTAATGTCCTTCTCTAATGTTGCCATAGGCTCTGTTTACCCCGTAGTGGTATAGACGTGACTTCCCGTGTGTGTATGTAATGTGTTTAAAGTGCATGTCGTATGCGGCGATAGACTTAGTGTATTTGCCCCGTTAATTGGAAGGATAGGTATAAGCCGGCCAAATATAGGTAGACTTTCGAATTATCGATTCGTTTAGGGTAGATTTCGGTTTGGTTAATGTGATGCCTACCTTCTTTATAAAAGTTGATTTAGGGTTCCCGGTGTAAATGTATATTTTTGTGACTTAAGTACGTGTTAGAATATCTAACTGCTTTGTAAACGAATTACTATTTTAGATGCATTATTAAATTAAAACTGAATGCTCATTTGACTGTAGGTAGATTTATGATTACAGTGTTTTGAATATCCAGATAGGGAATATTAAATTACTCTGATACTTTAATAGGTAACATTGCTTATAATGTACGCTAGATTTATAAGGTTGTAAAGTCGGGGGGGTGCATAGTTATCTTTGAATGATTTCCATTAGGTTAAGAATACTAGTAAGGTTTTTAAGGTTGCAAGGTCGGGGGGGTGTAATAAATACATTTGTTTTTAATTACAGTGATTATAGTAAGCTAGTGAACGGGGGTAGTGTTCTTGTGGGAAAATTTGATATTTTTAATAGGCTCTTTAGAGTACCCTTGTTATATTTGTCAGGAAATTTTACTATTAAGGCAGGCTCATGTGCTAATGCTAAGGCATTTAGGGTAGACAGAGACTGTAAAAATAAAGTATGTATGCTCAGTTATAGCAAACTGATTAAGTTTTTGAACGGTAGTAATATAATATTATGTATGTCGTGTTCACAAAATAAAAATAGGAATGTTATATAAATTGAGTTCGAAAATCGGTGATGAAGAAATTACGGCTACGGCTGTGAGAGGTTTTATGTTTAGTGATAGTTGTACCTATCTTTGAGCATTTAGATTGATTTACTGTATTAGTGAATATACTCTCATTAATTTTGATTTTTCATTACGGTTGTATGAGCTTTGTAGGTACCTGTGTATACTTGGCGATAGTTAGTTGTGTGTTTTGTATATTGGGGTCTTTTAGTCAAAACATAGAAGTCATTTCATGGGGTTAATTAGGGTGCATTATTTTATTACATTGCGTAATAGTTGTAAGTATGTATTGAGTGTGAGTTATAGTTTGTCTTTCTTAGGCCTTCCAACAAAGACTGAGGATATCTAGAACTTTTACCATCTTTAGTTTTAAAATAAAACACAAAGGTAGTAGCTATATCATTAGGGAGGGGTATCATTTGATGACAAAGTTATATAATAGACTGATTCTATTTAGTGTAGGAAGGTATTACACCATGAGAAGGCAGGATGGCCACCGTTGGTCATAGGATTGTCTTTTTCAAATATTGATTTAAAAATTGTAGTGTATAGTATATAAGTATAGTTCAGTTATTATTTCTCTGTAGTAGGTATCGGTTGATAAGACACGATCATGTCATAGTTTACTCTGGAATACTATTAAGTCTACATTAAATTTATTGTAGAAATTTGGACAAAGGCTGACTTTAAGTAAGTTTTAGTTGGTATTGAAATGCTTTCTTGTCCATCATTGATGCTTTCCTTTATTATTTTATGCTGTTGGTATCATTAAGAAATACACTGATTCTAAGCTCGTATGTATTGTGGTTGTTTCAAAGGTAGACTTTACTAAGAATTTGATAGGTACTCGTAAGATCAGTAAATTAAGTATACAATATGGTGGGTAGGTCCGTTCAGGTGCCTTGGTAGGCTTCCTTTCATTCGGACAGGGGTTCTGTGCCCAGCGGTGGGATGTGTGTGGGCTGATGATGATTATGTTGACGTTAGTTGTTAAATAATGATGGTTATGATAGTGGATAGTGATAATGATGATTGATGATAGAAATAATGACGATAGGTAGGAGAATGGTATTACGTTTTTATACAAGTTCATATTGAGCAAGCTTTTAGTCTTGCAATTTTCGTTTTTTCTGATTGTCTGTTTGTTTGGTTGTTTGTATGTTTGTTTATTGGCTAGAGTTCTGTGGGTCCAGGCTCGCTTACTTTAGGTACTTGTAATTCACATGTATGTATGTTTGTGTGTAAATGAGTTGATTGCACAAATTATAGCCAAGTAAAGTATCTATATCAATTATTTATCTAGTAGTGTACTTACAGATAGCTCTAATGGTATTTGTATATTCATTAGTATGCAGGAGCTTCATATAATGTATCAGTTAAATTTTAAACCCATTAATGTGTTTTGTTACGGCTTTTCCAGATTGCATACAATCTTATACTTAAACAACAAACATTATCATTAAAATTGGTTCAGCAGCTACTACTTAGATTTTAGATGCACAATTAGTGCCTTGTTTACGTCACGACTTTGATAATGCGTACGGACTATCACGCCTCTTTCTCTTGGGGGTAGATAGGACTTGCTACTTTATGCCTTGTTTCACTTGCTATAATCCCAGAAATATGATAATAATTTTGAGATTTAGTTCAATAGAATGTAGAAATCCCTGTATTTTGTAATTAGTACCGGTAAGCTTTGTTTTGTTATTGTGAATTTGTCGTATTATGTTAAACATTTTCAGAGCCGAATATATTTCATGAAAAATAGGTTCTGAATTGTAAGTATGTCATTGTAATTGTGTGTATGTATGTAGGTATGTTTGTAAGTAGACTAGTGAAAATAGCAACCCAGTGTTAATAGAGCCCGGTGCCTAGGTAAAACGAAGATAGTGTGAGGTCGTTTTATATTTGTAGATTACGAAGACAGATAGACATGGAAACGTGTCTAGTGCAAGTTTATAGGTATGCAGGTACATGGTTAGGCTGGTATATAGTGTTCACTATGAACGGTCGTATCTATGATAGTCCAGTGACAAAAGAGCCTGTCCTTAAGCAGAATATACGTAGTGTGGTTTCATTTTATATTGGTTATTGGCATGTAAGCACATGTGTTAGGGATCTGGTAGGTCACTGCAGTCAGCCTCAGATTTTGCTCTCCTTTCTCCTTTTTCTATCAATTCCCGCGTATATTAAGGGCTAATACAACGTAGGGCAGAATGACTGGTTATTATTTGTTAATTTTTAACTATAATTTTATTGTGTCCGTTACGATACTAGGGTGGTAAGCGGATGCTTGTCCTGAGGAAACGACCCGATATAAATATGTACAAAAACTTAAAACTAATCGATAGGGGGCAACATTAGTACAGCATGGTCCGGTGCAGTTCTAAGAGGCTTAGAGCTTTCTTGAACTATGTTCAGTATTACGGTTGATAGTTCGTGTGACGTTCGCTAGGTGGCGCCGCGGTGCGTGAAGCACATGTTTTAACAAATTATTTCAGCTATGCCAATTTTTTAAACTTTTACAGATTTTCCTGTAATCAATAAATAGAGTACCTAATTACGGTGTGAACAACGGACACACACTTAGAACTCTTAAAACTCGAGAAAAACGACACTCGAGTTAATTTTACTATTTCGTTGTTTTCTTTCGTGAAGAAGTTTCATTTGCAATTATTTTCTGATTTCAGAAATAATTTTATTCTAAACATTTTACTATCGTTCAGTTCTTATTTACTATTGCGGTTGTTATTTAACGGTTTACCAAGTTAGCCTTACGATAGCGTAGACATTCATAGATATAAGTTGTGAATAGACGTAGTAACCGAATACGCAGATTTTCCTTTAAGGTACAGATAGTATGGAACTCTAAAAAAAAAAATGAGCACACTTAGTAGGAATCTACCACTCGCATTCAACTTTAAGATGTTGGCTTCCTTTGCATATTGTAATTCAATTCACACTTTATCGTTTAATTCTTGAGGAAATTTACTCTTTGATAACATTGTGTCATTTACGTAACAGTATATTAAGTTGGCTTTTGCTATATAGCGTAGTCATTCACAAATACGAGAAGCGAACATATTTAGTAACCCAGTATGTCTGTTACTTAAGGTCGAGTTTTGTCTAACAAATATTGACTCAACACCGTGGCAGTGTGCTCACATAAAAGAAGGGAAGGGTAGTTTGTTCAGACCGGCACAGTACAGCGCGTGCCTACCCTTATTTTAAGGGATTACTATTGGGTTGGAAATGCGTTTCGTTTATGACTTCCGATAGATAATTTACAGTAGGCAAATTTTAAACAAAATTAAAATAGTTGTTTATTTTAAACGTACGTAATGCGTAGTGAAAATAGTTAAGTATACACTTTGAAAGTTATTATTACGAAAAGCTCGATACGTATTAACGTAAATTGTTGTATTTTTGTTCATAGCGCCCTCTAGTGTGCGATAGTTGATTATAGTGTCAACTCGGTTGGCGGTAACTTGAGGAGAAGGTATTTTGAATATTTTAGATAAATCACTGCGTTGACTGATTATCACAATATTATCCACTTGAAAAAAAAAAAAAAAAAGATACACGAATTTGTGTAAATTGTAATTATTTTGACGTAAGAGGTATTGGCATAAATATTACACTCACTTGTTCTTTTCTGTTCTTAATCTTATTCGTAAGTGCGTACAGCATATGCACGCATTACCTATCGGTTTCATACGTTATCTACCTATAGCCTATCTGAATTTATGATTGAGTTGGTGGTTATTTGGGCATAGTATTTTGAATGGTTGGTTCTGAATTTAATTAGGTACTTTATTACTGGTAATGTAAGTAAGTACGGATGTCTTGATTTTAGCGATTACCGTCGCTGGGTATTTTATTTTACATTTACATTTTCAGGTTTATATCTTTTTTTTTTAGTATTTAGGTGAGTTAGTTTATATATTTTCTTAGTATTTAGTTAAGTCTATCCAATTGTTCAACGACATCGTCTAGGTTCTGCGCGGGCTTTGTGTGGGTTGGGGACTTCACCTATTAATTTGCTCCGCGGGTTTTCTCACGCTACCCTGTTTGAATTCTGGAAGACTCTGGGGGTTGCGAACCCTGCCGCGAGTTGGGTCGCAGGCTAGAACACTGAGCTACCACGGGTTTAGTCTAGTTATAAGTCTTAGCTTAAGATCATAGAATTAATCCATTAAGTTTATCATAAGGTTATGTTATGCTAATTATAGGATAGAGCAGATATAAGTGTGGGAAAATAATTTAAAGTTAGTAGATTTGACTTGTGCCGGTGGAAGGCGATTGGCTTTTACAAATAAGTAGGATGGATGGATAAATTATTAAATTAAGTTAATTTGATTTAATTAGGATGAAAACGGTTGCCTTGCTACTCCGTAATATGGGGTGTTGGACGGTTTTGCCTGCGTGTTTTATATTTTCGATTTTCAAGTTGCGTGTCAGTGCGCATATTGCACAGACAAGGTTGTTTTGCACTTGTTGCGAGATGTGGTGATGTAATTGTTTTTATCCATATGTATGAATCTTCGAAAAACAACGACTGATTCAGTCCGTTATATATATTCCACTTACGTCTAAGTTACCTGATAAAATTGCTGATTTGGTGTAGCTAGGTATGAAATTGCGATTGGAATGGGGAAGGAAGAACAATGTTGTGTATTGATGTTATGTTGACTTCTTGACGAGACCAAAATGACGTTATGCTATAGTATGAGGGGCTGCAGCAACTTAGCAAATTTGGGGTTAATAAGGACGGTTTATTGGCATTCAACCCCTGAACAGCACACTACAAATGATTTTCCAGTGCGAATGGAGTTAGGTTAAGTCAAATTGACATCAGCTATGAGGCTGGCACCAGAATATCATTACTTTACATGTGGTGCAACCAAGCAGAAGCTAGGATGCAATGCTTAAATCTTCACACACTACACACTCACCGAAGGAATAGCGATTACTGTATTGAAGGGACCTTTCAAATGAGACTATTGATTAACGGATGGTTATGGCCCAATATCTATTAACGTAGTCTGGTTTTGGAAGGGATTTTTCCGGAATTTCCATATTCGGTCGATATGCAGGAGCAAGACTGGTATGGCGGGACTGGTCATACGTGCTACTAGAGCCGTGGATTGTTCTCACAAAACAGTCTCCCTATCTAAGACTAGACTGCCTTGTGAGGGTGATAATCGTTCATAATTATTTAGTCGTAAATTTGATGGGTTCAATTTTTGCTTTAGTTACTACCTTTCGGTTTAAATACACACCACACATTCCAGATACACTCATGGGAAAAATGCTATTAAATTAAGAGTGATCAATTTTGAAGGTTCATATATTTGTGAATACAAGAGAGTTTAACTGTTTACTTCAGTTTATCAGCTTGTCAGCTTTCCACTTGCGCAAACATTGGGGGGTGGTTGTAACGGTACATAGCGTATTTTACCGTTAATTTCACAAATATATGTTTGGGCGTTGCCCATAGTCAATTAATAATATTAGAATTATACAATTAATATATTATGTAAGCCTTTCCTTTTCCTTTTTATAAGATGTATGGACTAAATAATAATTAAGCTGGAATTTCTGTACGAGGGTGATAACTGGATGAGTAGGAATGTACTAAATACTACATAAAGGCTGAGTAGACTACACAAGTAGTATATGACATCAAAATGTTCGATAATTGCGTAAACAGCATCGTAAGTGCTTCCTTGCAACTAGAATGAATTGACGTAATTTTCATTGATCGTGTTGTTTCATGTTGGTTGTATCTGAGGTGCATTCTATCTCTTTCACACACTGACTTAACTATAAGATAGGTATGTATGTTGATGTTTGGTTACGATGCGAGACTCACGGAGAATAGCGAAATTCGACCTTATTGGGTAGAGCGTAAGGATCGTTCTTGTTCAAATGATGCACGAGACGCACGAGATGCACGAGACGCACGAGATGCACGAGATGCACGAGATGCACGAGACGCACGAGATGCACGAGACGCACGAGATGCACGAGATGCACGAGACGCACGAGATGCACGAGATGCACGAGACGCACGAGATGCACGAGATGCACGAGATGCACGAGACGCACGAGATGCACGAGATGCACGAGATGCACGAGATGCACGAGACGCACGAGATGCACGAGACGCACGAGACGCACGAGACGCACGAGACGCACGAGATGCAGATAATGGGTATAAATAGAACGGCTCTTCAGGGAATCGGGATTAGTGATTTTCGAAATTTCTTCAAGCGAGGTCTTGCTGTTGGAAGCGATATCGGTTCGCAGTTACTTTACTTTGACAAAGTTTAATTATTTAGGTTAATTATTTAACGTAGTTTAATTGTTTAATTAATTATTGTGCTTCGCAATCAGTGTTCGTGAACCAATTACCATACCAACCTCACCAGTATCCTTGATCCTTCCCTAATCCGATTTCTCTGCGGCCAGGACACCTTTAGCCGTCAGTATCATGATCGGTGCCCTGAGTCCGGGGTATCGGCAGAGAAATTACCTCCATCATCGTCATTGTCATGACGTATGATTATTGGCCATGAATTCTGATTGTGTGTTCTAAATTTGTCACGCTTGAAGTAGGGACTTTACGGGACGAGGTTCCCGGCCCCAAGGCAACCTGGCGGTGTTAACAAAGCTTGGGGTTTAACGTCTTTCGGGACGGAGTCAGGCGTTGGGGATCGACCTGGCGCTCGTCTGCCGTATGGCAGTCGGGAAACTTCCCCCTAGCGTTATCAGGCTCTGTGTATCTGCTGGTCAGTGCATAGGACTGGTAGCGTTGGTCTTTATATCTATATATTTATTTATTCGCACAACTATCTCTCCGCCCTACTCCATTCGCAACCTGGTTTCGGCCAGCGGATGGGGTTATTACACATGGCGTAGGAAATAGGGTTAGGGACACACCGAGGATGCCACCTCAACCCCCTAGTTAGTTCAGATTAGTCACATTACACACCACGCAATTAATGTAAATGTGAGGTAACCATCACCTCTAGCTGTGAGAAATACAAATGTCGTATAGATTCTTATTAGACATGGTTAGGATTCATAGGTTATTAGGGTGTATATTTTCAGAGTTCCTGATCTACGCAGCTGTCACAGAAGAAATACTGAGTGAGTGTTTTCTTTGTTTTGTGTTACTTTAATTGTGATATGTGAGCTTAGGCTGATTTTATGCAGTGTCATTTATTCATGCTGTCTGTATTCAGTGGTCATATGAATTACTTGCTTTTGAATCATTTACTTTCGATAATTGTTAAATTTGCTTTGGCTGGTTTGTTTTGAGGGTATATTAATTAACACCTCATTTAAAACTAATTATACGTCGTCAAGACTCGCATGTAGTTGTTTTACCTAGACGGGAAGCGCTACAAATGCATTAAGAGTCGTCATCATCATCACCTGAATTATGTTCAATTAATAGTGGAAATGGAATCTGCTATCATCATCACACGATTGATTTACCTTGTGAAACTATTCTTTGCTATCGCAAAGTTATTTCAATAACAGTGTACATGTTATTTATTAGACTTGTGAATTGAAGTCTTTATTAAAGTGAGTAATTTCATATCACTATTGAATCATGGACGGGGAGACCATACCTCATCCGGTAGCGCATTGGTTTGGTTAGTTGCCTATATCGAAGTACAGTATGAAGTCATACAGTAGTGAAAGAATACTACTCGAAATCAAACTCAGACTTGCTGTTCTCTATTGAAGGGAACCCAAACTCATGCCTATTAAGGTCTACTGTGACGGTCGGGGATAAGGGGGGGAAATAAATAATATATCACATATCTTTTATAACTGTGTTTATAGCGTGCACTTCTATTTTCCACTGACAATCTGATTTTGTGTATTTATTTACTTCTTAACAGCGGATTTCTTTAAGCTGATCATAAGTTGATCAGTACCTCAGCATAACGTATAAAATAGACTGATTCACAGGTTATCCACATTCTGTTGGATCCATGAAAACACATTTTATCTTAAAGTATTAATATCTTAAATGCGAGCGCGTGTGTAATAAGGTATTTTGTGGTTACATTCCATAGATCTCCAAGAAACTTTCATGTTCACTTGCTACGCTATCAGCCATCGACTTACTTACTTTACCGTATACTACTACTTGACGATCTTTATAATTTATTAAATATGTTCGACTTGCTCAAATGATCACCTAACTATTATACTCTATACTTCATTAACTCGGCATAAACTTCCTTCCAATCAGATAACTTAATCGTCATTTCCTTTAGTCGGCGCAAACTAAAATCCTTTAAGTAATGTATTGCTAGCCGTCGCGTATATATATGTTAGTTTTACTTTGTAGGTAGATCAATCTTTACTCGTCACTAAACGTTCCCAGGGTTACGTAGGATGCGGACACAACGAAGGGTATTTAATTTAATTAATAGACGATTCACACACTAGACGATCACATGGCCATATCTTCAATAAATCACGTATCACGACCAGTATAGGTTTGTTAGGCTTTCACGACGTATATATTTTATTAGTAGGCGGCTTTATTTACCTCATATATTAAGTAAGCGTTGGATTGAGCTATGTAGCTTAGGTACGTTAGGCGCGTTATTAGGCGTTATTAGGAATTTATTAGAATTAATTCGAAATAAATTTAAATGTCAGTTTTTTTTAAACACATATTTTTAATATTTAAGAAAATTTAGAGTAGGGGGGGGGGTGGTTTGTTACAGTGCGACATAAATAACGCAAGAGAACTGGGGTAAAAATACTTTTTTCCTGCTATAAGAAATTTGGAATCATTTCCCTATTCATTGACTGTGGTCGTTTAAGGAAAATACTATTTACCCTGACTTCAATCTGTTTCACTAATAGGTGCCTATTGCATTTGAAAGTAAGAGTATAATGTTCCCTTAAAGGCCGGCAACGGACCGGCAACTCTCATGGGTGGCGGTGATCGCTTGCTATCAGTTTGCTTCCCTCTTTCCATAAAAAAATACAAACAAGCTGTTGCAAATATGGAATTGCTAAACGCTGGGATGAATTGTTTTCTTCGCATCTGTGAAACCAGACGAAGACGTGTATATTTTACACTTAGTTTGACAATTTATAATTACAATAACAAATCAGTGCTTAACGCGCGCACATGCACGCTCTCAAAATTGCCGTCCTGATTTATTTTCGACGGACGAAAAAAAGTTGCACGTTTATTTGGTGTAAGTAAGTACATATAACTTGCCGCTTTGTATACTTTGGACTGCCATTAGATCCAACGAGCATAATAAAGAATTTGTACATGTATTCACTTTACATTTTAATTCATTTTATTTTGTTAGTCGTTATCTTATATGAGAACTAAGAAGGTCGCTAACGTATGCAAATGGAACTAGTGGACCCCACCCCATACGAGACAGACTAAGCGCAGTATGGTATAGGAGTCATATTATCCTAAGTAAGTTAGAAACTAAGTTACTAGCTGGTAAATAAACTATATGTCATCTTTAATATTTTTAAAGGGGCTCAGATTCACCATAATTTGCCTACACAAAACCCTTATCATCATCGAAAGCTTGGAGAGGTATATTATATTGGGCACGATAGGACTGCATCACGCCCTCACTCTGCCAATGACCTCACCAAATGGAGATTTTTCATATCAATCACCGCGATCCTCAGCAGTGAGGAAACGAGGAAGATGATGTAAGGTGATGCTGTCATGATGTACTAACCGACAGCCGGTGACATGGAGCGGGAGCCGCTGGAGCCGGTGGGGCTGGGCGTCGGCCTCAGGTGCGGCGTGGAAGCGCGCCCCGCGCCGCCGCTGCCGCCCGAATCATTGCTGTTCTGACCGGTCAGATCCTGGAACAACACAACACAGGGTTAGTACATGAAGCATAATAACAGTTGAAATTCAGGATCGTCCGATTCGCAAAAAATAATTGTTTCCAAGGCGAAAAACGAAGCACATGGCTATGTACTATGTAAGTATCAGTTAGGTTTACTGTAATAATTAACCTTACACTTTTAGTAATATGATTCACATTTGACAGTATCTTATAAGAGTCTTAGTGGGACCCGTTTGAGGGTTTATATTATAGAATAAATGAACATCAAATACAATGTACAGTTTTAATAGTATAAGGGTACCTACAAAATAGAAGATACGTCATTTTCTTTCTGCGGAAGGTTTTACAAGAGAGTAGAGCCAAGTGAGATAAGGAAAGGTAAAGCCATTGAACCACAAACGGTAAGATTTTGTTTTCGTATACCTTCTCTTTGGCTTAACAGTAGTTGGCACATCGTGGATGAAGTTGTATCATTCGTTACGCATTGACGTATAGACGTGTTAGTCAACTGGCCAAGGGACAAATAGGTGCATTATCATGGTACAGTCGCCATCAGATATATCGTATCGGGCGAGATCCTCAAATAATTCGGAGCAACATTAAATTTTAATAAATTCGTTACACGATAAGGTTAATAACATCAGAACACCCAATGCGTCATAAATATAAGAGCAGCGTCTTTTCAATAAATTCGGGACGTTCAATAAGGTAAAAATATCAGAAGGCACAGATCGTCAAAGGTACCGACGCAGTCAGGCTGATTATAAATATCGTAACATTTATGGGAAAAAAACCTTACGTATATAATAATGGATTCGAATTTCAAACAAATACAAATATGGCTCATACGTCATGCCAAAATGAAAGATGTCGCCTATTATAGTGTACCTACTCGTTTGCATGCATAATTCACTGTAATTTAAACTGTTTGTTACAAAGTTAAGGTATATTTTCAACAAATGTTCTGATCTTTATGATCAGCCTGACTGCATCGACACCTTTGACGATCAGTGACGTCCCGATTTTATTGAAAGGTCGCTGCTCTTATATTTATGACGAATTGCGTGTTCTGGTGTTATTAACCTTATTTAATGTTACGAATTTAATGAAATTTAAGGCTGAAATGTTTGAGGACCTCGCCCGCTGCGATATATCTGATGGCAACTGTTCAGCCATATTCATTCACTTATAAACAGAGAAACGGTTGTGCGATGTAATCAGACAGACAGTCAGTAGGTAGAGCTTAATCACGTTTCATGCCAGGAAATTACCTACAAGCATACGATTATGAATTTCAACGAAGAGGTTTTATTTATTCAGCCATTTGAAATAATTACGAATATGCATAAATGTGGTATAAAACTGTGATCACTACGATCAGCATAAAGCTACTAGTGTCTGAGTCAACGGACAAACCTAGTAGAAGCGGCACACGTAACGCGATAGAAGATATCAACCAAGATTATACCGTCGACTTCCCACTTCAAGTGAATAACCGCTACAATCCTACTCGAAATACCTACCTACTTGCAACGCTGAATATCACAGTCTTTAAAACAAAAGTTAGTATTCATCAAACGAGACATCGCTGACTAGGAAGGACTATTTATTATACTTATAACTTCTAACTCTATTTCTTGGTTGGGAGGAAAAAATTGTAAATTAGAGCATAGTATAAACTGAAACGTATAACAAACATAAGCATATCATCATAAACAGTTGTAAGCAGAAGGAAGTTGCCTTGACACTGCAACCTCGGCAGTTAAGAGCCCACAATAGCAGGTCCGTGTCAATAGAGCACGGGCACTTGCGGTAATCGCACAATAAAACAACGTGCGGAATCCCGCAAACAATGCCTCCACAACACTACAACCATCCGACCAAAATAAAAACAAAGAATGCAACGCGACTGGTTGGATACGTACGCATCGGCTATCTTTCGTCTTGAAATTTCGCACAAAGTGTCTGGATTTATCCCGCTCTATCAAACCATGGATCCAAAGTAACATGAGCAGCTAAGATGAATATAATGTTAGGATTTTGTCTACATACCGTTATAGTTTGTTGAACGCACGATGCAAGTGACAAATTTTTGATTAAATACGATTCTCTTCTAACAATAAATGCGGTTAAAACTAGTTAAAAGCTTAGTCGAAATTGAAGTCAACGAGAGGAAACTGTCAAGAGCGCGCGTATCTAAAAGCGCTTCAACGTTAAATCGAAGTAATATTACATTGCAGAGAACGGATCGCGTTGAGCGGACGAAGGAGCTGCACGAGGCGAGTCGATGTGCGACCCCACGCCGCCTCTGTCGAGGTTAGCTCGGCTCGGCTGCGAGAGGCTCCGGCCGGCGTCGATCAGACGAGTCCGGTCCCAGCGCAGCGGGCCACGGGGGGCCGGGGCGGGGGAGCGGGGGCGCGCGATAACCGCGGCGGCGTTTTTGCTGTGCTCCGGCTCGCTCGCTCGGCACCAGCGCGTTCTTCATTCCGTACAGAGTCCATTATCTCTCGCGCCGTCCCTCTCGCACCCGCAGCTCGCTCGTCGCGCCTCGCCGCACCCGGCCGCTGTTTTATTGCCGGCCGACGATTTTAACGTGCGCTCGCAACGTCCGCCGGAGTACAAAAGTTTTTATGGAAATTTCATTCCGAACGCGCCTCGCTCGCTCTGCTGCTCGCTCGGGAACGTCAATATAAAAGCACGATAACGAACGGACGAGTCAATTAATTATTATTGTTGGAAGCTGTCGGGACGTGCTGGGCCGCAACTAATTCTCCGCTGTATGTCTGAGCAGCATAATGCAAGTAGTTTCTGCGTGAAACGAATTCAGTACTAGACTTTTAAAACAAGTTTATCGATAGTAGAGCCTCTACCGTAGGAAGTAATAGATTTGGTACTCTGAACATAATCAGTTTTTATTTTCAGTTCTTAGTGGGTACTTAGGTTAGGAAAGATGTTCGCTATCTTTTTGGAAATACTAAAACATTTGCATTTGAATAGAATCTTATTATGTGAACATTTCAAAAATGGACCAAAATAAATTGTAATCATTAAATATAATGTTACGTAACATTAAAGGGCGGATGTAGTCAAAAATAAAGTATATTTTCTGGACGTAACTTTATTACTAATATAGATTGGTTTCTTAAACCACCACAAATGTTTGAAAGCTTTAAAAAACCAACGCATAGAGTAAAGCATAGAGCAGTGGTTCCCAACAGTAAGTAGTCCCTAAGTCTGTAGGCCGTTTGATCCATAGGCGCGCAAAGTTAATGATGGAAATTAAGTGTTGATTTGCGTGCAGCTTTGTGCCATAAAATTAGTCCATAAGATTGCTGAATTTGTGCAGATGATGCATAAGTTTATTTTTGGAATTATTAAGTTTTTTTTTTCTTGTACATCGCAGTCCCTGCTAACAACAAAAAAACTAAAATAGTCCCAGGTCAATAAAAGGTTAGGAACCACTGGCACAATCTATAATAACATTAAATTTAAAAAATTAAAACCCCTCACGTATTAAGGTGGATTTAGACCAAACGAGCGAATGCTCATTCGATCAAATTTATTGTGTACAGCAAAAATAACGGGTCACTCTCCATAGAAATTTGTATGAAAAGCGACCCGTTATTTTTGCTCGCCACAATAAATTTGGCAATGAGCATTCGCTCGTTTGGTCTAAATCCACATTTAGTGGAGATGGTACTTCAAGTTAATGCCAAAAATACGTCATTTTGCGAAAGGTCTAATATCCTTCCACTACTGGACCGATTTTTACCAAACATGGCTAAGAGCCACCGCAACGAAACTGACTTTTGAATAAAAAAAACCGCATCGAAATCGGTCCATCCGCTAGAGAGCTACGATGCTATACACACACACATACACATATTGGTTCATGGTGAGCTAATACAAATGAGTCTGATGTCAGCAGTCAGCTGTTAGCAAGCGTGTCCTATGCGACACATCGACGCAAACGACATCGGCTTAAATTCGTCGACCGAATGCACTTGGCCCAAATCCCGACGCAAATAAACACTGAACCGCTCCTGTTAGTATACGTCTCGTCTACCTACGCCAACACCAGCACAACACAATATACGAATGTACGTCTGCGGCAGTAAATAGAAGCACGCGGGACCCTGATCCTACATAGAGGTGGGTTCACAATGCGCAACGGGAACTAGGCGACGACAGTCATGAATTTCGCCATTGAGTATAAAGGGAAAGTAAGAACCCGTGCAATCGATGATACGCGATATAGTTAGGCGTGTTATTAGGAGACAAAACTGTCATATACAGCTTTTTACACAAATTCATTTTCATTCTTCAAAGTTCCATGATGTGTGAGATGTAATATCTCAGGTTATGGAAATATTTGCCAAAAAAGAAATATTCCAGGGAACAGCAATCCTTTGTGCTTATACCTGATATTTTAGACTAAACATTCAGCTCAATCAACTTGGCTCTGATCGATTTAGAAGAAATAAGGAACTGAAGAATCTGTTGCTAGGTCAGTGGCTCGAAAAGCATGCAACAAAAGTGACGCTCGCTATAAATAGACCAATTATGGAAGATGAAGCCCATCGAAATAACCGCACATCCCCTGCATAGCACCGGCTGCATTTGCTATACTAGCGGTTGAACAATTTGCGGCTATTTGTAGCCACGTTTCTTTTGAAACATAATGTTTGGTTACATACAGGTTTATGATGTTATGGTGTGTTGTAAGAGTGCATTTGCAATGCAACAGACAGTTGATGAACGGACATTCATTAATAATGACTGAACATGCAACTTTGTATTCAGCGAGCGACCCAGTTTAAATGTATGTAGGTAGGTGTTTACTATCAGCTATTACCGACACACATATAAACAGCAGTTAGTAGCAGATTAGGCCGCTCAAAAGTAGAGCAGCAATGTCGTTCGAGAAATGGCGAGATTAATCACAGTAAATGCGTTCCAAGATCACTCAAGAGTTCGTCGACCGGCGTGTGAAAATGTTGCCTCGTAAATAAATAATTCACAAGGCTAGTGTTCTCGGTTGGGCACGTGGTGGCGGGCACGTGTAGTAGGTTCGTAAACATTTACATTACATAACCGGCTCGTCATTGACGACCGCGCGCTATCGAGAGCGAAATGCTGAGTACGTCTTGCGAATTATCTTCCCGCTGCACCAACCCAGCGATTTAATCAACCAAAGGGTTTGCAAGTAAGAAGAGGTAGGTACGTTCTGTAGAACAAGACAGACTACAATCATTTATCCTCTACGCCCTCTGCGGGTGCTTAAAAAGAAATGTCCATGAAATTAAGTTACCAACATCGACCGAGGTGTGAGATTTCATTTTTGTCGTTGTGTGCTCTGGTTCACTGCTGCACATAGAACCTAATCCCGCTAAGAATTTATTTATGGGGAAGACGTGCAGTAATTTACACTGATCTAAAAATCCCCTTTTATGCACAGATTGTGTAAAAACCCACTTCACAAACCTGCATTATATTTTGAAATATCATCTAAAACCATGCACCATTTCTTGGCTTGGAGTAGACAAGAAAATAAACAAGCCCACTTCATTCATAGGGAAAGTGAGTTACTAACCAGGTATTATTTACAAAAGTTTTAAGTTCTATTCATTCTTAATTGTCCTTTTTGGTAAACAAAATTCTAACCTAAATGTACAATTTTTTGTAGAGAATAGGTGTATTTTGTTATAAAGTAAGCCTGAGGCAATATTTTGTACATAATTTTGCTGATATTTTATCTCCAGTTCCTTTATTTACGCTGAAATAATTAAAAAACAAAAAATGAGGCGTTTTGAGGTTAAATTTTTGTTTACCAAATAGGACAATTAGGAATGAACAGACTTTACAGCAACACTTAGTTGGCGTGATTAATGATTATTGTGAACTGGGTTTACTTTTTAACTTGCCAAATTACAGCTTCCTAAAACTAAAAGTCTCTCTAAGCTAAGCCGCGTAGAAAAAGACGAACGAACATTGCTATTTTCCCGTTCAAGAGTTACCTACTGCTATGGCAATTTTTACCGTGGTGGAATAGATAATAATAAATAGATATATGTACATTACGCGAAGCACATTAAAATCTCTATCCGCTCGCGTTCGTCGTGTTGTATCTTAGGGGACCCAGCTTGGTATAGACAGAACAATTTCATAGCAAACATTTACAAAGCAACATTAAACAAAACTCAATGTAACGATGAAGCATCAAATTAAAAACAAACTTAAGTGTTCTTCCATGCTGGTCTGGGAGTGAAGAAAAAACATAGAATTTACCAGTTGCTTCTGTTCCCGCGCAGATGGTAAAAGCCCATCGAGGGAATGGGCGAGTCTTAGGAATCATGTTATAGGCGATGCGGCTAGCAACCCATCACTATTTTGATTTCCCTTTCCATCTATACGCCCTTAATATTGCTAAACGTAGCCTTAAGGTTTTGTTACCTTAGGCTCTGTCTACCCCGCAAGGGATAAAGACGTGATATGTATGTATGTATGTTAAGTGTTCTTCACTACATAGTATAAAATAAAGTCGCTTTCTCTGTCCCTATGTCCCTATGTCCCTATATCCCTATGTCCCTATGTATGCTTATATCTTCAAAACTACACAACGGATTTTGATGCGGTTTTTTTAATAGATAAAGTGATTCGAGAGGAAGGTTTTTATGTATAATTCTACGCAGACGAAGTCGCGGGCAGAAGCTGGTAATACATAAATTATAATGCAAGTAAGCAAAATACTCCCGTCGTTCACGAAAATGAGAAGTCTCGATTGACTTGGAAATTAAAGCTAAACACCGTGGGCGTTCGGGCGGCCTGCGGATACGGTGCGACCAAATTCAGTTTACTGTTACTACAATGTTAGAAACCTGACGTTCCTATGTATTTAATATTTATATACCTTGCCTTGCCACGTGTTAGGGGGAACCAAAGGTCGCAATCTCCCCCCCCCCCCCCCCCATCCCTCGGAATCAAGTTAGTCACCCATTTTCTGTCCAGCCTTACGGAACTGTCCTCATTAAAATTTAAGCAAGTGTTGTTAGGTTACGAGCCTCTTTATAAAAAAACAAGCACCGTGTTAAGTCTTCTTTCAGTTTTTTGGGGAGTTCACTTCCTTCTCAGACATTTTTCCTGTCTGATCAGCTATTATCCTCTTCATTGATTTTGTATAACGTTCTATACCAAATGAAAACTAAAGTTAAACATAGCAAGTACCCAATTACATAGTCAACTTAATAAAGACGAAGAAATTGCTCGTTTGTAACTTGATTTGATTAATTTTATTGCTCATCTAATCAAGCCAGTTGACTTAATTACCAAATCTTTATCACAATCAGAATACTTAAACAGCTAATTAACGTTAGTAGAGTAGAAGGTAGCCATAAAAAAAGTCGGACAAGTTGGGGGTTGGTACGGGTGTATGCGTAGGCAGCGGGTGTATGTATTTGTGTAAAATAGAGGTTTCCAAGCGAAGGCAAGTGGTTCACTTTATTGAATGTCTTTATAGGCCACCTGTTACTCGGGTCGGTGTCGACTAAACAGCTGATCGGGCCCGAGCGAATTATTATTATTGTTGTCGGATGCCGACTTTGGTTCATTTATTTGTGACGAGCGGGAGAGGGGTGAAGGGGCGCCGGCTCAACTTTCGCCGCCAACTCACCTACCTCTACTTATGAGATTTAGCGATGAAGAGAAACGGATTATTTATAAACATTACGAATTTATGATTAGATAATACCTAGTTCATTGAACTTATGCGGCACACGTAAATGAATAGGTACTTATAACGCACATTACTTTAAGATGTTGTTAATCATATCGCTGTCACATTTGTGAAGGACACTTCGTCATTGCCGTCATTTGTGACCAAATAAAAAACAAGATAATGAGTGTGGCAATGGAGAAATACAAGCCGGGGCCGGTACAATTATGGTATATACTTACAAAGAGTGTAATCAGCGGCCTCGAGAACGTAGCACGTTTTATGGCAAATGACATGTTCCTCGCATGGTAGTGGGCACCTATCCAATAATTAGAGCGAGGGGCTAGTAGAGCCACTTTTGGATGGCAATATGTGTATAGAGAAACAGCTGCCGATCTTCGCGGCTACCGAAACCAAGAACACAGCACACCAGTTAACAGATTCAATTTGACTAACTTACGCATCAGGTATACACCTATGCATCTCGCACCGATAAACTAGTAAACTAGCATGCCATTGAAAAAAATACGGCATGACAATGCGATTCATGAATGAACACAGTAACAAATAAATGGCCTCGAGTTATTAATTCAGAACTAAATAAGTTTATCAAGCGTATCAATCATTACGACGATAGGTACATAAAAACACGAGGGAACAATGTGAATGTCCAATTAAGCGGAGCTCGCACACGTCATCGAAAGGTGTTTCCCGAAGAACGCACACACACACATAAAAGATCAGCTGACTGCTCCGATTTTAACCCACACCACAGAGCCGACTGTTAGAGAACATAAATAATGACGGCCCACCTACCTAGCTATACGTAACACATATCGTATAATTTGTATGAGCGACCGACGGAAGAGGAATGTGCGATACGCCAACGTTTTCTCTGGCATTATCGTTTTTACGATGAGAATAATTAAAGCTGTCAACTGACGCTTCGGCTGTTAAGACGTTATTTGATCGAGCTTGTTTAATACAAGATCGCGTTAAATAATCACAAATGCATACAAACATTACAAACACACGTGCGACGATAAGAAGGCTCACTATGAAAAGGCGACGTATCTTTTATACCTACAGTAGATACACTAAGCACCCTGTTTGTTTCTTTTCTATCAACCATCTCTTCATTAAAGGACTTCGAAAATGATCTAAACTGCGTACCTACCTGCTAAGTTAATTTAAAAGAAGAATAATGAAACAAGGCACTACAGGACCTGCACATAAACGTCAAAAAATAAGAGACCTAAGACCGAATCCTAAAATTTCATCACTCAAAATAAATACAATTTTGAAAGTAGCAAAGATCTGTGTATTGATTGATACAAAACTGGAGCTCAAATTAAATTTTCCTTTAGTTGAAGAGATTATTTATAGCTGTAATTTTCTTTTCCACTCTGTAGGTAGGTATTTTATTTTCTGTACAATTTTTCCCCTCTAATGGTGCTTTCGAGTGATGTAAAAAAACCATTCAAAAATGGCAAAAGATATGACGAACTTGGAATTATGAGAGGAGTACAAAATTGCAGTTCTAAATCGAGGAAATGGGCGAAAATTTTAGGAATCATGTTATAGGCGATGTGGCTAGCAACTCATCACTATTTTTGTTCCGCTTTACACCAATACACCCACAATCATGCTAAACGTGGCCTTTAGGTCTTGTTACCTTAGGGTCTGTCTATCCCGCAAGGGATAAAGACGTGATTAAAGTATGTATGTTATCATTGTGTCAACCAGTCTATACGAACAGTTATATAACAATACTTTGTACTACTGTTTCGAAAGGTATTTACACAGATGTGATTTCAATAATTGGCCCCCAGTGCTCACTTCATACATGTAGAAAAACAGTGAACCCTAAAAATGAAATGAAAACACGCAATAAATAATGTAGGAAAGAAAAAATACAATTCCGATTTAAGAACACAAAAATATGCTCATTTTGCTTACTATCCAATAAACTATTCCTACTTGAAACGTACTGAGTAATTTTCTATATTAATATACAAGCTTCTGCCCGCGACTTCGTCTGCGTAGAATTATACATATAAACCTTCCTCTTGAATCATTCTATCTATTAAAAAAACCGCATCAAAATCCGTTCTGTAGTTTTAAAGATCTAAGCATAAATATGGACAGACAGACAGACAGACAGCGGAAAGGGGCTTTGTTTTATACTATGTAGTGATTTCTCAGAAACTGTGCCGACGGCAAACTGAACGGCGCTCTCAAGAAGCAGAAACCGTTTCATATCAACATTCCAAGTGTTATTATTTGTTGCTTTAAATATTGCAATCAGAATTTAATGATAATGTTACAGATCCAATTTGTTGGATTGGATCACAATTTTGTTTAGCAAATAATTAGAGCCTAGTAGTCATGAGCCTGATAGTTAATATACCTCTATTAAAACCGCAGTTTTCTGTCAAAATACAATATTTTATTACTACAACCCGAACGTGAGAGCAGATCGCAGATCATATGATGGTAAAAACATATTGTGGCTATCAAATAAAACTAAATATTGAGCCAACAACACACACGAAGGCGTTCGTTCGGCAATAACACAGCCAAGAGGCAAGCGCACTCGGTCAGCATATTCACACACACACACACACACACACACACACACACGCGCGTAGCTATATATCAGCAGTAGATAACGATTGTCTCATTTTTCATTGAGTCATGTAGAGTACAGGGTAGATCAAAGCAATACTCACTGTGTTTGCAGGCAGCCTTATAGCGACGGCCGTCTTGAAACCTTTAACGGAGCAGTTCTAGATCACCAGGTAATACGAGGTGTGCACATGCACTCACACACTCACACAGTACACGATTAAGACCGCTTGTAAAGACGATAACGCTCCCTTGATGCGTCTCGTTTGTAATCGTCGGCCGGTGGCAATATCGCCGGGTACAGGGTGCAGGGCAGGGAGTTGGGCGGTGGAGGCCGACGAGCGACGAGAGAGCGAGGGTCTGTTGTACGTTCGATTGCGCTAGCGGTGCGCGCGTTTCAGTTGGCGCACGGCGACTGGCGCAGGCGAGGCATGCGGTGCGGCGAAGCGGGCGGGCGAGCGATTTCACCGGGCTGATATTGCGACGGCACGCCGCGCGCCGCCGCCGCGACCCATAATATGTACGTACGTATAGCTCCGACCGAGCGAGGGCAAACCGAACCAGCAACGTAGAGCGGGGGGTCGCTACAGAACACACAATTGCCTGCACGCACCCGACCAAGTCTCCAACTCGACCAGTTGTTTGTTCGCTCGAACCATATTTTGTATTACGGAGGTAGAACATGACTCAGAAGAAATAGCTCCACAGAAATAATAGCTGTGGGCTGAACAGTGTTTGTATTCTGAACTCGCATATAGACACGAGGTAGTTATTAGAAACGATAAACACGATTGTATCGTTAATGGTAAATCTAAACAGAATAACTTGAGCAAAAACGCCGTGAATTACATAAAGATCGAGCTGGGTTTTATTATGAAAAGTTACGAACGTGTACGCAGTCAAGAGCATTATGAATAATAAAAGCCCGCTCTTTCGAGTGTACTACATACGGTTCTGAGGTAACATAATAATAAACAAGAAATCGTTGGCATACACGTGTGTGATAATAGCACCGTTAACTTGAATCATATACATACATCAAGTAAACAGACAAAGCTGTTAATACATTCGAAAGGCAATCAAATCAGATACAGATGACTGTTGCCTATAGTGAGCGTAATTAGGCAATATTGATCTGCACGGTCGTCTATAGATACTAGCTATATGTACGCATCGAACGGCACCACACCCGTAGTGCAAACAATAATATTAGGGATGCGGGTCAAAGGTATGTTAATGTATGCGCTGATAATAATTATATCCTGGGTATACTGTTATACTCAGTCTTCCTCTAAAAGAAAACCGAACCCTTATAAGATCACTTTGTTGGCCGTCCGTCTCTGTCTGCCAAGATCCTTTTTCTCAGATATAAAGTTAAAATTAATATCAAACTCATTAGCAATATCTGCAAGCCCCTTGGAGTAGTGAAAAAAAAAACAATCCTCCGCAAACAAAATTTACAGTTATTCATTAGAAAAGATGTTACCATACAAATTGCCATGCTATCAAAACCTTATACCGTTGTCTTAGAAATTTGTTATTAAGGTAGAGACAACTAATGAAATAAACTTATAAATGTTATTTTTTATGTATGTCTAAGTAAGTAACCAATATACCTGTTACTTGCCGAATTTGTACGGAGCCCTCGGTGCGTGAGTCCGACTTGCACATAGCTGGGTTTTTTTATGTAGATATAAATCTATAATCTCGTCTTTTTCGTCGTAGACGGCACTCCAGAAAACAATATTTTTACAATAAGGTTTGTTTTAGACCCCATAATGGAGACTTACATTTTTCTTTATTTATTTATTATTATTATAGCATGATTGTGGTCGTAAACATGGAAAGGGGAAATAAAGAATAAGTAGAAGATTGTCTACTCTTGTTGAAGATCTAGTTGGATATGATACATACAAAGGGTCATTGTGGCGCCGTAAGGTAGCCGCTTATTGACAATAGAACAGACGCCCATCGGTCTGCGCAAGAGCATATTTTAATCTCTTGTAACTCAATTTAAACAAACCACTTAACAGAAAGGCCCCGTACAATAATGCAAATTAGAGCGCCATAGGAGTTGTAGCAAAAAGGTGTGATTATTCACTGTTATTTTATAAATTAAAGTTCCGAGTCTCACGATATTTCTATCTCAAAGACTTATTTACGGTTATAAAAAACATTGTAAAGTACTTGTACTTTTGCATTAATGTAACCAACCGAAATTTAAGTGGGATTAAGAAATATGCAGAAAGGGTTTAGGCTGCGGCGTCTCGTTAGCTTTTATCGTAAATTTATATAAAAACCTGTTCCTTGTGAAGCGGCCCTGGTGGTGTTGCGAGAAGGCCGCACCGCAAAAAAAAAGAAATATGTTTTAGTGGGTTAGCGAGCGAGCCTGTTTACGATCGAATTCCTCTGGAGCGATTATGCTACCATTAGTTACATAAGCGGCCCAACCCGCACCGTAATTAAACAATTTGTCTCATGATCGATACAGCGATAAAGGTACTCGGGAGCTGATAGAAAATTATGCCGCCATAGCGTGGCTTTTGCCGACCCTTTCATAACAACTGGGAAACAATGTTCCTGAATTATTCGATGAACTTTGAGGTGACATTTTGAGCGTCATTTACCAGTTGCTACCGTTAAATAAACAAGATTTAATTGAATTCAACGAAGCGAATAAATAATCAACGAAGGAAGATTCCTAGAAATCAAGATTAAACTCTGGTTACTTCAAGTTTATCCTTTTCTGTTCAATGGAAGACTAAATTTGTTTACTCGGAAGGTCTTCTCAAAAGGAACGTTAATTTGTATAGGACAGCGCGAGGGGCGCATGTAACGCCATCTGTTGGGCGGCCGGTGCGGCGCGAACCGGATACCCGACCAGTTTCGCCGTGACACCGAACACCTGCAGCAAAACCGCCACCGACGCCCGTACCAGCTTATTTGTTTTGATGAAACACGTTGCATCTTCTTGGAAGTAATTGCGAATGGCATAAGAAACTATAGAAATCGACAATTACTTCAACAAACAAGTCATGAGCTACGAAAATCTTTAAATTGACTATAGATAGCCACCATAAAACTGGTTATGTCATATCCTATCGAATCTTTCATTATAAATCTCGTTTAATTCGTTCAAGGAAATGGTCCTCGTATCCGGTCCGGAAATAACAGCCACAATGCCAATCTCTACATGTCTCGCAAAAGAAACACCATTAAAGTAAAACGTAAACAAGAATATCAAGTTTGCTGTTAAATGTGGTTCAACTTTTGAATTTACACAGGATAAAACATTAAGAATCTTTACACCGCCGAGCGAACTACCATATTATACGTATTTTCACAAAATCGGATGAATAAAATAAGATCGGAATTGAAACTGAGCAAACGACGGTGTTTAATAAGGGTGCGACTGATAAAATAAGGTCGTTAGCTAATAATAATAATAATAATGCAAGATCAAATTAGTATTGCTGGGAAATTCAAACTGATCCTCATTGTAAAACCCAAAACACAATCAGGACATGGAAACAATCTTCACACTGTCAGCTGCCCTAACATTGCAGGTTTCGCGCACTCTAATCTATGAGATAAGCAAGGCCCTGAGCGGTTCTTGCATAAGTTAAGTAACAAAACTGAATCACCATTCAGTGGTATGGATCTCGACCCTGCATCTGTTCTCGTCGCCACTGACCCACATTACTAAACCATTATACGTGATTACAATACCCAGACGTATTAGAGCACAGTGTTAAAACTTCTTGTGCCGGTTGGTTCGGGTGTGAAGGCGAAACTGAAAGGAAATTATTTGAAAACTATGATTTAGATCAACCCTAGAGGGTTGGATGTGTTCAGAAGCCAAGTTAGTTACTGGATTTACGCCCATGTTCTGCTCATTCTCATACCTGTACATATCTGTCGGTCGTTGACTACCTCACATTTTAATTTTGAATATGAATCTCTTAAACAGTGTCTCATTGTAAAAAGTTTCAATCTCACGCTTGAGTCCGACCATTCCAATATTATAAAAATGAGGCTAAATGATCACTGATCGGTCATCTGATGAGATCTTTAAACAGCAAAATAGTCAGCAGAGTTTAGTAACATACATACATGTTATAGTAATGTGAGAATCTGTAGTCGTTCAGGACAAACAAAGCAGGTCAAAAGCACGTGCGACACGGACCTTGGCTGGTGTCAACAACAGCGTCACAGAAAGATATACAAACAACACCGTGCAGTTAGATCTATAATATCAGATAATTATTTATTTATAGCATCTAGAAGTGCCGAAACGTTAAATGAGGTATTCGTGACGTTGGGAGTGGGAGTGAGTGCGTGTCCCAGTGTCGATGTAGGCCACTGCCAAGGTCGAATGTTTAATATAAAGTCTGGCGTCGGAACATTAAAATGGTCGGCCTCCTCCCGAGCCCCCCCTGTCCCCAGCCCGTCGGCCGCAATCGTTGCACTCTTTATTTATTATCTGGCGGCATCCCCCGCTCACGAACGCCTCCAGCCCTCTGTACTTAGGTATACGTAGGTCCGGCCAAGTACAAAGTAACGGCCGCTATCGGGACAATCCCGCCGTTACGCCGTCCGAGCCATCAGATGAACAGCTGACTCGTAGATTCACAAGCAGTTCTGGTTTTACACAATTTCTTACTGAGTTTGACTATTACATTGTAAACTAATTTTGCTTCGACGCGCAATAAGCATTTAAGTTTTAAGTTATGTTAACAGACCAAGTCCGAAGGATACAAAGTTGTTTAGATGCTTTAGTAGGGAAATACTTATGTATGTAAATTATATGGGCTATATAAATCTGCGAGGATCGGTCGATGCGACGACGCAGCGCAATCTCAAGAAACTTGGAACTCTCACTTTCGAGCAAGAAACGCTTGGTTGCTTACTAACAGGCACGTGCCTTGACAACATCAATATAAATACACAAACAACTTAACACAAAGATGGATACCGCGTCGCTTGACATTGACCTGCCTGAACAAAAGCACCGAAGTCAAATAATTGGAAGTGTTATGATGAATGAAAGACTATCTATAATACATAGGTATAAATATCACACATTACAACACACCACGCCGTAATTATCAAATCGTCTGGTATACGTTGGGGTTTCCCCGTTGGATCACAGCCAACCGGAAGGGGCCATCTTGTAAATAAATTCCGAATAATAATGTGTTCTAAATCGAGTAGAAATGTGATCAATCGCTTTTAGAATTCTTGGTATCGTTCTGGTACAGAGTAAGAAATTACAATATGTAATTTTTTTATAAGTAGCTGAGTCAAAACAAGACAAAAAATTTAAAACTTATAGCAATTTCTTACGAATTAAGCAAGAAGAAGTATGGAGCTCCAAATCATCTGATAACTTTGTACGTGGGTAGCAGTGTATACATTTATACAGAGCAGCAATTGTTTATGAATTCGTTTCAGCTGACGCGCTGTCGCAGTCACCCGTGTCTCAGCATAAAAACTGCTCGTTTTGATGCTTCGCAGAACGCGCTCTTTGATCGGCATGAGCTGAGACTAGGTATGCATGAGTCGTTTAGAGTCTTGGTCACGAATCGACCGTAAGACCGTGTCCAAACGTGCCAACAAACCATATGACATCATTCAACGGGTATATTACTGTATCTGTTCTTTTGCAGTTCGGCTAACCAACTAAAGATTTCTAAGAATGCTGGCAGACCATCGAAAGAAGCAAAAAAAGGCAGTTGTAATCATTATGAGCCAGATCCAATTGGGCAAATCAAATTAACTTTTAATATTGCCGGTTGATCGACAGTCGGTGACTACTAGGTGTACCTATGCGCTTTGATCAACTTCATGACATGCAACGTGATAATTTAAAGCGTTTTCTTTTCGCTGGGTACTTGGGCATTTAAGCAAAATGTGTCAAAAATCTCCACAAAAGCAAAACATACAGCGACACTTCGAGAATCTGTTTCCCTTTACTTACTTATTTATCGTAGGTATATAAGGCATGATAAGGTGGTTTCTTCGGTTCAAGCAGCTGTTTCTAGACGAACGAATATGAATAACAGCGGGCAAAGAGAATTATTTCTAAACAATTTACTTCTGCGTTTTATTGGAATCTTTCGAAACTTTTACGCGTCTCGTTGAAAATCTGATCAAAAATATGTAGCATGAAAGAATGGGAGCAGAGTCGAACAAAAGACGGATTAGGTAAGTAACAAAGATCGGTGGCACAGGTCGCGAAACGTCACAAACGAGCCGGTGATTGATGGTCGCTGCGACACTCGTTGCGTCACGGCTACACTTGGGGTCGCGGGGTCAATGCCGTCAGTCACGATTACAATAACCTATAGCACTCCTACATTACTACAGATGCACCTACTGATCTTGTTGACCTGCATCTACCGCAAATGGGGTAGAATTGAGAGGTGTATGTAAGTCACTGTTGTGTCGTAACTTTTGTTTACAGTTTATGAAAATTCATAAACAAGGTGGGGTGGACTCAGGTTACGACCACCCGGAACAGTGGCCATTCGACCCCGTTCTCGGGTCGCTGTCATAAACGACACGGCCGCTTTTACGACAGTCGCCTCTACATCCGCAGTCGGTGCTGAAATAATAACGAACCGCACAGCTCCTTAACAATAAGATTGTTCATATATTTGAAGATTGTTCGTATATCTGAAGATTTAAGCATATTTTATTAAGTGGCATACTTGGTAATCATTAACTCACTGAAACTGCGTTTTAAAAGATTTATTTCAATCTCTGTGGCGGTATTCTGTCGAGTAATGTTTAACAAAAATATTCATTACTAACTCTTTTGCTCATGTAACCTAATATAATCTGATTCAGTGTGGCCGTGATCATGAATTTTAAATATGCCGTGAAGTATTTATAGCGCTCTCGGATTTTTGTTTTAATGTACAATAAAAAAGATTTAATTAGGGGGTAGTAAAAGTCACAATCAGGTTCGAAATTTATAGGTTCTGCAACGAAAAGTATGTTAATATCGTTGGTTGGAAACATAACAGCGATGTCTGATGCAGTTGAAAAAGTAAATGAGGTGAGGTATCACATAAAACTGTAGAGAACAAAATGAACTAACAAGCTGAATGCAAAATATTTTACGGGTAGCGAATTTTGTCTTAGCTTGCGTTGCAACGCTCGTGACCGGTCCGTATCAATTACTTCGGACAGCGAAAGAGCTCAAAAACATCCATGAACTGTGCTCCATTGTCAGCATGTTATGAGATATTTTTGAGCTAAGTGTTTTTCACACTTTATTGTTTGAAATCAATCAAAACATGTCCAAATTGAATAGTCATGTAGTCAAGTCAGTTTAAACCTTATATATGTAGTTCTTCCACGATTAAACTTCATTTATATTGGCGCAATCTCTTTTTTTTATTCCCATAAAGCAGCAATTAATTCTTAACTTAGCTCATAAGTTATGGGAGTTATGGCAGACAATTTGAGAAGAAATATAGCTGTTGCAGAAGTTAGAGAAGTGTTGGTAGCGTATCAGTAAGCCGTTGGTATCGTACGGCTCGGGTCCGGTTTTACGGCCTCGTTACCGGCGATACAGCGTTTTTACGGCGCGATTAAACCGCCCCGAGCCCGTCCCAACTACGGGCACAGTAATTGGGGTAAATCTTTTTATTGTGAACCCTACTAGCAAACGAAGTGTCGCCTTTTTGCATAGGAAAGCCGTATACCTGAACGGCAAATGTCAAAGCAGTAGGAATTAATTATTGCAGATTTCGATTGTGTGCATACAATTAAATCAATTACACAAAACGAGTGCGAAATACGAATACATACCCAACTAGCACTATTTGTTTATTATAGATGAGAAAAAATTAAATGCTCTATACCTGTTTTGTTAAATGCATAAATAATTAAAATGTAACGAGTATTTTGGCATGTTTTATTCGCGTACTGCCTCTCGGCTCACTATCCGAATCTCACCGCAATAATTACATTCGATTCGAATGCGGCCACTTCATCCAGCGATCGATGTCCAAACGAATCCATAAATATAAAAGAGCGCGGATATTTCGGTACAGCGACCGATGAATAACAATAAAGTCGAAATCACGTATCTAATTAACATTTAATTCAGTCAAATATTGAATTTGTATGTAACCTTTTTTTTGTATTCAGATCGGAACTATTATGAGTAAAGTTAATCTTTTTTTTTGTAAACTGTGATTTTAAAAATCATTCATACATGCATACATACATAAATCTCGTCTTTAACCCTTACGGGGTAGACAGAGCCTAAGGTAACAAGAGCTAAAGGTCACGTTTAGCATGATTGTGGGCGTGTAGGTGGAAAGGGGAATCAAAATAAGGATGGGTTGCTAGCCGCATCGCCTATAACATACATTCACTTGTCTATAAGTAGTATTAATTGAGAGAAATAATGTCGAGAGGTAGCCCTGAGCCTGACAACACAGCACAAATCAGTAGAACAAAATTCAGATCAAAAACAAACAGAGGTTGCGTAGGCTGCTTACGCGAATTTCGCTGCTCCAGGCGTACACTGGGCCGGATTATATAGCACCCTCGGCTTATTCAATTAAAAACGGAACGTACTCGCGCGCGCTCTCTCCTACAATTCGCAATTTTGTAGAAAGAGCTCATGTTCCCCAAATGAAATTTGTGTTCGGGCCTGTATATAGTAAGCCGCGACGGGGGGTCGGGAAATTTCACAAGAAATCAAGGTTCTGGGTAATGTCATTGCCGTAGCTATCGCAGCTCGCAGTTAAAAATAATAAACGTTGACACTGAAAAATATACCACTACACCAAATAAAAATAATGTAGTATCTGTGTCAACCCTTAATAATTTTACAGGCAGGCAGGGTGAAGATCAAAAAAGTTAGGCTTGAGCACCGCGGGCAGACGAGGATGCCTAAGATGGCTTGCTCGATAAAAATATTTTGTTTTGATGTCGAAATTGTCAACAACGCGATCTCAAGGTAGAGGGCTAGAAAAATTAGGAGAGACGCGATTGTTAGACAAGTAACATTTTATTTTTCAACACAGATCATTAATTTAATAAAATAAGTATTATTTTTAAAGCGTATAGCGTTGTGCATAAAAGATTAATCTTTAAAATGGGAACAAGTTAGCTCCGCTTTGGCAGGATGGCGCCCGACGGCTGATTACGCTGTGCGCTGTTACCGTCATTCATTTGCGTCTACGGCGCCCCACTCAATCTCGTTTGTTATGAACGTGCAGCGCGGGCTACCCTGCCTCTCGCTTTTTACATTTGAATATTACGGATTACTTTTACGTTCTTACATAAGTTATGATATCTATAGAGCGCTATACATCTACCATCTACCTGTGTATGTTGTGGGACCTGCCTCTCACTTTTTGGCTATATAGCTGACGATACTTTACACTCTTCTTTTGTCACTTTTCAAGTTATCAAGTTGGGCTCTGTAGAAAAACAAATATCACATCGAAATAATTGTACCTATCTATTAAATAAAAAATAAAAATTGCACTTATATTCTGTAGACACCGCAGGCAAAAATCCAAGACGGAAGCCTGGTGAACCTAACATTACTTGCATATCAATGCAATGTTGATTTAAATGCGACCCCATGATGTTAAAAGGTATTCCATCCCCTACGTGATATTCATAAGATTTCGTATACCAACGACGCGACGCATTGTCAAGTCTAACAGTTAAGATATTGTGTGCGCGTTGTAAATTGTTTCCCATTCCAACGTCGGCGCGGTAATGCACAAGATTATGAATGATATTGTAAAAGGACATTTGTACAAAGCACTCCCCTTAGCGGCGCCGGGGCGCCTATTCCTCTTGAGCCGGCACATTAGAGCCGTCATTCAGTGCCAGCCTAAAGTTGCATAAATAAATAAGTCGAATTAGAACCCTTCGAGCTTCTTGCAGCGCCGTGGCGGTGAATAATTTTCTTACTTACTTTTATGGGATGAATTTATTATGGTTTACGGATAAATTTAGTACGCCGAATATAAGTTGTGAGTTGAAAAGTTGATTGAACAGAAAAAACATTCTTGGCGCCACTATTTTCTTTTCAAACAGTCGCACATAAACGAATATCACGCCTTATCGTCTTCCACTATTGTGTACTGCGCCACTACTATTTTCTCGATTCCAATACATATTTATTTTCAACACGCAATTTTTCGTTCACTCCTTATAAAAAACAACAACACGCTGTTAATTTTGTAGTTGAAAATAACAACGTCATACATTGTACTCCCGTTATAAAAGAACATTTCTTATGCGTCAAATCTAGATTCTAAGGGACTGGCCTTGCAAGTAAATAATCTAATCCCTTCCGAACTTAAAAAGGAACCCAAAAAACGTAATTCAAATATCGAGATCACAGAGTCGAATAAAAAGCGAAGACAGGATCTGTTGTTCGTCGCTACAATGGACGGAGAAGTCCCCTCGTTTTGGGTCGCCGGGCGGCCGGTACAGTCATTACAAAAAGCGTCACATCGGCGTACGGGCCGGGTTTAATAATTCCACTCATTTGGGCTCCCCCGGCGGCCCGCAGCGAGACAATGCGCGCCCGCCTAACGGTATCAATCAACATCAAACAGACCCGCTCTATCTACGCACACACCGAATTTTTAGGGTTGAAAAAGGCTGCTTGAACAAATAACCCAAATGTTTTGCACAATTTGCAGCAAGTCATTTGGGAGAAAAAATTGTACTTGGGAATTGTACTCTTCAATGAACAAAAAATATTTACCTTGCTACTCCGCTATTCACGTGCAAGCTAACCAAGCCTGTGCGAAATATATAATGTTTTTCATGTAACCCTCCCCCCTCCACTACTGCCACATAAACACACATATATAGTTATTTTCATCCAAACTTTCAAAAATAGGCGTAAGTGTAGGCTTCATTGTCTGACTCGCTCGCAATAGCCATCGTGTTCATTTTGACAATTCATGTATGGGCTGACAATTGGCATCAGAATCAGCTAGCTGTCACATTCATACAAGAACTGTCATTTCAATCCGATGCCGAGTGTCAAAATAGTTACACAATTACCCTGCTGTTCTAGATTTTATCAATCAAAAATCTGTCTCATATATTTTATTCATTCCAAAAAGTAGGTATGTATATACCTAAAAAGAAACATTGTCGATTTAACTGCGCCAACCCTTAAAAACGTGGTCAGTGTCACTGGCAATACTTTTAATGGGTTAAGTCGCAACGTAATGCATGCGAACGTTGGCAGAGGGCGCGCCGCGGACTAAAAGTACTCCACTGTCTTTCCCATCACATTACCCATCACTTTGATCCACTACGAATAAAATAGACTTGAATCGATAAACAACTACTGGAACGTTCCAAACTACTTCAAACTCTAATATCTGTAGCCACGAAATACTAACTAAGCGAAGTCATTATCTATTTCTTCAGAATATTATTCGCATAAAAATTGCTTACATTTTTTAAATATAAACAATAGTTTTACGCAAATAATATTTGTTTATGCCTTCGTAAACGCAAGTTTTTTTTTTTTTATTTCAAGCGCGCGTCGTCAAGCGAGGTACAATTTAGCAAACAAGCTTATTGTCGAGTGAGGCAACGGCGACGGGCGGACGGCTTACTAACTCGGAATATGGAGTGTCAGTCCGCAAATAGAGACCGGCGAGTCTCGCCCATTTTCGCAGACCCACATGTGCACTAATGAAGACGCGACGTTTACGATTATTTTTATTCATAACCGGATAAATGAGTTCTCTGCACGTGTGTTGTAGACGGCAAGGCGTTCGGCAGTGGGTAATTACCGACCACTGCCACGAATATTGCGCGCATAACGATCTCATTAATCAGTTAATGCGGCATCTTTATCATATTCAGTTGAAAAACTTCATATTATTTATTTCCATCACCTTTAAATTTAAAATGACTTTAAGAAATTAAAGAGCTACGATGATGAAGCTGCAATGTGGTTGGTGCAAGAGACCACTCACCGGGACGAGAGACAACTTCAACATTAACTACCGACGACAACGCGGTACACTAAGTGTAGCGCTTCACCTGATTGTTTGTATACGTGACTAGCTCAGTACGTTATTTATCCATTAGCGTACATCACTGTTGTCCAACATTGTTTATTCAATACCGAAACACGCTTCGTCTTTGAATTTATATCGTTGAAAGAACATTTTAAATCGGTTAAAATCTAAAATTCTTTGTGCGGTGGCTTTAAAACTGCCTTGATGTTTACGCGAAAGGTATTTTATTTGACATTAGCACGCGTCTGATAGCTTTTTAATAAGCGGTTCCGTGACTCATCGGGCGCATGTTCTCGTTGATTGATTGTACAACGTTGTAGTGATAAATTCAAACACTAACTGCTAGTTGACGACATTTTTTGTCATGTGTTATTAACATTTATCAAGAGTGTTACTGACTAGTTTACTATGGAATATTTAAAAATAAATAAACTAAAAACGAACTAATAATAGAAGCAAAGGGCATCATGAAATTATTTACCGAATCTGGATCGTGTGCATTTGGAGTGGACGGCTGAGCTGGCCTCGGTGGAGGTGGGTAGCCCTGCGGCAAGAAACAAAACTTTAGTAAAAGGTTGTCAACATATTTAATTACTTGCAACATCCAACATCTCAAATTAGTAGGATATTTAGGACAAAACACTTTCAGAACCTGCCAAGTTATACATTTATTAAAATTAGCATTATGTCACCCCAGCACGTCTAGCACGAGAGCGCACAGGTCGTGTCGCGCGCGAGATAGATTGCCTGTCTTTTTCTTACTGTTAGTTCTAGAGACAGACGGGAAGTCTATCTCGCGCGCGACGCGACTCTTGCGCGCTCTTGTGCTAGCCGGGCAGGTAAGCAAAAGACCGATGTCAAAGTGCACTCAATCTAGAGATAGAAGTCGGCAACGTCAGTTAAGCGACTAATTGAAAACGACGGCCGGATTCCACGAGAAACTATTCCTTTCCACTTCCGCCTTTATGAGAGATATTTCAAAATCTTTCTCGTGCTGAGAATTCTAGGAGCGTACAGAAAATAGTATCCGAGTTATACTGAGCAACTGGGTTTGCGCTGTTCAGCAACTTTGCAGTAAGATAAAAGAAAAATTAGCAAAGGAATTAAAACTTTTTTTTGTTTACCGAGTCAACTAATCTATCTTAGTTTGTGCATTTTATTTGATGTCAACAATACATTTAGTGATGTAAAATAAGAGTATCGTGGCACCGATTAAATATGGCCGCCGTTTTAAATTACGAAGATCGTGTTAAACGTTTTAACGGCAGTAAAACTAAGTCGAATTTTAATCTCTGCCGTTACGAAGGATGACAAAAACAAGTTCGTGCTTACATTACAGGGCATTACAGAGCAGAAAGAAATGAAACTTGGAAGCGCCAGCGCGACGCATAGTATGTAGGTACGTATTTTGCCGACAATCTATTTACTTTGTTGTCCGCCAGCAGTTTTAATTTTTATCACAATTAACTTATATAATCCCACTAATATAGATAAGAACGAGGAACCCCTAAATAAATAGTTGAAAATGCTATTGATGTAAGAGCAGAATTAAAATTTGAGTTCGCACTTTTAATGATTAGGTACTTACTTACTATCAGTAGTGTTTTAATTTATCGTAAGCTCGAAGAATCAAAAACCCTGTATTTCTCAAATTATATATCACCATCATCATCACGACATATTAAAAAATACAGACGAATTGAGAACCTCCTCCTTTTTTTGAAGTCGGTTAAAAAAAATGCCGGGTCACATATCAAGTTCCAGAACTGTATCTCTACTCTACCGTCGATACTGTGCTACGGTGTTGAAACAACATAAGCACATTGGAAGCGAAACCAACATTCAGCCGTACGTGCATCTGAAAGGGTATTCTGAAGCGAGTCCAATATAAATGAGAGTTTGTGGTTTCAGCCGACGGCGGCTCGCTTCCGTCGCTACAGTCCACCGTCGCACTACCCGCACTAAATCGTACCATCGCCTGACTAGACCTTTGGCTTCCGTTGCGAGACTCACTTCTAACAGGGTTGTCTCTACTTACAGAATATTTTGGATTAATCAATAAAAATGGCATTGCAGATTAAAATTGTTCAGTGTTTTACTTAGGCTCCATAATTACACTGAAATGGGTGTTTATTCCGCAAGGATAGTTCCAAGGATCCTACAAAGGAAGGCGTATACCAGAAACATTTAGTTAACGCAGTAATTTTCCCTGGCAACCCTGCGCATCTTCGCCGTAAGAGAGAATGTACGCCCTGCAGTCAGCGCTTTAGAGGTTCCTGGCAAGCGAGGGCGATATGCCACACTAAAGTTCCCAGAATCTGTAGCATTTTGCAGATTGTTATGAGACTTATATCCTTAGGACTAGAAAGCTGTAATTTTGCACAAAAACTTTTGGACGAGGAATAAAGACTGATTCTGCAAAAAAAAACACGTGGTAGCTAGGGAGTTTTGTAATAGACGCCTAAGCCATAGCCAGTGCAGCAAGTGTGAGTTAGATAGTATCTAATCTACTTGTAACAAAAACAAGAGCTTTGAACTTTTTCTATCGGCACGATACCACAGATCTTAACATAAACGATCGGGCTCACATAATCGAAAATGATAACAGTGTTCGGTTCAACAATCTAAATAAATCCTAAATCGCTAAATTATGTCAGTCGAATTCCTCGAGGGAAAAATCCCCGAGGCGCACTTCAGAAAAGTCAAGCAATTAATCGCACGGCCTTTGACAATATATTTCCTTGACAATAAAATATACTGTGTTATCTGTTTTTTACTGGCGAACTCGACGTCGGGCTAGCGACGGGCAGAGCTGTCGCGCGCAACCGGCGCGCCTACTGTGGGGGAATATTAAAACGGACCGTACTCCGCCAGACCATTATAACTTGTCATTCTAGCCCGGTTATATTCTGCGCGAGCTTTGCTTCAGATAATACGGCTTACGTAAACGACACTTCATGTATTTCTATAGGCTTTGCCGGTTCGAGAATACCATCGGTTCGTTTTCGTGAAATCGAATGATAATTACGTTTATACGCAGTTTGTATGGGAGCGCTCCAACATAACATTGGTACGGAACACAGCCAGGCTGTGTAATTAATGTTGGTTTAATGCTGGAGTCCAGTAAAATATAATTAGTGATTCCTCATTACCGCGCGGCTGGCTGGCTGGCCCCTCTGGACGTTCGTGCGTCTGCCGGCTTATGGTTATTAATAACGCCGGCCGGCCCGCCCCGCCGCCCGCGCCCGCGCCGCGCCCCGCTGCCAGCCAGAGCCGCGCGTCTGACATTTTAATTCCAGAGCTGCGGCTCTACAACACCGCAAGCCTTTTCTATCGACAATATTTTATCGACACTCAAACTTCTCTATATGCAATGAATACAAAGCGCCGTATATTTACCTGACCCCGTATACACCACTTTGTTGATACACGTCATGTTGATTATTGTCGTTGGGAATAATTTAGGCGGCAGACGTCCATGAATATATTGCGAGTTTTCGTGAGGTTTGTTTATTTTTCTAAGATGATTTTGTAAAGGCAGCTAACGAACAGTTTTCTGTTCTGACTTCAAGCTAAACGAATAATCATTTCTCACTTGGATTAACATGACGCATAGATAAGACAGACGTGCGAGAAAAAAAAACAGATTGCCTGCCGTCTAAATCTGATGCGGTGTGAATTAAAGATGTGGTTATCAGCCTTGTCGCTTATTCAGAAAATTTTATTTGCCAAAATCTTGTTCCAAAAGTAGTTACGGTGGAAATCGTTGTATAAACTAACTCTCTGTATTAGACAGATCCTTTCTATAGATTTGTGCGCCTAGCTGAAAAGCAATTCAGCAGTTATTGGCAAAAGCTGTGTAAGTTGAAACGAGTTAGTATAATAGCGTGTTACATCGACTCGGAGTTGGAGAACATCACTAGCTACAATGGCGGTCGGGCGATCGCAGGTCGAGCGCAACATGGCTGCCTGGTAGGCGGTGCGCGCGACAGGGACGTCGCTAGCAGCGGCTGGTGGTCTCCCTCTCGCACTCGCACGCAACGCTCGCATCGATCTCCACTCGCTGTACTCGCCCCCAGCACCAGAAAGGCGGAACTAACAAAATTACGGAGCGCTTTCGAGCCGCTAATCATAAAATAAGATACGACGTTTCATTTCGAGCGTACGACTCTCTAGCGATCACGATGCTGGAATGGCCCTTGACTCTCGAAATTCTCTACTGACATCGTAGAGTATTAACTGCGCGTCGGTCGCTGGGACTTTTGTAAAGCCTCTGCCTCTACAAAGAAACAAAGAGTTAGGAAATTGTATAGACATCGTAGGTAACAACGACATGTGTATAAAGCTTCTGCGTAGACTTTACTGCTTTGCTTTATTGATAATAAAGTTGACTGATTATACTTTTAATCACTCTTTTTAAATTCAATTTCGCACTGCAGGGGGGGGGGGGGGGGGGTCGTCGGTACTGGGCCAGATGAAATTTAATGCAGATTAAATTTCGTAAAGACGGGTATTTGCGAGTACGGACTCAAGTTAGGTTAAAATGGGAAGCCAAGTTTTCGTAACCCTAACAGAGCGGTATTTAGTTTGAAAGCGGAATGTAAAGTAAAATCGACAGAAGATGCTCCCAGAGGGTCGGAGTGTTCTGCTCCGTCGATCATGTGATAGCTGAGTGACGTTTAATTTTTGCACCGCGTGCTCGTTTAGTACGTAAAAGTATTTTTTCTGTGAATTATTAAAGGTCCGTTGGGACTTTGATCCGTTCGATTGCACGGTTTGAATGAAAGTTTGTGTAAAAACCGGGCAAGTGTGTGCTGGGCTGGGCCATTGGCAGTTTAGGATTCCTTACTAATATAATATGCAGCAAATATTCAGTATTAAGTTTGGGTCGACGAGATTGTTCTCAAACTTACAAAATCTATACATATTTTCACTGGGTACTAACAAAAAACACCTTTTTCGAGAATTACTTTAAATTTCACTAACTGGTTACTGGATCGAAATGTGCTATTTAACGAACCTCTAATATCATGGAATAACCTATCTAAAGATGCTCACACCGTGAGATAGACAAGGGAGAAAATTATCCCCACCAGGGAGTACCCTTTTTTTTTGTTCATTCAGAATTTGCAGTCCTCGTACTAAGAGTCTCGGAGCTAAGCCGCGGACAGATGTATGCGGCGCACTGTTCCATATTTTACCAGTAGGACTACGGAAATAAAAAAAAAGGAAAATATATGACCTTACCCTTTCCGTTGAGTATTTAAAATGTATGTGGAAATCGATCAAAGTCATTTATTTAAACTAAGTACTTTATGTTCAATTCGAATCGCACAGTCAACAGTTCTACAGTACACCTACATTTGTCGTAAAAGCAGAAAGCAAAACGACTACTTCCCAATACAATAAATATTTCAAGTATTACAACGCTTACGTAAATAAAACAAAGACATAATTGACAGTTAACGCAATAAAATGTAAAAATATTGTGTTCAATTTCATTTCATTGGCACATTTGCATTAACAATTTTATCGCTAGGACTGCAAAATTACTGTACCATGTATCATATACCCACATAGCATGTATGAATTGTAGTCGTTAGTGGTGGGTGAACTCGTCTTATCGCAGTCAGCAGACACTCGACCACGTGTGATACGACAGAACATGGTAGTCAAGGAACGGGAGCGTAGGAATATGTAAATCCTTAGGAACCGAGCGTGCCAAAAACCATTCGCTCACATTCCACTATGAATTATTCCGATCGCTGCAGTAGGTGTGTACTAGGACTGGGTATGCTGTCCGACCGATGATATGCAGTCACGCACAAGTCACGACACGGCATGTATTGTGTCATGTCACATTTATTATAATCGTCGTAATTTCTGTGTCGAAAATGATTTTCGTGTTTGTGTTATGATTATTGTGCTGATTAAATATATAACGCAGCCACGTATATCTGAATAATTATAATTACAAAAAAGCATCAAATATGAAAGGCATAAGAGAATTATACAATGTCTGAGCTACGTAACATTTATAAGGAAGATATAAAATGTAAGGGACCAGGAAACTTATTTAAAAGCTAAAGTCAGACTATTAAGAGGGTTATGACAAAAGCCGCTTCATTGTAACCAAAGGACGGGCTAAGGAATAAACAAAACCAGTCACCAGGAGGGTTGCGCAGCCGAATGCAATAACAGTTAAGTTCATAACCGAAGTTTCATCTGCCCAACTTCAAAGTGAGAACGTTCCACAGTAGCTTCGTATTCCCTAAAACAATATCAATAACATTTTCTTCTAAGACAAAGAAGATACTAGAAAGTTTCATTAAGATCAAACTATGGATTAGCTTTATGAACTAATGAGGTGTGAGAATTTCAATTGAATTTTATAATAAATATGAAACGTATTTATATTTCATCAAAAATATATTTTGAAATAAAAAAAATATAATAGATGAAACCAATTTTGATGGATTTAAGTCAACTTGTAAAAATGGTGACCAAGACCCCAGTAGAGCCATAATATTGTTAAGTTAAAGTATTAAGTAACGTATGACGCACATAGCATGAGCTAAAAAGCTCAAGTTTGATTAGCAATCTTACCAACACAGAAAACATAATTAGTTAATACCTAGTAATGCAGCTAAAAACCGGCACTGTGCTTGTGATCCATAGCTGACAGCCCTTTTGGGTCTGGTGTATGTGTTGTAGAACTGTACTGATTATTTTTATTTTTTGACTATTTGGGTCGAGTACTTCTTCCTTATAGCACCACCAATTAATAAAATTATTCTGTCTTGTAAAGAAATGGGTTTCCGAATTGCAAATTTATTCCGATAAGCGATAAAATTTGTCCCACAAGCAAGATACAATTATTTATCTGAATGATGGAAGCTAACCGTCAAATTTATTTCTAGTAAGTCTAGTAACGTTAAAGCAACACGGAACAAGATAAACATCAACGAAATCAACTTCTGAGCATTTGGAATCGAGAAAAGCCGTTTATCTTGCCGGTTCGCGGCGTTATCTCGTCGCACGAACGAACGTATAATTCAGCCCGAGCACCGAGCAGTCGACTCGGCCGAAATTATCGAAAATTTCCGCCGCCGACGCCGCCTTGCCGCGATATCGGCGCGATAAACGAAATGCAAACATGACGTCCGCTGACTACTAGCTCGCGCTCTACTCGTCGCCACATGTGGCTTGCATTATATTGCGCCAAAATGGTCAATCAACACCATTCCAGTAGTTTCCAAAACAAAGATGCGGAGTGCTGTTATGGAACTACTTTCCTTTATCGTTTGCAAACATACATTCACTCACACTCACCTATCTATGGTAATGTAACATGACACATTAATAAAGCGATTACCTATCAATGCACTTGTATCATTTGTTTTATAATGTACTTTCAAAATTTGCATCTCTGTTAGGTTGCTTGTTAAGCGTTTCATTAGACTTCAATCCAATGTTTTTTGTCTCGCTCGTTCCAACAGTGTTTTTTGTATTTATTCATGCCTTCGCGGCCGTTACTTGTTTTCGACATGGTGCAAACTGTAAATTCAAAGCGTCAATCCAAGACAATTAGTTTGCCAACTTTATTTCCCGTGCAGATAGCTAGTGACGTGAAATCGTAAATTTTATTTAAGTCTTTCGACGAATCTTAGCGGTCGTTTTCGGTCTGTTACTTTAGTAATAATCGTATCGACTTCCTGAACCAAAAACTCGTTTTGGGATCGATACTATGGCAGATGGGGCTGTTTGGATGAACTTATCCGCTCCTCATTGTTAGTACTTTCTTTAAACGTAATAACGAAAAGGATTGGGGACTACAATTATCGTACATTTCATTAAATAACACAAAATACCGATCTCAGTGCAGGTTCTGTTTGTGTATGAAAGCTCTCAATACTTCATGATCATCAGTCCGGTCTGTTCATTCTTTAGGCTTCTTTTTCAACAGTGATGTAGTAGAGCTAGGGGTAGTGTTAAACTTTTATTTTCCTTACCATTGGTACTGAAGGGTATTGTATTTCCATCGTTTAATTATATCGGTTTTTTTCTGCTGCAACGATACAACCGATCGACCATTGAATGTCTCTATAGTCGTCTTGTTTGCGACTTGTATAAGAACGTTTTCCGAAAAAAAGTCCACATGCACATTTTTTTCAGAATATAAATATTTTTGGTTTTTCTTACTCAGATCGTTTACCCTATTTATTCTCATACAAGAGAAAGTGTGTCCCAGATTTAGCTATGGAATTTATTTTCCTGTTCGTCATATCATACATACCTATATTTAAAAAAAGTGACGAACTGGAATGGATATTTTGGGACACAAATTTTTTTTTGTGTAAGGATCGATTAGGGTAAATGATTCTGAGTAAGAAAAACCAAAAACAGTTAAATTCTGGAAAAAATGTTCATGTGCACTTTTTCTGGAAAACGCTCATTAAGTATACTTGAAGTACAAGTGGCGTACCTGATGCTGAGGCGGCTGGGGCGGGTGCGGTGGTAAGTGCGGCGGGTGCTGCGAGTCCTGCGTCGGCGAGAGGGCTCCGGGTGCGCTCTGCGGAGCCCCGGGGCTCGGCGCACCCGGTGGCTGCGAAGGGGGTTGAGGGGAACCGCCTCGCTCATAGCCCTGGAAAACCACCTCACATTACATTTCGTCTTGGATTAACTTAAATGAAGAGAGGACAGGTATACGAAGTTTAGTTAGTTTCGTCTTGCAACCGTAAAAATTAACTTTATTAGTTCGCGCGATCAAGGGATACTGTAAACCTTTTGATGATTTATTTTAATATAATAAAAAACCGCGGGAGACAAAACCTATTAGGTTGTTTATTGTTGACATAATTATAATTATGGAATTTGAAAATACGACAAGAGAAAAGAAATAATTTAGCACTTCATAGAAAGAAATACTTAGAAGTATAGTCAGCCACGAAATTAATTTAACACTAAGATTTATCGTATTTACAGTAATGTATATTTTCACTTATAAGTCAATTTAACACTCCTTTTTTTTCTTTTTTGTGGTAAGTCCAGTTTAGGTTATAAGCAGTGAGCCAGCAGAGTAATACGATATAATATTATACGAGCATGACAGGCTAACGAGATGTAGTCTTGCAAAAAGTGGCAGGCCTAGGTTCATTACCATAAGCATATTATAATATTAATAGATAAGATCAAACTAGCAAATAAGGAGACCCGTTACCGTAGCCAAGACGAATTACCTCTCTCAAGATAGATAGAGTTATCAACGATTTGAAACTAAAATACATGATTACCACAGAAACATTACAACGTTTAGATCCAATCAACGCAGACAATCGGTGCAAAACACGACACGACAGCCGTGACTAAAATAGTATCGTGGTAAACATGTTTCGTACAGATGTCGACCGTAACAATCGAATGGAAACGAGATCGTACGATTAATCATCTAAGCCCCGTCCTTGACCATGACTCACTTAAACAATCCCATTGCGATCGGAATCACCGCAATGGTTGAACACAAACCTATTAACAATTTGTTGGCACGCTACCGGGTTGTAGCAAGAATAAGGCAACTATAATAAGATACCGTACTAACCTGGATGTGTAAGATACGGAGCAGTTCGTTTTGACGGATGTTCAAAAATTAATTTTGACAACATTGCATTTAGTATCAAAAAGGGTCTTTGAAAGTAATTTTAGCTTGACGATTGAGCTGGATTTATACGTCATGTGAATATATGAAATGCAAAAAAATGCTGATAGGTACCGATGTTACAGGAAAATTCTGCTGTACAGCTCAAGGCAACAGTTGCAATTACATCACTACCTATAAAACCAAGAAAACCGGCAATGAATCGATGCATGCAAATTACGACAATAATCAGCAGCCAACATCACCAACGGAGGAGTGGTAAAACAATCGTGCACGTGCAGGAGGTCGTCGGCCAATGGCGGCCTTGACCGTGCATCCATTATGCACACCCGTTTACTTGCGAACGAGTGCACCAACGCACCTATGCCTATATAATGCCGCCTGCAATTAACTGCCTCGCGGTTCCGCTAAATATTGAATGAGGCGAAGTGGGCGATGAAAGCATTTCATTTCAACACGTCACTTGGTCAATGAATGAATAAACTGTTACATTCGCAGATTTACGCTAAATTTTAAAAAGTTATAGGATCTTTATTTCTTTAAATCTATTAACGCATGTGTCTGTTGGAACAGGTTTAAGGTAAAAATAAAAACGTCGGATAACTTTACAAATATCAAGTCGGCGAGAAAAATTTTGAAGCAGATTAAATCAAGTGCTTTTATAGAAGGTACAGAGGTAAGTGAAGCGTGCTCGACACGGTTCACTGCAGGCAGTCATCCCATCAATCTCTGAATGCTTTCACTCCGCGGCCAGTTTCCGCGTCACGTTTCAAGGCTGCAAGATAAGGCTGCCCTGATATTTACAGCACCGGGTCAAGAGGAGTCATTCACTTTTCATACTTCCTATATTTACAATATTACACTATGCTATGAACGTAACTGGACCGTGCTAGCTAAATAGAATACATATATATGTATTTATTCATTAAGTATTTTGGTAACTTTTGCTTCGAGAGTAGGAACGATGTTACATTGTAGGTACGTATAGATGAGTGGTGTGGTGTTCTACCTGAACTCTCAAATTCAAATGGCGTTGCAATTATTAAATCGAGACATTAAAATTAAGTTCAAGAGAGCAACCTTTTAATCAGCTTAGAACGAGCCAGTACGCCTTCGGGCTCCCGCTTCTGAGTAATTGGACATGCAGCGGCCCATTTGCCGGCAAAGCTGAAACCTACTCAATACCAACCACTCCACCGGCGGTTATCATTTAAATATTAGCATCCCGGGAATATTAGTCTATTTGTAACAAATTGATAGTATAAAAGGGACGAACGGTCTGAAAGGGGAAGTCTATGAGCATATTAATGCTCCGCATACATCTAATCTTATCAGATCTCATTATGCCATTCACAAAATTGTTATTGGTATAAATGCAAAAAATCAAGTTAAACAACAATCCGCGTCAACAGATAAAGTTTCTGCGCCATTCAATGGGACGGGTCGTCTTCTTCGTAAACAAAACAAAGATTTGCGACCACTTTCACTGAATTATAATCTCGAGGTAGAAGTTTGGCGGGAAGAGTACAGCAGGAAATCGTGGCTAATGCCTAGCAGAGTTCGAGCGAGTTTCAGTCGAATAATTCGCGCCAGTCGCCAACCAATCCATCAAAGGAAGGCGACCGGATCGGGTGTGGGTACAACCCCCCCCGTACCCACATAAATATTGCGGGTAGGTGAGTACAAACCCTTTGACCGAGTTCTGTTTACTTTCGTTTTCGCTCAGCTGACGAGGCCGCCACCCCGTCGTACGCCTCCACTATTATTATGATAATTAGAGAGCTATCAACGTGATATTCACTACGCAATGTCTAATTGCAGTGGCGCTGACGAACCAGCAATATGTAGTTCTGACATTTCCGACGTCAGCTGCCACAATCAATATCAAAATACAATGATTAGGACAAGTTACGTAACGCTTTATTTTGAAGCAGATGAGACACGTGTTGTAACTTGATGGAATAGTTACAGTTTCGAGGCATGGGTCTACGCCGGGACTGCGGTTTATGTGGAGGTTGATGTTATTGTTTTTTTTTCTTGTGACTTTCTGGTGCGTTGAGGGGTGTCCCCAAGAGCACTCAAGGTTGCAACGGGTGCGGACGAGGCAGACAGGGCGCAGACGTGCATTATTAGGTGGGTGCCGGAACACCCGCGGGAGCCGCGGTGGGTGGCGGTGGGGGCAGCCGTACGTCATCACCTGAGGCGCGCCCTTGAAACCGTCGCATTCATTGCACCCGGATGCGGGCCGTATCTCACAACCCGCAATACCCGCACACAAGATACCACCTACCCATCTTATGTTCAGGGACGCGCGGTCTCCTTGCGGCAACTTACTAGCTCCGCGGGCCGGTTGCATAGGAAGCCGCGCGGCCCGGCTCACCTACATCTGCTGCGTTACCAATGAGTACGTACATACATAAATCACGTCTTTATCCCTTATGGGGTAGACAGATCCTAAGGTGACAAGACCTAAAGGCCACGTTTAGCATGATTGTGGGCGTATAGGTTTAAACCGGGGAATCAAAATAGAGATGGGTTGCTAGCCGCATCGCCTATAACCGCCTTTTACCATCTGCGCGGGAAGAGATGCAGCTGGTGCATTCTATGTTTTTTCATTGCTCCCACACCAGCGTGGACGCACAAGAATATGGGACCTGCTTCACTTAGGTAGATACTTCTTATATCAAAACTAATAAGCTGTCTTCACATTTGTTAGTTTTGACAGATTGCTTGGTACACTCAGACACTAACTGGGGTAACCGTTTCTCCTAATCGTAGGAAGATATTTCGTTTTTCCCAGTATGAAGACTAACTTAGAGCTTTATTTCTAACAGAGGTGTCATTCATGCGCACTAATTTAATTTCAACAGGGGGCAGCGAGCAAGTCAATCAAATAGTACCTACATCTGCATTTCTCAAAATTGACAAAGAACATGTGCTTCACGCACACAATCACATAGGCACACAAAATTATTCTACCGGGTAAAAGACCAGCGGCCAAATCGTGTCATTACTTTTGAGTCTACCACTCATTCCTGTTCGTACTTGGCCTCTCCAGTTGGTTTAATGCTCTGAAGTAAAAAAACATGACATTGACGTGACACATAAAAGGAAACATGCGAGACATAACATCAAACGAACTAGCTTCTTGTAAAAGAAATTTCAAAAGCAAATTCATCAAAATTTCATCAAGTTCGGTACAGTGTTTTTGCGGCAAAGAAGTACCAATCAGGCAGACAGACAGAAATAAGCTAATTTCGTGTTTTATAGCATGACTATGACTACGCTTCGATCAAAATATACCCAGGATTGAAACATCAGCTGTATGAAAGGGAGCCGGCAAAACGATTCCCAAAAACTTTCGACAACTATAGAAAAAATCACAAATTCATAAGTTGGCAAGTATTTCGGAATCGATAAACTTTTGGATTAAAACAAATTGACTCAGAATTTGTCTACGTGCCCAAAAAACGGCTAAATGCGTAAATTCAGACTTTCCCACGAAGGGTTTCGATGCAAAAAAAACAGGGTTTAAAATTGACAGCCCTGTGGCAGATACAGACAGCGGAGCTCCGCAACAGGGCCTTTGGAACGGAACCCTAAAAAAAATCAGCCAAATGCGAGTCGGACTCACGCACTGAGAGTTCCGTACAAATTCGGCAAGTGAATACAAAAACTAGAGTTGACCTCTGCAAACACTAGATTTCAGGACTCTCCCTGCTTCTAACCCCATAAGTACCCCATAGAGATAGATAGATAGAGTACCCCATAAGTTTTCATATGACGGCAATTTGTATGGAAATATTAATATATAGGTACATTTCTAATGACGGTTACTTTTGATTGCGAAAACTTGTGAGGGATAATTTTTTTAGAACTCTTAGGGACTGCAGACCTGTCATTGATACAAATTTTAACTTTGTACCTCAACGCGTTCATAGGAAAAACGGTTTTGATCTTGACGGACAGACAGACAAGACAGGCAACGAAATTATCTTAAAGGGTTCCTTTTCTCCTTAAGAGCAAATATCAAAATGACAGATAAAGACAAACGAGTGTCAAATTATCATAAGTTTAACCAGCGTTTATGTAGAAGGGTGTAAGTGTAAATTGTATGACGAAATTGCGTTTATTCCAAGTCAGCCAGGAAGCGGAAGCGATTGGGTAATCGAATATTTATACTGGGTAACGCAATTGACAGACAAATAGAATCGATAAGCGCATGTGCTTAATTCAGCTCCAACCTTGTTTGCAATAGCTAGGTATGTGGCAAATAAAAAAAAAACTTTCAATTTTAAATTTCATTTAAATAGGCTAAAATTTTTCGAGGCATCGGACAAGCGGATACCTAATAAGTTTCGTTAAATTCATTTTTCTTTTATAAAAGATGTTTTTTTTTTGCTGGCTGTAGGTACTTTTTGTTGACTGGACCTTCATTGTCATTATGCATCCACTTTGAATCAAAACTCGAAAAAATATCGGTGTTAATTGTAATCCTTTAATTTTATTATGTCCTTAATAAAGATTCAAACAAGATTTTATTACCAAATCGTATTTATTTCATGAATTACCAAATCAAGTCAATGTACAATCAATTTCCCCCATAATGGCGGCCGTAAGGCTTGGGGCCAATGTCAGTTTAAATGACAAGTGTGCGGTATACGTACGTTAACCAAAACGTCACACACGACGATATATTTTGACGACCGGATAGCCTAGTGGTTAGTGACCCTGACTATGAAGCTAGAGGTCCCGGGTTCGAATCCCGGTAGGGGCAGACAGTTGTATGATGAATACGAATGTTTGTGCCCGAGTCATGGATGTTGTATGTATTTAATTATGTATTTATCTACATTATATAAGTATGTTTATCCGTTGCCTGGTACTCATAGTACAAGCTTTGCTTAGTTTAGGGCTAGGTCAATTGGTGTAATTTGTCCCAAGATATTTATTTATTATTTACTAGCTTCTCTCCGCGACTCCATCCGCGCACATAACGTCAGAGTGACGACACACCCCATACATCCACTCATGTCTCCAAGTATAAAGTTTTTATTGCCTATCCCGTGGGAAATTCGGCAAATCCCTTCTTAGAGCACCTACATGACCCTCTAGGAATATTATCTACTAATTATAGTCTTAATTATTTACCTCGTGTTTTTATCCCGTGGGAAATTTGAAAAATTCCTTTGTAGTTGCACCTTTATACTAATGTGTACCTAGGCATGCTAAATTTAATGTATGTATCTTTATTAGTACAACATTTCGGAATTTTCCAATCCCGTGGGAAAATCGGGATAAAAAGTATCCTATGTCTGTCTCCTAGTTCTAAGCTACCATACCCCCTACCATTTTCAGGCAAATCGGTTAAGCCGTTCTTGAGTTATAAATAGTGTAACTAACACGACTTTCTTTTATATAATATACTAGCAGTTGCCCGCAACTTCATCTGCGTAGAATTCGTTTATCGCTATCCCGCGGGAATCACGCAATTTTCCGGGATAAAAAGTAGCCTATGTGTTATTCCAGACTATAATCTATCTATGTTCCAAATTTCATCCAGATCGGCCCAGTACTTTTGAGCCTATTCATTACAAACATACAAACATACAAAAATAGGTACAAATCTTTCCTCTTTATAATATTAGTATAGATATAGATATATAGATTACACCTTTATGCTACAAACAATAAGGTCGGTGGGACATGTATTTGATATGACGGCTGTATCGATACTTTTACGGAAATGTTTTAACAGTAGAGTTGCTATATCTGTGGAGCAAAACTTTTGAAAAATATTTGTAAGTACATACAAAAACTATTGTAATTACCGTCAAACGACCACAACCCAACAACCCCGACAGGGTTGTTTCTATATATTTTGTCCACGACGGCAAGTGCAGCTTAAAGCACGGTCGTTACACTAACGATGGAATATCTAGTAAAATATTTAAGTGCTAGTTAGCTTCAATGAGTTTCATTTGCAACGGCTGCATTCTGTTTTCATTTCAAATATTTGACTTAATTATAAATTACCATCATTATTAATTTGTATTTAATATTATTCATCTCAAATAAAAATCTCCCTTCTAAGTCCGAAGGTTAATGTTCCACGTGGATTGTACAGAAACTTTCCAGTATCGCCATCTTACGATGGCTTCAGGGAACTAAATTGTATCTACAATTCTACCTTTATGTAATATTTGCAAAGATTTGTCCTTCTTTACGTTTAAACCTTATCCCATGTTGTTTTGGACAAAATTTTCCGAGAAATTCTGTTGCCCGAACACATTAAAATAGTGAGTAACTGGTGCGTGAGTCAGAAAATACGATTCGGCGGCAATAACAATCCGGCTGGTCTACACACATTTCTCAAATATGTTATGTCTGTAGTTCACATTTAAAAAATCTCTCGTGTTTTCATTGTATGTTAAGAACACCATTATTGGGAACATGGTAATAAAAGGGCTTCGCAATAAAATATTGGTTTTATCCCAAAATACTAACGAACAATGATTAGCTTCGAACGCTACGAAAATGAAGACACAAGTGAAGCTCTGGCTGCGTAAGCACCACTACGTTAGTAATTAGAGTGACGGCGTGATGATAAGTTTGCCACGACCTTGTAGACTTACAGATTAGTTGTGTCCTAGACCTAACTAAATATCTAGTGGCCTAGTCAGGCCGTATATCTGCGTTCTTCTGCCTTTACCAACCGTTTCTTAACTCTGATTTCTACACGACTTCGCTCCAAAGAGCCCTGCTTGAAAACGTACCTCCGTTGCACAACGAGCTTACGTCAGCGAGCGCGCGAAGCGGCTTACGTCATTCGAGCGTATCTTGCCCTGCCGAGCTAAGTTAGAACCTATGCCTATTGAGTTTAGATACCCGTTAAGAAAAGCTTAAGTATGATAGAGCGTTATGTTCGTTTGAGTGGATGAGGCTCCGACGCGGCGTCGCCGCCGCCGGCTCAACGATTCTAAGAAAACGTTCGACTCTGCTCTCTACTTCGGGACTTAAATATGAAACGTGTAATAATGGCTCTCCCTATAGCGACGATATGGGATGAGACAGGAGATTTGATATGAAACGAATGCTTACTCCGAACATTATTATTTGCACACACTAGTGTCAGGCTTAAATGTTTACTAAATTTGTCGAAAAAAGTATTTTACTTCACCATTTTTTATGACAGACAGTTCCTTCCTACATCAGAAAAAATAACAAGGCCTTGGTATGTGATGTTTCGAAGCTGAGGTATAAATGATATTCAATATTCAACCTTAGGAATTTCTTAGCCGACCACACGCAGAACTAGTGCAATGTCTACCATAAACAATTTAACTTTTGTTCTGTACCTTGTATATTTACGTAATTATTTAAGAGGGTTTATTCCTACTGAACCGGCAACGTCGCATTTTTGGTGTTTTCACGATAATTTCACAAAAATTTAATGAAAGTTTAAAATGTGCGTCTGTTGTGCTCTTCGTTTTTAGAGTATCTATCAATGTATCCCAATGCAATAATTACTCGTGATGGACTTCTATTTTCTTATTAAACGAGATATATTCTTATTTCCCTTTGACACGAAAATAAAAGTCAAATATGATTAATTATTGCATTCGACATTGATACACTAAAGACGAAGAACTTGTATTGACTACATTTTAAACTTTAATACAATTTTTGTGAAATAATCGTAAAAAACACCAAAAATGCGACGTTGCCAGTTCAGTATGAATAAACGCTCTTAATATCTAAGGTAAGACTTCCCTAATGACTTTTTCCTGATATGTTACTTATATAAAGAACATACCAATAGAATGGAAATATCAGTGCGGCAATTGCTGCACTCTGATTGACCGGCTCAAAGCTTATCAGAACAAAAGTCGGGCAAGCAGGCGCCTATTTCACCAACATGACAATTGTCGGGAACAAGACGACAAGTTAGTGACAATTCTGTTTATATTACAAACTCGACGAGAATCTACGCCGTTTGGCTTCATATTGACTACGCATTGCAAATCGAATTGTCACTTGTCATCGACAATTGACGATTAGATTAGATTAGATTATTTATTTCTTTTATTTGTTGAATTGGTAAAATAGGAGCCAGATATTATGATCGACATCTATAGTAAATTTTTAGTTCACACTGAATAAAGCTTACTTGTTTTTCAAGAACAAAAATGGTATAAATGACAAATCGTGTTAACATAACATACTATACATACTTGCAAAATTCGATAGCCCGTATAACGATTCATTAGGTTATATTCTCTATTTTCTGAGGTTCATTAACTTAAGTCATAAATTTACATAATATGAAAAATATATATATTATGCCGATTGTATTTTATCTAAAAACCGCTATGGCAAATATTATCTTGACAAAAATGTATTGCCTACTTACTGTTAATGCATTTCATAATCTTGATTTATACGAATTAAAACAACTGCTATTATGCTTCAAAAATGTGTACGGTATTATTCAAAGATCGTCTCTTCCAACATTTACTGGTTAAATTTCATTAAATTTTACATGACCGATCATTCAATGCTAAACAGGTTAGTAATAAAGATTTATTACTAACCCGTTTAGCATTGATTCGCGATTAAGCATCAAGTTACGGGTAACCTATTATTAGCCTAACACATCCATAACACCTATACATTCCAAGGTTGTTGACCCTAATCCTAGTCCCGATATCTCCGCGATCAATCAGAATTAATCTCCATCTTGCATACATATAATGTAAATGCACATTACATAACGGCGTAAATTGCAATCTGTATACCACTTGATGCCGATTGTGATCGGTCAAGTTGATAGCATCGACCGAAAGCCTAATACACCATAATAATACCATAAATGTATATACCACAGAAACTGCAACACATGATTCAGACCGAGTTTTAGGGCCTGTCTCACCACTCTCTGTAAAGTTCCTATTATCTTAAGTGTCAGTTATCTATGATTCCCTCTCTATTTCTTACTACGAAACAGACAGAGACGACATCATAGATAACCGACACTTAAAATACCATCTTAACTGAGTGGTGAAACAAGCCCTTAGTCAACTGTCTATTATTTATTTGTCATGGCACTGACAATGCTCATTTAGTTCAGTGATTCTTAACCTTTCAGACATGAGGGACCATTTGACAAAATTTCTGTCTTTCCATGGATCACCTAGTAACTACATAATATCTAACGCATGGCTTCGATCGGCTCCAATGGACGGAATTGCACCTTCACGCTTTGTCTGGTTGTCACTTATCTAATTATTTATTAGATTGGCCCTGCGGACCACTTTGGGTGCTTCCAGGGACCACCAGTGGTCTGCGTACCACCGGTTAAGAACCACTAATTTAGTTGCAACTGAAAAAATATGTCGATAATTTTGATAGCAATTATACTCCTCAATACATTGTTTCTAACGCGATTTGGTAAAGTTAGCGCGATAGAATGTAACTCCTAAATTCTATCGAGCAAGTGATCCTTTTCAAACTGAATATTGTGAACCTGATTATTTTTTAAATCAGTTTTACGAATTAAACCTTCAGAATTGACCCTAAAAAGCTATTTTATTTCGGTGATGCAAGTGATTCCTGGGTTATTCACGTCCCAGAAATAACCTCAACTATAGCTAGTCTTTACCTGATGCGATGAGAAAGGAGGTCTTGAGTTGGGCGCTCCCTGTGGCCCAGGAGGTGGCGGATACCTCTGAGGATAAGACCCTGGAGGACCGTACGCTCCCGGGGGCTGCTGGGGGCCTCCCGGGGCGCCCGCACCGTACGGCGAACCGCCGAAACCTCGCGGAGGCTGTACAAACGAAAATACAATCTTAAATCACAACCAAAAGATAAATAAAGTACATTCTCATAATGACTCGTATAAAAAGCAAACAGTAGCTATTCGCTCTTACAAAAACTCAAGCCCGTGACAGCGAAACAGTCGCATCAAAATCTTTCATGTGTCCCATCAAAAAGTTCTAAGCGCTTTTTCATATCGTTAAAACGTGGTTTTTGACTCTAGTTAAAATGTTATCCTACTTTAATGTTAAATTCCAGCGCTGCGTGATAACATGTCTAATAAATTGACGTCCGAAATAATTCGTTACGCTAACAAAGTCGCCCGCTTCAGTTTTCATTTTGTTCTATGATGGAAATTCAATTATTCGTACGAACCCCGCCACTGCGAGGCAAAAGAGTGACGGCGGACGCCGTTCGCTTTGTTCGCAATAAATGTTTCAGCTGGGAACTGCACGCCTTCCAACTACTTTCCGGGCGGGTTTTCGGATGTAGGTAATTTTACTAGAAGATATGAGAATTGTGTCCGCAATTAGTTTCATTTTTACGAACATCGGGGGTGTTTTATGGCGGATTCAATGATTTATGGGGGCGGTGTTGGAGGGCGCGGTGTGCGGAGGGCGAGGCGAGGGTTGCGCAGGGCGCGAGAGCCGGGGGGCGGTGGCGCGCTATTGGCTGCCTCGGCATCGATCGCACGACGAGCTCGCGCCGGCCCGCCCGTGCCTGCCAGCCAGCCTCCACCTACGTTAATAAGTAATCATCCGGCCCCGCGATACCTCTGCGAGTTTTCCGGCGCTGGAGCCGTTGAGACGGGCCATGGATCTCCAGTCTACTGGCACAAAGAACCACCGCACAGGGCGACATCCGTATTGATTTATGCAGTAATTGACCCGCGGTAGGTGCGCAGCCCGCGCACCTACGCCCTCCACGCATCCTCAAATGCCTACACACGCGTCTATCTATATGTTATAATGCGTGAATAATGCAAAAACTACTTGTATGAGACTACTATTAATAAACACCACCATTTCTAAATCATTGTTGTTCCAAGTTCAAAAGGGTTGATTGGGTAAACGTCCTATAAAGGAGGGACACTTGCAGAGAGGTGGCGACCGGAAAGGATTACCCAAAACCTTGCGTCCTTTAGTTCGGTTTTGTCAATTCGTTGCCAATATAATTCTTATTGTTAAACACACATCAATGATTTAATTGAATAAAAACCGTTGTATCCCAAATATAAAGCCGGACACTTATACTGTCGATGTCCAAGAGTATTTTTATTAAAGGACGTTACTTATTTCAATCTGTACTAATATAACAAAGAGGTAAGGTTGTTTGTTTCTTTGTGTTTTTATATAGTAGGTAATCTCCCAAAGTAGGCGAAAAAAACTGAATCGATTTTGGCAATTTTTCCACGAATAGAAAAACAGATAACATGAACATGAGCTACAATTTTAACCCAGTAAAGTAAAGTGCAAAGTTCCCGCAGGATACCGATGATGAGGTAACGGGCAACAGCTATTTAATATTAAAGCAATGCTCCAATTCCTGTTTTTGTTAAATCAGAACAAGCTTTTAAAGCTTGTTTTGCCTTTGAGTTTTGTTTACTATGTTACACTTCGTTTAATTTCAAAGGTTTATTCAGTGAATGAACACAAGAGGTACCAACTAAAGAGCAAAAAATGAAAATTACTGCTAACCGCAGCAGCTATATAGACGGCGAGATCAGTTCAGTCTTCAAATTAAAAGGGAAGAGTTAAGTTTTTTTTTTTATATATAAGAGGGGGAAAAACGAGCAGACGAGTCACCTGATGGAAAGCAATCACCGTCACCCAGGGACACCTGCAAGACCTGGGGAATCACAAGTGCGTTGCCGGCCCTTTGAGGAACTGGAAGTCTCGCTTTTTAAAGATCCCTAAATTGTACCGCTCAGGGAATGCTGCAGCAGGAAGTTGGTTCCAGATCTTTACCGTGCGAGGAAAGAAATTGCGTTTAAAACGCACGGTGCTTGACTGCCAACCATCAAGATGTTGAGGATGGAAGGACAGACGGTTCCGCGAAGTACGGTAGTGGAATTTAGCCGCAGGCAGCAATCCGAAGAGTTCATCGGAGCACTCCCCATGATAAATACGGTACAGTATGCAGAGGGATGCTACATCCCTCCGCACAGCCAGAGAATCGAGCCTACCAGAAAGTGCCTGGTTATCGACAAATCGAGCAGCTCTGCGTTGGATGCGGTCAAATGGAAGGATTTGGTACTTGGGTGCCCCAGCCCAGAGATGAGAACAGTACTCCATATGCGGCCTAACCTGCGCCTTGCGGCCTAACCTGCGCCTTATAGAGTTGAAGGCGATGGGCTGGCAAGAAGTACTGTCCCGATCTATTGAGCAAGTTAAGACGAGTAAGACCAGCGAAAAACACCGATGAAATATTATAGCTACACGAAGCCAACGTGTCAAATTTGCAACTTGACAAAACTTTTGGTCAGAGAGACTTTTCAATAATCGATCGGGACAGATATTATTACGAAAACAAGGACGTTTGTTGGTATAAGAGCTTTTTTTATCCGTTGTCTTGTACCCATAGCTTTGCTTAATTTGGGACTAGGTCAATTGGTGCTGACGCAACTGATTGTCTAATTCCCCAAATGTCTAATTTGGGGAATGAGACGTCATAGACCAAACTATCATAATATAATAGAGAAGGTTAGTTAGCTGGAAGATATTCCTGAAAGGGATAAGTCCGCCTTTGCGCTTGTATCTCAGTGTTTGTCAATTGTACTTGTTTTATGTTTATTTTGCACAATAAAGAGTTTACACACATACATACATAATTAAAAAGGCATAAGTTTGTGAGGAAGGGTGTTGGTTGGTTACTCTATGACTCAAAAACCACTGACCAGATTTTTATTTAATTTAGCACCAACAAATATACTTTTGAGACCCTGAACTCGCTCACCAAAGAAATCAAGACGAAGAGTAAATATTGTACATAACAACATGACCGACCACCAAATCTTACCAAGCAACACAATGCCCTTTTGCTACCTAAATAAACCACTATAATTACAGATGACGAAAGAACAATTTTGTGACACTATTTTGATATTTTTGATGGTCGCTAGAGCGGGACGGAACTATATAGAAAAAGACATAATAAGAGTTCCGCCCACCCGGTCTCTTTTGGTGACTATTTTTGGCGACTATTTAAATGACGTATGTATTAATTTTTGATCAATACAAACCGAGCAATGTATCTGATTCTGAAATGGGTCACAGACATAATTCAAAATGAGCTGCGCTGTCTCTATCTTGTGTTGAGTGACGGAATGCGCGAAGTGCAATTGCATCAAGCACTAGAGTGCAAGTGCAGGCCGTTAGGAATGTGACCGGATTCTAGTCCAGTAGAAGCGGTGCATTCACCCACTTTGCATCAGTATTATGTCACTGCCAACCAACGGCCTAAACATTACACAATAACTAGAAATTACGCTCGCAATGTTGCAGTATCCATACAGTGTGATGTATGTAATGTAATCTAACAGCAGGGATCTTTGTTTTAATTTAAATAACTTGTTAATGTAATGGTGGATTCATGGAAGTACAGCTTACACGTGCTTGGATTTCATAACGGCCACCACATAGACGGCATTTTTTCTAGATACTCTCGTGACTTAACCAAAAGAATAACCAGACAAGACATTAGTAAATCCAATTAGCAATATGAAGATATTAATCTGACGTATTTAAACCGGCAACTGCACTTGTATCAACAAGAACACAATATAATGACGGGCGAATTAATTCATAAGTCAAGGTAAAACAATTTATTACCTTGAATGTGAAAATGTAAACACCGTTTAACGGTAATGTTAATGACCTATGACTAATACAAGAGGCAAGTTATGTGTAACATCGGCATTCGTACAAACAACGGTAGCAGGCCGTGTGCGCCGGCGGATACGAGCAAACATTACATAACTTTGATTGTGTTTGTAAAAAGTTGGGGATTCCCTCCACTACAAACGCACCTTACACCGACACACCACTATGTAAATGTGTGAGTGTAACCTTGCCTTCCTTTACATAAAACGCCGTCGGGGTATCCCTTTGCGCATCTACAAAAAAAGCCGAACCCATATATTGTTGCGAGTAAAAGAGAAAATGAATGAGATTGACTGTTATTACTATTATTACTTAATTTCATCGGCTCCTGCGAGGAACGATAAAAGGTCTGCTGACCGGTTTACTTTTTATACGAGTTTGAGTTACAACAATGGGACGTAAACCGTATTCATCGAATCATCTGTTTCGACTTCCGTTGACGACACGTGCCTAAAGTAACGGTGCACAAATGACATAATACATTCCTTTTGACAAGCTTTTTTTCTTTCATTCAATTCAACCAATATTTTGACCCAGTAATGGGCCAAGATTTGAATAAAATTGCATTTAAAGACATATCGGCTCACAACAAAGAGCGCGTCACTTCAGCTTCAAACATATTCCTTTTGTAGTCCGTCAGCATCTAAAGTTGACGCGCGCGTTCTAATCGCGATCTGCGATGGCGTCACGGACTAGCGGTTGGTAAATACAAATGTCTGTGTATTTAATTATAAGACTCTATAAATAGAAAGAGCATTACGTCGTGTTATGCGGTCGGTTACGGCAAGTTATTTCGGTCTGCGCCGTCACGAGCGCCCCCGTGAATGTCAAGCTCGCGGTAACTAGGTGCTGCGGCGGCGGTTGGGCAACAGGTGGCTTGCACTCAAATCTTCGAACACATTCTTTGTTTACAATCTAATCTTTGTTGTAGAAACAAAGAAGACGCCAGATCCTCTCGTCCCATAGAATGCCGTAGCGCAGCCACAGTATTTCGGTAATCCGCTAATGTGTCTCATGTTTCTTCTTGAAATATAAGGTTGCAACTACGTATGTAGACTTATATCATGATCATGATTTAGCTATCTTTGTGATTCAATTTGCATTATTTATTTAATAAATGATGTATACTCACTGCAATATTAGTCGGTCTCAATACTGCTTCGCAATGCCAGCACACTTTAATTATTAACGGCTACACAATATACCTACATATTATCATCTACAAGCCGCCACAAGTGTAAACAAACGGATTACAAGTGTTACTGACCTAATAAAGCGACCCCTTTTCACCCAAGACGGTTCAATAAAGAACTCCCTATAGGTACATACTATCTGGAGTACATAAAGAGTGGCGGTCGTGACCTTTCAATGTAGATATACTCTATGTATAGACGCGCGCCCCGTTATGTACCGACAACTCATGGATTAAATAAATATTCACCCCTCGCTGGATACGGTATGCCGCTATTCATCTTCACCCGGCTTCAAAACATTTCACCAGTTTTAAGTCATAAAAAAAACATTGGTCATACCCATACCATTACATACTTCGACATTACTCCTTCCTTAATTACTCATTATTCTACCGGGAAGGTTCTATCACGCCAGACCATAGAGGTATAAATACGTCGTTTTGTTTAAAACAAGTCCTTGGCATTGTTCAATGCAAACTCATTCATTCTTTATAAGTTCTATTTATAGTATTCAAGGCGGTATATAGTATACAGGTCATAAACATCTCCAGAGACTGTTTCCTAGCAAATATTCAGAGTTCGAGTAAGTGTACATTGTTTTTCTTGTTTTCAGGAGTTATGTCCCGGCCAAGTTTTGCAATATGAATTGAGGGTAGCATTAAGAACACTGTATTATGCATCACGCAGGACGAACCTCTGTCGAACAAAAAAGCAAAAGCACTATCTCCACGTGCTTGCTTTGCTACGCTTAATAATTTCAACTGCGTTTGGCATTGCAACGAGAATCGATGTTGCCTTGGCAGTTAAAGGCATTGCATCATAAATATCATCATGCATCATTACATATGAGTAAATGAGTACGTAAACACTCACAACAGCGTGCTTACACACACAATTGTATTATGTCTCTTCCTGTTTTATTATGTATGTCATCGACATGACGATGCGCGTCATTCTTATCACTTAATTAATACACTAATAGAGGCTTGTGATAATGTACTTGACCTACACAGGCCTCCCTCGTTGTTTTGTTATTAGTCCGTCGTTTTGATTTCAACTGGCGACTGGCGAAGGGAGCCGGCAATTATGTGACGTCACTTAGGTTTAACGACCCCATTACAACATTCAACATATTGTATGAATGAATGCAAGCCGTGTGACGTACCGAGTGACGTCTGCCTTCGATATTACGAATTGCAATGATGCAAGGTGTCTTCTATTGAAAGCATATTACAAAGATTTACCGCCACACTTTGTTGATTTTTGTGACATTTCTGGACTAGTTACAAGTTACAACACATACATTTTCTGCACAGAAAAAACGCCATGACTGCTATTGCAGGTAAGACCTTGCATTAGAGACACGATCGACAGAGACACTGCTGTACAGAAGCCATATTGTCAAACGCGCGAGCGCTCGCAATCTCATGCACTATCTCTTTCTACTCTTATCCTATACCGTGTGACCGAAACAAATGTTGATTGTGATTCAGAGTGCATTAGATGATGTGACAAGGTGTTGCACTACTTGCAATTTAACGACTAAATTGACTTTCCAAGCAGCATCAATCAGTATCGGTCCACGTGAAGTAGAATTTTAATACATTAAAGCAGTTTAACGGTCAGTGACCCAGTGCGGTTGTGGTAGACGATCGAGGCCGTCCCCATTATCCAAGCACAATACAATGACACGATTATCGGGCGGCACGCGGGCCCGAGACGATTCGCATTGATTTTACGAAATCCACATCACGGTCTCTGAACGAACGGACTCCGTCGGCCCATTCATCTCGTTTTCATGTACACACCGCCTCTATTGCGATACGAAAGTGAGAGCGAAATTTACTCGGGCTGCACTACGCACAGCACCGCCACGTATTGCCCTAAATACGGAGAGAATAGAATCGATCACTTCTCCAGCCCGGCTAATTTGTAACTGTGTGCCCTGTCTAGCCACAGGCAATGCCAACCAATAGCGTAATTTACACTACGGAATTATCTAAAATGTACGGGAAATTTGACGAAGTATATTTTATGCATCGAATTTGTATACCAGAGTAGGTGACGACAAAAGCTTTTACCAACAACAGCAACATGTGTTTTAGATTAGACAAAAGATGACAACTACTGGTACGAATGATCTATACTAGTCGAGTAATCGATGTACTTTAAAATAAGACAAGTGTAGGTAGCAAAACATATCCACACAATACACAGCTAAATCTAAATATAGCGGGCGCCGATATCAGCGGCTCGCCCTTGAACCAGTCGCACGGAAACATTTTATTATTATTACCGAGCTGTCGGCGAACACGAGTATGTAAGGTCGACGACCCCGCAACCACGTGTCTCCTTATCGACAACTATCTAACACGATTGTGAGTAAACGACATGCCGAGATAAATGACTAATTCCACAATGCTTGCCCATTCATAAATAATCAGCGTAACGTCATAGCGATTTCAATGACAATACTCGCCTTCAATTCTAAACCACTCCTTGGAATTCCAAACTAACCAGCAGTGACTGACACGCTGTCGAACAAAAGATGCAAATATCGAGGTGCCAATTGGCGAATAGGTGAAATGGCATATCTGCCTAATTTGGACATCATTGACCACCAGGACGCTTCACAAAAATAAAGGACGAGGTTACGAAAATAAACGTGTAAATAATTATCCCCTATTGTACTTTTCTGCAATACAAGGTTTGTAGCGCTCTGACCTTTGCTGCTGGAAAAACTGTATCACAATGAGATACACCTCCTTTACTTGCACTTGTAATAGAATTTGTGAGTTGCGTCCTTTATCGGCACAAGTCCATACACACTCGTGTCGTAAGACTCATTCGGTTGAGCTGGAAATCTAGTATTCGCCGCTTTTGGCATATTGACCAGCAAATCAAAAAGACTTATTACGTAAAGAAGATTGAGTAAACAAAAACAAATGTGACTAGATCAAAAATACTACTCTGTGGCGAATTAGGCCCCGTCTCAGCGATACCTCGCTGTTGTAACAGGAGTTTATTTACAATTTTCAACCAACTTGATTTGCTTCTTTAGTTCTTCTTTTAGCAAAACAAGGGCGAGATCAATTAAATAATCTGCGTGATGACTGACAGCACTATCTATAGAAATTAAATCGCTAATGACAGCTTACATCGCGCCCGACTGATGCTACACCAAACTGTCGAATTAGTAACAAAAAAGGCGTAATCATTAATCAAATACCAATAAGGATAAAGAAACCTAGAACGCTGATCTTTCGAATAATTAGTTCGATAGCAGATAACCGTGACTGACAGAAGATTATCCATTATCGTGGGAACTGGGACAATGTTACGTAACCGGTATTTGTTCACCGGCCAACCTACACGAGTACATCCTTTACAAATGCGTACGACCTTGAATGTGAACTCGAAAGTGTAAACAGACACGTGCTCGATGCATTGTTTTATGGCCGCCTGTAACAGAATTCGATTTCAACTCGTAGGATTGAAACTTGAAACAGCTTTTGCAAATTTCAATAAGTTTGTTTGTTTACGAATTGGTGTTCATTGTACGAATAAGTTGTACAACTTCGAACACCTGACAATCAATACCATTACATAGTTTAATTCTTGACTACATCTATCAGGGTACTGTCACCAAATTCACGATTTGTGCAATTCAATGAATCAGATCCTTCGTTAGCAACGGCCAAGCGATGCCAAAACGCAGCTTAAAAACGAGATCCCTTTTAACTACGAAGTAGAGCTGGATGGGTACACGTGTCAGATGTCAAGGCCTTCACTTCCATTCACGCTGGCTCCGTCAAACACACGTCCCACCGGTGTTGCCTCTACATAATGTATGTGCAAAGTGCGGAGACAGCAGAATGGCGGTAAATTCTCGCATTTCGGTTAGCTTTATCCCCTTTCGGAACTGGAGAGGCGAACGCACAAATCTCCGCCTGGAAGCGAGTAATATTTGCCTACACATCAAACTTTCACTATCGCCGTGCGCTTTCGTTTTTATATCTCACCAAACAGCGACGGTCCGCTTTGTTTTTCCTCCACGCCGTTCTTTTTGTTTGCCGTTTTCAACATGCCGTCAATGCCAGTTAAATAAAAAAACTTTCAAAAACCAATCTATTAGCTCTCTAGTTCACTCAAAATAGACCCTTTATTTTTTATTGTTCCTACCAATTCTAAAAAGCTACTTTGCAAGTTAGATAATTAGAAACTATAACAATAGCAGCTTCAAAAACAGTCACGTATGAATATTGTATTGTAAGTCCCTACATAGGTACTATGATGTTTCCATTTCGCCTAGACCACACAGAACCCTAAAAAAACACAAGTTCATGTGACATTTATATTTAAAAATACATTAATCATTTCAGGAGTCATTTTTAACTATAAAGTAAATATAATTTTGAAAAAAAGTTACAAAAGGTACAAGCATAACTAGAAAATGTGGGCGAATGGGAAACGCTGACAGACGCTGGGCGCGTAGTGTAGAAGCAAGATAGCGAAATCGAAAAGGTAATATACAAATCGTCAAATGTATTCTATGTCCAATACACGGAGGAGGCCTATGCCATGAGGCACGCCGAATTACGCGACAATTTAATAATAAAACAACAACAACAAAAAAAAATGAAATTGCAGCGAATTCGGAATAAAAAGGCTATATTATTATTATTATTCTATGTCATAATATGAATATGTATCGTATCCAGGCTATTAATAAAAGGTTAAGTGGGACCCGGACTAGGTTCTGTACAAATCTACACGTCAGCAAAAATAACTTTGTACCCCATAGTATTTCTACGAAAAACAAAATTATTTTTGCAGATCACTAATTTTCACTTTTTCCTTACTTGTGTTGTGAGGCTTAACATAACTGTTGTGTAACTTTCATGTAAACGTAAAGTATCCTACAAGTTTTGATTCCCACGGTTGAAATTAACCATCAAAAGTTTGTATCTTTTGATGTGTGAAATTTTTTATATGGTTGGATATCACAATGAGATGAGACAGAGATAGTTTTATTATTTCATATTATTTTCAATTTGATTCCTCCACATATTGCTAAGAAAAAGGGTCTTGACAACCAGACATTGATAACAAAGTGATCTTTATAAGAGTTCCTTTAATCCTTTAGGTATGGAACCCTAAAATTAACCCTTACACCTGAGCCAATATTAAAAATAGTTTTGTTATCACCAAGATTATGAGATCTGCTTTAGAAGAGAAATCAGTTTTATATGTGAAATATGTTAATTTATTAGGGGAAAACAAGCCAGCAGGTGACATCATAGCAATATTCAAAGTAAATGGAAGACATTGCTGGTCAATTGAAAGGGGAATATGGAAGATGGGCACTCAAGCTTCTTGGACTTCTTGTTCTTTCCAAACAATGTTTTTTTTTACCTATTGCTTTTTAAGTTTTTACCTACTACCTACATCTACTCTATTTGGTACAACATAATTATGTATGTTACCTATACTATGTATGTTCACACTTCATTGTTCAAAAATAAAAAACAAACAATTGATACACATTTAAAATGCATACACGTATAAACACAAACTTAACTGTAAGGGATACCAGTCAACATATTTGAATTATTTTTCCTAAAAAAAAAAGAAAAAAACGAAGACTTGACATCAGAGTATTAAGCCAAACAGGCACAATTTCTGAACAAAAAACAATTCAATTACATTTAAAAAGATTACAATTTTAGAGGAAAATTTACTGGTTTGTTATGCATTTATATGTAAACCTTCTTCTTATATATAAATATATAATATATATATTGCTGTTTGCTTGTCTCGCTAAAACTCGAGACTGGCTGGACCAATTTGGAAAATTTTGATATATGTATGTATGTAAACTCTTTATTATGCAAAATAAACAAGACAAATACAATTGACAAACACTGAGATATATTTGTGAAAGAGAATGTTTAAACACATACACACACGCACACACAACACACACACAAATCACATCTATATCCCTTACGGGGTAGACAGAGCCTAAGGTAATAAAACCTAAAGGCCATGTTTAGCATTATTGTGAGTGTATGGGTGGAATACAGATACACAAATCGCATCTTTGTCCCTTACGGGGAGGACAGACATTAAGGTAGTAATAGGTGGAAAGGGGAATCAAAAATAGTAATGGGTTGCTAGCTGCATCACCTATAACATAATTCATACCAAAGATTTAAATGGTGAGAAAATATAGAAACTGACTGACAGATGCTGTCTGATGGAGCAGGGATGAATACTTCAATTGAATACAAAATATATGAATAAACTAGCTGTTGCCCGCAACTTCGTCTGCATAAAATTTGTTTATCGCTATCCCGCAGGAATTACGCAATTTTCCAGGATAAAAAGTACCTAGCCTATGTGTTATTCCATACTATAATCTATCTATGTTCCAAATTTCATCCAGATCTGTCCAGCCTTTCTGGCGTGAAAGAGTAACAAACATCCATACTCACAAACTTTCACATTTATAATATTAGTAGGAAGTAGGATAAGTTTGGGTAGTATACAATAAAACGCATACTGTACCCAACCATAGAAAGTAATATAGTGGCCTGATATTCTGCATAACAGGGCCATAAGCTAACAGTTTAACAATTTTTATAATTGTGATAAGTATATCTTATTGAATCAGGCATTAGTGTTATATCGTAAAACATTCAAAGAATTATTACAGTTTTTAAATTATTACTTATCATTAAGAAAGCTGTGGTATCCCCCAGCGGTTTGATCTCCAGACTCTCAACCAGAGCATCACATGTCCAAAACAGGGTTGCACCAGTTTTTCTGGATTTCACAGCAAAATTCATTTGCAATTTACTGTGAAAGAAAACTAAGGAACTACACATACTTGCGAAGCCGATCAATGTTTTGTGTAAAATTACCAATCTGGACCAAGTCTGTGTTTGAACTACTGCTCAACCCCTTTAATACTGAGAGGTCCAGCAGCGTGCCAGTATAAAGACAGGATATGGTGCTAAGGAGTGAAATCAGTAAAATTTAAGTATACATATTTTGAAAGTACATTCAACTCACCTTCATCAAACCACTGGCAAACATTAAACTTTGTCTTGCTGTCTGTCTCACTCGGCAGATTCAAGTATCAAAACCACAAGAGTGAGTGAGACAGCAAGACAAACCCGAATGACACCCAAAAGGCTTACAAACTCTATACTGTTGTCAGGTAAGATTCTTCCCGCAACTTCGTCTATGTATTATGCATATAAGCCTTCCTCTTGATCACTTTAACTATTCAAAAAAACCGCAACAATATCCATCGCTGTTTTAAAGATCTAAGCATACATAGGCACAGACAGACAGACAGCGGAAAACAACTTTGTTTCATACTATGTAGTGATTTAGTCTTGAGCTTTTTCATATTGCGCTCCGAATTATAGAAAGAATAATCATGAGATTTCTGAATTACAAGAATCATTAGGATTGGTTCTATTATTTTGTTCCTAACATAGCATTAGGCATTGTAAACTATGTTCTCCTTTGCCTATTAATATGTGAAATTTTTGTAAATAACATACACAATATTATAAATTGTTTTCCGTTTGGAGACCCAATGTTTACAACCCAACTAGGACATTACTATTTTAAGTTTAAATTGCAATAGTTAGCAACTGAAGAACAGAGACATTTGTTATATAATAAAGATGGCAAATATGCAAGTGGGACTTTGAACAAAATCAATAAAAACTCTTATTACCCAATTTAAGTACATTCTTCAAATGATATTCCAAATAAGTACCAATAAGTCAATCTGCATCATTGGCATTTGGCACAAGTTAACAGACTTTACGCTACCTGTGTGACTTTTGAGTACATGATGTTAGCCATAAGCATATATTATGCAAGTTAAATGCAATAACTTCATATAACTAGTGTATATTTTAAGGAAACAAAATCATCAAATTCCAATTGACAATCATCTTACTGTGCTTTTAAGATCTATATATAAAGAAAATAAAGAAAGGAAGTATGTAATCGAAAGGTATAAAGTATGTAAAATATGGTTTATTATAAGCCGCACTAAATGCCATCGTTTAATAACACATTGCCAAGCAGAGGATGAGAGGCATGCAATAAACGGAAGTTAAAAGCCATTCTACATGTTTGATTATGATGCTCACCGTTGAATTCCTATAGGGATTTGATTGTGGATTGTAAGGCATAGGCCTTGGAGGGGGCCAGCCCGGCGCAGGGCCATAGCCTGCTGGAGGCTGCTCGTAGCTATTGGGGTAGCGATGCGGCGGCGCGCCGCTCGCTTGCAACAGCGAGTTAAGCGTCGGAGTAGGGCCCGGCGCTTGCGACGTTGGCTGCCCCGGAAAAAAACGCTGCTGCGGTGGCGGACCTCGCGGTTTACCGCCGAAGCCTGGCCGCTGAGCGTAATAAGGATCCGCGCCATCCGGATATCTGTATTGACCGTATGGGTCGCCCGGTGGCCGGTCCGCGACCCGGTCATGGCCAGGTGCCTCGCCGCCGTCTCGCGGCGGCCCTGGCTCACCTGACATCGGCGATTTACTCTTTGTATTCATGACGCCATCGGGCGGAACGCGCCCGACGGACTTGTCGGTGCCATTCTGTAATAGAGCGTTCCGAGATTCACTAAGCTGCTCCGATGGACTCTGATCTACGTTCGTATCACTACGCTGGGACTCCGCCTGCGTCGCAGCCATGTCGGCTGGTAGCGGACGGCCGCCTGCTTACACTTTGCTCTAGCGATCGACCGGCTCGCTTACGTTACGTCGAAATCGGGCGTCGGATTGCAAAACCGCGACGCGGACACTTCCATCACTAATAAGCCGATTAACTTCGCACAGAGTAACGCGAAACGGACGAAAAATCGTTCACCGACGCACACACATCGATCACATATCTACTCCATTGGCGTAAACGAGGTTAGGGAAAAGGTTACATAGCTAGCAGGCGTTTTTGTCACGTTAAAACAGAACATTTCATAGCACTTTCACGTTAAAAACACTTTGCATGCGATCACCAATAACAAAACTCATTCCTAAACCTATAAACGATTGAAATACTTGAAAACAGAACAATAGAATCACGAAACTTCCAAATTATTGGCGTCCGCCATTAAACGGACTTGATATTCTACAGCGCTTGACGACGCTTCCACCTATATTCACTGTGGTTGGAGGGAAGTATATTGGGTTAAAAACGAAGATTTCGTGGAGAATCTCTATAGCATTATTTGAAATATATCTATTCTCATGTCATAAATAGACTATAATTCGTTTATATAACGTCAATAATGGAAAAATATCGAAAATTGTTTGTGCATGTTTACATTTTCGCACTCTTGCGACCACGTAGTTACAACAGTAATACCAACCGAACGAGTTTTAGCTTGTGACAAGTTCCGCTGGCGCCAATGCGTTTATTCCTAACTTCACTGTATACTTCACGAAATAAAATACATTATAATGAATAATATCCGTGTTGGAAACTGCCTTTAACTATATTTAAGTTTATTTTGGTTTTGATATGAATAAACATGATTATATTTTAATCATAATTTGTTTTGTAAACAAATATTTAATATTTCTTAATGCTTACAGCGTCAAAAGGTTGTAGTTTAGTTAATTATATTTTTAAATTATTTTTGATTGCTTGTTGATTTATATGTATGATTAAGTAAAATAAATACTTTATTTTAATAACATTGGCTGTACAACGATCACTCTATCGCTATGTTAATTTCAACTTCAATTAAAAAGCAATCGCTCTCTCTATGATCAAAGTTAGTTTTCAATTACATAAAACTAATCGATTACTTAGCATCACGATAATCGAATCGAAAGAAAGTTCGATTTTCTTTCATGGTTTAATTTTAGTCGACACAACCGTCAATTTGAATTGATTTGAAATTGAACTGACTTTTGCAATGTGTGTTTGTCTAGTGTTTGTGTTTTGCAATCCTCCAGGGGTCCGAACTTGGGAATCGCAGTTTGTAACATAAAGCCCCTCATAATCTTGTATTGAATAGCTACTAATAGTGTGAGCGAAACGGCACGATATGAACTGCGTGCGGATTTAGGAGATTAAGATCTTAATACATATTATTACGCTACTGCCACACGATCTGAAAGTGGCACGAGAAGTAGGAAAGAAGTACCTTTCTTACCTGGACAGGTACCAGAACCTGAGAACCTAAAGTTTCATCTGTATCAAAATAAGTAATGTCTGATTGCTCTAGGGGCGACTATTACAGATATTATAGTGTTTCTTGCTTGTATGGTATGGCTAACGTGACCATACGTCCCGGTTTGGACGGGACAGTCCCGGTTTCAGGCAGTCTGTCCCGGTGTCCTCAGCGAAGCCAACTTCGTCCCGGTTTTGCAAGCAGACCCAACGATAGTTTAAAATTATACGTACACGTATCTAAAAACAAGACCCGATACCTATTTAAAAAAAAATTTGTTCAGTCGTCAAATACAAAAGTACGACTTAGAAGTCACGCCACTACTGGGGGCTTAGTAAGTCGTGCGAACTTAACTATTTTGTGTTTAGAGCTTTAATTATTTTGTGTTATTCTATCTTCTATATACTTGTAAAACACTAAAAACTTTTTTTTATTATATATTTCCGCAGATGTGTCCCGGTCTGACAAAATAAATAAATGGTCACGTTAGGTATGGCTCGTAGGTACACAAAAAATAATGAGTTCTCTCGCGCCACCTCATCATGGAATAAACAAACAACGACGCACTTCTTCAAGATTCTGAATTTGAACCCCCTAGACCTCCCCATTTCCCCATTAATCACGTAGTCGTGTTTGCCTTTGCCAGACACGGATGAGACTTTTAGAATAAGCGTTGCCATGGGCGTGGGGTTGGTAAATGATAGAAACGGAATTTTTAAAATTGCTTTATTTCATGTATAATTATGTATGTTAAAACGGAAGGCTTTTTCAAGACAATGTTGTAGAAGTTTGGAATTCAAAAAGCCATATAACTATTTTCAAACAGGCTGTTTTTCTTCAGACACACAGGATGTTAATAGTCGACTAGGTTTAATTGTTTAATTATTGATTGCACAGCAATACCATTTACTTGATTTAATATCCAAAATATAGTATGTGTCACAGTGAAAAATCTCCAAACATTATGAGACTTAACCCGTCAAGCGTCCAAGCGACATCAGTAGTCCCTAACTTTTTCGGGCGGGAAATGTCCTAGGGACTGGATTATGCAGTCCCTAAAAAAAGTCCCGAAAAAGTTAGGGGCTACTGTAGTCGCTTGGACGCTTGACGGATTAATGAGAGGCAATTCGTTACAAAAAACTTTTATACTCAGCGTCTCAAACAAATGTAGTACAGAGTACAGTAATACAATAATTGCCACGTATTTCAACACTGTATTTATTGCGTTTGGTCTCATGAAACCATTTAATGTAATAACAATCTAAAATTATTGTAATTAATTAGGTAAAAACATGTCAGAAATATTAAAAGCTTTAGGCACATGCATGCAGGTGGATATGGACAGTTTTTTCTGTATTTTTACACAAAAACCACATCGGTCATATTCGACACGTATCGCGCATCTTTTTTCAATAATCCTCGAACACAACGCTACATTTTAGTTGAGCTAAATTATTAGTAAATGCCAAATATATAATTCATACTTATTAAAATAACGTTATGTTTTCTTTTTCAATATAAATCTATAAAAAGTATACATAAATTAGCTATGGCATATTATTTTTCTTAACAATAAAACAAATCTCAAATTTAACCTAATTTAAGTACAAAGATCACGGCTTCAAAACTATAACAAAGTGACAGATCTGCTCGTGAAAGCCTATAGTCGTAATGACTCATAGAGCCCATTAAAAAAGGTGATATGGGACCATTCACCATATAAGCTCTTCCCTCAACTGATTTCAAAGAGTTCCCTCTGCCTCTATTGCCAACAGATAATAGCATGTCATATGAATGTGGGGTGCCTCATTATTGTACAAGGTTCTAATACTTTGTGCTACTTAAAATACTCTATTGATTTATCTTGAAAAAATAGTGTATTTGTTATTCACATATCTTTAAAATGTCAAATTTGGAATAGGTACTAATGAAGTTAGTCATCAATAAATTTTAATTTCAAATCGGAATGTTTGCCACTTGACCATCTATTTCTGACGGGCGCTTAAATTATAAAACAATTTCGATATGCCACTATAAATTTTATTATCTTATTTATTAATACTGAAACAGTTCTAACGTTGCTCCAATAGCCTATACGTCTATGAGTTAATAAGGCAGTTCTTAAACTCAACTGTTCTTTATTTACTTTAAAAATACAATGTTTGCAATCGAATCGCATTTCAACAATAACAGAAAATTGTTTGTGTTACACACCAATGTTACTGTCGAATGCCGTCGTGCGATCCAGTGTTCCTCTATATTACATTTTCTAAAAAACTCAGTGTTAATTATGTAGTCAGTTTAGTTATGTTAATTTAAGTTTACTTTGTTTTTTATAGAATTTCTCTCTCGTGTTTACTTCACACGGATGATAAACTAGCCTTTGAAGTACAGGTTTGCAGATTGTAGATTCTTGAATATTAAATTCCTAAAACCGCCTATTTCACAATGAATTTTCTAGGTTATTATAAATGTTAACTATTATTTATGCGCATTACAGCTGTAAGCTAAAATGCCAACTAAGTTAGACAGTGAAGAGGTGAGGATTGTTTCCGAAACTAAAGTGAACACGGGTATACTCAAAAAATCAGAAACTTCCGATTCGTGTTGACCCACTCACGCTCAAGGCTACGTTCACAAAGCTCACCATCTGCGCAAACAGCACTTCCGTCATATTCGTGACATCATTAAACTGACGTCTTCAACACTTTTTTTACTATTATCACTATCAACATTATTTCTTCTGGTGTGTGATGATTTACCCCCTTATTCATAAACGCTCTATATGCATCTGCTAACTTAGCATTCGTTTGTCCTTGCCTGTGATAGGTCAAAGTCAATGTGACAGATGGACAAATGATTGCTAAGTTAGCAGTGGCGTAACTGTACCATCTGGGGCCCGTGGCAAATTCTTTTGTTGGGGCCCTATCAGTAAAAGTCGTCACGTTGTACTCAGTTTAATTTTAATATTTTTGAGCTCGCGGCCTCTTGGGCCGGGGCCTTCTTGGGTCGGGGGCCCGTGGCATTTTGCCAGTCCTGCCACCCTATTGTTACGCCACTGTAAGTTAGCAGAAGCCTACAGAGCGTTTATGAATAAGGGGGTTAGTGTTTGCAGGGGTGCGAGTCGGGTTACCTCCGCGTATGGTCAATAGCTGCGGTTCGTTTTTGGATCCGTCCGAGGGGAAGAGCAGTGCTTGGTCCGGTGCACCCTGGGGATCGGTTAATGATTTCCTGGCCGATTCTGAGGATTATCCGTTGGCTAAGAGCCCCACAAGGGAGGACAGGGGTCTTTTGACCGTGTTCTACCGTACAATATATATATCAATACTGTATTTATTACTTTGACTTTGGCGAAATCATCGCATCGATCGATGGGACCATATTAAAAAAAGAAGTGTTTGCAAACACTACCTTCGTAAACTGTACGGTAGTTGGCGTTGCATGCGCAGATGGTAAGCTTCGTGAACATACGTCAGTGTTTAAGAAAGTGTGAGGGACGATAAACACGAGCTTCGAATTTCGATTTTAGAGTACGCCAGGACCGCACGGCGCAAACTGTGGTCTAGTTTAGCTTAGTAGTGGTTAGTTTAGCACGACAATCAGGAGGATCCGAACTCTGACATCCACGACAGATACTTCTGTATGTCCCCCTTGGAGACTGATTTGTTGCATTTGTTCAGCGCTTCGAGGAAATCTTGCTTGGTGACTGGCAGGTCTAGTTCTTCTTTGGCCAGCTGTTTGATCTGCTCCGGCTTGAGGCCGGCGATTTTTCGACGCATTGACATCATGGAAGCGTCCCTGTGATGTAGATAAACGGGTTAATTTGACTCGTAAAGACTATATTTACTTACATACATACAAACATACATAAATCACGTCTTTATCCCTTACGGGGTAGACAGTCTAAAGTAACAAGACCTAAAGACCACGTTTAGCAGTATTGTGGGTGTATGAATTGAGAGGGGAATCAAAATAATGATAGGTTGCTAGCCACATTGCCTATTATAATTATTATCTATACTAATATTATAAAGAGGAAAAATTTGATTGTTTGTTTGTTTGTTTGCATTGAATAGGCTCCGAAACTACTGGACCGATTTTAAAAATTCTTTTGCCGTTAGTAAACTACATTATCACTGAGTGATATGTCAGTAGCCTATGGGCTACTTTTTACCGCGGGAAAATACCTATTCCTACGGGAAAATTAATTTATCGCGGGCGAACCTGCGGACGGAAGGCTAGTCTCACAATAAGGGTTGGATAAAAGACATATGTGGCAGACTTGCTAAAATTCTATAGAAAGAATGCAACAGACGAACATAACATTTGCAGCTCGCAACAACAGCAAGCCACTTCAACAATTAACAAATGCAACCAACCTGCAAACATTAGTGATATCCGCTCCGGAATAGCCGTCAAGTTTCTTGGCAATGGATCGCAGGTCCACCTCGGGATCCACCTTGACCTCCTTCAGGTTGATGGCGAGCAGGGCTTCGCGGCCCTCCTGTGTGGGCAGCGGGATGTAGATGCGCTTCTCGAGCCGACGCCGGAGCGCCTCGTCTATGTCCCAGGGGAAATTCGTCGCGGCCAGTACCATTACCACCTAGAAATATAAAAAATTGTATGAGTATCCATACTAATATTATGGCCGAGACCTGAATGAAAAGGCCTTTGAGCCTATCTATTTCTTGTATATTCTAAAATAAAGTAAAAGTATCATTATCACCTGTAAATCTAAAAGTGTGTCTGATTGTAGAGACAGTTCCAGTCTCAGGGATGGATAGGATAGTTTTTATCCCAGAAACTCGCATAGTTCTTGCGGTCAACAGCTAGTATGTTTTAAATTATACTACGCTTTCGAATTGCAAGCCCAGTTGCTACCAGTTGTTGAGTATTTGTGTAAAATCGAACATTGTCGAACACGGAGGAAATTTTAAGATGGGGTCATTCAGGGCTTATACTTCCATATTCGAAATTTGTATCGAGTTTGAAGCCGATATCTATCTATGGCAGGTTAAAACAAACGTTGCGGCCCCTCAAAGAGACCATATAAAACTCTTTGAATTACGCTAACCTGCATTTACAGACTTCAAAAATTCATAAACAGTACAGTCAACGAAATAAGTGTAACTTTCCGTTCAAAGGTTGACTTGTATGTGTGCGTGCACACACACTACAAACCTGTATGTGTCAGTTGATCAGTCAATGAACTAGCTGCATTGTGTACGAGCGTTTGATTACTCTCCGACATCTACCCTCAGACTTCTCAAAGGTCATTAGACGTCATATTATTTTATGATTAAAACTTTGGCTGGATTTCTAACTCAAGCCAGAAAAAAACGAAACTAAGCAAAGTCAGTAAGATGCCGTTACGAGGTATAGACCGACCGCTTAAATAAGTCTTCGCGGGCGTGGTTGCGGGGCGCGGGGTAGGACGACCGCGGGGACCTCTCGGTGCTCCCGCACCTCTCTCAGCCCCCCTGCACCGCGCGGGCGAGGACTCGTTTAAGCGGTCGTTGTATAGTATGAACGTTACCTTGGCAGGCTCGTCGGTGGCGGACCCCAGCCCGTCCATCTGCACGAGCAGCTCCGACTTGACGCGGCGCGACGCCTCGTGCTCGCTGTCCGAGCCGCGCCGCGAGCACAGCGAGTCGATCTCGTCGATGAATATCGTACTCGGCGCGTAGAACCGCGCCTGTACACCACAGTCAGTGAACGTTTAATACTAATTGAGGATTTACTGACCCTCATGCTCCCGCGGCGCCCCCCAGTGGCAGCGAGGGAATACCGGCGAGTTTTTAGTGGGTATGCCTCCCCCGCCTCCTTCCACTCAGGAGGGGGGCCGGGGAGGGGAGTCCCACATAACTTCCCCACGGCGCGGTGGTATGCGTAACGCATATTACCATCGCAAAAAAAAAAGGCTGTCTAGTACGTAAGGAATAAAGACATGATTCATGTATGTGGTTGGGTGTTAGGCTTCGTGAACACTCCCATATTGTCAGCGTGAAATAGTTCGTGACACCCAAAGTAGCCAAATAGTTGGCAACAATTCATTATTACAGTTGAAATAAGGTCGTGTAATAGTGTTGCTAACTTTTTGGCCACTTTGAGTACATTGTACATATTATTCATCATAATTTTGGGTTCAAAATTAAGTAACGACAGTGTGAGAGTTTATCCCCCTTATTCATAAACGCTCCGTAGGCTTCTGCTAACTTAGCAATTGTTTGTCCTTATCTGTCACTTTGACATATACCTTTCACAGACAAGGACAAACGATTGCTAAGTTAGCAGAAGCCTACAGAGCGTTTATGAATAAGGGGGTAAGTCTTTACCATCTCAAACAGCAACCGCACGAGCTTCTCCGACTCGCCGCGATACTTGGAGGTGAGAGTGGAGGAGGACACGTTGAAGAACGTGGTCCCGCACTCGGTGGCCACCGCCTTGGCCAGCATGGTCTTGCCCGTGCCGGGCGGGCCCACCATCAGAACGCCTTTCCACGGCCGCCGGATGCCCTGCAAAGGGAGTACATACCATCAGTACAGAATACATTTACCGCTGTCACTGGAAACTAGGTCGTGTATATCAGTGTTTTTTAACCCGTGGATCAAGAACCCCTGGTCGCAGTACTTCTTTAGGGATCCGTAAACTTAAAATATGCTTAGTTTAATAAAATCATAGTGATTAATATTTGTATAATACAGTCTGCATCATTTTTTTTCCTTTCAATTTGAGCTTTGCATGTGATAGTTGTGAATAAAGTTTGCATCTATCTCTCTATCTATCATATAGTATGGACACGCCATATTATTTCTATGGTGTACAGAACAATTTGGCCGACTTGGATGCTTCAAACTATATGACGCTGTTATGTAAGAGAAAACAATGTACTAAATGCGGAAGGGAATGGGGGTCACCCTGATCTCACTAAGATGTTCATAGCCTAACTTCAAGGTTCAACTCACCTTGAAAAAGTCAGGCATCCACATTGGCAAGACAACGGCTTCTTCTAACAGCCTCTTGGCCTCTGAAAGGTCCGCTATGTCATCCCATCGAATGTTGGGATTCTTTTGTACTATATCCCGCTCTGGAAATAACAAATAATCCAATCATGTAAGGTAATTAGACAAGTAGTAGTCAGCATCAGCAGTAATCATTCCAGGAAGAATAGGGTGCGAGGGGGGAATTCATACTAGAAAAGTTGCACCCATGTGTTCTAGGCCAGATATGGGCCAACTTCTTTTATCTGGGTCAAAAGAATGTAACATTCTCCTCATTAGATAAAGCGGTTGAGTGAAGCGTCTTAAGCTTGAAAAGGTAACATATGTAAACTTAGTAAGGATAGTATGGATAAGAATATGGAAGTAGGGATTGATAAATGTTATAAAGGTAAGGATCACGTGTTAGTTGTTGGCAGTTGGCACTGACCGAGCATGTCGACCAGGTCTCCGTCGCAGGCGGCGGGCGGCTCGAAGCGTCGCTCGTCGTCCTTGTTGTGCTTCTCGTCGTCCGTGTCGCCGTTGTTGTTGTCGCGGTCCTGCTTGTCCTTCGTCGTCGGATGCTCTTTGCTGTTGCTTTCCTTTGCCTTTGCTGGAGATTTTAAAAAATGTTTTTTTGTCAACCGAGCATAATTAAATGCTTTGTAAATGCCCATTCCTCCCAAGATTTGAAGACGACCAGATTGTAACGTTCAAGGAACAAGACGTAGGTAATTCCAATCCCTATAGGTTCGGGTATATACGCCGTTTACTTGTATCTCCTTGTGAACATCAGAAATAGGTACTAATTTAAATGAATAAGACGTTCGTTTCTAGTATTGGGATTGGGGCATATGGACTGGAGACGATTGGAAGTAACATACCACTATGACTCTTGTTCCCGGCCAGCTTCGGGTTCCGTACGTCAGAAGTCTTTCTCTGCGAGGTGGTCGGGTTCCGCGTGGGGGCCGGCTTTTTGTTGTTGGCTCGTGGGTTGTTCCGCGCCGAACGCATCGTCGGCGGGCCTCTGTAACATCGATCATTTCGTGAGAAGAGAAAATACCTAATTGCAATAACGACGGAAATTGAGATCTACCAAAGTACTCGCCAGATTTAAGAATGATACATAAAACTTTTGATTGATAAACGACTGGAGGGACTGCGAAGATTAGGTAAGTTAGTAAAAACCATGTAAAGATGTCGGGCAACTGCTCGAGCATAGGACTTCAGTGCCAAAAAGACGTTAAATTAGTTTCTCTTCCAAGGTCAATAGTTACTTATTACTTGCATCAGCAGTGTAGCCCTAGAACTGAAAGAAGGATGATGGAAGAAGGATAACGAGTGACGCAAGATGGTTTTGTCCCGTTAAAAAGCACATAATAGCAGCTTCTGAACTTTTTGAAAAACAGTGTGAAGATGGAATAAAAGAAAAGGAAAGGGTTCTTATTCTTTTACTCCTTGTAGTTTGTTAATACTGACTTGTGTTCGACGCTTGTGGGCGGCGGCCAAGCATTGGGGTCTCGGTCGGGCGGCGGCGGCCAGATATCGGGGTCGAGCTCGTGTGGCGCCGGGCCCCACATCGGGTCGCGCGTCGGGAAGTCATCGTAATCTGCAACGAAAGGGAACCTTAAGCGCCTTCTACTGGGCAGAGAGCATAGGCTGGCAGGACTGGCAAAATGGACTAGCTCTAAGGGGCCCCGAACTGGCTAGGCCTAGAGCACAGAAGGGACGATGATGCACTTCTCTATATTGAGGAAGGAGCCCTGACGAATTTGCCATGGGCCCCAGACATTATAGTTACGCCACTGATGGTACATTCTTTATATCTCCCCATATATAGCTATTTACGCTTATTGTATACGTGTGGAGTGGAGTGAGTGCCTATCTTACTTTAAACGCTTCAATTTTTGATTCGACACCGTGAATACTGAGATGTGGCCTTGTCAGCTTGCGTATTTTTCCTACGCTTGTAGTAGGTACTTACACGTAAGTATTTTTTACAACAACTCATTCTACAGACAGCAGCACTATACACAATTACTCGTTTTGGAGCACTCTCAAAACTCTTCGAAGTCACTTCGGTTACTAGTTACAGAGTTAAGTGCTTGTGAGGAAAACATTTCTGGTCACAAACTTTGGAACTAACCTTGGTCGTCGTATTTAAGTTTTTTAATATCTAGGGCTAGAATACTAGATACTAGTCTATATATCTACCTACATTTTTTTGTATTAATTTGCTGAAAAACGTCGATGATTCACGGGAATTTGTGTCAAACACTGTTCACAAAACTGTTTTTTTTATTATTTATTCTCAAGCAATATTTACTCTTATATAAAATCAGACAAGCATTCTTCGACAGACATGGTGAAGTAATCAGTTAATTTATTGAAGATCTAAAGATAATGAGAGAAGTCGTTACGCATACTCTAATATTTATACCCATTTAATTTAGATCACTAATATGACTTATTACAATTTACTCGGCTTCTGTTACAGAATAATAAAATATAGTATTACTTATTAATTTATGCACGTCATAATTAATTAGCTTATCTATAAATTTATCGATGCACTTGTACAAGGCTTCCCTTGTCAGATAAGTATGATAACAATAACATAAATGAACGAAGTATTTAACGAGATGTAGTTACGTCATGCAAATATTGTGAATTCATTTAACTAGGTACTTATGACATCTGACATTTACATTTATTGATTGAAATGGGTCAAATCAATTTTCTAAGGTATCTCAGTACCGATTTGAATAGGTACTGCAGAATAATTACAGCAAGCCGTCGCATTCAACTGACGAATAAAATGAACAGAAAAATATATTAACTATCAACTAAAAAAAATTGCCGGTTCCATATTTTGTGACAATAAGTACTTACTAAAAGTAAACAAATGACTCAAAAAGCTTTTAATATCGACGTCATTTAACAACAATATCCGGAACAGGCTAAGTGCCTTTTTCAGCTAGTCACGATTCATTCATTAATAAAATGAGCCAAAACACTGCAATACTCAATACATTGCCAGTTCTAACTATAAAAACCCCAAGAAATACTTAGTCTCGATACATATTACTAAAAGAAGAACTTTAGACGCATGAATGTTCCCTGAGCGACACCACTGTCCATGAGATTTTCTTCGCAACTTCATCGCAATAAAGAATTCGAGTCCATCGGCCTTGGGCCTGCACCGTTCTGACACGACTACAGTTAATCTCGGCCCCCTACAGACCGATTAGTTCTGCGTCGATGTTACGGTACTCGTAATAGTCAAAACAAAAGAACTATGCGGTCTGGTATAGTTCTTTCATCTCCGAGCCAGTTCTTCAGAATACGGCTGTATAGCGATGGCAGTAAGAGTGTCCCCGTTTGTTTTATTCAAGTAGATTTTAATGATTTATGGATGACTTGCTACGATTAACTGTAGACTGAATGGATTTCGATGTGATAAATTTACTCTAATTGTACACTCAGTCAGAATAAGAGTACAGTGTTTGTTTTTTGACCTAAAGGTAGGACACAACCTTACACCTACACAAAATAAATGTGTCCTGCATGTCAGGTTCTACAAACAACATTTAAACACTTATTATTTTAACCTATAACCTAGAAAAATAAAACCAAGTAATATGACACGTCCTGATTCACGAAGAAAATTTAATTTTCACTGTTTCAGTGTTCGCGGTTGACCTCAGATTCTTTCAATTCCGTCACGATAAAATGAAAAACTACAACAACAAACGAACAAACATTTGACAACCGCTAATGGGCCGTTACCCCGAATGACAAGCGTGAGACAGCTCTAATTTGGCATCATTTATTTCACCTAAACATTTTCTCACACTATGACAAAAGGCCGTAAAGAATGTATGGAGTCTGATATTAATTACGCACGGCTTTAAAATTTAGCTTCGCTTGTGTAGTTCAAGAAACCGCATAATGTCTAGATCGAAGATTGAAAAAGGCATGACATATAATACGTACAGTTACAACGCGCTTTTCTTGAGTTTGTCGTCAAATTTTGAAATAAATAAACACGTAGAAGTATTTGTCTGTAATAGTTTCTGTTACAATCCCGTTTAAAATGTCCCTTTCAGATCATGCAGCAACCAACAATGAAACAGGAAGTCAGCTATTTTATAGTATAGTCAAATAATTCTAGCTTTCCGAAACTAGGTTAGTGAAAGGCAAGAGCTTGACTAAAAGCTGTGACAAATATGGCTTTAATAACTGATCCGATTGTTCTGATAATGCTTGGGAGTTTCTCGACTGGTCCGGAGCCGGCGAAAGGTACGCAACAACGTGTTGCATTGTTTGCGAGTCGCACTACACCGATTGTGGTTCAATTAAGGGGAAATGTAGTGTTTTGGTTTATGTCGAAACTGCGCGAATGGAGGCTAAGGCCGAATGTGGCTAAGTGGTTGCATATGCACCATCTTGAATGAGTTCTCCGTTTTGCATCTTAAAATGGTGCGATACTTAAAAATAATGGCGTGGAGAATAAAAAATAACAAGCTAATTTGGCGGTTGCTAATTGAACATGCAAAATATAGTGAATAAGAAACGAGTCAGCCAAAACGTTTTGGATGTACCGTTAGAGTCACGCAAAATGATAACTATAATAGCTGCAGCATCAGGTCAAGGCTTCAGATTACTATAGTCATTGAACCTCTGTGTGTAATCAAATGTGAATGTGGTAATCAAAGCACAGCTGGCGCAGATTGGATTTTACATCCTTCTATGCTCAATAAGCACGTATTCAAGCAATGTGAAATTTGATTGTGCCGGGAAATAACTAATACAAAGTACTTCAAATATAAATTTTCTTACTTATTTGTTCAGAGATCTTAACAAAACCGCTTCATATCGTTTCTACGTGGAAAAATGGAAGCAGACTCGGAAAGGTAAAGCATTTATTTTTCAAAAGCGTCATCGCTCATCAAATCCAAGTAATCCAACTAAATTCGAAAACAATCAAAATGTAGCCAAGCCAAGCGCAGTGCCGTAGCAACAACGGTTTTTTAACGTATACTCGTACAACATGGATCATTTAATAACAATTATAATGCAAATTGGAAAGTCGATTTCATCTGTCCGTCACGCTCGATTACCTCGCAGCCCGTCTGAGAGAAGCTTGTGGCAACAAAATTGAAAGTGACATAAAAGCATATTGCATAAGGCTTTTATTAGCATAGAGGATTTGAATATTAAGCCTTATAGTTATAAGCGGTGTCGATACGAAACTGACTTGTTAGATGACTTTTATGGTGGATTATTTATTGATATATATAATTTCCTGGACTGGAATTTCCTGTTTAGTCTAAGTGTGTTGTTGTATAATTGTTGTTATTTATATTATACCGATTACTGATAACCAGATATAGCAAAATGTAACTTAAGCAAGAAAAACACCTAAAAATATCTTGATGTGAAATCAAAATACAGCATACGTTGCAAATTTACTTTGCCTCTTCGCTTTTCTATATTATAAAACAATCTTGTAACACGTCAATGATAAATATAAAAAGGGTCAAAACAGTAATCTAGTTTTGTATTAAATATCTTCTTACGTTCATCCCAAAAGCTTTCCCGAGTTAGGATGAGATTTAATAAGAACTATTGAACTAGTGAAGGATACTAGGACTTTAACTGTGGATAAGGCACTGAGCAACTGGAGTAGGAAAGAAGAAACTTAAAACAATTCAAGAATACTAAAGAAACAGACAGAACCAGGAAGAATGAAACAAAAACTGCAGCGATCAAATGAAGGAGAAAGGCAAGCGATGAAAGAACTAAGGGATGGCAAACTGAGTTGATGCTTAGGCTTCGGTTCTAAGCGAATACAGTGGACAGCAGAATGTCTCGCTTTTCTCTTCTACTTCAAGCAGCTAGATTACTCACAGTGGAGCGAATTACAGTTCTAAAAAATTACAGTCGGTAGCCCTAGTCCACACCTATAACAGGCAGACGATAAGCCTTTCCCTTCCTGTCCCGCCATTGTTACAGCATTGACATAATGGCACCCATTATCGCGTGTCGGACTCCAATCGAAGGTCAAAGTCGATTAACATTTCGACTTAGGGCCGATGACGTGCGTACGATGTTTAAGGCAAGCTTAATTGGTTTTGTCTATAATTGATCCGTTCAATATTTTGAATCGGATTTGTGAAAGGTCGTGTAGTTCACTGGGATTGTTGTTATAGACTCCGGAGATGATTTTTAACTTCAAATGGTATTGTGTTTACTTTATAATTATAACTTCCTGTGTCAATGACTGTATGATATAAAATCACATAACTGTCACGTCGTTGTTTATGAGTATTAAACTTCCAATATCATTAAGTATTTTTCCTGTTATAAGTAAGCGTACAAGCCAACGGCGGTGGTCTCACAATCCATATGAATTTCAGTCAATGCACGAACACGACCACAGTGTGCGTCTTGCATTTATTTTATTGACATGTAAAATCATGATGCACGCACGAAGTCGTGCCAGGAAACATCCGTCGTCCTTAGACCATCTTTGATGAATTCAGTACATCTTTATGCGGTATAATCTCAGATTGTGCTTGACGTTGTTTTCCACCGTGAAGCTGATCTTATTCTGATCAATGCATTATTCTGAGGTGAAACGGTGTTCGGTCGTTAGATTAAAGATGAGCGTAGGTTTCTTTACTACCTTTTAGGTAAGCTAGATCGATCGCATGTACTAAGAGCGGAGGTCGCGTGCTTAGAATACCATTACACATCTTGAATGAAAATTAGTAGCTAAGGGGCTTTTAACTACTCTTTATAAGGGAAGTAAGTAAGTGCACCGATCGACTCCGATATCTGTAGAATATGACTTTTTATATTTCACGAATATTGTCTAAGCTCCAAAAATTATACCAATCCTGGCTGGAGGGACGCCTTAACCCGTCAAGCGTCCAAGCGACTACAGTAGTCCCTAACTTTTTCGGGCGGGAGGCTTAAAGAGAGAGCGAAAAGCATATATAGCGAGTTGTCGTTGGCTCTTCCAAGGGCGGAAGACCTGGCCAGTGGCGTGAATGCATAATGCAGTCCCTAGGACATTTCCCGCCCGAAAAAGTTAGGGACTACTGTAGTCGCTTGGACGCTTGACGGGTTAAGAAGATTGGATTCGCAACGAAAGCAGCCTTCGCACTTCTCCAAGCACAAAACTCATACATCAAACAGACTTTCAACACTTAAACAAGTTATGTCGAAACGTTTGGACTTAAGCGTAGGAGGAAGTTAATTAAATCTTATGTTAGTGTAACCAAGGACATAAATAACACAGCATTAACATAACGTTTTGCATCAAACGCTGTACCACTTGCACTGACTGCTAAGGAACTATTAGCATGTCGGAATCGTGTACGGATAATAAGGCATGGTTGATTCAATTTCCATAAGAACCGCAACCAACCGAGCGATGGCTAGAAAAAAACCGGAAATTAATTTTCATTGAGGTTTTCAGCCACTTTGCGAACGACCGGCTTTTCTTCATTACTGGGTTAGCAAACATGTTGCGGAAATCTTAAAATTTTTAAGATATTTACATTATGCACGCGAGAACAGCAAATAAAAGCAATACAAAACAGAAATACAATTGGAAACGAATTTTGGGATTCGGATTCGACGTTTTATTGGCTTTAAGCAATTTCTGGATTATATCTATACTAATATTATAAAGAGGAAAGATTTGTACCTATTTTTGTATGTTTGTATGTTTGTAATGAATAGGCTCAAAAAGTACTGGGCCGATCTGGATGAAATTTGGAACATAGATAGATTATAGTCTGGAATAACACATAGGCTACTTTTTATCCCGGAAAATTGCGCGATTCCCGCGGGATAGCGATAAACGAATTCTACGCAGACGAAGTTGCGGGCAACTGCTAGTATTATATAAGCTCATAATTATTTAAAGCGTCGAAAAGTTTCAAGGTATTGTCGAAACGTGAAACTAGTAATTAGGGCACTTCGTCAAACTTTTGACGTATTTCCTTGTAAAGTAGGACAAAGTGTAACAAGGGAGAAATATGGTTTACTAGGGCAACGCCCGCGCGATCTACATTCGAAGTATTCGGAATAAGCATTAGCATGTTCATTTAGCAAATAATCGTATATTTAATTATTATGTAGATCAACATTTACATATGAAATGACGCATAGTTTTTTAAGTGTTGTCACACATTGAAGCAACGCAACCAAAGTCTAGGTCTGAGTATCTTTTTTATCAGACGCTAACACTTATTCGCTTATTCGCCGAATAATCGTAATATGAATAAATGTAAAGTGAAGTCTTTACGGCTTTATGTTAAACAAACTTAGTTTTCGTTAATTAACTTGACAAGACATTTAATTGTATGATTATTATCGCTGCAATTACCGGTGACCTGACTTTTTGCACCCAAAAACATAAATTATGTAATTTTCACCCGATTTCAGGTGGCATTAGACCGCCTATGAACTACACAGTACATGGTCAACATCGTAATTAAAAAAAAACACTTTTTCATCCCATTGTGAAACTATGATTGTGATATGGTAATATCTTCATTCGTATTAGCCACAGAGAATTGTATTGCAGTACAACACCACTGAACAGAGTTACTTGCGTAAACACTTACAAAACTAACCGAATTCAGATAAATAGATAGATAAAGCCCGCGCGTACAATTGTTCGGGGCTTGATGTCTGAAGTATCCATGATTAAATTTATGTTAATGTGCTAACTTAGTTAAATCAACGTCGCATCACATCACTAACCGATACCGAAGATTCTAAAATTAAATGCCGCCATTTGACTTCCAACAAAAAGTAATCGTACACATAGTCCACTGTTCAAAATACTAGGCCTCATACGATTATTTAAGGAATAAAAAGAAAATAGACACGTCTATGCCACCGCCCTTCCTGTTGGCTACATGCCGCTTGCGGCCTGAGCCTCATATCTTTCCAGCAAAGCTAACACGCTCAATACGCCCTTTCCCAACTAACTCAGGACCAGAAGCCATTCTCTAATGCGCTTGCCATCCAAATCGTTTCCACAATCTCCTTCCACTGCCATCTCAAACCTTTTGAATGGAATGGTGACTACGCTTGTGACCGTGCGCGCGGCAGTAAGCCTTTCAATTTGGTTTCAGTTACTACTACAAATTTACTGCAGCAAAAAAGCAATGATTTATGAACTTACTGCCAGTCATAGGCGTGATAGCTTTTTCTCCTTCATGCTGGAACATCTGCAACGTCGCCACTGTCGACTTCAGCTGCTCATATTCCCGTGCCATTTGTTTTTGGACCTGATGCAAGAAAAAAAAAATGGGTGTTATTAAAGTAAGTAAAATTAAATCCAGTGTGGTTTTAAAGTGGCAATGACCGTATTCAAAACTGTAATTGGAAATAACTTAGATCTATGTAGATAAAGATAGAACAGCCAATGCATTCAATCGGACATTTAAATGTGAATACAAAGTTGTACTGATCTTCAAGATAACGTCTGATGAAACTATGCAAGTGCTACAGAAATATTTTTGCACGTTTCAAATAAAAGGTCGAAGTAAAAGGAAAAGAGTGGCTTCTTTGGTGGTAGGGTTAGTAAATCTTGAATGTAACACATGAACAGTGAAAGTGGACACTGGACAAACCTACAATTGAGGATGTTCGCTCAAGAGAAACTTGATTCGTGTAAATACCGGTTATAAGTTATCAAGCCATAAAAAGGGCTATGCCGCACAAACTCGAGATTCTTAAATAAACAAACATTGTAATGTAAAGCTAAGTGCCAGTAGTACGTCTAATGTAACATGTAAATAAAGAACGAATGGTACTTTGAATTTAGAGGCGAAGATTTGTTAAAATTCTCCGGTCCAGTAAAAGTACAGTTACAGTTAACAACAATATGACAAAATTTGGAGTGAACTGTAAATGACTTTACAACCACGTTGCGTACATAATTTAACAAGCGTGCGACGCTGTCACCTAACGTTTTCATTCATAAACAACCTACTTCTTAGGCAAGTACCTAATAATTTTAGCACAATAGACAATTAAATTTAACGATGTTTGACTTAAAAAAATATGTGTAATGAATGTTTTACGGAGAAAAAGCTACGGTAAAAGCTAATCATTAATAGACAAACGTCGACAGAACACGAGACAATGAGTGACATACACCTACCTACATGAGCAATTTCTTCCTTCACCAAGTACGCACAAAAGTGAAATTCGATCTCCCACACCGATTAGCACACAATGATCTCAAAGGCCAACAATAAAAACGTTCCCACACAAAATCTTATCCGTTGTGTAATATGAATATCCGACTAGGATCTCTCACTCACTGAATCCATCAGCAAAACCTTAACCAAATGAGCAACGAATTGGAACACTAAACGCCCGAATTCACGTGAAAATCGATGTTGATGTTCACAAAAGCAATCGAGGAGTTTCACTGAAGCAACCACCCCAAATGCGTCACAGCACTAATGATACACTTTACAGCGACAGGTTCAACGACCCGGTTCGCGGCATCAACACTTGGGAACCGAACGGTGACATGCATGACAATATAAAACGACTGTGACGGACGAACGACAAAAGAACAAATGCTTGGCGGCCATCCAGCCACTGAATTAGACTAGGTGACCTAAACCGACTCAAAGCCTACCGCCTCTTCAAGCACAATAAACCGCGCCATGAACCAACTCTAGCGAAACTAAGGACTAAAATATACTAAGCATAAGTAAAGGATTTTATTGCGCGTGTCATATGAATGGGACTAATTTAGTGCTAATATCGCGCGAATTATAACTATGAGTTGTGATGCCGGGTACCGACATGTCTCGCTGACTCGCCGGCTAAATGCTAATAAGCTGACTAATGAGCGAATCTAAAGCTTGTTAGCTCTTGCTGCATATGTATTTTGAGATTACAGTGCGGCAGAAATAAAAACAAAACATTAGACGCTTGTTTCTTTTTAGTGATTATCTAAGCATGATAATAAGTAAGATCCGATCTTCCTACCATGCGTGAACAAGAACTAAGATTAGAAATAATGCTAGGACACTACCTATTTGCTACGGCGTGTGGAACGAAATGCCTTCGTCTTGGTGATTTTGAATATGTCGCAGCATAGCATAGTTGTTAATGTTGCTATATTCGTATGAAATGAAATCCAATTATAAGGTAGTACGTCCGGACAGAAAGGGGCCCGTCTGATTGGATAGCGTTTTTACAGACATTCCTCGTAATATCTAATTGTTCCGCGTTCCACATGATTACCCAGTGATGAAACTAGATGATTAAAACATTGCCTTCGCGTGAGTATGATAATATGCAAATCCAGAGGCTGAAGAACCGCGCATGCAACTATAAGCGAGTTAGTAAAAGTGTAACAATTTAATTACACCCATGCCATTGGTATTTAGTCGCGGACTGACTGCTACATTATCGTCAGTAAGATGGCGGAAATTTCACGATATGCCTTGATAGGGAGTCGTAAAACTTCGACAAGACGCAGCGGTTTGAAACGTGAACGATACCATAGTGACTTTAATATATCTATCATTTGAAAAAATCCAAGTGCGGACAGTAGCAGATATCTCATTGGCTACCAAGGTAACGTGCCATTTGAGGGTTGAATCCCCGCCCTAAAATTCTTTGGGAAAACGCAAGTAATTAAAAAAATCCAAAAGATCTACCAGCATTACACATCATCGCATCGCTCCATTTCCTCAGACATCTGTGGCGGATAGCGTAGCCTTACGCCGCTATACATTTCAAGTTAAAATACTGTACCGAACCAGCCTCGACAACGCGTGATCGCCGGCGCGGCGAGCGTTTTTTCTGATGATTTTGATACACAGAGGCTTTTCGAGACTGAGGTCTGGCTTTGTACACTAATATCCTATTATTATTAATATTAAATATCCTATTATTATAAAATCAGTCCTCGCCCGCGCGGCACAGGGGCGCGGGGTAGGCAACAAAGGGGACCGAGAGAGGTGCAAACGGCCGGCGCACTACCCGCCCGCACCGCTCTCGGTCCCCTTTGTCGTCCTACCCCACGCCCCTGTACCCGCGCTGGCGAGGACTCATTTAAGCGGTCGCTCTATAATATCCTACTACCTACTGTTATAAATGCGAAAGTTTGTGAGGAGGTATGTTGACCGCGGCTAGTCGTGGCCAGGCCGTTACACATCTACTGCTGTCTGTACAGCCTGTACCGGACACGAACTCTATTTTGTAACTTTAATAGCCAAGGCGAAGGTTTAGCGGAAACGGAAAGATAAACCGGTATTTTACATTAAGAAGAACTCTATAATTTCTCGACGAATAGTGTTATTTAAAAAAAGTTCGTTTTGACTTTCGTAGTTTTGTAATTTGAGGAGAAATTGAGCACACCCGCCGAACCAAACATTATACTCTGAAGTTAGAAATTCGAAGTTCGTGTTGTGCCGTTCTACTCACATAAAATGGTTATAAATAGGAGAGTGAAAGGGACGGTATGATGCAAAGTTCAAATTTGGGAGTAGACCCCCAGACCCAAGGCTATTACTTAAAATATTTCGTGACGAATGTATTCAGGTTCAGACATTAACTATTCATCGTAGAACATTCCATAAAATTCTGTCCTTCAAGTTACAGTGTGAGTGTGACCTTTTAATTATATGGCTGTTATATTTAGCAAGATTTAGTGTTGTAGTCAACCACCAACCTAATAAACCTCGCTGGTTTACAAGTTAGTTAATAATAGAATCATTAAAGTGTCTCATAAGGAGTATAAATCCGTTATATTACTAAATGCAGAATAAAAAAATATCGTTGCTGTTACGCATGATAAACGCGCCATAGGCGCACAAGCTCGAAATATTCAATCAAGAGTAGATAAGGCTTAGAATCCGTGATAGAGTAATACTTTTATCTCCATACTAACTAGTTTACCTACGTGACTAGAGATCCTAGTAGCTTAGTTGGTAAACGACACTAAATACATATTGTTGGATAACCCATTGTGCGCTCCAAAGGCGTACCTATTCGGTCATTTAAATTTACATTTTATTAAGTGACGTTGAACATTGTACGCCATTCGATATTTTATTTCATTTAAATGAAGTAACACGTGTAAAAACGGCCCGAGATAAAGACAGATAAAATGCATAACGTTTTTTTCTTAAAACAGTAACATAAACTTACTGGCACTGCAAATGTCAATAAAGTTACAGTTACTAAATCGACTTTGATTGAATGCACAAATAAAGGAACCAAGAATTATAGCCGTAAGAATGTGATAAAAAAATCCAGATGTGTGATTAGAACAAAGCAAATTTTTCGGCAAATAAAAAATGAACATGGTCGCGCCGAAATTGCAAGAAAAGCAGAGGCTTCATAGAACACCTTTTGTTTCGGAAAACTTGTGTATTAGCTTAATAAAAAATTATAACAACGAAATAACTTGCTAATGGATCAACAAATGCAGATGAGAAGACATATATTTATACATAAACCACGTCTTTATCCCTTACGGGGTAAACGATAAATAAGACCTTTGGAAGTAATAAATAATAATGCAATAAATGGCTTATTAAATTCGTTCAATATTACGACAGTAATTTGAACCAGTGACCTCCCAGTCGTTTAATTATGTCACCATAACTGGGCCTGCTTTCACAAATAAAGGCAATGTCATTACAGCTGGTACATTCTGCAAGGAGAGTCAATAACAGTGTAACAGCTACGTATGTATTAATACATTGTTGTTCGCACAGGGCTAACACCATTACAGCTTCTACGGACGTTATCCCTACTTAAGAACTTGTTTGACGTCCATTTAAATCCCGTTAGGCTAGTTCTAAGAAAGTTTCTTAGGCACTCGCTTCAAAACTTAGTTACCCTTGCCTTAGTGAGTATCTCTTTCAAAATCAGAATGCCTCGTGGCCTCATGAAGATACAGTGGAATAGAATAATCATCACCGCAGTAGACAAGGTCTAACAAGTAACAAAGCTAGCGCGTTTTGCGCATTCGCCACAGCATCGCGACATTGGCCTTAGCATGAAAACTGGATCGCGACTAAATCAGTATTGCGTCACGTTTGCAATGCTGCAAAAATCGTCTTTTGCTAAGACAGCAAACTTCACAATAAAGGTGTCTACTAAACTCTAGTCTGCGCTGACGCCGCTGACCGTAAGATCGATCTACTCACGTAAATATGTGTAGCCAGCCAGGTCATACAGACTTCCCGACAGAGGACAACTTTGTTGATAAATTACAATTAGTTCCGTCTCTACATGTTCGGAGTTGCTTTATATGTTTTTTATGATATTGACGATACCACAAGAGACAAGTCTAGGCCGACCGCTTTCAAGGTTTGTCATTATCACAGACCAGACTATGGTTGTCTTTATGCTATAGCTTCCACATGAAATAGGTTCTGTTTCTGTTGTTGAAGAGCCTTTACGCTAAAAGGATAACCTTCCGTGAAATATCGACAACACCCAAATTCCGGAAAGGTTTCGTAACTCCGTAGATTATAAGACTTACGTTACACCCGATCGAGTGTGAAACGGTTGTCAGGTTTCACCTTTACAAAAACTGTGGCTTATTCATTAACACAAGGACGCAAGTGTTTTATAAGAACACTACCGACGCGAGCATGAATCGGCATTTGCAGTTGGTACATAAAGTAAGTATTCAACACATGAGATGAAACATGTGTACCGTGTATTTTGTTAACCAATATTTATTGGTTAGTATAGAATTTCAAAGCACTCTGATTGCGATGTTTGTGACATGTGGAACTGTTAATCCATGCGTGAATGGTGTTTTATTTTCAATCGTCATGGGATTCATAGGTACTTTATCTAACTGCTACATTTTAAAGTTGAAGTTTATCTCTAACAACTAGGTATTTCAAAGAAGGAAAAAAGTATGAATGTGTTGCTGGCATTTACATCAGGCGAACCTTACGCTTTGCAACTGTTTCAAGTGCATCTCTACCTTTAAAATACTGTAAAAGAGACTCAAAAACTTATTCGCGCCAATTATTGCAATGCGTTCCTGAGTACATGTCGGCAAACTTCTGGAGTAATGACCTTGAATGCGCTGAAGCGAATTTAACGTCTTTGGCAGTAAAGTACATGTGCCAACTTAAACTTACCCCGCTCGATTCTCATGCCGGCTTCAACTTTGGCAAATATCGGCAAACACAGGACGCAGTCATATGAAACAAGTACATATATCTCTCGCTTACTCTAACTTATACCTAACTGCGTCCTGTGTGTTTGCCGGTGTCTGCTAAAGGTGTGGAGCCAGCATCAAGAAGTTTGCTGCCGACTGTTGTAGCTGTAGAAAGGGACGCTACAGGCGTTAATTTTAGTAGTCTTGCCCAGTACGTCCATATTGCTAAGAACCGGTACTGCCCGCACTGACTCATACCGCGTCAATTACTCTTTTTGTTTGACATAAAATTTCTCCCAGGTTCAGACATCTAATCTCTGAGCAAAGTAATCTTACTATTCTTACTCATACAATCTTGATCCGTTACTTGGTGACTCATGAGGTGAAATTATGAAGCTGATTGGTGATTTATTTTTACATTTACCGTTCATTTAATACAAGATCGTTACTTATGTTATATGTTACAGGACGCCTAGCAGGACTGACCACGAGACCAAGACTCGCTTCTTTTCAGAGTGAAGGAGTTAAAAAGAGCCGCATTGACCAACTGGCAAAAAAATGGCTATTATAGTTACCTACGGAAGTTTGTCACTGAACTATAGTATTAAGTAAACGGTAGATTCCTAGTAAAAGAGCAAATAATTCTGAATTCCCTACATAGCTATTTTTAGACTTAACTGGACAACGGACAAAGCAGGCATACACATCTCGATGTTGATTAGACACATACATAGTAAGAGAATGTCATGTGTGGGTTTGCAGAAGTGATTCAGTAGTAGCATTGACCTCAGTGATCCCTGTCAGTCATATTTTCATTGCAGAATATAAAATTTCAAGTGGCTAAATCAAGATGAGACATGGGAGTCTGTGTTTACAGTTTTGCTTTGTGCGTTTAACAGATATATGTCATTGGTAAAAATAGATGATGACAATGATCAGTCTAAAAGTAGTGATGATGAAGTTAGTTATCTTGTTCATTACTTTGACAATTTGTTAAGCACAAACATACAACACTAAAACATGTATTTCTAAACGATACTGATAACTAGAACACAAAGAAAAATCCGAAAAGTAAAGCTATGGCCGGGAATCTAAGCCCGATTTCTAATGGTATAGCAGTAAAAATAAACAAACATAAAAAAAATTGAATTGAAATTTTAGATAAATTATGTACATGACTATACAATAAATATTATTATTATTATTATTATTAATACTAAAATAAGTGTTAACTTAAAATAAATAATTAATCAGTAACCAACTATTAATATTATCTAAGAAGCTACCAATAGACTCCCGCATAATTAAGACCGGGGCAAACAATTGAAATTTATTAATAATAGTATAATTCAAAGAAAAGTACGCGATATTTTATAAACATAAAAGTGACACCCACATGTACCAAAATTTTGAATACAAAGGGCTATATTTTTAATATACAATAATAATAATGGATTATAATGATGTGATGGATGATTATTGTATATGTATTCGTATTTATTAATTACAATCAATATTTTAATACATTAACTAGTCACAGCTTGAACACCAGTGAATGCTGGTTACATTTATGATCTAGAAATGTTCCAACCGCTATCAGCATCCTGTTACATATATTGGGGAAATGAGCTACAGTAAGCAACAATATTATATAATAATATATATATTGATATTTCTGCAGGCACACTGCATCATTTTATAAAATCCTATGGGTTAAAACACTAGAACTACCCACACCCATCACTGATGTATTAAGGTCACTTTTATGAGTATAGTCATAAAAGTGACCTTAATATTTATTTGTGTAAAAGTAACAAGTGACTTAAAGAAACTTAAATGTTGAGAACAGGGGTCGGCATATAGTTTAAGGCAGGGTCCAGATACTGTGACAAAATTTTCACGAGATCCAGATAAAAAAAAGAATACCTTATCTACATGTTAATTGATAGTTGGTATACCAAGTACACAATACATTACAATATTTGTCAGTTCGAGATCTGACCATCAGCGGTCCATTTTTTGCAAACCATTGAGAATGTTTGATTCAACAAGAAATCAAAAAACTTAATTTAATTGCACACATCGGGAGTAACTGTGTTATTTTAAGCCTTCAAATCCATTAACAAGTTTGAATGATTCTACATATAAAGTTAAACTGATGTTGCAAAATTTTATCAAGAAACAAACCCTTTTCAAAGTGAACAAAATAATAACACAATACAAAAGCTGTTCAAAATAATTTTGCCTACCATAAAGTCACATTGTAATAGGTGCTAACATTGTGAGAACACATATTATTTGCACACTTCATTCACCACTATAACAGTATGACCTCATAATCTTTTCATAATCTGCTGTTCTGATAAAAACCATAATGTACCTCTTTAAAAGAAAACTAAGATATCCAATGTCAATGAGCTCTTTGTCTTTGTTGACAAATGATACACAGGATGTTTTCATTTTTTAACAGACAAAAGACTGTTTGTAAACTGCGGTTATTGACATTAACTTAAAACTGGGATTCATTAAAAGTTATTGACAGTGAGTCATATAAATTAATATGTATGATTTATCTTGCATTTATATTATAATTATTAAATCTTAACGTCACTATAAACAAGTGGACCTGTAGATAAAAGATAACTTTTAACATAATATCTTATGTGACTCACTAGGACTATATTCTAAGTAAAATCCCTACTAAAAACCACTATTATGGAAATTATTAGCAGTCCCATCGGCACTGTAAGTGTTCAGGGGCCATGGTGATCACTTAACATTAGATAAAATTCAAGCATAATTTGCCCGCTACAGTTGAAAAACCTGATAAATTTAGGTATAATATTTATAATCTGGACTAAAGTGTATTTCCTAAAAGTATTTTTTACTATTCAAACAACTTTTTAAATAAGATAAGATAGGCTCCTGCAAAAAAAATACACACCTGGATCCTAAGTACCCCTATATGTTGTCACTTGATTCGCTCCACCTGTTACACTTGGTTGCCGTAAAAATAGACAAACAAACAAACATTTACGTACACTTGTCGGCCTTCCGCCTTCAACGGACTTTAATTAGCACTGCTTATCGTAAAAGGTAATGTCACCTACTTCAAGGCGAACAACATTGAAGCACTACGACGGAAACTGAATTTGAATGGGAAAAGAGGGTCAAACTCACCAACTGCCACTTGGATTTGCGTGTGGGGTCTGCGATGGTCACCAGTAGTCTATGTATCATCTGGATCGTGCCTTCATAATACACCAGCGCTGACTCGTAGTTACCCATAAGGGCCATCTCCCGAGCCAGCTTGGTGTTCTCGCAAATTTCGCCAACAGAAACTGCCATTATTGTCATTCCCGCTGCGTACATGTAACGATTCCTTCACGAAAAATTTTTAAGCTCCAGAGACCTCCTCTAAGTGAGATCGCGTGTGACATCCACCAAGGCTCCTAAGACACTTTTCATTTTAACACCGAATCCCATCCGAATAGCATTAAGATTTTGCGTTTGAATTACTACAGAACTGTGTCCTATTCTTATTTATCACATTTATGTTAGTTTTTATTTTTTTGACAAACAAACTTATCAATTTCGTTCGACGACGGCTACACACGCACACAATCGAACGAATACTTCACATTCGGTGTCAGTCAATGTTGCCAACATCAAGTTTCTTATTAGAAAACACCAATCACAAAAGTTTCCAGTTGATTAAATGATGTTGGTGCACTGTAGGCAGTATGTTTTCAATTACAATATTTTGTATGGCAAAACTCTAATCGATTAACTGCATTCGATTCTTTACTTTTTGTCTCTGGCAGGTGATCATGAAAAACTTGGCGGAAACGTTGAAAAGGACATTAAATATAATTAAAAAGAAATTTTATTTACTTTTTATTTAACTTAATGGTATAAAACTTCTGGTGGCCAGTACCTACACACGACTTTAAGTCTTAAAAACTTTTTTCAAGGTTTGTTTCAATGATTCTTCGCTTTATGAACTGAACTTTTTTAATGATGACTGTGATTAGATCAGTGGTATTCAACCGTTTTGTTATAAGGGCCACAAACACGTTTTAGTGATAATGTCGCGGGCCACAAGCAAACATTATTTAGGGGTGTTATAGAGGTAGGTAACGCTAGGCGGGCCAACCACAAAGGCCGGGCGGGCCGCAGGTTGAGTATGACTGGATTCGATGATCACTCACATGCAATCGCACGCCACAAAACAAAAGAAGGAAATAACTTTAATACCAAACGTAAAAATTACAGAATAGAAAAAACAGGGACTTGTCTTGATTTCTGTAATATTGTCGGTGTGGATGGCAGTTTGAAACAAACCTGCGAAGTCTAGGGATTATTGGCCGATCTATTTTAAAAAGGCAATAGTGAACAGTCAAAATATTTTAAATTTTTCAATGACTGCATCGTTGAGAGTGCAGCGGAATATGGAATTTTTCACCTCCTCGCGAACGACGGTAGCTACCTAACGTTAAGTAAAAAAAAAATTTAAATTACCTACCAATAATCAGCTTGTCTAGTAAAACAAGAGAAAATGATGGTAAGAAACATCTCAATTTGATAAACTTAACCTAAGTAAGTAGCACGCCGAAGGGACCGAACAACGGCTGATTAAAAACAAGTAGTGTCTTCTTCAACCTCGACATTGGCAGAATCATCGACAGTGGCGATGGAGCAATCTTTAAAATTGAATTGAAATTGAACCTATGTAAGTACCTACTCATATTTCACTTTCTACTGTCCTTGTACAGTCAAGAGCATAAAATATAATATACCAGGGGTTCCCAAAGTGTGCGCCGCGGCGCCCTAGAAGTAGCGTAGACGCGCGCGTAACGGCGCGTAGAAAGTAAAGAGGGGCGCCGTGAGTTCTATCATTATCCGAAACCACAAATATTCGCGGGTATCTATTTGAGCGCTCGCATCGGTAAATAATATAGCAACAATTACAACTTAGCTAAGGCAGGGCGCCGTTACAAAATACTAAACTTGTAACTGCGCCGCAGGTTGAAAAAGATTGGGAACCCCTGTAATATACGTTACCAGGACGTCAAAAACATCTATACACCTTTATGCCATACACAATAAGGTTGGTGATACATAATATATTTGACACGATGCCTATTTCGATATTCATGCTCTCCACTGTAGTTACTCTAAAATCTTTCTGTCATGTTTTTGCATTTTATTTGGCTGCAATAAGACTCCTGCGCAATGCGCGTCACTACGACGTCAGAAGACAGCCAGACGACACGGCGTTACGAAAAACAATTTTACTGATTTCAATTTTCAACCTTACCGCAAACCACATAGAGATTAGGGGTAAATAAAACAAGTGAGTAACAATAAACATTATTTGATATCTCTAAACATTATACATAGTATGAAACATAAATACAATCTTCAGTTATATATTAAACGTCTATATACATAATACATGCAGCTGTAAATAATATCTACATGGATATAGAACTAAATAAACAATTTTAAGGATTTTTTCGAGTTACTACAGAACTGTACGTTGTTTTTAAGATTTTTTGAGTTCTATATCAGTGTAGATACATAATTTATTCATATACTTATTGCTGACAGTACAATCTTTTGGATTCGGCGAACGAGAAAAGCTGTTTACAGACTTGATTTTTTTACACCAGGCATTTTGCATTGTATTGTAGATTTAACTCGACAAGTTGACTTAACTGGGTTTTCAGCACTTTTGATACGAATATATTCATGAAAAAAAAATATTTTAACTACTTCAATAGCCATACTCATAAAAATAGAAATAAAAATAAGATTGGCACCAAAATAAGCACCCTGCATTAAAATATAGCAAGAACCAGAATATACTTACAAAAACCATAAAAAACTTTTTTTACCTTAGTCTTAGCCATAATTTTAGCAGTGATTTGATTTAAATATAATGAGTATTCATGCCATTAGGATTTTTAAATGTTTTGGCTAGGGATAAAATATGATCACAAGTTTACATAACAGAAGAACCGAGATCAAACATTAAAGGGATCCTATTGTTTCGATGCTAACTGTCGTCAACTTTAATTGACCATTACGATAATTTCGTCACGCCGTAAGAATATTTAGAAGAGTCAATTAAGTATGTTGACGACTGAACTAAAATATAGGCAGGTATTGCATTAAAAAAATTGCACGAATTTCAAAAGTTGAACACTGTAGATTAGGGGTTTACAAGATATACACAAACTTATAGACTAATTGAAAATCTTAAGAACGAAAAGTAACTGCCTCAACACCATAATAATAAACATAGTTTAAATAATTTTCTTTGCCAGGACGTATCATACCTTAGTCATAACACTAATATAAACCTTAATGTGATGTGACAAAGTATTATTTGTGTTAACAAGTTGCGATACGCCCTTACAAAAGTCAAGTCACCACAATAACTATAACATGACAAATATTTCTAAATGAAGATTCGGTGTTTAATAAATTGCAGCACCAAAATAATATCTATTTACATCTTAAAATTATAAGAACAGACGAGACCTGGGACTAGGTAGAATATAATGTCGTTGTCAATGTAAATGGCATTTGTTGTATTTTAATAGAGGTGGAAATAGAAATATATACATGATTAGACGAGAAATTGTAATGACCATTTGTGTTAGTTTTATTACTGATAACATTGCAGAAATATGGCGAGTCTGTTTTAAATTCGTTTATTGTTAATTGATAATTGTAGTCCAGTCGTTTTAATCAAATCAAAATAACTTCACTAGAAAAAAGTACCTACAAAAATTTACTGTTTTTTTTTTATAATTATTAATGTTGTTAATGAATAAAAAAGAACGCCTTTCGAAAATTCAGACAGAATCAATAAGATATCCTCTCTGAGATTAGATTAAAAAATGTTCACAGTTCAATTGACCTTCGGAATAAGCCGAAAACTGAATTCATTTCGATATGCCGGATATCTAAAGCGATTATTGAGATAAGTCACCACACCCACTTGACAAAGATATAATCAGCCTGACATATAAGGTCATAATACGTATTATTGTACTATGTAGGTAAAATAAAGTGAGGTCACTGGCAGCATCAGTCGGTAGGAGGTATTTAGCAGTGCCAATATCATTTGAAGCATTTTGTGTATTTTGACATACAATTTTGAAATATATACCTAGTATTAATCAATGGGAGTATAGGACGACCGCGGGGACCTCTCGGTGCGGGCGGGGGATTGCGCCTGCCGCCCACACCTCTCGGCCCCCGCGGTCGTCCCGCCCCGCGCCCCTGTACCGCGCGGGCGAGGACTCATATAAGCGGTCGGTCTATAGCGGTGATTGGTTTTTAATGAATCAAAATATTTGTCATAATCATTATCAAAATTAATTGCATTCAATCCCTCACTGCGATTACCGTTCACGCATGTTATAATTTATATATCGACCGTGACGTCACGAATTTAGTCATGGAAGACATGAGCTCCGAAAAATTCAACAATACTGAATGAGGGTTTTCTGACAGACAAAATATCGCTAGATGGCATTACGAGTAGTGCCGGGAAGTCCGGTTGACATTTCTGTCACGTTCACATTCATTATTTTATTACATCCACTGTATGTCTGTGTCAATTAGTTTTTTCAAGGGGCACATCAAGTCTAATTAAATATTTTTAGCTAGGCGTAACTAAATTAAATATTTTTAGTTAAACTATAGGCGTAGGTAATGGAAGGACAAATTAAATTTATTTCATACAATTACATGACGTACTTTAACTACCGCCAATAACATCTATAGGTACACAATATCTAGCACATAACTACGTAAGCTGTTACATACTAATATCAACTCTTATGCACGACGATAAAGCTCGATTTAAATCATTGCAAGTTGTGAGTACCGTATACACAACCCTGTCAACCATATACTAAAGGTGGACGCCTGAGTGGACCCTCGAATTAGGCGTGCGGCGTGCATGTTAAACAAATGAAACTCTTACTGGTGTCCTGAGTCCGCTGCCCGCCACGCTACACGCCCCGCCGAACGCTCCGCTTTGAGCGTCCACTCAAGCCTTACACTTAGGTGATTTAAAACATAGAATATGGATGCAGGATAAAGATGGTTATCCAACTTTAATGTAGGTACTAAATGCCCACGTCAGAAATAAAAACGCAAAGCGTTCATTTGTTTCATTAAGTATTTCAAATAATACAGGTGAAATAATATGTTGTAACAGTTTATATTTGCATTATAGAACAAAAAGAAAACTGAAACTTGCTAGGAAACGGTTCTTCTTAGTCCATTACCAGGTGAAGCTCAGATTTTTTTTAACAAAACGCAGAACGTTCTACTAACGTGGGTTGGAAAACGAAATTACTACTATTTACCCGGATGAGTGACAGATATCTTAAATAGTCGGTGTAAAATTAACTAATCATAACATTATCGTGATAATCGTGGAACAATATAATGGCACAAGCACAGAAAATAGTTACAGCGTGAAAACTAACTAAGTGCAGGTTTAACAATGGTAGAGGTCATCCAATCTAAAACCGAACGGCCTTTGTTTTTACGCGTATATGCAAAACAAGTGTTTTTTCATCAGTTTACTCCAAACTAATATATTCGTGTACAAATCTACTTCACATTTGAGCGTTAACATTTGGACGTTCAATTTTACATCCGTCGATCTCTGTGGTATACGCTTAGGATTCTTAAAGGATTTGGTACATTTAGGTGTTAGGATAAACAAGCGTTCGTGATGAGAACAAGTAGGTACTAAACTACAAACTGCCGCACTCAGATATGCCAATTATGTATATGAAGACCTGGCACAAACTACAGTAAATCACCTAAATATTTTACCTAGTTTGTTGTAAATAAGGTATGAAATGGATAAACTTGTAAAGATGAGTATTGGTATGGTAGTACCGTGGATCTTGTGGATCTTCATTTAATAGATAATTAGTGACGAATTTACTTAAATTCATTTAAAGGGAACGAGTCTTACCTTATTTATTTATTTATTTAAATGTTAGTGCTGCAGCTAAGTCATATTTTTAGTTGCAGTCTCTAATTTGACGTATCTTGTTCCAGTCACAGTGGTTCTTTTTCCATTATTAGCTGTTTAATTAATAATAATTATATAAAGCCCTCCAATTTTATTTACAAACTCTCAGCTATTGACGCTTATATTTAAGTTTTCCACATGCCATTTATTGACTGCAATTAAGAATCTGACTTTAATTAGCATATAAAAGCATGGCATTCCAAAATTATTTCACGGATATATGCTAGCATTTTTCTAAAAGGGTATATTTCTTAAAAATACACCATTTCATAGTTTAATGAAACATCGAATTATCACATCTATTCCGTGGTCCAATTATTTAAACATTCTGAGAGCATTTTCTTACTTTTATTATTCACGATCATTTAAAACATTTATAATTTTTACCAAGTAATATGAATTTATTTCGATTCTAAGTTATTAAATTATCTTTAAAATTAGAGCCCAAACATTGAAAAAAATTACACAGCAATAAGTAATTTTTTGCTACAGATTATTTAATAATATTTTAAATTTTACCTTTAAATGTTAATTTACTGGACAAATCTGATACTTTGTTAAGTAGATTTTAATCTGTTTTTCCTAAGTGAGTTAGGTACCTATCGAATTTAATTAAAACATATTTACCGTGCAAAATAACTTCTTTAGTGTCAACTTAATACGTTGCAATTTATAATTATGCGGACTGATATTATTAAGATAAATTTTTGACGGACGCTATATAGCGCCGGTGGATTTGGAAGGGTCAATAAATTCACAAAGTTTAATTCAGGCTCTTACAAATGTCTTGAAATCATGCACCTGCATTCAGGTACCACTAACAGTTTAGTTGCAGTATAAAAGTATATAAAACGCTACAAAACACTGTTTGAATTCTCTTTGACATTAAATTCAGCTTCAATAAAACGCATCACTTATAACTCTAAAATCCTGCAACACAAGGGTATCTACAAATAACCAGTATATCAAGACCTGTTGAGCGCCTCAGTTAGTTCAGAGCGCAGGTTCCAGATGATCCTTGGGGATAGGCGGCAGTACGTGTACTTGTTTCGCCTTCCCCGCGTGGTAGACTTGCCCGGGACTGAACGGCTCTAAGCGCGGGTGCGCTGAGATGTCTTTCTTTGGATCTGCGAGGGAAAACAAAATACACCATTGTCAGTCCACTGCTGAGCCTCTAGTGTAATTTTTCATACAAAAGATAGTCCAGAACGCGTTCGTAAACGTCTCAATTACTGTATAGTATGGACAAATTGGCAGCGTCACTTGCGGATCAACAAAATGTTCTCATAGTATTTGACATTGTAACGCGAACGCGTTCAAGACTTATCTTGAGACCGAAAACTTATACCTCTACTAAGCATACTGGGCATGGCCCTCTCATGGCTCGCCACTGAGCTCGAAGTTCAGTCCTTTGATCCCTAGCTGCTGCCTTGCGAATATTGGTTAGCTTTCGTGGTCCCGTTATAAAAATCCTCACTAGATATAATAAAATTAGGTTAGGTCCGTTAGGTACCTTCAAATGCCCGAAGGACAAACCGAATAAAAATGGGAATACCGCGAAAGCGGGGTCCCGTCGACCTTATGGTGGAGCGTAATTAAAATATCACAATAGATTTAATTCGTCAGAAAAGCCTGTGTGGAAATACTAAAATAAGATATGTTCGAATCAGGGGTGTTACGAATATTCGCATCCGCATCCGTAAATGCGGAATATTCGCATTAATTCAGACATCTGCATCCGCATTCACATCCGCATCAATCAATGCGGAGTTTTTACGGATGCAGATTCACATCAACAAGACTCGACAAGTACCTACATGTTAAGAAAGTGGGCGGAGCCAGAGTGGCACGTGCTTCGCGTTTGTTTACATAAATACTATTATGCACTAATAAGTATTATTATGCATTTAAAATTTAAATAATTATCCTTTTAAAATCCCAAAATCCGCATCCGCATCACATCCGCATCAAATCCGCAACCGCGGATGTGAACTTCTAATAATCCGCATCCGCGGATGTCTAAATTTTTGCATCCGTAACAACCCTAGTTCGAATTACCTTTACTATGGTTACCTTTGGTATTGGCCGCGATGTACTTGGACAGTCGGACAGTGGGAAGCGGCAGGTACCCCGCGACAAGCGGCATCACGTCCAGGGTCACGCTCTGCGCCTCCGCCGTATTCGACTCCATAGATATTACTCCTACACAAAAATGTATGAATCAACACCATTAAGAAAGTGTAGATTGTACGGTGTAATCGCACGAATAAACAAGTCTTAAATTAGATGTTTGAATAAAGTTGAGTGTACCAAAACTTAAATATTATGTCATCCATGTATGTTAGTCCTTGGACGAGTATTAATAGGAATAAAATAATGACACAAAATTACTGCCAAATCAAAACTTCTGAAAGAAATAGCGAGACTGTAAAATTAGATGGACCTTTGAGTAACACTTTTTAAGATTAAATATAAAAAAAGTAAGTACATAGTTAGCATAAAACCTAGGAATAAAATATTTTACCTGCAGTTCTTCCCAATACAGCCCACATAGTCTGATCTGCTAAAACTTCGTACATGAGTGAAGTAAACTCCGTTTCGTTCACCTGCAACACATTCAATGCTGAATATTTAGTAATCGTTTTAAAAATATTCCCATTCATTCATCACGTCATCGTCTCATAGCAGTCCACCACAGGACATGGGTCTTCCATAAAACACGACATTTAATGTCTTGGGTTAGTCGCCAGCGACCTTCCCAACCTTCTCCATTTAGCTGGAGGGTGTCCTACACTACGCTTGCCGAGCAGCAGTCTCCAATCAAGAACTCATTTAGGTACTCCAGCGATTATCGGTTCTTCCCAGAGAGGTAGCCAGCCCACTTCTACTTTAGCTTACCAATCCTCTGTGCTATGGTAATTACTTTGGTTTCTTACGCGGGACAACCTCGTTATGATTTTTTCCTTCAGTGAAATTCGGAGCATAGAATATTCTATAGTTCGCTGAACAACTTTGAATTGATGGACTAGACATACTGTGAGTCAACGTCTACGCGTCCTAATAAGCCCAAAAGGAATTATTCAACGATACTTATTTATTTATTTATTCAACTAAGCGTTATTCTCACCCTTTGCACACTAAGCTGCAGACAGCAGACCTGCGAAGCTCTACAAAAGTCCGACCCTTTGCTCGGCTCTAGTTTCGTCCTGATCACAAACAGAGTGGTACAATCCTGTATATCGAACGGACAAATGAAGTTTCTAGAAGGTTCGTCTGTTCCTGTAGGCTTGTACTGAACGGTGAAGGTGGCTTTCATGGGACCAGCTTTTACTAAAGGATCTTTTAATAGCTCCCACATGAACGACGCCGTTGTGCCATCTGAGGCCACCGTCTGAAAATTATATAAATACAAGGTGTCTTAATTAAAGAATACTTTTACATTCTACATTCGTGGTTGGGGCAGTTGAACACTCCTGTAAAGGTTTGATCGTAATTTTGGACTCAAAATGTAGTCACCCCTAATTCAACACTTAGAACACCAAAATATTTCCCAACCACAATCAAAACTTACGGAAAGTAATATAAAAGCAAAACAAACGAAACACGAAGTGAGTGATTAATCTATAAAACACTTACCATATCTTTGGCATTTTTGGGATTCAGATCCGACACAGTAGTATTGCCGTCGCATTCCAACTTAGGCTCGGTCAGTTCAAACTGCATCAGATGGGCGACCGTCGACTTGAGAGTGACGTGTACAAATTTCCTGGTGTTCGAGGTTAATAATCGCCATGACACCACCATTGGGGGAGAGAAATATAGAGGTACTTCCATTGCTGTCTCCCACCAGGGACAGTTCAGCCAGACCTAGGTAAAAAAAGATGAGACTTGATGGTCCTTCGAACCGGATGGCAATTTAACATGATCGAATATAGGTACTATTCGAGATAAAGGCCGACAGCAAACGGCTGGAAACTGATGAAAGAGAAACTACTTATTTTAATATACAAAATTTTAAATTTAAATTACGAAAATGTCACCATGTAAGAAAGTAGCGGCTCTCATTACATTTCTACTGTTTATCGTCGAACTCCAATTCCATTATTTAACCATAATCAGCGATGTTTTTTTTTTTAATTTATGGCTTGAGGCAGCGAAAGCTAATAATTTAGACGGGATAGTCGTCCATCTCTCCAAAGTACCATTACTAAGACATTAATTAGTCAGTCTATAAACTCACAGTATGTTCGACACTCTTCTCCTTCTTGACTTGTAGCCCGGAGAACAGTTTGAGCTGCACCCGTGTCGTCTCGAACGGTTTGCACGCCGGCACCGGTATTGCCAGCTCGCGGACCATCGGGGAGTCCCCTTCCGCGTGACGGATGGTAAGGCCTGTTGATGTCCTTAGAGTGATAGTCGCGTCCTAAAGCGAATAAGGGTCCTGATTAGCGTAAAAAGAGAAATTTAACCCCTTATTCATAAACGTTCTGTAGGCTTCTGCTAACTTAGCAATCGTTTGTCCTTATCTGTCACTTTGACATTTACCTTTCACAGATAAGGACAAACGATTGATAAGTTAGCAGAAGCCTATAGAGCGTTTATGAATAAGGTTAGTCTTGTATTTTTTCGCTTTATTTTTTGTTACACGGAACGAATGGCATGTAATAAAATAAAGTCAAAGATAGACAATAGAGATTAAAAATAGAGTCAAAGATACCTACGATGGTTACAATGCGAAATATGTGTCAAATCGAAGCCAGGTACTTTAGGCGTCGCCTATACGCAGAAGCTGTTGAAATGGCAAAGGACCTTTTCTTTTTTTACTTATGTATCTCCTTATTGAACACAAACAATAATTTACCTTACAGGTACTTAACAAGCTAAACGGATATACAAAGGCGAACAACAATTTATTGCAGTAACAGATGAAAGATGTGATGTGATAATATGTCTCTAAGATGGCCACCAAGCCACAAAAAGTTCTCATAATTGTAAGACATTAGTTGCTTCCTAAAAAATAAAACATCAAGCATGGGTCAGGAATGAGTGACGTCACAGACTTCTATTGCCAAGAAAAATCTATGGGGGGAAATTGCGTTGTGATAGCCCATAAAGTGTGTCCGTGTAAATGGTGGTATCAAGTATCAAATACCCTACATACCTCTTGTATGAACGAACTGCCACTCGTCACAACCACCTCCATCGCCTGTTCCAGGCCCGCCACCAAATCCTTCTTAGGCTCAATTTTATTCAGATAAACATTTACACCTTGTGTCACCACATCATATCCCACCTTGGTACTAATCAGCACATTGGACAAAAACTCCAACTTCTCCTCTATAAGCAAAGAAACTTGCCCAATTTTAAAAGTTCCCGCAGTTTTCGCTATGCATTCTAGAACTATTTCATTTGTCCCAGGTTTTAATATAAAGTTGTCGAAAGTAAAAGCATTTTCATAGTTATTTCTGAGGGTAGCGGACGGTTTTCTGTATTTACTGCTATCCGATCTTTTGAGGGTTACTTTAGGGGTGATGCATTCGACTGTGGCTTTTTGCAGGGTCTTGTCTTCTTTATAGTGGAGTTGAGAGGTTATGTGTAAAGGGTTCAGAAGAGGATTCTTAGGTTTTAAATCGTCCAGTCTTATACTGAAAATGAATTAAAGCAAGATTTACACATTTTATATTACATATTTCAAATTTGATTTATAAAACAAGGAAATGAAGGTCATAATTGCAGTGGTGACACATTTTTGATTTTGTATTATGTCGGATTCTTGTCCAAATCATGAAACAAAACTGGACATCTTTTATGGCAAAGGAAAAGGACTGCTTTAACCTTCGATCAACAATACAACTAGATTCACGGTGATAGCTCTGAAAACGGCTCCGAGAAATAAGGTCACAAAATAAATTTGTGGCCTTTTTTCTGACAGTATGCGCCAACCTCGGCCAACGTGAGGACGTGTCAAAATGCCACAATGTGCGTTCAAAAATTGCAAAAACAGCCACCGAAACACTAAGGTTTCGGAAGGAATATCTTTCTTTAAGTAAATACAAGTCAGTATTTCATAAAGTACGTAAAAATTGGCAGTTTACATTTTAAAATCAATAATTTATTGTTTGGCCAATGTTGGCCCACCATCTTGACAATAATCGGATGTTTTAGAACAAGAAATTCATGGAGTAGTTCTCGTTTTAAAATAAAATATATATTGCATTTTTTTGTAGATTTCTAGGTGATCTTTTTTGCTGTGCGGAATGGATAACTATTGTCGCGAGAGAAAGAGAAGAAGAACTTTACATGCCTTACAAAAATTCTGCTATAATGTTCGATTCATTTTGCCAAATTCGACATAACTGGAAATAGCCAAAGGCGTAGATTACAGAAAAAGGCGATTCCCAAATTGCAGGTATACCTAGTTACATAGAAATGTTTAAAATAATATAAGATGAAGTATAGTGAGATGGAACAGAGGAGCTATCACTTATTAAAGAAGACGTAAAGCTTCAAGAAAAGTTCAAGCCGTACAATATTTATAACACACACACACACAAATCACGTCTTTATCCCTTACGGAGTACACAGAGCCTAAGGTAACAGGCCACATTTAGCAAGATTGTGGGCGTCTAGGTGGAAAATCGAATCAAAATAGTGATGGGTTGCTAGCCTCATCGCCTATAACATGATTCCTATTATAATCACCCATTCCCTCGACGACTTTCTGCTTGAGAGGCGGTAGGTCGAACAACTAGGCTACTACGGCTGTTGCCTGGCTGGACCTGCGTGGGAACTATGACCCAATCCCTCTCGTTGTTAAAGGAAGCCTGTGCTCAGCAGTGGAACGTAGATGGGCTTAATTATTAAAATTCATGTTAATATTTGTATTTGTAAATATCTGTCAAATAAAAAAAATCCGAGTTATATACTTAATTGCGACTCCATTATTACCCCGTTCCTCAAATAGAATGACATCTTTTTGAAACGAAGGTAGTTCTTTTGTTTATCGAACGCTTTCGCTCGCTTGTGACGAAACGTCGTAAGTATTATATACAATTATAATTATTTGGATCTTTGTTGCTTAGACTTAAGGTTTATTTTACGTTAATAAAGAAGGTAAAACAGATATAGCTATAAGCATAAGCAACAGGGCCACTTTTTCGCTTTGCTTTTGTATGGGACTGTGAATCTAGTTGTATTGTTGATCGAAGGCTTTAACCGTAGCTCCTCTAAATTATTTACATAGTACTTACCTAGTAATAAAATTAGGTAATTCGTTCTCGTCAGGTGCACTTTTCCTCGGCGAATTATTCTGCGAGCCTACATTACTATTAACACTTAAGTCAGTCTTATAACTTTTAGCCGGCGTTTTTTTCTCAACCTTATCGATTTTGAACACCTCTATACTAATCGCAGCGCGGGTACATGTAATATCTTTAGGCATGTTGCTCTCCACGACCAAGCAACACTGGACTTTATTGTCTGTGATATAGACACCACGTTCGGACGGCAGAAGCGCTGCGGATACTATTTTGAAGCACTCGTTGAGCTCGGTTAACACTGGTTCTGGTTTCTGGGAGAGATTGTCTCGTATTGAGTTCATCATTTCTTCGAAGTAGAAGTTTCTGACTAGGATTTCTAATTCGGCAGTGCACGCTATTGTTGCAGAGAGCTTTGTATATCTGCAAAAAAACATTTCTATACATTTGCAGTTATTATACATAGATTGAAACATGTATTACATGAGCAGTTATGCGGTTATGAGTGATAGAATATTCAATCATTTGTAGTTTCTAGTCTATTATTATTTTTAAATATTTTGTGGCTTACTTTTGCATCAATGGCAGTAAATTATATATTATTATAAGACGAACCCTACCAGATAAGATTGGTATACCTGTCGACGTCTTCCATTTTCTTAGCAGCGGCCACCAGCTCGAGCCTGGTTTGGGCAGCCAGGTCCTTCCAGCCCTGTTCCTCGTAAGACCTCAGCGCGTCCATGAGGAACACCACGGCTTTGCCAGTCTCCCCGAGCTCTGAGTAAAACGCGGCCAAGTCACGACCAATGAGACGCGCGAATCTAAAATTTTATAAATAACGTCTTATATTGGGCAAGAGAGTCAGTCGGCAACTATGGGCAGGGACTTTGCTGCAGACTGGTTTGTGATATTTTTTTCGTACTTAGTTATTAAGTATATTTTAAACTTTTAAATAATCAAACGAACAAAGTCAATTCTTACTAGTAGAAGTCAAGTCAATTCAAAATCGACTTTATTTCTTAGAATAGGATATGATTAATACTCTAAAAAAATGACACAGATTACGGATACCCGAATTTTCATTTCCGAGAAAGAGAGTTTTGATCAAAACCTTGTCATGTTAGAAATCAGCATCAGAAATCGTCAAATCAGTTAACGCCAAAAATTCTCAGTCCAGTTTTGGAGCCAACGTTTTGGTGTCTATTAGAACAGTCTAAACTAGGCTTAACATTTACCCACCTTAACCTCCCAATATGCTTATAGGTCCCCATCGCCAATTCGGCTAGCTCCAAGTAATACTGTTGGAAGCAGGTCTTACTGCAAAGAGCTTCTTTCAATCTATCAGTAGGCGTAGGATGCTGGTTGTTGGCCTCATTGTCTCCCATTCCGGCGGACAGCATCACAACCAGATGGAGCTGTTCTGATGAGGGTTCCGGAGACCCTGGCAGTAGACCACAGAGCTTGCCAAGCTCATGAAGCTGCAAGACAACAGTCACGTTGGAATCAGAGTGGAAAGGCTGGCTGTTTACCGAGCTCGAGTCGGCTCTCTCAGACCTGAAATTTTGACAGGTGCCGCAAATGCAGATCCATACAAAGATACATACCGTCACTCCTCTTTCCCATAATTATAGGCAGACTACTTTGTTCCACTTGCTACGTCCTCCTGACATACCTCTTTCGCCACATCCACATTGATTAATCTCTTCATACATGCTCGGTTTGGCGGTTACTCTTGACGTGACCTTATGTCAAAACGTCCCTCGTCGACCAGGGATCCTGTCCTATACAGCAGCTACGACCTACCTTATCCTTGGCATTGTGCAGCAGCGGCGCCTGCATCGCCGTGCACATCTCCAGCGCTGAATTGGAAGCTGTGAGCCGCTCGCAAGCCCGCAGCGTTTCGGCGCAAGCCAGCTGAGCCCAGCACGCGGCCGCGCCTTCCACAGCTGTTGCACCCAGCAGTGACAGCTCAACTAGGGTGTTATGGACGGTGCTGAGGCAACGGGACGCAATCTGGAAATTTAAATACCATTTTCTTCATGTAGGTAACCTACGGCAGCCTGCACGATGTCCACACCTAATGCTGCGGTGTGTTTAAACACGGATTTGGATAGCACGGAAAACTAATCCAATTTCTGAAAGCACATAATTTCAAACTACCATTCAACACTGACAGTGGAGAAAAATTGTGCTGAATTTGAAATACCTACGAGAAAAGTCGAAGAACGTTACAGCGCTTATTAATCGTTACAACTAGTTTTCTAACTATAGCATATCGATACACAAATGTTTACCACTTTCGAGTTATGTGCTTTCAATGCTCGGGGCACCAGGGGTATTCTATGAGCTATATATTTTTGTAACAGAATTTGCTAATTAGACACATCTGCGACGGGAACCTATCACGAGGATTCATACCTGTTCCATTTAATTGGTATCAGTACGCTTATTGTTTAGCGGACGGGCACTCGCAATCACACTCGTCATTTCTTTCTATCAAACTATATAAAACGGCCGAAGAATGAAGGTATAAGAACTTACGCGACCGGGCCCCCAACGAAACAGCGTATCGCCAAACCAGTTTATTAGTAAAGATTGCGAAGTGATCCTAACCTAGGTACAGTACAATGCACTGTCCAGCATGTCATCGTAATAGACTGCAAACACGCGTTTAAATTCACAAAGGAACCGTCGCTGCGTGAAATCGCATTACAACTTTTACGGATGGCTGGTGCGTCGTATGACATTTACGAGTATCATGATAGCCTAAGAAACGTAATAAACAAAGTGTTTATCGACTAAAGGTCTGTGCACACGGCGTTTTTTTACGTGCAGACGCTGCAAAGGTGACGCGCGTACGCTTAATTAAGTGGAGTAGAAGAATTTATACAAAAATATAGTTATTTGTTTGTAATTTCTTTCGCTAATAAGACTTGCCGTTGTAGGGTAGTCTAAGTAAGTTTAACAGAAACTCGCCCCAGATAAAATCGTTTCAGTAATTATGTAATTTTGCTTGTAATTGTAAGTGACCTCAAGAGTTCGTAATTTTGTTGTAAATGCAGTAATTAAAAGGAGTTTCTTTTGCTGTTTTGTCTAGCTAGCTCCTCTTGCAAGGACGTAAACTTGCGAGTGATACAGACTCCTGTAGGCATGATGTCCGCAATAGTAACCACCATTTTGTATCCATTTAACATAAGATGGCGGTGACAAGAGAAGAGATGGTGTAGGTACTGTAGGAACTAGGTTTCGTTTGCCAGCATCTTGGTTTGTTTGCACAAAGGTTTGTACAAACGAAACCTAGTTTCTACAGTACCTACTTACTAACTGGCGATTGCGCACACGTCAGAAAATATATATATACCTATGGCTATGCTAGCGTCTGCAGTTACAAAGTTTCTGTAAAATGTCATGATTGTTTACCATCAGGTGATCATAACGGTCATTTATCACTAAAAAAGACGTACATTCATTTCATGTGTCGTAAATGAATCATCGAAAGTATCGTGCGTATGTCAGAATAACTGCAAAAGTTGAACATAATTGGCACTTACTTCACAGATGGCTAGCCAACAGGAATAATCGACAGCCAATGTCTAGGTTTGTTGAGTGTTATACAAGTATAATGGACGGTAAAAACAACCGACGATATAAATTATTGCCGGTACAATGCCCGTAACTTAAGATTATTTTCTGAGTTGGAAGAGACCATAAATACACATTTAGCATTTACATAAATATGGCACAAATTGACAGCATAATCTGCAAGAGAATCTAACATGTGTTAGGGTTCATAACTTAGTGATTAAAGTCACGTTACTACTCTAAGCTCAGACCCCTTCACAGATTATGCCACACAATCAGCTACACTCGATTTGAGAAAGCTGTCACACATCAAAAATAACAAAATAGCCAACTCACCTCCCATGGTTTAAACATAAGCAGTAACATGGCACTTTGACGTTGAAACAAATAGCTCCTGAAATCCAACAGCGAAGCTTTCTTCTTAATAATAAGCTCCCTCAGATGCTGCGGCACTAATGCAGTCAGTCTGACCGCCTGCCAAGATGTGACGGGTTGCTTGAATGTTTCAAGCCACTGCGGTCCCTCTGTCACATTGGAATTGAGCACAAATTGAGAGAATAATGCATCTAATTCATCATATTGAACTAGTGCTTCTTCATACAAACCTAACATTTCTAATACAAATGCTAGTTGTTCCTGAAAATAGACATGATAATTATTTTATTACACATAAAACAAAAGTGAGGGATATAATTAGTACATTTCGTAAAACATCAGAAGTGGTCAGATGAAGTTGGTTAATTTGTCAATGCCTGATGCATAGTATTGGCTAGAGTGTGGAAGCTTAGTATTAAGTTGGGTTTGTGAATGATTCTTAACAAAAAAATTATTTACCTGCAATAAAAAATATTTACAAAAGTCCCATTCTGGCTCATTCCTCTTTTCCCTCTGCTCTCTCATATGCTCTTCAAACTTAATCAAAGCCTTGTTGTAAGCCACCAGCACAAAGTGCCTCATCTTGGCAACTAAGGCTCTCCATGATTCTGCACTTCGAGCTTCTGACTTAATTGGATTAATAACTGATATAAACCGATCTTCAGTCTGTTTTACTGCACAGTCCCCCTTAATTTTATCCAAAACAGTAGTTCTAGGTAACAACTTGTTGGTTTTCCGAATATCATAAGTCTCTACTTGAATAATCATCCAGTCTGTAATGCCTTTTTTTTCTAATTCTTTGAGCCATGTTTCAATATCTTCTCTGAGTGTGGTTTTGTAATATTCTACATCCTAGGAAGAAAAAATATATTGAAAAAAGAAACAAATTTATAATCCCCAAAACTAACAGTGAAGTGTGTATAATTCATATACAAGGCACCAAAAGGCGCATTACAAAATATGAACAGGTTCAGCCTACCAAGTTGTTTATATAATCCCATGTTAAGCAAGTATCTATCTAGGCACAATGAAAATTTAAATTATGAAATATAAATATTTTATTTGTACTTACAACACAATCAGTCCAATAAATATGTAAGATGGGTCTCTTCAGCAGATTAAGATCATATTGCACTTTATCCTTATTATATTTGATAAAAGACGCCTCCAAGTAAACAGACTTGGTAACTCGGCCATAAGATCGCCTCCACTCACAAGAGTCCTGTGGGATTGCAGCCACCAGGGGAGCCTCTAACGTGCAAAACAAGTTCCAGTCCCCAGCACCTAAGTACCAAATAGTCAGTTAAATTAGGATACCATGGTCTATTGTGTCATGCAGAGGAAGACTAACTTACATGTTACAATAGGTTTATTGGTCATGCCTTCTCGATCGGCTGGCGAATTATCGACCCCCTTCATTTTTCATTATCAGTGAAATCCTTCGGTTGTGCGGGCATGACACAAATTCTAAATTCCGCCTAATTACATACGAGTAGGAATCCACCCACTTTACTGACAGTAAATAATTACTGCACACATATGGTACCTCAAATTCTCACGTGTCAGCTAAAAACAAACAATGAATGTTCAAGAGAATTTTCTTATTTTCAACTCGTTTTGATTTATTTTCTGCGATTAAAAACTAGATTTTGATTGTCAAGTCAAATTCTGTCGCTGACAGCAACCCAACACGACAGTGACGTTTCGTTTCATTTGGTTACACTCTTAGAAACAGATACACCCACGAAGGACCCATTATTTTCTATTTAAAATTTTGCCCAAACTGAAGAAAAAAAATTACATCATATTTAAAAATATTGTTTCAAAGTTTTGGTCTTCCCTAAATTAAAAGTGCGTTTACTTGTAAATATTTCAGTACTTTTCTGCACAGTTTTTTTTTTAATTAAAATAAATCTTTTTTTACAATAGCAAGAATGGTCTACAATACAATAGTCTATGCGCCGCCATAATGTCGCTTTCTGTTTTGGTATCATCTCACAATAAAGGAAATCAATTTTCATAAGTTATCGATGATAAATGTGATCAATCTCAACGTGAATCAAGTAACAAAATCTAGTGTATTAAATTAATAGCCAACAGGTAAATTATTATGAAGCCCGTTATTGCATCACGGAGATCAGTGCTCTTCTCTGCATGACTATTTTCTCTATTTTGTATTACTCTTCTACTTCCTTGATGATAATCATGAACTTGAATAGCGAAAGAGTTTTGTGTTCATAATAATTGCATAATTATGTCATAACTTGTTAAATTACACTGATAGAGATCGTTTATAATAGTCGCTCGATTATCATAGATTTTGTATTAGATTGGACAGTTTTTAATTGTTGTTATTTTTAGCTTTCGGATTACATTGCACAGATTTGACGACCGGATAGCCTAGTGGTTAGTGACCCTGACTATGAAGCTAGAGGTCCCGGGTTCGAATCCCGGTAGGGGCAGACAGTTGTATGATAAATACGAATGTTTGTGCCCGAGTCATGGATGTTGTATGTATTTAAGTATGTATTTATCTACATTCTATAAGTATGTTTATCCGTTGCCTGGTGCCCATAGTACAAGCTTTGCTTAGTTTGGGGCTGGGTCAATTGGTGTAATTTGTCCCAAGATATTTATTTATTTATTTTTTATTTAGATAATTGAAGTCATTAGTTATGGTGTTGTTAAAATCGAATTTTTTCATGTGATATCGAATAATGGTCGATTCTGACTAGATTAGGTATCCAGTAGCATTTTATAGCAGAAATAACACAACTGCTGCATGTGATTCCTGACCAACATGCTATGACTCATTAATTTACAACTGCCAAATGTTTGAGATAAATTTGCAGTAGAGATAGAACTTTTTAGGGAAGTTGTCAAGAAAGGTACAAACTAACATCAGTCTGCAATTAATTCTCCAGCCATGAACACAACAGCTCCCACATCGGCAGATGCCTGCCTCAGCATAGTGCACTCTCTTATGTGCCACCGACAGGGTGGAGAGAGTGAGGGCTTCTCAAAACGTGCCATAGAATCTCTTGTTAAGAAGCTGAAAGAGAAGAGAGATGAGCTGGACTCCCTCATCACAGCAATCACGACTAATGGGGCGCATCCTAGCAAGTGTGTCACAATACAAAGGACTTTGGACGGACGGTTACAGGTATTGTTAATGTTTTAAGTATAGGTACTTTATTACTTTTATTATGTTTTATTTTTATTTTATTAAAACTATCTTCAATAGTTTGGAACAGATCACCCCTGTCCTTTGTTTCCCAAATTGTAAAAAAAAAATCTTTATATTTTGCAATAAGCCATACTTGTAGGGCCTAATCTACTGGTTGGTAAATTGGACTCATCAGCTTCCCCTAGTCTCCTCATACTATAAATTGTTTTAGCTGTAACCAGTGTGTTTATAAATTTCAAATCTTTCAGGTGGCTGGCCGAAAAGGGTTTCCACATGTGATATACGCTCGGATATGGCGCTGGCCCGACCTCCACAAAAACGAGCTGAAACATGTCAAATTCTGCCAGTTTGCCTTCGATCTCAAATGTGACTCTGTCTGCGTCAACCCTTACCACTATGAGAGGGTTGTATCACCAGGTATTGGTTAGTATTTGATAAACCGCTGACCAAGGTCTTAGGAATTAATAGAGCATAATGGGTATCACGTTCAACTAATGATATTAAAAAAGATGTAATAATATTATGCAGCAGTTTCTCTGGCAACAAGCGAGTTTTTGACAAGCAACTGATTTAAAAAATAATAATAATAAAGCATTACCAACATGATTGATATTGATTGAAAAGTTGACACATGATGTTTATTTAGAATTATTGGCTTTAGGATATGGTCTGATAACACAGATGACATTGTCATATTTGGTTAATAAAATTTCCAGAGATTGAAGATTTCTTACTTTAATTTGAGACTTGGCACAGAAAAACAAAGGGGTGATATTGGTTTTTTAATAATTCCTCTTAAAATTAAGTCAACCCTCAACCGCCTTCCCTACTGATGGCTTCGTTAGTCTCTCAAAGGGACCAATTCTAAATCGTAATTCCAGATCTGTCAGGCCTGACCCTTCAATCAGGCCCCAGTAGGTTAGTCAAGGATGAGTACACGGCAGGGCTGAGCGGTAACGGCATGGACATGGACACGGCCGAGCTGGTCACCATCCAGCACCACGCCAGCAGCCCGCGCCACCACCACGCCGCGCTGCCGCACCACCACCAGCCCTACCCGCCGCCGCCCAGCAACATCATCATCAGCCAAGGTACGGCATGGACATGGCCACGCCGAGCTGGTCACCATCCAGCACCACGCCAGCAGCCCGCGCCACCACCACGCCGCGCTGCCGCACCACCACCAGCCCTACCCGCCGCCGCCCAGCAACATCATCATCAGCCAAGGTACGGCATGGACATGGCCACGCCGAGCTGGTCACCATCCAGCACCACGCCAGCAGCCCGCGCCACCACCACGCCGCGCTGCCGCACCACCACCAGCCCTACCCGCCGCCGCCCAGCAACATCATCATCAGCCAAGGTACGGCATGGACATGGCCACGCCGAGCTGGTCACCATCCAGCACCACGCCAGCAGCCCGCGCCACCACCACGCCGCGCTGCCGCACCACCACCAGCCCTACCCGCCGCCGCCCAGCAACATCATCATCAGCCAAGGTACGGCATGGACATGGCCACGCCGAGCTGGTCACCATCCAGCACCACGCCAGCAGCCCGCGCCACCACCACGCCGCGCTGCCGCACCACCACCAGCCCTACCCGCCGCCGCCCAGCAACATCATCATCAGCCAAGGTACGGCATGGACATGGCCACGCCGAGCTGGTCACCATCCAGCACCACGCCAGCAGCCCGCGCCACCACCACGCCGCGCTGCCGCACCACCACCAGCCCTACCCGCCGCCGCCCAGCAACATCATCATCAGCCAAGGTACGGCATGGACATGGCCACGCCGAGCTGGTCACCATCCAGCACCACGCCAGCAGCCCGCGCCACCACCACGCCGCGCTGCCGCACCACCACCAGCCCTACCCGCCGCCGCCCAGCAACATCATCATCAGCCAAGGTACGGCATGGACATGGCCACGCCGAGCTGGTCACCATCCAGCACCACGCCAGCAGCCCGCGCCACCACCACGCCGCGCTGCCGCACCACCACCAGCCCTACCCGCCGCCGCCCAGCAACATCATCATCAGCCAAGGTACGGCATGGACATGGCCACGCCGAGCTGGTCACCATCCAGCACCACGCCAGCAGCCCGCGCCACCACCACGCCGCGCTGCCGCACCACCACCAGCCCTACCCGCCGCCGCCCAGCAACATCATCATCAGCCAAGGTACGGCATGGACATGGCCACGCCGAGCTGGTCACCATCCAGCACCACGCCAGCAGCCCGCGCCACCACCACGCCGCGCTGCCGCACCACCACCAGCCCTACCCGCCGCCGCCCAGCAACATCATCATCAGCCAAGGTACGGCATGGACATGGCCACGCCGAGCTGGTCACCATCCAGCACCACGCCAGCAGCCCGCGCCACCACCACGCCGCGCTGCCGCACCACCACCAGCCCTACCCGCCGCCGCCCAGCAACATCATCATCAGCCAAGGTACGGCATGGACATGGCCACGCCGAGCTGGTCACCATCCAGCACCACGCCAGCAGCCCGCGCCACCACCACGCCGCGCTGCCGCACCACCACCAGCCCTACCCGCCGCCGCCCAGCAACATCATCATCAGCCAAGGTACGGCATGGACATGGCCACGCCGAGCTGGTCACCATCCAGCACCACGCCAGCAGCCCGCGCCACCACCACGCCGCGCTGCCGCACCACCACCAGCCCTACCCGCCGCCGCCCAGCAACATCATCATCAGCCAAGGTACGGCATGGACATGGCCACGCCGAGCTGGTCACCATCCAGCACCACGCCAGCAGCCCGCGCCACCACCACGCCGCGCTGCCGCACCACCACCAGCCCTACCCGCCGCCGCCCAGCAACATCATCATCAGCCAAGGTACGGCATGGACATGGCCACGCCGAGCTGGTCACCATCCAGCACCACGCCAGCAGCCCGCGCCACCACCACGCCGCGCTGCCGCACCACCACCAGCCCTACCCGCCGCCGCCCAGCAACATCATCATCAGCCAAGGTACGGCATGGACATGGCCACGCCGAGCTGGTCACCATCCAGCACCACGCCAGCAGCCCGCGCCACCACCACGCCGCGCTGCCGCACCACCACCAGCCCTACCCGCCGCCGCCCAGCAACATCATCATCAGCCAAGGTACGGCATGGACATGGCCACGCCGAGCTGGTCACCATCCGGCGCCCACGCTTCTTGGCTTCCACGTAAAACAACACAGATCTAACTCTGCAACACGAGACTCGAACGTATCAAACTGGTTGCGGAACAACAGCAAGGTAACAATTTTTTGTTCATTAATATGGATGTTCGCAAAGTGATGCCTGATTATAATAACAATGTTTTTGTTAGCAAAAACCAACGGCGAATGCAGAAAGTGATTTCCGTCCGTCGCGGCAAAACATAATATGAAGTGTCCTTTCCAATTTCCAACAGAAACATTGAAGCTCCTCTTTTATTTTAGAATAACCTGTTAGATGTTTGAAAATCACGAAAATATGTCGCAGCGAAAGCAGCTTTAGGTCTAAACAGAAGTTAATATTTTGTTCAGTTTTCTTTTTATATTTTTAGTTTTGCCAAGTGTGTACTTTATTTTGCATTATCTTTTCGTTTAGCGCCAGAGGGCGTTCCGAACATGTTTTCGCCGTCGCACGGGCCGCGGACGCCGATCCGGCCGCCCGGGGCGCCGCCGCAGCTCGCCGTCCCCCCGCAAATGGTGCTCTCGCCGGGCTCGCAAATGATCTCAACCCATGGCGGCCAAATGACGCCCGGCCCGCCGCAACTAGGCACCCCGCAAATGGGCCCCGGCACCCCTATGGGACCAGGGACCCCTCAAATGTGCCCGGGAACGCCACAAATGTGCCCAGGAACACCGCAAATGGGTCCGAGCACGCCTCAGATGTGTCCGGGTACTCCGCAATTAGGTCCCGGTACGCCTCAAATGGGGACTAACGCGCCTCAAATGGCATCACCTAGAATGGCGCCGGCTCCGACGCAGATGTCTCCAGGGACGCCTCAGATGCCAAACCTAAGCCAGGGCATGTCTATACCTAGCCCCCAGCAGATGCAAATGAGCCAGCAGCGAGCCATAGCGCCCAAACTAGAGCCCCCGGACACGATAGATGCGAGAGCGATGTGGCTACCAAAACGAATGAATCATTGTAAGCTTTATTATATTTTTTATTTGCACCTTTATTTTTTTTACACATTACCTCAAGTGCCGGTAGTGACTTCAGTTGCCGTACATTAGGTTACCGATGATCAGCAACAGCATATTTTTCCACTTGGGACGATCCCGCACCGCGATCTCCATCTTTTGCCAGCTCATGCCCAGGGATTCAACAGAACAATGCCATGTTGTTTTGGAACGACCTCTATTTCTTACTCCAGGCAGATGTAAAGCCTGGGGATATGGTCAAGTTACCGTTGGCTAAGGCAAATAGCCGTATCCATTACTAGTGACTCGAAACTGGGGTGTTCAAACGCGCAGGTTGTGATACCATATTAGAGTCTGAAATAATCCTGAGCTGCAGTGTGTATATATTTCTTGGTTTTTCCAGCCGCCCTGCCAGTCAGTATGTCGCCGGGCGGAACGACGCCACTCATAGACGGATCTAATACCACTTTCTTCTCGGCTGAACAGGCTACTACTGAAACTCAAATAACGCAAACTATTTCAGGTGAGCTTGCGACTTTTACTAACTAATTTGAACGGACAAGATCGTGTTCAGTGACAACATATCCTGAAGTTTTAGGCAGTTTTATTTAGATCTCCTCTAGCTATGGGTAGGCTAAGATGTCTATTTGTTTTACGTGAAATGGAAAGTTGTTAGTCCCATTTTTATTTTGTAAATGTCATCAACAGGGTCTACATCCAAATCCGAAGTACAAAGTTCGAATCGTACCTCTCTTTGTAATATTACACACTATTAGTTTTAGCGAGGTGGCACAATTCTAACTTCGAAGAATGAATTTGAGAATTCGTTCAGTTTGCTGAAACAGCGTGTGCATTGGTGACCGCCTAAGATTCAGCCGATTCAGCTTGGATAAAATATTAGAACGAAGAATCTGAACTTGGCGTTAATGAAGTGTATTTTTGTTAGCGGGTCCGGTGTCTGTATCCTCGGGCTCCGCGGAGAGCTCGCAGCAGAACGGCTTCGCGGCGGCGGGCAGCCCGGCGCCGCAGGCCAGCCCATTGCCACGGACACAACACCAACAAGGTAGGTCCATAAATATAGTGAGGCGTCTCAAAGCCTGCAGATGTTATTGGACCATTTTTGTTTTTAGTTTGTTAAAGGTGATATAAACGACGTAGCAGTCTCATATAACTTAGATCGAATTTCAGATAGAATTTGACAGAAGGAAAAACGATTCTTCATAGTACAATTTTTAAGAAGTCAGTCGAGTAACATTTCTGAGTTTGAATCTCCAAACCCAGTGCAAAATAAGATATCGAATAATAAAATAATTTCGCCCAATTTATCAGCCATTCATTTTAGCACCTTTCGTATCATAATTATTATGTAATAGGTACCTAGTTGTAGTTTTAAAAATACTAAAGAAAAATTCCCTAAAACACCTAAAGAAACAGAGGTAAATAACAGGTAATAAAGGTGTATTTTCTTTTGTATTCGTTTACATTGTGTCCAGTTATATTATAACTTCACAAAATAAGGTTTACAGTCAGCAGTCACTGATTCTAGATTCTAAAGTATTCCTGAATAGACTATGCATAGTATTGTTCATACAACAAGTCTTTAGCCATGTTATTGCTGATGGTGGTATTACACATGTACGGGTGTTCGCGCAGGCACGTGGACGGGCAACAACACTCTGACGTACACGCAGAGCCTCGCGCCGCCGCCCGCCGCGCCCGCGGCCCAAGATGCGCCTGCGCACCACCACCATTACTGTGAGTCGCAAACACCTTGCAGGAAATACAGCGAGTTGCGTTACATTGCGGCACTGGGTCAACGACTTTTAAATAAAAATCAGCCTACGTGTTATTTCAGACTAATTTATCTCTGTGCCAAATTAAATATGATCCAGATCTGTCCAGCCGTTCTGGCGTGAAAGAGTAACAAACATCCATACAGCCATACTCACAAGTAGGAAGTAGGATATATTACATCACAGAAATTTTGAAGAATCGTAGACCGTTCCCCTCGTGTCACAAATCCCCTCACAATCCCTCCCCCCCCCCCTCCCGAAATATATAAGATATATTACATACATACGTACGTACATACCATACATACATAAATCACATCTTTAGCCCTTACGGGGTAAACAGAGCCTACGCTAACAAGATCTAAAGGCCACGTTTAGCAAGATTGTAGGCGTACAGATTCCTAAGATTTTCGCCTGTTCCCTTAAATAGGCTTTTACCATTTGCGCGGGAAGAGGAGCAACTGGTACATACTATGTTTTTTTCCTTGCTCCCAGACCAGCTTGGAAAGGTAGATATATTATCAACATGATATACACCGTGACAACCTGTAACGGGCTCTCGATATTTCGACGTAGTTGAATGCGTCATGATCACGGGTAGACAAGAAATTGCGGGTGGATGTTAGCGTTGCATAGACCGCGCGCGGTCTACCCTCATTTTTTGCGTCGACTGCGAGAGCTGTCACCAGTATTCGACGCGTTCTCGTCATAAACGCACACGCAACACGCATGATCGCGCTGATCACGATGCATGCGTCGAAATATCGGAAGCGAGTTAAAGGTAATCCCGTTGATACTGTCTGCAACCGTGAATCTTTTAAATCTGCTTAATTTGTAAGGTAATGTTTTGCATTTGCACTTTTATAAATGGTTTTCTACCATCTTTATGTGGTTTCTTCTATACTGGTCTGGGAGCAAAGAAAAAACATAGAATTTACCAGTTGCTTTTCTTCCCGTGCATATGGTAAAAGCCCGTCGAGGGATTAGGCGAAAATCATAGGGATCATGTTATATAGGCGATGTGGCTAGCAACCCATCACCGTTTTGATTCCCCTTTCCATCCATACTCCCACAATCATGCTAAACGTGGTCTTTAGGTCTTGTTACCTTAGGCTCTGTCTACCCCGTAAGGGAAAAAGACGTGATTTATGTATGTATGTATGTAATTTATGTGGTTTAAATGCAGCAGTGGCATCTCAAGAATTTATAAAGTGTGGTGAACAGACTTATGACTGTTATCATTGTGGAGTGGAAGCTAAGTGCATATTGCCTGTACATGTTGTCTAACACACTTCGAATAACATTTGCTTTCACTGGCGTTAGAAAACATAGCCTTTGATTAAACTGTTCAAGACCGAGCGTTGAGCCCCACCTTGAGCCGGCCAGTACGTCGTATTGTGCATGTTACGTCCAAGAATAACTAATTTGGAACGCGTTTCGTTTGTGGTTGGTTTGGTCTTCTCGGGCCCTGTCGCCCTGCACGTCTAGCACGAGAGCGCACAAGAGTAGCGTCGCGCGCGAGATAGATTGCCCGTCCTTTTCTTACTGTACCAACAAGAAAGAGACGGGTAGTCCAATTCGCGCGCGATGCGATTTTCGTGCGCTCTCGTGCTAGCGGGGCTGGACGCGGGGTGTGAGTCACGCTGTTTACAAGTGTAACTGTGGTGACGTATTGTTGTGTTTGTTTCAGTCAACGGCAATCCTAGCGGGCTGCTGTCGGCGCAGCCGGCGCCGGAGTACTGGTGCTCGGTGGCGTACTTCGAGCTGGACACGCAGGTCGGGGAGACGTTCAAAGTGCCGTCCAGCAGACCCAACGTCACTGTGAGTGTACACGATAGAACCCCTTTAGGGAGTAGCTTAATGATAACGATAAATTGATCTCAGGAGTCATCAGTAGTTGCTAACAATATGTTTTGTTTTTACATTTCCTAGGTTGATGGCTACGTAGATCCTTCTGGTGGCAACAGATTCTGTCTTGGCGCTTTGAGCAACGTCCATAGAACAGAGCAAAGCGAACGAGCCAGGTATGTTAAACTACATTTTATGGCCTGTTCCACCACTGTTTAGTTCCAGATTAAGGGATAGATATCTGGGATGCACTATCTGTGTGTTTCGTATTAATTGATTCTTAAGATACCTGAAACGTAACAGAGAGTGGTAAAACATGCTCTTACGGACGTATTGCAGTAAATCGAAATGTTTCGTAGATGTTATTTATTTATTTATTCATTCATTGTCACGTCATGTACATATATGTATATAAAGATGTTAACATTTTTCTTAGTCAGTCCATGACGCCCTGTAAGGGATTTTAAATAATATAACGTCAAAACATGCCATGAAATTAAGTATTTCTATTCTAGTTAATTACTTATATAAGTCCGTCGCGTGGCTCTTCATAGACAATATAAAATGTAATTGTTACTAAAACCGAGTCTCAATAGTTTTCTATTGCAAAATATTATTTAACTTTAAAAAAAAAACATACTAGCGATAACGAAACTTGGAACGCAAGGAGTTTTTATATCGTAAGGTATCCGTTCTGCGCGGACGAAGTCGCGGGCAACAGCTAGTCAATGAATATTATTTATGAACTTAGCATTGTACCTATATGTGGTGGCATATCGATCGCACCGATAAAAAATGGTATATGCATAAAACTTTTCATGAAAAATACTGACTATCAGTTATCTGATCTTTCGATGCAACACGATAAAGTAAAGTTCCAAGTAGAGAACATAATAATAGATATGACCAACGTACACTAATATCTTATTTATGTATATTCACACCCAAAGACTATTTGGTAGGTTAGTTTCAAATGGAGTAATTAAACCTAACTTCAACATTCACTTCGTTGTTGCGCCAGGAAATCTGGTCACTGCTGATTATGTAACAGGTACAATCCTGGGTATAGATGGTCTGTTTACATCGAGCGATCATGTAGCAAGTATTGTTCGCAGGCTGCACATCGGCAAGGGCGTGCAGCTGGACCTGCGCGGCGAGGGCGACGTGTGGCTGCGCTGCCTGTCCGAGCACTCTGTGTTCGTGCAGTCGTACTACCTGGACCGCGAGGCGGGCCGCGCGCCCGGCGACGCCGTGCACAAGATATACCCCTCCGCTTGCATCAAGGTGCTTTACCCGAGGACCGGGAAACTACTTCGTTTGCTTAAGCCTTTTCATAGGGTAACCCTATTAAACTGTTACCCTATGACATGGTAAGCTTATCGTTGTGCTTATCATTACGTAAACCGTTTTGAATAAGGTTAACCGTTTTCTATATGGTTTCAGAGTCGAATAGAGTGTAGATAACTTGATTATTTAACCACTTAAAATTTAATAGGGTTGGAATGCTTTGCACTTAAAGTTTGGAATAGCTTGATCGCGTTTTAAAATCACGGAATATGGTAACCCTAACCCCGGTTTTTAGTTATGGTAATCGCTTACCAGAATTAACTATGTTATTATAGTCAGACTTTCATTCGGATAACCCGATGATATGCTTACCAAATTGATAGGGTTTGTGATAACAATTCTAGAAAATACCCTCTCACGTATTGCAAAGTGTATGAGGCCAAAGACGTAACTGACTGGTTCAGTAATGGGCCATTCACTCTAGCTTGGAGTACAATTATATGGGTGGATCAACTATTTCTTGTTGTTATTTTGTCCCATCAGCGAGGGGACAAAACTATTACAGTTTGTTAGAAGAAAGGTTGTGTCACATTATTCTAACATGTTTAGTAGATGACCCATTCCATTATGGTGACAGGAGAACGCAGCCATAGCGATGAGTGACAACAAAAAGTTGAACCACCCGTATGTACCACAATTATTGTTGTCTTTTGTGTAAGAATGTTTGTATTACACTTTCCGAAGTCTTTGAAAACTAGATTTATAGTTGTTATTATGTTATTAATGTTGTTTGGTCAGGTGTTCGACCTGCGGCAGTGCCACCGGCAGATGCAGTCGCAGGCGGCGACGGCGCAGGCCGCCGCGGCCGCGCAGGCCGCCGCCGTCGCCGGCCACATACAGCCTGCGCATCCCAACATGAACAAGTGTATGTTACTCACTCACTCTCTGACTACCCCTGTCGTTTTTTTAAATATTGAACTTGATCATCTCATTCATTATTAACTCATTCACTCATATAATTATTTACTAATTCATTCAATCCCCTAATACTTTCACCCACTCATTGACTTACTATCCCACTGATACGCTCACTCCCTTAAACCCCCACTCATTCGCTTATCATATCGCTCACTGACTCATCGACTCATTCGTTCGATCACTCATTCATCGTCTCACTCACCTAATTATTCATCCACGCACGCAAACATACTAACAGCAAATAGAGTAGCAAATGATCGTAGAGCTCAGTTCGTGACGTTGCGGAAACACATTTTATTCGTTTTGTGGTGTCAGGCCTGACGGCGGCGGCGGGCATCGGCGTGGACGACCTGCGGCGGCTGTGCATCGTGCGGCTGTCCTTCGTCAAGGGCTGGGGGCCCGACTACCCGCGCACCAGCATCAAGGAGACGCCCTGCTGGGTCGAGGTGCACCTGCACAGGTACACGCGCTAAACACCCGCTAACAGCTCTTAGCTGGAACCCTGGAAATAAGACGGTGCTGACAATCGCTATACAAAAACGCGATCACGCAAAATTAAGTACAAAAATATTAGTAGTAATAAATAATTTAAATAATGTCTGAAAATTAAACTGATGTGATTATTATTAAAAGCTTTACTTTAACTTGCAACATACGTTTGTCCGGGTGGATTATTGTGACTAAATTTTGAAGCAGATGCCTTCAACCGATTGAGCTGAAATTTTACACACTTTAGTAAGTCCCAATGACAATACAATAATCTGTTAGTGGAGTTCTGGTGACCCAGCCAGGACCGCAGGAAAAAACTCTTCAACGGTTGGTCCGATTGACTTGAAATTTGGTACACATTATGTAAGACGGATGACAGTGCAAGTACAGTCACCAAAAAAAGCTTGTATTAAAAAAAATCTTTTTTGACAGAAACTTATTTTCCTGTACAACTATTGTAAATAGATCGTTGCCTTCGATCTTAAACGTGCGAGAAGTACTACGTAAACTAAACTGTTACAGGGCGCTGCAGCTCCTAGACGAGGTGCTCCACACGATGCCGATCGACGGCCCGCGGAGCAACATCGAGTAGGAGTTGATCGGCTTCTTTTGAGGCCTTCGCGCGCAGAACACTACGAATGTGCAATGTTCCCCGCCCGGCCGTGGACGCTAGTGTTGTGAGACAAACGGTTACGGTGCACTCGCTTTAAAACCAATGCCATATAGCTTTAGTTGAGTGACCTGTGGTTCTTCGATCGTCAGAATGTTTATTAGTTGTAAGGCTCGCCTGGTGGTGAAAAAATCGGCCACTAGGCATCCGCTAATGATGGAAGAAAATTCCACCAATGGGGAAGCAGCGTCGAACGAGGCTAGGACAATGGAGTAATGCTATTGGTTGATTTTTCCTCGTCTCTGGTGGACGCCCGCCTAAGTCGGGGTGATATCGGTGTACGGGAAAGTTGTGAGTCGTTTTTGGGTATTGTAAAGGGAATATGCAGGATTTTTTAATTGCTCTAATAAAAATAACCGAGATATCTAATAATTTGGTGCCGAAGTTATCAAAAATTTGTCTTTATCTCTTTCTAGGCAGACAGATTTTAAATATCTATATTGTCCGTATTTCTTAACTGATATTACTTTTAATTTCACTTTTTATCATCACTTACGATATTTTTATATTTTGTTAAGAGATGTGTAATAAAAAAAACATGCATATTCACTAATTGTAGGACCGTGCGCCCACTGCATGGTGATGAATCAGTTCAAAGCTCTTCCATATTCCAATACTGCCCCCACTTATTTTAATTTTAATTCTATAAGTACTAAATTTTATATTCCATATATTTTTGTAACAAAATTCTCGGACACAGTCTTCCAAAAGTTTTATTTTTTATGTAATGGCAATCAAATTGTTTTTATTTTGGGGAAAGTGTTTGCAAGCAAACATAGAAACAAACATTGCACATTTGATGGGACGTGCATCGCCCGTGTTTACATAAGGTGAACTTATAATTTATGTCTTGTATTTATTTATATAAAATGTAAGATAAAGCTAACATAGATTTACATTATATGCAGTATTGAGACGGAACAAACTAAAGAACACACAAAGCGATCTCAGTAAAATATTTTCACAAATCCTATATGAGGTAGATATTATTAGTGTAACGATTAGACAGGAACCGGTCGCTCAAGCGGGTAGACGCCACTGTCGTTAATTTATCGTGAAAATATAAGAATTTACTAACAGCGATACCAAAATAAGGCATTTTCTTTGTTATAAAGTACACTAGAGTAAGTTTTTAAATATCTCAAGACATAATTATGGTTCAACTTGAAAGAAGCCAAATGGGAATTAGCTTTTGATTAGGCTAAGATAATTTAGGGGTTATGATAATACAGTAATTTATGATAGTTATACATTAAAATGTTTATGTATAGGTGTAGGGGCGGGGCGCGGGGCGCGGGGCGCGGCGGGGTTTAGGGTAAGGCGGTGAGCGGGGTTGCGCGCCGGACATGCGGCCATCGGGGACGCCGGCCAGCTGAAATGACGCTCGATGTGACCTGTGAAAACTCATTGGAAAATATATTATCCAAAGTTCGTTCACGATGTCAGTGAGACGTATTTTTTTCATTGGTTTCATCTCTTTGATTTTTGGCCGTCTGGCAGTCCTTTATATTTTAAGTTATCATTCGGTGGAGGCTTTCGATATTTATTTTAGTATCTAAATTTAAATAGTACGCAGTCACGATGGAAGTCCGTGCAATTCCGCTACGATTGTTGAAAATGGATCTGTGATGTAACAAATAGTGTTATGGGGCCGCCCCGCGGGCGCCGACTTAGTGGCTCGTATACGCTATTTTCGACAAAACAAATAGAACTAACAAATGACATATTTTGTGTACGGAATCGCAAACGATTTAAATAGGACGTAAGTAATGTGTAACGTGTTTTTTTTAACTTTTTAAGTATTTTGAGATTTTCATAGTTTGCTTAAGTTTTTGCTTTAATTACTTTTACACGGCAGATTTACGATTGTGTTGAATGAATTTATTACTAGTTACTGTTGGTATAGTGTTTTTGGTTTCTTTTTTTACTATGTATAATCTTGTAAATATTATTATAGAAAGACTGAGTTTTTGTCTATGACAGAGCTTAGGTTTATGACTTTACAGTTTTAATTTTTAATGGCTACGATTTGAATTAAAACAGTTTTCGATTGATACTGACTTCGTTAGACGATTTTGTATATTATCATTTTAAAATCATCACACATTGTATATTATTTTGTTATTGATATTGAGATAATTTAGTTTTTGCTTCGGAATTTTACATTTTACAATTGATTGTTACCAATGACCTGTACATATTCGGATACGAATACTACGAAAGTTGTAAATAGTACAATCTATAAATTATTTAGTACCAGAGGAGTGCGAGGTAAGCGGGGTGGCTCGCGGTGGTACTTAGAAATTATAATTATTCGTAATTTTTTTCTTAGAAAGCTTTCACAAAAAATCTTGTATCGAAAATACCTCTTTATAGTGATCAAAAGGATTCAAAGGGTTTTAGATGATATTAAAAGTACGTGGTAAGTTTTTTAATGATGTTGAAGTTTTGAATAATGTTGTCAAATTCTACATGCCACAGTTATAAGAGAACTAACCGAGCTGTTTCACGTCTGTCGTACAATTTATTGAGAAACATTGACTGCAGTTATTGGAGTTATGCTGAAGTTGTCCAAAGTTGTGAACTAATATAATTATGTTGTTCAGATTTTGAACGGAACTTGCCGCTTTTGTAAATACTTCGCGCCGAAACCTTGTTTTAAACAACGTTGTCGGTAATTCAATAAAATAACATGTCACTGACGATTTGTAATCTTTTACTCGTGAAGTTCCCTTTCCCTTGCAGTTTCCCGCATTCCCCTCCCTTCACGTAAGTACCTATCTTTTTCTAGGGTATTTCATTTTATCTAATTGTGTAACTGTAAACCCACTATGCCGAAGGTACGCGGCCGAAGTTCGGTATGATTACGCCTGCAATGCTGTTGAATTACTGACGACACATTATGCCGAAATTAAGAGGCCCTACCACAGGAAATTAGAACACGAGAGGTAATTAAATTTTAACCCAAGCCTGCCAACGCAAGCACTGCTGTTTGGTGGCAGGATTAGCGAGTAAGATGATGGCAGCAAACCTATGTAGTTGAAAATCGATTAGATATGAGCATCTTTTATGCCAACATGAGGTATACCTAGTGAGTAGACTCCGTTACGCTGCGCGTTCGCGCCGCGGCTATTTATACGGGCGATTCAGCGGCACCATTCCGGCGACTTTTATTTCGTCACCGCTTTCCACCAGCGACCAGTGCCGTATCGTGTCACACCACAATCTTTGAGATTTAATGTGGAGTTTTGCGAATTTTCACGCGACTTTACCAAGGTATAAACTCGCATTTAATGTTTTAAAACCCTCTAACATTACATGTTACAAGGAAAAAAGTCATAAGAAAAATACGAACGAACTTCGTTCTGATGGGTTAATAAGTATCCCGTGGATAGCGTTAAATGATTTCTTAACAGACGAAAGCTCTGGCGACAGCTAGTATAGGTAATATTATGTAGGAAGGTATGAGTTCTCGAAAATGGCTTCAACGGTTTAGATGAAAATAACATTAGCTACAAATGGGTTTTCGGGGACGAAAAATATATCTATCGTGAGGTGTCATCTAAAGCCTGACAAGTTCTTATTTAGCCCTGATATAGTATCGCTACAAACAGCTTACATATATTATGACAATAATACGCGTAACTACGTCATGAATAGCCTGGAGAGTCAATAGTCAATAATATGGCAACAACTGATTCCAAAACATTGTTTATTGGAAAGCTGCTGAATCCTTCATCCTTTTCCCGCCGCAACCATTTGAATATATTAAATTTTTTTTTGCATCGGGGTGAACTTTTTTGGGCATTTTGATTGCAAAATCGATTATTATTCTGAAATATGTAGAATTATTTTCGTTTTGTTTACATCGGTGACATTCAATGCCTTCCGTCTGTTGTCAAAAAAAAAATGCCAATTAAATAAATTAGATCCACTGAAAATCCGCAACACAGCGAGGGCTATATAGGAATTTGTCAGGCTTTAAAGAAAAGCTCGGTCGACAAGTTCCTGCTAAAAATAAGCAACAAAATGATCTGTAAAATATGAACACGGTAGAGCGGTGCGCAGCGAGCGAGCCTCTATTTTAGTGTCCCACAACCCGCGACACTGGCCGCTAGAGCGCATTTTATTCATATTTCGTGTGGCCTTATTCTGTTTATTTCATCTTTACGACGCGCTCGCCATAACCACTGGGCCGAGAGGGTTGCCTATTTAATATTTATTATGGGAACAAGTAGAACTAGCACCAAGTAGTGTCATATCTATTGAACAAAGTTCTAGAACTTCACACAAACAATCAATGATATACTTTGCCTTATTGCCCAATGCACTTGGTATCACATTCACCTTTCCTCTCTGTCAAATAATAAATATTGAGGAAAGAAAGAGATGGTAAATGCGATCGCGGGCTTTCGCGCGTCAGACAATAATTTATTCTACAGTTATAATAAGTCCTCTAAATTAATTCAAATGAATTCATTAATGTAACTGCTTAAAATATATTTTCTTACGCTTCTGATCCTTAACCTGATGAGCGATATTAATGCTAAGCAGCCCCAATCATAATTGTAATAATGTTATGGTCTAATATTTATTTGGTCCTTTCGCATTGCCGAAAACGCATTATGTTTTCGTGACATTTGTCCAGTGCCTACCGCTGTAATAATTCAGCAATTGTTTCAACGCACAATAATTTGCGACATCCAAAGAAATCTCGGGTCTGACTCATTCCAAAGCTCTCCCAGTGAGTATTCTGATATCGAAATGTGCTTTATCTAGCCGCAAGGCCGGAGTGAGGCCCGACCTGAAACATCCGCAGTAGAGCTGCGAATAACTCTTCGCCGTTTTAATTACTTCGTATTTCTAGCTTAGGTGGGTCGTAAAATGCCACATTAGTAAAATTCCTGAATCAAATAGTTTATATAAACCCACAATAAAATGCCTAACGAACACCTCACAACACAAGGTAAAGAAAAAAGGCCTTTGCGGCTTTGCCACCCGTCATCTAGAGGGCCGTTACGCTTGCTCTACCTAAGAGTCAGTTCTGCCTAGCCCCAGTACAAACACTACACACGTCACCAGCTCAGCGTCACTAGTACCTACTAAATACTGTTCCTTTCTCAAACGTATGATTTACGCGCAAGAAAGGGATTTAATTTCGCTGGCCTCGTTCAGCGTTCGGTGTACGGCTTAAGGCTTAGGCATATTTTTACCTGAGGAAATTAACTGAAATATTAGACAAAGTTATTTTATAACAGAATTAGTCTAGACATAGTCTTACTTGTTATGATTGAACCAGATTACGCCTACGGCCTCGCCTCCAATATGGTTATGCAAATTCTCAGAATTCTTTCAGACTTTCAGAGACTTTCACAGTTGGCGAGTTAGTGGAGACTCATTTTTATAGGTACCATTTTTATTAAAATTGGATAGTATAGTTACAAATTCGTACCACATCATCTTGAATTAAACTTTTACTTGGTTTTTAAAAGCCCTCCTTCTAACGGAAGGTCAAGCTTGCCACAAGAAACGCAATAACTGCGATTTGCTAATTCTCTCTTCTCTCAAATATTTATAAATACGGGTTACGCGATGGCGGAATATTCCGAAATACCGGTATTTTTAGCGCGAGGTCGGCCCTGTTTACATGTTTTCAGTTTACGACAGAGTTATTTCACGTCTCACAGAACGCTCTTTCATAGGATTTGGGTTTTAAAATTGAGAATATATGGTTTTTGAAGCATCGAGCTGACGACTGATCAACAGGTAAAACGAAAGAAAGACCGCGTATCTAAGATCACCTACGCCCATTAGTATTTTTTGGGCTCTAAAACTATTTTTATTTTGAGTTCCCTAACTTTTAAAATGATCTATTAGATATTTTGTTTGGGCGAATCCATCTATCTATCATTTCTAGCCTATAAAACGTCCCACAGCTGATTACATCCCTTCTCTCAGGTTACTCAAGTTATAATTCCCACGCAGCCAAGTGCAGATATGGATCTTTCCACATACCATAGAATTGCTTCGCAAGTTGAATGCAGGTTCCTGGCGATGCTGTCTTTCACCGAATAGCAAGCTAAATTTCAAATTTAATTTGACAAATGAAGTCCGAAAAAAATTATATCCTACTAATATTATAAATGCGAAAGTTTGTGACTCTGGATGTTTATTACTCTTTCACGCTAGAACGGCTGGACAGATATGGACCACATTTGGCACAGAGATAGATTATAGTCTAGAATAACATATATGCTTCTTTTTATCCTGGAAAATTGCGTAGTTCCCGCGGAATAGCGATAAATGAACTCTTTGCAGACGAAGTCGTGGTTAACAGCTAGTAAAATATGAAACTTCTGTTTTTTAGAAACGATAAACAGAGGCTGGCATTATTCACCGCATATCATTCGCATGTCTCCGTCTGGCTGCCAAGGTGACTGATTCACAAACAGGTGTGCCAGTAGGCTAGGACCACACCGGGTTTTGCTTGAGATAGACAGAAAAAATCTGGACATCAAATATGTACATGTTTGCCATTTCCTTACCTTGTTTGCCTGATCGGCTAATTTGATAGAGTAGGCTATTAAATAATTGGGTCATTACTGCGTTAAAATACGCAATGAGCAGTGCCTTAGGTACAATTTTCACGGACAGATAGTTTGGTTGTGACTGTTATAGTGTTCGTGAAATGCGTAAATGTCTAAAGACGATTGAGTAGTGTTGTTTGCGGTAAGAGCCTTTCAATAATCATATAACTTATAGATTTAGGCGTTACTTTGCAGAGGTCCGTGTTAAACTAAATGGAAGGTACACTTTTAATTTCATACTCCGTAGTGAGCTCAAGTTATATATAATCAGTGGTTTTGGTTGCGTGTGGCGTTCATTATTATTTTCTAAATCGGAGCGTGGAAACTATTGAACGCCAAACTTAGCTGAATAGTAAAGCTAGATTGAAGTAATAGTATACCTTTAGGTACATGAAAATTACTTTTATACACTTCTACTCTCTGTCGCTTATAGTAGCCGACGTTAGAACAACCGCGGATATTTAGTACCTACGATCTGCCTCACTGTTTCACGGAGTAGGAAAGTAAGGTTATCATTATCATTTAGCTTAAGAGTGTTTCAGCTGCCTACGTTGTCATCTTTGCGACGTACCTGTGATCATCTAAAAATGGCGGCTGTAGCTTTCATTATGCGAGGCACTTTATGTTTGCAACAGTCACAAGAAATAATAAATTACGCTCTACATGTAGATACTAATAGTCTTAGAGCCATACCTAATTGCTAATTGCTCTAGGGCCTCAAAAATACCGCCTTCAACAAGCGAACTATTAAGGTGTTGAAGAATCACTGTTAATGTGCGTTTTCAACAAACGAAATGCAGAACATCTTTAATATTCTATGGAACGAGAAGCCGGAGTTCCATCAAGTAATAAATATCTGGGTAAAAGGTAAAACTTTGGTAACCGCTGCAGTAAATCGCAATGGTCTAAAGTACGGTCAATCAAATCCGTTTACTTTTAGAAGTTTCGCTATACTAATATCAAAATCTTGCTACAAGAGAGACCATATTATTCGTACGTGGGAGCGAGATGTCTTATAAAAGCAGTCACATATCTGAGTCACACTCACTGGTCTCTAGAAATCTAAAGACCTATAGTAGCTTCACGGGCAGCGAGATCTTTATACTACTACCTACTTTGTTAGCATCTTTTGATATAGCTCTGGCTTTATTTTGATGAATCATGGTTTATTTGCGTGAAGGTTGGTGCACCAAGGTGGTCGGCGTTTCGGCATTTCCGATACTAAGTATAATGGAGTAAATAAGTATTAGTTTCTGCAATGCCACTTAGCCCCTGTCAATTTTTTAAATCTGTTATACATATAGGTAGTGTCTGTAAAAATGTGTTTTTTTTTACTTTTTTTATGAACCAGCCGGAAGCAACTAAGGGTGCTTCTAAGGGTAGAGTACCGAATTAGTAAGTAAAAGGAAAAAAACTTATTTTTCACAGTAGCTAATAAAGTTTGACGCTGCATGCGAACAAGCACTAGAGCGCGTTGCTTAGATTTTTTGATATTGTAGATATATTTACTTTAAGTTAAACTTGGCCTTCATTACTAATATTGAACGTGATCTTCAATCTCTTCAACTTTTGCAGCGAGTAACACGCACATGTGCGTTTGCAGCAACTAAAGAAGTTTCAGGTCTGTCAGCTGGCAGGCGTTATGCGCTGGCAAATGCGTAAAAATTAATTATATTTTTGGCTCAAACGAAAAACATTAAACTTCATATAAAATGGCGTCGCATTTCTGAGCATTTCCCGTCTGAAAGACAAGTGGGAAGATAATTATTCTGAGTAAAGGGTGGGCAGACTCCGTAAGCTTGTGGCTTCGCGCCCGAATAAAACTATTAGCGAAATTAGGTAGTGCAGCGCTGTCGGATTTGAAAAATATCGATAGGATACTTTCTTTAATTTTTGTACACATCTCATGTCTTGGTCTGAATATTAAATCTAATATCTTTAAATACCCTATTGTTACCTTGTAATATTCTGTAAAGGAAAAAGGTTTTTCCTGTTGTGGTGTTCAATAAAGAGTTATTGTATTGTATTGTATTGTATATTAGTTTTGACTGTATTATGTCTACCTATGTCTTTCCGAGGCCTGGCTAGAAGCATCATAAGAAGGGATTGTGAATTACAATAGCTGATGCCCTAGTTCTATAAAAACCCTCAAGAGTGACAAGTGGTAGAATTGATTTAATTTTTTGTAAATGTCTACTTTAACCAAAATGAAATCCACTTTTTATCTACGTTATTTAGAACTAAAGATATAGAGCATTGATTTTTATTTTTTTATTCCACGATCTAAAAGTTACTTTTAGTAGGTATTAAATGATATTCATTATTATCAGAAAGCTTTCGTATTAGATAAGTAAAGCTTTGCCACACTGCTCGCTATAAGTATTTTTTCCTTCAGAATGAACGCATAAGTTTAAAAAAAACCGAACTTCACATTGAAACTATCGATATATTTTTTCCCACCGCATCCCTGCCATTCCCTTGGCGTCCCGCGCTCCACGCGCGGACTGCCCGGGCGCCCGGCAGCGCAACCGAACGAACGAAACGCTACATCCACAACACGCGACCGTGTTTACGAACGCATCTTTTACGAATAAGAAATTGGAACACTTTTTGAATTTTAACTTTTTTTGTGAAGTGCCTGACTTTGGATTATTTGGCGGATTTGGAGGTAAGTTACGAATGGATCATTATTATTTAGTGGTAGCGAGGATGATAACTAAACGCCGTTAATGGATTTAAGAATCTCACCCAAGTTTAAATGTATAATATAATGAGTTTTTACTTATTTCAATATAGGCGCTTTATAAGTAGGAAACTACAGCAAGACTCAAAAATAATTAATGCAATAAGCCGGGTATCAATCACGTATTTAAAAATCAGTTAATTGCCCGACAGTTACGAATCTTTTCGAGATTTTAATACGTGAGTAATCAGGTTTAGTGTATTAAATAAAGACGCTTTAAAAGTTGAATCTATTTTTCAAATATTTCTTAATTGTCGTGCGTAAGTTAGTTCTCTTTTATTATGAAAAGGTAACTAGTTAGTTTAACTTGGTTACTTTTTTTTAATAAGTACTTAAATCACACAAAAACTCTAGTCAAGTCAACGTAAAAACGCACATCCAGTAATTGCATTATTGAGACTACAATTATATAGGTAGTTGAGAAGCCACTTTTAGAACTTGTTTGCGAAAAAAAAAACTTACAAACGTAGTTTCTACAATTCAGAATTAATGAGAATCTTTAAAATCCTTCGGCAAAAATTAATTTCGCACAACTTTCAGCCTCCTTAACGTAAGCCCAGTAATATTTCGCACGTCGCTCCATCATTCGGTTTACGTAAGTTTAACGCTTCGACCGAGTATCGAACCAAGGCCTGCCCGAGGCCGCGTTTAATATAACCGAGGCGCGAGTTACTACTGTCATGTGTTAAAATCAAACGCTGATTACGTAAATTCAATGTCAACATGCAAGAGAAGTTCCAATGTTGAGTCACCTGTGCTTTAAATCTACAGGTTGTTATCAGTTTAACTTTCCCTTGTCTCTTTACTTTCGTGTTATGTATTATATCAAGTTACCTCTTGAGATTATAATTACAAGACTAGTCTACTAGTATATTTGACTAGTAGTCAGATTTCTTCTTTAAACTTACTCCGTTAATGATATAATTAATTCGAAAAGTCATGATGATAGGGTTCTTTCCGAAAGTGCTTCGGTAGTAAAATGATCTCAAAAGGGTTCCTTTTTTCTTTTGAGGTACAGACCCCTAAAGACACCTTTGAGACTGGGAGGCCTAATTACAGAAGAAATTATTTCATATATGGGCTCTACATATAACTTTCTGCCAAGTTTCTTGCGGCGCATTCTTCTTGGCAATGACGGTCTTTCCGAATGCGCTGGTAGTTTCAAAAAGACAATGTAAAAGAGCCGTTGGCGGCCAATTTGCAAAAATAAATTTTCATTTTCATTTCATTTTCATTCAACTAGTACCTTTGTCTAACTAACGCGCGGTTCGGAAGTTTCGTAGTAGGTACAGAAAACAAGAATCAATTTTGCTACTCGATTAACATTTTAATACATTGAACATCGATGAATGAAAAATACCTTTTACTAGGATATAAGTGCCACGAATACGACTGCTGCTTCCGCTAGAAGTAGAGTTTTTGTCGAAGATCTTTCATGACGACTTTCTTTGGTTCGAATTGCATACGTACTATCGAACCGGTTGATTCCTGGCTCACTGTGGAACTTTTTCACAGTAAATGTTATAGTGACGTTACATTTAATTGGCAAAGAAAATCCTTGAGACGTTTACTGTGGGAACGTTCTATGATGGGCAATTATCAAATTGTTCGATAGTATAGTCGTGGGCATAAATATCCATAAACACGAATCATCATCTCAAATATATTATGTATCACCGACCTTATTGTTGGTGGCACAAAGGCGCATAGATGTTTTTGAACATACATATATTTACGCCCTTGACTGTACCTTTTATCTTTAGACATTATATACTTTTTAGAATGAGACAAAAGCTACATGCTGCATTTAAAACATAAATCATCTTAAAACAGTTATTTAAAGAGCGTGTCAAGTTATCCGTCAAGCAAGTCTAGACAGCCTTCCGTTTCTCACATTCACGTGTTTCTTGTTTCATTGATGTAAAGCCAACTTTTGCCTAATCTTGAAACAATGATTAGTATAGATCCAAATGTTTGTCAAAATACATACATACATACGCGTACATACCGTCATGCCTCTTTCCCACAGGGGTATATATCAAAATACAACTTAACTTTTTTAAATTCCTTTGTGAAACTATATAAACGGAATGACACATTTGTCCTTGAATAGCTAAGCCGGGTCAAATCATAGCGCGTGATGACTGCGAAGTGCAGACGACGCATGCGCTGACTCAAGCGCCGATTTAGATGCGTACGCGCATTAAGTGGCAGATAAACAAAATAAAGTAAGAGCTTTCAAGAGAGCCCAACTTAAAAACATTCTCAAATCCTGTAAAAAAATAAAGATGAGCTCTAGCTCATATCTTTGCTCCTCGTTGGATGAAATGCGGTTCCCTTCGTGCTGCCCTTCACCCCGCCCGCCTCATGTTCGTATGGAAACATGTGGAGCATTATTTGCTGGCTTTCCACTTTCTATGATGTCAAATAGAGTAGGTACATAGTGACAAATATTTAAAACTGATTTGATCGAATCTCGATTGTGTTATTTTTACCTTAATCAATATATAGATAGGTACTTCGTTTTAGATATTTTTAATGTACTCCCAGTACTATAAGCCCAAGTGTGTACAATACGTGCAATACATGAATCTTTAGGTGAAAAAGAAAATTTATTTACTTAGTTTAGTTCCATTTTTAATGGCGTGTTAAGTAGCTATAACTCTAGTGTTTGAACATAATTATCATGCTACTAACTCATACATTATATTCACAGCTGTAAGTTTTACGAAACATTTGAATTCAATGAAAACGCTGTGCCAGGGAAATCGTCTTCACATATATCCACTCGCTGACGAAGCGTTTTAGACACGAATTAGGCTCTATTGTGAAATTATATAGGCTTGACACATATTGTGAAACTTGAAACTGTACAGAAATGTTAATTTGCCAGCCCCATCAATCTATTCCACGCCCGTGCACCTGCAGCTTGAGAAATGGGCCGCAAAACTATTTGTCCCGACGGTAGCTCAAGCGAAGCTAAGACAATTATTCGTTGTCGCCTCCAGTCTGTATGGATAGGTATGCCCCTTGCGTCTTCGTTTTATTGATGACCAGTAATAGCGTCTAATGATGAATATGATTCTGGATGAATGAAAATTACCCTTGCCTTGCATTCCTGTTATAGACCGATCGCCAGACGCATTCATCCCTTACAGGCATATAAGCAGTGCTTGTAAGCATACGTAAGTGCCCGACACGCTTCGTACTAATACAGGTTTTGTTGGCAATATGCCTACCCTCTGGCAAAACCCACTGCAACCCCTGTCGATCGCTTAAATCAGTCCTCGCCCGTGCGTGTTTAGGGGCGCAGAGTAAAGACAGAGGGACGCAGAGGAAAGATAAAGGGGACCGAGAGCGGTGCGGGCGGGTAGTGGGCCTGCCGCCCACACCTCTCTCGGCCCCCTTTGTTGCCTATCCTGCGCCCCTGTGCCGCGCGGGCGAGGACTCACTTAAGCGGTTGGTCTATAGTACTTACAGGAGTATCGTCACTGAAACATTGACATTGGCGAAAAGCTCTTGGGCTTCTTTCTCCAATGAATAGAGTATCAGGCAGATGAGAGCGGCCCAGCCAGGTTATACCTGGTGCTTTGTACTGCTAGCTTCTGACTTGCTAATTTTTTTCTACGTATTTATGTTTAAATTGATAAACACTGTGCCCGTCCAGTCGACGCCATGTTTATTCCCAGCCTAGTGCACCTGTACTTTAAAATAACCAAAATATTACCCAACGCATTCCGCTCACCTGCGGCCCAGATCGCGCTCCAACAATAGCCCGCGCGAAAATATAAATATATTACCCGGGTTATTTGTTTATTACTATTTTTTAGTTCATTGTAATCTACTCTATCTCTTTATATTATAGATGGCTAAACAGAAGTTTATGGATACATACATAAATTGAATTAACGAATACCAAATCTTGTCACGAGTACCTACTGCTACTGGAAACGACTAGTTAGTTCGTCTATAGGCATATCCATAGATTACTTAATTGAGATCTGAGGTAAGTGTGAGGTGCGGGGAGGGAGCAAAGATAGACGGTGGTCATCCCTAATCTCACTCGGCTCACCCCATTTCTATACACCTATAGATTAAAGTTACATAGTATGACTTAATTATTGTCATCTAAGCATGTAACCGGCGCTAACCATGTATAAACGAGGTTGATTCTTGGCGCCCTTTCCATGGTTTGGTTAACCGACGTCTTCTAGCAGCACGTTCAAATACTAGCGCCCCTTGACATCTCATTTTGGCACCCTTTGCCATCTCTGGCGCCTAGAGTGGTCGTTCTACTCGATCTGTAACATTTTTTAAATATTTCGACGGATGAGTCTGGAAGGGATGATTTATCTTCAGAGATATGTCGTCGTACGACTGAATAAGCATTATTATGTCCAACCCGACATCAGCTACACATTTCTCTTAACATTGCGTGGGCTAGATTTGAGTGCTCATAAAATTTGAATGCTTATATTTGCTGGAAATGTATTTATAGGTGAATTCTCCAGCTCTTAGAAAACAATAAACACTAGGTAATCTACGGGTAAATCCAAAGAAGACTGGTAGTTAGTATTATATAACTTTTCATCGTTCATATTGAATTATAAGTAGGTATTAATATTGAGATGTTTCCATTCAGCACTTTTAAAAAGTAAGAATCATCTCATATGCTGTCCCAATGCTGGGCACAAACTTACTGTCAAAGTCCTTTCAATACCTTAGTGGAAAACTATTATTTGACTCAATGTTTCTCTTTATAATTGTTCTGGTCATGCTTTATAAATTAAAGTAAATTGAAATTAGAAATTGGATATAAATCTTAGAAAGTATTGTCTGATTAATACCTTGCTGCATTTTATTGGAGAAGTGGGGTCTTCTGTTACAGGTATCTTGCATACCTACTAGGAGGTCCATAACCTTCTCATTATATACTCCTGAACGTTAAATAAACACATTTTCATTTTTCATTTTTTTCATAATTATTCTGACTGTCGTCGCCCTCAAAAGGAGCTCCTTACAACACATTCCATAAAAAAAGTTGTTACCAAAACATGATGTTAATAGATACTTTTAATTTGTAATTCCGTCTAATATGCCCCCCTTTCTTGGCACAGTGATTTACGTCCATAACTAAATAGAATAATGGCTGCGAGGAATGGCAAGTCGCATTTAGGGTCTAAAATTATACCTGGCGTTTGGCCAACACCTATAATTATACAGAGAGTGCCAAATTTCTATTACCGTTGTAATATCCCTTCTCTGGCATGTCGTGGGGTTTGTATTTAGTCTGGGTGACTAACAGTGATGTTGGCGGTATATTAAATTATGCCATGTTTAATTATTCCAAGTTCATAGCGTAGGTTTGAGGTAAAGGTCAATTAGATGTAGCAAATATGTATATGTATACGATCAAATTCAATAATCTTAAACAAAAAGCAGTCAGATCAGATCTTGAACGAAATAAGACACAGAATATCTTGTCTTAGAATTATTCGGGAATTTAGAGTTGGACGGTAGTGGTGGTTAGGTTAGTTTAAGCTATACTTCTATACTATATATATCGTAGAATCATGCATTATCCCTGATGCACATAGGATATATTTGATTCTACGCGGACGAAGTCGCGGGCAACAGCTCGTTATTTCTATAAATTAAGTCACTCCTTTGACCCGTGCGCTTTGAACATCGAGCTATGTATTAAAACATTTGTCAACCACATTTAAAAACCTTAAAAAACATTTACAGTGTTCAATCAAACTGAAGTAACTTGCTTGAAGTACCTATTCCGGTTTAATTTTAAGATAAAGAGTATAGAAAAATAACGACTTGGAGACATCAAACTTGTATTTTCTTTGAAGCCGCTCAATCACTCTAAGTTTTGGTAGCACAGAATAAAATTGCCATCAAATCGTGTCCCTAGATAGCATTATATCGTAAAGCTGGGAAACTTTCTAAAAACTTCCAAGTTTTTTTCTGGGTAGGTACAGAATTTTTACTGTATTCACAACAAATTAAATTTCGCTCAGTGAGAGTTAGGTACATAAAATTATACACACAACAAAAAAAAAGTACCTTATATGTACATATCTGTAAACTGTCCGCGAATCAGTAGTATGCGCAATTTTTTTTACATTTAAGTTACGAACCATCTAAAACGAGATATGTACCTAACTATCCGCATAATCAATAACCGCTCGATATTTTTCCAGGCAACCTTGGTCGGAGCATTCGGCATACATCATCGGATTCCAGAAAAGAGCGTGTTCACGAGAATAAAGCTGTGATCTCATTCCTCAGTTGGAACTAACGTTGCAGCGTGGACGCATGGTGAGCGCTCACTGAAATGGCTCAGAACGGGTAAGACCATAACTTAAAATGTGGACATTTTAGATAATTTCGAATGAAACGAACGTTACGTATGAAATGGGTAGATTTTTGAAAGTGTAAGTTGTGTGCCGTACATTTCAGTACAATCTGATCTAATTCCCGCCGACGACCATTGGTCGATTGACTTGAAAATTATGGTACGGATTTGTTAGTTGGATGACAATACAATAATTTGGCAATTAGGACTTGATTTTTCTGTGTCTACATACTAAGATGTATGCCACACAAATTACAATTTCAATAATCCGCCCAAATAATGCCATCCCTTAAATGTATTAATCTTGTAGTCTATTTAGATCCCAAATAGATTTTAGATTTAATACGATTTTCTCATTAGAAATTATTTTTGAAATGAAAAGTAGTGAAAAGACAAATAAAACATCTACAAAATTTCGCGCTGTGTATAGTAAATGGCTAAGTAGGTACGTATCACAGAAAGGGGAGGAACTGGGTTCGATTCCCAGCCCCAGCTTTGATTTCTGTTGTCTGTGTTTTCTTGTTTCAATAGGATTTGAAAAATAGTTCGATTTTTTAAAAGTCAAAATACATTTGTAAATGCCAAACGCTTAATTAATAATTGCGCGTATGTATGTAATACATGGACATGTCAAAACTTTATTTTACAAAAATAAAGAATCAAAAGCCATTGACTTCCTTTATGGGATCTCCTTCAGTCACTTTCAATCTTGAGTGGACGAGAGGAGCATTGAATTGTTTATGAATATGAGGGCTAATGTATAAACTAGAACAGGTGAACGTTGTCCAAGCGGCGCTGGCCACGTGTAAAAATAACGTGTTGCTGGCTCTGTTCCAGGTTCGGACCGATGGCCGGACACGTCGGCAGGATCCCGAACTTCGGGAAGACTCAGGTTAATGTAAGTGATATCTTGTTTATACTTAAATAAACTGGCTTTGTCAAGGTAACATAATGTGCCCATAATGTTGACACGGTGTTTGTTTTTTTTTTTTTTTTTATTTTTTTATTGTTGACAATTTCGTTCGGAAACGCTCTATGCGTGCGAACTTGAGCTGCGTTAAAATTTGTCAGATTTAAGATTTTATTTGTTTTTTTCTTTTTATTCCATATACCCACTGTCTCTGACGCTCGTGTCGTTCATGCAATTTTAGTTTTTAGGCTTAGTTTTAGGCAAAAGGGTCACACTGAAAATCAGCGCTGCGGCCTGCCGCAGCTACATGCTGAGTGTGGCCCTTTTGGCACTTTCGGCACATAAGTACCTAGTTTTATTATTATTATTATTTTTTTTTAATTTTCTTTATGTGTCGTTTTGTGTCAATAAATGTTTTCGTTCTTTCTTTCTTTCTTTGATAGTTATGTTATAGGGCGACCGCTTAAATGAGTCCTCGCCCGCGCGGCACAGGGGCGCGGGGTAGGACGACAAAGGGGTCGAGAGCGGTGCGGGCGGGTAATGAGTCTGCCGCCCGCACCTCTCTCGGGCCCCGCGGGCGTCCCACTCCGCGCCCCTGTACCACGCGGGCGAGGACTCATTTAAGCGGTCGGTCTATGGATTGATGGTTGGCCTTTGATTTTCGTATTTGAAAATTAATATACTGCTATGTTGATCGGCGAAATCTTGCTAAGCCTGGATGGGATTTTTATTTAAAGCAGCGCTTATTATGTTTAAGTAAAATAAAATTATATTTCTGTGTACCGTAAAACGGGGCGAGAAGGGATCGCGGGGGTAGAAGGGATATAACTGATATTTTGTGTTTTCACTTGCTACTTAAAATGTTTGACTCAACTTGCTCTAAAAGTAGTTAAGTTATATATTTAACACATTAAATCTATTTTTCTCTAGTAATTTGTTATCCTCATTTTTTTATGTTCCTATCCCTGCTGAACCCACACTACGGGCTTGAGCTGGGATTTGCCTATATTTGAGTGTTTATTATTTTAACTATGAAACTAAACGACAGATAATCATTATTAAACTAAAATTCGTACCACCAGAACATTTTCGTCTATAAAAATCAACTTGTCACATATGAATTTTTTTTATCGAGGTTTTTAACTTCAATTTTGACTCTAAGTACTCACTCCGTTTTACGGTACCGTTTTGCTTTTCATTTTGTTGGCGGTTAAACAAAGAAAAGTTTAATCTACTTTTCAGTTTTTTTTTTCAACAATAATTCATATCAATGAACAAAAAACCTTTACCTTGCTACTCCACTATCTACCAAATTTTATTGATATTATGAACCTTCGCAAAGAATCGCCGAAAAAACGTTTTTGATCAATCTCAAATTACTCAAATTATCTAAATTTAATCAAAACCAATAGTTTTTTTTATTTTATTCATACGACAAGGAAGGTAAACGAGCAAGTGGGTCACCTGATGGTAAGCGTGCACCACCACCCGTGCGTTGCCAGCCTAGAGGGCTAGATTGACTATCGTTTGACAGAAGTACCTTACAATAAGATTGTTTTCAATTTCAGCCTATGGGAAATAACGAACCACCAGCATGCATCCAAAATGCAATGATGACGAAAGATAAGAAGCCCTTCACCTACACGCCAGGTGGACTGGACCTGTCCCAGATCCGCACACCAAGCATGGCGCGAAGACTGGCGAGGCAACGGTCCCAAGAAGAGCATGAGCAGGCCTACGCCCCGCAGCAGTACGCCCCACAAGGCAACGGCGGCTATCAACCCCAAGGAATCCCTAAACCTCCTCCACCTCCCTCCGGTATCCCTGCTCCACCCCCACCGCCTCCATTAGTCATCGCAGTTGCCGATTCTAAGTCACCAAAACCACTAGCGTTAGGCGAACGACCTGAAATAGTTATTCCCGAAAACCCAATAGGAATGTTGAGAAAAACGAACAGCCCATACCACTGGGAGGCCGAAAATTCTGATATGCAGAGAATGGGAGCCGTACCGAAGTTTGTGGAAAAGAGACCGAGTCCGTTGACTGTCAAAATGCCACCGTCATCGTTCTCTAACCAAGCACCGCAGTCGTACACGCCGCCATCGCAAAACACGAACTATTCGTACAACAATCAGAATCAGAATAAGCAACCAGAGAGCCCAATACATAGACCTGAAGCGTTGTACGCTCACCAGAAATCGAATTCACCAAGTGTTAAAGCAACACCGACGATAGAATTACTACAGAGGCAGGATTCTCAGTTTAATAAGAGTCCTCAACCCTTCGGAGGCCAGTCACCTATCAGCAACGGTTCGCCATATTCTCCTAGCCCTAACAATAACTGGAGGCAACCAGAAAGACGTGACTCTCCAGCTCAAATCACAAGCAACAGTTCTCAATCACCTCAGCAGAATCGTAGCCCATTTACACCCAACAATCAGCAGTACTCGCCCAATTTCCAAAACCCGAGTCCGCCAGCCAATTCTGGCCCCGTTTTCAATACATTACCCAGAGTTAGTCAGAGAAATCAGGAGGTAAATAACGTGCAAAATAACCAACCGGCACCGAGCGCTGATTCCAATCCCACGCCTTGGCGTACGAACACTCTCAACAGACACCCACGTGAAACAGAAAATCAAAATATTGTTTACAACAATGTGAATGCTAATCAGCAGCCTGCGTACAGTCCTCCATGGAAATCAAATGAAACGAATAATAACGAGAACACGTACACTCCTCCGTGGATGCAAACCAACAAGAATCAAAACGCTAGCCAGCAGCAATACATTCCGCCGTGGGTGACGGCGCAAGATGCAAATAATAACGGCATTCAGGAAAATAGTAATGTGCAATGGAGGGCTCCAGACAACAATAACAACAGGGCTACTCAATCCCCCCCTGCAAAGCAAGCGCCTCCTCAGGAGCAACCTCGTTACCAATCGTCAATGTCTATTCCAGTAACACCAAGACGGCAAAATCCTCCGGCCGAATACAACAGCACTCCTCCGCAAAAAGAAGCAGTCTATGTTAACCAGGAACCAGTATACTTCTGCCCTGAGAGTCCTCAGACCATGCCTCCGTGGGTAAAGACACAGAAGGAAAAGACGAAAACGCCTCCGCCAGCATGGGTTCAGAGACCGCTAGAAACCAGAAGAAGCGTATCGAGGGACCTAGTTACCCCGCCCAGGGACACCAATCAGGAACCTGAGTGGGTAAAGAAAAGTAATGACATGCAGCGAGGTATGCGCGATGTGATAAGTCCTCCAAAATACCAGCAGACGGCACAACCATCATGGTCAACGCGTCCTTCTGAGAACCGGAAAAGTTTGCCACGCGATACCGCTCCTGGCTCTCCAGGAAGCAGGATTATTCCGATACAGATGGAAGTGACGAGTACAGATACGAGGGATCAAGGGAGACAGGGCAACCAAGGGCCGCACTTAAGAATAGTGATCGGTATGCAGCCGGGATCTAACGCGCAGCCACAGTCTGCGCCCTACTCGCAACCCACTCAGCGTATCATGAGGGTGCTGTCACCACAACTGGTGAGGCTCGACGATGGCCAGCAACAACAGGAACTACCAACCCTGAGTCGGCACCTTACGAACAACCAGGAACAGCCGAAGACGCGGATAATCCCCATACAAATAGAGGGTGGCAACGATGGAGCCAACAAAAGGTAATCGGCCTTGAAATTAAAATATGGTATTTTCTGATTTACTGACAATGCATTTCAATTTACTCCGGTCAGTGAACACAACAGGAGTGTCTCCAGCACTGAACCGATTAATCTTTTGTCCCTTTAATACTTGCACCCAAACACTGCATATTTCAATTTAATATGACCGCCGAACAAAGAACTGGCCTAAAATATTATGTGCTCATTTCTTATGGCATTGACGTTAACGTTCTGCGCAACTTATTCCCTCAGAGTTTTCCTGATCCCGCGGTATAATCTAGCATAAGTACACATTTTCCGGTTGTAGAATATTTATGTGCTCATTTTTCAGCTTCGGTGGGCGGTACTAAGGAGCTGTTTGCACTCGTCCAAAGTAAACGAAACATTTTTATGCACCGCTTATGTATGTTCGATGAATCAACGCTTGCTTTATATTTAGCATCGCTCCGCTTGCAAATACATTCTAATTTTGTTAAAGTACTCTACTAATGAAATACAAGCCTTGGATGCGAATGTGTAATTGGCTGTAACTGCTGATGAACGGGTGTGTTAATTATCCTCAATTGAACTATTTTATTGGAGGAGCATTTGGATTTACTCTTCATTAACTTAAATGGCAGTTGCTTTCAAATGTCATCATTAAAGTTAACTTAATAATGTAAACGCGCTTTTTCATTTATATATTTGCATAAACTCATGGAAACGAAACGGTCTAACGAAGTTTACTAATGAAGAGAGGTTTTGTAGTGATCGCAATTTTCAACTAAGTGCTTTTCGCGTCATTACACAAGGATGAGATTTGGGTCAACAGCCCATTTCGTACAAGAAACGCTTAAATGTAAATTGACTGCTATGTCTGCTCTAGAACCATCATCAACATACATAACTAAAGACACTTAACTGCTTTAAAGTTGTCTTTATACTACTTTTTTCATTAATATCTTAATTTAAAACATCTGTGTTTCAATCACTTTTTATTTTTAAAAATAACGTTTTTAATCTATGTCTTTTCCCTTGTTTTGTCTACAAACTTAAAACATTTTGGTAAATTTAGCTGTTGCAGGTAGGTTACCTGAAAAAGTGTTTAGAATTTTTCTGTAGCGTACTGCAGCGATGTAACGTTGAGTTTCTACTTTAACTGTAATTTCTCATTGAGGCTCATTCATGGTTCACCCGAATAACTAGTTACAATACCTACCTACCACCTTATTGATTCACCGTTAAGAATTTAAAAAAATACTGAAATCCGTTAAGCACCATTCACTCTGTTATTGTAAATGGAAGTAGCAATAAAGGTAAAGCAGAGCGGAACGTGGAAGAACTGCCACATTAGTTAAAATCCACTTACAGCATCGTCACATTACAAGGGAAGTGGGGCGAAACGTAAATTTCAACTAAGAGACCATCCCTATATTTCGTCAAACATTACGGGGGTATGGCGATTTGTAGCACACGAACAATATTATTACAATTATTTTTTAATACATGTAACCCGCGTCCTTGGTGGTCTAGAATGATCTAATGTGATGTATCGGATTTTGCTCCATTACGTTTTTATGGAAATGCAAAACTACACCACACGTAACTCGTCCAAGTACTATCAATAATTTTACTGACCAGCAGAAATAACCGGGCACATTCATACTGGGCATTTTGTATGGGAAATTATCTGTTTTTGCTGGTGAGTGTATTATTCAGAATAAAATGATATAAGTAAAACCTTCATGATTCCAGGGTGTTCTACCACAAATTCACGCAGGAGCCTCCGCGGCAATCGAAGGCTTTCCGCGTTCTTCAGGTGATCACAGGAACCCAGGACACCGACGACATACAACACATGGAGAAACAGCATGGATTCACGGATCTATGAATAAAAAAGAGATAGTCTAATTTTATGACACATTTTTATTTAAACAGTTTTTATTACAATTTGTTTGGGCGCCACTTTAACCAGTAAGTTTAACGCTCGCAAAAAGCTTGTTAAGAATAAATTAATTTAAAATTGAACAATCAGAAAGGCACTGTTCTAAATACAGATTAATATTTTAAATAATAGAAATCATATTTCTAAACAAAACGGATTTCTATTCAAGTACTTATATGGTAAATTTAGGCACGAAACAGACTGTATACTTATCCGTTCTGTTCAGTATAATGGGCAATAAAATAACAGAAATTTGAAACCTTAATTTATAAATAAAAAGATGTTACGTAAGGATGTGTAGGGTATAAGGATGGAAAAATAATATTTTTTGCTAAATTATTTTGTTACGTAACATATATATTTTAATATAATAATATAAAGTGTACATATATAAATGGAAGAATAGAATGTTAATGCTTTTATTGTGATTTTGCTAATGCTCATAATTTAAATAATACCTACGGCTAGCTTACCAAAGAATATTTAAATAAATATTATGGATTATAGTTAAATCTGAATTTATTAATAAGAAGACTCTTATTATTATTTTAACAATATTATTATTATTTTGAAGGTTAAAACCTTCGTCAATGAGGCAGGAACCTTATAAAATTGATTTATTGAACTAGTATAATATTCTTATTTTAATAATATTTTAAATAGTATATAATATTATTTAGATAGAATTTGTTACAATTTTTAAAGTTGACTAACCACTCTAAAACAAGTAATAACATATCACGACGTATTAGATACATTATTGTGTTTAAGTATATATTTTATACGTACCTATATTATTTATATTTTGTGATATATTTAATGAAGTATCTATTTATACAACTGTTGTAAGCAATTTTTAACACGCCTATTTACTAACAACAATTTAATTATGTATTTTGTTCGTATTTATGTGTTTATTATATATTTGTTGTGTATTTAAATATGTATGTATACACTAATAAATTAACAACTACGCTTTCGATAATTACCAAAAATAACGAAAGTAATTCCGATAATTCCAAAGCATGTTTGTTACATTTTGTTAATTAATCATAACATTTTGTCATAAAAAGTTACACTAGAATAATTAAACTAGAAGCTTGACACGTTAATTCTCAATTACATGCACGCCACTGATAATAAAGGCTCATTGATAATTTTGAACGTAACTTTTTATGAAAGAAAATGTTGACCATTGTAGTGTAAATTAAACTGATCGACAAAATAACCAAATGTAATATAACTACAGTAAAAATATTTAAGTCTTAAATTCAAACATTAATAACGGCCTCGGGGCGAAACAATTTCGTAAACTTAATTGAAATTGTATTTAACGTTCCTGTTCATAATTTTAAATGCACGCCGATTCACGAGAAACAGTGATAACTGGTCAGTTTTAAAATTGTAATAAATAATTTTGTCGTTCAGTAAATTTAATAGAAGTTTTGAGAATTAACCAAACCTAAAATCAGACAAGGGGTGTGGCAATCTAGTCAGTGTGATCTTACATAAGTATTTACGTATTCAATATATTTATATACGTATTAAAAATAATTTAAGATAAATCGAAACGTTTAGTATAATCAATCTTTATTAAAATTTAAATTATCTGATAAAACGAATTAATTTTGTAATAAAATATTATAGATGTACGTTTGTTTTATTTTTTCTATAATCAACAATCAGGTCGTCAAATCCACACTAACATCTGTAATGCTCCGATATTACGTACTTCCACGGGCAGTGGTACTTACCATCAATTAACCCACTTGCTTATTTGCCTTGTATGTAGGATACCTAAAGAAAGTTATAAAATTGTTTGTCTAGACTGAATGATCATCAACGCATAGTCAAAAGCACTAAGTCTAGAAAGCCGAAACTGGCCAGACTAAAGGTGTCTTTTGTAGGTCAGGTAGGCGGGTACAAAGTAGAAGAACGTATTTTGAGCATTTCTCTCGGGATATCCCGTTTTACAATAATGGCCATGTGCAAGTTTGTCCTTGCTGTAAAGGTAATGGAAACAAAAATAGGCGTTTAATTTCATTAATAGGTATATGTGCAAACTTTTTTAGGTCTTTAGTGAAACCGACAACAAGGTTAAAAGTTCCAGGTTCTTATTCCCCAGTTCTCGTTACAATATGTGTATAAAAAAATCGAAATGTCAGTGAAAATTAGAATACATAGGAAAATCCGAAAAGTAAAGCTATGGCGGGGGATGGTGTATTACAATAAATTACATAAAACACATGAAAATAAAGATAACGGGACAAAACAGATGTATAGTACAAAGGCGAACTTATCCCTTAAAAAGATCGCTTCCAGGTACTTTCATGAATCTTTGTATCCAAGTATACGGACGTACTTCACCTCTATATTCGTATTTTTTTCGATGCTTTGAGTACGAGTAAATGCCATAAGTAAGAACGAACCCTGTTTATTTAGTGTGAGACTAATGATGATTGTTGTAATTTTATTTCTTTTACATTTAAGTATACGCTTAAGATGAGATTACCTATTTAACAAAAGTACTCTTTTCGATGGAGTGGTTTTCCCATCTTACGGATGGCGTAGTTTTATATATATGTATGTGTTATACACTCAGTGTACGTGTGGTACACTCAGCATGGCCACCCAAAGCTTGCGGAAGGATACATTAAATGTTACTTTACAGTTAATATAGACATAAATCACATCATGCTAATCATGCTAAGCGTGGCCTTTGGGTCTTGTTAGGGACAAAGACGTGATTTATATAGTTATATATGTATAAATTAGATGTTGCATATTTGCTCATTAGTAAAACTTACCTTATCCTTAAAAAGGCGTATTAATTTCGATCATTACACGTATCTACATTATACAACATAACACTCCACCAAATCTACTCTGTAGCTGACTTACGTTGATCCTCGGCTTCCAATTTTTGTGCTTACGCGCAATGATGCAGCACAGTTTTAAAAACTCAATGCAGTTACAGAAAAAGTTTTTAAGAATGCACCCATTGCCAAAGAAACTTGGCTTATGATACCACTACGAGTATAGTTTCTGAAAACTTGAGCTTCGGCGTAACAGTTTACATAATCAGATTACATACTGGTAGAGATATATCGACCGTGTAATGTTTCGGCGTTTGGCAAACGACTGTCGTTACATACACAAATAAATCACACGTTTTTATCACTGGGTAGACAGAGCCTAAGGGAACAAAACCTAAAGGCCACGTTTAGCATTGTGGGCGTATAGGTCATTGCAGATAAGTATTTAGTTAGATATCCTATGAATGTACTTACTTACATCTATGATGACCAATATTGTACTGTATACTGTATTTTTAAATTTTTATGTGCAATAAAGAGTTTACATACATACATATTGAAGTGCCAGTAGACTGAACATCCATCACGGGGAATATCGAAAAATCACTCATTATTCCTATGATATTTTTACATGAGGGAATTTGTATGCAAAATTTTGGGATTTTCATAATTTAACTAACGCGATCTAACTCATTAATAATAAACTAATTTGGATTAATATTAACAAGCCTACTTATTACTTAATCCTGAGACACAGGATTTCCTAGTTCAGGCATATGAGTTGTTAACTTAGATTTATAAGAAAATTTTGTTCTTAGTTATAATTTTGTAAAACATTTATGAATAAATTATCTTTATCTTTATCTTTATCTTTAATCTGTTTTAGTGCTAATCGCTCAATGTTATATTATTATATTAATAGAAAATCATCGTAAGAAATTCCGAACTCATTTATCCGTAGCATGGTAAAGGACGTCCTCAAATTCTTTATTTCAGTATTGTTTATACGACATTGGCCAAAAGTTAAGAGCGTCCGTTGACGCGATCTAGAAAGACTCGGCTCACAGAGTAAATAACCGAATAGAGCGCTATACGGGCTATCCAACTCTAAAACATTGATTTTTATCACTTACACCGTACCTACCTATTACCTAAATTTTATTACTTATTTTTTACATTACAACACAATTATCCTTTCAGTTGACACTGTAAAGGGTCCTAGGTGGCATAAAACAAACAATAAAATAAATATCTTGGGACAAATTACACCGATTGACCCAGCCCCAAACTAAGCAAAGCTTGTGCTATGGGTACCAGGCAACGGATAAACATACTTATATAATGTAGATAAATACATACTTAAATACACACAACATCCATGACTCCAAACAATCCTTATAATTACCAGTAACTGGCTATACGTTTTTGGCATAACATAAAGCATGCAGCGTCACCTTTGTGAATTCATTCAGAGTACAAGAAAAAAAATTGAGACGGTTTTGCCTTTATCTTCTTAAAAGCCATTTAAGTTATTAGAATTTTCCCAAAGCAACGGCTTTCAACATTATCTATCCATATCCGTCATAATAACCGTTTACCCAGCTTTAGTGATCTGCTTGTCCTTCGGCTGGCCAATGAAAGTGCTGTATTTGCTGTAATGTATGACATTCCGACTCTATCAGTTGTTTCCTCTATGCCGTAGCAACATATAAACATTAAACAGTTTCAAACCACTTTATAAGACAACTACGTCATCACTAGCGGGATAAACAGAGTGACAGAACATAAAAACAGTCTGCATGTCATAGGAATTGCATGTAAATAATGTAAGTTTACGAGTGGCCACAACAATACGCTTTGCGCTCTGGTCAGGGTCGGGTTAGAAATAACATTAATTATACGATGTGAAATTATTATACTTCATAAATTTAGGGATAAGTTCGCCTTTGTGCATATTTAATGTCTTTTTTGTGATTCGTCTCTGTTTCTTTATATTTGTACAATAAAGCATTTACTTGCTTACTTACATATAGGCGATTACGATATTAATGATACAGACTATAAACATCTGAACTACCTTAGTAACATTAAGGGACATGTATTCATGTACATACCACCGTAGAACCCTATCGCAATAGGGTGACATAACACTCGAGTTTGAGTGACGGCGGCCAGACAATTGCTACAGGGTTCTACGGTGGCGAACACATTTCCCTTACTGTACACTTCTTTTCACTTTCAGATTAGAATTTTGACAGTTAAATTGGCTTACGTTACTAGGTGTCTTAGTAAACTTATGTCATTGTATTAACTTCTACATTCAAAACAAACACTCAACCTCTAACCCCAAACGCATATAGGTACCGCGCCTCCGTTTCGTTTCGTCCGTCTTGGGTAAAATCATTCATGTAACAGTATTAAGTATTAGGTTTTTACCATTAATAGTTTGATCTTTATATTTCTAAATAATCTGAAAAAAAAACGTAGACCAGACTGTAAGGAGACCAGGAGACCATGACGTCATAATGCGATTTGATTTCGAATCAAAGTTGGGTCGATCGCTGTCAGATCCATACTAGAAGTGTCAAAAATGACAGCTAAAGGTCCCTGGCCAGAGTACATAAGAATACTAAGAAATGGGGACTATAGGATTAGTTGGATTCGTTTTGACTTATTTTACGTCCGTTTATAAACTTTGTTGTGGAATCTATGTAGACAGGAGCGCAGTGGTGTGAGCCAACTTCAATAGTACATTATGATACAAGTGTGCTATGTTGGTAATTACACACGAGGCGTATTGTACGCGCGAGCGACAGCGAGCGCGGGTAAGAGAGCCGAGATGTGTAATTACCAAAGCACACGCGTCGCATACGACGTTTTTCAACACATTTGCGAGGAAACATAAATAAAATTTAGTTAATAAAAGGACTTTAAGAACTTTAGTTTACCTTTGTTACCAGACACTGCTTACCTGGAGCTGCTTTAGAACTTTACTTTATCATTTGGTAATTAACACCTTGGATTTCTTACTGATATAACTGTCCGAACATTGTCCGAACATATTTTAGTATTTCCAGCGACGGATACTACATTTCTTTATTACTTGAACTCGTAATTTTTAAAGTAATAAAATAACAAAGTCTGAATCAACAATATCAGTGAAAAATGGCGGCAGATATTATTTCTCCGCGCCAATATGCGCGCAGCACTCGCGCATGCGCGCTGTGCACTTAGCACGCGCGTGACGAAGACACTGACACAGACTCCTACACAGCCTAATATTAAAATTATAAAAAAAAATAATTAATCAATGCCTGAGATTGCAAATTATGTTCAGTTTTAGATAAAAATGAATAATTTGTCGAAATTAAATGTTTATTTATCATCTTTTCCCTAAAATAGTTTAATATTCACGAAAATATACCTTGTTCTTATAGATAACTGAACTTTTTGCTGAGATTAAAAAATATATATATTACCGCGCTCGTGCGGTAATATATTACAGCACTTGTGCGTAATAAGCGCAATTATGAGCTTAAATGCAGTGCAATAAGACTCAATTTACGAGCAAGTGTGTTGAAAATAATATTTTAAAATATGCCGATAATATGGTTTTAATACGTAGCAAAATACATTGATAGGTAGGCAGGGTGCGGCTTGCTGGCTTTGGTATAAAATAAATGTAAAGTGGAATGCGTTTGTGTAATAATAACACTTATTTACTACTGTCAACAAAGTATAAATTCTTGAATACTTGATGCGGAAGACACTCCAATTGTCAGTTTCCGTGACTGTAATGACAGCGTCCTTGAAAACCGACATAATTACCAATATACCAGTAGGTCCAACGATTAAATTACAGATGTCGATAGCACACGCCCGAATGATCGCTCCTGAATAAACAAACAAACACTTAGCCCATTACCAGTTGTCAATTAACAGCTGATATTGACAGCTAATTACAATTTAGAATATTGTCATCAACAAATTCAAAAGATCTACACGGACGCTCTTTCTCTTGCTTAGCTCTAGTTATATGTTTTTGAGGTCTTTGCCTGTTTAGATACTGATATTAATATTTACCACACATGTCATTTATTAGGGGTTTAGCACACTTTCACCCGGTTCAAAGATATCACCGTCATATCACCTTCTTCAATCAGCATTGTCAACTAATATTTTCAAAAGTCACCAGAGAAGTTGAAAAAAAAAAATAGTTTAGTTTAAAAACCTAAATTTTACAAAAAAGTTTAAAGAAAAATGACGCTGACATTAAGTCCCTACGTCCAGCGACACACCTTATAAATATCCATCCACCATTATAACAATGGAGTACCATTAACGTAAATTTTATCTTCTATTAACATGAGTTAAATATTACCATGAGCCCTTAAATAATCATATTTGGAAATTATTGCTCATAAATGCACGTCGGTTAATTAAAGGCAAACGAAGCAATTATGTTTAAGTAGCCACGTATTTTGCTTAATGAACCCTTGTGTTTGTTTTATTGCGTCAATTAATAAAGACAATGAATTCGTAATAAAGTTGGTACCTACTTAATTAATATTCTTGGAGCGATTTATTTTTATTCACTTGTCTCGTGTCTTTTATTGTACGGGGCGGCAGACAGGGCGTTAAAAGTGAGCAAATGAGTAGTTTTGCGAAATTGATATTCTCATTTGTGTGTGCTTTTCTGATATTATAAGCTTAGCTTTTTGTATGGCGTACTGCTGGGTATGAATGCAGCAACCCATCACTATTTTGATTCTCCTTTCCACCTATACTCCCACAATCATGCTAAACGTGGCCTTTAGGTCTTGTTACCTTATGCTCTGTCTACCCCGTAAGGGATAAAAACGGGACTCATGTGTTTCGTACCACTTTCAAATTCCATTGAATATTAATTTACTACTCGGAGATTTGTTGTTTAGCCGAAAGATTAACAATAGGTGAGCGTTTTTCAAAAACAGTCAACGTGAACATATTTTCCAGAATTTAACTATTTTGGGTTTTTCTTACTAAGAATCGATTACTCTATCGATCCTTATAAAAAAAAGTGAGTCCGAAAACTTCCATTCCAGTTCGTAGTTTTTTTTATGTATGGAACGTGACGAACAGGAAAAAACCATACCTAGTAAAATCTGGGACACATGTTTTCTTGTATGAGAATCAATTTGAAAGGAGGAGCATACGAAAAAAACCGAATCAGTCCAACCATTCTCGAGTTTTGCGCTTAGCAACATCGCTTTTATTTATACAAGACTAGCTGTTGCCCGCGACTCCGTCTGCACAGAATCTCTATTTCGCGGAAACTGTGCAATTTCCCGGGATAAAAACTATCCTATGCCCCCGGGATTAAAACTCCAAATTTCATTAAAATCTATCACAGCGGTTGAATTTAGGCGTGAAAGCGTATCAGACGGACAGAGTTACTGTCGCATTTATAATATTAATAGGGATTACTATTATTTATTAAAAGTTCCCATCAACACAGATAATGCCCGTTCGGGTTCCGTCTCATAACCGCCGCCCGTGAAATTGTTAATTAACAACGCTGATAGTCACTGCATGTCCATTGTCCCAGCTGAAAAAGATTGGCTGATTCCATTTCATGATACGTATTAGTATTATAATATTTTGCAAATAATCTGGTCACACAACTCACGTCTTTATCCCTTACGGGGTAGACAGAGCCTAAGGCAACAGGTACCTACAGGCCACACTTAGCAAGATTGTGGGCATATAGGTGGAAAATGGAATCAAAATAGTGATGGGTTGCAAGCCTCATCGCCTAAACATGATTCCTATTATTTTCGCCCATTCCCTCGATGGGCTTTTACCATCTGCGCGGGTAGAGAAGCAACTGGTACATTCTATGTTTTTCCTTTGCTCCCAGATCAGCATGGAAGGCTGGTCACAATCTAACCTAACCTATCCCAATGTTAGTTACATCGACATTTAAGTATAAAATCGATTGTATGTACTCCTAGCTGGAAAAACGTTAAAAAGAATTGGTCTATGTCTCACACAATCCCGCTACTCCCGTTTGATAAAGAATGATTGAATTTAGGTATTGTAATAGAATATTGTCGTACACCACTAGGTGCTGAAAAGAGATGGCGAACCCAATATTTTCACTGGCACTAGAAGAAAGCGAGTGTTCAAAATGTCAGCACTGCATTATTTTAGGATGATTGTTCAAACATTAATAAAATGGATCTGGGAAAATTCATTTGCAAATTTTTTAACCTCCAGTTACTTGCAAAGACGTTCAAAAATACCTAGCTATTTTGTTAACATACAACTTTGTATGACAAGCGACCCGTTATTTTTGGTCGTGAGTATATAATCCATTATTGATCAGATCATCACATTTTGAACGTGACTTGACTCCTAGCGCCTATCGTAGATAAAAGAAACTCACTCTCACTTCCCGCATACGTCATCCAGTTTTTTACTAGTCTCGCGTCACTTGTTTATAGCCGGGTTCCGGATGGAATAACGTCCCAATTTAACGTCAACGGACACATTTATAAAGTAAAGAGATGTTGATGAAGTTCCAGCGCTGATAAATGAGTACAAGGACACTTATTTAAATGACTTGTAAAACAGAAATATTGAATAGACAAGTTTTTGCTTCAAAATTGCTGTTTCGCTTGAAACGTTGTCTACATAGTTTCTGTGAACTGTTTCTGTATTCATCTGTTAATTTAGCACCTGAAATCGCTTCTTAAAACTACATCTGATTAAATACCACTCCAAAATGACGAAAAGAAAGCTGAATGAAAAATATTAATAGAGTAACAGAAAATTACAGCTCTACTTTTTCATCTATTTTAATTAAAATTTAAAATGTGTGGGTTCGATTGTTTTAATTTAAAATTATAATTAAAAATAAAGTGTATAATTGGCCACTGGTTACTGTCTAGATCTATTAACATTCCCGAAAAACCATTAGGCATGCGCACAGCAAATTTCAACGAAATCTTTAGACCGATTGTCGAGATCTTAAAACGTAACATCTTCTCAATAGTTGATTGTATCAGAAATGTTAAATTGTGCAGGCACATACTTGTCATAAAAACCTAAGCTTACATTTCCCTATTTTCTTTAGATGTTCGGCTTGAGCAAAGAACTCTTGGTAAAATTCAACTAACCTAATCTCATAGTTTTGTAATGCAATGTACTTTATCCCTTATTTAAAAAAATCCAATACTTTAGCAAACAAAGACTGCTCTATCTAATAAAATATATGAAATGTGTCAAGCTTTGGCGCTACGGAACCACGGCTTTGCGTCGATACAATAAAGTGACGCGGTCGTTTGACGCGAGTATACATTGTGGGGCTTTATTAGGGTTCCGGGGGAAATAGAACCTACTGTACATACAACAATACTAAGAAATAATGAACTTTTCTTCCTAGATTGTGGGATGTAAAATACTATATTTTGTCACAGTTCGGACAATCAATAATTTTATAAGAATAAGAATAAGAGAACTATAGAAACTTTATTATAATTATACATGGATAGTTATTCTAACCAGCCAAATGGCCGCCACTCAGCTATGTGTCACGATAAGATCCAGGATAATGTCGTGACGCTGAGTTTCAGAGACGCCAGTTACAGAGTTACAGAGGTGGCTGTCACCAGGCACACATCCCAGCTCATACTGGTTTATCAAGGGAATGTATTCAACATGATCTGAGTACTTGTCGTACAATAAGCCCTTAATTAAATGCCACCCTAAAATCCTTTCATTTTCGAATTCATTGTTGTTCTTTTTAATATGGCGGAAATTTTTTGTCAGTTGTTTACAGAAATGTCGGCCATCGTAAACGTAACGAACATATTAGTAAAAACGAAGACAGCGACATTAGCAGACATAATCGGCCAAGGCTTTGTATACTGAATAAACGGGTTCAAATTCGTGAAAGGTTTTGTTCCTTGTTTTACTTCTAACGTTTCTTTGTTTTACGGAATTAGTATTGTGTAGTCGACCAAGTATGACCTCTACCATTTTTAGGACAGTCTCATAAAGCAGATAAAAATACTGACTGTGATATTATATATATTGACTAGCAAGTAAAAATAGTCTTTAATGTTTCAAGTCGTATAAATATCATTGTAAAACTTAAAGCGGTACCTAAAGGAATTTCTTTTGAACTTAATATACATTCGAAATGGGTGAACTGTTGGAACTTTTCAAACCAAAAATCATGTCAAAATGTTTCTGTCCAAAATTTCATTTTTACTACAAGCTTTTTTACTGACTGTACTTGCATTGTCATCCGTCCCACATAATGTGTACTAGATATCAAGTCTGTCGGGCCAACCGTTGAAGAGTTCCCTCCTGCGGAGACGATCCTGGCTGGGTCACCAGAACTCCACTACCAGTTTATTGTATTGTCATCCGACTTACTCAAGTAGGTATGCAAAACTTCAGCTCAATCAGTTGAAGACATCTGCTTCAAAATTGAGTCGCAAGATTCCACTCGGACAAACATACTTACATAGGTACATACTTTGCAAGTTAAATAAAAGCTTGTAAAATTGTCGAAGTCACGTAATGACTGTTTTTTTTATTACTATAATTAAGAAGAGGGATTACTATAGTTGATAGTCCTCCGGGAATAATGACTGACAAGGTTGTCTCCAAAACTGGAATCGGTAAATACTATCACACTAATATGATCCATCGGAGCAGGTCAATTAAACACACATTCTGTTCTGTTCTATTCCATTCTATTAATTCTACAAATACACATTCAATGGGACCCCAATCAATTCTTACACTAAAATCATAATATTAAAATAAAACCCGTTTCGCCACAAATCGAAATATTATAAGCCTCTTGTGTTAATTGCTTTCAACAAAAGTAACCTCAGTAAACAATTTTCGAAATACATCAGCGGAATTTAAACCGAATAGTTGGAACTAGTTCAATTTGGTTTTACGGGATGTAATTAATTTGTATTGTACACATTTTTTTATACGGAAACGGTTGAAGCTGGATTTATAAGGTAGATAAGTTAAATTCACGAATATTTTATCAGTACCTAATTGAAGAAAGCTTACTTTATTTAATAACAATTTTGTAAAAATGGAACTGAATAATATTGACGAAGTGTAGGTACATACATGAAATTACAGATGCATACATTCGGGAGATTATTAATACTCGTAACATTGGGTGCATGCTGCAAATTAATTTTGGAAATGGAATGAAAATAATTTCTTCCAGATTGCGGGCTACACAATAACTGCATAAATAGTTTAGAATGAAAATAAAGTCAAATCAAATTATTCTTAATTAATTAAAATCAAACTATACCAAATGGTGACATAATGGTGAAAGCCATCTGTAAAACATTGAATAAAAATTGAAAAGAGGTAAAATAAGGTCATCACACAACAAATTTATGTCAAGTTACTGACAAGGCAGGGACAACTTTGTTTCTATACAAAAGTTCTCTCACATCCGTATTAGGGTCAAATTTAATATGTCACTCTATAGATACACTTCATACTTAATAACTTCCACAATATATTGACTTGCATTTGTTCTCAATTCCTGCGGCTTTCTAGACTAGAATCCAAGCTGCACAAAATGACACGTGTTATGAATAAGATACATGTACATCAGTAACATCAGCCTAGAATTAGTAAAACTGAACTAGAAACTGAAGGACAAATATATCGAACGCAACCTGAGTTAAATTTCTAAATGTCACTGAAAATTAGGACACATAGAAAAATCCGAAAAGTAAAGCTATGGCCTGGAATCGAACCCGGGTCCTCGTCATTCCGTGACGCGTGCTATACCCCTACACCACCCATAGCAGGTGGGTAGTCTTCGACTTTTTCTACCTGTTACCAGCTGTCACGTGACCTTGTTGCTATGCGAATTGTTGTCGCTAAGCGTTATCTGTTTGAATGATATGTCTGTACGACACAATTACAAAGTCCCTAACCTGAGTTACTTTACTTAATTAATTAACCGTTGTTGGCCTGGGTGCACCAGACCAAACGCTTGTCATTCTTTAGGCCTTCTTTCTGCTAGTAGGGAACTCACGATGAGCCTAGGTTAATACTACTTGCACACATCTCACGCTCTACGTATGATGTTTTCTGTCTTTTTACCTTTAGTTCTAAGAATTCTTTTGCCCTAGTTGCTTCCGTCTGAGTGAATGCACCGCCCGGCCTACTCCGCGCTACGACGGGCGACCGCGAGGTATCAAAGCGAGGTTGATCGTATTTCCGAGATCGTTAAATCCGTTCTAGAGCGACCTCGCTTCTTTTGATCGCCTTGTTGTTCTTTATTAGCAGTTGTAAACAGAGAGGACGGCCGGAGGAAATTCCGACATTGTTGCTTACGACAGTTGAATGGGTACGATGCGAGCGGTTCGTAGACATTTTGTGACTTTATAAAACTATTGAGTAAATTGCAGTCGGCGTTGAAAAAGCTGGATGTCGAAGCTATTTAAATAATACTTACTGTATATATTGACTACTTACTGTATATATTGACTGTATGTAATATTGACTGATATCAGTGCTCTGAATGCTCTGAATGCTTGAGAAAATGAGTCTTTAGTCTAGTTTATTTCAATTTGGTATTTCTTTTATTGCTTATACTCGTAATTAAATAGTCGATTAGTTTAGTTTCTCAGCGTGGTGGCGGTGACTGTAATGGCGTGTGAACTTTGTTTAGGCAAAAATAAATAGAATTAACACCCAGCTGAGTCCAAACCTATGCTTAGAATGTTGAAATTTTGCTTGATGACATAGAAAAGGAATGCGGATGGGTTTTATAATTTTTCAGTTTTGATTTCAAGGCCATCGTCAGTAAATTCTGCGGGATTGTTCGAGCCTAATGTTTGATGGTCGTCTTCTGCCTCGTTTGCTGTCAACTGGCGTTACATTTTAACATAAGATATTGATAAAAGTACTCTTGACCCAGATAAGAAATCGCGAAAGCTTTTATAAGCCAAGTTATGTGGATCACGGCGGCAAACTGTATAAAAGTGGTGGGCGGAGCACGACATTAATCGTACGTCACCGCGTGTTACTGTGGACAGGCCGTGTTGCACCCGAATCGTCTTATATGTCGTTTTCCTCTAAGTCGAATCAATAAATAAAATACCTATAGATGACATTATAACCTGCGACTGTAATGCCGCACTGCGTACCTACTGGCCTATTTGTCAATTACTTTTTACTGAACACTAGGTAAGAAACAATACAGTAAACAGGTACCTACTGAAAATTACTAGGTTTATCTGACTACATTGATTTATCTAGATATGTTAGTGTTTTTTATAAAAAAGGATTGTTATAAGTTTTAAGTTTCACGCGTGTATTTGTTTTATCTTTGCGCCGTTTAAAAGCTTCAAAACCAACTCTTTAATACGGTTTTTAACCAAAAGCATTCACACAAAAGTAGGTACATACCAAAATCATGGAGTTACTGTATTTCACTATTGGGAAGAGTATACGTTTATTTAGTAAAATTTCACTCTGAGACAAAAAACTACACCAACTATCACACTATAATCGTAAACAACTATAAAACGGACGGAAGAAAATTATACATTTCGATCGTAGGCTTCAACCGAAATATTCGGGGAGAGTGATCTCGATGAGCCTATGAAGTGGGCCTTCCATTGAATGGACTATTTGATTCACATTGAATTTATAATTTACTTAGTGGTATTATTTTATGTTGGATTCAACTGCACAGAACTGAAAAAAGAACAATTGTTTTTTTTTTTACGGACTGCCAACTGTCAGTCGAAAGTTAATGATCAGAAGTTCCTCTTCCGGACGCTGGCAACTACGAAACTTGTTGCTAATTAGCAGTAAAGAAGAAAAAACGTTCGAATTTCGAAAAAGAGCATCGGTTGCGTAACCGGCGCCAAAAATACGTTGTTTCACGCGTCCGCTGACCTTGATGACGACACTGATAGATCGCGCGCGCCTTCGCTTGCCCAGAACCACCAACATGACATGGAAAAAAGAACTGCCAGAGACAAGTACCAATACATCTCAGCCAATAACAGTTTTAAGCCAGTAACAATAAACTTGAAAACTTTGCACATTTCTGAGGCCGCAACAACTCAATAAAATAATTTAACACATATTTTATTAACCGCATCTTTTAGTGGTAAAATATGGTGGTCATTAAAATCTCGCATTTGTTTTGAATAGGTACGAAACAAGTGATATAAAAGTAGCTTATCAGTTATTTTCTCAAAATAAATCAGTAAGTAACATTTGTCACTTTTTAATAGTGTCATTCGCACCAACAGTTTCACACTTCGTTTTCATGAAGCCAATCGTAAATCTTCATATTTATTAGGCACTGTAAAAAGGTCAAAGAATCTACAGAAGTATTTAAATCTCAGAGAGTACTTTTTTACCGCACAAAACTTTTAAAAATATCGTTTATACAAATCGAAAGAACGAAAACGAAAATTCTTGGTAGCAACGACGAAAATAAACGTTCAGAGACTTCTTATAAAGATCCTGTCATTCAAATGTTGGGGCTTCGTTGTTGTGCGATAACAAAACCACCGTCTTTATGAGTGATATAAGTTTATGTTCATTCTAGACATTTCAGTCTGTATTTTACTGTTTGATATACAAGTTTTGCTGGCAGGTATAACGTTGATACTAGTTAGTTTCCTTGGATTTGTTTATTTTTTTATTTTACGTCAGTATTCCCGAATAATTTAGAAGTTGTGGTAGTACCTAAAAACCATAGATTCATAGATATATATGGATTTCAACCAACACAGCGCGATGCAAAATGGCGCAGTTCTCACCATTGCATTATAGGCCGTACGAGCTGTTTTATCTCGGTGTTATAGAATAATTACCTAATTCTCACATTCAAATAGTACAAAAACTTAGAAGACTTCAAACTTAAGGCGTGAAGTTCGTCTGGTAGAATAAAGAGAGACCACCTTCCTTCCATGCTGGTCTGGGAGCAAAGAAAAAAACATAGAATGTACCAGTTGCTTCTCTTCCCGCGCAGATGGTGAAAGCCCATTGAGGGAATGGGCGAAAATCTTAGGAATCATGTTTATAGGCGATGCGGCTAGCAACCCATCACTACTTTGATTCCCCTTTCCACGCTTATACGCCCACAATCATGCCAAACGTGGCCTTAAGGTCTTGTTACCTTAGGCTCTGTCTACCCCGTAGGCGATTAAGGCGTGATTTATGTATGTATGTATATTCTTTTTTCCCGCGGTAATTGCCGGTCCTAAAACGAAACGAACGCCTCACTAATATACTTTAAGATTTACGCGTAACGTTTCACTGAACATCCTAACACTTTTAACAGTAAAAGTTTACATGCAAGCATTCCAAAATATTGGTCATATTTTGCCAAAAGCCTGTAAAGTACGAAGGAGGTGAACTTTATGGAATTTTCAGCGGTGCAAGACGCGTGCAACAAAACAACGGAGCTTAAACGGTGGAAATATTTCAACAATTTTCTCGTATAAGGCTTGGCGGCGTACCAGTGCGGAGGCAACTTCACGGAACAAGCAGAGTTGGGAAGCTTTGAGAAAGGCACAAATCGAAGATACCTGTGATTTACCTTTTTGCTTAACCCAAACCCACCCAAACCCATAACCCAAATAACAATGCATTTATTCTCACATACACAGTCATAATCATCATTTATTGTTTCCATCGATGAATTCGTATAAGATGACAGGAGAAAGATGCCGTACGGTCTATGGTGTAACTATTTTGATTGTTAGCCAAAAATAATAAAATTGAATCTATGTTCAAGTTGGTATTAAATTGCTAAACGACACTGAAAGCTAGAACACATAGAAAAATCCGAAAAGTAAAGCTAAACGTAAAGGGAATTAAACCCGGATCCTCATCATTCCGTGATGCGACCCCTACACCACCCATAGCAGGTGAGTTAGCTTTAGAATTTTTCTATCTGTACCAGCTGTCACGTGACTTTTAGGTATTAAAGTATACTCAAATCCGGCTCAAAGTTCGTCCAATGATCGATGGAAGTCTTTAACTGGTATAAGATTGATAAGAAAAAAGTGTTGCTTATACAATACATTTTTTAAAACTAGGCATTTTATAGCCTTGTCTTATTTTTCATAGATATTAAAGGAGCATATCGCCGCGCCCCTCCCCGTGCTAACCCAAAGACGTACGAGACGTAATGAGATCCGACTAACCCCCTTACTCGACTAAATATGTTTTATATTAAACAAGAACGCTCTATTTGTCTGCAGAAACTCGAGATGACGAGTAAAGGAGTGGCGCGGGAACATTGTATAAACTTTCGAGTCTTACTTGGCGTAAATCGGCTAATCCTTCTTTAATGAAACTTGGTGGTTTTATAACTCCGGCCTGGAGACAACGCGAGCCCATAATGCTTTATTACTTTCAAACTGTTCGTTAAAAATTGTTTATCTTCAGAGTTTGTGGATGGGCGGAACAATGTTGCTGTTGTGGCTTATTGTACGACCATCTTATTGCCCAAAAATAAAATTAAGATACGTTCGAACGCCGGCTAGGAATCAAACGAGAACTTTTTTCACTGTCAGATTTCTAAGCCATGTTAGTCATGGCTCAATAGTGCGAAATCCATCTTGTTTTTATTAGCTTGTCCTGCCTTTCTCTTTATGTATCACCCAAATTTAAGAGCACGGGTTGCTTGAAATTGGGTAAGGCCTTCTGGTGCTTAAATATGGAAATAATCTGAATCAGTAAAAGAGTAATTTGACTGACTGTTGACTGACTGACAGATTACGCACAGCCAAAACCATAGAAGTTGCAATCTTCAAATTTGACATTACTTTAAGTATCAAACTAAGGTATCAAAGAGGTGTACTAGTAGACTACAAGCCCATGGACAAAAAAAAACATATGAAATGAACCAGCGTGAAACACGCTTAGAAGGCTGTTACTATATCACAAAATAACTCTGAGCGCAATGCCGTCTTTTCTGAGCGGTACATTTATGAAATTTCTCAGATACAAGTGAGGAATTACGAGTAATTAATAATTTATGGCGTTTTTATAGCTTATAGGTGCTTAAAAATAAATGTCGAAAGACCTAGTGCCGCTTTAAAGTGGTGGTGCCGGAAGTTAGTGCATTTTTTTTAATGTATGGGAAAAAATCTGTACCGCTCAGAACAGACGGCATAGCGCTCAGAGTTATTTTATAATATAGTAACAGCCTTCCAGGCGTGTTTCACGCTGGTTCATTTCACATGTTTATTTGTCCATGGGCTTGTAGTCTATAGATAGTGATCTCTTAAATTTCCATGGGATGTGTGGGAGTGTTTATCAGTTAGTAAATTCTTTTATACCTACACACACACAAACACACACAAAATCATGTCTTTATCCCTTACGGGGTAGACAGGGCCTGTGGTAACAAGACCTAAAGGCCACGTTTAGCATGATTGTGTGCATATAGGTTGAAAGGTGCATATAATAGTGATGGAGGACATTTTAAAAAAAATATAAACTCTTTTCTTTATCGTCCCCAGGCCCTGAAAAATGCTGATGGTGTTGTTGCCAACAGAAAACACTTGAGACTGCCCCGAGATAATAGAGATCCATTCATACATATTCATGAAACGGGCACGGATACGTGTTTCCTGTGTCGTAATTATGTAAATTTAAAGTAAGCATTTGAGTCGATATTTTTATGTAACAGGGTCAACGCTGAGGTTCTGTCGCTACATTACAACTAAGAGAATTTGAGGAACACCCGACATTTTATATTTTTATTTTTTATTTTTTGTGTTTATGTAAGTTTATTGGTTAAATTTTATTCCGTTATTTATATATTATTTTATTATATTGTATTGGTTTTATAATGTATTGTACTTTAGTTGTTAATTTATTAAGTATTAATACTACTTATTTGCGCATAATGACTGCTTGCCTTTTTGTTGTCAACTATTCCTTTCTGTAGGTTAGCTGGAAGAGATCCCTTCTTAGGGATAAGTTCGCCTTTGTACTTTTTTGTCTGAATTTCTGTATTTTTTTAAATTTTTTTATGTGCAATAAAGAGTTTACATACATACATACATTTTCACTTGAAAGTCTTATACTTATACAACATTATATTATACGCTACACACCCACAATCATGCTAAACGTGGCCTTTAGAAATTTTACATTAAGCTCTGTCTACCCTGTAGGGGATAAAGAAGTGATTTGTGTATGAACTAAAAAAAATGGGGTATACAAAATGCAATAAATAGGATGGTAACATATATGCCTGCTACGCGCTACGCGCTACGCTACGAAGCTACGCCGTTGAGGCTCTACGGCTACGGTTACTTCAACTCACAGATCACTTACCACGAGACTACACGACATATACTAAGTGAATAGATCTATAACACAACCTTTTTAGCAAACCTGACTAAGAAATCTGAGCTTTGCTTAGTTTGGGACTAGGTAACTATTTGATGTCGAATTGTCCTATGATTATTTATTTATTATTATTTATTAGGGATTCCGTGTATACTAACAGCTAATCGCTAATTTAAAAAAAAGTTCCATTTATACCAAAACACGCACACACCTAAGTGAAACATGACGTCTCTTATAACCGAGGTAGTCATATATTGCGAAAAAGAAAAAACATACCTACATACGTTGTCTATATACCGTGTTGTGTTAAATGAATCAAATGAAAATTTTATAAAAAAATAATAATGGTGATTTACTGGCTATACATATATACTGAGGATATCTTTTGTTTTGATCTTAATCGTCCAATCACAGGTTTACCTGAGTACGCTGACTTTGATACAAATCTAATTACTGCTTACTATGCTGTGCCACGATCGATATGCTAATAATTACTAAATTAATGTTAAGCAGAGTATTAGAATATTTAAATTTAACTAATTAATTGAATATCTTAATAGACGCCCTTAGCTGACGGTATACATAAACATCAATATACATATACACACAAGGTCCGAAGACCAAGCATTAAATTCCGACATATATGACGATATTATGACATTGAAAAAAAAACTCATTACAGATAGTTTTCCAGCAGTTTCGATACGCGTCATTGTTATTACTTGCCATTATATTCTTAGCGCGGCTGCGTACGCGCCGTAAAATGGCGGTAAATCGTTTAAAAGAAGCAAGGTCGCAATATGGCGGCCCAGCTTAGAGCATTGAACCAACCGGAGACGGCGGTAACTCTGCAAAAACCAGTGAGTTACATATTTGGCCTCATTTGCACTTTCCATCATGTCAGATAGAACGTTATGTTGACATTTAGATGTATTTTTCTTCCTTCTTAGGGATAAGTTCGCCTTTGTACTATTTTCTCTGTATTTCTGTATTTTGAAATTTTTTATGTGCAATAAAGAGTTTACATACATACATACATACATATTTTGGGCCAGTTCTGCACCGTACTTTGTACCGTATTGTTTTTGTTTTTTTTTTTTTTTTTTTAATTTTAGCTTCTGCCAGCGACTACGTCTGCGTAAAGTTATAAATATAAACCATCCTCGTGAATCACTCTACTTATTAAGGAAAGCCGCATCAAAATCCGTTGCGTAGTTTTAAAGATCTAAGCATACATAGGGACATACAGATAGACAGGAAAACGACTTTGCCTTATACTATGTTGTGATTTCGCATCTGTGCGCCATTTCGCTTCCCATCGAAAGTGACAGATTTTTTTAATACGAAATACAGTCCATGAGCTCTTAGAATATGTCATTCGGGTTTGTCTTACTCGCCCTCACTCGGCCGATTCAAGGATTGAACCCATAAGAGTGAGTGAGACAGCGAGACAAACCGGAATGGTATACTAAGAGCGCACGGACTGTAGTGGGTGGCAAGTCCAGTTGGTTGCATGTTCTAAGTGAAAACGAAAACTTGCAGCTTTCAAAATATTGACGTTAGGGATTATTTTGTTATAATATAACTGACTATTTCTGGTATTACAAATGATTGATCGTAATTATGTTTTTTTCCTGAAATACATTTATTTTGCTCAGCTTGAGTTTTGTGCGTGTCATATTTCACAGAGTTCAAGGGGTGGTTTAAATGATGAAATAGCTCCTGATATAGCTTGATCCCCTTCTCTCTAATTTCAAAAATGAAATTTGTAAAAACGCGTAATGTTCTGTAAAAAATGCGTGTATGATTTTTTGATCATATTTAAGGGAATAACATGTTTTATTTACATTTACTGTATTTCTTTAAATTTTGCGTAATTTTTGAGGTCCTCCTCTGCCTCGTGTGTGGCTGAGTGAGATTTAGCGGGAACGATTCCTTAAAAGCTTCACGTAATTAACAATGCGATGCATTATAATAATAATTGTGAATCGTCACTGCTTAAAATCTCTGCTAACTATTTACGAGAATAAATTACGTGAGAATGCATTATTATGTATTTGTTTGTTACTCGTTCTCCGAGGTATTTCTAAATTCTCCTCCCGTGCATAACAGTTAAAATTATAGGTTTTCTCAAAGCAATTTCATGATTGAAGTTAAAAAAAATAATTATGAGCGATTTTTACTAGTTAATTCAAAGCATTTTGTCACTAACAGTGACCCGCCCCGGCTTCGCACGGGTGTAATCAGTGTTTCTTTACTACATTATGCACGTATTATACATATTATTGAATCACTCTATCTACTAAAGAAACCGCATCAAAATCCGTTGCGTAGTTTTAAAGATCCAGGCATAGATAGAGACAGACAGACAGCGGACAGTGACTTTGTTTTATACTATGTAGTGATAGTACCGTTAAGCTATAGAGATTCTTTGTAGAAATAAGTTCACACGGCGCTTTGTACTCGTATGTTATTTTATGTTAATTGAGTTTTTTTTCTTTATTTTTGAACGATAAAACATTTAGTTACAACTACCCATTTATATTATTATTAGGTTAGTGATCTGTGAATATTGGCACAATTAGCGAGTAGATACGTATGCTACAACATGCATAATTGCCGATGCTAATCCAGATCTGTTTGGCTTGTCGCTATCCCAACAGATTTTCGAGACCAATGATCTAATCTCAGCTGTAAATTATGCGTCAAATCCGCTTTAAATATCAAATATGACATTCTGTTTATGTTATAGAACATGTGCCATGAGTCTACTTTGTAAAATGTAACGTAAATAGTAGCGGTACAATGTTTGGCTACATGGCTCCTAGAAATATTAAAATTAAACCGCAGTTTACACGTTCGGCTGTATGTTCGGGATAAAAATAAATCCTTTGTTATTATACATGTATGTACTTATGTACGAGACGGTCATATTTACTTGTATTCAATCACAGCCGTTCAAAGCAGGGACAGCTCTGAGAAACAATGCAAGGTGACTGATTAAACGCATAGAGAATTTCAACACAAATTGGACTAAGATTTAGGATTTAGATGATTTTAATTAATGTTATTTACTAAATGAGCTCTAATGACTTAAGCCTAATTTGCTGCATGATGGGTGCATTTGTTGTTCAATTACATGCTTACTAAAAGCAATTGCCTATATCTGAAAATTGAGCAGATAAGAGTAAAATGAAAGAATAATTAAATGTTTTCGTAACGTCTATCGTAGTTTAGCTAACTTTTAAGCTTGCTTTTGTTAGTGTCTATCTCCACATTAAATAGCCTGACCACATATTTATTAGGTACTTATAATCATAACAATTCCAATTTTTAATCAAATACTTCAAATTTGAACATTAAACTAACTTTTTGTCACTCAGTACCCGTGAGTATTTTTTATACCAAATGAAAATGAAAATGAAAATTTATTTTTGCAAATTGGCCGCCAAGGGCTCTTTAACATGTCTTTTTAGCGCAAAAATTTCGATACTAGTATAGTCTTGTACCGAAGTATAAGTTGTAGGTAGGTATAGTAAAACTGGAAAATTAGTGTGATCAGCAAGGGAGCGTGAGGGCTGGGCACTGGGCACTGGGCACTCTGGGCGGAGGCTAGGGTCCGCGGCGAGATCGCGATACTATTGGCAGTTGGCATTTGTCTTGCGACCGGCGTGCGCACTTCTCGTCTCTAGAATTTCGTCCAAACAATAAAATTATAAGCGAATTTAAAAATAGCGACGGTTGCCGCTGAGCTGGGAACTGCGTAAAGTAGTGATCTGGAGGCGACGTGCGGAGCGCACGCGCAGCGGCTGCCGACTGTCAGGTCTGTTCACCTGTGCTACCTACAGTGTCATTATCACCATTATACGCTTATCAGTCATCGCCCTCGACGCTAACACGCTTCCGTGCCCAGTCCTGCCCCTCTCATAAAGCTCCAGATTTAACGTATAAGGAAATTTTGTTTTCATTAAGCGACAAGTGCTGGAATCAGTTTACAGCATTAATGAAAAAATTGTGTCACGTAAGAATTTTCCTGGAATAGAATTTGTAATTTTGTTTATCGCTCCGTAAATAAACGTTCTTGATCTCATTTTCAATTTGATCCCATACTTAATCTGTTTACGTGATTTCATGAGATTTGAAGCCACTCTTAAGTGGTGTAATATCATTGAAAGGAACTTAACATATTCAATTTTTTTTACTAATAGTAGGAATTGAAGGAACATAGAAAATATAACTAGACGATCTTGGCAGTGATGTCATCTATTCTCGAATGTTTTTTTAAAGTCTAATTTAATTATTTTCGATGACAGACATTAATATCAGTTTCGAAATCGGGACTCCGTACTCTTTTATGAGATATTCCGGCCGCGGAGTGGGCGGTGCCGTAACTTTCTATGACACGCTATTTTGCAATGTTGGTTTAATTTCAAATCTATTTCGATCGACCTCATCTTGACATTCAAATTAATCTCAGTTTATTGAAAGAATACCACAAAATAAAGAATTAGTGTTTTAAAACATTCTCTTTTCGAATTCTGAGTAGGTTGTAAGACGATTTATACAAATCAACATCCTAATCTTTTTTTTCGAATATCTTTGTTAATATTTTCATGACGCAGTTTTCAACATTGAAAACATACATTTAATGATACAGCGCAACCCAAAATTCGGTTCAAATGAAAAAGGTCTATAAACGAAATAAATCACGGGCCGTGTGTCACGCGTAATTGGAACAAATGCCTGATTGGGCAAATGCTTCAAATTCGATGGAAATTGGATATTCCACATTCAAATTAGCGGTGACGTGACGCGAGTAATGGCCACCACTGGAGCGGGATCTTTGTCAGACACAAAATGTCGATGCCTGTTTAAAAATTCGACGACAAAAAAAGGTTTTGTCGACGGTACTCTTTTTTATTTGTATGTCGATTGACATCTAATCTACATGCGTGACATCAAGTTAATCCGACAAAGAACTGCAATTCTACGTACAAGAATATTTGTCCCAAACATACAAATAAATAAAGTTAAAGATAAGATATGGGATTGTTAGTTAAGCAAAATTATAAAAGCATCTATTTTTGGTGAAAAAACAGAATATTTTCTTGATATGTCTTGTTTTTGAACGATTTAATCATTACTCCTTACTACACTTTTAAGTTAGAATCACGTTATCAATGAAAGTTGGTCATTTAAGTTCAGAAAAACGAATGTGTATATGGAAATGTAAGCTACGGAATCAAAATTTAAACACAGACAGAATATCCACCGAACATCATTGCTGACCCAATTTAAAGACGTTCAGTATTTTTGTTGTGCACAACTAAACTAGGTATTTACTTTATTTAACAACTTGAAAACGATGCAATATTTTCGCCTAATTCTATTTGGACATTTTACATCGTGCTTTTGTCGCAAGGTTAAGCCAAGGTTAGGCGTGTTATTGTCCTATATTTACACACATATATAAATACCGTCACGCCTCTTTCCCACAGGGGTAGGCAGAGACTACTTTGTTCCACTTGCTACGATCCTGACATATTTCTTTCGCAGCATCCACATTCATCAACCTCTTCATACGTTCTTCGGTTTCGGGTACTCCTGACTTGATCTTTTTCCAAAGTCTCCTATCATGTTACTTCTAATACCTCCAAGAACTGTACAAAATTTCATGATGATCGGTTCGCGTGAAACCGTAACAAACAAACTTACATTCGCATTTTTAATATTAGTAGGATAGCAATACATGCCCAATGCCCATGTCCCGTTATCACCTGCGATATTATTGTTGGGGTTGGCGTTTCGCCAGCCACGTGATACAGGTAGGAACTGCCAAGAGTTAATGAACTTAGAGGTGCGTGAACTACAGTTTCCTTGACGTTTCAGTGAAAGTTTGGAGAGTAGCGTTGACAAGAGACCAAAGCGGCTGTTATATTAAGGGGCAATTCCAGCACCGTGTTGCACATTGTATGGCACATTTGATGGATATGGCGTTATCAGGCGTTACTTTGCGGAGGTTTATTTCAATGAACAAAATTTTTTTACCTTGCTACTCCGCTACTCACGTGCAAGATTAAACCACACAAACACTGACGCGTTTCGATCCCTCTATATACGGGATCATTATCAAATACAGTTGTGCTCATTAAACTTTGATAATGATCCCGTAGAGCAGTGTTTTTCAAACTGTGGGTCGCGACCCCCTGGGGCGTCGCAAACCCTCTACAAGGGGGTCGCGAGAGGTCGCGAAAACTACCTCATCAAAAAAAAGTGCTAACGATCCAAATGCATATATGTGTCGTATTAATTGATTGTTTGTAACATAAATAAAATACCTACTTAAGAAAAGAAGGGGGGGGGGTCGCGAAATATTTTTTTCGTACTAGGGGGTCGTATCGTGAAAAAGTTTGAAAAACACTGCCGTAGAGGGATCGAAACGCATCAGTGTTTGTGGTTTAAGGGATAATTAAGTTTGTGGGATTTATATGTGTTTTATTGGCAGTAGTGGAGGGAGGGTTGCATGAAATACATATATATTTCACACAGGCTTGGTTATCTTGCACGTGAGTAGCGGAGCAGCAAGGTAAAAATTTTTGTTCTTTGTACATTTGATGGACTCACGCGTTGTTCGTGTACAGATGTGCTTCACTGTAAATTTACAAAAATTACATACAGCTTCGGCGGTGGAACCGGATGCACCAGTGCGTCGATTTGAGGTCCGCACAAAATGATCATAAACAAAGGTGTAATTCCACCTTTAAACTGTTAAACGGCATGGTGCAATGTGTGAACCCTTCTATGGTGGTCTGGGTGTAAAGAAAAATCATAGAATGTACCTGTTGCTTCTCTTTCCGCGTATAGGCTAGCAACCCATCACTATTTTGATTCCCCTATCCACCTATATGCCCACAATCATGCTAAGCCGTGGCCTTTAGGTCTTGTTACCTTAGGCTCTGTCTACCCGCAAGGGGTGAAGACGTGATTTATATATACATATGTATTATATACTTGCAGTTTATGTCCGTAAACAGAAATTAGAATAACGTAGCTAAACGGAAACACGTGGCGCCATAAACTTAATGTATTCAACGATTTAATAACCAAGGTCGCATATTTCAGAGTTAATATAGCCGTATTTTGAGGCATAATTGCAGCGATGCAGTAACTGCATACTCCGTTGCACGACATATGTCGCTTCTCGCGCCTCTGGACTATCGGAGACAAAATGCATTTAATATTCGTAGAAACTACTTTAAATTTTAAATATTATCGCCTGAAAACAAGCTACGATACGCTTGCATTGTTAGAAATATCAGTCCTTTCTTTCATTTTTAGGTAGTTCACTTGAAATACTTAAATGATTTTTTTTTCCATTATCATATATTTATTTAAACCAACTAATCTAAAATTACAACATAATACAAAACATCATGATTAATCTAAAAGTTAACTAAATATACAAAACTTAAAACCAAATAAATATACCTAACTATAAAAAGAAAACACCATCTAAAAGGCCCTCCTGCGGCATAGACCCCAACACACTGGCGGCATTACCTCTCTGTACAGCCAAAGAAATTCGCTGGGAGAGGTAAGCGCCAGCTCTGGGGTCTTCTGAGGTCTCTGTCAGCCGGGACGACAAGGCTCTCATGAAGGCATGATTGAAATGATTAAGTGTTTCAATTAACTGCAATTTCTCGATGCCAACTTAATTCTTAACAACCAATAAAATTTCGTTAGACCTACTTGTTCTGAAAATCTATAAAACTCTATAATAATTAGAAGGTGGTTGTGGTTATCGGTTCAATATCTCGTACCTGGTCTACATATAATCTTAAATTATATTATATAAATTTTAAAGCTGCAGTAGGTAGTTTCATATTGACAGTATCATCCTGTACCTACTATAAAACGTACCAAATTTTCACGTAAATGTATACGTTTGTCTTTTTTATGACCTTGAATTGGCTAGAATGATTTCGATACCTACCCGCCCGCAACTCTCGCGGCCCCCTTTGTTGTACAACTCCACGCCTGTGCCGCGCGGGCGAGGACAGTAGGAGTTATCGCTCCCTTAACCCACTTGACTTGGTACTTTTTTTTAACAACCAACTCCTTTTTCATATTCAATTAAAAATCATGTTTGTCCTCAAAACTAGTTTAATTCGCGATTGTACGGTCTCCTCGAACACAAGCTTATATTGGAATATCATTCTAGCGCCCGGCAGCGCGCCAAGTGAAATGTGTATAGACTATAGCCTATTATCTGTCCACTTATTATTGCTTCAGCTACACACTGCTACAACCGCAGATTCTAGACTAGTCTAGAATTTCGGGAATTCAGCTCTATTAGATCGAAAGCCGCGGATGAAGCTTAGGGTATCAAAGTTTCTGAGAATGGAAAATTGAAGAAGCCATATTGAAGGTTAATAGAGGAATGTTTTTGGGCGAAACTAATGATTACATGGAAAAGAATAGCATATTTTATACCAAGTAGTTTTATGTTTGCCAAATATTATTTGGTTCATTATTTGCAGTACCGCAAGTAGGTATGGCTGTATTAAGTACTAAGTCATTGTTCAAAAGGTACTACCAGAATGCTTAATCAATTATAACATCAGACTGCTTTATGCCATGCATTAGTGAACAAGACAGAAAGTAAGTAAGTATAAGTATTAGAAGTATATAATATATCATGTTATTTATTTAATTTCGTTTTTGTAATGATAGTGTTAAGTGTGTTTGTAGACTTAAATGGTCTTAGTCAGATAGAGTTTTTATGCGTACAAATAAATGAAAGTTTAATTACAAAGTTTCAACAATATCTACCCAAATAACTTGTGAGAATTTGAACTTAGAATACGGCTCGATGAACTTAATAACTTCGCCCAATAATTGGTCAGACCGGTTCAGGAATGTGTCTGAGACCGAGAATTTGCACTCCTGCCTGGCGATATTCAACGGCCGAATTATTCCAATTCAAAGAATTTGTCTATGACTAATCCACCCGCGACTTCGTCTGCAGAAAATATGTTTATCCTTACCACGAAGAAAATACAGTATTTTTTCCAATAGGCATTATGACAAAGTTAAAATTTGAATAAAACAAATCAAAATTTATAAAATAACCAATTTTCAAATCTCTCGAGAAACTTTCAAGGTAATCGCTTTTATTCGAATTAAAAGACTGTATCATGGTCAATGTTGTGGTCGTTAATAAATGCTTATACGCGTTTAAGGGATCCAATAATTTCGTCAACCAACATTTTTCACAAAGTCATCATGTTATGGCCAACCATTACATTATCTGGTAATTCTTAAACGAAAAGCAATTCAAACCCAGATTTACTTTAGGTTACGTTAGTTTTGTAATTTGCAACTTTGTAACTATATGATATTAATATTATATTGCCAAATTTCACGTCTGTCATATGGCTATAAACCACGTTGCACGTTAGAACCCTTTTATAAAACCACGACCACCACATTAGACGGAGTTTTTGAAGCTTTTTAACCTCTATTGTTTTTGGTCCATCTCCAACAGATCTGCTAATAAAATTACAAACTTTTAGAGACATCGAAAGTCATTAAACGTGTATTAATAGCTGCTTAACATTTGTCAGAGTTCCAAAATACATAACAGAGCGCACTGCATTCCAATACCTATATAAACACATAGGTTAAGGCAACATTACATTATGTACATTTGAGACTGACTTTCAAACACAGCTAAATTCAGTTTCTGCAGCATAATTTAGTTAAATTTTGCTTAAAATGATCCAAGAAGATGTTATGAGATACGCGAAATTTAATGTTGTAATTCGCATATTTAATATTTTTTTGCAAATATGCTTCATATACAAAATACATAAAAACAACCATATAAATTTCATTCATTTTTAACTCCATTTCGACTTGCCATTTTAACAACCTCAGAAACACGGGTGATAAATAAAACACTTGACGCCAACGTTTCACTAATGAAACAATGAAACCTTGATCTTCAGTAAAAGTCGTTTTGTAGATCCAACGTTTTTGTGAGGTCGAAGAATATTTTGATTTTATTACTATTTCATCTAGGTCCATAATATTTGTAAGATGCGAAAGTACCAGATTTATGATCTTATAAAACCGTATCGCAGTCATTATTCATCGATAATTGGTATTGGATCAAGATCGATGCGCCGGCCTTGCGCACGAGTTGGCGTCTGACCGATATTTGCCGGAAACAGCGTTTGGCTGCCGATCCCCGCGAGCTTTTACATAAGTTCTCTTCTCTTATGCCATTGTGAAATGTATTTCTCGTCATTTTACACAGATCAAGGTTTGAATGATGCATTTGTATCAAAACTAGTCCATAGACATGGATATAGATAAGTAACGCCTGATTCGATCAATTCTTTAAGTATCGTTGAAGATAGATTTATGATCTCAGCCATTATGGCCTTTACAATCTGGATTTTGATTAATATATATTATTGTGCATTGGCACCGTTTGCACCAGAAATATAAGTGGTTTGGCTTGCATGCTGCAATCAATGCAGTTAGAGTATAAATCTCTGCGTATCGTTAGGTATCCCTTTAAGTAACAGTAGGTACATGGGCAAAACTTGTAAAACACACTTTTTTATATGAGACCTGATTAGATCAATTTTTCACCCCAAAACTAGAAGTATACTTATTTCCGCGATGACGATCAGCCCTTTCCGCGATGTATAAAATAAATGAACAAATTTAAAAGAATTGCTCGTTTTAAAATATTAGTTTTTTATTGGATAATTATTTATTATGAATAAAAAAGAAAAATTAGGTTCGTGTTGGTATCGTGTTTGGTAGGTACCGTAAGTGTCAGAATTTTATTAAATTCTAACATAATATTTTCATCTTGCGTTATGAATTATTTTCAGTAACATATTGACGTCCTTATAGTGCAATTCGAGGGCTTTCTGAAGAGGCATAACTGTCATCGAACAGAGAATACCTCTGTGTGCAATTTAAAACATGCCTGGGGTCCGATTTTTGGAATCCCGTCACTAAAGTGGTGCAAAACTACAGCTCAAATTAAATTTTCGATTTTCTTCTAGTCTATTCGCCTGTTAACTTCAACACAATTTTTCACCGCTTTCAAGTGGCATTTTCACATATGTACTTTCAAAAATCGGGCCCTGCATCTTTTGGGTAACAACATAAATAATATTAATGTTCCCACAAAACACGGACCAACTTCTTTATAACAAAGTATAATTTCTCGCAAAATAAAACGAAAACTTGTCTCGAAAGATTTACAAGCAGACTTTCAGCCGAAGCCATGAAAAAATTAGGAACGTTTGACATTGTTTCAAGTTTGGCCAAGTTTGGAAGTGCCCGTGTCCTGCAGCTATGAGATTACGTAATTTTGTGAATTTTTGTACAATGCAGGGTTTTTTCAATACTATTTATACATACATACATAAATCACGTCTTTATCCCTTACGTGGCCTTTAGGTCTTGTCACCTTAGGCTCTGTCTACTCCGTAAGGGATACTATTTATATTTATTTATTTATTTATACTGTGGTGTGACCACAATACAGAGACCGAATTTCAGGACCGTAACAAAGTGATTACCTATTAAATGAATCGTGAGACTCTCTGTATCTATAGTATCAGTCTACTATACTACTGGAATTCAAACCCGGAACCTCCAGGCTATTAGCTTGTCCGGGCATCATTGGAGTCGTACGGTTACAGAACAGATGTTCGCTGTGGTCGTTAATAGATGGCGCATCGTGTCTTTTTGTAGTTTTAACTGCACGTCATCTTCTGGACGAATTTAACTGCTGAAGTTTAGCATTTAGCATAACAAGTGTCAATTTAAATTGCATTGCGTGTACATTAGTAATCTATAAAATATGAAGAGCTTCAATTTTGTAGCACATAATATTAGCACATAACTATTTTAATACAAACCTTAAATTAGTGTTGAAAGCTTAGTTTCCATCAAAGACGTTGCTGATAGCAGCTAGTCAGTTACGACGTCGGCATCGACTGGCCTTACTTATTAATAGATTCTGGATCGTGGCTGTCCATCTTTATTCGAGATTTAGATAATACAACTGGAATTTAATGTAGATTTATTGGTCCAACGAACGGAGCAGATTATAAACAAGTTATAAACATATAAATAAAGGAACTCTTTTTATTTAAAATAAACCTATTTGGTGCCCCACTGCTGGGCAAAAGTGCGAGACTTCTCCAGTTCTGTTTAAAAATTGCCTCATGAACTGCCCCCACTTGCCTTAGTCTCTGTCTACCTCGTAAGGGATAAATACGTGATCACTATGTATTTATTTATGTAAATAATAAAATGTAAGCCTTGTAACAAATTTACAGCATACTGCAATACCGTTATGAGATTAAGTTTAGTGTACAGATTTTCATAGCATCGGTTTGCCTTTTTAACTATATACACATTTTTAAAACTAAAACTAATACATACATACATAAAATGACGTCTTTATCCCTTACGGGGTAGACAGAACCTTAGGTTTCTAGGGTACATTCTATGTTTTTTCTTTGCTCCCAAACCAGCCTGGAAGTATCTTTAAAAACTAAACTAAAATAACCTTTTTAAATTTTATCACAAAATATCGCAAAGTATCTCTCTAGCCATCTCAAGTCGGTAAACTGCAACTCCTAGTTCCGATAAGTACAAAGAGATGGCGTCAGCAGTAACGTAAACAAGCGATCGCATTATGCGAGCCGCTATCTCCGAGAATCTCGGGCGGTATCTCGCATGAACACAATTTTCCTTTCGAATTGGCAGCCTTTTCAGGCTTGCGCATTATTTTACACAAGTTACTGCACAACCGTTGGTGTTTTTGCTTTTGTATTATATCTGGTCACGTTTAGGGGGAAATTTCGGCGTTAAAAACGCATATTTTTGAAGTAACCGAGGCTTTAGCGATACCTAGTAAACTGTACCAGTATTGTTTAAATGCTTTTTTCTTCGTTGATAACCTACTGGCGAAAATGCGTTTTCACAAGGTTATTATGAGTTCTTGCTTCATATTTTTGGTACAGACGTGTAGATGGGCTCGCTAGACGATTAATTGGTAGAGCCAATTTGATATTTAAATCAATATACACGCAGCCGTAGACTTAATTGACTAGGAGAGGAGACATTCGTAACACACAAGGCTGTAATATTTATGGAGTCGCCATTTATTAAGATTATTTTTCAATATTAAAAATATTTTTCAAAGTCAAAGTCCCCATTTATTGTATTATTTAGGTACTACATACTAATTAAGTTTAGTATCTATGCAATGTTGTAAAAATAAAAGAGCATCACATGATTCAAAATAATCCTAATTAATGTCACGTAATAATTAATGACAAATGTACATACACGTATGTTTCTTTAAACCTTCAAAGATTTTTTTAACAAATCGTGACTCCACGGATTTTAGAACCAAGGTATGCTACCGAACGTCCTAGCACTAATCGTGACCGATAAATCTATTTAAACTCACAATTTCAACACAAAGTGTGGTCCGGATTTATTGAAATGTTCTATTTTCGTTTCGCAAAAAAATAGTTTATTATGACATAGATCTCCTGCGGTGATATCGGGGTTAATGCTCGGTTGGAGTCGTGCCTAATGCTCTTGACATATGGGGTTTGCTTTAAACTGGAGAGGAAAGGTGGTCGATCCTGCGAGATCGTTGATCTAGTTTGGGGGCTATTCCCGGTCGTGATGCGCATTTGTTTAAAGTGTACAAACAAGTTGGAATATTTCACTGTCATTTACACAACATTATGTTATTGTGCATGCAACTTTAACGCACCTAAGCCATGGCAAGTGAAGTGCTAGGAGGTTGCACAATTTTAATCGCAGGGTATGGATCAAAATACATAAAGTTTGAAATGCATATTGGGTTAAAAAATACGCAATGGTTCAAAATAAAAGATGCAATTTTCAGTGAAACTATGAGTTATTTTCAGGGGAAATAGCATATTTTGAAATGTTATGTATTTTGTCTCATTGTGCATCTTAACATTGCACCCGTTGGTTGCGTTCTGTCACTTTTGCTCCATCCCCACGCCTCATACAATTACCACAGGTCTTCATAAGGTGTCAGACCAAAAAAATATATAACAACCTGCGTTTGCTTCGGCCAAGTGAAGCTACTTTAAACTACGCCTCGTGTATCAAACTTAGCCAAGGCAACTGGATGAGCATCACACACGCGCACAAGACGATGCGTAGCTCAAACCAGCCTCACTTAGTCGTTCACTGAACTCTGAATTGGTTTTTTATTTGGTCTGGTCATGAGTGCAAAGGGATAATAAAATTCCTATTACGTGCGTATTAAAAATCCAATTTAAGGTCGCTGTCCTTTGGCGTTGCCAGTGTTCGTGGGTTTACCCTCCTAACTTACCCTCAGATGACCCACTTGCTCGTTTGCCATCCTATTTAAAAAAAAACTATTCTTTTGCGGATTTTGTGCGTGTCTGAACGGGCCTTTACACGCTACTATATGTTATTTACATCTGTGTTATTGCGACTACGTATTGTCTGCGCGGCAGTAAAGTCAGATTTACGCGCCCACCAGCGAAATTTGCGGAAATGACTGTATTGCCAATAATAATAGTTACCAATATTCATTATTACGTAACTCTCGAGTCTTAATTTACTATATAAAAATAAGTCGGGTTTTCCTTCCTGACGCTATAACTCCAGAACGCACGAACCGATTTCCACGGTTTTGCATTCGTTGGAAAGGTCTCGGGCTCCGTGAGGTTTATAGCAAAGAGCGAATCCATCGCAGACGGAGTCGCGGGCAACAGCTAGTCACTTATAAATATGCCCTTAAAGTTATCGCAAAGTTTCAACTGCATGCGGTGGTGGTAGGTAAGGTAGGTATCAGTATGTGGATGTGTAAAAAATGTGATCATAGTTTTCTTCTATGTCACTTATACAAATAATGCACTTCTTCTTGTAGTCTTGTAAAGTCTATCTTTATTATTTTGAGCATTATTTCCAAGCAACACATGATTCAATTCGAAAACACATTAATACACCTATTCATCATAATTTGGGTCTTGTCACCTTAGGTTCTGTCTACCCCGTAAGGGAGAAAGACGTGATTTATGTATGTATGTATGTATGTATTCATCATAATCATATTATTATTATATGCCAGAATTTAACAGGATTTGATTCTAACTCGCAACTGACCGACTGTTTTTCATCTCAATAATTAAAAATCAAAGGTAGTTTGAGTTAAATGAGAAAAGTTCACTGTAAACAGATTCGACGCACTTCTAAGGTTTTGTGTTCTAATGTTTTGTCATATAAGATTAAACATCACCAACCTAATTTAACGCTAAATAGACGCGCGCTTTTTAAAAGCTTCTCCACCTTTTTCTAAGCTACCTTCATTTGCTACTTATAATAGGTATAGTTCGACAAATGCATAATGTTGTTCGAATCGTTAAATTAACAATTACCGTGGCGTCCTGCCAGACGTTGCTGGGATGCTATCTGATGTTTGTTTGTATGTACCGTACCTATACTACACTCAACATTACATTAGACAAGAGCTTTTCTATCTTGTAGGGAGACCGAGGCGAGTTGAGACAGAGGTGAGTTGATACAAAGCCTTTTTCTCTGCACCTATGACAGTTAGCGAGGTTACAATTTCACACAAACTGTGGAGTGTAGAAAGAGCAACGAATTAGCGAAGTTACCAGCCCGATAAACTGTCACAGTTCAGAGAAATCGGCTTTGTATCAACTCACCTCTGTCTCAACTCGCCTCGGTCTCCCTACGTACATTTTTTATAAGTTTGACTGTTGTTATACGAAACTATTGCCGGGATTGCTTCTATGCTGATCTGGGAGTAAAGAAAAAACATAGAATATACTAGTTGCTTCTCTTCCCGCGCAGATGGTAAAAGGCCATCGAGGGAATGTGCAAACACTTAGAAATCGTGTTATAGGCGATGTGGCTAGCAACCCATCACTATTTTGATTCCTCTTTACATCCTTACGCCCACAATCATGCTAAACGTTTTCTTTAGGTCTTGTTACTCAGGCTCTGTCTACCCCGTAAAAGATAAAGACGTAATTTATGTATGTATGTATTTCTGAAGACTACCACTGCATAGAATACTTTAATACTCGATAGTATAACTCACTTTTTGAAAACAAATCATCCAGCTATACCGAAACCATGGCCTGTCTATCAAGAATATTCCTCAGAATACCCATTTTGATTTCGACCATGGCTTCCTTTCTTTTCTTTCCTTTCTCCTCTTTCTATGTAGCTTAGAGTCTAAACTAAGCCTTAAACGTTATAGGTAATTCTGATATTTTCAGCACGAAATTCTAAAAGGTATAAATCCCACTACAATTTTGCAGTGACTAAACTAATCACCCCTATCGTTCGCTTCGTTCCGCAGCGAGAGGATCATAAATCTGGAGCCAGCAGATTGCGGCAACAATGTGATCAGTTTATGGTCAATCAATGCCCCGGGGCGGGGTGTTGAGTTTAAAAACGGATCATACATAAGTAATCGTTTATTTCTTGGATGATCAAGTTGATTGTGGACTGTAGGCTCTACCTAACTCGCTCGCAATCGCCATCGTGTTCATTTTGACAGTTCATGTATGAGCTGACAATTGGCATCGGAATCAGCTAGCTGTCACATTCATACAAGAACTGTCAAATTGAACACGATGGCGATTTGCGAGCGAGTTGGTAATGAGCCTACTGTTCACAATCATAGTTTTATTCTTATTTATGCTTCTCAAAAGAAAGAGAGGCCACTTGTATTTCTTATAAGTTAAAAATAACAAAATTGTTTTTGTTTTTCCTTGAACGCATCCAATATTAAAAATAGTTATCTTGTGCTATTTAGTATTACTAAAACACTATTTTAAATAAGAAAATATGTTCTTTTGAGATGAATTTATTAACCTACTGCGTATAGGTAAAAAGTGTAAGCGTGAACATGGTTAGGTTAGGTTAGGCACTCTGCGGTTATTTTTGGTTCCTTTAGAAAACATAATCTTACTCTTCCTTTCATACTAACAATGGCATTATTAGTTTAACCTGTTAATCGTCGATTTGAACAAGAAGCACAGCACAACACAACAAGGTTAAATTAAAAAACAAACTAAAGAATGGGTTATTTATGGAGCCGTTACACTCGCATTGTGATTTATGTTCATGTGGTTACTTTCTTTCAAATAGAAATGGTAAAAAGCTATAGATCATCCATTTATTTTATGCTCTTAGCCATCTGTTTAAACAGTAAACGAGTTTAGATATCGAAATACGATTTGAATATTTCTAATCGCGTAATAAAATAGTTTTTATTTTATTTTATGCCAGGCCAATGAACAAAGTGTTGTTTTAGAATCTTATTTGTTATTTGCTGCACGTAAAACCGGGGACAGTAAAAGCTTATAAAACTAGATACATGCACAAATGCAAACTTATCGGTATTATAAGTAATAAACGAAGTAAGTTCATGGACCTGATCAAGGGAAACTGTTTTAACAGACGTTTGTTTCTGTTTACAGAATGGCGTCTAATGAAGAATCCGCAACGACTGAGATCAAAGTAAGTAAATAATACACATTGTAAAAAAAAACTGTTTGGTTTTGTATTATTACGACAAAATACGCTCTATGTGAAATAATGTAAATATGTGCACTTCTCACATTTTAATCTTTTAACCAAATTATATTTTCACATTATAAAAAATATTAAGAAGCTTGATAACTACTATCAAAATAAAACAAACTTAAGCTCAAAATGTGCGAATACTTAAAAAAGTCAAAGTAAATCCGATAAAGGTGTTTAGATTGACTTTTTCGACAAATTACCATCTTAATTATTTAACGCTTAAAATATTTTAAAGACGCTTGTTTTATAAATATGCAAAATATAAATAAGATTAATTTTCAATCTTACTTTATTTTAACCGTCGCTACTCTTTTTATAATCGCCCTGTTTCAAGTCAATCCGATCATGAGATTAAATTCAACCTGCAAGATTAGGTCTCAACTAACGAACACATAAAATTCCAAATTCAATAAAAGTTTTTAAAAGGCATATGCTCGTATAAATTTGTTTTATTAAACATTCAAATTGTAAATTTTTCCACAAAAATCAAATTGACTACCTCGTCAACGAACTGTCAACAACTTTGTCGGCGAGCGACTGAACAGGAACACCCCCACAATCTTAAACTGTAGGTACCTACTTAATTTCCCAACATCCAACGTCAAAAGGACAAAATCAAAGGAACGTTTAATCCCTGCCCTCTCTAGGCCCTTCTAAGAGTTCTTATAAATTATTAAAGCATATTCAGCAGGTCATCGGCTCAGGGCCCGGAAAAACCCCTTATCTCCAGAAAACCAATATTAAATGAATATGTCTTGTAAATATTCAGCAGGATAAATAAATTTAGACTTGGAAAACATCACGTAATGTGTGTTTGGATGACCTCGGGTAGTGTGATGATTTACTATGGATATTTTTTTACAATTTAATCTCACTTTTTGAAGTACATATAGATTTTTGTCTAATCTAAGCTTTTTGTGCACAATACTTTCTTCTTAAACTTATTGTGTCAAATTACGTATAAATCTTACAAGTGCAAATGTATCAGAATCGACTGAGAAGATTTAAAGCAAATGATTAAACAAATTATGTAGTGAAGTTAAACAAAAGTTCATAAAACTGAGGCGTGTCTAAGTGCTAGCGACGGGCTGCAGTGCCCTTCTCTTTATAGTGTATAATTTTCCACTATTGCAAAATTTTAAGTTATATCGCCAGCTCCTCACTAAGAGTCCGGCGTCTCGAGTATTTCTTTAATTTTCAATCAGGGTACAGTTCAAAACGCGCCTAAGTTTCCCTTTCAATAAGACATTAGAATTGGAGACGAAATGTCATCGTAAATACTTTATGAAGCTCGCAGTCTTCAATTACAGGTGAACGCGAAACTTCTCCAGGAAATATCGTATTTGGAAATGTAATATTATATTTACTCCAATTTGACTGTTGAGTGGGAAAATAATATAAAACGAAGTAATACCGGAACCATTTTATTTGTAACTGGCGCGAGCACGCGTCCCTTTTAGATTTATATTGTTTTTGAAATATTAATGACAGCATCCTTTAATTGCAACATCCGATTTCTACGAAACAAAACTTTGGTATATATCGCTCCATATTTACGCTTAAAAGATATATCTATAAAAACGCCATGAAAATCCGTTGAGTGGTTTCTAAGAGTGAGCAAAACTAACTGATAGATTGACTAATATCTTAAAACTATTTAAACGAATACCGTCAACGTTTCTATCCCCCCACCCAGAGAACTTTTTTGAGAATTATACTATGTGCATTTTTTGTCTCTACGCTGTTATTATGATTAAGTAAGTAGGTATGTATCAATCGTTAGATAATTGTCGTATAATAATTAATAATATAACATTTAATTTATGGTTATGCCTTACAATACGTAGCTTAAAACCGTTTTTAAGTAATTGTCAGAGAGTATCTTCGTTGAGCTTTACGAGTTTACATCAGTAATAAAGTCATACTAAAATAGGCGGGAATAAAGTAGGCGATTATATCTCTTGGTGCCTATGACTTGCGAGTTAGATAAGCACTCTCAACATGACTTATAATATTGTATTTATTTAATGTTAGCGCGCGGTCTAAAGTAGGTCACATAACGAAAAGTTTAGCGCTCTTTGCCCGTACACTATTGGCACCCATAAACAAACGAATAACTCAAGTCGATACGAAAACATTACATTTTATCCCACTTAATGTGCAAAACCTTTGTACACAGCGCTAAATTATTTTATAGAGATTAGGAAGTATTTTGCAATGACCAATAAATAAGTAAAGAGTAATCCTTTGTATATAAAGAGTCGAAGAAATATTTAGAACCAGTTGTAGTAGACTGACTCTGTTTGCGCTGAATTTAATTATCGCTATTCCACGGGAACTATGCGATTCTTTAGATATAATTGCCTAAAACTATAAGCTATATGTTTGAATGTAATACCAAATTTCAACTAAATCAGTTTAGCGTTTTGAACGTACAGAGGTAACAGACATACCTTGCGCATTTATCACATATTACTACCCTTATTAGTACTACGATATTTACTTGCCACCTCCCAATAGTATCTAACAAGTAGCCTTTGTCTTTTATCAAGGTCTAGTTTGTCTCTGTACCAAAATTCATTAAAATCAGTTCAGTGGTTTAGGTGTCAAACCGTAACAGACAGAACAGACAGAATTACTATCGCGTCTATAATATTAATATAGGTATTGTCTGTAGCTTACGAACATGTTAATGTTGTAGTTGCGAGCAGCATAAAATTAGTGAACAAGCTAGCTTACAGTACGACCGGTGTAAAAGCTTGCAAGGTGCAACCACGTGTAGTGGGCACCATTGAGGCGATCGGAAGGGCGTTGAAACGATGAATGCTCGGGCGCAGTTTCAATGTACCGTTTTGCGTAAACAACCGCAGTGCTCTCGACGTAAACAGAGTGGTTTTCAGTTGGATGTTCTCTGCTTTTCACAATTATGAAGGTAATCTGAATTGTAGTAAAATAATTTGCAAATTTACGAATATTATGGATCACCTACTTAAAGTTGGAAAATTTTAGATTTTTATCATATCGTAAAACAAATATATGCACTTATATACCGATTGATTGCATGATGTTATGGTTGGTGGGTCACGTAAACTGTAAATGGTCGATTGCTGTAAATATTTGAGCGAATTTTCCAATATTTTACATCAGCTTCGTTGATCAATCAATACATTTACCACTTTCACCTGTTCTCCTGCTTTGTTTATTTGACTAAGGGTAATACGATACTCAGCTGATACAATATTCTTTAATGCAAACATTTAACGTGCAATGAATCTAGGAAACTTCGAATCAGATGTTTGGTGAGGAGCCAAGAGTAATACCGGGATGATACTCGCCGCTGTCCGCAGTAAATCTCAGCTGGTTTTAAATAAAGAATTCACTCCAACGCCATTAGCACGGATCAACAGATTTCACAGTCTTCGAGGTGGCTGAACTTTCAAATGGTCAAGACTTGATTTTGCCATCAAATATGCTCTTTCCAAAGTCGAAAGAAACTTAAATTACCAATCAATACACGCGGAGAAATACGATGACCTTGCATGAAGTTTTAAAGCTCAACCTGTCACTGCTAACTGAAACAAAGTCTACAGAACATAATATTTTAATTCTGACAAAACGGAACATCCGCTGACAACTAAGGTTAATTAATTAAACCCAGATAAGACAAGCAGCTGTTAAAAAGTCGCATTCGATACAACCGACCTTCTTAAAATCGAACGCGCACGAAAATAGCTCACGCGTCCCGAGTTTTCACTTTTATTGCGCCGGCTGCACGTGCTAATAAGATGACAGATGGAACAGAAATGAATGGAGCTGCATAAATGCAATAAATAGTAATCGCGATGATGTCGGAAGCATACACTGTTGTTGTGACGATTCGCTCAAGACAAATTGTAGACGAGGCGCCCGATAATATTGGGGCCGCGACCAAAATACATGGCGGGTCCGCACAGACGGCAGTAGGCGGCAGGCGGCGCACGCGCTACCGCGCCGCTCCCGGATTCAAACGTACGGGCCCGTTTACAACTCCGCGCTAAAATTAACCGCTGCCGCCGCATTCATATCTGCATGTTCCGCCTCAAATATACGCGACCTGTCACATTAACCGACCAGACATGTGAGAATCGATCGGCCGCGAGTGCCCAGTGTTACACGCGAGTCGCGCCCGAGGTGCGCCCGCCCTGCAAACAGGAAGTAAATATAATATCGCGCGGTTAGCATCGGACCTCGTGAGTAACTCATATCTATTTTCTACTGTTTTGTCAAATTGCCAAATCGTTGCCATTGTGTACGTCCGTTCGATGCCACTGGCGTTTTTGCTGGAATATTTATACTGTCCATAAACTACGTGCAATAAACAAGACGACGTTAGATTGTAATTTGGGAAAACTTATTTCAGCGATATGAATCCGCCGTCGGCGCTGGCTGGTGCCATGGGGCGCGAGCGCAAGCCGTTCTCGTACCTCCCGGGTGGCTTGGACCTATCCCAGATCAAGTCGGAGCGCATGGCGCAGCGGCTCATGAGGAATGCCATGAACCAGGGGGTGCCTGAGGTTCCCGTCCAGCAGATCCAGTCACCAACCACTCCCACTAACCCGGTGGCTGTGCCTAACTTCAGCTGTTTACCGGTGCAGGTGTTACCACCCGGATTTTCATTGCCAGCAAACCCGAAGTCATTGTTGAGGTCTAGAAGTAACCCGGATCGCAATCGAGCACCTCCTCAAAGAGTGTCGCAGGCGCCGCAATTTGAGAACCCGCAGCCTATTTCACAAGCGCGCATCGACCAATTGCAGAATAACATAAACAAAACTACGCCCGAGTTACCACAACCAAACAACAATTTTTATAATAACAAACCCACATCCATGTTTGAATACGGATATTCGCCAAGTAATAACGTGTTACCACGAACGAGTTACGGTAGTGACGGATATACAGCACCATTTGCAGAAATCAATTACGACGCGGAGTATTTGAGAGTAGAACCGAAGAGTTACGAAAACAAAGAAGATAGAAGGTTCTCAACACCTTTATTCACACAAAATACTGCAAGAGAGCCACATATTAACGAAAATACGGATTTCAATGCACAACCTGTTGATAAAAATTCAAATGTAATGGCTTTCAAACAACCAGAAGGCAGCTCGTCTATAGGCTATGACAACAATTTGCAAACGACAAGTGTAAATTCCGACGCCAGTTGTACAGAATATAATATTAGACCAGTGATAATTGATCAGAAAGAAATAAAAGTTCCTATTAATATTGAAGAAAACACGAGAGCTTTTGAAACAAAAAAAGTGGAAAATAGTTACTTTGATGTGAAAGAACCTTCAACCACAGAATATTTAGCGAACCTATCAGAAGTTAATGTTAATTTAACTACTCATGAGCCTGTAGAAAGTAAACTTGCTGAAGACTTAGTGGACAGCAGTGACGAACAGGTTGATGTAAAATTACTGTATACATATTACATTTATATATATTTATGTGTTTATCTAGTCTGCTATGCCTATTTAGTATACAATATTAAAGATTTTTAAGAAGTCTTGTGAAATACGTGGATTGTGAGTTTTACATTGATTTTAAAACTTGGAATGGTATTTTCCTGTGCATGTTTCGAGTCTTAACAACAAAATACTATTATGCATGTTCTATTGCTTCAAACGTAGCAAAATAAAATGAGTAAACCTACATTACATTTTTGATATTTAACTTTACATTTCTAAACACGGAAATGAATTAGCAACTTTAAAACAATAAATAAATAGAAACATCAGGTATAATTTTACTTTGAATTTTAATTTTCTACGTAAAAAAAACCAGGTATATTCTAACTTCATAACATTTTTTTCTGTTTCAGAAACAAGTAAAAATTGTAAAGAAGCAAGTTAAGAAAGAGAAAAAGGTTGAGGAATCGGAGAGCAATGTAGAGCAACAAAATGGGGATCAGAATGGAAACACTGACACAGAACTAGTCGTGAAACTACCTACAAAGAAATCTGGAACAAAAACAGAAACTAAAGTTGAAGTGCTCAAAAAAAGTTTACCAGACGGTTCAGTGGAAGAAATTACTAAAACGACAACTAAAACTATCACTGATGGAAAAACGTCTATCAAAACTAAAACGGAAACCAGGATTATTCCTAAAGAGGAACTTTCTGAGGAAGAGGTAGAAGAAGATGAAGAAGTCGAAGAAGAGGTTGAAGAAGAGCCAACGGTAGTAGTAGTCAAAAAATCTGCCCAGAAAGAAGTAATTGTAAAGAAAGCTGAAAGTACAGCAACAACAACAACAACTAAAAACGTCGTTGTTGAAGAATCTAATAATCAGGAATCTGAAGAAGAAGCAGAAGAAGAAGAAGTCATTGAACCAGTTAAAGAAACTAAGGTTACTGTAAAACCGAGTGCAAAACAAGAATCGAAGAAAGTGGAAGTAGAAGAAGCCGAAGAAGAAGAGGAAGAAGAAGTTGTTGTTGTAAAGAAAACCGTTGCAGCGCGAGAAGAAAAACCTGCTCCAGCTAAAATTGAGCCTGAAGAACCAGAAGAAGAAGAAGAGGAAGAGGAAGAAGAAGAAGTAGTAGTTGTCAAAAAAGCTGTACCAGTTGAAACAAAAAAGGAAGAAGTTTCAAAGAATGAAGAGGAGGAAGATGAAGTAGAGGAAGAGGAGGAGTATGAAGAAGCTGAAGAAGAGGTCAAAGTGGAAGTAAAAAAACCGGAACCAAAACCTGAACCAGTTCAAGAAACAAAACCTAAAGAAGAAGAAGAGGAATCCGAGTACACTGAGGAAGAAGTGGAATCCGAGCACGAAGAGGCTGTTAAACAGGTTACTGTTAAAAAGCAAGAAGAAGAACAAGCAGAACCCAAAGAAGAAAAACCAGTACCCAAAGAAGAAAAACCAGAACCAAAAGAAGATAAACCAGAAGAATCTGAATCACTAAAACCGGAGCAGAAAGTTCCGCTAAGGGAGCCATCGATTCCTCTCGAAAAAGTTGAAGATGTCGAAATAAAACCAATCGGTGCGGCTGAAACAGTGACAAAGTCCCGCACAGAAAACACTGAAATTACTACAAGTACTACTGTACCAGCGGGAGCAGCTTTAAGCACACAAACCGAATACAACAGGGTTGAGAATATCGTGACTGTGAACCGAACAACAAAGACTTTAGACAACACGTACGAACAATTAACACAATCTGGTGTTCCCACCATGAAAACTTACTTTGCACCCAATCGCGAGAGAGTTTCAACGTCACCTCAACCGTCGAAGCCATACCAGCCAGCATATACTCCTGAACCTCCCAAAACGGAGAGAAGGCATAGCCTGCTTCTAGACAGACTGAGCACCGAACGTCAAATGCCGGGTTCAGAAGTATACCAAAACAGTACATTTAGTAACCAATACAGTAATCAGTCTGTTGAGCAGCAAAAGCAGTGGTCTCAAGAACCGCAATCTGAAATCGTCAACGTTAGCAACGTCAAACCGAGTACTATTACAAATTCACAGTGGTACCAGCAAAACAGAAGTGAGAATGCTATTTATAATAACCTGACGCCATCCACTGCCCCTCCCTCTAGTCAACTATGGAATCAACCTCAACAACCCCAGGCTCAACCGCAATATCAGCCCTCCTACACTCAAAGCACACAAGATTACTCTAAAGCTTCTACAAACACCTTCCAACAGAATAGTTACCCGAGTTACGCTCCACAACCCACAGCATGGGGAAACAACAACCTCAGCACCGTGGACACCATACCCAGCATTAACATCCAGTCCAATCAGTACTCCACCCTCAGTAAAGAAACACAAAGCTATCAGAAATCCTCGCAGCAGTATTCTTCCTCGTACGTCCCTCCACCATGGGAACAAGATGCCAGTTATGTAGCTCCAGCTACGTCCAGCTTCTTCCAACCGCGGACAGACGTGCCTCAGCCACCACCCACAACGAGCACATTTAGCCCTGACACGCACCCAGGGTGGAACTCAACCCTCCCGAAGACAAAGTTCGCCAAGCCTCCTCCAAAGGCTTACGTCCCCCCAGCACCGAATCAATCCTTTGTTAAAAACGTGAACATCGCAGAACCCCCACCTCAACCAGGCCGCAAAACTTATTACAGTGAATATGAAAGACGTTACATCACCGTTCCAGAGTCTAACTACGTCCCGGCAGAGAGTAAGTTCCAAGCTCAACCTGATCCGTCGCCGCAATATTATTACGATAACAATGAGCAACCTGCTGATGAAGTGGAACCTCAATGGCGTAAAGAACTCAGGGAGTTTACCGAGAAAACCTCTCAAACGCAATATCAAACTCAGCAGACGTCTGTAAACCCTCCATGGGAATCTCAGCCTAATTACGAAAAGACACCGACTGTTAAGTACACGCCGACTCCATCCTGGAGCCAGACGCTGCGGCCGCAGTCTTGGCGTGAGAGGAGTTTCGAATCGGAGTTAGTGTCTGAATCTCAAGAATGGGCAAAGAGCAACACTCTGGGCAGGAGCCGGCCGGTTAGCTCATACGTAAAGAGCGCAGATGCGCCCACTCCCGTTCCCGAAAGAACGCGCGGTGTGTCGGTGGACCGGTATAACCCCAACAAGTACTACTCGCCGATCCCCTCGGAGCACCCAGCGCCCCCGGTGCAGACCCTGACTCCCGCAACGGCGCCCCACCAGAAGGGCTACCACAACCCAAATGTACCTGCTTATCACGCACGACCCTCAGCTGAACCTAGGTAAGCATACACAGACTAAAAATAATATGCAAAAATATGAAGTTATATTAACTAACACTCAATCACGTAAAATGTATCTCGACGTTTCGGCCACACTGCAGCAGCCGTGGTCACGAGCTGTTGCAATGTGGCCTCCTCAGAGTAATTTTAATATTATTTTTCCATATACATATTATAGTCTCGGGAGTTTAAGTAATTATAAGTGAGAATCGCAAAAGTTGAAAAAATTATGAATTATGATTGTATGCTAAAAACGGTTCATAATTTCAATATTGGTGTAGCCTTCAAAATTTCCGACTTTTGTGTATGCTTTCATGTGACTTAAATTTAACACTTTGTATTTCCAGAGAGCAACAAACCTACCAGCAGCCACGTTATACATTGGACTCTCGCGCCAGCCCTCTGCAGTCAAGGTCCTTCAAATACTTGCAATGGATCACGGGCACAGAAGAATAGACCTAAATATCTCTAGTGACATAAGTTAATGATAAATTTAAATGTAAAATATGAAGCGAACACGTGGCAGATTTCAAAAGCACTTGAACATTCACATTTGTAGCATTGCGAAAGCAATGCCAGACAAATTGGCAGCATGATCGAAGTTATGGTTCGAGTTTCATAAGCCTACGAAATCTGCCACGTGTAAATAGTTGTATTTATTTCACGTGTAAGATGTACAAATCGAAACGACCGATTGAAGGTGTTAATTTTAGTATTAAGGTAGCCTCTACTAGACTTTTATCTGTAACTTGAACTTATATACTTACTTAATTTTCTCTTTTTTCATAATAATTAAATCCGACTTCAATATATACGTACTTACTAAAGTAAAGTGTGCTTGCCATCCCATTAATTGATTGTTACATTTAAAAGAAGCGTTACATTTTTTGCTATCATGTTGCTAATAATATACTGACGAGCAAAAATAACGGCTCGGTTTTCATACAACTTTGTATGGAAAGTGACCCGTTATTTTTGCTCGTCGGTGTAACCGCTAAAAGCATTGCATTGAAGAGTATTTACTGTTCATTGACCATTCAGGTATTGTTTCATTTTGAACCGCATGAAGTGAAACATGCATCGTCCATAAATGACATGAGATGTAAAACGTTCAAGAACTCTTGGGTCTGATGATAGCAGATATAGATTTTCGTAAATTTCTAATAAGTGCTATACGCAATGTGATACGTGTATTCGCTAACCTAGTCATTACCGTCACCAACTCGCTAGTTAGTTATTTAACGTCGTATCTTCCAATGCATTTTGGCTTGACTTAAAATATTAAATTTACCTAATCAAAAAACAATTCACTGTTTTTTGGGATATCGTGCAAATATCACACCAGTTTCTCTCTGGTCTTTTATTAATCCTTGCCGTGTTGAACTAGTTAAAAAGGAATGCACATAGATACAGATCGTGTCAACAATTACTTTTATTGCGATGAGCTTCGCTTTAAAACTAACTCAACAATAAAGATATTATTGAAAGACAAGCTAGAAAATAGCAAGCATGCTAGATGCTCTCACGTTTATTATCGTTCACATTTCTGAAGTGACAAATGTAAGGTCAGGTTTGCACAGGGGTGTTCTAACACGAACTTCGCCAATGTTCGCTCGTGGAGACGACACCTAAGACGTAAATAATGATCCAGGGGCACTAAAGTGAACAAAAGCCGAGTGTTAACTTTTCATTAGCTCATTTGTAGGTTACGTACTTATTTTACTTCCCATTTTTCTTTCCACGGAAAAATGGTTAAGGATTTTTGTACTTACACACTAACTTATTTATTTATTTATGTACGAATTTATTAACTTATTATTGTTTTATAAATCGCGAACTCGAGTCAGGATGTGTTATATTAATACCTTTTGCAAGGTTTAGTAAATAAGGTGCATGGTCCATTAAATTGTAACAATACATTGTTTCCTTTATTTAATTACGTTATTTGTGATGTTATTGTTGAATTTCATTAAATAAAATATAAATATTCGGGATCTCTTTGGATTACATTAATTTTCAAATAATCTATTTTATTGTTTGAATTTCTATAAAAGTTTGTACTACTTTGTAAAAGTATTTACGTAAAATGTTTGCAATTAGTACCTTAAAATTCGTTCTATCGTTATCCCGCGGGAATTATGCGATTTTCCGGGATAAAACTGTCCTATTTCCTTTTCTGGGACTGAAACTATCTGTGTACCAAATTTCACTATATTCGGTTCAGTAGTTTAGCCGCGAAAAAGTAACAGACAAAGTTACTTTCGCATTTATAATATTAGTGGGGATTATCACTAACCTAAAAATATTTTATTGATCGTCTAGCATGAAAAAAATAATGTCGATTTAGGTCTGTAAAAATAGACAGTTTGAAATCGATTTTATTTTTCAACAAGACGGTCCCAGTTATCTGCACCGTTTATTTGAGCACGGAAATCCTAACAAACAATTCTTTTTTCACGCAAGCTCGCTCTATTGTTTAATTCCAAATCCATTTAGCTAAAATGCAAAGCTGCGGTCACGTGCAGGACTAAATAAGGACATACGACCCCACCCCCTCTTGAAGACCGTAAAAATCTCTTTTTACAATCGTAGTACAGGAAAACGCTCTCTTGGTCCGAACTATCCTACGGTTACGGTATACCACGTACAGTGCCGGCAAAAAGTTTACACTCCGCCCTGTGGCAAATACCCATAGATGGCGTTGCTTGTTGCCACAGTAATTCGTGCGTTTAAATGTGTGACAGCTTGATACGAATCTCTCAAGAGGAAAGCCTTTATGGTAAGTAATTGTAAGTAACTGAGTCAATAGTTAGCATATAAATAATCCGTTGGTAGTAGAAGTAATGACGTTAAAGATAGGGAGCAACAGAAAGGCCCTATTATCAGCGGATTACGTGTCATTTTTCTTTGGCTTCTTTCGTTCTACGGCTGTAATGTAACATGAGACAGAGCAATTTGAACGAACTGTTTGTGGCATACATGTAAACATGTGGTTCTCTCTCATTCAATGAGAAGTGTGATTTGACTACTTTCGTTTTTTTTTATGTTAGAGAGGCCAGACAAACGAACTAGTGGGTCATCTGATGTTAAATGATCACCACTGTCCATAGACACCCGCAGCGCTTTACGCGATGCCAGTGCGTTGTCGGCCCTTCGACTTCGGCTTGTTTATTGGCATACACGTATGTATTCATATTACCTAATTCTTATCTCTTACACACTCACTTATACGGATCTCAGGGTAACTAGACTTGTGGGCTTGTGGGAGGTGCAAAGAGAGATAAAAACATTGATGGGTTGCTAGCCGCATCGCCAATAATATGATTCCTAAGATTTTAGTCCATACCCTCAATGGGCTTCTACGATCTCCGCGGGAAGAAAATCAACTGGTAAATTCTATGGTTTTTCTGTGTTCCCAGAACACCAAGGAAGTAAGTATTGAAATATTACTATCATCAGTTTTAAACGATTTAAAATGTAGTTATTTTCGGTGTTATATTACGTAATATATTAGGTACTCTTTTTGCCTACAGGCAAGTTACACCTGACTTTGCCTTTGATTCTTAATTTAATAAAATTTCCACTATTTATCCTGACTGTACGCTGGCCGCAAATCTAAAATGCACTGATTTAATGTCTCCACAGAAAAAGGCGATGGAAGATTTTTACTGCACGAGTGGATTGTACATATTTTATTAGGAATTAAGAGAATGAAAGGCACTATAATCAATTGCAACGATGTAAGGGAGGTAGAACAAAGCGCTTAAGACAGAAATTGATTTGCTAATAGTTTCATTTATAATACAAGCTTTTTGTTGAAGTTACTTTATTGCGCTGTTATTGTGATTAAACACATGAACCAAATATTGACTCAAGTTAGCTGGCTAAGCGACGCACATGCACACAAGCAGAAGCGTAGTTTTATCCGGCTTCATTAAGTTGTTCAAAGTATCATGTCTTTACGTTTTATTTATACTGTTCAGAAAAGGACAGTCAGCAAAAACAAATTCTCGCGGAAACCATGCAGCAATATTTCGAAGGTATCAGTTATCTTGCTAACGCATACGCTATTTCAGTTTAAAATGCCTAAAGTATTATTCTGAGCGCAATTGAAACTCGACTTTCCTGTTTTTGACATAGGGATTGATTGAGATTACATTTAAAATGTAACATACCTAAGCCATTTTGGTGGGCCAAGAGTTTGTGCACTGGCTCACAGCCAGCTGTATTGGTCGTTATCCAATTATTGCGACCATCGAAGAGACACACGAAAAGATTTATTTTAAAATGAATTGCAAAAGTACGCTGTAAGTGCATCGAACGAGAATGTATTATTCTATGACACATATTCTGACTAATTTATGAAAATAATCACGATTGTGAAGCAATGGATAAGTCATTACATGATTGTCAAAAGATTGGCCGACATGTTTCAGCCCTGTGACCGAATTTGCTAATAATTATGGATGAACCATCTTGATTAATTTTAGTGTAGAGATAATGTTACATTTGAAAAGGACAGGATACATTCTGTAAAATTGCAAAGTTTCCGCGGAATAGCAATAGCCAAATTCTACATAGACGAAGCATTCTCCCATCACCAAATCGTAGCTCCAACCATTGCGCCTAGAAAATTTAAATCACAAATATTCCTATGACTGAGAAAAGTTTATAAGCCTATGCGACATGTTTTTTTATCTATGTAGGAATCCCAAGAAGAGAAAACCCAAATTGCTACCCGTTGGGAGCTGAGGGTTGCCATTAGGCAGACCGAAAAGGAGTTGGCGGGATGACTTGGACGCGTATCAAGTAGAGTACCAGGAGCATGCCCGGGACGAGTGGCGGAAAAAGGGAAGGCCTTTGCCCAGCAGTAGGTAAGATAAAGTACTTCATAATATCTACGCTCAGTTTCAAACAGAATGGAGCCACTGCTAATGCCACCCGATACCAAACAGCCAGGAACATTAAACCGTCTTCCTTAGTCGCAACCTATAGTACAAATGTCTTAAATCCAACAGTTACACTTACAAGCAGTCCAGGGCCGCCTGTTGATTGCCTCCAGAACCCCAGGGACGCGGAACTGTTCTCGTTAGGCGATTACGCGTCTAATGTTTTCGATTTTGCGATAAAAAAGAAAGCTCGGTTATCTGCCCACGGACAATTTACTGGCGCTAGGGAGGGACGCGGATGGTTTCGACAAAAACAACAATTTCGAAGAGTACGCCCACTGTCTACTACCTAATAGTTCGTTAGAGTAAATGTCAGAGGCCCTAGACAAAGAGTTACTTTATAATAAAGCGATATTTTTTGTACATAATCAGGAGTGATCTGTGGAAGCAGTGAATCAATTTTTCTTAATGACGTCAATTTGATTTTAATAAATTCTCTTACTCTGTGTATACAGAGTAAGAGAATTTATTAAAATCAAATTGTCCGCTGAGGACGGTAATTTTTTTTTAATAAAATCACTATGTAGATATAGGTTTTTATAGTTATTTTTAGCATAGATATGTAGGTTTTTAGGATTAATGTTTGTATATTTTAATTTATTACTATTTTGCCATAGTTATGTTATATTCATGTATGTATTTTTTTAATAGTGTGTGTCTGCAGTTGGTATTTGATGGGGCAACTGCTACTTTTAGTGCTATGTTAATAAGCTACATAATAATTGTTTACGTCCCATGTAGATACATGTCATTCTTATCTAATAAGAGAATTAGTACGTCAATAACAATTATGATTTTATTTTACTCTTATTTGTATCAATTGGGTAGTTTGTCTCCCCCATAATGTTTACCGGAACCACTTATACTTTTCCAGAAATACATAGGTACATTTTGTATCTGAAACCACGTTTCCTAGCGAATAAATATGGCTTTACAAAACTATGTTTTTGATATTAAGACTAAGAGTGGGGCCCCACTGGTGTGTAGCGTCGCGTCGTTGCAACGGATCTACGTGTTGTAAGCATCTTCAGAGCATCTTTTACGGAAATAATGGCCTTTAATGCTCTGAAGTTGCACACAATGCGTTGATCCGTTGCGACACAACGCAACGCACCAGCGGAGCCTTACTCTAAATGAAAAATTAAAATGAAAATGAAAATGATCCTTTGTATCACTAATATATCGAATGATGTCAAATAATCGACATGTTCCCGCCTTACCGCGTCCCCCGTGGCGGCTCGTTATATCTCTCCAAGGAAAGGCACATTATATTTGAAGAGAAAAGAAATACCGAAAATTGCCCTAATCTACACCTCGAGCGAGATAATCTTTTACTCCGACACGTAAATTTGCTGCGAAACGCTTTCCTCGCCCTGATAAAACGAATTTAAATATATAAATCACTATTTAACGACACACACGATGTTTATCACTGATTACTATTGATTTACTGCTACAATTATGGATTTTTGTTTGATTATGATTATAACTGGTTATAACACGGGTGATGACAATTTATTTTACTCTATCTATTAAATCATTTCATCAAAAAGGAAACGTATTTTTATATTTTCAGATTTTTAAATTATTACGGAGATATATTGAGTTGAAATGTTGCACAATTCACATGCGATATATCCAAAATGAAACACTTCACATAAATTTTCTCATGGTAATTTTTTTATCCATCTAACATAAGAGTTTCTCTATTTTATAAAACGATCCGAACGGAAGGTTCGCAAAGTTCATCGAACTCCAAAATATAAAACCGCAGTGTAATTATAAGTTGGTTAGTTGTTTGTCTCGCCAGAAGTGCGAACTGACTGGCTGCCTTTGGGAAATCTTAGATCCAATTAAGCAATGCCAGACCCACTATGCACCCTTCCGTTGATACGGGGGCTTATTTTAAAACCCACGACACTAATTATACTGAAAACTCGAGGTCCGCGACCGCCGAAGATATAGTGCTTTACAAGCTGTGTTAATCTAACATATTTCTTTGTTGCAAGTGGATATAAAGTATTTTTTTTACCTGTTATTACATATTAAATATTTTACTTGCCACTCTTATTTATTACATCTCTATCTCTCACGCGTCGCTACGGTGTAACACGGCAATTAACTGAACTAAAAAAATGTGAAGTGAAAATCAGTGAAACAGTTTTTTTTAACAATAGCGTCTCAGACAGAACAGAACGCAACCGTTGAGGATACCTCAGAGTAAGGTGAACACTTACTGTCCGGAGCATCGTTTATTGTGGTGTTGAATTCGGCTGCAGATTTGGTTGCAATGCGTTGATATTTCATTTTCTAAAGTAGCACCTGAATCTGTGCAAGTACTGCACTGTGCAAGTAATGAAGTAATGAAGAGATCTCATTAATACGACCGCAAGTAACTCGATAACCGCGACATACAATAGTTGAAACGTACTCGTATCTATCGCTTTTAGAATAACATCCAGCGAATGGAAACTATCGCAACGACATTCGATTCGATAGACCCTTCCGATCCTTTGAGTCCTTTTGCTTTTTATCGCAATCAAAATAGAACCAAGAGTAGGTACGAGCAGATACTAGTCTAATATACCACTACATAATATAAAACCAAGTCGCTTTCCGCTGTCTGTCACTCTGTCCCTATGTATGCTTATATCTTTAAAACTACGCGACGGATTTTGATGCGGTTTTTTTTAATAGATAGAGTGATGCAAGACAAAGGTTTATGTGTATAATTCTACGCAGACGAAGTCGCGGACAGAAGCTAGTTTTTGTATAGAAATAAGCCGTTTCATATTAATTTGGTTGGCAAGCGCGCCATAATTTATTTTTCTTATTCTTTTCACAACCTACACTGACTGACAAAAATAACTTGTCATTTTCCTTACAAAGTTGTGTAAAAGTGATTCATTATTTTTAATCGTATATTTTTGGGTAATAATGTCTTCAAGGTAGGTACACCTGCTAGAATATTTCCCAAATCTGTATTGCACAGGTGCCGCGAAGAGGGAACCCCATCCCGGGGTGGTCGTGGAGCGTCGCGGTGACACCGAGTACTCCCGTAACACAGATACGACCGAGTAGGGAATCCGTGTGGTTTTTAGCGGGTTACGCCTGCCTCCGCGGGAGAGCACCACATCACATACCCCCGGTAAACCCGCACCACGCATGCACGCATTTTCCACACCATAAAAAAGATACACCTTCTAGAAAGCGGTATCTATGGTTGAACTCAAACAAAATAGCAAAACAGATATCGAAATCAACGCAATTTTTACCCACTTTCCTCGTCAATATTACGTAACAACAGACTTTAATACACACGATTTTGTTGGCCTATTAAAAGCTTACTAAGCTTATAATTCCGCTATCCCTATATTAAAACTAACTGGCTGTTCAGCGTTTTTACGAGCTACTAACAGCAGCTGAAACTCTAAGCCGGGCGCGGATAAGCGCCTAATTTACGTGCGCTTGAGTCGCCCGGCAAACATGGCGGCGCTATGCGTCAGTGCATGCGCGTATATGCAATTTGACAATAAAAGAGAATAGTAAAACAAAGCGCTACTTTGTCTTTAGGATCCGACATCTCAGTCGGAAGAACCCAATGGAATTATTTACTTGCCATTAAAAAGGTGTTTTCGTTTTAATTGCCGTAGAATTAAAAGTAATAGGGTTTTTCCAGTTTTCGTTGGAATTTTAAATTTGGCATCAATGTTACCTTACTTACTTACACAATACTATTAGTGAAATTTGGTATTCAGTTAGTTTTGGTCCCAGGCTCCCAGGAACGGACGTAGTATAGTTTTTATCCTAGAAAACAGCGTTATTCCCGAGGGATAGCCATAAGCGAATTCTGCGTGGACGTAGTCGCAGGAAACAGCTAGTAGCACAATAGAATACATTAACTATGTTCGAAATTTTAATTTTTATGTCTTTTTATATAAGTAAAAACCCAACATAAAATGACCTAAACTGCCTACATTTTGCTTAGATATGTCTTTGCTTACAGGTTTATTGTGATGATGATGATGATAATGATGATTTATGTATTCATTTGCCTAACCTTTTCCATACCAACCAATTTGTACGGAACCCTTCGATGCGCGTCAGACTCGCACTTGGCCAAAGTGTTTTTATTTGACGTATCTAAATTGCTTGAAGGACATTTACGGGTGCTGGCTGCAAAAGACAAATCACGACGTAGTCGCTAAAAATTTATTTTTAGTTACAAAACACTTACAAACTTAATATGTAATTACTTCATTAAATTAGATTTAAAGTTTGACAGATCCATAAACTTTGACACTACTAAATCGAGTTTAATATTAAAGCCTCAGTTTCTTTGGTTAAATGGCTCGCATACGGGGTACTACAGAAGATTTCCATAAATAATGGGATCAGTTTCACTTCTTGGTAATGATGGTCTTTCCGAAAGCGCTAGTAGTTTCAAAAGAATACACGTCAAAGACCTGTTCGCGGCCTATTTGCAAAATAAACCTTTTAATTATTTTTTTCACGACTAGTCGTTATAGCGATTGCGGGAGTCACCACACGCTGCATATAACTTTTCTCAGCAAGACTAAAAGGTTATCTAAAAAATTAAGTAGAATGTTTCAGTCGAAGAGCTCCATCCATTTGATAAACGGGACCATCCCAATATGATAATGAATATGATGACACCAATACCAGCTCAATATTCAGTTTATTTGACATTTGCTTATTTGAATTAGGCCAATGATTTGAAATTAGCTGTTATCCCGTACTGTTCAATGCAAATTGTTTCAGAGCACCAATTTCAGTTATGTGCTAGCTATCACATTACTACTTAGTTGGGAGCGAGTTAATTAAATTTTCCAGTTTGTTTTCCATCAAAATTAGAGCTCATCAAATATTGATAGGCTCTTAGTATCTTATAATTATTAGATTTACATGATAGACGAGTAGGTACGTTGGGGTTAATAGGTCAAAGACCTTCCTAAGAGAGACAAAGAAAGTGGTTAATTAGCATTTTTTACTGAACTTTAACTTTTTCACAGTGGTCATGTGTATAATCGACGCAATTAACTCTATATAGAAGTTAAAGATTGCAAAAAGTTTAAATAGGGAATTTTCTCAATTAATCAATTATCGTATTAGTATGACAACATTAAATAGAGTATATTTCGCTACCGTCTGCGCAGAATTTTCTTATAGCTATCCCGTGGGAACTATGCAATTTTCCGGTATAAAAACTATCACATATTCTTCCCTGGGATTGAAACAATATCTATACCACATTCTAACTAAATCAGATAAGCGATTTAAGTGTGAGGGAGCAGACTGGCAGACAGAACACATTCGAATTTTATAATATTAGTGTGGAGTTAAATATGACTAGGTTCAGGTATGTATATATGTTCTGTACACTACCCATAAATCTGCATAAATTTGTGATGTCAACCGTGACGTTACTTTTATGTGCAGTCAAAACTGAGGTTCTAAGCAAATATGCCATTAGATAAAAATCTCTTAACTTGGTGGACCCACTCTCGTGTGAAACTTGGTATACATAAATATTTTCCCAGCAGGTGGACGGGTAACGATACATAAACCGCGTGCGCGACCCTCTTAAATAAATTCCACCTTTATTGTGTTATCATAGTAGAGAAATTCCACACCTCCGCGAGAAAATTTCAGTGAGAATTTTCACACGTACAAAATTATAAAGAAACATTTTTATTTAACCGTACATTTTGCTTAAGTCGACGGTGCTCGTGTTATACAGATTATGATAATCCCATCAGCTTTAACAAGCTTCGTTAATATGAAATAACATTGTTTCGAGCGGGCCGGTGGAGGAGACCTCACCACGACCTGGCCGGGGTTAGGCGGTATGTGGGAACGAAAAATTGAAATGCCGTTTACCTGGTGACATTGAATTTGTTCCAACAAATTGTTTGCCATCGTTTCGCGAAGTCTACATATCTCAGAGCCATTATTAAATATCAAGCTAAGGTTATTTCGAAATATTTGCGTTCGTTTGACCCTTGCAGTGCTTGCATCGTCGTCATTGTGACAACCGGTTGATCTAGTGGTTAGAGACCCTGACTATAAAGCTGGATGTCCAAGTTTCGTATCCCTGTAGAAACACCTTGTGTGATGAATATGAATATTTGTACCTGATTCTTGGATGTCATGTGTATTTAAGTAAGTATTTTTCTATATTAGTACTTATGTTTGTCCATCGGCTAGTACCCATAGTTTGGGACTAGGTCAATTGGTGTAAATTGTCTCATATATTTTTTTTATCGTGTTCTTAAAACATTTATCGTAACGTGTTTTAGTATACGTAGCCGGCCATTGTCACCAGTGGGAGTAGAAATCTCGCTAAATGCTCAGGCTATCTCAGATCGTCTCAGTATTTAGCCGGAAACTTCTCTTCGACAGCGGGTCCAACTCTAATTCCTTTTTATGATCACAGCCCAATGAGCAAAGTTCCAACGACTGCGCTACACATCAGATACTGTTGTTACGGGCGTATAAAACAATGCCTTACTTTGTATGCGCTAAGATTTCACACCGTGATTGCAACATTGGTGCAAGTTTCTTTCATTCTTTTAACATTTATGTTGCCAGTAACAATAACATCTGAAATTTCCTGAGCTTGGCTTCTTACTTACATAGCTCTTACCCGCGACTCCGTCTACGCAGAGTCCGCTTATCGCGAAAACTTTGCGATTTTCCGGGATACACGCTATCCTTTGTCCTTCCTCGGGACTGAAACTATCTCTATAACGAATTCCAACTAAATCGGTTCAGCGGTTTAAGCGTGAAGAGGTATCAGACAGACATACGTAATTTCGCATTATTAGTATAGATTGAGTTTGAACACATCTCGTTCTTTACAAAATATTTACGTTTTGACATAGCTTAACAAAACCTATATTTTTTACTCTGAAAAACAGTTTAGTTGCGCAGCGATAACCGAATCATACGCCGACAGCGTTGCGTGCTTTTGCATGTTACAAATAATTGTTGTTCTATTTGGCGTACATCGACGATACAACAGTTCCGTCTGCGCCAAAAAACTAACACTAATGTGTCGTGAATTCCGAGCGGCTGCTCAAAATTTTACGATTTGTTGTAAAAGTGAATAAAATATACACAGAATTTTCCGCTGGCAGCCTAGCCGCACCGTGCAAATGACAACTAATATACATTTTATTCCACTTTGCGGCTCGCGATAAATTTATAGCTAAAGTAGTAAAACAGCGACATTATACAGTAAGTGAGACATATCCGCGCTTTGGCACGAAATATCAAACTGGGATAAGCTGAAGTATTATGACAATGTAAAAATGTAAAGGAATGTGAAAACCAGATATAAATGGGGCCCATTTGTTACCACGTTGTTGCTATCCTGATATATAACCTCGAAGTAAAGAAACGGCGTCGACTTTAGTTTTTAGTGACGTCACGATTACTGGACGAAGAAAAGTTAAATAAAGTGGAACAAAGTGGAAGGGAGTGAATGTGGGGTTTGGTTGTAACTTGTAGAAATGTCGTCGGTCTTGGACACGAAAATAGTTAAGGGAATTAAGCAGCGCGTGAGAGGAATGCTGTGGAGCTTCTAACGAAGCGCCCGTGCGAGCGCGCTGTTAAAAAATAATAACCCGGATGGACGTTGGACGCCCGTAATTTAAGGAACGAACTCCGCTTTAAAACCATTTTCGTGAGAAAAAACTTTATTATTCTAACTTTGTCAAAAATAATGAACACGAAAAACAAGCACATTAAAAGAGAAATGAAAATCCTAGTATTTCTGGCTTCCGCTTGAAAGGCTCAACATTGTGCATGCGTTTTTTTAATGCGCAGCAACATTCGGCTGCCGATTGAAATATCGAAATCTGTTTGTACAATTTACGCTTTTTGAAATTCGAGCGCCGCAATCACTAGGAAGTGACACATCAAAGTGACGCGCAATAAAGCGTTCCATTCAATTTGGAATTCGAATGTTCCCGCTAAAACGCATCGCACCCTGCGACGTGGACCAATAAGCACAGTAAAAAAAGTTTACCGGTATAACGTATGGCTCGTTTCGTTTTTTGAATTGAGAACCGTTTGACGGGTATTCTAATGCCGCGGGGCAAACCCGGACCGGGCCGCGTTAAATTCATCAAATCATCACGGATCGCTAATAGCTTAGTCAAACACAAATTGACCGTTTGTTGTATAAGCAAACAATACAAGAACTAATCGTAACTTCCAGTTTGTTCAGTAAACGGGCACAAATCAGCTATCGCCACTTGGGGCCCAAGTTTTGATTAGCCCAAAGTCAGTCCTCGATAGTCTTCGGTGATCCGGGGAATGTTCTTACTTTTGTTTCTTGTGTTTGTTTATTGGTGCCCACTGTGCGTGAAATAAATGAGATTTGGACAACTCAATTATACTTGTAAGTTAATATTTGGATGCTTGAGACTTTTACGTCTTTAACTGTGTGTAAAAATAAAATTAAGTTAAAGAATCCTTAGAAAGTCCTTTAGAACTGTGACTCATAGAGTTTAGATGTTCAACAGAACATAGGTACTTAAAGTTCAATGAAAAGCTTCTGCGCTTTTATATTATTAAAAATAAACATTATTTTATCCTTTCAAAATTATAATGAACTTGTGTGGGAGTTTCGTTGAGAAGTTCAGTCGTATTTGGTACAAAAGACAGTACTACGCCATTCTTAGTACTTATTCAAATAAAAAATACCGACGAATTGAGAATAACTTTTTAAGTTAGTCAAAAGTACAATCTCCGGCCCGTCCACATGAAATAGAATAACATCACAAACATAAAAAGATTTATACATTTAATCATACGGCCCCGAATTCGATGAAACGGGGAGCAATTATTAGAAAAATCTAATATTCGTAACTCCATACATAACACTCCCTAAAAGCCATAAATCAAAAAAATGTAATAACAACAAAACAGCATATTGGACAGCGGGGGAATGACCACTGATTATCGTGCTGTTTAGAATTAGCCCCCCGTTTTTCCCCATTTGGGGCAATGAGTGAGTAATTTCGGTCCCCGTCTTGATTATGTGTTTATCTCGTGTTTATATTTTGTTTCGGTTCGGAAATCACGCCTGGCGCGTGGCGTGCTTCCGTTGACTGGGGCAGGAAAAAAAGCTGTTAGAAAAAAATACATTAAGTCTTATTGTGGAGGGGATTGTGATTTCTATAAAATTGTCTGTATGCTCTTGTATTTGTGTCTTGCAAAAAGGAATAAATGTCTTCTTTCTTTCAGTCTTAACCACAGTCGTAATTATTTCACGTTAGTTACTTCTTGATACATCCACGCATTTCTGCTTAAAAGGATTTGGACAGACGGACAGACTGGTTCCTTTTTTTCTTTTGAGGTCGGGATCTCCATATCAAAATGTTTGTTACCATCTTGAAATTTGTGTCGAATCTGGGCTAATAAATGTTTTGCTTTCTTTCTTTCTTTTTTTTCAAGAGCAAAGTAAAATCATGTTTTCACAGTACAATTCGCCGAAGCCCTGACTAGCCTAGCATAAACGCAAAGCATAAACAATTCACAATTATTCCGCACAATTAACCAAAATTAAATCCACGGCACAATTGCAGCGGTTCGTTTTAATTCCAGATAAGTTGCTTGCGTTTCGTCAAATTAAGGTCTTTAAACTCATAATGAATAATTCAGATTGGGTTGTGACAGACGGCTGTGCGTTGTGTCGTGAGCATTTTCATACGTTAATATTTATGAGAGACAGGTGTAGTTTCCTCGTATATGACGTATGTGGTCATTCATGGCTGGTTAATTAAAAGCTTATTGATAATATAAACACTCTGTTGGACAAAACTGTGACATAAATCAGGCTTGAAAAATTTAAGAATTACTACTTAGGTACTTTGTCTGCGGAGATTTGGCTTTTCGATATCCTGCGGGAACTATACAATTTTCAGGGACAAAAATTAGGCTCTTTCATTGCTCAACGTGTAAAGTGTGTTCTTGCCAAATTTCATAAAGATCGGTACTGTAGTTTTGCTGTGCAGACGTAGCAAACAGACTAGCAAACTATAATACCTACTAATTAAAGTAAATTTGAAGAAAGCCTCGGCGCGGCGCCCAAACGGCTGGCACCGCTCTTTCATTGAATGGAACGACGAAGAAAAGAAAAATTAAATTGTAATATTGACGCATAAAATTAGGTTAATTTCTCTTCAAATAAAAACGTTGCAATCACTTAAGAGCATACAAACCATCTTCAAAATTAAAAGGCTAAAAATATCGTACGCTGAGCGGTTTCCTTGATGCCACACTGAAATGCATTTAATTTGCCGTATCCTTTGAGCCCGCTTTGGTCTATTTGTTAGAAATGATCAAAGAAATCGAAAATGAGTTTGCTCTGCAAGTCGCTGGTTCCGTTTTACTTTATTTCTAAACCGAGGAAACGAGTTATGGCCGCAGTTTAATCTGCTAAAGCTCTCGATTATTGTTACTCCGGAATAGTTTCATCTTGGATGGAGGGACGTTGATTATTTTCATTATTTGCTGTAAACGGGATTGCTTGTCTCAGTCAGATTAGAGTTTGCGCGCGCGGAAATAACATGAGAACCCGGCAACGCTTATGATTTTGTAATACATTGCGTGTGCTACCAATTCATCGTTGTGCGACGAGAGTCGTGACCGTGCAATGAATAGAGAATCAGTCGCCGTGTCGCCAGCCGCGCATTGTCATGGGCGAGCTGTAATAGGATATTTGGACGTTAGTTGCCTTTAATTTTATACTCTGACAACATCGTTACATCGAATGCTTTAAAGTTATCGGTATTTTTGTGCAACTTTCAAATTAACTTGCTTTATCAATATGACTCTTTGTTTAAGGAACAACGTCAGGATTAAAGCAAAGGTAATGGTTTTTTCCCGTACATTCCACGCATTAAAAATTACGATCACATGGCTATCCGGCACATAAACATCACGTCGCCGGAGATAAAGTACACTTGAATAAATTATTAATGAAAAGGAATAAGCAATAATAACTTGACTCGAAAGGGCTCTTATCACTACGTAGTATAAAACAAAGTCGCTTTCCTGTCTGTCCGTCCCTATGTATGCTTAGATCTTTAAAACTCCGCAACGGATTTTGATGCGGTTTTTTTTTAATAGATAGACTGATTCAAGAGGAAGGTTTATATCTATAATACATGCATAATATACCGTGCGAAGCCGGGGCGGGTTGCTAGTATAAAATATTAATGAAAAGGAATAAACAATAGTCATCATAATTATAGTAAACAAAAAAACAATGCATTTTCAGTGTCTCAAGTAAATTCATAATAAAAAGCTATTATAGCTAAGTAATGTCCTCCCACAGTGTCATTATTATTTGTAAGAACTTTAAAATAATAGTTATTTATAAGTATGGATAATTAAGTAATATTCAAGCTTTGGCTGGTACTGTTTTTAAATCATTAGCAAGTTATCTCTTCAACTTCGATTGCATCGGGTTTGCAAGAAAGGCAACCGTGATAACCTATCTTGTTAATCTTGCTATAAAGTTATAAACATGGTCATTTAAAAAAAAACTAGTAACAAGGATTTGACATTGAATAGATTTTGTCACAGAAATTGCATAGTTCCTGCGCTATTAGCGATAAGAACATTCGCAGGCAACAGCTAGTTGCTTGTAAAATTAAATAGCTACAAAAATACTTACGTAGCTTTCATCGGACGATCTTCAAGAGGCAGAATAAAGTAAGTGGTGTACAAGTACCGTTTTGCTTCGAGTTGAGGACCTTTATCGACTTGCTAACATCGTGATGGAACGATAAAAAATTTGGACGCCTTGCAATATTTTACACATTGGTGTAGTACCGATATGATCACACTTTGAAAATCGGAAAATCACATTTTGTTGGTGGTAAGACTTCATGCAAGATTCTTCCGCATCGCTACCACCGTCTTACTAATTCTGCCGCCAAGCTGCAGTGCTTGCGCTGCTGTGTTCCGGGGTATAGAGTACATGAGGTACCTATTCTATCTTAGCTAGGCTGGTACATCTGCAGTACTCTACTAGAAAACTTTATTTAACGAATGCTTCTTTGTAGAGTGTAGTTTTTACAAGTATTAATTACTTACTTTTAAATGTTTTAAAATGATACTGGACGAGTTACTGAAATAAACTATTATTAATTTCATTTATTCATAAAATAAAGGTACAAACCGACTAACAGTGTACAGTTTGTTGACGAAGTCGCGGGTTAAGTTGAGCTAGCCGGTAATCCAATAAACTTCCAGGCGTGAATTATGTCCGATGAATTAAACGTCTAACGGCTTACCAATGCGAGCGCTGGCCGTATCGGTAATGCATTTTGCCAGTAATTCCCATGATTACGTCAAAATGTTAGCCTCAACGGTCTTGAGGTTAGAATATTCTGAAATATTATTTCAAATTAGCTTAGAATAAGCAAGGTTTACTAGTTTAGGATTATTTAAGCATATCACTATATAAACTAAGAAGAAATACGTAATCGAATGGGATAAGCTCAAATGTGCCAATAAAAATGTAACTTGAGGTTTTCTACAGGTGTCATTTCCATGCATTCGTGATTTCTGATTTGAAATTGTGTGGGAATGATAGTGGTCATATGGCTCAGGATATATTCCTACTATAGCATGCTCGTGGTTGTAAAACCAGCTTACTAAAAGCAGCCGTGTTGACATCTAGCAGAATAAACAATTCATCAGTGGCCACAACAGCGTACCGTTGAATAGGTACCTATATATAATTATTATGTTGTATACGATATCCCTATTACGTGTCGTTCATGGCAACATAACGCAGTCGGCGTCCCGTCGCGGGGAACACAAAATAATTCACCGAACATGCAGCGTTATGAAATTTTAATCACGTCCCTGAGTTCAAAAAGTACAAACTTTTTAATTTTTTCGTCGCCGTTTTATTGTCGGTACATTGTTACGGCAAATTATGTGGGCCAAAGGGTTCTCCCGGCGGGCCGGCTGGAATATTCAGAAGCATTCTGATCATCTCGAATTACGATATAAATAAAACATATAGGTTAAGTTGTAGACAAAGGGACCGGACCTCAAATTTCATCGTTGACCGTGGGTAGGGAGGAACTATTTCGGAATGAGTTTTACTAGACAATATTAAACTTAATTACGCATAGCCTACACTAAATATTTGAACCAGCAAGAGCGTGACATATAATTATGTATAGCTGGCCTTTGGCTTGTAAACTTTTTTCGTTACCGCGAGTCTGTCATCATTATCATTTTTCATTAAATCTATCTATGTAAATTTGCCGTAATAAACCGAGTTAGGTGTCGCATGGAATAACCGAAGGCTATTGATTTAACAGCCATGAATACAATGAATACATAGATACATTGACAGAAGAATCGATACACCACCGTAAAGTACGTAAATAGCCACTTTCCCACACGAGTCTTCGTCTGCTTGACCATACCAAAGTTCAGAGGTAATATCTGATTTATTTCTACCCATGCTTTTTGTTGTGTGCAACTGTATGACACTTTAAAATTACGGGACTTAGTACATTACACCTCGAGGGTGGTGAAATAAAGAATGTCACAGATCGCGGTGTGTACACAGTTTTACGCCTTCCTCAGGCCAGGAAGTGGAGATTTCCGTTTATGTAGTGGGCAGTAAAATACTACTTACGGCCCGGGGCAACGTAAAAATGTGCGTATTGCTGAAAAGTTAACGATCGATCCAATGTTCGACTAGTACTTTCTTTTCTGCAACTCTACTCGTTTTTCTAACGACCAGTTACAATTTTATTATTTTATGTAAAAAAAGTTAAAAAAAAAATGATTTTCACAGGCGTGCTTTAAAAAATCAACTCACTGATCAGTGATTATATGACATTGGTCTTCACGAGCCTTATTCAGTTTTTGGATACATAATGAACAATAGCATTATGTTCGTCTTTTCCCCACAAGGGGAACAGAATTGATGTCTTCCACTTTATATTCAGTTTTCTTACATAACCGTCAGAAGCACGGTGAGCAATATTTCTGCCTAATGGCGCATCTGTTATAAAAACTAGGTTTTTGAAATATTCACTTTTTCCGAGATTAAAATCTGTTTGAAGATTTTGAGATTCACTTGGGAGTTTTTTTGCGGGTGGGAGGATCTCGTGCAGGGTCCGTCCGGATCACCAGCACCGTCTTACTCACTAATCTAAAACTAGTATAGAGTAAGACAGCCAATGAAATTACTCGCACATGGGTATTCTATCTTAGCCCTAGGCTGGCAACACATCTGCACTCCTCTAGTGCTGCGGGTGTCCATGGGTGGTTTGCCTTTCTTGTCATATGAAAATACACTTGATAAAGAATGAAGAAATAAATGACAGCGACTCAAAAGTGAGACTATTATGCCCAGGGGGGCTACCATGACGTCTTACTGCGATTGAATTCGAGAATAAAGACGTGATATAATATATGTATGTATGTAAAAAAAAACTTTATTGCTAGTAATACACCGTAACTGCAACATAGCAATGCGTGAGGAATTAGTTATTCGTAGATAATAATATGATATGGACGTATATAGGAGATAATGCGATGATTAAGAAACACAAAATTAGCGGAACCTAAACAGTTTTAAACATACATACATACCGATCGAAAAAATGTGATCACTTACTTATGACTCATTATGTGTTCATTTACTTTTAATAAACTACAGTAGTCAACAACATTTGAATTAATTTAATGTTTATATTATTTTGGGAGCCTAATTCTTCAGTTTCTTTTGCTCTTGACTGTACCTACGCATGGCAACGCATAATGCCATCCTGTGTACGTTTTTCAGATGATTGGTTTATCAGTACAAACTTTTTGGTCGATGGGTGGTACGTTATTAATTTTGTTTAAAAAAATATGTATAGTGCTAAAATAATTAAAGTGCATTAAATCCGAACCAAAATATCACAGCAAAAATATGTACACTATTTGTCTTTTTTTAGTTCAATATCGAATACCTATTGCACGCTTTATTCAATAGGTTGCAAATGTAAAGCAAAAAGTTGATGTATTTAAATAAATTCATTCTAATAAAACTGTGAATAAAAAGTCATGGAATGAATACTTGATATACCTAAATAAACAGAGAATCACAATGGAAAACGAACCAATCACTGACTAGACCCCGAATAAATAACAGATGCTACCCACACTGCGGATCACGATGCACAAAATATGTTCAATTCGCATTGTGTATGTCGATCTGATAAAATATTTGCATAGTAGTTAACTAAGTCAAATTAGTTACTTTTATCGGAAGCCGGTAATCCAATCTTTTAATCTTTGGTTAATACTTTATCCGTAAACTAGCTTCTGCCAGCGACTTTGCGTAGAATGATACATATAAACCTTCCACTTGAACCACTATCTATTAAAAAAAAACCGCATCAAAATCAGTTCAGTAGTTTTAAAGATCTAAGCATACATAGGGCCAGACAGACAGCGGATAGCGACTTTGTTTTATACTATGTACTAGCTTCTGCCCGCGACTTCGTCTACGTAGAATTATACATAAAAACCTTTCTCTTGAACCACTCCATTTAAAAAAAAAACTTCGTCAAAATCCATTGTGTAGTTTTGAAGATATAAGCATACATAGGGACATAGGGACAGAGAAAGCGACTTTGTTTTATACTATGTAGGTAGTGATAGTGATAAATAATACTAATGATATTTATTCATTTACTGTCTGAAACCGCATTATATCACTACATAATTATAATACAAACTCCTCTGCCACGTTTGTCTGTTGTCTGTATTGTTGTTGCGATAAACTCATAAACTATTTGAACTGATTCACGAGGAAGGGTGAGGTATATAATTTTTCAAGATTTTGCGAACATTTTTTGAAATATAACTATAATTGTCAGACGTGTCGGGAAAACTCAAGCTTCCTGGGAAACAGAATTTAATTCTGCCCGGACAAAGTCAAAGTCGCGGGTAACACAGCTAATAAATAAAAACGTAACTAAAACCTAAACCATTTATGAAAGTTTGTTTGAATACCTAGCCTAGTTTACACTATCAATGTTGTAGACTTTGATGAATGTGTTGTATCAAATAGTAAAGTAAAAGTAGGAGTTCTTTGCATCGTTTATTCTTGGAATATAAAACCTTAGAACTATAAAATTTTATTACGAAGTTAGAGCTATTTTATTTTAAAACATAGGAAAAAGTTAATGAGCACCTACCGCGTTAAAGTCAAACATTTTATATAGAAATACGCTTTCTTTTTCTGTAAAAGTGAGCGTCATTAGAGGGCATGTACTGAACGTATGGCTATATTGTCAACGCATCCGGCTGAAATTGTATAAGCGAAGGTATACGTTAAAAATACTCCTACCAAGATACACAATTGCGTAAACAGTCACATCAATTTCATAAAACTCGATTCGACTTTTGAGCTTTTGACGTGATAACGTCTTATAAATCGATGAACGGCGGCTGCACTCACGAAAAAGCATGACTCATTTCGTCACGTTCCGCGTGACGTCAGAGTGTGCAAGCGAGAGCGCGGAACAAGCGATATAGTTCTAGAGCCCACGACCAAAACCATGTCTCATAGCAATACGGCAAAAACCCTATAAAATCGTTAGATTGTATGATTCTGAACCCGACTAGGTGTGTAGTAACGGTCGAAAGTGTAGCAACAGCGTGGGAGGCCATTTCTGCTGTGTCAAAAAAAAAAGGCAGTCGGTATTATAGCAATACGTCTGATAGTGAAAATGTACATAGATTTTATAATTGTATTACGAAAAAGTTTGTTTTCAGACATTTTGCGCGTAGCATATAGCCTGAGCGCATTTTTGAAAATGTCAACAAATTTAGCCGACCTGTATCATAGCAATACGGATAAAAAAAAAATTTAACTTTTCGTATTGCTGCCAGGATTACCAAAAACCTGTTTTCAGACACTTTAAGTGTAGCATATACTCCCAAAAACGAAAATAACGTTTCGGAGTCGCCTGGCCGACGCCTCTGTTAAATGTTACGGTTTCGGGTAAATTCTTTGTTAATTATCATCTAATAAATTCAGGGTCGCAACGTATTCATTGGTTTGTAACAGAGAATTCAAGATGCCTCAATACGATTTTTAAATGATATCTGAGTATCGAAAAGTTGTCTGATAGAGAAGGTGCTACACTTAATTTGTCTGATATAAATTTTTTGCACATGTGGACAACTTATTTTATCATGTCCAACAATTTTCAGACATATTGCTATGATACCGATCGGTAAAATTTGTTAACATTTTCAAAACGGTCTCAAAATTTAATGCGTTCACATTTCCGTCTGAAAATTGTTTTGTTCGCATCAAATAACCAAAATTTACTAATAAAAAAGATTTTCAGACGTATTGCTATGAGACATTTTTTTTGTCTCATTTTTAATTTTTTTAAGTGATTTTACGGGTTTGCGCTACACCACTAACGTCTGAAAAATATGTTTCCGGTATCTCAGAACTATCATTCAACTACAGTCTGCAAATCAGACATATTGCTATGATGCAGTTCGGTAAAATTCTTTGACAATTTTGAAAATTCGGTCAGATCAAACGCTACGCGGAAAATGTCTGATATTGGTATTTTCGAGTTCAGGATAATCGTATCTATCGATTTGATGCGGTTTTGGCCGTATTGCTATGAGACAAAAATTTTGGTCGTGGGCTCTCGTACTAATAGAGAGGCACGGTACGACGTAGCAGTTCGAATATGTTTCTTTATGACGTTATCACGTAAAACTATCGCTCGTATTTACGAGTCATTTTTGACTTTGGAGACAATCGCTTTTTTCTAGGCATTCATATAACGTAAAAAACAGAATAAATAATATTTAGTCTTTAAAAAAATATTTATCATTCAATAAAGTCGACATATTTCCGTCTACATTTAAATCAGTGACATGAGTCATAGAATTTAATCAAATTTAAACGGTATCAGTAGGTACCTATCTAACTACTTGGATAGGGTAAAACAATTGAATTCATCATTTCGTTCTGTGAAACGGTGTAAGGTAAAAGATGAGGATAGAAAGTGACGGTGAAAGTGATTCCGAGCACCCGTGTGTTAGGTTAGATGTACAAAATGTCATGACTTTTAAATGTTTATTTGGGACAGCGTTTCTTAACCATTTTAGCTCTATAGCTAAAATTGTTCTCGATTTCTTGAGGATCTATATCCTCAAGAAATCGAGAACAATTTTCAAAGACCCTCTAATAATTTTATGGTGGTATTTAAATTTTTAAACGACGCAGAATTAGAACACAGAAAAATCCGAAAATAAAGCTATGGCCGAGAATCGTACCCCGATCCTCATTATTCCGTGATGCGTGCTATACCGCTACACACCCATAGCAGGTGAGTAAGCCTTCGAATTTGTTACGGTAAAACCGAGAAGTAAAATTCTTGATTAATTTGATAGTACCTATGGTGGTATTTATTTATCACCTTTTCATTGTTAATGTTAATCTGGACATCCTTAAATAGGTATATATGCCTACTCATGGAACCCCAGGGTCCTGGTCCACCGGTTAAGAAACGCATGCTTTAGGACGATACTTTTCCGAGTTCCAAAGGTAGCGGCAAAGGGACACCTACGTTACAAAAGTGGCGTAATCAACATTGACACAAAGTCGGCCAAACAACATTAGCGCGGTATATAGAGATTTACGGCACGACGACATGGGAACAACATTTCGCAACTTGTCCCTCGTAAATTATTTTAGCTTCACCTTGTAATGTTTTCGGACGCGGATTTTGTTTATAAAAAATATATTTATTCATCATCGTCGGGCAATGTCGTTTTCGGAGTTTGACGGAGTTTTTCCCTTTTGAAGTCTTCAGAAGTTTGGCGGAGAAGCGCTCTTGTAACAAGCGGTCTTGTTATGATGGCAAGTTGACCTGTTAGCGATGGTTTTACGGCGATTACGGATACAATGTATCCTGTAGAGCTGTATAAGTAATAATTCACATCACTTCTTCACTGCTACCTAAGTATTAAGTTCCTGGGTGACCGACCGTTGCTCGGTATTCCTTTTTGATACTTGTTCTAAAAATGAAATCTAGCTAGATCGATTTGTCGACATTTAATCATCAGTTTGGAGTTATTATATCTAAAGATCTACTAGTCAAAGTCTTCGTAAATAGGCGTAAGGTTCAGAATTCACCATCGTGTTTAAAAACCGTTTCTTTCTACCGCCAAGCAATAAGCGAAATTTAAAAGTTAAAACCACGTAATCGAAAATATCTTATTCGAAGTTAAGGTATCGGGAAGCATCCAAGAATTAACCAGCTCGGAATAAAGGTAGGTAAGTTGTTAACCACGCAGAATTAAAAAAAAATAAGTCATCAACCGAACTTGAGTGAACTTTAAACCCATATGTGCCCGTCTAGGCCCAGACGGCCCTTAATCACACTTAACCCCGACTCTACCCAAGTTTTATTTGTCGTAAAGATTTTTACAGCTTCCGATCACCGGCGCGCTGGAGGCTATTCCCAATCGGCAATAAACCCGCGCAGGGTTTTCAATGAAGGTCGAGTTAGAACAATAACGCGGGATCATGGGTTCAACCCAGCGGTGGACATCAGCGGCTTTTGATTGGGCCGAAGCCTTTTTAGATTGGTCGTGATTGGGTGGACAATTTACAAGGGTTTTACAACGATGTTTGTTATAGGATAGGATACAATAGAGGATGTAGTGCCAAAAGGAACACCAAGAGAGTCCTAACTTATTGCGATGCCGTGCCGACATTGTTAGCTACCGTGTCGTTCGTATCCAACAATTTATATTCAAAAATCAAAATGTACTTTAAGCATGCAGCAAAGGGCTCTTTTCTAAGTGTTTTTTAATTCTACCAAACTATTATTGACATAATACAAGACCTAAAGACCACGCTCAGCATGATTATCGGCGTATAGGTGGAAAGGGGAATCAAAACAGTGATGGGCTTCTAGCCGCATCGCCTATAAATACTTTGACAACCGAATAGCCCAGCGGATATAGTGACCCTGACTATGAAGCGATAGGTCCTGGTTCTAAATCTCAGTAGAGGCAGGTAAGTAAGTAAGTAAATGCTTTATTGTACAAATATAAAGAAGCAGAGACAAATCACAAAAAAAGAACTTAAATATATGCACAAAGGCGAACTTATCCCTATAAGGCAGGTATTTGTATGATGAAAATTATTATTTGTACTCGAGTTGGATGCAATCCAAATGTCATCACGTGTATTTATCTATTTATGTATATCCGTTTATCCGTCTAGTGCCCGTACAAGCTTTGCTTAGTTTGGAACACGTCAATTTATGTAAGTAGTCCCATGATACCTTTTTTGTTAATTTGGGCCCATGCTGCTGAAAGCGTTCAACTAAGTAATTCTTCAGTCTTGTTGGTCTAATCTAAACCGAGACCATAAACCCTGCAAGATGTCCACAAGTCCCGCCTGACAGCAGCTACTAACTCGTAGCTCCGACTCGGAAGTAACCTCGACAACTTCTAACTGATCACTCTTTGTTTGAACAGAGTTTTTGTAGTCATAGAATTAAGAAACTACCTACAGCTGTAACTCGGCACTGTCCGCTCGAGAGACACCGAGAAAATTGTATGCTCTCAGAGAAAATGTCGAGTGAAATAAGTATTTCAGTGAAAATAAAAACAAAATGTGAAAAGAAAGAATTGCCTAGAAATAATGTAACCGACCAGGAAATACGGTGCCATGGGAACATGAGTTATGTATCACATTTTTTATTTAGTTTTGCAACAGTCATAATTTTCTTTACACACTACACTTATAAACAATATCCTTCGGCACGCTGCGATTTCCTTTGCTTACGACATTGTAATATTAAAATAGTGCGCTACTAAATTAAACTGAAGGTGTTACAATATTGTGTTCAAAATTAAATTATTATTCTCGTCGCAATGAAACACAATACCTATCACGTACACCGTAGTGATGTGTGTAGTCGACTTATGTGTAAGATATCGAGGAAAAAGTTTAAACACTTTGATGAAGTTAAAGTTTGACATAATTTTTTGCTTAAATCTATATAATATGCATTTATTTTCTACATTACCATTATTCATAATTCCTTACAATAATTTCACAAAGTTATTATATTTTAGCCCCATTCGAATGAGACATTCAGTATCGTTTATAGAACTGAATTTTTGGTTGCTGTGGCGGTTCGGGATTCATTAGCAAATGGTCAAATTACTAAGGACAACCAAAAACTCAAAACATTAATACAATACAATAAACAACAATTTTAGCAATATGCGACATTTCTTTTTGATACTGAATCATATTTTTGATACTTGTAATTATAAACATTGAGTAAAGTTAAACAACATATCGATATGCATAATTCTTCGCACAGACAACACCAGCACCCGATGTAATTGGGTAGGAGGTATCGGACGACAGTTGTTTACGCCTTCAGTGTCGTTCAATTAAAATTCACCCTACTGGATGGAAACGGACTCGGCCTTAAGATTTCTAGGAACCTTAATTAATTCCAAATCTAGCGTTTGGAAGGAAGGCGGAACTGCTAAATTAATATGTAAGGCCTCAAAGTAATTGGACAAGATAGATAAATATTGATTAAGACCCAACGTTTCGGTCCTTTATAAATGCGAGCATTAATGTTATTGCATTCTGTAATAACACAGTATTTTTAATACTGACGTGTCAGAAGTGTTAAACACATTTTCAAGCCACTCAAGTTTTATTTGGTACCTAACGGAAAAAAGGGACATGATTTGACAAAAAAATAAATGCATACATGCATAAATCACGTCTTTTTCCCTTACGGGGTAGAGAGGGCGTAAAATTGGAAAAGGGAATCAAAATAGTGTCGGCTTGCTAGCCACATTGCCTATAACATGGTTCCTAATATTTTCGCCCATTCTCTCGATGGACTTTTACCATCTGCACGGGAACAGAAGCAACTGGTATATTCGGTTTTTTCTTGCTCCCAGACCAGCTGGAAGCAAAACATTGACAAAAGCTACCCAATAAAATCTCATGATCTCGTGGTTCAGCTAAGTGTTCAGTAAACATATGGAAACAAATAAATACGTAAAGTTTCGATTACCCTTTCCACCTATACGCCCACAATCATAGTAAGTAAGTACCTAAGTAGGTAATCTTTTTTTGCAATTGAATATGGTATACAATAGATGTCAAAATGAGATATAGTTCACATGTTTAGTCAATAATATGACATACAAATTAAACAATATAAATTATTAAAATAGGAAGCACAAGTCCACAATCAATCATTTAAAATAAATACAAACTGAATCGCAAACAATAATTAAAATGAAATGTCAAAAATAAAATTTTAATGTCCAGTAAAATTAAATAAGTTAGAGAAGTCATGAAACAAATCCACTAATAAACATTATAAAACATCACGCGTACAACCCACACCTTCTGATTAAAAAGAATGTTTTATTATTTTATTGGTGCTCCAGTTTTATTAAAATTGTAAATTAAAAATGACATGTAATAACTATAAAGTATTACGAATAAATGAGTATGACTATGAGTATGAGTACCTTCAGTACCTACTCCATAAATTCCTTAACAGAATAGAAGCACTGTTCTTGTAGCCATTTGAGCAATTTATTTGCACACATGCTAATCGGGGCAGTAACAACAGCTAAGTACTTGTAAGACTGCAAGAACAGATAAAAATAATTGTAAAATAGAAAAGGGATATCGTCTGTAAGGGATATAGAGTGATTTGTTTATATGTGTATGTATGTAAGTATGTAAGCATTGGACATTTTCCTAGGGGCATTTATTAATGACTAGCTGTTGCCCGCAACTTCGTCTGCAATTCGTTTATCCCGCAGGAATTACGCAATTTCCAGGATAAAAAGTGGCCCATGTGTTATTCCACTCTATAAGTCTATGTTCCAAATTTCATCCAGATCTGTCCAGCGGTTCTGGCGTGAAAGAGTAACAAACATTCATCCATCCATCAATACTTACAAACTTAGTAGGATAAGCTGTAGGATAGTATCGGTTCAATGCAATAATGATGTAGCATTACCCATACAACAATGCGACGCGAGGGAACGCGCGGCGCATCCGCACTGCACCAGATAATCCCGTTTAATCCAATCCCTTTTGGATACGAAACTAGAAAAGTTTTCGATTAACCGCAAAACGTGACCAAATGAATGGACCGCCGTACACAATCAGCTGGCTGATAAAGTTTCCGTTGCACCGCGAGTAAAAAGAGCTTTCATTAATTTTATCCGTTGGCCCTATAGAAGCAAGTTTAAAGGAGTTACAGTAGTACAGAAAATACTGAAATAAATAATTAATAAAATTATTAATGAAAATAAATAATTATGAAGGCCGGCAACGCGCTAGCAGTCCCATTGGTGCTGTAGTGGTCCATGGGCGACGGTGATCACTTACCATCAGGTGCACCGCATGCCCGTTTGTCGGTTTTAATATAAAAAACTTAGGTAAAGCAATAAAACATAAACAAAGAACAGAAATGATTGTATAGAGATCAACCCAGTCGAAAACCTGGGTATAGTAATATAATATACTTATGTCCTGTCAATCGTTCAAAGGTTAACTGGAAGAGATCCCTTTTAGGGATAAGTTCGCCTTTGTGCATGTGTGTTATCCTGTATTAATCTTTTTCTTGTGTTTTATGTACAATAAAGAGTTATACATACATACATACATAATATAACCTTTTAAAGAAAAAAAAAAAAAATTGAACCAGATATCTTTAATAGGCATATATGTAATCTGTCTATCTAAGTTTTTTTTTATATGAACTAATCGGTAAAAATACACATGTACTAACTACAGGAATCAAAAGAAACTTTATGCATTGCATGTAACTTTAATACATACATAAATCACGTCTTTAACCCTTACAGGGTAGTGAGAGCCTAAGGTAACAAGACCTACAGGCCACGTTTAGCAAGATTGTGGGCGTATAGGTGGAAAGGGGAATCAAAACTTTAATAGTTGAACAATCTTGATGTTGTCTCTACGCTCTTTAGGTACATGTTGTTTTCGTCCCCTGGTGAAGACTATACTGGAATTGGAGCTGACTTAGACTACACTCGTTGGACTTTATTGATATTGGATTTGCAGCAATCGAAAGTTGGTGAACGCTTGTAATATTGGTGTTCGTGATAAAAATAAAATGAAATTAATAATGCTGATAATTCAACATAAAGAGAAGAGATATTCACGACAGAAACGGAGATCCGATGTTGATGAAATTTGATAGGAAGATAGTTTTATCTTACTTTTGGTCTCGAAAAACTGCATAATTTTCCTATTTGCTGCAGCGCCAAACGAATATTTTTGCTACAGCTACATAGTGCTTAATATCGCTACTTCACTAAAATAGCAATACAATAATAGTTTATAATGTAGCTTAATCCCGCAGTATCGGTATTAAAAAATCTATATCCGAATCCAGTGAGAGTATTCTTCAAATATGACCCTATTCTTTGCATGCCTAATGAAGGGAACCTCTATGCAAAATTTCCTTCTAAGTCTAAAGATTTCGGCAGACTGATGAAGAGTTACTTTTAGTAAGTCTGTCAGGAAGTTTTTTTAATACTAGTATGTACGTACAATTAATTAGATTATTAGTATACCTGACTTAATCATACCAGTAGGTAAGAAAAACTTCTCCCCGGGAAATAAAAGATGAAACAAGCACTGGGAACAATAAAATATAGTTAGTAAGTTCAAGGTGATCGTCGCTGGCTATAATTAAGCATAATCATCGCAAGACATTTAAAAAGGCACGAAACAAGAAACTCGGCATTAACTCGGCAACTTTTATCATTTTCCCAAGTTTTGGGGCGTTAAAAAATAACTTCGCCCGTAAGTTATTATGTCAGAGGGCTGGAACAAGCCTTAAATACCAAAGGCTTCAAACAAGTTGGGCCGGTTAAAAAGTATACAACAAGCATAAATTCGCCGGCGAACTGGCCAAGATTTTAATTTAACTTCCACCATTCTTCTTAATTTGTTAGTGGAGTTTTTAAAGTTCAAGTTGGGTATCAGTTGATAACGAGATGCGGTGCTAAATAATAAATAATACAGCGGCCTCGGGATTTATATGTGACGGCGGAAAAGTGGCAACGATTGTGACTGCTGTAATTTTTCGTTAAAATACCAAATTTACCCACAGTTAGATATTAGTTGTAAAGTAATTGAATACTTTTACAGTTTCACATATAAGCAAATGTTTGATTTTATTGCGGTTAAGCACATTTGAATGAGAAAATTGATATCTTAGTTGTCAATGATATTATAAATTTTCCAATTTACAACGTGGGTGTATTAAAAAATTTGAAAATTTAGTTACGTATAATTATAGTCATGCGTGCGAAGACAATCGTATGGTAATAATAATAAAAAAATTGTAATAAACTTTTTCAAGTGCTTTTACTAAAAAATACAAGTTGATTATTTATTTATTCTATAGCATTACGAAGTACGATTTACAAACATGAAATTCAAATGCGTTGTTGCGGTGACGGCGGCAGTTAACCCCAATTTGCGAGTTAAAGAATTTAAATATATAATAGAACGACTGTTCAGAGCGAACAAACGCAAAGTGCTAACTAGTGTGTTCGCCACAGCATGACTCTAAGGGAGCCGCCTGAGGCATAAGATATCTGCTGTTACAACCTCAAGTAATTAAAAGGCTAACTTATGATTATAAGTCGGGAATCGACCAGGGGCCCGATTTTTGAAAGCATATATGTGAAAATACCACTCGAAAGTGGTGAAAAACTGTGCTGAATTTGAAATACAAGTAGCTTAGAAGATACTTGTTGATTAGAGCTGTAGTTTTGAAGATATAAACAGATTTATACCACTTACGGGTGGTACTTACGAGTGATGTGCTTTCAAAAATTGTCTCTGCGCGGGCGCATGTCGGGGGTTTGTGAACGTACTCACCGTATAGATATTCCGATTCGGAAAAAAATAGTGGGGTAGTTCCGACTTCATTCCACTTCGGTACTCAACAGCAGATTGATCAATGAGGTTAGACTAGTGACATATGCTCCGAAGCGTATCGATAATTTGTAGGCTTATGTCAATCCCATAAAATATCCTTCCATTCCCCTAGGGTTATTCATGGTCAAAATGTCTTTGCCTGGCCTCTCTAAAATTTCTTAAGTTCAGTTCTCGCCGCTGAAATGGGCGTAGACAGCTCTGAGTTATGTGAGATTGTCAGTATTTCCTTAAATCTGCTTTGTTACTACATAAAATAGTACCTACGTAATAACTGTATCAGTTATTATAAGTTCCAACCGCATTGAACACTCTTCGGCCCCAGTCGCGGTAGACCATAAGAAACTGCTACAGTGATCCTCTAAGTTTAAGTATTTTACCGGTAATTTTTATTATTTAAGTTCCCTTCTCCATCTCACTTCACTTAGACCAAATCGAAGAGTTGTAACCGAACCGTAAGGTCCTATTCTCATGACTCAGACCCCACGACAATCGACTCAGCAAGTCCGCTACTTTGTGCGCAGCCTCTCGAGTGCGCTTGTTTCAAGAATAGCCACTCGCTACATACGGCTGTTTAGACTACGGAAACATATTAATAATACACAAAATGGCTCTTGGCTCTGCTCGTGTACTAACTTTTACGACTTTACATAAAGGGTTATTTATTGATAATGACGCTTAAGTTTGGAAGCGAGCTAGTTTGCCTACTTATCTCGTTTGGAAATATTAATTTTTGTTTCTCTAGAGTCAATGTATCTAGCATAATTTTACATAATAATTCTTAGTATCTTGTAAACAAACGATTTTTTAATAACATTATTTTTGCATGCCTGCATATACATTATTTATTAAAGACCCTTCCTATTAAATACCTATTTAAATTGTTCAGTCAGCACACGTAAATATTGAGTTCCTTACCACTTGTCGTAATTTAGCCGTACATGATATTAGCGAGATAAGTGACAAGTGGCTCAATTTTCTTTTGTGGTGCCTGTACTTCATGTGGGCTCACACCACTTTGTCTTTATTCAGGGACGCCCTATCAAAGTAACGCAAGTGTTTTGATGAGCGTTACCAATGATCTGGGTTTTTTTAATTATCTGGTGTGCCATGAACAATGGGTAAGTTCATCAAGTTTATTATTAAACTTTAATCCTTGTTCAGCATTCCATATTCTTTAAAAAGTAAATTAATTATTTAAAAAAACCCCGACCGCGTCAATTTTTATAATTTTGATGTACCCAGTGTCACTTCCACGGCTAAGACAAATCTAATCATACATCTCAAGCTCAAATGAGCGTTTGCCAAAAAAGTTCACATGAACATTTTTTCTAGAATTTAACAATTTTGGGTTTTTATCTTATCGATCCTTATAAAGACCAAATACATACATACATACATACATACACAAATCACGTCTTTATCCCTTACGGGGTAGACAGAGCCTAAGGTAACAGGTACCTACAGGCCACATTTAGCAAGATTGTGGGCGTATAGGTGGAAAATGGAATCAAAATAGTGATGGGTTGCTATCCTCATCGCCTATTAACATGATTCCTATGATTTTCGCCTGTTCCCTCGATGGGTTTTTACCATCTGCGCGGGAAAAGAAGCAACTGGTACATTCTATGTTTTTTCTTTGCTCCCAGACCAGCATGGAAGAAAGACCAAATGTGTCCCAAAATTTCCATTCCAGTTCGTCACTTTTTTAAATATAAGTAAACGTGACGAATAGGAAAATAAATTCCATAGTTAAATCTGGGACACACTTTCTCTTGTATGAGAATAAATAGGGTAAACGATTCTGAGTAAGAAAAACCCAAAATATTTAAAGTCTGGAAAAAATGATCACCTGGACTTGTTTTTAGAAAACGCTCAAATGCGACAAGCCGTTTAGGTTCTAGCGTGCCAAAGAAATCCACATACACTCGAAAAACAACCCTCCTCTGTCGCAGTCGGGTAAAAAGTACCGTTAAAAATGTTATGAATAATTTCCAATGCATTTTACATTATACGAACGTCGATATTTGGATCCGTCGTTCCCTTCATCTTTTATTGAAGGCGAATTTCGGCCGGTTTTGGTATTTCCTATTATGGCCTAATGGTAGTATTAATTAACGTACCGTTTAATGACCGGCCGCGATGAATGAAATTTGACTTTGGCTATTGATTTATGAAGCTTCAAGAGGAAAAGGAATTCTTTTTCTAGGATCTTCGGGAAATTGGTCATTATTACACATAAACGGATAACTCACGTATAAAAAGTCGAGTGATACTCGACATGTTTCGGACTATTTCGTAGTCCTTGGGGCGAGCGCTCTTGGAAAAAGGACTACGAAATAGTCCGAAACATGTCGAGCATCACTCGACTACATACGTGAGTTATCCGTTTACGTGTAATAATGATTAAGTCCGCCACCCGGCGTCCGGATCGCTACCACCATCTTACTCGCTAATCCTGCCGCTAAGTAGCAGTGCTTGCACTGCTGTGTTCCGGTGTGGAGAGTAAGACAGCCGGGGAAATTACGGGCACAAGAGGCATTTCATCTTAGTCCTCTAGGTTGGCAACGCATCTGCAATACCTCCGGGGTTGCGGGTGTCTATGGGCAGTGGTGATCACTTACCATCAGGTGACCCACTTGCTCGTTTACCTTCCTATTCATATAAAAAAAAAAAGTCTCACGGTAGTTTCATGTTGAAATTGGTCATCATTTTGTGTACTTGGCAGAAAAGTTAATGCTTATAAATTTTTGGAGCTTTTTAGTGAAATAGGGGTAGCAATAGGGTAGGTAAGGGTAGGCTAGCACTTCCATGCTGGTCTGGGAGCAAAGAAAAAACATAGAATGTACCAGTTGCTTCCCTTCCCGCGCAGATGGTAAAAGCCCATCGAGGGAATGGGCGAAGATCATAGGAATCATGTTATAGGCGATGAGCCTATTTTGAGCCCATCACTATTTTGATTCCCCTTGCCACCCGTACGCTCACAGTCTTGCTAAATGTGGCCTTGTAGGTCTTGTTACCTTAGGCTCTGTCTACCCCGTAAGGGCTAAAGACGTGATTTGTGTGTGTGGGTAACAAACGAGCAAGAGAGCCACCTGATGGTAAGTAAGCTTCACCATCCATTGATACCCGCAACACCAAAAGATTGCAGATGGATAGAAAGTATACCTCTGTGTCAGTGATTTCGCCGTGGTAGCGATTCGGCTTGCTCAAGGTTTTACCACCCGAAGTAAAAAAGAAATTGGTATTATTATTTTATACATAAATCACTATCCCTTAATTACGAGGAAAGAGAGATATAAATACGCGTATGGCAAGATGAGACAGATAAACGAGACCATTCTTCTTAACGGTTGTGAGCCTGAAAGAACTCAGCGACACTCTAATTTTAAAGAGGTAATGCTTGTTTTCCTTTGACACGCGCCTTCAGCTGTCAAATTTTATGGTCTCGTCCCACGTATCTCAGCGCCTATTTAGTCTAATAACGAACAGTCTGTAAGCTCCTAAAATGCCATTTGCGTTTGTCTTGCTGTCTCCCTCACTCGGCCGATTCAAGTATCAACCCCATAAGAGAGAGAGAGAGAGAGAGAGGCATTCTATGAGCTCACGGACTGTAGTTAATTTATAATATGTACAATGTACAATTTATGATGTAATTTTTATTGAGTGAATAAATAATCGAATCTAATCTAATCTACATACCTACATACATCATAAATCACGTCTTTATCCCTTACGGGGTAGACAGAGCCTAAGGTAACAAGACCTAAAGACCACGTTTAGCATGCTTGTGGGCGTATGGATGGAAAAGGGAATCAAAACAGTGATGGGTTGCTAGCCACATCGCCTATTTAACATGATCCCTAAGATTTCCACCCAATCCCTCGATGGGCTTAATTTATTTATACATACTATTTATATCCGTTTATGAACCGTACCGACTGCTGGCGCTTCAATTGTTTATACTCTTCGACCCTCCACGTTTGCATTATGTATTAATGCAGCTGTCAAACCTTTTAACAAGATTATCTTTTCGGTAACATGTCCTCCCCCAGAGGGCGCTATGTCAATTGCTATAAACGCTTACAGCACGTCTAGACGTCTCGATTATCTGCAATAACGTCCAGCTTGCCGCGATCCCGATAAAAGTTTCAATTCATGCAAAATACTACATTTGCACGTCGACGAAATTGAACAGTAAAGTTTTCTTTGTTGGCGCCTCTCATGTACCCATTGATAGCACAAAGCGTGAGACAAGTTCTTATCATCATCTGGCTGCTTCGTTTAATATGAAACTATTTATAAAGTGCTAAGACCAAGGATTGATGGCTCTTGATGATGAAAAGAGCTATTAAGTGTATCTAACAGTGGCGTGGCGTGCATAGAACTCGATTCCCACCGGCTTGCCTATTTTAAGGCAGTTGGGCACTTTTATTGCGCAGAGTTAGAGGAAAAGGCTGGTTAAATGCCCTTCGGTTTGCCTTCTGATATACTTGACGTCACGCTACTGGTATCTAAGTCAAAGAAGTGTGAACAAGGACACACTCTTCCACGTAAACGTCTTAATTGACTATGGAAAGATTGGCAGCGCCAACAAGCGGATCGAATCGGCACCAAACTGTTTTGATTTTGTCATTTTTTGCTTTACGACCGGATGGCCTAGTGGTTAGAGAACCTGACTATGAAGCTTGAGATCCCAGGTTCGATCTCCAGTCGGGCCAGATATTAGTATAAAAAATACGGATGGTTGTTCTCGAGTCTTGGATGTTTTTTTTTTTTTTTTTTTTTATGTGAATAGGAAGGCAAACGAGCAAGTGGGTCACCTGATGGTAAGTGATCACCACTGCCCATAGACACCCGCAACCCCGGAGGGATTGCAGATGCGTTGCCAACCTAGAGGATTAAGATGAAATGCCTCTTGTGCCCGTAATTTCCCCGGCTGTCTTACTCTCCGCACCGGAACACAGCAGTACAAGCACTGCTACTTTTGGATGTTTAATATGTATTTAATTATTTATTATATAGTATATTTTATCTTTATCCGTTGTTTAGTGCTCAATTATATAGCTTTGCTTAGTTTGGGACGAGGTCAATTGGTGTCAATTGTCCCAAGATATTTATTTATAACTAGCTGTTGCCCGCACTTCGTCTGCATAGAATTCGTTTATCGCTATACCGCAGGAATTACGAAATCCGTTCTTAGAGGATGCCTACGTCATAGTAGCTTTATGCATGCAAAGTCTCAGCCCGATCGGTTTAAAATTGACAAAGTTTCATACAAATTTTCATCCCCTATTTTATCCCCTTGGGGGTAGAATTGATCAAAATCCTTTCTTAGCGGATGCCTACGTCATAACATCTACCTGCATGCCAAATTTCAGCCCGATCCGTCCAGTGGTTTGGGCTGTGCGTTGATAGATCACTATGTCAGTCAGTCACCTTTGAGTTATATATATTTAGATTAGATGTTAGACACAAACGCCTTTGTGACTTTTTCGTGATCGAAAAAATAAACTAAAAAGCCACGTTGACTTAACTTTCGTTAGCAATCGGCAACCGATCCAGGTCTATCTACTTTCATCGGATGAACAGGCTACGCTGTGAAAGGCCTTCCAACGTTCTGCTTTTGTGCTCCTTAACTGTTGGAATCCAATCTGAATAAAGATGAACAGAATGTCTTGATAGGAAGAGCGGATAACTTTTTTTTCTCTTCTGGTTCTCAAATGATAAAGACTAAGCATTTTTATCTTCGATCTGTGCCAGCAATCGAACTTTAAAAAACAGAAGCGATATAGCTGCGTAATTAGGATCTTTTTTAAACAAATGTGCATCTTCTAAGTAAGCATTAGCATTAGAGGCGATTATAAATTTGAAATTGTAATGTGTTTAAATCTGACCTACAATATGTGGTTATAAGTTATATCATCAAATTTTTTTTTTACTATTCATGTTTAGTTTTTTTATTTTTATTGTGTGTAAATCCACTGTTACTTTCGCCAGCTGTGAATCTATTTTGATGTTTTTTTGTTTACTTTTAAAGTTGATTTATGTATCTGTATTAAGTTTGAAGAAGTATGAATTAATTAATAACTGTCGCTATGCATTTACACCTATTTTAGTTTTAATATCACAGTAAATGCGTTATCACAGCATATGTTGTTTATCGCGCTTGTGAATCCTTACTTTGTTAATAAATGTATGCGGCGACTAGGGTTGGCGATACAGGATTAATTTACTGCACAAATACTAGTTGAGGAGTATCAAGGTGTTCACGTGCTATATAGCTCGCAGACTACTGTTTTCCTAAGTGCTGTAAGAATATGGCAGGTTCAACACGTTACCCTAAGGGCGCCTTCGGTCAGCAGTGGGACTGGATACCGTTTAGTGTATTGACAAGATTACGAAATGAGATACTACTACAACAATTGGTCCCTCATGTCTGAGGATCGTGATCATCAATTTCTGGTTTGCATCTTGAACGGATGATCTGCCTTCATCGGTTCTGCGCGACCTTTACGAGTACAAAGAGAGATAAGACATTTAAATTAAGGAAGGTTCTGGAATAGTGACGGCGTACCGGCAGGCGAAATGTTGGTTAGATTCTCGCAAGACAAACGGGACCTGGTATGTTATATTATATAGAGATAGCAGAACGTCCTTGAATTGGTGTGGGTAGTATCTATAAGCCCCTTCGTTGAGGAAGTCCTTGGGAAAGGCCTATGTACAGTAGTATTTTTCTTACGACTGAGATTACGATGATGCGTGAATTAAATTATAGTAGACAACCCTAAAAGCAACCCTTTCTAAAGACCTTCGAAGTTTATAAAGCACAGCGGAGGACATGATATTAAAATATTTAATGCACCACATAATATGATAATGTCAGCCGTAAACCTACTTTGTAGGCGTTAACATTGTAAGTGTTTACATGAGATTTATTCAATGCTAGTAGGTCGTGTTAAATTGAATAATAAAACAACGTGCTTAACATAATGTCCACCCATGGCTATGATGAAAAGGGTGTTAGGTAAATAATGGATGGAGTGGCGCTTAGTCGGTTAGGAAGTAGTGTGTAATGTTTCTAGACCGTAAATATTTTACCCGAAAAAACATTACTTTTTTTTTTTACATAAAAGTTCGATTGAAATAAGTTTATAAATCAAATTGACTAAAAAAACGGTTTTTTTGACACCTAATACGGATTTAAAATAGAACGGAATAGTCGAACACAAATCGTGTTTTATATTTAGGTACTTAATTAAAAATACAGATTTTTTTATTCTAGTTTCCGAATAAGACAGAAATCAGCTGTTTATTGCCACAAATTTAAAAATTGTTGCACAAGGACTCAGCATATTGTAGGTACGTAAAGTTGTTCAACTAAGTCATACATTTCTTTTATTGAATCAGGCGTTACTTTGCGGAGGTCCATTTCAATGAACAAAAAGTGTTACCTTGCTACTTCGCTACTCCTATATTGAGTAGCTGCTGTCTAGCTCTGTTTTTTGTTCATAGGTACATTTCTATATATGTATACCTATGTTCACATTGGGGGCCATTCAAGTATTACGTAAGCAGATTTTTTACAATTATTTACCCCCCCCCTCCCTACCCCTTGTCAGCAAAAGTAAGCAAACCTCTTACCCCCCCCTCCCATGCTTACGTAATCATATACATTTTTTCATATGCATTTTTCTTTTAATGGATTCTGTTTTTTATTGATTCGTGAGCAGCAGTTCGAATCGAAGCTGCTGACGTAATCACCATATCGACCCCCCCACCCCCCTTGTCATCAAAAATAAGCAAAGCAAAGACCCCCCCGCCCCCCTCAAGCGCTTACGTAATACTTGAACGCCCCCTTGACTTTAAACATATTTTAGTGCCGAAATGCTGTGAGTACCTAACAGTTTTCGTAATTCTCAACTAACTGTAAAATCTAACTTCTCGCTTCATCAAATGATGAATTCAAACGAACAAAAGCTGTTCTGCTATGTGCAAGCGCTCTATTCGAGTCTTACAAAGTTTCAACCATTGAAAACAGTTACACGCCGAACTTAAATGAGAACCTTGCACCGTTCAGCGGGAAATCGGAAACGTTAATGTTTTTGAGTGTTCATTAAAAGAAAGACGCGTAAAACAGTTGTGAATGACAAACAGGGAGTACTGGCAGTCTTAAATACAGCTTGTTTGTCTCAAAGACAAATACATACTGAGAAGAAACATTAATATCAAATTTTTGCTTTTTTGCGGCTTTGGACTGGACATTGATAAATCGTCAGTAAGCCAAGACCGGATTTAAATTGCATCTATTAAAAACTTCTCATGTTATTATAAAGTCCAAATTGTTAATACTCCCGGTCACTTTTTATTTGCTTACAGATTCGAATATAACTTCAACAGATAAGAACCCTAATATTAACTAAATGAATTCTGAAAAAAACTGTTTAACTATGCAGTGCGGTCATCAAGTCTTTACTGCACGTCATAAGCTGTGAATGGGGGTCGTAAAGGTAGAACGGCCTAATTGTAAAAACATAGGCATGGCAAACACTTTCTACGTCCAGAAAGTACGCTCCTATGACGACAAGCATCCTGGCGGGGTGGGGATGTACTGTAACGTTCTTTACTCATTTAGGACCATGTTATAGGCGATGAGTCTAGCAACCCATCACTATTTTGATTCCATTTTCCAACTATACGCCCACAATCTTGCTAAATGTGGCCTGTAGGTACCTGTTACCTTGGGCTCTGTCTACCCCGTAAGGGATGGAGACGTGATTTGTGTGTGTGTGTGTGTAAGGTTAAATCGGATAGGCCCCCAGCAAGCCCGATCGCTGACCCAATATGAAGGAGAGGCACGGCAAATTAGGCCCAAAGAAGTAAAATTGGAGAGACATGCCCAGCGGTGGGCGCTCATGTGCTGAAGAAGAAGGAGATTAAACAACTGTCATCTTGGGTGAAAATTCAAAGATTATTTTGCGAAATGGGTTCTAAATTAAAGAATGTGAACGTACCTTTTTATATATAACTTGATAAATCATGCTGTTGGTAAGCAAAAATGCGGTCTTAATACGCGTGCTTAATAAATGAGAAATTATTAGAATTTCAGACGGAAACACTCAAGGAAACACAGATCGAGTCAAGGAAATATAAATTCAGTATACAACTACTTATTAACGTCATTACATGTATACAAAAATCACGTCTTTATCCCTTACGGAGTAGACAGTGCCTGAGGTACCTAAAGGCCACGTTTAGCATGATAGCGGTCGTATAGGTGGAAAAGGGAATCAAAATCGATAAGGAAGCAAAAGCGAATCAAAATTTATATGAAAAGTGACCCGTTGTTTTTGCCCGACAGTGTATATGACTGTTCACTCACTAAATACTTTGGCTAATATGTTCATCTTTATGATCCTGGTTATGAATCATCCTGTCACTTCTACATATACCTACACTCACGTTATTCTCTCATAACTGCACTCTTCGACGTATACTCGTTAGCAGTAAAAAGCATAAATAACTGAAGTCGTTACGCTTCCTTAGTGCCGACGGTGCCTTGTGGAGCCGTGTTAGAGTATAAACTCAAACTCTGGGCAACGAAGTCTTAATTTCATGTATAGGGTGTGTTAGGATATTAAAATCCGTGAAGTCATTTCCCTCGTAAGGTAAGCCTTAAGTGAGTGATGGCGTCAACTTTATATCAAGTTTTATGTATACTACTGAAAAGGAAAAAGGGGTCACTTGAGTTTCCTTGGCAAAACAAAAGCTATAATTAAATACGTGGGTTGTAACTTTTTAATCACGACCGACGGAACGGAACGTAGACGGTGCTTATATGCGTTTCGGGTTAGAGGTTGTGTGTTCGTTTGTGGGTGTTTATCAATTCGGGTCCGAGCATTGCGTACTTCTGGCCAAAGTTACTTTATTACGCACATTCTACTATTTCCAGTATATGGAAAAAGGTTTTATTTTAATGTCGGTACAATCACAGTAGCAATGTAACTGTATTTTGTTCATTAACCGAATTCAACGCAGATGAAGTCGCGGGGAACAGCTAGTAGATTTGTGTAAATAAACAAAAGTTGCTATGAAAACGGCAAAGATAACTTCTCGCTGGTCGACTCACTGGGAAACGACTGATTTACCGCTCGCCTTTCTCAGTAATTTCACAGCAACAGTAAAATGGTGGTTTCAACGCCATAAAATTGAGCATTCCATAATATTATTCTACAACTTAAAGCATTTACGACTGCAATGCTAAGCCACTTTTATAAAAATCTAGGTGTTATTTTTGCGGCATTTTTATAAGCGAAAAAGCGAAGGGTGTAAAAATACGATTATTTCATTTATGTATTTTTGTACACGACAAGAAGGCCAATGAGCAGGCGGGTCACCTGACTGCAAGTGCGCACAACTATATAAACCGACCGATTAAATGAGTCCTCGCCCGCGCGGTGTAGGGGCGCCTGGTAGGACGACAAAGGGGCCGAGAGAGGTGCGGGCGGGAGGCGCACTATCAGCCCGCACGTTTCTCGGTCCCCTTCGTCGTCCTACCCCGCGCCTTTGTGCCACGCGGGCGATGACTCATATAAGCGGTCGTTCTTTTTTTTTTTTTTTATGTTAGAGTGGCCAGACAAACGAACTAGTGGGTCACCTGATGGTAAATGATCACCACTGTCCATAGACACCCGCAGCGCTTTACGCGATGCCAGTGCGTTGTCGGCCCTAATATACCTAAGGACACCAGAAGGACATAAGAACACCAGCGACCTAGAACTTCGTGTGCCAGTAATTCCACCGGCTATCTTATTCTCCACGCCGGAACAAAGCAGCGCAAACCTGTAAGACGGTTATCGGATATCGTCTTCATTGGTGATTTTACCTTTTCTTGACGTGTTTACAACGCAACACAACAACAGACAACAACGTATGTGTGTAACAAGGTTTGTAACTTTTTATGAAAAGGGCGTTCAGCCATATGTACAGTCAGCATCAGAAGTTGATAAATAGTCGAAAAGCTCAAAATTATCTACACGCTACTCTATCACCAACGTTTTGATATGTTTGAACTCTTCGATTAATTATCAACATCTGATGCTGACTGTTCCTTAAAGTTTGCACCTCCATCGCATAATGTCCAACTTAAATAATAATTATAATCGTGATTCGTTAAAAAGAAGAAAAATGATTTCAAGGGGTACCTAATTGTCACCGAGTTAAGTACCAACCAAAACACTCCACACCCTACCATTTCAGCACAGATTGTTAAAGCTAGTAACATTTCCAACTTTTTCACTAAAATGTAGTGCTGCAGCCCTAATTACACATTCAGCTTAAATGAAAACAAACGAGTCCCCGCAAAGTCCGAAACTTGCTCGCGCGCACTTTTCACCTTCGCCCTGGGGATTCGTAAATTCGGACTTCATCAAACTCCACCGTTTGGATGAAGTTGCCTGTCAGCTAACTAATATTTTCACAGGTGACCGCGCCACCTCACTATTAGGTGTTACGTATTTGTATGGAGATTGCCGTAACTTTTGGGGTCGATGGCACAGCACACATTGTTAAGTCAGTACCTAAGTACCTACTGTATACAAAGTTTTCGGACTCTTTACTAGCTGAAGTACTTCCAGATATATTTTTCCACACCTATTTCAAGGCAACTGGCGACTGTTGATGATCAATGAACGAAATTAAAGTAAATAAAATTAGTTTTAATAAAACTGTACGTGCATTGATGCCCAATATATGCATGTAAATATAATTTTAAGTCCTAAGAAGTCAACAAAGTTAATGTGAAAAAAATCAAGTTAAATACAACATATATACGAGTATAATGGTACGTTTTATTCATTGCATTTGTAATGTCATCCACTAAAAGTTTTTGAAAAAAAAAAATTGCGACTGAAAAAAATTTTTTCTCATGCAAATAGACTTTGAAAAACGTACGGGTGATCATTTTGCAGCTGCTATGACTTACTGTTCTAGTAACGAGTGCTGTGTTAGCTCCTGTTAATTGCGATCCAGGCCGCTGGGAATTACTAGTACACTAGTTTGAACTGCGACGCCACTCGGGCGCTGACCCGCTCCCTAATTATTCGTCTATTGACAAAAGTTTTGTCGTTCGATTTAGTTTCAATCTAAGTATTTATAATGTATATTTCATACGCATATCAAGTCACTGACCTCTTAATCCAAGTTACTTTAAGTTAGTTTGACGACCAGATAGCCTAGTGGTTAGTGACCCTGACTATGAAGCTAGAGGTCCTGGGTTCAAATCCCGGTAAGGGCAGACAGTTGTATGATGAATACGAATGTTTGTGCCCGAGTCATGGATGTTGTATGTATTTAAGTATCTATTTGTCGACATTAGGTACATAAGTATATAAGTATGGTTAGGTATATAAGTATGTTTATCCGTTTCCTGGTACCCATAGTACAAGCTTTGCTTAGTTTGGGACTAGGTCAATTAGTGTAATTTGTCCCAAGCTATTTATTTATTTAAGTTACCCAAGTACAGTTAAGCATAGTTTCAGCTCAATTTTGAATTGTTTTGGATTCCGCTGAAAGATTGTATCGTGGCGTAATGTATTCCGTTGAGAATATGTACTACCTACTCGTACATTTTTTATGCGACAAGGAAGATAAACGTGCAAGTGGATCACCTAATGGTAAGCGAGCACCACTACCCATGGACACCCGCAACACTAGAGGATTGCAGAGACATTGCCAGGCTATAGAGTTGCTAGTCCGTAAAAGTGGTTCAAGCGTAAAACATTTTTATTGTATTTCTATTTTCATCGCGAATTAGCCTCTTTACAAAGCTACCTAAACTTGCTAAAAAGGTATTCAGGTACCAGTTTACCTGGCTGTATGAATCCACTATGAAAGGATAAGGGACGTACACCCTTGCGGTAATGTAGTGGAAGTAATGCCCTTACTCGATACGTTTGCTACATTTCTTTTGTATTTTATTCTAACTAATCATAATATTTCGTGCTCTTTTCTATCGGGATACACAAATATTTGCGATTTTTTTGCTGTTTATTTATCATGTCATGATATACTCTTCAGAGAAGAAAGCTTAATGTTTGTATAATGTGCCTTTCATGTAAGCTTTGACCGAGACTGAGTTGAATTTAACGCGTTTGCGTTAACGTCTCAGTTATTATAACCTTGACAGCGCCTCTAGCGTCGCGTATCAGTGACAAACTAAGCCCATAGTGTAAGTTTTGGTCGCCACAAACGTTTTTAATGTATTTGCGACTAAAATTTTATTGGACTTTGTAGCCGATACGTGCCGTGAATGAGACGCTACACGTTCGACACTTTAACGCCAATATTTTCGAAGCGTTTGTTGCGACAAAAAGGAGTAAGTACTGATTTGTGTAAAACGGCGCTTGAATCAGTTTAATTTTATTAAATGCGTGCTCAAAATTCACAAGCAGGTGTTGCAAAATAAACAATCAAAATAAATTTGCCTATGCAATATATCGGTGCTGGAAATGCGCCCTCGCATTTACACAAGAAATTTGCATGACGCACAGCTAAACAAAAAAAGTATTATACTCAGCAAATTGGTAACACAAATAAGAGTTCATAATTGTTATCGAACACAAATGGATTTGTAAACAAAAAAGTTTCACCCGCAATTCATTCGTGGTATGAATATAAACATTTGCCAAATTAAAAACGCATTCGAGTTGAACGGGATTGAAAAACAAAACCGAACCCTTTCCCTGGACAGCTCTTGTTTCTCGATATTCATTTCCATGACCCAGTTGTTTGGGGATCCCATGGAGTCAGTACTGCGTTTTTAATACACACGTTAAAATGAATTTAACGATGAATAATTATTTATTTAATTCCTTTTGTGTTATTTTAAATAGGCTAAACTCTGTAAGGCTACATTTTTGAGAGGCCTGTTGTTCTTTTTTAGAATAAAAATAACATTACAATAGCTAGTTTTGTACCCTAAATCCTTTACTTCCGGAAGGTTGCATTGGGTTTTAAGCTATGCGTCTAACCCTTAGGTATAAATATAAGTCAATACACTTATAAATATAATACTCTCAATTGAATTCAATGTAAAGCATTAATCAAATACATTTTAAGATTTGTATAGGTATTTTAATTTTACATTGCACAAGAGCGCTACGGAACCCAATCGTAAACTCGTATGGTTCTCGCTTCGTTTCTTTTGTTTTTGGTTGCGTTCATTCAATCGTCATAAAAAGTTTATGCGCCCAATTCAAGGACACACCCCTCATTTAACGCGTTACATTAGATTTAGTCTTTAGGTATTGTTACCTTAGGCTCTGTCTACCCAGTAAGGGATAAAGACGTGATTTATGTATGTATGCCTCTTTATCTCGAAATACGAGTAGGTAAATAAATGGCATGTGTGAGTCATGTAAGACTGAGGTGTGTGCGTGTGTGTGTGTTTTTGCAATAACACAATTCAGCATGTTTTAAAATATGTAGTTACGCGATGTGTCTTTGTGTCAAAACTGAATTGCGTATGAAAACTTTGCTTTGTCGGAGTCCATTTGCACAATCCCGGCTTAATCTACCTTCGTAACTAGGGATTAAAAGTCAATGGGCATGTAAGTAGGTGATGGAGAAATTCCAACTTTCGGGTTGAGCCCCAATCGGCTAGAGTTGAGTGTCGGGTTATGGTCGCAGTCAGCATAAAACAGCGGTACTGCAAATTTTAGTAAAACGAATATTATTTATTGGATACTTACTTATTTCATAATGTGTTTTAATAATAATTTTATTTTCAGAAAAAGGCTGTATTTTGATGGGTAATTTTGTTGAATGTTCTAAGTATTCTCATTCAACCCAGTGTTCCTTTCAAATCAATCTGTAAACGAGAAGTGGATGCAATTCAAAAACGTTTGCCACCCTTTACAAAAAGTTAGCAATTCCAGAACTTTAGCAATTAAATTTATGATTTCCACATGAAACTACCGTGAGACTTAATCATTATTACACATAAACGGATAACTCACGTATAAAAAATCGAGTGATGCTCGACATGTTTCGGACTATTCCGTAGTCCTTCTTCCTGGAGTGCTCGCCCCGGCGGCAGCGAAACGAACACTCGACTTTTTATACGTGAGTTATCCGTTTATGTGTAATAATAAATTTATGATTATTGTCAGAATCAGCTATTTTTTTCGGGTTGTTGCATTTACACTATTGTATCTATACTTCGTTTTAGACTATAGCTATATTAAATTTGCTATAGTGGTAAGTTCATAAAATCACATCAATATCTTCTGTTTTATTTACATTAGAATTAAGTCTTGATATGATTAGGTCTTGATTACTAAGTTTTTTACAATTCCATGATATTTTATTTATACGTCTACTACTAATATAAGCGTATAGGCTACTGTACTGTTCACAATCTGTGCACTGTTCCCAGCCCTCGCATGATAATGACTTCGGGCAACTGCCGGTTACATTACAACTTAGAGGTGCTTTTGTTGCGTCATTCTCGAACGAACAAAGAGAAAACAAAATATGAATACATTCGTTCGTCGTTCCATATAAAACTGGAATTCTATGCTAATTTCTGAACTTTGATAATTATTTTGATGTTTAATCTTCATAAATTTTGACAAACGATTGAGAATTGTATGGAATTATTTTATAGAAGGCATAAAATATTATAACTATTATGAATGTAAAAAACCTTTTTATTGCCTCAAAATTGGGTTATTTTTTCATCTATACTAATATTATAAAGAGGAAAAATTTGATTGTTTGTTTGAATTGAATAGGCTCCGAAACTACTGGACGAATTTCAAAAATTATTTTGCCGTTAGAAAGCTACATTATCACTGACACTGACATAGGCTACTTTTTACCGCGGGAAAATACCTTTTCGTACGGGAAAATTAATTTATCGCGGGCGAAGCTGCGGACGGAAGGCTAGTGTTATATAAAAGGCGTGTCAATATTTATTTTTATTGATACTCATCATATCAATTTATACATAAAATAATAAGTTTATTAAAGGTTTAATTTTGAAATGATTTTTTTTGCTGGCGAACAAGCTGGTTGGTGTAAATTAGGACGATAGAGCACAAGACAAAAGTTATAATTTCATTTTCAAAAAAGTAATTAGTATGATTGTGACTAGACCTAACCGAAGTATAGGTACCGAATTTCAAGTCAATCCGACTACTAAAAGCAATCAAAAAATGGTCTACGTTTACTAGCTTTGAGCCATTTACACAAGTTGAGCACAAGTTACTATAATACAGTCGATCAATACAAGTTAAATAAAAAATTGAAAAATGACTTATCTTAAAACACAAAGCCTTTAACCCAAAGAAAATATTAAGTGCAGCCATTCTACATATTTTCATCGATGCTTTAACATATGACGAGCGAAAACAACGGGTCGCTTTTATAAAACTTTGTATGGAAATTGACCCGTTATTTTTGCAGGGTAGTGCAGCATAGTCAGACATTTGCTAATAGTAATTAGTCTACTTGTACAACCTGCATCATCTGTGATTACCTCGTACACTAGATGCGACATTAAACCATACGTACGCATAATTACGCGGTCAAATGGCGCATGGCAGCAGCGACACGCTCATCTGGCGATCAACGCGGCCTAGGATTGCTAGTGTCAATAATGTAGCTTAGTTGGTGGTTAAAGTTAAATAAAAAATCAGAAAAACTCACGAGGGTTATTGCTCGAATGAATGGCCATACTGCTTCAGAGACCATAGGTCAAGCTACTACGTTACCGTGAATAATTATATATTAAATACTATCAGAACATAAAGAGAGAGGGAATATGTAATTCCATAGGTTATACGGCGTTAGGCAGGGTAAATGTGGGTTTCATGGTGTTACCATCGCGCTTCCGTGGCGCCACCCAATGGCGGTGAGGGAATACCGGTGGGTTTTTAGTGGATATGCCTCCCTCTCTCCTTTCGAATCTTTTTTTCAGAATGTTGGCATAACACCTGTTAACCATGTAACCTACTTTTTGAACAAATAAACTTTTGACTTTGACTTTGACTTTGACTTCGCAAAGACAGGGGGCAGCGGGAAAGGAGATTCCCATATAACTCCTGTGCGCCCGTCCACGGCGCAGGAGTGTGCGCAAAGCATTTTCCCACCGGAAAAAGGGTAAATGCGGGTTATAAGTATGATATGGTCCTTGATCGTATCCTTTACCGGCAGATCAGCTTGACCGACCCAGGCCCCCTTGCAGGTTTCTTCGCCCCCCACTTTGAAAATCACCTGCCTATCCGGTCGGCGGAAGCTGACAGTAGTTTTTTAGCAGAACCTGTCCACAAAATGAATAAAGTACCTAATTATCAAAACCTACAGTCGAGCAAAAATAAGGGTTATTCGTTAAATAAAAAACTTTTACCTCGCTACTCCGCTATTTACGTGCAAGATCTTACGTATCTTCCCGTAAGAAGCGGAGTAGCAAGGTAAATGTTTTCTGTTCAAATGGTCCTCCGCTATTCGCTAATCCTGCACTTTGTAAGATCAAATTTCATAAAAATAACCAGTTCCCACCTCCCACGACTTTTAATAAGTCTTGGTAATGCATTATTCAAGTAAAAACTAAAGCTTCCACTCCCTAGAAGGTTAGTGCGAGAGACGACGCATGTACTATCAGAATTCTATCGGAACAATCGGATCTGAGGACGAGAAAGAAGCTCGTGTAAATGCCATGTTTATCGTCAAACTTTCCTTCTATTTGGGTAACTGGGGCGTTGCAATTATAAGCCGTAATGTGGAAAGTCCCAGAGGTGTATAATTGAGCGTGTTCTCAGGTATTTGCGGAGCTCGTACGTATTGGTTGATTGCGACCCGCTGGGACGGCGCGGACTCTATTTATTTGGATCCGAATTACGAACTGTATGTGTCGGTTTAAGAGTTTTTTCCATACAAGAGATTTCAACGGTTGCAGTCCTATTTTGACATAAGGGAAACAATATTCACCAGCAGTAAGTATGCTCCTAAGTTTTTCTTATTTGATAAATTGGTTTCTTAAAACGTACGTATTCTTTGAAAAAACAATTAACTAGACCGCTAAAACAATGTATTGAATCAATAATTATTGAAACTTAATTAATAATTTTTGTACAGGAGTCATAAGAATTTATCAAAAGATTGAAAGGTGCTTTTCTTTACTGACGTCGCTAATTGCATCGGGATACTTAGCTGTTAGGATCACGCTTAGCTAAATCTCTAAGAACTACAAAGATAATATCTCTTACTCTATATACATACTACTCTACCTGCTATGATTTATTATCGCATGTGACACAATTTAACACTAAGTCACAGATAACAATATCGAGATAGACACAACAAGTGAACGTGCTTTGCTTGTCGAAAACTGGAGCAACTCCTCAGTTCACGCCACGCAATAGAGCTCGCTCATTCCCCAGTGGATTCAAATCATATTTCGAATCGCATTCCAAATGCTTTGTCGCTTGCAATGTGGCGCTATAGAGACAATATCACGAGGGCTGTTGTATATAGCTTCTGTGTTCCCACATAGTTTGAGTTCGAGCATGGCACTCTGAAAGACCATGTAGACACCGTCTTGACAGTGCCAATTTTCAAAACAGCCGAACTAGAATCCTGTAATATGATCGAAATTAATATGCCGTAATGTAAAGTTAGCCATAACTCTTTTCCTTTGAAAACGCAATTTTTCAGGAGCTTTGACATGACCATCATATAAATCTCTATAATGTTAGGATAGGTTAGTTTCATTACCTACCTGCATGGCACGGTCTCATTGTCTAATGGAAGACGGGCCCAGCGTACGGGCCCTCCCCTTCTTGGCGCGGTCCTGGCGGAAGCCGGGGCCACCGGGGGGGCGTCTGTAGTGAAACCCTAGTGGCATCCCACTGCGTCCCCGTCACACAGGATTGAGGCAACGCCGGAGAGTTTTTAGTTTGGGTATACCCCTTCAGGGGGGAGTCCCACATAACCCTAGGCATCCCCGTGCCTAGAGCATCCATAAAGATTTCCTCTAAAAAAAAAGGCTTGGCTAGTTTTATAACGATTCTGAATAATTAACAATACAATCAATACAATACAATAATCTTTATTAAACACCACATATTATTATAACAACCAAAACAGAAAAAAGGTATACGGAATATTACAAGGTAACAATAGTAAGTACGCAAGTGTTAAAAACTTTATTTTTGGCTGTTATGCTCTTCCGGACTGGTCTGGTAGCATAGAAAATGCCAGTTGCTGCTCTTCCCGCGGAGATGGTAGCCCATCGATAGACGGATAGACCGGATAGATCGGATAGACGTTGTTTTTTACGTGTGGAAAATGCACCTTAAGCATTCCCGCGCTCTGGTCAGCAACGGGTATGGCGGGCTCTCCAGCTCACCGCTGCCTTCCCTGAAGGAAGGAAAGGAGAGACCTACCATTTAAAACCGACACGTTCCCTCCTGGCCATGCACAGCGTTACAAGAGCACTAGGTGTCAACGCGACGCCCACTGGCCGCCCCGAGACGGAGCAGGTGACAACGGCTAATTTGGTTAGACCATGCGCAGTAACACAAGGTAAATTGTAACTTGTCACGAACCAACAGCGTGTCAATTGGTACAAGTCGGCCGGCCCTCAGATAAGGACGCTAATGAGCCATCTGTCATTGCCAGCGGGATTGACAATTATGACGCGTGTAATGGAAGCGACTTGCGAATCCCGATGTCACGTTAATCTAGTGCGCAGGCGCCGCAAGTCACAAGCGATTTACAATGTAGTCTTATAAGGGCCCTTACACACTAGCGATTTGTCCGGCGATTTCTCAGCGATTTACTCGTCCCGTGTACGCTGCGATCTCGCAAGGGCTCCAAGGGGAAACAGAACGCGCGGATACTTGCGCTGGCGTTATAATCTATCTTTATTAACTAATATTTTCAGCTTAGACTGTTAGAATGGTAGCAAGTAATTGGAGCGGTTTCGGCAATTTGTTTTAATTGTATTGTCGACCAAGTTAGTACTTAACAATCTTAATTATGACACCTTTTGTTGCATCCGCACATCAATATTAATATCGTTCATTCTTTGGGCAGTTATTTGCGATTGATTCAGTTTTTATAATATCGCCTATTAAAAGTAGATTTTTGCGTAGGCTTCTCGTCGACAGACGCATTTTATTTCCCTGTGTCATGCGTATCATTCCGAATAAACAAGGAAAGGTTGTACTTTCTCTTTCTTTCTTCAAATTCATAGCCCGAGAAAATTACCAAAATAATAGATTTTGGGCAAATACTTGCAAGTAAGTTAATTATGTGATAATGACAGTTTTTTGTCTTACTTTACGAAAGTAATGCGTGATAAGATAGAGTAAAACGATGCAACACGCTTAAGACTCGGCCCACACCTTTCGCTACATTATGCCCTAATTGACAACATGTAATGGAAAGCCGAACTTATAATTGGTAGATCTTGAACTGGAGCCAATTCAACTCGGTCCAAGAAATTACTGCCGTTAATGGCCCATAGTTACTTGTTTTATTCGATAAGTGATATTTAATCTTTGGTAACTAAACTTTGGCTGTAGTCTCTTGGTATACAGAGTTGATTTAAGCAGTGTTTTAACAATTAGAAGCTAATGGTTGAAGTTTGGATATTTTTGCGAATGTTCTTCGTTCTTCTTCAATTTAACTTTTATTTAGTAAGACTGTTTTTGTTCTGATACTATTATGCTTTCGATTGAAATCTCTCTACGGTTAGTTACATTTTAAAAATATTATTAAGTTTGTTAAGATTCAGTTAAATGAACGTTGGTTTACCTTTATTCCTCAGTTTGACACGTGTCTCTGTCTAAAACAGACAAAACATAACTTTTTTATGCCAGGAAATAATAAGGTGTTTTTAAGTCATCCACTGATAATATCTGATTGCCTAAAACTAGTCGAAGGAAAAGGCTGTCCTAAGGCGCGTCTTGTAGTCTGGTGACTCCATAGATGTTGTGTAGTTCAGTGCGTTTTTTCCTAACACAACCGTTATGAAAGGGACGCCCTGACCATTCTGCTCACAAATTCTAAATGCGAAGATTGTATCGTACCTTCTGTTTAATACAAAACATATAGGTAGTGTGATAACAGCCTTATTGTTACAAAGCTGGCAGCACTCTCTTCTTCTAAGATTCGCATGGCAAACACACGTATCGTACTTAAATTATAATTAATATTGTTATTAAAAGTGATTAAAACTCAGTATACGCATTTTGATTTATACACTTTCCATCTTATTCTTCTATTAAACAATAACAGTGTGAGCGGGATGGCATGGCAAAAGGCCTGGATTACAATAGGTTCAAATTTGTTACTTTAGTATTATGTCGACGCTAAGCAGACACATTTCTCAATTACCAATCCAACCGTGTACGTGGATGAATCATTTATTTCCTATGACGGACAGACAGGCTTAATCACAACACGCGAGGCGGCATGACATTCAACTCAATAACCAGTGGAATTAGAGCTCTATCTTTTTCACATGACACAAAAATTTAAAGCATTGTTAAAGGGTTCAGGGGTCAGTCTTAAGTGGTTAACTAGCAATCACTGTGCGTGTCGAAAACTGACGGTGTAATGAAGGGCCTATTAGTTAACAATGTGATGCTAAAAATAGATAACGGAAATTTGGGACTAGAATTGATAAAAGTACAAAAATGTTTTGGGAGTAAGGATTCAGAAAAGTACAAAATGTTAGGCCTTGTACGTACAACCTTGAGCAGAGCCACTTTCTCTCATACCGTTGTGTGCCTGTGAGTGAAAGAGAAGAAATTATGATAAAAATTAAAAAATAGGTCCGAGCTTTGAGGCTATAAATCGTCTAGTATTAATGCGATAGGCGTTTTATCCGCGGCACCACAATAATAATGTTTACAAAATTTTCACCTCAAAACGTCTGGATAGTATTGCTTTTCGTATAATTTACTACTCCAAGTTTTAATTACTCAGCACTTGCTAATGAAGCTGGTGCTTATCATAGAAATTTGAATTCGAATTGTTTAAGTGAAATCAGTACTCAATTTTGCCAGCTTAATAGTTTGCTGATTAATCCAAATGTGAGGAAATTTCAACATTAAACGAAGCATTTATAATCCTTAGGGTTTTTGTAGAGAGGTCTATTCGTAACGATATTACAACCGTTTTACAGGGCCGCTAGTGTAAGTTTTAGACACGGAATCAACCAAACGAAGATCCCGCGTTCTTTATTAGAAGCTCTTACTAAATTTAGTTTAGATTTCAATAATTTTTTAAGCTATTAGGTAGGTACCTACCGAATTAACCTTAATATCTTCACCAAAGTATTTATCACAACAAAGAAGTGTTTGATAATTTTAATGTAAAATTAGGATAGCTAATGGTGTATTTTGATCCACTTTCGGCCGTCATATTGATATTATATTGACTTGAAATTTAACAGATGTACCTATGCGAAAAAGTTTGAATTAAAAGTGTTTTGTTTTTACAACAAACTTATTCAGGACTTATTCGGCAAATATTAGAATAATAAATACAAAGTGTATTAGCTGGAATCCGGATTTCGGGCGGAGCCGTTGAATCGAACGAAATGGACTTAGCGCCGAGCCAGATTTATCCTCAGCTTTTTGGGGTTCTGTAGCCGTATTATTTTAGTAAAGTACAAAGAAACCAGCGCTCTGCAATTCAAAAATATAATATTAATATTACAATCGGTTAAACATTGCCGTATGCTTTAGACTACTTACTTACCAGCCGGTGCCCGTACGGTACATGTAACCTACAGCTACACTCTTATACAGTGTGGTAGGTAAATGGGCATTTTCAATTCACACTGCTGTTTCTCAAAATGAAAAAGATGTAGGTGTCTCTGAATCAGAATCACTGGCGCTTTTTTAAGTGTCCCTAATTTTTTGGTCAGCTACTTGTCATTTTTTTACTATATGGATCGTCACAAACTTGACGAAAAAAAGTTTAACTTGCAAAATGCAAAATCTAGGTCATTCTTGTGACGAGATGGTGAAACTTTAAATTAAAAATGTCCAATAGATTGACTACTGTCCATGTAGTATATATTAATTATATTTGTTACCCGCTACACTAAACGTTTTCATTTTACTAGTTTTGTTTAGAACTAATATCTGTATTTTTGTTGACAGAAACAAGAGATTTTTTCGTACGAGCTCGCCAGCGCACTATGTTCTTGTTTATGTTTTGTTTTTAACTAGCATCTGCCTGCGACTTCGTCTGCGTAGAATTATGCATATAATTCTTCCTCTTGAATAACTCTATCTATAAAAAAACCGCATGAAAATCCGTTGCGTGGTTTTAAAGATATGTGTAAAATATATCAATTGTACCATATTCGGAGAAATAAACTTTTCTATTTCTATTTCTATTTCTATGAGCATGCATAGGCACAGACAGACGGGGCAAAGCGACTTTGTTTTATACTATGTAGTGATGGCGGCTAGCGCGAGTAAAATAGTTTTATATTTTTAAACAGTCACGGAACCATTCGCGTCCGCGCCGTGGCGCATTGTCCTTGTTTAGTATGAAAATCTTTCCATCGCAAAAAGCCGCCAAACATTCTCAGGTTTATTTGCGATTCAAATCCTACGAGTGTTAAGCAATCAAGGCGTATAAACAAATTTTCATATTTCCTGGCACCGACTGGAGGAATTAACTGTGAAATTATGAAATATTTATTAGATGATGTTTTGGGTATCGAATTAGGTATGCTTAAATGTAGCTCACAGTGAAAAGGAAAATAGCGTCGTTTGAATTACGATTTCTTCATTGTTTTCTTTCACTCGTCTTGTATGTCTATATTGCACTAATTGGACTAGCATCGGCATTGTGTATCAAACACGTGTACAGCGTGGACTTGGAATAGGGGCGAAACCTTTAACTAGGCTTTGGTACAAACGATATTTAATCATATAGTATTAATTTTCTTTAAGTCGACGTAATTAATTTTTAAAGATGCTGCCGAGCAGCAATGTAACGGAAATTTATATTGGTTGTCACATTCTATGTCAGCATTTTTTTGGGTTACTTTTTAATGAGGGTACCTTAATTAACTTTTTTAACGCTGTTTTAAGACTTTTTAAGATTCAGCCTAAGTCTAAATCCACGCTGTATATATTTATAACAAAAGGCGCCTACTATTTTAGTTACCAACACCAACTACAGATTGAGCGAGTTATTTGCAGATGAAGAGTTGGCTTCCCGGATATCCGATGCTGAGGCTGCAGTGCAGATGGTGCACTTAGGGATAAGTTTTCGGTCCAGGATCTGCTTTTGACACAAGCTAAGTGACAAAAGACCAACTCGGAACCCCTTATATCAATAGATGTCAACATTATATCCTTCTAAGTTGGGACTTTAAATAAATCGCGTAGTACTTAAGATTAAGCCCGAGCCGTCAAGTCCCAGTTCTGTGATTTTGGGTTTAATTTCAGCATATTTAAAGTTTTATATAAAGTACAAATCATTAAATAAAAAATTATTTAATGATTTGTACTTTATATAACTCGGCAGTTATTTTTAGGAGGATAAAGACGAAATATAACCTTCGTACGTTCGTAATGTTGCTTAGCATACGGGATATTGCCATGACGCCTTAATGCGATTCAATTCCGATTCAGTTCAGGTTTTAGCTGTCATTCCTAGTATAGATCTGACAGCGAGCGAACCTAAACTCAAAACTAAGACGTCACGGTAGGCAAGGCCCCTGGTCTGTCTGTTAAATGGAGTCAAAATTCAAGCAAATCACCCCGTTGGAGCCTTGATGGCCTAAAGTGATAGTCAGAATGACGTTTGGGTATATCGAGGTTACATTTTTTTTTCTAGCGGAATAAATATAAATAAAATATTTAATATTAAAGTATTCCGAACTCACTGTAAGACAGTGTACGTATTTTTTAAAACATAACTGTGTGTAACTTTTTATAGGTAAATAAATAAGGCGGTAAATACAGAATGAAATATGACGGGATGGTTTTCGATGTGTATCTTCTACATTATAGTATTTGTATCAAATAGATTTTGTACGATAACGTCAGAATCAACCGAAGATTTAGTATTACTACAATTATTTTAAACTTTTAAAATAGAAGCAATTCCGATAAGAAGAAAGTTAGGAATAAAATTTACATAGTAGGTAAACTATAACGGATTTTGTTGTCAAAATTTGTTTTCAGTTTCGTTCTGGTCGAAAAGTTTTAATCTTAAATTTATACCTGTATTAATATGTTTATGTTGCGTTAGTGATACATACATACCGTCACGCCTCTTTCCCACATCTTTGTTCCACTTGCTACGATCCTGACATACTTCTTTCGCTTTATCCACATTCATCAATCTCTTCCCACATGTTCGTCGGTTTCGGGTACTTCTGACCTGAACTTTTTCCAAAACGTCTCCTATTTGGTCTCGGAACGTCCGTCTAGGCCTGCCCCTTCCAACGCAACCATTCACACTCCCCATATAGATCTATTTAGTTAGTCTACTGTCATCCATCCGCTCTACGTGACCAAACCAACTAAGCATAATATATGTATGTATGTATGTGTTAGTGATAATTTTGAACTTATCATATCGCTACCGGTTCCGTCCAAAAATCACAAGACTACAATAAACTTATAAAGTATCTCTTAGTAACTTATTAAGTTCCCCTCCCAACGCAACCATTCACACTCCCCATATAGATCTGTTTAGTTAGTCTACTTTCGTAACTATCTATACATACTTAAAATGTAGACAAATGTAAAAATATAAAGGGACATATTCAGTTGTTTTTTCAGGTTAGAAGCGAACAAGTAATAATGACATACAATGTTGAGAAAATACTCAAAACCTCCTTGTCGCCAACCGGTTAAAAATGTGCCACGACATAACCAAAGACACCATCAGCAATTTTTCTGCTATCGTGCAAAATAATCGACACTTAATACAATCAGACACAAAGGCGTCAACGAAGCATGCCCCGATTGCTGCCCCCGGCATCTCTTAAACGACGAATTTTGCCAAAAATTGCCACAAAATGGAGCGAGGAAACGGTTAAATAATATGTTGAGTATATGAAAAGATTTTTTCAGATTGTGCTTATATTAGTTAATGATTATCAGCCTTTATTCGTCCCACTACTGGGCACAGGCCTCCTCTCAGAACGAGAGGGCTTGGGCTATAGTTCCTAGTCAGTTAGTTAATATATACACTAATTAGCTTAGCATAACATAATCCAGCCTATCCTCGTCCCACTGCTGAGCACAGGGCACAGGGCCGACCTGCATACACTAATTAACTTAAATAATTTACTCAAGACATACCTCATCATAGAAAAAAAAATTACAATTAAGATAAGTTTTTGATATATTTTTTTTGCTGACTGTACTTGCATTGCCACCTATCCATAAATGGGCCAAAATTTAAAGGCATAAAACAAATTAATTGTCACCTTAGGCTCTGTCTACCCCGTAAGGGAGAAAGACGTGATTTATGTATGTATGTATGTATGTATAAAACAAAATACTCCCCCGCGTCTGTCTGTCTGACTATTCGTGGTAAACTGGAATAATACAGAATGGAATTCAATGCGGTTTTCACTAATAGATAGAGGATGGTTTAAATATATAATTTGTCAAGGTTTTGCGTAAATGAAAATATAGTTATAATTGTTTGGAAGCGGCAACAACTAGCAAATAATATACTTGTACTAATATTAATAATATTATAAAGAGGAAAGATTTGTACCTATTTTTGTATGTTTGTAATGAATAGGCTCAAAAAGTACTGGGCCGATCTGGATGAAATTTGGAACATAGATAGATTATAGTCTGGAATAACACATAGGCTACTTTTTATCCCGGAAAATTGCGTGATTCCCGCGGGACAGCGATAAACGAATTCTACGCAGACGAAGTTGCGGGCAACTGCTAGTTATATATAAATGAACAGTTATACACACCTCAAAAACAACTAGAAACATAAATATTAACCGTTTCAAAAGAAGCAGAATAAGACAAGTCAGAGCTAAAGCTCGGCTTGATCTCAAGACTGTTGTAGCAGCCGTTGAGAATTATTATCGTTACCTACCCTCAACCAGTGTTGTGCAAAACGTCTGGACCAAAAGCAGTATCTTTCGGGTTAGCTGGATGAGACAGTTTCCTATTTACTATTAGGTAGCTACGCGAGCTCCTTGCCTATTATACGTATAGTAATTGTATGCAATATCATTATTTAACTGAAGTCCTTTCTTGTTCTGTGTTTTTGATCAGTCCTATTAGTTATCTTACGCAAGCGGCTTCAACTCCTTTAAAAAAACAAATGCTGTCCTTGTTCCTTGTTTAAATTTTAGAGTGAACCTTCATGCAAGATTTCAGCTTTCATAGTCTAAATAGGGTTCGTACTGAGCGTTGATAGTCAGTCTACAGAGTGAACGTGTATGAAGGCCTGATAGGCTGTTTTCTTTTGAGTTACGAAACGACAGCACAAACATTTTCACCCGATGTAATACCTCGGCACCTCCCGTTATTCTGCCATCATTGTAACATCCCGCACCTTCTGATTCAGTAAAATTGAATTTGCAATATTTTACGAGTCGCACTCCACTCGTCAGGTTTAAAAAAGGAATCAGTTGCGGGAGACTTCGCCCGCGGCGCCTTGGGACGTGCCCGCTGTGCAACGAACGAGATTTTTAGGCATCGATTCTGTAACGTTTTCAAATCACCTTGTTTGTAATATTAATGTACATGCTATAACATTTATTAAAATAAAACTGATATTTACTAATCATAAAAATAGATTACAGAAAAAAGCTTTAAACTACCCTAATCTGATCTTAAAAACCTAAATTTACAAATATCGTTCAGTTGTTGCCATGAAGCGGGCTGCGTTTCTTCGTTGTATGGCGATCCCTATACGTTGCCTGAGAAAAGATCCAGCCTTTTTTATATTAGAAAAAATAACAATTGGCGTGAATTGGTATTTTATTGAATGGCTTGCAAACCTAAATAGGATTGTTGTTGTTCTTGTAAATTGCCTTGTCGTCGACATAGTCAGTTGTCATTATCGTTCAGTGCACAATAAAACCAAATATATAAGAGAAAAAGTTACAGGCAAAACTAGCTGAGGGATTTATAGGTGTAGATAAGCTGACCGTAATAGCGTCTCGGTTAGTAATAGTAAATAATAATAAAAAAAATTGATGACAGGGACATTTACCTCTAAGTACAGTTAACTCTGAATATCAGTTGTTATTGTGTTCTTTGCCTCATTAATAAGTTGTGGTTTTATCATTTTCTCACGCGTTTGTACCGTGCCCCCAAACAGAATTTACGAAGTTCTGCTTTTATTAAGTTATAATCAGTTCTTGTTGCGTGCTAACTCATTCAAAAGTTTAATTAATTTGTAACCGATTAAATCAAAACTGCGAACACTTTGTTATCATTCCACGTCGTCGAACTTTGTTCAGTTGTTTTGCGGTCTTATGAACTCGTTAAATTATTATTGGAGTTATTGTTAACACGTTCGGCAAATGTTTTCTTTGAGCATGTACTTACCTACTTTTTATCATTTATTCTTTAGGTCTCAGTTGTGATTATAACATGCTGGCTGTTGTTTCATTATAAGTAACATATTGTCGAGCAACGATCACTTTTTACGAAGTTTTGTATGAAAAATAACTAGTTACTTTTGATGAAGATCAAAAGGCCATGGATAAATTTGAATAGGTACTATGCCAGTTTTTAGGGAAGGCTTAGAAGCTACACTTAAGGAAATAACGGCAAAGATATATTTTGTGCAGCCACAGCAATGGCCGGCCTTTCATGTTTTAACAAAATTAACAATTTACTTTTAAAAGACCATAAAATCAATTATGTATTAATAATGGTTAGTTACAATAGACTTATTTTAACGTTAAACCTAATCGCTAATCGTTGAGTACCGCGCTGAAAACCATATTTTCTTAACGACAAAGATGAGTTCATTGGAATTCCTCTGATATTCTTGCTTTGCTTTAACTTTATCAAAGTCACAGTGAGACTGTTGTTCCGGCAAGAACAATCAGCTCTTAAATATTTAGCCTGCAGCAAACTTCGCCCGCGCAGGAAGATCTTGGGGAAGCTGCATTATGGAAACCGTCCTCATATAAATAATTACTATATTGTGCAAGATATTTTAACTAAACGACGCTTTTATTTCAAACTGAATTTTAACGGCATCTATGTAGCGTAAATAAGGGTTTAGCTTTGTGTCAGGAGTAGGTACTTGACATTTAGTGTAATAATAATGGTTGTTAAGAATGTTATGATTCAGACACTCACGTCTTCATAGACGGAACTCAGTGTCACAAGAACTAAATGCTATGGTTAGATCGTATAGGAGGAAAGAGGAAAATAATGATGGATCGCGATGGACGCATCGCGTCTAACGTGATTCCTAAGATTTTCACCCGTTCCCTCTATGGGATTTTACGATCTACGTGGAAAGAGAAGCAGCTGGTGCATTCTATGTACTTTCTTTGCTCCCAGACTAGCATACTTAGTCAACAAAAATAACGGTCAGCAAGAAGTTGGTATTTGAGGTATATTCAAGAACAACAAGAACTAGTGGAAAGCGTTTATACTTGTAACTTGAAATGTCGAGCTAAATAAACTGTTTCATAAATTGCACAGTTTCAGGCACGTAGGAAAGTGTAAAATACAATAACTTGGAAGTTATTCCTGGCAAATACGACAGCAATTGTATATCGAAACGTCACACGACGTAAGAATTTGACGGATGATTTCTATTCAGTTTAATCCGCAAGGCACGGCGCGTGACAATGACGAATGTTTCGTACCTACTGCCAAGCCTTGCTATAATCTTCACGTTTGTAAGCTGGCGCAAGGCAATAGACGCGGCTGTTCCCCGTATATAACAGTTTCACATTACCAGGACATTCTATGGTATAATAAAGTCTATTTCTAAATTAAAACAAACATGTTCGCGGCTTAGGGGTGGCCCAAGGGGTAGCCCCGCCGCACCTAAACCTAAATTACTCCAAATTATTCATCCTACATTGGTTTTACTAATGCCGGTTACGTAACTTGGTTATGTACGGGAAACAAGCTATATAGACACAGGAGAGGAACGCTTGTGACGTATATTTAAAACTGTGGAATGAAGAACACAGTATTTATATTAACGTTGTTTATTCTGGAGTTCGGCTGAGCTCCAACCGACAAACCTTAATACACAATGTGACAACTTTTAACATAAACAGATCGTACACATTATTAACCTCGAGGAGATTTCTCCCACAAAAACTATGGCTGTTTTCGGGCAGAAAGAGATGCTAGATGCGATCAAACCAAAATGTTACACTTAATAATCCAATAACTATTTTTTTTACTTTACAGATTTCATACAGGTTTCTTCAGACTCATGATATAGGCGATGCGCCTAGCAACCCATTATTATTTTTTATTACCCTTTCCATCTTGGTTTAGGAACGCCCATAACCATGCTAAACGTGGCCTCAAAGTCTTGTTACTTTAGGCTCTGTCTACCCCGTAAGGGATAAAGACGTGATATATGTATGTATGTATTAATTGTAAGGGACCCGTTAGTAGCTTATAACATACGCCAAACCCGAAGCCTAAAACAACGTAAGTATTCTTCAAGCATGAACCTCAGGTTGTGGAGATGGTGCTTTCCGTTTTATCAGAATTGGGCCATCACAGATTAAGACCCAAGATAAAAATTGAGTGAGGTAATAACTTGAATTTTAATCCGGTGCTTTATCACTTTTATTAGCTTGTTAAATCACAAAAAATTATACTAAAATGCGTTGAAAAAATAAATATGAAATAAGTTGTAAGAATTGTTTGGATGTATGAAAGAAGTACCTTTAAGCTCAGATTGATTATATAAACATAAACTATTCTTTACTATACAGATTCACAGATAAGGTAATTTCTAAAATTATAGCTTTAAAACTGGGAAATGCTTGTCATTTTATTTATTTTAATAATATTCTGACAAAATCAATAAACAGACGCTAACTGTGTGTGGCTTCTCCGATTCTTCACAAACATTTCAACGTAGAATTGCATTCGTGTACCTACCCAAAAATTGTATTTACAAGCAATACGAATAAACAAGCGTGAACAAGCCACGTTTTACACCCAAAACAAAACGTAGAATTCACAACCGGAGTCAATAAACTTAGCGGGACTACGTTTGACGTATCGCCATAAAATATTTACGGCGGGTAGATACCTGAAAACCGCGTAAAGCGTTATAACGAGAAACATTTTAGTGGTTTTCATATCCCAGTACGCAAATAACTCGCATTTTATGATTCAAAGGGCACGCACTTGGAATCCTTAATTCCGTTAAAAAAAGGTGTCTTGAGCGCAAACTAAATGCTTCAAGGGATTCCGGGTATCTATTACCGGGACGTGTGCGGCCAGGACGATCGTAAATTTGTGCTTACTAAAATCCTCGCCAAACATTGTTTATGTACGTGGGATTTGCGCGTACGAGATCTTGATATCTTTAGTATAGCGGTACTATTTCTAATAGTATGCCCACTGCTTTATCTCCACGTTAATGGACCTTTAGAACCGTCACTCTTCACCCATTGTTGCGTCTGTAGGTACATAAGTAAAAACAAATATGGCAACGCTTCTGGTGGTGTAGCTCACGGCTGAACGTATAGAAAAAACAAATGAATCATTTAAAAATAAACTTTTTGTTACGTTACATCTAATACTTAGACTTTTTTATATCACGTGTTAGCTCAGATTCCAAACAAAGACGCTCGAGAAGCGATCTCCCACATCAAAACATTTTACTACTTACTACTTTTTTATTATTATATTAGCCATTGTGTGTGTGTGCTCGGCAAAGGCCACCCCTCTCGACCTCCACATCTCCCTATCCACTACTTACAAAGTTAAAATTCATGTTCTGAAACTATACACCAAACCCTACCGTTTGTTACAATCAATAAATCTATAGAACCACATAGCTAGGTACTACCAAATAATATCGAGTCTAACTAGTAATAGTGCTTCTCGAATCCCTTATTTGCTGTTGCTTTGATCAGATACGAATAAGTCTAGCAGAGTTGCTGTAATATTCCTATAATCCTTTGATTACAAAAGGACTAGCAATATCCAAGGCGGAATCTAACCGGAGTTATGAATTTCTACAGAGTTTGGCAGAAGAGTAGTCTTGTTTGTGGTTGTAATATAGCCAACCAACTTCAAAAAAGGCTAAGGTTCTCAATTCGGTATTTTTTTTACGTAAATGTTTAATTTCAAGCGATAGAACACAAACTTTATGACGGTAGTTGCCACAAGCTAGGTTTTAAGCTTTCCCTCAAATGTGTTACTTTGCGGAGGTCCGTATTAAAAACAAAAAATCTTTTTATCTTGCTACTCGACCCGACCACTTCTTAGTCCTCACATAAAACTATGTCCGCCCAAAATTGTCGCGTACTAATACGAAATCCTACACTATACATGGCCCAACATTGAATGTCCTCCAAAAACACTTCTTCTCGTCTTGTTTTCAAAAAAGGGCAGGTCAGGAGTACCCGTAGCCGACTTGCAAGTATGAAGAGATTGATGAATATGGATGAAGCAAAAGAGGTATGTCAGAATCGTAGCAAGTGGAACAAAGTAGTCTCTGCCTACCCCTATGGGAAAGAGGGGTGACTGTGTGTATGTATGTCCCCTAAAAACTTCTCATTCTATGTCCCACAAAGGGAAAGTCTCCGGCGTCAAGGTAATATAAGCCGGGTGTCCACCGCATCGCCTCGGCAGGTATTACGTCAACACTAGAGTGCATGTCGAGAGGATTGCACTCCTCTATAGAGTAGTGAGAAGGTCAACGCAAGCGGGCGGCTTTTTTTAAAGAAAGAAAGAAAAACATTTATTTACACACATTCGATACACGTAGATATAAAACACGGAGAAAATACAATATACTAAGGAATAGTCCCGATATGGTGTAAAGTGGACCCCACTCAGCATAATGTTGCGGCAAGCCGCAACGCTGTTTTTCAGTGGGACCCAGATAAAATTATAAAACTAAACACAAAAAACACATACACTTTGGCGACACGAACGCCAGTGGAAAGACTTCACAAACAAGCTGACAAATACACGGAAGTATGTATGGCAACACTCGATCAGTTCAATCGCATTAAACCAATTAAACCGAAACAAGTCAAGCCAAACGTTGGTTTTTTTGCGTTTCGTTCTTCACACATTGCTAACAAGCTCAGGATTTAATCGCGTAAAATATCGCTAAAACTACCACGACGTTTTGGCCACTTTGTCCCGGGAACGAGTAGCTTGAAGTGACGGGCGCACGTTTACCCAAGTGAATTTTTCGAACTACCCGCACTTGATTTTGTCTTCACCCGATTGTGACGAAGCCCAAAAGAAGGGTTGTGTTTGCCGCGTATTTATTTGTACTGGCATCTTATCACGTCGACTCACAATATTAACAATATCTGCCGATTTTTACGAAGATACAATGAAAATTATAATGCTTCTAAGCACGTTTATTTGTAGTCAGACGTTCAAGGACTCATTAGCAATTCAGTCTTAATTAATCTGAAACTGAAGCCTAAAATATTGGTTCGTCGACAAGTATTTTAAGCACAGCTTGATAATCTAGGCATATCTTAATTGATTTACTAAAATTTAATGAAGTAGACATTACTGCTGTGGTCCTGTGAGCATGGGCGTTGGGAGGCAACTAATGTAGACGAGTTTTGAGTTAATACTCCTTTATTATACTAGATGCTTACAGTAATATAGGTAAGTACTACATAAAAAAAAATTCTTTCTGCCACGTTTCTTGCGGCGCATTCTTCTTCGCAATGATGGTCTTTCCGAATGCGCGGTAATTTAAAAAAAGACATGTTAAAGAGCCCTTGACGGCCATATTGCAAAAATAAATTTTGAATTTTAAATGTTCATGCTGGGCGAGTGTGAGTGTGGCCCAGCTCACACTAAAATCCTTTGCCATATACTGAAAAGAACTAACCCATGTTTCAGCGGGTAGTTAAGTTAACTATCTGAACACCCCTATATTTTAATGTATTTTAACTTTTTAAATCATTCAATATTTGACGTTGTCAGTTATTGGTTTAAATTTTAAATTCGCCAAAAATATAATTTAATTTTTAACGCGTTTAATGCGTTTTTAGGATGAGCGAGCGGAGTTTTTCTTCGCTGTCGCCATCCATGAGCGTTGGTAGCGTTGTTGAAGTGGATGAGTCTCGTCGGGATTGTGGTCTTCAATATGATGCCTCTGAGGGCTTGGAGAAGCGACCGAGACTGTCTGGTGAGCAAAATGTTGATTTTTTGGATGGTGAAAATGATGAGGGCGCTGCTTTTACTCTAGTCACGCGTAAGAGACCCCGAACGCCGAACATCAAAATATCGGTGGTGGGCGAAGAAGAGGGTGTGGAAGTTACAGTGACAGGCCAAGAGGCTCTTCCCAAACAGATTGCCCTGGCGAAAATTCTGCGAGCTGAGGACATTTCTGGAATCCTAAAGATTAGGTACAAAGGCTCACAAAAGGCACTGATACTGTTTGATAGTAAGGAGCATGCCCAAAAGCTGCTGAGATGTCAAAAACTTATCGATTTGGGCTACAAGATACAATTAACAGAAACTGTAAAGTCGTATGGAATCGTTAAAAATATTGATTTGGATGTGGATGTAAATGACATCTTAACTTTTTTCAAAGCGGAAAATGTGGAAATTGTGTCGGCGATGAGGTTAAGAAGGCTTTCTGAGGATGGTAAATGGGTCGACAGTGAGACGATCCGTCTTTGCTTTGGAAGTTTATCACTGCCTTCACATGTCTACGGCTATGGTTGCAGGTTTAAAGTGGAGCCGTACACGTTTCCGGTTTCGCAGTGTTCGGGCTGCTGGAAGTTTGGGCATTTAGTTAAATTCTGTCCTACAAAAAAGATTGTTTGTCCCAAGTGTGGGTTGGGTCACGTTAATTGCGAAATACAGTCTTTTAAGTGTGTTAATTGCAAAGGGCCCCACATGTCGCTTGATAAATCGTGTCCCACATTTATTAAGGAAAAAGAAGTCCGAAGAATTATGTCTAAAAATAACGTAGCATACAAAAATGCTGTTTTGATTCATTCTCAAATGGCGAGTGCGCAGAAACACATTATAAACGATCACGCCTATAGCAAACCCGAGCGTTTCAGTGAAATCAGGAAATCTTTATACAGCGAGGTCCTGAAGACTCCAAGCCAAGCAAGGTTTACGGCCGAAGATACTACTATCCCTCTTGGTCAGACGACTCAGCAGTTTGATCAGGTTGTTTCTGACTCTTCTGTGCCTGCTGACAAACCTAGACTCATTAAAAGAAAACGTAAGAGACAAGCAAAGAAAAATCAACCAAACTTGACCTCGAAGACGGTGGTAGATGATAGTGGAGACTTTAACAATTTTAATACGGGAAATGATCAAGAAAAACTTCATGATGAAGAAAAGTCTTCATGCAAAAACTTTTTCAGAAAAATTAAAGATGTCTATAATTCGGAGGGCACTTTGGAAGACAAGATCAAAATCTTACTCAAAATTATAGTAGAAGAATTAAGTATTTTGGTTTTTAAGATGATGCGAGATGGTGATGTGCTAAATAAATTACTATCCGGTCTACTATGGCAGTAAATCTGAAAAGGATTTCTGCGCTTAATATTCTGCAATGGAACTCGCAAAGTCTTAGACCTAAGTTGGTTGAATTTGATCTTTTATTGTCACAGGAAAAGGTACACATTGCTTTAGTTTCTGAGACTTGGTTAGAACCGAACTCAAATTTAACCATTAGTGAGTATAATATTTTTAGAAAGGACAGGCACGATTCATATGGTGGCGTTTGCCTAATAATTCACAAGTCTATTAAATTGCAAACACAGTTATTAAGCTTGCCAAACACTGGTATAGAATGCGTATGTGTTACTCTTTTAAACTGCAGCGTGCTACAAAATGTTGTTCTAGTGTACTGTCCTCAGACTGTCAGGACTTCACAAGCAGATTGGGACTTCATATTTTCAAAATTTTTGTGTAAAACCTTAATAGCGGGAGATTTTAACGCTCATCACACTAATTGGTCATACAAGACTGATACAAGGGGTTCTCAGGTTGTCGATGCTGCACTAGACTCTGGATATATATCTCTTAATAATGGACAAGCAACTAGAGTCAAATCTGTAAACGGTATTCTACAGCAAACGTCACCAGATGTTTCTTTTGTCTCTACAGATGTTGCAATATACTTTACATGGAATGTCATTAGTGAAAATTTAGGTAGTGACCACTTGATTATTAAGTTGAAGGTCAATTATAAGGAGCCAATCGTAGAAATTAAGAAACGGAATTTTAAGTTAGCTAATTGGAGTTTGTATGGAGAAAGTGTTGATCAGAATTTAAACTATCCTGCGAATATTTCTGTTGTTCAAGATAATTATAATCATTTTGTAGATCAGCTTTACTTAGCGGCGGACAAAAGTATTCCTTTTGTTAAGGTGTGTCCGTACCCCAACATGAAATTTAAACCAAAGCCATATTGGAACAGTTCTTTATCTGAAATGGTAGCAGCTCGAAGACTTGCATTAAGTAATTTTAGAAAAAACCCGACCCCTCAAAATTTAAATATTTTGGACCAAAAAGTTGCTGCTGCAAAAAAGGCCATATTACGCGCTAAAACAGATTGCTGGCATAGTTATTGTAGTAGTGTAGATGAGTCAGTCTCGGCCTCGGATATGTGGCAGAAAATGCGTTGGCTGAAAGGTTTTAAGAAAGTAAATCACAATTTTTCTGAGGCAGATAAATCGATACTGCTTGATAGTCTTGCTCCTGATTTTGTGTTACCCCAAGCGCCTAGTTGTAAATCTAGAAATCCTGTATTAGAATCTAGATTTTCAATGCAGGAATTAAAAAATTGTCTTAAAAAAAAGGATACCGCTCCGGGAGACGATGCAGTTACATATTCTATGCTATATCATTTACCTGAACGTGGGCTAATGTATCTTTTAAATCTGTATAATCTAATTCTTGAAACTGGATACATACCGTCTCAGTGGAGAGAAATAAAAGTTGTTCCTATTCCTAAACCAGGCAGTAATCCTAGTTCTGCTTCCAAAATAAGACCTATTTCTCTAATATCCTGTCTATGTAAAACTTTACATATTATGATTCTTAAACGACTTGAGTGGCATGTAGAGAGGAACAATATTTTATCCCCGAGTACTTCGGGATTCAGGAGAGGCCAATCATCTTTAGACTGCTTGACTCGTGTTGTTTCTCACATTCAAACGGGCTTTACCTCAAATGAGTCCACTCTGGCTTGTTTTTTAGATATTGAAGGCGCTTACAACAATGTTTTAGTTGATAAATTAATTTGTATTTTAGATGAAATAGGAGTAGGCAAAATGATTTGTGATTATTTCTGGAACTTTCTTAGTGATAGAATTCTTATTATTCGAGATTGTAATAATAGTAAAGGTTATCTGTTGAGACACACTGGTAAAGGTTTAGCACAGGGTGATCCTATCTCGCCGATTTTTTTCAATATAGCTACTAGGAAACTCTGTCACGATATTAAACAGGTGCACATATGCCAATATGCAGATGACTTCATTCTTTTCAAAAGTAATTCGTGTCTCTTCCAATCTGAAATCGATATTCAAAGGGCCTTGGATGGTTTTGTTAATACGCTGTGCACTTTGGGTTTACAGCTGTCCGAAGCTAAATCAAAATACTGCATATTTAGCAGAGGACATAAACAACAAGTGGTAAATTTAAAAATAAATAGTATATCATTAATGCCTGTAGATTCTTACAAATATCTGGGTCTTTGGCTTGATAAGTCTTTACGTTGGGGAAAGCATATTAATGAAGTTGTGGCTACCGTCCAGAAAAGGTTAAACATATTTAAAGTATTGGCTGGTAGATCTTGGGGCCTTCATCCAAAACATTTGCGCAGAATTTACATTGCTTTAATTAGAAGTAGAATGGATTATGCCAGTTGTTTGTTTGATAATAGTGCTAAAAGTAACATTTGTAAATTGGACAAAGTACAAAATCAGGCGTTGAGGATGATCGGTGGTTTTATAAGAAGTACACCTATTCACGCTATGGAAAGTGAAACTTGTGTTCCACCTTTATTTGTAAGAAGACGATATCTCGCAATCAAGTATTGTTTGAAGACACTTTCTGTGGCAGATAATGAAACTAAGTTTCTTTTAGATACCTTAAGTTCGCTTTGTCAAGATAGGTATTGGATGAATAAAAAGAAGCCTCTTCTGGTTGTTGCTTATAATGATACTGCGGAAGAACGCATTTTTTCATCCAATCCCCTTCAAATGTTTTCTTTAGGTACATGGATGTCGAATATTGATATAGATAGTTTAGTAGCACCTGATTTGGACTGCGTTAAGACATCTAAAAGAATGTACGAAATTAATAATCTTAGAGCTAATGTGATTCTGGAGTTGAAGGAAAAATATAAAGATTGCTATGTGATATTCACTGATGGTTCTAAATCATCATTTGGAAGCGGAGCTGCTTTCTATGATCCAAATGTCTCAACACAAAACCAGAATAACAATGTTTTTAAAGTTTTGGGTAATGTTTGTGTTATGACAGTTGAACTTGTTGCAATCTCTTGTGCAATATCTTATATTCAAGGAATAGGTATTAAAAATGCTGTAGTATACACCGATAGTAAAAGTGCATTACAACATATAACCCGCTGTGTCTCTGGACACAGAGGAGTTCCTCTAGCATACGAAATTTTAGAGAAAATTATAAGATTTAATGATATGACCTTGAGATTGCAATGGGTTCCGGCACATATTGGTTTGCGAGGAAATGAGGAAGCAGATCGTTTGGCCAAACGGGGTATCGTGGAGGGTCATGAAATTTGTGTTCTTTCATATTATTTAGAGGCGGCTAGTAAATTCAAAGTTAAATGCCATGAAATTTGGAAGGATCATTTTAACGACGTGTCGCGAGAAAAGGGTATTTGGTATAAGTGCATTCAAAATGAACCTCCGCGTATACCATGGTTTCAAAACATTTCTTTAAGTAGAAAAAATATTGTTATTGCCCACAGATTGCGTACCGGACATGTTCCACTGAATAAGTTTGGATACCTGATGAAAAAAGTGCTTTCGCCAAATTGCGAAGTATGCGGTACCCTAGAAGATGTCCAACACTTACTAGTGGAATGTGTTCGGAATCGTGTTGCGAGGGAGGCGTTGGTTGCAGCAGCCAATCTGAATATGTATGACACGGGGATGTTTCTAGATATCTTAGCCCAACCGACCTCAGACGTCGCGTTGATGCTGTTCAGGTTGGCTGATGTGACCAACAATATGAGCTAGTGTAATATATTGTTCCACTTGTTTAATTCGCTGTTGCCTTATGGGCTAATGTGACAAAATGTACGAAGCCCGTTTTAAAATAAATAAAAAAAAAAAAAAAAAAAAAAAAACTTTTTAAATTGTGACAGAAAAAATGTTTCCATAAATTGACCAATGTTTAAAGTGTATGGCGTCAATGAGGTAACTTTATGTTGAACCACAAATTAAAATTAAAAATCTTTTAGGTGTTTTCGATCATACTAACCTAACCACCTGCTGAAAGGTTCCAGAACCATTCTAAGACATCTTATCGCCTCACCTACTTGAGAGGCAGGCCTTATATACTCCGAAATTCGATTTTCGAAGCTCGTTCCAAGCCGTTCCACTCGCGCTAATAGTCATTAATGTGCGAATGAGAGAGGTAGTAGGTACACGAAATTCGAAAATCGAATTTTGGAGTAGCCCCTCTGAGTAATGCCTGCGATTGTCGCAAGTCTGCAATGGTTAGGAAGGTGGCGACAAATTCCGGTGCCGTGCAAATGTGTTGCCCTGGGACGGCGTCACCTTGTAGAAACTGCATTATCATAGTATCACCTTTGTTGACAGTGCCAAGCTGCTATGGTTTTAATAAGGTCCTCGTATATTATTGCATGGTATCCGTCTAAATTTGATACAGAATACTTGCGCCCATTGATGCGGAAGTGGAAACAAGTAGTTCGTTCGCTATTGAGGGAAATGCTAACAGCAAAGGCAAACACGAAAACTTTAAGTAGTGTCAAAAGTTTTTATTTAACTTGCAATCTAGTGTGTATACTTAACTTTTGTTTTTTTTTTATATCGGTATAGGTCAATCCTTGCAAATCGAGTGTCACCCAAATGTGAATAGTAAACATGCAAACATACACAAATCACGTCTTTATTCCTTGCAGGGTAGACAGAGCCAAGGCAACAAGACCTAAAGGCCACGTTGAGCATAACTGTGGGCGTAATAGTAAACATTGAACATTTTACTAATTTATTTTTATATATCATGCTAAACGTAACCTTTAGCTCTTATTACCTTAGGATCTGTCTACCCCAGAAGAGATATAGACGCGATTTGTGTTTGTGTATGTACCTACCTATATATTTTATTAGGGCCCAGACCGCATTTTTAGGCAATCCATTAGCAATATATTTGGAAACGTTATTGTTCGTACAAAAGAGTTTTCTTCCATATAACAGATGGGCGAAGGGCAACCAATATTTTATACCAAACGAACATTATTAGACGACAAACATTAAATTAGGATAAAAACATTCGACCACATGAAAGATGCGTTGAAATAGTTCGTTCTGCTCAACTACCGATTATAGTATAATTAACTAATTCTAGTTCAAGACCTGTAATTTCACGACTCCGTAGCTCAATCTAGACGAGTGTCGGCGCGGAAATTTGGGAAAATCCTTGACAGCCAACCCTTTATGAAGCTGTCAGCGGCACGTCGACAACAGGAGGAATTTCGTGTTCGTAAAACAGGATCTTTCATAAAATTTTCGACAGCAAAATACCTTAATTATTTTAGAAAAAAAAGGACAACATATTTTGAGATAAGTACCCTCGAAATAAAATTTATCTGTATTCAAACATATTTACAAGATCTAAAAGTTGATATTTAAAAAACCTTAAACTACCTTAATCTAAACCTATATTTACAAATATCGCTCAGATCGTTGTCATTGGGCAAGGTGCTCATAATGCTGGCTGCGTTTCCTCTGTGGATAGCAATACTTATGGTGTTGCCCGAGGAAAGAGCCAGCTCTATGGTCACCTGTGGATATATTATATTTTTTATTTTATGTTTTAAAAATATTTTTTGCTTTGCGTCCCCACGGTCCCAGGGTCTCCGGTCTATTTGTAGTTGTAATTGATTAATATTAACATATTTTTGAGAATCTAGTTCCATTAGATCTGTACCCCAACCTACAGGATATTTTCTACATACAGGCGGTATTAAAGACATCGGAGCTGTTTAGTTTGTACAAAATATCTGAATACGGTTTGGTTGGGTATTATCGATTGTGTAGGTGTATTTTCAGATATTTTTGAGCTTGTAAACAGTTCGGATGGCGACTGTACACATATAAAAACAAAAAAGTGATTTTTTGCCGGGTCGATAGTTAGTGGCTGAACTATTTGAACGTGTTGCTTTATACTTATTTTTTTATTTTGTCATATTATGTCACATATTTTGCCGCCAATTAGTATAAAAGTTTCACATTGTTATCATGCTATGAACAATATTATTGTTAGAAAACCTCTATTTCGTTATACGGTGTTACACAACATGTTATAAGTACATTTTTCTAGTGCGAGAGCGTCTAAAATAATCTAAGTTGTAACAAGTTTTAGTGAATGTAACCCTGCTTTATAACTTTATAACTCCGGCGTGCCAGCACAATTAAATTAAAACAAGTTTTATTTCAACTCCACTCCTACATTGTACGGAATCAAACAGTTAGGAATACAAAAGACAGAACCCGAAGTTGCGGAGGCCAAGGGGTCTTTACCCAGCAGTGGGACGCCATAACAGACTACTAAAATGGGAGGTGTTATAGCATACGTTTACTGCTTAAGTTCGAAGCACTACAGCCTTCACAACAACCTTTATCACAAAATCAAAAGCCTAAACGCATTTCCGCCCCCAACTCTCGCAAAAACTGGACGCTACAACATTTATCAAGCACACCATAACTCATCGTTATCACGTCCCCACAATAATGTGTTTACATAAAAACTCTGCAATAGGATATGAAAAAAGTTCCATCACTTTAGGTATTAGTTGCGTCATAATTTCACGGCTGGTACACACGTCAGGAGTAACGCGGGTACCGACGTAAGGGCCTGTGTACATAGGCGATGTCATCTTAAACTGACAGCTTGGGGGAAAAACGACCTCGATTTTGGGTATGAATTGTTATAATGTAGGAGCGGAGAGGCGGTTTACTCGTATAGTGGAGATATACGGTTGTTGTTGAAGAAAATATATGTTAGAGTGCAAATTTATTTTTTTATTATGCTTACATTATTCAAAATCGTTATTAAAACATTACATTATGTAAATGTTCTAAACTTTCTTGTCTTCCTTTTTTTGACAATTGAAGACCTTTTCCCTCACAAAAAGTTACATTATTTTGTTCGTGTGGCGCAAATCGTTACACTTTCCATTAATAAACATGTGCATTAAGGTTCAAAAGTGACGAACGTTTCCTTACCCCGACTATACCTACATACATACAAACCGCCGTCTAGCCATATAGCCGAAGCTACTTTGGTTTATATTATGAAGTAAAGACATACCTTTTTTAAAGAAAGCAACAATATAAATTGGCTAAGTAAAGTTTTTGGAAGAGGTGCAAATTATATTTTTTTTCGATAGTCGACGTCTTAATAATCCAGGAACTGCAGCTCTTTTATTTTTATTCCCTATTATTAATGAGATATAATTTTTTAAATGCTCGATATGACATTTGTGAGATTTAACGGCCGAAAAGCTCTGTTGCCTAGAACTAGCTTGTAATAAAAAAAAACTACGTCAACTGTCACGTTTGACGTTGTCAAAAAATAATACCGCGGTTCTGTTTATTTGCGTTTGCGTGTAATCAGTGTTAGCAGTGTGTTTTTTAATGATATTTCAACGACCTCAGCACAACCCCTGGACTTTCGATATTGCCGCACTTCTCTTCGACCTTTGCACGATATTTGGACTACGATTTCAGCTACTTTCGACGACTTAGGCACTGCTTCTTGGACAACGTTTTTCTGCTTTGCGACGACCCCCGCCTTGACTTTTGGACTGATTTTTATAATACTGAGGCTTCGCTATTGATCACAAAATGAGCGAATTTGTACGAGCGGATTCAAGAAACTTGCCACACATGGATATGTTCATGATAATGGAATATTTCCACACAAACGATAAGCACAATGTTGCTGAAATAAGAGGTGTGAAGACACTCATGTACGTACTGGCGAATTTCACATACATTCTGATGCATATAATAATTAATTATGATTACAAATATTTAACATGTATATACATAGTGTATTGTTGTGCATCAAATTAAATCAAAATCATTTATTTGGTTATAAATAAGCCGGGCACAGGCAGTGGGACATAAATAGGCAGATGATAATGATGAAAGATCTTGTGTTATAATGTTTTCCATTGCATTTTAGGTCATCCAGAGGTGGTTATGTTGATAATGCAGTAGGTTATGTTGAAATTAAAAGAGGGAGCACTGAATGCGTTGTCAGGGCCAAAGTTGTTCCGGAGCACAAAATAAGGATGAAATATTATCTTGTGACTATTCATTTAGAAGAGGCGAATAGTAATATAATTGATGCAACATGTGATGGTTGTCCTGCATCAGCTGGTAAATACTTACACTATAGAGTAAATATTTATGGTTAATGAGGATTATAAATATTTTCATTGATTTGTTTTACTTTCAGGTGGATGTAAACACACATTGGTGGTGTTATATTGGTTACAAAAAAAATCTACAGAACCATCATCTACATCCATAGAATGTTATTGGGCTAAACCACGATTAGCCAGTGAGGGAACACAGCCAATATCCTCCAAGGATATTTTTCCATCCAAGAAAAGAGGAATAGAACTAGGACCAAGAGATCCGGAGAAACTCAATGCATTTTATGAAGAATGTAAGAAAAGAAAAATTGGGGACTCTCTGATTTTGTCATTTTTACCAGATCATGATAATGGTTTGACAAAATGGTGTATATTTGACATGATACTTGATTTTGCAACTAAAACTAATAATCACAGTTTTGAATATTTTAAAAGTAACGTATCTGTGCCTCAATCTGTGCAAAATCAAATAGCAAAAAGCACTAAAAAGCAGGCAGAGTCAAAGTTATGGCATAGCATAAGACAGGGCCGAATAACAGCATCAAAAGTACATGAAGCTTGTCATTGTGACACACCTGATGGCTCTCTTGTGGAACAAATTCTTGGTGATTACAAGATTTATGATACCAAAGCAATGAAGAGAGGAAAAATATTAGAAAAACCAATAATAAAAGAAGTTGAACGGCTATTGGGGGTCCACATTGAAGAATGTGGATTTCACTTAATTAATTTTTTTAGTGGAGCTTCGCCTGATGGTGTAGCCAATGACTTCATTGTTGAAGTAAAATGCCCTAGCACTGCTAAAACCGTGAAAAACTATCTAGATAAAAATAAAATAAAAGAAAAATTTTTGGCTCAATGCCAGTTCCAAATGCTGGCCACAGGATATAAAAAGTGTGCTTTTTGTGTTGCTGACCCAGATTTCGAACACAACAAAAAAATCGAAATAAAATGGGTTAAGTTTGACGTGGCTTATGCCAACAATTTGTTAGAAAGATCAGAAAAGTTTTGGAAAAATGCGATTTATCCCAAAATTTTACTTAACGCTTTGTCCTAAATATATTGGAGAAAAATCCCATGATAGCCAGACCTTCGTCATAGTATAAAGGAGTTTCTCTATGGATGCCTTTAGCCGTTATACTATACTAGCTGACCCGGTGAATCTGTTCCGCGTTAAATTTGAAAAATTCCAGTGGTTTGGGCTGTGCTATCCTGCGGGAACTATGCAATTTTCCGGGATAAAAACTATCCTATGTTCTTTCCCGGGACTCAAACTATCTGTATACCAAATTTCAACCAAATCGGCCCAGCGGTTTAAGCGTGAAAAGGTAACAGACAGACAGACAGAGTTACTTTCGCATTTATAATATTAGTAAGGATAACAAAGGTCTGACTACCATGGGCTAAATCTGTACTAAGATAGACTAAGTTCCGAAGGATGTTTCATTTTCATAATATGAGGACCCCATTCTGACTTCTGATGTGTGTTATCATGAACCCCAGCTAAAATATGACTTTATGTAGAAGAGGTGCAGTCGAAACCTTACTCATACGTCCAAAGAAATCATTGTGTAATTTATGATAAAAATGTTCCACAGAGGTATGCAATTCTGTTTGTTCAACTGTACAGTATTAGGCTCTGTCTACCCCGCAAGGGATAAAGACGTGATTTATGTGTTGTGTATGTGTGTACAGTATGGTGATTTTTTTCTTATATACCACATCAGGTTTCGTTGGATAGGTCTTTCAAAAAGATTTTTGTTAAAAAGTCTATATTTATAACTAATTTGTACATTTTAAAATAAAACAAAGCAAAAATTATTGTATTTTTATTATGTCGCCTTGCAAATTGACTAAAGCACATGCTATAATAACTGCTTCGTCCACATATCTGACATGGTTATGGTTTATAACCGAGTGAGGCTTTAAAAAGGCAAATTCCCTCAATCTCCTTATCACACGTTCCACATGTATCCTCAAGCTGGCAATAATTTTGGTTTGGATCACCTCCTTTTTGGTTGGCGTTTCCTGTGAGGAAACACTTGGGGGCCGAAGTAGTTTCACGTCTCTGCGATAGGAGAGTTTCTATGCCTTTGAAGCCTCGATCGGCTAAAACCACAGCCCCCGGAGGAAGAATATCGACAAAGCCACTACATTCAGTAATAGCTTTGTCAGAAATCCTTCCTCCATAACCCTTCGAAATATAACATATGAAGCCATTTGGGCAACATGCAATCAAGTATTTTAATGTGTTGCATGATTTATACTGTGACCATGTCCTTGATTGCATAACAGGATTTGAGGCTTTTTCAATCTGGATCTCGAAACAGTCAAGTATGCATTGTACGTTAGCAAACCTCACTTTAAAAACAGGGGGCAATGTTTTTTTAATCATGATGGATTCTGGCAGGTATATAAACATTTGTAAATAAGTTGCCAGATGCGGTATACAAATTCTTAACAGCTCTTGCAATGTCACTTGACTTAAATGAAAGTGATGACTTATTCTTTGTATTGTGTCATTTTGCTTTAATTTAAATAAGGTGATAATGACATGCAGGGGGCGTAATTTGCATTGTTTGGCTAAAAAAATTATCAACCAAAAATATGACTTAGGAAGACCAAGATACATTTTGGGGTTTTCCTTAATAATTCTTAAGATATGTGTACGTCCTGACATATCATTCCCTTCCTTTACTGTCTCCTTGGTTGAGCTTGACGATGAGGGGCTAGAGGGTTCATATAATGTTGGTGTTGATGAACGACTTGCAGTTGAAGATGATGGCTTGCTTGGCATGATTTTTTCAGCAATAAGTGAGACATTTATATTAGCTGAACAGGCTACACATTTTACTGATGGTTTCACCATAACGGCTTTGTTTGAGTATATGATTTGGGTCTGAGTTGAAGAATCACACTGGAAAAAAAGAATCAAATTAATTTTACAAACTAGCCCTTTATAATAACAACTAGCTTTTATATTGTTTTACACTTTCACAATTTTGACAACTTTTTACTATGTAGGGTTTTATGGTTCCTACCATAGAAAAATTGTTATCGCTCAATCGGTCACTTGATTTTTCTTTTTATACAGGTACATAATTTTACCTTTGAATATGGATTGGTCCCATGTTGCAGTAACTGCTTTGACATAGTAGCCAGATCTTTTGTGTTTTCCAGTGGCTGTTCCGTTAGGCTGCTTTCATCATTCGACATTTCCTAAAAATAAGCACATAATTAAGTACATATGAGCATCCATTTAACACTTAATTTTTTGCCTTAAGAAGACAGGAGAAGATTCACCAAATAAAACAATAGGTGTAGCAATGAACTAAGGTGTAAAAATTGATTTATTTTTAGTAGGTAACTGTACAATAGGCAAGGGATAAATATCCTGTGTTTACGTTCATAATAACACATTGAACATTTATATAAACTTGTTAATTAATATAGTGGAGAAAAATTACAAATTATAAAATAAGACACCTAGCTGATACTTACAATCTCATTGTATGTTTTGGTTAATATCAAGTTTGCAGTATTTTTTAGGCGTAACTTGCCAGATTTACTTTTGTAGCAATCTTCCTCAATCTGTAAATATAAGAAAAGCATTTTACTACATTCAATACTCTTAATTTCTTACAGCGACATTAACTGCAATATACTCACATTGATATGTTCCTCACAGACATACAAGTTCCGTTTCGGACAGTTGATATCTAGAGTTCGGCACCAAGTCGCTTGTAAAGCCTTTGGTAAGCTCAAATACACGGAATTTGGAAAATCCCGTCTATACTTCTTACACGACGGTACAAAGCATTGGAGTACATCCCTGTAATACTTCATTTCCTCTGCAGTGCTTTGGGGATCGACCAAATCCATTATACTCGTGTAGAAGTCCAAAAGTCCAAGAAGCAGTGCCTAAGTCGTCGAAAGTAGCTGAAATCGTAGTCCAAATATCGTGCAAAGGTCGAAGAGAAGTGCGGCAATATCGAAAGTCCAGGGGTTGTGCTGAGGTCGTTGAAATATCATTAAAAAACACACTGCTAACACTGATTACACGCAAACGCAAATAAACAGAACCGCGGTATTATTTTTTGACAACGTCAAACGTGACAGTTGACGTAGTTTTTTTTTATTACAAGCTAGTTCTAGGCAACAGAGCTTTTCGGCCGTTAAATCTCACAAATGTCATATCGAGCATTTAAAAAATTATATCTCATTAATAATAGGGAATAAAAATAAAAGAGCTGCAGTTCCTGGATTATTAAGACGTCGACTATCGAAAAAAAATATAATTTGCACCTCTTCCAAAAACTTTACTTAGCCAATTCCTTGACATTTAATTTTAAGCGATGATGTAATTTTATATTGAATGATTAAATAAAAAAAACAAAACAAAACAAACCAATTAATACGACGCTCATTGCGATCTTCCTCCATTCATAAACAAACTTTCGATAAACACTTCAAGAATTTTAGACTAGATGCCCAGGGAAAAAAAAACATGTGAAATGAACCAGCGTGAATAACGCTTACAAGGCTGTTACTAGGTATATCATAAAATAACCCTGAGCCGCTATGCCGTCATTTCTGAGCGGTACAGGTTTTTTCTCATACATGGAAAAAAATGCACTAACTTCTAGCACCACCACCTTAAAGCGGCACTAGGTTTTTCGACATTTATTTTTAATCATCTGTAAGCTATAAAAAGGCCGTAAATTAATTATTAGTCGTAATTATTTTCCTCACTTGTACCTGAGAAATTCCATACCTGTACCGCTCAGAAATGGCGACATAGCGCTCACAGTTATTTTGTGATATAGTAACAGCCTTCTAAGCGTTATTCACGCTGGTTACTTTCACATGTTTTTTTCCATGGGCTCGTAGTCGTAGCGGGCACTTTTAATGTTTCTTGGAAAGCACTATGTGTTTGTTACGTCATTTATTTGTCCTGCCACAGGAATAATTCATTCCTCGGTACCCCGCTAGGCGGCGTCCGTCGCCTACGCAGCTCGTGTCCATAGCAACTTGCAGCGCTGCCTTCACTTCACTCGAACACGCTGATACGAGTATTTCGTGGTTTATGCAAAAAACTAGATAGTAAAAAATCATAGAGAAAAATCTGTAAATTAAAGATATAAAAAAAGCGGTTTTGAAACGAGGACCGAATAAAATTTCAGTGGTTTTAGATTTTCTCTGACTTTATGTCTATATTCTCACTCTGTTTATCAATGGTTATCTTCGAACCTGCTAAACACAGGTAGGAATATTAAGTTAAGTTGTTAAGGAAGGAGGTTCTTCTATTCCACCGTAAAAGTCAAACTTGTTTATTGTATGGTCAAACTTCACAAATGTGATCATGAACAATAAAACAGTAAGTCAAACTTGTAGCTAGGTTTTATGCATCTTTTGTTTTCAAAAGTTCTAAGTGATTTATTTTTCATAGCTACTCGCGGTGTACTTGCCTCGTTCAAGTTTCTGTCCAAACCAACAAACCAGTTCAAGTAATCCTAAACTTTCGGAAATCGGATATTTTAGAAGCTTTTATTTAACTTGCAATGTTTGTCCTGGGGCCTTACCTTGACGTCTTATTCCGATTCAATTCCGACTCAGTTCAGGTTTTAGCTGTCATTTTAGTATGGATCTGATAGCGAGCGAACCTAAACTGAATCGGAATTGAATCGCATTAAGACGTCATGGTAAGGCCCCTGTAGTTTAAGTACGTCAAATCTCGTAAGTCGAATTTCACCTACTTCCAATGAACGGATCGATTTTAAATTTTTATTGTAATAATGCACATTGGATAATAATACAAAATATATATATATAAGATAATATAATTAAACGATTTTAGTGATTATTATTTGTGGGGGACGATTCGACTAGTTTCTATCTTATTACTAACGAAGACCAAATAAAATGTCAAGACGGAGACAAATGGGGAAGAGAAGCCGGTTTAAACCACGCCTTAGCATGTGTGCAGTAGCACGCACACAAACACAACCAAGCTTTGCCAAGCCAACTGGTTGCGGCACGCACGCACACACGCTCGGCAAATCTTTTCGGTCCTAAGCCTCTAGTGTAAGTTTTCGCATATAAAAACGTCTCGAACGCGTTCACGTGTACGTCTCAATAACTACGGAATAATTGGCAGCGCCACTTGCGGATCAAATCGGCAACGAACTGTATGCTTAATGTTTTTCGGTCACAAAATACGTCTTGAACGCGTTTACTATGAGAACAGTTTGTTGCTGATTCGATCCGCTAGTGGTGCTGCCAATTTATTCCATAGTAATGGGGGCTATCGCGTATGAATTTGCCACTAGAGGCTCTAGTGTCGCGTGAGGTCCAATAACATTCACTTTTCACTGGTTTTGGCGGGCTTCGTGACACAAATTATAATTTCTTTTATTTATCTGTTGAAAAGTGATCTCCTTCGTGAAATTATCGCAAATATGGATTACTAGCTTTTGCCCGCGCCTTCGTCCGCGCAGATAACGTCAGAGTGACGACATAAAAAAAAATATTTTTAAATAAAAAGTATCCTATGTTACTTCTAATACCTCCAAAAACACGTGTACAAAATTTCATGATGATCGGTTGAGTAGTTTTCGCGTGAAACCGTAACAAACAAACTTACATTCGCATTTATAATATTAGTAGGATTTGGCGATGAATGTGAACGGTTTGAAAGAGGATTTATTTTTTCCGAATAAAACGGATCTGCACAACATTGCCGCATAGTTACTCGATATGATGATAGTTATTTATAATTAATAAACTTAATGACATTCAAGATTTAAAACTTTGTTAAACTTTGTTGTGTCGGCGCCGATCTTATAAGGTCGCCTTTGACAGCTATACCTTCTGGACTTTAGTCAACAGTGGCGCCAACTGGTGAGCAAAGAAACGATAGTCTCCATTGAGACATTTGCGTGAACGCGTTCGAGACGTTTTTATATGCGAAAACTTGCACTAGAGGCTCAGAGATCACATGATCTTTTTCAAGGGCGAGCGCGTTCAGGGCAGAGGGGATCTATTCCAATCACATCGTGAATTAAACTGTTTATTTTCTAAATACTAAAATACAGTGCTTCAATTTTCTTAATTTTTCTCAACAATCTTCGTTTTTCAATATGACTGACGTCCTGGCCCCTATATAACCAACTCGACAATTGTCAATACGAAGCCAACCGTCGTAGCCTCTCGTCGAGTTTGTAATGCAAACAGAATTGTCAGTTATCACCGACAATTGTCGCGTTGGTGAAATAGGAGCCAGAAGGAATACTAAACTTGCCGAAAGATATTAAGAAAACAGTCGTGGTAGCCTAGTGGTTTGACCTGTGGCCTCTCAAGTAGAGGATGGTGGGTTCGAATCCAGGGTTTTTCGGAATATGTGCCAAATTACATTTGAAATTTACCATGAGCTTTTGAGCATGAGGAAACCTGCACTCATCTGCGATGCAATTCAATGGTGTGTGTGAAGTTCCCAATCCGCACTGGGCCCGCGTGGGAACCATAGCCCAAGCCCTCTCATATGCCTCTCATTCTGGCCTGTGGGCAGACAATGGGACGAATATAGACTGGAGGTTGGTGATGATGGTTTAGAAACTGGAATCACGGACGAGGATAGAATATTTTATGAAGGCTTACCGCAGTCCTGTATATCCTAAAATCCGGATGCACCTGGCGTGTTAATTACACCGGAACTTAGTAAAAGTTGGCTTCGCGGCCGCGCGCGGAATTCAAATGCGAGGAGCGTGTGAAGCGGAACCCAGAGCAAATTCATTTAAAGTAAACGCTTGCAGTTTCTACGGATCCCTAGTAATATTATAAATGTGAAAGTAACTCTGTCTCTTTCACGCCTAAACCAGTGAACCGATTTTAATGAAATTTGGTACAGAGATAGTGCCAGTCCCGGGGAAGGACATAGGATAGTTTTTATCCCGGAAAATTGACTAGTCTCCGCGGGATAGCGGCGAATTCTGTGCAGACGGAGTCGCAGGTAACCGCTGGTAATGTAATATGTACCAGTAAATAACATGCTAGATACAATGTGAAGATAAATACAAAAACTCTTTCAATATTTATTTATGGAAGCAGCATTAAAAATGAGTTTGTATTCAAAGAATCACTCATCATCGTGTAGAAAAGGAGGTATTTTTAAATCATACACAAGTACCTAACCTGTTTTCTCGTACGGAACTCTTTGTGATTTTGTGTTTGTCTGACTTCGTTTTTTTCCAAATTACATACGATATTACGTAAATAACATTTGCTTGTATCGTTTCTGGGCTTTATAAAATGCAAACGTCATGTCACCTATACGCGTATACCTACAATAAGACAATTGCGCTTGTTCCCCGTCCATAACTATATTTTACATTACCAGGACATTCTAATGTAAAATAAAGACTAATTCTAAATTAAAACAAACACGTTCGCGACTTACACTGCTGCACCTTAACCTAAATTAATCCAAATTCATCATCATACATTGGTTTTACCAGTGCCGGTTATGTAACTTGTACAGGGAACAAGCTGACAATCGTTATTTTTTTTTAATTTGCTTGAATTTATACTGTACCGTTTATATAAGGTTGTCGTTTAAAATTATTTTGTGAACTAGTAAAAAAACGATGCTACATAAAATTTTAGTAACTTGACGGAAATCACCATTTAACACAAAAAAACAATACCTGAAGACATCAATGTAGAAAAAAAAATTTTTTTCGGGTCTTTTCCAATAAATCCACTCATCGATTTCAATAATTTTGGAAACAAAGCGGCCATTGTCGACCCTTTTAGCAAATTGTTCCTTTGTCGAGAGCTTCGCTTTCCGCCCAACAATATTATATTGTTTTTCCTGTATCAATAACAATACAATCTTTTACTTTAAACACTTTATTTGAGTTGAGCGAGCTTTGCTCGTTTGATTTTAAACTAAAAGAGGTGGAGGTAAAAGATTTATCAACAATTCCACTGTAAACCTTAACTCCAAGCACCCTTAAGCCTTAGCTCCTTCTTAGGGATAAGTTCGCCTTTGTACTATTTTCTCTGTATTTCTGTATTTTTAAAATTGTTATGTGCAATAAAGAGTTTACATACATACATACATACCTTAACTCCAAGCAGAATCTATCTATCTGTCTATCTACAGCCATTGTCCGTCCACTGCTGGACGTAGGCCTCCCTCATATTGCGCCAACTTTCGCGATCCTGGGCTTCCCTCATCCAGCCACTGCCAGCTGTCCTCCTAAGGTCATCCGTCCAACGCGTCGTCCCACACTACGCTTTCCCAAACGTCTCCACTCTAGGATACTTTTGCTCCAACGGTTGTCAGTTCTACGGCAAACGTGACCAGCCCATTGCCATTTCAACGTACTAATCCTTCGGGCTATGTCGAATAATATCTCTAAGCAGAATAATATCTCAATACATCATTCATGTTTTTTCCATTAACATTTAAATGTCTAAGAAGCTGTATATATTTACATGCAAAGTTGTAACTGTACACGTTTGCCATCTTTTGATTTCTATGCATACCTACATACATAATCACGGCACCCCTTAAGGGGTAGATAGGGCCCAAGGTAACAAGATCTAAAGGCTACTTTTAGAGTGATTGTGGGCGTACAGGTGAAAAAGGAATCAAAATAGTGATGGGTGTGATTTCTATGTTTTCGTGATAGGTATATACCTATTGTTTATTTTATTAGATTTCTGACAATAAGAAAATCACTCACAGCGAAACTTAAGGTGCTAAATTGTGCAAAATATAAACGTAGCCATTTATTTCAATCTTAAATAAAATTTTAACACGAGGCGCAGTCTTTACGGGTGTTAATAGTTTTACTGTTACTTCCAAATTATTGCTGCAGATTCATAAAGCCGGCTAACACTAAAAAGCACCTAAAACGTATCATTCTGTTGAGCCTGCTATTCCAGTTTCGCAAATGGGGTGAAACTTCATTTTTGTTGCGTTGTACCTACTTTGTTGCTCTATGTTAAGACATAAAAGCAAATGACGCTATGCGACCCAACGCGGGAAAGTAGAAAAATATGGCCGTAGATTCGAAAATATTTACAACATAAATAAATAAAATAAATAAATATCTTGGGACAAATTACATCAATTGAACCAGCCCCAAACTAAGCAAAGCTTGTACTATGGGTACCAGGCAACGGATAAACATACTTATAATAATGTAGATAAATACATACTTAAATACATACAACATCCATGACTCAGGCACAAACATTCAACAACTGTCTGCCCCTACCGGGATTTGAACCCAGGAACTCTAGCTTCATAGTCAGGGTCACTAACCACTAAGCTATCCGGTCGTCATGTGTACAGTTACAAATCTGTTGTAAGAAAAGGCCTGATGAGGGCAAATGAAAAGGTGACAGATGAAGACAAACAAATGTTATGGTGCTCCTACTACGGAGTTATAAAAGTGTTGTATAACGTTATAAAATAAGATAACATTCACACATCACTCATTTTTTTATAACGTTTTGTTACAACTTGTTAGGTGTTTTAAACGCTCCCAACACTGGTAAAAATGTATCATATCTTGTAGTCGTATAACAACTGAGTATAAAAAAAGAAAGCTTTGCTTTTATAAGATTTGTATAACCTTTGTGTAGGAGCATTATAATTGTTGACAAAAGTTGTACAACCGTGTACATTAAATATTACAATGTAAGGCTTTTGTTACAATTAGCGATAAAACGTTATAAAACAAATATTTTACAACGTTATACAACACTTTATAACTCCGGTGGAGCACTACCCGCGCTCCAAATGGACATGACTAAACAGTTTAAGTGCTCGCACAGACCTAAACTACGCTCTGACGTATAAATGACTAAACGGCTAAAACAGCCGTCCCGATCTGAAACTACCCGCATCTCCGATCGGGATTCAATTTAAATTCCTCAATAGGCGTCTGGGACCGATACGTCGGTGGTCCGGCACCGGACGTGACGTAGCCCGGCCGCAACCGGAAATGGTCCGCCATTTCCGGCGGAAGCTCTCGTCGCATGTGGCGCCACGGTTGTGCTCTTGTGGCGACACTTCCGCTCAGTCATTTCGTGCTTGTTGCGTCTGTAATTAATATGGCGCGCGCGTCCTGCAGCTATTGGCCGATTTGGCGTTTGGTTTTCATTGGTCTGTTCTTCAGTCGAGCATATTGATTGATTGAGAGCATAGGTGTTTAGAGAAGGGGCCTTACCATAGCGTCTTAGTGCGATTCAATCCGAACCAAAGTTGTATCGATCGCTGTCAGATCCATACTAGAAATGTCAAAAATGACAGCTAAAAATCGAAATTGAATAGTAGGTATTACGACGTCATGGTAAGGCCCCAGATGTACTTCTTTAACTAATACCCAAATTTTTTGATATAGTCGAAGCAAGTTAACTTAGCGTTTGAAGACTTCTCAATAGGCAAACTGCGTAGCTTCTAAACTAAACGTTCAAAATTATTGCACCGTGCACCGTGACCACAGACCTGTACATCTAAGTGGAGGACGCTAGTCCTGCATGTATTAAAAACGTCCTAACTATTTTTTTGTACGCGAAATACTCAATTGGACAAACTCCTTTAAAATATATATGTTATGGCACAATTAACACCAATTTTCGCACAAAGACTCGCAATTGCGATATAACGCAGGAATGCTGCCTGCGTGATGGGGACCCTACCTAAGGGTCCAAATTAATTTTAATTTTTAACATAAGTTTTATTTTACTAAGTTATTTTAAGGTAGCCTTAGTTTATATTTTAACTAACACCAATTGATATATCCTAAACTAAGCAAAGCGCTGAGTATGGATACCAGGCTACGAAAAAACATAATTGTATAAATAAAAAATTATATTTATACACAAAACTTGAGAGCAAATATTTGTGTTCTTCTCTATAAATATCTCTTCAACTGGATATCGAATCCGGGATCTCGAGCTTGATATTCAGATTCTCATCATCTGCTCTCCAGCCTTTATACATCCCATTGGCCGCCCACAGGCCAGAATGAGAGGGCTATAGTTCCCACGCGGCGGCTATAGTTCCCACGCGGGCCCAGTGGATTGAGAACCTCATACGTATGTAGAATAGCTTTTCATAGGTGTGTTCAGGTTTCCTCTACACCGAAAAATATAATTCAAATTTTCGATTTTATATTTTCGCAAATAAATTCAAAAAATATTGAGATGCTATTTTAAGTCCACGGCCCTCTATTTTATAGACCATAAATATACCATCAAGTTACCCCAGCAAAATCAAAGTAACTTAAATTTACCAACTGCGCTTCACAACATTTGAATAGCATCGCTCTCGGAGACGCATTGAACACGAGATATCGGCAGAGCGAAATACCTAATTATGCACTTGGGCTGCTGCAGCGGCACTATTCAAAGATTTTAAGGCGTAAAGTTAAACAATATTGATGCAATTCAAATTATCACCTTTACCCATACGCTAAATCTTTACCCATATTTAAATCTATGTTGAAGGAGCACTATCTGTCATCTTGTGCATGAATCTTGTAGCTTGCTTTTTGAGCTATGTGGATATGTGTCTATTTATATCTCCATTTGCTATAAATATGTGTTTCATGTATAATATATTATGTATTTTCTGTACTTAGTATATTAATTATATATTCTAAATTGCAACACCTGCTCAGATCTGTTCTGTCCTCCAGTTCATTATGGCTGCCTTGGTAGAGATCGCTCTGCAGCGATAAGGCCGCCTATTGTACAACCTTTTAATATTCTGTCGACCTTTTTTCTGTTTATGTTGCTATAATGTAGTGTTCAATAAAGAGTTATTGTATTGTATTTATTATTATCTGATCGCAGGATTTTATGCAAGGTTCGTCCGGAGCGCTATCACCATCTTACTCTCTATTCTTGCCGCCGAGCGACACTTCCGTGCGTACTCTGGTGTGGAGAGTAAGAGAGGTGACGAGATTACTGTCACACGAGATGTTCGATCTTAGCTCTCTAGGCTGGTAACGCATCTGCAACCTACTGGCGTTGCGTATGCTCATACGTAAGTAGGTAGTGGCGTTCACGTACCCTCACTTGTTTGCCATTAGAAAATATCATTATAGGAATTATTATCTATCCAAATCATTTATTAACAATTTCACAAACTTACATAGCAGGTATTTATTAGTTTGTTTGTTTTAAATCTTCTTCTTACTAATATTATAAATGCGAAAGCTTGTAAGGATGTATGAATGTTTGTTACTCCTTTACGCCAGAACGGCGGAACAGATCTTGATGTAATTAGGCATGAATATAGATTGTAATCTTTGCAGACGAAGTCGCGGGCAACAGCTATCCCTACTAATATTATAAATGCGAAAGTAACTCTGTCGGTCTCAACCACTTTAGTTGAAATTTGGTGTACAAATAGTTTGTGTCCCGGAAAATTGCATAGTTCCCGCGGGATAGCGACAAGCGACTTCAGCGCAGACAGAGTCGTGGGAAACCGCTAGTATTGTACAAACAGGAATGCAGTATTCAGCTACGAGAACTTCAAATAACTATAAATTAAACTACGTAGTCGTTCTAACATACCTTAATAGAAAGTTCACCCTGGAATCCATGTTGTACATAGTAGACACCGTAAACAGACTAATCTGTCAACATTGATAGCTGTTACGGCAGAAAACGGATAGTCTGTGGCCGCAATGGGCCATAGCCTGCCGGAACGGCCTGTTCGCCGGAAACTGCAACTGTTATTGTCCTGCAACTGACAAACGATTAATAAATTTCTATAAGTATTTTAAAGTTTAGAAAGCAAATAAAAACCGACCCGATACGAGTCAGATTCGGGCACCAAGGTTTCCGTGCAATTCTGTGGGAAAGTAAAAAGTTCTATAAGAAAATATGTTAATCTAGTGTTAGTAGAGCCCTGCTTCTATGCAACATTTAGGCACTGTGAGGTCATTATATATTGGTTAGATAGATATATTGGTAGATTTAATTCCACTGCATTGTATATAGAAAACACCACAGTATTTTCTGATTGCGTTGACTCAGAAGTTTAATTTTTTCGCTTCTCGAAGAGTCTTGACTTGATAGACGGACGGTTGTCCTAAAAGTGATATTATAACGGTTTAAATTTTATAGATGGCTGTTACCTTAAATAAGTTGAAATCGCATAGGTACCTATAGTGAGTGAGTTCAGTTCCCGTGGTAACACCGCTATCAACTCGGAACTATTCAAAGTTTCACGACACGCTTGAGGTTTTCGCTACCTGGTGCCATACACAAACAAACGTACGAGGTGAATTAAACTGTTTCGTCGGTACATTTCCACGATCAAAATGCAATTAAGTAATAAAATAAAGACTACTCCTGACATCATAAAAAAAAATTAAACTGTTTAAAATATTTACAATTAAAAAAAGACTATCCGATACTCTTTTGGCGTTCTTAAAGACTTATAAATATGTACAAAATCCTCAGTGCGTGAGTCTCGCACTTGACCGGTTCTTGATTTAATATAACCAGCGTTTTCGAAAAAAAAACATCGTTGTCAAGAACAATGCACCGCAAGATATTTACATTAACACGATAAAAAAACAGATTCAATGGAATACAATAATGTACCGCAATGTTGCCTGCGTGATGGGGACCCTACCTAAGGGTCCAATTGTATTTTAATTTTTAACCTAAGTTTTCTTTTACTAAGTTATTTTAAGGTAGCCTTAGTTTATATTTTAATTAATACTTTTGTAATCATTTACAAAATAAATAAAGTTATAATGTACCTACCTACGGTCGAAGAAACTGAATCACACACCTCTGTGGAACCTCTTCTCATACAATTACGTATTAATTTCTTTGGCGGGTATATGTTAAGTCATTACGACATTTGCAGTGAAGAGGTTCCACAGTACCGCGTTTCAGTTTCCATCACTGTACCTACCCTAAGTTAAATACTATTCAATAACTTGTTCGCCAAATCAACTACTGTATCTGACTGCTTCCAACCCGACTTAACCCGATAAAACCTGAATCGGCAGCCTATCTCCAGTTGCACAACAATTCACATCTGCCAAACACTAGCCAGTTCCATCTCCGTCTGAGTCAACAGAAACAATCGACTTACGTCATCGTGTCGTCCAATCGATTGTAATTCAATCGATTCCAGTCCGAATCATCGTATAACCGGATTTATGCGACTGGTCATTCGACTGCCGAGATATGACGCGTGTAAGACAATGGCTGCATGTTGGTTTTGATGTTAGTTAAGATTTGCGATGCAGGAATTCAGTCATCTGATTGGCTGAGCTTGAGAGAGGATTTATATTTTGCATGTGTTTTCGGCTCTATATACGTAATTATTTGTTAATTAGATCGTGTTTACACGATGGTAAAGTCATGATTATGACAGTCGACGACCGGATAGCCTAGTGGTTAGTGACCCTGACTATGAAGCTAGAGGTCCTGGGTTCGAATCCCGGTAGGGGCAGACAGTTGTATGATGAATACGAATGTTTGTGCCTGAGTCATGGATGTTGTATGTATTTAAGTATGTATTTATCTACATTATATAAGTATGTTTATCCGTTGCCTGGTGCCCATAGCACAAGCTTTGCTTAGTTTGGGGCTGGGTCAATTGGTGTAATTTGTCCCAAGATATTTATTATTATTATTATTATTTATTATTTAGTATTGTATTGGGAAACAGACGGTTCAACCGAAGGTGTGTCCGTCGCTTGTTAAAAAAATATTTTTTATGTAGGTACTTAAATAGCGAAAGTTTTTTAAGTAGATACTTTTTTCTACAATATGCAAACATACAGAAATGAAGTATTTTTACTAGGCATGTTATTATGGCGATAAAAAAAGCTTACTCTCGTATCAATACATTGGACAATCCGGTGATGCTTTCGAATTTATCTGAGATTCTTAATCGTTACAGATCATACAAGATAGTTTTTTTTAGTATAATTGTGTATTTCCCAAGGAGTTGCCCACGCGCAGTAGCTACTTGTACCAAACAACCCAACTAGTCCCTTGCAAAATCAAGAGCACCAAACAATGATTTGATTTACCTCATAACTTTTGTATCTGACAATACTGAGTCCACTGACCTGGCATACTTCGGTCCGATTTGTACCCCCGGCACGTCGGCATCGCGTTACAACCGTATCGAATTCCAGCGAAACCTCCAAGCGATAGATGCTCAAAATTTGATTTAGTTATGATTTGGACCGGATCCTTTGGAATTGTGCTTGGTTTATTTATGGGCTTTGTAGGCATCGGGACAGCGTAGCGGCGTAGTGGCGTAGCATGGACTGTAGAGGGTCTACGCGCTACGACGTAGCATTGCTTGTGTGTGCATGAAAATGAAGCGTACTATTTTAAAAATCATTATAGGTTTTTGTTGACAATTTCATTTATAAATAATGTAGGGTTATTTTTGATAGATTTGACGCACACTATGCATAGAAACGTCCACCAACGAGATGGACAGATGACCTGATTAAAGTCGCAGGCTCACGGTGGATGCAAGCCGCTTCCAATCGAAGCAACTGGAGGTAAATATATATATACATACATACATACATACATACTTACATATATATATCACGTCTTTATCCAACAGTGGAGGTCTATGTCCAACAGTGGACATCCTACGGCTGATATAATGATGATGATGATACATAAAGGTACATACTGACACGTCTATAAAAGGTTATAAAAAACTAAGCTTCTGTATTTTTAGTCAGTCATGTTCAGCTCTATCAATCTATTAGGAACTTCATACTTGATATGATAACTTTCTTTGGTACACCAATGTGGTTGACCAAGGTATTAGAATACCGCTAAAGGTCCAATGATATTCGCATTCACAACTCAAAGTGTCAATCAGCTTTCTTGTCTTTTTTTTAATGCCGTAACTGTCATAAAAAATGGTAAATAAAACACTTACTTAAGTTTTAACAAAGTTCAGTTCAGAATCAAGTTAGATATGGACACGGTCAGCAAATGACTAAGTCGTGTATCTTGGATAGAGTCGGTCGACTTTTAGTTGTGGTTCTGTCGTTACGAACTTCGGGTTGAATGACGAACGCAATAAATAACTAATAAATATTCTATTGAATCAGGCGTTACTTTGCGAAGGTCCATTTCAATGAACAAAAAATATTTACTCAACTATTCCTTGAGTAGCTGAGTAGCAAATTTTTGTTCATTTCAATAATTTTCTTTTATTCGCACGTCAACAATATTAGTTTGTTTAAAACACAGCTGAGTCAGTTTTAAATTAATAATGCATAAATATCTTGGGTCAATTTTACCAATTGACCTAGACCCAATCTAAGCAAAGCTAAGCAATGGATATCAGGCAACGGATAAACATACTTATTTGAGTAGATACATAAACTTTTTATATTGCCATAGTGCTGGTGTTACAATAAAACTATTATATTAACATATATCTGTGTATTTCCATCTATACGCCCGTAACCTTGCTAAACGTGGCCTATAGGTCTCATCACTTTAGGCTCTGTCTATCCCGTGAGGGATAAAGACGTGACTTGTGTGTGTGTGTGTGTGTGTGTGTGTGTGTGTATATATTATTTGTGTCCCACTGCGGGGCAAAGGTCTCCCCTCTCGACCTCCACATCTCCCCAACTTTTTACGCAGACGAAAAAAGAGCATCATTTTTAAAACTCCATAAAATATTGTCTCGCAAAAAAGTGTGTAATTACAATTAAACTCTACTCACTACAGCTAATTGCTCGTTATCAAGACAAACACCTCAATTACCGCAGGTGTATGGGACATTAGGCGATTCATTAGGAATTCAACGTAACATCGGTATGCGGCGCACTCTTCCAGACCGTAATTAGTCTTAATTAAAGAACAAACCATACTTGTTATGCAAACACGACGACCCATATGTCTTGAAAGCCAGGCGGGCGATTACGCTGTATGTTACTTCCATCGAGCATGTATCCGACAGAGTAAACTTATTTATCTTGAAAAATTTAAGTATCAACATCGATCAAACAGTCAATATTAGCTCATCGCGTGATAGTGACAGCACAATTGTTTTTTATGAAATTAATATGAAAACCTTCACGTAAAATGAAGTTCTGACTGTCTGAGTCTGACTCATCACCACCCAGTCAAAAAATATCATCCTATGGGGCCAAAAGTTCGCAAAGGTTGACTTTATGTTGTCGACAAGGAAGAACGGATCACACAGTTTAGTTAAAGAGCTGGACAAAGACTATCTAGAGCTCTTTTTGGCCACTTTAGTTCCGCATCCAAGTCAGTTGAGTTTAGTTAAACGACAAAAACAATCCATAAGTGACCTAATACTTTTATTCAAACCCGTGGGCGTCTCCAAAACTGTATTTAATAAGAATGCAAGTTTCTCTCCGTGACTTCATCTGCGTAGAATTATACTTATAAACCTGCCTCTTGAATCACTCTATCTATTAAAAAAAACGCATCAGAAACATACATAGGGACAGCGGAAAGCGACTTTGTTTGATATTATGTAGTGACGAAGATGACACGTAGAAAACGGACAATAGAAAATTGTTTAAACATTCTGTGCAGGTAGTTTTGTATTTTTCATCGAGAGTCTGTTTATAAAGGCCGCAATAAAATATTGAATTAATGACAACCACCAGTCGATTTTACTCGTACCTCAAAGCATATTAGATCTCTACATCGAAGAATGTAACAATCATCACGTCAGAAGCGCGCGCGATTCTTATTGCGAAAATTGTATACATTGTATACATTTAAATGTCGCGGATTTTAATATTCCTGTCACTGTCGCACGTGTAAGGTATTTGTCACACTGAATGCGCTCAGCATCGCTTAGTCTGCGTCGCTCCAGTCCATGCGATTACCCTAAGCCAGCGGTCGGTAACCTGTAGGCCGTGTTTTTATGTAAACAAACTAATTTCTCATATGCACACAGACGCAAAGACATTTGAAGTGAAAAACAGACTCTTCATAAAAAGTTGGATCATTTCCTAAACCGCAAAATGGCAGGCCAGGAACGCCTTATTTTTGGCATTAAAAATGTTTGCGTATTTTGAAGTCAAAACTTCTTTAGCGGCGTTGTGCTCTTTTTATGGGATCAGGTAAGACTTTTAATAATTACGTACCTACGTTAATTTCGTCACACACTCGTAAGCTACGTTTGGTCTAGTGGTATATGGTGTGGAATAACAGTGCGTTCGCTCCGGTGATCGCGGTTCAAATATGTCGTGTAGAAAAAGTCTCGTTTTTGCTTTTCTTTTTTGTTCTCTTTGTCTTTGAAGTGCGTTGTGCATTTTTAGTTTTTACTTTTGCCGGCACTCCCGGAGTTCAACCCCTCCGTTTTTATTATCACAGATGTTGATATTAATAAAGACTTTGATAAAAGGTTCATTGTGTTGATTCAAGTACGAGTGCGGGCCCACATTTTGTTCATTTTTCCACTATGTGGCGGCCACAAAACGTAAGTTCTTGTTTATTCGCATTCGGTGTGGCAAAACTTAACATGTGGGAATGTAATACGGTCGTGACGATGGCTTAGTTTAGTGCGTTTAAAAACGCGTCGTAAAGCAGGGAATTACTAACGCCCCTTTTTAATAAACATTTTTATCACCCCGCCACAGGGGAGGGATTTTTATTTATTACTCTACTGGCTTATTAATATGATACTGATTTTATTAAAAAAACATACAACACAGGCGTATTCTAGGATAGTATGGGTTAGTTTAGTAATCGTAGCGACTTTTGCTGCCCTCCCTACCACCAAGTTCGAAATTCTAATTTTGTATCGTACGAGTACCATCCCTCTCGCTCTTCTATTAAACACCATAATTACGAGCGGAACGTCACGATACAAATTTAGAATTTGTAATTCGTATTCAAACGAAACCAAATGATTGGCCCTTGAGTATCTTTTGTGGTTCCTTTTTTGTTTGCATGGTCAAAACCTTAACTTATTTTATCGTTCCTAATAACTGGGTGGGGGTCAAAACACATAATAAAACGATTACTTAGAAGACCTTTTTGATCGCGTAGTCTAAATACTGATTGGTGTAGGTAAGGTTTATTTTATAGTACAGTTTGACAACAAATATAATGCGCATCGGCAGTATTCGTTTGCGCAGAGAAGCGCAGACCAGTTTCCGATGGTAGCCGACCGTGTAAATAATCTATATTGAACTTTATTTGCAAGCGCAACTGGCAGAGTATTGCTTGCTTTGCATTCTTAGCTCTGTCCCGCTTACACGATTTTGCCATTGTTGGTACGAAATCGATCGACCAATAATAGCCCCAGAGTTTCCCGCGCTACTAAAATTGGTATACTGCGCAGGTACATCGTGGAGCATTATTTTTGTTGTCAAACTGTAATCCTGTTAAGTTGCCATTTTCTGAAAAGTTTGCTTGTATACACTTACGAGCAAAAATAACGGGTCACTTTTTATACAAAGTTCTATGAAAAGAGACTTGTTATTTTTGCTCGTGTATTTTGAATGTATTTTGGCCCATTATGAATTTCAAATTTTATGTATTAATTTGTGAATGTTTCTGTTGCTAGGCTAATAAAGTGCCATGCACGTAACAGCGGGTATATCATATATCTCAGGTGTAAAATGTGTACACTTTACTCGCAATATTATAAACTAGCTGTTGCACGCGACTTGGTCTGCGGAGAATTCGCTCATCGGTACCCCGCGAGAATTATACGACTTTTCGGGATAAAAACTAACCTATGCCCTTCCCCGGAACTTAAATTATCTCTATGCCAAATTTCGGGACAGCGGCTTAAGCGTAAAAGGTAACAGACAAACTTTCGCATTTATAATATTAGCATGAATAACTAAACCGTTCCCTGCACCATTTCCCCGTTTGGCGCTATATTTTCGCGTTTCCACAGAACAAAAGATAAAATTTTTCAATCGCATAGAGCGGTTAAACAACGCCCGAGCTTAAACCGCAGAGTCACGTACCAGAAAACTGTATTTGTCCCACAAACACGTTCACAATAAACTTGACTTCGATACTCGTACAGACGGTATTTGCGGTACGTTTTATAAAGTCCGTACCGGGTTATACGTATCTTTAGCTCTATCCGCTTGGCTGAAAACTTAACTGAATTGCTGGACGCATAGTTACGGTTTTCTGTGAATTTGTGAGTGTTTTATTAATTTGAACAAAGATCAAATAATATTTACCTTGCTACTCCGCTGCCACACGTAAGATGGCCAAGCCTGTGCGAAATATATAATTATGTTTTTCTGTTAGAGGTTGCAAACCTTCATATTCTTCTAAACGAAACTCTATCATGTGGTCTATTGCTTATTGTCCTAGCAACGCTGTGTTCTTTTAGTCAATATAGGATTGCCTTCACATGGTTTTTCTTTAATCTCTAATATGGTAGCAGAAAGAAATAAACTATGTTTTATGGTATCTCTAATATTTTCATGCAAGCCCACCGTCCTCTGCTTCCACAAAAAACATACACAAATTTCACAAGCCTAACTACATATCCCTTACATCACACAAAACACTGACTCGTTTCACACCCTCTACGGGTCCATCCACAAAGTATGAGTACACCGAGCATAACAGACCATCTATAACGCAAACCAACGGCCTACCCTACCGTGCTAGCTGTCTTGCACGTATGGTAGCAAACTAGCAAGGTAAATGTTAGTAATATGGATCTCTGCAAAATAGCGCCTGATTTATTAAATTATTTGTCCGAAGAATTAATTTTACCCAGTATATCTTGAGAATAAAAAATGAACTTGTTTAATATGCCTCTTTTGCCTAGAAAAAAATTAAAGGCTATTACGCACTCGCGCTCTGTTATCCTTCCTCGGCCTGATTCGAAACGAGTTCATCCGTATCTAGACAAAAATAGTCTCTACGCTTTAGAACTTCTTTAATAAAAACCTGCTCGTTTCTCCAAAAGCAATCATAACAGACCACAGTCCTCTTTTTCCGAAACACTGAAACTCCAAAGTTCTAGCGTTCAGGTGTTAAATGGGCGCGGACAAAGCATTCGTTGCGGCGAGCTAGCCTTTTGTTTGCAGCCCGCTGATTGGGCTTTTCTTCTCAAAATAAGCGGAACTGTGGACGAGAATTATTTGACTAACATATTAAATGGACACCTAAGTTTGTGTAAAACAATTGCATAGAGAATTTGAACGGCTCGAAATATAAACAAACTTAATGTTACCCATCACTATTTTGAGTTATAAGGAATGCCGCTGGCAACCTATCACTATTTTGATTCCCTTTTCAACCTGTATGGCCATAATCACTTGGCCTTTTATGTATTTTTACACTAGCCCCTGTCTAACCCGTAAGAGATATAGACGTGATTTATCTATGCATGTATGTAGTAGTATGTAGCGTTTTTATCTTTTCATGCTGAAAACTATGCACTAAAGTAACTAAAACGCGTAATAATATGGGTGATGCGATAAAATATTTAAAATCATAACTAAAATTATGTTATGTTACTGTGGAAAAATTTAAAACACCATTATTTAAAAGATTTACACGGTAACACAAAAAATTATGAACTCAATATTATTTTATGTAGCTTTTGCCCGCGACTTCATCTGCGTAGAATTATACATATAAACCTTCCTCTTGTATCTCACTCTATCTGTTAAAAAAAACCGCATCAAAATAAGTTGCGTACTTTTAAAGATCTAAGCATAAATAGACACAGACAGCGGAAAGCGACTTCGTTTTATACTATGTAGTGATTGTTAAGCTACTGGGTGTTTAAATGTATTTGATTGATTTTAACTATCATACATAATACACTATTTTATTGCGGACTTAGTAAACATAAACTTCCGACTTCGGTAATGAAATTGGGTCAAGATGGAGTAAATCTCACGGAGCACACACGGTGGCCTATATATTCTGATAATAGTCCATTATTAAACAACTAAGGTGCAGCCGCCACAAACAATCTCCTCAAGGGACACAACTACAGCAGACTATATCTACCTTTGTTTAATATACTTAGATTTAGAAAAAAATATAATTGTATCGCTCATTAGACACAGCACAGGAGCTAAGGCACAAGATGGACCGATAAGCTGGTGAAGCTAGCGGGATCCCGCTAAGGAGGGTCGCGCAAAATCGGTATTTGTGGCGCTCTTTGGGGGAGGCTTATGTTCAGCAGTGGACGTCTTTAGCTGATGATGACGATTTTGATGACCGTTCGATATGTTTCCCGATATACATTTTTAGCAACCGTTCCTTCCACACTGGTCGGGGAGCAAAAAAAAAACACAGAATGTACCAGTCGTTTCTCTTCCCGCGCAGATGGTAAAAACCCATCAAGTGAATGGGCGAAAATCTTAGGAATCATGTTATAGGCGATGCGGCTAGCAACCCGTCACTATTTTGATTCCCCTTTTCACCTATACGCCCAGAATCATGCTAAACATGGCCTTTAGATCTTGTTACCTTAGGCTCTGTCAACCCCGTAAGGGATAAAGACGTGATTTATGTATGTATGTGTGTATATGCCTATATCCTACAGACTTGGCCTACTGGGTCAACTTGCCCCTGGACCTTGGCAATTGCAGCATAAGACAACTCTGTCCTGCATGAGCGCCCAGGGTTGTCGCTTACGGGCTGCATATCAACTGCAAACTGACTGTATAATTGCAGTCTAGATGCAGTAGTTGTGCAGTATAAAGTATAACTTCATCAGAGCCGCGTTGCAATTGCATCATAACGTATTACAACTGTAATAGAAACTGCAACAGTCAGCTTGCAGTTTATATGCAGTCCGCCAGTAACGGCCTGTATTATACCCTCGTTGTATGAAATAAAAATGGCGTTTACCAGCTAGTTCAATAGCTTGTTTATAATCAATCATCCTGTAGATTCACAGCTAGCTGCCTCAAATCTTGAACCTTATCAATTCTAAACATATTTGTATTCGGACTAATAAGAAGAAAGGAACTAGCCATCGACCTTCTTTAACACGCAAAAATATTCCATAGAATATTAACTAACGTCTCTGAGTGAACCTCTAAACTCTGTCTCCCACTTTATACATCTCACCTACTGTATCGCAGTCTCCTGCGCATTGTCTCACCGCACTCAAAGTAATTAGTGTTTTATCTCGCCTCGCACTCGCTAATCTCAATACAGGTCGGGATGAGCCGGCTCTCATTACCCGCCCGTTATAATCATCGACCTAAGGGATTTGGGTTTGGGTCATTGATGTATGCGGGGACCGTCTTATTATGGTGTATGAGCCATCAAAGTTTATACATGGCAACAATACGTTACTATTGCGTGCCATATAGATCTTTCCGACTGTTCTTGGGCTACTTTTCCAAGCTTCATATTGATTCATAGGGCGACACATAGCTGAGTGGCGGCCATTTGGTTGGTTAAAATAATTATCCATATGTAATATTCGGTGTGTATCTGTATCAGTCAATAAAGTTTTCTTATTCTTATTCTTATATGAAAATAATAGTTAGGGTGTTTTGAGAAACTGTGGAATGAGTTTTAATACAATTAGGTGAGAATTAGCAGACGTGTTGCCAACCTAGAGAACTAAGACAGAGTACATCATGTCATGTGTTAGTATCTTAAGTGTTATTAGTATTTTAGGTAATTACTTTAACTACTAATACAAGCCAAACCAACTTAATAATAATCCTACTAATATTATAAATGTGAAAGTTTGTAAGAATGTTTGGATGTTTGTTACTCTTTCACGCCAGAACGGCTGGACAGATCTGGATGAAATTTGGAACATAGATAGATTATAGTCTGAAATAACACATAGGCTACTTTTTATCCCGGAAAATTGCGTAATTCCCGCGGGATAGCGATAAACGAATTCTATGCAGACGAAGTTGCGGGCAACAGCTAGTAAAAAAATACAGTGAAGGCTGTTTCAGTGTCCTTAATGGTCTATCCTCTTGAGTTCCAATGTACTATGCAAATGACATAATAAAAGGTTAATTTTGAACCTTAACAACAATTCAAAAGGATTTTAATCCGTTTGACAAAATATGCCACCCTGTAGGCAAGAGGCTACTGCAACAATTCAGATTTTTAAAATAGTGTTCTAAAATTAAAATGAAAAAACAAACGAATGCGTTACACGCTACACGCTTCACGTAACATTACACGCAGTGGAACACACCTACTCTGTATTATTTTAACTAAAGAAAACTGAAAATAAACCTCAAGAATTCTATTTTAAGTGTTTTTTCTGTAATCCGCGATCATTCCCTTTCAGTGGTCCGTCTGAGCTTTTCACTCTACAATACAAAGGAAATTACTAATTACATTTTTTATATCTATTTTTACAAGAATGTACCTATTGTATACGGAGTTGCGTTAGAAGTGCACACTCTTACAGTCAGTGTAGAAGTACACCTATCTGTATTGCATGATGGAGTCCCCAATGATCACAATTGTATCTAATACGTGTAACCCTACGACATTTATACCGCTCTTATTACACCTACGTGCCATACAATTAAAGTACCAACACACAACATAAGCACTTACTATAAGAATAACAATCAAAACGTGTTATGTTAGGGACTCATTAGACGTGGAAAGGAATCTCACGTTGGATGGAAACCTGGAGTTCTTGCAACTAAAAACTGTTGGTGCACTCTGATTTATAGAACACTAGCGACCCGCCCCAGCTTCGCACGGTATATTATGCATGTATTATACATATAAACCTTCCTCTTGAATCACTATCTATTAAAAAAAACCGCATCAAAATCCGTTGCGTAGTTTTAAAGATTTAAGCATACATAGGGATATAGGGACAGAGAAAGCGACTTTGTTTTATACTATGTAGTGATGATGATACACACTGTCATGCTTCTTTCCCATAGGGGTGACTACATTGTTCAATCTCTTCATACATGCCCGTCGGTTAGGGTACTCTTAACCTGACCTTTTATAACAACTTCCCTAATTTGGTCACAGAACGTCCATCTAGACTAGACCTTCCCCTTCCAACACACCCATTTTAATAGATACAGCAAGCGAAATAGGTTTCCTATTTAATTAAGTTACTTTTAAATGCAATGACTTTTGTCGCAACAAAGAACAAGCAGTTAAGGAATGTGGCCACTCCTGATTACTCTGTTTCAGTTGGTTCTTTATCCGTGCCATAGTGCTACTGCTATGTTGAAGTTGAAAATGTCTGTCAATTTCGTGTAATTCCGCAGCGATCTTGAAAAATGTATTGACATTTTATATGTCACCAAATCAACACTAAGGTTCTTTAACGAATCTGCAAGGAGACTTAGAGACTTAGAAAGAGTTAGAGACTTAATCGACGCCCGTGGTATAATATAATCTAAGCTAATATCTTGGGACAATTGACCTAGTCCCAAACTAAGCAAACCTTGTAATATGGGTTCTAGGCAACGGATATTTATATAGACAAATAAATATTAAACTTCCGAGACTCGAGAACAAACATTTGTATTTTCGGATAAATGTTTGCCCCGACCGGGGATCGAACCCGGAACCTCAAGCTTCATAAACATGTTTTCTAACCACTAGACTATCCGATAATCGAGGTGATCACTCAATGATATTTTCTTATTTTTGTATGCAAGTGCCACTTTGGGTTGGCGGAGTGTGCGGACTGCGGCACTGTCCCGGGTGCGCTGGCGCCGCCTCAGGCCCGCAGTAATTAGTTTATCCCAGCTATTAATATTCATCGTCACGCACGCGGCGTCTCCCGCGATTGGATTAGGCTTATTACTCAGTTTTCGATCCCACACATTTTCCAGCGATTCACATTATTAGCATAATGTTTTTGATGAAATATTTTATTACAGTGTCATACTTTTTGGTTCTGAGACGCTCGTAAAATGTCATGGTCACCTATCGTCATTGCTTACCAGATTTATATTCCAACTATGCGGCTTATTCATGATTCGCTCCAGTTGCAGAGTCTCCTATCCCGTGAGTATTTTGGAAAATAAATCCTCATTTCTTATCTATTGAACGTAAAGGGAATAATTACACCAAATTTTTGCTTTATAAGTATGGGCTGACTTTGATGCGTAGGTAGATAGTCAGTCAATTTTGCAGCGAGCGCTAGACTGGTCTTGTCTAGTTCAATAATTGATTAGAGCATGGCACTGACTGATTAGGATCCCATTTTTGTAAAGACATCACTTGAAAATTCCATTCAAACGTGATGAATGATTGAATTTAATTTGAAATATGAGTGAAGAAAATTACGCTGTGATTATAGTGAAATATTTTTACCTGTTTCGAATCGATACATTATATAGGTTGGAGATAATGATGAATGCAAAAACTAAATTTAAATTAACAACTGTTGAACTTTTATTGATATTTAACATTGATGATTGCATTCATATCGCATTCATGACATCAAACGGCATCAATGACCGTCGACACGCTTTGTTTATGGCTTGCAATCAACACTTGGTACTGGCAATAACCTACTCGTTCTCGTAATCGGCAGATTTTACAATCAAGGTGGCTCTTTCCGTAGTCAATACAATACATTCAATGGATGAAATAGGTTTTTTTTTTTATATGAATAGGAAGGCAAACGAGCAAGTGGCAAGTGGCAGTGGTGGTAGGGCATAATGAGCATTTTTAAGTACAGTTCTTTATCAGACTGTATTTGAACTATTAAAAAGCAGAAAACCTTCAAACGCTTTTGTAAATAAACGTCACTAAGAGCCGGTGCCCGCTTTTTAACAACACATTAGGTACTTAAAGATAGCATTCGAAAATGGTAAAAAATTGTGCTGAATTTGAATTGCTTCCTTACTTTACCGAAATGCTCATGGTGAAGTCTATGGTAACAAGAGCTAAAAGGCCACTCTTAGCTTATGATTGCTGGCGTATAAATATAAAGGTCAATCAAAATAGTGACGGGGCTTGTCGCATAGCCTATCATGGTTCCTATGACTTTTACTCATTCCCTAAACGAGCTTATTCGATCTGCGCCGGCAGAAAAGCCGCTACATTCTACGTTTTTTCTTTGTTCCCAGGCCTGTATGAAAGAAGTATTATCCCAACGACTTTTTAAACAAATTAAATAACAAAATGAATTCAAAGATAAGGAAGCACGAAGCAAGGATAAGGACGGAGGAGGCATTAAGCAATAAACGGTTAGTATTTCAGTCACACCGCCGATCCAACAATTAGTCTTCATTGGCCGCTCCGTGCTCTGCATCTTAACGCATCGAGCCCGAGTGAGCGCTTAATCTTAATAACATTGTATAATTAAAAAATATTACGAAGATAACGTTTTCAGTAAAACGTTTGAGTAATGATAATGATATTGCTTTTGGCTCTGCCTTGATAATTGAATAAAGCGCTACTTTGCGGAGGCTCGTGTCTTAGAAGTAAAATAAGTTAGGGAACACCTACGTCACTATTCTGCGTAATCACTGAGGCAGCTTGGTCTTTGTGATACGTCTTTATTTAACGAAGTAATAGTAGATTAATGCCGAGGCCTGGGAAGTAGCCAATTGCTCTTCCATCTGAGGCAGATATAATGTTTTTCTCAAACATTGAAAGGAAATGAAAATAAATTTTGCACTAAACTTCCTCGCAACTTACGTGGTTTTCACGTTTCCACCTTTTTTCTTAAGTTTTTTTTTTGTCTTCTGTCACCGTAAGCTATTTGAGACATGGATAAAAACGTTGGACTCGGACAATACGCGCACTCCCCGGCCATCGACTTGGCTGTTTGACGTTGTTGTTCATTATTCCATAGTCCCTTTAACTTTTTAAAAAGTTAAAAACAAATGAAAAACCGTCCGTCAGAAAATCGCGTCTGCAATGTAATTCGGCCGTCAACAAGGCCCTTCGTGGTCGTTACTTAGAATACAATGACGACATTTACGACAATGTTTGAGATAAAAAAATTAACTGTCTTACAAGTTGCAATGAAAGTTTTTTTGGGTCAAATCTTGCAAGCCGCTTTTAGTGGTGGGATTAACTTAAAATTTAGTATACGTATGTGGTCTTATGGATGATATTGCAATTACAGTCAGCAAAAAAACCTGCATTATTTTTTTATTTGTTGTATCAATGTTTTTTTTTATGTGTTGGTATTTCTAAATTGGGACCGTTGCAAATGAGTACATGATGTTTTAATGCGTTTCAGTAGTCGGGTTACCTCCACGTGTGATTAAGTGCTGCGGTTCCTTTTTGGATCCGTCCGGGGGGAAGAGCAGTGCTTGGTCCGGTGCGCCCTGGGCATCGGCTAATGATTTCCTGGCAGTTTCTGAGGGATATCATTGACCGTTGGCTAAGAGCCCGACAGGGGGGGAGGGGGGTCTTTGACCATTACTGTACAACGTTGCCGACATTTTGTCACAAGATTTTTATAATAAAAAAAATTACATTGACATTGGCGAAGTTGTCGTCGCTATAACGACTTGATACGCCACAATTAAAAGAAGAAGAAGAAGAACTCCGACTCAGTTAAGGTTCACTCGCTGTCCGATCTATACTAAAAATTACATGTGCTAAAGACACACAATGCTAAAACCTGAACTGAGTCGAAATTGAATCGCACTAAGACGTCATGGGCCCTGTTATTCTTTTGTGTAGCTAACTTAGCGGCGTCTTTTATGTAAAAAGGCCCTTAAGTCTACGAAATTATTACGTATCTATTTGTAAGGTCGCAGTGACCCAAACAAACTCCTCAAAATGATCGAAGTTCTCTTCCACTCCTATTACCACAATACTAAGATTATTCTAGTACCTAAGTGCATAAGTCCAGTTAATAGCATAAAGCAGTCACAACGAGTTGGAGCAATTATGACAAAATAAACAGTACTTATGTCCATACACTTCTCCAAGGGACCCGGGGTCGCTCAGACCCCATTATGTGGATTTCCTATTATTCTCGGCCATTGTCGAAATGGCAAAACCTTGCCTAGCTAATGGAAGGGTCAAGTAATGTGTAAATACTCAGCACCTATTGTGCTAAGTAATCTATGATTGTGTTGAAGATGCTTAGCGGGTTATGCTGGGATTCTGCGCGTCTGCCCAAGACGACTGACCGGCGCAAACGAGAGCAATAGTCAAAATCTCACCGATACAAGTAGTTTTCTAAACGACGAACCTAAATGGCTGGTCCAATTTGAACTTGAGAGGTATCATTAGATTCGTGTTAGTCGCGAGAGTGACACTGGGTAGGTACCTACATCAAAATTATTTTAAAAAATATTGACGCAGTCGGGTTTTAGCTATTTTTAATAATTAATTAAAGCTTGTTGATACAGTAGTTTTTTCACTGTGGTAAACTAAACTAATCTAATCTAATACTACGTTCTGATGACTTTTCCGAAATTCCTGAAAAATGCACGATTTCATGTGATATGACCAAAAAAAATATGGGTAACTATTATTGCGAGCAATGAAAATTATGAGGCAAAGGGGGACTCGGGTCGACCTTTACGTTTGGGCCGCGATGCAGCGGCTGTTGTCACGAGTAGACTGCAGGGTTACAAACGCTTAACCTAGCAAATTTTCCGAACTTACACTTGGATAATATTTTATTCCGGTACCCTAACGTTAATTAAATCCCTGTAGGTAAACACTAAATCCCGTGATTAAGTCCCGATTGGTGATTACAGAACAATTAGAATAGAATATGATTTATTATCTTTAACTTTTTATTTTGAAGTATCTATTCTAATTTCGTCTGCGGCTAGCGAGATTTTCGTACTTTCTGGTTTTAAATTGGTTCAGTATTTCTAGGGATTATTATTACCCCAATTTTAGAAAAAGACTTTGTTTAGGTACATAACATATGAACACAAAATGTTTTGACTTACAAGTTATAAAACAAAGTGTTTTTCTATAAAAAACACATTCAGTAACTAGGTACTGTCTTTGTAAAGCAAAAGTATCACCGTTATACAGTTTTTTCAAGATGTGCCTTATTAATTTCTGTCGCATACAGGCCGGTCTTCCTAACGCATGTTCTGCACTAGCGATAATACGTTAGAAGGTCTTCTTGCAAAGATTTTCAGCGAGGCTGTGCCGAATACAAAACCCCTCTGATACTTTGGAACTTACACTGAAACATACCCATACAACTAACTGATAAGCAAATGTAAGGGGTCCCATTTCAAACAATTTTCTTTGCTAACTGATCCGTTATTTTGTACAGTCAGCGTCAAATAGTTCGTGACACCCAAAGTGGCCAAAAAGTTAGCAACACGACCTTATTTCAACTGTAACAATGACGTGTTGCGAACTATTTGGCTACTTTGGGTGTCACGAACTATTTGATGCTGACTGTACACGTCAGTATATAGGGTGGGCCCGGTAACAGAAGCAAAAAATTAAACCACAGCTTCCGGTATTCATCCTGAGCTAACTTCGTTGTACAACGTTTAAAAATAACCTGTATTGCGATTTCTATTATAGTTAAAAGTTTAATTAGACAAGCAATGTATTGCTAAATCCGTCATTTAGTAATATGGCAGGCGCTGTCGTTCAGGCTATTAGATGCCGTGCATTGAAAATACTATTTAATTTGTTTGGAATAAACATAATGATAAAATTACTTAATTTTTAAAAGTTGCAGAATTAAAGTAGTTCTATTTGAGTAGCAGAAACTTAGAAACTAAATTTTTTGCTCCTGTTACAGGGCCACCCGGTATATATTTCATTTATTTATTGTTATTCGTCATCTGGTAGTATTCTGGTAGTATTCATGAAAAACTCTTTTTCCTGTCGCGTTAAATCAATACTGTGCTTGGGGGGCCTATTTCCAAAATTCTGCCGGTTAAAATCGATGTTTGACGGTAAAAAGTGCAAAGGTATGATCTTCTAACTCGGCTCCAAGTCGCTAATAATGCGTTCGACTGCTTTTTTTATGATATAGGGTGGCAAACGAGCACGTGGGTCATCTGATTGTGAGTGAGCAGCTTGGCCGTAGAATCTGTGAATAAGATAATAATAAATAATAAGACGATGGTAGCGATCCGGACGGACGTTGCACGAGGTGGTAACCTTAGATCCCCCAACTCTCATTGAATAGTGATTTAAAGTAACATCGTTCGTGAGAGCTCGGAATGCCCAAAAAAAGCTCTTAAATCATTTTTCATTTCTGTGCTCAAACAAAAATTACTTGTGTCAGTTATTTTTCATCAACTCACTACTCACTGAAAATGCTATCAGTAAATACGGCCTTGATCCAAGGTGCGTCCCAAAAAACAAACGCTGAACTCGAACGCTCCCCAAGGAAGCAACTTTGCTTATAATAAATATCGTTGTCAGTCAAAGTATGGACGTTAGACCTAACCCTTGAAATGTGCGTATGGGGATTCGGAAGCTATTTGGTTACATACTCGAATAATATTTACCGCATTAGCAGTCGTTTAAACTAGTTGAGACGGTTGGCTGCTAATGATATGTCATTAATGGGAGCGGTGCGTGATCCCGCGTGAGCTAAGAGAGCTGGGATTCAAGTCAAAGTAGTTGCGGATGAGTATGAGTATAGTTTTTTCCTGGGCAAAGGTCTTGTGGAAGTATTTTTTGACTTTTTTGATAATCTACTGTTAGAAGGAGATCAGAATTAAATTGAAAGGACAGGTAACACTATAATAATTTTATTCTGCGGTCACGTGACAATAATAATCTCAGAGCTCAACAAAAGCGCGTGTGCAATGGGACGGAGCTGCCGGGCAAGTGGGCGAGTCTTCTGTAGCGGCGCGCGCGCCCCGGGTACGCTGCCTGCGGCCGTCTGCTTGTATGTGGGTAGATGCGTCGGTCTGCGTCTTCGCTTTACAGTCGACCATCCTGATGACATAATACGACCTCGTATTACCTGAAATTCAAAGCAAAACTTTACATTTGTTCAATGTAATACCACGCCATCTACCCCAAACTTATCTGGTCAGTAACTCGACCAAACCTGGACTCGCTTAGACCTCAAACCGAACTGGTCTTAGCCGAACTGGCCATAGGCACAACCGAACTGGCTATACTGGCCTACGAGATCAAGCAATTATCTGTGACTCATAACCTAACTGGTTATGCACAGGCCCTTTACTCCGTCTATCATTTTGGTTTACCATTCCATACATCCTGACCTCAAACCTAACTGGTCTTAGCCGAACTGGCCATAGGCACAACCGAACTGGCTATACTGGCCTACGAGATCAAGAAGGCATTTGGCATAAACGATTTAAAATAGTAATAAAATAATAATTATGTCAATTATTTACCATTATTAAGAAGACGAACCGATGTCAAACCAACTGGTTTTGACCCATTCATTTTTATCCAGAAAACATTTAACTGAAAACTAGAACTGATTTTTCTGAACTGTCGTTAGAAATTATAATATCGACCTTCAAAAGGTTTCTTGTCAACAAAACACAACTTTACTTTCCATTATAATCATATACAATATTCATAATGAAAAAAAGAATTTTCCTAAACTGCTTTAGGCTTTTACAACAATTATCAACAACCTTAAATTATTTAGAAATTAAACTGATTAGCAACTATAATAGATGGCAGCAAAAATCACAGGATCTACCACTTAATCTACATCACTTTCAATGTCAGAATTTTCTTGAATTCTAAAAGGTTTCATTTTATCAGCAGCTATTACATTACGATATTTACGTCCACGGTTATTTAACGATTCAACTCTATATCTATCGTTTGGAAAGACATCTGTAACCCTATACGGTCCCGCGTACTTGTCAACTAATTTACCGCTAGTTATACCCTTTTTTAAAATCCTGCGTTCAATTTGGACTTGATCGTTAACCTTAAACTTTAGTGCCGGTATTCGATTTCTATCATAACGTAATTTCATACGTTCTGCGTTTAAGTTAAGCCGGTCTGTTGCCTGTTTACGCTTTTCGGCCACGCTAGTCTGATCCTGACTACAACTGGGCACATCTAATGGAAAACGGGGCATAAATCCGAATATCAAATCAAAAGGACTTTTACCCGTGGAACTATTGACCGTAGAATTTATGCCACGCTGCACCTGAGACACGTAGTCTTCCCACGTATCATGCTTGTCCCCAATACAAGCAGTGAGAGACTGTAAAACCGACCGATTTTGACGTTCTACCTGCCCATTGGCCCGTGGGCAAGCAACGGCATTCATAATGTGTTTTATGTGTCGATTAGCACAGAAATTTGCCATCTGTTGACTAGCAAAACATTTTCCTCTATCACTAATGATGCGAACTGGCGTGCCAAAAATTTTCTCTAGTAACGTTAAAGTCGTCAAAACGTGATCTGTTCTCGTATTAGGGACTGGTTGTAACCATGTGTACTTAGTAAACCCATCCACTGCTAGCAACAAGTAAGTATTTCCTTCCTTTGATTCGCAAAATGGACCTAAATGATCAACGTGAATTGTTTCAAAAGGCAAATACCCTTTCTCAATTGGATTTAGTTTACCGCGTTGTATTCCTGTCGGCTTTTTTGCGAACTGGCACGAAATACAACTTTTTATGTATTTTGTAACAAACCGACGTAATTTTTCAAACCAGTATTTCTTCCTAATCAAATCAATAACTTTTTCCTCGCACATGTGACCGTTGTCATCGTGAAACATTTTAACAACACGCCATCTAACTGACTTAGGAATAACAATTCTTTTTTTCCCGTCAATAACTTTACACAATGTACCATCCACTAGGCAATAATCATTTTTGATACAATCACTACTACTACTTTTCAAGTCCTGAATCAATATATTTAATTTAGAATCTGCTTGTTGCACTGCTACTACCCAAGTTGTTTGATCAAGATGCATCACTGAATCAATCGGGTTCCGGCTGAGTGCATCAGCGTGTTGCATATGCTTTCCAGGTCGATAGACAACTTTAAATTCGTACTCTAATAGTTCCAACCACCATCGACCGATACGTGGAACCATGTCACGCTTGGTCCATGTGGTACTTAACGCGTTACAGTCAGTGACGACTATAAATGGTTTACCTAAAAGATAAACGCGAAACTTTTTTAAGCTCATGACCACGGCAAGCGCTTCGAGCTCATACGAATGGTACTTGCTCTCTGCGTCCGTGGTTTGCCGACTAGCATATGCAACAGGCTTAAATTCACCATCTGATTGCTTCTGCATAAGAACTCCTGCTATACCTAAGCTTGAAGCATCTGTATGTACTTGAGTTTCGAACGCATCATTGTAAATAGCCAAGACTGGTTGTGAAACGAGCGCGGCTTTTATGTCACTAAAAGCTTCATCCTGAGCCTTTTCCCAACGCCAAAGCGCATTTTTCTTTAATAACACCGTTAGAGGACGTGCTTTTAAAGCAAAAGAAGAAATGAACTTCCTGAAGTAGCTCGCTAATCCAATAAATTGTCTAAGCTGGTGAACTGTACATGGTTTGGGAAAATGCTCAACGGATTCCAGTTTCCTAGGAGATGGGCGAACTTCTCCTTGCGCAATATCAAAGCCGAGATATTCGATCTTAGTTTTAAGGAACGCGCATTTCTCTTTACGTAACGTCAAGCCTGACTCTGATATAAGTTTAAGAATACTTTCAAGTCTATCTAAACCTTCACACACTGTTTCGGAATAGCAAATTATATCATCTAAATATGCACCAGCAAATTTAAATCTTAAATCTCCTAACATTTGATTGATCGCCCTTTGAAATGCGGCTGGGGCATTACTGAGACCAAACGGCATCCGTTTGTATTGATATTGACCAAAAGGAGTCACGAATGAAGTGTATTTCCTGCTGTCAGGGTGTATCCACAACTGGTGATAACCAGAACACAAATCGAGAGTACTAAAATATTTTTGTCCTTTTAACTGGTCTACTTGATCTTGTATTAAAGGTAACGGGTATCTATCCTTACGAGTAAGACTATTCAAATGCCTATAATCAACGCACATCCTTGTGTCACCATTCTTTTTTGACACAAGAATAATGCGACTCGCATAGGGTGAATTACTTGGTTCTATTATATCCTGCTGTAGTAAATCATCAACTATTCGCTTAACCTTTTCTTGCTCCAGACATGACATCCTATAAGGACGATAATAAAACGGAACGCTGCTCGTCAATTCAATTGACATTTCTATATTAGAAGCACCTATTCTACCTTCCTGTCCGGCAAAACAATGATCATAACGTTTAAGCAACTGTTCTAAGCGCTCACGATCTTTCCCCACTAAGTCCGTGTTCACAATATCTACGGCAACTGCCTGCGCTCTAGCTATACATTTAGAAGCATATACTTGTAATGGCTTGGGACTGTGACTTATTAATCTTATCTCACCGAAACTTTCTTGAAAACGGACTGGGCATCCTATAACGTCAAATTCTCTGCCAGGGGCGCGGTGCCGGGAACCTTTGACCATAACAGTATCTGATTTGTGTTCCTTATCGTCGTCAGATAAAGACACTAAGACTTTATTGAAGCCTTCATACAAAGTGGTGTCGTTTACTACTGACAATTTAAGAATTTTATCAACAATACCCGGGTTTTGAGGTAATTGATCCATATAATTACTTTCAACATTCGTAATTTTTAATTCATTGGAAGTTTTAGTCACTAGTATATTAGGTAACTCCGTAAATGTTCTGCCTATTATCATGTCAGTATCTTGTATGCCGTCTTCAACTACTAAAATTGGCACCGTGCCTGAAGCTTGATCTAACGCAACGTGTGCTGAGAGTTCACCTACTGGGGTTACAACACTACCACCATAGGCGCGAATACAACGCGACGAACCCTGCGTGTACTGTAAACCCGTTCGCGTAACCGCACTGGCCGTAATAGTATTGCACGCGCTGCCGAAATCAACGTAAGCCGATAACTGCACATTATTGACGGTGGCAATTTTGTGATATTTCCTGTCATTAACATCAATATCTGACAATCTGAATAATTTTGGTTTAATATTAGATTCTTTTTTGCGATAACAATTTTCAGCGTCGTGGCCCCACTTGCTACAGTTAGTGCATTGTTTTTCTTCTTTACATTCTGTAGTGATGTGACCAAACTTTGAGCACCGGTCACATCGCTTAACGTCTGTTTTTGTGCATTGTGATGCAAAGTGACCTTTAGCACCACACTTGTAGCAGGCAACGTCACTACGCTGTAGCGGTTTTCGGGAGGCTTTCGACCTACCCGCATCAATATTATTATTAATTTTACTTTTGTTTGATACATTGCAATCAGATGCCGCGTCAGTTAAATACTGTAATAGACTTCGGGTATCTCGACAAGCGGCGCCGCGTGCGCCGGCCCGAAGCAATGGATCGTTTAACGTGAAAATAATGACATCAACTATGACATGTTCAGGTTGATCGCACTTTTTTCCTAGTGACAGTTTCTTGTAGTAAAAATCTAATACATTCTCATTATTTTCACGTTTCACGGTAACGAAATCATACAATTTGGAAGCTATGTCTCGCCCTTCCGGGAAATCACGCAATATTTTAGATTTCCACTGTTCCCATGTAAAATCAATATCCTGTTGGGAATCAAACCACAATCTTGCATTGCCAGAAAATTTACACGTCATTTGATGAATAAGAAATCGTTCGTTCCAATTGTAAATTTTAGCGAATGATTCTAATCTCTTCAGCCAAACTTGTGCCGACATGTTGTCATTTACGGTATTACCGGTAAAAACAGGTATATTGTCCGCACCAGATAATAGTTTATGCATCTGACCTTGCTCCGCCGACACGCAAACCACAGGCACACTCGCGCTAGTACTGGCGGTTGGGCAGTCGTTCGGTCCCGGCGCTGCTGCGTTGGTGGCGCGCCGGCTGCGTGGAGCCGGCAGCACGAGCGAGGGCGCAGGCGACGGCGCGGGCCCCTGCGAGGCACCGCCGTCGCTGGCTTCGTGCTGTGGCGCCTGTGCGGCTCCGTCGTCGCTGCCTTCGTGCGCCTGCACTGGCGCTAACACCGGAGGTGCAATCTGAACGTTGCTGGAATTTTCTGTAACAGGGAAACTTGTAGCGACACTCGACTGCCGTGATGACATATCCTGCACCTCTGTTGAGCTCTTACCAGAAGAATTAATTATTTTCTGCATTAATTGTTCTAAATTATCAAGTCTCGATTCTACCCGCCTATCTTCTTTATTCAATTTTCGTCGTTTTGATGTTCGTTCTCGTGATTTACGTCGATTCTTAGATCGAGAACGTGATCGAGAACGTCTACCCATTTTAAATCTTCGTGGGCTAGGTTATCCTTTTTATTTTATTTTATTTATAAGGATAGTGTATAAAACACCAAATCCCACTTACTGATCTGTTAGAAGGAGATCAGAATTAAATTGAAAGGACAGGTAACACTATAATAATTTTATTCTGCGGTCACGTGACAATAATAATCTCAGAGCTCAACAAAAGCGCGTGTGCAATGGGACGGAGCTGCCGGGCAAGTGGGCGAGTCTTCTGTAGCGGCGCGCGCGCCCCGGGTACGCTGCCTGCGGCCGTCTGCTTGTATGTGGGTAGATGCGTCGGTCTGCGTCTTCGCTTTACACTACCTTATTACTTCCATGCTGGTCTGGGAGCAAAGAAAAAACATAGAATGTTTCAGTTGCTTCTCTTCCCGCGCAGATGGTAAAAGCCCATCGAGGGAATGGGCAAAAATTTTAGGAATCATTTTATAGGCGATGCGGCTAGCAACCCATCACTATTTCGATTCCCCTTTCCACCTATACGCCTACAACTATGCTAAACGTGGCCTTAAGGTCTTGTTACCTTAGGCTCTGTCTACCCCGTAAGGGATAAAGACGTGATTTATGTATGTATGTATGTATGTCTACCTTATTGGCTGTCGGTGGCTGATTGGCGCTAGCTTATTGCTACGCGCCGTGGCGCCAAAAAAGGCATCTGTCAGAAAATTATGTTAAATCATTTTTTTGGGCTACCTTGTCCTTTGCGGACGCCGCTGTGTCGCCACTTGTGTTTTCTTCTATATTGTATTTCTATTTTACAAAAAAAACAATCGAAAGCAATAAAAGATAAAACTAAAAAAAAATATTTTCCAGATCTGTGTCTCGGGATACTTGCGCTGTTTTCATTCTCAGTTCTTACTCGTAGATCTCAGGTCGATTCGTTTATTGTGTTGGTAACCATAACAATTCCATTAATTCAACCAATTAAAAATCAACTCAACTACCTCTTGCATTAATTTTGGTGCTGTGTATGAAAGTAAACGTTGTTGAAATGATAAAAAACTGCTAAAAAATTGTTTTTCACAATTCGCTGCAACACGTTGCCGCACAATACGCTGGTAACCTGTAGCAGCTTTTCCACTCTGTAGCGAATGCATCCGAACAAAGATTCGACTGTCGGTTCTTGACGCTGAATTTGTAAATACACACATACATACATAAATCACGTGGTACCCTTACGTGGTAGACAGAGCCTAAGGTAACAAGACCTAAAGACCACATTAACATAACATGATCCCTAAGATTTTCGCCCAATATCTCGATGGGCTTTTACCATCTGCGCGGGAAGAGAAGCAACTAGTATATTCTATGTTATTTCTTTGCTCCCAGACCAGCGTGGAAGAATTTGTAAACAAACCTTTATTTGGCTGCTTATACGAAAGTTACAGAATCCACTAAATTCGTGAACCATTCATAGTTACTCAAAACTATGTCAAAGATATCCAAACTAGCCGAGCCGCAGTAGGTCGCACCATTAGGCATATTAAGGTCTATTATACTGTTGTACGTAGCTTCAAGTGCTGATACCATCTCCAAGTTTGAGCCAGGCTAATACGGGTCTGACCGGCTTGGTGCCTAATACCGTGTTGACTTGAAGATTGCTCAGTAAATACAGTTGTGGATATGTTTCAAATGATTACGGTGATTATCAGGTTTATTACTCTTTTAACCTTTTTATTAAATAAATAATTTAACAGATAATAACAGAAACTCTGACACATGATTCGTTTGCGAGCGACGATGTACGCATCATTGCAAAAAATAAATTGATTAAATAAAAATTAGTTTAAGTACCTATCTGTTAAAAACAGGCTGGCAACGCATCTGCAATCCTCTTGTGATGCGATACTACCCATATATTAAAACAATTACCTTCACACACACGAGCGATGGATTTTATTACTATAAAAAAATAGTCAGGTAGCTATCTCGTACGCTACGGTCCATCAAAATCTAAAAGCTGCAATTTTGTGATTAAAATCGTACATCTTGTGATAAAATAAAAACACAATACCGTTTATATTTCGGTAAAGTTAATTGAAATTGTGTGGATTACGCCTATACGTAATTGTTTCGGCTTGAAAAATATTAAACGTCAAACGGCACCTTTTAGATTTGATGGACTGTAGTCATAGATAGCTTAGTAACGTTTCCGTTCGTAAACAAATGAAAATTTATACCAACCGAGCTGGAGACTCGAATACAATTCAATCGCTGCTAAAAATATTTTTAACCGAATAAACTAATCGAGGAAGTATTTTCGCAAGTGTCGAATTGGACGTTGCACGTGCCCCCAGAATTAGCTTACAGTGTTGCCATCAAATCCGGCCACAGAAGCATACGGCACGTTTTAAACTAAACAGAAAAATAACTTTATAACCATAGCAGTAAAGCCTCCGGACCTTTCTCCGGCAAACAATGTAACATCGAGCGGTTTATCTTGAACCTTAGTTTAGTGGACAGAAGGAAATAAACAGATTTTCTCGCTTCGCTTCGCAGCGAGTTTTAAAGTTAGTGAAATTTAAAAACGAGAGCGCTGGTTTATTCCCGGGTCCCAGCTATTTTAGTCATGTCAAGGGATCCTAACTAATACAAATGTGTCAAGCGTGTTTGCTTGTGTCTGTCTGTCGCAACAGGGGAACAGATCGCATTGACCGCAGAGGTGATTGTTTGGTTTTTGCTTTTTATCCCGGATAAATGCAAAGTTCCCGTGGGATACACAATGCTGATCATCATCACTACATAGTATAAAACAAAGTCGCTTTCTCTGTCCTTATGTCCCTATGTCCCTATGTATACTTATATCTTCAAAACTACACAACGGATTTTGATGCGGTTTTTTTTAATAGATAGAGTGATTCAAGAGGAAGGTTTTATGTATAATTTTACGCAGACGAAGTCGCGGGCAGAAGCTAGTTAAATATAAATCAAAATCATAAGGATAATAATAATAAATGGTGAATCAACGTTCAGTAGAACAGTCATAAAAAATTGCACAATGGATTTTAGTCTACGTATCTATCAATCGAGATTTTGTAAGTAAAGTTTGTCAACTCAAGGGCCGGCCACACCATTGCGTAAAAGACGTCGGCGGTGCGTTTACGCAACAAAATGTACGAAGTAACGTATACGCAGCCGTGTAGTCGCACCTTTATTGTACGAACCAAAAAACAAATTTATTTTCAGGTTAATTTAACTTGAACCTCTTTATTTTCTTTTACTCTAAAACTTTTGGGTATGTTTCCTTTCAAAAACTTATCTGGTTAAGTTGTCGACAATGAAGTGCGCATAGAGCATCAATGCACCAAAGCACAGTTAAATTGTAAATCTCCATCATTTAAACTGCAATAGGTAGAAGTGCAGTGTGCACTAACAGCAGTTACCCGCACCACAAATACCCATTACTGTCTCATTGCATTAAAGTGATCCTACTGCACACGTGCGAAATGTGCATTCTCTTAGAGAATAAGGAGCTGCAAAGTTTGCGTTTCGGGCAGATATTTTGAATGGATTTGACTATTTATTACCTTTTAACGGGTTTTTCAGAGCCTGTCTAGTCTAAGTTTTAAGAGAACACATTTCATTTTTGCGTTAATCTTTCAGTTACTAAGGGCAAATTGCCAACGCTGCTAGCGGCTCATAATACAAACATACATACATTAATATCACGTTTTTATCCCTTATGGGGCAGACAGAGCCTAAGGTAACAAAACTTTAAGGCCACGTTTAGCATGATTAAGGGCGTATAGGTGGAAAGGGAAATCAAAATAGTGTTGGGTTGGTAGCCGCATCGCCTATAACATGATTCCTAAGACTTTCGCCCATTCCCTCGATGGGCTTTTACCATCTGCGCGAGAAGAGAACTGGTTAATTTTATGTTTTTTCTTTACTCCCAGACCAGCATGGAATGCATGGATGGCTCATAATCCCTGCCTATATATAGGTTAGGTACGCTCTACTGCTCGTCCTAGGTCTCCTCACAGATCCCCTAGCAGCCTTAAAGGGCCACAGAGTTAGGGGGGGATCACGCATTCCCGATCCCCCCCTCTCGGAGAGGAGGTCCAGCTAGGGTGGCTGGGCCGGCCAGCGGGTGCTGTGGTTCACAATATGCCCCCATAGCACCCGCTGTCTGGCAGTTGAGGGAATACCGGAGGTTTTAATGGGTATGCCTTCTACATTCCTTCGCTCCCAAATAGGAGGGAAAGAATGGAGGAGGAGAGCCCCATACACCCCGCCGCGTCGTCCCAAGGGCGCGGTGGATAGTGCATTCCCTCCGAATAAAAAAAAAAAAAAAGGTCTCCTCACAGAATGAGAAGGCTTAGTGCGGATTAGGAACTTCAAACATGCCGTTGAATTGTGTTGCGATTGTTTGAGACGAAGGCGCGGTCGGTTAGACTTCAATAAATCAGTGACCTAAAGCGCATGGGGTCAAAAACACATAAGTACGTCCCAAAAGCTAAGTTATTACCTTTGTATGGAAGAGGTATATTTTTCTCAAAAGCAACTCCCACTTCATTCAGCCAGCATAAACAAACCTTAACACACAAACGCGAGCTTCTTCCATCCTTGTCGCCCATGCCCCCCGGGATACAGTAAAAGCTGAGTGCACTGTCGCCCATATAAGCGCAAACGCATTATCCGTTCCAGGAATTACCGCAGAAATAGCAATTTTTACTACCATTGTCTCTGAAGTTTAGCCATTCTTAACAAAACGTCTTGAAAAGCATTTACGTGCGGACTACACTGTTGAGTAGCTAGAGTAACTGAGTAAACAATTTTTTGAAGTCTAGACAAGCGATCTGAGAATTATTTCGGAATATAATAATAATCACTACATAGTATAGAACAAAGTCGCTTTCTCTGTCCCCATGTCCCTATGTCCCTATGTCCCTTTGTATGCTTATATCTTCAAAACTACACAGCGGATTTTGATGCGGTTTTTTTAAATAGCTAAAGTGATTCAAGAGGAAGGTTTTTATGTATGATTCTACGCAGACGAAGTCGCGGGCGGAAGCTTTTTTTTTATTTTATTACGAACTGACCAGTAATTGACCTCTATCTCACTTGGTGGAAGGTGCAGATGAGGCCAAAGGTGTAACTCACTGGTTCAGTAATAGCCTATTCACTCTAGCCTTGAAGAGCCCTAGGTTGTATTTGTCCGGAAATACAGACGATGGCAGCTAGTAATATAATAAGAATAACCAGCAGGTGGTTTGGTTACTTTGATGAAACAAACACTCCTGGTAAGGTTTGACTTCGTGATTGGCATTGGTGTGACTAGGCATCGGACTTTTCATCGCACGGTAAGACGTTAGCGAGCCATGGAGTCGACATTAGAAATAACTCGTACTCATTCATTTATACGGTACCATGTTGCTGGCCCATTGTTTCCGATTCATTGCCACATCTAGCACAAACTCTTGGTGGGAATTGGTTTTGGGTGCAGGCTATGTTTACTGCACTACGTTCTTAATATTTTATTTAAATTGTGTCTGTGTCTGTTTTTTCCCTAATAAAGAAAATAAAAATAAAATATACATACATACATATATATAACGTCTTTCCCCCTTATTCATAAACGCTCTATAGGCTTCTGCTTAACTTAGCAATCGTTTGTCCTTATCTGTGAAAGGTAAATGTCAAAGTGACAGATAAGGACAAACGATTGCTAAGTTAACAGAGGCCTACAGAGCGTTTATAAATAAGGGGGTTTATCCCTTACGGGGTAGACAGAGCCTAAGGTAACAAAACCTTAAGGCCACGTTACAAAACTAAATGTCTCTTGTTTCGTTTGGAATTTTAATAATGCTTTAAAGCTTTTTCTTAACTACTAACTTTAACCTAAGCAAGCATACATACAGATACTTGTAGTAACTTCCTTGTTACTAAGCAACTTCATGAGCAAAACAACTTCTATGTGGGAATGACAGAGGAGCAAAGTTTTTTTTCGCATAATATACTTATCTAATCGCAAAGTAGCACAGCCAGATTTCAGTTAATAAACAAATGAAAATCGGAAATATTAACAATAAACGTTTTTGTTTCTTTTTAGTGCTCCATATCTAAATCTAATATAACTCAAAGGTGACTGACTGACTGACATAGTGATCTATCAACGCACAGCCCAAACCACTGGACGGATCGGGCTGAAATTTAGCATGCAGGTAGATGTTATGACGTAGGCATCCGCTAAGAAAGGATTTTGATCAATTCCACCCCTAAGGGGATAAAATAAGTGATGAAAGTTTGCAAAGGTCGTAGCTGGCTAGAGTCGCGACGTTAATAATTATTGCAGAATATACTATCAACATTAGTTCTTAAGTCTAATTCTACGCGGACGAAGTCGCGAGCAGAAGCTAGTATTATATAAAAGCTACAAAAATTATTTCACACCGTGTACCTATTTAACACGTTTGGGGTCGCGCCAAGCCGTGTGTCCTACCTGTGTGTAGCGTTAATGATACGGTTTTCAGAACTGTAACGGCGCAGGCGGCGAAAACTTGAGTGTTTATCATCAAACTTGCGCACTAGGACACACTCCAGACCTTCGCTAAACATTTTAGTGAAAGTGCGGCGTTAAATTGTGATTCAGAGAACTTAGAGAGGATCATGGAGCACTATTATGGCGGACGAAGTTTTTGAACTGTAGATAAACCTACTGGATAAATACGTAATTGATTTCTTCTTGATGATAATATGGATTGAATTTGCTCATTTGTTTTATTTTATATCAATAAGGTTTTTTTGAGACTTAAAAAGAGGTGGATTTTAGTATGTTTGTACGACGGTTCAGGGCACTACAAAAATGTTACTATTGTTAACAAATATAGCATGGATTCTTTGGCTTATAACGTATACTTACACGATATCAGTGCAGGTAGCATACGAAATGGTTCCTACGACTGGATGTAAAAGTAAATCAAGCAAATAAATATAAATTAAAAAAAAATTACAGTTAGTTGCAGAAGTGCACAGTTGCACACCCTCATGTTACTTTGGTGGTAGGTGGTAGAGTACAGTGTACATCATTTTGCTCCACAATCATTCATCCATATCTGCTGCTGGATTTACCTGAATTCAGATTAATAAAGAAAATTGTTGGCGAGGCGTAGTTTCGAGTTTAAACTTTAAGCCGGCCTCACTGTACCACCGTTCCTGAACTCCGTCTTTACGTTTTTTGGTCTGAGACTACGCAGGAAATCCGTCCGATGAAAATAAATCAAAATGCAGCCGGCTTTAAATTATTAATGAATTTTATATAAAAGTCAAGAAGATCCGAGATTGTCAAAGTACTCAACTTATTTAGACTGATAACGAGGCTTAGAAGTTCCTGAGTTTGTGTTTTCCCTCTTTAATTTGACTTTTTAATTGCTAAAGAGCTTTCCTGTCTGCTAAATCGGCTTATCAGATTGTCCAAATTAAAATTCCGAAGCGTCTTACTTTGTTTTATCGTCTCATTTTGTTTAATGCTTCGTTGGGTATTTAATGGGATATTATCAGTATTTATGGACTACATTTTATTAGGCCAGTCTTTTGGTGCTCGCCATTAAAATGGATATATGAGTGGCGTAAATGAAGGCATTATATTAAACACTTCTCTTATTTACTGGCCGTATATCAGCGCTGAAGATATCGTTTTAATTTTCTTTATTATGCCAAAATTAAAGTAAAACTCACAGCAAATGCTGTTTAATTTATACCGAAGAACAATTAAATGACGAATGTAAACAAATTCACAACACAAATTGGTAATCTTATAGATTTCCATTATACTATTCAAATAGCTTTTTTTTTTTAAATCACTAGAGTTCCCAAAATATGCTAAAAAAAGCTATGAAATCAATGAAGATTTATACCTATCAACCGCACGACTTAAAAAATTCAGACATTCGAACGTTAATTAATCTAAAGTAAGCCCAGTGTTTAAGGAAAAGATTCTGTTAGCGCTAAATTTCGAAGCTGGCCAATAAATAACGAATTCCCTGGTCGCTTTAATCGCCGGATTTTCGGTCGGCCACGTCCGTCCCGTAAGTACTAGACTTTAATGAACTTTTTTCAAGTAAACCACCCGGAATGTAATATCCTCGCCGGCCACACCAGACCTATGTTTGTCGAACGCGGAAGAACTAAAACACCGTCCAAGATAGAATGTCTTCTGTGATAAAATTGACTGCTTTTTATGGAACTGTGATTCTGATTGCAATAAAAATGTGACGATTTGGTGTTTTGTGGGTCAATGACACGGGGAATAGCTGGATTCGGATGAAATGTTGCTTGTATGTGGATAAAACAGAACTATCTATGAAAATGTTTATTAGGACGAAAAATGACAGGACATGTTGCTTTATGAGTCAACTTTATAACGTATAAGTATGTGTTGAAATTAACTAAAAAAAACACATGTTAATAGATTATAATTATGCATAAACGACGATATTCTTTAACTAATATTTAAATTTTATGGAAACTGAAAAATTTATTCTAGTTAGAATCGCAACTTACCGCTTATAAACGAAATAGTTTTTCAAATGCCGGATGTTAAGTATGTACCTACAAGTACATGGACGGAAATCGTAGCCCTAGTCACAATACTCTCACGTCCCCTATGAAGGCCACCCTATAACTCTAGCCATAGCCAGCTTGTCTATGTGTGTCTGCTTAGACACACTCGTTTTCCAGCGGCATCAGTGTGTCGGCGTATCGTTATCACAGGAGAGCGTTCCGCTGTTTCTCCGCGGGTCACTACTTATTGACGTGGTCCAAGGTACAAGCGTAAGCGCTTTAGTTCCTATAAAAGGCTGCAATAGAATCTGGTGGAAAAAGATGACACTAGTAATTCGTTTCTCGTTAATTAAAAACACAAGCTCAATTATACATAAAGAACTAGACAACGATCGCTGTTTTTCAACGGCATCTCTGTAGGTTCACATTTCGTTATCAGCTAAGGGCGTTTCGCTGTTACACTGTGGGTTATTACTTTTTGACGTGTCTTGAGTTATTGTTTTTTTTTGATACAGCGGAAGGAAAACGGGTTAGTCAATCATCCGATGACCCGTAGCCCATACACACATGTGATATCTGAAGAATTTTCGATGCGTTTCCAACCTAACACATTCAACAATATTTTTTGAATTTACAATTATTGGTGGTTACTAAGATAAATTGAAACATTTTTAATACACAAATTGGTTATTGAAATACATTTACCAATCGACTTGCGTGTTTACCTAAAACTTAAGTACCTAGTAGTTACTTCTTTCTTGTTTCAATTTAAAAAAGTATTCATTAGCTACGAGCAGGTAAAAACAACTTAAAAATTAATACCACCAAACACGTAACTTTTTCGTTCGTAATTCTAGTATCCTGTAACTTGTCCCATGTTCCTTGTAAGTGGCAACAAGCTTCTGGCAATGACGCCTTTTTCCGCGCGGCGAGGCCGTCGAGGCAGACCGCCGCAGCCATGCCTGCACATACAATGTAAGAAATAACTTGTATGCAGGTTTTCTGTGTGTTGGAGGTGATTCTTACAGACAAAATTCGGTGAAGCTAAAATATAGTCATAGTTTGTTTGTAGAATTTTGTAGAGGAGAAAATGTAAACAAAGTATCTTAAAATGAACCCGGAACACTTCAGCAGGTGGTTTGATTGAACATCATTTTTTATCTTTATTTTATAAGCTTGAATCATTTCAAAATGAACATGTCAGCTCCAACGGCCTAATCTAAAAACAACATCAACGACAAATATACGATTTTAACTTAACACTATTTATAAAAAAAAAAACCTTAAACAAATTTAGCCGGCTCAAACGCAGGTTTCGCCAATATACCGGAAAATACCCCCACCTAAAATAGTGCAACCCCAAACTCTGCATAGCTCAATCCTCTTGGCTCGTGGTTTAACACATTCCATTAAAAATAAAAAGTGATGCACATCGACTATTCCGCACTCATCACAATTGGGCGACTCTACCTTCTTCATCTAATGTGCAAATCTATTTAATGGAACGTGACCAGACCGAAGCCTGCTTACAATTAGAGCCCTAGAAAGCTTAATACAGTCAAACCAGGTCATGCGAGGATAGTGTCTTAAAATCCGGTATACTTCAGCAGGCTTTTCTTTCATATTTTTTTATTCTAAATTAACTCTTTGTATGCCCAAGACACGGCTCGTCAATTTGCGGCTATTTTTATGTATTTTTATTTATATCAGCCTGCTCTTTAGGTTGATAGAATGGAATGGACGGGAATGGAAGCGGTTGAAGAACTTGGAAGAGAAAGGCTAAGAAGAAAAGGAGAAAGAAGAGATTGAAATCAGCAGAATTTGTGCATATTAAAACAGATGAGACTAGAGTGCAATATTTTTTTAGCTAGCATGGGGTTAAAAAGCTCTCTTGAAGTTGTATACTTTGATCAACAACTAGTGAATGGACTATGCTAACATTTTTCAACCACCATTTAGAAATTCTGAAAAACATTTACAGCCAATCATCTGTCAAAGTATTCCGGTTTTAATTTTAAGATACAGTGTGTAGAGACTGCTTTTTAAAGACACGACGAAAACATTTTTAACATGAAAAAATATTTTTATCTGAGCAGCAAATTTAACTATTCCGAAGAATTAACAAAAGCCTACCTAGCTAACACAGAGCTGTAGCCAACACAGAGCCATAACAATAATATTATAAATTTTATACCACAGCACAAACAGTAGTTCAAAACACAAGGACAGTGAAGTATATATAGGGGAAAACTGTTCCAATTCGCACAGAGTAACCTTAAGTACCTTACTTAATTCTTTTAACATTCATGCTGATTTGATTGAAATGAATACCCCGCCCGAGCGATAGGATATTAAAGCGAAAGTAAGCAGCCTTTTTACCATAGTTAATTTACAGGGCGTTTATTTTCCCATTGCCGCTCGGCCAGGTGGGCCACGTAGTAAATTATTAACGCGGGCGCTCCTGAAAGATGGATGCATCGGTCGATATGCCAATAGTTTACGTGCAGTTTTCAACGGCGAGGCAGAACAAAGACCGCTTTAGAAATAAAAAGCAGTTGACGTTACAAAACTAAATTCCTAATTTAGAAAGTTAAAAATTTTAGTATAATATTTTAAGTCGTTATAAAAACAGCAAAATTGGTTTTTGATGACTTTGATTAGTTGGGTAGTCTATTGTTAGTAATATAAATTTACTCGTCGGGCTTATTTCATCAGATGTATTTACCTATATTGACCGCAGGAGTTTTTAAACTATTAAAATAACAATACTGTCCCATAAGTAGACATGTAGGATTTTAGAATAAGGTATGATGAGGCTGGCATAATCATGTAACTGATTTAAGTCCCTAAATTATAAATAAATTAAAAAAAACTATTAAAATAATAATCAGAAGTGGTTTCTCTTCGAGTATATGCATGTATGTGTGTCTGTGTATCCACTTTTATTCTAAGTAATTCATATTCGAAAATAAGCTCGGTTTAATTGCATTGCGCGTGTTTTATTCCTTTATTAATACCATGAAAAACAGACTAAATCTAAAGTAGGTCAAGCTTTTTTTCCTTAACTGCGGAATAATAAGGAATATGCAATAGTTTTTCAGCAAGCAATAGCTGTATTTGCATATGTTGTGAGTCTAAACGTGCCCATAATAGACCTAATTTAACCACATGCCATATACAATAAAATGGTTTATTGTTAATAAGCTTAATGAAAAAACAGATACTTAAAATGTAAATACAAAACTAAAACTACTATTAAATTAAAATAACTAAATAAACTTTAAAATTACATACATATACATGGTTTCCAATTAAACTCACATTTGCAATATTTTTGAATAAATTATGTTTAAATATTAATCGCGTTTGAGAATTGACTGCTTAGTGTAGTTGACAGTGAGTTCAATAAGCAAGTTGATTGTTTTTTTATACACCGATGAACAAATATAATATATCGCTTGTTATACTACTTAATTAGGAGAATTTACTGTTATTTTTGGTAGTCAGTATACTAAGATTTAGTGACATGAAACATGTCAAAAACGTTAACACATTTATTTAGACCAATGACCAAACCTGAAATAGGTTTTTGATAAGTAACTTTATTTACATTCTAATGTAAACATTTTTTTAAGCCGGGTCTGACCGTGGCTGCGTGTGGTGTGATTTTTCGTTATTCCATTTTACAAATGTGACAAAAATAATTCTATAAAAGAATTCTCAACAAATGTGACGTTGACAAATTAAAAGATCGTGTTTTTGTTTGACGCAAAATACAGGAGACAAGCGATATGCAAATGCATGTATCTAAGAAAACCGGCAAATTGTGAGTTTAACTCTCACTTGAAAGGTTCCACATCACCGTACAACTGCAAAACAACTAGCATTTTTCTAACTTTCCTCTTGAGAAACACGCACCAAACATTAAATAGGAAAATAACAATGGGGAACAGAGTAGTTTCTTCCATGTTATCCATTTATTACTGTAAAATTTTCAAGCGTAGAACCCTACAATTCATCATAATTAAAAAAAAAACAAACAGTTTAATAAGTGTTGCGAAAGCATACAATTTTTTGCCAAAAACCGTTCAATTGCATGATGACGATAACGGTCACAGGGCGCTCGTGATCACGTCAGGCAATCAGACAATAAACAGTCGCAATTCAATAACTGAACCTCTAGTTTAAGTTTTCACACAAAAACGTCCTAAAAGCGTTCATGTAAACGTCTCAATTACTATGGAAATATTGGCAGCGCCACTTGCGAATGAAAAAGACAACAAACTGTTTTCATAGCATTTGATATTTTAACGCGAACTCGTTCCAGACGTATTTTGTGACCGAAAACTTACACTTACATCTATTATTGAATGTTTTTAATCGCTCCCCGCTCGTGTCTCGTGGCTTGCGCGCGCGCCGCGGAACATTCGTCGGTTTACACGACACTCCCGCGCAAATTGTGATTGATGCGTCACCCGGATAAGGGAATTGAAGGAATTCCCACAATATGGATTTTCTCTGTTTTTTTTGACTCCCCGAAAACATGTCAATGTGTCGGATGTAATGTGGTTCACATATTTACATCTCGGTCCATTCCATTTCTATTTAGGTTATATTTATCCTTTCCTTTTTCAGGCATTTATTTTAATTTTATTTGTAATTAGTGTACCTATTGTGGGTAAATTGCCTAGTTTTCCATCTGGTGACCCGTCTGCTCGTTTGCCCCCTCTTGTATATAAAAAAAGTTTTTTTCAATGATTTTCCGCCAAGTTTTTGCGTCGCTTTCTTGCAAGAAACTTTGAGTGGTCTTTCCGAAAGCGCTGTTACAATAACGAAAATACACGTAAAAGAGCCTTATTCATCCTCAAATATTTAAAAACCAGTTAATTTTACTTTAATATAAAAAAAACATATACATTACCCGCTTAAGAGTCACGTGATAAAATAATAAATAACTACAAAACGGTACATAACATAAAACTACAACATTTCCACTGGAACACAGGATTTCGATTTCGCTTCGTTCTTTGTTGAAAATAAGTTGGATTCTCCCGATTCTCTAAAACTCGCTGAGGAATCCGACGTTTTAATTGCTCTTAAGTGTACGGATAACCAGCAGATTTATGTGGCCAGCCTGCTAGCTAGTATATCTAACATCGGACGAACGGTAGCTATAGTGTAGGTACCTACCCACGATTGTAATGCTGTAGTTCATCAACTGCGGCACAGAATGGTTGCAATCACATTACAACCACCATGAATTTATCACTGCTTTCATCGCCGCTATAAATTTTCGTAATAATTCCTTCTTAATTTTTCTGTAATTCTACTACTACCGTCCCCCTATTGCCGCCTATTGTTACCTCGTAATATTCTGTATACCTTTTTGCTGTTTTGGCTGTTTTATGGGGTGTTCAATAAAGAGTTATTGTATTGTATTACTGCAATAGTAATTATTTCTCCGTAAATGGGTATAAGCTGGCAGTTTATATTCTTCACTCTTTCTATTTTTTTATTGGTTAACTGGAAGAGATCCCTTTTAGGGATAAGTTCGCCTTTGTGCATGTGTGTTATCCTGTATTCATCTTTTTCTTGTGTTTTATGTACAATAAAGAGTTATACATGCATACATACATACATATATTCAAAAGTGGGGGGAAGTTTCTCAAAAAATCTAGCTTCACCCTCCAAACTGCAGTCGAATAAAGAAATTTAAGTAACGTTCTTTTTCTCAAGGCGGTGGTATAAAAATAACCTTTCTATGAAGATCTCGGGGCTTTTAGACTACAAGCCCATGGAAAAATAAAACATGTGAAATGACCCAGCATGAATAACTTTAAGTTACTATATCATAAGATAACTCTGAGCACTATGCAGTCATTTCTGAGCGGTACAGGTTTTTACTCATACATGGAAAAAGAAATGCACTAACTTCCGGCACCACCACTTTAAAGCGGCACTAGGTTTTTCGACATTTATTTTTAAACATCTATAAGCTATAAAAAAGCCGTACATTAATAATTAGTCGTAATTCCTCACTTGTACCTGAGAAATTCCATACCTGTACCGCTCAGAAATGACGGCATAGCGCTCAGAGTTATTTTATGATATAGTAACAGCCTTCTAAGCGTTATTGTCGCTGGTTCATTTCACATGTTTTTTTTTTCCATGGGCTTGTAGTCTATTTCTTTATGTTAATATGAGAGTAATTCTATAATGCACAAACAAACTAATCCTAAACCATGTGCCCGAATTTCCTCGAGTTAACCCTTGCCATGCAGCGGGCACGAATGCACGTCACAAGCGCCGGAAATGACACGCCACATCCGCCGGGCGAGACATCGTGTTTGCAATTGCAAGTTGTGACGTTGGTAGCGATGGACATTCCAGCGGCACGTGCCTTGTGGCGTAGCGTTAGAGAATTCTAAATGTTTGAGTGCCCGGTGAGTTATTAAATGCTGTAGTTAAATTAATGAAGTCGGGCACACGCTTAATTTAGAGCCTACTCGAACAGATAGCCGAATGAGAAATTCCGGTTGATTATTGGTTAAATTAAGCAGCGACATCGCCTTGAGAAGAAATCGTGTCATGTTGCACATAAAATTATGTTATGTTTAGATTTTAGTGAATGTGTATAAATTTTTAACTTAACTTTTTGCATGCCTAGCCCTAGCCCCAAATCCGGGCCAAGACTGAAACCTATCTTTTTGTATTTTTTTCTTGTTCTCTGAAATTGTTTGCCAGTTTTTTTTTATTCTGGCATACGAGAGGTCAAGTTATTGGAAGCTTTGTTCTAAGTGCATTAGAAACGGTATTTAAAAAACAAATGAAGACTATTTTCTCCTAGATAACATATATTAAAAGGTATTTTAAGCAAGGTTATAATTTATGAGTTAGAGCTAGCAGAATCCAATTTTAGTTTTTGTCATTCCAGCATAAATTCACGGAATTGTCATTAAAATTCGCGAGCGCCCCTAAATCATACGGCGCTAAGGCCAAATGGTTCAGTTTGCTAAGAAAACCATTTATTACACATTTTTGTTCACGTATTCCTCTATTGAACTTGGCTTGACATGCTACCGCGTGTCTAGATCAAACATTGATATGTCAAAGACCAAATATGTAATTTACTTTCGAGGTTTGTTCAAAATAAATTTCAGCGCGATGGAGACTTATTTTTTTTAAATAAATTAACAAATTCTAAGTAAATATAATGCGGCGATTGGCAATATCTGTTTACTTATACATAAAGCCTGAGCACACACGGGGTCAGTGATAAATCTTGGGCTACTGTGGTGTAGGTTTAAATTTGTTATGAAAAAATTCTACACGAGGTTAGTTTTTGAAATGTTAACGAAAAGAAAATCGTAAAAGGTATTGACTAGGAACATAAAACGCCAATAATTCAAGTAAGTTCATCGCCACGTTACTTTTTAACCTTTTCGACTCCAACGACACATATATACGACCATTACTTCAATGCAAAAGCAACCTTCGTTAAATTGGGTTTGATTTAACTTAAGGTATCGCAATAAAGAAAGTCTGGCGTATGGGCACTGTATATATATATAAGCTAAAGCAGTAAGGAAACTACGAACAAAACGGTAGAAACGAACGCACACATAGACGCGCGCTTCTACAAGGTCCTTAGCGGATCTCGCGGTGCCGTCAGTCGCGAGTGCCGCGTTGAGACGAGTGGCCGCCTATTACGTGCGCTGAGACAGTCCGCGATCTTTTTGTTTTCAACATGCCAAGAGCGTATTGCACAGTGTGTCTGTCTATGTTTCCCAATAGTTTATTTAAGAAAGCTATTCATTCGGAGGGGAATTTTTCGTACCATAAAATTTAATAATACAGCTTTCCGAACGTGTAGTAGCAGGCAAAAGTATTTTTCAGTAAGTAATATATAATACTTATCGACCGGCGAATAAAAAGATCTCAAGCTAGTTAATTTATTTGATTATATATTTATTATAGAACCCAAATCTCTTTTCTTTTTTACGGAAATTAAGGGTGCCAACCCTAATACTCTTAATTAAGTGTAGCTATAGTTACTTTAAAACAGACCTTACTAGCTGAGATAGCGCTAACTAAACAAAAAGTGGTTAAATTTTACAAAAATTAAATCGTCAAACCTAACGCTCTATGGGAGCGTAGGTATTTATTTCAAAAAATAAGCCGTTTCCATACCGCTCTATTTCTTTACTGTCGTATGGGTGACGTCTTTTGTATTCGACGTGGTGGCGAAAAGGTTAAAGCCCTGGCAACGGCCAATGCAATATGACAGCGTTTTATTTAGGTTTGTTTTTGAAAAAATGTATGCATGAAATTATAGATTTTGATCTAAACGCATCTGATAATCCCGGGAGTGTTTCTTAGCAGAGCCAGTTCCGCAGTATATTATATTACGATTAAACTAAATACGATTTAATGGTACATATCGCAATGCACCAACTCGAGAACAACTCCGTAACTTGTGTTTATGAGAGAACTCTGCTATAGTTTTAATTAGTTTAAGGGTGTTGGTTTAACCGTGTAATAAGTATGATAGCAGCAATTGATGTTATTATTTATTTATTTAATAAAAATACACGGCGTTACAGTATACCGAGTATAAGGCAAAACAAGCAAGAGGCAAAGCGTAAAGAATAAACACAAATAGAAAAAAAAAACAAAAGCGGTTAGTAACAATAAGATACTCTTCTTCTTCTTCTTTTTCAATATGGCCCCATCGATCGATGCGATGATTTCGCCAGTGTCAAAGTAATAAATACAGTATCCAAAAATCTTGTGACAAAAATTTCGGCAACGTTGTACGGTAGAACACGGTCAAAGCCCCCCACGGTCAAAGCTCTTAGCCAACAGTCAATGATATCCCTCGGAGACCGCCAGGAAATCATTAGCCGATGCCCAGGGTGCAGCGGACCAATCACTGCTCTTCCCCTCGGACGGATCCAAAAAGGAACCGCAGCTCTTGACCACACGCGGAGGTAACCCGACTCGCACCCCAATAAGATACTCTTTTGCTTGCTCCGATAAAACGTACGATTTTCTTGCGTTTCAATGACAAATGTCACAATGACAGATAACTATAAATACAAACGAAATCAAAGTCATCAACAGCTTAACAAAGAGGGTTAATAACTAGTAAAGACATTGGCAATAGGTCTCCAGCCTACTTACATCTCACTGCCAAACATATGCCTCCTCTCAGAAACAGATGGCTTGAGCATGACATGTAAACGTGGGAACTAGTTTAGTGTAATAGTGTGGATTGGGATTGTATATGTACAATACCGCTGTATTTATCACAGATGTGTAAAGATAGAGGACCCACAAAGTAACGTAAGGGTTTGAACTACAAAACTATAAATAAAAATAATACAGTTACCTAGCACCAATTAGAAACCTAGTCCTAAGCTAAGCCATGCTTGTGCTAGGTACTAGGCAACGGATAAACATAATTATATACAGTGCTTCTAGTACCTAATGTATTTGACAGTTGCCGTGTTTTAATAAACATGAATCACACAAGCATCATTGAACACTCCTGCAAAAATTATACTAATTTTTGATTAGAAATTGAGTCACTCCTTTGACGCCGTAGATTTTGAACATCAACCAATGAATGGACACATTTTTGAACCTCAATTAAAAATCCTGATAAACATTTACTCGGGTGTTCAGCCAAACTAAGCGAACCTGCTGAAGTATTGATTGATTCCGAGACACAGTGTATGGGCAAATACACTTTCAACATGCAAGACTCGAGCGTAAACGTTTGTATTTTTTCACCTGCCACGACCGACCCTCGCAGCCGGGACCACAAGCTTGGTAGTCAGGTGCTCTAATCAGTTGGTAGTAAGGTGGCTATGGCTAGGTCTACTATGCGTTTAGGCTAGTGAGTTGTGACAAAGTAAACTAATAGATAAGCCAGAGACCTGACACGCGGGACCGAGCTAATATCTACTTTACTGGTCAAACATCAATAAAATTCCTTGTCAAATGAAACAAAAGAAGCAAGGGACAAATCCGAGCCACATAGGTTTACTTAGGTCTCTGACTACCTAACCTTTTTTTATGGACCTAAGAAAATACAAGTCCCAATGAACCCTTTTTAACTATAGATAGTAAAGTTATTGTAGCTCCTTATTGGTTACATGCCATTGTTATTATGAGAAAATGTTTTAATTATACATATTTTTAAGCAACTTCGTAAAAAGGCAATTTGATGTTATATTTTTTAAGCATGTCTATCGATATTTTCGTTGCTTGTAAACTGATTTCAATGTTTCTTATTCGGTATTTTATGTCTCAAAAGAATTTTATATATCTGTTTTAAGACAAAAGTAGGTACCTATTGTTATTGTGTTTTACGGCGATATTTTGGACATGGGTTCAAAGCGACTTAGTGGAATACCGATTTTTTGCTATTTTTAAGTTTTTGAATAAACTAAATTAAATAAAAAACGTCGACGTATTAAAGTTTAAATTATTTGCGGAACTACTTCACAGTAGGTATTTGGATTATTTTTAATAATGAATTTCGTATCCATTTTCCCTGAAGAAATATTCGACAAAGGCACATATTTTGTACTGAAAACATGTATTTCCCCGCATATTTGAGAGCAAATATGAAAAATTCTCCGAGGCTTCTTTAGAGGAACAGAATAATGCAATTAAGAAGCCTTTACTTTTCGCAGCGTGAAAACGCGTATTTGCTTAGTCAAATACGCGTATATTTACCGGGTAAAATACTGGAAATACTTAGTACTCCCAGGAACAGCGCGGATATCTCAACTCCGTGGGTCCCTGAAGAAACTCACCGCAATGTTAAAGTTGAGTCGGTATAATGTAATGTACACTCGGCAGCAAAATATGTATTCACATTTTATTTTTTGCCGTATTCGTGTGGTAGGGTAGCGGTCGTTTTGTAAGTTACGTTTCATTTTCGTAAGATTTAAAGGGTACGTATACATAAAGTTTAAAATACATAATGATTAAAAATACGTAATGCGATTTTCTCAGATAATTGCAAATTAACTGAATGTTATAACCTAAACCTAACCTAACCTAAACCAATCTATCTAAGTAATAATATTATTATGCTATCCAAAAAGTTCATCCAGTTTATAGTTTCACGGAAAATAGCATTATTATATTGTCAACCATTATGTATTTTAACCCATTATACATTTTAAACTTTATATATTCTTATCCGCACCCAAATTTAAACAATACAAATCTTTTTGTAAATTAGGTTTTTTTTTGGTGGGTGGTAGTAGTTGATTAAAGTATGCCCAGATCGCTTCTACTACTTTGCAGCAGAGCTTGCACTATTCAGTTCCGGCATAGAGGGTAAGCAAGCCGAGAAACGAAGGAAGGAAAAGGAAGTCCATTTCAGCTCCTCAAGATCGTTATTTTCTTTCTAACGTCAAAAAGACGCAGCATAGCAAAGTCAACTATCAAAGCAAAAAAAAAACAAAATTTAAATTTTCATAGGCTAAATGAACGTGCGTGCGAATTCTAAACGTAGCCTTTTGGTCATATTACCTTAGGCTCTGTTTACTCCTGTGAAATGAATGTATGTAAACGAACGTCTATGAATAAGGCGTTGCCTTTTATTTTCTGAGAAACTAGTTTTATCCAGATCTATACATACACATACATACATAAATCACGTCTTTATCCCTTACGGGGTAGACAGAGCCTAAGGTAACAAGGCCTAAAGGCCACGTTTAGCATGATTATGGGCGTATGGATGGAAAGAGGAATCAAAATAGTGATGGGTTGCTAGCCGCATCGCCTATGACATCATTCCTAAGATTGTCGCCCATTCCCTCGATGGGCTTTTACCATCTGCGCGGGATGAGAAGCAACTGGTAAATTCTATGTTTTTTCTTTACTCCCAGACCAGCGTGGAAGAAATTTTATCCAGATCTCCAAATTTAAAAACGGTTTACCCATTTTTCCTGGCCGACTGTACCTCCACTAGTACACTACTTGGCACTCCTTGCGTTATGTGCGTGGCGCATAACACTTAGCCGTATACTTTGCGAATAACTGGCGAAGGTTTGTCCGCGGGTGCACTCTCACGGAACCGACGTACTGGGCCAATATGCATTATGCTAACTGATATTAACAGTGCCCCAGTTTATGTACGGGTGAAAGTATTTTGAAAATAAATAAGAACGTTTTTACAAGCCCTTGTTCAGTTTCACTTCATAATATATCTACTAAGAGTACATAATATCGGATGGTCAAAATTGTTTGGACGAATGTATACATACATAAATCACGTCTTTATCCCTTACGGGGTAGACAGAGCATAAATAACCGGACCTAAAGGCCATGTCGACGAATGTTTGTGTGGTCTACACTGAATTTCAGTGGAAATTATTTTCCGAAACATTTTCAGTTATCGCAGCAGAAATTTTAGACCAAACGATACGTTAGACTAAAAAACTATTCAACCATACGAACCGTCCGTCTAAACACTCAGTATGTACAGTATGGGTTGATACTTACTGTACTCGCATTTCCTAATTCTAAATAGCTGGTCTTGATCGTCCAATCACTGGAGTCTGATTGTGTCACAGGAAATGGAAGGCGTAAAACGGGAATGATCACGTGACACCGAATAACCGGGCAGTGGGAGGTTTGTTTAGATTGCTTCGGTGATTAAGAGAGGGCGCTAGCGACAAAGGACTACTATAGCTCTCGCTGAATATACCGGGTGGGTTTTGTAGGTAGCAGGATCTAATGCTGGATTCATCTGGATCGCTACCACTATCTAACTTGCTAATCCTGCTGCTTGTGCTCCATGGAGGACATCTGGTGAAATTGACATATGCACAACGCAATGTATATGCAATACAATCCTATATTACAAGTGTCCGAAAGGTGGTCGTGCTATCACTGTCAGGTGACGCACTAGCTAGAGCTACGGTACTTTCCCACTAAATTCCATAAAATTGCAACGCTTTTAATCAATATCAAAGTGAACATAAATTGTAATTATAATGAACATAAACGCGTCAGTCGTTAATATGATAATATTTCTGAAAATTAGAACATAGAAAAATCCGAAAAGTAAAACTATGGCCGGGAATGGGATAACTCTTCGAAATTTCGTAGGTAGTCGTGCTGTCCGAGTAAACCCGATGGAACATTGATATTCTTTTAAACGTACATCCGTTTGTCTTTATCTATCATTTGGACATTCACCTTTGTCAGACACAGATAAAACACACACTTTGCTATTGGCAGAGTGCAAAGCGGGTGGAGGGGGTAGCCTAAACGATCACAGCGCTCGCTATGGCTAAAATTGTCATTTTTGTCGCTGACTTGAGCTGTCAAATCCATATTGCAGTAAACATTTTCTAATCGTTTTTGAGATAAAAATATAGTCCTGGTAAGATGTGTTGTTGTGAATTGTAATAACACCAAGAAGAATAGCGACTGTAAATTTTACCAATTTCCAAAGACCATGGTAGAAACGAGACCAAAGAAATAAGTGGATATTTGCCGTAAGAAAAAAAAATAAGTTACCTAACCTCTAAAATTTTCACTGAAAACAACAATTTTAATGTTATTAGCAATAATGTTACTGACTACCATTGTCCAAAATTGTGTAATATAGTAAAATAACACAATATTTCATTAATATTTTTCACAGTATTTACTTATTTCTTGTTTGACAGCGGTGACAATATTGTCCATAATGGCCGCCTGTCACGTGGCGCTGTCGTCGCGCACGGTCCCAATAAACGAGTACATCGGCATTCTGTCAGGCTTACAAAAGCTATAACAGCGCAGCATGCGAATCAGGTTACTAGCCCTTACATAAAGTAAAGTAGCGAGAGAGAGGGACAGCATTACTTTAATTCTCACTAAATCTGTACATTAACTGAGCCCGAAGCTTGATTACTGTTTATTATGCATTGGTCTATTCCGAAGACTGGTACAGTGGAGTTGTTTGGCACAGTGCCTCATTGGCCGATCGTGAGGTGCTGCTATCCTGGTTGATGAATAGGCAAATTGACTACATCCCAAACTGGGAAGTAAAGACGTAGAACTGATAAAATAATTAGCAAGCGCTTAGCTACCTTTGATTTTCCGTAGATGGCAGTAACTATAGGTGAAAATATAGTAAAATAGAAAAAAATGGGTACACAATGACAGATTATAGTAAGTTGAATGAAAAATGTCATGTACTGTATGTACCCTTCCATTGTCTTGATGCATAATTTTCACTAAAGCTTCACCGACAAAATGTTTGATCGAATGCATAGTTTGATGAAAATTTCATTTGACAACGCTTTATTTTCTGCAAACATAGGTAGGTATTCACTTTTTAGAAAAGTTAAAAACAAACCGAACCTAACTTAACGCAAAAAGGTTAGGTTTTAAGTTTTAAGTCTTTAAAAAGTTTACGGCTTAGCAGATGTTGTTGTCAAATAAATTGTTCGTCAAGCCGTCCATTTGTCAAAGGCTTGTCGATAAAATGACTGGTTACACAAATTTTCGATAAAATTAGGGTTACACCAAGTCTTTGGGGCATAGGCACCTCGAAAATCATGTTCCAAACGCGTGCAACGTGATTATGTCAACATTGGGCTACGCTTACGAGCATGCAAACCCAAAGGACCGACCTTCGCACACTCTGGTAAACCAGGCAAACATTTTACCAACGATTTTTGCGTCTAAAAATATTGCATGACAAAAGTAGGTATCGTCTTGTTTATAGACCTAAACAGAAGCTATAAATATTTCTATGCCCGCTCTAAAAATTCAAGCTGCAGCCGGCTTTATATTTTAGTTTTATGCTCGGTGCGTTGCATGTATGGGTTGCAGATTTTTTGTAGACTGGTTAACAGATTTATCAGAAGATACGATGCAATAAGCAGATTGTTCTAAGAGAATAGGTCTTATTTTCTTTTAAGTGATTCCGATTTTCCAACCTAGCTATGTTAGTGATAGTAACTACCATTGAGTTTCTTCAGTAAAGTTTGGATTAGAGATCATTCAAATGTTATCTTAGATAGGTACCATGAATAATAAATATACAGGGTGTCACAAAACCCTTTAACTTCCTTTTACAGAATTGTCAGGTAAGTCTACCTGAACACCCTGGCAAAGTTTGACGCTCGTGGTTAGCTAATTGACCCTTTAATTAACGAATCTTAAGATGCATTTCAGGACTATGCTCTCAGTGTACCTTTTCATTCATAAGTTACGTGAGTAGCGCTACTCGGAACGTTATTGTTTGTAACTAAAACTTCACTCGCACTTTCTTTCAAACTACCTACCTACCATAAAACTTTGACCGGATTTCCTTATTGATAAATGATCATTTTCAATTATTCTAGATTCGTTTTAGAAAATCCACAGTACGACCTGGCAAACGTTAGCGTGCGTGTGAAGTGAATTGCGAAAATAATTGTAATCTAATTACAATAAAATTATTTGTGTGTTTTAAAAAAGTACCTAGAGAGGATTTTAGGAGGATTATGTGTTAGGAGATGGAATTAAATGGATATCTGTAATTGTTGCTTATGATTATACTTACATTATTCTGTATCAATACAAAATCACGTAATACACTTATAGCCACAATTATTAAATACTCATCTCTCACACACACACATTAATTGTTGAGTGGATATCCGCAAAAAAATCACAGTTTTATTTAGATTATTTTTCTTTTTTACATAAAAGAAACGAAAATTGGACTACATCGAAAATTACAAACACGATGTTTTGACAAATTAATGTTTTTTGACTGTTCGTATTTGAGTGAATACCGCGTGTTCGCCCGCGCCCTCTGTAAGAGGTTAGTGCTTGTTTGTTTATGGTAGCTTCACTGTCAACCTGTGGGACGTCAACACTTAAGCATGAATGTGAGTGTGGGATGGCTTTTGAGTCTCTTATTTATTTATTTATTTATTCATACCCATTTTCACACCTCAATTTCTGATTCATGAAGTCATCACTGCGCTTGGCGGCCAATGTGTCTTGAGCGATATTTGTGGGTGACTTGATGTTAAGGGTAGGTATTAACAATAAATTTCAAAAAATTAAAACATCCCATGTTATTTTCGAGTTATCATACCGTAACTAAATAAATAAATCATTTTTTTGTCAATAATGCCTTACATCGTTTTAGAAAAGAGCTGGTACTCTTCAAACTGCGGCGGCGATTTTTACCAAACATGGCTAAAAACCACCACACGGAAACTGGCTTTCGAAAGAAAAAAAACGCATCCAAATCGGTCCACCCGCTTGAGAACTACTATGCCTGCCACAACAGATACACACACACACGAGCTGTTAGGACACGACTAAGATGGACCGAGACGACTCTGACTGCGACAGGACTTGACAAAAACACTATTACATCAGACATGGCTGTCGGGCTTTGATCCCTTTGCCTTTCCTTAGTGGAAAAGATTATAATAAAACTGACGGCCGTCAGTTGATATTGAGTGGCAATGTTTATTATTTTTTGTAATTATTTTAAATATTTGTATTAAAATAGTAAAGCGAAATGATGTTTGAATGTGTACTATGTGTGATTATGGGGTACTTCACGTTGAGTGGTAATGTGATTTGACATGGTGAGTGACTAAAACGGACACAATAACTGAAGGTCTGTAATCAATACCTAAGTACCTACTTCATAAGATTAGCAAGAAATACAAAATATGCGAATGCTCACTTTAGATTTATGGCTTGTACTTCTAAATATTCACAACAAAAGTTTAATTTTCCCGGTATAAAACTAGTTACGCTACCGGACATTGTGTGTCGCTTATGTTGCGAAAGCTTGATAGCTGATTGGTTGATTTTGAACTGATTCATTTAGGTTGATTTACCTACGAAACTTCCGTATGCCGAAGTAGTCACCAACGATAGTTTGACGTGTAGTACTATGAGTAAACACTACTAGAGTATTGTGAGTAGCTTAAGCCTGTGGCACACTGAGCAAAGCTATTAAATTATTTTTTATAATTCTTTTTTTTTTGTTTTAATTAGGGTCTCATACTTTGCAGGGGTGTTCAAACCAATATACCGAACAAGTTCGTGAATTATCGTTAAAGGGTTTTGTGACACCCTGTATATGAATATTAAATAGGGCGTGCAGTGCAACCATGAGGTACAATTGCCATTATTAAGAACACAATAAAATATTTTTTTTGACGTAAGGAGCGGTACCTAAAATTCTACTGGCACTGGCAACACTAACTTTTTATTGAAATACCAAAATGTAAACTTCCGTTTTACAACGTGAACTAGATGTCTATCATACTTTTTTTTTCGGTGGGAAAATGCTTTGCGCATACTCCCACGCCGATGTCTATCATACTGGATTAACTCTATTGGACATAAACATCGAACAAGAAATAAAAGGAATAGGAATTAACAGCATAAAGATGCTTAAGCTAAACGTTACATTTGCAATAAACACCTGACTGTGAAGCGCAGGTGGAATGGTCCCGACTCCGCAACGCTGTCAGCATTTAAATGCCAACTGCACTGGATCTAGTCAGCGGATTGTACGAGACAGTGCGAGAATTGTTAGTGGGCTCTCTCAAGGGTGGGGCAAAGATAGATTACTAGTTTTGAAAAGACATTGTGAAACGTTTTGTGAAGTTTTTGGGATATTTAGTTACATTTAATTGAGATTAAAAAAAGAGTTTATGTTGGTAAACCTATCTAGCGCTAAAAAGTATGGCTTAGCCGGGATTGTTGCGATGTTTAGCACCTAAAATCAGGGTTGCCAGTATATATGGAATATGTATAAATTACAGAGGTTAGCGACGGCCGGAGTTAAATGAGGTTACAATTTTAAGTAAAGGATCTCGAAGGCAGAAAATTCCTCTGCGCTATACATATTTAGCCTTATTTATCCCTATTAGGAATGAAATCAGTGAATTGTATCCAAAATATCACATTTGTTTTATGATACACAGTGTTTTGAACATAACAGTTGCTGAAAAGAAAATCCGTAAACGAAAGATGACATCCGGCAGACGGGCATGGTTGAGATTGCATCCAGTGTAGTAGATAAAGTTTTGATGCATTTTGGCAAGAAAAACAAGTAAATTAGACAAGTACATTCTGATCCTTGTCTAGCAGAAATAGTTAAGAACACCAGCAGTTTTCCTGCGCTCAGCGAGTTGACGAAAAGGTATTTCGCATCTGACAAAACTAGAAAACTTTTTATGCGACTCTAGTTCCGTAAACGAAAGATTTTAAAAGGAAACTTTTTGGAAAAACAAATACTTAAATCAATGTCTCTGCTACCGTTATTCGTTCAATTTGAATTCTAGGTTTATCACCTACTTGGCTACCTACCTACGTACCGAATGGCATAGTAGGTACTAAAAGAAAAAAATGAGCAGGGAATAAAAAAGTCTCAACGGCCAAGATACATGAAACTTTACACGAAAGTTTTTTGCTCAACATAATTATGTGAAAATTACCTATGATGGGATGTTTGGAAATTCCCATTTAATTTGTATAAACGCCTGTGGGTATAATCGGTAAAATCTCGTAATTCAGTCATAAGTAAAGGTAGATCTTGGGGCGTAGATCAAAGAGTTCGTAAAGCATTATTGGCAACAAATTGTGGCCCGTCCGTTCGTCACTGATACAATATGCACGGGGCCGCGGCCGGCTTGCGGCCATACATAATGCATCGTCCTCGGCACACCTGGCAGAAATATCGATCTGATTATACATCGAAAACGATTATCTTACTGTCTCGCCGTTACAAAAGAAAAACAACTTTTTTAAATAACAAATGTAAAAAAAAAATAACAATTAAATAAGCGGTTTTGATTGTTTTTATGGGTCTTGATTTTGAGATAATTATTAGCTTTTGTAAAGTAATATTCCTTGAAATCGGTTTAAAGATTGCGGAAGCATCTACAGACTACAGACTCACAAAAAGAAAATGGTTGGATCAACATTTTTTCGTTCTTTATTCCTTCTACAACTCAATTTTGCGAACATGTTTAGCGAGGGTAGTTGCACGTGTGTACGTGTGACTGTATTCGTACGGCAAGGTCTAGGTTTACCAGTTCTAGTTTTTGACGTGACAACGTCTTATAAATTGGTTTGCCGGGTGACACTTCAAGAAACTGCGTTACGCTCCGCTCACGTTATGCGCTCACAATGAGAGCGAGTGAGAGGCATGGTTAGCCCGCCTAAGAGCGAGAGAGACAGACATAAAAAGTGAAAGGCACGCGTCCCTTCCACTCGAGCACAGTTAGCCCGCCTAAGAGCGAGAGAGACAGAGCGAGAGAGAGAGAGTGAGAGAGATAGGCATACACACCGGTTCATGTCTTGCGCTTCTTCCTACTATACGAATGAATATTCACATTAAAATTATTTTACCACTCAAAGTCGTTGTCACGTAAAACTTTCGCCCGTATACCGACTTTACAGGCAACCATTTTTTTCTTGTATTTTTTTGCTATAACATTGTGTATATCCTTTTATATTTGTGTGTCTTGCAAAAAGGAATAAATGTCTTCTTTCTTTCTTTCTTTCTTTCTTTCTTCTGCTGAAACTGAAACAAACTTAACGCTGCAACTCGCCAAAACCGAAACGAAAAGTTCGGTTGTGCACTACACGTATTCAGAATTGAACTAGTCAATTACTAGGCAAGGAACTCCACGCGGCGCGGCTATAGTCAATAATGATGTTTGATTGTGGATCATTTTATGCAATTTGTTGGACGGATCTAGGCCGGTTAATACTGGGTTAAGTTACTTGTATTTGTGTGCTTATGGAGTACCTAAATTTAGTTATACCTACAAAGTAAAAAAATAACAAATCCTTGTTAATATTTCGGGTTTAGTACAAGCTTTTTAAGAAATTACGACTCAACTTTTGACTTAAATATTATTCTGTTTCTGTTCTAGGTACCTAAATACACTAAGCATTAAAAATTTTATTTATGTATCTGAGTTCTGTATGTAACATTAATTAATTATTTCATTAAAAATTTAACAAAGCAAAGTTAATGATAGCATATGCTTAACTTTTTTCTTAAAAAAAAACATCAAATTTTATTGCGAAAAAAGTTACGACTGCCAACTATTTTAGTCGATAAAAATATTTTTGTGACAATCTATCCATTGAAACACAACAAAATTCGTTCCTCTGGTGACCTGGCAAAAAATAGACTAAAAATATTCACTTTTTGAAGTCGTTTAAAAACGCACTCGAAAGATTACTCAGGTTTTTTTGTTATAAAATGAATACAAGATTTTTCTTAGGCGTTTTGGAATGTTTTGTCCTCTGCTCAATTCTTCGGATAACCAATGGCCCCATAAAGATGACAGCATCAGCGGGAAGTATCATCGCCCTGAGACCGTGTATATTGTTGAGCAATATACGCTCCCCCGTGGGCAATACAATACAACCTACTCGCCTCGCGGAGGGTTGATAGTTTAGCCAATACTAGCTTTATTTGAACTTGAACGGTCCCTCAAGGCCGTATTAAATACAACCTGTATAAAAATATGTATAGTTTAGTTCTGCCCGGCCACGATTACGGAAACAACGGCGCGTTGACAGATTTTACAAACTATTATTATAATTACAAGCTTTACATGAACTTGCTATGTATATAAGTATGTTTCTCCCGGTGGAATCTTGCGACTCAATTTGAAGCAGATGTCTTCATCCGATTGAGCTGATATTTTGCACACTTGTGTAAGTCAGATGACAATACAATAATCTGGTAGTAGAATTCTAGTGATCCAATCAGGACCGTCTCCGCAGGAGGGAACTCTTCAACGGTTGGTCCAACTGACTTGAAATTTGGTTCACATACGTACTACGGAAGACAATGCAAGTACAGTTAACAAAAAGTACAGTCAGCCAAAACCTTGTATCTAAAATATATTTTTTAGATTAGGTTATTTATTCCTGTTCATTGCTCCGTTCAGGCGCTGACCACACAGGCGTTCGTTGACGACACACGCAATGCATGTATTACGAAAACGCTCACAGTGTAAGTATGGTTATTTGCCACAGTCAAAGCAATCAAAGGTACATTAGCGCTTCGTTGGTCTAAACCAGAAAGGAACCGATACGATCAGCGCCAGCAAAATGTGGTTCTAAAATTTTAGGTGATTACGCAACAATTCTCAAAAGGGTTTATGCGAACTATTATGTTAACTCTGATCATCTCTATTCCCACTTGAAGATGTACAGTCAGCCACAAAGATACAGTAATTATTCGGTTAGTTCCTCTATGGTCTCAGAGCTTATCAGAGAGATAATTATTATGAGAAATATCTACGCCGGTTTTTAGGTGTAGGTTCATATTTAATTTAATCAACAGATGACTTGTAATGAAAAATAAACATTAACATAAGAATTTCCAAATAACACTGAAAATTTGAACACAGAAAAATCCAAATAGTAAAGCTATGGCCGGGAATCGAACCCGGACCCTCGTCATTCCGTGACGCGTGCTATACCCCTACACCACCCATCTGTTACTAGCTATCACGTGACCTTGTTACTATGCGAATTTTTGTCGCCAAGCGTCATCTGTTTCAATGATGTGTCTGTACGACACAAATACAAAATCCTACTGCTCACCAGGGACGAGAAAAGGCGCTGTTTTTCAAATGATAACATAACATAAGACATGCATAAATCACGTAAACCCAAGTATGCTCTATCCATATTATTCCATGCTGGTCTGAGAGCTAAGAAAAAAACATAGAATATACCCGCTGCGTTTCTTCCGTTGATCGTAAAAGGTTGCCTTGGTTTGACTTGATCTGTCCCTATTCATTTATTTTATTCATTTATATAACAAACCTCGAGTTCCATTGCCAACGCTACCTGTATCGGTCGCCGTACAACTTCGCGATGAGTTAGTCCTATTCCTCAGGTAAGGATTATCCGGATCGGAGCATTCCAACTTCCCCCGAGACTCCACTAAGGTATGTATTTCTTGATGTGTGATCGCTCATGTAAATTGCTTATTACTTCCACGTACCTCGGGAGTTGCGTTGATTCTTCGATACCTAAGTCGCATTAGAATCGATTAATTTACAAGTTAGTGGGGTTTGTTGTTTCATGCGAAGGGTCTTCCCTATTTCTGTCGAGATGTTTCTCTAATATAATAGGTACTAACCCATTCCTTAATTTAATCAACCTACATACATATACATATACAAATCACGTCTATATCCCTTACGGGGTAGACATAGGCCTATGCCTATGTGACCCCTATGGGTCACATAGCCCAAGGAACCAAGACCTAAAGGCCACGTTTAGCGTGATTGTGGGCATATAGATGGAAAGGGGAATCAAAATAGTGATGGGTCTCGCATCGCGTATAACAATGATTCCTACGATTTTCGCCCCTTCCCTCGATGGGCGTTTACCATCTGCAAGAGAAGAGAAGCAACTGGTACATTCTATTTTTGTTCTTTGCTCCGAGACCAACATGGAAATGAGTGAAAAGAGAAAGGAGTCGAGTTAAGTCTCATATACATAATGTATTTATCTATATGTGTAATCTTTAAATCTGTTACGTAGTATACCCTTGTTGGGTGGGGACGCCTAGCTGGGTCAGTCGGGTTGTCGGTCCACTGTGGCGATCATTCAGCCCATGATGTTGGGTGGGGTGTAGTTAGGGTGGCCACCTGTACTATATTATATAGTATCGTACTATATTGCGGTCAATTGTACTATATATTATAGAAATATAATATAGTACGAAAAATACTATGTTTTCATTGCTAACTCCACTGCTGCACTTTTTTGTATAAACATCGACTAAATTGGAACGTACCCGTAGTGACGCATTGTGAATTTTGTACCTACTTAAACTGGTGTGCAGTGATATAGGATTGTAATTTGTATATAATGTTTAAATATGATAAATGAATGAATGTGTACTATTTTTTTTCCAAAATTTCCCAAAAGTACTATATTTTGGCAAGGTTCTGAGAAAAAAATTATATTTCTTCAAAAAAAGGTGGCAGCCCTAGGTGTAGTATACCCTTAGAGACTAGCGTTGCTTAGTTTGATACTAGGTAAATGGTTAAGTTATAAATAGGTTTTTTTGTCTCTAACTAATCGCAACGAGTGGAACTTTTTATTGTACGGCGCAACTGCTTGAACAGTGAACCACTGTGGTACCTTTTGCACAATAAATACCATAGAGACTGACATGAGTGACAAATAAAATCATAATAAATGTTTGGAAGTGTTCATAAATCGCATGATTTTTGTTTTCCTTTGCTTCACCCGTCGGTGATGTTAACACTACCGCACCAATATCGCGTGAGGTTTATGATGCAGTGCTTAAAATGCAATCAAACAATATTAAAAAAAATTGTGTTGTCACTCTGAATGTTTTTTAAGACAAGGGCCTTACCAGGACGTCTTAATGCGATTCAATTCCGACTCAGTTCAGGTTTAGCTGTCATTTTTACCATGGATCTGACAGCGAGCGAACCTAAACTGAATCGGAATTTGATCACTTTAAGACGTCATGGTAAGGCCCCAGCTATAAATACAATTCTAAACCAAACAACTAAATACTGGCAATGCATCCAATAGAGTGTGGCATTAAATTAAATTATTTATATACGTACAACGCTCACTTGTTTTTCATTAGAACTAAAACAGTTTTGTTCCACACAAAGGATATCGTAAGTGACAAATCCCTGATGAGTTTCGAAATCGGATGCCTCGCATTACCATTATTATTTATTAATTCCTATGCCTCAGCAAAACTGTAATGCATTCAGTATCTAAATTGCAAAATTAACATACAATTTTCAAGGCAGCTTATTACTGGTGCCCCGCTAGCACTATTTCTACCTGGGAGCCGGAACGCTGGAACCCATCCAAATGTCCCGGTGTGGTTCCTGATAATGCTCTTTATTAATTCCAAATACATTTCCAAACGTTTTAAGGCATATGTTTGCGATGTGGGACGTGAACCGTGTCCTGGAATATAATTTGATTGAAACTGTTTGTTTGATTTGTCGTCGAGTTCACCGCGACTAGCACAAGAGCGCGCGAGAGTTATGTCGCGCGCGCGAAATAGACTACGTCTCTTTCTGGAAGTAACAGTAAAAAGACAGGTAGCCTTCTGAAGACTCTGAAGGACTAGTTGTGTCTAGACTCTGAAGTCTAGACACAACTTTCCCGCTCTCTTGTGCTAACCGTTCTGTGCAGACTAAGTTGTGAATTGGTGCAGACACCTTCAAATTGAAACGGATACTTAGTATTTACTGGTTAATTGATTATTCCAGTTGCCAAAACCAAAAACCACGAATTAGCATGGATGCGACAGCTCGCACAAAGCTTAAGGTATAAATTTATCCGAAACGCTTCAACCAGTAGTTGCGTTCGTTCGACTGAACCCTCTTGCAAGTTTTTAGAATTTTTGAACTGTCAATCTTCAATAAGTACTAACGGCATCAACTTAATTTTGAATAAAAGTTACGATGAAAAACTAAAATCAAAGTGCTCAATAAAACTATCCCTAGACCAGATGAAATATATCAGAATAGAAGACATCATGTACATAATATAATATTTGAAATAATAACAGATGATAAATAAGTCTAGCCTTGGTCTAAATAGTAAGGTACTGAGACAAAATTAGAGCTGTTAATAATAAAACAATGAAACCAATAACTTCAGTGGCGCCATGCGATATCAACCAATTGGCGTGGTATTTTATTTCGCAAACTATGAAAGAAAACAGAGTCGGTTAGGATGTTAAGCTATAAATGTCGGATTTTCGCCAACAAAATTAAACCAAGTAATAATGGAACGGAACGAACACGGATTTCAACGGGATTGTAGGATCTTGAAACTGCAACATTTTATTTAATATCGCACTATTTCCTGCGACCTGCCACACGTTGAGACACGCGATGTTCAAAATGCGTAGACCGAGTCTGGGTTGCGTAAAAGCTTATGTCGTGGGGCACAAAATAATCTCGACATGTTTTTTATAAAAGGAAGGCAAATTATCAAGTGACCACGGTAAGTTGGCAGCACCATCCACGGACACCAGCAATACTAAAGGATTGCAGATGCGTTGCCAGATTAGATGGCTAAGATAAAATGCATTATGTTGACACATAATGAAAGGAAAAATAAAAAATAAAGACTTAATTTACAAGAAAACTAATTAAGTATTTTTTCGGACTTTAAATTGTTTTAAGTACTAGGTATTTGCGGTCACCTTTGACTAATGAATTTTACTTAATTAATATTTAATAAACAGAAAAACGAATTGTTTTGTCTTTTGATAAAATTTCGACCTTTGATAAAATAAAAATATTCTTAAATGCAATAGGCACTGACTGATAATATGACGTTTATCTAGTTTTTTTTTTGTTATTTTCGGACAGTTAAAATATATCCTTAACTACTCACTGAAAAAAAGTGCAATTCAGAACGTAAGACATTCTACCGGGGATTAACAATTAAATCACTACTAAGCGAATAGAATTACTTTAAATGAAAGCTGCAGTTCGTTGTTAATTTAACTGCATTACTTTTACTTGACATTTCAAGATATTTCTCGGCGAGACTCGAGACTACGTGTCTGAGATCGCGTTGCTGAAGCCCGGAAAGCTGGCAACCATTTATTATTGTCCCGCGACATCATAGCGCAGAGACAGCCGTCGGCCTTTCTGTGACTTAGGCGAATTAATTGATTAATTAGACGAACTTACCTTACGTGAAGTCTGATTACAATTTTATGAACGGTGATCTGAAATATAATTGATAACAGTGTAGTTCCCTTTTCGCTATCCATTGACATCGCGGTTTAGAGGAATAAAAAAAAAAAAAAAAAAAAAAAAAACATATCTTTGTCCTGGTCACCCTGCTTTGACACTTTTTAGAGATTTATCTGAGATCCCAGTCGACCAGGGCCTATTGATCCTCAATAGGTTGGGCTGGGCGGGTAATTATATTTCAGATCACCGTTCATAAAATTGTAATCAGACTTCACGTAAGGTAAGTTCGTCTAATTAATCAATTTTATTTCACGGTGATCTGAAATATAATTGATAACAGTGTAGACGTTTAGAGTACCATGTCGACAGGGTTACTATGAATCAGTTACATACAATTAAATACCATATTTAATCAGTTATATTTATTTTTGTATCATTTACACATCAGAATAGAGATCAAAATTATTTCACAAGCTTTTGTCCACAATTATTCAACTTTAAAAGTTGATGAAGCTTTTAATTAGTGATTTACACCATAAAAAGATTCTAAACGCACATAAGTATGCTTCAACGCTCGTAAAAATCAAACATTTTTATCCTTAACGATACCATATTGGACCTTAAAATTAAAATAATCAATAAATCAATTTACGAAGAACTTAGTTCCCCCTTATTTGTAATCAGTCTTCTTTTATAATAAGGTTGGAACAGTATTTTCAACATAGCAAATTAAGACCACATTAAAGTCAACTATTATTTATAGAATTCGGAGTTGCAATAAATTGTTTCCTTACTTATAATCAAAATTTAAAACAGCATTGATAAAGCTTCCTTGTGGATCATTATTATTCACTGGGACATCATAAAACCTAGCAAACGTTAAAGAGCTGTCTGACCAGCCTGCCGTTTTTCTGATTATGTCTAATGGTACACCAGCTCGTTTTGCAGATGATGTCGCTGCATGGCGTGTACTGTGGGAAGTGAATATTTCCGTATCAATTCCACTTTCCTTCATTACCTCCTTTATCCACCTGCTTATTGTCTGCTTAGATGCTCTTTTATGTGGCCGCCTACTGGTGAGCAATAAGTACTCTTCCTCATTTCTGATAAGCAATGTGGCTTTTAGATAAGTTTGTAAAACTCTGGCTGGGCAAACAGCTGGGTTTTGATCGAAAAACGGTAGCTTTATCACTGTTTCGGTTTTAGAGGATATAGATGTCTTAATGAGATCTGTTATATTAATAGATATGATACTTTGTGAATGAGATATATCTTTTAACTTAATAACCGATAATGTTTGCACACGTTGAGCAGTAGCAATAGCTAACAATGTGACCAGCTTCTTGCTTAATCTTTCAAAGTTTAATTGACTATTATCACCCCAACTGGTTAGCAATCTTAGGACTGCAGAGGGATCCCAGGTACTTGTGTATCTACGTAAAGCCGGTTTAATTCTATAAAGCCCCCTAAAGAAACGTTTGACCCGGTCGTCGCTGCCTATTTTTTCATCAACCAACAAAGAAAGTGCTGATCTAGCCGTATTCAGTGAACTGTAGCCGACATTCATTTCGTGTTTCTTTGTTAGATATAATATCACATCTGGTATGGAAGCTCTATAAATATTTATACTATGTTCTTGACAAAATGACCACCAGGTCTTATAAGTGGTGTTATATTGCTTTATTGTCCCTGATGAAATTGAAGATAGCATAATATTTAGTGAGCCTTCTGGCAAACCTCTGCGTCTGAATGCTTCCCGCAAAAGATGCTCGCTGCCAGGGTAAGCTGACTGCTCAACGGATGTTCTGTGCTGAAAGGAGACAGTAATAATTTAGTATTAGGTTTAAATATCAATGGTTTTGTAACCATCATCATTTTTGCTAACGGGTACCAAGGTTGTGCGGTCCATACTGGGAATACCATGATTCCTTTAGCTCCATCATTTTTAATCTTTTGTAAACATTTTGTCATTAGAGCAAAAGGTGGAAATGCATAAAAAAAATAGTTTTTCCAGTCTAAGGTAAAAGCATCTATTTCATAAGCATAAGGGTCTCTATGCCATGAAACATAGTCTTTACATTTTGCATTAATTCTGGTGGCAAACAAATCAATAGAGGGCTTTCCTAGATGGTTTTTAATTTTCTGAAATGCAACATTTGAAAGCTCCCATTCAGTGTCAATATTAATATTTCTTGATTCTTCATCTGCCAAATTTTCCTTAGATTTTATATAAGATGGTTGTACCTTAATAGATCTTACTTCACACCAGTCCCATATTTTTTTACTTATAGCATTTAAGTGGGGAAATTGAATGCTACCCATCTTGTTAATGCATGCTATGGCAGTAGTGTTGTCAATTCGGAGTAAAATGTCACAATTGCTTTTAAACTCTGCGAAACATTTAAGACCAAAATAAGCTGCTGTTAGCTCTAGTTGGTTTATGTGATGGTTCTGCTCCGATTGTGACCATAGCCCTCCAACACTTTCACCATTACAGTGCACACCCCAACCCGTTAACGAAGAGTCTGTATAAATTTCGGTATCTATATTTCTAAGCTTAATCTGTCTACATTTGTGCATTATTTGGCTGTGCCACCATTTGAGATCTGGGTGTATCTCGACTGCTAAAGACATACTAGCGTCATAATTATCCCCTGATTTTAAGAGGGCTTGGTATTTATTTCTTTCCATGACCTTTGTATGTACCATACCATATGGTATGGCCGGGCAAGCTGCCACTAGTGTACCCAGTAATTTTGCAAATTCTCTTATTTTACAATATTTTAGATTAAGAAACTTTTCAGTCATTATTTTTATACCATTTCTTTTTTCTTGAGGTAGCTCTAGACACATAGATTCCGAGTTAATAATGAAACCAAGAAATTTGCAATGTTTACTGGGTACTAAATTGCTTTTTTCCAAATTAATAATGAACCCCAAACACCTCAAAATATTAATTGTAGTTTGCATATTTTCCAAGCACTCATTGTATGTGCGCCCAATACACAAGTAATCATCTATGTATATTGTGGAGAGAAAACCCAAGTTTCGTAAGTAACTGACAACCGGTTTCATTATTTTAGTGAACACACTAGGTGCGGAACATAAACCATATGGCAAAGCTGTAAACTCATACAATTTGTTCTCAAACTCGAAGCGTAAGTATTTTCTGTGCTCCTCTGCTATGGGCACTAACAGGTATGATTCTTTGAGGTCTATTGAACACATGTAATAATTATGGTCCACTAACCTAATGGCAGTTCTAATGTCTTCCATCTTGAAATGGTTTGTTTTTACAAATTTATTTAGGGGTTTTAGATTTAAAATAAATCTTTGTTTGCCATTAGGTTTAGGTATTAGAAATATTTTTGAAATAAATTCCCCTTGTGTGTGGTGGCATGAAGTAATAGCTCCTAAATGTAAAAGGTTATTTATGGCATCCTTCATAAGGATATTTTCACTAACTGATAAATTGTTCTTAGGAACTATATTTTGCACAGGGTAATTTATAAAAGGGATAGTATATCCTTTAACCCACTCAAGTATAATTGGGTCACTTGTCAGAGTTTCCCAACAAGAATAATAATTTTTTAAATTGCCTGCATGTACCTCATTTATCTCCTGTTGGTGTAGGTGCTGTGAGCACCTCGGGTTCTCTCGGAACGTTGTTGGTTGTATGAGTAAGTCTGCTTGCGCTGCGATGGCTGAGCTGTTCGAATCTGCGGCCCTCCTCGTGCCATCGCTTTTGCTGGCTGCCGTTGCATCTGTTGAGGTGGGCCACTGCGGTTTAACGGATATTTGTTCTTCACAGGAGCTGAGGTGGTTGGTTTAGTCGGTACTATTTTCTTTATAGAATTGGTGCTTTGCTGTATTTGTTTACTCTGTTTAATTTTTTCTCCTAAATTTTCACCAAATAAAAATTTATTTCTAGTAGTTGTTTCCATCATTTGTAGAAATTTCTTATCCAGTTGTGGTGCAACTAGGGTCTTTCTTGTCTTGGTTAGTTGAAAATGCAGGTCAGTTAACAATTTTGTTGCCTCGCTTAAAGATTTCAACATGACAACTTTATCCAGCGAATCTTCCATAATATTTGACATCACTTTGCCAATCATTGTTAATGCAATCCCAATTTGTTTCTGTTGGTAGGCCACTCCTTTGTCTCTGTTCCTTCCAGTATCTGAGATTCCTGCCGCCACTTCCTCATTAAGGATTGGGGCGTCTAGCAATTTGCAATTTTCTGGCAACATAATTATCTTCGTTATATCGTCCTTCTCTATTTTTGTCAACCCATGAGTTAGTATGTGATTCCATCTCTTGCAAATATTCTCATTTATATGACCTTCATAAGTTTTATTGTCATCATACTCTTTGCCCAGTGCTTGCAGTAACTCATCGCTTGGTCCAGGTGTTGGCGGCACGGTAGATTCTTCCACCTGTTGATCCATTTTTTCCTGCTCTGGGGTTGCTTGCGGGTTCTCCTTTGAATTCGAAACCGGATCTTCTAGGTCCGTATTAACGTAGATAACATCATCTGAAATGAAGGACACGCATGAATGGGTTTTCAAACACAGTACCATATCTCGTATGGACTTGTTTAGTGGTATTGGTATCTCGTACCAAAATCACCTGTTATAATCAAAGTTGGTATCGCGTACCAAAGTTGATCTTCGTGTTTAAAGTATCTCGTACCAACACGGAAAATAAGTAGTTCTTCAAATCTTATTTTGAGGTTAAGATTTCTCACAAACACTGTTAATCACTACTTACTTTCTTTATCTTGATCCTGTGGATCATCCTGGTAGGTTATCCTCGGACTCCGGGCCCGTACAGAGCTTCGGGACCTGCGCTGTCTCGAGCGAGAGGGACTGCGCACATAGCTTCGACTCCGTTCACGACTGCTTGTACGATGACGTTTGTGTTTTCGCCGAAGTCTTTCTATTTTTCCCGAGTAATATTCCAATTTTCTCAACAATTTCTCTTCGGTTTCCATCTTTTAGTGACGATTTCCTTCTAAATTAACAATTAAATTTACCACGATGTCGTCACTTCAATGCGCGAAAAAGAAGTGTCAAAGCAGGGTGACCAGGACAAAGATATGTTTTTTTTTTTTTTTTTTTTTTTTTTTATTCCTCTAAACCGCGATGTCAATGGATAGCGAAAAGGGAACTACACTGTTATCAATTATATTTCAGATCACCGTGAAATAAAATTTCAAGGAAAATTGTTATTGCTGACGATTTATTTGGCTGATTGTTTCTTTTTAGGCCGTCTTTACACGGTAAGAGGAATTGTGTGAAGTACGTTACGTTACAGAGCCAGCTGTCCTAGCTTATTGCTCTTTCTCCTAATATTAAATTAAACTTGCTCGCTTGCTAGGATGGCTAGGCGGAAAGTACTAACTGGTGGCTGAATAATTATCTCGCGAAAACTATGCGATTTTTAGAACAAAATAAGTTTCTTAACTATTGTGTCGAATGAGTAATTTTATCAATAGCTATTCGTTGCCTAGTTACCTAGCACTTGCACGGTAAATTTAACTGAGCCAATTCGAGCACATGCATTTTTGTGAATCTTATTTACTTAAAGTCAATTCTAGTACGAACGCCAGATGTCAGAGTATAGGTAATTCCGTTGTTTATTCTTCTCAGTTCAATATCTGCGCTTTGACTTAAGTGTTGAAATTAAAATCAATATTAATATATGAATATAAAACCATAACAAAAGAAATCACAATATATTTTATTGAATCAGGCGTTACTATGCGGAGGTCCCTTAGGACACTATTTTCCCCTACGTAGAATCGCTAGAGCTATTGATTCTAAGTAGATTCATGCAAAAAAAATCTAAGAATTTTTTTTTATCGTCCCTACCCTATTTCTGAAATTCCCCCAAAACAACATAGATTCCTAATTTCAAAAGGTCAAATGGAATCTTCCACTCAGTTAAAGTTCCGTTAGGTTAAAGGTCGAGGAAATTTTTTACGGAGAAAATTGTATTTAATGAATATTAAAAGAGCGCTTACCACAAAATTCCGGGAATCGCAAAATCGAAATTGTAATAAGAAAATATAAAGACATGATAACGACAAGTAAGAACTCGTAGACGTTCCTTTGATCTACATATACAATCTCTACAATTTATTGTTAAATGTGGTCGCCCAGATTAAGACAAAGTTTTCTCTTAGAAAGAAGGGAAAGAATATTGTAACATTTTCCATATTATGTAGTCATCCGCATCTATATGCTTAGTGTAAGTTATCAAATGTCAAATACTACGAGAACTGTTTGTTGCCGTTTCTATCCGACAGTGGAGCTGCCAATTTGCCCATTTGTGGCATCTGTAGTGGTACAGATGGGGGGGAGCTCAAATAGTATCCTGAAAATGATAGCAGAGAGGTGGGATTTGGATATTCTCTGCAGATACACCAACCTTCACGTCCTACGAACTAATTAATAAATTATTTAAGTAGTATCCTTTTCCGAAATACTAGTACTAATATAGTTATAAGTGTTTTTGTAACTAACAGTCTATAGATCTGGGACATCACGACAGGAGTAGAAAAATATTAATATGTAGCCCAAATTAAACGTATTAGGTTAGGTCTCACGCAATTACCTCACTGTTTAAATAATTAAAAGTTAAAACATAATTGAAACTAATAACCACTAAATACATGGTCATCCTACATGAAGTAACTACAATACGTCAAAAGTACCATCGATATGGCGGGAAATTTGACGGATCTTAAGTCAAAAACCACTTCTGACTGAATATATTTTTATTTATTTATTTATAGTAATTAAGAAGTTGACGTGAACACATTCGAGACGGTTTCCTTGTCAAAAACTTACACTGGAGTGGAGGCTATGCAAGCTGCAACCGTTACTTTAGCACAATACATCATCATCATAATCAGCCGTAAGACCTCTACTGTTGGACATAGGCCTCCGCCAAAGATATCCAGTTACCTCGGTTGCAAGCGGCTTGCATCCACCGTAAACCCGCGACAATACAGGGACCTTACCATCTTAATGCGATTCAATTCCGATTCAGTTTAGGATCGCTCGCTGTCAGATCCAAAAGAAAAAAAACAGAAAAATGACAGCTAAAACCTGAACTGAGTCGGAATTAAATCGCACTAAGACGTCATGGTAAGGCTCCGGTAGGTATCCAAAAACCCTATTGTGACGTGGTGTTCCGCTCGCGAGCCACGTCCTTTTAACGTGTATCAGTTACGGTAACAGCTCGCAGGTGAGTACCCGGCGTTACAGCAACGAATACCAACCTAAAATTAAAAGCATAGACAACGATACGAACGCAGCATCACAGGGCAATGTATTTTGCGCTAAACGAATTCTTCTCACATCCGCATAACTCATTCCATTTTAAATTAATAACTCTGGAACTAGCACGTATCGCCTCGTGATTTAGCGGGTTCTCGGATAGAATCACACGATTTAATATAATTAAGTGGGCACTTGTTCGCCACCTACAGAGCGGTTAATTAAGTATGCCGACGTGGGTCAAAGAGTAAGAATTAAGGTTTACGGTACACGTTGTTGCGAGATGTTGAGCGAATAGGGTAAGGCCGCGAAGCGTTGCAACCGCCTTATCTGTATGTTACCAAAATCTGTGATTTTGTCTACTAAAATCAATTAAGTAGCTAGCGACAGATGTGTGTGGTAGTGATGTAACGAATATTCGCATTCGCATTCGCGGATATTCGCATATTTTTGGATATTCGTATTCGCATTCGCATCCGCAAAATTTCTGCGAATGTTTTGCGAATATGAATATCAGAAAAAACAAACGATTTGAAGATAATGGTAGATTATTAAAATAAAAAACCCACTCATTTCTTGTGTTTTTAATGCAAGAAAAAACTCTAACCTCAAAATTCACTTGTTTTGTTTACGAAAAGACCGGCGCGAGCGGAATAACAATTCAGTCGGATGAGTTCGTATCAACTCGGCTATTCTCGGAACAAAATACAAACGGAATGCACCTCGTAACTGCCAGCAAAGCCATAGACAATTGGAGCCAAATTTGAACACTTCGACATTCGCATTCGCATTCGCATCCGCGAATGCCAGTAGCAGATATTTGCATTCGCATTCGCATTCGCGAATGTTTAAAAAATGACATTCGTTACATCACTAGTGTGTGGTTGTCTTCGTTCGGTCGATTTTCGTCGCAAGCAATTAGCTTCAAATCCACGGGCATATTTGCCAATTTTTGTAACATAAAAATGGGGCGGTTGAAACGCTTGGCGGCTTTACCCAATAATGTAGTGTTAAGAACGTGTGAATGTGAGCCAGTTGCAGCCGAGATGGCTGGGTACTGGGCTTCCGAGGCTCGCGAGTTGTGCGGGTTGGGTCGTCGATTACGGGATGACGGGACGGGGGCTGTGACACGCTTTCGGTCGTCTTTGCTACAACAGAGCCTTACCATGACGTCTTGATGCGATTCAATTCCGATTGAGTTTGGGTTCACGGTGTCAGATCTATAATAAAAATGACGGCTAAAACCTGAACTGAGCCGGAATTAAATTGCAGTTATGGTTAGGCCCCAGGATGAAAAGAAGTAAAAATTAAAAAAATACATAAGCTATTTGCCACTTTAGATGTAGATATATTTTAGATAACTTAGACTATACTTTCTTTACCTTTCTTTACCATTGGATCATTAAAGTCTGGCGACAGACGTGGTAATTAAATGATTATTTCGTAGAATCTTAAATAATATTCCTCAGAACAATATTCAAAAAAACCACACAACGTTGGGGGCCATCACTGCTGGTATATGGAAAAGCATCGACAATTGAGTTTATCGATATAGGAACTCTGAAGTTTTTTGTCTGCTTGCTTATATTTTTTTGTAGTCCTGTCAGTATTTGGTTAGCTGGAAGAGATCCATCTTTAGGGATAAGTTCACCGTTGGACTTCTTTCTGTTTGGTGTAGTGCATTTTTTTGTTATTTTCTGTGCAATAAAGAGTTTAGGATGCACACAAAATTTAGCCCCTTGGGTCCCTATGTCTGGGTAGAAGTGTCGCTTCTCCATGTTTCTTAATCTTGTTAATCTTTGGCCAAATGCAAATTAGCCCTGCACCGGGCGAGGCGCAGCGTCGCCTGGTAATGATGACGTCACGTCCTGTTACACCTGCACTCGAGCAAGAGCGGCTCCACTAGCACAAGGTTCTATACGTAAGACGTTTAAGTCACTCCAATTTTTATCTAAAGATGCCTACGGTTAAGATTTAGTTCACAATGTTTGGTTTTGCAATTGAGTCGAAGGACTCTGTTATCATTTACGGGACGTCTCGGTTTTAATTTCAGTACAGATTTTTGAAGAGAGTTCAGTTTCATTTCTTAACTTAAAATGTAAACGCTCAACGTCATGCTAAACGTGGCCTTCAGGTTTTGTTACCTTAGGGCTCTGTCTGCACCGTGAAGGATAAAGGTGTGATTTATGTGTGTGTGTGTGTGTGTGTGTGTGTGTGTGTGTGTGTGTGTGTGTGTGTGTGTGTGTGTGTGTGTGTGTGTGTGCGTGTGTTTGTAAAATGTAAGCCTTTTGCGAGTAGGACCTTGTGTTGTGCAAGGTTTGTCTGAATGCTACCATTTTACTCGCTAATGCTGCCAAGCAGCAGCGCTTGCTGTGCTGTGTTTCGGCGTAGAAAGAAAAGCAGACTACAAAACTGACAAAAACTTTATAAACGATTGACACGGCAGGCAACACCGCCTTGACACGGCTGATCAAGATTTCCTCATAAATAAAGACTTGGCTTAAAATACAGTATCCAGGCCATTAGATATTATTTTTTAAAAAAATTAACAAGCCGTGGTCAAAAAGTTGTGTGTACTTTTTGTGAGCTAGAAAAGCGATTTACTGCTCTAAACTGCTCATGGGAAATTAATCTATTTTATATTGAATAGGTACCTAATACTAAGCTTTTCTCGATAGGATATAGTTTGGTGGCGGTAAGTTGGTAACTAAACGCCGTGACGTCATTTTTCACTGTGCGGTGCACGCCGGAGTTTAATATCAGCCTTTGGCGGCCATGTTATTAATGGACTCGCCCTGATGGGAACCGTCTCACATTATAGCCACGGCTTAAAGGAATAATCGAACTAAAAAAAATCAAGTGACATTCAATAGAGACAAGTCTCGGTGTTATGTTTCCTTACCGTTTTGTACCCACTGACTAAACTTAATTCTGGTAATGAACAAAAAATTTGGTAATGAATCAAAATAGTGATAGGTTGTTAGCCGCATCGCCTATAACATGATTTCTATGATCTTCGACCATTTCTTAGATGAGCTTTTACCATCTGCGCGAGAAGAGAAGCAACTGGTACATTCTATTTTTTCTTTACTCCCAGATCTGTATAGAAGTCTTTAAAATTTACATTACCAAATATGGTATTGTATAATTTTAGTCAGGGGTATAAAAAATAGTGCACATAAAAGCTTCGGTATTGAAAAATTCCAATAGTTTGCAACTACGTTCCATGTTGTAATGCATGAGCACGAACGGCAGTTTTTCATCAGTTAAAAATTGATGGCGCTTTGTCTTCTGCTTTGACAATACATCTTGTGTCCCCCACATTGCAACGGACACACTTTAAAGTTAGTTTAAAATCGCAGCACTAAATTATAACGTAGCAGAAATAGCATTTTTGACACGTTTGATTTTATAGTAACGTCATCGTGTATTCTCTCGTATTTTTACAAAATGTTTAATGAATAACAGTGAATTTTTTTTGAAGTGTCAAATATGTACTATGAAATTAGTTTGTTGCCGTTTTGAGCTGCAATTTTTTTCCATAGGTAGGTAATTGAGGCGTTTACGTCAACGTGTACAAGAAGTTTATTGTGCTAAAAAATCCAAGATTATTGTACCGTACCTACTTACATTTGAAGTACAAATCAGGTCAACTATTAATGTAGAACTGCACATTTATGTTTATTGAAATACAATTTTTTGCAAAATTTGACCAATCCGAACACTTCAAACGAGGTTACTCTTGGTGTCATATTTGTCAATTAGGCCAATCAGAGTAATTCATAATTATGTCTGCTGCACGATTGCAGCACGTTACTTCGACCAATCACAAGCGTCAATTTTTGAGTAATTTCTTCATGCACAGCTAAAAATGTACACAAGAGGCTTTAAACACTTTTTCATCATTCCAGAATCACAAATAAATTTTCATAATTTTTTGTCTTAAGGGGATTCAAATAGTCCCCATTACTGTTCAAATATCCTTTTCTACTCAAATCCTTGCCACAAAGGAATCTGCGGAATGATTAAAGGTGGCCGAGGCAACTTGGCCACTTCAATTATTAAAAGACCATTGTGGATTGTGGACCCTGTAAAGGTATCCGGAGAAGAAATTGTTGGCGGAGAGAATGCGTGGGTTCAGTAGCACAACCATAATTAATATAAGAGCTATACAATATGCGGATGTTGGAGCAAGATAGATAGACGAGACAGTTTTTCATTCAAGTCTACATCTAGATTATTACTCTGTTAGTTTTTGGGTCTCGTTTCAATTATTTCAGAGCTGTGTGTTTAGTTTAAATTATCCGTCCAGAAAGTCCGGATCGCTATCGCCATCTCACTCATCAAACCTGTCCCCAAGCAGAAATATTTGCGCTGTTGTTGTTCCCAATTTGGAATTTATCGTACTAGTACGTACCTATGCACAAAGTCCAACCACCCGAAAAAAAAACTTTTACATTTATTAACCAAAGGAACGCTAAAAGGGCGGTCCGTTCTCGGATTCACGTCTCGACTGAACAAACTATTATCTTAGTATTCCTTTTTTTTAAAGAAAGAAATTTAATTTTACTCCGGTCTCCATTAATTAAAACACTTTTAAATGTGACTTTTTTGCCGTGGCTTACACAGTTCCTAGGCAAATGTAATTGTTGGAAGCTGGAATATAGTGTTTATCTTAGATTAAAGTTAGCCGTGGATAATAATCATTAAGTTGAGTTTATTGCTAGTTCTTTGCGCAGGATTGCCGATGAAACTTAATTGAATCTTGCGACTTTTACCTCTTGGGCAGAAACAATTAGGAAAAATAGTTTTATTCGTTTTCCGAATCTTTTGAAGTTTTTAAACGCTTCGTTGAGCAGAAAAAAATGTATTTCAACCACAAGAAAGAGGGAAGTCATGAACAGGCTGATCGTGCCATTTTAATTAGTAATCTAGCGCTTAGCTTTTAGTACTCGATCGAGAGTTCGCTGGGAACATTACAGTTTCTTCACATTGATCCTTCTGTTGGTCTGTAGACTGACGCAGTTTGACTCGCTATTAATGTGTAGGTATCCGCTATAGTGATGTTTCCACGTAAACAAATACAATAAATTATTGATAATGAAACTAAACTCACGTTAAAAACCTTAAGAAAACAACTCAATAGACTTAAAACAAATCATTACCATAAAAGGTTATACCTACGCGCAGTGAATCCAATAACGTAGGCCAAAACTTCTAGACTAAACAAAGTAGACGAGGACATAACTTAGGGCGAATTTATATGTATTGGCAACAACCAAATGGACTTTGCGCTGAGTGAAATTGAATAAGACAATTCCTTCGATACGGAAAGATGGAACAATACAGTATTGATGCCTGTCATCATTGCAATACCAACATTGCTCGCGGAGAATTTGGCAAGGGGACAAAAATGGTATATTTTACATTCACGGCGCTCAATTGGAGCTGAGATGACAAAACATAAATGTTAGCACAACTTACTAAAGTAAGCTATAGCAACACGCAAGTAACATAGTAACATGCACTAGCAACTAACATCTAGAACTCGTGCGCGTTGTCTTAATTACTATGAAAAATGACAGCGCCTCTAGCGGCACGTAACGGCAACAAACTAATCTCATAATGTTTAACATTTTAGAGCTAAGCATTCGAGACGATTGTTTCAACAGAAAATTTACACTAAACCCTCAGATTACCAACTTCGACACTAAACCTGTAAGTTAAAATTAAATCCAATACAAAGCGCCGTGCGACAGTCCACGATTTTTTGAGCAAGTTAATTTGGTTATTTGAAGTTAGTAATTGGAGAGTTTTGATTTCACTACGACTGTCAAAACATCGATTGATACCACGTTCATGTTTTACGAACGGTTCCTTAATATACTAGCCTAGTCTAGCATGTTTATTCGGACGAAATGTAAGCCATTAGAGACCACTGATCGTTTAGAAGGCTTTGCATGTTCCTGATCTACATCTACTTACAGCGAAATAATCAATTCGCGTCTGCTTTTGTATCACTCGGCCTTAAGTTTTAGCTTGAACCAGTAGGCTTATTACCTAACTCGCTCGCAATCGCCATCGTGTTAATTTTGACAGTTATTGTATGAATGTGACTGCTAGCTGATTCCGATTCCAATTTTCAGCCCATACATGAACTGTCAAAATTAACACGATTGCGAGCAAGTTAGGTAATAAGCCTACTGGTCTCATTCAGTTTTGAATTAGCACTCCTAAATAATAACTAGATGTCTAAGACTATTTCATGCCCAGACAAAGGATCTTTGTAAACAATATAATTGCTGAAATGCGAATTTCCGATAGTTCGTTAATTGCTAATTAATAATGGCTGACTCATAATTGCTTAAACCGCTTTCACCTTGAGAAGGGGTAATAATTGGTTCGCTGAATTGGTTTTTGGATTAGAAAACCATTTGAATCATGTTTGGCAACCGTATTTTTTATCACTTTAAATACAACACTATCTCGCAAACAATTTTCGGTAAATTCCGAAAGGTAAAAAAAACATAGTAATTTTAGACGCTGTTTTCAGTTTATCTTACTTAATTTAATTAAAAACGTGTGCGACCTTGACCAGTACATTTGTACTAATCTTAAGAAAACGTAGTCTAAGTAATTCAAAAACATAGGTATATTTTTGTTGCTGTAGATGAACCTACTAACATACTAAAGATTTAGAAAATTATTAGATTAGATTAGATTCATTTATTTCTATTTGTAATATATTTTTATGTCAAAACATAAGAAAGTCATAGGTAATAAGGTTATAAAAAAAAAACAGAAATCCAATAATACAATCAAGAAGTAAATATCAACATCAATCACAAAAATCGCGTCATTAAAGTTTAATTACAATTGATTATATTTTGCAAATTGGAACGGATAGAAAATATGGCAGAGCTTTATTACTCGGACATTCTAAAAGGATTTTCCGTCACTACCAACTGTACAGACAGCCTTGACCTAAGCTGTGAATGGCGAGTGTTTATGACGAGACGAAACGAATAGCACTTTAGTGTCCTCGCAAAGTCTCTGGAAGTCTTCCGTCAGTATTATGCGGCCCCAGGACGGCGTGCAGGTGGTCCCGTGCGATGCAAATTGCACTTGCTAATGGATGCACTGACCTGCAGGGCCATCGAAGTAGCGGTACGGTCGAGTACTCAAATATACATAATAATGTTCAAAAAATTCTAATATTTTTGCGACTTTATTTTGTTTATTTTCCCCTCACTACCTGGAAAGCCGTCTTTTATCCTTTAAAACAAGCGGATAAAAACGTGTTTTATCCACTTGTAGGGAAAGTAATTTGACCTTGGAGCATGTTTAAGTAGCTTTTGACAGATAACAAAACGTAAAACGCTCATAATAATGGTTCATTCGATATTTTGAATGCTTTGTAAATTTAATAATAAGTACCAAATTTCGTTTTATTTAATGATTTTAAGTCATAAACCTTAAAATTCCATAAGAAATATTTATTTTTTATAAATGATGTTGAATATAATTCTGAACACACAAGTTGAGTCGATGCAACTTCAAAACGCATCGTCAGAAATGTCAACATTGTCAACAAAACATTTTTGATTTGTTATCTTCATTAGTTAATTACAATTTAAAAAATGTTATACTATATTCATGATGATTATAATTAACCTTATGATGGTTATAATGTGTACAAATAATGACTTACTTCGGTACATTGTTTGAACGTTTGTTTGTTCTCAGTACCTAACGGTACTGAAGGACGACTGTGTTTGAGCCTGAGAAAATTTAAGATGTACTATAGTAGGTATGTTTACAGAATAGCTGCAACACTACACTCAGCACTACATACTATACAACCCGTGTCAGAATCAGAATCATCTCCCGTTGCCCGCAGGCTATGAAATATGAAGTCAGATATTTTAACGCTTTAAATAACTTCGGATGGATAGGAGAGATTTTTTTTGTTTTGCAACTACTTAATTTTTCAGAAAATGTACATTTTAGGTGAACACATTCACAAAATGAAAATGTATGTTTGTCAGTAATCTTAAAGGTATTATAAATATGTGAAATGAAGTAGTAGCGAGACCTGCTTTAAATTTGATCTAATTAAACATTTTCCTGGCCACGTCGACAAAAGCCGTGTGGTCTTAACACAGGCTTAAGATCTTTACCAGTACCTACTCGAATAGACACAGTGCCGCACGCCGGACATAGAAATACACATATCTAATGCAGGAGACGTCTGTCCGTGCGTGAACAATCTCGTTATTGTGCTTGATGGCACAATCATAGCCATGACAAAGCCGCCGTTGAACAGCGGCTGGCTTAAGTTTTCGTAGAGTACCTATATATTAAACACGGTACCGTGCTACGATGGTATATGATTAGTGAACATAGAGAGAGAGAGACAGAGAGAGGGTGGTAGAGTCAGTTTTCGATCACAAAATACGTCTCGTTCAGGTTAGCGTTAAATTTTCAAATACTGTGAGAACTTTTTGTTGCTATTTCGTTCCGCTAATGGCGCTGCTAATTTTTCCATATTCAGTGAGACGTAAACGCGGACGCGTTCGAGATGTTTTTCGTGTCTAAAAACTTACACAAGAGGTTCTGATTTTAAATTAACGAACGAAACGTCGTGATCTCAAAGGATAATTTATAATATTGGGTAAGTGTTAGACTTATTGGAGAGTTGTACCAAATTTTTTGGAAAGATATAAGAGTGCGAGTGTGAGATTTAGAATTGAAGTATTTTTAGTTATTCCTCCTATTGGCGCTATGGCTGTAATATGATCAGGTGGTTCGTCCGGATTATAATCACCATCTTACTCGCACCTTGGCAGTAGTGCTTGCGCTTAAAAAATCAATGTCAAGAAAAGCAACTGACAGCGAAACAAAAAACGCGGCGCGCCACAGAGTATCGAAACAGTCCTCCGTGGTAGACCGCCACAGCCTTTTATGCTGGCAATGCATCTGAAATGCTCCGGTGTCACTGTCCATGACGGTGGTTGCTCACCACCAAATGACCCACATGCTCGCTTATTTTCCTTGTTGCATTAAAAATACCTACTGTAACTTTATTGTACGTGTGAAAAGAGTTATTATTAAGTATTAATATGTCATATCTAATAAAGCAGCAGCGTGCCCTCAAATTGCCGGACCGAGTCACTCTCATACATTTCGTTTAAGCTGAAACACGGCTAGTATACTGAGTGTAGTGGAGCTAAATGTAATTTCGTCCTAACTGCAGCCAGCCTAGCGCTCCGAGTGGCTTATTTGCATATTATATTAGAATTTAGCACATTTAAGCAGCCGGGGGCACTTCTTGTTTCAATGAAAAGGTTAACTTAATCTACGATTCTACCAGCTTTCGGACATTAAATAATTCATGCGGGCCCACGGATATTTCAGGTCAAACTCTGCGTTTAAAACTAAGTTGGTGAAATAGTTGGTTACGGCGTAAACAATTTGATATTTTATGGTGGCGGTTTCGGTGTTTTCTCGCTTCTGGCTGTTATCGGGCCCTAAAATAACTTGAAATCGGGGATGCAATTACTTTATGAATAGCATGCCGTCCCCACAGCTCCGCCCACCGTTTAGTTTTCCATAGAAATAGAATAATACCCTCGAATAAAATTGAGTAGTTAAGACAGCGTGCTCGTTGTGTTTAGGACAACTTTTAACTTTGATTGCCTGTACGTACTGTGGCTGTGATTTCGTAGACATTAAATAAATAAATAATTAAATAAATATTTTGGGACAAATTACACCAATTGACCCAGCCCCAAACTAAGCAAAGCTTGTGCTATGGGTACCAGGCAACGGATAAACATACTTATATAATGTAGATAAATACATACTTAAATACATACAACATCCATGACTCGGGCACAAACATTCGTATTCATCATACAACTGTCTGCCCCTACCGGGATTCGAACCCAGGACCTCCAGCTTCATAGTCAGGGTCACTAACCACTAGGCTATCCGGTCGTCAACATCACATTAAGATATATTTTGTTATAATGATTAGAAATACAAAGTTATATAGAAGTAATAGATACGAATAGTCATTATAGAGCGTAAATTTTTGTTTGTTTTAACAACAATAGGTAATCAATCTGAGTTACGATTTATACATACACGTACCTAGGAAAGACCTAAAACGTGTTTAAATTTATGGTAGGTACCTATAAATTTATACAAATAACCATCCACTTTAACAAAATTAAACCTGTCACCGCTTTCGCGCGCCCTCTTCAGCGGAATTAACATTTTTTTCCGTTATAACTTTTAAAATATAATTTCACCGGAATAAAGTCAGGAACATATGAATTACCTCTTAAAGTTGGGGAACTCTTAAAATAAAATCCAGTTGGACCAAAATTCAGGGCTGCTAATTTGGGAAATGTCTTTTTACACGATTACGCAGGCTGAGGACAATGGTTGTGGAACAGAAAATCCCTTAATTAAAACTTTAATCCCAAAGGAACTCCTCTGACCAGTCGGTGTAACCCGACTAGTTCACTGTGAGCGCTGTCAAATCTACCCACACACAAGTTATAAACTTTAACGTTACCGTGGGATTTTGTTAAGGAAATCAATCTTTGATAAGTAGAGGTGTTAATAGTGCACTTTTCTTTACTTTTGTAACTGACTCATGAGCATGCAACATATATCTCGCAATAATACAAGCTTTGTACGTTTTACACGGTATGAAGATTTCTTTCTGTAACAGTAGAATTTGTAAATAAATGATAGCAAAAATATGATTAAAGATACGAAAATCAGCTATGGAAGTGTAACTTCATTTGGAACTGTAGTTTTCGCAGAGACTTACAGACTTTGACCTACAAGAACAACAGCATCCTTAGCCTTCATAATCTAAGTAGCTGCGCCATTCGCAAAGCAGCCGGCCAATATCGTCCGAGACTCATCAAAGTACGAATGTTCATTTTAATATAGTTTAGTTCAACTTCACTTTATTGGTGGTGTTGGGTTTAGCCTTTTACGGCTTACAGACGTTATTGTTTACTGTACACAATGGAAAATCGATACTATGGAACACAGTTTGGATATTTTAATGGTAATGTTCCAAGAGCTTGTTTGGAGCGGTAAAAGAGTTTGTCATAATTTGCACAAATTTTCCGAATGTTTTTTAAGGGACACTAAAAAAGAGGGTTTTTAAGGGGCAACTTTAACTGACAACCTATACGTCTCACAGACGTCATTACTTTTGATTTGACAATATTATTTGAAATACGTCACTCGCGGTACTGGCTCTCCCGCTACCTTCCCCGTTCCGCGGCTGCTGCTGGCAGCCAGCACCGCGGGCCCGGCAACTGTACACCGTAGCGGAGCTGTTGCCGTCTTATAGACCAAAAATAACTAGATCTGGTTGTTGTCACCTCGGCGTTTTAGTATAAAAACTCGGTGTCTTATTGACGTGACGTCTTATATATTCCAGAATGTTAGAAGAAAACAAAATGTTTAACAGGCCCCTAGCTGTACGGGGCCCCCAACTGGCTTGGTTTAGAGCACAGAAGGGACGCTGATGCACTTCTTTATATTGAGGAAGGAGCCCCATCTAACGAATTTGCCGCGGCCCCAGACGTTATAGTTACGCCACTGGCCGTCGCTAGTATACCAATAAGAAAAGCGTGCTGGTGATAAGCAATTATGCTTCTAGTGTCTATACATGGTACATACATACATACATAAATCACGTCTTTATCCCTTACGGGGTAGACAGAGCCTAAGGTAACAAGACCTAAGGCCACGTTTAGCATGATTGTGGGCGTATAAGTGGAAACGGGAATCAAAATAGTGATAGGTTGCCAGCCGCATCGCCTATAACATGATTCCTAAGATTTTCGCTCACTCGATTTTCCCTCGATTTTCCCTATACATTGTCCAATTCATAATTGATTGACCTCCTGATACATTAGAGACGTGCCAATGACTGGCATGGTATCTAATTCTTCTACAAAATTCGTGTTAATATTATACTACTAAAAGGACAGCACACAAAAAATTCTAAACGACACTGAAAATTAGAACACAGAAAAATCCGAAAAGTAAAGCTATGGCCGGGTATCGAACCCGGATCCTCGTCATTCCGTGACGCCTGCTATAACCCTACACCACCCATAGCAGGTGGGTAAGCTTTGGTGGGACAGCACACATTTTAATTAAACTTAAAATGCGAGACACAAAAGGGTATTTTAATTTTCCTCCAGTTTATAAGGTCGTTAAATAAATTTATAATTTATATTATGACGATCCGCTGCAGCCCAATATTCGGTCGATTAAAAGCTAATAATAAACGGATTAACTTGCTCCCCTACGTTGTGGGCGACAAAATTAATTTCTACCTACTTCAACGCGAAATTTTAATTTGAAGTTATTTCATGTAACGACGTACAAGCCTGTCAACACAAATAGGATACGCTGTAATGTTACATACATTACGAGGTAGAGAGAGCCTAAGGTAACAAGACCTAAAGGCCACGAATCAAAATAGTGATGGCTTACTTTACTAGCCGCGTCGCCTATCGCATGATTCCTAAGATATTCGCCTATTCCCCCGATGGGCTTTTACCATCTGCGCGGGAAGAGAAGCAACATTCACAGAAGGTACATTCTAAGGTTTTTCTTTACTCCCAGGCCTGCATTGAAGCAACTGTAATATTAATATAATTATTTATTTATTTATTTATTCATAAAAACTTAGCATAACAGTTTACTCCAAATTAAGCACCCATGCATGACAATCACATAATTACTATTTAGGCATTTTTAAGTTTAGTTATGCTTCCTTAAAGTGAACGAACACCACACTATTCGGCCAGAAGTCGAAGCGCAAGATCTGCTGTTGCTGGGTAGGAACTTGAAGCCTGAAAGAGCTAAAATTGTTGGCAATAACAGTCTCGAAAAATGTAACGCATGTAATGTACTATTAGCTGTTACTGTAAAATTTTATCTTCTTTATCCAAATACATTTACACTGTTTATATTTGTACAATAAAGCATTTACTTACTTACTTACTTACTTACATTGACCCTAAATAAAAATTGATTGGGAAAACCTGTGGCTACGATACTTTACCAATGGCGGCTGTTCGATGCTTGATCCCTTCATTAATTAAAAAAAAAACTCATGCGGTTGCTTTCTTACCTCTACATAAATTGCAGCTTAATAATGTATAGTGTTTCCAACGTTGTATCCCGTGTGTTACGAAAATTGATGAACGTGAATGACACACAATACCTACTTGTTTACTAAATAGCTATGATATTGATTTTGGTTTATGGATATATTTGTAACACACAGGATATGACGACTGTGACGCTTCGCCCACCTCACCCATTTATATCTCTGTCCATAAAATTAGTTTGGAATCATAATTATTATTTTCCTCTAAGCTGAAATAACTCACAGAATCATCTTCCACCGGTCCATCACTAAGCAGAAAAAAACCGGTCAAGTGCGAGTCGGACTCGCGCACCGAGGGTTCCGTATCATTATCTATAAATATATAAAACCAGTGTAAGCAGAGCCCTGCTCCAAAGCAAAATGTACGCAGTGTGGGGTTACTTTATATTGGTCACTGCTATATACAGACATACATACACATTTACGGTTTTCGCAATTATTCTTTAATCTGTGCTATAAGACCTACCTTCATACCAAATTTCAAAATTCTGCGTTCACGGGAACTACCTTGTAGGTTTTGATTCCCTTGAGAGTTGAAAATTTGCGGAAATTTGCGGCATAAACGGCTGTATCTTTTGATTGCGTTGGCTTAGAATTTTGATTTTTTCACAGCTCCAAGGGGCAGTAGACCTGAGTATTTGATATAAATTTCAGCTTCATACCTCCACGCGTTCCTGAGAAAAAGGGTCTTGACAGACGGACAGACGGACAACAAAGTGATCCTATAAGGGTTCCGTTTTTTCCTTTTGAGGTACGGAACCCTAAAAAGTAGGAAACAATATAGCTCCTACAGAGACATGACTTTTTATACATATTTTTCCTTCGCCAGGAAGTTAGTGGAGGGTAGTAAATTTAGTTAAATTAGTTGGTTTAATTTATTGTCGGAACAGGATCCTGGCGGGACCGCGGGAACTAGGGGTCCCTAGTTAGTAATTTCTGAACGCATGATAGGCGGAGTGAATTGTGTTTACTAATTAGGTTATAGAATAGATATAACACTGTTAGTAGTAACTAGGAAAATTAGCTTGAGCTTAGCTAGTTATATACTTAAATTAAATAATTAGGCTGAATGTTGTTTATATTATCAGATCAGACATTACATCGTACATTACTTGAGTTTTTAGTTTTCCAAGCGTAAAAATAACTTTGCTTTTACTCGAAATACCGCGAGGTTATAGTTTTTTTTATTTTATATTTTGTGGTGGATACTTTCACGCGTTCCTGAGAAAAAGGCTCAGATAGTCAGAAACAGTTAGAAATAAATTAAATGAGTGGCTTTCTTCATAATTGGCACATTTTTGACGTAAAATTCTAAATTATGTCGGCAACAATTTTTGATCGCTTTTTTCCGGTTTTCCACTCTTTATAACCCTACGTGAGTGACCCGTGTATCCTATTTTAATAATGGTGCTTGAGACTCAATGTACTATATCAAAGATTATCTAAAAATAGGAAAGTACCATAATAAAATAATATACGTTTTCCTTTGATAGAACAAAACGGGCGTCAGCGGAGTGCGGCGGCGGCCCGCGCCACGTCAGGCAGACCATTTTAACGAGACCACTGGTCAGGCCCTGATTGGGTAAATAAAGCTTAAAGGGTAAAAGATTACGAAAATAGGACACCGCAATCTCAGCACAGATAATTGTCTTGACCATACGCAAAAACTATTACTGGAATCGACATGACGAAAAAGCGGGTTGCGTAGAAATGTGCTTGATATTGATAAAAGCCAATAAAAAATCTCACAATCACCTCTCCTGGGTCGAAAAGGCTTTTTGAGTGATTCGAACATGACGATGACCACCATTGTTCACCTACTCATATATTCAGATATTAAAAATTTTAACTGTATGTTGCCGTTTCGCTTACACGTTAGTACTTAATTAGGAGAGTGATAGGGACGGAATAGTACGAACTTAAATTGTAGATCTTGTTATCAGAACCCCTAAGTTTTTCATTCAATTAAAAAAAACTACCCAATGTCACGTTCATAAACGCGATCCGTTATCCATTATTAAATACATATCAAACATTCAAGACTCGAGAAAAACATTCGTATTTTTCATACACATATCTGCCCCGACCGGGGATCGAACCCGGGACCTCTAGCTTCATAGTCAGATTCTCTAACCACTAGGCCATCCGGTCGTCAAATCAATACATTTTTAGTCTATCTATCCTTATTTCAGCTAGTTTTTTTTAAACTCTATCATTAACGATTCAACTTACCTAACGCGGCCGGCGATCGGACGGACCGGATTAACAATAGCAGTCCGGCTCTTTCGCCGGAAAGCCCTTTTTATTTACTGTCGCTTGTGGGTTCTCCAGTATACAGGACAGTCAAGTAGGACGTCCAGTTTGTGAGTAGGAGATTATGGGGTAGAAGGAATGGAAGAGCTGGTTGTTATGTTAATATAATAGATTTTGTGTGTTTAGTTTGTCTTACATATTTTTACGGTTTACTTGTTAACTTAAATAAATACAGCTATCTCGGTTCTTTACGTAAACGAGTAATAAGTAGTCAAATAACATTAGGGTTTGTCACTAGTATGTGGCAAATTATAAATATTTTTGGCATATATGTTATATAAATAAATCACGTCTTTATCCCTTACGGGGTTGACAGAGCCTAAAGTAACAAGTGTCACGTTAGCATGATTGTGGCATACAACTACAAAAAAAAAGGTTTTTTTTAGCAAGCAAGTATTGTTTGTCTCGATCCTTTATTATGGTTTTCTACATTTTAACACACAATTTTGACAACATCTGCATACTCGTTAAAAATATATCACAAGTATATCATCATATTTGAAGCTGGCATGCTATCTAGGCGGTATTAACTTCTTTCTCTAATCCGCAACTTTATCTTTCTAATCCAAACTGTATTCCTTCAAATGCAACCGCGCGTCTTCAATTTTGCGAAAACAACCTCTAATTTCCCAGGCACCGCATAGTTTTCCGGAAACAGCTAGGTGCTAACGGTATTAATCACAATTAAGTGAGCACGCTACTGCACTTTCAGCGTGTTCGGCATAAACACATGGTTATGAGCGCTAATGTGCTAAGGGTTGCTAAAATCTTGCGGTACTGGCCGTCACGACTATAGCCTGGCAGTAAAGAGTTCAGGGCAAATTCAAATCGTGTTACTGTCAAATAAAAAAAAAAAACAAAAAAAAACATATTGGCGACCAAGGGCTCTTTTAAATGTCTTTTTTTAAACTACCAGCGCATTAGGAAAGACTATCATTGCCAAGAAGAATGCGCCGCGAGAAACTTGGCAGAAAGACATTTTTCTAAATAAAATACATTAAGCTTCTACAGTACTTAAATAAAATGTATTTATAAAAGGGAGGTAATATAAGGTCCCCGAGCCTTAAATTATATTAGTCTATAGTAGAAATATATAAAATCTCTACTAGTCAATATCGTGTGAGACTGTGAAAGTACCTAACTCTCTTTCTCTGCCCGTCTGTTTGCTTTGATACCTCTTCAGGTTAAAACCGCTTTACTGATTGTGATGAAATATGACAAGAAGATACTTTGAATAATAAGGAATTAAAAAGTTATTGATTAAACCGATTGAGTGGGTGCTTAAAAAATGATTAATCTATAAAAAATAAAATGAATCGTCGAAATGTATGTAGGCGCATAACTTCCTAACGACTGCACCGAATTGGATAATTATTTTTTACCTAGTTGTGTTTGTTACTGTTTGGACTTTTGAAAAAAAAAATTGCAGCGGGGCGAAGGTTCAACAGCTAGTACTAAATAGTGTAGGTAAAACAAAAACATCATTTTAGAAACCATTGAGGCTAAATCAATTTATTAAGCTTATTTGAGAGAACTATCTTAATCTAGAATAAACCAAAACAATTACCTCTCTACCCCACACCTTCCTTACGAGTAGGTACGTGTGATTAAGTAGTAGCCGTTATCTATTTTTGTCTTTGGTAGAGACCTCCGTAAAGCAAGTAACTAACGCTTGATTTAATAAATTAACTTAATCTTGTTGATAATCTGTTCGTGTGTTACAATAATAATGTCATTTTAATATGCCTTACTAATATTAATGTCGTTACGGATTTATGAGCAAGTCAAAGATAACCTCTCGAAATAATCGCGTCAAATTTACACTCGAAACATTTGAGTGGTTTCTTATATTTAATCAAATAATTAGTTCGAATCAGAGCACATTTCCAGAACGTTGCTCATTGTCAGGGTCTTATCGACGACATAAGACCAATACTTCTGTCTGTCTCTGTCAATCGATACGTTTTTATTTAGAAGTAAGCGCGATAGAAGGATGTATTTATGAATTCTGTCCCTAAGGGTGGTGACGTGGTTTGAGGTGGTCGGAGTCAAGAGAGGCAGTTTTCACGCGCCATTGCTTGTACGCGAGGCGCATTGGAGCGGCAGCACAACGCGTCCTTAATAATGACATTCAGAAAGCAATGTCGCTAGAAAAGCAGTAGCAGTGGTTTCAACATAATGTTTACAGATTTCTGGTTAGGTTACTTTCTTTGACTTGTCCCTACTCTAGTTTCCTATTTCCGATACCAAGTAATTAGATTAATAGTAGAGGATCCCTCCATAAAACGACCTTCACCGAACTCGTTAATGGATGAAAAGTATTTTATATTCAAATAAATATATTGCAAATGGCTTGTCTAAGAGTAGGTACACAGCATTGCAGCTATTTGTCCTTGAAAATTAAAAGAATAGCGATAGACTCGTGCTGCTCGTCGTACGTGCTGAGATATGACACATCATATATTTTGGAGTGGCTTAATATTAAAATAGAAAACATAGTATTAAAATAAAGGAATGCTTTTTTATTTTTATTATAATACATTAATTATATAGGTATGTGTGTATTTTATGCGACATTAAATGAAATATATTTATTGACGTATTTAAATGAATATAAAATACTTTTCATCTATTAACCAGCTCGGCGAAGGTCTTTCTATGGAGGGATCTTAGACTATAAGAATTGTCGGTAAATTCGTTTTTGACCCGTTTTAGTTTAATCGACGATTATTCCTTTCTGTTTGAAGTTGTTAATCTTGCTAAATGTGGCCTGTAGGTACCTGTTACCTTAGGCTCTGTCTACCCCGTAAGGGATAAAGACGTAATTGGTGTGTGTGTGTGTGTGTTTGAAGTTCTTCGATGCCCTTTGATTTTTCTTGAAATTCGAGGTACTTACTGACACAATTGTGTGTATATTGTGGATGTGATGATTAATTTTTTTTGGTCACAATGAGTTTAATCATTAACCTATATTAGGCATAATGTTAAAAAGTGAAAGATTCTGCTTTCTAACGGTCAGTATGATTTTGCTTTTAGCAGAAACTATGTACAAAATAGTAAGTAGGTTGGTAAAGTAATTTGTCCTAAAAAATTATGCCGCTGTCCTAAGCAAGCAAAGAAATAATTGGATTTATCTAAATGTTTTTGCTTCTAGTTGATACGTATAAGTAAATGGTTTGAGAAAAGATATGAAATAACCATAGATTGTTATTATGTCCAGAATATCCAGACAGAGTTAAGTATTATGCGCTACAAAAAATACGTGTCAACTATGACGGATTGGTGTGCGTAGGTACCTATGTCATATCACACATACATGCTTGTTTATTCACGTTATGTCACTTGAAAGATACCCGTTAATTAATGCTTTCTTTTGAAAACCACACCAGTTATGGTAGGTACTCTCTATTCACTCCAAGTTCAAAATCATATTATAATCATCCTTTATTAAAGCTAAACTCATAAACAAAAATAAGTGTGAAAATCTTCTTATCAAGAAGAATAATGAAAACCATACATATATATTCCAACCTTTTATTTTGTTTGTATACTACGCGACAGGTTACAACCAGTGGCGTAACTATAACGTCTGGGGCCCGTGGCAAATTCGATAGATGGGGCTCCTTCCTCAATATAAAGAAGTGCATTAGCGTCCCTTCTTTGCTCTAAACCAAGCCAGTTGGGGGCCCGTAGAACTAGGGGCCCATGGCATTTTGCCACTCCTGCCACCCTATAGTTAGTTACGCCACTGGTTACAACACAACCTAAAGTTTCAAATCAACATGCCACAGACGCAAACGGACACGTTTGACGTGCGGTGCTGCCAGCTGCAATTATCCCATATATCTCCCGTGTCCCACCGCGTGGATTTCACGCGTTAATTTAAAAGTTGGCAACACTTTGTTTATTGCTTTCCCGGTATCCTTGTAATTTACGGTGTTTGGCCAATCTTTTGACAAAGGCGACTCCCCATTGCGGCGCACGCTGTGTACGAACACGCTATAAATGTCACCCACGTGGGTCCATTGGTCATTACGTGCGTAGCATGTGCGTGCACTGCTGTGGAAACGACCGCCTACATTTTGATACGTAGCGAATATGTACCCACGTGCGTTGCAGTGGAGCGGTCGGCTTAAGAGGTCTCGCGTTAAAAATACCTAATACAACAGTTCGCGTAGCAGGGATCATTTTTAACGCCTTCCAATGTATTTTAATATTATTTTTTTTAAATAGGAATTAACAAATTACAGCATAACATTATAAAAAGAATCAGATCTGACTAAGTGCCTGCTCACTTAATGGGTAAGTGATGTTGTCTATTATTTTTTGTACTTGAGCTCCACTCTTTAAACCGGCCATTAATTATATTTATGACGAGACTGTTTTCTGCGTGACGTGATTCCATTTACAAATACAAAGATTTGTTTAGAGTCCTGGTTGAACAATAGCCGCGTGAAAAGAAGCCTTGACCCAAAGATACGCCATTTTGATAACGACTCAATTATTCACGTTAACCCAAATCCCATTGAAAATTCAAAACACCAAAATGAAAATGTGTTTCACAAAGGTTGTCGGCTCCTGGAAATGAAGCGCCTCACAAAGAGTGGACGAAATAAATTGTTTGTGATTCCTGTCCCTTCTCCCGTCTGAAATTATATTACACAAGTATATAACGCATGCCACATAAGTAACCCCAGAAAAATATGCAAATTCTATTATGGGTCTTATATGGAGTAAAGGTAGGTACGAAAACCCGGCGCCTACTTCATAATTTTGAGAAAAATTACGCGCTATATACGCCGAACGGATTTCTTTAAACCGTCCATTTTTTAATGAAAAACAAAAGCCGATATTTACAATAATTTTCATTACCTATCTATACTTGCTTTAGGTATTGGTATGTCAAGTGCCTAGCCGTTGTAACAACAAAAACTCAAATATCACTTACCTACTGGTTGTATAATTATACGAAAAATATAAGCCACCACTAATCGTGGATAAAAATTGAATTTCTCCACAAGCATAGGTACTTAGTTGGTTTATTAAGATAATCTAATTATTAAAAGCCTTTCAATGTAATTATCGTGAAGCAGTACATGCTCCCTACATCCTGTTTGGGAGGAACCGCTAAATTAGGAGATTATACTGACTGAGAACATAAATTATTCCCATCGTCGGCTAATCTTCGCTGTCTAATTTCGCTGGCAATTTACTCTTGAGCACATTTCGCTCTACGAATGGTTTGGGCTTCAGAGAATTGAAACAGTGAATACAGAATGGCTAAATCAGAATGTACAAAGTATGGGCGCTGAACTGCGTTTGTCAAAGTGCATTAGTTTGTACGATAGTCTCCCTCGAAAAGAGTATCTTGCCTAACTGAACCACTTTGATCAAAGTATAGTCGACATCGCCGCATTCTTTCGTTTTCGTAAAAACTTTGAGCATCATCTCAGTTAAAAATCTTAGCAGAGAAAAATAAACGCTATGAAACGCTTAATATACCATCCCATTTTGTACCTTGCGAGAACGAGTAACTTTTTAGGTTGTGGAGCATACAACGAAGCATGGTGCTGATTTTAACTTGTACCTATTTATTACCGATGCCTGCTGGTGATTTCATTCTTGCAGCGTTGAAACCTGAGTTGCTGATACAATTTGTATTTATTGAATGAATGAACTAATATTAATCTTTCACATGAGAAAAAAAAGAAAAACTTACCTACATATTTTCGTATTTATGTAGCATGATAACAGGGAAGGATTGTTGGTAAATATCTGAAGACGCAGCAACACGCATCATGCAATAAGCGGAGTTCAGTTTTTAGCACTTTGTATACAACGAAAGTTTTGTTGTTGTCTGTCAAATAAAACTTTAATTCATAATCTTTAATCATATAACACTGAAATACCGGCAAACGGTGAGTGTGGCGAGCTCTGAAAGTTTGTTAATATAAATTGTTGGAGATGAGGCACAATATTAATTCAACAATGTCGCAGAACGATGACAGCTATGAAAATTTCACCAAATTTCTCTTTTAATAAATAATAAGCAGAATTAATCAAAATTAAAAAGCTCAGAATGTTGTATTAAATTCTTGATTAGTTATTGGAAAGGAAGACATAGCAACGTTTAAGTACCTACGGAAAAGATAAATTTCGGAATAAATGAACTTACAAGAGGCATTTCATCTTAGTCCTCTAGGTTGGCAACGCATCTGCAATCCCTCCGGGGTTGCGGGTGTCTATGGGCAGTGGTGATCACTTACCATCAGGTGACCCACTTGCTCGTTTGCCTTCCTATTCATATAAAAATATATATATATATATTGGTGCCTAGATGAGTGATTCATTACATTCAAACTACGAGTTCGCTGCGATCACATTACTGATTGTTTACGTATCTAGTTACATTCTGTTGTTGTTGTTTACACTAAGTTAGGCTTAGTCTATTTTAAAAGGTAAAAGAATATTCACTTACCTTCCTAATAAAAACATAACAAAATGTTTGAGGAATTGGATTTTAATTGCTTACCTTCCTATTTATAATTTTTAAGGTAGGTAGGTATAGGTACTTATTAATTACTTAAAAAAAAAGACATGTATACTCAATGTAGTCACTTTATTTCAATGCTCAATTGAATATTTTAATTTCTATATAAACAATTTAAAAATATTAGGTCCTTATGAACTAGACTTACTCAATTTAATATGACAATCGTTCAGTCGGCCTCCCCTTTACCTCTCTACAATATACTTTTCTTTAAATACAATCATTTCTTTAGGCGTACTTTTAGCGCACTACGCCTTTTCACATTACGCAAGGCTCACTATACGAACAGCCAGAACCTCAATTCGACACCCTTAAAAGGAATCTCGCTGTGACGCAAAAGCGAGGCTCAATGTCACCCTTACGAATTTGAATTTCTAGTTCCAAGTAAGAGCAAGCTTGAATTTCACTTAAACGTCGTAACGATATCGCATGCAAGAGTATTGAAAACACGTTGCGATCTGATGAAGAGTCAACAGCTCGCCGCCTTTATCTCGCACATAACGATTCACTATTTGAGTGAAAGAGACAAATAAGTCGTGGCTGTTTACAGGTGCGGCTATCCGTATCATACAAAGTTATTTTTGTCTTTTAAATCGTATTCTAAATATTGTACGTAGAATGACGACCTAAAATGAGTAGAGAACTTTGCAAGTGAGCCAAAATTTCGACAGCACAATCTCACTTTGTTTTGATCACCCAGAAAAATATAGGTAGGTATTATGTTTAGAAAGGAAAAAATAGAATATTTATGAGAAAATACTGAAATTAAGACTTAACGGGTTAAGTCCTTTCCAAATCTATTGGAATTTCGCATTTTCGGTTACTTTCTTTATGTCACAACATACAAATTATTATTTATAAGGGTGCCCAATTATAATCCCCACGCACTTTGTTAGCAATAATTATGTACAAATTATTGCACTATAACACGTATTTTATAATTATTGATAGAAAACAGAGCATCACATTAAAATCGCCATAGAATACTATTTATAAATCTTATACATACAAACACACGGACTTCACTCGCTTAAAGTAGAGTTAAAATTACCAAATTACGGAGTTTTCTAATCCCATACGCGGCGAATTCAAAATAAGTTAAAGATAACTTTTAAACCAAAGTAAAGTACCGTGAATGGGATTGAAATAATCCTTTTTATTTTTATAACAATGGCAGTGTGTCGTTTGTCCAAGGGTGATCATTCTTTTTTTATATGTAAAATAAGAGCGGTCAAAAATGAGCACCCCCGGGCATTATATCTAAGTACGAATAATTGCTCCGATATAACTATCAGCAAAATATGTCAACAATAACGTACGTTGTTCGCCATGGAATGTAGGAGATAAAAATCTATTTTATTCGCTTAACCTACACGCTAGCCGATTGAAATAAATGAAGCTATATTACCAGATTTATCGCGCCGGCTTAAAGTTCCGCGCATCATAAGGAAGTAAACATAATAATAAATATTTGCTAACGAAAAATATTTCTTTATGGGCCATTTCCTAAAAATAAATGAGACGAAAGATGAGGAAATCTAGGCGATATTATTGTGGAGATAAAGAGGACCTGTTTAACACATACTTGTAGAATAGTGTCATCACATATAATGCCTCATACCTACTTACTCAATCCACTATTTCCCTTTTATACTGAGTGACCGCAAATTTTGCAACCTGACTGAAATAGCAACACTTTATTACTACTATCTCGCTTGCACGTCAACGTCGGCGGGATGGATAAACATATTGCTATAGCGTACTAGTCCAAACGAGATACCAATAATATAGTGAGTTACTATGGATAAGTAAGAACTACAGCCAAAAGAGTAAGGTTAGAAAATTATATTAAATGGAAATAAAAATGCTTTAAACTTAAAATTGCACATTTTAGATGCATTTATTTGTTACATGTTTTTAGTGTAACAGATTCTGGTAAATTGTCTGACTTGCCAAAACTTTTGAAAGTGACTGTTGTGTTCTATTTCTTATCGACCTTGCAAATTTAATTATTTTTGAAAAATGGAGTACAGGCTGATTATTTGATGAACATCTTTTATCTCATCATGATCTCTTTTGAACAACCGAAGTAGTCAAACGGGGACTATTTAATAATTAATTATCTACAATATTTTGTGTATTCTTTAAGTTTGACTTGATTAATGTGAGTTATTAACCGACTTCGTTCACATGCATTTGAAAAAAAAAACCCACAGAGTGAAACTTATATATGTTTACGATTACTTAAAGATGATTTAAAAAATAACGTTTTTAAGCTCCCATGTTGATAATTAAACCTAATTACCTACTTACAAACTATTTTGGACTCAGAGTCAAAAGTATAAGAAATTATTATACTCAAGTACTTTTAAACTAAAGCTGCCTTTCGCAAAAAAAGTCCATCGAGACTGCCTGAAGTACTTTTTTTTAGAGGTGTCTAAGTATACTCGTTCTCGGTTTTATTTAGGCCATTACTAAACTTATTTATCAATTTCGCTATTTTTAACCTATTTTGGTGACAAAACAATAATTAGTTTCGGAATTGGACTGATCAAGCCGCTTTTGTACTGAAACTAAATGAGTTCCAAAATCGTCATTGTCTTGTGGATGGGTCCACAGAATTTAGAATTTAACCGAACTGTCATAAAACGAGATTTACGAAAAAACTGGTCACGATACCCGTATGTGTACTAGTTGATCTCTCAGTTTTAGGTAATGTTAACTGTGGTTATATTACTAAGAGAAATAAATGAATTGTCATTTGTAATTTAATAGTTTGAAAACGAAACACAACTAAAGAACACATAACTGTATGGATAAGATATTAAAGTATTGGGTAAGTTTATTCTTACTCTCATCTATTCGTTGATATGCATAATTTTAAGACACCTTGTATATTTGCCTATAATTAGCCATATAAAAAGTTAAGGATAATCACGGAACAAGTATATAATGGGTTTATTCAAATTTACATTATTTACACGTTTAGGCTTACGTAGAATATTAGTTACACCACTAAATCTGTTGTCTATTGTTTGGGATTTGACTTAATTCCGACTAAAATCCTTTAATATTAATTACGCTGCTTCGAAATAATCTTCATTTTTAAATAATCATTGGAACGTAACTAGGCACATTAACTTTTGTTGCAGCTTTATAAGAATGATTTTCTTACTTGTAGACACAATTAGATCTTCTCGAAGGTATTATAACGATAAACCCAAAATAAATTTTTACTTCTTTATTCATGTGCACCACATATAAAACTGGACGTCTTTGTTACAAAACAAATTCTATAAATAATTGACAAAAACAGTTTTTGCCTCGAATTAATAAAAAATACGACGCAACATAAAAAAATATAAAACTTAAACTCTAACACAATTGGACTGATTTCGTACATAAATTAAATGCTACTAGGTCTAGTCCGTTATTTCACATATCATATCATAATAAATCTGCCAATGATATTTCGGTGAGTTTGACTTATGTCAAAAAGCTAGAAGTAAAAGTTTCGTTAGCCTAAAATGGCTGTGAATACCATCCCTATACAATTATTAAGCTGGTCGTACACATGTGTGATTACTCAGGAAGGGCTTTACTTCTAGCTTCGTGAAATTCGGCACTAAACTATTTAAAATCATTATAAAATTCAACGAAAACCTTCACCTCGACTTTGATGCTTTGAGAAACTTTTGTTTTTTTTATTTAACTCTTGTATGCAATATAAGGTTCGTTTGAAAGAATACATACATAAACAGCTACACGAATGAAACGTCTATCACAGGCCTTATGTTACAATCAATATAAAATTTGAGTACACATTATAACAAATATTTATTTATTTCACCAACATTAGATGTCTAATGTGGGTGCCGTCGATGTTAAATAAATATCAAAGTCATCAAAGCAATTGTAAAACATAATCGTCATAGAAGCATATTTATCTAAGTACAAAAAGTGAAAATATAATGGCACTTAAGTTTAATTCATACTTAGCTAACTGCGATGGCCTAAATACGGCCAGTCATAAGAGAACTTGCTCTTCATTACAATAATTTACAATCATACAAAAGTGATGAACATACAGCAGTACTTACAGACACTAAAATTATATTAGTCTTAACAAAGCCGTATTTAGATACTTAATTTTAATTTATAAAAAATTACATACCTACAAGAAATAATTTAGGCGTATCTACAACGATGCCTAAACAACTTTACAAATCAGTCATTTTCTTAAAAACATATTTAACATGTCTAATGTTTGAATATTCTTAAGTGATGTTAAGCAAAGGTTGAACTTTAGAATGGGATATTATGTAGGTTTAATATACGTCAAGTTGCTCTCTGAGATGTCAGAACTCTTCACAGATATTTACCGGCCGTGATTCGGCACAATAAGGTTGGCGGAAAGGAAATATTGTAAGGAGCATGAAGTTATAGGCTAAAGTGGAGGCCAAATTCCTATAATGATTGAAAGGTCTGTCAGCTTCAACATACTGAACTGTGTATACGTATTGAATTTGGTCTCTAATTTTAAACCTACGACTTCATAGCAAGACTTTTCAAAATATTCAATTAGGTACGTTCAATTTGGATTTTGTTTGATTTTACGTACATTGTGTCATCATGTTATAACGAATATTAGCTGTTCTAGTGCAGGTATAGCGGCAAAATTTCTTAATTGCAGTTCCAGTGAGTTGGCGTACTTTGAAATAAATTTTAATATGTATTGATTTGATAATTTAATGTTGACCCTTTTATTTTCATTTCTCTGCTTCAGTAATATTATAAAAATTACCGATTCATAATGAGACTAGAATCTGCAATTAAGAATATTTTGGCGGCCTTATCTGCCTATGTCCTGATGATATAGGAATCTAATTTTTTAAAGAGTTCACAACCCAAAATGCAAAAGATTATTATTATTTCATCTTGCTTTCTGTGAAATTGAATACAGTAAAAAAGTTAGGTATAGGTACATTACATTAAATTAAAGAAATAGAGAAGAGAGTTCTTTAAGAGTCACATTGCTAACTAGTACTTATTACAAGAACAGTTCCTGTGCAGATTCGTCATTAAAAAAATCAAATTCATCGCATCATAATTATCACAGGCTTCCTAATTACCTATAGATAGGTTTTATCATTTTCTGCTCTAAATAGGGAACTTATTCCGACGGTGGGTCCGGGTAAAGTTTTAACACTTAAATTTCACTTGGAACACAGGTTACGGTGTCGAAATTAAACGCCGTAAAGCGATAAGGCATCTCGAAGCTTGGTCTTTTACACTAGCACGTCACCACCGGTTATACAGGGCGCGGGGCCGCGTGCAAGAGTCAATGGTTTCATAATATGTTCATATGAATGTTGTCTTTGATGGCTACACGAGCCAGGCGTGGTGCTAGCACCAGGACTCCTCGTGGGGCGCGCGGTCCTCCTCGGTGTCGCCGTACATGTCCGCTAGCTTGCGGAAGCGAGGGCCGAATGTCGACAGGTAGTTGAACTTTAGATCGCCGTCGTCCGTACCTGTGGGAAAGGTACATTTTACTTGGGAATCCTTATTATTCTTACGAGTATAATATATGTACATGCTAGATTTTTTTAATTACAGACTTTAAAACTTTGTATTACACTTGGATTGCAAAAAGTTTCGACGGGTTTCAAAGTTGCTTGTATTCGATATTTGTACATGAATTGCTTGATTTGATTCGATATCGAATGTCTAAGTAATTTTAAGTTGGTAGTTTGTGTACATTACGTGCCCACCACGGCAAATTACCTTCAATTTCCTTGGGATTAGCAAGAGGATCGCAATTTTTAAAGTGACGCTTACCTAAATATCATAGTTACAATCATCACATTTCTTTTCAGTAAATTACTTCAAGTAAATAACTTTATTTTAACGAAATATTCACGTTATTAAATAAAATGTTACACTTACAGCTGGCGAGTGAAGAGAGCGACCCGCTGGTGTTGCCGTCTCCCTCGTACGCGTAATGCCGCACATCGTCGTAAGGGTTTATGTCAGGATCCCGGTCCAACACTGACTTCTTGTCATCCAGGAACCCGGATATGTCGGGCGCTGCGCCCACCACACCTATGGCAATTGACAAAATACATATTATATAACGCGTTTTAAACAAAACAGATTAAATAACCTACATATGATGCAAGAAATGTGTCGGCAGCAGATCTGGCGTGGGCCTATCATGTTAACGGTGACATCGATATTATAGATCGGTTCACTCTCAAAATGACACGCCTCCACAGAAAATTACATAACTGTAGATAGAAAGAAAGAACTGTTTATTTGCTTAGAACGTACGTGTAAAATATTACACTAAAGTTATATCACAATTTAAAAACTAAAATTCACTAAAGTTAAAAAAATCATACATACATACATATATCACGTCTTTATCCCTCACGGGGTAGACAGAGCCTAAAGTAACAAAACCTTAAGGCCACGTTTAGCATGATTAAGGCCATATAGGTGGAAAAGGAAATCAAAATAGTGATAGGTTGCTAGCCGCATCGCCTATAACATGTTTCCCAAGACTTTCGCCCATTCCCTCGATGGGCTTTAATCATCTGCGCGGGAAGTGAAGCAACTGGTAAATTCTATGTTTTTTCTTCACTCCCAGACCAGCATGGAAGAACAGCAACAAATCATTCCCTTATTTATATTCTATTAATTAATTATATTGTATTTCAATATCAACAGGTCGTGTTTAATTCAATGCGTTGCTTTTTAACTGAACTAGAACTGAAATCATGAATAAAATCCCGTGTAATCGGCTTAATAGTCAACAGTATATCACGGGCGTGAACAGTCAACTAATGCAAACTTAATGCAGTAAAGTCCGTAAGCGTATTCTTTAACAAAAGAAGTCTTTAACAAAGAGGCACTTAATATTGTTAAACAAAATAACAATCACTAGGTTTCAAGTCTTAAATGTAAACCAAGTTTAACATAGTAGTTAACTTTTAACAAAGCCAGGAAGGTAAAGTTAATCCTTCCGACTGGCCCGAAAAAGTTTTAATTAAGGAATAACACTGAAGGCGCCGGCTCCCGCTAAGTTGGAGTCGCTATAATTTTTTCATTCTTAAATCTACTTCCAGGTAATCCGTATAAATCTGATTGATGGCTCTTAACCCACTTATACAACCCAGTTCTTTTGAGCCATATGCTAATGGGAAATACTAATGTTAAATCACACACGAACTTCCCGGAAAATATGTCTGAGAGATTAGTAAAATGCTAGGCCGTTAAATGTAACCCAATAAACTACATCCCAGGTACAGTCAAGTGTAATAATATGTATCTAGACAAAGTTTCAAAAATAAGTACCATACGCTCTTACGCCAGCGTAATAAGGTCGTGGGACATATTTTTGAGAAGTTCCTATCAATACTTATTTTTGCACTTGACCGTACAATGTTAGGAATACTAACTGTTCTTTGTATTATACCTAGTTGATTTTGTTGTTGTTGTACTGCAAAGTATCTCAATGCCAAGTTTACTTTAAAAGAAGGAGGTTTTCAATTAGTCTAAACCCATATACTTTTTATAAAGATGGACACAATGGAGCTGTCCTCGCTGATGTCTGTTTTTAACCTACTGCAATAAAGGAGGTTCCAATTCAGTTGTATTTTGTATATGTATCGGCTCAATACATCGTCATTTCTTAATGAAAAATGTTATAAATACTTCCACGATGGTCTGGATGCAAATGTTATGAGCGATGCGACTAGTAACAGTAACTCATCACTATTTTGATTCCCCTTTCCGCCTATACGCCCACAATCATGCTAAACGTGATTTGTGTGTGTATAAATGCAGTATATCTTACCCGGAGCGTGCATGAACGTGCCGTCCTGGTCCGGCGGCGGGCCGTCATACATCTGCCGCAGCACATGCAGGTCGTACCCCGCGTCGCCCTCGCCGCCGCCCTCGTCTTCGTACGCGATGATGTTCTCCCTGATGTCGTCGAGCTCCTTCTCGGCCCACGCGTCGGCTCTGCGACGGTGCACAACCACTGCCAGAAGCAGGACTGCAAGGGGTCGGATTTTAGTTTTAAGCTCGTTTTTACGGAAAAAAGGACACCCTAAATTGACTTGGCGTTCTGTTGGGCGAGTGTTGGATGTGATGGGGATGGGGTGGACGGTGACTCGAGCTGCCCAGGACCGAAATTACCGGGGAAAAATGGTACGAGATCTACACCCTACCGGAAAGTAGGTAATAGGACGTAAAGAAGAAGATAGCTCGTTTTAGCCTGTCCAATGTAATGACAGCAATGTCAGCAGATAATTTTATGAACTTTGTGGACAGCAAGATGGCCACAAGTTAGGCTGGTTATTCTGAGTAGCGGTGTGCAAGGCTAGGAAATGCAGTAACAGCAAAGCCTTACATTCAGAATTTATAAGTTAAGGGAGCTACAAGCGGTTTTGGGTTACGCCAGCTTCAATTGCAGTAATTTTCGGAAGTTTAATAAGAAAAATACATGCCATATTTATTTGTAGCTCACGGGATGGAAACGTGAGTATAATGAAGTGGTGAATAGCATTATATATATATGAAATAGGGTGGCAAACAAACAAGTGGGGCAGCTAATGGTAAACCTTTAATTAAAATCATGAATAAGCGCGACCTCTGCCCAAAGATTATTGGCTTAGACCTTTACCTCTTATCCACGTAAACTTTCCTAGCTTCTTTCACCTAAAATTAAATTGAGCTGAAGCATTTTTAGAATAATTTTAGAAGAGTTCCAATAAATAAGAGTTCGATACTTACTGACTAATATAGCGATGCAAACAAGGATGGCTACGAGGAAGTTGGTGTCGATGCCAAAAGTGACAGCCGTGGACACGCTGAGCTGGCATCCCGGGTCGGCCTTGCGATGCACGGACGGCTCGCCCAGGTTGTAGTACTATAAAACAAACCATTAATTAATTACATTGACAAATATGATAATTTCTTAAGTTATGGCGGGTTATCATTTCCAGCCTTGTTATTTTTCATTTGGGCACAGGCAGTCTATTTAAATTGAAAAGGCGGGCATGGTAGAGTGTTTTCCTGTAACATACATACATACCATAGTCATTAATAAACTAAGTGTAACTAAGTGGACGTTGGCAAATAACAAACGGCCACTTAGCAAAATACACAGCAGTCTCAGCCAGATTGATGGAGCAAAAATGTAAATATACATTGCTAGGAGAACGATGTGTTATTTTGTAATTTAACATTAGTTAATTAGCATTTATGGCCCCGTTTATTTGAACACCCGTAGGTTAAGCTGTTTTTCATGTTGGAATATGTTCCAACATGAAAAACAGTGTGGTATGCCACACTAACAAGCAGGTAGCTTAGCATATATTAAGCAAGTCTTTGGTTTATTGTTATAGTCACCTTCTTAAAATAAGTTTTTTGATAAAAATTACAGCTAGGTTAAAATATACTTGTTGGGTAATACGTCAATTTCAGAAGCGCTTCCTTTGTTTTCGTTGATAAAAAATCCAAGATTAACTCAACAATCAAGCCCAGATCGTTGTTATTCGAGATAATAACTATTGTCAAAGCGTCTTTATTCCCTCAATATTTAATGCAAATATTGCGATACTGAGGCCTCCACAATGGAGTATTTACGAGTTTTAACGCGAGACGCTATAAACAAGGCTTATTACGACAATAATACGGTAACCGCCGCGCTCACGGCCGGAATAAATCACATGAATTAATAAACCTTAATTAAATTATGTAAGCGGGGCGGCGCAGCTAAATAGCGTACCTAAAGATTCTCTGAACACTTCCTAAATCACTTCTTTCACCACTTCATAACATTCCTTGTCTAATTTTTAGTCATTCCCTTTCATACCTCTACAGGGTTGATGACACTGATTCTCTTGGACAAAGAGCAAATTGTTTTCAACAACGCCCACGGAAGTCCTTAGGAGCTTAGAGAACGCTACAATTTCGTGGAGCTATCTAATTCAAAGGCTGATGTTAACGCTCAGTCTGATATGAAGTATTAATCTATACAGTACTCGCGTGAGCACCAAGAAATGAAGCAACAAATGATCAGTGATAACGTTAGTGAACAGGTTCTAGATTCTCTCGCCTCAAGCCCAACACTTGCACAGGACGAGTTACCCTCCTCTTCCCCATACTTCCAAGCCTCAGGTCTCGTTCGCAGAATATACTTCTTACACATAAAAGCATCTCACTATTAACTCCAGGGCAACATCATGAGTTAAGAAGAAACTGCGTAGCACGTTAACTATCTGAACGTGACCCTAACTTTTGTCGAAATTGCCAAATCAACATGTAAGAGAAACGAGGTGGGTAATACTTACGTAGTCATTATAAGTGAAGTTGCTGATGCACCCAATAAAATGCTGGCTGGTCGGTATGTGCTGCCAGCCAAACTGTCGCGCCAGATGGTGTAGGTCGACGCTAGATCCGCCCAGTTGCAGCGGTCCGTTCACTGTGGGCAGAATATTATCTATCAGCTTATTCTTAGATAAGTTTCGAAAATATAAAAGGAGTGTTGGTGTTTTTAGGAAATTTAAGCCAAAACTACAGGCCTCTCTGAAGTTCCGCCACTAAACCGATATTCGGCTTCTAAAATCCCGCAAGCCACCGTGTGTAGGTGCGTAATTTGGTGGGAATTAAAGTATTATTATAAGTTCAGTTTTTGGTATTTGTTCCCAGTCGTCGCTGTCTTTTATAGGTACTGACGATGCCAAGAGAATTAGCAAATCGTCATCGATGTTATAATGCACAGGCTGAAGTAGCAAGAGATGTGACGTTCTAGTAGATGCTACTAACCACCAATATTTAAGACGGGTCAACTTGTATCCGAACAGCTGTCGCTAGTTCGATCTATTTCACGCAAACGAATACGAAACTTAGGCATCAGTTGTTTTATTTTGAATAAAGATTCTGTTTAGAAGCGTATTTTTATGTTCATCATTAATGCTTAAAGATCGTTTAAGTTAATCATTCAGTCATGTAACCTCAGTAAAAATATTAGCAAAAATATCAATTCCAATGTAACACGGCACGTGTCTTGGTTATAAAAGCGAGAATAGTATAAAATATCAAAGTTGAAGTACAACACGGAGTCATAAAACACGGGCCTTTTTGTCCATTTAACCGAGCCCGTTAATTTAACATAAAAAGGCGAAGCCATTATCTGATTTCAGGCGACCCTGTATAATCTGGCAATAATGAAAAGAGGCAAAAAACGCTCGCTGACGCCCCAGATACCTACAAACTACTCACAAGTTACGTAAATGTATAAGAAGTTAAAGAACTGTTTCTCAAGTATATTTTCCTTAAATGAGGGCAACTCAGAAAAGCGATTTTAATATTACTTCGCATACTTAGTCTATGCAGTTGCATAAAAAGTAATAATATATTTCTAATGTGATGATAGTGCACCCTACGCATTCCAACGTTTCAATAGTTTTGGTGGGAATTTCAATTTCGCGTGCATGTTTCTACACCTAAACTAGACTTTAGTTGGAGAGTGATTGATCTATACGCTGGTACTAAGTATTGGTTATTCTGTAGTTATCGGTATTAGCGCATCAACTTACCATTTAATATCTCCCTGGGCGCGATCGGCGCGGCGAGGCTCATGCAGGTCGACAGCTTGCACCTATCCACGAACATTTCTATGGAGCTTTTCATGAGGACGATCTCTATGAGATGCGGCTTGCCGTCGGCTACGTGGACCACACTGTTGTTCAGCCGAGTCGTGCCAGACCCGTAGTTTACCAGCAGTATCGGGTACCCGTCGATCAGTTCCAGGGACATAAAGTCTGTAGACAAAAATTTTAATATCAAAATTATAATAGTAATAAAAGTATAAGTTTTATTGAATCAGGCGTCACTTTGCGCAGGTCCATTTTAATGAAAAAAAAACATCTACCTTGCTACTCCGCTACAGCTCCGCTTGAGTAGCGGAGTAGCACGGTAGATGTTTAATTATAAGCGTTTTGAGTATATTAAAGAAGATAACACACACCTTGTTTAACACAAGTTATTTTTTTGTCTAGTTGATAGGTATGACACTTGTTGAAAGTATGATAGCCCGCGAGCAGAAAGACCCAAATTTACTTTATTATAATACGGATTCCACAAAACCTTTTTTTCTCAAATGAGCCCTATCAGATTGCTCTAAGTCACTATAAGTGAAGTTTTGTGATTTGACCTGGTGGATTCCCGATTTTTAATGCTTAAGGCAACTACTGTAAGCTAGATCTGAAAGATTTGCTGCAAATTTTTCGGCAGTGTCCAGCGTAAAATCTCTTTATTTTAAAACTGTGCATTTTACGGATATTTGCGAAATAAACACAGTGTTTGTTCTTCTTGATTTAAGTTAACTTTGACTGTCAACATGATATGTAGTTTGGCACGTTAACGGAAATCAAAAGAGATACAATGTATACCGGTGAAATTTAGTAATTTGCACGTGAGGTAATCTTGGCGATCTAGGTTGGCACGTGTCCCAAGGTACTGCTGTCCACTAACTTGTCGTTATAAAGAAAAAAAAAACCAGTTTCGCTCATTTCTGGTGTAAATAAATGTGTATAAAATAGCAAATATCTATGTAGAACCTAATCCGCTTACTGTGAATCGCGGCAAATTGCGACAAGTCCACAAGAAAATTAAGTTTTCCCGTCAAGTGTATAAATATAAAATTCCTCGCCCTGTCGCCATGGCACGCTGGAACTTCGCAAAGTGGAACGGGAAATAACGACTTAACAAGTTCCATGTTTAGTGTCTAATTTCCAGTTTTCGAAACTCTCCAACAAAATTAAATATGAGCACTTAAAACTCATCCCGGAGTTACAGACACGTTCTTGAAATTACCAAAAGCAGGTACGGCGCTGAAATTGAATTTGACGAAAGCCTTCTGGGTGTCGTGCCTTGTTTGGAATGTCCGTGCTACAATCAGTTCTGTTTTAGTATTCCGTAACAGTCGTTTCGAGAAATTTGAGGCCTCAAAGGGTGTCGGAGTGTTAATTATACTGCCAGACACAAAGACAATACTATCCGATTTCACAAAGGATAACCATAATCCGAAATTGATTATAAACTCTTTTTTTTAGTTACCTGCAAACGTGACTTGCTTAAATCGAAAAAGGAAAATATTACGACAGAATATCTATCTAAACAAAAAAACATTACGGTAAAATAACGATATTGTTGAGTTAGGTGAAAATGATAATCTGCAATATAGATTATTCCCTCCCTCTAACAACGTACACCCTCTAATACCAAGCGTTTTATATTAATTACAAACAAACAATACCGGAACAAGGTTTTCAAACAAGCCAAGAGTGATTATATACCTACTCTGTTAATGTACAGAATGTTCTAGAGACCATATAAAGCAATAATACTTGAACACGCGACCGTATAGTTCATAAATCATAACACTCCGTACACGGCTGTCAGTCATTATGTGATCATTAAAAAATCATTATAGCCGTAACGGTTGAAAACTAGGCGTACCGAGCAAAGGGGCCCCGTATAACCAAAGCTCCGCCAACTTACACTTGCCGATGTGGAACTAACAGCCAATCGAATTTGGAGCTAAATCTCTCCCACTTAGACCGAGAGACATGGCTGTAGTGTATCACTAGAAGCAGTTTTGATTAAGCCGTCCCATCTTCAGAAATGCAAATGAAGCGCCGTGATTGGTCGATTGCACTCGCGATTCCTTTTGCTCTGGTATTACCGCGCTAATAGAGAACCCGAAAAATAACCATAAAATAAAAAACCACAATGGAATTCCCAGCGAGCGTAAGGAACTATTGTAGAGTTCGACCGGAAATCATTATTCAAGTTACGCCAATCCAATGTGACATATTCATTGTTGGCGGCAACATTGTTGTGCTTTGGTAGTCGAATCCTAGTTAACGACATTGTAACCTAATGAACTTAGTTGCCGATAAGTTTTATTGGAGGAGTTGTAAGTTTCAAAACTTATCACAAACTGCGATCGACGGTAAATTATGCGATACTTTCGACAGAAGTTGTACGCTGTTTTACGAGCGTATAAGGTTACCAAAATAACAGAGACAAAGAAGTAAATTACCAGAAGGGAAATGAAAAACGAGACTTCTAATGTTAAGGAAGAACGGGAAATGGTTAAGAATTTATTCACCACGTAGTGAGTAAACACAACCATATTTGCTCACGATGTTACCTTTAGGTCCATTGAATGCTCAGTCACCGGGACAAAATTATTCCAAATACGCGCCAGCCCTATTCGAAAAGTACCTATGACCAAGACTGAGCCACGCTCAATAGATTGCTATGAGCTATAAAACGAAATCGTTTGGAAAATCGAGTTGACACAAATTAACTCGATGCTGTGATTTGCTGGCCTCGTTATTTGTGTGTACTTTTCACTTAACAAGATTGGCAATTTGGCATCGGCCGGAGAATCTGCGCTCCTTGCACGAAACATTGCCAAACTAAGGCTGTTTTAATTCTAAAACATCGAGAACTTTTATATTGCGGAAACTGAAGTAGTTCTTAGTTTACTAAGAGACCGATCGACTGTTTCTCAGATTATTGATTGAATTCAATGAAATTAATGTGTTGTGTACATATTTATAATATATTTACACTATAGATAAAGGACACCTGAGTTTCCTCGGTAATTTCATAAATAAATTAGGGTTTTATTGCACACAATCCCTATTTAATATTATAAATGCGTAAGTAACTCTGTCTGTCTGTCTGTTAGCTTTTCACGCTTAAACGGCTGAACCGAATTAGTTCAAGTTCGGTATACATATAGTTTCAGTTCCGGGGAAGGGCATAGGATACTTTTTATCCCGAAAAACAGCATAGTTCCCCCGGGATAGCGATAAGCGCATTCTGCGCGGACGGAGTCGTGCCCAACAGCTAGTACAAATATTATTTATTGCATCTAATGTTTTCAGGTAGAGACACAAACTATTTTTCACTTTCATTTTAACAATGAAACTCAAGTGGCCTCTATTTTCTTTTGAGTAGTATATAATTTCGATCGTGAAAATGAGCAGGAAAATTGTGGAAGTATCGTTAATCAAACTTGTCATCCCATAAGTAATTGTAAGAATACCAAAGAACGATTTACTCGACCCCAATGTAGTATTTACGAAGTAATATCATGTGTAAAAATAAAATACATTTCATGGTGAAAAACTAATTATCTATTTAAAATTACTCGTCTTCTTCTTCTTTTTTTAATGTGTAAAATTACTCAACTCTCTAATTCCTTTACGTGCTTACGTACAGCTTAAGTGCACTCAACAAACCTCGCTCCTGCTATGATATACTTACTACTCAAAACTAAATAGGTTTCCATGTGGTTTATATCGCATGAGGACTGATATAGAATACCTACTTTTACCCTGGAAAATTGAAAAGCTTTCACGGGATAGCGATAAGCAAATTCTACGAAGAGTCGCCGGTCACAGCCAGTCAAATATAAAGAGCATTAATGCAACACAGTTCCAAAATAATTTAGACATGGTTGAACAAGACTAACCTAAACACAAGCTCTGTGTATGCTCTCAAAAAATAATTGACCACGATTTCGTATTAGGTACTTAAAAATCATTTGCCTAATGATATCTTGGAAACACTACGTACGAAAGAGCACAGTATTCAACATACAATGCGTACTGCGAACCTATTAATTTTAAGGTTTCTTTAGGTTACATAGGTAGTGTTTAGTTTATATATTTTCAAGCTCTGAATGCGTTTTTGAACGATCTTCTTAACTGTCATTCGAAATTAGTTAAGAAAGAAGAAATATTTGTTCTACGTACGGTCAAGTGCAAAAATAAGTATCGATACGAACTTCTCAAAAATATGTCCCACGACCTTACTACGCCGGTGGTGTAAGAGCGTATGGTACTTATTTTTGAAACTTTGACTAGATACATATTATAACACTTGACTGTACATAACTATTTTACATAACCAGGGCATTCTAAGGTAAAATAAAGACTATTTCTAAACATGTTCGCGGCTTTGGATTTCGTTACCCTGCCCTGTCTACCCCGTAAGGGATAAAAACGTGATTTACTATTTCCCATCAATTCCTGTAGATTTACCTTGCACATCGAGGAGTTGGTTATGTCTGAGCGGTCCCAAGTAAAAGACCAGACTGTTGCTGGTGTGCGACGTCACTGTGAGGGTCACATGTCCCTCATGGCACGACGGAGGCGGGGGGTACATGGCCCAACCGTCCCCATGGAACCCTATGGAAGTCTGCTCGCAGCGAGGCCCGGACAGACCCTCCGGACACTCGCATTTGTCCGCAAACGGTGTACCTGAAAAGTATTAGATGCTGCTTTATCCTAATAAGACGTATGAATCAGAGTTAATAAAACACTCGTATTTATAAATCTTACTCCGTACTTGTCGCCATAAGAGAAAAGTGGACATACTATACAAGTAAGTTTCTCTCCCTTGCCAGATACAATTTTAACATTTTATTCTAGTCTAAACTAAATTCGTTTGCCAACTCGTTTGTAATATCAACCTGTGTAAGAATTAATTGCTTGTTCGGATACAATGTTGGAGCACTAAATTTGTTACTGTTGTGTACTTTGTGACGATTGCAAAAGGACCGCGCTGCTAGCGTCCGGAAACACAGAACTGAATCTGAAAGTGGCAATAACTAGAATTTCCTAAAAGTTGGTTCGGTCAACTTTGAGTGTTGTTGGTAGGTATAAAAACTTTCAAATTGACCATAATTGGTTAGCAAAAAAAGTTAGAAAATTATGATCGTAAGTTGCTTAAGTCAGTAAACACAATTATTTGAGTTGTACCAATGCCTGTGTGACAAAGAACTGTGTTAGGGCTGTCTGTTCCGTCGCATCTCATAGTTCATTGAAACAAAAAACACCAATATACCCACAGTGCTCCATTGATTTATTACAGCCTTCTCTTTCCCGCCTGACATATCCACGGCTAAAGGCGCCGCAATCCGGCCTGTTAGCGGGTTTGTGTGCAGTAACACTTCACTATTGACGTTCACGATATTGGTTCGCAAAGTGCACTCTGCCTTGTATCCGCACAATGCTTGTAAAATACGATGCGCGTCGATTTGATGACGGTTCGAGCTTGATAATCGTTGAATTTTGTTTGGAGACAAAAGGGGTGGATGGAGTGGAGAGAGCGAATTGATTAAAGCTCTTCATCACGCACATGATTTATTACCTACAAATATGGTGACTCTAGTACGTGCATAGTGATGGTCTAACTTCATAATAATTATTATCATGTTATTCATAAAAGCTGGTTAATTTTTTTTATCATTTAATCGACTTCATCTGCCACTTTGACATACGGGTTTTCCCGATGCAGACAAAAATGCATCGTCTATATTCTCCTTACATAGGTAATTATAATTTGTTTGCCCTGACTGATCTATCAGTAACGAATAGACTTTTTGAAAATTAACTCGAAATAAAAACTATCGAACTACTTTACCCTTTTACGAGGCAAAGTCTCGAGTGTAAGCATTTTTTTTATGGAGAAGAGGTTTCAGGAATAATTTTTCAGACCAAAAATTACGACGACTTAAATTACAATAACAAGTGTGTTATTTATAAATAAGCATTGACTATGGTTACCAGAAGGAATTTTAGGAGAGAATTTTGTTTACTACTGTATAAAATAAGGATGGATGCCTTTTAATGGTCTATGTTCAATGGTCTTACCTCCATTCAAGCAGATAAGTCTGCTCTCCACCTCACAGGTGCACTCCGGTTCGACCCTCGCCGAGACGCCCACAAAGCTGCTAGTGTTAGTATAGACAGACAGAGGCACATTGTTTTTCATAAGCACGTTGCGACACGAATCCTCACATTCCACCTTTTCGATCATACATTCATCTATGTGAATCATATAGATGCGAGCGTTGAGTTCCTTCTCGAGCTGTAACAAGTATTTAAGGTTATTTTTATTGTTGTAGGTGTGTTTTTATAAACGTAAAAAATATTACTAATTGCAAATTATTCCATGTTAGCCGTTTAATTCGGTTAGGCTCAATCCCTCTAGCGTTGCCGGTGTCTATGGGCGGTGATGCTTGTTTGCCACCAAGTCATACTCCTGCCTATAAGCTACCCTGTTTAACTAAATAAATCTCCAGAATTAGGTCAGGTACCTATAGGTTATTCAAGGCAATGATCGAAATAGCACATAAAAAAACGATAATAATGAAAAGAGACATAGAGTCTGTGGGGTGCTACAGATGCTACAAAGAAACCAGGCACTCCACAATAAAACATATAACAGTATATTAAGAAGGAAACACTGAAGAATAATATATACAGGAAGGAACAGCTAGATATACAAGGAATAGAGAAAACTAGGAAACAATAAGGAATATGCGTATGGTTAAGGTGACAGAACACACGGCAAGACATGTGTGTCAGTTGCTGTTTGAAACCGCACATGCGCACTCGACCATTGAGGTCGGCAGTCCTCGGCCGGCGCTCGGAAGCGCTCGGCTTTGTCAATGAAAACAGTTTCCTCTAAAAAGTCTAGCTAACCAATAAAATCAAAAGTAGCTATGTATAGTCGCCACATCAGCCCCCCCGGAGACCTTTAGGGTCGATAAAAATCAGGAAAAATAACCTGGCGTCCAGAACGAGTAGTCCTGGATGGTATAGGAGTTGATACAACCACAGGCGTTCTCGCAGGAACGGTGGTAGATGACGTAGTAGTGGTACCTGGTTCATCTGTTAAGATGTAAGCAGGTTTCAACCTATCGATCGAAACATTAGTAATTCGACCTGCTACGTCTATGGCGAAAAACTTGTCATTTCTACTAACAACCCTATAAGGACCTGCATAAGGTGGCTGTAGCGATCGTCGTACAAAGTCTTGCCTTATAAAAACATGTGACACTGTCGACAAATCTTTAAAGACAAACACTTTGGAAGAGCCATGCCGTGCTACGGTCTTGGGCTGTAATTGCTTCATATGAATACGCAACCTAGTCAGAAAATCAGTATAGTCCGTCAGTCTGTCTGTAGTCGGTTCGAAAAATTCGCCCGGGAGCTTAAGTACTTCTCCGTAAACAAGTTCGGCGGTTGATGCGGACAAGTCCTCCTTCCATGAACTACGAACACCTAGAAGAACTAATGGAAGGGTTTCTGTCCAACACTCGTCTGCGTGGCACATTATTGCTGCCTTTAACTGTCGATGAAAGCGTTCAACAAGACCATTGGCAGCGGGATGATACGCAGTAGTTTTAAGATGATGTGAACCGATGATTGACGCAATCTTACTGAAAAGGTGAGATTCAAATTGCCTACCCCTGTCTGTGGTTACCTTTTCGGGGCAACCAAAACGAGATATCCACGTAGATATAAATGCCTTAGCTACATTTTCAGCTGTAATATCCGTCAACGGAACTGCCTCAGGCCACCGCGTAAACCTGTCAACGGCGGTAAGACAATATTTATATCCGTTAGAAATCGGAAGTGGCCCTATTAGATCTACGTGAACGTGAGAAAAACGGGCCGAAGGAACTTTAAAATCATGAACTGGCGCGCGAACGTGTCGAGATACTTTAGATTTTTGACACGGAATGCACGTTCGCGCCCAGCTCCTGCAATCCTTCTTGATGCCTGGCCATACATAGCGTTCAGTAACCATTTTTATGGTAGTCCTAACGCTAGGGTGGCTAAGTCCGTGAATATTATTAAAAATTGTCTTTCGAAATTCTGAAGTAATGAATGGACGTTGAACTGGCCCGGACACATCACAAAAAAGTTTTGTATTTCCAAAAAGAACCTTTTCCAACTTTAAGGATGAACCGGTTTTGATCAAATTTCTCAGTTCTGTGTCCGTGGCTTGAGAAGCTGCTAAAGAGTCAGAGTCTAGTATGTCAGTTATGGCGTCAGTTCTAGATAGTGCATCCGCTACAACATTGTCCTCACCGGCAATATAACGAATGTCGGTGGTAAACTGCGAAATGAAATCGAGATATCTAAATTGTCGCGGTGAACACGAATCATGAGATTTTTTAAATGCGGACACTATCGGTTTATTATCAGTAAGAACAAAGAATGGTTTTAGTTCCAACATATACCTGAAATACTTAACTGATTCATAAATCGCAAGAAGTTCGCGGTCATAAGCGCTGTACTTGACCTGCGCTGGTGTCAGCTTTCTAGAAAAGAAACCTAGCGGCTGCCAATGGCCTTGAACTTTTTGCTGAATGACAGAACCGATAGAAAATTCAGATGCGTCCGTAACGACAGCCAAAGGAGCAGTTGGATCTGGATGTGCCAGGAGAACGGCGTTAGCAATGCTGGTTTTACAAGCATTGAAAGCCTCCTCCAAACTGGGAGTCCAATCAATACTGCTGTTGTTTTTCACTGATGGACCACTAAGCAGTCCATGGAGTGGAACTTGTACTTTGGCCGCGTCAGCCATGAAACGTCTGTAAAAATTCAAAGCACCTAAGAAACGCCTAAGCTCCCTAATCGTTTTAGGTCGTGAATAATTTTGAATAGCCTTGACTCTATCACTAATAGGTTTAGTACCTTCAGATGAAACCATATAGCCCAGGAACTCTATTTCAGGAACGGCCAATACGCATTTGTTAGGATTAAGTAGAATGCCGTATTCACTAAAGCGTTCAAATACCGTCCTTAGATGTTCCCGATGCTCTACATCATTAGCAGATGCCACTAATACGTCATCAATAAATGGAAAACAGTAATCCAGACCCCTTAGGACTTCATCCATAAACCTTTGAAAGGTTTGAGCGGCATTCCTCAAACCAAAGCTCATGTAAGGGAATTCAAAAAGTCCAAAGGGCGTCGTGATAGCTGTCTTTGATACGTCCTCAGTCGCAACAGGAATCTGATTGTACGCACGAACTAGATCCAGCTTACTGAAAATCTTACAGCCTGATAAATTGTGCGAGAAATCAGCGATGTGGCGCACCGGGTATCTGTCTGGCACCGTGCGGGCATTAAGAGCTCGATAGTCTCCGCAAGGCCGCCAGCCTTGGTCCTTTTTAGGGACCAGGTGAAGAGGAGAGGACCATGAGCTCTCAGATCTTCGCGCGATACCGGTGCGCTCCATCTCTTCAAACTCCTGTTTGGCGATCTTCAACCGATCAGGTGCTAATCGTCTGGGTCTAGCGTAAACAGGTGGCCCAGGAGTTGTCCTGATATAATGTTTGGTTTGGTGCTTACATTTTTGTTCCTGTGAACTTCCAACTGGCCGCGTTATATCAGGAAACTCTTGTAACAGCTTATGGTACGAGGAGTCACCTGTAACAACCTTTATCTGCGGGCAGGCACAGGTAGAAGCAACCAGAGCGACTGATGTGAGCGATGTAATACTGTCAATTAAGCGCGCATTGCGAATATCAACCAGTAAATTATAAAAGGATAGAAAGTCTACACCTATTATCGGCTTGCTCACATCCGCTATAACAAACCGCCAAGAAAAACTACGGCGTAAATTAAAATCTATGGACAAACTCAACCAGCCATAAGTACAAATCACAGTATTGTTCGCGGCAAAAAACTCATAATTAGTTTTATGACGCTTTTGCCCGCGTAAATAACTTAATGGGTAAACACACAAATCTGACCCAGTGTCGATTAGAAATTGCACTTTAGTTTTAGCGTCAGTGACAAATATACGACTTGACGTTGACACTGACGCACAATCACTAGTCGCTTTGAGCGACTCGCTGGCTAGTTTTTTGAATAATTACATGGTGAAATACACTTAGCTGCCTTCTCTCCGAATTTGTAATGATACCAGCAAAGGCGCTTGCCACCAGCGCGGGAACGGCTCCTGGATGAGTTGCCGCGCTTGCCGCGTGACTTTGACCGACGTCTGGTGTCACGATGTTTCGGCGATGTTGACATCGCGTCGAATCTCTGCGTCAAAGCATCTATTTTTCGCCCTAAATCGTCGATAGCAGAAAAAGGTGCCGATGATGACGCCGATGTCGAAGCAGCAGCCACATGAGCAGTACAGTGCGACGTAGCCTCATGTACCTTGTCCGCGAGCAAAGCTAGCTTCTCTAGCGGCATGTCCGCCTGCGTCGCAATAATACTCTGCAGCAAACTCGGTAACCTGCTTGACCATAATGTGCGTATAAATTCATCGGGGTAATCTGCACCCGCCTGACTACGAATGTGACGGAAGAACTGACTTGGCTTTCTGTCTCCAAGTTCCTCTTTCAACATTAATTGCTTCAGTTGCTCAGTTCTCGAAGCAGATAAGCGAGTAATTAGTTGTTGTTTTAAAGTTTCATACTTATCTGAGTCAGGCGGTTTGATGATAATATCTTCGACTTCTGATGCAAATTTAGGGTCCAAAACTGATATTACGTGGTAAAATTTTGTCGAATCCGATGTAATATTTGACAAGGCAAACTGTCCGTCCAATTGAGCAAACCATAACGACGGCTTGTCCGGCCAAAATGGCGGAACTTTGACACCCACACGATAAACCACTGCTTCATTTGGTTCCATGCATTGCTCAAAATTTTCCTGCATGTTAGCATCCACGTCTTTAGACATGCTCTATAAAATTCTCCTTAGCAATGTTCTTAGTCGCGGGTCACCACTTTGTGGGGTGCTACAGATGCTACAAAGAAACCAGGCACTCCACAATAAAACATATAACAGTATATTAAGAAGGAAACACTGAAGAATAATATATACAGGAAGGAACAGCTAGATATACAAGGAATAGAGAAAACTAGGAAACAATAAGGAATATGCGTATGGTTAAGGTGACAGAACACACGGCAAGACATGTGTGTCAGTTGCTGTTTGAAACCGCACATGCGCACTCGACCATTGAGGTCGGCAGTCCTCGGCCGGCGCTCGGAAGCGCTCGGCTTTGTCAATGAAAACAGTTTCCTCTAAAAAGTCTAGCTAACCAATAAAATCAAAAGTAGCTATGTATAGTCGCCACAAGTCAGCTTCACGTCGAAAAGTATGATTTATCTTAATATATTTGCACGTGTACCCAACGCGTAGGCGTGAATTTTGGAAGCCTCAAATTCTATTTTAGTACCTGTAAGCGGCGGCTTTCATATCATTATTTGATTTACGCACAGGATGCTAGCAGGCATGTGTAAAAGGACCTAGAACGTCTTGTTTTAGGTTTTGTTCAAAGGGAAACCGAACACGCAGGGCACATTATAAGAAATAATTACATATTACTTGTTCTAGTATTGGCATCAATAACAAAACTACGAATCTCAAAGTCTTAATTACTTGCAAGAGTGTAGGACTGTAAGCGACTTTTATCAGTCTAAAAAGAGTACCGCAAGAACGACCAGCATTAGAAGTAATTTTACGAATTAAAAGTATAATTTTCCACGCTGACTACGATTGAATCATTTATTTATTTACGAACAAAACCGCGATACAGCTGAATATAAAATTAAGGCTTTTTTTCCTCGTAGCAGATGTTTTTCATGTCACTTTGTGATTAAGATTGCCTTCAAGGGGACTTGGTCGCAGCTGAGCCATAAATTTGTTTATAATTATGCAATGTTTTCATAGCTAATTATTTAATTCAGAATGTAGGCAGGACCTTGACATTATTAATAAACAATAATTACACATCGTGTTACCTTGTGTGAAAGTTTCTGTCGTAGAAGAAAATAGGTATTCATTTATAAAGACTAATTCGGTACTACATTGATTTGCCACAAAAATATTCCTCTCGAGTTTACTTTAGCAATATTCCGTCTTCGGTATGTATTTAATTATTGCGTCTAAATATAGCACTATATTTATTGGTAGGGTGTTCAAACGATACTTACTTCATCTTGTATCGTGGTGACCATACTGTCCAGTTTTTCAGGCGGGTAGTACGGTGAACCATGTGCCGAGAACCGTACATCCAAGAAAGCGTCTTTGACGGTCGGTTTGTTGAACACAGTGAATACGTCCACGTTGTCTAATGATGTGTTGTATAGCTTAGCTAGGCGTTGGTGCAGTTTGTCCTTTTTACTCGTACCCTGTGGAGAGAAGACAACATTAACAAAAGCTAATCTACTGTTATTTGGTATGCTACAGATAAAGGCTGTCTTCCTAGCATTTATTATACAATTCGATCTAAATCTTATATTATGCTCTATGCTCCACATATACATATATACATCAGCTCACGCTAGTTTCTTAACACGATAGGTCAAGAAGGGCCCAAGGTGCCCACATAATTTGCTCTATAAGAGAGGCTTCCCTAGCTGAAACATTTAGGTCATTATTCATGCAAGCTCGTCCAGTTAGAAAGCTATTTCGCACTTTTTAAACATTTAAATCAACTATTTTAATAAATTCCAGAGTTATGTGACTGAAGGGATACAAGACAATTCTTGTATCCTTCCCGTTACCCGTGGGTACATAATATTGACCGCATCATGTTTACAGAGTTGGGTAAAACTATGTCGTAGTAAATAACATAGATTGGAAAAAAGGGCCTCGGCCGTTTCGGCATGCCCGCATTTTTCCGTCAGCTAACATTGTCAGAAGCCATATAGCAAATTGAATTCTTCGATCACGGTGACATATTACTGTTCTTATGCTAAAAATAGAGAGAATCCTTTTTGCGCGTCTTCTACAAACGTTAGCTATCCTGTTTGACACTTCAATATCGAGCGAGAATCGAATGAAACGCGAGAGCGCATATCGAAGCGATTGGCAGTAGTGGCGTCGAATGGTTGAACACAAGAATATAAGAGCATCGACATAACTCTAAGTCGCAAATCTCTAGAATTTGAATTTGAAAAACCAGAAAACGGGTGTAAAAAATGCTATATATTTTAAACGTCTTGCGACAAAAATGTGTGCAGTTTGTGGAAAGTGGCGCCTAATTCCAGTTCTACTCTATATTATTTTTTCTAATACTAGCAGGTCAAAAAGGCACTAACGTTTTGATTTTGCATAAAAAATGGATAAAAGTTCGTAGTTTATTCCGATATGCATATGACACATAAACAACTGAGTGACAAGCACTTACCGCGCCTAAGGAAATTTAAATATTCCGATTTTCTCCCCAACACCACGGAAAATGTTTTTGACGAGGTTTCCGCATCATTGTATTTTTTTGTTACAATTTGACGAGTTCGATTATTGAATTTTACTCGTCTAGGAATTCGCCAGCGCTTTTATACAAACGTTAATTTTATTCAAACGATCTTAATGGTACATTGTGAAAAATACCACATAAGTTCAAAAGAATTTTGTGGCCAAGCGCCAAAAGAAAGTTTCATGCTGCAATTCCACAGTCATTTGTTTTCAATTGGAATGTGTCCCAGTTGGTTTTAAATTCGTAGCGCATTTGTTATAAGGGCATTGTCAATTTAAAGTGCATTATTAATCCAAAAACAAAACCACGGAAATACGTATAAAATTGATGAGCCAAAGCAAATTGTACGGCTTTTAACTATTCAATCAAAACGTCAAACACCGAGTACGGACAGAAGATTAATAATAATACTGAACTACCTAAGTACGCATTGACGCGTATTTGCAACCTTCTTCTGCAGTAGGAAGAATCAAATTCTTAAATATGATATTGGATGCCTAGTGGCATTTGGTGTTTTTCAGAATGCGAATTGCCGTTTCCTCGTCGTTTCCCCAAACTCCTGTAAACAATAAAAGGTACTCACATCACCCTCATCAACGATAAACTCTTCAGCGGTGACGTTCACGAAGCGTATGGACCCGGATTTGTCTACTGCCTCTTCTGGGATCTCTTTGATAGTTACGTTGACAGTCGCCTCCACCCAGTGGAATGGCACGATGGGCTCGTTTTCTTCAGTTACCTGATTTATAAGAAGAGCAATTAGTATTCAACCGTAACATCTTTGGTTTTTGTCACAATTAACTTCACAAATGCTTACGTAGGATCAGATGCTCCTAGACAAAATCCTCAAATGTTTTGCACATGTATATACCTAAGCGTGTTTTTATTTCTAGGCTTCTTTCTTAGAATAACATGCAGAGACATTAAACAATGATTTCTAAATTTTTTTTAGCTCTATATATAATAAGGCATATCTATATACTTTTAAACTGTGCACCCTATTATTTTTGAATGGTTTTTCCCGCCTTTGTTTTGGAATACTCACGTTGAATTTCAATGTCCACTGTAAAGTTCATTGCACAAGATAAAATATCTAAAAATTGAGAACAATCCGCATTGGAAGATTTATTTGACCTGAAACTAGTTCTGGCTGTCCAAGAATTAGAATGGAAATTTTGAGCCTACAGATCGTGGCAGCGGCAACCTGCATGCATCAAATGGACACCATATCATACCATGTGAAACCAACTAAAAATAACTGACGCACCATATCTACAATATGATATCCTCAATTCATTAAACAAATGATTCCATGGAGCAAATTTTATGTTTTGCCTATTTATATTTACTAGGCTGAATTTTAACTGACGTCAAGAAGGAGTTTCTCAATTCAACTATTATGTTTCATAATGTAATGTCCGATCGTTCTTTTTTTATTCGATAGAATAAGTCTCAAATTTTTTCCCAATAGTTTTTCAAATTCGGTTTATGAATTTTAATCACCTATCGAGAATAGAAAACTGATTTGTTTAAGAATAGCTGCTTTAGTCCGCTTAATATAATTTTGTAATCTCACTGTACTAACTTGTGGCCCACATAAAGAATATCCCTAATAATATTAAAATACATACATACATACATACATAAATCACGTCTTTCTCCCTTACGGGGTAGACAGAGCCTAAGGTGACAAGACCCAAAGGCCACGCTTAGCATGATTGTGGGCGTATAGATATAGGTGGAAAGGGGAATCAAAATAGTGATGGGTAGCTAGCCGCATCGCCTATATGATTCCTACGCCCATTCCCTCGATGGACTTTTACCATCTGCGCGGGAGGAGAAGCAACTGGTACATTCTATGTTTTTTTTTTACTCCCAGACCAGCATGGAAGAATATAATATTAAAAATGTGAAAATAACTCACACTGTATGTCTGTCTGTAACGCTTTCACGACTAACACTGAACCGATTTTTATGAAACTTAGTACAGAGATAGTTTCAGTCCCGGGGATGGACATAGGATAGTTTTTAGCCCGGAAAATGGTATAGTTCCCGCGGGAAAGCGATATGCGAATTCTGCGCAGACGTAGTCGCGGGCAACAGCCAGCTTATTATAACTTCGTGTTGATTTCGTAAGTATGAAGAGACTGAAGTGATTCCTTAATAATTTATACTTGCTTCGGCCCAGTAAGTTATGAATATAGACTTGAACATCTTGAACCTTTCTCGGAAACTGTTATTGTGAAAGCTGAAAATGTTCCGCTTCCTGAATAAATTTGGACTGAAGTAAAACTAAGTCTACTATATTACTTTAACAGAAGTGAAATTATAATTCAGTGTTAAAATTACTTAAACACAGATTTGACACAATGATACGTACGTCTAAAAGGAAATCTCTTCTGCGAGTATCTGTAGATTATTTTATATTCAGTTCCTCGGTATAGTACATGTACTAGAGTCTTACCCCCTTATTCATAAACGCTCTGTAGGCTTCTGCTAACTTAGCAATCGTTTGTCCTTATCTGTGACTTTGACATTTACCTTTCACAGATAAGGACAAACGATTGCTAAGTTAGCAGAAGCCTTTATGAACATAAGGGTTAGACTCTGCTTTTGCTGACTTGTTTTTAAAATTCCAAACTAAAAGGCCGCTGGGAACATATAACGGTCATGTAGTCATCAATACTCACATTAAATCTCAACATATAAGTGCCGTTGGGCGTGCCAGTCTTCATAGTGATCATGCCAGTGTTGCTATGCACGTCGAAGTAAGGGCTGCGTTGCTCATACGAAGGCAGCCACATGAACCGCTTGTCTGGGAGGTCCCAGTCATCGGGATCTAGGACATAGACTCGCCCGATTTCGGTGTCGGGTGCTTCGCCCTGCAAGGAAAAATAGTTTTAGAACACTTTAGTTTGTTAGAGAAGAAAGTTCGTTCGTGAAGCGGGACCTATGAAAACTTGGTCATTCTTCTTCAGTACATTAACTTTATACTTATTTATTACAATACGGTAATAAAACTGGCAGCAGAATGTACTTAAATCTTAAATCAAAACATGTTCAGTTGAAAAAACTCATAATTTTATTTGTGTGTTCTTTTCCGTCCCCTGAATTTTCAGATATCAAGGCAAAGCCCAATTTATGGTATCATGCTTTAGAGTGACAAGTACTGGAAGTGACCTAACCATACCTAAGTAAAAGTACTGTAATAAAGGAAGACAAATTATTTTTGCCGGCAATGGATTAATCAACGAGACGCGTGTATCACAGCTGTTATTATATTGTGAAAATTAACCAAAATTTGTGATTTTATCTTTCATTCGCATGAACTTAAAAAAATACAATACATTTACCAACACAATTTATCATAAAAGGTACTGTTTTAAAGCTCATAATTCCGATGTTTTGTTACCATCAAAATTCCTTAACGTCCCCACGACTTGTTTAAATGTCAACACGTAAAACTCTTACCCCATCATATTTAACACGCCTATCTCATCCTCCTAAAGTGTGAATGCAACATTCCAACATCACTTTAAAGTACGATTCATAAGCACATCAAAACCTTTTGCAACCACAAAAACTTTGAACATGGCATCCAATTAATCTGGGGTCGCTTGCCCAATCTCGTGGATAGAAAAGTTTGGCCGCCGGAACTTTTGGACACATTATAATGCAGGGTTTAGAGTAACGCGGCGTAAGGCCGTGGTCGCTTTCACCCGCCGCACGCGGCCGACAGCGGCCCGCCGCCCGCGGCGTCTGAATGGTGTGTTCGGGAATGCTCGGGAGTGGTCGTTTTCGCCCGCCGCGTGCGTTACGCCGCACGCGGCGGGCGAAAACGACCACTCCCGAGCATTCCCGAACACACCATTCAGACGCCGCGGGCGGCGGGCCGCTGTCGGCCGCGTGCGGCGGGTGAAAGCGACCACGGCCTAAGCCTGTCGTTAAAACGAATACGGGCCAAAGGAGTGAAGGTTCGCTGAAAATTGGGATAGTACTTGCTGCTAGTCACTAAAATGAATGGATATGCAAATTCCAGTTTATCGGCGGAATTAAGATTAGGCAAATACTCGACAAAAGAAGATTTTGCTTGATGTTCCTTCTGCTTATTTAATATTTTATTATTATTCTTCTTAAGTGCCTCTCCAAGGCTGAAGGCCGGCAGTCAGTTTTAACTGACCTAAATACAAGGGAAATGTAAGTATATTGAGGGTAGTTTCAAAGTTGGCCTTCTCCAGCCAGCATACATAATGTAAATTTTTGATTTGAAGCTGCGATTGGTCATGCTCAGTAAAAGTAAAATAGTATGCCAAGTGCATCATGTCTGTACCACCAACGTCACGACTTAAGATAAACGACGAAATCATACGTGATTAATCCATTTTTATTTGATATATAGGAATTTCGTGAACAGAAATTAATTTATTCCAATTTTGATATGCCTTCGTTCCACGAGCATCCATGCAACTAAGATACTCGTACCAAATACAATAATGATGGTTAATACCCAGAATTCAACTTTTAAGGTTCTTGGTTAAAGTTCCGTGAACGGCGGATATTTGTAAATGAAAATGAATGTTATTACCAATTCAATGTTTATATGGATTTAAAAACGTTTTCATCACAGACAGGATTCATCACTGAGAGCAATCCCTTATGTACTTATTTGCTCATCAGTTTTACTGTACGTGCATCCATTGCGTAAAACCCATCCATCATAATATTACCATGCTTAAGTTTGGCACTAAGTGAATTGGTGTGAACTATTTATGACATGTAATTCATTTATTTATATGTCAGTTACTGGACTAAATAATTTGGTGTTGGCAAACGAGGCACGCGTGTCTACCCATTTGCGGCTGAGTCGCTGGTTCATTAAGAACAGTTGAAGCAACTCCAGCAACGAATTAGAGCAAGCGGTATTGGATCGGCAGCTCGGACGTTTCAATTCGAGTCTAAATTCGAGTTTTAAAGTCTAAAACTGAAGTATACTTTGAATTTGGTAGCGATGAAATACGGATAATTGGGACTTGAAGATGCAAATAGAAATTGAATCCCAGATTCGGTCATCCAATGCAGCATGTACCTATGTAAATATTCACAAACTCCAGGCAAATACGGCAGTGTTAAATACATGTCATTTTCAGAACGGATAATGCGATATTAAGTACGATGCGGTGCCTGGGCAGGCAAGGCTTTATGCTAATGTTGTCTGACAATAATTTATAAGAATATTATAGTATTTATAAAAACTTATATTGTTCCAGATGAACAATAGAATACCGCATCCAAATTCCCTGTACACGTTTGCGGCAACTTAGAGGAATCAGGGCAAGGCAGTAAAAAGTGCCTTCCCAACGTAATCCCTGTTTATACTCACGCACCGTACTAAACCCACTTTCATTAAGGCACCAAATTAACATTTTAATAGCCATATATTATTATAAAACACGGATATAATCGTTAACTTTCATGGCCAATATTGAACGATCAATTTATATAATTGCAAATATTAGGCGTTTTCGGGATTTTTAATAGGTAAAGCTTATCTACTGAAAAGTAGCGATACTAAAACTGTCGTAAAGTGACATTAACACGGGCGGTTGTAACTTTTGCTAGTAAACTGGTTAATTCGCAAAAACCGACTAAAATGAAAAACCGTAAAGCAGTTTGTGGGCCGAGAGCGTGAAACCCCGTTCGTGTTGAGGAGGCGTTATCGTATTTCATACGTGGCGAATAATGACTTCATGAAACGGAGCTGAAAACTTGCAGAGGTATTCTGCTGTTAATTGGATTCAATTTAGAAGCCTTTACTTTTACCGCTACTTATTAAAGTTGAACAAGTTCGCTAAGGATAGGCTTCATGAAATTCTATTCAGTTATTCCAAAAATTTTAGTCTTCTAGATAGTTACTAACGTAACATTTTATCAACATCTATTAAAAATAGATTGAAATTATAGTAGGTACCTATTAGGTTTATTGAAAACGATAAAGCTTAATTCAGTCCCCTATTACAGCCTCAGTGCAGCTTAACGAAATTTGAAATATCTACAATAAAACACATGTAAAAGAGACTAAGTAAGAAGTTTAATTTTCAGCATGAAGTGACTTTATAATACCTACTCGATTTTTTAAATACGGAACAGATTTTTTTAACCGACTTCAAAAAAAGGAGGAGGTTCTCAATTCGTCTGTATTTTTTTTTTTTTATGTTTGTTACCTCATAACTTTCGACTGGGCGAAGCGATTTTAATGATTCTTTTTTTATTTGAAAGCTGGTGCTTACCGTGTGGTCCCATTTCAATTTAGTCCAGTTCTGACAATGGCACCCATGAGAAAACCATATAAGTCTGAAATTAGCATTAAGTCATCATCATCATCTCAGCCATTACAAGTCCACTGCTGGACGTAGGCCTCTCCTTTAGACCTCCATTTAGCATTAAGTATGTGTGCGACAAATCGTCAGTTTCATTTAAACGGCGCTGTCATATGAGCAGCACGTTTAGTAGGTCTACCCATATTCAGAAAAAAATGTTAGTGTACTTCAGATTCACTAAAAATCAAAAAATAAGCAAAAATTTTAACAAAAAAAAACCGACTTATATTATTTATAATATTTGATACATTTTTAGTGAATCTGAAGTACACTAACATTTTTTTCTAAATATGGGTAGACCTACTAAACGTGCTGCTCATATGACAGCGCCGTTTAAATGAAACGGACGATTTGTCGCACACATAGATACTTAATAATGCTAATTTCAGACTTATACGGTTTTTTCAGGGGTGCCATTGTCAGAACTGGACCAAATTGAAATGGCAGCACGTTTAGTAGGTCTACCCATATTCAGAAAAAAGTGTTAGTGTTCTTCAGATTCACTAAAAATTAAAAAAATAAACAAACATTTTAACAAAAAAAAACCGACTTCACTACGCACAAAAAAGAAAAAAATAATTGCATAATATTCTTCTACAACTTAATAATTAACTTACTTTTTCTACTTATCAATATATAGGTACGATCTAATGTTGTTACAATTATTGTTATTTTTGTAGTCGGTGTCAGCCAAGGAAACACTACAATATACCCAGCAACAATAATACGAGAATACTTTAACAAATACTTTTTCACAAATTAACTTTTATACGGGAGCGGATCAGAATACATAAAGTTTAAAATGTATAATGGGTTAAAATACATAATGGTTCAAAATGTATAACGCAATTTTCTGTAAAACTATTAGCTAAATGAACTTTTTTGATATCGTAATCTATAGATTGGTTTAGGTTAGGTTAGGTTTGTTTTATAACAATCCTGTTAATTTGTAACTTTCTGAGAAAATCGCATTATATATTATAAACCATTATGTATTTTAACCCATTATACATTTTAAACTTTATTTATTTTAATACGTACCCCTTTTATACACAAGCACATCTCACCTGTAACTATGTATGAAGTTACAAGCGTACGTTGGCTGACACCGACTCCAGAAATAACAATAATTGTAACAACATTAGATCGTACCTATATATTGATAAGTAGAAAAAGTAAGTTAATTATTAAGTTGTAGAAGAATATTATGCAATTATTTTTTTCTTTTTAGTGCGTAGTGAAGTCGGTTTTTTTTTTTGTTAAAATGTTTGTTTTTAAATACTCGCCTTCAATTTGCTACTGCAATAAAAAAGCTATAAAATTTGCTTCCAACGAATCCGATTATCATTCCAATTCAATAGCAACAATGCGGATTAAAAATACATTCAAATTAAGTGTCATAGTTAAAACATAGGTTAATTTAAAATGAACGCACCGACGCGTGTTGTAAACGAAATTGAATTTTACTTAACGATCCACTTGACGATCGGGTCATTAATTGATTTTCATAATCATGAAACTGGGACATTAGTCCCGATTTCATTTGAATAAATCAACTAACGCAATTAGTTTTATCTGTTACGTGTCGATTACTTGCACTGGTCCAGCCGAAGAGATAGATTAGTTAGATAGATAAAATAAAAATAAAAACAATGTAAAACTATTTAACAGACATAATTATTTATCTTTACGTGTCCGTTTGTCGGTTTTAATAAAATAAAAACACCCTTGCAATTGGGTCATTGATAAGCAAAGAACAGACGCAGACTCAGTCTAACGCTACGCTACGGTCAGCCGCATCGCTGGTGTTCTGCCAGCAGTAAGGACACAGAGAAGTGTCGTAGTCGCAGTGTCACTGAAACGTTCGTTGGTTTGGCTGTCAGTTCGACGTTTGAATTTACGAGAGGAAGATAAAATTTAACGTGTTGTTCGTAACTTTTCATTGAAAAAATTTGGGGGATGGTTTTTTTTTTAGTACAAATATGCATACAACGTATTGTTTCTCAAACAGAGAGAGAGAGCGACGAAACAGTAAAAACACAGAGCGACTATTTAACAAAATAATACAGACATGAAAATCGTTTACCCCAAAAACATTCATCGCAAAATTAACACAAAGAAAGGAACTTCGTCATCTAATTACAACATTGAGTTTCTAACAAAATTAAATTACAAAGTTTATACCATCCAGTACAATTCCAACATAAAAATAATTGACGGAAAACAGGGCATCCAAATCTAAGTGAGGGAAACAAAATTAATCAAATTAAGCCAGGAAAGAAACAAAAGAAGCAAGCCCTGAAATCATCCTTCATCTTTATTTCAATAGCGTGATTGGGTAATAATCACTTAAGTGATTATGGATAAAATCGCTTTCACGATTGGTTAAATTTAAAATGCATACTAAATATTTGGACAAATATTATTTGCTGATATCATCGTAACTACACGCTCGAGTTGTTTACAAATTTCTTTAGAATAATTTTGCGCGTCACGCGAACTCACTGACCGTATAACAGCGCAAACGGAATTCCCTTCTAAAACATTTAACTGACGTAAGTATTAAACCTTAAATTATTTTATAACCGTAACACATCATTAACATTATATTAGCAATACACATGAGCTATCGACGTTATCAATCTATGCGTACAGCGCATGCTAAATGTAGCTAGTACCTCATTTTACTTTATTAGGTGGATTAATGTCCCAAAAATAAATAAAATATACACCCAAATAATATACGTAGAAAGAAATTCACACATATACTTACATAGTACCGCCAGCTGTATATTTCACTGAAGTACATTTCCGTCTGCCAGCATTGGAGGAAATAGTACAGAATTAAAAATCACAATTCACATTTCCAATACGAAGTAACGGTTGATGGTGATTGCACGTCGTTAAAATAATGTACATGAATGGTATCGATGTTAAAACCAATTGGATTTTAATGATAAGTTCATATTAAAATGACAAGAATATTGAAAATCGTGTGGTCCATCTATTCCCTAATGCCAAAATTGGGCATTGTTTACTGAATTAGGTTTGTGTGACGTACTTCAAGGATATAGTTTTGGAATATAAATGTACTGGATGGTTAAATAGAAGTAAATGAAGATGAGCTACGTCTAATGGAATTCTAAACATATTTAGCATGATATATGTAGATAAATTGACGATTTAATGTTTAAGTAATAAACGTTTGAAAGTATAGCGGCGAGGTTCTACATTTTAATAATTTTCTTAATTTTTTATGAAACACTAGCTGTTGCCCGCGACTTCGTCCGCGTGTGTTTTTGTGATACTTACGGCTTTTCTCGATATCAAAATTATTATTATTATGACTATTAACTTCGTCACATGAACCACTGAAAGTATGTACGAAACTATACTTTTAGAATTACGTCATGAAAATAATAATTTGCGACACGGAATCTTGAAAAAAAATCAAGTGCAAACTGGTTAATGACTCGTCACATTTATTTATACTTTATTTTACAAATAGTTTTATTTATAGTTTTGTTCATAGTTTCTTTATTCAAAAAAGCTAAGTACAGTTTTAATTACATCACTATTAATTTCGCCAAACTACGACGCTTATTGGCGAATACTGCGCTCACTTTAACGATATTTGTACCCTGATTAATTTAAAAAATTAAATCTATTCTAACCAAATAATACATAAATGTTTACCTGTTTTTACCTTACGACTAACAATTCATTTACTAATCCGTTTTAATTAATATTTTGCGACTCAATTTTTTCTAGCAGAAGCTTTTTTAATTTATTTTCTTGGTTTAAGTAGGTACGTAATTACAGATTATTAACACTTATTATCATTCTATAAATTAATTACCTACAGGGGCCTTGCCATAGTTGCCATGATGTCTTAATGCGATTCAGTTTAGGTTCGCTCGCTGTCAGATTCATACTAAAAGCACCAACTTTTCACAATAAAATTCTGACATGTTCGTAGCGCAGGCGTAAACGCGCCCTTTGATTTTGCTTTTTATAGGCAAAGGTACCAAGAACATACAGCCAAGCGTTTCACGCCGCCCTCATATTAATATCAGGCTATCAAATAAGAGTGCGTTCAAAAACCGAACGCGTTGTGAATAATTGCGCAATAAATAAAAACAAAAGTAACGGTATTGCATATTGAACTTTAGGTGTTAGGTAAAGAACACAATTTAGGACGCCAATTTAGGTTGATTTAGGTTTGACAAAAATCTCTTCGTTGAAAAAATGCCTGTACAGCATGTAATAATTATATTAATGTTTTTTCACAATTGACACGCTTTTCCGGCTATATGTCTTATGTACTTTTGTATCTATATATTTTCTTCGTAGTATTATTATGTTTGTAACTATTACCAACTACTTATACCGAGGAAAGCTGATTTTCTTGAGTTCCGCTATTTTACACCTCAAAAATCAAATTTCAAGAAAACTGAGAAATTATATTTACCTGTATTAAATTGGAAGTATTATGTAGTAACTTTAAAAGGTTACACTTCATTGGCTTTATTGTATAGGTGTATGAAGTTAATTAATTTTAAACACAAAACCCTCTTTTTTGCATCTCTGGATGAGATTTAAAAAAAATGCAAAAACAGGTATTTCTTTATTTTTATTACTAAGCATTTATTCTGAGTTTCATGATTCTAGAACAATCTAATTTTCTTTTTTCATACAAACTTTAACCCCCCTTTTCACCCCCTTTTTCCAAAATTTTCCAAAATTTCTGTGACCTATATCCTATTCTGAATTAATTGGAATCGATTTGTGAACATTTCATTAATATCCGTTCAGTAGTTTTTACGTGATGCTCAGTCAAACAAACAAACAAACAAACAAACAAAAATTTTAAAAATGGTTTTAATATGTTCAGTTACCGATTTTAAGTCACCCTGGTCGGTTTTTTTTTTTAAATCTTCAATGTACAGATTTTTTGGTCTCAACGATTTTATTATATGTATAGATTATCGGTACTCCATGAAAAATACAAAATGTAGATAATGTTGCTATGTGTGGGAAACTAGATTCTGTCTATATCGTAAATAATGTAATTTTTTCATTGGTTTTCTACGATCTATTTTGCAGCCATAATAAAAACCCATGAAAATGCAAGTAATATAAAAGCCGATCCTTTGTGACGTATGAAAATATGAGCGTCCCAGGAGCTTTCGAGGAATCTTTACAGAGTATTCGGAGCTTCATTTCCCGCAGTAGGCTTCGGATGTCTGCGCGAATTGCGATATATGGAAATAACTATGTTCGCAGAATATCCACTTTGGCTGTATTTCTACGATTTTGTATAAAGGTATGTGTTGATTCAACATCGACAGTTCGTGAGAGGTTTGTTGCAGAGACTAACTATTGTTTCCTTTTTTTTAGCTCTTGAAAAAAAAAGTAAAACGATAGATTAAATTTTGCCTCAATTACCCGTGAAGCCTTCGAATTTTCCTTTTCTGTGTTACTAGCTGTCACGTGACCTTGTTACTATGCGATTTTTTGTCGTCAAGCCTCCTCTGTTTGAATGATGTGAGCTGCTATGGGTGGTGTAGCGGTATAGCACGCATCACGGAATGATGAGGGTTCGATTCCCGGCCATAGTTTTACTGTTCGGATTTTTCTGTGTTCTCATTTTCAGTGTCGTTTAGAAATTTACCTACATCTACTTTTATGTATCTAAATGCGGTTACAGAAAGACGCAGTACCCCAGATGACCCTTTTTAAATATTTCTTAAAACGCAAAATGTATTGCCAATACGTACCCTGTAATTGTACACGAAGATGTTGCTATGACCCGGGGCCATAGGGTTGTCGTTCTTGTCTCCTATGACCACGTGAAGGATAGACACCCCGGTCATCCGCGGAGTCCCTGAGTCCGTGATGGCCACAGGAATCCTGTATTCTTTGCGTTGCTCCCTGTCAAACGATACCAGCGTCGATAGGGTGTTTCCTGTGGGATAAAATACAGTGTCACTACTTATTCCAAGATTTTATATCCTGTAGGTTAAATTTGACCCACTTGTATTAACTTGAAATTTGGTATGCATACGAAGGATCGATGGTAATGCAAGTAGGTTCACTGAACAGAAAACAAACAAAGAAAGCTTTATATTTAAAATTAAATTGATAACAAGATTTTATCATTATGATGATTATTTAGAGCATTGTAGAATAGAAGGCGTTGAACTATCTGGTTAACATTGTGCGTGTTTTGGAAACCAAGGTAAAGTGAAAACAAAATCTTTGCCATTCACGCACTTATACAAAAGTGTACCTACCTACAAGTTTTTATGTTTATTTTATTTGTACGAAATACTTAAACAGCCATTAGATAAAAGCATTAGGTCTACGAATTTTAATTAAGGAGGAAGGAGGTTCTATTGATACTAACCTCTTATCATTGTGTGAGAAATAATAATGACTGAATCTACATATTCGCTTAATCAGTAAAATTGTAATTTACGCGTGATAAAGTAACATCATAGAGCACTGGCATCACAAAATTTTGAGGATATTTGATTCATTCCACGAAAGTCATCAAAGACTTAAGTTCCGGTCCAAAAACAAGTGAAGAAATCACTCATCAAATTACTTATGCGGTTCCAGACGTTTCATTAGTGAACTTCGCGTCTCGACTTTACGAATCAAAACTTTTCAACCACGAAAACCTCATCGCGGAAGCATGCATCGCCGCCCACCAGTGAACAGTTACAAGACTTCAAAAAGTTCTATTCAAATGTAGGACAATATTTTTTTTTCGGCTCGGGCATTTTCCACAGACGCGAGTGACAGTTTCCTTGATTAACACGCCAACCTCCTGAATAGGGGAACGACTAAAATTGGATCGGCACTTCGAAAACAAAGTTAGAGCTAGGCTGGGGGTGCCATTTATTGCATTTTAACTAGACTAATTGATCGAAACTCGATTTTAGCAAGTTCTCTTTAAAATTCTCGCAATTAATTAGCCGCAGATGTTGGAAGACTTGAGTTAATGTCGTTTTTTTTTCTTTTCTTGATATTTTAGTTGGTAGTCGTGCAGTGATTAAGCTTTGAATTACAAACGAAAGAAAACAGGAAAACATTTAACAAAACAAAATATAGGTCCACAGTAAAGTTCATTAAAAGTTTAGGGTACAGGTTATTGGACTGTATGATTACGCTTGTGAACTATCATCTTTAACTTGTCATTGCTATTTGTACCTATAAAGTTTTCAGTTCACCCACCACTGACCTCGACCCCCTCGCCTCCATATTGTCTACTATTACAATGAACAAAACTTACCCTGTATATGAAATTTGGAGCGAATATCAAATGAAGCGGAGTCGTTGAGGGCGAATGTGAAAGGGGGTCCGTTTTCGGCTGAATCGTAGTCTTTTGCGGTTAAGACAACCACCTTCCCGGGAGGCTCGTTTTCGTACCATATAACAGGTTCAGTCTGAAAATAGGAAAATGAAATTACAAATATGACAAAAACGAGCATGTAATTGTTTGAAGCAGAGAGTTAAATGCCAATGGCATTTTTATTAAAAGCGAATGTTGTTTCAACTTTAGTAATACGTTTTTCGATACGCGACACATTCATCAATGGTACGAATCGATCAAATTGCCGATCTCTTTCATCCCTCCGAATTTCGGTAGCGAACAAAAAAACGAGATGAAACCAGTAACAAATCTGATGAATGTTGACGGGAGAGTTAAAAAAAGTTGAATTTATGTAGGGTCCGAAAACCACGTGATTTAGGTACCCGCGGAGTGATTGTCTCTGAGGGAAATCTTTATCCTTACAACCACTCTAGCGAGGGTAAGCTGTGATTTTAATCTAATATTTTAGCCAACATGTCACTAAAACATCTAGAAGCGACGCTAGTTATTTCGTTTTTTTTAACGCGTAGCGTAAGTTTTGCGAACAATAACATTTGATTATATCAGGGTGCTAGCTTGCATGAAATGATTAGTAAGAGGTAAAAATTAACGCATATTTTACGAATACATTACTGGTTACTGCGCGAAAAAAATCGGAGCAACCAATCAAGTAAACCAAAATTACCACGTACCTAATCACGTACTTATCTAAACAAAATTTCTTGTTTCCATCAAGGTACATTTCGACTTCGCGGTTCACTAAGCATTTATGCAAAAAATAAAACACGCACGTTTTTTCTTTATCCAGCCAGGACTTATTTCCTTGTTCAATTTAAATGTATTCCATTTAGAGCAAGCGGGAATGGAAATTAAGCTACCCTTCCCAAATCAGGGTCCACAGGATCGGAGATGGTTTCAAATAAGAAATCGAAAACATAGGTGCGTTGGCGTAAAAAGGTGACAACTGGGTTTGTCCCAAGCGACTCCTGATAAAATGGAAATTATGTTCAAGGGGGAAAAAAATCAGGTACATAAAGATATTTGATGAATCAAAGCTAAATTATACTTAGTTTTTCTACCTAGTTATTTCGCAACAAGAACCGATTTTGGAATAATACTTTATCATTATTTCTGTAATCGCAGATTTTACATTAACAAAATTTCTTCAAAAAGCGAGAAAAAAGACGCAAGTACAAAAAATTAATACTATTTAAATATTTCTACAAAATATTCCGATTTCCGGTAAGTGGAACTATAATCCCTTAATATTTGTTAACATTTGATGGATCCCCATAACTACTCGTAGAGAATCGGCGTGTAATTAAAACAATGTGAAACATCCTCTATTATTAGTTGTGTATACGAGCATGATATTAGTTTCGAGAAAACGTTACTCCTGCTTTATACCCACGTGGTATGGGGTTAAAAAAACAATATACAACAATTTCCTTAAGCTGTATTACAATATGTATTACTTGAAGATAGTTTTCTGCAGATCATAATGGACTTATATCGTTCCTGATCTTATTGTCTGAAACTAGCTTGAGCCTGGGGCATCATAACATACAATACGAATTTTCTTCATTGACACCACACATCGGTACCTACAATAAATTAAAACATACTGTTAATCCCGTGTCAATTACAAGAAAAAAACATCCATATGCCCGGTCTACGTCATGAAGGAATCTCTATGCTAAATTTCAGCTTTCTAGGTCCAAGGGTTCGGGCAGATCGTTAAAGAATCAGCCAGCCATGCAGTCATTTCTTTTTATACCAAGATCTGATTAGCTTTTCCATTATCAGAGTAACTCGCACTACGATTTTATTATTATTATAATTCTTCGAATTGAAATGATTGAAGCGGTAGGACTCTAAATAATTTTCTTATTTCATTTCTAACAGCACTCAGTAACGTTACATTGGTTGTTATCTAAATTGTATGAAATAAGCCGCTTATGTCTTTGTATGGCTCTGCGAGTGCAGCAGCAAATTTATATTATAAGTAAATTAGGGGTAGGAGCATATCACGTCCCGTATAACAGTGTACATATAAGTTAATCCAGGCTAATAGCACTGTGACGAAGTACTACAGTCAAAATTTAACGGTGCCAGTAAACAGACTAGCACTTTGTATGGAAATTACAATATCACACGGGGGTGACAGGCGACGATATACGGCGTTCGCGCGATATGCCTCGATTCGTGTTTTCAACCGAAAACGTTCATGTGATGGTGGCTAGGCCATAAATAATAAACGTGTACTGTCGCGAAGTGATATTCTGCAAAGGCTTTGGATAGTCCAAAATGTTTCGGAGGACGATATGACGTGCTCTGGAAAACCTCTTTACATAGTATGCAGTCATCTTATTATTAGTATGTCGTCCACGTATACATAGGCCTTCGCCAAGGATTTTCACGATGATCAGGTTTGTGCTACCTGCAATCAATGGATCCCCCGCAGTCTTTACCAGAGTTTCCATCTACCTTTCAAGAGATCCACAAACACTTCACCTTCTGGGTGTGCAGATGCCACTCCAGAATCTTACGATTCTAAGGGTCATCAGCTCTACAAGCAACCGGCCCATTGATTGCCATATGAAATTGGGTTTCCTATTTATTGTTGTTAGGTCTTCTGTGAATCACCTCATCCCGGATTCAATCCTTACAGAGCTACTCTGAGGCACGTTTTCCATAACCCTATGAGGTACTTTGAGCCTTCTTATAACACCCATAACAATCAAACCACCCGCGTAGGTACTTGAAAATTTAAGAAGCCCATTTCGGAGTCTCCAAAATGAGCAATTTAAAAATATTAAAGAAATCAGACGTCTTTTAAGCCAATAGTCAATTCCAACGATGGGAAATCCATAGACGGTAACTTTTATCAGAATTGCCACCTAAATTTCACCAAGGCAGAACACGTCAGTGGCGCCGATGATTTGTTCCCCGCGATATTGTAATAACGAATAGAAATAGACGATCTCCATTCGTATTGGTTGGGGTAATTTTAGACAATTTTCGCGTTTGACGACGAAATAAAAGGTCGTTCCGCGAATTCGGTAAATGTTGATTGAAACGAAGTCTTATCTATTGAACTCGATAAATTGGGCATGAGGCTTTATTATGTCGAACAAGGTTTTGATACTTTAGGTCTAAATCAATAAATATTTTCTCAATGTTTGCTGGCTCGTGTATCTAATAAGTAATACCTATCAGAAATAGTTACATCTGATGGGTATTATCTTATCTAACTGGTTATTTACTTTTATACAAATATATACCTACCTATGCCTTTTATAAATAAAAAAAACATGGATAGACCCTAAAGCAACTTAATGCTTTAAAAAGCTTATGCTATTAAAAATACCATCAATAAGGTATAATTTTCCCACCACATGCAACGGCTTCCATTATATATATTTAAGGTGTTGTTCAGCTCATTTTGTCGTACACGAATACGTGCTAAAATAACACATTTTAAAATTGATTGGAAAATAGTATGTCAACACCATGTTTTCGATTTCCGACCCTCGTCAAAGGGATTTTCAAGATGGACAGACAGACACAGACGACGTAAAACGTGTCTGGAAATTTACATCTTATCTCACGCATTATAGAAGCCTGTATTATTCGCTTTTTATATGAGAAAGAAAATAATATAAATGCTCTTTTACGAGGCATAACTTTGTGTAAATAGAAGGTCTAAGATACGAAGTATGGTTGGCTTTTACCCGTTTTTTTTTAATCAGATGTAAACAATTTTGTATAAAATATAATGTGTACACCTTCTATATATTCTTAATGGGTTGATTTAAAATATTCATATACATATGTACGAAATAACTTAGTAAAATTAAGTGTACGGCAATACGGTTTCAATTTGAAGCATCCAAAGCAGCCTATAAGTCATTAATACACGAATAACAAAACACGCCTACGAGTAGGTATTAGTTAAAATTAAAATTCAACTCCGCATTCAAATATTAGGGGATCCTGCCAAAACTACATTGATTCGGCTTCGTTAGCGCGTGAAGCAGATAACGTCGGTCTTAATCGGCTATTCAGTTTAAGCAGAGTCGCATCGCAGCGAACCAAAACATCCAAAAGGCCGCTCATGCGTACACGTTTATGACATTTAGTTGGCAAAGCAAGTTTATCCGCTTTTAAAACATCGGAAATACGCACTCTCCCATCGAATATTACTTTCTAAGCGCCATTATTGATTTACTGCTTTTGTTACTGCGACGGTGACCTACTTCGATTTTGTTTCAGACGATGATGTCCTCGGATTTTTCACCTTAATTAGTAAACACCCTATTCGTTTAATAAAATAAGGAAAACGGAGTATCCAGTCTCCTTTGTTTTCCTTCCTCATCCCAAGGCGAAGTTAAGCGCCCAAAATATCCTCTTCAAGTCGATCTTACGAAAGCATGAAACCAAATCCCAATCGACGGGCAAATTTGCATAAAAAATTGACAGCCCCCAACAAGCGGCTCGCGAACAATCGCTCTTAATCATGAAACCCGAGAATTTGAGAGCGCAAGGGAACGGTGTACGATGACTTAAGGTCGGGGTTTTTGTCCCTTTTGTCTTACAGTACCTACAGGTAAGCCTCTGAGTGACTGTTCAAACAAACGTGATCTAAATACCGATGGAGGACCACAAACAAATTGCAACTCTAAACCCAGCGAAGCAAGATTGCTAATCATGAATAATAAAGTGCGGATTCTTTGTCGAGTTGAAAGGAGTACCACTTCGAAGCTAAGGAATAGCTCATTACCTATTATTTTTTAAAGAGCCCTCGTAAACTTGGTTAGATGTACACGCACTAAAATCCTTCCGCAAAGAGGGTTAAGCTCTGATGGCTCCATTGAAATTTATCGATAGCAATTCTTTTAAAATGGTCTATAAAGCGGGCTGAACGAGTCTTACAAGGTGAACTTTCATGTTCCTTAGCGAGCAAGAGGTAAAAGAGGATTGAACCGCGATATTGATGGATCAATTAGTTCCGTCTTTATTCTTGTTATAAATCACGAGATGTTTCATTTATCCCGATATTGAAACTCCGATCCTGACGCCTTGTACTTTTAAGTGCGCGACTTTTTAATTTTCTTTTACTTAACATTGAGTCTGATTTATATTTTAGGCTTCCCGTTATTTTTTTTGCTAATTTAACTCAAAATATGTAATACTTACATTTGTAAGAAATGGAGCATTATCGTTGATGTCTGTCAGTTCCAAAATGACTTCGGTAGTAGATCTTAAGCTGTCAGATCCTAATTTTCCACCATGGTCAGCAGCCACAATCAAGACCTGCCATGTCGTGAAACCAGTGGGCTGATCTCTGTCTAAAGGCTTGGTCAGACGAAGGCACCCATCGTTATCTATTTGAAGGAATTCTTTTTGCTCGTGCTTGACTAGAGAGTAGACGATGTTTTGAGGGGAATTGCGGTCCTTGATATCGGGATCGTATGCTTCAACCTGAGGGAAAACATGACATAAAATAACATAAATGAAATTCATTTTCTATCGTTCAGGTTAAAGAATTATATGATAGATTCACCCCCTTATTTCTTTAGCTTTTTCTGCCATTTGACCTTTAACTTTTTATGAACAAGGAAATTAATCTGCTATTTTAGAAGACAACTAACCTTAACCATACACCCTTCGTATAACTTCTCTTCTTCGATGGTTTTCGTATAGTTGGCCAAGAAAACGGGCGGGTTATCATTTAAATTTTCTATGTTAATGATGACTTTGGCATAGTCTTCGTAAAGACCGTCGAATGCTCGGACATCCAAGCTGTAACTTGTGATGTTTTCGTAATCGAGTTCGTTGTTGACTCTTATTTCGCCTGTGAAGTTTCTGATCACGAATGCGTCGTATGTGTTCCCGGCCACTATGCTGTAGGTGACAACGGAGGCTGCAAAATACATAGTTTTGGTTATTTTTTTTTGCACATATCAAGTTCATCGATACTTCAAAAACTTTATTAAAAATTTGTGCATTCAATTAAGTACATATTATTATTTAAATTTACCTGTATCGTTATCCTGTGCCTTGACTTGCGTTACTAGGACATTAATATTAGCATTTTCTGCTATCGACTCAGCAACGTAAGTATCTTGAGTGAAATGTGGAGGATTATCGTTTTTATCGGCAATCTCTATCCGGAACACTTGCTGACCAGAATTGTGTTTACCAGGTATGAGCGCGGATTCAGAATTGTCTGTGGCTATAATTTTGATATTATAGAAACTCCTTTCTTCTCTGTCGAACATTTTGAGTGTCGTAATGTTACCAGTAATGCTGTCTATAGCAAATGGGTCTGAGGCGTCCCCTAGTTCGTATGTAACTTGGTTGTTTGCTGAAGTACCATCAGCATCAAAGGCTCGGACCTGCATAACTGGAGTGCCTGGAGGTTCGTTTTCCAATACAACTCCTGATCTTACTTCACTGAATATAGGGATGTTATCGTTGACATCTTCGACTTCTATTTGAATTATAGTTTCTGCGGCTAAGTTAAAGTTATTCTGTACACGGACAGTAAGCGTGTAGTCTGTAATTTTTTCGTAATCTAGATGGTTTCCCAACTTAATATAAGCTGAGTCTGCTTCAGATTCTAATACAAATGTATGCCACTTATTTGTTTGCTCTGTTTGCCCCATCACGAGCTCGAAGAGCAGTTTTTTCTCCTCTGGTATATTGGAACTGCGTAAAAAGAAAATACAAATCAGATTAAGTTCTTCTTTCCTATATTTTATATCTATCATGATCATGACAAGATTTTTGTTCATTAATATGGACCTCCGCTAAGTAACGCCTGATTCAATCAATCACATTAAAATAAAACGCCACTTTGAACATACAATACGACTTCTATAAACATTACATAACACATTTTTCATCACACTTGCTCGTAAACGGTATCAAAACATACAGGTTAATTTGGCCGCAATGCCCCATATAAAACCCTCGGGTTTTTTTCTTCTCATGAAACCTAGGGCGGTAAGTAACGCCCGCACCCGACACGACCGCAGCGGCCGTGGCCCCCGTCGCCTGCGCAGCAGCCCCCCACCCCCCGACACCCGCGCGCCGCCGCCCTCCTCGACCCTAGCCTGGCGAAACAGCGCGTCTTCGGCACGCGGTTTTCCTGCCTTATAATTTTATTTATTTACTCGCAAATGTGATGAAAAACATTGTATGTTTCACGGGCGGTACGGGAATTACGAACCTCGACTCGGAAACCCCTTAGTTTCCGACTTCGGGCTTCTAGTAGAGCCCATATCGTAAGTCCTTACTTACCGCCCTTAATACAGAATGTACTATATATTACTATCCACTCGTGTAGCACTAAGTTGCTTAGTTATAATTCATAAGGGAGTGACAGATCTGCGATAGCTAATATAATTAACGGGGATGAAATATGGGGGACACATATTCATAACGGCTGTATACTGTGCCGTTTTAGGTTAGTTGGTTAGTTCCCAACACAATTAAGCAGTTTGTATTCAAAGCAGAGTGCACGACATCTGGTTTACATCAGTCCATTAGTGGGAACCTGACGCTCATAAACGGTAAAGCAAGTGAAATAAGACTTGCGTTTGCATAGAATACCGTGGGTACGTTGATTAAGGAAGCAAGTTGACTATATTGCGAGTACTAGTAGCAACTAGAAGCATTGTGTTTGATAAGCCAATATTCACAACAATATAACAACCACCTATTTTTGTTAAAGACAGTTTTTCTTTCAATCGTCTAAGGTATTTACTTGATTATATTCATTAAATCACATTTTACATAAGTCTAAAGGATACAAAGTAACCATAAAACTTCGCATTTTTTAAACAAGAAACCTCGCAAGCTGCCTCACAAAAAACCGATAAAACAAATACAAAGTTTTACTCACACTGCTCTAACTGTAGCTATATGCGCATTGAAATCGGCGTAATTTTCTTTCAGCCTTATCGGCCCGTCAGGAACTTCTATGAAGGAGGGGCTCTTCTTGTTAGATTCCACGACTTGGATATCCAGAGTTATGGAACTCTGCTGCGGGGGATCGCCCATGTCCTTCACTATTGCGCTTAACTTGAATTTGTAGCCAGGCACTTTCTGTTGGGACAAGTTGTGAATTATTGCCAGTGTTGGGAATGTATATTTATTTTAGATCATAGTTTACGATGAAGGCGGGTTAAGTTACGAAGTGAGCGTCCATGTTTACAAAGTCTGTAAAAGAACTGAACACTTTTTATTTAATCGTCTTTTACAGTATTAATAACACAATAACTAATAAGCTCCTGTGACTTTAATAACGTATGACATCGTTTAGTCATTATGAAGGAAAATTACGAAACTACTAAATACTAGCTTCTGCCCGCGACTTCGTCTGCGTTGAATTATACGTATAAACTATCTATTAAAAAAACCGCATATAAATCCGTTGCGTAGTTTTAAAGATATAAGCATACATAGGGACGGACAGACAGCGGAAAGCGACTTTGTTTCATACTATGTAGTGATTGCACGGTAAGGCATTGGGTTATGTGACGGTTGTCGACGTTATCATAAAAAGGTAGGTATAACAGCAAAACTGGTCCCATATTTGGCTGAGAAAAACGTATTGGACTATGTACTGTAACAAGATTTTTTAATACAAATCATATATGTTGATAATTATCTCTGGCTGCGAGAGCGGGGCCAGCGACTTTTTTTGGAATAAAAAGAGCCAACGAGAATATTTTTAGTAACAAACATTCTGACATCTTTTTATTTTGGTACCAGTTCTTATATTGATGGTAGTTACAAAAACAAAATTTTATAAAAAAACGGTTGTATACTTACGTCAATTGTTTTATTAAGAAATATAACGCCGTTATCGGGGTCTATGTAAAAATAGGCTTGGTCTGGAGAGTTGTCGTCCAATTTGTAGTGAACTATCGAGTTGTTCCCGTCATCGATATCGGTTGCGGATATCCTCATCACTTCGCGGCCGCTGGGCAGGTCTTGTGGCACCGATTCCGAATATGACTGTACATAGAAAATCACGTTAATCATTGAAGTAACTTCACTAAAATCAAATTAAGCTTTGGAGATATTTTCAATCAAATCTCCAACAATTTCAACTTCAACAAAAGATTCTCCAACTATAAACGTTTGAAGTACGATTTAATTATTTTCAAACTGTGCAAGAACTCACACAGTGTACGGTTAAAGTAAAAACTTTTCACTTAGACATGTTCTACGCGAAGCATGCCCGAAGCTTAGAGAAAGTTTATTTTATCCAAAATAATAATAATCGTGCAGTGTGATAAAATGCGCCTAGGGGGAAGAGCAGCCTAGCTAAAGAAAACACACCAACTACAAATGTGCAAAGAAAGTGTACTTAACACACTATACACAAAATTATTACCAAAATCGCCTTGAGCGGCTTATGATCCTAAATCAGACATGCAGCAACATGCAAGTAGAAAAGATAATTTTTAGATTTGTATTACCGGTCAATTGTTACCAAATACATAGACTAGACTTTGACGGAGCGAGACTGGCTAATAGTTTCAAGTTACTGAGTCTATGAAGGATGGTAACAAATGAGGAAATTATACAAGTTATCGAGTGTTAATTATAACAGTTTGTGCTTTGAACTCTCTCTCAGTGATTTCTGTTCATTTGGACAAACCTTCCAGACTTCTCCACGGAAGACCTTTGGAAAACAGGCAAGTGTTAGTAAAATCTGCGCCACTGTTTGGGGCTAACGAACGAATACATGGTTAGTCACATTATTGAAATCATGAGAAAACTTGTAAATTTAAAACTGAGTTGTCCTTTCCTGCAGTGCAAGACCTAAAAACTAGCAACAATGCTTGTATTAAAATTAGCTTGCTTGTCCTTGAAATAATATTAGATTAAATCGATAGTTTCATTAGCACGATAATAACTAGTGATAACAATCAACTCATAGTTAAATGAAAGGTAATCCAACACATTAGGATTGTGGAATTTCAGTAGCATTACAATAATTTAATTAAGGAAGTTAAGCGACGATTTTTAATATTTTAATGAAAGTGCTTGTTAAAATAGAAGAAGAGCGCTATGCGGTATGATACTTACAACTTTGTCGAATACTGGTTGGTTGTCATTGATGTCTTCGATAATAATCTTGATGGTGCATGCGTCGTCCAACTGCGGTTGTCCGTTGTCACTCGCACGAACAGTAATGTAGGCTTCTTTCTCTCTGGACGGCTCATCTCGGTCGAAAATCTGTGGCATTATTTAACTATTTAGACCAAAGCTATGAGTCCAACAACTGTTTGATAAAATGTTGACCTACCTCAGCCCTTGACCACATTTAACAAAAAAAATGGTTTATTAAATTCATACATGACTAAGGAATCGAAACCAGTAAGTAAATACAACAACTGATGCGTTTCAGCAAAACATAAAAAGTAGTTAATGTACGTAACATTGGCAAGAAACTACATTAAATTAATCACCAATCGTTTCTTCAAACCTAGTCAGAATATTATTTCAACGCTAATAACGATTATGTAGTGAGTAATACTAACGTCTGCTGTAGTGATGCGTCCAGTCTCCGGGTCGACATGGAACCTTTCTTTCTCTCCAGGGGTGGACACGAATTTGTATGTAACCGTGCCTCCCATCTCAGGAGGATCCTTGTCTTCTGCATGTACCTGAGAAACACATCAAAGTTAACAAACACCATTTTAATTTATACGAGGTTTAAAACAATTTCAATTTGGAAGTATTACCTTCCTTATTAGTTTCCTGATTCCTAGTCTTATATAACAAAGTAAAGGTACATATTTATATCCTCGTAAGTCCTGGGTTTTTATAAATCGCGTAGCGCTTAACAACCAGCCGCTGAATCCCAGTTATTTTTTTTTTCATCATATTTAGTTATTTTTTTTTAACAATTTTTACTTCATATAGTACATTCCGCATTTATTCTTGCTTAGTTATGTATTAATTTGTTCGTCAGGTAGTACGCGAGGACTTACGGTGATATATAACACAGCCTTAAATTTATCAATATTATGCTAATTATTTCAGTTACAACAAATATAACAAGTTATTTAAACTAAAGCGCGGTGTTGAGAGATTCTAACAAAGGTCACAGATACGATAATATTGACAGTAAGATTGTTGTGTGACGTTAAATTGAGTTGACCTTTGATCTACATTTACTGTGTTATTATGCCGGCCCACGGTTTGTTTTGTAATTGTTACCTGAGTAAAGGTTAACAAAGGAACTTTTAGGCTGGCAATCAAATAAGACCACCCGTCATTTTAGGACGTAGTTAAATAAAATGAAAAGACAATAAAATTTGATGGACTGCTTCGTAACGTAGGAGAAAAAAAAACAAATTTTAAATTATACCGTGATTTCGTACCATTCGAAAGGCTAATTCCAAAAATCAACGAACCAAAGTAAACCCTGGTAAACGTTTTAAGCCGGATAATTTGTGCAGTGAATTTCAGAGGCAGTGAAGTCGCAATAACAAGAAAAATACGGCGGTCTTCACTTGAGAGGAACAGCTATAAATTTTCGACACCAACGGAAGTGATACGTGTGAAGTAATAAGAAAATAACAAATTATTTACTTAATCATAACCGATGAATAAAAAACATTTACCTTGCTATTCCGCTACCACCAGGGTAAAAATGACATTTCTATTCCTCTCATTATACTTCGTTTCTGTGGTATTATCCGGTGATATAGTATCATACAATAGCCGACGAACAGCCCAGACCCCTCCCAAATACCAATGTCAGAGGCGACTGGCAGCAGCAGAGCCAGCCTGTCGATTGTACATTAACACTAGCAAAAAAACTAAACTCACCGTAAATACATAAGTTCCGACCGGCTGTTCTTCCTTAACATTCGGCCTATAGTTGAGGCACTCAGTGAAGAGGGGCTTGTGATTATCCTTGACTGACAGCTTCGGCGACGTCCCGGCAAACTGAAAGGCATTAGAGTCCAACAAATCACACAGAGTTCCACAACCGATGCCAAATCATTGAATATCGGGTTCTCTAGCACGATATTGGAAAGTAAAATTGGAGTCTAATTAACACTAATCAGCCAATTACTTTAACTGTCAACTATGAGTGTGGTACGAGGCAGATTTTAGATCCCTAAATATCTACTCTGATTTCAATAGGTAAGGAACGTCATATTGATAAATATGCCTCGATTGATAACCATACTTTTAGCCTCAAGATCTTAATGCCTAATAAACTTATTGCAACAGATCAAAAAGGTGCTAAAGTTTTTCTGTCCTCAACTGTGTTAAGCACAGGGTTTCATAATATTAGATCAATTGATATGACGTCGTTGTGTAGGAAAATAGGAAAGTTTTTTTCATTTCCAGTTGTACCTACATGGTACAAAAATTTCGAAGACAGTTCCAATAAATGTAATAATACTATAAAAATAATTTGATTAAACAAAAAAAGCGCATTCACGTTAGTTAGAAATTAACCAAAGTTAGAGGGAGCGAATTTTCGATTTAATTATATTATTTTTTACTTGTCTCAAAAGATAATAAAACAGAATTTATTGGAACTTTCTCTTGCCAAGTCACCAGGCAGAGTTACTTTTGTCTCTCGAGTTGTAATTAATGACTTATTCGTTTAATACTTTTCTCATTAAGCGATGCTAATCGAAATAGCCTTTTATCGGTGTAAAACAGGCCTGTTTCAGTAAGATATTCTTTCTACGGTGGGATTTAATATCGCCGATAGGCTTTTTCGACAAAAATAACTTAGCTTTTTATGTGCGGCTAGCATCAGCCATCAGTAGACAAAGTTCAGCGCTTGTAAAGTTTAAACTTTGATCAAACACTTTTATGATCTTGATCAATCCTAATATCTATGCTTTCGATACATGTATTATCACAAAACTTAAATAAGTGTTATCATAGTTGTATATTTTCTAATTAAAGACATACTCACACATAGAGTCAGCATTATAAAAACAAAAAATGTCGAGCGTATTATTTAGTACAAGAAAGTGTGATAAATGTAGCATGTACCTTGCAGTCATCTCATAATCAATAAATATAAAATAATACAATTAACAATGATTATTTCATAGACAATTTACTTACTCACAATCCTCGTTAGCATGAATATTTATTACATAATAAAAATCAATAAATATAAAATAATACAATTAACAATGATTATTTCATAGACAATTTACTTACTCACAATCCTCGTTAGCATGAATATTTATTACATAATAAAAATTATTTCTTTACGAAATATACATCTAACAATGACCATGACATGCGAAATACATCTATTTATAACTTTTAGTAAAATTAAATAAGCGTAAAATAATATAATTTTCTATAAGTAAAGCTTGTAAGGGTGTTAGAAGGGTAGATAGATGTGTGGATGGTTATGACGGAGACAACGGATAAAGGCGAATACTCACGGAGGATTTGTATATTGGCATGTGCTCATCTAGATGTCTGGAATGCCTTAATCTCGTCACGTGGTGTTGTGTGTGTTCGCGGGCTGTGAACAAAGAAGTTCTCCATTAGTGATTGTCAAAACTCCAAGGCACTTACGAAGGATACCATTCCTTACTTATAACCGACTGTCAAACTGACTAAAACATACTGGTTCGAAGCAATTATCAACTAAGGTGCATTGGGGTAAATTCGAAATTGGAGGAATTTCGAAAATCGTGGATATCCAGTAAACGGGGAACAATTCCATAAACTGGCAACGCTTATCTAGAAGCCAAAGACATTGGAGCTTGTAGGTAAGCGTTGCTAGATTATGTAATTGGTCCCCGTTTAGTGGATACCACGATTTTCGAAATTCCCCCAATTTAAAATTTACCCCAATGCACTATACCAGCTGCCAGCAAAGTGTTTTATTAAAATCATTTTCACAGTACCAACTTAATTATTACTTCCGAGTTTTTGATTATGATACATAATTAAAAGTAATACATATTCCTTCTTCTGGTTTCTAGTATGATGTGCGATTTATCCCGCTATCGCGTTAGATGCAATCCGCATGAAAATAATGCAAGTCACACTTTTCACGCGAAGTAAAGCTTTGTTGTGCAATGCGAGCGCTATTTTTTTACACCTACATTTCCCCATCAGAGATATAACCCTCGCAATATAAGATAATCTTTTCTAAGCGTGCGTGCTAAATATTTCACAGCAAGATATGCTAATGTTCTAATATTATTCAGTCAATGTAGATTATACAGGGTTGTTTACATAACAATTAAACCTATTACAGCTAGGGGCGCTCAGAGGGTTTCGAGACTCGAGCGCGTCATTTTTGGGAAGAATTACAAGTCAGATCGGAAGGGAGTTTTAATGAAGTAGTATCAAAGTTACCTTAAAATTACAAGATACTCCTCACATACAATTAATTAGTCGAAATCTCGAACGAAAATATATAAATAAAACAAAACTTAAAAACACTAAAAACTCATTTCTCTGCCTGTGTAGCACGGCGAAAACTAAACAAAAAGCGATCGTCATTTTATTCTTTTAGAAAAAAGTGGCCAGTGTTATTTTAGAAGAGCGCTTTTTAGGTCAAACTTTTGCATTCTAAATATTCTAAATATTCTGAGCGGCCAGTTAGAAATTAAGATGCTTTAGTAACGAAATATTCGTAATATTTACTTATTGATATTTTTTGACGTTCGTTTTTTATGTTCCAGATGTCTTTTTAGCTGCATTTTGTAAGATTATATTGGTACCGCCTATTGTCTACTTTGTTCTTTGTTTCTGTATTGTTTTGTGGTGTTCAATAAAGAGTATTTGTATTGTATTGTAGTCGGTTTTGTACTGAAAAATAGTCGTCACGGTGGCAAAAGGGATTGTTAAAATTGTCACAGCCCTAGTTAAAGTCGACGCGAGCAAGCGACGCTAACCGCGATAACGCAAGATAACCGTAGTTTAAGATTATGTTACAAATGCAGGTTACTGATACGAAGTTGTGCGAGCGAAGTGGAGGAATTGACGCTTTAGCGCTATAGCAACGCGAACCACTGATAGGATTTTAAAAATACTTCAGACTAATAGAAAAACACACTATAGGTTATCTTTTATACCCCGTGTACCGTAGTGTCTATTAGGTATTTTATAAGAAAGTTACATTTCAAATACGGTGTCGTTAAATAATATTAGTTGAATGACCTTTTGTGCGATTTCTTAATTTTTTTAAAGATTGCAGTGTGTAAAATTAGAAGTAAGCAAGGCTACAGATAATTTCATAAAGTATTAGGTACTAGTACTGTATTAGATGCGGCTAGCAACCCATCACTATTTTGATTGGCCTTTCCACCTATGCGCCCACAATCATGCTAAGCGTGGTCTTGTTACCTTAGGCCCTGTCTGCCCCGTAAGGGACAAAGGCGTGATTTATGTATGTTCACATTCTTATCCCTAAAAATACAAACCTGTTATAACGATGTGTGTCTAGCAAAATCTAATACCAAAGTGTCAGGTACGAATGTAACGATTTCACAAAAGGTACCCCATCTAATTTCATCCAGTTGTTTCGTATCCTATACCTATACTCAGTTAAGCCATTCAAAAATTAAGTTACTAACATTAGCATTTACAAACTATTGCTTGGATAGCACAGATAAGATAGGTAGATAGAGATATTGTCTCGTCTATCGCGCTACATATGTTGACAATGGACGGTTAGTCAAGGTATCAGACGCTTCAGCTTCTCTCGGTGCGCAGTCAGCACTACTCGAGTGGTTCAACACAAAGGTTGTGCCAATATCCTGGCACAATGGACCAAGAACGCATCAATAGGAAACCATACTGCCAAAAGCCCAGCTTAAAATTCAACAACAAAAACCGATTAGACCAATACAATACTTAATATTATATACTTTTAGGGTTTCTAAATTGTGGAACCTTTATGGTTATGTGCGTCTGTCTGCCTGTCAATACGTCGCTCACTCTGAAATTGAATGATTCGGTGAATGAAATTTTGAAGGTAAGAGTTTTTGTGATTTCGAAGCTAAAATAGGAAAAGAAAATGGTGGAAAGAACTCCATAAGTGTTGAGATTGAAAGAGAATAGTAAATAATGAGTGTAGGTAACCATAATTCTAAAAAAACTAAAATGCTTTTGTTCCTTGTACCTACGGGAAAAAGAAAAAAGAACTATCGCGAAAGAAAAACTAGAGCTATATTTAGTGACAAATCGCTAATAACTTTTCTATATCTGTCACTTCGAATTAAAGATAACATGAATTTGGCTATACCAGTATGTAACAGTAGATAAGGAGGGTTAGTACAGACATACAGTTTTTTCAACAAGTTACTAGGGATTAGGAACGTTAATATGACAGCGTTTCACAAAGGCTCAAAAATTTACACCCGTGGCCGTACTACACGTATTATATGCCTACCTACTCCAGATCCCTGAATAAATCGTGCTTTAATAGACGTATCCATATACCCCTATTCTAACTAGAGCATCGAATCTAGGCATGAGTTCAAAGGGAAAGCATACCGCTTAGCTTCTCACGCAAACTTGCTTTGTTCGTAAGTCAATCCCAAGTTCGAGGCACAGAGCTATTGTCTAATAAATACGAGTCTAGTGCATTCGGTCTAACTGAGCAACCACACTGTTCCAATGCGTGTGGTTAAGACAGCATAGGTACTGAAGTTAAATTGATATCTGTGCAGTTTGTTTCATTCAGATTTCAAGAAATAATTTCATCATTTATTGCGACCATGGTATTTACAAGATGTTCTAATTATTCTAGCCAGTACATAGATGGACTCTACTAGGGCGTAGCAAAACTTAAAACTAAATCTATTAATAAGTACCTAACATTATACTTATAAATAAAAGTAACATATTCTTAAGCATTTTTTAAAGCAACAGAACACACTCTATATTTAGGGACGTATTAAAATACAAAAAGTTTTGAAATGCATAATCAAAATCCAGGAGAGTACATATTTCAAACTACTTATAGGCACAATTTATTAGGTTTATAAAAAATCCTCAATTAGTTTTCTCCTTAGAGTTCATTTATCAGGGGAATAGTTAGGTATTCATGCAATGAACTCGTTGCACTGATCATACGACACAGAGTGAAAAAGCACGTATATTCTTCTTTTAAATAAGAGGCGTAATATATGTACCTGTAATAACAAAAACTACTAAGTCTCACAAGAACTTGAATAAGAGTGTACGAGTATAAGAACCCGAAATATTTCAAAGCAACTTAAATAACCCTGATGTTTTCTTGTCTTATTTACCCTCAAATAATCTAACGTAAAGTAGTCAAAGTAACTCCGACTTGCCCTCTGTAGACGTTTGACTTTGTGTTTGATGTTTTGTTCTACTTGAAATATTAAGCCGAATACCTAAACTTTATGAAAATACTAAGTTAACCTACGACTTTGAAAACAAGCAACGGCTTGAAACGAAACAAAATTTCACTCACAACTTCTTACGAATATGAACAAGCGGCGCCATGATTTGCACATATTGATACAACCTCAAATTTTACCAACATAATAATTACACGAATCATAATACAGAACACCCTTTGTTCCGTAACTAAACGTTTTAGGCACAAAGAGTTTTTTGTACCGTCAAAATAGGCCGGTGATTGATAGAACTATCCCTCATAGAAGAAAAGCCTAAAAAGTGGGTGATTGAATGGTCGACTCTGAGCTGAGCCGGGTGAAGGCTAATTGATAGTAGCATTACCGAAGTAAATTGACGATACCTACATAAAATGGATGTTTGGACGCTAAAGGACGGATTTAGGGAGCCTACATTGTGGTGCCGTTTTTCATGGTCAGTTCACTTTCTTTTTAAGTTTACAGTTGACTGGGCATGAGAGGCTAACGAAACGGTCGTCACTAGCTGAGCTACATTGGTTATTTGATAAAATTGATCATTAGCTACGCGATCATGATGACGGTATTGTTGTTGTAAGCAGCTTTTATACTCGTAGGTATATCCGACGTGTGAATAAGGGCATTTTCAAAAAAACGTGTCCCCTATTTCCAACAAGATTACCTTAATTTTCCATACAACTTTTTCGTGTCAGTTTTGTGATGCCCCATATAAATCGTACGAAAATAGTGTCACAAAACTGACAAAAAAACCAATGGACACTTTTTCTTTACAAAAATAAATAGTGCTAATAACTCTGATTCAGAAAAACCCAAAATGTCATCATTTTGGAAAAAAAAGTCAAGGGTACATGTTTTTTTGAAAATGCCCATAAACAAAATGAATGCCCCTAATACATTTATATTTAACTAACTTCTGAAGTAGAATTAGCAATTTACATGTTTATCGCTATCCCACGGAAATTTGGTCCAAATCCGTCAAGTCGTTTCAGCGTGAAATGAACAAACATACACACTCACTCACTCACGTCCTCACAAACTTTTGCATTTATAATTATGAGTAGGATCTTGAAACTCCTCGAAAATCATGGAAACCACTTTCGAGATGAATTAAGTCATCGCCGCCGTCATTTTTTGTAATTTATAGATATTCTTTAACACTAGAAACATTTAACAACTGCGATCAGAGCATGAGTATTTCATGTAATATACACGAATCGTAACTACTATTTCTGAATTAAATGCGAAATACTGCTACCACACTCAAATCAACAGTCAGTCGATTCAATTTCGACAAACAATATTACTAGTTTTCGTGAAATAAAACTTGTAAAATACAATAGCTTTATTGTTTTGTACGCCTACAGTCATTTTCCAATAAGCCTTTACGGGATCAAAGCACGGGAAACATTCTTCCAATTTTCCCTACGAAAAAGTGTTTTTATAAAGAAATAAATCGTTCGATGCCTGCTCAGTTGAAAACGGGCCACAATAAAGCTTCCAGAGAAGGATGTGTGCCAACAAAACCATATTACAGGTGATTCCATTAACAAAAGTTTCAAATATAACGCACAAATCTACACGGGCAAAGGTTTAAATCACTTAATTAACTGTCTGTTGATTGCGAAAGCCTTATTCTTAAAAGAAACGTAACTGGACACTGATATAAAACAATTCGAATCAACGTAAGTCTTCAACATTTACACATTTTGTACAATATTTAATCGTTCCTTTCTTCAATATTTTTTTGACCAATGCGTTGTCAAATATTTTATTGAATCAGGCGTTACTTTGCGGAGGTCCATTTCAATGAACAAAAAATTTAAAATTTAAATTTTTACATTTTATTTTTTTTAGTTTTACACTTTGATAATGATCCCGTAGAGGGATCGAAACGCGTCAGTGTTTGTGTGGTGTAAGGGATAATTAAGTTTGTGGGATTTATATGTGTTTTATTGGCAGCAATGCATGGGATTGCATGAAAACATATATTTCACACAGGCTTGGTTATCTTGCACGTGATTAGCGGAATAGCAAGGCAATTTTTTTGTTCAATGCGTTGTCAATTAGCCTCCAACAGCAACAAAAGTAACCAATAAAATTAAAATAAGTTTATGGTAATTAATGCATTATAAACAAATAAAAAGCCCTATAATCAAACACAAGACGCCTGACGGGCGTGAACAAAGCCCAAAAGATGTAGACCTATCGTTTACATCCCCCTAATATGATGAAAACAGCGTGTAAGTAAACATCTACGGAAAACGAACATTTATCTTTAGCACAGCAGCCGCAGGCACCGCCATTACCTATAAATAAAATACCATCCCAAGTACAGGAAAAAATGAATTAATTCTTAAGGCTTTTGTGATGCACGATATTTTCATCGTAAACCGAGATAAGGCTCTGAAATACAATTATCGTATAAATTGGAAAATGGCACGCAAGGTTTAACTCAAAGAGACGAAAGCTTTGATGTGTGTGAGGGCAGACATCTTCGGATGGAACATCAAATAAGAAATTATCGGTTAACATGAATATTTCAAAGTAAATGTGCGTGCATTGATTTTCAAAGATCTGCTTAAGATGATATTGTTTTTGAGATATTTACATGATAAATGAGTTTTCAACGGTATCTCACGGATTTTACATCGACATATACAAAAATTAACAGTAACACAACGAAACCTTTGCGATCGGTCAAATTTTACAAACGCCGTTAACGCACTATAGTGGCACTTCAAAATTTCCACGTAAGCCCTTAAAAGCCCGAAAATGCTATCCAAAGTTCATCACCTGAGAAGGAAAAGGATGATAAAACAACAGTAGGCTATGAGCTACTGTAAAAAAAACAACCATTGCACATCCGAACCTTATCACTTCTAAAGGCTTTCAAACACTTTCTTAGGACCAGATTTATGATGATATAATGGCATGCACACGCAAATTCTCCAAATTGACCACAAATTATGATTGCTCAACTTTTCTTATATCTGTGTTGATTACGAATTTGGACCATAAATGTTACATGTCTCAACAGTAACCGTTTTCAGGATTTAAAACTAAGTAACTAGGTATATGAAAACACTTTCGTGCATTAGGAATTTATTGTTAGTTTAGTTAACCCAGGATTGTCCTGCATAGAACTCGTTCTTATTATGGAAGACGATCAACTAAATTACCCAGTTTTTTGGCACCAGTTTAAGATAGTTGTACACACAAATGGCCATTAAAAAAGTCCTATTTTGTACATAGAAATGTACATTCATAATACATAAAAAGCTCGCCTTTGTGCATGTGTGTTGTCCTGAATTCATATTTTTCTTGTGTTTTATGTACAATAAAGAGTTATACATACATACATACATAATCGAGAACATAATCCAATCTTCTAAATTACTAACACTTTTTGAAAGTAACAGACAAGTTCAGGTTAAATAAACAAAACGTCCTTTCCTTTGAGACGGGCCACCAAATTGAGCCATGTCGCCCAATCACTTGCATTTGAATCACAATAAACCGGAGTCGCCTCACATAAAACGTAATCTGTTGCTTTTAATTCAACAACCGTTCCTTTCTCCGCTACGGTAACGTATAGGACACGCCAGTCCCGCGGGGACAATTTGTAAGGCCATTGTGCGCGATAATTAATGTATTTGTAACACGAACCTTATTAAACAACCTCGGGTCTTCATGGAAAAGATAACTCTTGAATTAATTAAAATAATTAAAAGTTCAACCTTTTGACTGATAAAAGTTTAAGTGCGAGTTGAAGATATTTCCGTTTTCGAATGGGACTGCTCCAGGGTTGTCATGTCATGACCATGGCACAGTTTAGATACATGTAAATTTAAAAATGGAACTTTTTAGGTGAGACGATTAAATAAAAAACTGTTACCCTTCACTGTTACCCTTCAGACTTGGCTTTTACCAGAAAGTTGGTTATACGACGTAAGTCACTTCACTGAATCGACTACTTACTAACAAGTACTTTTAGGGTTTCGTACCTCTAAAGGAAAAAATGCCCTTACAAGATCACTTCGTTGTCCGTCTGTCCGTCAAGACCCATTTTTCTTCAGGTACGCGTAGAGGTATAAAGAGATATGCGATTTCTTGGGAGCCGTGAAAAACTCAACTCTCTAAGTCTACGAAATCAAAAAACACGGCCGTTATAATCTCATTTCCCATAATATCAATCAAAGCCTACTTCCAGTTGTCCCAAAATTTTGAAATTTGATATGAAGGTAGCTCTTATATAGCAAACGTATAAAATACATTTTAAAATATTTTTTTATGTGTCTTTCTATGTACTAACCAATATAAATAGATCTGGCATTGCCTACATTTTGCTTAGGAGCAGGGCTCTGCTAACACTGGATTTTATATTCGCTTGCCGAATTTGTACGGAATCCCTAGTTCATGCGTCCGACACGCACTTGTTATAATAGAAAGAATATAATCACTAGACATACACTCGTCTGTAACGTTTTCCTGGACGCGTTACTTTCTTTAATGAAGCTACTAATAGTCGCCCAGGTGCCCTATTCTCAAACTACCCATTCAAGTCACTTGCATGCGACTGACGACACCGGAACTTGGCTTTTTCTCGACGGCCCTTTGTTGAGACTTCCTTTGGCTATCCGGGGGGCAGCCTCAAGGGGGTAATAAGGGCGGGAGACTACACAACAAGTATTAGAACGGTAGTACGAGTATTTCAACTTAATAATAATAACAAGTATTTCCATAAAAGTTAGGAAAACTGTTGATATTTTGTTTAGGACTCATTTGTTCACTTGATAACACAGATAAATTAATTATCTTAAGATGTGTTGCTGCTGTGATACATTTTTGCAGTAAAGAATCCACTCTAATTCATAACAAATAAAGTTATCCTCTGCTTGTCCGTGAAAATATGCTATGTCTTATAAGCTTATGGCGATTTAACGACAATTTAATAGAAAACGGAGTTTTTTGACACCAGCCCGGAAACTTTAGCGCGTGTCCCGCGTTGTTTCACCTCAGTATTTTTCTTAAGGACAAGTAAAAATACTAGTTAAAATAAAAAATACTTGTCTACTTCATCCCTAAGATAGCCCCATTGTGTTGAGCCAATTTGAATATTCAAGTGTGGGCACGTGCCGTAAACGATGTCGATGGCCGAGTATTTTTTACTCATTTAATCGTTAGTGGCTTTGGCGTCGTCCATGATTATGAAATTAGTTTTTAATTTAACGTGTTTTTAAAATTCAAGGGTTGCGAGGTGTTTTTGCGTCGCTCTTTAGAGTTTGTTTATTAAAGTACCTAGTCTAGGTTATGAAAAAAAGATAAGTGTAAAATATTTTATCCTTCCAGTACAGATTTTTCATCGTGTTTTTATTGTACGACAAAATTTGAAGCTGTTTCTTTTCATGGCATTGGCGACAAAATACTATAACTCTTTCAGTTTTTTTTTTGTTTTTTTTTAAATTACCTTTCGTCCCAGTGTTTATTTTTTTAAAGAAGAATATTTCAACTTAATTCGGAATGTACTCGTAAGTATATTACTTACATCAGAATACGAAAAATTTAAATCCGATATTTGACGGTATCCTAAAAAGTCGCCCCCACAATTAACGATGAAGTGAAATTTCTTCGAAACTCCCTTTGACCAAAGAACTGTCGTCCACGAATATTAATCATTCCATCAAAGTTGATTATGTATTCTCTCTCAATAAATGTATTTTTTCGGCCTGTTAATGGAGCACTTTAATTAAGGACGCCGTTTTACAATGACAGGCACTTATTGCCAACGTCCACAACACTTACTCCCTTTTTAATGTTGTGATGGTTTAATGTGCTTTTATTTTCCATTCTGACGTCCTTGGACGCTTTTCCGCGACCGTTCACGAAGAAACCGTCAAAACTAAAGTCGCTATGTAATACAGATTGGTACGCTGCGCTGCGCCACGTAATTACGCAAACGCAGCTACTCCAAAAATCGAAATTCGCAGTTTATATCATTCCGTCCCTCTTACCCTCGTATTAATGACTTAGTGTGAGCGGAATAGAACAAACAAATTTCGAATTACGGAGTATAAGGCCAGTTACCTGCGCCGTGTGTTCTTTAAAATGTGTTGGCGCACTTCGCAGGGCCGGGAATGAATAAGAGTACTATCAAGTGTCAATACTGTCAATACGCCCCATCCCATTCATTCTCCTACTCAAGTACGTTCTATTTTGTTGCGCCCTGGCGCAATTTTGAGCTATAGCAATGACCAGGCGCAGTAAACTGAGTCAGTTTACCTATTCTGCATATATGCAAAGTCACAGTTCGTGCACTTTAGTAGAGTCGCAAATAGTATTTATATAGCCTACCAATTTCACAAAATTGTAAAAAAAACTAAAGGTCCTCAAACTTTTTTTAGCTGACCGCCCACTTAGCCCCCCGAATCCGTACTTTCAATCGGGAACCATGCATACCGTCCAAAGCAATAGCGATCACAATCACTTTAATTATCTCTTTCTACGGCCATCTTATTCCGTTTTGATAGATGGGGACCGTGCGTTAGGCACAAAGCCTACAGTAGACGTCTAGTGCTCAACAGACTATGAACCCCCAAAAGTTTTCATAATAAATGACCTGATAAACTCCGACAACAGGGTAGAAAGAAAACGAGTGGACCACTTTCTTCGCTTCGTAAAGTATGAATTTGACGTAACAAAGAGCTGAATCATACAGTAGTATATGTTTACTTTAGAGAAGTAAGTAAGTATGTAAGTAAATGCTTTAATGTACAAATATAAAGAAACAGAAGAAGCGTATTTTAACCCAAATCTAGTAAACACTTGCTATTGATTAAGTCGGTCAGAGGTAAGGCGATCATTTACTAAGAAAGGTTAATATTTTTGAGCTATTCCCAGTTAATTTTTTCAAAGAAAGGATAAGAGGTCCTTAGACACGTCGGTTCTTTTGATTTTGTTATCAGAGGTGAGAAAGGGCACGTTATCACCGCCAAGATAAGCGATAACAGTTATGTTTAATGCGAGTTATGGTTATGACTAAATTTAATGCCAGTAGATTAGATTAAAATTCCGTTTTATGATATTGTCACAAATTGCTTTCTCAGCTTCCGTCCCGCGGAGTTCTAAATCGTTAAATTCGTAAATAGCCATTTCAATTTTTAATAAACGTATAGCGATGTTCGCATTTATATACATGAAGTATTTATTACGTTTATTATTTAAACTCTTGTGTGACGTGATTTAATACCTAACTAAAAATCAAATAGCACTCACTCCGATCGTGGTCTTTCAAAAGAGCGAAACTTGTCGAATTGTTCCGGACTTATAATAGTCATCTCTAAGTTTAAATTTTGAGGCATCGACTACTTTGTTCCGTTTGCTTCCTACCTCTTCCGCTTCATCCACATTCATCAATCTCTTCATACATGCTCGTTGGTATAGGGTACTCTTGACCCGGCCTTTTATTCCATGTTTAACCGTGTGATGTGACTCTAATATGTAACCGTGGAACTTTACTTTAAAGAAAGTATCTTATTACCAACCAATAGTATATAATATTAGTTCTTGTATAATGTATACCTACATGTGAAGTTAGTAACTTTCTAAGCCATAATACCATAAACAATTCCCTTATATTATTAAGGTTGCAAGTCGTCTAACACGTTTTAATTACCCTGGGAATTAAACGTTTTTACGACAACGTGACTAGAAAACGTATCATAACTCTCACAGTTCAGTGCGAAAGTGGACTTAAGTGCCGGGGTGTAGACCACAATATTATTTGATCGTATTTAATTGGGATTGACTTGGTCGAAATATTAGATTAATGAAATTATGTATATGTTAATGAAGTGTTAAAATTTAAAAAATTTAGTACACAATTCTGTTTGTTACGAGTAGGTGCGTATAAAACGTGTGCCATTATTATTAAATTTACCGAATACGCTGTGGTAACTTATGGAAGCTAGGTAGTGTAGGAGAGTTTGTATATGCAAGAGTTTGTATCTGACTGGCCGGCAATGTCAATTTAGTTTAGGATTATTTCAAATATTGAGAAACAAGTATTTTTGCGTGTGGCATTACCTGTCCAGCCGCTGCACGCATTCGTGCTAATCTAACTGTAAATTTAGTATTCTAGATCTTTCTACGGAATAAAATAGTAATTGATGGAAATCATTTTATTGATGATGGGCCATCCGAGCGCCAAGATTCCCTTCTTCTCACTAATACCAGCAAGTTTAATTCAGTGTTGCTAGTGCTGGTGCTGGCTACACCCTCCAATAACACGAAGCTTGGACATTGCGGTACCTTAAGCTCTAGACTAGAATGTAGCAGAGTTAAAGGGACTCCGCAAATCGAAGCCTTAGTTTTGTGTAGAGGTCAGGTCAAAATATTTACCACACACACACACACACACACACACAAATCACGTCTTCATCCCTTACGGGGTAGACAGAGCCTAAAGTAACAGGTACCTACAGGTCACATTTAGCAAGATTGTGGGCGTATAGGTGGAAAATGGAATCAAAATAGTGATGGGTTGCTAGCCTCATCGCCTATAACATGATTCCTATTATAATCGCCCATTCCCTCGATGGGATTTTACCATCTGCGCGGGTAAAGAAGCAACTGGTACATTCTATGTACAAAAAAATATTTACCGTGCGAAATATATATGTTTTTCATGCAATCCTCCTTCCACTACTGCCACATAAAACACATATAAATCCTACAAACTTAATTATCCCTTAAACCACACAAACATCGACGCGTTTCGATTCCTTTACGGGATCATTCTCAAAGTTTAATAAGCACATCTGTTATATTTAAACTAGTACCATCATAATTTTTGGGCTTTAGGTGTTCAGTAATATTTTTTTTCAGAAGAAAGCTGTCTCAAAATATGCTTTGGTGGTTATTTGGCAATGTTCTCTTAATTATTAGGTACATAGGTCCTTTGTATCAAACATTCTACAAGAAACTAGCAATGTTTTCAGATAATAGAGTTTCTGCGTATTGTTTCCAAAAATAACTTCTACCACTAGAACTTTTTCTAAACCGTAACATACGAGAAAGGTAAATTTACCAATCTCCCAATCAACCAACGCCAACAGCAATAAAAATACATAAAAACCTACTTAAGCAACGTTCTCACATAATAATTATATTAGTTTCATAGGTAAATATTACGGCCGTGGCAAAGGGCACGGGCTCCCACGTTCGTCCCGCTCCGATGACTGCCTTCTACCACAAGCCTTGCCCGATTCGCTGTTCACGAAATAAATACTACGGCAAATCAGCACTTACATCTGACACATAAGAACCACTCAGTATAAAAGCACAGGCAAAATAATAAAACCTTTTTTTGCCAGTGGTAAAATAATAAGTAAGCTGATGTAGCCCTTGTGAAACTGTCTTAAGATTCCGGTGGAATGTAAGCGGTATTTATTTTCGGCGAGCCTTGTGGAGTCCTTAGCGAAACAATTACCAGGCTTAGTTGCTTATTTCGTAGGGGCCAATGTAGATTAATTGTGGACTTTCTACGTCTGATTTCTCTATTCGTCAGAGAAGGAAAGTAGGCGCGCTAGAAATCGTTACGAAACTGTTCATGTAGTTACTTTATTTCTGTACACGATTTCTGTATTTGAGAAAAATACTTTTGTGGTAGGTAATAATATATCTTCAGTCTACTTGAGAGCTGTTTTACTAATACACTTACTTCGTAAGTGGACGTATGTAGCAAAATTCTGTGTTCAGAATTTCATGCTGCATTTGTGTTTTCATCACGATACAAATATATACGAATAATCAGCGTTAGAATTTATTTAAATAAATTTCAGTTGCCTGACCGTTAGAAATTTGCTTACAACGCTGGGTTTAAGATAACAAAACCACAGAGCTTCTGAATCATAATCATAAGTGATGAAAAAAAAAGTAATGTCGAACTGGCCACTTCGAACGGGCGGCAATTCCATAGAAAAAAAAACAATATCTGACCAAACGCAAACAAGGGGCGCTATAGCGTGTGAATTTGCCACTAGAGGCGCTAGTGTCGCGTGAGGTCCAATAACATCCACTTTTCACTGTGGATTATTTGGCGATGAATGTGAACGCTTTTTTTTCGACCAAAACGGAACTGCACAAAATTGCGGCATAGAGACTCGATATGATGATAGTTATTTATAATTAATAAACTTAATGAGATTCAAGATTTAAAACTTTGTTTCTTCCGATCTTATAAAGTCGCTTTTGACAGCTATACCTCTGGACCTTAGTCAACAGTGGCGCCAACTGGTGAGCAAAGAAACGATAGACCCCATTGAACGCGAACAAAAGCTAGTAAAACAGTAGTCCGAGGAGTCTATATTAACATGATCATCTATAACCGTTTGTTAGTGAGTGATTGAGTGGCCAGTAACTCCGTGAGCTAATAACTGTAACTTATTGCCTTTCACGCCGGTATCAACTAATGACATCGTAAATAAGCCTCCGCCGGCCTTTGACAATGATTTGTAGCCCGAAATACTTTAAGAGATCATTTGTGTAGTGATTAAGAATTAGTAATTGACCTTTAGGCGTTAATAGCGTGAAATAGTCACAGGGAAATGAATGCTGCGTAACGAAGTATTCGTAGCTCTAAACGAAAGAAATAGTCACTTCTTTTAGGTGCCTAAATTGTTAGGACCTATTTCTTCTTATAATCTATTAACATTCTATTCTAGTGAGTTTTGAACACATACAGGCACATTAAACACTCTTAAATTCTTCTCTCTTATCTTACTTAGTATCATATTTTTCGTATTCTGATCTAAGACTAAAAACGCAATTTGGACGATGTTTCTAAAAAGTTTTATGAAAATGTTATCACAATCAACATACATACATACATACATACATAAATCACGTCTTTATCCCTTATGGGGTAGACAGAGCTTAAAGTAACAAGATCTAAAGTTCACGTTTAGCATGATTGTGGGTGTATAGGTGGAAAGGGGAATCAAAATAATGATGGGTTGCTAGCCACATCGCCTATAACATGATTCCTAAGATTTTTGCCCATTTCGATGGGATTTTACCATCTGCGCGGGAAGAGAAGCAACTAGTACATTCTATGTTTTTTCTTTACTCCCAGACCAGTATGAAAGAAATATCAGTATCAGAATCAATCTCTACCCTTAATAGGTTCAATAAGGTGTAGCCGACTGGTCTGGTCTCTGCATTGTACGTAAGCAAATGTTCAAGAACAAAACAAATACCTACAGCCTAATGACTAATAGGAAGTTCTCCATCATCAGCACCAAAAACACATTCACACCGCCATCTATCGACACTGCAGAACTCCACAAACGTAGACTTGGGAACGCAAACTACACAACAAAATTAGAAGAACACACGAACCAATCCTGAGTTCTGTTGCACCCTCAGCCTAACGAAGACAGATCGCAGGGTGGTTAATGGTAATGAAAACAAAGCGGGGGTAACGACGGCCCGAAACGTGGGAATTTCAATTCGTCGCTTTAATTAAAATTGCCTGCTTAGAACTACAAGTCGTATTAGCCGGAGTTCATTAAAGCAGATACGATTCTGTTACACAATGTAACCTAAAATGGAAGCTGATACTTGCGGAAGTCGAGTTGGGAAGACCATAACCGAAGTTGTAGGTAAATGGGATCATAGGTGTACCATAACGTTGTCTTAATAATCGAGTTATCAGTATCAAACTGCTATAACGTTTGGACAACGGTTATTGGCTTTATTCGTTCCGAGATCACATGGCCTGTAGATAGAGACATTTGCAGTTTTCTTTCCTCTTTCAAATAATCCTGTAATCTAAGAGCAAATAGTTACAAATGTTTTTAAGGTCGACAAGATTACGTGGACCGCGATCGCTGTCCGACGCGGCATTAGAGGATATTAAGAAGCTTTAATAAAACTAGCAAGGGTCGTGGGATAATCTGGGAACGTTAATGGATTTCTGTAAGGCCTGTTAAATCTTCGACCCGAGCTGGCCCGATCCGTCCATAAAACGACAGCGTAAATGGCAAATCTTAATGAAACTTCACAATTACCTATGTTCATATAATATGCGCGCATAAATATCAACGGCACTACGACCCAAAATCATAAAATATAAGTTAAATACACGCACACAGATTTGACGTTGACGGAGCTCGAATTCGCTTTAAATCTCAAAATAATCGAATTTAATTTAAACCCATTACACATCAGGTAAATGTATTTTGAACAAAGAACGTGATATGTCAGAGATGTCACATCGCCGAAGCCCCGCAGGCACATATAAATAACCGACTCAGCATATGACCTAAATAATGGAGAATAAAATAAACATTGACTGTATGCTTGAACATGTCGGTCTTCGAATATGCTATTGCAGACTAAGCTACTGTCACCTTCTTGGAACAAAAGTAGTTGATGGCCCTAGACTTGAGAAAAACGCAGTGTTCATAACCAATAGCTGTCGCGGATGCGTGATATGTCGCGATGGGTTGTCATTAATACCTGATTTGCGTTGAACATGTATGTAGTATGAACGAGCACAACGGAACCATATCATGAATCTTTCACGTTGTGTAGGGCCCCTGTTTTTATGCTCGGATATAAAATTGGACGTAAAATTCTAGTCACGTTCCTGTCTCCCCGTACAGAGTCAATCATTGTTTTATTAGCAACAGTACTGCAACACAACGACTGTAAAATAATCTTAACGCGTTTTATCACAGTCGGGACTCACAAATTAGATCCGTAATACTCGATTGGATGTTATTTTATTGCATTAATGGATGTCAGCGGCGGACGTGGCACGCTATTAAATAATAAAAAGTTGTTTTTTAGAAGGCTATTTTGGTAGTGAGTATTCGGTGTGACCAGTTCATTATTTCAGTACATGAACTAAGTGATATTCCATTTCGACCATTGCGTATCTATCGATTGACTTCCCGATACAAGAATTCTGCACAGGCACGAACCAGTAGTCGTTGTGTAGTTGTTGTTGACATATGCTTACATTTTTGACATAAACACTTTAGCCTTACACCTACAAGCTTAAGAGATACTAAACTTTACAATTTCTACCTCGACCTAACGTGCAACTTTTCCGTGGTGTTAGCCAACTCCAGCAGCGCCATTAGCTGAGCTATGCATAAGCTTTAATTACGAACAGTGTGGTACTTCTACCAAACCTATATAGTGAGACATATTATCTACCGCAGTTGCTTGCATCATGATCACGGGTAGACATATATTAATTCTATTTAAAGAGCTTCATGTACGTATTGTAGACATAATAATGTTTATAAGTCCCTGTCAAACCCATCCAAAGGAGATTGGTTACAAAAATACCCATCCTCAAGTTTCAAGACGTTAGTTAAAGGGTCGTTAATGATGGAGGACTGTTGAAAGCTAAATGGGATGTGGCTTGTGTTTATAAACAGGGGATAATGTGTTACTGACATGCGGTCTCCACTCCAGCGTTACCTATCTATTACGGCTGCTTGAGAATTGTTGTATCTGAGACTTATCTGATATACCGACACAAAAGGTTTGTTGACTGTACTTATATGGGTTTTCAACCCCGACATGAATGTCGGATTTCGGTCCACTTGTTTTCTATTTATGTATAAATATAGCTACTTGATCACTATGTCGCACAGGATACACGACGCTTTGTTGAAAAACTCTCACATATCAAATCTTCACAAAAACATCCCGCAGATCGATAGGATCGTGACGAATAGCAGAAAACGTTTGCTTGTTTAATGTAACGAAAGACCCGATGGGACAGCGCGGAAGGTCAGATCGTATCAACGGCAGGATTTCGCTGAGAAATGCCCGCAAATATGAGATCCGCAAGGAAAAGGGCGAATGACAAATTAGTCGGAAGACGAGGAATGAATAAACAAGTATTATTAAATCAGCTTAATGTCTATACGCTTTTATCCCTGGGATAATACGAAGGAACAATATAACGTAATTGTTTCTGCTAATACACTTATATCTGATGTTATTCATTGTATCTCGTTATTTACTTTACTAGAAATATACACTAAGAATAAGAATCGATTCACAGAGGCGCCCTTATTAACCTGTTCTCGTGCCCTTAAAAGTTATTGAAGAAATTAAAAAAATAAAGCTCCATTTTCAAACATCACTTTCTGCTTTTAGAGAGTGTTGGAGATATTGTTCTATCTTGTTTTGTCTTAATCTATCATATTGGTGTACCTACCTAATGAGATCGCCGATATTTTTCGAAGCCATGTATTCTTTCTTCGAACAATCTGGCCATATGCCGCAGACAGGTGAGTTTATAAAGGGTCCATAAATAACGCTATACAAGATTGCAGCCATCTGCTATTGTTTTTTAGAAAATCTCGAGTGCGCCGAGCGGGATGCAGCCATCTGGCTATGGCGTCTTTATGCTCCTTCAGATATTGCAAGACAAAGCGGGCTGTGGAGTGAAATCTAAAGTAATCACTGGCTTATTGTTATTGTTGAGGGAGTATGAGAGCTTAGCTTAGTGAGATTTTAGTTAGCGTTTGCATCTCGTGAACGCCCGTGGCCTTTAGTTGTGGGTAATTCTCAACCACAAGCTCGTTAGTGCGCAACTATTGTATCGAAATGATCACTCTCGACTCGATGCAGGTTACGCATCCGAACAAAATTATTCGAACCCTACTAAAGACTACGTTGTACAGGCTTCAGGATCTCGTAGGAGGCCAAATAAGACATTCAACAAACAATTTTGACACATTATTGGATAAAGCTCAATTATTTGCATAAAATACTTTTTTTTTCATTTATGTATATGTCGCTGCTACATACTTTGGACCGATCCGTGCCGTGATCTTCTGTCGAAGGCCACCATCAGAATCTTGTCAAAACGGCATTCGACAAGCATTTTTATGGACAGTAACATTATTTGCTATAAGGTTCACCATATTGGTAGACTGTACCTCAACTACAAACGTGAACCCGTGTTTTCATGTTTTAACTTTACATTACACATTATATGAAAAACAAAGTCTTCCGCTTCGTCTGTCTGTTCAGGTAAACTCACAAACTCCTGAATGAATCTTTCTTTGAATGCGCGAAATCACCAATAGATAGAAAGATTCGCGAGGAAGATTTTGGTGTACAATTTGTATAGTTTTGATGTAAATTGGTTTAATATACATATGATTGTTGAAAGTGTCCGGGAAATGCAGCTGCCTGCGATACAAATTTTATTTCTTCGCGAGCGAAGTCGCGTGCAACAGCTGGTATCAAATATTTGTAAAACACGCTAAAAGCAAAATTATCGAAGCTCTTTTTTACAATTTACCTGCCTGCACTTGTTTGTAAAATAACCAGAATTTCGCTCCACAATCATTTTAGTTGATAAGCGCCGGAGTAGGTACTTAGTCCGTAAGATTCGAAGTGACAGCCTCATTTCCATTATAATAATCGTCAAGTCCTTCCACATTTATTTTTAAACTAAAAGGGTTTACCAACGGCGTCCATTAGCTGTTGTCACTTTGTAAGACGTTAGAAAAATAATAATATACTCAAAGACAAAGATAAATATCGGCTGGATTACAAGGAACACAGCGCAAAACTCATCGTTAATTGCAGGTATTCCATAATCATTCACTGTTTTGTAATTTGTAAGGAACTACAATAAGCTGTAACTTTGTCAGTTTCACCGTTTCAGTTTGGACAGAAAAGCTTTCGTATGTCTAACGGCATGTCTCGTACAGGTCGTACCTATTCCCTAACCGACACTCACATTTTTGAGCATATTTGTTATTTTTTTTTTATTTAGTTTTGATTTTTTTAATACCTATTTCAAAAAATGTTCAAAGATCACATTTTTTTGTTGAATTTGTTAACTTAACTATTTTAGCCCGAACAACTTTTTTTTTTCTTTCTGTAACTTTGCGACATCTACAGCTCTAACAGCCACTAGTTGTAGTTATTAGAAACTTCGACTTCTTTAGACGTAACCACTCAAGCACTAACTCCTAAACATTTGTCTGTATTCCGTGTACATAATTATTTTATATTGAACCGCTAATCCAACAAGCTTCACAACAAAGCTTGCAAATTCTTAATAACTCAAGCGGTCTACTGTATAAAATGCAAGTTTACGACTTAATAAAATAAGTTGGTCAAACCGGTCATTGTTGGCTGCATTCCCAATCGCTGGCTCACCGGTGACGCATGCGCAGCCTTACCTGCAACAAAGAATACTCTTATTAGCTATTTGTGGAAACAAAAGTAAGCATAGTTAAGCTCAAGTATACAGGTAATAAAATCTGGTTAAGGCAACTATACGATAACTTCACAGCATTTGTAGATACATTAAAAAAACTTGTTAGAATACAAGCTTTTTGCTGTCTGTACTTTATTATCGGAAGTCATTGGAACTCCAAACACGTACCGATTTACAAGTCAATCCAACCAAAACTGAATCAAAATTCACTTACGAAAAAGTTATTTCGAATATACTTAAGCAACCGATACTTTTATAGATAGTTTATGTTGTAATTGCATTATTAAAGTTCTTAGCAACTGTATTAACATGTTTTCAAAACGGTGTCACGAAACAATAAAAAATTAAAAAGTTCGTGACACACTCCCAAATTCGGGTCAAACTTTACTAATCACTAAAAAAAACTTTTTCTACAGCCAACATAATAGTTTTCCCGTCAAAGAAAATTGGAACGTCATTCACAATCAGAATAACTGGCGGGCGGCGTTCTCGTTAGCATAATTTCAATTAATACAGCCTTTATAACAAGAACTTCGACGATTCTTATGAATATTCTAGAAAAAACGGTGCTTGCACGAATCAATTGGGATCACGAATCAATCGAGTTCATTCCTCTATTTATCATGTATCTGAAAATGCATACGAGCATGACAATCGTTCCCGCTGATGATAAATTTAACGGCATCAGGTAACATCTAGATATAAATTGTTTATTTAGTTTTTTTTCATCTTTGCGAAAATATATAGCTGCCAGTATTGCATAACTAGTACGCCTCTTTAGATTTGTAGTCCATTTGGCCGCCCTATCATGCTATGTGGATGGTTTGTGGTCCAACATTGCTTTGGTGGAATGTCTTTCTTTTCCCTGTCCTTAGCTTTATTAAGTAAGGTGATAATTATGACGATTTATACAGAAAGAGTATATCCACGCTTGAAAGGCGAAATGGGATAAGCGTCATTTTTTGTGATATTGAGTTATATATATATATCATTGAAATCAGCAGATTTGTCTGCGTCGAGGTTTTGGCTTTCCTGTAAAATTACCATTTTGTCGCTTATGACATTTTGCCTTTCAAGTGTCGATATGGAAAAGCCTTCCCTGAAGACAATATGTGTGTCGCTGAGAGCTGTCTTGCATGGGTAATCGCAAAGTAACAACGTAATTGCTTTCAGTTCATTGACATGGACGTTTACACTTTTGCTGGCCAAATAAATCCACGTTGCGCTGCGTCATTGCCTCCACTAGATCTGGATTACACGCCGGTACGGTACGATGAGGAAGGCATTCATCGAATTCACGTCAAAAATCTAATTAACAGACAACTTTAAGTGAGCTACAGGGATTAATCACTTCGCGGTTGTGATCAAATTGAAGTTTTGCACCAACAGAATACGCCTACAAAACTTTGTCCCGGAATCAATGTTGTTCTTACAAATCTGTCCTTGAAGGGCCTTTACAAGGGAGGGTGACGAAAATTTGAATTGAAATAAGCTCCTTTTGTTCTGATATTAATATAAATTAAGTACTTAAGGCTTTGGAATATTTTAATATTTTGTGCTAAGCCTTCGTCTTATCCGGATACTACTTTGGATCGCGGTTTTGTTCGCTTCCTTTAACCAAATCCTGGTACTAAGCGACCTATATATATACTTGATTAAAAACGTTATAAGCAATTTATTAGACAAAACCTTAAAAATAAAGGTACCTTAGGTGTCATAAAATTTGTTTTACCGTGTTTTACGGTGTTATACCTACGTTTGTGCTACCAAAAGCTTCCTGTTCGCTATGCACTGCAATTACACCGGCCGGAACACACCGAGGTATTTCATGCTATTCGTACTGCATTCTCTTTTATAATTTGCACGCCACTGTAACGTGAATCTCTCAGCCTTTGCTTTTCAAATTATTCCCTAAACTCAATTTACAATACACTAGAAAACTGTTCGTTTTTACGTACAATAGACTTTTATAACCTTCCGAATCAGTATTTTCAATATATTTTTAGTTTTTAATAATTCGCTTTTGTAAAATTTTATTTCGAGAGATAGACAAAAATTTAAACTAATCAAATTGCGGTACGTTGTATTCGTTTTATCATCGACCTCTAAATATTGAAAATATCAAAATATTCTACATTCAACTCCTATTTTCTATTGGAAAAATAGCACTTAAAATAACTATTGCAAAATAATACATGTGTCATGTTTCTGCATCCAATCAGCCAGAAGTTCACTGTTCAACAAGATCGTCTATATAAAGCTACTGAAATAATAGGTACAGGGAATTCTGAATAAGATATTGTTAAAAAATATTTTTAATACAGGCTTTTTTACTGGCTGTACTTTTGGTATATCATCCAATATATATAATTATTATTTAAGTATTATTCTGTCAATCCGGGTACTTATAAAACTACATCGAATATTCCAAGTAAAAATATTGTAAAAAGCTAAAGTTTCAGGCATATTTATTTAAAAGTAGGGACCAATTGAAACCTTTAGAAGCTAGTAGGTAACAAATATAACCTAATTCATTTACACGAGAACTCGTCTCGAGAAATTCGAATACCATTAAAGTAATTTATTAAGTTACCTTCCGATATTATTGAACGAAATGGAATCCAGCACTTTTAATAAAATTAAAAGCTGTATCCTGTATGTTTAAAAAACTCTAGTTAACTTTATCTACATCAACTAACTCAAATTCTTTAATAAGCTCACACTCGTCAATAAGCAGAAGATTAGTCTAGGCTTTTAGCCAAAAAGGTATGTTTTGTGACAGAAGACGCCAAAGACGGATGGTGTATATGATCGTCCCCGCTGCCAGAAAACATGACAGGCTCTTATCACATTGTTGATTGGAAAATGATCAAACATTTGTGTCTGCTTGTTTTATATTTATGTGACAATTTTGTTTTAGTTTGTAGGAATTAAATAAGTCTTGAAATTAATGTAAACGCGTACTTTACGTGCATATTTCGTCCTCACGTAACTGACAGCTAAATGGTCTAGCAAAGATAAGCTAAATCCATAGTGTTTTGTGCTTCAAAATAAAAGACAAAGATAGGACTAGTTATATAAAGCCGCGTGGCGTCTCAACTGCCGCGGTGTGTTACGAACTATGAACTATGATGAGATTGATGAGGTTACGAATAATTGGACACATTACCACTTTCTACTTCCAAGGCGAGGACTGAAAACCAGCACCACTTCAGAGTCCTTTTCCTGTTTCCACAACTTGATTTTTAACTTTTACCCCGTTGTTGTTAAAATATGTATTTGTCAATAAATACACAAGCCCTTTTATAACCTCAGAGTGTGACGTAATTACTTCAAAAAGTGAACGTCATTACATGCATCCCCAAGCGTCGACAGCTCCGAAGCCTCATAAACAAAATGGCGTAAAAAAACAACACACCTGACCGAAAACGCCAGGTGTACACCAAAATACCCATAAATACAACAGGTATCCAATCCCGAACGCGAACCGAGCAGATGGTTGCACGTTTTCTTTAATAATATTGAATTATTTTTATTTTGTACTTCACAGACGGGAGCGACGGTGTATTAGATTGGATTTTAGTTAGTAAATCTGTTGCAGGAAATTTGTAGCGAAGCGATATCTTACAGGCAGTTGAAAGAAATGTGAACTATCGATGTCTAATACTTTAGATAAATAAGCAAAATTAGTCATGATTCTGATTAAGTCTGAAAATAATGGTTCAATTGTACATCAATTGTTTATTTTCTACTAGCTATTGCCCGCGATTACGTCTGCGGAGAATTTGTTTATCGCGCGCCCGCTGATTAAAACCCGTTGCGCAGTTTTATTCGCATATCACTATCCCGCGGGAACAATATAATTTAAAATTTTCTGGGATACAAACTTTGTCTTTTTCACTTCTCATGCTCTAAAAGTAGGTCAATATAGCCTTACGAGGCGGGGCTAAAGTGAGTACTTAGTCCCTAGGGAGTAAAAGTAATAATTTTTTTAATTTACTTTGAGTGATTTAGATAAACTCAAACAGCCAGTACTTGCTTAGTTTTTGGCATAAAGTAAATTTTCAATAAGTGAAGGAATTTCATTACCACTCTTTAAACCACATTTAAAAATTATCACACGAAACGATGATAAAAATAATTTAACAATCACAATAAATAAACTTACAGTTTCACACAGATCGTTGTAATGCGGAAACAAAATAAAAAAGTATGCTTGTGTGTGGACCATTTTCATGACGGAAATGTTACCTTCTTAGTCTACGTGGACTTAGTTCTATGCTTTTTCCGCATAGAAGGTGGCGCCATTCTATTTTTTTCAGTTTGTGTATGGACCATTTCGCCGATGCGATTTTGTTATATCTGTGTCTGGTTGGAAAAAAAATACCGCGAAAACTTTGGAATTGTTGTAGAGCGTAAATCGTAAACGATTAAAATAAATTGATTATTCTCACAATGTCGTCAAGTGATAGTGAAAATTATGATGTCGAGCAAAGAGCAAAAGACATAATTGATAATCTTTTGCCGCCGAAATCTAGAAAGATTTATTTAAAAACCTATGAAAGTTTTATGGACTGGAGGAATAAACGCAAATTTGATTGCATTGCTAAAACGATTGTCTAGTGGACATAAAAGAAAAAAGTCGAAAGTTTTTACGTCTGAGGACGTAGAAACGTTTTTAAATAACGCTCCTAATGAAAAATATTTAGCAACCAAGGTATGTTTATGTACAATTTTAACACTTTTATTATTCAATTAAAAGCAACAAGTACGTTATGTATATTTTTAACAAAAACTTATTTACAGGTCGCCTTGATTTTCGGCATAAGTGGCGCATGCAGAGGGATGGAACTGGTGAACATTACTCTGGCACATGTCGAAAACGACACTAAATTACAGGCTGTAAATTTGCCTAATACGAAGACAAATAAACAGCGAAAATTCGTAATATCTGGAGAGTAATTGAAAATAGTTAAAGCTTAAAAGACATGGTGGTTGGAGGTCGGACCAAGTAGCTGAAGGGTACATTGAAGAGTCCATACAAAATAAGTACAATATCACCCAGCAAATTACATCAGGCATTAACATAACTTCACAAAATGAGCCACGTCCGTCTACATCGCATGATATGTCACATGAATTCCAGCAGTCGAATAATCGAAATGAGATCTGTGACGAAAAGTCTGAAATTTTGCCGACATCTCCGACTTTTAACACAACAGCTGACATTAGACTTCTCACAAAATTCCCAAATACAAGCTACGAGTACGCGTGTCAATATTTCCGGACCGACCATAATTTACAATATTAAAAATAATTCAAATTGTACATTTAACTTTTTATTTTTTATTTTTTGAATAAATCTTTTTGTACTAAATTGACTATTTTTTTCTCGCAATTGAAGTGAAAAATAGAGTTTTCACCTCGAGACTAAAAGCCAATATAAACCCTCGGATAAATAGACACCCTCGCTGTCGCTCGGGTGGCTAACCACCTCGGGTATATATTGGCTTAGTTTAGTCCCTCGATAAAAAATATACTATTCCAGGTTCTCAAATTACCTACGTACTAAATTTGAATACTATCGGCTGAGTAGTTTACGTGTTGAATTTGATAGATCGGATAACTAAATACTTACTATCTCTCCAGAGTCTATTTTTCTACAAAGATATACTGGCCTTTCAGACAGTTGACAAAAAACGTCACGTAATTCAAAGGATCGTTGAAAAAACTTGAATGATAGATCTCGCAATACCGCCCACCGGTACACCTCAGAAGTTCAAAGCATGAACCGCGTCTAATTGCCTTGATCCTTATATACTCCTTATACAGCGTTACACTTCATCCATATCCCGGGAATCCAGGCATAACTTCGCGTATTATCGCATCCTGTTCTGTTGATACTAACCAATCCAATACGTACCGTAGACGTCGGACACAAGAGTCAGGATTCTTCGTACCGGTGGTTAATACGAGGTCATAAGTCAAGACTGTCCAATGAGTCAGCACTATAAACATGTGGGGCACTTTTTACGGCCATGCATCAGACGGATCGAGGCACAAAAAGGTTTTATTGTTACGTCACGTTAGCCCTAGCTAAACGATGCTTTATATCTATTTTGTACCTCGATGTAATAATGACGGTAAAAAGGTTCCAAACTGTTGGAATGGAGGGCATTATTTTAAGAGAATTGTTAAGTCGATGTAATTCCGAGTTGAGAATCCCGCGTTCGTTTAAATGTGAAAGCGCTCGCTCTTGAGACAGTGGTATCCTAAAAATCTCTATCGAAAGAGTTCCTACGGACGTTTTTTTGCGAAATTCGCCGACGTTTTACCGGTCTGATGAGAACGCAGTCTGAATCACCCCTTAGAAAAAATAAACGTCCGCCAGCGATATCAATTAAATTCCGCCGGTGTAAATGTGGAATGTAAATAAAACTACGAATGTTCTCGCTAAAGTGGGCGTTGATGAAGGAATGGAATAGAACGCTAATGGTTTTGAGGTAGAATATAATATTATTTGACAAGAGCTTTTTGAATCCAGTAATAAGGTAAGGTAAATCAAAAATATAACTAAGAACAAAGTTTCCTAATAAATGTAAGTTAACAACTCCTGTGCCTGAACTAGGAAATCCTGTGTTTCAGGTTATGAGAGCTAAACAAATGGCTATTAAATAACTAAATAATCACCAGGGAAAAATAAACACGTAATATTTTGCTATTGATGAAACCGGCGCACGAATTTCAGTAGATTTCTTCATTTTAATTTTATTGGGTCAATATTTTTTATACAACGACAAAGGTAAGCTTTTCCTTAAATAATTCGAAGATTAGAAAATAACATTTAAATTTAATTAGTCCTACTAAACTAATATATTATCACATCATATTCTAAATCAGTTAGTAATCAGTGAACTTAATGTCAATAAGAAACAGTTCCTCGTGCAGTGTCAAATTCTCGAATTTGTTCCGCGGAGTTGCCGCGCCCTAGCCCGAGTTCAGAGACCTCGCCGATAAAGATTCAATAACCTCTGATAGAGACTATCGTTTTATGCAAATAGCCGACAACCAGTAACAGCAAATAAAAGATAAAAGTGACAACAAAACCGATAAATGTAAAGCTACGGTTTGGAGTGGTTTCGAATATCACTGATACATACCACATAATTATTATGGTAAGTAGCTAAGTAGATATAGAACGCTAAAGTAAGGAAAAGAAGAATAGCACTTTGATTTTATGCCTTGCAATTATGATCCGGTGATGGAACACTGTTTTTTTTTTTTTTACTACGAACTGACCAGTGATTGACCTCTATCTCACTTGGTGGAAGGTGCAGATGAGGCCAAAGGTGTAACTCACTGGTTCAGTAATAGCCTATTCACTCTAGCCTTGAAGAGCCCTTTTTTTTTTAACGTGTGGAAAATGCGCCTTATGCATCTCCGCGCTCGGGGCAGCATACGAACGGAGGTATGACGGGCTCTCCATCTCGCCGCTGCCTTCCCTATGGAAGGAGGGGAGAGGCCTACCGTCTAAAAACACACACGTTCCCTCCAGGCCTTGAACTGCGGGCGTTGCGGGCGCACACGGTGACCACCGCAACAGCCTTGAAGAGCCCTAGGTTGTATCTGTCCGTGCACAGATGTGTGTGTGGTTGTGTCAAGTGCATTCTTTAAAATTTTAAATGATTTTTTAAAAGGATAATCCGTACCAGTGGGCGTCTACACTGTGTTCCCTGAACGTTAAAATATGGCCGTCTCCAAATCAAAGGGGAATAAGCATTTACTAGGCAATCGTATTCCACTCTAGGTCACATGTCATCTTCGCTTATTATCAGGTGTTATTGTGATCTAACGCATACCTATTATACATAAATAATTCACGCCTTTATCCCCTAGGTAGAGAGAGCCTAAGGTAATAAGGCTTAAAGGCCACGTTTAGTATAACTGCGGGCGTATAGGTGGAAAGGGGAATCAAAATAGTGATATGTAAAGTGATTCCCAAGAATTGCGCCCATCCCTTTGATGGCGAAGAGAAGCAACTGGTACATTCTATGTTTTTTCTTTGGTTCCCGACCAGCATAGAAGATGCCTATAATGCTTTGTTAAAATACGGTGTCTCGTCACTTACTTTCAGTCTGATGATTAAGATTCATGTTTATAGGTAATTGGTATTAGGTGATTAAGGTTCATTTTGTCGGTCCCTCGTTTAATGCTCCTCTCATCTACTCAAAGGTTAACTGGTAGAGATCCCTTATAGGGATAAGTTCGCCTTTGTGCATGTATTAATGTTATTTTTATTTTTTTGTAAATTGTATCTGTTTCTTTATATTTGTACAATAAAGCATTTACTTACTTACTTACTTACTTATAGGTCAATGAACTCCGGCTTATTTAGTTTCGGCGACAAAACCTAAAGATCGTTTTACACGCAAAGCCTTAACGATATCTTGAGCGGCCTCAAGGCTTAAAGTACTCGTAGCCAATACATTATTAATCACAACCCTGAATGCTAAAGGCGGTCAAGCAACCGCAAGATGATATGTAATAATAATAACCGATAGAAATAGATTTCAAAATGAATATATAACGCAAGACTTGGGATATATTGTTCTTTGTTTCTGTATTGTTTTGTACTGATTTGTGGTGTTCAATAAAGAGTATTTTGTATTGTATTGTATTGTACTTTTCTTCTTCTTCTTTTTTAATATGGCCCCATCGATAGATGCGATGATTTCGCCAATTTCAAAGTAATAAACACAGTACTATTCAAAAATCTTTTGACAAAAATATCGGCAAAGTTGTACGGTAGAACACGGTCAAGACTATCGGGCTCTTATATAGCCAACGGATAATGATATCCCTCAGAATCTGCCAGGAAATCATTAACCGATGCCCAAGGTGCACCGGAACAAGCACTGCTCTTCACCCCGGACGGATCCAAAAACGAACCGCAGCTCTTGCGGAGGTACACAGATTCGTACCCCAACTACCTAATCTGATATCTTACTTTTACAGTGCATATCTGTTATAGTCTTGACGCTGTCTAGACAAAGATAGCATTATACGGTGAGGCGCCTGCGCTTGTAGATTGGAACCAGATCACACAATTATAGTGATTATAACGGATGTGTTGTGCCAAGCCGATGGCTGCACTAACCGGGCTCAAGTATCTTAACATATGGGACACTTGACGCAGGTCGAGGTTATTATACTATAAATACTTATATGTGTTGTATATGACTGGCATGCTTTGCGTACCTATGTCGTTTATCTATGAAGTTTACCGGAATAGCTGAAAATATCACTGCAATACGATGACTGAAGTCTGTTGTGTTGGCACAGGTTAATAATTATTTTAAAAAACTTGATGAAAACCGTTGTAGTAGTTTAAAAGATTTAAGCGTACATACAAACGGTAGGTAGCTATGTTTTAATGGCTTATCGCTATCCCGCGGGAACTATTCAATTTTCGGGGATAAAAACTGTTCTATGTGTCCCCGGGACTGAAACCATGTTTATACCAAATCTTGAACTACGTTAGTTCAGCGGTTTAGAAAGCGTAAAGACAGACAGACGCTTTCGCATTTATAATACCTATTATTATGGGAGTATACAAGATACAGTCGACTGAAAACATTTTAAATATAAAGCTACCACAAACACAGACATCATAATACAATTCATGGGATTAATCAAGTATTAATACGTCGTATTTTCGTCCAATAGTTTCGAATACGCATTCGAGATTGCTGGGGGGCTACTCTGAAATTTGATTTTAGAAGTCCGTGTCGTACCGTCACTCTCACTCTCAAATTAATGACTGTTGGTATGAACGGAACGGCACCAAACGAACTTCTAAATCGAATTTCATAGGATGAGGCTTGGCGAACCGAGCGTAAAACTAGCCCTGCATTGATTTGAAAACGTTCGACGATTTCCCGACGTATTAATACGCGATTAATCTGATTATTGCATTTTTTTTTAATAAATTTTATAATTTAATTGCAATAGATACAATACATCATGATTAATCTAAAAGTTAACTAAATATACAAAACTTAAAACTAAATAAACCTAACTATAAAAAGAAAACACCATCTAAAAGGCCCTCCTACGGCATAGACCCCAACACACTGGCGGCATTACCTCTCTGTACAGCCAGAGAATTAGTTAGTTAATTAACATTTTTTTTAAATCTAAAACTTATTTCAATATCCGCTTTAAAAAGTTATGTTCGTAAAATAGTCTCCTTATCTCCTTAGATATTGTGTGTGTACTCTTATTGTATTTTGTATGTATGCATGTGTGTAATGATATTTAGTAGTATTTTATGTTTTGTTTATTGTACTTAGATATGTACGCTCTATTGTGGCTTTCACTATCTGGAATTTTAAACTCTCATTTTGTCGGTCCCTCGTTTAATGCTCCTCTCATCTACTCAAAGGTTAACTGGTAGAGATCCCTTATAGGGATAAGTTCGCCTTTGTGCATGTATTAATGTTATTTTTTTGTAAATTGTATCTTTATATTTGTACAATAAAGCATTTACTTACTTACTTACTTACTTAGTCTCCATAGTCCGTGTTCTTCTCAGAAAACCAAGGTCTCCTCACGCGGCGAAACAGTATTTGAGTTACAGACAGAGTAAACAAAATATTTGTACTTGACTTTGAACTTTTATTCCATTTCCACATGCCTCTGAACTTTACTAATTAATAAATCAAAGGATTCAAGTGGAATCTCGATCCAGGTAAACAACCTCTTCTTTATTAACATGGCTCAATTTAATCAAAGTGAGTAATTTAACTTTGCAAATTAGCGCATACGCCGATAAACCGCATAATTTAAAACGTTTTGTTGTGAAATTAATTAAGGTATTGTTGTCCTTTAAATTTAAATTAGTTCGTTGCGGTCGCTGAATCGAAGGGAGTTCTAAAAATTTGACTTCGGGGCTTCGTCACGATGTCGCTTAACAGGCATGCCTCGTTCATTTGTTTATCTCTTTTTTCATTATATGCTAGGCTTTCTTATCGTACCTTTTTTTTTACTACGAACTGGTCAGTGATTGACCTCTATCTCACTCGGTGGAAGGTCAAGATGAGGCCAAAGGTGTAACTCACTGGTTCAGTAATAGCTTATTCACTCTAGCCTTGAAGAGCCCTAGGTTGTATCTGGTGGGTACCTCTTGCCTAATTTTAAAATTATGAGTTTCATCGTCGCCGCCTCGATGAAGGGCTTTCTACAACAGTGCGGTTCCTGCGGCATTTCCTGCCACGTGCCGTCAGGTTGTGGAATCGACTCCCGTCAGCGGTGTTCCTAACTGATCATGACATCGGGGCCTTCGAATTAAGAGTAAACTGTTCCCTTTAAGACCGGCAACTTTCCTGGGGTTACTGGATCTCATGGGTGGCGGTGATCGCTTACCATCAGGTGGCCTTGCTTGGCCGCTTGCTCTTTCTTCTCCTACTTTGAATAAAGAATGGGTTTTAAGTACTACTAGTATATTCCATTAAAAAAGAAATAAAATATGGTTTCAATGAAGAGTCATAAAAGGGGACCTTTTACTTTCATTTCACTGCTAATTAAGTTTTGCGGGAATTTAATTGACCTAGTTATTAAACAATAATCGTTTCAATGATATCATTTTTATCAAACTTCTAAAAATAAAGCGTGTATTGTAAACATGAAAGCATTTCAAGTAACAAATAAATCTCACGACAGAGAATAAGTGGATAATACAAGTCCAAGCTCGGCTAAATTTCATGAAAATGCGATAAGAAAAATATTCATAAAAACATAACGCTGACCTGCTAAGGTTTTAATATGCATATAACGACGCTGCGCCGTCAACAAGGTAACTTTATAAAGTGAAAAATAAAATATTCACGACACTCTCGATTGGGTAGACGCGAGTGTACATCTAAAACTCTTATGAAATGGAATCAAAAATCTTAGTGAAAGCTATGCCTTAAGGAATTTCCTCACTTCCATTAAATTATACGACACGACTGCCGTGATTAATAAGCATCCATTCAAATTACATTTCTTTTTAAACAGGAAAAGCCGTATACAGTTTACAAGAAATAACACCTAGGAACAAAAAATTTTTACCTTGCTACTCCGCTACTCACGTGCAAGATAACCAAGCCTGTGTGAAATATATATGTTTTTCATGCAAACCCTCCCTCCACTGCTGCCAATAAAACACATATAAATCCCACAAACTTAATTATCCCTTACACCACACAAACACTGACGCGTTTCGATCCCTCTACGGGATCATTATCAAAGTTTAATGAACACAACTGTTACACATGCAAACCAACGTCGTACTGATCTGAAACCGTATTTATAAGCATAATGTCCCTTCATTCATATTTGTTTGTTGTTGTTGTTGTGTTTTGTGGGATTTATATGTGTTTTATTGGCAGCAGTGGAGGGAGGGTTTGCATGAAAAACATATATATTTCACACAGGCTTGGTTATCTTGCACGTGAGTAGCGGAGTAGTAAGGTAAAAATTTTTTGTTCATTGAAATGGACCTCCGCAAAGTAACGCCTGATTCAATAAAATATAACACCTAGGAACTAAATACTGTACTGAGAATATAAATTCGCGTTCACTGTTACAAGACACCCCAAACATCTCATGACCTGAGCGCGCTCTTACAAAATCCCCATTATATATTCAATTCGCGAAACGAACAGCGCATAAATCTAGAAAGGCATTCGTAAATCAAACTTTTTGTCTCCAAATCTATAATTCACGAGTTTCGGCGACACTCTTCCGAGTGCTTTTTTGACCTTTAAGTAGATCCAGTGATGATTCAAGACGTGACAGATGGATCGTGCGCATACTTCTCATTACTTTTAAGACGACGGCGTTAAGAACTTGATGGTTTATGTGAAAGGTAGAACACAATTGAAATTAAATCTTGACAGGATATCGCTGCTAAATGAAAGCAAAGTAAAGTCTCGAGAAGATGTGAGTGTGATACGTCCAAAGTTGAGTGTACAAACAAAAAAATTATAAATTAGAACTTACATTATTATGCTATAAGATTTGCTACTGTAATAACTTGTAATTATATTGATTCTCACAAATTTTCACGATTAAGGGAATCAATTAAAAAAATAAATTTTGACATATCTTCTCCACGGCTTAGTGGTTTTTACAAAACAAACCTCAGTTCCAGCCCCAAAAATCCCATTAGGATAATCGAGAGAAACGCGGCTAAGCAGAAAATTAGTGAAGGTATGAAGTCCATAAAAAGGTATTTTATGTGGAGATTATGAGATTTAAAAGAATCTTTTTACATCGTTTTGAAAATCAAAGTCGCGAACATTCGGGAGGGGTGCGGAGATTTATGTTACGTAGCGCTAATGTCAAATTGTCGGGTCGCCGGCAAAACGATCGCTCGCAGCTCTGCTACAAGTACGGACCAAGTAATTTCCTTTTCACATTTCATTGATATAATCCTTTTTCCGTATTTTTTTATATACAAGCACGTAGTTTTTCACAAGCGAGTTACTGCATACTAAAATTTCATTACTGTGAAAATATTTATATTTTTTTATTGATGACTTATGAAATCGAATAATCGAACATTTACTGGGACGGTATTCTTTCTTTATTAGTGATCGCAAAATTCTGTTGCAATGAGCATTCCATCGTTAACTTAATAGAAATAAAAGAAGTTTGAAGGGCATACAAATTCACACGCTTAATTTTAAAAACCGTCACCTACGTATTACATACGTATACGTATACGTTATATATAGCTTTAGGTCAAACAAAAAGTAGAATAAGGCGCCTTAAAAAACTTTGGCGTATTATATCAGTTTCATTTCGGATAAAGGGAACTACCTGCCACTGGAAGGGCTTTGCAAGATTGAATGATTTATTCCCGACGTACGACGATATTGGAAGGGCGTATTTTTATTTGTCGTAAAGGAATTTATGAGTGCGTTCGTTCCCTGCCCAGAGTACCTGCCCATCGCTCGATCTCGATGGCCTATAAACCCAATCTTTATATTGTGCGAACGCTTTCCTTTTCAAAGCGACTGTGTAAGGTGTTTTCAATTTCGTCGTGAAAAATAAGTAGACACGACGGAAATTTAATAACGAGACGAGCTCTTGATACGAGAAATTGAAAATTAACAGGCGCCAGTTGCCGCTTGGCATTATATTAGTTCCCTTATAGACAATTGTCGAGTTTACAGCAAATGTTCCAGTATTACAGTGGATATTTCTGATTTTATGGAAATATTTCTCATTTTTAGTAACAAGGCAAGAAAAATGTTGTACAAAAATAATCAAAGCATGTATCTGTACATTTCGCGTGTTTTTAAAAGGTATATTGGGATATATTTTAATTTATACCTGGAAAAAGAGTTGCTGCATAAAACTCGCGTTCATTCATTTACCACGGTAGCAAATAATTTCACCAACCAAAATTTTACTTAAGCATAAATAACTTCATAAACTCATTATTATCAGACTTTCTATTATCTGCCAATTCGTACACTTGAAATAGAAATCGCATAGTAGCTTACGAGTACCAACGTTAGATTAGGTTAGTTTCATGGCTTTTTCAAAAACCTTAATTAACCACGGATAATAATGAAGAGTTGGTGAAATTAAAGAATTTGCAATACGTTTTAAGCTATTTTCCGCACATTGAATTGGGTTTAATAGCGTGACTTAACATTAATGAAATTGCATTCCACCTTGTAGCTTGCATTAGGACTTTCTAAAAAAACTTTAAATTAATTAATCCCCTACCAGAGCTCAGCGTTTCTAACTGGAGCAAGATTGTTCTAGCAATCCTTTTGTGAGCTGGCACCAGCTTGATAAATTACCTAGTAGAAAATTAAAATTCGCAGCTTAACATTCTACCGAACCAGTTTAGTTTTTGTTGTTTCGCAGTCCGACCTTTTAACTGTACTGTTGTCCAATGGTTGGCTGGCTTTGTGAATTTGTCTCTTTATCGTTTTCAAACGCTAATTGGGTGCTTTTGATCATGACACTTCGGATGTTTGCTCGTATTTCACTTCGCATACCAAATGCTAGTATAACACACAGAACGCCAATTAAGGATTGTCCTGTTTGAGCTAGACGAGACCTGAGAACAAAGCTTACCTACTTCATTTTTATATTGCATTAGATGTTGCCCGCGCCTTCTTCCCCATTCCTGATTTTCTTCATGTTTTCTTACCGTTAAAACTTTCGTGGACTTGCACAAATGTTTCAAAACTAAAATTATTCAAATCGGTACAGCCATTCACGAGTTTTAGCGAGACAAACGAACAGCAATTCATCTTTATATACGTACACTAACGGCTGCCCGCGGCTTCGCCTCCGTTTTAGTCTTTTTCTTTTATATAAACCTTTTCCTGGCAATAAAGAACACAACAAAAAAGCATTATCAAATTTGGTGCAGTCGATCGGAAGTTATACGCGTACATACATTTCGTTGATTCATTTTTATTTATATAGATAAGTAAAAATGCTATTGTTATTCGAGAAGATTAACAATAAAAAAGCAATGGGGATGCTACAATAGGAAACAAAAGAACGCGTTCCTTAAATACTCGGCTTTCAGCTCGAAACTCATTAAATAAATTTTCTAAAATTGCCAGCGCCACAGTAAATCCGACTAAGTACAGCTAGCTGCAAAAGTTACTACATTTCTATATAGAGAGGGAAACAGGATACATTCGGGTGGTGACTGTACGTCATCATTACGATCAAGTGTTATTTTATTAGGGAAGTTATCTCGTAATAAAAAAAATAGATTAAATTATGAATTAATCCAAATTGCTTCTCATTTCCACTGTTTAACCAGGACTTCAGTACGTAGATCACAGAGTATTACTAAACTTAATCTAGCTTAATATGTCTCATTTGAGTCAGATATGAAATTTAATACTGAACGGCTACCCTACCACAACATCCCGCCAGCCCGCCAATTGCCTTGTCGCTATGTTGTTTTAACTTTGCGAGCCAGCCGAATGGGATATCCGAGAATGGAATGTACTGAGCGACAAATGACAAACGACTTATCAAACGTCCATAACGGCTAGCGCAGATGCCATTTTCTCAGTCATCACTCACCGAGTTGTCAGATATGATTTTCGTGACGAAAAAGTTAAAAAGAATAACGATTACAGAAGATTTACGAATTACGAATACTCCTATAATTACTGATGAGCTAAGTATATTTTTACGCACGCCGTAATTCATGATATCTATCCTCTTCGTGACTTAGCAACATAGTGCACGCAACATAATCAATAATATTGGTTTCTATCGTCTAATGATACTCTTAACAAGAACATTACCTACCTAGTTAAAATATGTACAACATTAGTAGCGACATATTTACGACTCAAATGTGCCGATGACACATTCGAAAGTTGACACGCTTGCTCGGTTCTCGTACATCACCGTACTTACGACATCTATTTAAATATAGGTCCGTGGCATGGTAAATTTTATAAGCTGAAAAACTTCATGCATCGAATTAGAAATTTTCAGAACGGAATTAGGTTGATGGACGTAAAAAACGGACGCCGGCTTACCATTTTTGCCGTAATTCGAGACACTTTTTTAATTTCCCCCCGTGTGCATTAATTGCATTTTTTTCACATTAGCTCGCAATCCATTACAACCGCCACAGAATCAATTAAGTTACCGCCGCCATTACGGAGCGAGTAAAAACAACAAATTTGACTCCAGTGCAATATTGTTAAGTGCATCATTTACCACACTGCACGGTTGACGTCACATGCGTCACTTTGCTGCACACAAATTTACATGCTACACATCAGTGCTACCTATTCACAACACAACAAAACTTGGAGTCGCCTGGCTTCGCTGTTGTAACGGAATATGTCATCAATCATTTGCGAAAGTGTCCGTGAACAAGCAAAACTATTTATGTGAGTGCTTTAGTAAAATTAATTACTGTTGTCTAAACAAATATAGCGGAAGAGGGTGTTAAGTTTTGTGAATAGTGAACGAAGGTAGAACGAGAAACGGAATTGTATTTGAACGAGTTGGTGACGGGGCGATATTTGCGTGGAACTCGATCGTTGACTAAGATCTTAGTCTTCAGTTTAATGTTCACTTGGTGTTGCGTGTTCGCGTTGCGCTATTGGCATCTTTGTCGCATACGCTAAAAACAATATAGTGCATCCCCTTCACTCACGCAAATATTTGGATAAATACGCCAAGTGAAGTGCCAGCCTTAGATGAATAGTTAATGACACAAAGTTAAAATTTTGCGCTTGTTCCCCGTACATAACTATTTTACATAACCTTCTTTCTAAATTAAACCAAACATGTTTGCGGCTTAGGGTGGGCTAAGGGCCACCCCCGCTGCACCTAAACCTAAATGAATCCAAATTAATCATTCTACATTGGTTTTACCAGTGCCGGTTATGTAACTTGGTTATGTACGGGAAACAAGCTAAATTTTACCGTGTCAAAAATTCTGTTGGTTTAAGTATTTGACTTAATCAGTTTCACACAATACACTGTTTAAGCTTGTGTAAAACTTACCGCCACTGGTGCGACTGGCTGGTTTAGGCAAATCAACTTTGGAAGACGTTCAAACGTCTTTATGGCACGCAAGGTAGGTAGGTCACTTTGCGTCGTCCATTTAAATACAGGTCCGTGTTCTATATTACCTCTTCATCACATTGTTCACGTTCATCATCACCTCCAGCATATATACCTACTGTTCACATTACAGCAGTTTATTCGTTTTGGCGCAGTCTCATAGTAAAGTATGTATATATGTATGTATTTAACAATAAATTGAACTTGATTTGGATCAAATATACATAGTTATAATACTAAAAATTATACAAAAATAACACCCCTCCCATCACACCGTAGTTTTAAAATATCATTTCCAGCCAGTTACAAATTGTAAAGAGAGTGCTTTACGATGTCTGATTCTATCAAAATGACATCAAGTGTCACACTATGATTTACAAACACGTGATGTCGCAGGAAAAAACATTAATTAGTAAGAATCATTACGCAAGCCTAATGGCTTTAGAAGATTATTTTAAATTAAAAAAGCCTGTCCGATTGGACGCGGTACCCTCACATTTTTAACAATGATATACGACATGAATAATTTGGTAATGGATGTAATATTAGTATATTTTCGGATGCATTTCGTTCATTGAAAAGGACTGACACGCAAACGAAATTTATGTTCATATTTCGATATGAATTCAAGGGCTCCCAGTGTTGCCACCCTTGTACTGTTTGCTATCATAAAAATATTTATATCAGATGGAAGCGGAGTAACGGCCTGACGACCCTTTGTCGAAAACCTTATAACATTATTTTTATTATTCATAAATTCTTTAAAGGCTGTGGGTGAACGCACCTCCATGCATCTACCCATAAACCGATCTGGGAATGGGCAGATACAATATCTGATTGTACACCATCAAACGAAAAAAGACGATTGAAAAATAAAAGAATTGAACTCGAAAGCATATGTGCAATTTGTCGTTTTAATAGGGATATTTTTGTGGAAACGCTATTCGTGGAATAGAGAGTTAAAAAAAAGAAAAGGTAACGAGACTAATATGTACTATCGCAACATGTAGGTAAATTCGAGGACATTAATTTGCTGAGCATACATGGAACACTATTATAGTGAAGAAACGCCTTGTCAAAAAACAAATTTCAATAATATTTTGACGATGACATTTTGCGACAAGGTTCTATCGAGTGTTCATAAGTCTACTTTGTGAATACTTAGATATATTCTTACCCATGTTTAACGATACGTTAAACTGTCTACCCCGTAAGGGATAAAGATGTGATTTATGTATGTATGTACGTATTTTAATGTAGTAACAATATAAATAAAATATACTGCCCAAAACCATCGAAACCAGGAGAAAGCGCATAAAAAAATACTGTAATAAAAACCGTAAGAACAAACAAATCTACGCATAAAGATATCACGAAAGTGCGCAACAAATTTAAATGAAAAAACATATCCGAATAGCATTTAGCCGCCTACGTAAAGCCGGGCGCACACGACACGGTCATCAATCACTAAGGACGTTTATACACGTACGGACGCCACAATGGGACGGGTTTTAAGAGCCTTTGCCGTGGATTGACGGGAGCCAGAAGGTGGTAAGTGAAAAGGGTGGTACACACCAGTTATATTGTCTGAATGGAGCGTATGAAAAGTTTTCGTTGGTCATTTTGGGGCTGATGCGAGGGCAACTGCAAGCTGGCTTTTTAAGAACTTTCAGAAAAAGGTGTTGCCAGAAAATGTAGTTATCACAAAAAAAACTTTACTTTAGTGCTCACTTTGTAATTGAAGCTTCTCACGCTTATTGAGTTTAAAAAAAATAGCAAATATAACAAGTATAAGGGGTTAACTATTGTTATAGTAAGAAAGTTAGTTTTCAACCATTTTGATAGTTCTTCACTTTAGTACTTGGGTAAGTACCGAGAAGATTGGTTCGCTAGGAGAGAAGATTAAAATCACAAGTGGCTATCGAGTCGGGTCAGAAGAGTCAACATAATAACAAAATAATAGACAGAGAGCCAATATTATAAAATACAATAGTGTAAGACTACGACTAAAGGTTAAACAGGAACTCAATTTTTTTTAATGTTGCCATATTCGGTCATTTGCGGAAATCATAAGAAAAATACGAAGTAATTTCATTTAATTTCACTTCATTGTACACAGATTAGTGACAGACAACAATTTGTAAAATTGGAACGCCAGGCAGTCAATTAGAGTAACTGATGGTATTTTTCTTTTTTTGTACGCAGCCATAAATATAAGCGGCCGAAAACACTCCTGCAGTGTTACAGTTGCGAAAAAACGGCATGTTCACTAGACGATACTTTACACGTGATTATTATGATGATTTCTTCAAGATTTGGTTAATTTTATCCAAGAGGCATTCTATAGACCGACCGCTTAAATGAGTCCTCGCCCGCGCGGTGCAGGGGCGCGGGGTGGGACGACAAAGGGGGCCGAGAGAAGTGCGGGCGGCAGACGCACTACCCCCCAACAAAATGTATAATAAAGGGTTATTACATACATACATACAACACAACGTAATTAATGATAGGTAAATTGATTTTAAATGAAGAAAGACACCAAATTAAACCAATAATGTATCACAAGACAGAATTTTGCGCGCGCCGACAAGCGATCTGCTTGTAGTTATTGGTAAGATAAAGAAGTGCCTACGTCATTTATGCACTGCGCTTTATAACTATCTACTTGTCCATACCAAATTTCACATCCATCCAACTACTGATAGAGGTTGAAATTTCTCACTCACAGACACCGCACCGGGACAGGTTAGAAACACTTGAAAATAATAACTAACTTTAAAAATTGTTACCCCCCTCACTCATAAATCGAATATTACAATAATAAAAAATTATCAATTTTACGCCAAAAATGCCTTACCTGATTTTGGAAAAGAGCCGATACTCTTCAAACTGCAGGACCGACTTTTACCGGACATAGCTAAGAACCACAGCAAGGTAACTGCTTTTCGAATGAAAAAACCATACCACAGACAGACACATACACACACACACACAGACATTGAAATTTAACTTATAACACCCCTCTTTTGCCTCAGGGTTTAAAATTACTGCCAACAATTACTCCATTGCAACTTCTGTATTGAGCGGGCTGTACACGGGATAGGCTGTAAATCTCCACTTTTATCTGGAACTATCTACGCGGGTTGTTTCGCGCGGTTTTTCGGTTGGAACAGTTAATCTACATAACGGGTCCCGTAATGGTGAGCCTTCAGATCAGCAGATACCGCTCGATTGCCTGTTCTAGTAATGGGAGCAAAATTATACGCGTCTTCGTACAATGCCTCATTTTTATGGGCTCACATTGATTCGGGGAAACGTTTCATCAAATTTGCTGATGTTGTTCTGTAGTCCATGAATATTTTATTTCTTTAGGTATCTGTTACCAATCTTGAAAAGCAAATGATCGCAAGAGGACTTTCGCAACGAGCGTCACTGATAGCCACAGTCGCGTGATTGACGCGGAGTCAGTGTCGCTGCGCTTGAATGACTTTCTCATTTTATCATCGTACTAGCTTCTGCCCGCGACTTCGTCTGCGTAGAATTATACATAAAAACCTTCCTCTTGAATCACTCTATCTATTTAAAAAAACCGCATCAAAATCCGTAGTGTAGTTTTGAAGATATAAGCATACATAGGGACATGGGGACAGAGAAAGCGACTTTGTTTTATACTATGTAGTGTGATAGTGATGATCAATTTCATTTACCCTTTTGGTGGTGTGCTTCAAACGAATAGATAAACTTCTTACTTTATTTAAATGTTTTCATCTATTTGCAAATTATAGAAAATAAAAGCGGGTAGCAAATTTATTTGCCGCTCTGTTAGCGTCACTGACACCGAATTGCACCAAGTCATTTTAACTAACTATAACCGACGATTTTGACATAATGTTTCAAAGATTTTCAGCAAAAATCGCTGTTTATGGTTCACTTATTGTTAAAGTAACTAACGCTAAAACTTGCTCTAGACCGCTTTTAGCGAACACTCTAGTCTTACGCAATAATCAACATTCGCACAATTCCTCTAATTTATAGGTAAGGCATAATCTTGACCAATCAAACAACATCAATCAATTACAACATACCATTATATCTGCAACAGAAGCAATTATTCCCGTGTCAAATGGACCGCGCTAAGCCAGAACAAACCCTACAACTAATAACGCATTTCGTACGGCAAGCACTTACGCCTAAGCGGCCTTTTCGATTGATTGCTTTAACTGACACACGGACAGACAATGCCGTGAACTTCGCATGTTACTAGTAAGAGAGATAATAATAGAAATTACTGGTCCAATTCCGATTTCACGCCCGGTCTGTGTTATGATTGCAGCAATGTCGGATTGAAATATGTTGTTTTTGGTGTTATTCTGTGACCAATTACCAATTAGTCTACATAATGGTTAATCACTTAAAATAATTCAGGAATTAATTAACTACTTCAACACACGCATTGCCCAGACAATAAGATAAATGGGTTCCTGTATACTAGTTCAAAGTCACAGTGTATACTACGTACTGGTATACTTTTCTTTGTAGATTATTCAGTACGGCTTCTTTAACAGCTCTGAAGTTACGCGAGTGCGAGTTTTGAGTGGAAATGAAACAGCTGCCATAACAGTCCTCAAATTACAGCATGTGAGTGAGACCGAGTCAATCTTAATTTATTTCATAGTGCAACGCCACTTCCGTCCAATGAATCTCTAATTATCTTTTTTTTTACATTACTGTTTTTTTTAAATGGTTAGGTCCAGAGTACCCGAAACCGACGAGCATGTATGAAGAGATCCATGAATGTGGATGAAGCGAAAGAGGTATATCAGGATCGTAGCAAGTGGAACAAAGTAGTCTCTGCCTACCCCTGTAGCCCTGTAGTATGTGTGTATGTTATCACACCTGGTGGAGAGTGGAGATGAAGCCGACGGTGTAGCTCACTGGTATAGTGACAGCCTATTCACTTAGGCCTTGAAGGGCTCTCGGTTGTATCTATCCAACACAGACGATGGGAGCAAATTCCACTCCTTGGCAGTTCGTATTACAATCTTAGCTCGCCACATTAACACCTCGTACGTACACACATTACATATTTACGTACCTGCTTCCCTTATTTATAGAGAGTACGTTAGGAGCAAGCAATAACATGTTGAAAGCAAGAGACACGTGCACGACTGACTTGATATATTCAACGCGTTAGGACAGAATTTGGCAATAACAATGACCCTGAGTTTCTCTTAGGAATCGAAGGAACGAAGTTATTCATTCGAGAACCAAAGTTACCGACATAACTCAGCGAATTAGCAAGCAGAATATATGCCGTAGAATTGATGGGCGTTGGGGCAGACTGGATTTTGAGTGTAGACCGTAGTACAAAGCGTTCTATAGCTTGGTGGGGCGATGAGAGCTGAAGATGCGAGATGTCTATGTCCAGCAGTGAACTAAGACAGGTTGGTGACGATGATGAGGATGATCACCATGATGGTGACTGTGAAGGGGATTTAAATTAAATTTTAATTAAAACCGATATTTAGTTACATGTACGATACTTGTACGCATATATTATGATCGCGCCTAACCTCTAAATGGTCCCAATACCTCTGTCACATTTTAATAGTAAAAACAGACCTAGGGCGGTGAATTCGTAATTGTCCCAGATAGCAGGTGTTTATGCGATCTGGGGCTTTATACCACCCGTTGTTTGTATAAAGTTTTACGTCTTGCCTTGGCCAGGAAGTGAGATTTTCGGCCCGCGAAGCGGGCGTAATATCCCAATTACGGCCAAGGGTGACTAAAATACTGTGGCGAAGCCTGTAGTTTCTTTTATCTCAATTGGTATGGCAGAAACTTTAAAAAGCACCATCTATCGTGCGGTTTTGTAATCCCGCTAATCCATCGCGTGCTCTTTTTGCGCATTTTCACGCGATGGCCAGATAAGCCGAGTTCACATAACACGCGTTTCCCATTATCACCTCCCCGATACGTAATGAGTGGCATAAATTCTGTAAAATGTGGGGACTATATCTACCCTCCATAACTTTAATAAAGCAGGTAGGCTATACGATAAAAGTAGGTCAAAGATTAGCAAATCTGATGAATCCGCGCGTTATAAATCCAACAGCTGCTAGAAAAATACGGAAAATACGGAACAATAAAAAGCAAGTTTTCTTTGACAATCTTTTCAGTACTAGATGCACTAATAAATTTGCCCTTACAATGCAATTAGATTTCTGTTATTAAATTCCTATTATGTCTCGAGTTTAACACGTCTTAATACTCGCATGTATGAAAATTATGTTCCGAAATAGCTACTTTTCAACAATACAATAATAATCTCCACTTTAGCAAACTAATACCAATCTTTTACGCTATTTGCAGGGGGATTAATATCGGAAATATAAATTTAGGACGCTTGCCGTGCAACTTGTTTGTTAAGAGGGTCAGTTGTGCTCACAATGCTCGCAATAATATTATTCATACTTTAGTTGCGGATTATTGCAATGGCTGCTGATAAAATAAAGGGGGTCTGTGAAAAGAAAAGGTAGCGCGCATACTTCGAAAATTGCCGATGCTTTGACTGAGGTTGGTAATACCTTTACACCTTTAGGCGTCAGGTTTTTGGTTGGGATGGAATGAGAAGCTTATGTAAGCCCTACTTATTTACTTGGCTTATTTTGCCTTATGACCCATTGCGACACTTCCATAAGACCACATTCTGTTTATAAGGGCGCATGCTCTATGCTAAGAAAGATGCATATCTTTACAGTGTCATCAAATGCCACCTACTTAATCGCCGTTGAAACTTTCCAGAATAATTCTGAGACATCTTGTATGCGATTATTGTCTAACTCCAACTAGAAAGACTAGACCTATTCTACTAGACATTAGGTATTTCGACTAGATTCCATATCTACAACCTCCACAACACATTACAGGTATAAGGAAAGCCTCAAAAATCCAGGGGTGCGATTTTAATTTAGCTCGAAACGCTCTGCCGACTCATTTAATTGGGAGCCACAGCACTCGCGCACATTTAGCGAGCATTACTCGGAAATCTCAGCTGAATATAAACTTAAACGCCTCTTAATTTTCACGCGGATTCCAACACGGTGGTTATTCTTTGGCGTTCAAATTATGTTTAAAAAAGTTTAGGTTCTCTTTCTTCTAAGGAGTCATCATCTTCAGCCTAATATCGTTCAAATTATTGCTCCGATTTAAAAGAGAAGTGCAACATATTGAATTTATGTAGACTGAGATCGAGTCAAGAGTTGAAAATGGCAGCTGGTCGACTATTCGTTTGTAACTACTGGTAAAGGATATATATTAGTTATCTGGCTTCGCGAGTTCGCAAAATAATTAACGGTTGCCATTTGAATGTGAAAATATATTTTAAAATAAAACTGTCCAAATGATCAATATTAATGAGAATTATTAATATTGACGATCTTTCTGAAATTATGCAGCGCAAATTTAAATCGGTTTGTTTTATTGGTAATATCAATTGATGATTCTGGCTATATTTCATTTATTTCGTCAGAAATCTCATTACGAAACGCATTTGTACCCCAAATAAGGGGTCTCGTGAGCCCCCGATAAGCCCTAATCAAATAGTGGCTATTATTTAGTTATATATGTTAAAGTATATCGCTTCGCACCCCAGTCACTGAGGGTCACTCCCTACCTTAGATAGGGTAGCTAATAAGAATTTTATAAGATGTAGAGCTAGGAAGCGTAGAAAGAAACAAAATATTTAAGAATATTAATGAACGAAAACAGATTACCTTGCTACTCCGCGACTACAAGCGCAAGCTATGTATGTGTGATATTTTTTTTTTAATTCTCTAACCAGACATCTTTCGCTTTTATGTAAATCAACATAACATATTATCTATACATCTAAAACCGACAGACACAGGACGCTAATGCTTTCCTAAAAAGTTTAATCGTAGCCTTTATATATGTAATTGTTGGCGTATTGGCAAATTGTATAATTAATATATCATACATGCTTCTACAGATTAAAAATTTAAATGGCGTTTTTTGTTTCGATACGCATCTAACTTGATAAATACGGGAGATTAAAATGTTTCTGTCTTTAACGCAGTTTTCATTTTCTGTTCTGCTGTACTTTGATTTTTTTATATGTTTATGCTGTCAATCAAAAACTGAATCGACAAAAAACTCAAGTATAATTATTTGGTTTGGAAATGCAACCTTCTTTAGAAGAGAACATTACACAGATTTCATACGAAAACTTTTTTTTTCCGAAAAAGAAAAACTATAATTCCTGATTGAATTATAATCCATCATCAATCAATGTCACTGTTATTGACCAGGAGGCTTTATATCAAATGGCCTACCCAAGTCCGCCAAAATTCCTATCGAAACCTTCAAAGTTAGCGACATTTAACAACATTAACAACATTGTTTCTAATCTGATGCCGGAGTGCGATCACGTCCGTCCGTAACGTCCGTCGACTCGAAAAGCAAACTCCGTAAAACCAGCGTTCAGGGTTGCCAAATGTCTAAATTTTCGATTGTTCCAAGTTTACAGCTAGCGTGGCAAACTTAAGGCTTTGTGGAGCTGCGAGCGCGGGGCCGAAGTAACTTTAGTGAGCGGTTGGCGACGGAAATGTGCGTAAAGCAGAAAGATGCAATTTTCGTGCTAAAAAATTTGAAGAATTATTATAACATGTACTCGTATCTGATTGGTTGATATAAGCTTTGGGGTTGTGAATCCACCAGTAGTTTAGTAAAAAATTCGCATACATTGTCTATTGTAAACAGATCATCTAAGACCGTATTGGCCTTCTGTTTATTAATGAGATTATTAAATCCTTTACTATTATAATATCCATTACTCGCACAGCTCATATTGTCACAGTTCAATTTGTTTCTTACGTACTTACTTCGTAATTTAGCTTCTGTTGCAAGGATGCTTCCTAATCTTTTAACGCCAAAATAAATTATAAAACTGCAAAACCCATACATACACTATGTTTATTCACACGTGCCTTGGCACCCAAACTCAAGCTTCTTGGCAACCCTAAGTCTAGCTAGAGCCTGAGATTGCTGCAACGAATGCATTCAGAAATTCCGTACGACGCGACCACTTCATACCCACTCGCGGTAAGTGCATTTTGTGAACGCGACCATTTTTAAATGAGGATCTTGAATTCCAAATTTGAATTTCGGGGTCGGTTGATAAATTCTAAGTCACTGTTTTGGCTGCGCTCGACTCGCAGTTACATACGAACTTTGACTAGGTTCTGTGAGTGCGGTAGTTTATTTCATTAGTCACTTGGCACAGGAAATGGTGTTTTACATACTTCGTAACCTCAAATAAAAGAGGATTAAGATTTTTGTTCATCTATTTGGGTAATAAATTAACGAGGGCTGATATTTTACTTTTATCTAAACCTTATATCAAGAGAGCTTCAAGAAAACAATGTCATGCTAAACAACTAGTAGTAGCTAGGTACTTTGTTTTATAAGCTGCCTGTTTGTAAATCGACTAACTCATCGGTTTTGAGTCGAGGGATAATTTTACATAATTTTAACCCCCGAATTAGGAACCAACTAATTATTTAGCTCACGAGAGCTTGAATAAAAAAAAATGCTAAACTAGTATGTTTTTACTATAAGGCGTCAGTTAAAAAACATTTTTTTTTATCGAAATAGAAATAAGGTGGCCAGCTCTCGCACGACGTATATCTGCGCCAGTAAACACGAAAAAGGTTGATCGTAATAAAATGGATAAGCAATAAATACAAAAGCGAATTTTAGGGTCCCGCAGCGCTGCCCCCGCGGTTTCGCGGACGCATTAATCAGAGCCCCCGCCCGCATAGTCAGCCTTGACGTATTACGTAATTTTTATCACTGCAGGTTCCGTATGCCTGTTGACTTATATAAATGACCTGATGATGCCAGATATAAGGATATATGGTGCATCATTCTTCAAGGATACCCGCATTCCAACGTCTGTACAGTTCAGCGGATAAGTACGTAACAAAACACTTTTTCTCGTGAATCATGGATGCTTCAATAAAAAGCTTCAAAACACAATTATGGATTGGATGGTGGAGGCTTTTTATGTCTCCGCTGAACGAAGGTTATCATAGTATTGGTGATAGTTGGGTGTGAGTATGAATTAATGTTAGAAGCGAAGGTGGAAGTTCGTGGCTAGTCTTTATGTAAGACGCACATACGTAACTGTTCATACACGTGTAGTTGTCGAGTAGAAGTGCTTTTTGTTCACTTCGAGAATATTAAAAGAACACCTATATTTCATTCTTCATTCATCTTTAGTCTAAATACATCCCAGTGCTGGGTTTAGGTTTTGGAAGTAGTTCCCTCGTAGCGTGGGCCCACTAAGGATTGGGAATTTCACACACATGGTCAAAACATTTTAAATTTAATTTAGCAAAAAAAAAAAAATAGAGGTGACAGTCTAGCCTCGAACCCACAATCCTCTGCATGAAAGGCCACAGGTCACACCACTAGGCTACCACGGCAACCTACATTGAAGTCGTAGAAAAAACAGAGACTTAACAGGATTTAAAACTGTTTCTCTGACCTTGATCTTTATATTCTATTGGAACAATAAAGTTCATCCATATTCATACAAACTAACACTATACTCGTTTCCAACAAATGGTGCGATGCAAACAAAAAATATGAGTAATATGACAGATTGTCCTCTCCCTTCGCTCAACCCACGCACATAAGTGTGATAGGGACATGGCAAGAAAAGTATCGATATTTTACTAAAAAAGTATCGTATTAAAAGTATACCGAATACGTATAAAAGTATAAGACGATACCGCATGGTCCACAGGCATAATAATACGAAAATTAGTAACTAAAACTAGAAACGCTAACTCAGATTATTTATTTTGATCATATTCATTCATTGAACAATATTTTTTTACCTTGCTACTCCGTTACTCCATCAGCGTAGCGTTGGGTAGCGGAGTAGCAAGGTACCTAAACATGTTTTGTTCATTGAAATGGACCTCCGCAAAGTAACGCCTGATTCAATAAAATACTCATTAACATAAAGAAAAAATGGTTAAGTTTAATGGTTACTTTACAGTTGCTATACAATAAAGTCTGACGTGATTGAATAGGTAAATATAATAGAAGCCGCGAGCAATGAAACAAAAGCGATACAGACTCTTATGTAAATTAGTTCGAAGAAAATGTATCGAATCTGAAACAAATCTTAAAATCAGATAATTATTTAATATAATTTGTGGTTCAATAGATTGTTAAGAGCTACATGTTTCGTTCCAGAGAAATATCTATTAATAAAAGCCACTGAGAAAAATTGCTTAAACACGATAAAAACTTATTTAAACCATTTTGACTTAACGAATGCTTACTAATAATTTATTATACATTTTAGTTATTACAATTTTAGGAGCCATTGCAGATACACTTTTCGTAACGCAAGATCAATCAAAAATTATCGATAACAAAAAGTATCGATACTTTTTCCGTCTCTGTAAAGCGTGACGCGTATTATGACAAACGCGCGGTCATCATTCACACAGTGACGTACCTTGGGCTGGAAGCATTGGGGTAGGCAAAGGCACCAAATTGATGGGAGGGGTACTTCAAAACAACATTACGGGCTTTTAAATAATTAAATGTATCGTCCATTCGATAAGGCAATCGTATTGATTTAATTAGGTTTTTTTATACAAGGAAGGAAAACGAGCAGTGGGTCGCCAGATGGTAAGCGAGCACCACCATCCATGGACACCCGTAACACTGGAGGATTTCAGATACGTTGCCAGCCTAGGGGGCTAGGATAGAATACCTAGGTAATTAGGACTTAAACTAAATGTACTCCACAACATAGTGAGTCAAGTCATGCAAAATAGTCACATCGCGCTCTAATTTTTTTTCATTATTGCAGCTAATGTATGTACTGTCCACGGTAAGACAATACTAAATATTACTCACTAAATTACTTTCAAAATAACTAATAAAAGTGACCATTAAACAAAACGCGTAACGAATTTCCAGTCGTTACCCTCTTCAAAAGATCTCTACACAATGATCCTCCACTTCTACCTAAAACCGTCGTAAGTGCCAACAATTTAAACGGCACATGCGCCCATTTGCACCTAGCATCCTCACCACTCAAAGCAACAAGGAGAGCACCTAATATTTTCCGTATTTTCACACAATAGCTAATTTGCCGCCCCCGGTATCGCTAAGAGCGAGAATCGAGGGTGTGGCGTCATTAAACGGCATATGTGCGATTGCCCTTACGGCTGTTGAGGGTTGTTCCCGTGGGGTAACAAAAATCGACATAATTAATGATTTCATACATACACATACACAAATCACGTCTTTATCCCTTACTGGATAGACAGAGCCAAAGGTAAACAAGACCTAAAAGCCACGCTTAGCATGATTGTGGGCGTATAGGTGGAAAGGGGAATCAAAATATATATTTATATATAACATGATTCCTAAGATTTTCGCACACTCCCTCGATGAATTCATAGGCTAGCAGTATCAAGTCTGAAGCTACTAATTATAATAATAATAATAATAATAATATAGCCTTTTTATTCCGAATTCGCTTCAATTTAATTTTTTTTTGTTGTTGTTGTTTTTTTTATTATTATTAAATTGTCGCGTAATTCGGCGTGCCTCATGGCATAGGCCTCCTCCGTGTATTGGAGGGTTTGGGCTATAGTTCCCACGCGCGCCCAGTGCGGATTGGGAACTTAACACACACCATTGAATTTCTTCGCAGATGCGTGCAAGGTTTCCTCACGATGTTTTCCTTCACCGAAAAGCTCATGGCAAATTTCAAATGTAATTTTCGCACATAAATTCCGAAAAACACAGAGGTGCGCGCCCGGGATTTGAACCCACGACGCTCTGCTTGAGAGGCCACAGGTCAAACCACTAGGCTACCACGGCTTTCAAGCTACTAATTAGGAATATTTTATTTTTAATCAAATTTCTTTATAAATTGAGCTTGATAAGGGCCACTTGCAGCAAACAAATAAACTTGCTAAGCGTATTATTATATTTCTCCACAGGTCGAGGCATGATGCCAAGAAACATTTTTGGAAAACCCTAGTTTTGACAATGTTATAAAACGTATGGGCGAAACTTTCTGCCGTCGGGTCTGTATACATACGAAACGTGTCACATGACCAATTAAAACTCATGCTTTTAGCGTCTATTTACACCTAATTTTATGGAGCATTTTCGAATCATAAACAAGAAATTCCAGTAGTTATATCAAACAGTTTGATGATACGACAGACACTCAAAAATAAAGTAAGTATTACACCGTTTGAGCAACGGGTATCCCTCGATTACAAATACGGTTAGGTGACTCGTTTATTCCATACTGGTGAGCGAAAAACGAGTCGCTTTTCACACAACTTTGTATTCAAAGTGACCCTTTTGATCATCAGTATCAGTACATTAAAAGTAACATCCAGAAACTCTATCATTTAACAGCACAGACTAAGTAAACTGAAATCGTAAAATACGTTCCTTTAACAGGAACACCCCTGTAGAATGGCAATCGAGGGGCGTGAACGACCCCCGGGACCCTACAATGAGGTAATATCAAATTGGCAACAGTTCGTAATTGCATTTATAAATATGTCCCCGGGCCGACCTATTGTACGAACTATTCGATACTGATTTAAATTGTAAAATGTATTTGATAGACAAGGAGCCAATAATGGCCGGGATTGAGGCCTCGGGCGGTAATTTTGGATTTACTGTATTTTTATTTAGTTTTATTTTTGAGGCGACAATGGATCGACCTGCCGTTAGGATAGCTGATTGAATATCCAACGGTGTGTAGACCAAGTTTAATGGTCTACATGCCATACAATATCAAATCAGCTGGGTCCTTATTTCAATCACAATGATAATTCGAATAAAGACATATATTCAGGAAAACAAGTATTTTAGGATCTGAAAGATCAACATTTAAAAACATTCCTAAATGGGACATGTTAAACCTTTTCAGTTGGATGTCAAAACTTTCAATACTCATATGTGTAGGTACACGTAACTCCAGTCAGCTCTGGGACGACCGAAATGAACCACTCCAAAACGAATCAATAAGATAAATAATCTTCAATGTTTCAAACACGTACAGTATTCGGAAGATCGGAAAGGTTCTTTATAAAAATACCTGATATCCTCCAATTCGCCAGAGTTCGTCGTCTTACCTGCAATTTAAAAGAAACAGTTTCAATATTTGTAAACGTAAAAACATTCGTAATAAGTAATCGTTTAAATCGCCTTCCTTGAAGGTTCGCTGAACCCGTGAACGAAAAACAGATACGCACCATTAAACTGAGAACATCAAAGTAAATGCGTTTAGATTAGACTTTATTTTAATCTATGATATCAGAAGCAAGTGTTAATTTTGAAAGGGTAATACCACCGTTTATTCCACGTAGCTAGAGATTCTAGAGTTTAAACATGAACATTCAAGAAACGTTGGTATGTAGCTGAGTATTTAATTTAAGATAATATGGGGGACTGAACAATTGGTTACAGAATTTCACCTTCCAAAATTGTGACTATTTGTGACGCAGTCAGCATTTATTTTTGCCAGTTTCAGAGAAGTTATGACTATAACATTATCTGAGAATTATAACTGCCTGGACTTCTTTTGGATTACAACATTCAAGAATCAAATTCTTATACAGCTGTCTTTACTATTTATCACATTCTTTTAAAAAAATATAAAAACATACATACATAAATCACGTCTTTATCCCTTCCGGGGTAGACAGATCCTAAGGTAACAAGACCTGTAGACCACGATTAGCATGATTGTGGGGGGATAGGTGGAAAGGGGAATAAAAATAGTGATGGGATTTCTGAGATTTTCGCCTATTCCCTCGATGGGCTTTTACCATCTGCGCGGGAAGAAAAGCAACTGGTACATTCTATGTTTTTTCTTTACTCCCAAACCAGCATAGAAGACTTAATATTAATATATTGCCAAATATAGGATAATTAACCTTATCATCGTGGAAAAAAAGAATAGGCTACCGTTCTACGCTGCGTTTTCAAAACTAAACGGTGTCTAATTTGAACATAGCAAGATAAAATCCAATCCATTAAACATTGGTGACAAGAAGGATCTTCTTATAAGGTCTTCCAATTTGTCAAAGATGTATATTTGAAATGTTTCTAATAAACGTGCTTCCAGTTTAAATATTTGGCGACTTGCTCCGCGTGTTCAGTAAACGAATGTTTTAATACAATTTCTTATGCCATACCACTTTGAAATATAGTTCAAATATTGAAATTTTGATTCCTAAAGCATATGAAATGAACAGCATTCTTTAGTATCCTACATGAATAACGATTTAATTCTATAAAATTGCTGGAACTGAGCCAGAGTATGCTGCCGAGTCAGGGATAGAAAAACTGTTTGCCTTTTTACTGTACTCTGCTGGACCTGACTCGAGAGGGATGTCGCTCAAGGCTAATTTTTGGGGCTTAAGTTGTTTTACCCTTATGCGATTAATATGGTGTAAAAATGTATATTGTTAACTAGCCGATGAAATTACATGTACATGAGATGTTCTATCTAGGCTGGCAACGCATCTGCAAGTCTTTAGCGTTGCAGGTGTCTTATGGATGGTGGTGATCATGATCACACTTGCTCGTTTTGTACCGCATTTTATATAAAAAAAAGAAAAGCTTTTTTGCTGAAGCTACTCCTTGCATCGGAAATCTAAACTCTTTACAAGATAGGTAACTCGAACTGTCAGATTTATGAGAAGCAATGGTGCGAAAATGCATCCGAAACGAAACTAGAATAACGATCGCACTATTTTAAGTTAAACCTTACATTCGAAGGCACAACTCATGAAACTCGTTTGTAAGTATTGTAAGTGAAAAAAAAAACTCGTGATAAATATTCTGAAACAATGTGTCAACCCTAACAGGATTTTGACGGCCTGCCAAAAAAGTTGCCAGTTTTGGTCCGACAATACTTCAAGACAAGACTGCTTTATTGGCTGCTAATTTACGAAGTTTCTTCGGACAATTAATTTTCAATATCACTTCGGTGAGAATAGCGGAATTTGTGAAGTTTCTATTGATCAATTTCACTGCTTATTACTTTTAAAAACTTGTAAAACAAGGAAACTGCGATTAACGATATTATTTATTGCGATAGGTACTTATATTGCTGGCATGTTTACAATTATTAGTAATAATGTATACAATAGGCATTGAAATAAGACGTTAATCTTATACTTTCATCTAGATGAACACGACTCGCTGATCACACGAGTTTCATAATCAACTGAAATTGAAGAAATTTAATAAACAACGATGTAATCGTGTGATAGTTACCTCGCTGTAATCAGTAAAGCCTTCATATTTGTGAAACTTTTGTGAAACGTAACACGTTAATTGAAGTTTTCGCTCACTTTTACAGCTCTGTTAAATGAAGAAAGCAGAAAGTACCGGCTCATTACACGAATACATGCACTTAGAGCGAGTGTTGGTGCAAATAAAAATTAACACGTTACGATGCGATGTGGCTCAATCATTTTCAAGCACATAAGGTAAAGCGAGCAATAAACAGTTTTACCAATTAGCAACTATAAGGTTTCAGTGCTGTTTGTACATTGTATAAAGCCAATAGGTAATAAGAAAACGTCCAATATGGAAAAATATGGGGAAGCGTTATAGTTCTAGAGCCCACGGCCAAAACCATGTCTCATAGCAATACGGCAAAAACCCTATAAAATCGTTAGATTGTATGATTCTGAACCCGACTAGGTGTGTAGTAACGGTCGAAAGTGTAGCAACAGCGTGGGAGGCCATTTCTGCTGTGTCAAAAAAAAAGGCAGTCGGTATTATAGCAATACGTCTGATAGTGAAAATGTACATAGATTTTATAATTGTATTACGAAAAAGTTTGTTTTCAGACATTTTGCGCGTAGCATATAGCCTGAGCGCATTTTTGAAAATGTCAACAAATTTAGCCGACCTGTATCATAGCAATACGGATATTTTTTTTTTTTACTTTTCGTATTGCTGCCAGGATTACCAAAAACCTGTTTTCAGACACTTTAAGTGTAGCATATACTCCCAAAAACGAAAATAACGTTTCGGAGTCGCCTGGCCGACGCCTCTGTTAAATGTTACGGTTTCGGGTAAATTCTTTGTTAATTATCATCTAATAAATTCAGGGTCGCAACGTATTCATTGGTTTGTAACAGAGAATTCAAGATGCCTCAATACGATTTTTAAATGATATCTGAGTATCGAAAAGTTGTCTGATAGAGAAGGTGCTACACTTAATTTGTCTGATATAAATTTTTTGCACATGTGGACAACTTATTTTATCATGTCCAACAATTTTCAGACATATTGCTATGATACCGATCGGTAAAATTTGTTAACATTTTCAAAACGGTCTCAAAATTTAATGCGTTCACATTTCCGTCTGAAAATTGTTTTGTTCGCATCAAATAACCAAAATTTACTAATAAAAAAGATTTTCAGACGTATTGCTATGAGATATTTTTTTTGTCTCATTTTTAATTTTTTTAAGTGATTTTACGGGTTTGCGCTACACCACTAACGTCTGAAAAATATGTTTCCGGTATCTCAGAACTATCATTCAACTACAGTCTGCAAATCAGACATATTGCTATGATGCAGTTCGGTAAAATTCTTTGACAATTTTGAAAATTCGGTCAGATCAAACGCTACGCGGAAAATGTCTGATATTGGTATTTTCGAGTTCAGGATAATCGTATCTATCGATTTGATGCGGTTTTGGCCGTATTGCTATGAGACAAAAATTTTGGTCGTGGGCTCTCGTACTATTAGGTTTAGGTCCACATAAAATACTGGCTAACATCTGCTGCATTACTGGCTGCTGCGCATCAGTCTCCGATAGCTAAGTCCTATTTCTTTTCCAGAACATTCCCTTCGTTAATTTCTCTCAGAATAATTTATTTGGCGTGGTTTCAACACAGATTGAACATGGTGTATTTTAGGTGGTCACTCTACCATTTACAATCAGCCGACACCAGAATCAAATGCAACGCATCAAATCTAGAAAACTTATAGGCTCTATTTAACATAGGTAAGTTACAGTTTCTTCTTCACAATCGGTCATTTCTTAAACTTCGGGAGACGGAAAAAACAATCAGTCCGCCGCAAGCGTCGTTGGAAGCAAAACGGATTTTCGGATCGTCACAACACTTCTTGCCGGAACGAATCGTTTTGTTTTTGTTCTGCACTGATTGTCGGAATCGTTTAGGATCCGGTGGCTAACGGTATAAGGGACAATAAACCTCCCGCCAAGCAACATGATATCTTTCAAAGGATTTATAGAGCTGTTTGCGTTCAGAAGTGGTCGAATAAAGCGCGGATGTCTACTACACTCGATAAATATGTAGTTGTTTACCAACATAAAACAAGCAGTCGGAAAATACGTATGTTTCTAGAGGTTTCATTTGGAATAACGCATACTCGTGTACAGTATAAATTTTAACAGACTGGTAAAAATTATTCCCGTGTATGAAGGCAGATTAAATTAATTGTTCCAGCATCTGTCGTCAGTAGCGAGACGACAGGATGGCAAAAAACAAAAAGGCAAATAAGGCAAAGTGCGAATTGGAGACGAACAGGAAGGGTTCGGTACTAGAGTCCTTATTTACCTTCGATCAAAAACGCCGTACAACACGTTCTTGTATCACTCTCTTAGATTTTGAAATTATACATTTTATAATGTTGTTATAACGGTGATATCATTCACTATGTGAAATCACTAAGTATCTACGGTTCAAAAAAATCCGCATCAAACTTCGGTAGGTAATGCATATGTGTGAAATATATGAATCATCTCTTATTTTATTTATGCGTTAATAAGTGCTCATAACGTGGGCTCTAGGTCCGTTCACACGTACGGATCCCTAAAAAAGGAAACACGTGTAAAATTAATCATGAATTTCAAACAACACACACGCTCATGTCTAAAATCCGGTGCTTAGCGAACGAGTCATTTTTCGCTCGACTCCAACGTGGTAAGCCTACCTGCCAACAGCTGCCGGGTAATTGAACTTTGTTTGCAATGTCTTTCAATCAAAATAAACTCCCATACGACTCTTAAACGCTTCACCTTTCCGAAGTCTTAGTAGAGTATCTATTAAACGAATTCTTTAGTCTACTCGTGACCACAGGGACTGCATTGTGGCAAGGAGTGTACTATCAAAACCTACACATGGAAGCCCATTTCAAAATTTGGTTATCACGTCTGATAAAGTAGCGGCTTGAATAAGCTTTGTCGCTCTGTTACTTTTCTTTAAAATGCAGTTCTTTTAGAGCCCAGTAAGAAAAGGCAATTTGCTCCTGCTGGCACGTCATTCTTCTAGTTGACGTTAGATACTTATCATGCATTCCATTCTTAAAACAGACGCACACAAGACGTCGCAGGTACTATTAGACCAAAAAACTTTGGCAACGAAAGCGCCTTACAAAAATGAAATAAAACTAAAAGCAGACAAAACTTATAGCTAGTAAATAAACGTTGTACCGTCGGCCGTTCTCGAGGAAGCGGGTTAACGGAGCCATAACCTCGCTCTTACAATCACAGAGTTCCCCGGGGACGGGCAAGAGGTTCCATTTTCAAAATTGCAACTGGATAAAAGCTTTGAGACCCGAAGTGCGGAAGGGCGTAAAGGATGATTAAACGAATTAATTTTAGTTGTTGGAATAAAATGTCAAACGTGTGGAATAGTAAGTCGAGCAAAGCATGTGCGCTATGATTTTCCGAGAGTCTTTTGAATACACTAAGTGCTCAAAAGAGAATAGAGCCACTTGAGTTTCATCGGTAAACAAAAAATAACTATACCTGAATTTCTTATTTAAAGTAAGTTTTATTATACAATAGACACAATGTAAAATAATCTCTACAGAATTTAATGTTTTCAGATGAAATCACTAACATTCTGTGTATTTTTCAGTGATGAAATTCAACTGGTCCTTTTTTCTTTTGAGTAGTATAGGTACTTCGTACGTTTCCTTATTCAGTTTGTATTGTATCTTTTCAGGAGACGCGTTCTTGGTTTTTCCTGAAGCGCCGTTAGATTCAAAAAGCGACTCACGTTACCTCAAAACTGTAAAGCATCTAGGTTTATATTGTTTGACAGTTTGTCATTACCTTGAATATCTTGCACGTGTGAGTAGCGGAGTAGCACGGTAGGTGTTTATTGTTCATTGAAATGGACCTCCGCAAAGTAACGCTTGATTAAAAAATTATTACCTAGAAGATTAAATTAATCTTACACGATAGGAAATTATAACGAAAATATTTAATCGTAACTAGAACAAAAAAGGCTAATAAAGCAAAGTAAAATAAATTAAGCAATAATTCTTAAACACAACAAATTACTTATTTAGGTGAGTCTATTCGTCAGAGTAGACTGATTTGGCTTTAAGCCAGCCAATTCCATTTATTAAGGAACAGGATGAGTTTCGTTTTCGGAGATCTAATGATATACAACAAATGTAATTATTATAAATTTCCATGGATACATCCTACCCATAATTTGTGCACGGTGAAGAAAGCAAGTTAAGACCCACCATACCCCTGGCACTACCCCTGGGGGTAGGGTGGGATTGACCCATACCGCCGTAGTGCTGTAAGCTACGGGTATTAGGTAGGTTAGGTAGCTCCGAAGCCCGAAGGGCAAACCACCCAGGAATAGGAGCCCCGCTCGTCTATTTTTTTTTCATTTTCTCTAAACCCAGCATTACTATGGTGGTATCATTCAGTCCAAGGAGTAGAGCCAGAGGTATGGTGGGTCTGGAGGGAAGAACGCGAAGAATTGAAGATAAAAATAAATAAAAAAATATGCAAGTAGTTCTGAATGCAAGACAGAAATGCATTATAGTCAACAATATCAAAATGAGGCTCTTTTTAGGTGTGAACCTTTTAAGCATTTCCCTTCTACTAACCATTGGATATTTTTGAATTCACCATGTCAGTTAAAATCCACAGAAACTAGAGGATGCCCCTACGTGTCGGTGTAAATGCAGTATAATATAAAAGCGATCACGCAATCTCATACGTTTTGCTCCTCCAATGAGCCGAAATGGCCGCCTGAAATATAAAAGCGCCTTTCCGAATGAGTAAGAAACATCATTAGCCATCGACAGTTTCAAATTCCCCCTATAAAGTCTCGTCCCCGCTATAGAAACAGTTACGGGACAAACGTGATCGCATTAATATCAGTTCGCATCACACGACGCTATAACTATATGATTTAACGGTTCGTCGCAGCAATGCGTCTTGTGGAGATAGGTTTTATTGAAGCTGCAGCCATTCTAAACTGTGGTGCGGAAAAATGAGATGCTGGGGCTTTGACGCGCATGTTTAAGGATTTGCTGGCGATATATCGCACACGATAATAGTCCCGGGCCCTTGCTTCGCGAATCGCGAAGTTTAGTTGGTGGATTGGTGGATTGATATTCTGTAGGTAAATAAATATAATAGATAGTCTGATAGGCCCCCCACGACAAAGAGTGAAAAACGCATGGATGAAATAAACTTTACCATCCAGAACAGTTGCCTACCTATTCAAGAATTTTATGACAAAATAACCTAACCTAAAAATGTAATTTTAGATACAAACTTTTTGGCTGACTGTACTTGCATTTTCATCTGTCCTACATAATGTGAACTAAATTTCAAGTGAATCGGACCAACCGTTGAAGAGTTCCCTCCTGCAGAGACGGTCCTGGCTGGACCACCAGAATTCTACTACCAGATTATTGTATTGTCACCTGACTTACGCATGTATGCAATATTTCAGCTCAATCGGATGAAGATATCTGCTTCAAAATAGAGTTGCAAGATTCCACCCGGACAAACATACTTACATACATTGCAAGTTAATATAAAGGATACGTAGGAAGTGACACTCTCATTGAGCTTCTTTTCTTCATTACGGCAATAGTTGTACTCCAAAAAAATGGCATCCGCACCTTTACAGATTCCTTTGCATATTGAAACGTTTACATTGTTACATTTAAAATGTTGAAACCATCGACGAAAAGGAAAGTTATTTCCTTTATCAGTGCGTAAGTCGAAAGTCGCCTTAAAATCAAGGGTTACCCATTGAATTTCGGGCTTCGGTATCCCTTTACTCGTTTCTGACGGTTTACTGTTTATCCCATACGACTGTTTAAGGCCCGTCACGTCTACCGCGACGGCCGATTGAATCATTTCAACTGTTAACGAATCAAAGAAACATCTGGTCAGCTGACACACATTACGGACTGTCGACAAAAAGTGACATTAGCCCACACGCTTTGATGACAAACCATGAGATGCGGAAGATCATGCTAACTGTATACGGCGTAATCAAGTACGGTGTTATACCTTGTTTTATTTTCTATAAAATTGTGTATATTATATTATATTTGTGTGTCTTGCAAAAAGGAATAAATGTCTTCTTTCTTCTTTCTTTCTTTCTAATCAGAACGAAAATAATAGAACGAAAATTCAATTTCTTTGAAGTATGTTCGGAACTGGCCTTACATGACAAGGCATAGGACATGACGATGTTTTAAGATTAACATAATATTTACCTATTATATTTCTTTGTATGCTTGTACAGTCGCCATCATCTGACGGCATAGGGGCTGCTTAGTTGCTCAAAAATAGTGTCAAGTGCTTGGTCTGATATTTTTGAGCATAGATGACTGTCGTACGTAACGTAATCTTTGGAGCTAATTAATACATTTCACTGATGGGATGTTACGCTATCCCTGAACAACACAATGAGTATGATTATCCCAGGAAAGTATGACACGTCGGAGGGTCGCAAACGAAGTCAGAGGTATTAGGGCTAGATGAAGTAAGACTGGTCCAGCGAACGGGTCTTCCCCTTCTTGGCGCGGTCCTGGCGTAGCCGGGGCCCACGGGGGGCGTTTGTGGTGAAACCATAGTGGCATCACACTGGACTGAGGCAACGCCGGAGTTTTTAGTTTGGGTATACCCCTCCGGGTCCCACATACTCCTAGGCATCCCCGTGCCTCTAGGGCAGCCATAAAGATTCCCTCTCCGTTAAAACAAAAAGGGCTAGATGAAGTGTTTTCCATCCGTATAGGAACAGCATCTAGACGAAAGTTTGACAACTTCAGCGAAACTTCAATACATATTACCCGAAGATTAAAGTTACTCATATATACAAGATGAATTTGACTGACATCATTGCCGCAAAACAGCTTCGCTTGACTTACATTTTTAGAATTTCACGGAAATAAAACCAGAAGATGCGGAGAGTTAATGGTGTACTTCGGTGCTTATAACGTTAGGGATTTATTGCATTTATCTAAAATGCAAATTGCAGCTGCGTCCACGACCTCAAGGATAGGAGAAAATTGCAAATAAGACTGCATAGCTTTATTACTTAGATACGGCTATTTGCCTGCTAAGAGAGTAAGCAATGCTCTTTTAAATAACTTTTGTCAGCGAAACAGGGTTGTCCCAATTTTAAATTACTGACCTTCATATTCTTCATGTAAGTTAAAGTTTGGACTTATTTATTTTAAAAAGTGTTGCACTATGGAAACTTTATATTTGCAAGTTCTTTTTATGAGCAATAAACATTTCATTGGTTTCTAAGGCAATAGTTTGCGGAGGTCCATATTCATTAATTAAATCTACCTTGCTACACCTACTCACTTAGGAGAACTAAGTATTTGCCACGCAAGTATGTCATAAATGAGATAGTGTTAGCAAACTAAATTTAATAGGCCATTAAGTGATTTCAATCTGAAATTTAAGGTATAACCGAGTATCCGTTGGCAATATAAAATGCATGCAAGTATAATCAGGGATATAAAATTGTGGTAATACAATTTTATGATGCGTCAACTGAAGAATAAAAGTCATAAATTGTATCCGGCGCCGCGGTTCGCTGTATCGGAAAATTTATTTTGAAAAATTGCCAACCCTATCTCGGTCCCGTTGTTTCTTTGCTGCGATTGTAAGAAACTTTCATGCCGGAGTCAATGTCGGTGTCCGACATCTGTACGAGTTCCAACTTTTATTTCGCCCTGTTTTACTTCTGCCGTAAAACAAAACATTGCATTGTCATGTTCACCTCTCCCAGACTTTTTGATGTCAGCTTTAAAAGCGGCGAGAACTCATTTTCTTATTACTTTGTCAACTTTTTTCGCTTATTTTTATAACCAACGACAGTTACAGCAACACCTGGTCCACGACAATTCGCAAACGACTGCGCGGCTTTCGCAACTAGGTGTTTAAATAGACATTAGCGCTTTAATTACTTGAAGATGAGGCGCTTGAGTGCACCCGGAAAACTCTGCGAGCAATAAATAACCGCGTAGCGTTTTGTTTTGGCAGTTCATAATAAGAAAACTTCAGCATTTTGCACAGCATTAAAATAACGAGACATCGAAACACCAGCACTTACTTAACTTAAAATAAATGGTAAAAGCATAAATTTAAGACGCGTAAACTTCCTAGCCGCGCCGAAGCCAGTTTATTTAGACTGGTCTCCACAGAAATCGCTTCCAAATACCTATAGGCCATAAAAAGGCGTAGCTTGAAAATATGATGCGAATCGACCTCATAAAATCTCCATGCCAAGCAGCAGGGGCCGACACAATCTTAATCCTTTTAAACCTTTCCCCTAATACAAATAGGGTGCATATTTGATAACATCTTAAATGCGTAGAGCACTATTGGACCCCACTCGAGTCCACTAAGGGTCAAGCGCTGTCATTATCCAAGGCCTCCGAGTAAAAAACTCTTGAGCGAGTTTTCTTTTACATCTATTTTTCACTGGACCTCCGCTAGAAGTGCGAAATCCTCTCTGAACCCTACAAATCCACGGACGTTGCCGAGGGCTTTGTCAAAATGTAAACATGTTAGACGAAATATAACAAAGGGAAGTGTGTTTTCGTACACATAAATAGGAGAGATAAAATAAACTAAGTATACTTCCTCCTGATATTTTTTATATTCCTTACAAAAGGCTTAGTAGATGTGCAGGACCAAACAAAATATTATTACGAATTATTCAGTTAGTTGAAAACATCGATTTCGCACGAGTGATGTCTGACTTTTATTTCCAAAAACGCACTTACGTCGCAATAAAACATCACTATTACGATTAAAATATCACTCGCACTAGCATTAGAACAGTTCCCGATGATAAATAGCACTTGTAAAAACGTAAAAGGCTCATCAATAATGACGACGTTTCTCATCAAGCAAATTGAAGGAAAGGACAAACATGGCCGGTGGAGGCCGCATTAAGAAATTAATATTGGGCCCAGAGTGACACATGGGGATCGTGCGTCGGTCGTGACGGCTCCGTCGGGATGAAATAGTAAAACGTAACTAGTTTCCTGATATCATCACGATATTGCCGCCAAAGTCGTAAAAACCATTCGGAGGAGAGCTAAATGTCAAGCATTTGATAGGCCTTAGTTGGAGTGCTTTTCGCGCGTCAGCGTTCGTAACTTAATTAAATAGCTGATTTGCTAGAGCTACGGACTAAATAATGCATTAGGTACTCCTAAACTGTCACTGTGTGTAGTAATGTTTAACTGGTAGAGATCCCTTGTAAATATAAGATCGCCTTTGGACACATCTTTTTTTTGATAAATGTGTTTGTTTCTTTATTTTTGTACAATAAAGCAAATAAAAAGAACAAAAAAGAATCTAACTCAAATACAATTTTATTCGACATTTGGAGTCCCTTCACCAAGTTTATCTTTAATGCAACATACTGCTGATTACGCTCCAATATCACCTAATCTATCAACAGCATTGTCCTCTTGCCCCAACCTCATACCACCGTCAGTACACTTCACCCGGTTTCCCAACACTTTTCTATCAATACGCTCTTCAAACCCAATGGTCCTGTTGCGCGGATCTCCAAACGCTGCGGAACCTCTATCGGCGTGCGTCTACGGATGATTTATGGCAGCACCAGTAATTGATTGGCGATTGTACTGTCGCCGGGAACACGCTCGTTTGCTTCGGAAAACTCCTCTAGTTGGATTACCGGGAACGTTCGCTGCAAATACCTAAACGTCTTTTGTGGGGCAATGTTGATGTCTTGAAAGAGCAGTTTGAATTTCTATTTCATAATTTTTGGTATTTTATTTAAAAAAAACTTATACTCATTATCATCATCATCCTTAAAGAGAGGTTTCGAAAATAACCATCCAATCGCATGCTGCCGCTCGCGCCTACTATTTATATTAAAACTAAAGAACAAAAGTGACAGCAGGGTATTTCATAATAAACATTCACACACAAATATAATATATTTAGATCATGTCTTTATCCCTTATGGAGTAGACAGAGCCTAGATGGCGTATAGGTGGAAAGGGGAATCAAAATAGTGATGATTTAATGCTAACCGCATCGCTTATAGCATGATTCCTAAAATTTTCGCCCATTCTCCCTATGGGCTTTTACCATCTGCGCGGGAAGAGGCCAGCATAAACTCTTCATAATATAATAATAGCAGACTTCAGACTTAAATTTCTAAACTACACTGAAAATAAGAACACATTAAAAATAAACCGAAAAGCTATGGCCGGGAATCGAACCCGGATCCACGTCATTCCGTGACGCGTGCTCATATACCACCCAGAACAGGTGTCACGTGACCTTGTTACTATGCAAATTTTCAGACTTGTTTTATTTTTATCAGTACAAAAGTTTAGGAAAAATTCGGGGGACCGACCACGTCTCCATCAAGATCAACATAACTTCAGTAAATCATAAGGTTCTCTAATAACACTTAAACAGTTTTGATTTAGAACGCATTCACAATGAAAAAATATAGTCGGCTTCCTTTTTTCCACGTTTGTTCCGGAATTATTACTACTAAGTAATTCATATATTCTTTCCTCTCCCAAAGAAATGTCACTATACGTTGTCCAAATGATTTATAAGGGCCGAAATTGATTGGCTCTGTTAGGGAAACCAAATATTTGTGGACAATAACAAGAGATAGTTGTAAATCAATATTATGGTCTTCAGTAACATTATCTGCAGCCTAGTTTTAGTTTATATCTGTTATTTGAAACAATAGATTCTTGTTTGGAATTATTGGTTCGACGCCTAAGGCTGAGTTACATCGTAGGCAGCTCAAGCAATAAAGATTTTGCTTATGGAAACTGGGACACTCCAAATCTGAACAGTAGTTCGTTTTACAACTTTATTTTAACGTCGCTTTGTATACGTACTTTTGTTTCTTTATTTGCATAAAAATTTGCAAGTTAATATTTAACCAATTCGACTGAATTCAAATTTAGTACATGTAGGGGTAAAAATTATTTTATTCTTTATGTTTAAACACGGTAACGGAAAGTAAACTAACACAGATTCAGTTATGCATCGCACGCATCGATGTGGGAGGGCGATTTTAACGACTTTGATAATGCATTTCTGCTTATTACTGTCGAGGTGACCTAACATGTTTGAATAGAAAAGCAATAATTCATTCCTATGACACCAGCCTGTATTAGCGGTCAATTCGTATATGAGTCTTTTGTTTTAACTGCCCCAGTTTTCCCAATCGATACAATCACTCTTAATTCGGTCAGATGAGATTTTAACAGAGTTGGGGCACTCAGTCTCAGCCATCGGCCATCTTGATCTAACATTCCGGCTGAGTTGACGGCCACATGATACATGACTGTGACAGACTGTAATTGATCGACGATATCTACGTGCCAGCGCTCTCAGGTCAATGAACCATTGATGTGCATAAAGCTTAAGCTGAACATTTATTAACTGCGGCGGCAATGCAGCGAACTTAAAGTAGTGAGTAACCTACTTTAAATTGTTCCCCAAGACAAAAAAGATGGCGTTTTCGGCGCCAGAGGGTACTTGCCAACCAGCGCAAGGTTTGAGGCTTTAAATAAAATTAATGATACTCTTTTTTTTCTTATTCCGAATTCAAACTGTACGAGCGAATAGAAATGAAACGGGCGCATCCGATGTGTATTTTTTGCCGGCCTCGGGTGTTGGGAGAAGCGGCCAACCCGATGCAGGACTAGCTTTTTAGTTTTTACTCCATTTTTAGGGTTCTGCACCGTCCACAAGAGATGCCAACGGGACCCTATTACTAAGGCTCTGGTCCGTTCGTTAGTTTGTCACACGGCCGTATTTTTTATTTACCGTTTTACCAGTGGAGTGGATGGCCGAAAACTTAGGTCTAAGTACCTACCTAAATAAAAAAAAAAGAAACGTATGAGAACCGAACGGGTCCATTTTTGTCATCAGTGGGAAATGTCTAAAATGTGGCTGCCGCTTTTATTTGAATTATATGTAGAGAGTCGTACAATACTCCATTTTCGGTTTTGTCAAACGTAACTGCCGCGTGGCTGGTTTTAAGTCAAACTCAATTTCAAAGTTAGGACGTGCTTATGACAGACAAGGTAGATCGACTGACGTCATCCGCTTAGAAACAGGAGTGCTACTTTGTAATTCGATATTCGAATACGAATCATACCGTCTCTTTCACTTTCCTTTTAATGACAACTAGCGTGAGCGAAACACGATACGAATTTCGAACTTCGGAGTATACCTAAGGCCAGAAACCATATTATCTCATCATAACCACCATACCATAACCATATCTCATGTATCTCAGTGTTTGTCAATTGTATTTTGTCTTGTTTATTTTGCACAATAAAGAGTTTACATACATACATACATACATACATATTGTCGAAAGTGCCGTCGGTCGTAATCGCATTCCCATACTGTTTGATAGAGAAAAATGGAGTTTCGTTTGGAGTTTAGACAATAAATGGCTGCGGGTACGGAACCCTTAGTGTGCGAGCGCGACTCGTTCTTGGCCAGTATTTCAACCGCTTCGTTAAGATGCTTTAAAACTGAACGGACATGGCAAAAACGCTGGTTTATGCATTTTTCGCCGACGGCCATTACGTTGCGCTAAGGCAACAGATTTAACAGCGTCCGTTTCCAATTTCGCCATTACCGACTGTTCAGTTAGTGTGCAGCTAGTTGCAATTAGCTGCGGGGAACTATGCACCGAAGCCAAATCAGAATTGAATTAACTTTGTTCCTCGAAATTTTGTGATTGACTCATTCGATTGACTCAGACTTAAAAAAATGAGTAAGCTAAAACGTGATTGTTTTCGAAATTATTCTGTAAGTTATCACACAAAAAATCTCGAATGCGTTCACGTAAACGCCTCAATTACTATGGGAAAAATTGACAGCGCCACTTGAGGATCGGAACGGCAACAAACTTTTCTCATACCATTTGACATTTAAACGCAAACGCGTTCGAGGCGTATTTTGAAATGGAGAACTACACTAAGCATACTGAAGTTTATAAACGGCGTAGTTTTTTTCATTTATGGCCTATCACAGTATTCTATTGCTGGGCAAAGGCCTCTCCTCTTACCACCACAGTTCCCGCTCTGGTGGAATTAGGCCAGTTCCTTCCTTAAGCGTTCAAATCGCGCCGCAGTAAAAAATTTGGAATTTGTGTAAAACATAATTCGAAATACTTTTACGAAGACACACAAGAGTACTTCAAGCATGCAGAAGCAAAAACTCGGCGGCAGTTAAACCGGGTTAATATCCCATTGTGCGACCCTTTAAAGGCTCTGCAAAACATACATTTGCACAGGATTCCCCAAATTAAAATAAAGGAAATTAGGCCTCCACATATGAAGGGAAACAAGCAATTTCCGCGCGGCTCTTGGCTCTCTACGAACTTTCAACGACAATACACGATCTAACTTTAGTAACATTAAATTGAGATAGTGTGAGGCAAAACTGTTAGCACTTATTCAGAACGTTAGCTGTACCTATATGAGAATAAATATTTTAGAGAAAAATCCAGTCGTACATAAACGCCTATGAATGTTTACTAAGGTACAGGAGGTAGATTTCACACGCGTCGTGGATCCTAGATGTTTTAGGGCCCTTTTGAACTTGTTAAAAGGCAACAGCAATCAGAATTGGTCACCGTTGCATTATTTAAAAGTTCAAGCTTGTGGATATAAACCTGTACAAAGTAACGCCTGGATCAATCAATGGTATCAGTCGCTGTTAAGCAAGTTGATGCAATTTCAACATGTTTCTTCTGTTTCTAAATCCAAAATTAAACGGCACAAGAGATTATTTTCAGAGTAAGCCGATTGACAACGAAGACGCAGCTCGTCCTGCAAATCGCCTGAAGACGGCCTTCTAAAAGTTTCCAAATCATAATCGTGAGTCATGAGTTGAGCCATTGCATATTAAGTGATTATAACCTATGTTTCTATCCTGACTAAGGCACTGATATGCAATATTGCATGGGCGAAGTTAATGTTCAATATTTTGTTGTTACCAACATGATCTGCAGAACTTAACCGCACCGCTTTAACTTGAAACAGGCAAGTTTAATTCATGCCAAAGTTCGCCAATGCACGCCCTGAATATTCGTATAATTTGATACTGCATCGAGTCGTGAATGCAAATAATTTGTAGGTAGTTATCGCATATCGCATCGAGGTGAGCTTTAGAATCTGCGTGAGTCGCATTTGTTTATTCTCTAAATTAAGCGATTGTGTAACGGTGGGTTTAGACCAAACGAGTGAATGCTTATTTTATGTGTATAGAATAAATTTGCCAGAGTGGGGATAGAATGAGCATTGGCTCATTCGGTCTAAACCCACCATTAGAGGTTACTATTTCGGTTCCCGTTTCCACCAGGTCGTTGGTACCATAGGTTACGTCTACTCTATAAGGGATAAAGACATGATTTATTATGTGTTAGATTTTTTTTACCACAAGCGCAAGAAAGATACGCAAAGTAACTTGTAAGAAACCTATCAAATCTAGACATAGTTTAGTTTACATATATGATCTGCTTATTTACAACGATTGAGTCCATGCTTGCTTGCATGCATCTTGCTGCCATGTTCGTTTGCTCGCTGCTTGCATGCACAGTTGCATGTTCGCTTGCTTGCATGCATGCTTACTGGTGTGTTTGCGGAGCCGCGGGATTAAAAGAAAAGAAAGTCAAATTTAAAATTATAAAACTGTGGAGCTTGCCAGCAAAAGCAGGTAACAAATGTTTGTTTCCAATCTAGAGCGCCCGATGGCACACAATAGGTAGCAACAAGTGCAGGTAAATCCCTTGGCACACACATCATTGGTGAATTTCGTTGAGAAAGGAAGTGGTTTAAAACGTTTTGTTTCAGACTTTCTGGCTGGTGCAGTGATCGCACCGAAATAATAGAGAAGTTACCTACACGGTTCTCTATCTTCAAAATATAGTCTTTATTTTTAATGAAAATTCGCATCTCTCTGAAACCGACGCATTATATCGACAATTATTAATCTAACCCCATCCGAAAAATATTAAAATCCAGACGCATTATATACACGCCGAAGCAACAAACGAGAATGAACGAATAACAAGTCCGTGACATTAAAATAAATCTACCAATTAAATTAACAAAGTGCATCGACCCCCAATAAATCAAAAGCCAATTGCGTCCATATAAAATTCAATTTGATTCCCAACTCGAGTGTAAAATGCTCATCAAGCTTCTAAATCATTGCCAGACCGCATTTTGTCCCTCATAGAAACGGAAGAGGATCGATGTAGGAGAATAGGGTGAGTGGGTAAGGGACGGCTGGTAAAGGGAACGTTGAATGACCTCGTTCTCGTCGGGCTCGGCTTTCTTCGGGATTCTTCGGCGGCGCTCGGTTGGACCTTATCGGCCGATCTAGCGCGAGCGGAACCCTAGTTGCAGCGGAATGCTGCCGTTAACTCTTTTAAAACAAAATAATATTCTAACAAGGCTGTTAAGTTGCGTTTTCACTAATCTCCTATAAAATTCTAATTTTTATTTTTATTTGCATTTAGTTCCATTAAAATTAAACATCTACTGAAATTACTTCCGTGTGTAAAAATAAAACTCTTTATTCCGGTGTCTTGTAAAAATTTGTCAACAACCGTCCTTCAGTCCATCAAAAGCTAAAAGCTGTCCCATGACTTAATGAGTCCCGTGTCAATGACCTCGTTACTGACGAATGACGAATGCAGTCAGCCGTTAAAAGAGGTGCCCATTAACATGCCATGGTGGGCCATTAAGCCAAGTGCGCTGTTATTTCATAAATAATCTAAGGCTAAATGAGTTAAGTCAGCTGTTTAGCCGCAAATATCCTGCCTCAAAGCGAAACATCACGGTGGAGATTACGAGTTTTAAATTTTTCATAAAGAAAATATGACGATCGTTGTAAAAAATGTCACCCTATTACACACGAGCCGTTTGCGACATCATTATGTAGGGTTATAAAGTGCATACTATAATGACGTAACTTCTAAGAGTGAAGTTTCTTCTATTAGTTGCAAGTGCATATTCAGCTATATTTATGTACTACATAATAGCTTTTCTCATGGAGTCGCTTCATTAGTGAAGACCTGTCAATAGGTCTTTTTTTCATTTAGCAATATGTATTAAAAAAAACAGTTAACACAATTTTCAGTGATGTAACGTCTTGGTGGTCGGGGAGCAAATAAACAGACGGACAACAAAGTGATCCTATAAGGGTTCCGTTTTTTCCTTTTGAGGTACGGAACCCTAAAAACATAGTATGTTGCTTCTCTTCCCGCGCAGATGGTAAAAGCCCATCGAGAGAATGGGCAACAATCATAGGAATCATGTTATAGGCGATTCGGCTAGCAACCCATGACTATTTTGATTCAATTTTCGATGAAGACGTGATTTGTGTATGTATTTATGTATTCGTCTTACCTACAAATGTAATGCCTTGACCATCAAATTTTACATAAAGAAAAAGAAAGCCTTCTAGTTTCTCTACTGTCTTTTGTTCATACCCCGCTTGTAGCTTTACAATACAATACAATACAATACAATAACTCTTTATTGAACACCACATATAACAACCAAAACAGAAAAAAGGTATACAGAATATTACAAGGTAACAATAGGCGGCCTTATCGCTACAGAGCGATCTCTACCAGGCAACCATAATGGACACTTGCTTGGACTTTACTTGCAATTTGTCTAGTCCATGATAATTAATATCAGAAATTGGGAAAGCCGCGCTAAGCCAAGGACGCCTCCGAAATAATTGAAGTCTTTGTATGTGATTAAAGCTAGAATTGTTTTGCTATGAAGCACAAAAGTTGTTTTGCTATGAAGCACAAAAGTTCACTGATCTAATTAAAGAGGTGTCGATCATGCCTTAATTACTTGTTAATTGAGTCCCGGTATCGTGATGTGCGGAAATTACGTAAGTTAATCACTTGATCGTGTCGTAAATTCGAAGTGGTACCGTTACCGACCCGATGATCGGAAATGATCGTCGTTGTGAACTGGTGATGGAATTTGTGCGATAATTTTGATTAAAATAATTAGTAGACACACAATTACTTTGAACCTACGTAGCTAATTGATCCTAATGCTAACTAACATTATAAAAGCGAATGGGAGTTCGTGAGTTGGAATAAATAGACCTGTCAATGTTTTTCAGGATTATTGAATTCAAAGTGAACCGCGTCAATAGGTACATACATACGTACATATAGCACGTCGTTATCCCTTACGAGGTAAACAGAGCCTAAGGTAACAAAATCTTAAGGCCACGTTTTGCATGATTAACGGCGTATAGGAGAAAAGGGAAATCAAAATAATGCCTATTACATGATTCCTAAGACTTTCGCCCATTCCCTCGATTGGCTTTTACCATCTGCGCGGGTAGAGAAGGCAACTGGTAAATTCTATGTCAAGGCCGCGTCAGGGGTGAGACTAAATTTGAAATAAAAAAATTAAATGAAAAACCTTTGTGGGGGTGTTCAGTCCCAACTTACCGTGGTGGTTGCACCCGTTGAAATATTTCGAAAAAATACGAAAGACTTTGTTACTTTCAACGTGAAACTACTGTGAGACTTGATCATAATTACACATAAACGGATAACTCACGTATAAAAAGTAGAGTGATGCTCGACATGTTTCGGACTATTTCGTAGTCCTTCCTCTCGGAGCGCTCGCCCCGACGGCAGCGAAACGAACACTGCGCGCGAGCGCTCTGTTCGCGCGGCTGCTCGACGCAACTGACAGCGGCGCACAACTACCCTCGTTTTCATCATCATTTTTATTATTGTCAAATGTAGGGCAGCACACAACACTGATCACGTCACTCCGTAAAGGTTCGCTCACACTCACCGTTTGGCCAATATTTAAAACAGTTTTCCAACTCGGGGGCGCTGACCATCCGCTATCCCGGTTGAAATTGGGATACCGACTTATTTCAATGGCTTCGCGTACTTTCCGCGGAATGAAAAACTTAATTATGATTAAATCTCACGGTAGTTTCATGTTGAAAAAGACTTTGTTGTCTAATTTCTACGCATAAAGTTATAAAGCTGTTTATTTAATACCTAGTCAGGGTCTAAGGAGTCCCGGGATAGACAGGAACCCGCGGGTCGCTCTAGGGGCCCGCAAATCTAACCAAATCCAAACCTACGACGGCCGTAAGTACACTTTACGGTTCTAAGCCTGTGGTTAACTACACGAACCGAAGGAAAGATATATATTTTCATAATATTTTGCAAAAAATCAGTGGGTATGTTGAGAAAAATATTGAAAGTAGTCAGAATTTTTTGGTATCCGTGAAGAAACAAGACAGATCCAGATTACCGTACAACGTTGCCGACATTTTGTCACAGGATTATTTAATTATATTTTTGTTACCTTGACATTGGCGAAGTTGTCGTCGCTATAGCGACTTGATACGCCACAAATAAGAAGAAGAAGAAGACAGATCCAATTAGAGTCCAACTAAAACCTCTCTATAGTCAGTAGTACAAAGTTTCAGAAACCGGAAAGGGGGCGAAGCCGCAGGCAACAGCTAGTTCCACATCATCATCATCATCATCAGCCTATGTTAGTCCACTGCTGGACATAGGCCTCCCCTAATGAGCGCCATAGCGCCCTGTCTTTAGCTTGACGCATCCAGCATCTGCCTGCAGTCTTTCGCAGATCGTCATCCCACCTGGCCGGAGGGCGTCCTACACTACGTTTGCCAAGTCGCGGTCTCCACTCAAGAACACGTTTACCCCAGCGGTTGTCGGTTCTTCGCGAGATATGGCCGGCCCACTGCCACTTCAGCTTGCTAGTTCCACATAAAACACATAAATATAACAGGTTACAGTACTAAAACAGATGTAAAGGAACATTCCATAAAGCGGTCCCTTTCGGTTAACTTTCTTACGATTTATATGAGAAACAAGAGTAGACACACAAAGGAAGCAGGTACCTAATAAATTTTTGGTACTATAGAGCTGATTTAAATGATAAAATTGTAATCATAATTCTTGTATAAGGTATGGGTATCGGGTGATTTCGTAAACCAGTATGAACTGGGATGTGTGCCTGGTGACAGCCACCTCCGTAACTGTGTAACTGGCGTCACTGAAAATCAGCGTCACGATATTATCCTGGATATTATCGTGACACATAGCTGAGTGGCGGCCATTTGGCTGGTTGGAATAAGTACCCATATTATGTAATATTCTGTTTGTGTATCTATATCAGTCAATAAAGTTTTCTTATTCTTATAATAAAAAATCTAAACTCAAAATCATCACCGGTACATTAAATTATATACACTTGTATTTAGTATAATACAATATCAAAGTTTACATTTAACGTATAACAATACATATTTACATAGATTAGGTTACAATCGTAATTAATTCTTAAGGCGGGTGCACACGAGCGCCGGTCACGACCCAGACTTCACGATTTTAACGCACGACAGTCGCAAATCACCGCATAGCAAACCCTTTGTAAAGGTACCCTTGTAATTTTGTTGATTCATCTGCCGTTGACAGACGCTCCGAGATCCCAAGTAAAGTGTTGGAAAACAGATTCGTTATTGATATTGAATTTATCGCTATCTTTCTCGGCTTTTATTGATTTACTGGGGCACGTGTAAACTTCAGCGTTTCTTGGACAATAAAATTAATATTGACTATAAGTTAGGAGTTTACCGTCGCTGTACATTTTCAAAAACTTAACTTAATACTTTGATTATACTGTGCCTTTGGTATTATTTAGTTCATGTGTCCCATATCATCAGAACAATAAATGAGTGACACGTAAGTCATTCTGTGCTATGGACCAACTTCTTTACGGTTTCGTAAATGCATGATCCGCAACTTTTATGCTGGTCTGGGAGCAAAGAAAAACATAGAATGAACCAGTTGCTTCTCTTCCCGCGCAGATGGTAAAATACCATCGAGGGAATGGGCGAAAATCATAGGAATCATGTTATATGCGATGCGGCTAGCGACCCATCACTATTTTGACTCCATTTTCCATCTATACCCCCACGATCATGCTGAAGGTGGCCTGTAGGTCTTGACACCGTAGGCTCTGTCTACCCCGTAAGGGATAAAGACATGATTTGTGTATGTATGTATGTATGATCCGCAAAAAAAATACCACTTTTACTCGCAACACATTTTCAGCAGTCAATGAAGAACCGCACCACAAAACGGAAGCTCCTATTTTCCATCTACTCGTATACACCGTTAAATAATGTCATAACCAACGAAGCTATGACACACGACTAGTAACAAGTCACACGTTATAGCCCGGCCACGATTTTGCGCGACCAACAGCGCGGCGCTCGATTTTCTAATACATTGCGTGTGCTGCCATTTAACAATTGCGCGGTGAGCGTCTTCGGCGTGCAATGAACAGAGAAATGGCTTGCCGCGCGATCGTCGCGCAAAGTCGTGGTCGGGCCGTTATTCCAGCATTCCCAGTGGGCTGCTGTCGTACGGACGCTAGGAGTGTCAGATTAACAGTGTGGCGCGGCTTTACATTAGGTTTATGTTACACCATTATTTTTTGCCACGTGTATCTGCATCTTCAGTAAGTAAAGTGGGTTTGAGACAGCTAGTGTCAGTATATTATTGTCATAAACTGATAACCAAATCACACCTCCATTCATTGCTTGTATGCATTTAGTATTTCTTTTTGTTTTTAAAAAAATGGTCATTGAATCTCATCAAATGATTTCACTACAGGTTATGGGCCCAGCAGGTTCCCACTACGCATAACGATAAGTTTAGCGATAGACCAAATGACATACGTATATAGACCGAGATTTTTGCAAAATAATATAAATCGCAACTCGCCTTACTTTCAAAAGAGTGTATTTTAAAAGTGAAGGGAAACGAGTAGGCGTGATTTGATGGTTAGTGATTACAGCTGCCCATTGAAACCAGAGGAAACGCTGATGTGTTGCCAATAGTGCCAACATAAATGTTCGAGGCCTCTTGCGACAACAATTTTAGTGGCTCTATCAAACAATACCACAGATTCTCGTTCTCGTTTTTAAAAGCTTTTTATTCACATGTCGTGTTTGTTTTTGTTTCGGTCAAATCTTGCAAGTCCAATTTGATCCATTTAGCGTAATTTAGTACAGCCATGTAAGATGGAAGACAATGCTAGTCAAGTTAATGAAAAAGCTTGTATTAAACATGTTTTTTAACAAAAACTTATTTCAAGACTGATTTTACCTCTTGTGTATCACCATCTTTGTCCGCTGTATCCAGACCGGCAAACTAGATAATTATTTACTTTTAGAAGAGTCTGTGTCGTTAACGATGCGATAAGAAGCGCAAGCGATCTAGCGGCGTCTTCATTACTGCGCTGATACAGGGTTCTCAGTTTTGTAAAAACTACATAAATAAACGGATTAACTGGCGACCATAAGTCGAGAAGATTTTCCATGGTGAATGCGTTGATGACGGCGGCACTCCACGCACTAACACAAACATCTTTCGAGCCGCCCGTTGCGTCCGCGTTTTTTAAATTTTAGAAATCATGTCTCACAAGAGTTAAAGCAATGTTCTCAAAGTTACTAAAATTTCGGCTCCGTACAAATATTGGCAATTGAACATATACCAAAGTATAGGAGCACTTAATAATACTACAAGGAATGTATCAATATATAAAGAGTATGAGTGCTTAATTTCTGTAGCACGTATATATCTATTTTGTTAATAAAAAACAACTATCCGAACAAATATTTGCCACCGTAAAACACAGAGATCGACAACCCTCCGCGCAGAGTAACATTGTTTATTTTAAGCCGAGAAGTGTAGACAATAAATATTTTGCTTTTGAATTTTGCCGCTCGCCTGCCCGATCTATGTTAGCAGTGAGCGGTAGATTTTGTTCTATTTGATTTTCGTTATGTTGTGATAGGCCAGTTGTCGACGGCAATTGGATGACCAAAGATATTATCATAAATAAACAAATTAATGTACGGTACAAGCATAGAGATTTTTCAAATAATTAATTCTTAAATATAATATTTATAACTTACTTGGTAGGTGTTGCCTTCAAACGTACAAACTTTCTTTTTAGCTTTAAGCGTGGCAGTACAATGTTTGATAACCAGCTAAAAAAGTAACCTCAAGTTTTCCGTTTGAGCGTAGCTGCCATGTTTTCGTGTTTACCTGCAAAGAGAAAACACATTAGTGCCTTGGAAATATTACGCGTAAAATATAAATTTGGTGGAAATAGCGCTCGTTTTTTACGCTGAAAGAAATTCGAGTAAGACTAAATTGCAGACACTGAACTGAATTTCTTACATAAGATCGATTACTTTTACGTAACATAGTGAATATGAAAACTTGTGATTCGATTTCACACTTCCAAGCTACCCTTTTGTTAATAGTTCGAAATCAAGAAGTAGACAACATTTGGTTAAATCGTAAGTGAAAGATTTTTTTTTACCAAAACATCGTCTTCGCTTTAGCAATATAATATGTAAAGCGGCCGTCGTCAATTAAATACGAGGGGAATGTAAATTTGATTTTAATTGAACAAGCGATGGCATAAAATGATTCAATGAAGACAGACGGGCCGGGCAATGAAATTAATCGTCAATCTCGGTGTTGCCAGCTAATTGAGTCTGCTGGATCAGACAGATTTTTGTCTCAAAGGTCCTTTATATATGGAAATAAACCTGCGCGCACAACCCTCAAATTAGACGGTATAATGTGCAATTTGACAGCGGAATTGCTATTAGACTTGTACGGGGTGAAGCAATGAATAGGAAGTGTAAAGGATGTAGCGGAAATAGTATGTAAAAGAGATTTTAATGTGAACATCAAAAAGACAATTTGAGGACATAATCACGTAAATTATTATTCAAGTCGTTAGGAATACATGATACCAGGTGAGTTTGTACGAAGGGTCATTAATTTACAATATCAAGGTACATATTACAGTCGATTAATTACAAAGAAAGTTAACAATCAATACGTGTGATGTGTGCATGACAAGTATGATAATGTTGCTTTTGTTTTGAGGAGTGATTTCGGCACACCGAACATCCATAATGCGGCGTAACATTCACATACTCGTAATACAAGATCATAAGCGCGCACTTTATTTTTTATGCCCCATTGTATGTTTCGTTTCACGGACTAGCGTAAAGAATCATCCCTTTCATTGCGACTTGGCGCAGTAACGTCGCATGTTCGACGCTTAAACTGCTCATACACCAGAGCAAACGTGTTTGTAAGGAACAACTAATAAACGTTACTTGGCGAGCACCAAATGTTCACAAGCTCTGCGGGATTTTATTCGCGACAGACGCGAAGACAATGTATGGACGAGGGAAAATTTAACGACATCGTGGAAAGAGCCGACATTATTTCCCGCATTCGATGCCATTGAGATGCAGAAACCGAAGCCGGGTGAGTAAGCTCCGACCACTGGAAGTTACATCATTCAATGTACCCCGCTTCCGACTGTTCAAAGAATCACGTCCGTTATAAACGCAAATAGTCACGTATCTGGTTTATATCGCATGCAATTCATTAATTACACGCGCCGTAATACGCATGGCCCTTGAACTATTATTATCTACGAGCAGTTCGTGGAAAAATGGCTGCAACCTAAATACGGCTTTAGAAACTTCCTACTGTAGTGCGTTGCGTTAGGGCGCGAGTGGAACTCGGGGCGAAATGAAATTACAATGATTTACACAGGCGAGCCTCGCCGACCCAGAATGTAAATTCCGCAAAACGTTGGCCTGCGATGAAACCGCGTTTTTGACTTAGAGCAATTTACGTCCCTTCCGAGGATTGCTCGGGAGTGTTATGGCAAAATTAAGGTCATCGTTTACAGGCACACATCTGAAATGCCTCGCTTATAAGCAAAATAATCCTTCAACAACTCGTTTGTCTGTCATATTTTAGGAAAGTTAGAGCCCATCAAAGAACATTGCGGAACATTCTAGACGGCTTAGGTACGTAAAACAGTTGAGACAGTAAAGCTTTTAAGAAATTACGAGGAGCATCACAATTTATGCGTTGGGTACTTCGGCGAAACTCCTCAGAAGCACCTAGCATTTGAGACATTTTTAAATCGTTAAACACGCGACAACGAAGCAAGGATTTGCGTGGGAAAATTTCCAGTTTGTCGGTTGTAAAAGTGATTGGTGTCGTTACTCACAAGAAACGTAGCCGTTTTTCTGAGAGTGCCTTGACGTTGGGAAGTTCGCGTGGATTTTAGTTAATTTGTCAGCGTGGCCGCAGCGAGTGCGGCTTAGAAGCCAGGCTGGTCTTAGCAGAATATTTAACTCCGTTCCACATAGTTTACATAACGTAATTTGCAAATGTTTTACATTAATTTCGTAGCGGCAATTTTACGGGAGTTTAGAGTAGGAGGCAAATATATTCAAATCGGTGTTTGCGTGCAACCTAAGTAAATGAAACTTGGTGAAGGACGAAAGCTACATCTATGGAGGCTGGAGTGGAGTCTGCATAATACGAGGCAAATGGCGGAATACGAAATTTGGCGAAAGTTTCCGAGGGTCCTTTATTGAAAACGCTGGTGTGTTTGACGCCGCCGAATTGGTTACACTGGGCCTCATGTTTGCAAACGACAATTCGCCGTCAAAAGTTGAAATTTGATACTAGGCAGTAATTTATCCGTATTAGAATTCATGGCAGTCGGAACAATCTATATGCAAAATAGCTGTAAACAGAAACGTTCATACATTCCGTTTCGTACTAGGCCGTTTCATGAAATGTTTGCGCCGTTATTATTGTTTGTATCGCGTTTATTCTTGGAAATGTGGAAATACGTGCAAAAAGTATAAGTTACTGTTCCGGTTTTGGCTACGAACTTGGCATGGGGATTACTATGAGTAAGTGAGTACTAGATACGGCAGATATACCGATTCTGAACGTTCTCAGACCACTCGGTCTTGTTTTTGTAAATCAAGTCTGTGTCCCAATAGCAGCGACTCAAACCGACACTCATAGGGCCAGTACAAAGGATCTGCTTTCCGACTGCATCGTAACGTAACTGCCCATACATTTCGATCGCAGTTAGCGTGCAGTTGTACCGTCTGCAATGGAACAATAATTGATAATGTATGGGCCGTCGGCAGTTGATGATTACGGAATGCAGTCCGTCTGTATTGGCCCATAGACTTTTCCAAAAAGTTTTCCTCTCGTCAAATACTGAAATGAGTTAGGTGCTATAGTTTAAAACTAAGCAAGCGCAACAAGTCAACATCTATCCACAAATGGATTGCACTTCACGACAGGTCTAATCCTGTCGCGTCTTCGCACCAGACTTCTTGTAGGTATCCCTCGAAGCATTCGTTTTACTTGTATGTCTGGCCGTACTCTATTTATACCTCTACTTTGATCCGTGTGGTTATTTAGTTCTAAATTAGAAGGATTATGCTCTTCAGACTTTATCCCGTTTCTATTTGGGATCGGCTTAATGCATGGATTTTACTGTCGAATCCAAATTGGAGTCTTACTTGAGGACAGCTTGCCCCAGCAGCGGCTTCGTATCCGTTGGAAAACTCCATAATTGGGAATTTTGTAAAATCCATCCTTCGTCATTGTAATAAGTAGGGTTTGGGCTGGATGTTAGTGAATCAGTCAGTCAGGACTACTTATTTTATATTTAAGGCATAGGAACAGATGACAGAGTATTTGGCATCAGCAGTGATACTTAAGACAATAAATATTACATTGAACGAATATAGAATGTCTCCTCTTCCTCCTTGTGTCGTTATCCTCGTTGCCGAGGTTGGTGACCTCCACGAATCATTTTTTTGAAGATCGATTTACTTCTGGAGGCGTTTTGCTGCTTGCGCGATTCCGAACTGTGGTTATTTAAACCAAGTTACTCATCTGATCCTCTCAACATTAAGTTCAACTCCGGCTTATATACGTCCTATTGCTAGGCTCTGAATCAGACGTCTTGGGGCTCCCACGCGGGCCCAGTGTGGATTGGGAGCTTCTAACACATCGTTAAATTGCATCGAAGGTGTATGCGAATTATATCACGATATTTTCCTTCACCGAAAAGCTCATGGGAAATTACAAATGTAATTTTTAAAACTCAGAAATGCGAGCCCGGGATTCGAACCCACTACCCTCTGCATGAGATACCATAGGTCAATCTACTAGGTTCCCAGCTACTACCTTTTTTCAATATAAGGGTCTGTGTTTGAGTCACGGGTAATGGACGACAGCAAATCCACTCGGCGTTTACGCAAACAGAGTTTGTTCTAAATCAAAATTAAAATTTTCGCTCATCGGAAACAGAACCGGCCTTTGTGGAGGAACCAATTATTTTTTTGCATGACTGCTTTTCCATTACAGTTGGATTATTCTGTAGGTCGGCCGTTTGTTTTGCCAGAAGACATTACCCGGTCCTTTATTCCGTGTTATGACTTTTTTAAACTCTTTTAATTAGGGGAATTCGAACGAATTGGGCGAGTCTATTGAACGCTTTTTGCAAATATGTAAATGACTACACTTTCAATTCGTTCGGTATCTATCGGTATATTTTGTTGAAATGCTACTTGGTACTAGGTAATATTTTCTTATGTAGTATACTGTCTTTATTTATCTTCGTACATTACTATAAAACGAAGTCGCTCCACGCCGTCTACATAGAGACTTAGATCTTTTAAACTACGCAACGGACTTCAATGGAGTTTTCATCAATAATTTGATTACGGTAATCTAATCTCAAACATAACACAAGGAAGGTTATCAACATAAACATTTTATACAAATTAAAAAAAAATTGTACCTACATAGAATCAAATAAGTATCAAATAATTCAGTTAAGAGAAAGTAGGAATTTCCAATTTTACTTAATAACAGTGGATTTCATGAATAGATTGCGTATAACTTTCATTCCATCCCAGAATTATCCCACGCTCATTCCAAAGATAAAGAAAAAAAATGGCATCGCAATTCAGCGCGAAGTCTAGGATGGAAAAAAATTAATCACGTTTTATTTGTTACCTAGCTACTTCCTAAAAACCTGATTTTAACAGACTTTTCTAGTAAAAAATATCCCCAGAAAAGTAACACTTAGTCTACTCACAGAGAGCTTTCTTATCAAATCCAAATTTTCTAGACTATTCGAATTTAATGTGACAGGGCTTTCACTGGATATTGAAAAGGAAATTATTTCTTGTGATGCCTTTCTTAAAACGGACAACGACTTAGCCCTCAATACTACACACGACTTACTGAAGAAAATCTATCCACCAATTCGACAGAAAGTTTTCAAAAACATACTAGTTCTGCGTATATACTGCCGCAACTTTGCCATGTGATCTCAACATTGCCTAAACTGATATAGGGACATCAAATTTGATTGATCAGCTTTTATAAAGATTATTTTAATTTTATTTTTTGGTTGATTTACCCAATCATCTTTAGGTACCAGGTTGGGCAATGTTGGCACCAGATGGCAAAGTTGACAGCATGTTAGCACTCGGAAAAACCTGTGGGTGACCTTATTTGAAGCCTTCTTTTTAAATTGGATGTGATTCATTAGATAATTTTATATGGTTTAAATGCATTCGCTTAGCACTCACCCAGACAATTGAGCCACTTTATGCAGGAAACGTGCATAGAAAAAAACTTGGATTAAATTATTAATCCACTTGCTCTATAAATTAACAAATAAAGGGCCGCCACAAATCAGATTTAGAGGTAGGGTGAGCACAATCGCGGTTCATTAAACAGCTTACAAAATCCGTGAACGAAACGATTAAGTGACATATGTAGTTTGCCGAACCCCAAATGGCCTTTTTCGGGCTTCATTCTCTTTTGTCAGGACAGCATTTGGTTATCCCCTCTGAATTATAATTCAAATGTGATACACGATTGCCATAGAAAAAAACATTAATAATGATGACCATTATTATTTTTTAATTAGAATCAAAAATGAAAACAATTCTGTCCTGTATTTTTATTGGAAAGTTATTTGATTCGTAGCAGTGACTAAAAAAGAAATGACGCGGAATACGGAAATATGGTTATGGTTAAAGAAATAAATAACAGATATTAATTTTGAAAAAGCGTTTTCCATTGAAATTTGAGCTTAAGTAAAATTTATTACTTTTTAGAATGCAGAAAAAACGGTAAAAACTAATAAACTGAAAAAACTACGTTCTGCTAAAAGATTTTTTTAGGAACATTTTGCTTTAAAAAGGCGAACGTTTTAATTGCAACTCTGTTTTCAGCAACCCACCGATGTTTCGGTTATACACTGTCAAGCAAAAATAGAGGGTCACTTCGCATACAATATTGTATGCAAAGATCTTACCTCGATGTTCCTATAAACCTGAATTTCTAAGATAAAAATAACACGTATCCAAACGGGATTTCATCAAACGGGGATTAGGTCCAACTTTTCTGTTCCCCTAATTCTTGGTGTTGATATTCCGATCGCAGCAACCCTCGCAGCCGGCTAATAAATAATGAATCAAAATGCAAAACGCCGCACGGAAGAGTTAACTCCGCGAGCATTCAGTAACAGGTGCACTGGGGGGCAGAAAACCGGTTTAGAAAACGCGCTGCCCTTAAAATAACACGAATTGAAGTTTGATATGAATAAATTAGTGCGTTCGAACATCCGTCCATTTATTCGGAACGAGGGAACTTTCGTGATATCTGTCAGAGGTCGGATAACGCCAGCAAATTTCCAGAACCGCGTAATAGTACATTATGATACAAGTGTGCTATGTTGGTAATTACACACGAGGCGTATTGTACGCGCGAGCGCTAGCGAGCGCGGGTAAGAGAGCCGAGATGTGTAATTACCAAAGCACACGCGTCGCATACGACGTTTTTCAACACATTTGCGAGGAAAAATAAATAAAATTTAGTTAATAAAAGGACTTTAAGAACTTTAGTTTACCTTTGTTACCAGACATTTCTTACCTGGAGCTGCCTTAGAACTTTACTTTATCATTTGGTAATTAACACCTTGGATTTCTTACTGATATAACTGTCCGCACATTGTCCGAACATATTTTAGTATTTCCAGCGACGGACACTACATTTCTTTATTACTTCAACTAGTAATTTTTAAAGTAATAAAATAACAAAGTCTGAATCAACAATATCAGTGAAAAATGGCGGCAGATATTATTTCTCCGCGCCAATCCGCGCGCAGCACTCGCGCATGCGCGCTGCGCACTTAGCACGCGCGTGACGAAGACACTGACAACAGACTGCTAAACAGCCTAATATTAAAATTTTAATAAAATAATTAATCAATGTCTTAAATATGCAAATTATGGTCCCTTTTTAGATAAAAATGAATAATTTGTCGAAATTAAATGTTTATTTATCATCTTTAAACTAAAATAGTTTAATATTCACGAAAATATTCCTTGTTCCTATTGATACTGAACCGTTTGGCGAGATTAAAAAAAAGTTTATATTACCGCACTCGTGCGGTAATATTATTACAGCACTTGTGCGTAATAAGCTGTATTATGAGTTTAAATGCGGTGCAATAAGACTCAATTTACGAGCAACTGTGTTGAAAATATTATTACTGTTTTATTGAAGTTTTAAACGAACACTTGGATTGAGCATCCGAAGCTCTAATGGAATCGGGTTGGGGCGAGACGCCAAATTGAACAGCGAACTGGACAAAATTGGAATCAGGATATCAGAGCTCGTAGTAAAATATAACTTAATAGGTGCGCCCGCCGCTTTGCCCGCGTTGCAGAACTTCTTATCCTGTTTATATGTCCAAGCAACTCAATGGTGTGTGTGAAGTTCTGAGTTCCCAATCCGCACTGAGTCCGCATTGGAATTAGGTAAAGCTCAAACCTTCTCAGAATGGGAGGAGGCCGTGTATAGACTGTGGCAGTTGGACGTATACAGAATGAAGATGAGATGAAGACGAGATGTCCAAGGGTTTGGGCGTTCATACATACATACATGCATAAATCACGTCTTTATCCTTTACGGGGTAGAAAGAGCCTAAGGTAACATGACCTAAGGGCCACGATTAGCATGATTGTGGGCGTATAGGTGGAAAAGAGAATCAAAATAGTGATGGGTTGCCACTGTTGCCAGCCGCATCGCCTATAACATGATTCCTAAGATTTTCGCTCAGTTGGGCGTCCACATTTCCACAATTCAAGAAATTTGATCAAGTCGGTTAAAAAGGAAGACATTACATTTATCTATTTCAAAAATAATTGTGTTCATAAAACTGTGCATTTTTGTTTAAAAAATTCGCTATTCAAACTACGTTTTTTATCTTTTTTTATAGCACGCTTAAATACTATGCATCCAGCAAAGGCTACTATTTCCTCGGTCTTAAATTACGCCGTTAGACAGCTACTGCAATACGTTTATTATACTATATTTTGCTTCAGTAGTTTAAAGCTTTATTTCGGCTCGCTATATTATTTCGTATATATTTGGCCTAAGTATGTTACTCATGTCATTCCTAGGCATACCATGTGAGTCAGCGTATAATGTGTCACTCGTTTGTCATAACAATAATATAATTATCATACATGTGTACTAATAAGCTTATTGTTTATAAAAGAACAACTGGTAGCAGCTACTTAAGTCACGACTGTTGATAAGGTACAGAGAATAATTTTATTACGAGTACGCTGCCAGTACAGTTAGGTACCTACAATTAACATCAGTGCTCAACCGAGGTACTTTCGAGCAGTTTCGTCCTCATTTTAACATACTTAATATTTCATAGGTTATCTATAAAAATCGTTGGGTATGGTTACCGTTATTGTTAAAGTTACTTGGTGCTACTCGCGCATAGAACGCGATATATAGCTCTATCCCCGATAATTAGAAAAGTTTAATAAAAAAATGAAATAATAAAAAATGAAATTATTTTCTTAAAAACGGAAGAGTTATCCGACCTCCACACGTGAAAAAATATATAATTACCTACAGAATTACAGAAAAATTTCGTTTAAAAATACTTTAGTTACTAAGGTTAGTGATTTTGGCATGTCTATACAAATCACTATGTAGTTAATAGGAGACTAAGGCCGAATATTCGGTTTCGGTTGCTACTTGGCCAAAAATCCTAGCTATTTCAGTTGGAAATACAACGTATCAATACCAAATATTTGTATTTGGTTAGGTCTGTGGTTAACCAAATAAGTACTCTTTTAAATTATTTTTCTAGGTCATCAATATTACATTTTGAAAAAAAAATGAAAATATTTAATATTACTCGAGTAAGTGGTGTTATAATTAATTACCTACAGCGATATTTGCCCGCGTTCCTTGTATATCACAATGATACGAGGTGCAAAGGGCAAGAGATAGCTCTTGTAAGAAACAGTTTAGCAGGTCATACAATAAAACTAAATGGGTAATAGCTAAATGTTATAATTTTAGTTTTAGACTTTCGTACCTTCCTCAAAAATACGGCCGTCTATCAGAAAACTATTTAGTTTGAATTATAGATTTAGATTTATTTATTCATCAACAAAAATTACATTATATAGAAACATGCATGTCCCATTATAAGCATTTCTGTTGTGATCATCCAAAATTAATAATAATAAGAGCATAACAAATTATAAACTATGAAATAAAAACACAATGTCAAAAATAAGAAGTGTAGAAAATTATGTCTATTTTATATAACTTGATAACATTATGAATAAAATGTATCTCCAATAGCGATCGTCATAGCATATAACTTAGTGCTTAATCAAGAATAAATGGAGGCAAGCAGAAAGAACATTTATCATTGGACAAACCACATCTACCTTCCTACATAGTGAGCATCACCACCCATGGACATGGACATCCGTAATACTGGAGGATTGCAGTAGCCTAGAGAGTAACCTATGTCTACTTTGCGATAATCAGATCACTGACGTTAAGTAAAGTAGGTTGACTGGCAACTGCAGAGTTCGTTTATTCATAAAGCATATCGGTAACACAGCCATATGAATACTAAATCTTCGTATTACCGAGTATATTGGTACCTGTGACTGGGCTAATGTATTCATTGGAAGCATGCATTCCGATGCTGAGGATGAACGCGAACGTGAGCCGCGAACCAGACGATGGCCCGATGCAAAGTAGGATGAGGATTGAGACTTTAAGATAATACTGTAGAACTAATAGAGTTAATAGGCAGAAACAACGGTATTTTTAATTTTCATAAGAGTCCGTCAATACGAACATCGCTAGAATTAAGTGGTGTATTTTGTTGTAATTTTTCATTAAATATCTGTTTAACTTGGGATAACCGGTCTCAGTTTGGCACGCAAGAGGGGGCGGTCATTAATCACTTGATGCGTCAAAAGGGGAGGGGCTTCGAAAAAAATCATGAAACGTAACATGGATGGAGGGGGATGTTTATGAAGCATTACGTGTAAACTATTTTGGCTTTTAGCGCATGATAAGATTCCATTTTTTTAGCACGAGGGGGTAACCAAGGTTTTCACGAAGGGTCACGAAGTGGAGGAGGGGGTAACAGTGAAAAAAAGGCAAACGAACAAGCCAGACTCATTGACACCACCCAAAATGCCATTTTCGCATCTGTTCTCCCCGTCAATTGTTTTCATAAGTGCCCGATACCTGAACGCCTCACGAATTCGCCGCGCAACACCCACATAATTAGATACCGGGTATTTGACAAAATAATAACTGAGATTACACACGAAATCTCACCGTACAACAGTTACCACACACGCTTTGCATTATTTTCGACGGAGCTTTAACACGAAGTGTCGAATATCTGGGGCCTAAGCCCGTCCATTAGACCTCATTAGCTGATGCCACGCGATTCGGGACCCTGTCAGGATGGAGCACGGTACAAGTGGAACATGTTATGTGCAAACAGGCAGGGTTTGTTAACTCTAATTAGACAGTATAAACTGGTTTAAACGCGCGTTACGCCTGCTCCGGTTAGATAGGCATAGATTTGTGTATTCTGGCGGTGCTTGTTTAGAAGTGTCGGTGTCAGTCAGCTTTGTTGGTACTCCGGCGCCTCGGGATTATCAATGTGCGTGTTTCGATCAGCTATACTGAAGGGCTAAAATAAAGTGTCACTTTATATATGTAATAATTGAAAATTGACCCTCAGAATAGCACTGGTCGTGACCAAAGGATGAGTAAGCACGGCGAAGTCGGTATTCTAGAAAGATCATTTGTTTTAGTGAAATAAGTCGAGTATAAGCCACCGGCAGGTTTTGGACTAATCCGTAGTCTTTTTTCTGGGAGCACTTGCTTCGACAGCAGCAAAAAAATACTGAGCCAATGTTCTCCTCGTGCGGCAACCAGGGGCAGCCGATTGCGGCGTAGAACTACCCCCGTTTTTTGTTTTCTTTTTTATTATTTCTATTTCGAAATGGCACCGGCCCCTAGCATACCATGAATAAATAAAAAAACAACGAACTGAGAACCTTCTCCTTTTTGTAGTTGGTTAAAAATGGAGAGTACTAATTCCTATTAGCCCTAGTAATATGATATGCAATAATATTTCACTGAAACTACCTATAAATACGGCGGCGCTCATAACTAAACAGCGCAATCTGAGCACTAATTTCAACGCAGATAATTGAAATAATCATATATAAAGGCTCCACGTAATATTTCAGCAATTAATTGAAGCCATTTAATAATAAACTATTCTATCGTAATACAACACTAATAATCTGTTATTAACTCCCATATTTCAGGTCGTTAATATTAAAATTTTAGTACTTGCCAATGGTACAATTTGAACAGTTCGCTCAGTTAGTTTACTAAAGTGAAATTGAGAGAGTATATTATTAACCTAACCTAATATGAGCCACGCAAAAAGATTTCAGATTTTAATGAAGTTTACGGTTTAGCACATATTAAAGAGTTGTCAAATGAGCCGCTTGTCAAAAGTCGCCGATTAAATAATCGGACATGAAAATTGATAGAAAATTTGACATGACTATATTAAGAGCAATAACTATATCTCCCAAATAATCCTAACACGCGATTGCCTAGCAAAATATCGTGGCTTTATTGGCTGCATAGTCGCAAACGAATAAAGATTTCACTCGTGCTGCGGCGAATCTGTACTAGCGGTAACCGGTTTGGCAGCAACAGGCGTAGCCCTACAGGCACAATGTCGACTTTCCTTTACCTTTACTTAGTACTTTTAAGAAGCGGTTCTATTATACCTAGCCATAAGTGGTCCTAAATACAATGTACCACAATAGGTACGAGTCGTTGGAGATGCCGTAGCGTCGTGATGGTAATGTTATTGCGACTTTTTTGGTTTTATTCGGCTCCTAACCATTGTTTTTTTTTAATTATTTTGCGCTAGTGTCAAATATAAGTCAGCAAATGTTTTTTTTTTTTTCATTTATGTTGCCTTTTATGCTGGCCAAGCTTGTTATGTGTTTAAACTTTATTGATGTAATGACAGTTTTCATTAAGCTTTTCTGAATTTCGGAAATATTCGTAATTAATTCTTCAGTTTTCTAATAAAACTACAAATCCATTCAGGAAACTAAATAGTGACACAAAACACGTATTCGATTCAAAAACTATTCGAGATAGTCTTAAATCTTTCAAAAGTTGAATATTTGTGTTGTATTGTAACCGCAGTGTTTTACGTATGCAGGGGACGTAAAGCGACGTCGACGGAATGCATACAGCACGTGTTGAATTACCTCGTCTGACAGATATACTGGCGCTGTTCGAGACAACGTTAAAACTGAAGTTAGAGTAGTGAGGCGACTTTTAAAATGTCACTTTTAATTTAACTTTGTTAATAACGGTTCGCTGGATTTAATTTAAATATAAAAAATACTGTCATGGGTGTCAATAAAGGCCATTCGTTAAAGAATTAAAGATTTTACACACAAACTTACGTTTTTAAAACAAAGAACATTAAGGTAATACTTGAGTAACTAAGCAACTTAAATCGTGTCAATTGCCTTTAAAACAATTGTGCAATTACTTTTTTTAAATTTATATTACGTTAACACCGCCTACATAAGAACCTCATCAGTACAGGAGCATCAACTCTGTTAGTTCGCAATGCGAATGCAAACAAGTGACATATCGAGTTACTGCAGCTCGAAACGCGATATTCACCGATCAAAACCAATCGAGCAATCGAATCGAACACAATCGAGCTGCTAGCTATCGATTCAAGTGGCTCGAAGAACTCGAAGCCAGTTAATTTCTTGTTCCATATTTGAATTTCCTTTCCCTGTGTTCGATTGGGAATGTTTTCATTCTTAATTCTTTTGAACTTCGAAAAGCCGTGTTGATTTTGGAAGGGAATTCGCAGCCTGGAACAGTCACTTGACAACGGTAATTTTTAGTTTAAATATTATTCTTATAGCATCATGGACACGGGGCGAGTAACAACTGTTTTATTTTTAAATATAAACAGGGTTGCCAGATGTATATATGTAATGTAAATAGACAGATTCGCGAGAAACCTTGCAAGTAAGTCAGGTGAGATACGAGGAAATAACTTCACTTCGGTGCCTCCCCGAAAGAAAATAAGTCCTAGGTACACATGTTTAATATGTTTGGCACTTGTACATACACTGCATTAAATACATCATTGACTACCGCCCGTTGAGGTAAACCAGTCGTTTTTTGTGTTCTGCGGTCTCCTCGTCATATCAGTTTAAATTCAGACCCAAACCACAAACTCAACTTCAACATCCATTGTTAACAAGCAAAACAAAAAATAGCAACCGCGAATACACTCATTAATGGGACCTGTAAACATACACGCCTGAAAACTACGCTAATTAAGAAACAAGAACTTAATTGCAAGCAATAATAATTATCAAGCATGGTACCAGCGGTTATGTTTCACGGGGAATTTGGGCGTCAAGCGTAGCCAGTTCCAAAACATTTTTACAATTAAATTTAAAAATACTAGCTTATTCCCATCTAAATTAAAATTACTAAAAACAATTTCCATGCAAGTAGCTGATTAAAAAAAACATCAATATTTAAGCGTAATATCCAGATGTTTATATCAAACGAAAATGCTTTACCATGTTTCGAGTCAATTCAGTTTCTGCAAAAAAAACTCGCAAGTATAGTTCAAAATTTATTTTCATGTTTTGAGGTTTAAACTGTTTCACTGGATTTTCCATTTATTTTTTAATAAATAATGTTTGTAACAAAGTAGAGGACAAAAACAGTACATGGTTTAACTGCCGCTGTGTTCATTTAGTACGTACAATAGCAAAACATCCTTGATCTAACAAATATACCAACAACAAATTCCACGATCAATCACCCTTATTCAAAAAGCTTTCATTTTTATATAAAAAAGCAAACCTCGGCTCGCGAATGCCACAATACAAATTTTAACTGCTATCAGAGGAATCGCTAACATTCTCTGGTTACGTGTTCCGCGTAGTGATGTGAAGCTATTTAAATCGTAATTCCTATTCTATGGAGCTGCCGCTCGGTAAACTATTACAGGACTAGTATTTTACGTGTACTATTCATAATTCTCGGAGACGCAATTAAACATGTCTTTAGATGGGTACCTTACTAATAAATGAACGTGTTTATTTGTCTGACGTCATATTGGGACAACGTATTCGAATGAATAGAGCGGACGTTAGTACAAAGGAAATATCTGCACTTGCTTATTGGTAGCACACGGGAAGGATTCCCGTGATTGAAACTGTTAGTAGAACATCTAGAGTATATAACAAAAATGATTTACTACAATGAAAAAACAGGAGACAGCACTTGTTTGACACTAATACAGAACCACTTAAGAATCCAATGTGTTTCGTGTGAAAAAGTGAAAACAAAAAATTTAACTATGCTAAAGAAAAGGGTAGGACATAAATTAGTGAGCTTGACGCCATAGTGCTATTTGCTGAAGAGATAGATACAAAAAATGGTTGGGTGAAACGAATCAAGCTTTTCAGATCCGGGAATTGTTCAAAAGAAAGGTTCAAACGTTCTTAGAAACACTACGGAAACACTACGATACCTATACCTTGATAGAATATCTGTAACTCTTCGTACGTTTAAGAACCAAGAATTAATTTCGACCGATAACATCCACCTTGATTTGTAAACTTTGCAATCCTCTGAGAGTGTCACATTCACCAAACCCTAATCTAATATTTGTAAGAGACTAATAGCGCCGATTCCAAAACACATCCTCGAAAATGCTCTAACCTAGTTCTCTGGTTAGCTGGTCTCTGGTTGGCTAGTTACCTACATAACGTTTTCATTTTCCTTTCCTTTTTAATGAAGTCAGTGTAAAAATAGCTGTGGGGTCCTGTTTGTACACGGCAGACAAAAGCATCGGCAAACAGTAAGATAAGGGTGTTCTTTCCTCAATTGGAACCCAAAACGACTCCGGCAAAAATATTTTTTAACAAAACACCAGTGAATGAACTAGAAAGGTACTCAGAGCCACATAAATTTCTATAAAATGTGCCACAGGCGGCGATAAGGCACCCCTAGCCTCAAACTCCACGAAAACTTGCGACGTTTTTGTCAGACGTCGAACTTAACTGATAAAGGTCAGGCTAGTTTGCTCCGAAATCACTTACACTGTAAACTAAGTTGGGAAAGATACGGATTATCGGGGTATTATCTTTGTAAAGGAAATAGTAATTCGGGTCAGAGTGGTTTTTTTTACCTGGGCAGTAACTTTTACTAAATCTGAACCAAAACTTTGTCACGAAATTTTACATAGACGACGATTTAAATTAACTACTTAAGTGCCATTGGGTACGCATTGGACACTAACCTCCTCCATGACATGTGCTGGAGCATTACGTTCCATTTTAGCACAGGGCTTCAAAGGGGGAAGGGTAATGATATACCTAGTGCAACTTGGGCAGCAAAAGTTAGCTATAATTCGACTGGGGTTGGATACATTCGTTTTTTATCGTACAACGTCTTACATTTTTCAAAACTGTAACTCGAGTAAAGACACGACTTTGCCAAAATTAATCTCTTAAAGAACAGAAACAAAGCCTCTTGAACTCTTCAACGATGTAAAATAAAACGAACAACGTCGTCATTTTACAGTTAACCTCCTCTATTTTCCAGTAATAATCGACACAATCATCGACACGCCCCGTCCCTACGGGGCACGTGTGAGGGCGAGGCGGTAATTGTTCGCAAAACGCCGAGGCAAATTATAACAGGCAAGAAGTACGGCCGCTGAACAGCGGAATTATTTCTATACAAATCGCAGGCACTTTGAAGCACGGAGTTAGGTTTGGTGGAAACGCAATATGGTTAGTAGAAGTTATAGTATACGAAGTCAAGTTTTCCCATTTTGTATGACAGTTTCTACGTCAGAAAAAGACAATAAGGCTGTCTGGGTGTAAGTAGAATAACCTCAATGAAGGAAAGAACCAGGTAATTAAGAACCGCAAAAAAGTAACTTTTGCCCGCGACTTCCATTTTTTATGTATGACGGACAGTTCGTACGTCAGAATTAACCAATAAAACTATATCGAGGTATAAGTCGGATAACTTTTTTCTGTGGTTCCCCTCTGACTAACTTTTGCCCGGAACTTTGGCTGTACAGGATTTAGAATACATAGTAGCAAAGCTTCTTCTTCTCTTCCATGCCAGAAAATAAAAACCAGCCACGATAGACATAATCTACAGTTTAAAGGACATCCCATTCAGTCTGATCCTACCATGATTATTATTATAATTGGTTTTCTATTTTCGAACGAGGGGCGCCAAAACCTCGGACATTCATCTCGTTTTAAACCAAGTCTGCTTTGTTTTTGTACGAGTAGCTAGTTAAGTTGTCAACCGCATGTGTTTCTGTAAAGGTTTATTTTAAATCGAATTTATTACCCCAAAGTGTTGACGCAATTGGAAGAATGTGACTTTTCGACTATAAATTAAGTAGAGCTGTCGAAGAACAATGCCAAGTTGATCGTGAGCTGTTTTAGTTCAATTTACGTTCAATTTCAAACACAGAACTCTCAGCGGTCTCAGCGTAACAACTTCTATGTTTTTTTTCTACTTATTTTAGGTGATGGCCAGAATCATCCAGCCACCGAACTTTCTAGTTTTAGTTTATTGTAGCCACATCCAGCGGGTTTGCGGTTATAATTTCCTTCTATGGGGCAGTAGCATTTGTTATCCGGTACACTACATATTGTATGCGGTTGAATAATAGTCCACAACACACTTGGGGATGGATTTCATTATGCGTTATGTTGGCAGCGACGATTTCTTTCACGTTTTTTCGCTGTATTTGATTTGTACATGGAGCTTTTGTAAAGCTGTTCGCATTATGTTCCTTTGAATTTATGACGCAACGTTTTGAGTTTCTTACTGGTTTTTTACTTTTAAGGCATTGTTTTACCCCTTGTTCTTAAACGCTTGCTAAGCTTATGTTGGGTTAATATTGCATTGCCTTTATCAGTGACAGTGACTTTTGCCTTTGCCATATATAAACCGACAAAACATGCATTTCGCTAAACAGGGTTACTCTTTACAAGAGCCTGCTCTGAATTAGTTTAGTTTGGCAAGTCTCACATTTTTATTGTAAAATGCTTGGATATTAAATTGAAATTACATACATACTCAAATAATAACCTAAGTATTTGCAAGTTTTACAATACACTCAGTTTCGAAATTGTAAAGAATTAATGAAAATTTTTAAAGAAATCTATGTCTAATGCATATTTATGAAGAGAAATAATAAGAAGAAAGAACACAAACAATCACACGCCTGTTAAGCTAAATGGTAAAGCAAAACATCTCAACGCTCGTCGAACAAACAATAACCAATAGCTTCCACTAAACTAAACACTGTTATTAGCTAAACAACATAAATTACCTGTGAACGTTCCCTCGGGATGAAACAGCACAAACTGACTTACTACAGAGCTTAACAGCAGCTTCAGTTTCTACAAAAAAACGACAGAATGACGTTTTAAAACAAATGACGGATTTTCGAATGATTAATTTTCATCTAACTTCAACTACCTCAATACGTAGGTTTTCGTTTACTTTTCCAATTGAAAAAAAAAGATCTGACCCCTAAATTAAATTTAAAAAAAATATATATCTAAGACATTTCAGGTCTTAGGCTTTTAGCTCGCAGAAATGCACGTGTATCTTTAAAGTTACTCTATTGAGTAGATTCGGAGCGGCGTTATTTTCTAAGGTTCAGGTTTCCTCTTGATTTGAGGTTTAGAACTTAAAACACGCCAATATTGTGCTCTTGACGGCTGGATGTAGTGGTTAGTGACCCTTTTTTTTTTGTTGTTGCTTGCATTTGAAAACTATGAGTTGGACCGAGTCATGGATGTTATTTGTATTTAAGTATGTGTTTAACTTATCTACATGTTATCCGTTGCCTGGTACCCAAACTACAAATTTTGCTTAGTTTATGACTAGGTAAATTGGTTTAGGTTTTTTTTTTTTTTTAAGGTGTAAAGTGTCCCATGATATTAAATACAATAACTCTTTATTGAACACCACATATAACAACCAAAACAGAAAAATACAGGTATACAGAATGTTTATTTATTTTTTATTATTTACTAGCTTCTGCCCGCGACTTTGTCCGCGTATTATACATATAAACCTTCCTCTCGAATCACTCTATCTATTAAAAAAAACCGCATCAAAATCCGTTGCGTAGTTTTGAAGATATAAGCATACATAGGGACAGAGAAAGCGACTTTGTTTTATACTATGTAGTGATTTTAGAGTACGGTTGCCAACCCTAGGTTGAAAACAAGCAGTTTTTAAGCGGTGACACCGCTGTTCTTATCTGCCGTGTGCAAGTCACGACCACGGCAACATTACTCATTGGTACGTGCCCCGATGTCATGTTTTCGTGAGGGGTCCACTTGCATTAGAAAGGTTATTAGTTATACAAACCAGCGTTTAAACTCGGGTTCGTGTGTCGTGGTCGGCCGGGAACGGGTCGAGTGTCGGGTTCGCTAATTTATTTTACGAAAAATACACATACATCACGTCTTTATCCCTTACGGGGTAGACAGAGCCTAAGGTAACAAAACCTACCACGTTTAGCAAGACACAGGGCGTAGAGGTGGAAAGTGGAATCAAAATAGTGGGTTGCTAGCCGCATCGCCTATCAAATGATTCCTACGATTTTCGCCCACTCCCTCAATGGGTTTTTAGCATTTGCGCGGGTAACTGGTACATTCTATGTTTTTTCTTTGCTCCCAGACCAACATGGAAGTAAAACGAAAAATAAATTTCGTTAAAAGTACATTTTTACAAACGTTTAATGCTGAATGTACTTGGATTGACATCCATCCTACATTATGAGAACCTAAGCCAATTTGACCACTGGATGTGAGCAAAACTCAACATATCACAAATCCTGCCACCAAGCAGGAGTGCTTGCGCTACTGTGTTCCGGCAAGGAGAATAAGACTGATGTATGTAGCTTAGCCCTCCATAGGCTGGGAATGCATCTGCAATCTGTCTATAGTTGATAGCAATCACTTACCATCACGTGACTCACTTGCCATATCCTTGCTTGACCCTGTCACAAAGTAAAGTGAGCGCCTAATAGTACGAAATAATTTATTCCCAAATAATAAACAATTGTTTACTTAAGAGCTACAAGAAAGTTCTTAACGAAGCATTCCGAAAGCTTTTAAGCTGATACCATCAAAGTAACAAAATGTGACTTTATGAAGCAGCATTAAACATGTTTTACGTCAAAGCGTTGACATGAGCCATTACTTTAATAATTGGGTAGTTAGTGTATTCAGAAGTTCTTTGTTTCTAGATTTTATTTTTAGAATACATACATACATACAGAGCCTAAGCTAACAAGACCTTAAGGCCACGTTTAGCATGATTGTGGGCGGTAGGTGGAAAGGGGAATCAAAATAGTGATGGGTTGCTAGCCGCATCGCCTGTACTGTAACATGATTCCTAAGATTTTCGGCAATCCCTCGGTGGGCTTTTACCATCTGCGCGGGAAGAGATGCAACTGGCACATTCTATGTTTTTTCTTTACTCCCAGACCAGCATGGGAGATTTTTAGAATGACTTTTATCTTCATTAGGTTTGCGAGAAGACTTATCCTTAAATGTAAGAAAGAAAACCTTGTCTATTACAGTACAGCCGAAAAAAAAACACGTATAGTGCGTGATCACTTAGAATGCCATTCGGGATTTGGGTGCCATCGGCTGTTTCAATTATCCAACCCATAGTGAGTGGCGTTCATTAGGGGAGGCCATGTCCAGCAGTGGACTAATATAGGCTGATGATGATGATGATGAAGAGTGAGTGAGAAAGCAAGACCCGAAGGTCTTTCTGAATGATATCGCACTGTACGTACCTATCTAGCATATTCTATAGCCTGGGTTCCTAACCTGGGGGCAATTACCCCCTCGGGGGTAACATCGGTTTTTCGCGGGGGTCATGAGCTGGTTGGCCGGATGATTTCCTTGTCTTCACAACGAATAAGCTGAGGTAAAATCCGAGACCTTAGTTAAGTCATAAGGTTAATGGGACTGAAAAGGTTAGGAACCACTGTTCTATAACAAACTACGAATCACTGCGAGAATCCTGCGTCGAAATTTACTACAATTTCCTGGTCCACATCGGTCCAAAAGGAGCTTGTATTTGCTTTTCCATTAAAAAGAGAATAGGTTTCGAAAACAGTTTGGAAACTGTCCTAAGTACTGGATAAACAAGCCTAAGCTCTCAGTCTGCCCGGGTCAGCTACTTTCGACAAAGTGTTACGATTAGCCATCCTTTCGTAGGGTTGCCATCCTTCCACAACCATCTATTTAAGGGGGCGTCCATTAATCATATGATGATTTTTTAGCACTTTATACCCCCCCCCCCCCTCTCCCCATTAGTGATACGTTGTGATGTTTAAAACTACCCCCCCCCCCTGCCCCATCCAAAATCACGTGTATTTTTAGTAGGTACCTACAAAGAATTTTAAAATTTTTATTTTTTTAAATACAGGTATAAAAGGCGCGGGGACTTCGTTCGTTGCCTGGCAACGGCGAGTCAAGGTCACACTACACGCCGCTTTTCGGTTTAAAAATCGCGCGTTTGACGAATAAATAAATACACGTGATATCTTACTACACCCCCCCGCCCCCCTTGTGATATTTCGTGATTTTTGCCGAACCCCTCCCCCCTTTCGGAGCCTCACGTGATTAATGGAGTAGAGGTTTTAAAAACATCATTATCTCATCTCCAGCCTTTATTATGTCACGGCTGGGCACAGGGCTCACCTCAGAATCAGCGGGCTTGGGCCAAGTCCCCACGCGGGCCCAGTTAAGATTGGGAGCTTCACACAATTTAATTGCTTCGCAGGTGTATGCAGGGTTTTCTCGCGCTGATTTCCTTAACCGAAAAGCTCGTGATAAATTTAAAATGTAATTTCCCACATAAATTCCGAAAAAGTCCGCGCGAACCCGTGATTCAAACCCACGATTCTACTTGACTTGAGAGGTCAAACCACTGGTCTACCACGGCTTGATTTAAATATATACAACAAGCGAAATAGCAAAACTAAGGTCTAATGTTCACGAAGGTGTTTAGTTAGTACTACGCTTGGTGTACGCCTGCGTTGCTAACTGCGTACAAAGCGTTGCGACTTTGTCCATAGGGTGGCAGTGTCGCGCTCGAAGTTTATTTGTAAGCTACCGCGTCTTCCAAGCGTAAAATAACGAATACGCGTCCACGCCTGTCCTTTGTGGGCTAGGCTTAAGAAATGTTTAAGTAGTGCATGGTTTTATTGTTTTTTTTTAACAGATGTATTTGAAATTCGAAGCTTTTTTGGTACTGCCAACCCTATTTTGTTCTAAAGCTTATGAACCAAGCGTTAGGATTTTGGGGGACGAGTCCGGCATTATACCAGAATTAGAGGACAATGAAAATATTTAAATGTGTTTAGGTTATTTGTTCGATAGGCGAGCTCGAATATTAATATTCATCCTTCTACGTTATTTATAATTTTATAGGGTCTTAAAACTTAAAAAAAAAGGTAACAACGGAATATTCTAGAGCGGTATAGTAATACCACATTCCTGCTGTAATAATTAAATTAGCTTTGCAGAGGTCAATAGCGCATTGAAAACATAAAGCAATCGCCTTGCTTTTATGCTACCATGTTATAAACAATTGCTCTTTTGGTTTATTCACTTTGATTGTTTTTACAGTAACGGAGCAAAAACTAAAAACGATATATTTTACAGTTTCAGCTAAATTAAAAGCGTCGTTACATTGTATAAAACTTTTCGAGCGTCACGGCCATTGAAGCGGTGTTGCACTGTCAGCGGTTAATTAGGAAACCGTCCATTGTTTCCTTTGATTACTTCACATTGAGCGAAATAGATACCTTTAATAAAATGCTTCTTACTGCGATAAGAGTAACAGTCAGTCAATAGGAAACTGCTGAGTTGGGAATTTGAGATGATTCCAATCCAAATTGGAACCAAACACTTTTTAAACGTTTAAAACGCACACTGCCATAAAATAATCTGTGTTATAGAGACAAGACCTCTAGATATAAGACGACTCTAAGCACCTCATTTATAAGAAGTCTCCGAGCTATAATAATAATAATACTTTATTTGCGTAAACATGGTAGGTACATACTGCCCTCTTTATATAACGGGCAGCGTTGTTTCATCTACGTCTGACAAAAATTTCAAAATGACTGATAAAGAGAAAACAAAAGCAATCATTTATGAAAGAGGCAAATCGTTTTCGAATGCTCAAAGTAAACACAAATTATGTAAGTTCTACTGAATTAAAATAAAATGGTCTCTTTCGGAACTTTCCTCGTGGCGACCCTAAGTCAGGGTTGTCCACTTTGATCCTAGCGCTTACGGCGTCTCAGACCGTTTCGCTCGCGGCGGAATTTGAATACGGCGGCCGGTCCAACAGAAAATTAGTCATTCAGCTTTTCACTACTGATTTAGGAAATTTGTTTACTTTAAGAGCGAGATTTCTCTTTTGACTTTATTCTGGAGGGAATGTTTGAGTTTCAGTCACAAAACACTTATGACAGGAGATACCTTTAACTATATTCTGCCACTTAAGGTGGCACCAGACTCTAAATACGAGGACAACTAATGTACAACCTGATAATTGTTGTCCACAGTTTGATTCTTATACTGTACACGGATTATCATACACTACACTATCGCTAACATACACCACTCGCGAAATTCTTCTCTCTACCAATTAACCGTCATAATGGTATATTACGTTGTTTTCTTTAAAATTAGATTACTTATTCACTGGTCTTACATGTCTCCGCGCATTTCATCGCGCCCCAGGTTTGTGTCTTACCTGTAAGAAAAAAAAAGATTCATTTCTCTACAAACTATATAGATTTGGACTTTAAATGAATTAACAGCGTTGCTTGCTGCGTCACTCGTGCAATTGACCTCTTATAATCCACGGTCTACCAGGAACGATACATACATATATAAATCACGTCTTTATCCCTTACGGGGTAGACAGAGCCTAAGGTAACAACAAATACAAGGGGAACGATACATACAGCAAGTATTATACAGGTTTTAAGCTATCTCATGTACCTACTCTAAAAGCATAGTAGGACTCTAGTAACTATACAAACTTTAAAAAAAATACACTGAATTCTATAACACGATCGGACCTCTTGGTAAAATATCGAATCAAAACTTATCTTGAGTTGACGATTAGGCTTACAAAATGTTCTAAATATAAGCCTTTGATGGAGAAGATTAAAAATATTAAAACTTATTTACTTTATCTATCGCCCGCAAATTCCTCAAATCAACAAGCCGTCGCCTTAATCCCGCAAAGCGGAATAAGATTAAGCAATTAACCGACAGTTACCACAGATTTCATTTCAAAAATAATCTCAACTTTATAAATCCTCTAATCTGAAATTAATTACAGTCTAAAGACGTTTCTTTGGGCTTGTCAACGGCTCCTATTTGTTTACGAAATGTTGACAGAAGCGGGAAAAAAGAAGCAAGTTTGCGGGGAAAATTAATCTTCCTTGGCCAAAATTGAACAGATATGAGAATAATTATGTTAAATACTGTGAGCATATATGCATAAATACGGTTACAAGCTTTGCAGTGAGCATCACTAGGCACTTCGCAACCCGGTCGTCACATTATTAAAGCACATATTTATACATGCTAGCAACATTTTGTTGCTTTAAAAACGTGAAAATGCACCACGGCTATTCGGAATAAATTTCTTCGCAACACGCTGAAATCAAGTTAATTTTTTATTTTTAGTCACCGTAGCGGAGTCGGAGCAAATATCGCGATTCTCTGATAAATCATTTTCATGGCTTGCCATTCAGTTTTCTATACGGTTTATTTACATCATAAAACACATATTTCGCATTATCTGCGGTACGCAAGCGAGAAAAGGCTGACTTATGAGAAAAATATGCAGACCGTCAAAAAAGGTCTGGAGGATACTGGCGGACCTATAATATTTGAATTAAGTATTCGGGCATACTCTGCAAGATGAGGTTTAGTAAATTTTTTGCAATTTGCGTAGATCTACTGAATAGTAAAAAATTGTTCATTTCTCTCACCCGTCTCTTTTGAAGGATTTATTTCGATGCAAAAGTAAAAAAAATGTTTTTCTTTTTTCACACAATTATATGGTAACTTACACACAAAAAGATTAGCACATTACAAACCATATTACATTTATATTGGCATTAAATATAGTTCTATAGTTCCTCATACTTTTTAGAAATAGTTCTGGATTTTTACCTAAACAGCCTTCTTCTTCTCTTCTTAATGGCGGCCGTAATAAGGCTTGGGCCAATGTCAGTGCGGTAAAAAGCCTTGACCACTGGAGCAAGTGACTTGACATTCGGCTAACATATTAGGTTTCATAGAGCACTAAGAGTTATTTATTCGCAAAGGATAGAAACTAGCCTATTTTTATTCTTTCACAGAACCACAGGACCAAACCGCAGACACAAGTAAGTAGACCATTATTCTCCGAGGCAGGAAACTTTAAGATGCTACTGCTTTTGACAAATTTTGCAAAAATACCTACTAAATAGATACCTATTCGAAACTTTATTATGAACTACGAGTAGGTACGAACTACCCCACCGAAACCAAGTTTTTCTCTTAAAATGTCAAACACGTAACATTGTTAACTATTCACGTGTAGATGCTTCATTCTGATACAGTCCTTCTCGTGTAAGTGGAGTGTAAAAGAGACGAAAGACATTATCGCGCCACAATTACTCATCACGCTGGCTGATAACGTCCTTATTCGAAATGGAACACTTGCGCTTTGCTTAATTGTATCGTACTGCTTAATTGTATTGTACCGTACTCATATGTGCGTAAATGGCCGTTTTTTTATGAGATAGCGTGACAGGCAAGCCAGTGAGTCACTAATCGAATCGGAATATCACAACGCAAACATTACGGCCTGGTGAGCGATTAACAAAGTCCTACCGGAAAAATAGAAATCTCTTAACAATGTCCTTCACAAAATATTTCCGCTTTCCTTGACAGAACGATGCTCTAATCATATAAGTCATGTGTGAAAGAGAGAGCATTATCGCCGCTTCATAACTCATCACGCTAGCTGATAACGTCCTTATTCGAAACGGAACGGCGGTGACTCGCAGAAACGCAAATTGCCGACGTGCTTAATGTTGTCTCATTGTAAGGCGAACGGAAAAACGAAATTACTCGCGTTTCCGGTAAAAAAAACGTTCTCGCGTCTTGTTTGTCTGATATTGGTAAAGCTGTGGCATTTTTTCGCGTTTCCTTTATTGCTGTTATTTTAATGCTCGCACAAGAACAGGGTGAAGGAAATAAACAGCGAAAAGTCCAAACTTAGATATCTATTTTTGTGGAATGTCTAATTCGCCAATATCAATTTAAACTAAACTAAACATCGTATTTCATTCGTTCTACGCAACATCCGTGTGCGACAGGTTATTCCATTAATTAGGTCAGGTAATTCCACTCCCCAAACAATATATCTTCCATGCTGGTCTGGGAGCAAAGAAAAAACATAGAATGTACCAGCTTCTCTTCCCGCGCAGATGGTAAAAGCCCATCGAGAGATTGGGCGAAAATCTTAGGGATGTTATATAGGCGACGTGGCTAGCAACCCATGAGTTTTTATTCCCTTTTCATCCATACGCCCACAATCATGCTAAACGTGGTCTTTAGGACTTGTTACCTTAGGCTCTGTCTGCCCCGTAAGGGATAAACACGTTATTTATGTATGTATGTAAACAATATTTCTCTAAACTTTATAAAGTCCAGTAAACTTGAACGTTAGTAATAAGCATTTCCCGGTCACAGTAATGAATAGCGTCCACGACACGTCATGGATCGCGGCCGCTTCCTGGTTGGCCACCCCTGAGGGCGTCAAGTTACAAATTCTCCGCGAAACGGAACACGGAGGTCTATTAAAAGATATAATGAAACAAGGGTATTTTATCTAACCGACTGCGGCTTAGTTCGATAAGAGGGTTGTGTTTTCCACCCAAATGTAGTCACCAGCATAAATATATGACGGTGGTCAGCTCTCCAAAAATATCTGATCATCTATTGGGGTCAAAAATATTTGACGACGTTACCACGGTACAAATAAGTGATGCTTTGTAGCCGCCAAAAACATTGTCACACTATAAATATCAATCCGCTGTGAAAGGACGATTTTTAAAAATGAGGCATAGGTAACTCAATGATAAATACAATATCATTGGATTTATGTTCGCAGCGTGTGTTACAGGCATTTTTTTCCGGAGTCGGTATTTTATTATTACTAGCGTTATATTAACTAGCAACGTATGTATGTAGGTATGTAAGTATGTAAGTATGTTTGTCCGGGTGGAATCTTGCGACTCAATTTTGAAAATATCTTTATCCGATTGAGCTGAAATTTTGCATACTTGTGTAAGTTAGATCACAATACAATAATCTGGTACTTAGTAAAATTCTGGTCGTCCAGTCAGGACTATCTCCGCAGGAAGGAACTCTTCAACGGTTGGTGCGATTGACTTGAAATTTGGTTCATATTATGTGGGACGGATGACACTAAGTACAGTCAACAAAAAGTAGTCAGCAAAAAAACTTTTTTTTTTTATATATATGAATAGGAAGGCAAACGAGCAAGTGAGTCACCTGATGGTAAGTGATCACCACTGCCCATAGACACCCGCAACCCCGGAGGGATTGCAGATGCGTTGCCAACCTAGAGGACTAAGATGCAATGCCTCTTGTGCCCGTAATTTCCCCGGCTGTCTTACTCTCCACACCGGAACACAGCAGTGCAAGCACTGCTACTTAGCGGCAGGATTAGCGAGTAAGATGGTGGTAGCGATCCGGACGGACCTTGCACAAGGCCCTACCACCCGCACTTGTAACTAAAATGTAATTTTTACGTTACTTAATTATTTAATCAACCAGACTGGTTAAAAACCGGCTAAGTGTCGGATCACTAGGAGTTGGGATAGAGTAAAATGATTACCGAAATAAACGCTGAGCCGTTAACACAAATCTTTTAATAACCGAATAATCGGTGGCGGTTACGTCCTTTTGTGTAAGAAGGGCCAGTCTGAAACTAACCTACCAGCACGGCTAGCACAAGAGAGTATGAACGAGAAGCAAGAAAAAGACTTGTGCTAGCCGTTCTGTAGAAACTAGCGCGATATTTTTAGGTATCTTCCCAAATTAAACAAGATATGAGTAAAGCTAATCATGCGTGACACCATGCGGGCTCAGTGTCCATTGTACACTTATTATAACTTTATATGACTATTAATTAAATAACCCCAGTTTTATAGCTATAAAAGATTATTAAAACTGCTATTGCTCGGTAATTTAATTCGAATTCATTAGTTTAGAAGCAATTGAGTTGATCCTTTTAGCCCATACTTTGTTTATTGTTGAATAATGATGTGCAATCGAAATTGAAGAAGACTTATTTTATTACAGTTTTATTCTAATGGGAACTAAATAAAATATTTATGTAATTAATTAGACATTTGTAACTCTAATTCCTAGATACATTCTATTAATCCAGGTTAGCTGGAAGAAATACGTAGTCGCTATCCATCACTGTAAGTATCTTATAAATTGTTGCGCCAAAAACAATGTACGTTCGTACAATATAAACTTAAATACACTTAACTATATGTATAAAAAAGTACTTTTTTAAATCTTTTTTTTTTACTACGAACTGACCAGTGATTGAGACCTCTATCTCTTGGTGGAAGGTGCAGATGAGGCCAAAGGTGTAGCTCGCTGATCGTTTTATAATTTGACATTTAAATTGACGAATAAATCCATTCGATTCGAACCCGCGGCCCTCCGCTTGAGAGGCCATAGTTCAAATCACTAGGCTACCACGGCTTTTTTTAAAGAAGGAATAGCTTCCAGACAAGAAGGATCGAAATAAAAATCGTTGCATCTTCATATGGATATTATATATCTAAAATAAGAGCTAGGAGGCCCGTATATTCAGTAAAATGGTCGTATTTGTGCCAATGGACACGAGCGGGCAACCCGTCGCGACTACAAAGGTTGTCGAGGTCGCCGACCCCGGCTGACCGGCGCCCGCGCACCGTATTCGCAGAGCCGGGTCTACGCACACCACACGTGTTGTGAAGGGTCGTACGGCGATTCCAGTCGCTACATATACAAGGTCTCTCAGATTTATTCCGGAATATTTCATCAGATGGTTGGGTTAGTGTTACTCGACCGCATAACTGAGTCCTCGCCCGCGCGGCACAGGGGCGCAGGGTATGCGACAAAGGGGGCAGAGAGAGGTGCGGGCGGCAGGCGCTCTACTCTCCCGCAGCGCCCTCGGTCACCTTTGTCGTCTTACACTGCGCGCCTCTACCCGCGCGGGCGAGCACTCAGTTAAGGGGTCGGTCTGTTTATAAGCACCTCTGTAAATTTTGCTCAAGCTTGATTTTTTTCCCTACATTTGTCGATGTTCAAAGTGTACGGCGACAAAAGGGTGACTTACTTTAGAATCCTAAACTACGTATTTTTTTTATAAGACGGGGGAAAACGAGCAAGCGGGTCACCTGTTGGAAAGTAATCACCGCTGCCCATAGGCCCTTTAAGAGAATAATAGGCTCGTTTTTTGAAGATCTATCAAACTAAACCAACCGCCTGCAAAACAAAGCCGCTTTCCGCCGTCTGTCTGTCTGTCCCTATGTATGCTTAAATCTTAAAAACTACGGTTTATATGTTAATACTACGCAGACGAAGTCGCAGGCAGAAACTAGTTCCGGAATAAATCTGAAAGTTACTTTGCCATAAAAAAATAGGGTGGCAAGCGAGCAAGTGGGTCCCCTGATGGTAAGTGAGCACCACCACGGCCACCACCCATGGACGCCAGCTCAAGGCTTGCAGATACGTTGCCAGCCTAGAAGGTTAAAATGTAATCACATTGCCAGTAACTTTACCGGTCTTACAACCTACGTTTAATATAAAAAAAACAGTCAGTGCGTAAATTCAGATAGTACTTGGCCATTCAATATGGTACTAACATCCAGGTCAAGCATTGATCTACTTAAACGATCCATTGCCAATTATTCCTCTCCAATTCAAAGTTTTTCAAAACTGGAACGGCAAGGAGGGTGCTTTCTTGCACCGTATTTTCTTTTCAACCAAGCAAGAAAATGCCTCAAAGTTTCGTCAAGGAACAATATCAACTTTTATTGGGAATTTGGGACTATATGACTCATCAGAATTCGAAGGGATCGGTACCCTTGGCACTAACAAGGCAATAAGTGAGCTGTGTATGGCTAGCGGTAATCACTTATGTCACTTGAACCGCTTCTAGACCCTTATTGTCGTCTCGTTTTAATAGCTAATTATTGCTTCTCATTAGTTGGTCAACGCTTGGCAAGAATTTAAAGTAACTATAGGTACAGTAATAATTTCGAACAATGTCAAATGTGTATTTTAACTTCAAATGTAAACAGTACTAGCCGTTGCCCGCGACACCGTCTGTGCATAATTTGCTTATCGCTGTCCGGCGAGAACTTTGCTATTGCCTCCTTTCCCAGGACTGAAACTATGTTTATATCAAATTGTATCTGAATCGGTTCAGTGGTTTAGGCGTGAATGCGTAACAGATAAACAGCAGTTACTTTCAAATTTATAATATTAGTTGGAATGAACTTGTGCGATTGGTGCAGACCTTTATCTTCACGTCCCATTCTTAGGCTGCGTGGCTAATGTGGCCATTTCGCTATTGTCTATGGTAACATCCTTATTGTCTATTATTTGCGAATGTATTCACACCTAAGTTGAATTCGATAAAATAAATTTGAAATCTTCCATGCCGGTCTGGGAGCAAAGAAAAACATAGTGTTGTAATACAATGCAATATTATTATTTTTCTTTTTATTTAATGTTAGCAACACTGGTTAGGATATCCTGTTCGTTCCTGAGTTAGGTTCATTCTCTTGTGTAAAAAGTTTAAAAATGGCTAGACGTTGTTCTGTATCCTTATAATTTTACTTGTGTTAAAATAAAGTTGGTGTGATTATTTTGGGCTTTCACTAGTAGATTCTCTTTAGGTTATGGGCCCAGGGCTAATATATGTGATATCAGTAACAGCGTCGCGTGAAATACTGTAAAGTCGGAAAAAAAAAATCGCCGGGTTTTGAGGTTAATCGGCGCCATATTCAAATGGCCGCTGTCACGGCGAGAAGGAATACTTGAATTGTTCAAGGAAGGAAAATTTACAGGAAGGCAGAGAGCAAAATGGAACAAACAAGCCATCAGAGCACAGTTTTAAAACTGGAAGGAGCAAAGAATTGGAACATTTGGAAGTTCCAAACGTCAGTTCTTTTAAGAGGCCAAGGGTGCCTTGACGTTGTGCAAGGAGCCGTAAAACCCGAAGATGCAAGTCAAAAGGCAGTTTGGGAGTCTAAGGATGCAAAGGCGCAAACTTTATTGGTTACAAGAATGTCTGAAAGTGTCATGTTGCACCTTATATCGTGCAAAACTTCTGCCGAAATGTGGAAGAAGCTTTTAAGCGTCTATGAACAGAAATCTGAGACAAATATTCATATTGCTCAGCAGAGATTTTTCCAATATAAATATGAAGAAGGAGTTGAAATGTCAGTGTTTCTGTCAAGAGTTCAAGAAATGCAAAACCAGTTAAGACAATTGGGAGAAGAAATCTCGGATAAGTTTACTATTACGAAAGTGTTAATGTCACTTCCGGAAGAATACAAGCATTTCGTATCAGCTTGGGAGTCTGCTCCGGACGATAAACAAACTTACGACAATCTCGTGGCGAGACTGTTGGTAGAGGAAGAAAGACTTAAAGAAAAAAGAGGCCCGTCGCAGTCGTCCTCCGCATTTGTTGCGAAGAAAGTAATTGACAAACGGAACATTAAGTGTTTTAAGTGCAATAAATATGGACATTACGCGAATGAGTGCAGAAGCAACAATAATTCGAACTATCGTGACAGTCGGTTTAACAGTAATAACAATCGTCCCAGTTCTAGTTCAGATAGCAGGTGCTATTACTGTAATAAAGTCGGACATAATAAGTTTCAGTGCCGTTTTAAGAAGAATAAAGAAGAGAAAAGTAATGCATTCGTGGTGTCTAATTCGTGCGAAGAACATTGTTGTCATACAAAATGGTTTGTGGATTCGGGCGCGAGTGAACATATGTGTCGCGACCGGGACTTATTTACTTCGTTCACTCAACTCACAGATAAGTTCGTAGTGCTCGGTGACGGGACACAGATAAGCGCACTAGGACGTGGACAGGTTGCAGTTCAAGTGACGGATGGAAAGGAATGGATTGACACAACCATTGACAACGTTTTGTTCGTTCCTGATTTGAAAACTAATTTATTCTCTGTGAAGTGTGCAACCGCGAAAGGTTATGTCATGATGACAGATGAAAACTGTTGCAAATTTTATAAAAACAATGCGGTTTGTGCGATTGCAAACCAAATTGGAAGCATGTATTGTTTGGAATTTCGCTACAAAAATGCTGTGGCAAGTGCAGCACAAGTGAGGATAAGTTTAGACGAGTGGCACGAAAGATTAGCACATCAAAACATGTCATATGTGAAAGAAATATTGAAGAACAATAACATTGAACCGACCAGCAGCTTTGTTGTGAAGTGTGAGGGATGTTTAAAGGGTAAAATACATCGTTTGCCATTCCCCTCGAGCGACAGCTACACTTCTAGGACGTGCGAGTTGATACACGCGGATACGTGCGGTCCAATGCAAGAAGCGTCGATCGGAGGCGCGAGGTATTTCGTTGTGCTGAAAGACGATTACTCGAAATACAGAAAGGTTTATTTTATTAAAGGAAAGGATGAAGTCAAGTTTTGTATTGAAAAGTTTATTAATGAAGCGGAAAACATAACTGGTAATAGAGTGAAATTTTTTCGAAGCGACAATGGATTGGAATACGTAAACAAAGAGATAAAGGCTATGTTTTTGAAACGTGGTATAGTCCACCAAACCAGTACGCCTTATACGCCAGAACAAAACGGAACCGCGGAGAGGGAGAACCGAACCCTAGTAGAGGCAGGAAGAACCATGTTATGTGCGAAAAATTTGCCTATATCATTGTGGGCAGAAGCGGTTAACACAGCTGCTTATGTTATTAATCGCACTGGTAAAAGCTCAGAAGCTGGTAAAACTCCATACGAGCTGTGGACAGAAGGTTCATTTGATATTCACTCTTTGAGAGCATTCGGTTCACCTGTGATGGCACATATCACCAAAGAAAAGAGGAAGAAATGGGACCCGAAGGGAGAAAAAGGAATATTGGTGGGATATGGTGAAGAAACAAAAGGTTTTAGAATTTATTTCCCGAAGAAAAATGATGTTCAAATAAAGAGAGATGTTGTATTCATGGACTATAATACAACAGAGAATGACCAACCACTTCCAGAAAAAGTCACTAGAGAAGATGTTGTTGTTGTAAGTCAAGAAGAGGCTACTGAGATACAGCAACAAACACACAGCACTGTTGATGTCAATGACAATGTGTCTAGTGACAGCAGTGATCCAGTTGTGGTCGATATGACAGACAGTGATGAAGGTACACATGAGACAGAGCCAGGTACGTCTGAACCACGTCGGAGTGAGAGAGTAAGGAAGCAAACATCGTTTTACAAGTGTAATAGTGCTAATTCCAAAGACAGTAGTGGTTGTGGTAGTGTTGTTAGTAGTGTTGTAGACAGCGAGCCTAAGACATATGCAGAGGCCATGAGCAGAGACGATAGGGGTAAGTGGCAAGAAGCTGTTGATAGTGAGTTAGAAACTCTTAAACATAATAATACTTGGGAAATTTGCAATGATTTTGTAGGAAAAAATGTTATAAGTTCTAAATGGGTATTCAAAATAAAGAAAATTGGTGATGGCATTCAATACAAAGCGCGTTTGGTAGCCCGAGGCTTTGAACAAAATGATAACATAGATTTGAATGATATATATGCACCTGTTGCAAAATTAGCAACATTTAGGTTGTTTACAGCCATAGCAACAAAGCGCAAACTTCCAATTCATCAAATGGATGTGACTGGAGCTTTTCTGTATGGGGAAATTAGTGAAGAAGTGTTATTAAGTTTACCTGATGGTGCGTATAAAGGGGAAAATAATGTAGTAAAGTTGAATAGGTCACTTTATGGGTTAAAGAAATCACCTAAGAACTGGAATGACAAATTCAATAATGTAATAACATTTCAGGGATTTCAGAGGTCTAAGTCTGATCCATGTCTGTATTCCAAAATTAATGACCAGGAAGAGACATATGTACTTTTATATGTCGATGATTTGTTGATGTTTAGCAGTAGTGAAGAAAAGGTTTTATATTTGAAAGCAATGTTGCAAAATGAGTTCAAAATGAAAGATTTAGGTTTTGTATCTGAATACCTAGGTATACATGTTAAACAAAATTTAGAGACTGGGGTGACTGAACTGTGTCAAAAAAAGTACTTAAATAATGTGTTAAAGAAATTTGGGATGGAGGACTGCAAGCCAGTAACTACTCCTCTAGACAGAAATTTTAATATTAAAATACTGGATAGTAGAAATAAAGGGAATGTAGATTCAAATATTGAAAATTTGTGTAGGCAAATGATAGGGTGTTTGATGTATGCTGTATCTGGTACTAGGCCAGACTTGTGTGCAGCTATTTCAATACTCAGTAGGTACCAGAATTGTTCTGACAATGTACTTCTATCAGCATTGAAGAGAGTATTGCGATATGTCAAATACACCATTGATTACAAGCTAGTATACAAATGTAGTTCAGATAACTTAGTAGGTTACTGTGATGCTGACTGGGGAGGAGATATAGATAGAAAGTCAACTACAGGGTACTGCTTCATGTATTCTGGTTGTTTAGTTAATTGGTGCTCAAGGAAGCAGGCATCAGTGAGTCTGTCATCCACCGAGGCTGAATATATAGCACTAAGCATGGCAGCCAGTGAGGCTTGCTGGCAGCAGAACTTGCTTAAGGATTTTGGGGTAGATAATGTGACACCCACAAATTTATTTTGTGACAATCAGTCGGCAATTATGGTTGCTAGCACTGACTGTATAAAAAGATTGAAACATATTGATATTAGGTATCATTTCGTTAAAGATTTGGTCAAGGGTGGTAAGATAAATTTGATATATGTTAGTACACATGAACAAATGGCAGATTTATTTACTAAGGTGTTGAGTGTTAATTTAATAGTGAAGTTTAGTACCATGTGTGGGCTAACTAAATAGTTTTATTTGTTTAGTGGCAATATTGCATTGAGGGGGAGTGTTGTAATACAATGCAATATTATTATTTTTCTTTTTATTTAATGTTAGCAACACTGGTTAGGATATCCTGTTCGTTCCTGAGTTAGGTTCATTCTCTTGTGTAAAAAGTTTAAAAATGGCTAGACGTTGTTCTGTATCCTTATAATTTTACTTGTGTTAAAATAAAGTTGGTGTGATTATTTTGGGCTTTCACTAGTAGATTCTCTTTACATAGAATGTACCAGTTGCTTCTCTACCCGCGCAGATGGTAAAAGCCCATCGAGGGAATGGGCGAAAATATTAGGAATCATATTATAGGCGATGAGGCTAGCAACCCATCACTATTTTGATTCCATTTTCTACCTATACGCCCACTATCTTGCTAAATGTGGCCTGTAGGTACCTGTTACCTTAGGCTCTGTCTACCCCGTAAGGGAAAAAAACGCGATTTGTGTATGTATGTGTAAATTTGAAATAACTAGCTTGTGACACACACAGAAGCATTCTTTGAGACTGCTATTAGGATAAAAGTTGCTACCTGGCTTTTTCAGCTAGCAGATTGTCAATTAAAACCAGGCAGTTCGCTACTGCGTATTGTCACTTGTTTTTTACTTGCCGAGTAAAATGAACTGGTTTTATCAAAGGGCATGAAACTCCGCTAAGTAACGCCCGATTAAATCATAGAACATGAGTTATCAAAATAGGAGGAACGACAAAAGTTTAACTCGAAGTTACATAATTTATATTTTTAAACTACTCAATAATAACTACTTCAAAGACAACCACACTATAAGCTACTCGTATGATCGATAACAGAGGTAACCGGTACTGAGGTCTATTATTGGGATAGAGATAAATAATTAAACGTCATATTGTTTTCTACAGCGATCCCTTTCTAAAGCAATCGGTTATTAATTGTGCACTCGTATCGCAGCTCCGCTACCATACAGCTAACTTTAGCTTGAACATAACACGGTCAACCTTAAGTGACATAGTCCATTACTTGAAAGACGCGTCACGAGAAAGCAGACCTAATCTACATGGACCATGGCAATGTCATAGGAGAAACAGTCACAGCACAATTGCTGTCACTGTCTCTCAAAATGTATGCGAATGATTGTGAGTGTGTCTGGGTGCATGTTTGTTTCTTTTTCACACTAAAAGGGCTGGATACCTACTCGTAGATAGATTGTGATAAAATTTGGCACCTAGATAGTTTACATACATACAGTTTGACAACAAAAATAATGCTCCACGATGTACCTGCGCAGTATACCAATTTTAGTAGCGCGGGAAACTCTGGCGCTGTTATTGGTCGATCGATTTCGTACCAACAATGGCAAAATCGTGTAAGCGGGACAGAGCTAAGAATGCAAAGCAAGCAATACTCTGCCAGTTGCGCTTGCAAATAAAGTTCAATATAGATTATTTACACGTTCGGCTACCATCGGAAACTGGTCTGCGCTTCTCTGCGCAAACGAATACTGCCGATGCGCATTATATTTGTTGTCAAACTGTACTAATCACGTTTTCATCCCTTACACTAGACAGAGCGTAGAGTAATAATACCTAAAGGCCATGTTTAGCGTGATTGTCGGCGTACCTATAGATAACTTGTATTTGTTTGTATTTGCTAGATTTGTAACTTCATATCTTCAATTAACAGGGTACTATCCCAGAAATTCTCATACTTTCGCAATTGTTATCACTGCTATCACTAAGAGAAACAAGACTGACTTAAACGTTTTAAGTGTGCCGTTACACTTTTAAAGATTGCTAGCGGTTGCCCGCGAATCCCGCGGGAACTAACCAGTTTTCCGGGACTCAAACTATATCTGGACCAAATTTCATTAAAATCAGTCCAGCGGTTAGGCTTGAAAGTGTAACAGACAGACAGATCGACCGACAGACAGCCAATTTTAGGAATGTACGTACTTAATGAAATTGTACGTTAAAATATTCTTCCTAACTCGGACACGCAAAGGAGAAGTGGCATTTATCTGCTGCAGTTGTGTCCACTGCCAAAGCTGTCACGATTCTGAAACCGGTCCCGACCGTAGTCCGTTTTGCACGACTCGTACTCAGCATTGTCTGGTGAAATCACTTTACAAGTCGCACTTTCCAAATATAGCCATTTAGATTGTTCACGGAATTACAAATACACAATTATAAGGTTACGAAATACTTTTTCTCAAACATGTCCGTTAAAGTCATCATTGTTAACTACATATCAGAACAGGAAGTTAATTGTTGCCGGTCAGTCCAAAATTCAAAAAAAAACATTACTGTAGCGCTAAACTCTCCAGTAATGTTGCATACAAATTCCATTACTGTCTAGTTATTAACTTTAAAAAAATGCAAATCACCATTTGTTATAAAAATAAAGGCACAAGACTTAAACCACCAAATTAAAAAAAAAAAGCTAGTACGAGAACGTGTTTATCTGTGTCTGAAATAGAAAATTCTGGGTAGAAAAATACTCTCTTCAAACGCCTTGACAGAAAAAGGCGGCAAAGCAAAAATAATTAATAATTTTTGTCAATTACATTTTCATTTATTTTTGTTGTTGTCCAAACCAATACTCAGCCAGCAATTGCTTACTTCCTGGCCTAGACACTAATGTACTATTAAACGTTCTACGTGCCGCTAAACTTTGAGAAACAAAAGTCTTGCAAAGACTTGAACTGACGAACATTTTTTTTTTTACTTTATGTAGGTAGTTAGTTCAGAATAAAACTGGACGCGTGACGTCACCACTCACTACCGCCAGGTTTATTTGACGAACAATTTTAGGAGCTAATCAATCTTTCATAACGTAGAAGGTCAAGTAGCGTCAAGAGTATTATTAAAGTATTAAAACAATATTGTTAAGTTTGGTCGTACGCTCTCGATACTTATTTGTTACTAGCTTCTGCCTGCGACTTCGTCCGCGTTGAATTAGATTGAAGAAGTGATGTTGATAGTCATATTCTGCGATAATTATTCACGTGGCGACCTCTAGGCAGCTACGGCCTTTGACATGTTTATCACTATTCCGCGCAAACTATGCAATTTTCCGGGATTAAAAGTAGCTATGTGTTAATCCAGGGTACCTGCTATCTCTGTTCCAAATTGGATCCAAATCCGTCCAGCCGTTTGCGCGTGAAGAAGTAACAAACATACACAATACACACTCACAAACTTTCGCCTTTATAAGTGTGATGTGATGTGATATGTGATTACTGTTCTACTTTGTAACATCGAAAATATAACCAATCTAATAGAGTGAAAATGTCATTTATTCTGTTTTTATTGACTTATAAAGAAATTGCTTTTATACTTGTATCGATAGTTAACATTTAGCTATTATGATTTCATTCTTATTTCATTGTTACATACATACACACACAAATCACGTCCATATCCCTTACGGGGTAGACAGAGCCCGAGGTAACAAGACGTTTAGGTCACGTTAAGCATGATTGTAGGCGTATAGGTGGAAAGGGGAATCAAAATAGTGATGGGTTGCTAGCCGCATCGCCTATAACATGATTAATAAGAATTTCACCCGATCCCTCGATGGGCTTTTACCATCAGCGCGGTACGAGAAGCAACTGGTACATTCTATGTTTTTCCTTTGCTCCCAGACCAGCATGGAAGTATTTCATTGTTACTCGCCTTTAATTAATTTATAACAATGTATCGATAGAAAGACAGGTAAAAAAATGTTTAGTTTACATACTTCAGACAAAGGCTACGCTTTAAATAGAGTCAGGCTGTCATAAACTTCAATATTACTGGTACAGAAAGCGATTGAAACTTTACCTACTCCGATTTTATGTCAGATATGCGTAGAAAGTGGTGGCACATTTTCGTATTCGGTCACATTTCATAACTTTAACCTTGACACGCGACGTTCTATAGTAGATGTGCTATTGTTACTTTGACAATGCGATTGTCACATATGGTACACTATTGTGTCTATAAATATTGTTATGGGAATGGTACAAAGCGGAAGATTATTTACTTCACAATAGTTAATTAATGTCGGGTTTAGCTGTTTAGTTAACAGGCATTGGTTGATGCGAATAACTAGCGTTCTCATCATCAGCATCATATCAGCCATAGGTCTGTTGGACATCGGCCTCCTCCATAGACCTCCAGTTGCCTTTTTTTTTTTTAACGTGTGGAAAATGCGCCTTATGCATCTCCGCGCTCGGGGCAGCACGAACGGAGGTATGACGGGCTCTCCAACTCGCCGCTGCCTTCCCTATGGAAGGAGGGGAGCGGCCTACCGTCTAAAAACACACACGTTCCCTCCAGGCCTTGAACTGCGGGCGTTGCGGGCGCACTACGGTGACCACGGCAACGTCCACTGGCCGCCCCGGGATGGGGCAGATGGCAACGGCACCGTTGAATGCAGGTTCCGGATTCCCCGCCCTCCCCCGCCGGTGACCGTTTGTTATTTTTAAAGAGGTTAACTCCTCGCAGCCCCCTCAGCGGCCCACGTTCCCAGCGAGACCTCCAGTTGCCTAGGTTGGAAGCGGTTTGTATCCACCGTGAACCCGCGACTTTAACCAGGTCATTCGTCCACCTCGTTGGTGTACTTATACGTCTTACGCTGCTTTTGACGATCCGCGTTCTCCACTCGAGAACCTTTCGGCCCTAACGACCATCAGTATGCTTAGTGTAAGTTTTCGATCACAAATAAAGTCTCGAACGCGTTTGCGTTAAAATGTCGAATACAATGAGAATAGTTTGTTGCCGTTTGGATCCGCAAGTGGCGCTGCCAATTATTACATAGTAATTGAGACGTTTATATGACCGCGTTCGAGACGTTTTTATATGCTAAAACTTAAACTAGAGGCTCTGTTCTCCTTGAACTAACGTTATAGTAAGAGATATATATGCATTAACTAAGCTAGCAAGATATCTACACGTAGTTTAATTTATACAAGTTGTTTGAGAATTACTCCGTTATATTTAAGCTGGTGATTGGGTTACTTTAATTTAACACTTTTGTAAAGATTTTTTGACGTAAACGTGATTTTAAATTAAGTCATCCTTTAACACACTTTGCACATCAACTAACGTATGGCGGTTTGTCGACCACAGCTAAAAAATCTTGAAAAATTACCTACCTACATTATGTATGCTTATATCATCAAAACTACAGAACGGATTTTGATGCGGTTTTTTTTAATAGATAGAGTGATTCAAGAGGAAGGTTTTTATGTATAATTCTACGCAGACGAAGTTGCGGGCAGAAGCTAATTAACTATAAAAAAAAGAATTTTTAGTGTGAAAATAATCTAAACTACATCAACCAAGAAATTTCGTTTTAGAATCATGAAAGATATTTCTCGAATAGACTAGGCCCATTATAAAACTAATAATTTAATTTTTAAAAATCATCAAAATCTTAATTTAATTGAAACCGTCTTCAATTTCACAAGAACTAAGTTAATCTTTCCAATTAATTAATAAACCTTAATTATCTAAAAGTCAAGTTCAATTAGCATAATTGTCATTTGAATTTAATTACCCGAGTGTTTAATCGTTGGCTGCGAAAACCCAAATGATTTCATGGCATTATTTTTGACATTTCAAATAGGATGAAAATTAATTCATGGGGAAAAACGTTTTTCCCCTTTGCCCGTAGAACGCCTCGGTGAAAAATAACTTCAAAATCTGCCTTACCTATGAAGATTCGCTTTTAAATACATATCTACATAACGTAACGTTATATAACTCGTCTTATTAATAAACCGCATGTAAGTAGTTTCAAGGCTTGTCGAAATTAAAGATTTACACTGTTGTCAAAAACAAATGAATTTTAGGATTTTTACGCAGCAGTAGGACGCTATAAAAAAGCTAAAATATTTAAGAACCTAAAGACTTCGAAACGAAAAAAGTTTTTATACCCTTAAATATTTTTCTTTAGATTAAAGAAAAAAAAACTACGTAAACTTCACGAAACTGATCACAAGTTAAATGAAAAAGCTATAAAGTACTTTTATTTTTAGTTTAAGACAACCCTTCGTGTAATATTTAAGGTTTCGCCTTCATGTCTCGTCCTTCGTATACTCGTCCTGGCTTGCATGTCCAACGAAGCGAAGTCAAACAAAAACAACGTTAGGGGGATTGCATTCGTTATAAACTACAATGTATAATTACGCGTGACAGGTCTAATATTTACTGTTAAAACCCTTAATTCTCGCCTTTTCGGGCGTTTCTACACCGCGATCCCTATACATACAACGAGAAGCAAAAACAACTGGTCGCTTTCCCTACAACTTTGAACGCAAAATGGTCCGTTATTCTTGCTCGTCGGTATATAAGTATTGCTAAGTATTATGACATCCTTTAAGACTAATCTAGCCAAAGCAGCTAACACGCGCGTCATTTGTTTTAGTAAATCCTTGAATTGAGCTGGCAGATGGTTGGCAAGTGACAGCGCGAAACATTCGTAGTACAAAGCTGGGGCTGGTCGACCGTCTACAAACTTTTTGTTCCGCGGTCGCGCAATGCAACGCAACTAGCAGAATTGTTCTGTCACTTGTCGTTCGAGGATCAGAAATAGTCTTTAAACTTGTGAATGAATATAAATTTAGGACCATAAGAGTCGAACTTGATCACAGCCTACGGATGTCATTGGGTATCGTAAAGTCATAAGGAAACCCCTTGTAAACGAACTAGAGTTACCTTTTTAAAATGTCGGGCGCTTTTCCGTCCCATAGCCGATCAGGTGATTCTGCTCGTTTCATATAAATACTCGCTAAGTATCTATCTTCGAAAGTTTGATGAGGCGTTATTTGTTGACAGCATGCGAACATTTTAAAGTAACCTGTTACATTAGAAGCTTCCCACGCCACAGCCCAGCTCATATTAAATACCTGAAACCAAATAAACGACTGTTAACAGAAATTCGACTTCCGAGAACATGCATGTAAATACAAGAAGGTTTGGAACATTTGTAATTTTACTAGCTATGGTCCGCAATTTCGTCTGTGGAGAATTCTTTCAAAATGAAACTTCCGTGAGAGACAATCATAATTACACAAAAAATAACTCGCGTACCTACTCGAATAAAAGTCGAGTGATGCTCGACATGTTTCGGACTAGTTTGTAGTCCTTCCTCTCAGAGCGCTCGCCCCGACGGCAGCGAAACGAACACTGCGCGCCAGCGCTCTGCTCGCGCGGCTGCTCGACGCAACTGACAGCGGCGCACAACTACCCTCGTTTTCACCGTTATTTTTATTATTGTCAAAAGTAGGATTACGAACTAGTCCGAAACATGTCGAGCATCACTCGAGTTTTATACGTGAGTTATCCGTTTGTGTAAGTATGTGGAGAATTCGTTTATCGCGCGCTTTCGGGAATAATACAATTTTCCGGGATAAAAAGGTGATAGGTACGTTAGGTTTACCCCGTCCTTGAATCGCGTCTTATCACGGCTTTATCCCTTACGGGGTAGACAGAGCCTAATGTAACAAGACCTAAATGCCACGTTTAGTGTGATTGTGGGGTGGTGGAAAGGCGAAATAAAGTAGTGATGGGTTGCTAGCCGCGTTGCCTATAACATGATTCTTATGATTTTCACCCAATCCCTCAATGGGCTTTTACGATCTGAGCAGGGAGAGAAGCAGATGATACATTCTGTTTTTTCTTTGGTCCCAAACCAGCATGGAAGATGTGGCATTAAATTTTACAGTATACTTACACATATACATACATACCAGGGATGTAACGGAGGTAGTTTTATCGGAACCGAATGCGGAGTCGGAGTTTTTAAATTTGGTTTATCGGAGTCGGAGTCGGAGTCGGAGGCAGGGTCGGATAATTGACGATAGAGTGCACGTAGTGGGAGTCGGGGGGATTCCCCGCGCGACATGTATGAACCTGTTCATAACAGTCGACACAGGCCGCCGCCGCCGCTATGTTATGCTTCGACCTCCGATTAAAACCTTCGATTTAAAAGTGTCGGAGCCGAAGTCGGAACCGAAGGTGTAATAATAATCGGAAGTTCCGACTTAACGGAACCGGAGTCGAAGCTCCGTAACATCTCTGATACATACATACATACATACGTACCGTCACGCCTCTTTCCCACAGGGGTAGGCAGAGACTACTTTGTTCCACTTGCTACGATCCTGACATACTTCTTTCGCTTCACCGACATTCATCAATCTCTTCATTCATACTCGTCGGTATACTTACTACTAATTAAATTATCTGATAATATAATTTAGTGTAAGAATAAAGCGTTATAAGCAGATATAGATATAGTAGATATAGTTTGTAATTGTGTCGTACAGACACATCATTCAAACAGATGACGCTTAGCGACAAAAAATTCGCATAGTAACAAAGGTCACGTGACGGTCGGTAACAGGTAGAAAAATTCGGAGACTACCCACCTGCTATGGGTGGTGTAGTGGTATAGCACGCGTCACGGAATGACGAGGATCCGGGTTCGATTCCCGGCCATAGCTTTACTTTTCGGATTTTTCTATGTGTTCTGATTTTCACAGACATTTAGAAATTAGATATTTACTGCAAAAATGCAGCATAACAAAGTCTTATACAAAGTCCATATGCACTTATTTAATAAAATAATGGATCGCAAGCGGATGAAAGCATCAAAGCATTGTTTCGCAATAAAAGAACGGAAATTAAAATGAGTCAGATTAGCTATGGTATCGAAGACAGACAGACAGAAATCGTATCTGTGTATGGTAATTGAATTACTGAGGTTATGCCCCCGATAGAACGTTAACCGGATTTGGTAACTGGCTTCTTTTAACTGTTAATGGTAAATTTATTTTGGTTTTTTTGGAACATTTCGTTACGTAAGTTTCGACCGTACAATTTCCATGATGTTATGGGAGGAAAGAATTAACATGTACCAGTTTCTTCTATGGGAATGAGCGAAAATCTTAGGAATCATGTTATAAGCGATGCGGCCACGTGGCTAGCCACCCAACCCATCACTATTTTGATTCCCCTTTCCACCTATACGCCCACAAAAATGCAACGTGGCCTTTAGTTCTTGTTACCTTGGCTCCGTCTACCTCGTAAGGGATATAGACGTGATTTGTGTGTCTGTGTGTGTATGTAAGTATATCTCCCCATATTTAGGATAGACATCACAAGTAATCATAAATTATTATCATGAGTGAGTCGGTCATTCAAGTACGGTAAATTTTTAAGAAGTCAGCGTGTCTTTCGGACGGAAATATCTACATTTTGCCGGCCGCTTCTTTACCATTACGTTCTCTGAACGCTAGAGTACTAACTGCGACTATCTAGCAGCACTAAAACACTGGAGCGCTAGGAGGATCCCCAGCTCACGCAGGCTCGTATAGCTACGCCAAACTCTTTTGCGCAACGACGTCTCTGTTAAAACTTTTTTAAACAATAGAAAACGGTTGTAGGAATCGAAGGAGCCTTAGCTTAGGAGCTTGCATAAGTGCAAGCATCAGATTTGCACCATTTTCGCTTCATATTAATCGGAACTGCCGTGTAGCTATTGAGAGCATGGTTGGTTTTAAAAAACGAATTTTTACCAATATCTTAGTTATGATACGCAAGATAGTTCGACTCACGTCGTCTACTAAAAAACAGGTCTGTGGTAAATATTACCACCACCTGAAAGACATCCCCGACGATTATGTAACATTTTTTTATATTTTTTTAAATATGCAAAATATTACCAAGTATACTAACTGAACTGACGTAAAGCAATGAAGCAGCCTAAAATGAAGCAAGTAAAACAAGCACAACAAAACTAAATGGATGTGTGTTTGTCTGTAATTCAATTTAGACTCGTTTTACTTTTTACCCTTATTAAGAGCACGGACTAATAAAGAAAATAAGAACACGGTCTTGCTTGTCATACAGCGCCAGAGAGAAGTTCCAAGAGAGTTGCGATATATTAAATATGGTGAACCGCATTCAGTATTTTTCAGATCTTCTAGCACTGGAGTCATACCTAGATAGAATACAAAAACAATAATAAAAAATCGTATCTATTTAGCTTCTTTAAACATACTTTGTTCATAATGCGACACGGAATACTGAGGTGTGCTTTAATTTTCCATAAAAGCAAGTGTATCCCCTATCTCTACTAATATTATAAATGCGAATGTAACTCTGTCTGTCTGTTACGCTTTTAAGACGATTTTAATGAAATTTGGTACAGATATAGTTTCAGTACCGGGGAAGGACATAGGATAGTTTTTATCCCGGAAAATCGTGTAGTTACCGCGGGATAGCGTTAAGCGAATTCTATGTAGACGGAGTCGCGAGAAACCGCCATAAATTATAAAATTAAGACATATTTCGTTTTGCATGCATGCCCAAACAATTTAAACAAATCGCTTCTCATTTTTAAACTAAGTCATATCACGAAACAACTTCGAAAAAGAAGCTTGCATAATGACGGTCACCATTCCGTCCGTCCAGTGACTGGATACGAATGATTCACGACGAACATTAAGTTTAACCTTCAACTTGGACGTTCTCGTCCGTTCTCTCTGGCCCTCGTTAAACATAGCATAGCCACAATCTTTCATATGACTCAGTTAACCGCACGCATTACTCACAACTACACTAATAATCTTATCTCTTTCTCGCTCTAATGGCCAGCTCTATAAGAGAAAGCAGGAGAGCTGATCCTCCGTTGCATTAATAGGGTACTCGAGCCTTCCTTTTAAGATCGGAGATTCTGATTTAAAGTCGATGATGCACGATTTGTTCTATTTCTAAGAATTTATTATTGAATCAGATTGTTCGTTACACAGTAAACCACTTTTCTTTTGGTTTAGAACTTTAGACAACTTTTGCTCATACAAGTTAAATGCCAACTTTGAGTACCTAGGATGCGCTGTATTCAGTACAGCCATGGCTGATGTTGGGGAATCATTCACAGTGCCTAAGAAAGTTACTAGCGACAAGGCATATTAAGGAGATAGGGATACTATTTATTTAGACGCAATAAGGGACTGGCCTAACATTGCGCCGGACCAGGAGTCACTGAAGTCAAGCCTTTGGGACCCTATAATAAGGCTAAAAAAAAGGTATGCCCACAAAGCATGGTGTTTTGCAACTGCTGCAAGAAAGATACTGAAATGTGCAAGTTTTTTGGCAATTAGTTTGTTATTATATCAAACATTGACTCAGAATTGTATACGCATTTGACTCTAAGCTTATTTATTGCTTAATTAACCCGCTATATCGATTCTAATACGAATAAAACTTTTATACAGGATGTTTATGTTCACCCTTTTGACGGCTCCCAAGCTCAAACAACGCCAGCAGGTCTGCGAATTGTCGTAAATGTCCTAATGTCATTATTCGGGTATTACGGCGCACTAACCAGATTACGTCCGTAATGGCCCGGTAATACTGTTAGTTTGACAAAGCCTGGACATATTTACAGGCGTTGGATTAATTTATTGAGCCGTAAAGTAACATAATAGTGTGCAACGCGTTACAATAATTACCGTTTTACAGTCCAAAACAGACCAACCAACCAACACACCAACAACCAACAGACTTCCTGCTGCAACATTCCCTGAGCGGTACAATTTAGGGATCTTTAAAAAGCGAGCCTTCCTGTTCCTCAAAGGGCCGGCAACGCACTTGTGATTCCCCAGGTCTTGCAGGTGTCCCTGGGCGACGGTGATTGCTTTCCATCAGGTGACCCGTCTGCTCGTTTGCCCCCTCTTATATAAAAAAAAAAACCTAGAAATAAAGACAGTTCAAATTATGCCTCGCCATGTACATGTGTGTACAAGTACAACCAACTTTACCAAGCAAACTAGTCGAATTACCCACATGCGCACAACGCAAGGCGTAATTTAACCTTTACGACGCCAACGACACATATCAGCACCGCAGGTTCAACACCAATGACCTATATATACGTCCATTACTTCAATGCAAAAGGTACCTTCGTTAAATTGGGTTTAGGTTCAACTTAAGGCATCGCAATAAAGGGTACGTATTAAAATACATAAAGTTTAAAATGTATAATGGGTTAAAATACATAATGGTTTATAATATATAATGCGATTTTCTCCGAAAGTTACAAATTAACAGGATTGTTATAAAACAAACCTAACCTAACCTAAACCAATCTATAGATTACGATATCAAAAAAGTTCATTTAGCTAATAGTTTTACAGAAAATTGCGTTATATATTTTGAACCATTATGTATTTTAACCCATTATACACTTTAAACTTTATGTATTCTGATCCGCTCCCGCAATAAAGAAGTCTTGGCGTATGGATGACGTGGGCGAAAAGGTTAAAGCGGCCTAAATCCGTATTTACTTTTTATTTATGTTAACACGTTTCCTCTATTTCTAAGTACTGTAATGTGTTGGAAAGTGCCTTCGTAAGGGTTCTAGTGGCGCAAACGGAACTCTAATAATGCACTCATTGTATTTCAATAAATTAAATACGTCTCGACATTCTCGATAAATTGCAATCGGATATTTCCGCCTTTCCCTTTGTTCTGGCTCGAGACCATTCACAAATAGGGTTGTCAGTTCCTTCAGCATACGATACGCATAATTTAAGAATAATAAGAACAATGTCTCTTAAAATTAATCCTACTAATACCTATTATAAATGTGAAAGTTTGTGAGTATGGATGTTTGGATGTTTGTTACTCATTCACGCCAGAACGGCTGGACAGATCTGGATGAAATTTAGAACATACAAAGATTATAGTCTGGAATAACACATAGGCTACTTTTTATCCCGGAAAATTGCGAAATTCCTGCGGGATAGCGATAAACGAATTCTATGCAGACGAAGTTGCGGGCAACAGCTAGTAGGTATGGAATAATTCAACAGGTGGTTTGGTTTGAAGTGAACATACGTTTATAAATCACGTCTTTATCCCTTACGGGGTAGACAGAGTCTAAGATAACAAGACCTAAAGGCCACGTGTAGCATAATTGTGGGTGTATAGATGGAGATTTTCGCCCACTTGAACTTGAAATGTAAATGTTTGTTAAATTTTTTAATTGTGATTGGAGAATGTTTCCATACGTTAGTCGATGTTCAAAGTGTACGGCGTCAAAACTTAATTTTTGCATCAAAATTAAATTGAAATACCTATAATTGAAATATCCTAACCACTGATGAAATACTAAAGATTAATTTTAAGAAACAGTGCTTTAAAAATGTATAAAAAACCAGCATAATTGTTGTCTTTATTTATCACACTTCTTATGATTCACAAGATAAAACAAGTAAAAACAATAACTGTAACAAGTTTCATTCTATTATCTTTTAATAAAACATTTGTACAAATACACGAAGAAGTAAAGATCCTAAACTCTTTTTTTGAATACTTAATAGAACCCAAACAGAAGTGGGTTGGCAACCCTACCAGCGATCTATAGAACTTCATGTGTACAAGAAAATACTGACTAATGGAAACTAAAAAAAATAAACCCGTCTGTGCGAGCTCGTTAGTTAGGCGTCTGTGTTTTTTTTTTGCATTTACATTCGTTAAATGTTATTAAGAATTGTTAATAAATTAGTACTAAAGCGAGATGAGAAAGAGACTGAAAATCTGTCATTCCATATGCTTACGTCAAAATACAGTGACGAGCAAAAATAACGGGTCACTTCCCATACAAAGTTGTATGAAAAGTGACCAGTTATTTTTGTTCGCCAGTACAAATGGAAAGAAAAATTTTTCATTCACTGTCTCATCGTGGTTCAGTAATAATCTCTAAACTGACTGACTGTCAAACTGACTAAGTGTCAGTGACTGGCGTCACTGAAAATCAGCGTCACGACATTATCCTGGATCTTATCGTGACACATAGCTGAGTAGCGGCCATTTGGCTGGTTGGAATAAATATCCATGTAAAATATTCTGTTTGTGTTTCTGTATCAGGTAATAAAGTTTTCTTATTCTTATTTTTATTCTTAACTAGCTGTTGCCCGCGGCTTCGCACCCGTTTTTTTTTTTGTTCTAAATTTCAACATTTTCTCGCCGTTTAAACCTTCCCTGGGCTTCCACGAATATTTCAAGACTAAAATTAGACAAATCGGTTCAGCCGTTCTCGAGTTTTAGCGAGACTCACGAACAGCAATTCATTTTTATTTATATAGATTAAAGTTTGCTCGTTCTATGTAACCATAGGCAGGTGAGCAGAGGTTTTTTTTGCTCGGTGTACTTTTTAGGGTAGTCAAAAATGTTTGATCCGAAGTCTTATTGGATCGCCTTGTCCTTCTGAGAGCCTACTAGAAAAATGTGGCAATATAGGTAACCGTATCGTTTCTTTATTTATTTCCTTCAAATAATTCAGTGCAGTAAAAACACTAAGCCATACTTTTATTATTAATCAAATATGTTTTGTTGTTGTTACTTCCATGCTGGTCTGGGAGTAAAAGAAAAACATAGGATGTATTGTCTGTTTCATTTAAAATGACGAAAATGCAATTAACGCGGGATTTTACAACTTCTTTTATTGCTGAATATGAAAGGAAAAAATAACAAAGAGACATAAAAAAACTGACCGCAGTATGGTACGTGTACTGGAGTAGCTCAACCCTTCTTGATCTTTGAAATGAAAGATTTTAATTTTTATTTAAAATATGATTGACACAGTATACAATTATTATTTTAGAAACGCATGTCGTCTAGTGTAATACCGACCAACAACATCAAAACTATCAAGATTGTTTGTTCACGGTATACTTTGAGACTACGGATATACCTGCATAATGGTTTTACGACCCCACTTAAATATAACAATTAAACAATAGATGTTGGTTTTAAGTACTTTTCGTCATCTAAAATGAAACAGACGTTGCTTCTCTTCCCGCGCAGATGGTAAAAGCCCATCGAGGGAATGGGTATAGGAATCATGTTACCTATAGGCGATGCGGCTAGCAACCCATCACTATTTTGATTCCCCTTTCCACCTACATGATCTATGTGAGTATGTGTGTGTATGTTTTAAATTGATTGTTTTTTTCACCTGTTTCGCACACGAAGTAGGTTCACTCACTATGACTAAGTCGATAGGTTAGTAGCAACAGTAGTATATATTTCTGCTTCTGACCTTGATCAGCGTGCAATTGCGTAGGAATGCAAGTGTGGGAACGAGATGGAAGACAAAGAAGTTACGCGGTACGTGGTAGTTAATGCAAATCAAACAGAGATGTTGGAGATACAAGTGCATATTTGTATAGAAAGGCTACGCTGAGAAATCGATGGAACTCGTTATAAAGTTACATTAGGTTTTGTTGTAGTTGGCGGAAATTGTGCAGGTGATGTTATTGACATCAAAGATGAAAATGCTTTAGCATTATGAACTCTATCTGAAAGGAATTTAATGAGGATTCGCTTAGCGTCAAAAAAATATGTTATTAATGAAAATGAATGCATAAAGAAATAACGTCGGGATTGTTCGGTGACTCCTTTGACTTACTTCAGCGGGTTGGATAGGAATTTAATATAATAACTAGCTGTTGCTTGTCGCTATGGCGCGGTAACCAACAAATTTCCGCGATGAAAAAAAGCTAATTTTATTCCTCGAACGTTGCTATACCGTGAAGGGTTATCAGACAGAGCTAACTTCCCATTTACACTGCTAGGTCAGTAGGTATAACTAGATATAGGTGGTATGTACGGATATTTTTGGTCACATGATGGTCATAGATAAATAATAAACCGTGGCTCTCTGGCACCGATTCAATATACACAGACAACTAAAATTATTTATCACGCATTGCTATGTAATGTATCTTGCAATGTAATTTTTTTCTTTGCGTTGTTTTCCGTCTAACGTGAGGTATGAAACCGCAAGTATTTCGTGGTCAGTGTCTATAACAGCCAGGACTTATACTCCGCAATTCGATTTCGAAGTCCGTCTCGTATCGTTTCGCCCACACTTATGGTCATCAATTTGAGAGTGAGAGGCATGGTATTATATGAATTTCGAAAATCGAATATTGTAGTAACTTCGCTGGTCTTTTTAGTGCCAGAGCCGTCGGTACCGACGGCGCGGCGAATGTTTTCTCTGTTCGCTTGCACCGCCTTAAATGCCAATTGAGCATATGACGTGTCTTGTTCGGTGTAATTGTTGCACCTTTCATATATTAAACACCTAACACCAAGCCGCGAGCGCATTGTCAGCAACCTGCGCATCGATTGCCGACCTAAATTAATAACTTTCTTTAGCGCATCATTTGGAACCGCCGCGACCGAATTTAGTAACATTTTATAGCATAACATTAACATTGTGGGCTAAATAATAAACAGTTTAAATAGAATTACATAATTGCAAACACTCTAAATTTAACCGGCAAAACGAACACCACTGAATTGAACGAGTTGATGATTATACGAGTATTAATGTATTGTCAAGTCAAGGTTCGAAACAATCCTCCATGGTAGACCGCTACATTTTTAGCTAAGATAGTTTTAGTAATATTTACATATCTAGTATTTCAATAAAATAAACATTTATTGTACTGTTTTTGTTTACTACAATAAGTTTCTTAACGTATTTGACAGTTGCCGTGTTTCAAATAAACTTATCTTTAAACCTCTCGATACGGACTTCAATATTCACACGCACACCAGCATCCCGAACGCTGCTTCAATTTATATAAGTACCTGTATAACGTCATAGCCTGTCGAACGCCGCAAGCAGGCGTCATTCAGAACACAATTCTAATTGAAAATCAAATTACGTATACGAAGCTTTAAATAATCCCCCAACTTTTAACAACAACAGTCGGGAAGCCGAAGAAATTTTCTCACCGAGCAAATAAACAATGGGAGTTGTTTCTTATTCCTCACAAAACAAAGTTCCTGGAGGAATATTAGGTGCCTTGTTGAATTAATTGTATAATGACTCATCTTAGTTCACGGGAGTTGAGAACTCGGCCCCTTTTTGTTATTACGGGGATACAAAAAAATGTTTTATGTTCACTCGTTACTGTTCCTGTTCCAGCCTTGAAAGATCCGTGTTTGTTACATAATAGTATTTTACGTGTCTGGGTTTTCAAGTAAAAAATGTCTCAAATCGCAGGTAATTGTCAAAAGAGCCAAAGGCGACACGATAAGGCTGACCGACCGTTAGGCCCATATTTTTCTATCTTCCTATTTCTAGTCCTATTCCATTTAAACCTATTTTAGCCTCTTTAACTAAACGAATTTATCAATTTCTACTATAGAAGTTACTAAGGTTAAAGCTATCATAAAATTATGCACAACTGGGTTCGTTGTTTAACTTAGTTGTGTTTCGATTCAGTGGAAAATGAAAAACATTTTCCAACGGGAAAACCATTTAAGACAACTAAAAATCCCTTTCCCTTTAAAAAATTTCCCGTGTTCTGAATATGCTACGTACTTTACGTTACGTATTTGCTTTGGTTGCAAAGTAGATAAATAATGAAGTCGTCATTTGTAGCCACTTTGCAGTTCGCTGAAATGAATACCAAGGATAAACCATAACATCACAAAAAATATGCGTAGTGCATTTTGTGTGTGCTTCGTAAAAGCTTGGTTTTACCAGCTATGTTTAAAACAACGTAGCGTAGTCTCTTTCGTCAGTTTTAACAGAGATTTACATTTTCGATTTGTTCCAACGCTATATAGGTTTTGGCTTTGTTCAAAATAAACACGATCATATGAACTAATTAAAATAATTATATTGGAGTTGCGGACTATCAAAATAAGTAATTCGATCAGGTTTTTGCAAATATAAAGCTTGAATGTTAACGAAATTAAACATTATACATTTAGGACTCTTGTTACATTTTTCCCTCTAAAATTCAAAAATTAAAAAAAACATCAGGCTAATTTATATATTATCTTACCTCGATAGAGCCGACACAAACAACAATACGAGACACGATAGTCGGATAGACAAACAGACAGACGGCGAGCGTAAGCTTAATAACTAACATTACCTATCCCATTTTCAGCGTGGGGAACCCTACAAAGTAACGTGTAAAAATAACCGTAAGCCAAAAGCCCACCGAGTCGGTATAAATATCAGAACGGAAATGTACGAACAGAAATTAAGACCGCCAAATAAACTACCTTTTCACTCGGAAACTAAAAACCTTTGTTTCATTCGGACGCGGCCTCGGTTGAACAGTTTAAGTACCCGCAACAATATAAAAGGCAATAATAAAAAGTGAGCCTTTCAACCCCTCGTAAAGATAATCACTCAGGCATGCCAAGTCAAGGTATAACCCTTAAAGTTTTGGCCTTAGTTTTTGGGCGATAAACTATAAATTGTGAGAATTAAGAGCTTTGAAGAATTCTGGAGTTCCCACACACTGACTAACGAGCCTGAAGAGGGTCCATCCTTAGTTATATGGAAAACTCGATTCCAATCAAACGCGAAACTTGCTGTAATAAAATACTCTGCGTCTTGCATGTTATTTTGTGTAGAAGAGGAGGGCAGATTTTGCATGTTAACATATTATTATACTCTTCCAACGAAGCTTTCTTTCACGCATGATTGCACAGTAAATAGCAAGTTTTATTAATATGTACCTTCTAAAAGCTGTAAAATTGTGTTTAATTTGCAGCTGCGATTAGCCAGATAAAAAAGTTAAATTATAATCGGTACCTAGTTCGAAAATGTTGTCCCGAAAATTAAATAGCATTACTAGTAACTATTATTTAATATATTTTACGGGAACTATTCGTATCATCGACAAAACGCGACAAAAAAAACAGCAAGCCGGACTAATTGAAAGGGTATGCAATATTTTTTCCTTTTACCATGGAATTTGCCCGCGGCGAGTCCCGACGCGGGTAGAGTATGTTTTTTCAAGGTTCTACTAATCTTTTTAAAACCCTTCCACTACATGCTCTATTAAAATCTTAGGTACAGCCAGTTTAAATGGGATTAGCGATAAACGTTTGCGTAAAAAGGGAAGCTTACGGCCAGCCGTGTGAAAGTAATGCTAGGGGAGAGGAAATTAAAATGAAAATAAAATATATATCACGTTAAGCTCGCGTACATGCTCCATACTAGCTTATACCCGCGGGTGCACCCCTGTAAAAGAATAAAAATCCCGTGGGAATTTCGAATAATCGTCATCACTCACTCATCATGCACTGCTATGATCCTCAAGGAATATGTCTGCTAAATATAAAGTTTTCATAATAGCTAGCTACCTACTATAACGATCTTAAGACCTAAGTTACGCTACGCTTTGGTACATACGAAAACATCACAAAATATCATTGCGTATGAAACTACTAAGTTTGATAAAATTTCGCTTGCGTTGTCGTGCATCGATTGTGCGTACAGTGTTGCGACTAGGTTTGGTCTGAGCCATTCTAAGTTTTATTTTATCTCTCGAACCGCACACAAAATAGGTTTCAAAGTTCTAATAGTCTTATTTTGCCGGTGGTTTCACCACAATGAGCAACGGTGACGTCACAGTTACCGCGAATCCGCGTCGAATTGACGTGATTCATCTTGGATGTTTTAGATCGTTTCATTCACCATGGGTGGTATTTATAGAGCTCTTGTTTAATTTTCCATTTATACCAGTGTATTTGCAAACGTTTCGCCCACGCAAAGAAACATTAAACCGGTTCCCGCATATAAAAGAGTCCGATTCACGCTGGTAGTAACAGCAAAGGAACAGTTTCTGCATCAATGTGTTTCTAAAGAACTGGAGATGATAGGTACCTACGCATTATAAGGCTCTACGTTATTACTACTACGTTCAAGACTTTTGTTCTTTGCGGCTCTATTTTTACAACTTTGGCTAAGTCTAAGTTCAAACTTTTCCTTGTCACAGTCCTCGTTACCAATACATATACGAGCTAGAGGCTAAAAGTTTGGCAAACCTTCGAGATCATACGCGCTGAAGGATTTTTTGGGATTCCGAAACTAGTATTCTATCTATACTCATCCACGGAGATGTAAGCCGCGGCATAAACTGCAGTATATAAGAGACAAAACACAAAACCTCGATGCCTCAATTACCTAGCGAGTTTGACGCCAACAGAGTTGGACCACAGAGACCAAACCAAAATACAATACCGATTTCGACCCGTTCATCAGATCATAAAACAAGGTCGAATTAACCATATCCGACCGAACTAGCACTCAGCCCTTCGAGCATCCGTTAGCAGTATCAACTCACACGCCATCAATCCACTCGTATCTAAAAACCTTTTCTCTAGAATTACTCGGTTATTTCGCGGAGGCATTAGCGGAGCATTCGGCACCCAAAGGTTATAAAGATGAATAGCCCGATTTATTTCCCGACGCATTAAAAGTTCCTAGCAGACTTAGCAACTTGTACATTTACGGGACTTTTATTTCGATGCTGTGTAATCTGAGGTTTTGTTTTGGAAGCGGGGATTGTTAAAAATAGGGTGTTTGAGCCGTAACTTATGCGGTGCGTTTGAAGTTAAACCGTTTTTAGTGCACAAGTGTATCGGAAAAGATAATAAAAGTACAAATACTTTCTTTACAGTATGCTCATGAAAATGATAATAAACACTACACGAACGTCTTGAATTCCCTTCTTAAAGTTAAGAGCCGCGATCATTCTGTAGAATTCTCCACTCTACTCTGTTCAATGTTTTACATCGATACCAAGAACACGAAACTAATAATAACGATGAAACTAATACCGACAATGAACTCGAAGACTTAAGTTTGCATTTGAGGTATATTTAATACAACATTCTGAACTAGCTGACTGCGAAAGAAAATTGTCGAAAACGCATAGAAAAGGAACTAAATTGTTTCATACAAATGGTTACCATTAACAAGCACTTTATATGAAAAATGTGACATTTGCGAAGGAAGTGGCGCCCTCGTTTAATTTCTATTCTTTAACGGAGTCTAGTGTGCTCTAGAGCTTCATTTCAAAGAATCATAAGTTTAACAATAGCTGTACAGTCCGTGAGCTACTGCACGACATTCTGGTTTGTCTTCCTGTCTCACTCACTCTTATGGGTTTGATACTTGAACCGGCTGATGGTACCCCAAACTTGAATGTCGTTCTAAGACCACGGACTGAATTTTGTTGTTTACGTGCACACAGAAAAAATCTAATCTAATCTAATACAAGGAGGCAAGCACAATATGATAGCATATCACTATCACTACATAGTATAAAATAAACTCGCTTTCTCTGTCCCTATGTCCCTATATCCCTATGTCCCTATGTATGCTTATAGATTCCAGAGGAAGGTTTTTATGTATAATTCTACGCAGACGAAGTCGCGGGCAGAAGCTAGTAAGTAATATAGAGGCTTAGTCGGAGGAAATCAATCGCACATTACACTTCATGCTTTTGAGTATCAACATTAACGTTAGAGTTTATCTCAACGGATCTAAAATGCCCGTGGCCAATCACAGAAAGTTTATTTAATTAACTAATTCGGTTATTCGGATTAATTAGGACATTAAATTTTGGTGACCTTTTCGAACTTGGGAAGGTTGCTCTGATATTTCTTTGAAATAACTTCTGAAATGAGTAGAAGCAGAAGTTTCGTATTTATATTCGCCGAGGAAATGAACTTACTTGGTTTTCCTGTTGGCGGATTAGGATTTTCATATTGTGTTAACATTCGAAGTAAAATCATAATTTGTAAGTGGCCCAGTTTGTACTGCTCTGAAGAAAGACCAAGCCCCGAATTAACAATAACGCTGAAATAACAAAAACATTCGACACTATTATCAGCCTATCAGTTCACTGCTAGACGTGGGCTTCTCCCATGACACGCCACCCGCCCGTTTTCATGCAATAAATGAATTATGAAATGAAATGAACACCACTAAGCTCCATCTTCAGCTCTTCTCTAATGTCTGCCCTGCCCTGCCTGGCAGTCTGGCTGCTGAATGTCATCAACGCCTCACCTACCTACTACGCGCTCTACACTATGTTTGCCGACAGGCGGTCTTTGCGAGGTCTCCACTCAAGAACCAGTCTGCCGCTACAGTCATCAGTTCTACAGCCAGTTACCAAAGCCACTCCAACACAAAAACATAAGATTCTGTATATTTTTCATTTCTTTGTACGTACTTTGGTGTTGTGTCTACTGATTAGATTAGATTAGATTATTTATTCAGTCAATATAAAATTACATCATAAATTGTACAATGTCAAGTTACGAGAACTTATATTGAAATCGTCAAAAAATAGATTAAAAAATAAAAATTGAAAATTTAATTGTATGTCACAAAATTTTGGAATTGTATAAAATAATAAAGAAACAACAAATCATTACATTTACATAGGTTCTCCACTCAGGATCGTCATAGCTATATGGATGTCACCAAACAAGGATCATCCAATTAAAATACATAAAATAATTAAAATAACAATGTTCAGTAAAATAAAAAATTAATATCAAGAGTACAATTCAATGTCAAATCACAATAAAATATTAAAAAGAAGTGCACATCATGTCAATATAAAATCACCAACAGAGTATAATGGTTTATCCAACAAACGGTTTCTCAGTTTGGATCTAAATGCCTCGTCAGATGAGTCGTTCTTCAGTTCTGCAGGAAGACGCTCATAATGCGTGGGGCCAATAACGCGTGGATTCTTCACCGAAAGCGCCAAGCGACGGGGAACCGTACACAGCTGTCCTGTGCGACGTACCTGCTTGCCGACCACATTTACCCGTGAAAACGTGGATAAATTGGTCCTTACAAACATTATCACCTCAAACAGGTATAATGAGTAGTGAGTCATAACTCGGTGCGTTACAAAAAGTTCCCTGCACGAGTGCCTAGGCTTGACTCCAGCTAATATGCGTATGGCATGCTTCTGCAGCTGTATAAGATGTCAAGTATACCTTAAGTGAAAAATAATGTAATAACAATTAAGTATAATTTTCTTTAAGTATTTCTTTTACCTCAATTTCCTGAAACCAGTATTTTAATGGTAATTTTTCAGGTGCATATTGCGGTATAAAATAAGTTTATGACGGCCATTAGAGGCTCTACGATTTTTTTCAATTTTAAATGACTGAACCTAGCAATTAAACTACATACCATATGCTAAACTTTGCGTGTGCCATTTCAACGCAGAAAAACAAGGCAGGTACAAGGGGTATAGATTTTATTCAAATGCGACTGGGTTTGTATAATTTAGCAATTATGAGTTAGAAATTTAATTTACTCTTACTAGTACAAATTTGCATAAGGTTGTTTGAACTAAACTAAGTGAAACTGTGTAAGGCTGTAGTGACACAGTTACTCCTTTGTTTTATGTAACTGTACTAAAAAAGCTATACATAAAAATTGTGAACATTGGTAACTATTCGTGAAATCAGTAAGTTAACTTTACTGTGGCTTAGACATTTTCTTTCTGAAACTTAAACTTTCACAAAGTCGCAGACGAAAACTATTTACATTAAAAGTATCTAGGTAGAAGGTAGAAGTAGCGGAACACTTTAGCACTTTGTCGCATTAACTTTCAGCTACTACTGAGTAAGTGTTCAAGCTGCTACTGAGGCGGCAAAAAATAATTGGCCTTGTAATATTTTCAATTTTCAACATCTACCAATTGTATTTTTAAAATTACTCCGTCGAGATTGATTTCTAATTCCAACTTGATCTACACTAAAATCTACAGAAATGTCGCGTGACAAAAAAAATATGTTTATCAAAATAACTCAGTGTTAATTCCTCATGGCGTGTTATTAGGTACCAACACTGCTTAATTAACCCCGCACAAGAAAAATTGCCCCTTATCGTCTCTTCATTAAAATTCAAATTTGTACAAGAAGGACGCTTAAATGAATTGTAAATTGCGGCCCGAAAAAATTAAGGGATACTTGCACAGATTTCGGAATCGCCCTTAAGATGGTTACAGTTTACAGGGTGTTTGGTGATGGAGGGTATGAAGGGATAACCCTTGAAATGCTGATGGGGCACTTAACGCGTTCAGATAATGGAACTTTGGGATTCGTAGAAATGGCACGGCGTTACGAGACTTTCGGACTTTTTCAATTTAGAATAGATTGTGCTTGCCACCTTTTTATAAATTTTTTTTTAAATAGTGGTATGTAGATTCGGTGGCGTGGCGTCAAGTATACCAGAAGGCAAGCCGAAGAGAATATTTAACTATAGCCGTTTCCTCTAATTCTGCACAAGAAAAGTGCCCAACTGCCTTAAAATAGGCAAGCCGGTGGGAATCTAGTTCTATGGACGCCACGTCACTGGTAGATTCATGTAACTACTGCTGTAAAAACAGTAAAAAAACAACACATAATTAATGCTCCTCTCATCTACTCAAAGATCAACTGGTAGAGATCCCTTATAGGGATCCCTTGTACAATAAAGCATTTACTTACTTACTTAACTGTTTCCCACTCTTCCACATTCTGAAACTGCTATGCGCATTATCAATTCGTAAACAAATCATACCTACAATCAAATGTTCTACATCATCAAAAGCTGATCTAAAGTTTCTATTACATAGATATCCTCTCCTTTAGCTAGAAACCTGAACCGACATTGTACTGTACCTACATAGAAGCTGCAACGCTGTCACAACACGGCTCCAATATCACACACTATCGGTCTCTGTCGTACCTGCAACAAACGAGCGAAAGGTAAGCTTTATCACACACGCCCGTAGTCATCAAAGAATTCACAGCATCAGGCATTTGTTATTTATTCAAGTAGCTCGCACGATCCTATTGCAAACTACTCAGTGGCCAGCGTGAAAGTTACTTGAACAAAACTTTGCCAGCTACAAGCATGTGTTTTTCCAGCTACAGGCTGAATAACAAAACTGTTTACAACTGTCATTATAATTATGACACTTTCGCTAGGGAACTATCTTTTGACGCTTTGTAATGTGTATCTTATGTCCCTAGAAACACGATACAAATGAAAGTCTCGTATAGTAATGAACAAAAGGGACTAATGCATAAAGTTAAGGGAAGTGGTAATAAAATTAAGATCTGTTTTGTGCAAAAATGTCCAGTGGGAATATATTTACTATGGTCCGCGTCCAGAAGTTCAGGGCATAAAGCTGTAATTAAGTTAACAGTCAGTTAAATCCGACGTATTAGGGGCTTATTTTTGGATTAAGTACTACACTTTGCTGTTCTCTTTCTGAACAAAAACACAAATATTAAAAAAATTACTAGCTGTAGTAAAATGCTACTAAGTACATATTTAAATCTACAAGGATAGGTATACAATAGATTGCAGTCAATTCCCTGATAACTGTAGATAGGTAAAAACAAAACGACACAAAAAATTTGAACACATAGAAAAATCCGAAAAGGAACCGAACCCGGATCCTCGTCATTCCGTGACGCGTGCTATACCCCCACACCACCCATAGCAGGTATATAATATTCAATGTCGTTTAGAAATTCATTCCTAACGGTAAACCCGTAAAAGTAAACATAAAAAAAATCAAGAAGTAAAAATTCTTGTTTCATTTGATAGTATAGGTACTTAATAATATTCAATATCATAGTTACTTCAATGTAAAAGATGACACGAGCAGTGTTAACTCTCTTTGGCCAACCCTATCCCGCCCACAGACTAAAAGTGGCCCGCAATTTGCTAACACCCAAAATATTACTTCAAATCATCGGATCGCCAGGGCTGTCAACACCGGTAATGGTATTGGGAACACTAATTAACTCGTCGTCGCGAATTTATGGCTAGTTTTCTGCAGAAAACGCTATAATCAAAATAAATCGTTGCGCACTCTGCACGCGAGGGGATAGCGAACAAATTGGATTGGCGTTAGTTGCCTTGTTCAGCTATTTCTTTACTGTCGCTTCGTGGAAAGTCAAGCTTTTTAACGTTTTACGTCGCATTTGGTTTAGTTTCATTGGAACGCTGATACGGATAAGTAATTATTACTTTATGGGCTTGTGTAGTTTTATGAATGAACCGTATGACGTAGATGATGACGTATTGGTTGTACGATAAAATGAAGCTTCTACGATATATATTTAAGTACATATTTCATTTTTTATCATGGAAGCTAAAGCATGGGGGTCGCGGCCATTGTCTGTATTTACGGACAGATACAACCTACGGCTCTTCAAAACTATAGTGAATATAGTCTTTAACAAAATCAATGAATGAGACATCTTTCTCATCTCGCTAAACTCAGCTAACCCTTAAGTCAATCGCTGATCAGTTAACCGTAAAAGTCTTTCTCTTTATTATATCAGTAAATATACGGGGCCTAACGGGCCCCAGGCGGCAAAGATCAAGCAATTTATACAACAGATATTATTTCCGAACATAATTCAAATCGGTATTAATACGCCATAGAAAATTCCGTGCGAGTGCAGGGTCGGACCGTATTTACATTTAACGATCTATGCTTGTTTGTAGATGGCTATCGAACATTACCTCGGTATCGGTTTATACCGTGCGGTAACCCTAATTTTATCGGTAAATTTTCGGTATCAATAGAGTGGTGGTCGGTGATTTTGATGGTTTGAAAGTATCATCACTAAATTTGATATCGAATACCCTTTCTAATAGTGGGACATAATCAGTAAAAGTTTTATAAGTGCGTTCATGGATTCTGTCACATGTCGTTTATTAGTCTTACTTCCTAATTCTTAATAATAATAATGTATCTGATGCGATTCGTAAAGCGTTTGAGAGAGCAATTACTAATTCATTTTCTGTGATTGAGCCCGTATCAAAAATAATTCGGCAATTGAGTTCAATAAGAAATTATTGAAGTGTTGAATGATAGCACAGATTCGATTCTTGTTCAATCTCGGTGAAATGTACCAAATATATTCCTAATTATACAAAAAGGCGAAAGCATGCATACTTCAGTTACACAAAAGCTTAGTTCTAACGTGAAATTTCCCGACTGCATTTGACGTGTATTTCGAACATGCTATTAGAAAAGGATTTTAAAAAGTGCATGTGCTCTGGACCATCAAACTCACAACTGCAGTCACATTCCTGAAATATTCATTTTAACACCGTTGCCTGACTCGTTTATACATGGTGTCCCGGTCTGTTACAACGTTCGACACTTGTTCGGAGCCCGCTAAAGCGGAAAACACCCTGTGCAGCGCTGTTCGGGGCAAGGATTATCTACATGTGCCTTGAAGCTATTCGTATGCCTCTAATAAACGCTCGATAAATTCAGAATTTCCTATAACATTATGTTTCACGATAGGTTAGCCAGTTTATTCGTATCTACTATTTTGAACAGTATTTTTGCCATTTTATAAGTAATCAGAACTAAACATTTCTTAAAGTCTTCTAATATTTATTTCGTTATTAATAAAAGTACAACGTAAAAGATATCCTGATCTGGAAGTTAGGACCACTTGCCAGAATAAGTTAGATCTGGATGTGGTGTTATATTGTATTTGCTGGTATCAAAAATATCAATACATGTATGGAACTGTCACATTTTAAACCAGATTTAACATCTAAACTCTTTTTCTTGTTAGACGCGGCCACTTAAGCTACTACATACATTTTCCTTTGTACTATACATGCCTTTTCGCGCCTTAAAATGGTTAGTCGTTTTTCGATTAGTTACCTACAAGCCAGGCTGCGCCTAGTGCAGGAGCTAGTAAGCTGTAATTTGCAAAGTATAGTTGGTCTCTCAGTTCTGTGGCATTAAATAGCATAAATTCATTAAAATTATGAGTCAACTTAGTTTTTATTCGGAACGATGATTCTCATTCTCACATACACGCGGTGCTGGTGTAACATGCTCACACGCCGGTGCTAACGGTACTTTTGCTGTCATTTCGAAACCGGAAAGTAAAAATACGGGAGTATAATGAATGGACATTTGAGAGTACGTACGATAAAAATAACATAAATTTATGTCATCAGAAAAAATTACAAAGTTGGGACGATTTAGTTTGCTTGTGATAAATATAATCAAGAACAACAATAAGGTAAAAACAAAACAAATTTATGTATAAACATTGAAAAGGTTTTTTTAGAGAAATCTAAATATTACCGCTAGGTACATAATATGTTCTTAGTTTCAAAAAAAGGGTTCAACATTTTTGTCAAAAATCTCGTCGTTACCTGGTGCATTTTAGGGTTAATATTTGGCAAAGTTGCGTATAATTTAGTAAAAAGACAATCAATTTTACGTCTGGTCTAGACGTTGATGAGTTGGTAAGTCAGTCAGCCGTTTTATTATTAAAGATTTAAATCACTAACACCGCCTGTGATAAAACCAGGCTCCACTAAATCTTCGGATTGTACTAACCTAGAGTAATATTAATTAGTGCACCGTAGAACAATCTAGTAGACCGAGCACTCCGTCTAGTGCTCACTGTAGAGCACTCCAGCCTAGATAATGGATATTACCTTAACACTAAAGATGCTTAATGTGCAGTGCTCGCGGAACATTTAGAGCTTGATAGCTTTACCACAGACCTGAAGTTATGCATTTTTTTATTTTTTTTTTATATGAATGGGAAGGCAAACGAGCAAGTGGGTCACCTGATGGTAAGTGATCACCACTGCCCATAGACACCCGCAACGCCGGAGGGATTGCAGATGCGTTTCCAACCTAGAGGACTAAGATGAAATGCCTCTTGTGCCCGTAAATTCCCCGGCTGTCTTACACACCCACAGCCACAGAACCTTTACATTCATAGAAATATTATGTATTAAGATTTATTTTATACCTATGTGTAACAAATTTCAAGACAATCCGATCACTACAAGTGGGTCAAATTTGGCTTACAAGTTTTGACCCGAATAACAATACGCGTGAAATTAATAAAAAGCTAGTAAAAATTGACAGGAATAGAAAATGTCATCGTATGTATTTGATTTCTGCGTAATATTTTGGTTATTAGGAATTGATAGAAAACGCAATCAAAATAATATAATCCTAACCATCACGTCTAGCACGAGAGCGCACAAAATTCGCGTCGCGCGCGAGATAGATTGCCCGTCTTTTTCTTACTGTTCGTTCTGGAAAGAGACGGATAGTCCATCTCGCGCGCGACGCGACTCTCGCGCGCTCTCGTGCTAGCCGGGCATAATGACTAGAGACAATTTCTCTCAATTTTATTAAACATCAAGTTTTTCACCGCTCGAACAAAAACCTATTTCGTGGGAAAGTTTAGGCAATGAATTTCATTTAATCCGCAATTTACGGATCTCTAAAACGATTAAAAAAAACAAATCAAACAACAACAAAACACACACAAAGACAACAAATCGGATCAGTATTTCTACAAGTTATCAGACAACATTCGTATAAAAAAACATAGACGAAAATATAAGCTTAAGGCACATTTTAAAGTCGGTTATGAATGAAAACTTTTGAAATACTAACTGGAAGATGAAACTTCCATACATGAATAAAGCATGAAATTCGAAGCAGTTTATTACATACTCGTAGTTCCTCAGTTATACGAAGGGATTTAATCGCAGAAAAAAGTTAATTTTTGTAGGAAAATCACAGCATATTTATTTTAAAAAGAGAACCAAGACAGGCACAAGGTGGTCATTCGACACAGAAAATGACATACAAATCTTAATTTCAATGAGGTCCAAGTCCTTGGAAGAATTTGTTGCTTCATGAAATTCAACACAAATTCTTACCCAAAAATTTAAAGTATTGAAATGAAATAAAACGTTTTATCATCATTTTGAAAGACATCTTATTTGTAATGTATCGTACCAACGACCCATATCCGCACACACGACAAGACAGCATTCTAAACCCCAATCCGTGTGGCGTGTTTTGTGTCCCTGTTAAACCCAATACGCCAATAAAGCCACCATTCCGCACTCCAGCGACGCGCCCTGAAATTTTGACAGCCGTTAAAAGCGTACATTTGACTTAACGAGGCCATGGGGCGGTAAACTAATTTTTCGGTAAATTAAAGGTTTTAATTACCGAAAAGTAATGACTCTTCAGTTTCATTCCTGGGAAGGTTTTTTTGCTTTTGTTACAGACTCGGATTTAAAGCGGTTTTTGAAATGAATCAGGCAGGTTTGGCGTTTGCGAATGATGGTTGATATTATTTTTAACTAAATTTTTTCACTGATTTCAATTGAATAGTGAACAAGTTTTTTCCCGTGGCTTTGCCTCTATTGTACTCTCCCTACTAATTATTATAAATGCGAGAGTATATCTGTCTGTCACATCCTCACTCTAAAACCGCAAAACCAATTTAAATGAAATTTGGTAAGGAGCTAGTTTGAGCCGCGAGGAAGGGCATGTTATAGTTTTAACGCCAGAAGATTAGGTTTTAGGTAAATTCCTCCCAGACGAAGTTACAACAGCTACATCAATAAACCGTTTGATTCTCTTTCTCTACAATCAACAGCATTGGAATACTTAAATTCTACACAGCGAAATAAATTGATGACTCAAGTGTGGTAGTGTTTGTGTCGCTGTCGCCGAAGCAAACGCTCCGTGAAAAACTATGACGGAATAGGTCAAAAATAGCAGACTCGTCTTTTACTTCACTGTCTGAATGCCACGACAGTTAAAAAGTTTACACTGCATATCAAAACACGATTCACCATTTCCCCCTAACATTAAAACTCCACATTAACACTTGAGCAAAAACACGCACAATAAAAATCCTTCACAAACAAAATGACACTCGTAAACCGTAAAAGCTGTTTCCCGACGATAATGAGCGCTGCATATTCTCGGGGCACGTGAAGGCGCAAATTGGCGGTGTAAAAAGTGATATTAATTTCATACCAGCCCGCTATATTTAATTTAGCTAATTGACAGGGGCATTACCGCACTCCGCTCCTCGCTTTCGTCATAGTTAAGTAATGGATGTTTGCGCGGGCAGATTTTTGTGCGGCTTTTAATGGCTGCGGATTTACTCGTTTAGCCCAGGACCACAGAAAAAGTTCAGCGGTTCCTCTACCTAAAAACCGCTTTAGGCGTGAGAAACGTGTCTATTCTGCAACAAAGAATAATAATCAGGTATGATGGTAAGCAACACTGGCCATGGATATTCGTAACACCGCAGGCACTGCAAATCTCCGTTAAGGGTATCACTTGCACTATGGCTATATCTACTACGTTTTAGGTAAATGTGATCGATTTAGAAGTGACATATTAATAAGTAAACTCACCGCACTTGCTAACAGTTGCGCTAAGTTATTTTTTTTTGATGCAGCTGACAGTTGAAGTTCGGAGTCAACTGCCGTCGCGACTGTGACTCTGTGACAGAGCGGCAGATAAAGTATATAACTGCGCTTAAAAGGTGTTCCAAAAAGTTACATGGTACGTCGCATCGCATTGCATCGTATTTGTCGCTTTACTGCGGCGTCATTTTCGCGCTATCGCGGCGTCAATGTCGCGGCGTTTCTAACGCCACTGACACTTGCTTCTGATTTCACCTCAAACCGCAGTGGACGACGGGGAGGATGCTGTCCGTCGGAAATATGATGAAATATTTAATGCCAGAATGCCACCTATTATATCACTATTTAAATTCATAAAATAAAAAACCCGAACTGAATGAAATCATTCCTCGCGAATAGATCCGCGTTCATTCAGACGAATGAAAAGATGTCTTCCACGCTGTCACTGACGAGATTTTTACGTTAAACAATTGCGTGTTTATACCATGTTAACGAAGCTACTTGACACATAATTAAACCCTTTTTCAGTCTGGTTCCCGCGCGGAGGGGGTGCAGCTTTGAAATGAAGACAAACTGCCTTTAATCAATGGGATTTACAGCCAACTTTGTTTTTGGTACAATTAAACGAGCTCGCGGAAAAATTAATTCAAGTCCTGTTGTAATTACGGGGGTGAATTGATGGCGAAGTAAAAACATAACGCGTTTTCGTTAGTGCCGTAATGTTAAATAAAAAAGAGATATTTCAGCTGCAATATGATAGTAGAAAGCAATTTAAAAACGAATGCTTGTGACTTTGTAGTTCGCGCAAAGAATTTTAAATTACTTAAAAAATGGATCATCTGTCTCGCTAGTCCCAGCAGAACGTACAAGAAACTCTATTAAAAAAACGTAACAAAAAAAGTAAGAAAGAAATAAAATAACAAAGTAACTCGCTGCTAAGGGAATAGCCGTGTTTCCCGATTCTTCGTAAGAAACATAAATTGACGTTCGTGACCGCTCAACTGTTTCCGTATAAAATGAAGATTTATAACGAAGACTGTAATTAAAATGGCACCGAAGTAATACGCGCCTTACCTAACACGGGATTGGATGTCCAACATGATAAATGGCCAATAAGTTAAGGCAAATGTTCGTTAAAATACGCGGAAGGTGTGTTCGCGGTGATTTTTACCGTAGTCAATGATTTACTAACTATTTGGCTTGAATATATTTAGACGCTCTACAGTTCAGTAACAGGTTTCCTTGCCATACATTTTTTGACAGATTTAAAAAGTATAAAATTAATGTGACACGAACGCGAAGGTGTGTGTAAAGTTTCCAATCCGCGGTGCGTCCGCGTGGGAACTATGACCTATGTGAGACCTGTCCGCAGTAGTGGGCTGGAAGACAGGCTGGAGAGCAAACCGATATTCAATAAAACATAAATTTATAGCGTACAAACAGCAAACGTATCCAATAATTGCTTTTCCAATCATCTGCCCACGACTATGAGCTCATTTGCACCAATATTTGCCGTTGCGAATGTCAAACGTAAATGCAGTCTTTCGGAATATTGGCCCAACGTTGCGCATTTGCATCCAACGTCTCGCAAGGCAAATGAGGCCAGTGTGTTACTCCTTTGACAAAGAAATGAAAGCATAATTACGCGCTCCGAGCATGAATGTTAAAATGGTAGCGTTCGCGATAATGCTTCGTTCGTCGAATATGTATACCTACTCGTGTTAGTTTTATCTAATACTATGTCACAGTCATTTGTTACATTACGAATATTAAAAGCAGTTGATTGTTGAAGATAGAATCTAAAACTACGGATAATGAAAGTGGAAAGTCATAAAACATGTTTCGTGTGCTTTCGAAACATTTGTGTCATTCGAAGGTTTCACAATGGGTCAAAATTCAAGTGCTCCGACTGTTCTCATCTTCGTAATCACATCACATATTCAACAGCACGACGCTTGAACAATTGTTAACAGCGGAAATACCCAATACAAGTTCCAACATTCCTTTACTGTCGGCCATTTAGTCGGACATACGTGGAACAATGCACATTGGGTCCTTACGGCTTGCAATAGGCAAATCGGCATGCGAAACGCGTCAAGTTGCGTAAGTTTTACATCCCGAGATGGCATTGTTTAAATAAAATATGATTGTCGTTGCGAATCGGAATTAAGCAATTATAGTTAACTAATCGACCAATTTATTGAACTCTATTGGCACATTGCTGTCGAATATGTGGATGATTCTAGAGATCGTGAAATTTCTCAAAAGGAGTAGGTGTCACAATCACAATCAATCAAATTGTCGCCGTTAGTCTTTTAATCTTCAGAGTCTTGATTCGTCTCAAGCTGCCTTAACTTATCGATACTATCACACCCCTATCGTAACATGTGTCAGGATTTCTGACTTCCCATTATCAATTTATCAAGAATTTTGCATTAGTTTTATATATTTATTCTTTTAGTTTAAGGTATGTAATTATTCCCCACTGTGTTCACTGGTCTACCATACTGACACGGCAAGATCATTAGTAAATATAGGTACAGTTAGTCACTCGATGAGTTTGGGGTTATTTCCACCTGGAAAAAATAATCTAATATACCCACGGCAGTGAAAATACTTGTGAAGTAATCTTGGAGACGCTATACCAAAATCTAGCACAAAGTCAAACCAAACACAAGATCGGGTAAACCCGCTGCGCCAAATATTAAATTTCGATGGTTTTGTTTGCATTGCCGGAGCTCTAATAAAACGTGTAAGAGAATGCAGGCTGCAAACTGCACTAATCCAGGAGCGAAGCCCGGGGACACGTCCCATTGGCTTGCTTGCACGATATCGTTAACGATGTTTTCTACAAAGGAATTTATGATTTGTTTTGACGATATCATACAAACAATTTTGCTGGCATGTCTCCGGTGGTCATGAGAAAAGTTTAAGATCTTTAAGACAATATTTTTGACAGCTTTTGTGCGCTCATAAGGCGCCTGGTCAACTTTTAACAAAAATCATGAACCAATTTTTATTTTTTTGTAGCTACTCAAGTTTTTTCGTTTTTTTATTACTCACAATCACGAGCATAATCTATCCCGATAGGAGAAAAAAAGCGTCCAAAACTGCCTTTTCCATTGAGTTACTTCATGCATACAAGTTTGTTTGATAACCTCGAAAATTCAGACCACGAAATATGTGGAAATTTTTGAACGCTTTTTTTCTTCTATTAATAAAATGGTATGTTTTTTTTGGTTCATAATTCAATTTAGATTTACTCCGAGTAGGTAGTAAACTTTAGGCAAACAGGAAAAACAAAGTTATCTGTTATGTGTATGCGAATTTACTCAAACTTGATTATTTAATTTCGCGGCTTATATAAATAATTTCAAAAAATATTTACGACTTAAACGAAATCATAATGAATGCATTGTGAGATTTGGCTTGAAAACGAATTCTCTGAATTCAGAATATATGAACACTAAACGATATGATTACATGAACCGCATTGGGTGGCCAATTGAACAATTGGGTACTAAAATAGGCTACGTGCTAATTGAAATGGCAACTGACAAAGTCTTATCATTGTCAACGAGTGTTGTCATGAGCATCAATTATTTTTTTGCAGAAAAGGAACATAGTACTGCTACTTTGCATGCGTGTAAGCAGAGAAAACAGAGGCCATATTGTCGAAAGGCCAAGGACTCATTATAGGACAAATGTCTCGCGACAAGTGTCAGCGCGATATGTCAAACAAAGTCAAACGACTACACTTTCTTTACATACATATCTGTCGACTACGCACGACATGTGTTGGTAACTAGATGAACAGATATCGCGCAGTTGCCATACATGTCAAGCAAAGACCAACAATGTTGCAGTGTGTCATTTGTGAATACTTGGCTTAACGCACAGGCGCTCGCATCCACTATCTCTTTCTACCCTTTAGCTCATTCTACGTTCGTTTGACAGAGAGAATGGGTGTAAGGAATTCAGATTCCAAGCTAAACCAGCAAATACAGAAAGTACACTGACAAAAACTTGCAACCAAAACATAATTTACTTCAAAGCATACCCTGAGGGAAAGAAGTGGGCATAAACCTATGTTGTAAAAGTAAATCTATTACATTTTTATACGCCCAACGCATAAAAAAAAGAATATAGGTAATATTACGACAAGCTTGCTATAGCTCTATAAAATACTTAACATTTGCCATAGAGTACATCCACCCATAACCGTGGTCTTAAGGCAGTATGCACCATAAAAGCAAAGATAAGCCCGCCTCGCTTTTTAACCACGTGCGTAAAGCGCGGGTCCACGGTACCAACGGACACGGTATCTCCGTGACGTTATACCCATTATTGTGTTGATAAAGAGAAACAAATATGTAAACTTAAACGATGATTTAATGACTCAATTTACAGAAACCGGTGACTTTATTGACAAAATGATTAGTTAAGTACATTTTAATGTTTTTACACTCGATAAGTGGACAGCTGCACTACAATTGCAACAGATGGTAATGAAATGTTTTTATACTTTTTTTGTCTTTTTTTTTAAAGGGTAATTGCTTAGTCCAATTGCAAGCGCTGGCTTTGGTTTCACGACGAACAAACAATGTTTAAGTTTTAAAAAGTTTTAATAATATGAACATTTATCCCGACAGAAATCCTTGTTATGTTGACACGGTAACCCGCTTTATGCAAGTTATTTGACTTCGCGCACAAACACATTCCAACTTGTTTCACGTCTTTGGCTGCACATCCAATTTCCACCTTCGTATTCGCCAATTACATTAGGACGATAAAGACACGAAGTATGTTATCCATTTTTCCTAACTGTTTACGGCAAATACCTGACAGTTACAAACAAAGTGGCGTCATTATTTGATTTCTACTTTTACTATCGGACAGTATCCAAAAGTTGTAAGTTCTGCTACTTAAGAATTGTTGTTTTCCCTGATGGGCTCCTGGAAACAGATCAGAAGCTAACCATCGTAAACTTACAGTACACATAATCAATAATCGTAACTTATGCGACGGACCGACTTTTTACTGATACTTACAGGGAGCCAACACGTTGGCGTAAAATTGGGTAATATAATATACCACAGGCTTCTTGCCGCGGCATAAGCACTTATGGGAAGTTTTAAAACCATGGTCCCGGAGGGCTTTAAAAAAGAACGTAAAAAGTACAATGGAAACTTTTTTTGACACATTTTGAGACGTTAGCCGCAGAAGTATAGAAACAGTTCTTTAGTGTATTGTGTTCTTGTGTTCTGTGTGACCACAAAACATTGTGGCTGAATATAAAGTTATGAAAGACTCGTGAAGATTACGACATTCGTATTTTTTATTCACGTCAGTGCATGTTATTCAGAAATGTTTGTGTGCTTCGACTGTGTTCTTGAGAACAATTTAATCGTTCAGAAATCGTTTATTCCGTCTAATACTGACTTTAATGCCCCTATTTTGTTTATAATATTAAATTCTTCCGCCTAAACTTGTATTCATGTATGTTATGACGTAACTCAATTTAAAAGAAACAGTCTTCGACTACAAAAGCGCAAATACCTATAAAGATACAACAGCAAAATATTATCTCGTTTGAATGTATAATGGGCCTCTTTAGCGAATCTTTGCCTCATGAATAAATGTAGTAGAATGTTATTAAATAATATGTAAATTGTAGACGTAAACAGTGATCTAGGCCACATAGACCGTCTGCGAGATTGTTGCGATAATTAATACATAGTAATTATACTTGTGTGCCGCCCGCACTGTTGACTGGGATGAATTGTGTACAATCGTCACCATCATCAGCCTACAAGACGGATGAGCTGTTTGGGTGTCTTGCTTAAGAATGGGACATACGATGTCGATGTGGTTCCCTTTCTCCAAAATGTAGTACTTCTAATATTAAGCGACACATACCAGGTTGTTCGTTTCTATCACTATATTTTTGTGCCGCTTATGTTTAAGCACAAACAAAATATATAAAAAATAAGTTATAGCCCATTTCTTCCACTACAAATTTAAATGGAATATCTTTAAGCTGCAAAGTAATATTTACAATTTAATCACGTTAGTGTAATTCAAAGAACGTTACGCTTACTTCGGCTAATTTGCAATATTAATCCGTAGATTAATATTACAAATTATTTGTCTACAATATATCTCATTGAAATCGTTATTTCATCCAGCTTACGCCAGAACGTCTTAATTCGCCATAACTCGTAAGACAAATTGAATGAACAACAAAGGAGATCTTGATTCAGAAATTCCGAGCATTGTGCGATATCGGGACAAACAAATGATAAATAATGTATTGTACTTATGAGATCGGATTTGGAGGAAAATGGTCAAGATTTCTTTTATAGGATTGCTGTGGAACCAGGCCAACAACGCACTGTGGCCCGTTCCTAGGAGCTACAAGTTAGATTGTAAAATACAATATAATACTAATCTAGTGAGATCAGTCCAATCAACCAATCAATCGTAGACATATTAAATTAACTACATCAAATGCGCTGCGGTTCGTTTTTTGATCCGTCCGAAGGGAAGAGCAATGCTTGGTCAGGTGCACCCTGGGCATCGGTTAATGATTTCCTGGCAGATTCTGAGGGATATCATTATACGTTGGCTAAGAGCCCGACAGAGGGCGGAGGGGTTTTTGACCGTATTCTACCGTACAACGTTGCCGATGTTTTTGTCACAAGATTTTTGAATACTGCATTTATTTGATACTTTGACATTGGCGAAATCATCGCATCGATCGATGGGGCTATATTTAAAAAAAGAAGAAGAACTGCATCCTATAGTAGACAATTTCTTTCGAAATTCTTCCGGCATATTTCACACATACATACACACATACACATATCACGTCTATATTCCTTACGGGGTAGAAAGAGCCTAAGGTAACAAGATCTAAAGGCCACAGTTAGCATAATTGTGGGCATTTAGGTGGAAAGGGGAATCATAATAGTGATGAATTGCTAGCCGCATCATGGTTCCTAAGATTTTCGCCCAATTCACTCGATGGGCTTGTACCATCTGCGCGGGCAGAGAAGCAACTGGTACATTCTATGTTATATCTTTGCTTCCAGGCCAGTATGGAAGTATATTTTAGCAGGTTGTTATAACTAGTTATAAATACAGAAATTTCAAAAGGGTTTGTAAAGGGGAATCAAAATAGTGATGGGTTGCTAGCCGCATCGCCTATAACATGATTCCTAAGATTTTCACCCATTCCCTCGATGGGCTTTTACCATCTGCGCAGATAAGGGATAAAGATGTGATTTGTGTATGCATGTATGTAATTTGTAAAAGTTTGTCGTAATAAATAACAAATATAAATGCGGAAAAAGGCGTTCCATTTTTCGGACTTTAAGATAGGGGTTTCTGAAAGTTTACAGGCTACATTGTTGGTTTGCGTGCGAGTTGTGTTCTGTGTGCATGGTGTACTCTGTATCGCACGGACGTAGCAATCTTGCATGTATTGTAATGTTAGTGTAGTAATATTACAGCCATTAACACACATGTGCGTTTGCAGCACCTTAAGAGGTCTCTGGTTTGACAGCCGGCAAAGAATGCGTAAAATAGGTACGCAAATTCGTTGCGGGTGGTAGGGCCTTGTGCAAGGTCCGTCCGGATCGCTACCACCATCTTACTCGCTAATCCTGCCGCTAAGTAGCAGTGCTTGCACTGCTGTGTTCCGGTGCGGAGAGTAAGACAGCCGGGGAAATTACGGGCACAAGAGGCATTTCATCTTAGTCCTCTAGGTTGGCAACGCATCTGCAATCCCTCCGGGGTTGTGGGTGTCTATGGGCAGTGGTGATCACTTACCATCAGGTGACCCACTTGCTCGTTTGCCTTCCTATTCACATTAAAAAAATATATATATATATAAAATAAATAAAGTAAATAAGTTAAATTTACAAACAATGTGTGGAAGTTTTCCTTACAAGCCCAGCTTTTTCCACGGGTGAGACAGAGCATTATGCAATTGAAGAGAGCCATTTTCAAGATCTACAAAAACTACGTAATAAAGGAGGTTGAAAAGAAAAAAACACCAGCTCATTCCACTTACAACGGCACGATAAGAACGAAATCAGAGATTTTAAATCATTCAAGCATAAATCTTAGTTTCGATAATCCGCGATCTTTCCTCCATTCAATTCAATGCCAGTAATATACTGCTTAAGCATAATTCAATAACTTTTGTCATTTTCTCTCTCCGTCTATCAACGAGGTTATTACGGCATCCGGCGATAAAATTTCATCTCGGTAACTGGGTGGAAAAGGCGAGCGCTCGCGACTGACAGAGCGATGAACGGAAGGAATTATTAAAGGATTTGCGGCTTAAAAATAGAACCTGATGATGGATCCATAATATAAAACACGCACCCTTGCCAATTAAAGCGTTCGAAAAAATAATGCGTATTTTTTTAAGAGGTAATCTGTAAGACAGCTATTTCCTCGAGCCTCCAGAGAAAAACATCTAAAATGAAAAGAAAACAGTCAGGTGAAATTGGATGGAAATTACGGGAACCCGCGATTGCGGATTTGGTGGTCCCCGCAAAAATCTGGCGGATACGGCGGCTCCGTTTAAATTAGCAATTTGCCTTTTTAAGAAGCTTCCGCGGCCACTACTTAAATCGAAAATGAGTTGGATTCCTCTGGCTACGTGTAACAGCCATAGAAACAAACATTTCACAACTTAAAATAAGCTTTTTCTTTCGTGTACTTTTTATTATTCGAAGAAATAGTATTTAGGAATTTCCTGTTCTTTCCATGGAGCATTTACGAGGTCGTTCTTCCAAAACAAACCAGTTTCTTTCAAATAATTTAGTAAAAAGTGATAGATATCTACCTTTTTTCTTTTTTTCAGCCTCATATACTGGCCGATTACAAGTATTACTATAGAAAATCGACATTAAAACTATTTTTTTAATAGAGAGCCAACGAGCCATTTGCTCACCTGATGATTGCTGATACCGATGTCAAAGATGATAAAATCAAACACTATTAAAAAGTTAACGTTCAAATTTTGAACTTCCATGCCCCTCAATAAAGCAAGCGGAAACTTTGTTACTCTTGGACCGAAATGAGGGCAACGCTCCACTTTCTGACCAAAAACCAGTTCTAGTTGTTGGCACTCCTCGATCGCCGAACGCTGCATTCTGATTACTCATATTTGTTCCAAATTCAAATACTAACTTTTGTTTTTACTGGCCAGTTCGATTAATTACTTAGTAGCAATAAAGAGTTGGAACATTTTTTTCGATAATGGCTTTTAAGGGCAGGTAAATTTTAATTAAAACAATATGGCTACATTTAATTGTTAATAACCTATGAATTTTTACATTACGTCAGACAAAATAATTTTCGGCTACAGATTTTAAACGTAGCGAGTGGCTATTAATCATGAAACAAATGGTGCGCGAAATCGACTATGAAACGTTCTTTACAATTCTGTGTTGCTACTTTTATTATTATAATGGGAATTGTGTTTTGTGAATAATAATTTAATGCCAGCGACCTATTAACAATTTCATTAATGTCGACAACACTTGAAGCATCGCTTTTACGTTTTGTTATCATGCGAATTAAAATAACTATTGTATAAAATATGTAGGACGGATGACAATGCAAGTATAGTCAACAAAAAGTACAGCCAGCATAAAGAGTTTGTATTAAAAAAATCTTCTTACTTACTCGTAAATATCGACTTAGCGTTAATAGTAAATTATTCTACGCAATATTATGATTATTGATTTTTATAAAATAGAAAAATTATAACTCTTAATGAGGACGGCTTAAAAACCTTTCAATAATAAAACAAACACACCGTTGGCGTATAATTGACATCTGATACATCCCATTCCAGAACGACACATCTAAACTGAGGTACTATTTTAAAATTAGACTCTACTTTCTAAAGTAATACGGTCTCAATTTGAATTGTCACTGGCACAGAAATAAATCCTAAACAATAAATCATTCTTCAACTGTTTCTATGAATAATAAAAATACTGCTAACCAATGTCAAGTGCTGCGTTGAACCACGTGGCCGAGATAGTGAGCAATGTAGACCCAATGGCCCAGTTAATAGGTGCTAAAATGGATTGATTAGCTCGCTTTTTGCTTAGTTACCGTTACCTCTATGCCCCATTTGAAGTGTAAACACATGACTCATAAAGCTGTTTCTCATTACTCTTATACAGCTTAAACATTAACATAACAATTATGCATGATTATTATGAAACAACCCGTATAATTATTTAATGGTTGGCTATAATGTTCACACGATTGGCTTGAGAAAATTGTAAAAGGAAATTAAGCTATGTATTTTTATTCCTCACTGGCCAGTTCTTGATTACTTTTTGGCCACCTTTACATTTTTTTAAACAACAACATATTTTTAATTTTTTGTACCGTAATGTTCTATATTTGAAATCAAGCAGTGATCACACTGTCTTTACCGGATACGGAATTCGCATATTCAAAATCACATTTTTTTCCTATTAAACGAGACAAGATGAGAAAAGAAAGGGATGACAGATGTGAGCGGTAGCGGACTACACAAAATGGCCTGAAATTTTAAATAAATAATTAGATCAAGATCGTTACCAGTCACTTTCAAAATTTGTGGACTCCGTCTAATTACCGCGTCACAAATTTCTCAAAAGGAGCGCACAAATATGGAGAATGATCACACGGATTCTTCAAATTTTCACTACGTCTAACTGACGCGTCACACGTGGTAAAAATTGCGATGTGACCGTTACCTTCTTTCTATTTCAAAAAAAAACGAAGTTTTGGAGACAACAAATTTTTAAAGTCGCAATCGTATGACCGTTATAAAATGTCATTTTATGAGTTATTGTCCGGCTCGAACCTCTGATTGTCTTGGTAAAGTTTCCCACGTCTTTGATTCTGTTTAAGTAACCTAACTGTCATTAAAATGCCATCAAGGACAAAGACTAGCCCTTGCCGCGGAACAAAAAGGGCCCGGACACTTTGTAAGGCATCGCATAGTTCTTAATCCTGCTTAGCGCGAAGTTCCCGGTTTTGTTTCGGGACTTAGGAACTAGTGTGCATTTTTAACAAGAGCTGCTAAGTGAGAAGTGTATTCCAATATTTTCGAGGCAAATACATTGATTTTTAAGTTTATTAAGCGGACTGCAGATTTGGTTTTTAGGCGTAGTCTCTCGACCAAATTTTTTGGTGGATGATTTCGTTTTTATCAATTTAGTAGCACTTTTGCATTTACAGATCATGCGAACTTAACACTAACGACGTGGTTTATGACAAGCTAGATGTAGGTTAGGGTACAGAATAGCCTTGAACGTACACTAGCCGAAACGTAAAGTGTGCGTAAAATAGTATCAATATCCCAGTTCCTGATAGTGATTGCTGAATTTGCAAAGCACTATTACGTCACAGCTATTTTTAATCCGACTTTCAAACAAGCAGTAACGCTATGAAATTGTTTGCTGCAATAGCGGCACGGAACATTATGGTCATTTCTGTGGTCACAAGAATCCAAGACACTTTCTAAATGAATCATCGGAGCATTATTCCGAAACCTCCATTATTTAAGGTCGTCGATCTTTGCGCGGCCGAAACGCTACATGACGGAACATCCGTGCTTACACGACTTTCCAATGAGATATCAGGGCACGGGTTGTCATGCTACCTCTTCTGGGGATGCATAATAATAATAA